>CM060402.1:140405863-143021696 GCA_030545235.1 Helianthus tuberosus | reverse complement strand
AAGTAAGCTTTCTTTTGACAAAGAATTTTATTAAATTCTAAAAACCCTTCACATTCATTTTAAATATCTATTGATCATATATCTTTTGGCTTGAACATAATCACCTTGGAAACTATATCATTTCATCGGAATGTCTCATCTTTTGAAATATCTAGATTCACTTCCTTGAAACTCTCAGTTAATTTCGAAAACGGTAAATTTATTATTAAGTTCTTTCAATCATAACAATACCTTGCAGTATCCATATACATTTGTAGCCTATAATAAACCCTATTCATACGTTATTCGTTTGATTTGCCATATTCTTGGTACAATTATGTACTCAGATTACAATACACTAAATTCTATTGTCCAGTACCATTTAAGTAAACGATATTGATTTTCGGATAATCATTAACAAATCATTTTCCATACTTCCATTCACAAATAGATAATTATCAATTCGGAATCTACCTCAATTGATCAAAGTAAGTTCATTTCGGATATTGAATCCAATTGTTTCTATAAATCATTTTTATTTTCAAAATTCATACCCCTCAAATATCTTTTGATTCCATCCCACGATACATTGTTTCTATTAATTAAAAGAAGTAACATAACCCCAAGAAAATATCATAGTCCAAATCTCGAGGACGAGATTTTATTAAGGTGGGGAGAATGTAACGACTCTCACTAAAATTAATACTTATTATGTTAATTGTATAAAAAGGAAACCCTAATTGAGACACCCAAGTAATTCTGCATAAACCCTAAAATTTTCAGAACATTCAAAATCAGGATCAGGGCCCCTAAAACTCAAAGGGGGTTAAACCCTAATTGATATTTATCTTCGAAATACGTTGTCAAAATAGAAATTCGTTCGTACGTTGACTCACCCAGGCTATGCTAGTAACGAGACTACCCTAGGCCATAGGGGCACGCCCCGCGATACGCGACAGGGGGAGAGGATCCCTCCGCGACTCGCGGGCGGCTCAAATTTTGGGTATAAATGCAGGGGCTTGGGGCCTGAACTATTTGCTCAGTTCGACGGTCTAAAACGTCGTCCTACTCTTTGTATCTCCGTTTCTTTCTATCAACGCCCTAAAACCTCGAAACTCTGCTCGTTATTAGGGTAATAACTCTAATCGCTGCTACGATTCAATGTTCGATCGATTGAAACTATCCGATGGATGTTTAAGTGCTGCCCGTAATTGGGCTATGCCTTTGTCATTCGTTGTGAGGGTTTTGGTCTCGTGAGTTGTCGTTAAAGTTGAATTGAGTTAATACACTAATACGAGTTCCATTGTGTCTAGAAATTAGAAACTCGTAATCAGGGAGCTGCTAGAATATTTAATAGCTAAGTAAATTTCGTAGTTAAATAAATTTATTAAACGTACTAATTACGTACACTTAGTTGTTGAGATAACTTAGCAATTAAGAAACCTTAATAAATAAATTAAACTTAATCAAGTTAAGTAAGATTAATTAATCAGTTAAGCATGATTAATTAAGTTAAGTATGATTAATTAATCAGTTAAGCAAGATTAATTAAGCTAAGCAAGATTAATTAAGCTAAGTGATATTTATTAATCACCTAAATAGATATACATGAAAAATAGATATATATGGGGTAGATTTTATCTAAGGAAAGTATTACCTAGGGAAGGTATTATATAAGGAAAGTGTTATTCAGGGAAGGCTTTATCTGGGGAAAACTTATCTAGGGAAATTCTATATAGGGGTAAGACTTATCTTCTTACCTATAAATAGGAAGCTTAGGAATTCATTTCCTTTGCTCATTTCTTCTATTCTTCTCTCTATACGTTGGTGTTCTAACCAATAATCACCAAAGCGATGTCCTGTCCGATCGATTCAGGAACCATCTAACGAATGTCGAAGTGTTGTGCTTTGTGAATTTCGTTAAACGGAATCCAAAGTACTATACTTTGTGAGTTCATTAAATGGATACCAAAGTACTGTCTAAATAAGACTATACTTTGTGAAATTCGTTATGGTTCGAATCTCGTGACTACCGTTAAGGTTTGATTTGGGTTTTACACAAATACGTATTCCATTCTGTTAAACTACGTGTTTAACTACCAAGAATACTCCCAACTACACACTTACAATCAAACAAACTATTAAATCATCAGAAGATCCAGAATAATAAAGTGCATGCTTAATTATTGGAAGAAGTAGAATCAAGAAGCTTGTTAACTCAATCCTGCATGCTTATAAAGTGAGTCATTCTCTTTTTATCAAATCTATTTACAAAAGCATGTTTATTTTCAGAGTTATAATTACAGTGATTAAGTATATGTAATCGCCAAGTTACAGCCGGTATGTGGGGTTTTGTATACATTACTTGATAATCTTCACCATTGGACAACGAGTTAGCCAAGGGGTGATATGACCATAGTCACAGACACCATTGGACGAATGGGCCAATGGGTCGAGTGACAAATACTGTGGGTAGTTGGTTTGATATCTGAAACATTGTAATCTCTCTTAATACTGTAAATTATAACAAACGAGTCGTTTTAGCAAAATGAATGATTCACTCAGTATTTCCCGCTGACAAAACCTTTTTAAAACGCGTTTCAGGTAATTACAGTAGATTGGAGTAAGAGATGGATACGGCACTGAAAGGCATCAAGAAGTGGCTTATTTTATTAATTAAATCAAATTAAGAAATATTGTTTTATGTAATAAAATTTATCCTTATTAAAGCTACCATTGTAAAACATGGGTTTATCCCATCTATTTAATAAATAAAAATCTGGTGTTTTCTAAACTCTGATATTTTTCCTAACTCACGGTCCTGATGAAATTTCCGCTGCAATATTTTTCAAAATAATCACCGGTACCACTGGGCTGTTCGTGGCTTCCGATTCCATCCAGGGTGGGTCGGGGGCCGTGACAAATAACCTAACTATAATTCGTCCCAAGTGGATTTGAAGATCCAAGGCAACACTTTTCGTGCTCTTGATATTCCCTAATAATTCTCTATTACTTGCTTTTATTTTCTAGTTTTAATATAAAAATAGCAAAAGACAAATAATCAACTAGTTGGTAATTTAAAGTTAATTATTGAAAGTCGTATCCTTTGGGTTCGATACTTGGTTCTTACATAAACTTTACTACAAACGATAAGCGCACTTGCCTATTGTGTGTGTCTTTAGTCTAAGTAATAATCATTTCTTTTAAATTTAAAACTAGATAAAATCGTGTTTAAAAGTAATTAAGTTAACGCACCTAATCATGCTAAGAGTTATTAAATTAACTAGACCAACACACTTAAACACGACACACATCAAGTTTTTGGCGCCGTTACCGGGGAATACATTTTAAGAAAGACTTTGGACTACGAACAAGTTGTTTTTCATCTTTTTTTATTATCTTTTCTGATCTTTTGTTTTGTACGTAGTGTATGATCTTGCATTCCGGATCGGGTATAACTAAACCTTTTGCCGCACCCAAAAGATTTCTCTATCGAAGACTTGGAGAAAGATCTCGTGCAAAGATGTCGGCATTTAACCCACCCGATCGTACCATTTCTGAATTTGCAAAACAATTAATTCTTTGGGATCATGTATTGCTAGACCAAACATGTAACATTCTAACCCATTTTTATGAATATTTTAAAACAATCAGATATTTTGGTCACAGATTTTTTTTTATTTCTATATAATTAAAACATATAACTTATACATCTGGGTAACTGACAACCCAGACGAACCGCCATAACAGGTTATAACACTTAATTTACATATAAATAATAGAGATTTACTCTCTAAAAACTTTGTCATGCATGATCATGCTTCAACTGTCCCGTGAATCTACTCCAAAGAGATAATGGTTTTGTGGTGTTTGGTTCTTCTTGTGCTTGCTCGTCCGTCTAATTCCCACTATAGTGAAAGCTTAAAAATATACCAAAACAATTAGTGTTTAAGTTAAATAGTTAAACACGTTCGAATTCAACAAAGAAAAACAGTTTTGCTGAAACAGGATGCCCTTGCACGTCGCAGATGGGGAACGTGTCTCCTCCGCGTGGTGTGGGGAGGACAGTTTTACAGAACGTTTACATAACTGGCTCTTTTTACCCCTGCCTGAGTTTTTGTCAAAATTTCATAATTTTTGCATCCAACTTGACCCAACTTCAAGTTTACCATTTTTAGATCCGAACCTGGATCCTTTAGCTTTTCAAAGCATTCTTTCGGTTTGAAGTTAATTACCCAACCGACTCGTTATAAGGCATTTCGCATTCTAGTTCATGCGTCCTAATATATTATCAATATTCTAGTCGTTTCTACCAACCACAACTTGAATTATCGTTGGCTATATTACACAAACCTTAACTTTTCCTTATTTACTTCCGGTATAGCGTTTTGCCCAAAACGACCTGTTAGGAGGATTTAAATCAAAAAGCTCTCTCCTCTAATTTTTATTTTACAAGAGAGATCAACCGAAAAATAGGACTCGTTATTTAATCTACCTTTAGAGGTAGTTTGCCTGATTCATCATTCTGGACGTTTTAGTCAAATTTAGCTCCATTTACAACCGGGGAACTTTTAAAAGGTTTTTCATTAGTTGAGTGTTTTTAAACTCACTTAGATCGTATTTTTGCATCATGGACATGTCCTTGGCTCTAATGGTCGTTTTACCCAAATACTAGATATACCTTACTTAAGGCGGTCTAGTGTACACCCTTGACTCAACCACTCTAGTTGGACCATAAGCCTTCATCGAGAGTATGGCCCATTACATATACCTGGCGCGGATCAAAGCAATGACCCATTATCAATACCATGCGATTCCATTTTCTAATTCATGGAAATGCATGCCCATACATTATGTGTAACGATCAGTATTTCAAACTTTCTACTTTTAGCAAGCTTGTATTTGTACTTCATATCGACCTTTGTAATCTCGAGACTTTGATCATAATGGAAATACATTTGAATTATAATTGCCGTAATTCATACATACATGATACATACTCATTCACAAATACACGTTTTATATATGAAACCGAATCATATTCAATTTTTATTTATATTCAGAATCATACTCATATATATTTATGTTATTCACATACTCATACATACTTCAAAATACCCTAAAAATGCCTTAGAACATTTAACATATCAAAGGAATGGTATACATGAACAAACAACCAAACAACAAGGATGAAAAACAAAAAAAAAATTATTTCAAGGCCCTTATGGTCCATAAGCCCCTCTGGGTGGGTAGAGTATTGTAAAACTCACGGATTGGACCTCGTTTCCACCTCCTTTCTCCTCCAATCACCTTCCAACCTTCTTTAAACCCAACCCTAATCTCCCAGTTATAAATAAGCATCCTCCTCGCTCTCCTAACACTTTCCAAACTCTCAAATCTCTCACAACACTCAAATTCTCTCAAGAAAATTTTGCTTTTGGGCATAATACTCTCTAGTGTTCAAAGTGAGTTCTAACTCACGTCTTCTACATTTATTTATGTTTTTCTTGCTTCAAACCCCTTGGACAACATCAAGGATTGTTACCCAATAGTTATCAAGGTAAACAAAAGAGGTATAGCACCATATATGAGGTCAAAGTGGGTTGTAATTTTCTGTTTTCGATAAACATTCAAACCATGTTCATACTTCCTTTGTTCTCACTTGTCTTATGGAAATTCTTAAGCAAAGCATGTCCCTAACCAAACTCATGTTGTGGAGCTTGTGTTATGGTGTGATTCCAGAAAATTCGAGGTTCATATCCTCATTTACTTGCTGTTCTAGAGGTTCAAAGTAACCTACAAGTGTTGAAACTATCCAAGCCCACAACCTTCAATGTTGTGAGACTTGTGTTTTGGTAAGGTGTGAAGAATGGAGTCCTTGGGTTCCACGTAAGATTCCACCTCCTCACTTAGTTAGTTGATCCATTTCTACATAACCAAAGTCACCAAGTAAACTTACTAGCAACAAAGTGTCCAAACTACACAAAGGCAATCAAAATCGATTCCAGAAATATAAAATCGATTCATGCAACAATTCGATTCAGTAAAATCAAATCAGTATTGAAGAAAGAGAAGCAAATTGATTTAGTATAACATCGATTCGAAACCAGAAAGCCATGAGGAAGGAACGAACAGAAGAAACCAAATCGATTCCATTCGATACAGTATTAATTGAATAAATCGATTCAATGCAAATGGAAGAAAAATCAAATCGATTCATTCTCGGTTCAAGATACTCAGAAAAATTGAATCAGAATTAGAAGTCATGAGTCACAAATCAATTTTAGAAACAAAAGTCTACTTAGTATACTCGGAAGGATTTGATTTCACAATCAGCGAACCTGCAACAAGCAACAAGGACTGTTTTCCATCCTTTTAGAAGGCAGAAAGAAAGAAACCAGATAAGAGGTTATTTTGAAACCCAATCTACATAAGGAACTTGTGCAAGCGCAACCAAAGTCGGAATCATACGAAGGAGTATTCGAAAAATTCCAGGTTATCAGTTCTAGTTATTTTGGAATTTCACTTGATAAAATTACTACAGTTTTTTAGTAATTAGATTTGGTGATTCCCGTTAGAATGATTGTTGGTTCAGAAGAATACCTAAGTCACGATGTCAGAAAAATCATCGTCAGATACAAATAATAGTGCAATTGTACCACACAAGGATATAGGATCCTTGACACATTTCCAATGCCCTATTTTGAAATCTACCAATTATAACATATGGGCTATCCGTATTAAAACCATATTTGAAGCAAACGATCTATGGGAAATGATAGAACCAAGTGGTGGTACGCAACTTGATGTCAAGAAAGACAAAGCCGCAATTGCGTACTTGTTTCAAGCACTATCAGAGGATATAGTATAACAAGTTGCAAGTTATAAGAGCGTAAAAGAAATTTGGGAAGCTTTGAAGGTTAGATATGTTGGTGTAGACCGGGTGCAGAAGGCACGCATACACACTCTCAAATCGGAATTTGAGATACTATAAATGAATGACGAAGATACGATCGATTCCTTCAGCGTAAAATTGACAAGTATTGTTACGAGGGCAAACGACGTAGGATCAACATTTGATCAACCAACCCTAGTGCGAAAACTCTTAAACTCTGTGCCAGAAAGATTTATTCAAATAGTTGCATCGATTGAGCAATACTCAGATCTAAACACTATGACTCTTGACGAAGCAATTGGAAAACTAAAAACGTTTAAAGAAAGAATAAAGTGTAAGAAAGGAATCCTTGGAGATAGCCAAGACAAACTCTTGTTCACACATCACGATAACAATTTTGGTCGTGGTAAACACTCTGGAAACCATGGACAAGGAAGATTTAATCAGTCACGAGGCCGAGGCCGTTGCAGGTTCAGACAAGAAGAAAGAGAAGATGGCATGTCACACGATAATAATGATGTTTATGATAGAAGGGAGAGATACCTAAGAAATCAAGACAAATTCGTGTTTGACATAAGTAAGGTAAGGTGCTATAATTTCAATTATTATGGACACTTTGCCTCAGATTGTCCTAAACCAAACCAAAGAAGATAAGAAGCAAATATTGTGCAAGAAGACGAAGAACCAACTCTCCTAATGGCAAAAGTTGAAGAATTGGATCAAGATGTCAAGCAAGTAACGGGCAGAAAGCCGATGCTCAGAAATAAGGATCTTCTACAACAAGTTCGTGATGAAGATGTTCAAGCACAAGATGTTGCTCAAGATATGAAGAAGAATCAAAGCGCAACGAAAGAAGATCAAGTAGAAGATAAATACTTCGTTCTTTTATGGAATGAAGGTGCTAAAGCGTGAAGATGTTGAAGGCGTGGATTAAGAAATTAGTGGGGAGTATTGATGTGTAATTCTTTAATCCTTGCGGGTAAAAAGTAGCGGGTTGTTTCTGTAACTAATAGATAGTTTAGCTTATGTTATAATTAGATTAGTTTAATAAGTGCGAGGACCGAATGCGACAAGGTGAAAGATAATAACCTACATCTAATTCAAGCGACACATCCATTACGACACATCGATTCAAGATGGCGGCAATACCACAAGTTCATCAGATGTGACGTTTCACAAGAAGGCACATCCATTCATTCGTACCTCTTCGATATGTATAAATAGGGTTAGGATTTTCAATTGTAAATACATTCTCAATCATTATGTACAATCACATTCAATCAGGTTCAGTTGAATTCTTGTTGTTTATTCTATTTCCTGTTGTCACACCCTGCTAGTTGCGAAAGCGTGTTACGTGTGTCTTAAGAAAGGTAATAATTGCATCCAATCGTGTAAACAAATATAAGTCAACAACGATGTCGTATGTATTGATTTGCAACAAAAGTTTACAATGTTATCCAAAATATAGTTATTGAGTTTCATTACACTTCGAACAAAAGATTGTTGTTGTCAAAAAAAGGCATTCGTTGTCATGTCATTCCCATTTCCCCTTGTCTATCACCGGCTCATATCTTGTTTCCTGAAATACATGTAATTTTAAAAAGTCAACAAAAGTTGAGCGAGTTCATGTAGTTATTGTTATCGTATGAAATCACATGTTTGAAATCCTGTAATGAAATCATAATTGTAATCCAGTAATGTAATCATTGTATGTTATTAGCATTCATGGAGTTTAAGGATCTATCAGTGTGTAGCTTGCATCCTGACATATGTGCCATAAGTAAGTAACCAACCCAAGATAACTTTGACATCATTGGGATCTCAAAAGCACTCCTAAGGTACCAACAAGGAGTGGAGTGCGTCTCAAGCTCGATAGATCTATACCTTTTACACCTTGGTCACCAAGTGATTAATGGTTACTATTGTCATCATCCTACTTACGCACATTGATCATGTTATCATCTAAACCCATAGCTAACATACCGTTTATTATGACATGTATTTCCCCTCGATTGTTTTAAAAACAAAACATTGAAATCATTGAAAGGAGGGACATGAACTCAAAAGTTTGCGTTCCATGTATTGTACTACTGAAAGTGAGCGTCCGTATGCGTGAGTAACCTACATGTGTACTAACTTTATTAGACACTTAGGTCTTATTGGACCTCGTACAAGTTGTTCATCTTGAATTCTTATTATGTTTTCACTTGTCATATTTGGAACAACTTTGTATTTTAAAGTGTTGGTAGTTTGTTCGTTCGATTGTTATATATATATATATATATATATATATATATATATATTTCTTTCACAATGGTATATATATTTTGTATGTATTGAATCATGTGTGAACAGGCCTCGCCCTTCACATGTCCTCGTGCCTTGCACACGTATCATTGGGCCTAGCCCATGTCATTGGGCCTTGCCCATGTCTGTATGTTATTGGGTCCTTCCCATGTCTTTTATGTCATTGGGCCCGTGCCCATGTATTTATGTCATTGGACCCTTGCCCATGTATTTATATCATTAGGCCTCTGCCTATCTTTTAATGTTATTGGGCCCTTGCCCATGAATTAATGTTATTGGGTCATGCCCATGAATTAATGTTATTGGGCCATGCCCATGTTTTAATGCTATTGGGCCATGCCCGTGAATCAATGTTATTGGGCCATGCCCATGAATTAATGTTATTGGACCATTGCCCATGAATTAATGTTATTGGGCCATGCCCAATTGCCCAATAACATTAATTCATGGGCAATGGTCCAATAACATTAATTCATGGGCATGGCCCAATAACATTGATTCACGGGCATGGCCCAATACGTATATTTTCACGCCGAAGAATCGCCCAAATGTCGTAGTAACCTCTCGTGATGGTGATACGCCCGTTTTTTCGTCGTCGAATGTTATAAATTCCTTTATTGACCGTTTTGGTTGTATGTCTTATTTGGTCGGTCGAAAAATATTTATTTCTTAGGAAATTATATTCTTGTAATTTTTGTCCGTCGTCCGTGTTATCCGCTCATCCGTCTAATCCGTTTAGGGACAACATATAAGTGTGTTTTATGTATTCTGTTTAATTTAGCATTTATTGGTAATATGAGGATATTGGTGTATTTGTATCCATGTGTATTTTATACTTGTTTCTTACAAGTATTTCTTGGTATCATTGGTGTATTACTTAGATCACCATAATCGTATCTAAATACATACACTTGATACATATGATATACTTGATGAGTTTTCTATATATATATATATATATATTTATAAGTTTGAATTTTAACTTATAAAAATCCTTATAAGTATTTAGAAACTTATTTAGGGGTTTAATACTTAAACTTTTCACCAAAAAGTTCGTTTAACCATG
This sequence comes from Helianthus tuberosus, assembly GCA_030545235.1. NCBI lineage: Eukaryota > Viridiplantae > Streptophyta > Magnoliopsida > Asterales > Asteraceae > Helianthus > Helianthus tuberosus. The sequence continues at coordinate 143,011,449 of CM060402.1, read as the reverse complement.
ATTAAAATCCTTAAGTGCGATTAACCCTTTGAATCACACTTTAACCCCCGTTTAATCATGATTATGATTTATAAAATTTCGCCATAGTTTCCCTTAAACTATGATGCCTCTCACGTTTTCAAAACGCGTTTAAATCATCAAATCAATTTTTTCAAATCACCACAATTTACCAAATATCACCAAAGATTATATTTACAACAATAATCTCACTTATTCCTTCAAATGTCTCATGAGCATTACTTTGGTTAAACTTTCAAGACTTTAAAGTTAACCATTTTTCATGTTAATCATTTACATAAACTTGATCATACTTGTTTTTACAATTTTTGAAATCTCTAAGTCTTCATATTTCAAGTTTACTAAAATTACCAAGACTTTTATAAACACTTTTTATAAACAACATTACATAAACTTGTTTTATGTCAAAAACCAAGTTCATAAGCGTTCTTAAAGCCTTGATTCATGACCATTCTGTGTTTTATCTTTCAAGAATCACGAATCAAAGTTCATGTACATAATGCTCATAATCTTTGAAGTTGTTGATCTTGTATGATTTAAACATACGTATGTTTAAATCACATTTTAAAGTGTAACATGGCAAGATTAACACTAATCTAAATTACTACATGATATAACCCCCAAGATCATCATAAATCTAGTCTTTAAACCACTAATCTTAACAAAATCAACATAATCAACAAGATTACACTAACTAGTTAACACTAAACTAAATTACTACATGATATAACCCCCAAGATCATCATAAATCTAGTCTTTAAACCACTAATCTTAACAAAATCAACATAATCAACAAGATTACACTAACTAGTTACACTAATCTACACTAATAATCACATAATAAGTTATGATTAGTAAATTATTAAGTTTGAGATTAGGGTTTTTGATTAACTTTTTCTTAATCTTCAAGATAATCAACATAGTACTTCTTTAATCTAGACTTAATAAGAAGCTTAAATATGGTAAAATAAAGCTTACAAGTTTGCACAAGCTAAAGAAGGTGATTAAGAAGAGATTAAGCTCCCAAAGAACTCCCTAATGAAGCTCCATGCTTAGATGATCTTGAAATGCTTAGAAAATGAGTGATTTAGGGTGAACTATGGTGGGTTTTGGTGTTCTTCTTTGTGGCCGTGAGCTAAGAGGTGCACAAGAAGGGTTTTTGATGTTTTGAAGATATGGTAAAAGATATGAGGGAAGAAGTGATATATTGATGTTATAATTTCAATCTTTTCAAGACATTACTACCATACTTCCCATACACCAAATCTCCAAACTTTCAAACAAATCAAGTGGGGTGGGACCCACTTATTGACCTCAATTGACTAGGGGGTAAGTGTAAATTTTTTATAAAAGTTGTTAATTTATTAGATATTTTGGTGATTAACCAAAGTACTGTGATTAGGGGTTTAATTGCACCATTAAGGGGTCATTAGGGATTCAGAATGTTAATTCGGAATTTTTATAAAAGTTGTTAATTTATTTGATACTTTAGATGCTTTCCGTTTGGTCGTCGGCTAGTTAACGGCACTTTTGCGACGTACCAACGAAAGTTTGTCGCAAGTTGTTATTCTGCCATCAAACGGTGCATGAAGTGATTTCGAGTCCCAAAATAAGCTTAACTAGTTCGCCTTGTCTTCCATTTGGTTGTTTTGGCGTCGGAAATGTTATTTACTAGCTTGCCGGTTCAAAAACAGACAAGTTGTGGGGGTTGCAATGCAGCACCGAAAGCTTATGTTTGGGACACCCCATTAATATCCTCATACTGTTTTCATGTATTTGTTATCATTGTCATCATTCCGGAGTCTCGAAAATGCTAAATTATTAGTTCGGACGAGTTAGAATTATTTTATTTTTAGCGAAACGAACGATATTGTATGTAGGGCGTTATACCCGAAAGTTATGTATTTTTGCAAGATGTGATTTCATATTTGTGTTTTCATATATATATATGGACTCGGTTATGTTATTCGTATGTCATTTTTCATCATTTCGTTTTGTTCTCGTAGTTTTGCTGTAATAAATAATGTTACCGTGAATAGTGCGCGCAACACTTTCTACCAACACTTTTAGGACATTGTTTAATTGGTTTCGCGACACGACACAAACCAACATATGTTATAGCATTGTTTTCTTGTCCTAACATTGTTATCTAATATACGTCACAGTTACGTAATTAAATTACGCTAAATGCATGAGATTATATACTAAAACTAGTGATTAGATTGTACGGAATTTCCGGTTAATTGCCATTTGTCACACTTGTTTCATCTTTATTTCATATCAAGTTCATAGATTGGGACCAACACTCATCTAGTTTGAGCTCACTTGGTTACTTGGTGAATTAGATGAGTACTTAAGTACTTACATTTCCTTTACTCATTCATGACCATCTAAAATCGCCCTGGTGGTGGTTTTGTGTATTGGTGAACCCATAAGAGGTTAAATAGATGGAAATCATCCTACCTCATACATGACAATATATGACTTTGATTATATATATATATATATATATATATATATAGGGTAGGGATAGTTTACATTAATTCAAAAGTGTGAGAAGTGTTTTAAACCATTAGATCTTTGATCTAATGGTTGAGATCAATACGGACCAAATTATAAATTGTGTTTTAATATTTGGTCTTATTTGAAAATTGTAGGGATAATATTGTCTTTGTATATATTTCAAATTAGTTAACCTCTCCTAAATTCTAGCGATTCACTCCTACATTTTAGCGATTCAATTTTAAATTTATTCAAAAATTCAGACATTCTAAAAAATCCAGAAAATATGTAACTCTTACAAGAAATATATAACACTATACCTTCATCATATAACACTATATAACATCATATAACACTGTATAACACTATATGTAACACCATATAACACTATGTAATACTATATAACAATATATAACACTATACATCTATCATAGACATGCTATCAGAAAAATATAACACTATAACACGATATAACACTATATAACTCTAAAATAACACTATATAACACCATATAACACCATATAACACTATATACCACCAAAAACACTATATAACACCATATAACACTATGTAACACTATATAACATTATATAAAAATATATAACACTATACAGTTCTGAACGAGATGGCAAAAATTCGTAGATTAATTCTTAATTTGTATTCCTATAATTAAGGGTGACGGTTATGGAAGGTTATCAATTAATTAAATCAATAAGAAAATTACTTGTTTACCCTTTGAATTAATTTAGATTTAGGACACTTGTCATCACCACAATATTTCTCACCCTTCTCACACTTTTAGATTAATGTACAAGATCTTCTACCTATATATATATATATATATATATATATGTAGGGGAAGGTTCATTGGGGAACACTAAAAAAGTGGGGAACAGCGGGGAACCGACTCAAACGAACTCCGATTGGACTCATTCCAATGGCGTTGGAACCGGCTCGTCGAACCCTAACTAAAATCTCTTAACCCTAAACCCTAAATCCAAACTCCTAAACTCTAAACCCTAAAGCTAAAAAATAAGGCTAAACATAAGCTAAACCGTAAAATCTAAACTATAAACCCTAAAAGCTAAACCCTAAATCTAAACCCTAAAGCTAAACCCTAAACCCTAAATCTAAACCCTAAAGCTAAACCCTAAAAGCCAAACCCTAATATATTTAGGGTTTAGGGGTTATGATTTAGGGTTTATGGTTAAGAGATCCTAGTTAGGGTTCACGAGCCGGTTCCAACGCCGCTGGAATGAGTCCAATCGGAGTTCGTTTGAGTCGGTTCCCCGCTGTGCCCCACATTTGTAGTGTTCCCCGATGAACCTCACACAATATATATATATATATATATATATATATATATATACATACATACATACATACATATAGGGCAAAGATCCGTTAGGAACCACCCTTTATTGCGAGAACCGCGAGAACCAGTGTGAACACAAACAGTAATTCCTAAAAAAATCTAAAAAACACCCAATTTTTTTTTATTTTTTTACTATTTTTTTTGGAAAAATCGCTATATTTTGTTAATAAAAAAATAAAAAAAAATTTCAAAAAAATAAAATAAAATTTAGAGTAACAGTTATCCATGCACATGTGCATATGTATCATTTCTTTATCAAATTCCGTAATTCATTACAAATAATAGTCAATTGCACTTTCATTTACACTACCACGTGTAATACACTACTTTTTACGTTAACAATATTAGAAATGCACATGTGCATCTATATGTATCAACATGAAATAAGGTGTTTTGGTACACTAGTTTCTCTTTCATCTATCATTCCATCCATAATACACAAGCATGCACATGTGCATTTTTGTCATTTCTTTGACAAATTCCGTAATTCATTACACATATTAGACAATTGCACTTTCATTTACACTACCATATGTAATACACTACTTTTACATTACCAATATTAGAAATGCACATGTGCATTTATATGTATCAACATGAAATAAGGTGTTTTGGCACACTACTTTGAATACACTTTCCCTTTCATCTATCATACCATCCATAATACACTACCATTACCTCCTACCATCCATAATACAATACCATTACCTCCTACCATCCATAATACAATACCATTAACAATATTTTCACTTTATTACATGTATGTAAACACCATTTATACCATCCAATCAACATATTACATCATAAATTGACAACTATAACCAAACCATCAACCACTAGATATAACTAACCAAAAAACATGTATATGGGCCTACTTCTCCATTCAAAATCACAAACTTTTTGTACCCAAACACGTTATATCATGGTTATACCTAATGATGCACATGTGCATTTTGAATATTGGTAATGTAAAAAGTAGTGTATTACTAATGGTATTGTAAATTAAAGTGCAATTGTCTATTCCTGATAACGTATTACCGAATTTGTCGAAGTAATGATACATATGCACATTTGCATGGATAACTGTTACTCGAAAAAAAAAGTTTTTTTTATGGTAACGAAATATATCGATTTTTTTTAAATATTAAAAAAAAATTTGAGTGCTTTTTTGATTTTTTTTAGATTTTATTTTGTGTTCACATTGGTTCTCGCAATAAGGGTGGTTCTCGCATGAACCTTACCCCATACATACATATATATATATATATATATATATATATATATATATATATATATATATATATATATATATATATATATATGTATTACATACCGAACCAGTGCCAATCAAATCATGGATGAGCATTATGAGTTACGGTGCTCACCATCTTGGTTCTTGATTTCTCAAAGTTTGGATTCTAATGGATGAGTTAGTATCCATGAAAACAAACCAATACATAGTCTCCAAACGAATGTCTAAGACAAGTTGTATTTTCTCATGTATATATTTTCTATCATTTTAATTCCAAACCCAATCCATCAATGAAAATTGTTGCATGCTAGCTTTCTTATGCGTTATGCCTTAGTATACTTTTATACCATGTAGGATTGTTTATTGCCAAAAAGGTGCTTAGTTACCATCTTACCTATTTTACCCATCAAGGTTTTATTTTAAAAATTCTTTGGTTTATCACCAAAATACGGTTATGACCATTTTACTCGTTTGACCCGTTTTGGTTTATACCATAGGGCTTTACTTTAAAAATTCATTGGTTTATCACCAAAATACGGTTACTGACCATTTTACTCGTCGATCCGTGAAGAGTAAAAATATTAATGAACGGTTCCAGCAGGATGCCATGTGAGATGATACGAGTGTGGTGAACCTGATTAGGATTGAACCGAGAAGACTTTGGACGTAACCAGGCAAAGGTCAAGTGTCCGGAAAAGGTCAGACGAAGAAGATGGTGATTTGGCTCATGTGAACGAGTGGTGTGAACAAACTGATCAAGGGGGTGATGGTTGGGTTAATCGGGTTATGTTCACCGGTTGCAAGGTCACGTGTACAGATCAAATGGTTAGCCTTTTGGTTTGTTTTTTTAAGGAATAAAACTGAGTTGACGGTATTCATGGGGAGAATTAGAACGTTGGATTACTTGGTCACAGGAAGTGTCCGGTTCTGTTGGAGTAGTGATTCGGTTTTAGCAAGTATTTGCTAACTTCTGTTGGATCCTTGAAGTCATTGTAGGCTATGTAAACATAATTCAAACATCATTCATGTAGATAGTTGCAGTAGTGAGTTTCATTTGAAGGTTTGATATCTAAGAAGTGGAGCAGTGTCTTGGATGCTAAAGCAGCAGTCTATAGTTGCACTTTCCTCTACTCGAGCTAAGTATGTGGCAGCCAACAATGAAGCTTATCAAGCCATGTGGATGAGATAATTAATGGGTGAACTGGGTTATAAGAAAGAAGATTCATTGTGATTCAGTGTGATAATCTGTCTGTTGTGTTCCTTTCAAAAAATGCAGCCCTGCATAGCCGTAACAAGCATATAGATATCAAATATCATAACATTTTAGGTTTGATGGAAGCTAATCAAGTGATATTAAGATCATGCTACACCATAGTCACATAATTCGCTAGTTGAGCCACGATCTCCGATCCAGTTCGAACGATCCCAATCGCGGTACGTTCGCGATCCCAGATCCACCCGGATCGCGATTTCGAAGTTAAAATTGGCGTTCCAAACTCATCAATTCAATCGTATTACGTGCTATCGGGATCGCGATTTGCTTGAATTCGGAACGTGTATACAAATACGTTGGAATGTCGAACCAAACATGAAGATGGAAAGTCGGACAGAAAAAAAAACAATTTCTGCCTGAAACCAGGAATAGTAGTGGTGCTTTCTGCGTTTTAAGCCTTCTAGGTTTTTAATATAATAAGTTTAGGTGTTTTAACTTTTAGCCCCTCTATCTTTCACTAGTTCACATTTAATCCCTAAAACTTGTAAAGTTTATATAAAAAGTGTAAAATTAGTTTGTGTATTTTAACATTTAAACCTCTCTATCTTCACTACTTTACATTTTATACTTAAACTTATAATAGCACTTAGTTATGTAATCTGTTTTGAAATTTCAAGTTTGAAGTTACTTAGAGCACACGGGGTGGTCCGTTATACCACCCCCATCACGAGTGATAGCACATAGAACACCGCCGCCTCCATGTATATAACGAGTGATAGAAATAACTCGTTATATATATAACGCGTTGAATATTGAGGAAGGTTTGTGTATGATTGTACATTGTGTATTAATACTTGTACATTGTAATCCCATCACTAGTGATACCACCCCCACTACAATTCTATCACTAGTGATAGAATATTGGGTGATGACATGGCATGATTTGATTGGATAGTGGGAGTGATAGAATTCTATCACTAGTAACCACCCCCCTCCCCTTATGAAATATGATCCAAAATAATAGCACTTAGTTAATTGGTACATCGTACCGCATGATATGGTACATCGTACCGAAACAATCCGAAATGAGCGTACCCCCTTCGTACCGGATTTTAGGAACCTAGCGAATTGCGATCCCGTACCACGTTCTCGTACCGGAGCGTACCGTGAACCATGTGACTATGTGCTACACACAAGAGAAAGTTGCTGATGTTCTAACTAAACCCCTTGCAACTAAGCAGTTCTGTAAATTACGTGGAAGGTTAGGGGTAAGAAAGCTTGAATTAAAGGAGGGAATTGGAAGTATGACCATTGGTTTGGTTGCGCATGTGCTTGGGATGATAAGTTATGGGAGTCCGAGTCTTTTGCTTTATTCCTGTTTGTTTGTTAGGTGTTTTCCTCTTTTCAGTTATTTGATTGTACTCTGGCAAAGTAAAGCCGTTTGCTGATGAATATAGATCATCCGAGTTAATAGTTTCATATTTTCTCTTGAATCTTGAATGTTTGAACTGCTATAATAGCCTTCTATCTCGATGTATTAGTCTTTTATTGTACCCTCAATCATTATAGTGCGAGGAACCTGAAGAGAAATCAATTCTTCAATTTTCTGGAGGCAAAGCAATCTGGTTCATTATCCTAAAAAGAGAAGATAGGCACAGCCACAACCACACAAACATCGCTGGATTACCAACAGGTTCTTAAGTAACCTCTTGTTACTGAAGCTGCAATAAAATTAATCACACAAGAGAATACTTTAGTTTTTATGGTGGGCATACACGCTTTACGTTTCTGAGAACATGCTTAAGATTAAGACCAAGAAAATAACACATTGATCAACATTGTTGGCACAAAAAAGGTTTACACACAGTTGTCTTCTGATAATTTGGCTGTTATTGTTGCTCAAAATTTTGGCTTAAGAATTTGGTTTACGATGGCAAAACTTTGTTTTCATCTAGAATTTGTGTTGAGTATAACCAAGGAAGTTATGGTTGAAGATTACAAGCATGTTATTTTAGCCCAAAACTACTGTTTAGAATCATGATCTGGCTTGATCTCTGCGGTCAAAGATGTTGGTATTTAACATCTACTACTGTCATCCATTGACTAGAGTATCAACTTATGTTTTTTTAGGTTTTAGTAAACCTTAATAACAGATAAGGGCAAAGGAAAAAAGAAAATTGCTTTTGGTTGTTGGGAAAGTAGAATGTTGATTAGCAAAAGAATCCCAAATTTACCAAAAAAGGATTTTTAAGGTGAACTTTGTACAAGCTCATTTCTTGGAAGTAGCTATCATAGGTGTTTTATTGCATCATTTGAAAATCAAATGGAATTGTGGCTCCTACATTAACACCTGTCAACGAAACTGGGGCTATTCATAAAGATATTGTTGATAAAAAGAAGGTGACTTATTTTGACCAGAGCTCTGGTTCAGAATCTTCAGATTCAGGCACCCAATCTTTTTTATGGCTTTTGCTTTTGACTTGAATATATATTATTCAACATCAACACTACCACACAACTTTTGATTCCAATGATCCATGTGCAGTGTATTGATCATATGGTTGGAAAAAGATTCTAGCACATTAAAGTTTTAGATCATTTTTGTCCTAAACCAAACTTATTTTCTTCTTCTCTTTTAAAAATAAGGATGATAACTAAGATCATATTCAAGTATCTATTTTTTGTACTGACGTCTTTAGAGTATATGTTTTACTTTTTATACATAAGTCATGATCTATGTGATATTAGTGGACTCAAATAATGATACTTGTATCATTTGTGGCTATAAATGTAAATGTGATTATAAATGTAGTGTGAGGTTCATTGGGGAACACTAAAAAAGTGGGGAACAGTGGGGAACCGACTCAAACGAACTCCGATTGGACTCATTCCAGCGGAGTTGGAACCGGCTTGTCGAACCCTAACCAGGATCTTTTAACCCTAAACCCAAAATCATAACCCCTAAACCCTGAATATATTAGGGTTTAGCTTTAGGGTTTAGCTTTAGGGTTTAGTTTTAGGGTTTAGCTTTAGGGTTTAGGGTTTAGGGTTTAGCTTTAGGGTTTAGGGTTTAACTTTTGGGTTTAGCTTTAGGGTTTAACTTTAGGTTTAGCCTTTAGGGTTTAGCTTTTAGGGTTTTTAGTTTAGATTTTACGGTTTAGCTTACATTTTAGCCTTATTTTTTAGCTTTAGGGTTTAGAGTTTAGGAGTTAGGATTTAGAGTTTAGGGAGAGATCTTAGTTAGGGTTCGACGAGCCGGTTCCAACGCCGCTGGAATGAGTCCAATCGGAGTTCGTTTGATTCGGTTCCCCGCTGTTCCCCACTTTTTTAGTGTTCCCCAATGAACCTTCCCCTATAAATAAATGTATAACACTTATAGATAACAAAAGTTTGTTTATCTTGTTTACTTTTAATCTAGTAGTAAAGCATAAGAATTTCTAAAGGGTATTCTGTTTGAAAGTATTCAATAAAATAAAATAAACTTGGGTCACCCAATAAACTTTAATGAATAACCTATGGTTGCACGTTGCCGGTGGCCGGGTAAAAGGTTCATCAACATTTGTCGGCAATATATTTGTAAAGTGCAAAGTCGAATTAGCCTTGTATCGCCAAATCCTCCAGAGAATTAGAGTAACCTTATCGGACATTCTACATCATTTAGCGATATCTTTTTCTTGCCAAAAGCTCGGGACATTCGAGGTTTCTAGTTCAAGTGTTTCCCACTTCCCGGGTAAATCCATTTACTCATTAAAATTAGTCGTTAAAAATTAATATGGTTTTATAATTTTATATGTATATTATATTTATATATTTCACTGATTTAAAGTTATAATTACATAAATAATAAATATTATTTAGTCATTTGAAGTTTTGAACATAATTCACAATATTTATAATACAATTACACGTTTGTTATACCAAATAATTATATATATATATATATATATATATAGTGGAGGGTTCAAATGAGAAGGAAAATTTTGTAAGAATAAAAAGAATAAGTTTTAAACCAATAGAAATGCTCCATTTCACTTCATTTAATATAGGGGAGAGTTTAAATGAGAACACCCATCTTTTGTGAGAACCATGAGAACAAATCTCAGCCCCTCATTTAAATTCCCTTGTGTTTTAATTAAAAGGGTAAAGTGGTAATTTTACCAATCTCTCTCTCCACTCACTGAGTTAGCCTACCGGGTTCTCCTCCACCGCCATCTATTCATCACCTTCATTATCCCCACCGCCGCCGGTTCTCCGGTCAAACCCCAAAATGACATCCTCAAAGCCATGCCGGAAAACATTTCATCCATTTTCCTCCCTTCCGTAGACCTAAGCGACATTCCAGAAGATGCTGCCTTAGAAACTCGGATAATACTCACTTTAAGTCGGTCATTACCCGCTCTACGCCAGACCTTAACCGAGTTAACAAGTGACTCGATAAGAAAAAGACCCTCGGCTTTGGTTGTTGACCTTTTTGGCCCTCCTAGTTTTGAAATTGCCAAAGAATTTAATATTCCAGCCTACTTGTTCTGTACTGTTTCTGCTATGTCATTGGTTAGTATCTTCCACACACCGATTCTTGATCAGATGTATGATTGTGAGTATAGGGACTTACCTGAACCGGTGAGATTACCCGGGTGTGTTCCGGTTCAAGGAGCCAATATGCCTGAACCGCTTCAAGATAAGAAGAATGATGCATATGTACGAGTGGTTGAGTCATCCAAAATGTTTAGCTTGGCAAAGGGTGTATTAGTCAACAGCTTTCTAGAGTTAGAACCGGGTCCGTTTAAGGCCATGGAAGAAGGTGACTGGTGTAAACCGAAAATTTACCCGGTTGGACCGTTGATACGGTCCGGTTTAGAGAACCAGACCGGTGAAGGGTTTGAATGTTTGAAGTGGTTGGATGAGCATCCGGTTGGGTCGGTTTTGTTTGTGTCATTTGGAAGTGGTGGTACACTGTCTCAACAACAACTAGATGAACTCGCCTTTGGGTTGGAACAAAGCGGTCAAAGGTTTATATGGGTAGTAAAAAGTCCACATGGACATGGAAAATCACATACAAGTTATTTCAGTGCAGAAAGCCATCTTGACCCGTTTGGGTTTTTACCGGAAGGGTTTCTTGGGCGGGTGGAAGGCCGCGGTCTGGTTGTGTCGTCTTGGGCCCCTCAAGTTGAGATCCTTAGTCATGGCTCAACAGGTGGGTTCTTGACACACTGTGGGTGGAACTCGATACTAGAGAGTGTGGTTTGTGGAGTGCCTATGATCGCGTGGCCACTTTATGCGGAGCAGAAAATGAACGCGGTTTTACTGACAAATGGTTTGGGTGTTGCTCATAAAAGGAAGTGTTTGTTTACACATGTGTAAGTGTTTGTTTACACATGTGTAAGTGTATTTTTGCGTTTTACACATATGTAAACCGCTCACTGTGACTTTTTTGTTTCTGATTCACATTTGTTCATGGGTATTATAAATGTGTAAATTTGTTCCCAGTCAGGTATTTATTTTTGTTTCACATTTTCAACTGAATTACACATGCGTAAATTGTTCGTTGTCATTAATTTTGTTCCTTTTTACATATTTTCGGCTCAAATACACATGTCTAAACTGTTTCCTGTCAACTAATTGTTTTTGTATTACACGTTTGCAGCTCATTTACACATGTGTAAACTGTGAATTAAACAAGATAATATCTTATGTAAAAGGGGATGGCACCCAGTGAATTTATTGACACCAAGAAAATATTTACAATCTACGTGCATCGGGCTTCCTAGGATATAACCCGAGGAAGACACCAAACCTAAACCATCATCTATGGTCTAACAATTAGAACCAAACAAGCCCCCGGCCATGAGAAAACTAGAAATAAAAAAAAACTATTCTAGACTTGAAGCCACACCCGGCTCAAGTCCGACATAAAAATAAATCTGCGTAATCAAGTTTCAAACAACCAAAACGATCCAAAAAAACAAAAAAACAGTCAAACACGACCAAAACATTAAAACATCATCTAAAGCATAACAACCGAGAGTCCATCTTGAGCTTCTTAAAAACCTTGAACTCGACCAAGCCGCAACATCATCCTTGTTCCTCAACCTGTCGAAACACCAAACACACATACACCAAAGAATATCACCAACAAACACCAAATCCAACCTGATTTTCAGATCCCCCAAACAAATATTTAAGTCATTTGTTTTAAATGCCATAATAAACAAATAAACATTCTGACTTGCACATGTGTAAATTCTCAGTTACACAGGTGTAAATTTGTTTTACACATGTGTAAGTGTTTTTGTCTTACACATTCTGACTTACACATGTGTAAATCCTCAGTTACACATATGTAAATTTGGTTTACACATGTGTAACTTTCTATTTTAAACGTGTAAGTGATTCTGTTTTACACATGTGTAAATTCTTTGTTAAACATGTGTAAATTTGTTTAACAAAGTTTCCATTTTACACATGTGTAAATTTGTTTTACGCATGTGTATGTTTATGTTTTACACGTGTAAGTGTTTGTTTTACACAAAACTATTTTAAACCACATTGTTAAGTAATATGCATTAGTAGCAGTTTGTGTAAACATCTTAATCACTAATCATCAACTTAGATTACTTACACATGTGTAGATTGACTAATCACTCAAATTCATTACTAACCAGGATGATTTACATATGTGTAAACTTATTGATCACTCTGATTCAACGCTAACCAAGATGATTTACACATGTTTGTGTAAATAGATTACTTACACATGTGTAAATATCTTATTTACACATGTGTAAACAACTTATTTACACATGTTTACACATGTGTAAACAGATTACTTATACATGTGTAAACATCTTATTTACACACGTGTAAATATCTTATTTACACACGTGTAAATATCTTATTTACACGTGTAAACAACTTATTTACAGTAAACAACTTATTTACACATGTTTACACATACACAACATCTTATTTACACATGTGTAAACAGATTACAGTTTCACATGTTTGTGTAAATAGATTACTTACACATGTGTAAATATCTTATTTACACATGTCTAAACAACTTATTTACACATGTTTACACATGTGTAAACAGATTACTTACACATGTGTAAACATCTTATTTACACATGTGTAAACTTTTAATATATATTTTTTATATTACAAACCTTCACATGTGGCAACTTCGAGTTTATTTGTCCGTTTTTCAGCAACCTTTTTCACCATCTGTTTTTCCTTTTTTTCTGTTAAAACAATAGAAAGCAGTTAAAAACATGTATAAACAGCCTACTTACACATGTGTAAATAGCTTATTTACACATGTGTAAGTGTCTTAATTACACAAATTTCAATATTAACTATGACTATTTACACATGTGTAAACATCTAACTTTATGATGTGTTTTATTACAAACCTGCAAGCACTACTACAAAAGTAAGCATTAGACGGTGTTCAATATTTGTTTTAGACGGGGTTTATGTAATAACCCCGTCTTAAAATCAATAACTATATAAAATATTCAAAAAAAAATCAAAATAACCCCGTCTTATACTCAAACCGCGTCTTATACGAATTTAAGAACCTTTAGACGGTGTTATCACCAAACCCCGTCTTATATGTCAATAAAAAAAACCCTTGGCGGGCTTTGTGCCCCCCCCCACTTGACCTCTCTTTTCCCAATCAAAATTTTAACATTCTCCCTAAACCTAATTTATCCCTCATTCTCTTCACATACACAAATTCTAGAGATTCTTCTTCAAATCAACTCATCTGTATGTAAATTGAACTTCAATGTAGCGGTGCAAGTGACGGTGAAGGCCACAATGCATCATCGGTGGCGTCTCGGAGGATTCCGCCGGCGTCTTCTATGCTGTGGGTCCGCACCCTCTTCCTACATCAGATCTGGTGCCGGTCTCGTCTATGAACCTGTCATGGGTATGGTTAGTCGTTCCCCCCTAAAACTTCATCATTTATTTAGTATGAATTCCAGATTTAGTATGCATTTTGTAAGAAGTTGTGTTGTTCGGTTTATATTGAGTTGGTAATAATATAAATTGATGAATGTATTGGGTCTAGGGTTGTTGTTCAGCATATTAGTGATGAGTTTGTATGATTAATGTGAATTGTAGTGATATTTAGGTGTGAGATTGGAGAATATGTTATTGTTAATAGTAATAGGACATTGTTACCTGGAGTGTAGCATGCCTGGTGGTGCTGGTTAGATTAACTTAATACACCCATATTTAACTAGTTCTATACCCGTCCGGTGGACGGGCATATTAATGGTATAATGACATGTTTTTTCTTTGCATTCTAAGAAAACCCAAAGTGGGTTCCGTTTGGGTAAATTTAGTTCTACACCTGTCCGGTGGACTGAACCTTGTTAATCAAACGAACTCGTTTTATACACGTCCGGTGGACAAGTATTTACTGTCAAAATAACATAAGTATTTTTTTTTCTTTGTATTCTAAACAAAAAAATAATATTAAGTGCATAATGATTCTAAACAAAAACATCATGTTAAATGCTAGTTAGATTATCAAACTTAAATTACAAAAAATTAGTTCATCGATCATTAAAAAGGAACAATAGTAAAGGCAAAAATTATCTCTTTTTTTTTTGAAAAGGCAAGGCTAACCATTAACCAACCAGCAAGTAGCTGGCACCGAATAACAGCAACAAAATCACATCATGAGCATGGTTTTACAAACCTTCTAGACATAAACCTAAGTTTGAGACTTGCCCAATACAATCCCTGAACTAAAATTCATCCTGTCTTCCCATTGTGTACTTTAGCACCCCCGAACTGAAAGCACGTACACGAATCGAATATGAATGGCAGATACACTAGCACCCAATTTTTTTCATATTACACCCAGATTTCTAACTTGATTGCTCCCCTTTTGGACTCACACCAAGACTCACACAGGGTGCTAGTGCCTCGCGCCCTTTCCGCCATCATATATCACGAATACTCACACACACCAAAGTGTAATGAACCCAACACCCCCACCCGTGAAGCTGATATACATAACAATCTCTGATCGGTTATCACCTTTTGATTTCTTAAAACGTTGTTCCAACTGCTCTGTTCTTCTAATTGCCGGTCCTTTTTTTTTTCTTCTCGACAGAACAATCTCTGATACATAATCAAGTTTGATTCCTCATCAGCCATTAAGGTTGATAATACCTAATAAAAGCATAAGGATATATAATATGGGAATGTGGTTAGTGTTTTGAAAGCATTGTATGCAGTGGAGTTAAAGGATAATGGGGTTGGCACTAGGGGTTGTACCGATTGGCATCGCGGGGTTTATTCACATCCTTTGAAAAGGATTTTTCAAGTACCTGGTGTGGGAAATGTTGTATAACAAACAGGTTACTTATCATTAATCTAACAAATATATTTTTATTGATTTTGTTGCTGCATGATTTGCTCACCTAATAAAAATATTGTTGTTATTCAGCCTGGTGATGCAGCCAATCCCATTGAGATAAATGTTATTGATAGGCAGGTACATACCATTCTTCTTCAATTATTGCTTACTCACATTCGAATTTAATTTTTTTAAAACTCAGAAGGTTTAGTTGATTATATACTTGTTTTTAGATGTATATAACTTTATTGACGATGTTGTTACGGATTTTTTTTCTCTTTGCCTATAGTTTTAGTCTATAATATTTGTAATAACTCTTTCTATTTATTTTTATTTTAGATGTGGCACGACACGAGAGAGGCTACGGATAATGATATAGATGTTTTGTTGATGACGTTGATGCCGAAGTCTTTTAGCGAGTTAGGTATTTCGTTAGTTTAGCTTTATATGTAGTTTATTTATACATTTTGACGTAGTTTGTTATGTATTCAACAAATGATTGTAATTTGACGGGTTTATTTCCGAATTGAATGTGTATTGGTTTGGTTTGGTTTGATTTGATTTGATTTGAAAATGTTCCATTGGTGTAGCTTGATGTGTATTTCTGGAAATGATTTTCTTTTTTACTGCAAATGTTTTTTTTTCAGCAAATGTTTATAAGAAGGTATTAAAAAATATTTGTTTTAATAAATATTTGAAAATGTTTTATATTAAAAGACGGTGTTCATCAAGTTTAAGACGGTGTTCAAAATATTTGTTTTAATAAATATTTGAAAAATGGTTTTATATTAAAAGACGGTGTTCATCAAGTTTAAGACGGTGTGCAAATTGAACACCGTCTAATAAAACTCGATTTTAAACCACTGTTGTTTAAGACGGTGTTGAAAACACCGTCTTAAAACCCATATCACCCCGTCTAAAGCTCTATTTTGTAGTAGTGAAGCAATTCTTTAATCATCTCATTCCTTTGTCTTCTTAAAACCATCTTCAGATTCACTGAACTTTCTGTTGAAATCAAAGAATTTAACCACAAGTTTATTTTATTTATTTAATGATCTATGAAAATGCATTTGTCTTACCTAATTGTCTTTCTAGTTCAGCATCCATTTCTGATAATGTATTAACTCGATCCACATTCAATGACACTTCAGAATCTGTAACCAAAAGTTGACAAAATTTATTGTTTGCTTTCAATTTGTTATTCAAGTAATTATTTGATTTAAAATATTTTTTGTTACTTGCCTGTTTCGTCATTGGTCTCAGAACTCTCGTCATCAAGTATGTCTGGATTTGTTATCGTATTTGAGAACTTTTTGCTTTAATCCTTAATATTCGTGGACTTTTCCGACCTGTAAATATAGTGTATTAATACATCATATTCTACAATATATCTTTATAAATCCGAGATTTACTTTTAGGATGCTTACTTGCCATTCTTCCTTTTTTTCCTGTAGAATCTTCTGATAGCAATACCATTAGACTTCCAAAAGCAGTCTATTCAAGTCAAGTCATCAGTAAACATATGACTAAACTCAGCAAGAAAGCAACACGATAACATAAATATTGACCAAAAAGCACAAAATATCAACTACTTTCAAACTACAATATCTAACACAAAAATATTGACCAAAAAGCACAAAATCGGACTCTATAAGTAGGTTTCGAGTGGTGCGATTGCTTAACTTAGAAAAACTGAAGCATCTATAAACTATACTAAAATCTAGGAAGTGCATGATAACAGAGGCAAAAGCAAACCACAAATGGCAAAATTATAGAGTGAAAATCAACGGTTTCTTTCTTTGTGGAAAGTGAGGGTTTCGGAGTTTAAACGGAGCGTCGTGCAAGGACTGGTATGAAGCTTCAACTGTCCAAAAGTAATTCGAAATGGTCTGAAACAGCCAAACCTTAATGCTATGAAGCTGTTAAGAGTAGCAATTCCTAAAACTACATCAGATAACTCATTCTTCATTGATTTTGAGAGTAAATACAAGGCTTTAAAAACTACACTTTAGCATCTAAAACGCATTACCGCCTAAACTACATCATTCACATAACAATCACAATCACAATCAAAAGTAAAATAGCCCAACGAATACAAATATACAACAATCAGTGCATCAACCAGTCCAAAATTAAATAGTATTACAATGCACTAAAGCAGTTGCAAAATAAGCTTCAAACCCTAACTAATCAATAAACTCTTCACTAGTTACCTAAACCTAAAATTGTGATATCTATGTGAGTAATGATGATGTATATCAGTTACATGTAGAACAGTAGAACAACAGAAATACACAACAATTTCGAAACAGTTACAGCTCAACAGCGAAACATACAGGCGTATAATCCGATAATTCGTAATAAAGTTGTCCGAATCGAACCGATTGAACAAATTGAAGCATGAGGACAAGTTCAATCGATTAGACGGTGAAATTATGCTATGAATCTGTATCAATTTTTAATATTGTAATGAATATAACATCGAAAACAGTAACATACATGAAGAACGGTGATGCTTACGGCTGCGAACGGTGTTAATGGCTGCGAACAGTGATGCTTCTGTTGTCGATGATTTGCTGAGGGAGATGGATGGTTTTCAATTTCTTGAAGGAGAAGATAGAAATGCTCGTCCGTCGTTTGGGGATTTGGGGAGGGAATTTGATTGTGGGTGTTGTATTTTAAGTTTTGACAATAATACCCTTTATGTTTTAATTTAACCCTTAATTTAGCTCATCTAATCTTAGCCCTTAATTTAGGATGATCTATGGATGAAAATTGTTCCTAGTGTTCTCACAAAATTGGGTGTTCTCAAGATAACCCTCCCCTATATATATATATATATATATATCAGAGAGGGTGGTGAAACTTGAAAATAATTGAAAATAAGAATAGAGCTAAACTTACGGTGATGAGAGGGTTTGATGGAGATATGCACAGCGAATGATGGTGGATGAGAGTATACATAGCGGAGTAGAAGGTTGCAGACGAAAAGTTTTTTTTTTTTTTTTTTTTTACTGGGTTGGAATATAGTATGAAGAACTGGAGAGAATTTAGGATATTAAGGGAGTAGAGCTAAAGAGATATGGAGAGAGTTTAGTGTGCCATTGAAGTAATAATATTATTGCTCGTAATGGTTATTCGTATCTTACAATCGATTTACAATGCCCAATATATAGGCAATAATAAGGCAATAAAGAAAACCTAGTCTACCTAGTCTAGGAAATTTTAAACGAAACAATAAAAAATAAAAGACAAAAATAAATAGTAGATGTAGAAATTTGTGCCAACTGCCAAAGACTTTTAGCTTCGATTATTTGTGAATAATTGAGCTTTAAATCGTCATGGCTTTTGTCATGTGTTTTGTCTTGTGTCTTCTGTCGTCATCTCTTACGTCATCTTCTAGAAGTCTCTGTGTGTGCTGTCTATCGACTGTGGACTTGAACAGTCTTGTTCATTGTCTTGAAAATCTTCTAGGTTAAAGATGTGTTGTAATTGTAAAGTATCTCCTTCCCCTGCAAAGGGTAAGAGCATACTCCAGTTTATTTTTGTATAGACTTGTATATAATGACATTCACCTATTAATTTGAAATTTTCCCATGAAAAATGGTCTGGAATTTCTGGAGTCTTTTGATGTTCTTTGATAAACTGTTGAAAATCTTTGGTAGGTTTTGTGGCTGTGTGATCTCACATTAAGTAAACAGTTATATACAATTCCAACCCTTAGATATATGAATACAACACAAATTGATCAAAAAAGAGGGGATAAAGGGAATTTAGATTTTCTGAAAACACAAAATAAAAAACAGTTTATAGAAAATGAATCATTAAAACTTTTAACAGATTTTTTAAGTCACGAAATAGAGAAAGGGCAGGATATTACAAAAAGTGTAAATCACCCAATGATATTACATTTAGAAAAAATAGGATACATTGGAGAAGATATAACAAAGTCAAATGTAAAATATATTTGTAGATTTAAATTAAAAAATCCTGATATAGTAATTAGAACAGCTAATATAGAATACAGCCCATTAGATAAAGAAGAATTTAAAAAACAAATCCCTGAAATGGTAAATCAAGGATTAATTAGAAAATCAGAAAGTTCTCATAGATCTACAGCTTTTTTAGTAAGAAATCACAGCGAAATAAAAAGAGGAAAAGCTGGAATTGTATATAACTGTTTACTTAATGTGAGATCACACAGCCACAGAACCTACCAAAGATTTTCAACAGTTTATCAAAGAACATCAAAAGACTCCAGAAATTCCAGACCATTTTTCATGGGAAAATTTCAAATTAATAGGTGAAGGTCATTATATACAAGTCTATACAAAAATAAACTGGAGTATGCTCTTACCCTTTGCAGGGGAAGGAGATACTTTACAATTACAACACATCTTTAACCTAGAAGATTTTCAAGACAATGAACAAGATAATGAACAAGACTGTTCAAGTCCACAGTCGATAGACAGCACACACAGAGACTTCTAGAAGATGACGTAAGAGATGACGACAGAAGACACAAGACAAAACACATGACAAAAGCCATGACGATTTAAAGCTCAATTATTCACAAATAATCGAAGCTAAAAGTCTTTGGCAGTTGGCACAAATTTCTACATCTACTATTTATTTTTGTCTTTTATTTTTGATTGTTTCGTTTAAAATTTCCTAGACTAGGTAGACTAGGTTTTCTTTATTGCCTTATTATTGCCTATATATTGGGCATTGTAAATCGATTGTAAGATACGAATAACCATTACGAGCAATAATATTATTACTTCAATGGCACACTAAACTCTCTCCATATCTCTTTAGCTCCACTCCCTTAATATCCTAAATTCTCTCCAGTTCTTCATACTATATTCCAACCCAGTAAAAAAAAAAAAAAAAAAAACCTTTTCGTCTGCAACCTTCTACTCCGCTGTGTATACTCTCATCCATCATCATTCGCTGTGCATATCTCCATCAAACCCTCTCATCACCGTAAGTTTAGCTCTATTCTTATTTTCAATTTTAATTTTCAAGTTTCACCACCCTCTCTGATATATGGTATCAGAGCAAAGGCTTCATCATTCGCTGGTATCAGAGCAAAGGCTTTCTTAAAATCTAAAAGACTAAGACAAGTCCCTTTTATGGCGTGTTAAGCCAGTGTTTTTGGGAAACTCTCTTAGGTGAAGATTGTGGGAAAGATAGTTGCTTTGATAACATCATAAAAGAAAGGGTTAAATATTATGACTAGTTTCTATATTAAACATCTTTTAAATAAATTAAAAGAATATGATATATTAATTCGTTATCTAGATTCAAGAGATTGGTTAGACTACATAGATGAATACCGTTTAAGGTATTATATTTATGAACGAGCCAAGTTAAAAGAACAAATATATAGATCAAATCGTTTAATAGACTAGTTTGTATATTATTATTTTTTTTTAATAGTTGGAATATAAGAAAATATTTAAGAGAAATTTGGAGTAAGGGATAAAAGCTAAAGAGAGTTGGAATTTATTAATCATTGGTACTTCTCAAATAATCAAACGTTTAGAGTTCTTAAATTTAGAATTTTCTGAAAAAGCTCACCGAAAACCTTTTACAACAGATAATTTTACTTTAGTTTGTAATATTAAAGATCTTTGTGAACATACTTTACATACAAACAATTCACAGTTAAATACTTTAGTAGATTTAGTTATAAACCTGAGTATTAGTCTACAACAAGAAGCTATAAATAATAAACAAATAATAGAAAATTTAACATCAGAAGTTAAAAAATTATCACAAAACTTAGATTATATAAAAAATCAGTCTAATATATTAGTAGGAAAAAATATAAATAATATACCTCTAGAAGTTGAAAAACTTACAGAAGCTTTACAAAAGTTAAAAATAGAGAAAAAACCGACTCCATATACACATTGGCAACCAAGAAAATGAATAATCATTTCTTAGGAAGAAGTAGAACTATACAGGAAGCTAGAAATTCTACAAGTAATATAAATGATAGTATAACATCAGACAGTTTTTTAAACAGAGTAATTAGAAGAGGATCAGGATCTAACAGCAATAGACAAATAATACAATTAGAAGAAGAAATAGATTTAGACAGAAACTTAGAATTATATAACCAACATCAATTAGACATATTAAATCCAAGGATATTATATCAAACAGGAAGATTTAATATAAACACAACTCTGATAAGAAGCAGTAGAGAAGAAAGTTTAAGGGTAGTAGATAATACAGTAACCCTAGATCTTTTGTCACCAGATACTATTGAAAAAATTAAAAAACAAAATAAGCATTTTGTACACACAGGGTTAATAATAATAGGAATTAAAGCTTTAGGAAGAAAAAATTTAGGAACAAAATTATTAGCCTTAATATTAGATAAAAGTTGGAAATCAGATATGAAAAAAGCTATAATTTCAGGAATGGAAGTAGATTTAAGTCAAAACATAGCAATATTTTATTGTACACCAGATATTTTAAAAGATGTTAAAGATTTACAAAATATAAAAATAGCTTTACAAACAAAAGGATATGAAGAATATGAAGGAAATAATTTAGTAGTAAGTATAGGAGTTCTAGGAAGAGCTAGTAATAGTTCAGGAATGCAATATAAAGTAAATATAGAAGGTATAGTAAAAACAATTGCATCAAAATCTATACAAATGATAGAACCTATAAAAATTGATCCAAAACAATTAACAGGATTAGAATGGGATTTAGATGATTTACAAGAAAAAGGGGAAAATACAGTTTTAGTACCTAAGAAAAGTTATATATATGAAGAAACTAATGGAAAACAAAAATTAAGATACACTGATTTTAAAGAAAAAAAACAGAGAAAAGTAATGATGAGGAATATCATTTTATGAATGTTGAGGAAGAAAATAAAGAAGAAATACTTTCTACATATGAAATAGATTTTAATTTTTTAAAATTTGAACAAGAAGAAACAATGGATTATACACTATTAGATTATGAAGAAGAATCGATAGATTGTTTTAAAGTAGAAGGAACAAATAAAACAATAGAACAAATTATAGAGAGAAAATTTACAGAAATAAATATACAACAAGAGGTAGATGATATGCTTATGGAATGTATAACAGAATTAGGATTAGATTATGAAGAAAGTTATAAAAAATTACAAGAATATTATAATTTACCATTAGTAGAAGATATTATGAATGGGAAAGCAATGTTATCAGATTTTTATAAACAAGAACAAAGTTTTATGGATACACAAATGTATAATTATCCTTTTAATCCCTTAAAAAGACCTAAAACAGAATGGGTAGGAGAGTATAGTGGTACACATGAAAGTCAGGGTAGAGAATCATGGACACCAGCAACAGTTAATTATCAACAAGAGTCTAATGTTATAGGAAAAGGAAGGAGATTACCTATAGGACAAATATACAGTGGTAATATGTTATTGTTAGAACAACAAAAACCACAGTTATGGATAGATGAAATCTTAACATGAGAACAAAATGTAGTAAGATTATGGGAAACAAATAAAAAAGATAGTATGGATATGTTTTCATATTTAGAAACTACATTAGGACCAATAGCATTAGGAATATGGCAAAGTAAGAAAACACAAAATCCAGAAGAAATAAATAATCTTAAAGCATTAGGAGATAATCCTTATAATTTTACATCACAAATTAGAACACTTATATTAGGAGTTGATCCATCAAAAAATAATTCTTTAATACAAGATACAGCCATTAGAAATTTAGAACAATTAAGTATAGCAAATATGAAATATATAAATGAATTTACATTAGATTTTACAAGATTACTATCACAAACAGGAAAAGCTATGGATGATAATTTATGTGATAAATATTTTATAAAATTGCTAGGAGATTTAGGAAAATCTATACATGAAGCATGGAAAACAAATTATGGTACACAACAGAATTTAGGAATAGGACCAAGAATAACTTATACATTTGGTATACTAGAAGAAAAATGTAAAGAAGTAGCATTACAAGAACAATTAAAAAAGAAATGCTTATGCATTTTGTAAAACAGCAATCTATACACCACAAGCATATGGAATTTATGATAAAAAGAAAAAGATACGAAAAAGCACAACATACAATAGAAATTATAGAAAACATTATAATACAAACAAATATGTTAAAAAACCACAATCACGAAAATGTAGATGTCACACTTGTGGAGAAACAACACATTTAGCTAATAATTGTCCAAATAAAAGAAAAAATATGGAAAGAGCTAATTTAGTAGAGCAATTACAAGATTATGAAATAGAAGCTCTAAGAACAGATGATGAATCTGATAATGAATCAGTATATAGCATTTACAGTGAAGAAAAAGTCCAACAGCAAAAGTAACATATATGAATACAGAAGAAATTTGTGAACATGATTGGAAACAAAATAAAGGAAATAATCACATAAGATGTTATAGTTGTGGATATTACCCTAGTATAGAAAAGAGATCACAATGTAATAAATGTTTTAAAGAAATTTGTTTTAAATGTCTTAAAGAAATTTATGATAAAGAGATAGCTACAACATCAAAAGTGAAAACAAATTCTGAAAATAATGAAAATGAAAGGATAGATAAATTGGAATTAACAATAGAACTAAATAGTTTAAAAATTAAGAACTTAGAAAACAAAATAGAAGAACTAGAAAGATTAAGTAAAATAGAAGAAATAGGTAAAATGGCTCTACAAAAACCAGATGATCAAACCTATATACAAACACAAGGATCAACAAACATGATAAATATACAATGTCGATTATGGTTAGATAATAATAAATACTTAGATTTAACAGCATTGTTAGATACAAGAGCTACAAAAAGTTTAATTTCACATAGTCTAGCACCTATAGAATATCATAAAAAATTATCATATGAACTAAGTACAAGAACAATAGAAGACAGGTTAATATATATTACACACTGTTTAGAACCAGTAGGAATACAATTCTTAGATTTTGCAAACAATTATAGTATAAAATATGAAATGCCACAAATAAATATTAATCCACCAGAAATAAAATCAAAAGATTTTGTAATAGGATTAAATTTTATAACATTAAGTAAACAGTTATATACAATTCCAACCCTTAGATATATGAATACAACACAAATTGTTCAAAAAAGAGGGGATAAAGGGAATTTAGATTTTCTGAAAACACAAAATAAAAAACAGTTTATAGAAAATGAATCATTAAAACTTTTAACAGATTTTTTAAGTCACGAAATAGAGAAAGGGCAGGATATTACAAAAAGTGTAAATCACCCAGTGATATTACATTTAGAAAAAATAGGATACATTGGAGAAGATATAACAAAGTCAAATGTAAAATATATTTGTAGATTTAAATTAAAAAATCCTGATATAGTAATTAGAACAGCTAATATAGAATACAGCCCATTAGATAAAGAAGAATTTAAAAAACAAATCCCTGAAATGGTAAATCAAGGATTAATTAGAAAATCAGAAAGTCCTCATAGATCTACAGCTTTTTTAGTAAGAAATCACAGCGAAATAAAAAGAGGAAAAGCTAGAATAGTTTATAATTATAAAAGGTTAAATGATAATACAATAAATGATGGATATAATATTCCTAACGAAGACAGTTTGTTAAATCTTATACAAAACAAAAAAGTATTTTCAAAATTTGATTTAAAATCAGGATATAATCAGTTAAAGTTAGAAGAAAGCTTTAAACCATGGACAGCTTTTACATGTTCAGAAGGGCAATATGAATGGAATGTCCTTAGTTTTGGATTAAAAAATGCACCTTCTATTTTTCAAAGATTTATGGACAGTATATTTTTAAAATTTGATTTTTGCTTAGTATACATTGATGATATTTTAGTTGCAAGCAATACAGTGCAGGAACATGAAAAACACCTACAACAGGTTTTTGAAGAAATAAAGAAAAATGGTATAGTAGTTTCAAAAAGAAAAATGGAACTTTTTAAAAGAAAATTTTCTTTTTTAGGATTAGAAATTGGAAATGGAAAAATAGAATTACAACCACATATTTCTACAAAAATTTTAAATTTTCCAGAAAAATTTGAAAACTTAAAACAAATACAAGCCTTTTTAGGTCTAGTAAATTATGCTAGAAAATTCATACCAAACTTGTCAAAATTGGTTGGACCATTATATGGGAAAACAACTAAAAACGGTCAAAGGTTTTTTAACCAAGAAGATATTAAACTAGTTAAAGAAATTAAAAAAGCAGTTAAAAATATTAAACCGTTAGAATTACCAATAGTTACAGATTATATAATTATTGAAACAGATGGATGCAAAGAAGGATGGGGAGCAGTCCTTCTATGTAAACCAAACAAATACAGTCTCAAGGAAGAAGAGAAAATTTGCGCTTATGCAAGTGGTAATTTTCAAAACAAAACAAATTGGACTACAATTGATTTTGAAATACAGACATTAATTTATGCATTAGAAAAATATAAGATTTTTCTTAATAAAGAATTTACAGTAAGAACTGACTGTGAAGCAATAGTTAAATTTGTAAAAAATGATCAAAGTAAAAAAGTAAATAGAACTAGATGGGTTAATCTACAAAATACTATACAAGGAAATTGATATTTTATAAATTTTGAACATATTAAAGGAAAAAATAATGGGATAGCTGACATGTTATCTCGAAATATAAACAAATGGTTTGTTTTAGATGGACAGGAAAAAAGATAAAGAGAAGTTAAAGCTTATACATCTAAAACAAAAGCAGCAGGAGAATTCTTCATCAGATGAAGAAAAAATTCAACAGTCATATTTACAGTCAATAGAAAAGATATACAGTTCTTCTTACAGATCATTACCACAGACAATAACATGACAGTTTTATCCAAAACAGCAATCAAAGGCAGCTGGCAAACGTCCATTGTATACAAATTTCTCACCTAAGCCGGTGATTGAATTTGGAACATATGCTTTACAGATATGTAATGAAGCTGACAAGAAGTTTCGTCCTATTATGGGAATGAAACTAACAGATAAACAGCAATGTTTATTAGACAATTTATGGCATATTCAAACCATGCCACAAGCTTCATCATTCAAAGTACAGGTTTTAAATGCTTTAAGCATTTACTTTCAGGAACAAAGTTCAAAAACACCTGAAAGACAGTTTAAACAGAAACCAAATTACACACATTATGTTATATTTAGAGGTACAAAAACTGGAATTTTTAACAAATGGGAAACAGTTACACGACACATAACTTGTGTAGGAGGAGCATTTTGGAAAGGATACACAAGTTTTGCTGAAGCTCTTCAAGCAGCAAGAGAAAATTTTGGTCTACAAAGCTTTTACATAGAACCTGAAGAGGTTAAAAGCTTTGCTGAATTGGCTAAAATAAATCCAGAGCATTACATAAGAGCTTAACAAGAAATTATTTCTGCATTAAAAACACAGCTTGAAGAAAAAACAAAAAATGCACAAGATATACAATTGAAAATTGAAAATAGCATGCTAAAACAAAAAATGATGTTACTAGAAGCAAAAAATACACAGTTATTACAAAGGCTTGAGAAAAAAGAAAACAAAGACAAAACAGAGGTACACAGGACTTTTGAGTGTTTCAGGACAAGGATTCTTGATACACCTTGGCAGCAATGCCTAAAACCAGTTACAGAAAGATTCCCAGAATTTGAGAATCTTGTGTCACAGAAAGTTTGTGCAGAGTTTCCTTTAATTCTGTATAACCTACAGCAACAGTTGGTAGACATGGCATTCAAATTTGACAGTGAACAACAAGGGTTTACAGTGGTGGAAAGAACCAATGAAGAAGGAGAAGGAACAGTTCTTCTATTACTTCAAATTCACCATCCTACAAAGTTGACAGATGAGCAAATAATTCAATTTTATCATCATGGTATGATTGATTATTTGGTTGAATTATTTGGAAATAAGGTTAGACAGAAGAACAGAAGATCTTCTCAATCAACTTGGGGAAAAGATCGCACTAACAGCAGGAAATATAGCAGCAAGAAGCATAAAACCAACAATTGGCTGCAAAATAATTTCCTCATTCCCATCTGCAGATTTACACACATACAGGCCAGCAAGAAAAAAGAATATTTATTGAACACAACAGAAGTAGCCACTGGTTGCAAAATTCTATGATAAAAACAGCCATAGATTTATATATATATATATATATATATATATATATATAGGGCCGCTAAAATAGTTAAAAAACGATGCGTGAAAAAGTCGGGCGTAAAAACGGCGTGCTAAAACCGGCGCGCAAAAAATTGTTTTGTTAAAAAAATTTGAACTTAAAAATGTTTTTAATAAAAAAATTTTGTTTAAAAAATAAAAAGTAATATAATAAAACAAAAAAGCAATAAAAAATAATAAAGACAAAAAGACAAAAAAAATAATTTTACTAAACTACCCTTTTAGATTAAAATATTAAAGACATAATAAGACAAAATGTATTTAATATTAATTTTATTACTTTTAATCTCATCCATACATCTTGTTGATCTAGTGGCTAGAAAGTGGTTCTCTCGGTTCTTGCACGCCGTTTTTACGCCCGACTTTTTCACGCATCGTTTTTTAACGCGTCGTTTTTGCACGTCGTTTTTTACGCTCGGCTTTTTCAAAGCGTCGTTTTTTTAACGCGCCGTTTTTTACGTCCCGTTTTAATGCGACGTTTTTTACGTCCCGTTTTTTTCGCGGCGTTTTTATGCCCCGTATTCACGCCCCTTGTTTATGCGCCGTTTTACCAGACGGTTTTTTACGTTTTACAATTTACGTAGAAAAAGTTTTACGTTAAAAAGTTTTTACATAAAAGTTTACGTTTTACGTTAAAAAGTTTACGTTTTATGTTTTAGGTTAAACTTTTTACACTTTACGTTTTACGTTAAAAAGTTTAGGTTTTACGTTAAACTTTTTACGTTTTACGGTTTTTTTACACACACGTTTTTTAAACTTTTTTATGTTATTTTTACGAAAACGTTTTTTACGGTTTTAAACTTTTCTTTTTACAAAAACTCTTTTTCCAAAAAAATTTTACAAATTTATTTTTTTCATAAAAACTTTTTTTACAAAAGACAACAATTTATACGAAGACCTTTTATAGTGTTACCTTTTTTACAAAAATCTTTTTTTTACACATACGTTTTTAAATTTTTTTTACATTTTTTACGGAATTTTTTTTACGGTTTTAAATTTTTTTTTAACAAAAACTTTTTTACATTTTTTTTTACCAAAACTTTTTTTATAAAGTAACAAAAAGAGGAGAGAGAAGATGAAGAGAGAGAAATTGAAAAGAGAGAAATTGAAAAGACTTTTAAAAAAGACTTTAATGAGAAGAGAGATGATTTGATGGTTTTGATTAAATGATTATATTACCCTTTTAGTTGTCATTATCTGATTGGTGAGAATGTTTCTCACGGTTCTTACAACTAGGGGTGGTTTTTATTTTAGCGGCCCCCTATATATATATATATATATAGGGGAGAGTTATCTTGAGAACGCTAAATATTGCGAGAACCGTGAGAACGAATAAAAAAATTAACCAAAACCGATTTTTTTAATACAAACCTAATTCTACTTAAAATACAACATCAAAAAAGAATTCACAACATCAAATAATTCATTTCTCCTCTCAAAATCACTCTTTCTAGATTTTTTACACATGTGTAAATATAACAAATTTACACATGTGTAAATGACAAACTTACACATGTGTAAATTTTCGTTGTTTACCAATTCACGTCAATTCAAACGTGTAAATTTATTTTCTAACATTATATTCGAATAATAATGATAAGTGTAAAAAGAAATTTTGAATTTGAATTTGAATTGTTTTTTACTAAGTTCTTGTGGTTTTTTCATTTGTTCTCACGGTTCTCGCGATATTTAGCGTTCTCATTTAAACTCTCTCCTATATATATATGTATATGTATATGTATGGGTGGGGTTCTAGAGTGAACACTAATGTATTTGCGAACTGAGTGAACAAATCTTGGTCATTGATTTACACACGTGGATGGCTAGGATTTCATCATCAAATCATAAAATACACTAGTGTATTTCATCATCAAATCCTGGTCATTGATCTACACACATGTATGGCCAGGATTAGTTCGCTCAGTTCGCAAACTACACTAGTGTTTACTCTTGAACCTAATCCTATATAGTGGAGAGTTCAAATGAGAAGAAAATTTTTGTAAGAAGAAAAAAGAAGAAATTTTAATCAATAAAAATGCTTTATTTTACTTCATTTAATATAAGTATTTAATGTTACTATAGGGTACATTGATAAATCTATATAGGTCATTAATTTGTAGTATTCTTCTTTAATAGCTAACTACAATAAATTTTTTGTAACTTATCTTCAAAATATATATTTTTCAAAAAAATAAAATAAAATAATTTAAAGTGTAGTATAAATTACGAGTTGTGTAGGATAAATTTCAACTTGTAGGATGAATTTCGAAATATGTAAGATAACTTTTGATGTGTGTAGGCAAAAAAAGTTAGTGTGGAGGATACTAGTCTTTATGACTAATTAATTAGTAAAAATTGATATTAAATGAGATAAGTGAAAAAACTATTTAATGTTTTACAAAATTACCTTTTGTTCTTTTTCTTGTCAGTTAAGTTTTCTTCTCAAATGAACCTTCCCCATCCTATATATATATATATATATATATATATATATATATATATATATATAAGGGTTAATGGATTTAAACACCCCCAACTATTGCCATTTGGCCGCTGGCACTCTCAACTTTGACTTTGGCTCACACCACTCCCAACTTGACACATTATTTGTCATGGCACCCCCTCGTTAAATAATCACTAACCTGATTAGTAAAATTAGCCTACGTGTCAATTTAAACTGATGTGGCATGTCCTACGTGTCATTTAAACTGATTCATCATCTTTAAAACCCCAATCCCTAACAGAAACTTCATATCAAAAACCATGTGCTCTTCCTTCTATCCAGCCACACCACCGTCCTGCCTTCCACCCCACCATAACCCTACGCTGCCATCCACCCTATCCTGACTAACCACCAAAGATTATCCCTGCAACTCGCCGGAACCGCCAATCGCAGCCAATGAAATCCGCCGGCCACCTGCAACTCGCCGGAACCGCCAATCGCAGCCGTTTAACCCTTTTTTTCTTGCGTTATCTCTTATCTCCACCTCTATCCTGACTAACCACCAAAGATTATCCCGTATTTGGCTCGATTACATGCTTATCGGTTAACCCTCATCTAAATCCTATTACACCTCTACTACTTGAACCACCATTAGTATATATAGAGACTCACTGATACCATTCCAACCTGCTGCAACCAAACTTCCATTTTCAATTTCTTCGATTTCTTGCATCTGCAACTCGCCGGAACCATCCTACCTCCGGCCACCTGCAAATCGTGAAATCCGCGATTTCACCTCCACACTTTCTCTCTCACACACTACTACAAACCTGTTTTCACCGCAAAATTGCCGGTTAAATCCGCCGTTGATAAGCATTTTCTCACTCGATCGGTTACGGTTAGGAAACAGAGGACTTGCAGTGTGAAATCGCTGTTGAAGATGTACGGAAGGATAGCGTGCTGTTATGTGCTGAGAAGGATGAATCTGGGTCGATTGTAGGTTTTCATTTGATTTTGCAATCAGGTAACGAGTTTTAGTAGTTTGATTTTGTAATTTTTGTTCGATTTCATTGAATGATATGTTTTGAGATTATGAGTTGAGTTGTATTGGCTTTGTTGTTCATATGGAATGTGTTTGGAGATTTGATCATTTGATGTTGAATTTGTGGCAGTTTAAGTGAAATTTTGTGATTAGGTTAGATTGAAGGTTGGGGGGGGGGGGGTTTAAATAACTTTGATTTGTTTAAAAAATATAAGTTTTCATCAACATGCCAGTTGCCACCTCATTAAAAACACGCCACGTCATCTAAAATTAGTGCCACGTAGGACAACAAAACTAACCAAGTTAGTGTTTGGGTAACGACGGGGTGACACAGCAACCACAGTGTTTAGTTGGGAGTGGTGGGAGCCAAAGTTAAAGTTGAGAGTGCCAGCGGCCAAATGACAATAGTTAGGGGTGTTTAAATCCATTAACCCTATATATAATATTTCCAACATAACAATTCCCATGTCGGGAATAGTGCTTCACAGCCATCGGCTGAAATGGGCGGCCGGCCCATTCCTATTGGACCAACCAGTTTATTATTTTATACACGTTTTAAAATTACGTTTCTGCCCCGAAATAGTGTTTCCCTGCCATCGGTTCAAATGAGCGGCGAGCAATACCCATTGGACCAACCAGTTTATTATTTTATACCCATTTTAAATTTACGGTTTTGCTCCGCGTTAAAAAATGCGGTTTTGCCCTAACTTCAAAATACATTTACCCTTTTGTCCGAGCTAAAAAATACGATTTCGCCCTCCGTAAAAAATTACGCTGTTACCCTCAGTCAAAATTACGTTTTCGCCCTAGTTCAAAATAAAAATTTGTTTTTCCCCTGATTCAAAATTACGATTTTATAAGAGTTTATTATTTTATACCAACTTTAAATTACGGTTTTGACCCCAGTTTAACATTACGTCTGTGCCCTCAGTTCAAAATATAATTATGCTTTTGCCCCCAGCTAAAATTTACGATTTTCCCCTCGGTTGAAAATTACGATATCACCCTCAATTCAAAACGACGTTTTGCCACCAGTGCAAAATAAAAATATTCTTTCCCTCTAGCTAAAAAGTACGATTTTACTAAAAAAAAATATGATTTGGCCCCAGCTAAAAACCGTGTCAAGGAGCTGCCTAACACTCGCTCATTAGTCCTTATAAATTACTGTTTTGTCCTGAGCTCAAAATTTCGATCTTGTCATCATTTTACTTTTTCTTTCTACCAAAACTATACTAGTGTTTTTTTTTATTGGTTGAGAGTTATTTGGTCATCGCCCCGCAACGCAGGCGGAGCATCATCTAGTTTATAATACAATTACATGTTTATTATACCAATAAATGTTTATATTAATATATATAATATGCTCGTTGAGGCATATTGGTCTATGTAACCTTAGTATATGAAGTTCGGGTCCATGCTCGTTTAACAAATGAACGCCAATTTAGGTTGGGGATTTTTAATTAAGCAAAAATCGATTTAAGCTTATAGGATCTGGTGACACGAGTAACTTAATTCGTTTACACTACTATACTATATGTCGTCTTTATACTATATCTCGTCTTTAACCCTTACGATCAAACTTTATGTTTTATATAAGACGTAATCTATTAATAACTTTACAAGTTGAAATAGTGCATTTTTTAGCTGTCCTTTGTTGCCAAATGCAAAAAAAAATAAAATTGCGGGGATTAGAGCACAATTAGGATATAAAGATTGAAAAAAAGGTAATTTCACCTTTTTGCTAGTAAAGTTCTTGTGTAATTTGATGTGTTTGTGCGTGAATTTAATTAGTAGTAATTTTTATTTTAAAATAATAAATCGTGGTAATATGTGTATTATAATAAGCTTCCTATTTGAGGATCTAGTTATTATTATTAGATTAATATTGCCTCCATATATAATTAACTAATATATACTGTATTGACTTGTGTTTAATCATTATTTGCCTGACTACGTGGTGTTGCATATCCAACACACAAAATTAACACATCAATTAATGACACCAATGACATGAACTTAAGTGTCCTTGTATATGATAAAACACACATACACTGATAACCATTTGGCCATTTGGGTTATCATTAACCATGCACTTTCTACAATACATGTTTGTATAATATATAAATAAATAATGTAAAACACGACAGATCGTACATAAATTATACCAAAATAAACTTGATATTATAGTAATATAATAAAAACTAAGAAATAGTTACTAGATCTCGGGGCTTCACAAAAGCCACCACTTTTCCATAATTACAGCAATAAAATAACACTAAACTCTCCTTACTTCCTAATTAAGCTCCAGTAATATATCACACACATACATAGAGGGGGCCAGGCACGTAAATTTCTTTTCGGGTGAAATAATATACATATGAAAATGTTATTAACGTAGGTTTGTTTTGCTAATTAATGATTGGAACGTAGACGTTATTGTTGCATGGCCATGCAGACGGTAACAACGAGTGTTGAAGCTCCGGTCTATTGGTCAGTAATTGCTGTAAACCGTATAATCTTTGTTGCAGCCTCACTGACTCCACTCGGAGTCTCTGGTTCTCTTTCCGGATCATGTGTCCGTTATGGTTCACAAACCGTAACCGCTTCACAAGTTCCTGGTTACCCGTCTCATATCTTGTCACCTGGTTCGTTAGATTCTCCAAATGCTTTTGTTTTCTCTTTCGGGATCTTTTGGCCGACTCGCGGTTGGATATCAATCTCTTACGCCTTTGATCTTCGATATCGTTAACCGTCCACTTATGTGGTTCACCATCTTCGGAGCCAGAAGTTGAGCTGTTTGTATTCTTGGTGGAATTGTCCGAACCAGGGGATAACATGACCGGACTTTGAGGTGGGAAATCGACGAGAATGTTGTCAAGGAAGTCATTGAAGGAGAGGTGATCGTCTGCGGAGAGGAAGCTTGAATTCGACATGGTCGGAAAAGTGTTATGAGAAGAAGGTAGGAAGAGGAAAGGGAAGAAACAATGGATAGGGAGTTGGTATTTAAACACAACTATAAAGTTTGGAGGGGCATTTTCGTCATTAAATTTGTTTAGTGGTGGGGTCGGGTATACATATACACTTATACATCCAAGTTAACTAAATTCCACAAAATTCGTTTATAACTTGGAGTGGCGGAACCAGAAATTTTTTCATGGGTGTGCGGAACATTTTTTAAAATTTTGGGCCCCAAGGTATATAAGTAAAAAATCGGTTCGTATCGCGTCGGGTTATGTAAAACAAAAGAACATCGAACTAAATTTATATAATCATCAAAAATATGTCAAACCTTGTTACAAGCATAATTAAAACGTCACCCTACGGGTTTTCATTTTTTGAAATCTATCCAAAACATGGCTCCATAACATATTACATAATATATCAACTATTCAAGCCCTAGAAATCATAATGTAAATAACCCTAAAAATCATCTAAACAA
The DNA here is from genome assembly GCA_030545235.1 of Helianthus tuberosus. NCBI lineage: Eukaryota > Viridiplantae > Streptophyta > Magnoliopsida > Asterales > Asteraceae > Helianthus > Helianthus tuberosus. The sequence continues at coordinate 142,976,571 of CM060402.1, read as the reverse complement.
CATATACACCATAAAAAGAAAAAACCAAACATTCTTCACTAAAAAATATAACCCACCAGATCTACTGTGTGGTGTATGCGGCTATAAAAAAAAAGGTAAAATATAATCCCTAACAAAATATAACCAACCATATAATATAATGAAAAACAAAACGAAACAGATGTCTACTGTCATGGTTAGTATGCAGCTAACCATGAAATCAACCAAAATTCATCAAAAATAACAAAGAAATTTACCCGTGTTCGATCGGCGGTGGTATGGTGGCTGATTACGGTGGTATAGAGAGAGCGGGGGAGAATATGTAAGGGTTTTGGGCTTGTTTATTTTATTTTAGTTTGAAATATTGTTGATTTGTTGGGTTTGTTTATTGGGCTAAGACTTAGTAATGAGCTAGTTAAAGGTATTAGATATTTGGGTTTAGTTATTTAGGTATTAAAAGTTATATAATTTAGGTAGTATTTAAAAAAAAATAAGAGTTTACTAAAAAAAATTAAAATATAATCTGATAACACATTTTACCTAAGGGGTGCAGACGAAAAATTCTAAGGGGTGCGGACGAAAAATTCTAAGGGGTGCAGACGGGATTTTCGACGGAACTTAGCACTAAATCTTTTTTTCCCGGGGGTGCGCCCGCCTACCTTGGCTTTGTCTTAAGTCCGCCCCTGATAACTTATATATAAGAAACATAATCTATTAATCCATCCTGAAACATCTTGTTTAACTTATAAAATGATAAGCAGTTTAAAAGGTTCAAAGTTTAAACTGAAAACCATATTTTTTTTTTATAAAATAATAATTAACACAAGAATGAAAACAATATAAGTATATAACATTGATGCTTACTCATGAAGAAAAGAAAACAAAGTGGGGAGGGAGTTGGACACATGTCGGAACCCGGTGAACAGCCAATAGGGAGAGGGGCTTACGTGGATACAGAATGGTTATAAGTTATAAAGGAGGGTGATGTCGTCATGGTCCATGGGCTTGTTGAGATCCCGGAATATGGTAAATGATGTCGGCTATTTTTTTTTGAATTTGAACTTTAAAGTCGATCTTTAGGTCTTAAATATCACACAACTTCAAACATAACTTTTTTTTTTGGAAGGTGACTTTCTATGTACTGGACCAGTGGTCACCGGGTTTATGTCAAAGACATTCCCCCGTCAGCCCCGCATCTGCGGACGCGATGTTCGATTGGGCCCCGGCCTGCCGTGTGAGCTGACTTCCGCCCGGAAACCATACTGCCCCCACACGAGAGACTCGCTGGGGTAACAGCTGGGTAAAACCGGGTTGCCCTCAAGACCGTTCCATGCCTCGGTAGGAGACGATCCATCATCGGGACATCCCAACCCCCAAACCGTAAACGCCGGGATTCGAACCGGGGTGGCCATTGGCAAACCCCCGGCCTCCTCCCAACTGAGCTAGGGGGCGGGACAACTTCAAACATAACTTTAGTTCTAGATAAAAAGTATCGACAATTCAAAGAATAAACTAGAAATTGATATATGTTGGAATAGGACTAGTACCTAACATGTTTATACCGTTAAGTTCTTGGAAAAAAAATATCTTTCTAAAGGTGGAGTTACCTTTTGTTTATGACCATTGATTTTTGGTTACCAATTTTAGATCTTGGGTTTGATTTTCCTGTGTTGATGTTTTTGTTTAATTATGAGTTTGTGTTTGTTTCTTTGGATTCATGTATAAATATGTGTGATTGTGGATTTCGGTTGGCAATGTACATGGTGGTTGTTTAAGAACAACAATAATGCACACATGGCAGGGACCACACCACCTTTTCCGTCCAACACGGTGTCTACATCAGCAAGTAAATCCAGAAGTTTCTAGAAGCTTCTGTAAGACGTCAATGTGGCACCGAAGATCAGGGGCGGACCTACATAAGTCCTTACGGGTTCCCAGGAACCCATAAACAAAATTTGAAGTGAACCCATAAAGATTACAAAATCATGTTCCAGCGGATAAAACTTAGATTTCCATCCACCACGTCACAGGTTCGATTCCCTTGTCTTGCTTCTCTTTTTTTATTTGTTTAAAAGTGCTTTTAAACCCTTTTTTAAATTCAAATCGTTTAAACACGTTTTAGGGTTTCAGATCAAGACACAATCAGAAACACAGTCAGTAGCCTCAGACCTTAGTGAACCCTGACCCATCAGACCTTCACCCTCGTCCCTCACAATCGCCGGCCGCCCAGCCACCACTGCCAAGCATTGGTGATTTTTTATGAGCCGAGATTTCACCTTTTTAGGAGTGCACAATATTGTAAGAAGTAAACTACTTAACTTCTAATTTCTAGTGGGTTACTAAATGCTAATGGAATTGTGAATACTCTGAACCTGTTTATTGGTTTCCAATTTCTATATTTGCTAATTGGGATTGTGATTTGTGAATTAGGTAAACTATTAAGTTCTAGGGTTTGCTAAATGCTAAATGTTAATGCCTAATAGAACTGTGAATTACTTTGAAATTCTTTATGAGATGATATAGAATGTTGAAATATTGCTTATGGAATGTAAAAGACATTGTGTAGTGGAGAATTTTGATTTTGAATCTTGTTTTAAGCATATCATATGCCAAAGTGATCACTAGCACTGGGGCCAACAATGATCTAATTAAACCATGCCTGAGACTACACATCCAAAAGTTAAAGTTAGCTCTTTTAATATACACTACCTTTGACATAACATGTGAGGGGTTGTTTCAGTTCTACATACAAAATATATTCGGAATGCCCTAATTAGTTCACTATGAAACATGTTATTTCGTGAAAGAAAACAACGTTACTCACTGCCCCATTTGCAATTCGGAATGACAAAAACTGAATGGCCGGTGCGAGCATCACAGAGAATGAAGGAGTGTAATCACAATTTCAGATAACTTTCGAATTACTCCAACCATCCCCTTTCTATTGAATACTTGAATCTCATATTTGAATACTTTGGTTATATGAATATGAATTTTGAATTTGTGATTTAGTTTTATCAAAACCTTAAATTTTTAGGCTAGTGGAACGGTTATTGAAAAAAGTCGTCAACCTTTGGTAAGTTCCCCTAATCCGACCCGACCCGAAAACTCCTAACTTTTGGTTGTGAAAATTTTGAACGTCGAAAAAAAGTGAACCCATAAGAAAAAAATCCTGGATCCGCCACTGCCGAAGATGCTCCTCCAGACAAGGACAACACGTGTCACCAATGCCCAGACGCCATGTGGACCTACAACACTACCAGGGGGCAGACCGAAAGCTGCAGTACCAGTCTTCCTACATGGACTAACGAAGGCGCGCCATGTGTACCACTATCCTGACCACAGCAGGGGAGACCAAGAGGATATTCCCCTTGGTCGGACAGCTGGCGCTCAATAGCAGCTGGCAAGGTCGTTCCTCCCTCCTTCACCCTCCGGCTATAAATAGGACCCTTCATCATTCAGGTTATCCATTCTGTTCTCCTTGCATTTCACCTCTAACACACACTATTTACTCCTCGGAACAGTACTTATTCTCACGCCGGAGCCCGGTTAAGAGGGAAACCCCCATATTCCCCTCTTAACGGGCTAACAGTTTGCTGTTTTGCAGGATCTCAGTCTTAAGTGAGTAGAGAAGGAGATTGAACCCAAGTAAGAGACGACCCAGCTAGTTAACCACCGGTGTTAACCAGTGTTTCATCATTGGCGCCCACCGCATTTTTTGCAAACCATTTTCATCTCCTTTTTCTTCAAAAAGCTCTCTAAATTACTGAACCAAACCCTTCCCCTCACGTGGACGGAGAAATCTCTTCCTTTGACCTGATTACGGACACCGCTCACGTCCAAAGGTTTCAAGGGAACGAGACTATCCGAGAAGGGCAAGTAAACAATGAGTTACCCGATATCTTTGGGAGCACCTCCAGAGTTATCAATCAAAGAACAAACAGAGCTACTTTTCAACCTCCACTCGGGGTAGTTAACCAAGCACCTCCGGAAGTTTCAACACCAAACCATGGGGTTGGTCCTTCAGCACCATCGAGTCAAATGCAGTTGAACTTCTCAGCACTCTTAGGGCTATCTGAAGGAGAAACTCTGGCCTCCTGGTACGCCAAGCAGACAACATCTCTGAACCTTGTCTATGCGCAGTTAAGTGCGCAGCAAGCTTTGCTCCAAGCACAAGCAAATCAGTCCGCCTTTGTTACTCCAACACAAAGGCCCCCTTACACCCATATTCCTCAACAGATGCATGCGCGGAACCAACAACCTGAAAAAACACCCAACATCAGAAGGCAAAGTGTGAACGACACACGTGACACGTATGGTGAGACCAAAAGCAATTATGTGCAACACACCCACCAGTAGAAAAAGGCAGTGCACAGTCGTTTAGGCCCGCGCAACATAAACGATGAATGGGATAGCAACAATGAAGAAGATAACACAACGTATAAGAGAGAAAGCACGGTATTTAGCAGATTACCACCAGAACACGAGGCGTATAAACCCCACAAGCGCGCGGGGTATAATCCAAATGCAGAACATGATTACTCGTTGAGCTATCGCCCAGAAGGCATAGCTGAAAAGTCTAAGTTCATCAGAGAGATCGCAACAGCCGATATCGACAAGACAAAACTGCCACACAATGTGGGCAAGTACAATGGCTTAACAGATCCTGACGACCACCTCCAAGTCTTCAACGGCGCAGGGTTAACAGGTGGTTGGACATTACCAACTTGGTGTCATCTTTTCACACAAACCTTTGTCCGTACGGCGCGCGTCTGGTTTGACAGCCTGCCAGCAGGAAGAATTAAATCCTGGATCGATTTTCGAGACAAGTTCCTCGCACACTTCTCCCAACAACGTAGGCACACTAGAGATCCATCTGCTTGCTTAAATATATGGAGGAAAGATCATGAAAGCATAGAAGATTTCATTACCAGATATAATAAAGAATGTTTGGAAATCGGAGATGTTGGCGAGAAGATGATTCGCGCACACTTCATGAGGGCAGTAAAGTGTGATGACCTGATCAAACGGTTGAAAGGAAAAGATGGAGGCCCCAAAGATTGGGACACCTTCATCGAAGCAGCAAAGGCAATCGCGCGAACTGATAAACAATTGACCGGCGATGACAACCGTTAATACAATCACAGCCAACATGATCGACGCAACAAGAAAGGCAAAGGCCAGTCATGGAAGACATCTGGCTATAGAGAAAGAAGTCCGATAAGAGAAGATGCGCGTGCTACGATCAATCAGACCAGTCATCGCAAAGAGGTTAAGAGAGAAAACAGGGAAAAACAGTGGACACCCCTGACAAAGACCTCTTCCGAGGTCCTGTCAACCGAGAACCACCAGTTTAAACCTCCTTTACAGATGCGAAACAAAAAGGGCCAAGACCCAAATCTTTTCTGCAAGTTCCACAAAGATACAGGTCACTTGACCGACGACTGTTTTAGCCTAAAGCAGGAGATAGAAAGAGCTTTGAAAGATGGAAAGCTCACCCATTTGGTTAAAGGGGGAAAGCGTGATAATCGCCAAATTCAAAGAAGGGAAGAAGGCCCAGAAAACAAAAAGCTTCGGAAGTTAGAAACTCACATGATCCAAGGGGGTCCACGAAGATCGCGAAAGAACTATAACAAGCGCGCCCAAGATGATTCTTGGCGCGAAAAACAAGTTGTTTTCCCAGTGGTGCGAGGGGGCCCAAGAGAGCGAAGACCTATAGTCATTTTTGGCGTGGTCGGTCATTACCAGACTGACTACATTTTCATTGATCCAGGGAGCACCGCAAATATCATCTACGAACAATGCTTTAATCAATTGGACCAGGAGGATAAAGCACGCTTAGAACCAGTGGGTTACCCACTAACTGGTTTCTGCAACGAAGTCGTTTTTCCTCTTGGCCAGATATCGTTCTCGGTGCTGCTCTCGGATGGAATGAACTCAAGAACAGAAAAAGTCACATTCATGGTGTTACCAGCAAATTCAAGACATGATATCCTTTTGGGAAGGGAGTCCCAAGGAGATTTTAGTATGATTTGTTCAGGGCCACATTCAGCTGTTGGGTTCCCAACAGAGACGGGGATAGCAATAATTTACGCAAGTAAGGAGGTCCTCGCAACTGATGAAATCAGATTGGCAAAAACGAGCAAATCCACACCGCGCGCAGAAGCCGAAAAATGGATACTGAACAACAAATATCCAGAACAAACTGTCACTTTGGGCCCAGCAATGTCAGATCTCACGCGCGCGACGCTAAAAAAGTTGCTATTTGAGAACATGGACGTGTTCGCCTGGACACCGGTCGATATGGTTGGCGTTCCACGGCACATAGCAGAGCACAGACTGAATGTTTCTGAAAATGCTAAACCTGTGGTACATACGAAACGTCATCTGGGAGACATAAAGCACGATGCCATGCAAGAGCAGATCACCGAATTGCTAAACGCTGGAATCATCAGAGAAGTTTGTTGCCAAACCTGGGTAGCCAGCCCTGTGATGGTCCCTAAAGAAAACGGTGGTTGGCGAATGTGCGTGGATTATAAAGATCTAAACAAAGCATGCCCGCACGACTGTTATTCTTTACCAGAAATTGACGAGAAAATCGATTCATAGGCGTCGTTCAGGTGGAAGTGCTTCCTTGATTGTTATAAAGGATACCACCAGGTGCAGATGGCCATCCAGGATGAAGACAAGACTGCATTCCGCACACCAACAGGGTTGTATTGCTATACAAAAATGCCCTTTGGACTAAAGAATGCAGGTGCAACTTATCAGAGATTAATGAACGAAACATTCAGCGACGCAATCGGTAAATACATCGAGGTATACATGGATGTTCTGGTCATCATGAGCAAGGAAGATAATATGATGTTGGTAAACATCCAAAAAACGTTGGATGTGTTGCGCGGAGTGAACATTAAACTGAACCCAGCGAAATGTTCCTTCGGAATGGAAGAAGGGAAGTTCTTAGGCTTCATCGTCACGAAGGATGGGTTCAAGGTCAATCCGGAAAAAGTTCAAGCGATAGAACGGATGCCTTCACCATCAACGATAAAGGAAATGCAGAAGCTGGCCAGACAGTTAGCAGCCCTCAACCGTTTCCTCGCCAATCACGCTGCAAAATCTTTTCCATTTATCAAAACACTCCGCAACTGTGTGAAGAAAAACCAGTTCCAATGGACGCCGTAAGCTAAGCACGCATTCCGAGAAATGAAAGACTGCCTCATACGATTACCAACGCTGACTGCACCAATGAAGGGCGAACCGCTGGTCTTGTACCTATCAGCATCAGAAAAAGCAGTAGGAGTAGTTCTACTCATCGATCGGCAAGGCATGCAAACGCCAGTATATTACGTGTCTCGAACCTTAAATGACCCAGAAACAAGATATGCCATAATGGAAAAACTGGTCCTCGCATTAATCCACGCCTCCAGACGATTGCGCAGGTACTTTGCTAACCATGTCATTCACGTCCTGACGAATTACAACATCGGCAACATCCTCGCAAGACCCGAGATATCCGGAAGATTAGCAAAGTGTGCTATAGAACTAGGAGGCCACAACGTGGTTTTTAGACCAAGGCCAGCAATCAAGGGTCAGGTATTGGCAGATTTCCTGACAGAGGTGCCAGATGACAAGGACAGAGAGTGCAAGGCAATGGAAAGAGCTGAAAAGCAACATTCAGAAGAACCATGGCTACTATATACAGATGGTGCGTCTAACGAAGATGGTGCTGGCGGAGGACTTAGATTGGTAAGTCCAGAAAAACATGAGTTCACATACGCCATCCGGTTAGACTTCAAGAGCACAAATAATGAAGCCGAATATGAAGTTTTTCTTGCTGGTTTGAGGTTAGCAATCAAGATGGGAGTCAAACATATAGAAGCGCATGTAGACTCCATGCTCGTAGCAGGACAGATCAACGACCAGTATGACGCCAAAGGAGATGTGATGGCGCTATACCTAGACCAAGCAAAAACCTTGCTACAAAACTTCAATTCCTACAAGGTGCACCACATTAACAGGAGTGAGAACAAACCAGCAGATGCACCGAGCAAACTCGCGTCCACCAGCTTCCAGCATCTGGCCAAGGACGTGCGCATTGAAGTTCTAAGCAATCCATCAGTACCGTTAAGGCAATTGAGCGTCATCCAACTAGGAGCAACGTCCTGGATGACTCCGATTATCATGTATCTCCAGTCTGGAATACTACCCGAAAGCAAAGCTGAAGCAAGAAAAATACAGTATAAGTCCGAACATTACCAAATGTCTGATGGCATTTTGTACAGGAAATCGTACCTCGGACCGTTACTAAGATGTGTAGATCCAGAAGACGCAAATTACTTGATCCGCGAAGTACATGAGGGCATCTGCGGCATTCATACCGGTCCAAGAATGGTGGTAGCGAAAGTAATGAACGCGGGTTATTACTGGCCAGGAATGCACCTGGATGCAGTCAAGGTCTTGAGAAAATACAGTGGTTGTCAGAGACATGCCCCGAAAACAATGCGCCCAAAGAACGAGCTGGTCCCCGTAACAATGGCTTGGCCGTTCCAGCAATGGGGTATAGATATAGTTGGTCCTTTTCCAGAAGCCCCAGGAGCAGTGAAGTTTATCATAGTTGCAGTAGACTATTTCACGAAATGGGTGGAAGCAAATGTGCTAGCATCAACCACATCTACTGTGGTACGAAGTGTCACACCCCAACCGATGGCGGAATCATCGGGGCGTGGCACTGAGCCGAGTGGCCAGCCGACCGAGTTGCCACCCGACTGGGCTGCCACCCGAGCGGAGTGCCACTCGATCGAGCTGCCACCCGACCTAGGTGCCACCCGACCGAGTTGCCACTCGAGCGAGCTGCCACCCGGACGGGCTGCCACTCGATCGACCAGCCACTTACTTCCCTTTCCATTTATGGAAACCCTATAAATACCCTCCATTGTCACATACTTTGATGTTGAAAGCTCCCTCTTCACCCCACTCGATCCAGCCGCTATTTCTTCAGATTTCTCGCGATTCTTGTAAGTTTTCCACCTAAATCTTGTACTTTCTTGATCTACACGCACTCCTACACCTTTATATCTTTTGAATCTTAACTTTTAACCGTGAAATCACTAGATTTGATGTGTTCTAGGATGATGTCATCATGGTGTTCATACGAACTTCATGTTTTGGCTTCAATCCTCCAAGAACAACTTGGATCTGAACGATTTCCACATAAACAAACAAAGATCTTGCATAGATCTGAACATATTCATGGTGAAAAGGATTGAAAGATGGTTTTCCAACTTTCTTTCAACTCTTTTACACTCAATGAACTCAAAACCGATGGAATCGAAGCTTGTTCTAATCTTTTACTCTTTCTTGTGGATGTATTGGTTCAAGATCTGGATTCTATCCAAGAGATTACTGATTTCGGGTTAAACACGAAACACCGTCTCGAACAGTTAACTGGTCGGACTAGGGTGATTCCTGTCCGATCGGGTTACTAAGTCTTGACGAGGTTTCTGTTGTTTGATGCGTTATCGTAACAGTCTCGAAAACACGCAAACTACCAAAACAACCAAGGAAGAAGACGACCAGGTCATCTGGGACGGATTGCCGTCCGATCGGATTGCCACCCGACCGGACTGCCACCCGATCGGATTACACCTTGGGTCCCACACTTAACTTTTATTTCAATATTTGAGGTTTTGAACCTTGAACGGATCGTCGTCCGATCGGATTGCCACCCGATCGGATTACCACCCGACCATGTGATGTTTGACTTCAAACACTTAAATAATTTTTCCAACATGTTCAATCGGAACGGATTGCCACCCGATCGGATAGCCATCCGATCGAGCGACTGTTCTGCTGTGAACTTGCTCTCAACCTGAGAAGCCTCGCCAATTGGATTGTTGTCCGATCGAACAGCCGTTCGACCGACCGACCTGAAAGGTAGAGACACTTCTCTGTTTTCAAAATGCTACAACGAAAACTTCAAAAGACAAGCCATCATACACAAACATATCTATCCCAAACGAGATGACAATCCAATCGAGTGGCCACCCGAACGGGCGACCACCCGAACGGATTGTCATCCGATCGACCGGTCACCCGATCGGATTGCCACCCGATCGGATTGCCGTCCGATCCACTGACACTTTGCTTCATTTTATGCGCCGCTTATCGTTTATGCTATCATTCTGATCAGGCTAACCTTACTCTCTAGCGCTCCCTTCAATCCATCAATCCCTGTGAGTATACTCGATCCCTTTTTGCTTTATGCACTTTTGGGTGTTACATACGTTACTTATTCTAAATCACATCGAACACACTACGCAATACTTTAACGCTAACCGTTACCGCATGTATTACGTGACTTAATGAATGCTTGTTTGTTATGTTTACACATGGAATGCTGTCTACCTGCCTTAGCAACGATAGTACTATAGTTTGGACTCAGCACCTGTGCACTCAGGGGTTGTTAAGGACAATTTGTTACATGGCTCACAGTGGTGAGTGTGTATTACGAACTGCCTTGGGCAGTCAACCCGTAGTCATTGGTATCGATAGGTTCATGTCGATAACTAACATGCCTCATTTTACACTGTGTACGTGTTGGTTATGCGGAAACGATTTTGAACTCTATTATATCTATTAAACTTGTATGCTCACCTTTACACTATGTGTATTGACTTTTACTTTAACGTATGTGGCAGGTGCTTAAGATGTTTAGATGCTTGGCTTGCTGTGAAATCGAGGCTAGGAAAGGTCTATAAACAAATAAATGAATTGTCTGTATTTGAAATTTGAGTTGTCGGAACAGAACAATTTGACTAGATCTTGCCTGTAATAATTATATTACTTTTTATGTCATGGTATGGGACATGATGTTTTAAATAATTGGTAATCATAGTTGTTATGGAAACTTCTAGACAATCTGTTTCGCTCAGTGCCACGCCCTGATGATTCCGCCATCGGTTGGGGTGTGACACGAAGGTTCATCTGGGAACAAATAATTTTTCGGTTCGGACTGCCTCTGAGAATCATAACCGATAACGGAACAAATTTTGCTGCTGAAGATCTCCAAAATTGGTTCAAGGAGCTGAACATAGAACACACCTTTTCCTCGGTGGCACACCCGCAAGGAAATGGTTAGGTCGAAGCAGTGAACAAAAGTATCGTGGACGGTATTAAGGCGCGGCTGGGAACACAGCGAAGAGGATGGGTTGATGAGTTGCCCAGCATACTGTGGGCCTATAGGACTATGCCAAAGAAAAGCAACGGGGAAACACCGTTTAGTCTAGTCTATGGGTCAGAAGCCGTGATACCAGCAGAGATAGGTTTGCCATCTCCAAGGATGTTGTCAATGAATGCTGTCAATAATGAAGAAGACAGAAGGTTGGATCTGGACCTTCTAGAAGAAAGAAGAGAGATGGCAGCAATCAACGAGGCAAAATACAAAACCAAGCTGGAAAAATACTATAACAGCAAGGTCAGAATCTGCACTTTCAACCCCAGAGATTACGTCTTGAGAGACAACGATGCGTCCAACGCCAAAAGACCAGGAAAACTAGCTCCCAAGTGGGAGGGACCTTACGTCATAGATGAAGTCCTCGGGAAAGGAGCATACAAGCTGCGCACACTTGAAAACAAAGAAGTCCCCAGGACTTGGAATGCCCAACAACTAAGGAAATGTTATATGTAGACGGTTATAGTCTTATTTTTCCTTGTAATGAATGGACGTGGGCCCAACACAGTTAACTTTAATACAAGAAATGTCGGCTATCTTATCTTGTGTGAATTTCTGTTACAACTGCATATATTACTTCGGGCATTCACGAAAACATCAATGGCTCAGACATGGGAAACGTTGTAGACCTCCAAGGCTCGTCGCAGCCAAGCGCACAGCCGGGTCAAAAAACACAACTAAAGCCCATCAAGCCAAACACCACTTCGTGCCCACCTACACACGAAAACATCGTAAACACGGTAAAACAAACATTGTAAGACCCCTTAAGCTGAACACAGCCGGGTCAACACAATAACCTGTTAAACGATCACTTCGTATACACGAATCAAACTGCGCGCTTAACGACAGAACAAACGTTGTAAAGTTTCTCCAAACACAACACAATACAGTCTAAAGCTAGGATGACTAAGACAGCCTAACCTGTCTCAAAGTAATTACACATGCGCATATTGTAACGACAACAAAATTCACAACGAATACGACTAAAAACCCATAGTTAGCATGAAATATACCAAGTGTATCAAAATATCAACAAACATAGCAACCAAAAGTAAATTGTTCAGAAAGCATGAAAGACAGGTAAATTGTTCAAGAGAATTGTCGGAAGATTACAAGGCCATCAGGCCTATACACGCCATGCAAGCCGGAAACCTTCAATCTTGATGACTAGTACCAGCACCCCCAGCTTCACGGTCTTCATCACCAAGAGCTTTCTTCAGCAACGTGATTCTGTCAGGTTTTCGAGATAATTTTCCAGCAGCCTTGACAATGGAGAATTCGAGAGACTCGAACTCCTATCGCTTCTCAGCGTAACGAGCAGCACAGTCAGTTTTATATAAGTCAAAGCTCTTCAATGCTTCCTTCACCTCAGCAGCTGATCTTCCTTCAGCGTAACCGTCTTTACGACCATGATCATAAGCAGCTTCACCAAGTTCATACATATACGTAGCTAACTCCTTAGACCTCACGATACGATCAGCCATCTGGAAGAAACAAAATGAACATACAAAACAAAACATAAAGAAAGACAGACAAGAGAAGCAAAGGAAAACATACCAATGGAACGCCGCGCGCAAGCAGCCATTTGCTGTCGGCATTAGCTTCCTCCGCTATAATCTCTGAAGCCCGGACTTCCGTAGATTTTTCGGTAACAAGTTGTTGCAACTTGGCAATCTGTTGAAGATGTTCATTTTCTCTCTTTTGGTGTGCAGCACGTTCCTGCTCAGCCTCATCGCTTATTTTAGTCTTCTCTCCCGACAGTCTGACAATAATATCACGCTGGGTTTGCAGTTCTCGGTTGGTTCGTTCACAAGCAGTTTCCCATTCTTTCTGCTTGTTAGCGTTAAACTGCTTTTCCTTAGCAAGTTTCTCCTCCGTGTCAGCAACCCTCCACGCCAAACGTTTCTTCTTAGCATTGAATTTTTCTTTCTCTTTAGAAAACGCTTTCTTAGCGGCCTCAAATTCCAACTTGTCATCCCCCATCAACTGCCATTCCCGGTCAATCTCTTGGGAGGTAGCAAAAAAGTTGACCCCAGCATGGATATGATCATCCAAGAGATCCATCCGATTGCGTCTTTTCTGAAACAATCTTTCAGCAGGGGGGAGGGATAAAGAAAAGAATTCACGGCAGTTGCCAAGATCAGTCATCCGAGAGCCCTGAGTCAAGTTCCATCGAGGGGCATGTGGGAGATCAGCACACGCAGGATTGTGGGTATCCCAAGACCCACCCTGAACATGTTCATACTCCGGACTGTGGCGAGTCCCAGAGGCACCACCCTCTCCAGAGCCCCGGACAACCTTGGTGTAAATAGTATGGTGGGGAGTAGCCTCACTCGACTCCACTTTAACATAAACACCTCCACCACGACCACCATTGCCGCCACGACCACCATCGCCACCATCACCAGCATCAGCACCATCACCACCACCCTCCCCAACTTGCTCAACCTCCACATCATCTTCTTTCCTTTTTTCCGGATCAGCATGTGGAGCAGATAGACCAAAGATTCTAGAAGGTGGAGAGGTAGGAGGAGTAATCTTGGAAATATCGACCTTAGGAGCACTCTTACCTGATTTAACACCTGCTAAAAGGCAAGCACGATAGTCAAAAGCAAGAAAGAAAGGCAAAGAAAAAGACGTATACAAACGGAAAAACTGTACCTCGGGAACCAGAAGCTGACTTATATATCTTCTCAAGGAGGTTACGAGGTTTCGCGCTAAAAACACCCAGGTCAACCTCCGACTCAGAAGGTGCAGCAGTAGCCTCCTTCTGGGATCTGGATTTTTTCTCCGCAAGCGTAGCAGCAGCCTGTTCGTCAAGTTATTTCTTCTTGTCTTCCAAAGCTTTTTTCCTTTTCACTATTTCTGTCAACGTGGCATCATCATCTGGATCATGTTCAGCACGCTTATCTCCTGCGTCTAAACCAGAGAGCGTGTCAGAAACGACAACATAGTCCAGGAGGGAGAAGTTAGAAGGTTGCTTACGAGGTGCTCCAGTCACAGGTTCCTCGACCTTCTTCTTCTTCTTCTCAGACTAGTCTACTTTTTTCTTCTTCTTGGTTTCAAGCTGTTCAGCAGCATCAGTAGGAACATCAACATCGTCGCCAGCAGGCTCATTTACAGGCTCGTTCACAGCCCCTTGTGTTGGACCTGCACGCGGGGAACGAGGGATTAGACCTTCACGCGATCTATCAGAACCCTCACTCGAAAGGACGATAACCTCCTCCCGAGTAACACTAAGTACATCGTCAAGATCATCCCCACCATCTTCACCTAAAATGGTGTTAGCATAAGCGGCAAAGCTTTCACTGGTAGGGTGCAAGAAGCAATCCTTTATCTGATCCAACCAAACAGGCTTCCCTTCAGGCAAATATGCAACAACCATAGCACCACCGGCTTTAGGGTCAAGAACGTTCATCAAACTATATCCCACTGCAAAATACAACAACATGAGGAAACGCATGAACGAATCAGAAAAGAACATAACAATAAATTAACAAACATAATACCTTTCCCTTGGTAGCCATAGACAGGGAGACCCCTAGGGTTCTAGGGTGCCCATAACATACTCATCCCAGCCGCCACCAGTACCCTCTCTTCGAATTGAGTGATAGAAGTAACCTTCCGAGTCAATACTTTGTACCACTCTTGATCAGCAAAATCTATGGACACATTCACACGAGGGACCCCTTCACTCTCTTCACGGTAATGCATATCAATGGGAATGACCCCACGGTGAATGTAGAAAAATTTCTGTTTCCAGTCATGCAGACTCTTTGGTGGGTTAGCACTACAAGGATTAACTCCACCGGTTCGAGAATTGAAGGAATAGAAACCGCCAGTATAACTCACAAATTAGAACACATTAAACTTCTCGAAAGTCGGTTCGATACGGTTGGCTCTGCATATAAACTCAAAGTGAGTAATCCGGATAGTCCTAGGGCGTTTATTTGTAAAATGTGTAGCCCATAGTTTGTCAACACTTCTCTGGTGAACTTCGTCATGGGAAGAAGAAAGTTACCATCCCGAAAGAAAGCAGCATATAACGCTATGTAACCCGGAGGAGCATCCAAGGCCATGGAATTAGGGGTTGGAAACTGAGCACCCCACTCTGACCGGAAACCCATGTCCTGGACAAGATTTTGGAACTCCTCCTCCTTCCAGTTTATTTCTCCACGATCTGGACCAGGAGGATTCTTGGGTTTGTACTTCCTTTTTCTTGTAGGATTGCCGCCGGTAGACATGATTATGGAAGGCAGAAAGAGATAAAAAAGGAAGAACTTGATGAAAGATGAAGAGAGGAAAAAGAGGAAGTTCAGTGAAAATCCAAAGAGAGAAAAAAGGGATTTTGAATTTCAAAAGTGAAGGAAAGGGTGGAACCGCCAACTATTTATACCCATCGCATTTAATGCGAAGGGTAGTGGGCCGTCAGGAAAACAGAAAGGCATCCAACAGGGAGATGACGCGTCAGAGGAGCGAGAAACCATCGCCTCGATTCCAGGGCGCGTGGCCACCACACACCTGACAGACGGCGAAAAAGTAACTGACCTTTCTGAAAAGGCGACTGTTCATCTCCGAAAAGACAGCAACTTCAGACGGCATGTCAGTCACGTCTGGTGTCCTCACCCCAAGGAAAGAAACTTCCCTCAGAAGAAACCGCCAAAAAGTAAGTTTGCCACCATGCGCCGTGCACCCTTTTGGCTCAACTTCACAAGGTTGCCACCAAGCGCCATGCGCCATTTTGGCTCAACTTTGCAAAGTTGACGTCAGGCGTCGTGCACCCTTTTGGCTCAACTTCGCAAGGTTGCCACCATGCACCATTTTGGCTTAACTTTGCAACGTTGCCGTCATGCGCCGTGCGTCCTTTTGGCTCAACTTCGCAAGGTTACCACCATGCGCCATGCGCCATTTTGGCTCAACTTTGCAAGGTTGCCATCATGCGTCGTGCATCCTTTAGGCTCAACTTTGCAAGGTAGCCACCATGCGCCGTGCGCCATTACTGGCTCAACTTCGTAAGTCCATCGTCGTGCGCCTTACAAAAGCAAACAACAAAGACCACTTCCCTTATAAGTCCAGAATCCCTCCTAGACGATCAACTCAACTAGAAGGCACAACTGGACTGGGGGGACTTGAAGAGGCATGGTCCCAATTCCATGCACACATGGCAGGGACCACACCACCTTTTCCGTCCAACACGGCGCCTACATCAGCAAGTAAATCCAGAAGCTTCTAGAAGCTTCTGGAAGACGTCAAGGTGGCACCGAAGATGCTCCTCTAGACAAGAAGGACAACACGTGTCACCAATGCCCAGACGCCATGTGGACCTGCAACACTACCAGGGGTCAGACCGACAGCTGCAGTACCAGCCCTCCTACATGGACTAACGAAGGCGCGCCACGTGTACCACTATCCTGACCACAGCAGGGGAGACCAAGAGGATATTCCCCTTGGTCGGACAGTTGGCGCTCAATAGTAGCTGGCAAGGCCGCTCCTGCCTCCTTCACCCTCCGGCTATAAATAGGACCCTTCATCATTCAGGTTATCCATTATGTTCTCATTGCATTTCACCTCTAACACACACTATTTACTCCTCGGAACAATACTTATTCTCACGCCGGAGCCCGGTTAAGAGGGAAACCCCCATATTCCCCTCTTAATGAGCTAACGGTTTGCTGTTTTGCATGATCTCAGTCTTAAGTGAGTAGAGAAGGAGATTGAACCCACGTAAGAGACGACCCAGTTAGTTAACCACCGGTGTTAACCAGTATTTCATCAAAGATGCAACAACATTTGAAGATATATACCTAAGACACCCTGAAGATGGAAAGAACATTTCAAGATAATCAAGGAAAGTTTTATAGATTATGAAAAAGAAATTACTAATATTGTTAATAAGTTATTATAAATAGAAAATGTGATAAAAATAAACATCTAAGTGGTGAATGTATATGTATTTGTATTTGGAATTAACATAAACGCTTTTAAATAAAAGGATACACGTGTTTTTTTTCACTCATAGTTAATCCATGTGTTGAACCATATAACTAGATCTAAATCATTGTGATATAACTATGCAGGGGCTCATATCTTTATAAGTGATATTGGTGTGTGATTACCAATACAAATATAGCATGGGTTCAAATTTCTACAAATGCATATTAATTAGATGATATTTGTGAGTAAAAAAAAGGTTGTTATAAAAAGTAGGGAAGCCTACATGCAACATACTTGGCAATATCATCTTAATGCGTTCATGTTTAGCGGCCCATCACTACATTTAATGCATGAGGTTCTCTTGGTTTAATTAACCAAGGCGATTAAGCTAGGAACGGTAAATACATTGCAAATTAGAAGACCATCAATGTATGCATTTATCGGTTATCTCTTGTTGAAGGTAGGAATGAACCATCAACGACACCGTATATGTGGGTAAACCGGGGATGGGTAATAACTTCAAAAACAGATCACTGAGCGATATTACCAAAAGGAGCAAATGAACTGATCATCGACAACTATTTCACGACATATATACATCCGACATACATTACTTGCATGTCATCAATGACAATATATATCCGACATATATTACCCATCAATGACAATACCACAAGCAAATAAGCGACTGTCTTTTCACCGTCAAATAATTTTTATCATGGATGGTTATTTTTAATAAAAAATTGACGATATTCTTTAAACTGAAATAACACATTTCAAATAAAATAAATATCTTGTAAATCAAAATATTTAAAGAAAATACTTTTATGTCAATCAAAATCTTTAATATTATAAATTGTTTATACCATTGAAAATTATCTTACTAGGGGATGGGTTGAATGCCTGTCATAAAAACAATAAACTACTTATGTTGCTCAGCTAACTAGTCAAGTTCGCAGCTAGGTCATCGTCTTGGGTCTAGGTGTCTTTTACATGCTTTCGTTGACCCTCTTATTGTGCCTACTACAGGGCTTCGAAACACATTCACTCGGCCTTTAGTCATGTAGCTTCGCCGCATGTGTGTGTTGCTCTATCTATATCGTCGTCAACTAGTAGCAGCGACATCGCTACCGACGATTTAATGCTGGCGACATGTCGCCGCTAAAACCCTGTAACTATTAGCGGCGATATCTGAGCATTTTCGTCGAAGTAGTTCCAACAACATACTAGCAGCGTTTTGGTGGGGTATTAGCGACGATTTGGTGGGGTATTAGTGATGACATTTATAGCAACATTTGGTCCTAATCCTTATAGTGTACAAACAACAATTATTACTAAAATAATTAGTGGTTTTTTAATAGGTAAAAAGTAAATAAATTTTGTGAATTGTATATTCATGACCCAAATAAACATCACCATCCTCCATGTTATTCATCAACCTAATCCATCACCCTATATCATCCTATCCTATCCCCTAATTAATTGAAAGAAGATTATGGTTGCCATGGATTAAAACATGCGAATCATCATGGTTTGCAAAGGGGACGGTGTAGTGGTGGTTCTATGGTCCTATGTGACAATCAATGACTCAAACCATCATCCCCGTACCCATAGCTTAATAAAACAAAAACCCATACCCCATAGCCTAAAAAAAAACTATTGCTATTATTTTCCTAAATAGCTTACCAAAATACAGGTTACTTGTTCAAGAAGTACCTTAAAAATCATCGTTGCCAAATGTTAATTTATAATAAAAAAAAATATGAACACTGTATTGTTCAGTGGCAGATAACCAAACATAATATTGCACAACAAATTGATAATGGTTGTTTATAATATGTACACATAATTAATATATTTTGGGTGAGGGTATTGACACACCCCTACTTTTTGAGTGCACCCCCCCCCCCCCCCGAGGTGGCATATAGGGCAATAAGGGGAGTATATAGTGTGAAAGCAATTAATGTGCCAGAAAAAGGGTTTTGATAAGCCTCTCATTGCCCTATGAGAGACATATAAGATTGTGGTAGTTGGAGCATTAAACCCTATACGCCTCTCATTGAGCAATGAGAGGCTTATCGGCACGACTTTTGATGAATTTAAGGTATAATTACTGACATGAAAGGAGTTCAGTCTGAAAAAGCTTGAAAGTGACCCATATGACCCTTATCGACCTATACGACCCTTATCGAGCAAAAATGTTTGTTTACCCAAGCATACGGGATTTATGGCTTCCAAATTTTTTCAAACTCGCAAAATTCCGACTGAACTCCTGAAGATTCTTAACTTAAAAATTTGGTTGAGACCGTGAAGCATAAAGATGTCGTTTTGGGGCATTGGTAATATTTTTGGCGAAGATTCGAACCAGTCGTACGTCTCCGAAAGCGTTTGGTTATCCGGCGTTGATCGAGGTGAGGAGGAGGTTGTGTCCGTGCCTCGTTGTGATGATGGGGGTGTGCGACCCACGCTACTTGACTTGAACCAGGTGTTTCTAGATGAGGGGGAACCATCTTACATTGCCCAAAGTTATCCGTGTCACACCCCCAAAATCCACATGCGGAGTATCACCGCTTGGAGGCGTGACATAACCAGGATCAAGCCACCAATCTTATTGAACAATATAGTAATTAAAGGTTCAACCACACAATATAATTGGTGTCAAAAAATAATTTAATAAGTCTAAGTTATCAGCGGAAGCAAATAGTTCAAAACCCAAATAGTAAATGCAGAGTATTTAAGTTTATCATGAACACTCAATGTCCATGCTCCACAACGACTCTTCCCCATGCAAGCTCCTGCTAAACCTAGTGACCTGCAAAGCATGTAGTAACGAGTCAACAACAAAGTTGAGCGAGTTCATAGTTGGGTGTTTGTTTAAGTTATTCCTAAAACATAGTTTCCTTTAACTGGCACCCTTGCCGTGGGGGTTACCCCATAGTTGAAAACATGTTTTGTTTAATCCCGTTTACTCTGGCAATCCAGCCGTGGGGGCTACCCCATGTTTACACTACTAGACTCGTTACCATATCGACCACTGACTTTAGTCATGTTTATGTGCCCTTAGCGTCAATGTCTATCATCATTGACGTGCCCAGATCCATTAGTTCACGCTCGTCCTCTGCGGCACGGTGTGAGGCTTGTCAGACCTAAATAGCGCTATCTAACTAATGACCCGCTCGCCTGTTGGTAATCAGAGGTATGAGGTAGTATTATCGAAAGCAAAAGACAAGATTAATCAGTCGAAAGATTGAATTTTATTCACTGTTGCAGGCACAATTGCTGCTTATGGTTACAAGATAAAACAGAGTTTTTTCGACTGATTCTGGTATTTCAAAATAAAAACAAAACTGAATTAAATAGAGAAACAATAAAATAACAGACTGCTGACTTTTTGGCTTCTGTAACTTCCACGTGCTTGTTACCAACGTCATTATTCTAGCCGTTGGGGTCCCATAGGACTCGGTCACGTTCAACCAATATTCTCCCCCTGAATGGTGACCTCATTCTTCCGATCTTCAACTCCCATGAGACTTCTCATTTCAGCAAACTTAACCCGTGGCAAGGCTTTGGTAAGAATGTCCGCCTTTTGCAGCTCTCCACTGATATGTTCAACACTAATCTGACCTATTTCAACACATTCGCGGATGAAATGGTATTTGATGTCGATATGCTTGCTCCTCCCGTGAAAAACGGGATTTTTCATCAGTGCAATGGCTGATTCGTTGTCTACAAGCAGCTTCACTTTCACAGCCTTTCTTCCCATCAGATTGCTAACGAGATTCCTTAACCACAGACCTTGACAAGCAGCTGCAGTTGCAGCCATAAATTCGGCTTCACAAGAACTGAGTGCTACAGTATTCTGTTTTTGTGATGACCAAGTGATCAAATTACCCGAATAATAAAATGCTACACCAGTGGTTCCTCGTCTATCCTGTAAGTTCATCCCATGGCTGCTATCACTATACCCTTGCAGCTTCCCGTCTCCTCCCTTCTGATACATCAGCCCATACCCGACTGTACCTTTAATGTATCTAAGAATCTGCTTGACGGCTGCAAGGTGACTCTCTTTCGGTGTTTGCATGAACCTGCTCACAACCCCTACAGCGTAACTAAGATCTGGCCTAGTATGAATCAAATACCGAAGGCCACCTATGACTCTTCGGTACTCTGTGGGATCAACCTCTTTGCCTTTCTCATCTTTTACAAGTCGTAATTTGTGCTCCATGGGATACTTTGCTGCATTACACTTTGTCA
This sequence comes from Helianthus tuberosus, assembly GCA_030545235.1. Lineage (NCBI taxonomy): Eukaryota > Viridiplantae > Streptophyta > Magnoliopsida > Asterales > Asteraceae > Helianthus > Helianthus tuberosus. Next base: position 142,955,171 of record CM060402.1, on the reverse strand, counting down.
TCCCTGCCAACTTTAAGATCTTGTTTGCATAATTCTCCTGCTTTAACACAATTCCATCCTTGGATTGGTGCACTTCAATCCCAAGGTAATAAGTTAAACTTCCTAGATCGCTCATATCAAAAACTGATTTCATACTTCTTTTAAAATCTTGAATCTTCTCCTCATTTGACCCAGTTACAATCAAGTCGTCAACATAAATTCCAACAATGATAATGTAGTTTGGTTTGTGTACCTTATAAACTGCTTGTTCGTGTGCACACTTGCTAAAACCAAACTCTTTAAGCGATCTGTCCAACCGAGCATTCCAAGCCCTGGGTGCTTGTCTTAATCCATAAAGCGCCTTGTGCAATCGATAGACCATTTGCTCCTTTCCCTTTATCTCGAATCCAGTTGGTTGTGTTACATAAACTTCCTCTACGAGTTCTCCGTTGAGGAAAGCCGACTTCACATCCATATGATGTACAACCCAACTCTCTTTAGCTGCAACCGCCAATAGTAATCTAATAGTCTCGATCCGTGCAACCGGAGCGAATGCATCTTCAAAATCGATTCCTTTTTTCTGCACATATCCCTTTGCTACCAGTCGCGCTTTATGCTTAATAATTTTCCCTTCAGCATTCTTCTTTAACTTGAATACCCATCTGACCCCGATTGCCCTTTGACCTGCTGGAAGATTTGTTAAGCTCCAGGTATTGTTCCTTTTAATGGAACCCAGTTCTTCTTTCATCGCGTTTAACCATGATTCTTCGGTTGCAGCTTCATCGTATGAAGTTGGTTCACCATCGATCAAGAACAATTCATCTTCTTTATCATAAAGTTCGCGTACCTGGTTCGGCGTCATCGGGTTCGTTTCTTGATACACACCATCTAGTGATCGAAATCCTTGTATTGGACTATCATCAAACGGAACTGTAGAGTCTCCAGTATCTGTACTCGATGATTGTATGCTTGTTGCTGATGCTTGACTTTCACTTCCATGATTGCTCGCACTCGCAGGTACAGATTGAACAGAAGTTAAATTAGGGCTTTCTGGGGAGTTTATGTTCACAACATTATTTTGAGATTGGGGATGGGCTCCACTGGACTGGACATTGGATTGATTAGTGGGCTCCGGTTCAGTTGACAAAATGCTGGCCCACCAGGGTGCAATGGACTCATTATTTTGACTTACCTTCCAGCCCCACTTTCGAAACTCGTCAAACTCCACAATACTTGATGATGTAATCACAACTTTCATTGTTTTAGGGTTTAGAAGCCTATACCCTTTTGTTTCTTCTTCGGCTCTTCCCAGATGTACCATAGGAGTTCCACGGTCACTTAGTTTTGTAAGTTTCTTTGACATATCTTTCACATATGCGGCACAACCAAAAACCTTTACATGGCTAAGTTTGGGTTTTTCACCTTTTAATACCTCGTACGGTGTTGCACCTTTTACCGACTTGGTCAAAACCCGATTGAGCAGATACACCGAGTGTCGGACGGCCTCCCCCCACATCTGGTCCGGAACGGACATCGTCTTCAACAACGACCTCGTCATCTCAACTACAGTCCTATTCCTACGCTCTACAACTCCGTTTTGATGAGGAGTGTAGGGCGCGGTTAATTGCCGTCTAATCTTCATTCTTTGACAAAAATCATTAAATTGTAGAGAATTGAACTCACCCCCGCGATCGGTTCTTAACATCTTTACTTGATAGGGATTGTTTTGCTCCACTTCAGCTTTAAATTTCTTAAACATGGTAAAAGCTTCATCCTTTGTTTTCAACAAATAAACCCACATAAAACGAGAAAAGTCGTCGACAATTAAAAGAAAGTACCGATTACCTCCATATGTCGATGGAGTTATAGGTCCGCACAAATCCGCGTGGACTAATTCCAGTGGCTTCGATGCCCTCCAGTGAGCTTCTTTTGGAACTAGTTTTCTCATTTGCTTAGCCACCATGCACCCCTCACACATTTGTTTAGGATGAGTTATACAAGGCATGCCAATTACCAGGTCCTTCTTAGCCATGTATTCCAGTACATCAAAATTCACGTGGCCCATTCTTGCATGCCAAACCCATGCCTCTTCATCCAATTTTACTGCCAAGCATACCGGTTTCGAAATTTGTAGAGCAATTTTGTATAGACGGTTTACTGACCTTTGAATCTTCATAACCAATCTTTGTGACCCATCATACATCTTAAGGGTATCACCATGCATCCTTACATCGTACCCTTCCTCGGTCAACTGCCCCAAGCTTAAAATGTTACTGGTTAGTGCCGGGATGTAGTATACATCTGGAACCATTAGTTGCTCACCGTCTTTGGACTCAAATAGCAAAGAACCCTTTCCGTGTATCGAAACCTTTGAACCGTCCCCAAATTTGACCTGACCCGTTACGTTCTGATCTAGTTCTGCAAAGAACTCTTTCACACCTGTCATATGATTACTTGCGCCGTTGTCGACATACCATACGTTCTTTGCGTTACCACCATGAGCCAATTCTTGATTGGGAATGAACTTGTCTTCATTTAACAGGACCATGTTGGGCGACTCTTCACCACACACACTCAAGAGGAGAGCCGGCTCCTCTTCTTATGTTTGTGTCAAATTAGCTTCATCACGCTTGTCTTTGGGTTCCTTGCATTCCGATGCGTAATGACCGAATTGGTTACAATTAAAGCACTTGATGTGCTTCTTCTCCCTATTGTTTCTTGAATTGCTTCCATGATCGTGATTCCCAACGTGTCCGCCGCGATTACTCCTACCACGGCCACGTCCCCGTGAACCACTTCGACCACCCCGGTCACCTCTACCTCTACCACATGCGTCAAAGTATGGATTTCACTCCTGATTCAACGCAAATTCTCATGTTTATAGATGAAAATGCGGGGCAAACAAGCAATTTAGTCGAGAGTTTGCGGTTTTCACACCTAATCTCGGCCTAATCGCTCGTTTATTTTTTAAAACTAAAGTGCAGTGATAGTGTAGCGTAGTGGATTGAAGGGAGCGCTAGAGAGTAAAGTTAGCCTGAAGAGATTGATAGCATAACGATAAGCGACGCGTAAAACGAAACAAGTGTCAGTGGGTCAAACAGCAGTCCGATTGGATGGCAGTCCGTTCGAGCAGCCGGTCGTTCGGGTGACAACTCGCTCAGACGGTCATCCGATCGGGTGACCTTTCGAGTGGGTTGTTACTTCCTTTGGAAAGGATATGTTTGTGTATGATGGCTTGACTTTTGAAGTTTTCGTTGTAGTATTTTGAAAACAGAGAAGTATCTCTACCTTTCAAGTCGGTCGATCGGACGACAGTCCGATCGGACAACAATCCGATTGGCGAGTCTTCTCAAATTGAGAACAAATTCACAGCAGGACGGTCACTCGATCGGATGGTAGTCCGATCGGGTGGCAATCCGTTGATATTGAACATGTTTGAAAATTATTTAAGTATTGAAGTCTGATCATTACATGGTTGAGTGGTAGTCCGATCGGGTGGTAATCCAATCGGGCAGCACTTCGTTCAATGTTCATCCCTCAAAGTTTGGAAATAGAAGTTGAGTGTGGGGCCAGGGTGCAAGTCGATCGGGTGACTACCCGATCGGGTGACAATCTGATCGAACAGCAGTCAGTTCAGGCGGCACTCCGTTCTGGTGTCCCGGTCGTCTTCTTCCTTGGTCATTTTGATAGTTTGTTGTTTTATCGAGATGTTTTGATAACGTGTTAAGCAACAGAACTTCGTCAAATACTTGGTAATCCTGATCGGACATGAATCACCCAAATCCGACCAGCCAACTGTTCGAGACGGTGTTCCATGTTTAACCCGAGATCGGTAATCTCGTGGATAGAATCCAGATCTTGAACCAACACAACCACAAGAATGAGTAGAAGATCAGGACAAGCTCCGATTCTATCGGTTTTGAGTGCATTGAGTGTAAAAGAGTTGAAAGAAAGTTGGAAACCATCTTTCAATCCTTTTTCACCTTGATTATGTTTAGATCTATGGAAGATCCTTGTTCTTTTGTGTGGAAATCGTTCAGATCTAAGTTGTTCTTGGTGGATTGAAGTCAAAACATGAAGTTCTCAAGAACACCATGATGACATCATCCTAGAACACCTCAAATCTAGTGATTTCACGGTTAAAAGTTAAGATTCAAAAGATAGAAAGCTGTAGGATTAAGTGTTGATCATAGAAGTACGAAGATTAGGCTGAAAACTTACAAGATTTGAGAGAAATCGGAGAAAAGAAGCTTGAGTGCGGCTGGTTCGAACAGAGAGATGTCACCACTCCAAAAATGGTAACAAGTGAGGTATTTATAGGGTTTCCCAAAGTGGAAAGGGCTGGTCGATCGAGTGGCAACCTGATCGAATGGCTGGCCGATCGAGTGGAAGCTCGATCGAGAGGCTGGTCGATCGGCTGGTCACTTGGTGGATTAGCCACTTGATTCGAGTGTTTGGTGCGACGAGTTTTGCCGTTTCGATTCACGTGAAGAGCGTTGCGATGCGATAGAGTTTCCTAGTCAAATTACTTTTAATCCCAACTACTATATCAACATACAATCATCCTTATTTCGTATTCGTTTAGCGTTTGCGATTCGATTGCGATTGAGTTTCGATTGCGTTTTCGATTAATCACCACACATAAACATAATTAAACATGCACAAGTAACACATAAGGCACACACACATAGAACAATATCCAGAACGCGTAATTCGAGTTGCGAGTGCGATTATGATAAAACATGCGATAAATATCGAATAAACCTCGATTATTAATAAGTACTCCATATAATACAACTAACGTAAAACATAAAATAGACTATCTACAGTCAAAGAAGTCAAAACAGGAATTGAGCAAGGAGTGACAGATCGCAATTAGCAATCTTGTCTCCCTTTGACTTCAATCTTAACTTTGACTTTGACTTCCGAAACACGGGGTGTTACAACGGTGAATGTGTATTGGTGTCGCGTAACGCGACAGCCTATTTTTCTCAGATTGTTGCTTATTTTGAGCTGCAATTTCCCAGCTCTAAGTTTTGGCACAATTACAACTTCAAACGTTCATAACTTTTGATCCGAAAGTCCATTTTTGGTGATTTTCCGATGCGTCCGTAATAAAATTACCAACGCGTCTATCATAATCATTGTGTCAAAAATAAGATGTACGGGCTGGAAGTCTATGAATGCATAAAGTATCTATTCGACCCGAATAAATTCTGCACTAATTTACTCACTAACAATCTTTATGGCCGCAAGGCGTATTTACCCCAACATCCGGGGCTTATAATCACCAGCAATTCATTACCAAATCTATGGTTTCGTGCTCTTGTGATTCGTTCTCTCCAAATTCAACTTAAAACATTCTTTTACTGTAAGTAAAATAATTATTCGACCCGTTTGGCTCATTTATGGAATCCTCCATTTCAAATGACTACCAAACGTTTATCTATGCTTAATTAGTTCGTTCAATGTGGTGATGATCATTATCACTTCGACTAATACAATATCTTACCCTAGAACACAATTATGAACGATTTCAATATTAATTTACTCAATGTAACGAAACAAGTTACATACCTTCAAAGCACACCCTTCAAACGTGCGTCACCACCGGCTTGTCCGCTCGACGCTCTGGTTTCATCTCCTATAGAGTTCAATCACGACACATTTAGAACTCTTTGATTTACATATAACGCATAGTTTACCAACTAGTACAAGTATGAGTTTTTTGTTCATATTTCATCATTTAGCATTCTCTTAGGCATTTTTGCAAACACTTTAAGGGCAGAATTTTACACCATTCATTATCAAGTTCATAACTTGTTATATAGCCAAAATTAATATCAATCGGACAGTTTCATATAAATTTTAACATCAATAAACCAGAAATTACTTCATAAAAATCAGATTACACTAGAACAATAACCAAATTCCTAGTGTTTATCAAGTTCCCACAAACCCACTAATCACCTTCATTGAGGTTCATGGAATTCACAAGAACTAAACATGATTTCAACACATAATTGTCTAGGGTTCACTCCTAGACACAATATTGTTCCTATTCCATCAATATAACATTCATGCAACAACGATTTTTGGATTTTCTAAGTTCATTCAGAAATTCAACTAGAGATTTCCTATAAAATTCACATACCTTATGACCCCTTTTCAGAGGAGATTACTATTTCGTACTCGGATTTTGATTTAGAACTGATTTTGACCTTCAATTTGTGGGATTTAGCATGAACTAGGGTTTGTGAGGGTTCTCCTAGTCGCCCCTGTGTTTCAATCAAACCCAGCACACACACAAGTGTGTGTTTTAGGTTTAAATTATGTTTTTATTAAAACTAATTTTAATTTAAACACTTTTGGTCCCTCTACTATCATTTAGTTTATATTTTTAGTGTTTTTAACCCACTTATAAGTCACTACAAGATTTTTATCTAACTAGGTTATTTTTAATCCTAGTTAGTTCACTTATTTATTTACCGACATTTTATTTAAAATAAAAGATTTACATTTTCGGGGTGTTACATTGGAGAGCCAAGATATGAGCCTACACCTTCATATACTTATTATGAGGAACCATGGCGTGAACAACCCACCTCATATGAGTATTATGAAGAGCCAAGTTACGACCCGTATTCATCATATACTTACAATGAGGAACAATGGTGTGAACCATCTACTTCATATGAGTATTATGTGGAACCAAGGATCGAACTTCCGAATTCAAGCTTTGAGGATCCTTATTCTATCACTCCCATAGCCGAAAAGATAATAGAACACCTTAAAACTATGAGCGCTTTATAAAAGAAGCCTGCGCAAGGGAAGAGGAATCCCGCGCAAGGGAAGAATTAACATGTACTAAAGAAGTGATAGTTGAAGAGGTAAAAATGGAAGGACAAGTAAGTGAAAACCCGACACATGAGGTAAACAACGAAAAAGGTGAGTCCGACAACGTTAAAATTCAAGAAGAGTCTAATTTTCAAGCAATTAATCTCCTGTCACCTTCTTTCGAAAATCATTGTTTATTACCCACTCATGCTAAGTTTTTAAAAGAGTTAAACACTAACACTAAAATTGACGAAACGGTAAGCATTAAGTTAACAAATGATCAAACTACGCTAATAAAAGATGATCCATTTGAAATTAACATTACACCGGTTCCATGTTTCTTTCAAAATTCCTTTATTAGTAATATTACAATTGATAAAGATCTTTGTGTTAATATAATGCCAAACTACATTTTCGAAAAATTAAGTATTAGTGATTTTTCTCTACTTCAAATACGCATTTTTCTATCTACTCGGAAAACAATAAAATCAATGGGAAAAGTTGAGGATGTGTTAGTCCAAACAAATCAAACGGTAATCCCAACCGACTTCGTCATCCTTGATGACGCTCCGCTAGTGTTGGGATGACCTTTTGTAAAAACCTATGAAGCTTTGAAAAATCGGAAGAAAAACAATCTACCCATTCAATTAGGGGCATTCAAAAGAAGTGTCGATCTTGAGCATTCAATTAAATATCCATTCGGCAATGATGACCCCTAATTGATGATGAAGATGAGCCACCCGATACAAGAGAAGAAATTGACCACTTTGTCGAATAAGAGGTCGCCATTGAACAAACCTTTATAGTTCTTGATCAAAATGAGCAACCAAATAAGGAGTCTCCAAAAGACCCACAACTTGAGCTCAAAGAACTTCCAAAAGGTTTGGAATATGCTTTTCTCGACAAAGATGGTAAGTTACATGTAATTATTTCGTCAAAATTAACTAGTGTAGAAAAAGAAAAACTAATCACACTTTTGAAAAAACACAAAAACGCGATCGCTTGGAAGCTTGTAGATATTAAAGGAATAAGCCCTTTCATGTGCACGCATAAAATTTTAATGAATGATGACTATAAATCGGTAATACAACCACAACGTAGAGTAAATCCAAATGTCCAAGAAGTGGTTAAAAATGAAGTCATCAAATTACTTGATCCTGGACTCATTTACCCAATCTCCGATAGTCCTTGGGTAAGTCCCGTCCAAGTGGTTACTAAGAAAGGAGGTATGACGGTGGTTACTAACGAGAAAAATGAATTAATACCAACAAGAACCGTCACAGGATGGAGAGTTTGTATAGATTATCGTAGATTAAATGAGGCAACAAGGAAAGATCACTTTCCTTTACCTTTTATTGATCAAATGTTAGAAAGATTATCCGGTCACAAATTTTATTGTTTCTTAGAAGGTTTTTCAGGTTACTTTCAAATTCCGATAGCACCCGAAGACCAAGAAAAGACAACACTCACATGTCTCTATGGAACTTTTGCTTATCGATGCATGCCTTTTGGTCTATGTAATGCCCCGCAACTTTTCAACGTTGCACGGTGGCCATCTTCCATGACATGATAGAAAATACTATGGAAGTCTTCATGGACGACTTTTCTATCTTTGGAGATTCATACGACCAATGCCTCGATAATCTTGAACGAATGCTATCCCGATGTGAAGAAACCAACCTCGCCCTTAATTGGAAAAAAATGCCATTTCATGGTAATGGATGGAATAGTACTCGGTCAAAAATTCTCAAGCGAAGGAATGGAGGTTGACTGGGCTAAAATTGACACTATTTCTCAATTACCACCCCCATCCTCCGTTAGAGCCATCAGAAGTTTCCTAGGGCATGCCGGATTTTATAGACGATTTATCAAGGACTTTTCTAAAATCTCAAGGCCTTTAACAAAATTACTTGAAAAAGATGCTCCTTTCATCTTTGACAAGGATTGCAATCAAGCATTTCTCACACTAAAAGAAATGCTAGTCAATGCACCTATCATGATAGCGCCTGATTGGAAATTACCTTTCGAAATCATGTGTGATGCAAGTGACTTTGCAGTTGGAGCCGTCTTGGGACAAAGAAAAGATAAGCATTTTCACCCAATATATTACGCTAGTAAAACACTTAACGATACACAAGAAAATTACACAACAATTGAAAAAGAATTACTAGCTGTAGTGTTTGCTTTTGATAAATTTTGTTCTTATCTTGTTCTTTCTAAAACGATAGTTTATACAGACCATGCAGCCATTCGATATCTCTTTAAGAAACAGGATGCTAAACCACGTTTGATCAGATGGATTCTACTCCTCCAAGAATTCGACATCGAAATAAAAGACAAAAAAGGAGCAGAAAACACCACTGCAGATCATCTTTACTGCTTGGAAGATCCAGCTTTGGAGGCAACTAGGGATGAGCTAATCAATGAAAAATTTCCCACGGAGTCCCTAGAAATGGTGGAATACCGAGAAGAACCATGGTACGCTGACTATGCTAACTACTTAGCTAGCGGAATAGTCGCAAAAGGATGGCCACATCATTAAAGAAAAAATCTTTTGCCGATGTAAAGCATTATTTTTGGGAAGATCCTTATCTTTTCAAAATGTTTGCCGACCAACTTATCCGCCGATGCGTACATGATTGTGAAGCAAGGAGAATTCTCCGCCATTGTCATGAAGGTCCATACGGAGGACATCATGGTGCCGCTAGTACCGCACGAAAGGTATTTGATTCAAGATTTTATTGGCCAACAATTTACAAAGACGCCAAAAGTCTTGTAAAGACTTGTGACGCATGCCAACGATCAGGTAATATTTCTTCCAAAAACGAAATGCCACAAAATGGCATTCTTGTTTGTGAAAATTTTGATGTGTGGGGACTCGACTTTATGGGACCTTTCCCACCGTCAAAAGGAAACAAATATATACTTGTGGCAGTGGATTACTTGTCAAATGGGCCGAGGCCGAAGCCCTTCCAACAAATGATGGAAGAGTTGTCGTAAGATTTCTGAAACGATTATTTTCTCGTTTTGGAACTCCAAAAGCATTAATAAGTGATAGGGATACTCATTTTTGTAATCATCAACTTGAAATTTTTTTTAACAAGGTATGGGGTCTATCACCGGATCTCAACAGCATATCACCCTCAAACAAACGGACAAGCCGAAGTGACTAATCGAGGTTTAAAAAGAATACTTGAAAAACCGTAGGGTTAAATAAAAAGGAATGGGCCGATAAATTAGACGATGCTTTATGGGCTTTTCGAACTGCATATAAAACAACGATAGGTACCACCCCATATAAGCTTGTCTATGAAAAAAGTTGTCATTTACCGGTAGAAATAGCACACAAAGCCTACTGGGCAATTAAAAACGTAAACTTAGACCTAGAAATTGCCGGTAAAAATCGATTTTGCCAATTAAATGAATTAGACGAATTAAGAAATCACGCATACTCTAACTCCGAAATTTATAAGGATAGAATGAAAATTTTACATGATAAACACATTAAACCAAATGAATTTCGGGTAGGAGATCAAGTTCTATTGTTTAATTCACGACTTCGATTATCTCCTAGTAAATTAAAGTCTAGGTGGACGGGACCTTTTTCTATCACCCATATTTTTCCACACGGTGCAACTGAAATTAAATCTCAGAATGGAATTCCATTCAAAGTCAATGGCCAAAGGCTAAAGCTTTATCAAGGATTCATTGAGGATGAAGAGGAGGAGATCTCGTTGAAAGCGGCCGACGAATAAACGAAGGTTTGAGCATCAACATCATATCTTGTAAATAACGAACGACGGGAAAGCTTCTAAATCGGTAAGATTTCTAAAACCAAGTTTTGGGAAACAGGTCACTCACCCGTGCACTAAAAAAAATATAATAATTTTACCCGCCCATGGGGTCGTGCCTAGCGGGACACGGGGCCGTGCTCGGTTAACTGACGGGGATAAAACCCCTTTTTCTTTCATTTCTTCACTTCTACACGACCCGTTCCCCCGAAAACTCTCTGGTTCCACAGCGATTTTCTACAAATTTTCACGTTCTTCCACTGTTCAACAACGCCAACGTATGATTCTATCATTATAGTTAGTTAGATTAATCATTTGCATGTAGTTTAACATCAAAAATTTGGGGAAAACTCTAGGGTTCTTCAACTTGAACCGAATCAAACCTCAAATTTTTGCTTAGATCTGTTAGCAGTAGTTTAGTTATGTGTTATAGGAAGTAAACCAACTTGAATTGTTTGAAGATTTGCCCGATTTCTTACAAAAACCTCAAATCCTTGTTTTTGAACCGAAAAAGATGAAATTGAAGGGGTAAACAGTTTATTTTGGGAAAAACGGCACTCGGGGTTTCATTTTTGAGGAAAACCGCCCCTACTCAACCCAAAATTTTCAAGTTTTCGGAACCGGGTCGAAAAATGAGAATTTTGGGAAACTGACGCCTGAACACGGGGTCGTGGTCAGCAAACACGGGGGCGTGTCCAGCAATTTTCCTTCGAACATGGGGCGTGTCCAGTGGACACAGGGCCGTGTTCAGCTTGCTGTTTTCAGTTTTCTTCGAAAATTTATTGTTTCATGCTAATTTTTTTGTGTTTTCTTTCAGATGGCCAAGAAATTCACACGCTTCAACCAGAGTGAATGGGCTGCTCAAGCCCGATTTGAGGTTCTTCAGACAAGGCCCGAGGTAAACCCACGACAAGTATGCCTAGACACCCTGGAAGTAGTGGGGCAGATTGACCGCTTCAACAACCTAGTCACTGGTCCACGTAGGGCAGCTCTTTGCACTAGACTCCACGAATACAATATGGATTTCTATAGCACGTTTGCATTCAAGGGCAAAGCAGAGTCGTTTGATGACGAGGGGGTTGAGTTTTGTTGTGCTGGAAATGTGCTTTCAATCTCGATTGCACAATTTGGGTCAATCATTGGGTTGTATGCTGAAGAGGATGCCGGAGATGAGGAAAACACGGGTGGTCTCCGTGAACTCCAACAAAACCAACGTCAGTCAACATGGGCTGAAATTGGGGAAGGTGCATATAATCCAAGCCAAACAAAAAGCTCACAGTCGCGGGACCCTCTATACCGCTACATTCATAGGGTCCTTAGCAACTCCCTCAACTAAAGGCATGACAGTACTGGTGTTGTTGGTTTACGTGATCTGACGGTCTTATACTGCATTCACAACCGTGTGCCTCTTGATGTTCCACACCTGCTCCTTCGCAACATGCACCTGAACCAGTTAACCAATCCCCCGACCCCTATCTTCTTTGGAGGGTGGATCTAACTCCTTTTCAAGAACTTCGTGCAAAGGATGCCAAGGTCCTTCAAGAAGGGCCCATGGTCAGGTAAGGTGGATCTCGTCATATGCCGCTCAATAGGAATCATCAATGAAGCGGGTGACGGAACGATTCGATTTCAAACGGTTCAGGGACATGTTTGGAACCCACAAGGGGCTCTCGTCCTTCACGCCCCACAAATACGTCCTCCTCCACAGTACCAGTACCAGTATCTGTCGCAACCCCCGTCCCCTAACAACCCAGGAACGGGCGGCCGTGGCCAGTTTCGGTGGTATCGGTGTTTATCATTTTGGCAGCGGAAATTACATCAGGACTGTAGTTAGGAAATATTTTATCAGAGTAAAATACCACGCTTTTATAATATTAAACACATGGGAATTCCCAAGTTTCCAGTACACACATTTTTATAGGGATAAACCCTATTTTATTTAAATAAAAAATATCTTTATTTAGGTAACTTTTATTGCTACTTTTCCAAGCCTTCAGTGTTGTCCAGCTGGCTTCTATTTGGCTTTCACATTTTATGAGTGAATACTGGTGAGTGAATCCCAGTTTAATCAAGACAGGTAAAACCGTTTTACAGTATTGAGGGCGATCGCGCAATTACATTTTTTTCCATCTACTTTAATTACCACCCACGGTACTGTCAACCCGACTTGTGGTCATGTTACTACTCACAATGTAGTAACAAATTTTGTATACAAAACCCCAACATACCAACGATAATTGTAGAATACAAATACTCAATCACTATTTAATATAGTGTAAATCATTTGAGGTTTTGGAAAAACAGTTTGTAAAAAGGAGATTACTCACATTGCTGTCTTAGGGTTTTCCTTAAGGATTTCCAGGTGATTATCTATTAATTACACAAATGCACACGCGTTAGTATAATAACCCAATATTTATATTAGTAATACCATCCCCGAGACGACATTCCAACGACTACGTCGGGCAGAACCACGACAGCCGTTACGGAACCCTAGATCAATCGGGCAGCGTATCTAATACGTAACCGGGGGTTATGATACTTACAACGAGGCAGAACTTCATTAATTAGGGGGGTATTATGCCCGGGTATAGTGCCTACTACGTAGAAATTGAGAGGGAAATTAAAAGACTGAACGAATTCAAATGAGAGCCGAAACTCTCAATTTATAGGGCTGATCCGTCATAGCGTCGCGCCCCGTGATGGAAATAGGGGGCGTCGCGCCCCGCGACGTAGGGGTGTAGGCCCTAGCCTTGCCCACTCAGCGGCTAGCTTCGCCACGCACTCGACACGTGGCAGCTCCGGGTGTCGTCGCTTGTCCAGGCAGTCGCTCCCCGCGTAGGCCTTCCCTGGCTCTGTCGTGGGCCGTCAGGGACCATAAAAAATTGTTTTTAATTAATTTTTGCAAAAATAAAGGTGTTCGGGGCCTATTTTCGTGTACGGGGTGTATTTTAGGACGTATAGGGACATTTTAAACATATTAGAGATGTCGGATTTATTTTAGAGGGTTGTTATATCCTCCCCACCTTGTTTTAGAACTCGTCCTCGAGGTCTACTGGAACAAGTGTGGATATTTCCTTTACATCTCTGATTCAAGCTCCCATGTGTATTCTGGTTCTCTCTTGGAATCCCATTTCACTTTGATCAGAACTAATCTTTTATGTTTGAGATTCTTGACCTTTCTGTTTTCAATCTGTAGAGGCTTCTCTACAAATTTAAGCTTTTCATTTACCTCTATATCCTTAAGAGGTACTATCAATGATTCATCAGTTAAGCATTTCTTGAGGTTAGATACATGAAATACATCATGTATTCCTGCCATTTCCTCTGGCAGTTGTAGCTGATAGGCTACAGGTCCTATTCTTTTAATAATCTCAAAAGGTCCAACATACCTGGGGCTTAGCTTTCCTCTTTTGATGAATCTTACCACTCCTTTCCAAGGAGAGACTTTCAATAACACTTTGTCTGCTACCTGAAATTCCAATGGCTTTCGTCTGTTATCTGCATAACTCTTCTGTCGATCACGTGCTGCTTTCAATCGTTCCTTGACCTAAATGATCTTGTCAGTTGTTTCTTGCACTATCTCAGGTCCGGATAGTTGTTGTCACGGCCCCCGACCCACCCTGGACGGAATCGAAAGCCGCGAACAGCCCAGTGGTACCGGTGATTATTTTTATAAAATATTGCAGCGGAAATTTCATCAGGACCGTGAGTTAGGAAAAATATCAGAGTTTAGAAACACCGGATTTTATTTATTAAATAGATGGGATAAACCCATGTTTTACAATGGTAGCTTTAATAAAGATAAATGTGTTTACATAAAACAATATTTCTTAATTTGATTTAATTTAATAAAATAAGCCACTTCTTGAAGCCTTTCAGTGCTGTATCCAACTCTTACTCCAATCTACTGTAATTACCTGAAACATGTTTGAAAAAGGTTTTGTCAGCGGAAATACTGAGTGAGTTCATTCCATTTTTTTTTTAAAATATATTGTTATACCTTACAGCATTAAGGTTTTTATATTTATTTATATTTACCCAACTCAATCAATATTCGTCACATGGTGGCAGTTCCGATGTGACAGTAATCATATCACTCATTGGCTCACTTTCGTCCAATAGTGAATTTATCAAGTAATTATATTTTACTATTATTCAATTTATCTGTCACTAGGCGATTCCTGTGACGGTGATCATATCACTGTTGATCATTCTTTCAACTAGTGATTCTAATCATAACACTGTTGATTATTCTCTCAACTAGTGCCTTTGGTCATGTCATTGTTGATCATTCTCTCAACTAGTGACTCTGGTCATAACACTGTTGATCATTCTCTCAACTAGTGTCTTTGGACATGTCACTGTTGATCATTCTCTCAACTAGTGACTCTGGACTTAGTTGGGTCCCGTGACATTACTTTGTCAAATATATTACTTATGGCACAAAACCATTTAACCCAGAAAATGACATATAGCATTTTATGTCAAACTGCTATACTTATCAAATAATATGTTAATTAAATAATTGTAATATCATTATTTGATATATTAACATGACTAAAAATATAATCTTCGTATATTAGAATACATTATACTTGACTATTTTATTATGGTATACATTATTTAGATTTATTTCAAACATACATTAAATTTATTAACAATTTAATGTCAAAATAATATTAGTTATAGGCTATGGCTACTTGGCATAATTCTCACTGTGATTGTGGTCATGCTACTATTGGCTAACTTTCTGGCTAATAGTAACGATGGTCAAATAATGTATAAAACCTCCCATACCAGCAGTTATTATAGAATATAAAAATTTAATCACTGTAAGTATAACTGGTAAACATTTAGAATTTTGGAAAGCATTTGTAAATATAATTGTATCACAAAAAGGTGATAAAAACTGTGAGAAAAGAGAATGGACTCACATTGCAGATTTCTACGGACAAAGTTTAGTCTACAGATAAGCCTTGATATATTGCAGATTTATACAGGCAGAGCTTCGCCTATTAATTAGTCTTGTAACCTAGTGCATATAAACTAGGTAAGTAACTTAATACAGCATTTACGATAACTCACGAGATAAAAACCCTCACAACGAATGACAAAGTGCAATCACTTAAACATCCATCAGAATCACAACGAATGACAAAGTATAATTACTTAAACATCCATTGGATTCACAACGAATGACAAAGGATAGTACTAAAACATCCATCGGATAGTTTCAATCGATCGGACATTGAATCGTAGCAGCGATCGAGTTAATACCCTGTTTGTAGCAGCACCCCGCTATACTAATTAGTGATTCGTGTGTGTTTTGAGAGTATTTGGACGATATCTCAGCGTGTATTTTGAGTTTCTTCGTCGTTTTTGTGCCCAGAATCAAGTCCCAGACGCTACTATTTATACACCAATTTTTTCAGGCTTACGGACCGTAAGCATCAACCCTTACGGTCCGTAAGGGATACATTTTTCTCATATACTTGCCACGTGTGTTTGAAGTTCAGGTGAGTCGATGGTTTGATTAAATTCGATTTTTATAATAACTTATAAGGATAATCGTTGAGTAGGGAATGCCCCTCCCTGAGTTTTAGGGGCCCTGATCCTGATTCTGATTGTTCTGAAAATTTTAGGGTTTGCGCAGAATCACTTGGGTGTCTCAATTAGGTTTTCCTATTGAATAAAATAATAAAATAAATAGGACTTTTTAATAAGGGTTGTTACATTCTCCCCACCTTAATAAAAATCTCGTCCTCGAGATTTGGGTTACGATATTTTTTTTTAGACTTATGTCATATTTTAGTCAACAAAATGACACAGAATTAAATATCAAATTTTGTGAATACGAGTTGTATCATAAGTAGGACTCAATGGTTCAACTGAATTATTTCAAGAAATCGATGTCAAACGGATGAGATGAAATGATATAATTTCCAATGTGACTAGGTTCAAGCCAAAAGATATAGGATCAAATAGATGTCTAAATCGAATGTTTACAAGTTGTGAAATGAGTTTTTAGAATCAATAAAATTCATTGTCAAAAGAAAACTTACTTTGATTGTCAACTGAGGAAGACTCAGAATCAATAAGCTCAAATGAAATAGAAGCACGAAAATGATTGTTAACTATCGAATCATAGCAAAAGAAAAATCAATGTGTTGATATTTATTGTATTGCAAGGATACACCGAAATACAATAGAGTTTAGTGTATCATTGTCTTAATACATAATTGTATCAAGACTACTTTTCAATGATGAGTCAAACGAAAGACATACGTGGTTTTGAGTGATTCGTATGCTTATGATTAGCCCAAGCTACAAGTTTATAACGACGCCGCAAGGTGTCGAAATGATTGAAATAGCTCAATAATTACGGTGACCGAGCAAATTCACCGTGTTTGTAATCAACTGAAATTTTTTTATGAAGTAAATTTAGATATTCATTTCGAATAGGATTTTCAATTGATAATGAAAAGATCAAATGAATATTATAGAATTTTCAATAAATGATGAAAGAAACGTTAAAAGGTACACCGAAATATGATATGAATTTGTGTACTCTTATCTTAACACATATTTGTATTAAGACTGTTTAAGATAACAAAAAGGAAATAAATAAATTCGTACATCAGGTGTGAAAATGAGAATAGCTCAAGCTTCAAATTAAAGAAAACGCCACCACAAGGTGTCGTAGTAATTGGAAATAGTAGCGGTGAATGAAATGAGTTTCACCATGCTTTAAATCAAATGAAGTAAGTCCGAATGTTTCAAATAAATCTAGTAGGGTTTTTTATTGAAATTGAAAATAATTGAATAATGTTTTTCAATCAAAGATGATAAAGCAAGAAAGATTACGAAACGCTCGATTGCTGATATAAAAATTATTAAGAGATACACTGAAATATGAAATGAATTTGTGTATCATTATCTTAGCACATGATTGTGTTAAGATTGATTTTATAGAATAAACCAACAAAGCGGATTCAATAGAAATAAGTAATTAAACCCGTATATAAGGTGTGTAACGAGATTAGCACAAGCTTCAAATTTGTGAAAACGTCACCACAAGGTGATCGTGATCAAATAAATGATTCAGGGAAAGTAAAAACCAAACAAGTCTGTTATGGTTTTGAATAGATGAAGTACTTGGCAGAATGTATTTATTTATAAACTTTTATTTGTACTAGGGTCAAATAATAACTTAACTTAGATATTACATATCAGCAATTACGTCTGGAATCATTTCTGCTTCTTGCGTAGTAAGTATGAATGCTCGCGCGTTCTTCTTAGCTCCGTCTGTTGTTCTGGCCTTGTTGTCGAGTGTTTTGGTTAGTTTTGGGCAATATGGTTTGATGTGTCCTGTTTCTCCGCAATTGAAACAAATATTAGTTTTCCTTCTACACTCTTCCTTTATATGCCCGGTCATCTTGCAGAAGTCACAGTAGGGTGTGCTCCTAAAACGGCATTTTCCTGAATGCTTTTTGTTACAGCTTCTGCAGGTAGGTTGTTCCAATGACGGTTCAGTTCCTGTCTTTTTGAATTCTTGAAAATTTTTCTGGGCTAACTCTTTCTTCTTGTTTTCTTCTCTTGTGCGGATTAGTCCATCTGTCAGCATGTTAGCTAGTTCGACTGCTTCTTCAATAGTCTGTGGTCTAGTGGCCTTGACTATGTCTCGGATTTCGCTAACTAATCCCCAAATATAACGAGAAATTAGTACGGGTTCTGGCGAAGCCAGAGTTGGTAGCATTCTTGCATATTCGAAGAACGTTGTCGTATATTCACGACAATTTACATCTATCATTTTATGATTTAGGAACTTGTTAGCCATTCGTTCCTTTTCATAAGGAGGACAAAATTTTCTTTCTGCCATTTCCTTGAATTTTTCCCAGTTCATGGCATAAGCTATGTTACTTCCTTTTGCCTGAAGAATTGTATTCCACCATTCTAAAGCTTCTTCCTTAAAGAGATTAGATGCATACATCACCTTATCTTCTTCGGCACATTTGCTGATTGTAAGAACAGCTTCCGTCTTTTCCAACCATCGCAGAGCAGCCGTGGCTCCTTCACTGCCTGCGAACTCAGTTGGTTTACAAGCTAGAAATTCTTTGTAGGTACACCCGAGAGTCATCGCCTTCTTTTTCTTGGGAAATGGGGTTTTGATAATATCATCATTACCTCTATTGACATTATGGCTAAAACTGTGGTCACGAGTATGCTTGCTACTCACAACTTTGGTGGGTTCTACTGGGTTTTTAACAGCTTTAATTATTAAAGGTAAAGCATTAACTATTCCTTGAGCTATTAGATTTTCTATAGCATTTTTATCCAAAGGATTTTCATTATTAGCATGAACTTCTGGATTATGTGGTACTTCATTCGACATCTGAATTGCAAACATTTTCACTTATTAATATCACAGAATAATTAGAACAAAACAAAACTTCCAGAATATTATATGTGCATATCGACATATATATTCATATATAAAACATATGTTAATTTGTATCAGTTTCCTAACTTTATTGTTTAAGTTTAGGTATTAAAAGAACACCTAAATAGCTTTAAGCAAGTGGCTCTGATACCACCTTCTGTCACGGCCCCCGACCCACCCTGGACGGAATCGGAAGCCGCGAACAGCCCAGTGGTACCGGTGATTATTTTTATAAAATATTGCAGTGGAAATTTCATCAGAACCGTGAGTTAGGAAAAATATCAGAGTTTAGAAACACCGGATTATATTTATTAAATAGATGGGATAAACCCATGTTTTACAACGGTAGCTTTAATAAAGATAAATGTGTTTACATAAAACAATATTTCTTAATTTGATTTAATTTAATAAAATAAGCCACTTCTTGAAGCCTTTCAGTGCTGTATCCAACTCTTACTCCAATCTACTATAATTACCTGAAACATGTTTGAAAAAGGTTTTGTCAGCGGAAATACTGAGTGAGTTCATTCCATTTTTATTATAAAATATATTGTTATACCTTACAGCATTAAGGTTTTTATATTTATTTATATTTACCCAACTCAATCAGTATTTGTCACATGGTGGCAGTTCCGATGTGACAGTAATCATATCACTCATTGGCTCACTTTCGTCCAATAGTGAATTTATCAAGTAATTATATTTTACTATTATTCAATTTATCTGTCACTAGGCGATTCCTGTGACGGTGATCATATCACTGTTGATCATTCTTTCAACTAGTGATTCTAATCATAACACTGTTGATTATTCTCTCAACTAGTGCCTTTGGTCATGTCACTGTTGATCATTCTCTCAACTAGTGACTCTGGTCATAACACTGTTGATCATTCTCTCAACTAGTGTCTTTGGACATGTCACTGTTGATCATTCTCTCAACTAGTGACTCTGGACTTAGTTGGGTCCCGTGACATTACTTTGTCAAATATATTACTTATGGCACAAAACCATTTAACCCAGAAAATGACATATAGCATTTTATGTCAAACTGCTATACTTATCAAATAATATGTTAATTAAATAATTGTAATATCATTATTTGATATATTAACATGACTAAAAATATAATCTTCGTATATTAGAATACATTATACTTGACTATTTTATTATGGTATACATTATTTAGATTTATTTCAAACATACATTAAATTTATTAACAATTTAATGTCAAAATAATATTAGTTATAGGCTATGGCTACTGGGCATAATTCTCACTGTGATTGTGGTCATGCTACTATTGGCTAACTTTCTGGCTAATAGTAACGATGGTCAAATAATGTATAAAACCTCCCATACCAGCAGTTATTATAGAATATAAAAATTTAATCACTGTAAGTATAACTGGTAAACATTTAGAATTTTGGAAAGCATTTGTAAATATAATTGTATCACAAAAAGGTGATAAAAACTGTGAGAAAAGAGAATGAACTCACATTGCAGATTTCTACGGGCAAAGTTTAGTCTACAGATAAGCCTTGATATATTGCAGATTTATACAGGCAGAGCTTCGCCTATTAATTAGTCTTGTAACCTAGTGCATATGAACTAGGTAAGTAACTTAATACAGCATTTACGATAACTCACGAGATAAAAACCCTCACAACGAATGACAAAGTGCAATCACTTAAACATCCATCGGAATCACAACGAATGACAAAGTATAATTACTTAAACATCCATTGGATTCACAACGAATGACAAAGGATAGTACTAAAACATCCATCGGATAGTTTCAATCGATCGGACATTGAATCGTAGCAGCGATCGAGTTAATACCCTATTTGTAGCAGCACCCCGCTATACTAATTAGTGATTCGTGTGTGTTTTGAGAGTATTTGGACGATATCTCAGCGTGTATTTTGAGTTTCTTCGTCGTTTTTGTGCCCAGAATCAAGTCCCAGACGCTACTATTTATACACCAATTTTGTCAGGCTTACGGACCGTAAGCATCAACCCTTACGGTCCGTAAGGGATACATTTTTCTCATATACTTGCCACGTGTGTTTGAAGTTCAGGTGAGTCGATGGTTTGATTAAATTCGATTTTTATAATAACTTATAAGGATAATCGTTGAGTAGGGAATGCCCCTCCCTGAGTTTTAGGGGCCCTGATCCTGATTCTGATTGTTCTGAAAATTTTAGGGTTTGCGCAGAATCACTTGGGTGTCTCAATTAGGTTTTCCTATTGAATAAAATAATAAAATAAATAGGACTTTTTAATAAGGGTTGTTACATTTGTTTTTCTCCAATTTCTGCCCAACAGACTGGAGTTCGGCACTTGCGTCCATAAAGTGCTTCGAATGGTGCAGCATTAATACTTGTGTGATAGCTGTTATTGTAAGAAAATTCTATCAATGGTAAGTGATCGTCCCAATTACCTCCGAAATCAATTACACAAGCTCTAAGCATATCTTCCATTGTCTGAATGGTCCTTTCGCTTTGTCCGTCCGTTTGAGGATGATAAGTTGTGCTTAGATTTAGCTTGGTTCCCATTGCTTTTTGGAAACTTGTCCAAAAATGAGAGGTAAAATGGCAATCCCTATCAGAAACAATTGATAAAGGAATTCCATGTAATGAAACTATTTCATTTACATATAGTTTAGCTAATTGTTCCATACTGAAAGTTTCCTTCATGGGTAGGAAATGAGCTGACTTAGTTAGCCTGTCTACAATCACCCAGATTGTATCATTACCTTTTCTTGTCTTGGGTAATTTAGTAACAAAATCCATTGTTATCAATTCCCATTTCCAAACTGGCATTTCTAATTGTTGCAACAAACCTGAGGGTTTCTGATGTTCAGCTTTAACTTGTGAACAGGTTAGACACTTTGCAACATATGTTGCTATATCCTTTTTCATTCCTATCCACCAAAAATTCTTTCTTAAGTCTTGATACATCTTATCACTTCCAGGATGCATCGTATATTTAGACTTATGGACTTCTTCTAATATACGATGGCGTAGGTGTCCTAATTTAGGTATCCACATTCTTTTCTTATGGAATCTCCAAATTCCATCTGTTCCTTATTCTAGTTCCTTAATCATTCCTTTCAACATTTCAGTATCATCCTTGATCACTGATTCTTGTGCTTTTCTAATCTGTTCATTTAAATCTACTTGTAGATTTAGTTTAAGAGAACGTACTCTTTTTGGTTTTTCGTGATACTTTCGACTTAAAGCATCAGCTACTACGTTTGCCTTTCCTGCATGATATTGGATATTACAATCATAATCACTAAGTATCTCCATCCAACGTCTTTGTCTCATATTCAATTCCTTTTGCCCAAAAACATACCTTAAACTCTTATGATCAGTGAAAATGGTAAACTTACTACCGTAAAGGTATTGTCTCCAAATCTTAAGGGCAAAAATTATAGCTCCTAATTCTAAATCATGGGTTGAATAATTTTCTTCATGATTCTTAAGTTGTCTAGATGCATAAGCTATAACCTCTTGACGTTGCATCAATACACATCCATAACCTAGTTTAGAAGCGTCATAATAAACTATAAAGTCTTCAGTTCCTTCAGGTAACGCTAGTATGGGTGCGTTGGTTAGTCTTTGCTTAAGAATTCTAAAAGCTTCTTCTTGTTTTGGTCCCCATTCAAACTTAACAGATTTACAGGTTAACTTAGTTAAGGGAATGGCTATTCTAGAAAAATCTCGAATAAATATTCTATAATAACCGGCCAATCCGAAGAAACTTCTAACCTCGGTTGGTGACTCAGGGGTTTTCCATTTGATAATCGCCTCGATCTTTGTGGGATCCACATGAATTCCTTCATAATTGACTAAATGCCCAAGAAACTGTACATGTTCTAACCAAAATTCACACTTCGAAAACTTTGCATAAAGCTTTTCCTTTCTCAATAAACTTAGAAGTGCGTGCAGATGCACTGCATGTTCCTCTTTGCTCTTAGAATAAATAAGAATATCATCTATAAAGACAATTATGAATTTATCCAAATATGGCTTACATATTCGGTTCATCATGTCCATCAATGCGGCTGGGGCATTGGTTAGACCAAATGGCATGACAGTAAATTCATAATGGCCATACCTTGTTCTGACAGCGGTCTTAGGAATGTCCTCTTCCTGTACCTTTAATTGATGATATCCTGAACGTAAATCGATTTTAGAGAAAAATTGAGCTCCTTGCAATTGATCAAATAAATCATCGATTCTCGGTAATGGGTACCGATTTTTGATCGTGACTTTGTTCAATTCACGGTAATCAATGCACATACGCATTCCTAGCTTTATTGGCTATTAACCAATCCATTCCTAATACAACATCAAATCCTGACAGATTCATTGGGTAAAGGTTTGCATTAAATTTTTGATTTAAAAATTCTATTCTTGCCCCCTGCAAGATTTCAGAAATCTTAATAGTTTCCCCGTTTGCTGTCTCTACTAGACATTCTTGTGGGAGTTTAGTTAATGGTTGATTGAGAAGTTTGCAAAATGAAGTATTAATAAAACTTAGGTTCGCACCAGAGTCAAATAATACTTTAGCAAAAACATCATTAACTAAAAACGTATTGGCGATCACATCCGGAATCATCTTTGCTTCTTCTGCAGTCAGAACAAATGCTCTAGCATTTTTAGTAGTCTTGTTGTTCGGGGCTAGAGCTAGTTTTGGGCAGTTCGGCTTGATGTGACCTTTTTCTCCACAGTTGAAGCATATTCCATTATTAGGTTTCTTCCTACAATCTTCTTCCTTGTGTCTTGGTATCTTGCAGAAATTGCAGTAAGTGGAGAATCTTCCTGAATGCTTCTTCTTGCAAGCCTTGCAGTAAGGTGCAGAGGTAGAACCTATATATTCCCCACAGTTGTAATTACCGTAGCGAAATTCTTGGGTAAGCCTTTGAGCTAGGTTTCTCCTCTGGTCTTTTTCTCGTGTACGTACTAATTCATCAGTCAATGTGTTTGCTAGTTCTACGGCTTCTTCTATAGTTTGAGGTCTAGCTGCCTTGACTACATGCCTTATCTCACTGATTAATCCCCAGATGTAGCGGGAGATTAATACTGGTTCAGGTGATGCAAGGGTTGGCACTATTCTAGCATATTCAAAGAATAAAGTAGTGTACCCCTTACTATCCACTCCAGTCATTCTAAGGTTTAAGAACTTATTCGATATCTGTTCCTTTTCATTGGGAGGGCAGAATTTCCTTTCTACCATATTTTTAAATTCCTCCCATTCCATATTGTAAACCTTGTCACTTCCCCTAGACTGGAGGATAGAGTTCCACCATTCTAAGGCTGAGTTTTTAAACAGATTGGAGGCAAACATTATCTTATCTTCTTCTGCGCACTAGCTTATTTTTAAGACTGCCTCGGTCTTTTCTATCTAGCGTAGAGCTGCAATGGCCCCTTCATTGCCAGAATATTCTATTGGTTTACAGTGTCACACCCCGACCACGTAGAACATACAAAACGTGGCGGAAACATCGGGGAGTGTTGTAACAGAATTAATTGTCTCAAATCCATGGCAAATGAAGTTTTGTTTTATTGATTAAAGGTGTTACAATGTCTTAACAAACAAAGAAATACAACATAATTAACTAGTCTTGCATCTTTTATTGTCACTAAAGCCCAAGTCTGCCTATGTGTATCTTGATCATCTTATGCAACAGCTCCTGAAAAACACATGTGAAAATAGGTACGTCAGCATAAAAATGCCTGTGAGATACATAGGTTTTGTGAAAATAGGTTTCATGACTTATGTTTGAGAAAATGTTTAGCCATGAACCTTGTAATTTGCTTTGTTTTGTAAATCATTTGAAAAACGATAAGATCAGATGATATGTATAAATAAGAGAATAATGTATGGTTAAATGAATAACCATGTAAAATGAGTTTGTATAAGTTAAGTTGTTTGTAAAACAATGTATTGTAAAAAGTATGTTATTTGTATAAAATGTTATATGTATCAAACTGAAATGATTCAAATAACGCTACAATGTGTGATACCATACAAACACTTATATATAGGAAGTACCAGCGGCGTATCCACCATGCTTGTATCATATTACACACGCATCGTTACTTAATCACTTAATCAAACCAAACCACCAAAGTAATGTTTAACAATAGTAGAAATGTTTATGTATGGTCAAATACGGTTCACACGGTTCACAGATACAAACGGTTCACAGATACAAACGGTTCACAGATATAAACGGTTCACAGATACAAACGGTTCACAGATAAAAACGGTTCACAGATACAAACGGTTCACAGATATAAACGGTTCATAGATACAAACGGTTCACAGATATAAACGGTTCACAGATATAATCGGTTCACAATGTAATATAATGTGTTCATATACTGGATGAGCATATGCAAAAAAATGTAATGTAAAACAATGTACTAAGTATGCACACAATGTACATACATAGCATAAAAGGTAATGAAATCATGTACTATAATGTACTAACGAACATAGCAGGTATATGATGTGAAAACAGGAAAGCTTGAAAGTAACAAGTAGGCACATGTGTTCCACCCCAAAACAGTTTGGAAAAACAGTAAAAGAGGGGTCTATGTACTCACTTGAGATTGCTCAGAAGTCCTAGGATAACCACCAAGCAATGCTAGAGATCGCGGAATATCAAACGGCACCTAATATAGGTAACTACATTAATAAACCGGACCTAAATCGGAAGACTGGGTAGCATTAGGGTTTGTAAACCAAACGAGTGTAGAGACTCGTGTCATTTGGTTTAACAAAGCCTACATACTAAATGAAACTTAACCTAAGTGTCTACGACCCATTACGACCCGTTTAGGTAGCTTATGCTACTTTAACGCGTCGTTCGCGTGAAACGCGTTCGGACCGCCTAACTAGTCCTATGACAAGTGTTATATGCCTAAACATGTTACATAATCAGTTATGTGACAAAGGTTTAGGTTACATATGCTTAATTACCAATTATACATGAAAAGGGTATTCTGGTAATTTACCTAAGGCATATAAACTACCTATCATACAACTACTTAAACGATGTGACCATAGGGTATAACCTTGGAAGGTTATTCCCTACCTACTATGGTCACCTAATGTGTTTGGTCGGATCCTAATGATCGACCAAACTGGGTCGGGTTCGAGGTATAAGCGATTTATCAGATCGCTTACCCTACGACCCTAGACAACGTGGTAATCAGTGGGCATAGTCCCAAGGGACTATGACCAACGTGATTACACTCACGTTGCGAAGTTCAAACGAACTTCGCATTGACCATTACTGGTCAACGCTGAAAGTCAAACAAAGTTTGACTTTCTGACTCGAAAAGCAGTAAAATAAGGAAAAGAACGAAAGAATACTTACGAAGGGTCCCCGAATGCTAAACTCGATTCAAAAATCTCAGGTATGAAACAAATGTTTCAACTTAGAGTTTCTCAAATCAAGTTTCTAGTGATTTTAGCAATGGGGGGTATGGGGTATTTATAGGAATACCCGAACCGTTAAGATCGTTTCATGGAAAACGTGCCTTAATCCCATCCGTACATGTGTTGCAAAGTTATGGTGTTTAGGTGTTTAAATTCCATCCATACATGTGTTGCAAAGTTATGGTGTTTAGGTGTTTGAATTCCATCCATACATGTGTCGCAAAGTTATGGTGCCTAAATTTCCATCCTTATCCGCTGACTAAGCATGTTTAGAATGTGTGGTTGTGAATTAAACAACGGCTGATACATCGAATCTGGTCCCGAATGCGAAAAACTGAGTTTCTGCATGTTTTCTGTCCAGCATAGGCAGTAGCGTAGCGCGACGGTAAAGGCCCTATGCAGTCGCGCTACGCCACCATGCACCAGCTTCAGAAAAGTTTCAAAATTGGCAGTTTTGGTCCCTGTGGTGTTTTAAGGCCTTTTTCGATGCGTTTGAACCCCGTTAACCTCATTTCAAGGCTCTAAAATGAAGTTAAAGTATAGGGAACTCAAAACATGCTCAAAAATATCTCGGATGATGGTTCGTTTGGTCGTACGAACGCGATGTTCGCTTAATTACGACGGAATGCGCATAAGCGCGAAAAACGAACCAAATGACGCGACGAATGGATTTTTCTTATGGCGAACACTAAAATATAATATAGTCATGCTTTCATAAATTTTTGGATGTCCGGATGTATTCAGAACGTAAGTTATGCGCGAAAATGCAAACTTGTGCACTTTTTGACACTTTTAGTCCCTGAATGACACAAAAGTTTATTTTAGCATACCGAACACCTCAAAGCCTATTTCTAAGCTATGTAAAGGATATTTATGGTATGTTTAACTTATGGTCATGTTCCGGAATGTCTGTTACAGTCCAAATTGGCATACTTTCGCAGTTTGTCAACTTTAGTCCCTGTAAGCGATTAAACTTTGATTTCACCACACCAAGCCTTCCAAAACTTATATCTAAGTTATGTAAAGGTTATTTAAGGTATGTTAAGCCTATTTCACTATTCCGGAGTGTTCGTTGGATTAAACTGGTTATATTTACGCATCAGAGCGCGTATAACCCTCCAGAAAGCGATTTAGAGCTTGAAATCGGACAAGAGTTGATATGTGTAAACGATACACATATTTTTTACAAATCCCAAGCATGAAATACAATATTTCATTGGTTTGGCATTTGTTTGATGGTTGAAGTGACACGGGTGTCACATACAGGACCAGGATTCCTTATAAGAACAACCATAAGACATGGTTCTTCTTCTTTTTGGAATGGGCACTTGAAGTATGGGTCCATTGTGTACGCTGTGACTAGGTTCTATATGGGTTCGTTTACTTCCATTACCACTTTTATCATTATTTTATGCATCCCTAACATTTTGGATAATAGCTGGCATGGCATCTCTAATTCCTAGGGTTGCAAGGTGTCGAATTTCACTATTATTTATTTGATTTTCATTATTCTGGTTTTCCGGATTTGCTGCGTCGGCCATCTGGATTTTAAACAATTACCAAGTATTAATATTGCATAAAAATATCTAATGCAACAATCACACAACAAGCATGTTGATCCAAAATCGTCGAGCATTGCGACTTACTCTATTTTATAGTATGCATCTATATTTATTACAATACAACTGGAATAAAAATACAATACTAGTATGCATCACTAACCACGAGGTGGTCTATACGACAATATATATATTATCATTTTTTTCGAACATACACACATATTATATATATATATATTTATTACTATATTATTATTATTAGTGATAGGGGTTCATCCAAAATTCCATATTACGCTCGTCATATTTCCAGACGAGTCGTTCCCCTATTTGTCTCATCCTTTCACTTTCTTCTAAAATCTCCTCACCAAAGGTTCGGAGTTCTTGCACATTTTCAGTGCTCATGGGTGTTGCAGGTGCTGGTATGGGATCTGGGTACTGTGGCATTGGTTCTTCCTGAGGATATGGATTCTCTAGAATTTCCCTAATGTATTGATCATTATTATAATAGGGATCTAGAGGGTCCAGACCTGGGTAAGCAGCTAGGTTTAGCATGGGTTCTTCTGGAATTGGGTAGCATTGCTGGTAATCCCTATGGTCGTCAAACCATGGGTCGTAGTTTGGGTCTAAGGGATTGGGTGCTGGTACTCTACGTATCTCAGTCGGGTCAAAATCAGCCATTGGGATTTGGTTTTCTGGGTTGTTTTCAATTTCCATTGGTTGTGTGGGAAACAAGGGTAATGGTTGGGCTGCTATGAGTTGCTCTAAATTAGGGTCTGCAGATGTAGTTTCTCTCTTAACGGCTGCTAAAACTCGTTGTTATTGTAACTTTTTCATCCTCTTCCTACGTTCATGCGCACCTCTGTTGAACCATCCTCTCTTCTTAGGAGGGAATGGCTCTTCAGATTGAGCCTTGAACACGAATATCTCGTCTTCATTGTCGGCCGAATACCCTTAGAGGGTAGGCTGTGAAGAGGTGCCTTCGTTTCTAGGTGAGCTGGACAACTGACGGTAGGCGTCGGAAGGTCCTTGGTCACTCATACTTTAAACTAATAAATAGTCAAATAACACACAATAATAATATACAGATATGCACGTAGTTCCATGATTAATTTCCTAACACTTTGAATAATATCTTGGTGTTAGCAGAACACTTATGTGGCTGAATCAGTGGCTTAGCACTGATACCACCTTCTGTCGCAACCCCCGTGTAACACCTCATAAAATCATGCCCAATATAATAAAGACATGTGTCATGAAATTTAAAGTGTGTTATGAACCCGGATCAAGTAAAAAAGATACATGAAGTGATTAAAAGCTTCAACATGTTAATTATTACCTCTGAGTGACCTTTTAACATTTTTACATTCTCATGAAAATCTGATAAGGATTTCATGAGTATCCGGTTAATCTTGTGATAAATAAACCAACATTCAAAGAAATGGGATCACATGTATATAAAATGACAAATCTACATTTAATGGCCTTTTCACAAGACTCCAAGGCAACACTAATGCATGGAATGCATTCTGAATGTTACAGACCTGATCATGAGGGCCCTTACTACTGATGATAACCAAAGATTCAAGGTATGATAGGTTGCATGGTCAAATGTTAAAAATTCTCAAATTTTTGTCTTCTGACCAAGTCTTACGGACCGCAAAGAGACCACCTTACGAACCGTAAGGTGGCTGATCTGGGCGATAGAAATTAAAAAGCGGATACGGAGCGTAAGGCCCTAAGCTTACGGTCCGTAAGACCAGTAGCTGGGCAGAAAAATGGACAGCTGCCTGTCCAGCCAGTTCCACCGCCTTAGGAAGCTTGTTTTCGAATTCAGGGACTGAGCCAACAGTATTTCATGCATAGGGGACACCTGGGATGATCAGGAATCATTTATAGACTTGTGTGGAATGATCTTAGGAAGTTTAAATTCCTATATAAGGAGCCTTTGTTGCAACATTGTTCTTGCACATTTGAATTTTTTCATTCAAGCACACTCTCTGAAGCTTCCTGTTGACCAAGGAGCTTTCTCTAGTCTAAATCTTCTTGCTAAGGACTAATGTAAGTGTTCTTAGCCTCCTGAGTTAAGTATTAATTAGCTTAAAACCAAAAGTCAAAGCTATCATAATTAAGCTTTGACTTAGTGATTAATCACTAATGGTCCAGCCATTATTTGAATTGAAGGTGGCTATGAGTTGGTAATTATGTGGGTAATGAGTCCTCAAAATGGTACCCTCTGATTATCACTCTAACTTGGTCCATTGTCGGGTCAAACTTAATATTAAAAAGTCAACAGAAAGCTATTTTGCAAATAAACACATAATTAACAATGCAGAGGTTATGGCACATGTTTTAACACTAATATAACTTGGTAATTAATATAAGAACATGTCTAGGCATGTTCAACCCGATAATTCCGAGTTTAAACTCGGTTCGGAACCGAAAGTCGCAAAAGAAGACTTTTGCTTTGACTTTCAGTTTTGACTTTCAGTTCTGAGGTTATACTACATGGTTCCTTAATTATCCGATTCATTTGCATGTTTCCGTTAATTGCTTAAATATTGACCATTATGCCCTTTTGACATTAAAACGAGATTTTTGAAAATGTGAGAGGACAAAAACCTTTATTACTGATTTATAAACACGTCCTAAAAATTTGACATCAGTTTGAGGTCTAAATTAGGAGTTATGCTCAATATCGTTATTTGAAAGCTTTTTATTAATTAAACGTCATTATTAGCATAAAGCCTGTTTAAACCCGAATTTTGACACCAAACTTTTTACCCACTGATGTAATATAATATTTTTGAATTTTTTAAGATTTTTATTAATTTTTAAACTGTTCATAACATGGGGTTCTTGCTTGGATTCGGTAATTGACGGTTATACCATTTTTGCAAATAAAATGAGTTTAACATAACATTTTGATACCAAACCTTTTGCTACTGATTTTATATGTTAAATAAAATATTTTAAGCCTTCTGGACTGATAAAAATCTCAGCTTTCCTTATATAACCTGAAAATCGCTTAAAACCGACTTTTTACGCGTTCTAAACGCATAGTATGGATTAAAACTATTTTTGACATATAAGACTTAATACCTACTGATGTTTTAAGTAAATTTTTATACTTTAATAGTAAGCAAAATTTTTGAACTCAGATTTCCAAATTTGACCTTTAAAGCTTATGTGAAATGACCAAAATGCCCCTACGGTACATAGTTTGGTTATAAATGATAAATTTCACATATATGCAATACCCTACTGATATGACCTACAAAAATAAATATTTTTACTAATCATTTTAGACCAGAACCTCAGATTAATATTTAATCTCCTTTATAACCTTTAAAATGACCAAAATACCCCTATGGGGCATAAATTGATTTTAAATTCGTTTTGGGCATAATGGAAGGTATCCTACTGATATCACAACCTATTAACTTGTGAAACCTATACATGACTCATTTGGTTGCCCGTTATGCATTTTTCGCGTTCGGTACGGTTTATGTGACTAGTTTGCATAAATTGACCAAAACTGGTCAAACCTTATCATTTTTACCTCAAAATCCAGAATGTGTTTAGTTTACCCATATTATACAAGTCTTCATACTTGTCGGGTCTAAACCACATGCTAATCCGGTCTTCGCTTAATCTTGCGTTTTGAACCGTATATCTTTTTTAAAACTAACCGGTCTAAGTTTAAACTTAAGTAAGACCCGTTAGGAATCTAATAGGTTATTCAAACCTTCGTTCCAGATTTAGGAGCCCAGTAAAAGATATTTGCACTTGCTGATTATATACGGCTGAGATAAATTTGAATATTTTGCTCAGGTAAATACTTTTAACTTATTTTCCCTTATACGGGCTTGGGGTACGGTATATAAAATACCGCTTGGTCGGGTATTGAATCTTTAATAGTATGAAGGTTAAATCATTGAGATAACCCGTTTAATCTGTTTTGTTTTTTAAAGCCTTTGGGGGGTTAATGACCATGTCCTGGATATCCTCGGCTCATTCATTGAAATGGCCACGACTTATGCACGGGGTGTAGGCATACACCTGCCGGTGCGTATGTAAAATGATATACCTGCTTGTTCGAGAATAACTCGCCGTAGGTTATATTATGTGGTGTGTCTATTAATCTTTAACCCGGTATTCAACCCGGGCTACTGAACGGATAATAAACATATAATTCTTTTACAAGATTATTTTAAATAATTATCCCAAGTTATAAAAGAATACTTGTGTCATGTGCATTTAAATCAATTTTATAAAATACTTTTCAAAAGAGTCGGTTAATTGTATTTACCAGTGTAAACTGACGTATTTTCCAAAAAGGCTAAGTGCAGGTACTAAGCGAAATGGGCTGGCTACTCCTAGCATCGTATAAAGAGTCTTGCAAGCTTTAGATGTTTAAAAATCTGTTGAACAATAATTATGTTTATCTTTTGGTCCGCCTGTGGATCCTTTTACAATCCGTTGTAATACTTTATGTTATTTCCATTCGGTTTATAATATTTTTACTTTAGACTTCCGCTGTGCATTGAACTGTGATTATTTGTCTATGATGATATCAACTACGTCACTATACTCCCCACCGGGCCCACCGGTAATACGTGGAAATATCGGGATGTGACAGGTTGGTATCAGAGCCAACATTGAGTGAATTAAACACTAGCCTTTTATGTTTAATCTCAATGACACAGTTACACATTCCTCGACTTCCGAGTCTTGGCAAGGGAATTAGGACTAATCCTAATCTTTTATTTTTGTCCTTTATTATTTTCCTTTGTTGTTTCCTTTGTTTGTTTTGACAGGATCAAGAAGATGTCGCCAAGATTCAGACGAGGAGGAGGACGAGGCAAGGCGCCACTCACTGCTCTTAACGATCATGAGGCCGGACCTTCACACTGGTGAACACCGTCAGTAACTATGAGCACTAGTCCTCAAGAAGACTGGAGGACCTACTTAGAGCCTGCGAGGCGATCTGTCTCGCTTAGCTCCTCACCTTCCTACCATGACTCTTTCGGACTCCATCAAGGCAACGAGTCCGACCATTCACGCCATTCTTACTTACCGTTACAGCGGTCGGGTTCTCACCGCGCCTTCCAGGACCCGACCCCATTCTTTCAATGCCGGTTTAATCCGGAAAACGTAAGTGAAGAACCGATGGGTTATAACCCATTAGGCCCTGAAGACTATTTCCCTGAAGCTCAGGGTATGGATATGGATGACGACCCCGATCCTGTCGAACCGCCATCTGGGACACCCACGCATCCTATAGAGATATCTGATGGGTCATCTTTTCATGGATCACCTTATCGAGGTCCAGACAGCTATGAAGCAAGGTTTGCCCAATACAACTGGGAGTTTACTCCCTCTTACAACCCACCTCAGCAGTAGCAGGATCCCTCTGAGGATTCACGTTTTGTGGTGGTTACGCCACCGCCACCACCACCGCTTGAGCAGAAACTGCCTCCGGAGCCACCGAGGCGAAGAAGAACAGGTGCACGGATGTCCGTGCAAGGAGGGGATTTCCATTTCAGCACCCCTCAACATTCCAGTGGCAGCCACTACCCGCCACTGTATGAAGACCCGCAGCAGGTGGGCCTTCAAACCCAGTTTCTGAGGTGGATTCTGCGCCAGTCGCACCACCACCACCACACATGGGTTATGATAACCCGATTCCTTCATACGCCGGTGCAGCGGCGTATTACCCATTTGAGCAGCCAGCTTACCCTGGCTACAACTACTACAAGGCCCCTGCCGTCGACCCATACCTCGAGGCGGCCAACTACAATGCTCTTCACCCTGAAGGACCTTATGCAGCTTCGTACCAATCTGGGTACCAAGCATATGGGTACCAATACCCTCCACCTGCTCAACCTCCGCAGCAACAGCCGCCGCAGCCGCCGCTGATCCCGCCACCGCAACAACAGGAGATTCTTCAGAGGTTGAACCAGGTGGAACGGGAGGTTCAAGAGGAGCGTAGAAGCCGCCGAGGTCTGCTTAAGGGTTTGGCGAATCTGATCAAGGGGAAGAAGAAGAGGGATTTTTGAAGATTCCTTATTTATTTATTTATTGTATTGTTGTTTATTCAATCAAGTCCATGCGTGGACATTTATTTATTTATGTACTTAGTCCCTGCGTGGACCTGTCTTTCTTGTTTAGCCCTTGCATAGGCAAGTTATTTATGTACAAGTCCCGTTTAGGGCAACCTATGTATTTCTTTTAAACTAATGGAATGTTTTATTTAAGTTTCATTGTCATCTTATGAATGAATATAATATATGAAATAAATCAAAAATATCATTCCTTTTAAAATGATCTGCCTTTAAATATTAAATAAAAATCTTAAAAGGTATAACCTAGCCTGCATGTCATCATAGACCTGGCCATGATGGTAAAACCTATTTAAAAGATTCAAATCCTTGTTAACATTTGAAAACATGTTAGCACTCCTGGCAGATGTGACTCGGTAAGGTCACACATGTCATCCTTTTATTGGGTTCTTCCAATCCCTTCCTTATTATTTAAACATCCATTAGTGATGTAATGCCTACGGGTCATATTCATTTTAATATAAGACAAAAGACAGTTGTAGTCTACGACTCCCTGTCAAGAAAAGGTAATGAACTACGTTCAAACCAGGATGCCTCGATTCTTAAAAATCATGGCTTATAATTTAAACTGTCCTTGTGACTAGGCCTTTTATGCCACCTTAATACCTTTAATGATTATAATATAGGATAAATTATAATGAAAATCCTAAATAAATGTGATTAACAAATTAACCCATATGGTTTATATTTGCCATGGTAAATGAATCATCAAAAAGGATGATTCCATAAATAACCTCTGAATAAAATATTGTCAATTGTTTTGTAGCAATCAAGCTACATGGCTGAATCGGAGGAAGTAAACAGTCACCCGAGAGAAAATCATGATACCACCAGGATTAATGTAGCTGGTGCTGATCTACAGACATTGATAGACAATGTTGTTACTAGGGCACTTGACAGACAATTCAAAGAATCAAGTGGTACACACTCTAAGACTCTATCTATGGCTCATAGTAAGCCCCCGTCTAAAGTAAATGAGTCAAAGAAGGACGATGCTCGTCACTCGTCAAATCAAAGAAGTGCTCCATCTAAACAGATTGTGTTCAACCAAGAGCCTCGTGTTAAGGGTTGTTCTTATAAGTATTTCGTCTCCTGTAAGCCCAGAGATTTCATAGGAGAAAAGGGAGCCATCGATTGTATGACCTGGCTCGATGAGATGGATACAGTGGTTGACGTTAGTGGTTGTGCAGAGCAGGACGTTGTGAAGTTTGTGTCACAATCCTTTAAGGGAGAAGCTCTAGCTTGGTGGAGGTAACTGATTCAAGCTACAGGAAAGATCCACTTGTATTGCATGTCCTGGGAGCAGTTTGTTGCTCTGATTAAAGAAAATTTATGCCCTCAACATGAAGTTGAAAAGATTGAAACTGATTTCTTAACATTGGTTATGAAGAATTTGGAATGTCAGGCTTATCTCACGAGCTTTAACACTATGTCACGATTGGTTCCATACTTGGTCACACCGGAACCAAAACGTATAGCCTGTTTCATTGGAGGTTTGGCTCCACAGATTAAGGCTAGTGTGAAGGCATCAAGATCTACTACTTTTAGGTCAGTGGCTGATTTGTCGCTATCCCTAACTCTTGATGCGATCAGGCAAAGATCGCTTAGGAATTCTGATGAGGGAAAAAGAAAACGTGAGGATGAGAGCTTGCGCCGTTCTGAGAAGAAACATAAAGGGAACTCTGAGAACAAGAAGAGTTCAGGGTTCAAGAAAGATAACCCACAGTCAGGTGAAAAACCCAGGTGTAAGACCTGCAAGAAGCGTCATCTGGGAAAGTGCAGGTACGAATTGAAATCCCAAACGCAGCCCAGAGCTTGTGGGATTTGTAAGTCAAATGAGCATAAGACGTTAGACTGCAAGAAGATAAAGGATGCGACGTGCTATAACTGTAACGAAAAAGGGCATATCAAATCCAACTGCCCAAAGTATGCCAAGAAACCCGAAGAAGGTAAAAAGACCAATGCCAGGGTCTTTCAAATGAATGTACAAGAAGCTATTCAGGATGACAACGTGATAACAGGTACCTTCCTTATAAATGATGTTTATGCAAGGGTGTTGTTTGATTCGGGTGCGGATAAGTCGTTCGTGGATGATAAATTTTGTAAGTTATTAAATCTGCCCATTAGAACCTTAAGTATAAAATATGAAGTAGAATTAGCCGATGGTACCATAGAAACTGCTTCAACCGTGTTAGATGGATGTTTTATATCCATTAGGAACCACTCTTTTCCATTGTCTTTGCTTCCTTTGAAATTAGCAGGATTTGACATCGTGATAGGCATGCATTGGTTATCTCATAACCAAGCCCAAATCATGTGTGATAAGAAGCAAGTGGTTATTAAGACTCCTTATGGTGAACCACTTACTATACAACGAGATACTCAGTATGGATTGCCAAATCAAGTATCTATGCTTAAGGCATCGAGGTGTATGAAGAAGGGTTGTGTCATTTATATGGCACAAGTAACCATTGATGAACCAAAGCCCAAGATTGAAGACATCCCCATCATTTCTGAATATCCCGATGTTTTTCGTGAAGAATTACCGGGTTTACCTCCAGATAGGCAAGTGGAGTTCAGAATCGATATCATTCCTGGCGCAGCACCAATTGCAAGAGCACCTTATCGGTTGGCACCAACTGAAATGAAAGAGTTAAGGACTCAGTTGGATGATTTGTTGGCTAAAGGTTTCATTAGACCTAGCTCATCTCCTTGGGGAGCACCGATCCTATTTGTGAAGAAGAAGTATGGCTCGATGCGTCTGTGCATCGATTATCGTGAGTTAAACAAGGTTACAATCAAGAATAGATATCCGTTGCCCAGAATCGACGATCTGTTCGATCAACTGCAAGGGGCAAGTTACTTCTCCAAGATTGACTTGAAATCAGGTTACCATCAGCTGAAGGTCAGAGATGAAGATGTGCACAAGACCACGTTCAGGACTCGATACGGTCATTATGAGTTCTTGGTGATGCCTTTTGGGCTCACTAATGCACCTGCAGCATTCATGGATCCCATGAATCGTGTCTGCAAGACATATTTGAACAAGTTTATCATTTTCTTCATTGATGACATTCTCATTTACTCAAGGAATCAAGCCGATCATGAAAGACACCTTCGGAGTATTCTTAAACTTCTTCAACGAGAAAAGCTTTATGCTAAATTCTCTAAATGTGAGTTCTGGTTATGTGAAGTCCAATTTCTTGGACATGTTGTAAGTGAGCATGGTATCCAGGTGGATCCCGCTAAAGTTGAAGCCATTATGAATTGGCAGGAGCCGAAGATACCCACAGAGATACGCAGCTTCTTGGGTCTGGCAGGATACTATAGGAGTTTTATTGAAAAATTTTCAAGGATTGCTACACCCCTAACTTCATTAACTCGCAAGAATATCAAGTTTGATTGGGGTCCTAAGCAGCAAGAATCCTTTGAGATTCTTAAACAAAAGTTGAGCAATGCTCCGGTTTTAGCATTGCCTGAAGGAACTGAAGAATTTGTGGTATACTGCGACGCATCACATACTGGAATGGGTTGTGTACTCATGCAAAGGGGCAAGGTCATTGCCTATGCCTCGCGACAATTAAAGGTGCACGAAAAGAATTACACCACCCACGACTTGGAATTGGGAGCCGTGGTGTTTGCACTAAAACTTTGGAGTCATTATTTATATGGTACCAAATGTGTGATCTATTCTGATCACAAGAGCCTTCAGCATCTGTTCAACCAGAAGGATCTGAACATGAGACAGCATCGATGGATGGAGACACTGAATGATTATGATTGTGAAATCCGATACCATCCAGGCAAGGTGAATGTAGTCGCCGATGCTTTGAGCAGGAAGGAAAGGATTAAGCCCATTAGAATCAATGCCAAGAGCATTGAATTGAAGAACAGCTCAGCTCAGAAGGAAGCTGTATTAGAAGCTAACTATCCGAATGAAAAATTGGGAGTAACTGCTGAACAGTTATCCTATGGCAAGGATGGAATCCTAAGATTGAATGGACGAATATGGGTTCCAATTTATGGAGGACTTAGGGATGTGATCCTCCAAGAAGCCCATAGTTCCAAGTATTCTGTTCATCCTGGCTGTGATAAGATGTACCAGGATTTAAAGGAAAATTACTGGTGGATAGGTTTGAAGAAATCTATAGCCACTTATGTGGCCAAATGTCTGACGTGTGCTCAAGTTAAAGCAGAACACCAAAAGCCTTCAGGATTGCTGCAACAGCCTGAACTTCCCACCTGGAAGTGGGAAATGGTAACTATGGATTTTATCACTAAGTTACCAAAAACAAAGCGAGGGAATGATATAATTTGGGTTATAGTTGACAGGTTGACTAAGTCATCCCACTTCTTACCTATTAAGGAAACACACAGCTCTGATAAGTTAGCTCAGCTGTACGTGGATGAGATTGTATCTCTCCACGGAGTGCCAGTGTCTATTATCTCCGATAGGGATACTAGATACATGTCTCACTTTTTGAAAAGCTTTCAACAATCAATAGGCAATCGATTGAACTTCAGCACTGTATATCATCCTCAGACGGATGGTCAAAGTGAACGTACGATACAGACACTTGAGGATATGCTACGAGCTTGTGTTATTGATTCAGGTGGAAGTTGGGATGATCATCTTCCATTGATTGAATTTTCGTATAATAATAGCTATTACTCCAGTATTCAAGCTGCACCTTTTGAAGCTTTGTATGGAAGAAAGTGCAGGACGCCAGTTTGCTGGGCGGAAGTTGGAGATGTCCAACTAACAGGACCTGATATAGTCCTGGAGACGACAGATAAGATTGTGCAGATACGTGATCGTCTCAAAGCTGCCAGGGATAGGCAGAAAAGCTACGCAGATAAAAGGCGTAAACCTCTTAAATTTGAGGTAGGTGACAAAGTGTTACTTAAGGTATCACCTTGGAAAGGGGTAATGCGTTTTGGCAAGAAAGACAAGTTAAGCCCAAGATACATAGGACCATTCGAGATCATCGAATGTGTCGGAACAGTGGCTTACAAGTTAAACCTGCCTGAAGAGCTCAGTGGAATCCATAATGTATTTCACATCTGCGATTTGAAGAAATGCCTAGCCGATGAACCGCTAGCCATGTCACATAAGGATGTGGATATAGATGAGAGCTTAAAGTTTGTTGAAAAACCTTTGTCGATCGAGGATCGATAGTTTAAGAAGCTTCGGAAGAAGCGTGTACCGATTGTGAAGGTTAAATGGGATGCACGTAGAGGTCCCGAATACACGTGGGAGGTTGAATCCACAATGAAACAGAAGTACCCTCATTTATTTCAGTGAATCTTGAGGTCGAGATTTCTTTTAAGGGGGTGAGGATGTAACAACTCATAAAATCATGCCCAATATAATAAAGACACGTGTCATGATATTTAAGGCGTGTTATGAACCCGGATCAAGTAAAAAGATACATGAAGTGATTAAAAGCATCAACATGTTAATTATTACCTCTAAGTGACCTTTTAACATTTTTACATTCTTATGAAAATCTGATAAGGATTTCATGAGTATCCGGTTAATCTTGTGATAAATAAATCAACATTCAAAGAAATGGGATCACATGTATATAAAATGACAAATCTACATTTAATGGCCTTTTCACAAGACTCCAAGGCAACACTAATGCATGGAATGCATTCTGAATGTTACAGACCTAATCATGAGGGCCCTTACTACTGATGATAACCAAAGATTCGAGGTATGATAGGTTGCACGGTCAAATGTTAAAAATTCTCAATTTTTTGTCTTCTGACCAAGTCTTACGGACCGCAAAGAGACCACCTTACGGACCGTAAGGTGGCTGATCTGGGCGATAGAAATTAAAAAGCGGATACGGACCGTAAGGCCCTAAGCTTACGGTCTGTAAGACCAGTAGCTGAGCAGAAAAATGGACAGTTGCCTGTCCAGCCAGTTCCACCGCCTTAGGAAGCTTGTTTTCGAATTTAGGGACTGAGCCAACAGTATTTCATGCATAGGGGACACCTGGGATGATCAGGAATCATTTATAGACTTGTGTGGAATGATCTTATGAAGTTTAAATTCTTATATAAGGAGCCTTTGTTGCAACATTGTTCTTGGACATTTGAATTTTTTTCATTCAAGCACACTCTCTGAAGCTTCCTGCTGACCAAGGAGCTTTCTCTAGTCTAAATCTTCTTGCTAAGGACTAATGTAAGTGTTCTTAGCCTCCTTAGTTAAGTATTAATTAGCTTAAATGACCAAAAGTCAAAGCTATCGTAATTAAGCTTTGACTTAGTGATTAATCACTAATGGTCCGGCCATTATTTGAATTGAAGGTGGCTATGAGTTGGTAATTATGTGGGTAATAAGTCCTCAAAATGGCACCCTCTGATTATCACTCTAACTTGGTCCATTGTCGGGTCAAACTTAATATTAAAAAGTCAACAGAAAGCTATTTTGCAAATAAACACATAATTAACAATTCAGAGGTTATGGCACCTGTTTTAACACTAATATAACTTGGTAATTAATGTAATAACATGTCTAGGCATGTTCAACCCGATAATTCCGAGTTTAAACTCGGTTCGGAACCGAAAGTCGCAAAAGAAAACTTTTGCTTTGACTTTCAGTTCTGACCCGATTTAGCTTGTTTTATAAATGCCTTAAGGTTTCTTTAGGACCATATTATAAGTTATTAAAACCGTCTGAGGTTATACTACATGGTTCCTTAATTATCCGATTCATTTGCATGTTTCCATTAATTGCTTAAATATTGACCATTATGCCCTTTTGACATTAAAACGAGATTTTTGAAAATGTGAGAGGACAAAACCTTTATTACTGATTTATAAATATGTCCTAAAAATTTGACATAAGTTTGAGGTCTAAATTAGGAGTTATGCTCAATATCGTAATTTGAAAGCTTTTTATTAATTAAACGGCATTATTAGCATAAAGCCTATTTTAACCCGAATTTTGACACCAAAATTTTTACCCACTGATGTTATATAATATTTTGTAATTTTTGAAGATTTTTATTAATTTTTAAACTGATCATAACATAGGGTTCTTGCTTTGATTCGGTAATTGACGGTTATACCCTTTTTGCAAATAAAATGAGTTTTACATAACATTTTGATACCAAACCTTTTGCTACTGATTTTATATGTTAAATAAAATATTTTAAGCCTTTTGGACAGATAAAAATCTCAGCTTTCCTTATATAACCTAAAAATCACTTAAAACCGACTTTTTACGTGTTCTAAACGCATAGTATGGATTAAAACTATTTTTGACATATAAGACTTAATACCTACTGATGTTTTAAGTAAATTTTTATACTTTAACAGTAAGCAAAAGTTTTGAACTCATATTTCCAAATTTGACCTTTAAAGCTTATGTGAAATGACCAAAATGCCCCTACGGTACATAGTTTGGTTATAAATGATAAATTTCACATATATGCAATACCCTACTGATATGACCTACAAAAATAAATATTTTTACTAATCATTTTAGACCAGAACCTCAGATTAATATTTAATCTCCTTTATAACCTTTAAAATGACCAAAATACCCATATGGGGCATAAATTGATTTTAAATTCGTTTTGGGCATAATGGAAGATATCCTACTGATATCACAACATGTTTAAGGCATATTAACTTGTGAAACCTGTACATGACTCATTTGGTTACCCGTTATGCATTTTTCGCGTTCGGTACAGTTTATGTGACTAGTTTGCATAAATTGACCAAAACGGGTCAAACCTTATCATTTTTACCTCAAAATCCAGAATGTGTTTAGTTTACCCATATTATGCAAGTCTTCATACTTGTCGGGTCTAAACCACATGCTAATCCGGTCTTCGCTTAATCTTGCGTTTTGAACCGTATATCTTTTTTAAAACTAACCGGTCTAAGTTTAAACTTAAGTAAGACCCGTTAGGAATCTAATAGGTTATTAAAACCTTCGTTCCAGATTTAGGAGCCCAGTAAAAGATATTTGCACTTGCTGATTGTATATGGCTGAGATAAATTTGAATATTTTGCTCAGGTAAATACTTTTAACTTATTTTCACTTATACGGGATTGGGGTACGGTATATAAAATACCGGTTGGTCGGGTATTGAATCTTTAATCGTATGAAGGTTAAATCATTGAGATAACCCGTTTAATCTGTTTTGTTTGTTAAAGCCTTTGGGGGGTTAATGACCATGTCCTGGATATCCTCGGCTCATTCATTGAAATGGCCACGACTTAAGCATGGGCTGTAGGCATACACCTGCCGGTGCGTATGTAAAATGATATACCTGCTTGTTCGAGAATAACTCGCCGTAGGTTATATTACGTGGTGTGTCTATTAATCTTTAACCCGGTATTCAACCCGGGCTACTGAACGTATAATAAACATATAATTCTTTTACAAGATTATTTTAAATAATTATCCCAAGTTATAAAAGAATACTTGTGCCATGTGCATTTAAATCAATTTTATAAAATACTTTTCAAAAGAGTCGGTTAATTGTATTTACCAGTGTAAACTGACGTATTTTCCAAAAAGGCTAAGTGCAGGTACTAAGCGAAATGGGCTGGCTACTCCTAGCATCGTATAAAGAGTCTTGCAAGCTTTAGATGTTTAAAAATTTGTTGAACAATAATTATGTTTATCTTTTGGTCCGCCTGTGGATCCTTTTACAATCCGTTGTAATACTTTATGTTATTTCCATTTGGTTTATAATATTTTTACTTTAGACTTCCGCTGTGCATTTAATTGTGATTATTTGTCTATGATGATATAAACTACGTCACTATACTCCCCACCGGGCCCACCGGTAATACGTGGAAATATCGGGGTGTGACACCCCGTCCCCTAACCCGGGAACGGGCGGCCACGGCCAGTTTCGGTGGTATCGGTGTTTATCATTTTGGCAGCGGAAATTACATCAGGA
This sequence comes from Helianthus tuberosus, assembly GCA_030545235.1. Lineage (NCBI taxonomy): Eukaryota > Viridiplantae > Streptophyta > Magnoliopsida > Asterales > Asteraceae > Helianthus > Helianthus tuberosus. The sequence goes on along the minus strand of CM060402.1, from coordinate 142,912,052 downwards.
CCGTAGTTAGGAAATATTTTATCAGAGTAAAATACCATGCTTTTATAATATTAAACACATGGGAATTCCCAAGTTTCCAGTACACACATTTTTATTGGGATAAACCCTATTTTATTTAAATAAAAACATCTCTTTATTTAGGTAACTTTTATTGCCACTTTTCCAAGCCTTCAGTGCTGTCCAGCTGGCTTCTATTTGGCTTTCATATTTTGTTACCTGAAACGTGTTTAAAAACATTTTGTCAGTGGGAAATACTGGTGAGTGAATCCCAGTTTAATCAAGACAGGTAAAACCGTTTTACAGTATTGAGGGCGGCCGCGCAATTACATTTGTTTTCATCTACTTTAATTACCACCCACGGTACTGTCAACCCGACTTGTCGTCATGTTACTACTCACAATGTAGTAACAAATTTTGTATACAAAACCCCAACATACCGATGATAATTGTAGAATACAAATACTCAATCACTGTTTAATATAATGTAAATCATTTGAGGTTTTGTAAAAACAGTTTGTAAAAAAGAGATTACTCACATTGCTGTCTTAGGGTTTTCCTTAAGGATTTCCTGGTGATTATCTATTAATTACACAAATGCACACGCGTTAGTATAATAACCCAATATTTATATTAGTAATACCCTCCCCGAGACGGCATTCCAACGACTACGTCGGGCAGAACCACGACAGCCGTTACGGAACCCTAGATCAATCGGGCAGCGTATCTAATACATAACCAGGGGTTATGATACTTACAACGAGGCAGAACTTCGTTAATTAGGGGGTATTATGCCCAGGTATAGTTCCTACTACGTAGAAATTGAGAGAGAAATGAAAAGACAAAACGAATTCAAATGAGAGCCGAAACTCTCAATTTATAGGGCTGATCCGTCATAGCGTCGCGCCCCGCGACGTAGGGGGTGTAGGCCCTAGCCTTGCCCACTCAGGGACTAGCTTCGCCACCCACACGACACGTGGCAGCTCCGGGTGCCGCCGCTTGTCCAGGCGGTCGCGCCCCGCATAGGCTTTCTCTGGCTTTGTCGTGGGCCGCCAGGGACCATAAAAATTTGTTTTTTATTAATTTTTGAAAAAATAAAGGTGTTCGGGGCCTATTTTCGTGTACGGGGTGTATTTTAGGACATATAGGGATATTTTAAACATATTAGAGATGTCGGATATATTTTAGAGGGTTGTTATAGTATCATGGTGATGCGGGCCAATCCTCCTCTCAAGGGGGTGGTTTTCCTAACTTTCAAAGTTTACATGATCTCTTGCAGGTAAACCTTTTGTGCACCCGCAACACCTACAACATGGCCAGCAACACGTACACCCGGGTCGGATCAATAGAGAGGAACATCTCCGACATACAAGATGACATCGGCAAACTCCGTGAGTACATGGCAAATCAAGGAGGAGATGACGAGGATGAAGACATGGATTGAGGCGGATGCGTTAGAGCTGATGTGACACGGTTGAAGCTCTTACCAGGTTAACCCCTTGCTCTTAAAAACAATTATCTGGCCTGCGTGCCAATGTTGAACAATTTACTTTCCTTTAACACTTTTACTTTCCTTCATTTTTTTTAGATTGTGATGTGAATGATAAACTTGTGGTATGTTAGGATGTTTGTTATTTGTGTGGTGTGGTATTTAAGCATAAACAGGTACCTAGGAGGCTTGGGAGCACTAAGTATTAGTGCTACATAAGCTCGGAAACCAGAACCGAAAGCCAAAACATGTTTTCATTGATTGCAAAATCTGACCACGGGGCCGTGCCCAGCCAGCACGCCCCGTGTCCACCACCTTGTACCTGCTGTTTGTCCGAAACCTGCCCACCACGGGGCCGTGTCCACTGAACACGCCCCCGTGCCCATCTTCTGTAAGTTTTTGTTACTGGCAATCTGACCACGGGGCCGTGCTCACCCAGCACGAGGCCGTGGCCAGATGCCCAGTAACACCAAAACATTGTTTTTAACACCTTTTTACACATTCAATCAACCTAAAAACTTATCTTTGAGACACATTGAGGACAATGTGTAATTTAAGTGTGGGGGGATGCTAAAATCTTTAATCTTGCAAGTCCTAATAACAAGCCTTACACAAAACTCTATTGGAACCGCTAAACATCTCAAATTATTCAAAAACTTTTCGTTTTTTTTTACTTGTCTTGGTTTAATTTGGGAATAACAAGTTTTAAAAGTTTATATTTTTAAAAATTTACAACCGATATCGTCATGATAAAAAGAACCAACATAAGAAAATTATGAAACGACATGACAAATCTAGTTAAAATTTGATTATATATACTTGATCACATTATAAACCCATTCCCACAACAAATGAGTTTTGAGCCTTTATTGAGCATACAAGCATACATCTTTAAACTAAATGCTCATCTTTCTTTTCTTGTGTGAATAGCCGCTTGGTTTCTTACGACTCTAGAACTTGCCACGACAATACATTCCCGGTCCTTACCAACTTAAACCCAAGTAAGTAAATGATAGAGGCATTAGGACTAACTAGGGATGAGATCGGTACGATACCGGTACCGTACCGGTACCGATACCGTAAATACCGTTACCGAAATTGAGGAAACGTGGATACCGATTACCGTACCGTATTTATAGATTCGGTACCGGTACGGTACCGGTATTTCGGTACTTTACCATGTTGGTACCGCTTTGGTGTCATCCATTGTTTTACCTAAAAAAAATTCATGTGCAACTCATCCATCCATTATTAATTAAACTAGAGTAATATATAAAAGAATGTAAACAAAGGGTAAATATATTAAGTAGTCAAAAGAAGAATTTAAGTGTAGATAAATAGATAATTAGATCAACTCATTCTCTCTTGCTTGGAAGAGAGATTGGAAATGATGGCAGACTGGCTGTGCAAGAAAAGGGGGAGAGTTTATCATTGGGAAGATGAAACTCGTTTCCTTTCACACAAAAGATAAACCACTGTTACTAGTTACTATTAATCAATCAGTATATTTGTTTTACTTTAATAATCTTGATATTTTTCAAGAAAGTAGTAACTTTAAACTGTCATGCGTATAGAATGTAATCTTACACGAATAAAATCATGTTTGTATTTTGTTTGATATGTAACTTCACGATGGCGTATATATTTTACTAGTGTATCGTATAGGGATGAGTGAAAAATACATAGTCACTATTAAATTCGGTATTAATACCGGTATTTACCGAAAAATACCGGTACCGATACCGGTATGATACCGGTACGGTACCGGTATTTCGGTAAAAAATCTCATCCCTAGGACTAACCCATTTTCTTTTCAACACCATTATTTTTCATTTTCTTTTTCACCTACCCAAAAATCCCCCTAGTTAACCCCTTTGAGCCTAAACCTTTTCGTTTCTAAACCCACAAAACAAACACCCTTTACCCACCAAAATATTTTTCTTTTAAACCCTTTATTTTAGTAAAAAGCTCGGTTGTCTCGTGACGTTCTTATAAAAAAAATGAAGTCTAGCAATAAACAAACAAGTTCCTCAAAGAAACTTTGTTTGAAAATGCTTAGTTTGAATAAAGTCACAAAAACAAAAAGTTTTACGACGACCGACGCTTTTTACGCTTTTAGCCCTTTTTACTAACCAATAACCCAAAACCACATACCTTTAACCCAAGCCTAACCCTTCCCCAAGTCCTCTTGATATTTACAAAGGTTTATAGTTAAAAAGGAGGAGGATTGATTGCTTGGCAAGCATATGGTAGAAGTAAGTTCCATGCCGGTCTCGAGTGTTTCACAAAAATACATCTTCGGCCGAGTGTTGAGTGATCTCCCGTGAGGTATGTGAACTTGTATATAAATGGAATTTTAAAAAGGCATGTTATGCCCAAATAAGTAATTTCTCTTATGAAACGTTCTAAATAAATCATAACGAATAGGATTGTAAATAGCATAAAAATAAAACCCAATAAAGATCTTGGATTCCCGACACTCAAGACAAGCCCAAAACTTCTCTTCTACCCATTCCATTTGGGTGTGTAAGCCACAAAATAAAGAGTTTTGCTTGAGGACAAGCAAAGATTCAAGTGTGGGGGTATTTGATGTATGCAAAATGCAACATATAAGTTACATCAAATGGGGCATAAAACTAACCCTTTTTAGTACTAATGTTGGAAAAGGTGTGCTTTTGTCTTCCTTTTGTATTTTCAGGACCAAATAAGCTTAAATGAACAAAAGGAACAAATATGCAGCAAAAACTAACATAAATACAAAGAAAAGGAATAAACGTGGCATGCCCGACCCCTCGACAACATCTTCCCAAGCAAAAACCAGAAACAGAAGGTTGACCACGGCCGCGTGCCTAGCGGACGCGGGGGCGTGGCCAGATGTCTGTAGAAAATGACAAAGTTGTAGAAGCTTCTATTCCCAGCACGTGGGCGTGCCTAGCTCAGCACGGGGCGTGGTCAATGCTAAGATTCGCAGACTCTTGCAAATCTTGATAGTATAGATACGATTCTGCAAACGGGCCGTGCCCAACGGACACGAGGGAGTATGGAGCCTAATGCAGACAATTGTAATTAATGAAGAAAGAGAAAGAGGATGGCCATGGGGCCGTGTCCGGGCTTCTGTTCAGGCTATAAATAGGGGTGCTTGGTTCACTTCAAAGGCATCCCTTGGCAAACCACCTCTCTCCCACTTCACCACCACTACAACACCCACATCCACCACCACCATCCAACATCCACCTTAGAGTGTGTGTAGTAGTCTCGGGATCCAAGATTGATCGTAAGAGTTCTTGTCAATCAAAGGCCATGTTTGGCTAAGTCTCTTACATCACTTGGTGAAGAGAAGAATTTAATGTAATACTTTTGATTTTTAATCTTTTCGCACTTTTTATTTGGTTTTGTATTAATGAATTTAATAACTAGTATATTATGTTGAAGGTGAAACTTCTTTATCATTTGTCCGTGGTGTCTTGGCATTACTTTACTGTCTATATAAAGTAAAAGATTTTCACCATTCATATCTCTACGGTCTATATAGGATATGTTGGCTACCTGGTCAGGGGTTAAGGGAATGGTTTAGTAAGGTTCTTGCCTTGTTCAGTGTATAGATCTTGCAACGACCTGGGTCAAGCTTACTATGATCTCCTTCAATACCCACTGGTATTGGATGGCGGGGGTGCGAATGGCTTGATCCCCTCATATGTAAACTACTATTAATACATTAACCCGGCTACTTGGGATTGTATCCCTGCTGACTCAAACCACTTAGCCGAGGATAACGTCGCCTTCAAAAGAGGGGCCTACCACTTTATGCATTAATAACTTAATTAATTATCTTTTAATATTCCGACCCTTTAGGATTGTATCCTTGCTGACTCAAACCACTGGGTTGAGGGTAACGTCACCTTCAAAAGAGGGGCCTACTACTATAACTAAGATAATCTCTTAAAAAGTGCAAAAGTGCGGAAATCATCAAAGGTTACATTGAAGGCGAGTCGGATCCAAGTGATTCATCTTGTCTATCTATTTTTCTTTTATTTTATTTTTCAGCATTTTATTTTTTATTTTTCATGTTTAAAACCTTTTCCAAAACTTTTGATTTGATTAGACGTTGAGGATAAACCGGTACTAAAAGCTCCTGTGTCCTTGGACGACCTCGGTATCTTAACAACGCTATACTACGCTTACGATGGGTGCACTTGCCCATATGTGTGTTTAGTGTTAGTAGAATATCGTGTTTTATAAATTTAAAACTTGACTAATGTGTTAAAAAGGGCTTAAAATATTAATAAAAATATATCACACTACACACGCATCACGACCCCGTGCTGCACTTACAGAATTGAAGATTTTTAGTCGGGAGCCGTCTATTTTTATGCATGGGGTGCTGGGTCAACATCATTTGGCCTCCTCACCATCCTTTTGAGTGTATTCTTCTCCTACAAAGATAAAGACTTGAAAATAAAAGCATTAACTAAAAGTTACACTAAAATTAAACTACTTTATTGATGGATAGTCCATGGAATGCCTTCATGGTGCGCCACGTTTATAAGTGTCATTGGCTAAACCCAAAGTTGGTCAAATGTTACTCGAGCGGGATGACTCGCATGCTGAGATGCACCGGCTAAGGGCGTAGTCGAGGCTTGAGTCTATCGCTTTGAGGTATTTGACCGAGTCCTCCTCCACACGTTGTCCTACTTCAAACTTCATATCCTTGTCTCCTACCCTCAATCTTAGCCTCCCGTTACTCATATCCACCATGGCTCGTGCAGTGGCAAGGAACGGTCTTCCTAGTATGAGTGGGATTTTGATGTCTTCCTCCATGTCTAGGATTACAAAGTCAGCCGGGAAAACAAATTTCCCAGCCTTAACCAAGAGATTTTCTATGACACCTTGAGGGTATTTTACCGGCCTATCCGTAAGTTGGATGCTCATCTTTGTGGGGTGCGGTTTTCCTAATCCGAGTCGGTTAAACATAGAGGCGGGCATTAAGTTAATGCTAGTCCCTAGGTCGGCAAGCGCGTTTTTTACGGGTGATCCTCCGATGGATCAAGGTATGGTGAAGCTTCCGGGATTGATTTTCTTTTGTGGGAGTTTGTTGAGGAGTGTTGCCGAGCATTCTTCACTTAAGTTGACTTGTTGGATGGATTCAATTCCTCTTGTGGGTAAGAAAGTCCCTCAAGAACTTGGAGTATTTTGGCATTTAAGTGAGTACTTCTACAAAAAGGAGATTGATGTGAAATTGTTTAAGTAAGCTCACGAACTTGGTGAATTGTTCGTCGATCTTTTGCCATAGTAAATGACCATGGTAAGGGACCAGTGGTGTTTTGGTTGGTTCGTTGTTTTGGGATTGAGTATTTTCTTGGCTTTTAGCAATGGGTATGTTTGTGGTTTGTGTGGTATTTTAGGGTGGCGATGGTTCATCATCGGGCCCTACCTTCTGGTTTCTTAAGTTGATAACGTTTACTTAGGCTTTTGGGTTTGGTTCGGTATTACTAGGCCAGGCTTCTTGTGGTCTTTTAGATAAATTTTGGGCTAGTTGGCTTACCTTTTTTTTCAATGGTTTGCATGCTAGCCCGTTGGTTCCTAAGTTTGGCATCGGTTTGTGCGAACCTCTCCGCATACCTTTTTTCAGATTCGGAGAAAAGACGAGTGATTAGATCCTTAAGTCTTTCGCTTCCTCCTTGTTGTGGTTGGACGACTTGTTGCACATTTCAGGGTTGTTATTGAAAGCTAGATCGTTGATTTTGATTTTTTTTGGTTATTACCCCCCGATTCCCTCAAACTAAAGTTGAGATAATTTCGCCACTCGGGAGTGAAAGAGTTACTTGGAGCTCCGGTGGTCGTGGTGTCACGGCCCCCGACCCGGTTTGACCCGTTTCAGGAGCCGCGGGACAGAAATACTGCGGTATTTAATTAATTAAGTTTGACAGCGGAAGTTTTCATCAGGATCTTTTAAAATGTAAATATTTCCCGATTATTTATTTCACAACGCGGGATAAAACCCCGGTAATTTACAATAGTTTGATTTCACAAAGAAATCTTTTATTTTTACAAAACATGTTTCTTTATTTTTATACTGAGCCACTTCCTTGAGCTTGTAGTGCTATATGGCACTTTTCCTTATTCATAACAGGTTACCTGAAACATGTTTGAAAAAGGTTTTGTCAGCGGGAAATACTGAGTGAATCATCCTATTTTGCATAATGATGCATAGTTATAAATTACAGCATAAGAGCGATTACAATGGCTTCTATCTTATCTTTATCTGGCTCTATGTCACTATGGTGACATGTCACAATGGTGACGATGGTCATACCACTATTTAGATCAATGAACCTAAATAGTGACGATTATCCCTGTAGGTCAATGAACCCAACAGTGATTATCCCGAGTAGGTCAATGAACCTGACTGGGAGAAAATTAGTAATGTGCACAATACCCCACTAACCAGTAATTCAAGATATCCACGACTTAGTCCCTGTAATCATAACTTTGAAAATAATTTGAGGTATTGTAAAACAGTTGATAAAAAGAGAATGACTCACATTGCAGATTTATACGGGCAGAGTTTAGCCTACTGATTTAGCCTTTTATCCTAAATTTAATAACAGGCACACAAACTGGGTTAGTAATCAATCCAGCAATTACGATAACTCACGAGATCAAATTCTCACAATGAACGACAAAGTGCAACGCTTCATCCATCGAATTAACGATGATCCGTCAAATTAATGACGAACGACAAAGTATAATACTTCATCCATCGAATTAACGATGATCCGTCAAATTAATGACGAACGATAAAGTATAACCCTAATGTGGGTGGCACTTAAACATTCATTGGATATATTGATCGTCGGAAAATGAATCGTAGCAGCGATTGTGCTAATACCCTGATTGCGGCGTCGATTAGTGAATCGTGTGTGTTTAATTGGAGTATTTCTACGATATCTCAGTGCACAAAGTGAATTTGAGCGTCGTTCTTTTTCCAGAAATCAAGTCCCAAGGCCCTCTAATTATTGGTGAAATTTGACCCTGAGGCGGCCCGCGTGAGTTTTAAGCTATCCTGAGGCGGGCCGCGTGAGACCTATTTTTAGCATAGGGTTGCCACGTGTCCAACTAGCTCAGCTGAGTCGATGAATTTCATTAATTCGTTTTTGACAGCTCACAATTTGGATAATCGTTACTTAGGGTATTACCCCCCTGAGTTTTAGGGGCCCTAATCCTGATTCTGATAATTCTGAAAATTTTAGGGTTTGCGCAGAATCACTTGGGTGTCTCAATTAGGGTTTCCTTTTGGTCAAATTAATTTAATAAATATGACTTTTGATGAGAGTTGTTACACGTGGCCACCTATTTAGGTAATTTACCACTTCTGTTTGATTTTCTAAATATTTCATACATCTTCAGTTTTCATGGGGGCCATCGCATCTTTCGCAACCCATAACCGAATCTGTTTTGTTTCATTCAATTTTCTTTATTTTTGAAGTTAAGGCTTCGATTTAGGCTTGCGAAGAAGTGGTTTCATCCACTTTGTGGGCGCCCGGGGCTATGGATTTTGAGCCTCTAAGAGTATGCCACTGAAAATTATTTTGAGCAATTTCTTCAATATAATTATAAATTTCCTCGGGGCGCCGATTACCAAGGAGTCCCCCGAATCCAGAATCAAGGATTTGCCTTGTGTGTGGTAAGAGTCCATTGTAGAAAGTGGACACTTGTTGCCAACGTTCAAGACCATTATCTGGGCATTTCCTCAATAGCTCCTTGAACCTTTCCCATGTCTCGTACAATGATTTCTTGTCGTCTTGAGAGTAGGAGCTAATCCCGGTCATGAGTTTGGCAGTTTTAGAGAGAGGAAAATATATGTAGAGAAATTTTTGGGCAAGTTCATCCCAAGTGTGCACAGACCCACTTGTGAGGATGTTTAGCCAAGCTTTTGCTCAGTCTTTTAAGGAAAAAGGGAACATACGAAGCTAGATGGCATCGTTGGAGGCTCCGTTGATTCGAAAGGTTTCACATATTTCCAAAAGGTTGGTAATATGTAAATGGGGATCTTCTCGGGTAGGCCATGAAAGGTGGCGGAATTTTGGAGCATTTGGATTAGGTGTGGTCGAAGCTCAAAGTTATTAGCATCGACATTAGGAGGGTTAATAGCAGCTCCAACATTACCGACCATAGGCCGTAGGTAATCCATGAGAGTGCGTTGATCCGCCATGGGGAGGTTTTGGGTTGAGGCTTTTTGTTGGTTTTTAGCTTGAAGTCTTTTTCTCAAAAAGCGCTCGGATTCGTCAAGTTGCACTTTTATGTCTTTGTCGGAGGTGGAGGTCATGCACCAGATTGTATTTCCTGCGAATTATACAGAGTTGCGTGCTTTTCTACGAACAAAAACAAAAAAATGTCTGATCAGAAAGTAGCACGGCCCCATGCTGATGTAGGCATGACCCTGTGTTGTCCAGAAAAAGTTTTTGTTTTCATGTTCCCAGATACTGGAAGTTTGACACGGCCCTGTGCTCCTGTAACACGACGCCATGTCTCTGTTCCAGTAACAAGAAAACAGCTCTTCTCAGATATTGTAGGTATGACACGGCCTCGTGTCGATCAAACACGACCCCGTCTTATTCCTGCAGAAAGTAGAAAAATGGGAGAAAAAGAAGAAAAACTTAAAAAGAAAAATTAGAAAAGATAAGAATGATTAGGCCGCCGATTTTAAACTTTCTTAAAATCCTTGTGTCCCTGGCAACGGCGCCAAAAACTTGACGTGTCGGAGTGTTTATGGATTTTTAATGTATTTTTAGTACTTTTTACTCTTGAATTAAGCTTTAAATTTATAAAACACGATATAAAACTATCATTCTCTACAACACGCTAGGGCAAGTGCACCCATCGTTGGCGTATTATAGTGATGGTAAGACACCGAGGACGTCCAAGGACACAAGAGGTTTTTAATACCGGAGTATCGTCGACGTCTAATCTAACCAAATATAGAGAAAATTTTTGTTTTTGTGTTTAAAGAAATAAAATAAATAAAACAGATAGACAAGATAGAATCACTCAGATCCAACTCGTCATTTATGTATCCTTTGATGATTTCCTCGCTTTGGGTTTTTTAAGAGATTATCTTAGTTATTGTGGCACGTCCCTCTTTTGGAGGCAACGCTACCCTCAACCATATTGGCTGAGTCAGCAGTGATACAATCCCGCAAGTCCAGATTATTAAAAAATAATTAAGTAAGTTACTAATGCAAAAAGTTGCATGTCCCTCTTTTGGAGGCAACACTACCCTCGGCCATATTGATCTGAGTCAGCAAGGATACACTCCCGCAAGGCTGGTTTAAAGTTTTAATAGTGGTTAATTTATAAGGGATTACAAGCCATTCTTATTTCCCCTGATTTGATGTTATCAGCCTCAAGGGAAGTCCAAATAAGCTTGATTCAGGTCCTCGCAGGATCTATACACTGAACGAGGCAAAAACTTTACCCAACCATCCTTCTAACCCCCTTCCAGGCAGTTAACACGCTTTATATAGACCGTAAAGACACGAATGAGTGAATCAACGAAACATGAAGAAATGATTAAGTAAAGTTCACCTTCAATATAAAAAAACTAGTTTTTAAAGTCATTAATACATTCCCAAATAAAAAGTTACCAAAGCTAGGAAATCAAAAGTAATACATAAATGATTTTGTCTTCACCAAATGATGTAAGAGATTAGCCAAGCATGACCTTTGTTTGACAAAAACTCTTACTATCGATCTTGGATTCCGAGACTACACACACACTCTCAGGATGGATGATGGATGAAAGTCGTGGATGATGGTGGTATTGTGGTACTAGAGTGGTGGCAAGTGTGAGAGAAGTGGTTTGCCAAGGGATGGTTTGCAAATGAGCCAAGCACCTCCTTTTATAGCTGAAAACAGTAGCTTCACACGGCCCCATGTCCTTCCCTTCTCTGTCTTCATTTAATGCTGGTGTTAGTTCTTCTTCACACACGGCCCCATATGTAAATGGCACGGCCCCGTGTCTTCTTTACTTGTTGTACGAACCCAGATTTGCGAATTTGAGAGTTGACCACAGCCTGTGCTTAGGAGACACAACCCCTTATCTCTTGTCGTTTTCTGTTTGCCTTTATTCTCTTGGAATCTTGAATAGGGGCACGGCCCATGCCCGACTTTCACGGCCCCGTGCTTAGGTTCTGGTCTTGTTATTTTGTCTTTGGGGTGAAGCTTGGAGGGTCGGTATAGCGTGCCAACTTATTTTCTTTGTATTTATGTTGGTTTTCGCTGTTAATTTGTCCCTTTTATCTGTTTAAGCTCTTTTAATCCTGAAAATCAAAAGTAAACAAAGAAACACACTTTTTCCAACATTAGTACTCAAAAAGAGTTGTTTTTATACCTCATTTGATATGATTTATATGTTGTATTTTGTGCATATCAACACCTTTACCAAAACACAAGTCTTGCCATATGAACTTTGGTAACTTGGATGGTCTCAACACTTGTAGGTTGTCTAAACATGACAAAACAGAAAGTTTAGAGCGTATTTGCACCTCTAAACTCATAAGAATCAACCTTAAACAAGTCCCATAACCATAAATGAGGTTAGGAACATGTTAGTCATAAGATTCATGCAAGAAAGTTAAGTTTATAAAAAGTTTACAACATGTAACTTCCAAAACAGAAAGTTTGGACCTGAAATGGTGATGTCCCACCTTAGTTTACCATGGTAAAATTGTGAAAACACTCCTAGAGGTGTTCCAAGCTTTGAAGTGAAAGAAAAGATGGAGAAAAGATGAAGAAACGTGAGTTTGAACTCACTTTAGGACTTAGAGTTTTCTGTCCTTTTCATGTGTTTGCAACTGATTTCGGAGTGTTTTGAGAGTGTAAAGGAGTTAGAAAAGTGAAAATGGGGTGATGGCGGCTTGGTTTTATAATAGTGAGGTAGGGTTTTGTGTTAGAGAAGGTTTGAAGATGATTAGGGAAGGAGAAAGGTGACCAATCTTGGAACTGAAAACAACTCGCTGCGGACCCCATGGCATCACACCAAGCTCAAAGGGGGGGGGGGGGTCACGTGATGCGGCGCCTCCCTGGTCCAACAACTTTGTTTTATTTGCATTTTGGCCCATGAACTACCATTTTGTTGTCAATTTATGCTAGAACTTAGTATTTTTCATGTTTTCAAGCATGGAACGCGTATGTAAGTATAATTCAAGTATCGTGAATGTACGTGTGAGTATTTGCACATAAAACAAGTGTCAGTTTGTAAGTAAACACGTATTTTATGATTGATTGTAAGTATAACATGTATGTATAAAGCATGAATTTCATTATGATCAAAGCCTCGGTTTACAAAGTTAGAAACGAAGTACGAATACAATATGATTATAAGTTTCCAAAACAGAAATACGATTACATCATTCTAATTAAGGAAAGTACAAAAATGCGAAGCGTTACAGAAATGATGTTATTCGTAAAGGGTATTCGGATGCTGACTTGGGTAGATGCAAGGAGACCTAGAGTGCAACAGGTTATGAATTTACCATGGGAGATACAACTATTGTTGGATGTCTAGATTGCAAAAGAGTGTGACACTCTTGACCATTGAGGCTAAGTACACGACATCGCAAAAGCAAGAAAGAAGCTTGTTTGTTTGAGGACTTTCTAAGAAGAACTAGGCAGAATACAAGTGGATTATCTATTGTATTGTGATAATGTAAGTGTTGTGAAATTGGCAAAGAATCCTATGTATCATGGGAAAACAAAGCACATTCATATGAGGGATCATTTCATCCAGGGATTAATTATTGATGGAACTATTTAGTTAAACAACATCAAAGGGGATAGGAATCCAACAGACATGTTTACCAAAGCGGCGACTTTGGAAAACTGAAGCTTTTAGCTTCAGTTGGCCTCCTGAAATAGTGTTGAGGAAGCCCGTTATGAACGGGTGGGGTATAGACTAATGTTTGAAATATTCTTGTTGACAGGTGTACATGTACTTACAGGTGAAGCACATGTGAAGATTGTTCCGTGGCTTCAAGTGGGAGATTGTTGGGTTCAATGTGAAGCCCGACCCAATATGGGCCAGTTTGATTGGCGCAAGAAGACCACAAAGGGTCGGCCACCCTTTGTGTGTTTTTAGGCCCGGTTTTGTATCTTGTTCTCCAAGATTGTAACCCTAATTGGTATCTCCTGTATATATTGCAATATTGCATCATATGTGTAGGTCCCCTATTCGTATGGATCTTTCACAGAATTGTCTTTCCAATCAAGAGTGCGGAATCCTCTTGATCAGAATATAACAGAAAACGTGTAGGAAACAGAAACAGCAAATCACTTTCAAACTGGATCTTTATTGATTATCTATCAAACTGATTACAATCAATCAAGATCCCTAACCAACACAGAATTTCGTCCAAACCCTAAAGCTCTCACGAAATTGCTCTCAAACAATGTTCTGGCTGATTAGCTGATTAACCTTAACCCTAAAGCCTAACCTTGTTTATATAACACAAGGTTTGCTACTTGGGCCAAGGTTAAACATCATGGACTGCGAATTGGACAAGCCCAATTCGCCCCACATCCCCATAAGTATGGGTTTGGTTAGCCCAAACATTATTAACTCACTAATACAAAGCTAAACCCGCTAACTGTTTATCATTTAACTAATTACAAGATATCCAAAGACCAAATCTAAGCTGTTGTCACAAACATGCACCAACAAACTCCCCCTTGACAATAGCTTCATAAAATAACTTTGTCTTCAGTCATCTTACAATCTTCATGTAGTCTTGCACTGTCTTTGGATAGCTTCAGCTTCAACAGCTTCTGTCAGCAACAGACTCCCCCTAAGCTGATGCATCCAATCACCAAATCTTCAAAAACTTTAGCGTTTGAGTAAACTCCAGTTCAGCATATGTATAGCAATCTTCAAACTCTTCAACTTTGTCTGCAATATAGAAAGGAGGTTCTACCATGCATCCAATCAAACTCTCATCTTCACAGCAACTCATCACTTTAACTTCTCAGCAACACAGCAACTTCTCAGCAACACAGCAACTTCTCAGAAACACACTGCTTCAATCTGTTTACTATAAAACAAACATCTCGCGAAACCATAAGAATTTTTCAACATAAGTTAAACAAATTATTATTATTCAAGAGATAGTTAAACTGTATCACAGATTAAGCATTTTCAATTTATCACCAACACGCAAAACTTTTTAATCACACACCCTATAACCCGCATGATTTAAATTTTTGAACTCACTTTCTAACACCGTCTCCCCCTATCAGTAACAATTCCTCCAAGAATAACAGTTTTCCGTACCTTAAGAATTTTAAACAGAAAAAGACACTATTTTTGGATTTTTAAATTTTTCTGAAAGCAAGTAAATAACAAAAGCAATAAACACTCTATTTTTGTGAGAATCACTGGTAAGAAGATCATATCAGCACAATCAAACTGTTTTCACACTATTAGATAATTCTTTATTTAATTTTTCGTGAAAAGCAGTCCAAGACGATTACCAGTATGTTTGTCCTCTTAAACAAAATGCATGAACATTTCAAGTACCATTACCATATGATACGTTAAGGTAATTTTAATTACTAATATACTAGTGTGTCCCACTTTAGGATATACCCCCGCGATCAAGGTATGCACAAAGATTCATCGTAGTAGGTGAGTATACCGAATTCATCCTTTAAGATATCCTGAAAATGTCTCGGTCTGCATATAATCTGTTTTATCATATTTTGATTGTTTAACAACGAACACCCAAATAAATACTAATGAAATCCTGGAAATATAAACAACACACTCTATCATGCAAGTATCTTCCCTACCACATATTTCACAAGTCCAATCCAGATTTCTGAAATCTTAACTGGGAATAGGTTGAGAAGAGAACAGAATAGATCTTTAGGAGAGATGGTATAATATACAGATCAAATGAGTTTTTACTCAGTTTGATATAGGTTTCTTGGGTTTCATTTGGGCACTTGAGGGCCTCTTTCGGGTGTATTAGATCTATAGCGCGACAACGTACAGCTAGGTCAGCATGTATCTGGATGCAGCAGAAGCTGTCGTTGCCTAGCACCTCCAGGTCAGCATATATCTGGATGCAGCAGAGGAGATACACGACTTTTTTCAGAGAAGATTTCAGAATCAGATCAAAATTGTGTGTATCGGGACAACATACAGACATTCAAATAGAAATGAGCTAATTCCAAGTGACTTTCTCTCCTGGGGTCATGTACAATTTTAGTTCTGAACAAAAAAACAGTCAAGATATCCCCAGATGAAATAACAGTATAAAGACCCAAAACTTCAGATTTTGGCAATCTATCAACGCAAGATTTAAGGTCATTAAACCATACACCACCGATGTGTTCCCCACTCATACACAGTTCATTTAGGTTTATATCACATTGGTAAGTTGATTATTTCATGCTTTTTGCCTACTGGTACATCATATAATGATGCTGCTATCACACTTAAGCAATTTAATTTCATTTCAGTGTGACAGACTAACTTGCCGATGTACTATCATTTCCTCTTTTTCACACAGTGATAACTCATTTTTGATTTTCTATTTTTTTTATGTTTTTGATTTTTCAAATTTTTTTTTATTTTTGATTTTTAAGAAAAACAGTAAACTATTTACAAAAATTCTTATGAAAAATCAGTTATTCAGGATTTCTCATCCCGTTGAGTTCAACTAAATGTTCAAAGCGAGCCCTGTCAAAAGCTTTAGTATAAAGATCTGCCAGGTTATCTAGTGTGTCAACTCAACACTTTGAACTTCAATTTAAATCAATCAATATAAATATATCAACAATCTCACGTCCCCCTTCATATGCCTAGAGCAGCCATTATCAACATAAGTTGATAATCCTCCTTAGCAGCTCCTGAACACACCAACTAAGAAATTAGTTAGATTGGGGGACCCAAGCCTTAATGGTCTTGGGTCGTCCAAATTCACCAACTATTTGAACGTCCATCCAACATCCATCACTCCTAACTGGAGTCTTGGATCTCAGACCTGTTGATGGAATTTGTTTTTGATTTCCACTAGGTCTTTGGTCCTGAGGGTTCCTATACGTATTTGGACTATTTGACCTTTGGAAATTATGATTTTGATATCTAGAATTTTGATTCCAAGAAGCATTATTGTTGTAATTTCGAAAGCCATTGTTATAAAAAGTTCGACCACCATTATTTTGGTATCGATTTTGATATTGACCTTGACTTCTGAAATTATTAGCATTATGATTGTTCATTCTTGGTGAACTGCTTCTAGGTCTCTCAAATCTGCCTGGTGGAGATCTAGGCTGAAATCTTGGTTGATTTCTTTGAAAACGAGGAACTTGAGGAGTTCCTTTTTCAGCCTTATCTTCACCAACAGCAACATTTTCTGGTTGCTTATGAGCAGATTTCTTTGGAGAATTTGCAGCTTTCTCCTGTTTATCACCACTATGCTCTGGTGACTTCTCTCTCTTCTCCTCACTCACTTGTGCTTCACTCTTTTTGTTTGGACAGCAGCTAGCTACATGTCCCTTGGTGTGACATTTGAAGCACGATTTCTTTTTCGAAGACTTCTTTTCTGAAGCCTTAGAACTAGATTCGGGTTTTTCTTCTGATGATGCCTTAGAAGGATTTGGTTCAGTTTGCTTAGTTTCAAAATTTTCTTTGTTCTTGTTCTTAGCAAACTCTATATTAGATTCATTTTCAATAACAGCTGTTTCGTTTTTCATGTCACTTCCTTGAACAAAATTAACCTTTTTAACAAAAGTTGGATTGTTATTTTTAGGATGTGATGTGTTCTTTTTCAAAACAGGTTTGCTGTTATTATCCTTCTTAGCATCAGCATTCTCAAACACATTTCCTTGACGTGACGTGGAACTACTTGGCAATGTTGACCCAAAGTCCATGAGCTCATCTTCATTAGGCAAGAAAGAATAGTCATGACTAACAGGAGGTGGAACTTCATTGAAACCATGAAATCCCACACTGGTTTTGTCATTACTTTTCTTCAAGCCACCCATCATATGTTTCATAACAAAAGTAGAATCTCTGAATTGACCTAATTTCTTTTCAAGTTCAACAATTCTTAGTTGTGCATCTGACAACTCTTTGCATTTATCAGAAATCTCTTTTGTTTTCTCAGCCATCATGTCATGAGCTAAATCTATTACTTGAAGTTTTTCATTTAGTTTGCAAGTTAAAGCTTCAATTTCAGCTTCACAACCTTTTATTTTCTTCAAGTATGACGATTCATTTCTTTTAACAAAAAAGTTTGCTTCTTTTATGTTAGACATCTCACTTACCAGACTTTGGTTTTGTGTTGTCAACCTGGCAACCTCACCCTGTAGTTCACGACATCTCAAACATACTGAATTAGATTGTACCTCTTTCTCATGAACTTTTGAGATTTCATCAACAACAACCTGTTCAGCTTCACTCTCTTTCTCTACTTCAGCATCCACTTTTGCTTCAGCATTCTCCACTTGAGCTTCAGCATTTTTCACTTCAGATTCAGCATCACTCACACTAGTTTCAGCCTCATCAACTGGCACTATCTCTGCCATGAATGCCTGAGTGGCACTCTCATTTCCCTGATATCGCTTTTGTAATGCATCCCACATATCCTTTGAATTAGTGTACTTCGTAACGGTATGCTTGATGCTATCAGGTAAGGACATCTTTATCGCAGCTAAAGCTTTCTTCTCAGCTTCAACCACCTGTCTCTCAGATTCATCCATCTTGTTATAAGACATCAATATAACCCTTCCTTCGACACGACGTGTAGGAGCAACATATCCATCAATCATACAACACCACATTCTAAAATCCTCACTTTTCACAACTGATTCAAACTCCTCCTTCCAAACAGCATACTCTTTAACATTTGTAAGCTTTGGCCAATTCTTAATAGTCTCACTGAACTTATCCATTCTGACCATCTTTAAACACGTTTTACCGTAACCGTACCGATAAAAACCGTACAAACGATCTCCGAAAACAGTGGTTACTAAATTACACCTTTAGAATCGTCTCGAAAAGACAAATCCAATGATATATAATGTCAAAAACCGTATTCGGGAATTCAACGGTCCAAACGGTTCTGTCTAACGAGCTACGGATCAATTTCTATTTGCAAAACTCTGAAATTTTATCGACGCTTGCCAGAAAATATTCCACCCTTTTAAATTTGCTGCTAAATTCGCTGGTCAATCAGATAATTTCGCTGGGTCTCAGTTAATTTCGCTGCTCAGTCAGTTAATTTCGCTGGTTACTTAATTGTCCAAATTCGCTGATCTGTTACTTGTTCAATTTCGCTGGCCAAAGTTCACTGCTAATTTCGCGATTACGACTACTTGTAAAGTCGCCGAAAACCGTGATAATTTCGCTGTGGAAAATTATACGGTTACCAAAGTCGCCTTTGGATTTAACTTCGCCGATCACCGAGATATAAGTCCCAAATTCGCTGCTGATCAGTTAATTATGCTGGTCTATCTGCGAATTTGTTAAATTCGCCCAGTATCTTTGGAAACTCAATCTGTTCAAATTCTTGATGATTTTCTGGATTCTGCTAACACAAATCTGCAAAATCAGAAAACCTAATCAGCACAATAATTTCGAAAATTATGAAGAACAGATGGAAAACCACGAAGAACACGAAGAACAGTCTTCGAATCTTCAAGTCTTTCAGCCAGAATTCTTCAAAACAATCAACCAGAACTTTCTCCAACACCTGCAAAACAGCAAACAAACAAAGCAGAAGATCAAAACAGCCAACAAAAATCGAAAATCAGTATCAAACACACAAAAATTTCGAAAATTTCAAAACCCTAATTTTTCAGGTTTTCAAAATTTTGAAAATTTCCTCCTGTTTCTCCAAGCACAATTCTGAACCGAGCCTTCAAGAGCCTAATGCTCTGATACCAATTGTAGGTCCCCTATTCGTATGGATCTTTCACAGAATTGTCTTTCCAATCAAGAGTGCGGAATCCTCTTGATCAGAATATAACAGAAAACGTGTAGGAAACAGAAACAGCAAATCACTTTCAAACTGGATCTTTATTGATTATCTATCAAACTGATTACAATCAATCAAGATCCCTAACCAACACAGAATTTCGTCCAAACCCTAAAGCTCTCACAAAATTGCTCTCAAACAATGTTCTGGCTGATTAGCTGATTAACCTTAACCCTAAAGCCTAACCTTGTTTATATAACACAAGGTTTGCTACTTGGGCCAAGGTTAAACATCATGGACTGCGAATTGGACAAGCCCAATTCGCCCCACATCCCCATAAGTATGGGTTTGGTTAGCCCAAACATTATTAACTCACTAATACAAAGCTAAACCCGCTAACTGTTTATCATTTAACTAATTACAAGATATCCAAAGACCAAATCTAAGCTGTTGTCACAAACATGCACCAACAATATGTAACCTATAAAAAGTTGTACTTCATTCATATTAGTAAAAGAGAAGACTCGTTCGTAATCCGTGGACGTATGTTACACACCGCATCTGAATCACGTAAATCTTCGTGTTCTATTTTTAATTTTAGTGCACTTGATTATTATTATTATTATTATTATTATTATTATTTAATAGGATCGGGATATAATAGGAAGTTTATTGTTTATGGGCATTCTAATCAATCCAAGACAATAGTTTCTCTCTCCTCCAATTTCCTCCCCCCCCCATATTTTAAACGTTAATAACTCTTTCATACGTCATTTTTTTTATAAAAATTACACTAAAAACGAGCGTTTTTTATCTTTGAAACGAGTATACTATTGCTATATTTTCGAATTTTTTTTTGAAAACCCAGTTGCGTAAAACGCAATGGACAAAAAGCGTAAAAAATGACTTTTTTTTTTCTAAAACGCAATGAATAAAAAACACAAATAAATGTCTTATTTCTAAAACGTAATGGCCAGAAAACACAAAGAAATGTCTTTTTTCTAAAACGCAATGGCCTAAAAACACAAAAGAAAATGTTCTTTTTAAAACGCAATGGACTAAAAACACATAAAAATGTGTTTTTACCTAAAACACAATAGACTAATAACATTTCAAAATGTGTTTTTCTAAAACGCAATGGACCTAAAAACACATAAAATGTGTTTTTCCTAAAACGCAATAGACAAAAAACACCAAAGAAAATGCTTTTTTTCTAAAACGCAATGGAATAAAAACACTTCAAAATATATTTTTCTAACACGCATTGGACAAAAAAACACATAAAAATGTGTTTTCCTAAAACGCAATAGATAAAAACACAGATGAAATTGTTTTTTTTTTTTTCTAAAACGCAATGGGCTAAAAACACATAAAATGTGTTTTACCTAAAACGCAATGGACTAAAAACACAATAAAATGTGTTATTTCTAAAACGCAATAGATTGAAAATACAAAAAAAAAAGTTTTTTCATTCCTTTGTAAAACGCAATAATTCAATTAAAAACCCGGATCGTAAAAATGCAATTCAAAATTTTCTTAAATAGATAGAAGCCGATTTCTTCAACGATTGACGAAATTTGAATGCTAGAAACACTTATCAGCGATCGAATGGAACGAATCGAGTGATTCGCTTCAAAATCACGGGATTAAACTGGGTTTCTTCAAAAAAGTTAGAACACGTTGATTGGGTGTTTGAATCATTGATTGGTGACGAAAATCGCACTAGAATGTAGTGATTATTGAGATAGAAAGTGAAAAAAAAGGTTGAAGATGGTGGGTTTTGAAGTTACAGAGAGAAGAAGAGAGAAGATTAGATAAAACTGACTAAAATATCATTTCCCTTTATTTTAAATTTTGCCAAATGTCATAATACTATTGCTTTTTATCCTTTCTAGGCCCTAGCCAAAATAAACTTTCTATTTCATCCGCTCCCTTATATATATTGTGCATTTGTGTGTTTTTTTTGTGTGTCAAACCATTGTCGTTCAACCGTGTCGTCTGATCTCGATACTGTCACAATAAGGATTAGGCCTGTAAACGAACCGAACGAACACAAACACAGGCATGTTCGTGTTTGTTCATTTAACTTTATCCAAACACGAACATATAGTCGAACACATTTTTTTTGTTCGTGTTCGTTCGTTAAGAAATCAGGCCTGTTTGTGTTCGTTTATGTTCGTTCGTTTAAAGCCTAAACGAACAATTCACGAACATTGACGAACACAAACGAACATAAACAAAAAAAAAACTGAACATATTTGAATAAACATAAACAAACATAAATTAACATGATTGAACAAACAAGTCTAATATATTACAGTTCGTCCGAAAACACGTCTAAATTAGGGTTCGTAGATATACTAATTAATTATATTTATATAAGTAGTTAGAAAACCAAATATTTATATAGCATAACTATTTATGTATTTACCAAAATTTAAGCGAACATAAACAAACGTAAATAAATGAACGTTCACGAACATAAACGAATGTTCATAAACATAAATGAATGAACACAAGGTGTGTTCATGTTCGTTCATTTAATTAAACGAACAATTTTTTTTGTTCGTGTTAGTTCGTTTATTAAATAAACAAACATAAATGAACTTCTCGTCGAACAAGTTAATGAACAGTTCATAAACGTTCGGTTCATTTACGGCCTAATAAGAAGAACCAAAAGTATTGTTTGGTTTTAATTTAATTCACCAGCCAATTAGCCGCCACCAACCTTTGGAACATATTAGTTGGATTTTTGTTGACCAAGAAGAAAGAAGTCAACATAATGATTTTTTTTCGTTTCTTTGTTCGATCAAAGTTACGAATCAAGAAAACAGGTTTATTTTTATTATTTTTTTAAGTTGTTGCTTAGGCTTTTGGGTTGGTTACAAATAATATTGTTTATTATTTTGGTTGTTATTCCGCTGCGTATATCGGTTTTGGTTGATTACTCGTTTTGTCACTCATGTCACTTCTTATGTTATATTCGTTTTAGTAATTAAATAGAAATTCCGTCAAGTTCTTAACGCCTGAGCCGTAGTATTGTTTTAATTACTTTAACCCTATACCGACTCCTTTCGGGTCAGGCACGCGCGTGTGAGTTCGAGTAATACCTAACAAACATAGATGTCGTTGATTTCTTGGTGATGGTGGAAATCAGCTTTAAATCCGTCGGTAAAGGCCCGTCAACTAAAATGGTGTAGGTAAACAATTAACCGACAAGCTACCAATGACATTTACTAAGAGATCACTAATGGATCATTAACAAGTACAAGTATGGAGTACCATGGCACCAGAACAGAGGTGTGTTTTACTAATCGATCACCGATATAGGATTCTGTTAGACGTCAAATTAAGTATGTAAGATTAAATATATTATGTATTAATATTTAATCTATAGCCATTATAATCATTTACATAATAAAGATCAAAATATATAATAACCTATTATTTAAATTAGTTGGTAATTGTTGATGGACCATATTACCCTTAGTAACTAATTAGGTTTCCTCCTGGGTGCTTATATAAGGAGAATTATGTGGAGGTTAAAGGGTTACTCAGTTACACACCCCATAAGCATAACATCAAATTTGACCTCTTCTCCTAACCGATACCCTTTTCGGTTCTCTAAGCCCCATCATCAGTCAACACCCTAAGGAGGAACCAGATCAAAGATGACAAGCATGTCGAACTCCATTACTGGATTCTCCACAGGACTATCTGCTGTTACAGGTATGATTTCATGTTTTCTTTCATGTTTGAACAGAACCGAACCAACATGTGGTATCAGAGCATATGTTGATTAGTCGGTTCTGTTTTATATCGGAAAATCTGGAAAAAGAATCGAAAAATTCATATCAGATTACGTTTTTGCCATCCGAAATCCTCATTACGGATGATTTCGGATGATCACGGATGAAAATTTCATCATTACGGACCATTACGGATGTGGAGTTTCATCATTACGGATCATCAGTGATCATTACGGACGATTTCGGATCTAAGTTTCATCATTACGGATCAAAGTTTCATCATTACGGACGATTTCGGATCTAAGTTTCATCATTACGGATCATCACTGGCATTACGGATGATTTCGGATCTGGAGCTTCATCATTACGGATCATCTTTGATCATTACGGATGATTTCGGATCATTACTGATGCATTTCGGATGGATGTTGATCATTACGGATCATCTTTCATCATAAGTTATTGATTTCGGACTAATCATCACCATTACGGATCATTTCGGATCAGCATCACCATTTCGGATCAATTTCGGACTAAGCATCATTCGAAATCATCCGAAATGGATCCGAAATGATTCGACTTACGCGTTTTGGACACATCCGAAAGGATTCGAAGTCAACCATTGCGGACTATCCGAAATGGATTCGAAATTAGTCATTTCGGATGAATCCAAGACATGATTCATCCGAAATCATGAGTGTTTAATGTGAACTAAAATTTTTTTTTTTTCGGGCCTCCCGCCCCGAACCCCGGGCGGGGGCACGCTGTCCCCCGCAACCCCCAGCGAACTCACCGCGGAGTTCGATCCGCGCTAACGGGTGGTTTGCTATTAAATAATTGGTTTTTGTAAATATTTAGTTAATTAATAAGGATCAAATAATGTTTTACAAAACCAAAATAGCTTTACTTGAATGAGCTTCTGATGTTTCATTTCTGGCCAAAGCTGACTTGATACATCTACTTATCGTTCAAGTATTACGCAAGCTATGTTAGGTATGCATCATAAGCATGAATGTCTTAATTTCTGGCCAAAGCTGATTTAATTCATTCATAGATGGCATACTTAACGAGTGCATAACTAAAGTGATTGTCTCAATTTCTGGCCAAAGCTGATTTGTTACAACCACTTTGCACATATGCTTAAATGATTACACTTCTGGCCAAAGCTGTTTTGTTTTCGTTTAAGTAGAATTTTAGCTAAGTCTATTATTTTGATGTTAGTAATAGACATATCACAACCTCTTCACACAATGATCCTTATATTAATGATCCTTAATTAATTTTTATGATCATTTCGTCTGCCTTATTCTTAGTACCCATAATTTTTTCTCACTATAATTTTCTTCTATAAGTCTATATCTCATCCACTCTAATTCCTAAATCTAATATGTTTTGCTTAAAGTTTCTATAAGAATTAGCTCTTAAATTAAATCCTTGATTATCTCTTAAGACACGATAATCCTATTGCTCTCTTCTGATAAAGCACTACAGAAGAAAAGTAGAGCATGATGATTAGGATAAATCGAACATGATGTCTCTTATAATAATCAAGAATAAGTGCTGTCACTAAAAGGTTATTCCAGATTAAGTCTTTCCTAAGACTAATCTATAATTGTGGAATAATCACTAGAACTCCTAAGATGCATGCCTTCATTTAACTTATAAACTATAATCCTGCTAAGTGGTATATGTGAATACATAATAATGTACAATACCATGACCCATAAAGTTAAGGGCTTACGCATGGAAATGAGTACATTTTCCAGTACATTACATACTAAGATTTTCACTTGTACAATTTGATGCATTATAAATCAACTATAACACTCAAAAGTACCAAAGTATAATGAGTGTGTTGATAAGCAACATATGTACAAAGAAATAAATGTTTGAAACTGGAAAATAAGATGTTATTCACCTTACAACCACTAATAGTTTAAAAGAGGATTGTTCTAAGGTCCATAGACAAAATGCAAGTAAAAAAAAAAAAAAAATCCCAACTTTAAGGTTCTTCAAGGGAAAATCTCACTGCATAATTATGTCATTAGACTAGGCATAAGCAACGAGACCATCCATTATTATAAAGAACAGTTGGATAAGTTAATTAGGTAGTCACTTCCTAATGATATCTAAGTCTGCTAATTTTAATATTCCAATTAACACATGATTAGTTGACTCTAGTTCCATACGTTTCCTTTCCAGAACTCGACAAATAATTAATATGAGAGTTAGTGACAAAATTAATTGTTAACGCTATAAGAACCATAATAGGCGGTCTTCTCACAAAGCTTTTCGATACCTTACATATTCTGATGATTAATCAGAGTACAGTATCATTACTTAGGCTATGTCATGAAGGTTGTGAGGTTTGCATAACCAACATAAAGTCACACTTACCTTAAACTCTCATCTTATTTGTTCTAAATATCTGGATAGAAACATTACTAAGATGGAACTAGATGACACCTTACATTTTCACAACTTTTGTCATCATGCAAATGAGAATTTGACAAAAGGAAAATGAGACTTATAAATTTCATCCATTATAACCGAAATTCATGAGAAATCATGACATGGTTAATGAGGATGATTATTCAACTAATCTCATTCTAAGTGATTTTTTTAATCATGACGTTAAAGCCCTAAAATATAACTTGGCTTAAGGAATAAGTATGGGTCCATCATAAGTCATTCATTGACATTTATGGAACTTATTCAAAATGGAATATTCAGACATAATTCATTTATCATTTAAAAGGCTATCAACTTGTATCTAACTTTTGTCGCATATGGCCCATAGTCTTAGAAGAAATCTATTCATATGTACTTACTAAGATTTCTATTAAATATGTCCCTAAAGTTTCTTATGATATCTGGACATTAAAGAAATCAAATAAAGTCTAACGTATATATGATAGGTTCCCACGTCACGTACCTCATTGAAACTTCTCTTGTAGAATTTCTAGAGATATTAAAGATCAGTGGGAGCATTAAGTGTCTTAATAATAACTTGCAATAGTTGCAAGAGGTGGGGGAGTGGAAATTTTATATTACCTCAATTTGCACCTCTTGTACAAGACACCGCTCCATCACGACACTGTTCTATCAAAACTTATCTCCTTAAATCTAATGCTACTCTTACAAAAGTTTCATTGTTGCTTAATTGTGGGCACACTTAGATTTCTTACCTGAACTAATATAATCCGCAACAAGAGAAATCACGACTAACGTCATTAATTTGTTTTCTCTATTAGAATCTGTTGGTTGTTAAATATTGACCCTAAGCATGCCGAGTTCCTAAAGATTTCTAAGGTCAGTGGGAGCAGTCAAAGTCCTTATTATGACTTACAAGGAATACAAGAGGCGGGGGGAAGAGTGTCATTAAATTTCACTCCGAATTTAACTCCGATTACACCTCTTGTACACCATACTGCACCAACTCTTTCAAACTTAGAAGGAAAATGATAGCAACCTAACCAAGAGCTAATCCATAAAACTGAAACTTCTAATGAACCCAATAATCAACTCAGGAGGTCATCTAGGTTTAAAAGCCTACTAAGTTTGATGATTACATAACCTCCCTAACTGAAGTTGAAATGGATTTTGGAAAAGTTTACTGATCCTATCTCTTCAAATTAAGCCATTAGCGTCAATGAATCTTCTGAATGGAATAACACAGTTTTCTAGTAAAACTGATTTTATGTGTTCAAATAACGTTTGGGATTTGATTGAATTACCTAAGAGTGTTCATAACTAAACCAAATCCTATTATAAGCGTTAAGACACGAAAAAGCATGTTTGATTGTCAAAGGTTACACTCAGAAAGAGATGAATTATCAAAGAGTCTTTCTTACCTATCTTACAAGAAGATTTCTTTGAGGATCATCACTGTTCTAGTAGCTTATAATAGTTTAAAGCTACATTAGATGAACATTATAAACAATTTTCCCTAACAAATGGCTGACACATTTACATGTTCATTAGATAACAACCTAAAGTTCTAAACTGAAGGTTAAAGAACACTTTATTTGTAAGCCAATAATATCCATGTATGGGTTAATGCAAACATCATAATGTGATGAAAAGCTAACGTAATTATTTTCATCAAGAATCAAGTGGATTAATGTACCTACCTCAAAATGAGTGGGAGCAACTAAGATAAACTTGTCTATATAGATGATATTCTTTTGACAAGTATATGTTACATAAGTCAAAGCATTGTTAACACAAACTTTGATATAATAAATCTCAGAGATATCTCTTACGTGATTGATATCATAACATACTGAGATAGGCCCAATGGGATATTAGTTCTGTTCCATAAGTTTAACCTCAAATGGGTCCTTACATATGTAACAAACATTAATGCTCTCTTTTAGAGAATAATAGGATAAATGAGATTATTTATTTACGCTTCATTAATTAGAAGCCTTATGTAAGTTCAAGTCTATACTCGTTTAGATATTACTCACATTGCAACACATTAGATATGTCTAGATTAATGTGAAGCATCTAATGGAGTACTACAATATCTTTAAAAGAAACGAGAAGCTATAATTTGAAGAAGAAGTGAGAATTAAAACCGGTTTATTATTCTAACTTTGAGATATTGAAAGATGACAAAATGTAATTTCGGGTATATCTTTATGTCAGCAGACAAAACCTTTTTCATGGAGGAGTCATAATGCACTGATATTAACAACCTAAGTTATAACGACATAATATAGTCACTAAATGTTGTTGGAAATTTATCAGTGGACTCATAAGTTGATTAACTCCATATAATTAATGTTTTGAAGACTTAGTGTGATAAAGTCAGCTACCATGACTCCTTGAACAGTAACAGTTCAAGAGGTGCTGCATTAATTTTCGATACGCAATTAATTATTCGTTTATGAACGAATTGAGGAAACTAAGTTTTGTATCGAATACATTCATGATATGCTTAAGGATCCTATAACTGAAGGGCTATTACCCATAAGTCTTATTAAGAGAGCTCAGAGACGGGTATTAATTGATGGCCATGCGCAACTGCATATCGTACTATGAATGACTAAGTATTAGTTAATTTTCCTCATCAGTTTGATTTTGTATGTCTCTTAGAATATGTTCAACCGGTATAATGGGATATTGACAAATAAAGTTACAAATCAAACAAAGGGCTTACGCGTATTTTGATCATGACGATTAGGTTTTAAATTAAGGCTATAGTATGATTAATGGGGGTCCTGAGTCGCATAATGATTCAACGGCTGTATTTCTCTGCTATAGTACTTGTTTAAGGCTAAAATGAGTGTTAACTCCTGATCAGGCTTATCTAATACTCATAGTAAATGATTACTCGGCTAAGTGGGAGAATGTAAGATTAAATATATTATGTATTAATATTTAATCTATAGCCATTATAATCATTTACATAATAAAGATCAAAATATATAATAACCTATTGTTTTGGTCAAAAATTACCGAAGTAATTAAGTGATCAAATTAGTTTAGTGAGGTAGTGTGCTAGAAAGTGTATTGAAAATATACTTGTTAAGTTATTTGGAAAAACAGTATTCAGGATACGGCTCAGGATATTGAGCTGTATCTATGATCAAACAATGAGCAAAAGTAAAGTAAAGTAAACGACACGAGATGTACGAGGAAAGCCCTTGATCAATCTAGATCGCCGGCATAAAACCTCGGGAGCTGACAATCACAGCTGCCTTGTTCTTCTATTGCTCCAAAAATCAGGATACAGTGCAGGATGTGGTACGGATCGACTAAGTGTTACAATGAAAATTGAATACAAGTGTGGTGTTGCAATGAGCTAGAGAGTGAAAGTGTTCGAGAGTGTAAGTGTGAATTGTGTGTTCTAAGCTGATCCGACCTCATCTATTTATAGTAAAGATAAAATAACTAACTACCCTAAACTTGCGGGATCCACCGAATATTCCTTCTTGGAACGTTGTAGACCTGGTCTTTCGGGCTCAACGTCTCTCTCTCAACAAATTCGCCCGAGTCTTGAGGAGAAGAAGTCCTCTTGACCGTTAGCAAGTCTCAGCCTTTAACCTGCACGTGGTTAATTCAATAAGCCTCAGGATATCGCCCAAGATGTTAGCAATATCCTCTTCCAGCATCCTGATCACAAATAAACAAACAAAGGCAGGATATTGGTCAGGATACGTATGTTAAGAAAATGACCCCTAACAATTGTCCCCAAATATATCGGTTGGGATACCAATCCAACGGATATATTTCAAAAATCTTATCCCATAATTCAAGGCATTTAAAATGAAGCGACGGTCAAGATCACATTGTAACTTCCAACGCGTCTTTTACTCAATGGAGATCCACGATGCCCCCATATCTTCTCTTTTCTTGTTTGAAAAGCAGATATCTTCAACAGAACCCTCAGGTAATTCTCCATTTCTGATTTTCTTCCTGTCAATTTACTTCATCTTTCTTGCAATGGACGCCGAGACCTTCACCCAGCATAATCTTCTTAAAAATCCCGAAAAGGAGATCTGCGCTTTTGACAACGCAGACATTGCAGCTTTAAGAGCTTCCGGCGCTTTCCCCGACAGTACGATCTTTAGGCCATTCGATCGGTCAATCCGATCGGATGTTTCTTCCACCGAATGGATCTGTTTTCCTGCATATCCTTTTTCATTAGGTGTTCGATACCCTTTTCCTGAATTCATGATGCAATTCTTTCGTATTACTGGCATCTCTTTTGCTCAAACCATGCCCATGGTTTGGAGAGTACTAATTGTACTCAACCAAATCAAAAACCTCCATTGCTCCGACCTCTGCATCGAGGATTTACCTATCGCTTACCGCCTCCGATCCCATGGCTCTAGCCGCTTCTTGCTCTTCTCGACCTCCAGCAAACCCCTGATTCTCAAAGCCACCAAAAACGAAGACGGATGGCAACGCAAATTCTTCTTCGTCAAACGAGATTCCGTTGCTGAGGGTGCCAACCTTCCGGTGGAGTGGTTAACCACCGGTAGGATCATAAATATCCTCATAGACGATTTGTTTGTTATCTTTTATTAATATTCTTGTTTTTGATCTTTATGCAGTGAACTTCAAGGAAGTTGCTCCCCCTACCGCTGAGTCAGAAGAGAGGATCGATACCGTTTACCGGTTACCTGCAATAGACAGGACTTTCACCACACACGTCCCGAGTTCAAGTCAATACTCATCATCCGAAATGTCTGGTAAGAATTTCTTTCAAAATAATTAGACAAAACAATATAATGATAAAATAAAGAGTAAAACTTTTCCCTTTATGCAGCACCATCTAAGATCCCCGAGGTCTTTGACCTTGACGAATTGGATAGCTATTCTGACCAGATCCAGGTCAAGAAAGAACCTAACCCCAAGACCACTGCTACATCCAAACCCAGCAGCTCCAAAGCCATCATCATTCCTAAACCTTCTCCAGCTACCAAGCCCCGGAGTTCAAGTTCCCGCAAAAGGAAAGAACCCGATTCCCCTGTCATTTCCGACACCTTTCCTTATGAGAAACACGGGTTCATTGAAGCCAGCGGGTTTATGACTTCTTTTCTTAACCAGGTTAGTATCCTCACACCATATCCTGCAACTTAGATTATTTTCAAAGATTTAACAACGTTAACCCTTGTCCTCTTACCTTCGTAGGGTCTTGAGCGTTTAGTTCATTTATACCAAGAATCCTGCAAGCTTAACAAAACACTTGAATCTAAGTTAAAGGAAGCAGAAATCACAATCTCTGACCAAGGTATGATCGCGGCCGCTAAATCTCGTCATTACGAGGAGAAATACAAAGCTATGACCCAAGAACACCAAGTTGCTCTCAACAAAGCCACTCTTCAAGCCCAGGCCGATCTGGAAGCTGCACATGTGCAGTATGAACGGGATATGGTCAGTTACCGAGAAAGCCTCAAAAGTTCCGTCGTCATTTCTCTTCTCCAGGCTAGGTTGAAGATGGCTCATGAAGCCAAAACATTAGGCTTCGAATGCCCTTCTTGGGACGTTGGTGCTTGGGAGACCAAGCTGAAGAATCTTGGCGGTACCTCTTCCAAATCAACTGTCGACGAACCTTCTAAAGCAGCTGAAAAGGCAACCGATGCTGA
Source organism: Helianthus tuberosus (assembly GCA_030545235.1). Classification (NCBI taxonomy): domain Eukaryota; kingdom Viridiplantae; phylum Streptophyta; class Magnoliopsida; order Asterales; family Asteraceae; genus Helianthus; species Helianthus tuberosus. The sequence goes on along the minus strand of CM060402.1, from coordinate 142,880,737 downwards.
GAAGGATGCTGAGACGGATCCCAAGATGGATGTTGCTGAAACCGCTATGGACCAAGAAGGCACTACCCCCTAGAGCTTATTTTCTTTAAATCATTCGAACAATTTTATGTTTTTATGAACAATTTTTATTTCTGTATCTAGACAATTTGATAGCCGAAGGTGGATGGGTCCTGGGTTTCAGGATGAAACCTTCGGTTATCAACCAGTATTGATTGCATCAAGAATAACTTCATCTTTTTTAAGTATAAATCTTAGCTTTGCAAAAAATTTCATATTGTTATCTTATAAAATATCCTGATCAGTATGCTCAGAGGTATACTGTAAAAGCCTTTTATTAGATAGAACTTCCAAATGTTCCTTCAACTTTGTAAAAATTTCTTTAGAAAGTGAAAAATAGTCTATCTTTTCAAAACCAAGTTTTGGTAGTATTTAAATGATCAGATTTCCAAACTAACACTAGTTTCAAACACCCTAATCAAATATCCTAAAAAGGACTTCGAGAATATATCAGGATACTTAAAATAATGTTACTTAGACAATGCTTACAAAGGAAAGATCATACCAGAAATAGGGTATAAACCTATTACCAAACTTCAAACCCTTTGCAAGTCTTCCAATGAAGGTGTCCCCTGTGCAAGGCACCCAGCGCATTAGTTCTGAGTCTCAATCTTTTAGCTTTATATCATCATCTTGGCAGGGATGTCCCCTGTGTACAATGTCTTCAAGTATCTTAGAAATCTACTTAATGTCAGTTTCCATTGTATAAGCAATTTTTCACGTCCCAAGGGTATAACCCAAGGATATACTGGAGATAAATCCTTTGTATCCTGGGGAAAATCCCAATTTTTCATGCGCTACAGGCGGGAGTGTATAAACTCCAAGACTTAGAAAGGTGAAAACCTTTAAACCTTAGAGAGTATGAAAATACCCTTTCGTGAGAGAGGGTGATCAATCCTCATATACCTTTAGGATTCAGGATATAGCCAACAGTAATGAAATTGTCAGCCACTTTTACATGGACTGGTCCCGCCACCTTGAACTATCCCTGAATAACTTGCGCTCCAGGCGGGGTGTTTAAACCCAATTCGGAAGAAAGGTGAATACCTTTAAACCTGTGAAGGGATCAGTATCCCTTAAACGTGAGAGAGGGGGCCAATCCTCTAGTCTTCCGAGTTATCCTGAGTACATATCCTGGAGCTATATCCTGAAACATATCTTGCAAAACAATTGTAAACTAAGGTGGGTGTTAGCTTGGCTAACACCCCTCCGATGCTTAAGTCAGTATTGGATTACAAATAACAAATTAAACCAAACATATTTAAAAAAGGTAGAATTCATACCATCCTAAGTTAGAAATTAAATTCTAAACTCACTTGAAATAGAGCTTAAGGTGTATAGCATTCCAAGATCTCGGTAGCATATCCCCCTCCATATTCTTGAGTCTATATGCTCCTTTCCCTGCTTCGGATTCAACTTCATATGGTCCTTCCCATTTTGGGGCTAACTTGCCATCGGCAGGATTAGTAGTATTCTGAAAAGCCTTTCTTAACACCCAATCTCCAATCTTAAATCTTCTGGTTCTAATATTCTTGTTATATGCCCTGGATATTCTCTGTTGATATGCTGCCATCCTTAGCTTTGCCGCATCTCTCTTTTCATCTATAGTGTCTAAATCCTGACTCAAGGCTTCAGGATTCTGCTCAGGATCACTTAAGGTTGATCTTGCAGTAGGTATTGTCATTTCCGTTGGAATCATTGCTTCTGCTCCAAACACCAACAAAAATGGGGTTTGGCCTGTTGCATTCTTTACCGTTGTCCTATCAGCCCATAAAACAAAGGGTAATTCTTCTGCCCATTTTCCTTTTTTGGCTCCAAGCCTTTTCTTTAAGTTATTGACAATTATCTTGTTTGAGGATTCTGCTTGTCCATTTGCTTGAGGATGTACCGGAGTAGACGTAATCATTTTGATTCCCCAACTCTTGCAAAAGTCTGTAGTCCTCTTACTTATGAACTGAGAACCATTGTCACAAATTATCTCGGCTGGTACTCCGAATCTGGTCAGGATATTTCTTTTGATGAAGGATACTACTTCTTGGTCTCTAACTTGAACAAATGCTTCTGCTTCAACCCACTTAGAGAAATAATCCGTCATTGCTAGCATAAAGACTTTTCCTCCCGGAGCTTTTGGTAGCTTTCCCACTATATCCATACCCCACTTCATAAACGGCCAAGGGGAAACAATAGGATATAATGGTTCAGCCGGCTGATGCAGTATGTTACTATGTCTTTGATATGCGTCACATCTTCGAACATATTCTGCGGCATCTTTTCTCATTGTTGGCCAATAATATCCTGTCCTTAATACTTTTGAGAATAACGACCTGCCCCCAGCATGGTTACCACAATCCCCTTCATGTATATCCTGAAGTACTTCTTTGGCTTCGGGATCCTCCAAGCATCTCAAATATGGTCCTGCAAGAGATTTCTTGTATAAAATATTATTTATAATAGTGAATCGTGATACCTTCATCCTAAATGCCTTAGGATTTTCATTTTCAGGGATGTGTCCTTCTTTGAGATATCTCATGATTGGAGCCGTCCAGGATTTAGGATCCTTTTCAGGATGTTCTGCTCCAGGATCCTGAATACCAGCTACTTCTTTATCCTGAGGATTCGTTGCAGGATATAAGATATGTAATATTGATATTTGCGTCCCTTCAGGTATCCTGATCGATGATCCCAAATTTGCTAAGGCATCCGCTTCAGCATTATCCTCCCTTGGTACCTGTTCAAGTATAAAAACATCGAAATATCCTGCTAATTTTTTGAGAATATCGAGATATTCTATTAATTTCTCACCCTTAACTGCATAGGATCCATTAAAATGGTTAGTAATTAACAAAGAGTCAACATATACTTGCAAATTTTTGATACTCATGCTCTTAGCCAACTCTAATCCTGCAATTAAAGCCTCATACTCTGCTTCATTATTAGTAGCAGGAAATTCACACCTAATAGCCTGGGGTAATATGTCCCCCTGTGGCGATTTTAGTAGTATTCCTAATCCTACTCCTCTTACATTAGATGCACCGTCAGTACATAATGTCCAAGATCCTGAAGATTCTCCTAGCTGTTGAACTTCTAAGTCTACCTCGTCCTGAATGTCACTACTAAAGTCAGCCACAAAGTCAGCTAAAGCCTGAGATTTTATGGCATTTCTAGGTTCATATACTAAATCATAAGCACTTAACTTTACTGACCACTTGGCCATCCTGCCTGACATCTCTGGTTTCCTAAGCACATTTTTGACAGGATAATTTGTTTTAACATGTATCCTATGTGTCTCGAAATAATGCCTAAGCTTTGTCGATGCCATGACTAGAGCTAATATTAATTTTTCTAAATGAGAATACCTAGTTTCAGCATCTAACAAACTTTTACTTACATAATAAACAGGATATTGCTGACCTTCATGGTCTTTTATGAGAACGGCACTTACAGCATTCCCTGATACAGCAAGGTACAGGGATAGTGGTTCACCATTTTCAGGCTTCATCAATAGAGGTGCGGTTGATAGATATCGTTTCAAATCCTGCAGGGCTGCTTCATGCTTTTCCCCCCATTCGAATCTTTTGTTCTTTTTAAGGATATCATAGAAGTCTTTGCATTTCTCTGAGGATCTTGAGATAAACCTGTTAAGAGCTGCTACTCGGCCTGTCAATCTTTGTACGTCCTTCATATTTGAGGGTGATTTTATGTCCAGGATAGCTTTGATCTGTTCTGGGCTTGCTTCTATCCCCCTTTTTTGTCACCATATATCCAAGAAACTTTCCTACCCCCACTCCGAAATGGCATTTAGCAGGATTCAGCTTCATGTTGTATTGGTCCAGAATATCAAATGCTGCCTTGATATCCTGGAGGTGATCCTCAGCCTTTTTAGATTTCACCACCATATCATCGATATATACCTCCATGGTGTCCCCCAGTTTGTCTTTGAACATCATGTTTACCAATCTTTGGTATGTTGCACCTGCATTTTTCAATCCAAAAGGCATAGCTGTATAACAATAAATACCTGTTGGTGTCATGAAGGCAGTATCCTCCTGGTCAGAAGGCTCCATTTGGATCTGTTGAAATCCTGAAGATGCATCCATGAAGGTCAGCATTTCATGCCTGGCAGTGGCATCTACCATTGCATCAATATGGGAAAGAGGAAATGGGTCTTTAGGACAAGCTTTGTTCAAGTCTGTGTAGTCTACACAAACTCTCCATTTCCCATTCTTCTTCTGTACTACAACCACATTCGCTAGCCACCTTGGGAACTTAACCTCTCTGATCATTCTGGACTTTAATAATCTTTCAACTTCCTCCTGGATAATCGTGTTCCGCTCAGGAGCAAACTTCCTTCTTTTTTGTTGCACAGGCTTGAATGACTTATCAATTCCAAGCTTGTGAGTGATAATATCTTTGGATATGCCTGTCATATCTTCATGCTTCCATGCAAACGTTGACATCCTGCATTTCAAAAAGTTAATTAATTGTTCTTCAATATCCTGAGGGATATTGGTCCCTACGAGCACCGAAATATCAGGATTATCCTGGTCCAGGATAATTTTCTTCACATCCTGCTCCGGATCTTCCACGATATCCTGGGCCCGCGTCTTTAATTGCTATGCTGCACTAGGTTTGGTTGAGGATTTCATCGAGGATGAGTAGCATTCTTTCGCCTCCTGTTGATCACTATCAACCTTGATAACTCCCCAAGGGGTAGGTATCTTGATGCATTGGTGATATGTTGATGGCACGGCCTTCATATCGTGAATCCATGGTCTTCCCAGTATGATGTTATAGCAGGATAGAGAATCCATCACACAGAAACGTTGTATCGAGTTGACTCCTTCAACGTATACTGGCAATTTTATCTCTCCCACTGTGTTTCTAGCCTCTCCACTGAACCCAACAAGCACAATAGACTTTGAAGTGATATCCATTGGAGATACATTCATTCTCTTCAGAGTTTCTAGTTGGATTATGTTGACGGAGCTGCCATTATCAACCAGTATCCTGCGTACAAAATGGTTAGCCACATATAACGTTATTACCAGAGCATCATGGTGAGGATCCTGGACAGCATCCCTGTCATCTGCATCAAAAGTGATCACTTTGTCAGTTGTGAGGGTAGTCATCCTGACAGGTCTGTCTCCCCTTTCGGCCTTAGCTTCCTTTGCGTGTCTCTTTGCTGCCGAATACGAGGTCCCACAAATGTCGGATCCTCCCGAAATGAAGTTGATTATCTTGGCATCCGAGGGAGGTGATTGTCACGGCCCTTGGCCCCGGTTTGACCCGGTCCAGAGCCGCGAGACAGGAAATCCCGTGGTATCTAATTTAGTGACAGCGGAAGTCTTTTTAAACAGGATCTATTAATATTAAAACTGCTCGTTTATATATAAAATATAGGGATAAATCCCATAATTTACAATAAGGTGATTTCACGGGGAAATCTTTATTTCTCCAAAACATGTTTCCTTATTTATTTACATTGAGCCACTTTTCTAAGATTGTAGTGCTCCATGGCACTTTTCCTGTGCTCACAACAGATCACCTGAAACATGTTTGAAAAAGGTTTTGTCAGCAGGGAAATACTGAGTGAATCATTCATTTTGCAAAAATGACTCTTTTATTATAATTCACAGTATTAAGAGAGATTACAATGTTTATTTCAACCAATTACCCACAGTACTTGTCATCAACTCGTTTCGGTGACTGTGGTCATATTACTATTGAGTCCGTTCATCCAATAGTAACGAGTATCATTAATTAGGTACGCCCACCTAAATTGATAAAAACAGTAATGTGCACAATACCCCACATACCGGCTGTAATTTGGTGACTACATATACTTAATCACTGTAATTATAACCTTTGAAAATAAACATACTTTTTGTAAACAATTTTGATAAAAAGAGAATGACTCACATTGTAGATTTAACGAGCAGAATATAAGCCTACTGATTAGCCTTGATTAACCTAATTTAAATAACAATGCACACACAACCCGGTTAGTAACTAATACAACAGTTACGACAATTCACGAGATTAAACCCTCACAACGATTTATTAGTGCAATACTTAACAATTCATCGGATTCACAACGAATGACAGAGTATAGTCCGAATTTCGAGCAGTACTCAAACATTCAAGTCGAAATCACGATGAATTAACAAAGTATAATCTCAATTTGAGCGGCACTTAAACAATCGTTGGATAGTTAGAATCGATCGGACTTTGAATCGTAATAGCGATCGAGTTATTACCCTGATTGCGGCAGCACTTTGTGATTGTGTGTGTTAATTGGACTGTTCTTACGATAACTCAGTCTACGAAAACTGAATTTACGTCGTTTCAAAGACAAATTTCAAGTCCCAAGGTCCTGTATTTATACCCCAAAAATGTCCCCCCTCGCGCCACGCGAAAGGATCACCTGTTCGCGTCGCGTGGCGCGAGAGACCCTAGTCTAGCATAGGGTGGGTTCGTGTCCAGGTAGCTTGGGTGAGTTGGTTTCGTGTTATTTTATATTTTTGACAGCAAACTGTAAGGATATTACCGAATAGGTTTTACCCCCCCTGAGTTTTAGGGGCCCTGATCCTGATTCCGATTGTTCTGAAAATTTTAGGGTTTATTCAGAATCACATGGGTTTCTTAATTAGGGTTTCCTACTGGTTAAATTAAAGTAATAAATAATACTTTTTGATGAGAGTTGTTACATTCTCCCCACCTTAAGAAAAATCTCGTCCTCGAGATTCACCGGAATAAATGAGGATACTTTCGCTTCATTTCTGATTCCAGCTCCCAAGTATATTCAGCTCCTCTCTTTGAATCCCATCTGACTTTGACTAAAACTAGTCATTTATGTTTGAGAAACTTGATCTTTCGATCCTCAATTTGAAGAGGTTTCTCAACAAATTTTAGCTTTTCGTTTACCTCTATGTCTTGAAGAGGTACTACCAGTGATTTATCTGATAAACATTTCTTGAGATTGGATACATGAAATACATCATGTACTCCAGCTAATTCTTCTGGTAGTTGTAACCGATAAGCAACTGGTCCTATACGTTGGATCACTGAAAATGGTCCTACGTACCTTGGACTTAACTTTCCTTTCTTTCCGAATCTAACTACTCCTTTCCAAGGAGAAACTTTCAATAGTACTTTATCTCCTACTTGGAATTCTAACGGCCTGCATCTATTGTCTGCATAACTCTTTTGGCGATCTCGAGCCGTCTTCAATCTTTCCTTGATTTGAGTAATCTTGTCGGTTGTTTCTTGTACTATCTCTGGACCTGATAATTGATTTTCTCCTATTTCTGCCCAACACACTGGAGTTCTGCACTTTCTTCCATACAGTGCTTCAAATGGGGCGGTCTCAATGCTTGAATGATAACTATTGTTATAGGAGAATTCAATTAATGGTAAATGATCATCCCAATTTCCACCAAAATCTATTACACATGCTCGGAGCATGTCTTCTAGAGTTTGGATCGTCCTTTCACTTTGCCCGTCTGTTTGGGGATGATATGCCGTGCTTAAGTTTAGTCGAGTTCCCATTGCTTGCTGGAAACTTTTCCAGAAATGAGAAGTGAAACGACTATCTCTATCTGATACAATGGAGAGTGGAACCCCATGTAATGATACCACTTTGTCTACATACAACTTGGCTAACCTTTCCATGCTAAAGGTTTCTTTCATTGATAGAAAATGAGCTGATTTGGTTAATCGATCCACAATTACCCAAATCGCATCATTACCTTTTCTAGTTTTGGGTAACTTAGTAACAAAATCCATTGTTATAAGTTCCCATTTCCATACAGGCATTTCTAATTGTTGTAATAGACCTGAGGGTTTCTGATGTTCTGCCTTAACTTGTGAACAAGTAAGACATTTAGAAACATATCGTGCTATATCCTTTTTCATGCCTATCCACCAGAAATTCTTTCTTAAATCTTGGTACATTTTATTGTTTCCTGGGTGCATAGTATACCTAGATTTATGAGCTTCTTCTAAAATCTTAGGTCTTAAGTTTCCTTGCTTAGGTACCCAAATTCTACTTTTGTGGAATCTCCAAATTCCATCTGCTCCTTGTTCTAATTCCTTCATTCGTCCTTTCATTCCTTCAGCATTATCCTTGATTGCTGTAGCTTGAACATTCTTCAATTGTTCCATTAAATCTACTTGTAGATTTAATCTAAGAGCACGAACTCGTCGTTGTTTCTCATAATACTTACGACTTAAAGCATCTGCAACTACATTTGCCTTTCCTTCGTGATACTGAATATCACAGTCGTAGTCACTTAGGATTTCCATCCATCTCCTTTGTCTCATATTTAACTCTTTTTGCCCAAATATATATTTTAAACTTTTGTGGTCTGTGTAGACAGTAAATTTACTTCCGTAAAGATAATGTCTCCAAATCTTAAGGGCAAAAATTACTGCTCCTAATTCTAAGTCATGGGTCGTGTAATTCTCCTCGTGCTTTTTCAACTGCCTAGAGGCATACGCAATTACCTTCTTGCGCTGCATAAGCACGCATCCATATCCTAGTTTTGAAGCATCACAATATACTTCAAAATCTTCAGTTCCTTCTGGTAAGGCTAAGATTGGTGCATTTGTTAATTTCTGCTTCAATATTCTAAAGGCTTCTTCTTGCTTTGGTCCCCATTCAAACTTAACGGCTTTACAGGTTAACTTTGTTAATGGAACAGCTATCTTGGAAAAAATTTTAATAAACCGTCTATAGTACCCAGCTAAACCTATAAAACTTCTTATTTCCATGGCTGTTTGTGGAACCTTCCATTTGGTAATTGCTTCTATCTTAGCAGGATCTACGTGAATACCTTCGTGATTCACCATGTGTCCTAGGAATTGCACTTCCTTTAACCAAAATTCACACTTTGAGAATTTGGCATAAAGCTTTTCTTTTCTTAACAAAGTTAAGAGTGCATGAAGGTGTTCACAATGCTCTGTCTGACTTTTGGAATAAATAAGTATATCGTCTATGAAAACAATTACAAATTTATCCAAATATGGTTTACAGATTCTATTCATCATGTCCATGAATGCTGCAGGTGCATTTGTTAACCCAAAGGGCATGACTGTAAACTCATAATGACCATACCTAGTTCTGAAAGCAGTTTTAGGTATGTCTTCTTCTTGTACTTTCAATTGATGATATCCGGAGCGTAAGTCTATCTTAGAAAAATATCTAGCCCCCTGAAGTTGATCAAACAGATCATCAATCCTAGGTAATGGGTATCGATTCTTAATGGTAACTTTATTCAATTCTCTATAATCGATACACATTCTCATTGAACCATCCTTTTTCTTTACAAACAACACTGGCGCTCCCCAAGGGGATGAGCTAGGTTGTATAAATCCTTTACTTAGTAATTCATCTAATTGCTTTTTCAATTCTAGCATTTCGGTGGGTGCTAATCGATAAGGTGCCTTAGCTATTGGTGTAGTACCTGGAATTAGATGAATCCTAAATTCTACTTCCCTATCTGGAGGTAATCCCGGTAATTCTTCTGGAAATACATCGGGGTATTTTGAAACTATTGGTATTTCCTTAAGATCTTTTCCCTTAGTACTAATGATTACCGAAATCATATATACTATTCCTTGTTTTCGTTCATAATTAGCAACCTTCATTACTGATATGAACTTCATGGGTTTACGGGGTTTATCTCCTGTAATCCTAATTACTTCTCCAGTGGGTGATTGCATTTCTATGGAATTCTGATCACAAAGGATTCTAGCATGGTTAGCTACCAACCAATCCATTCCTAATATAACATCAAATTCAGCTAATTTCATTGGCAATAATTTTGCAGAAAATTTATGTCCTAAAAGTTCTATGTTTTCTTCTTGCAAAATTTTATCTATTTTAACTGAATTTTCTTCTGCTGTTTCAACTGTAAAAATCTGCCTAATATTGGTTAAAGGTAACTTAAGAGCTTGGCAGAATGAAGTATTTATAAAACTTTGGTTTGCACCAGAGTCAAATAATACTTTTGCGTATACGTTGTGAACTAAGAACGTACCCGCTATCACATCTGGAATGAGTTCTGCTTCTTGAGTGGTCAGCTGAAATGCCCTGGCATTTTTCTTATTAGTTCCATCAGTCGCCTTGATTTTGTTGTCTGCTGGTTTGACCAGTTTAGGACATTCTGGCTTAAAATGTCCTGTTTCTCCACAATTGTAACAGATTGTGGATTTCTTCCTGCAGTTTTCTTCACGATGTCCTATGACTTTGCAAAAATTGCAAATTATATTACATCTTCCATAATGTTTCTTTTTGCAATTCCTGCAGAATGGCATATTTGAAGATTGCCCTGTTCCTCTTCTTTTAAAACTGTTATTATTACCCGTACGAAATCCTTGGGTAATTTTCTGAGCCAATTCTTTCTTTCTGTCTTCATCTCTCGTGCGCACCAGTTCGTCGGTTAGGGTATTAGCTAATTCCACAGCATCGTCAATAGTGCGAGGTCTCGCAGCTTTAACAATATTGCGGATTTCACTAATCAGTCCCCAAATGTAGCGAGAAATGAGTACCGGTTCTGGCGAAGCCAGTGTTGGTACCACTCTAGCATATTCAAAGAATGTCGAAGTATAACCGCGACACTCCACACCTACCATATGATGGTTTAGGAACTTATTTGTCATTTGTTCCTTTTCATATTCAGGACAGTATTTTCTTTCTACAAGAATTTTAAATTCTTCCCATTTCATAGCATATGCCATCCTTCTTCCTTTTGCTTGTAGCACTGTGTTCCACCATTCTAGCGCCCCTTCTTTGAACAAATTTGACGCATACATCACCTGATCTTCTTCGGAACACTTACTTATTGCAATTACTGCTTCGGTTTTTTCTAACCAACGCAGTACTGCAGTTGCTCCTTCGTTACCTGCAAATTCAGCAGGTTTGCAGGCAAGAAATTCTTTGAAAGTGCAACCAGGTGTTGCGGCTTTCATTTTCTTAGGAGGTGGAGCTTGTCTTGGATTGTTATCGTCATGAGCATGGCCTCCGTTTACGCTATTACTGAAGTTATCTTCAGAAATACGTTTACTAGGAATGATTTGTTGTGGTTCAATTGGACTCTTTACAGCAGCAACAATTGCTGGAATAGCATTGGCTATTCCCTGAGCAACTATATTTTCTATATCTTGTCTAGTCATATATTGATCTCCTGGTTGTTGCTCAGAGTGATTAACTTCGTTAACTGGTTCATTACCAACGTTTGCCATCTGATAATTATTATAAATATAATTATTAGTATCAAATGTTTGTAAATAAAACAATCACACAAAAGCACATTAAATCTTACAACATAGATATACATATATCCAAAATTGTCGATGTTTCGACTTCTATTTCGTTTTATATATTATATAGGCATCCATACACACAGTTTATCTTACAATGTTTTATTTCCCATTTTACAGAGTTATATTTAGCTATTTATTATTATTATTATTATACAGACATTCTTCCCAACCCCACTATCTTTTGTCAACTGGCAGTTTAGTAGCGACGTTCCCTTTCGTCGTACTTCCAAGTAACCCTTTCTCCAATATCCCTAATCCTATTTCCTGTATCAATTAACTCTTCACCCCAAAGACGAAGTTCAGCTAAGTTTTCGTTGCTCATGGGAGGATTGGGGATAGGTTCTGGATCAAGTTGTGGAAGAAATGAATAAGGATTGTTGACGATATTTTCACATTGCCAGTCATTTGTCCACCATTCTTCCATTTGGCCTAGAGGTTGAGTGTGGATTAGTGGGTCTGGAATAGCTGGTTCCAAATTCACAGGAAGTTGGGTTTCTAGGTAAGGATATAGATTATTATGGATAGGGCTAATGACATCACAATTTGCTAGTAGACGATCTATTTCTTCTTGGAATGTGATTTCTTCAGTTTGTCTGGAGCTCTCTCCAATTTCTATTCCTTTTTGTTTAGAATCTTTCTGGATTTCTATCTCTGCTGGATTAGAATTTTCTCCGATTTCGATTCCTTTTCCTTTGTCTAGAGGGTTTTCTATTTTGGGGAGTTTCCTAGTAGCTGGCTTTCTCCTGCGCACTTTCCTCCATCCTACATATCTTCTTTTCTTTTTAGGTTTTGCTTTTTCCAGCGGTGGAGCTTTGAATTCCAGAGGTTCCTCTATGTCAGCAATATAACCAGTAAAGTCGTGGGAGACTTCAATTGGTATTGGGTAGAGGTTGAGATTCTGAAATGCTTCCGATATCTCAGTCATGCTGGATAGCATATATGCAAAATGCACAAAAATGTCAAGTTAAAACTTTGGAACAAAGTTTAACAATAAACATTAAAGTTTTATTGCATACTGATTTGTACAAAAGACTACAGGAAAGAGAACACACTTATACTTTATTTATTTACTGGATGTAATTTTCTACTAGACCAGACTTATTGTTATTTTAGAGGTTTGCATTCTCTGCTACGGTAGCTAGCATATATAAGTTTGCCCATTTTTCATCTAATGTGTCTTCCCAAGGTGGCCTATTTCCTAATTCCTGGATTTCTGGATTAAACCTCACTTTCTTGACTTGGGGTTTCTTTATTTTCTCCTGTCCCTTTCTAAGAATCGAATTTCTTTTATCTTGGGTGAGAGGATTTTCATAATTTGCTTTACGGACAAAAATCCCTTCTTCCAGATCTGCTGGGTGTTTGGAGGAAGAGGTTCCTTTTTCTGTAGTTGCAGTATCTAATTTGTGGTAGATAGCAGAAATCTTTTGTTTACCCATACTGTAACTCAACAATTAATCAATTAATAAAACATATTTTCACAGAATAGCAATTAAATTTCATAAATATCTCTTATAGGCTAAAATCAATAGTAAGCTTAAATCAGTGGCTCTGATACCACCTTTTCCTGTCACGGCCCTTGGCCCCGGTTTGACCCGGTCCAGAGCCGCGAGACAGGAAATCCCGTGGTATCTAATTTAGTGACAGCGGAAGTCTTTTTAAACAGGATCTATTAATATTAAAACTGCTCGTTTATATATAAAATATAGGGATAAATCCCATAATTTACAATAAGGTGATTTCACGGGGAAATCTTTATTTCTCCAAAACATGTTTCCTTATTTATTTACATTGAGCCACTTTTCTAAGATTGTAGTGCTCCATGGCACTTTTCCTGTGCTCACAACAGATCACCTGAAACATGTTTGAAAAAGGTTTTGTCAGCAGGGAAATACTGAGTGAATCATTCATTTTGCAAAAATGACTCTTTTATTATAATTCACAGTATTAAGAGAGATTACAATGTTTATTTCAACCAATTACCCACAGTACTTGTCATCAACTCGTTTCGGTGACTGTGGTCATATTACTATTGAGTCCGTTCATCCAATAGTAACGAGTATCATTAATTAGGTACGCCCACCTAAATTGATAAAAACAGTAATGTGCACAATACCCCACATACCGGCTGTAATTTGGTGACTACATATACTTAATCACTGTAATTATAACCTTTGAAAATAAACATACTTTTTGTAAACAATTTTGATAAAAAGAGAATGACTCACATTGTAGATTTAACGAGCAGAATATAAGCCTACTGATTAGCCTTGATTAACCTAATTTAAATAACAATGCACACACAACCCGGTTAGTAACTAATACAACAGTTACGACAATTCACGAGATTAAACCCTCACAACGATTTATTAGTGCAATACTTAACAATTCATCGGATTCACAACGAATGACAGAGTATAGTCCGAATTTCGAGCAGTACTCAAACATTCAAGTCGAAATCACGATGAATTAACAAAGTATAATCTCAATTTGAGCGGCACTTAAACAATCGTTGGATAGTTAGAATCGATCGGACTTTGAATCGTAATAGCGATCGAGTTATTACCCTGATTGCGGCAGCACTTTGTGATTGTGTGTGTTAATTGGACTGTTCTTACGATAACTCAGTCTACGAAAACTGAATTTACGTCGTTTCAAAGACAAATTTCAAGTCCCAAGGTCCTGTATTTATACCCCAAAAATGTCCCCCCTCGCGCCACGCGAAAGGATCACCTGTTCGCGTCGCGTGGCGCGAGAGACCCTAGTCTAGCATAGGGTGGGTTCGTGTCCAGGTAGCTTGGGTGAGTTGGTTTCGTGTTATTTTATATTTTTGACAGCAAACTGTAAGGATATTACCGAATAGGTTTTACCCCCCCTGAGTTTTAGGGGCCCTGATCCTGATTCCGATTGTTCTGAAAATTTTAGGGTTTATTCAGAATCACATGGGTTTCTTAATTAGGGTTTCCTACTGGTTAAATTAAAGTAATAAATAATACTTTTTGATGAGAGTTGTTACAGTGATGCTGCTCGTTCAGGATCCTTCTCAGTATCCTGACCCTTATTCTTCTTTTTTCCTAAGAGATCTTTCAGATATCCCTTGCTTAGAAGATAGCTTATTTCTTTCCTTAGAGCAATGCAATCCTCAGTCATATGTCCGAAATCTTCGTGGAAAGCACACCATTTTGACTTATCTTTCCAGTCAGCTTTCTGTTGACTCTTTCGAGGCCACCTAGCCTTATCTCCTAGACCCTGCATAGCATACATCAATTCAGGAATATTAACAGAAAAGCAATATTCGGACAACTCAGGATACTCTTCAGGATCCTCATCTTCGACAGCATTCACTCTTTTATTTTCATTTCTACTATACGGCTTAGGCCGATATGACTTGAACGAGGATTCTGACTTCCTATTAGTTGATTCATAAGTGTTGGATGAGTTCATCCTTTCTTGCATCTTCCTGTCATCTTCCAGACGGATATATCTCAAAGCCCTGTTACGAGCTTCATCGAGATTCCTGCAGGGATTCATTACAAGATCCTGATAAAACTGAGAATCCTTTTGTAATCCCATCTTAAAAGCTTGCACAGCTGTTGCAACATCAAGATGTGGGATATCCAAGGATTCTCGACTAAATTTGTTCACATAATCCCTCAAGGATTCCTGAGGCCCTTGAGTTATCCTGTAAAGATCACTGGTTAGTTTCTCAAAACTCCGACTACAAGAAAATTGACTGTTAAATAAATTAACCAAATGAGCAAATGAAGTAATTGAGTGAGGAGGAACGTTTAACAGCCATTTTAAGGCTGATCCTGTTAGAGTAGAACCAAATCCCTTGCACAAGCACGCTTCCTTGAGCTCCGGAGGGATAGGGTTAATCTCCATTCTTTCCCTATATTGAGCAATATGCTCCTCAGGATCCGTAGTTCCGTCGTAAAGCTTCATGTTGGGGGTTTGAAATCTCTTTGGGATCTCAGCATCACAGATAGGATATGCAAAACGAGATATCTTGTGGCTGTCTTGAGACACTTCCGGGATCGGCTGGACCACCCCAGGTACACTAGATATCATGTCCTTCAACTTCTGGAGTTCCCTGGTAAGTGCTGATGTTACACCTGTATCCTGCAAAGATCCACCGCTGTTAGTAGCATGAGTATTATTATTATTCGACACGTTACCCGTTGGAGGATTTTGCCCATATCCTGAAGCATATCCTGAGCTCCTCATGGTTGACATCCTGACCGAGGAGGGTATTTCAGGAGTATGTTCTGAGGAAGACTGGGCACAATATTCCCCCTGTTATCCTCAGTATACACAGCTGAACTGAAGTTCAACGCTCTAGGGTGTAATGGAGTGACATTGTCTTCAGCAGATCTGCTCGAGCCAGACTTCAGGAGTTGTATTTCCCTTAAAAGCATTTGGTTTGTTTCCTGATGCTGCCTCATTTGTTCCTGCACACTTCCAAACAAGGTTAAAATTTCATCATTAGAAGCTAAAACGGGAGCAGATCCCTGGACACTCCGAGTAGGGATAACATCTTGAGATTGTGTAGAGGCTGGCATCCTTGGAGGAGGTGGTGGAAGCACTGAACCGGTAGCAGCAGAAGTCATAGCAGACACAGTAGAGGAACTCATGTTTGATCTTGAGGCCATTATGGACAATGTGGTAAAAAGTTTTGAAAATAGAAAACCGATTAGCGATTTGACAAAAATTTTTAGTAAAGAGAGCACCACTTGCCCCACGGTGGGCGCCAAATTGTTTTGGTCAAAAATTACCGAAGTAATTAAGTGATCAAATTAGTTTAGTGAGGTAGTGTGCTAGAAAGTGTATTGAAAATATACTTGTTAAGTTATTTGGAAAAACAGTATTCAGGATACGGCTCAGGATATTGAGCTGTATCTATGATCAAACAATGAGCAAAAGTAAAGTAAAGTAAACGACACGAGATGTACGAGGAAAGCCCTTGATCAATCTAGATCGCCGGCATAAAACCTCGGGAGCTGACAATCACAGCTGTCTTGTTCTTCTATTGCTCCAAAAATCAGGATACAGTGCAGGATGTGGTACGGATCGACTAAGTGTTACAATGAAAATTGAATACAAGTGTGGTGTTGCAATGAGCTAGAGAGTGAAAGTGTTCGAGAGTGTAAGTGTGAATTGTGTGTTCTAAGCAGATCCGACCTCATCTATTTATAGTAAAGATAAAATAACTAACTACCCTAAACTTGCGGGATCCACCGAATATTCCTTCTTGGAACGTTGTAGACCTGGTCTTTCGGGCTCAACGTCTCTCTCTCAACAAATTCGCCCGAGTCTTGAGGAGAAGAAGTCCTCTTGACCGTTAGCAAGTCTCAGCCTTTAACCTGCACGTGGTTAATTCAATAAGCCTCAGGATATCGCCCAAGATGTTAGCAATATCCTCTTCCAGCATCCTGATCACAAATAAACAAACAAAGGCAGGATATTGGTCAGGATACGTATGTTAAGAAAATGACCCCTAACACCTATTATTTAAATTAGTTGGTAATTGTTGATGGACCATATTACCCTTAGTAACTAATTAGGTTTCCTCCTGGGTGCTTATATAAGGAGAATTATGTGGAGGTTAAAGGGTTACTCAGTTACACACCCCATAAGCATAACATCAAATTCGACCTCTTCTCCTAACCGATACCCTTTTCGGTTCTCTAAGCCCCATCATCAGTCAACACCCTAAGGAGGAACCAGATCAAAGATGACAAGCATGTCGAACTCCATTACTGGATTCTCCACAGGACTATCTGCTGTTACAGGTATGATTTCATGTTTTCTTTCATGTTTGAACAGAACCGAACCAACAAAGTACCGATAAAAACAGATATTAACATGTGTTCCTAAGTACCTTAACTAGTTAAGGTAAGTAGGTTGTCGAATTCAAGGGAATTTTTGGATTGAGTTTTGTTGAAATTGATGATTTCAACTTTGATTCATTTTAAAAAGATAAGTAATGGAAAAATTCACACTCGAGTTTCAAGTTTTAAATACATAATGTATAGCCAAGAAAAATTATCTAATTGAAAGCCATATAGATATAGCTTGCCAATGATTTGGAACAAGGTAATTGTAAAACTAAGGAATCCAGTCATGCTATTTAATGATACTAACCAATGATTTACATATCGATTACATGAATCCCGAATTCCCGATCCACACATGTTTGGAAATTCTGACACAAAAACATCAAAAAGATAAAAACTTGGTTGAATATAACTAACACAAATCCTACACCTGGGTTGATTACGTGTGGATTGGCTACTCATCTTCATGTTAAACTCTAGATCCTTCTTGAATTCGGGAATTGATTCGAGTTAGAAATGATGAATTTATGCCTTTGGATATCTAATTTTCGCCCAAAAAGGTGCTTTAGCCTTCAAGAAATGTTAATATCAAAAGCTTAACATTAAGGTGTAAGTAGGTAGATTAATACAAAGCAGAATGTGACCTCGCGTTAGGAATGCCACTTTGAAATTAAAACGTATGAATCTTCTGTGGAAAGCCAAGCTAAAATACCATATTTACTATGACCCATCGTTTGAAACACCGGGGTTGATTTTTTCACTTCTTCTTTCGTTACATTTTGGTCTTCTCTACATGTTCTAATCCCGTCTTTAGCGGGGTAAAACTTGTAAACAGTAAGCACACACAAAGTAACTACTTTTGATACAAAAACTAATGTAAAAAATACGTACTTAGATATGCAATTCACGAACCCATCGGATTCAATTCCCTTGCCAAGTATTTACCATCTAATCCCTAACCACACCATCGATCAGCATTTTCACGGATTAATCTCTGATAACTGCATCATTGATAGGTTATCGAACCGGTTTATTGTCAATTGGAAATCCATTTCAGTCAAAAATAATATTAAATATATTTAAAGATTTCTTGGAACCAAAATTATATAATAATTACTAATAATATAAAATTACAAAATGTACAACTTTTTCTATAAAGTATATATAAACAATGACGAACTATCTAGCTAGATTCCAGTTTTGTGGACTTGGTACGAATACTTTTATCTGGCTTGGTGTCAGCATGTCACATGTTGTAAGTAGCAAATTGAATACCATGGTTTAACAAAATAGAAGTGGACTAATTGTGATATTTCACAACATAACCACTATAAGGTGAGGCGGGGCGGTCCGTGATGGACGTCCCGTCACGCGTTAAACGACCACGAACACCGCCGCCTCCTTCGATATCACGCGTTATATTTACAACGCGTAGTAAATATCACGTGTTGATTTTCAAAAATGGAACGTTGGAAAGTTACCGTTTGGGGATGTTTTGACCGTTTGGGTTTATTTTTTGAACCTTTTTTTTATAAAATCCAACCTTTCTCACACTCAATACAAAAAATCAACAAACTCTCCAACCTTTATTCTCACACTCAATACAAAAAATCAACAAACTCTCCAACTCAATCTAAATAATTTTTCAACAAACATGGAAGGTTCAAGCAAGAGAGGTGGGGGTTCGAAAAAAAGAGGTTCGGGTATGAAGAAAAATCCCGTAAGACCCAAGGTTCGAGCGAATCTTGGCGAGCCGACGCGCTTTAGGTTGCAAGACGAACCCGACCAAGTCCCACCCTTTCAAACCCAACAATATCCACCATTTCAAACCCAACAATATCCACCCTTTCAATCGCAAACGTATCAAAACCAATCGTTCGTTCCACCGTTTCAACCTCACCAATTTCAACCCCAACCCCACCAACTCGACCCACTACTAGAAGACAACACCCTCATCCATCATTTTGCAAACGCGTTTTGTGAACCACAACAATGTCTTGACGACGATGAAGATGATGATTACCTTCAAGAACAACAAGAAGAGGAAGAGGAAGAAGAAGAAAATGATGACGTTCAAGAAATTGTCCCAACCGTCCGACAACATTGGACGAGCGAGGAGGAGGTGGCCTTGGTGAAGGCGTACTTGCACATCTCCGAGAACAAGAAACATGCCAACGAGCAAAGAAATGATACGTTTTGGAGACGGGTCATTAATCATTTTCGCCGACTTCCCGGTGCAAAGCAACGAAACATGGACCAAATGACGTCGAAATTGACGGATTTGAACGGGAAAATTAGTAAGTTCAACGCTTGTTTCATTCAAAAGGTTTGTTTTTATAAAGTTTAAATCCTTTTTTATAAACTCTTATTTAAAAAAAATACAGTTTTTATTTAAAAAAAAAAACAGAAACAGTTTATATTTTTTTTTTTAAAAAGAACAGTTTAAAAAAAAAAACAGAAAACAGTTTAATTTTAAAAAAAAAAAAACAGAAACAGTTTAAATTAAAAAAAAAAACAGAAAACAGTTTTTAAAAAAAAAACAGAAAACAGTTTTTTTTTAAACAGAAAACAGTTTTTTTTATAAAAAACAGCAAACAGTTTATTAAAAAAACAGAAAACAGTTTAAAAAAAAAAACAGAAAACAGTTTATTTTATTTTTTTAAATACAGAAAACAGTTTATTTTTTTTAAAACAGAAAACAGAATTTTTTTATTAAAATACATAACGTTTTATATTTTTTGTAGAACCGAAATCCTCAAAGTGGAGCGAGCGAGGCGACAATCATGCGACAAGCCACCGAAGAGTATTGCGATCTCTACAAAAAGAGGAGTTTTCCACACGTGGCGGCATGGGAAGTTGCGAGAAATCACCCGAAGTGGGTCCCGATTGAGTTGGTTGACATGCGTGGTCCTACCGCTCCAAAAAAACGAGGAGGTTCGAAAAGATCAAAGACATCCGATTCGGGGAACTACACAACTTCCGCGTCGGATAACTTGCCCCAAATGAACTTAAACGAAGACCCCCTTGACTAACCCGATCAACCCGTTGACGACCCCGTTGAAGAAGATACACCTACAAGGCCACACCGCAGGAGAGGTGGTGAATCGTCAAGCAAAGGGAAGGAAGCGGTGGCGGAGTCGATCTTCAGAATCGAAGAGGAGAAAATGACGCGATACAAGAAGGCCGAAGAAAGAAAAGATAAAATTATGTCCGTAAAAGTTGAACGCGAGCAGCCGTACATGGGACACTTGAAAACGGTTGAAAGACAAAATGATTTAAAAATCTTGTGTGAAAAGCACGCCCATCTCGACGAACCGTTTAAGTCAATTGTAATTCAACAAAAGCGCGAGATTTGCGCAAAGTGGGGTTGGGAGATGCCACCCGTTTAGTTTTTTTTTCCAATGTTTAGTTGTTTTTTATTTTGCTATGTAATTTATTTTTTAATTTTAATGGAATTTATAATTTAGTGTTTTATTGTTAATTTCTAATTTTAAAATAAAAATTAAAAAAATTTGGGAGTGATAGAATTCTATCACTAATGACCACCCCCACTACAATTATATCACTAGTGATAGAATAGTGGGTGATGACATAGCATGAGTTGATTGGATATTGGGAGTGATAGAATTCTATCACTAGTGACCACCCCCACTACAATTATATCACTAGTGATAGAATAGTGGGTGATGACATAGCATGAGTTGATTGGATATTGGGAGTGATAGAATTCTATCACTAGTGACCACCCCCACTCCCCTAAGTTGAGCATTTACATTCCTTGATTAAAGAACACTTAGTCAACCAATCTATCTAATTATCTTAATGCATGAACAATTTCGAGTGGTAGTCCAAAGTAACATTACAAGTAATCTAAGTACTTAAACAATATATATGTATATAGGGAAGGGTTATTTTAGAAACCCACTTTAGTTGAGAAAATCGTGAAAACTTTGTATTACGCTATCTAAAACAACGTTTTTTTATGATAATTCTATGGAACGTGAAATACAAATTTCAAAGCGTTTTTAGCCAAAAAATACATAAATAAAAAAGCGTTGAAGGGATTTTTCTTAAAAGAATAAATAAAATTCCTATGTAACTGGTGCGTAACACCATTTTTATAAACAAAAAACGTTTATTACATATAAACCTTTTTTTATTTTTTAAATATCCACTAGATGCTTTTTTTCTCAAAACACTAAAAAAACATGTAGACTAAATGAGTATTTCATAAAAAAATACGTTGTTTTAGATAGTGTAACACAAGGGTTAGTAAGAGTTTCTAAAGTTTTCTCAGTTTTCATTCTAGTTTTCCCTTATATATATACTAGAGTGGTGCCTGCGTGATGCGTGATGCGACATGGAACATATACATTGATAATCAGTATCATGTATTTTTTTTCATTCTAAAAAGACTATAACAAGAGAATACAATGCTCGTTTATATGGTGTATTTTTAGAGACGGCTAATTCCTAAAATTGTAGCTTTAATTGGCCAAACATCCACATGATGTGAAAACCGAGTCACCACACATATTACCATCTCTATCTCCTATCATATACAGGATGCGTTCCCAAGTTAACTGGCTGCCATTGGCGCAGCTTCTAGTGGGCAGGAGGGGGCGGCCGATCACCTGAACTTTTCGCTCAGTAGTGGAGAGTATGTAGTTTTCGTATAGAAATTTTTTGGTATGTACGTTTTCGACCCCCAATTTTATAGAAATTTTTGGGTATATACATTTTCGACCAATTGGTCGGAAATCTCAAGCTTCGACACTGAGTGGCTGCCATTGGTGCATGGTTAACTTCCACCGCAACAACATAGATGAATAATTTAACATTAAAATTGACAAACCTTAGTTTTCGAGAACACAAATTCCAACATTAATCCAGGGGCGGACTTAAGGCTAGCCCAAGGTGGGCGGGCGCACCCCCGGGAAAAAAAATTTAGTGCTAAGTTCCGTCGAAAATCCCATCCGCACCGCTTGAAATTTTTGGTCCACACCCCTTGGAATTTTCCGTCCGCACCCTTTGAAATTTTTCGTCCGCACCCCTTAGGTAAAAAGTGTTATCAATTTATATTTTATTTTTTAGTAAACTCTTATTTTTTTAAAAACACTACCTAAATTATATAACTTTTAATACCTAAATAACTAAACGCAAATACCCAATACCTTTACCTAGCCCACTACTAAGTCTTAACCCAATAAACAAACCCAACAAATCAACAATATTTCAAATTAAAATAAAATAAACAAGCCCAAAACCCTTACATATTCTCTCCCGCTCTCTATCATCCCTGCACACACGCCGATCGAACACGGGTAAGTTTCTTTGTTATTTTTGATGATTTTTGGTTGATTTTTGGTGGGGTGGGACGGAACCGGTAGTCACTGGAAGTGATTTTTTGATGGCAGGAGACATGCGCTTCTTGTTAGTGATGATATTTTATTTTATGGTGGGTTATATTTATATTTTGTTAGTGATGATGATGATATTTTGTCTTTTTTGTGGTGAGTTATATACCATGTTTGGGGTTTTTTTAATGGTGCATATGATGTTTAGATGATTTTTTGTGTAATTTACATTATGATTTCTAGGGCTTGAATACTTGATACATTATGTAATATGTTATGGAGCCTTGAACTTATAGATCAATTTGTTTGTGATAGCCGATAGGAACCATGAGTATGGACGACGCGATTTCTCAAGAGGAAAGTTGATACATCTTCCGAATTCGTTGATGTGGATCAAGAGTTGCTTAAGAAAGTAGGTTTATATGATGTTTTGAATAGATTTCAAAAAATGAAAACCCGTAAGGTGACGTTTTAGTTATGTTTATAACAAGGTTTGACATGTTTGATGATTATATAAATTTAGTTTGATGTTCTTTTGTTTTACATGACCCGACCCGACCCGACTCGACTCGAACCGACCCGATACGTACCAATTTTTTTTACTTATATACCTTGGGGCCTAAAATTTTTAAAAATGTTCCGCACCACCATGAAAAAATTTCTGGGTCCGCCACTGCATTAATCGACCACGTTCGCCAAGATACCATTGAGTGAAAGGTATAAACCATAAACTACAGAAATAGATATTGAGAAAAAGTTACATAATGATAAAGAAATAATAATTCATTCAAAACAATGTTAACGTGTTACCAATTAAGTTTTCTATACTGAACTAAGAGAGGAGAATTACACTGTGTTACAACATACATAGCTTATATAGAATTAAATAAATTATTTTATATTAAAAAAAGTGTGTGATATAAAAAGATAAAAGATCACATCTTTGCTAAAGTTTGATTCTCAAAAAAGAGACCTATCGATTCAAGCCATGTTTGGTATTCATTCAACCACCATGTCCATTATAAATTGACGTACGAAGGTTGCAGTCAAAGGTTTGTCAAATTTATATTCTACTTTTTAGTCAGTTATGTTGGATATTTATGTTCGGTTCGATAAATCAACGCTATCGACCGGGTCTTGACCCGTAAGAGTTACACCGTGGTCAACGAACTAAAATCCACTTAATTAATTTAACTGGTAATTACGAACGATACGCGGGTATTGAACTGAGAGACGGGTTCGTAAATCGGGTGGGACAAGAATGCTCTTGCGTCGCCACTTGGCGAGCACCTAGATTTCGACCAATGACAATTCATGCAAAGTCTCTCTCCAACACTTGGCATGCACCTAGCTTTCGGCCAATGAGAATTCATGCAATATTCTCCATGTCCTATTTAAACTTGGTTTGGGTCTTGCATTAGTGTAAGAAGAATTTCTTTTTACAAAACTCTCTCTACATCCATAACCCCAAAACCGATCAAGACCCGAACCGGCCGAGCCCCGCCGCCCCGAGCCGCCTGCTGCCGCCGCCGCATGACCGCCGGCCGTCTCCGCCGCTGCCCGACTCATTCCCGTGTTTAAATAGTTCGTATAACTAGCACTCGTTCGTTGAACCTCGGTGTCTCAACCGGTTATTCACTAACCGAAGGTATATCTAAACCCCCTATGGTTGATGTTCTATCTCGTGTTTGCATGTTGGTGATCTTGTTCCACTACGGGTATTCCTTGGTATAAAAGTGTTCACGTTAAATTTGTTACATACGCTTCCGTTGTTTGAAAATGTATATATAGTTTTAACTAGATAAAGTTATTTTTGAATGAGATATGTATACATGCATTTTATTTGCCAAAAGTTTATTTTGACTAATCCTTGTAACAAAATAAACACATAAATAATATGAACCGGGTTCATGAAATAAAAGTAAAATTATACCACGGATTTCCTTCAGTGGTATCAGAGCCGATGCTCACCACATGCAAACCGAAGCCGGTCTTATTTTACCGGAATAATAAATCACAAACTTTAAAAGTCTAAAGTTTTTTATTTATTTTATCTTTGGGTTATATATATATTTTTTGGTCATATTTTAATTGTTAGTATTTTGTTGACCAAAATTGCCCAAACATGCTTTTGGTTATGTTGAATATGTAAATCGGGCCCGACCTTGTGGTTGTGTTTGTATTTTGTTTTGTTCATGGTTTTGGCCCGTTTTGCGGCTCAAAGTTGTAATAGATTAGTTTATGGTTTTGGCCCGCTTTGTGGTTCAAAGTTGTAATAGATAAGGTTCTTTGTCTTTGTTATATTTACTTGTTAAATATTGTTGAATCGAAGACCCGAAGCAAAACCGAATGCCAAGAGGAGTCTTGGAGTTAGTGGGAGTCGCTCAAGACAAAAGATGCACTCAAGTCCATCCTTGTGGTTATTTTGTGTTTTGTGACCGTGACCCCTTTGATCTTGCTACTTGGCTCTAGCAAGATCATAATCATGCCCATATGATTTACATATTCATTTTTGCTATTATGGTTGTCTTTTGATAAATGTTGTCACACTTCAACCTAATACCAAAACGCATTCTTAAAAGATTTTTTTTCTAAAAATGAAATCGAGAAAAAGCAAGTTCTAGCAACTTGTATATTTTTTTTATATAACCACTAGAGTTTTATAACATGTTTTTTTTTCTCACATATTTAAAACTCATAAACTTAATAGTATTCACTATTAACTTTAAATTGGTTATTTCAAGTCGCGACAAACTTAGTTTTGTAGGTTATCTAAAACTATTTGTCCCGAGAGGTGAAAGGGTCCTTTTGGTTATGTCGCAAATTTAATACTTAAGTTAAAACCGACTATAACGACCCTATTTGGTAAAAAATTAAAATCAATGGTCTATGCCATCCTACTACTAGTAACACTTGGGGCATAATGCGAACCATCAGTGTTGGAGCCACAGCACGACACTTGGTGTCTAGTTTATCCTTCCAATGTGCAAGGGTTCCGTCGACATATCCGGCCCTTCCACATGTGACCGTTTTAGGACGACTATTACTTTTCTTCTCGTGTTGCGTGCCCCAGCCGTCTCGAGAACAAAAGTGGCATAGATGAGGCCAAACGTATCAATGCAAGGACAAAAGATTGTCTTCGCAGCCTCATAAACCCCGGGAGTTGTGCTTTTCTCACAATTGACAATCGTTGTCAGTCCGCTTGAACCTCTTGCTAATGATTGCATGCCCCAGCTGCCTTTAGAAAGAGCTTTTAACTGGATTCTCGCTCCTTATCGTCTCACCTCACTAAATAAGGAAATACATTAAAAATACTAATTAAATAATTTTTGCTTAACAGATGTCATCTGAAAACAACTCCTCTTTTGCTCTCAAGTCCATACTTGAGAAAGACAAACTAAATAACACCAATTTTCTTGAGTGGCACCGGAACTTGAGAATCGTTCTCAAAATGGCAAAAAGGCTTTATGTTTTGGAAACCCCGATCCCAACCGCACCCGAGAACAACACTGTGGTTGCGAATAAGGCTTTCGACAAACATAAAGAAGATGCCATGGAAGTTGCTTGCCTCATGCAAGCCACCATGTCTCCAGATCTTCAGAAGAATATGGAAGACATGAATGCCTTCGACATGATTGAGCAACGCAAAGGCATTTTTCAGAAACAAGCCCGTCAGGAACGCTATGACACCATGAAACAGCTCATAAGCTGTAGAATGCAAGATGGTTCCTCAGTTAGTGCTCATGTCCTCAAGATGAAAGGCTACATCGACCAATTAAACAAGCTTGGTTATCCTCTCCAAGATGAGATGGTTGTTGACTTCATTCTCAACTCTCTTTCCAGTCACTGTAACACCTCGAAAATTCACGTCCTATAATGAGTAGACACGTGTCATATGTTTAAACGTGTGAAAGAATATTATAGAAGGACTAAAGTTGACAAACATGGAAAGTATGTGAATATACGAGTTCTAAATGTCAACAGTGAATAAATATATTGTACATTAACCCTACATGATGATTATAGCATCAAACGAATAAATCATGGATCATGCGAAGCTAAAAGTGAGGAATTACAAACTACAGGGGCTAAATGTGTCAACATGTTTAAGTTATACCTCTGAGTGACCTTTTGACAAACCCGAAGCTTTGTAACTGTTAATTATGCTCACTAGAATGCGCGATATAAATTTCATAAAGTTTTGTTATCGTATGAGAAAGTTATGATCAAATTCGTGTGCGAGGGGTTAAAGCGTAAACGTTGAAAGTTAGGACTTTTCGGATAACAATAAAGTTAACCGGGGACTTAACAAAGTGGGTATATGTTTTAAAGCCCTTATAAATCAATTATGAGGGTTCATAATTCAAGAAACAAGTGTCTAAACGAAGTTTGAAGAGCCAAGGATCAATACGCAAAAATCTAAAAATTCAGATTTGCTGCAGGAGGGCCTCGCGCCACGCGAAGCCCCGGGGGGTCCTTCGCGTCACGCGAGGGACTGCCAGCTCCGATTTCTTTGGGTTTTTGCCTGCCATAGCCATTGTTCTCGACCTTTAACCGATTTTTCACATCTTGGGCGACCCCTAGGTACCCCCTAAACACTAGGGACACTTGTGAGAAGGTTGTGGTCAATTGTAGACTCATGTGTCAAAGATTTGTGGTGATTAAATCACTATAAAAGGCCATGAGTAGCAACCATTGTTCTTCACACTTTCCCTCAGCTTTCTGATCATTTCTGGAGCTCAAGTCTTCTCTCAAGTGATCACTAATCAAGTTTAGGACTTCAGTAAGTTTGCTAATCCTTCTTTTATTGAGTTTAGCTTAGTTATTTAGCTAAAAGTCAAACCGTCGTAATTACGGTTTGACTTCGAGATTTATTTAATAATGGCTCAGTCAAATCTCGAATCAAAAGTAGTTATAAGTTGGTAATTATGTGGGTAATAAACCCTCAAAAGGGTTCCCCCTGATTCCCACTCTAACTAGGTCAAATGTCGGGTCAAACTTGTATTTAAAAAGTCAACAGAATGTGTAAATTACGATTTATGCATAATTAGCAATGTAGAACACATACAACCTGTTTGATCATTAATATAACTTGGTAATTAGTGTAAGGACATGTCTAAACATGTTCAACCCGACAATTTCCTGTTTAGACCCGGTTCGGAACCGAAAGTCGCATAGTTTAACTTATACTTTGACTTTCAGTTCTGACCCGTTATGGTATGTTTTAGAAATGCCTTAGAGCTTTATTTGGACCAGGTTACATGCTAGTATAACCCTCTATGATTATACACCTCGGATCATTAGTTATCCAATTAATATGCATGATTCCGTTAATTGCTCATATGTTGACCATTATGCCCTTTTCACCTTAAAACGTGATCTTTGGAAATGTAAAAGAGTAGAAACCTTAATTACTGATATATAAACTTGCATACAAAATTTGACATCAGTTTGAGGTGTAGGTTAAGAGTTATGCTCGTTAGCGTAAAATTAAAGCTTTATGTTAATTAAACGGCGTATTTAGCGTATAGCCTACTTAAACATACTTTTTGATATCAATCTCTTTACCCACTGATGTAATATATTATTTTGGGATTTTTAAAGATTTTTAATAAATTTTAGGCTGAGCATAACTTATAGTCGTAGGCTTAATCCGGTAATTGTCGGTTTTGCCCTTACGGGCTATAAAATGAGTTTTATACATCTAAATGACTCCAAACCTTTTTGCTACTGATAACATATGATAAATAAATCATTTTAAGCCTTCTGGAATAGTAAAAATATCAGCTTTATGTATCAAACCCGGAAATGGTTTCTAATCGCCTTTTTAAGCGTTTTTAACGCATAGTATGTACTAGAATTATTTTAAACATACAAGGGTTGATACCTACTGATATTTGAGGCAAATTATAATGTTTTAACAGTAATCAAAAGTTGTTTAACTCAGACTTCAGTTTTGAGCTTTTCGGCTTATGTGAAATTACCAAAATACCCCTACGGGGCATAGTTTGGTTATAATTGGTAAATTTCACATATATACTTTATCCTACTGTTATAACTTAGTAAAATAAGTATATTTGCTGATTACATCAGGCCTGTAACTCAGGTTAACACTTAAACTCTTTTACAACCTTTAAAATGACCAAACTACCCCTACGGGGCATAGTTTGTGTTTAAATTCATTTCGGGCATAATAAATGATATCTTACTGATGTCACAACATATTTGGAGCATATTAACTTAGGAAACCTGTAAATGACTCTCATTATTACCCGTTACGCTTATTACGCGTTCGGTTCGGTTTATGTAACAAGTTTACATAAACTAGCCTAAACGGGTCAAACCTTATCGGTTTTATCTCAAAATCCAGAATGTGTATAAAATACCCATATTAAACAAGTCTCT
This sequence comes from Helianthus tuberosus, assembly GCA_030545235.1. Classification (NCBI taxonomy): domain Eukaryota; kingdom Viridiplantae; phylum Streptophyta; class Magnoliopsida; order Asterales; family Asteraceae; genus Helianthus; species Helianthus tuberosus. The sequence continues at coordinate 142,851,759 of CM060402.1, read as the reverse complement.
GAACTTGTCGGGTCTAAATCACATTCTATCCGGTCTTCGCTTAATCGTGCGTACGAACCGTATCTTTGAAACTAACCGGTCTAAGCTTAAGCTTAACTAAAGACCCGTTAGGATTCTAATAGGTTATTATAAACCTTCGTTCCAGATTAGGAGAACCAGTAAAAGCTACTTGCAATTTGCTTATTGTGATTTATACATTGCTCAGGTAAATACTTTTAACTTATTTTCCCTATACGGGCTTGGGTTACGGTATATAGCATACCGCTTGATCGGGCATCAAATCTTCCATCGTTGGGTGGTTAATTGAATAATTTGATCGGCTCGTTTAAACAGTCTTGTTACTTAAAGCCTTTGGGGGGTTAATGACCATGTCCCGGATATCCTTGGCATCATTTTACGAAATGGCCACGACTTAAGCGCGGGGTGTAGGCGTACACCCGTCAGTGCACAAAAGAATATTGTGGTGTGTCTATTGATCTTTAACCCGGACAAGATCCGGGCTACTGAACGCACAAGGAACATGTAATTCGTTCACAAGATTATAATATTAAATAATTCTCCCAAGTTAAATAAAATGTTTATGCCACGTGCATCCAAATCAATTTTCAATCATTTTCCAAAATGAGTCAGTTGATTGTATTTACCAGTGTAAACTGACGTATTTTCCCAAAAAGATTAAATGCAGGTACTAAGCGTAATTGGCTGGGATTTCTCCTTAGCATCACTAGAAGTCTCGCAAGCTTAAGATGCCTGAAGTCTGTTGAACTATTAATTCTATTTTAATTTCGATCCATCTGTGGATAAACTTCCGAATATTGTGACATTTGATATTACAATATTAAATTCGGTTGTATTATATCTTTTTAAATTTGCTTCCGCTGTGCATATTAATTATTGTGTTGTTTGACTATTATGTTGCCAACCACGTCACGATACTCCCCCACCGGGCCCACCGGTGACACGTGGATTCCGGGGTGTGACAGGTTGGTATCAGAGCCAACATTTAGTGAATTAAACACTAGCCTTTTGTGTTTAATCTCAATAACACAATTGCACATATCTAAACTTTCGAGTCTAGACAAATAACATAGGACAAATTCTACCTTGTTTGGTTTTTGTTTCGTCCTTTAAATTTTATATATTGTTATTGTTATCTCATGCTATATTGACAGGATTAACAAAATGCCGCCAAGATTCTTCAGAAGAAGAGGTCGAGGAAAGGGGCCAGTCACCGCCCCCAATGATAATGAAGCTGCACCTTCGAATGTGCGAGCTCCTTCGACCACAGAGAGTGACGATCCCCGGCAGAACCGGAGAAACCTCTTCGAGCCGGCAAGACGGTCGGTCTCACACAGCTCAACACCTCCTATCCATAACCCTTATGCGCCACAGCCGGAGTACGAGCCCAACAATCCTCAACCCTCCTACATACCGTTACAGCGATCTTTATCGCATAATTCTTTTGGTGACCCTACACCAGTTTTTAGGGGTCGGTTTAACCCGGCAAACTACATAGCAGAACCAGTGGGTTTTAACCCATTGGGGCCGGAGGATCATTTCTCAGGAGATCACGCGGACGATATGGATGAGGATATGGACCCCGTCGAACCTGCCAGTGGTACACCAAACCACCCGATAGAGATCTCTGACGGATCTTCTTTCCACGGATCACCCTATGTTGGTCCAGATAGCTTTCAAGCTATGTTTACCAGGCACGAATGGTACTTTACACCTCCTCGCCATTCACCGCCTCAGCAGCAACAGCAGCAGCAGCAGGATCCCTCTGTGGATTCAAGATTTGTGGCAGTCACGCCACCACCTCCACCGCCACCAGTTCAACCAGCACCTCCGCAACCGCCAAGGCGTAGGAGATCTAGACCGCGTATGTCTACACGGGGAGGAGACTTCCATTTCAGCTCTCCACGCCAATCAAGTGGCAGCCATTACCCGCCACATCAAGAGGATCCACAAATGGGTGGACCTTCACATCCAGTTGCACCGCAACCACCGCCTATGGGTTTTCATAACCCGATTCCAGCATACACGGGTTCCATGGCGTATAACCCGTTTGAACAGCCAGTGCACACCAACTACAACTACGCCGAAGCCGACCCATACATGGTAGCGGCTAACTACAACACCCAAGGACCCTATGTAGATCCATGGGGAGTAGGGTACCCAACTCATGGGTACCAGATACCTGCAAGACCTATTATCAGGCAACAATCGCAACCACCAAGGTTCTCTCCACCAGAGCGTGAAGAAATTCTGCAAAGGTTGGACCATGTAGAGCGAGAGTTTCACAGGGAACGAAGGGAACGACAAACTTTCTTCCAAGGATTAACGAGCCTAATTAAAGGGAAGAGCAAGAAGGACCGCTAAATCCTTCCATTTATTGTTAAGCCCCTGCGTGGGCCAGTCTTGCTGTATAAACCCCTGCGTGGGTATGCTTGTTTGTTTTGACCCCTGCGTGGGTCTATCTTTCTGTAAACCCCTACGAGGGTATGTTATTTGTGTAAGTCCCTGCGTGGACTATTATGTTATTAAGCCCCTGCGTGGGTATGCGTGTTATTAAGCCCCTGCGTGGGTAAGTACTTGTTTAAACCCCTGCGTGGGTAAGTTTGTTTATTTAAAAAGACCCGTTTAGGGCAACGTGTAATATTTTAATAAATTAATGGAATGTTATGTTTATAAATTTCATCTTGCTATTATATGCATAAATATTAAATATGAAATAAATAAATCAAAAATCATTCCTTTTTAATAATATCTGCCTATGTAAATTTTAAATAAGGATCTTAAAGAGTGAAACCTAGCCTTCGGGTCATTATAAGGTCGGGCCAAGATGGTAAGACCTTTTCAAAAGATTCAAATCCCTGTTAACATCTGTATACATGTTAACGCTCCTGGCAGACGTGATTCATTTAAAATCACACACGTCATTCTTATTATTGGATTCTCTAAAAGATTCCTAACCCAATTTAATGATCTCTGAATCATGGGCTAGATCATCAATTAAGATGATCATATTTTTACCATACGTGGTAATATAGTGCCTACGGGCCCTGCTCATTTCCATATGAGCCAAAAGACAGTGGTAGCGATGACTCCCTGTCAAATAAAGGTAATGAACTAGGTTCAAACCTTCATGCTTTGATTCTCTGAAATCATAGCTTATAATTTATACATGTCCTTGTGACTAGGCCTATTGTGCCAGTATACCTTCATATTTTGATTCTCTGAAATCATAGCTTATAAATTAAAGGTGTCCATGTGACTAGGCCTTTTGTGCCACAAATAAAACTGTTATTGTTTTATAATTAGGATAAATTATGATAAAATCCTAAATAAATATGATTAATAAATTAACCAAATATGGTCTCTGTTTACCATGGTTAATGAATTACCCTAAGGGGCAATTCCATAATAAACTCCCAAATAAACTATTGTCCTTGTTTTCTGTAACAGTTCAATTAAAATGGCTAACTCAGACGAGATAAATAGTCATCCAGTGGAGAACATTGATAACGCCCGGATTAATTTAACGGGTGCTGAATTAAAAGCGTTGGTCGACGACGCAGTTACAAAGGCATTGGAAAGGCAGTACGAAGGGTATAGTGGGACTCGTAGTAGGACCCTATCTACACAGCCTTCAAAGCCACCGTCCAAGAAGGACGAACCGAAGAAAGATGATGATCGACACTCCTCGAACCACCACAGTGCTCCATCTCAGCAGGTTGTACTAAACCAGGGACCCCGTGACAAGGGTTGCTCATATAAATATTTCGTTTCCTGCAAACCCCGGGATTTCACTGGGGAGAAAGGAGCCATTGACTGTATGACGTGGCTGGATGAGATGGATACGGTTGTGGATATCAGCGAATGCGCTGATAGAGACGTGGTCAAGTTTGTGTCGCAGTCTTTTAAGGGTGAAGCTTTAGCATGGTGGAGATCTCTGATTCAAGCCATCGGGAAAATCCCATTGTACAATATGTCATGGGATCAATTTGTTGCCCTCATCAGGGAAAATTACTGCCCTCAGCATGAGGTGGAGAAGATAGAATATGATTTTCTATCATTGGTGATGACAAACCTTGACTATCAAGCTTACCTAACGAGCTTCAACACAATGTCCCGGTTGGTTCCTTATCTGGTGACCCCGGAACCAAAAAGAATAGCTCGTTTTATCGGTGGTTTAGCCCCGGAAATCAAGGCAAGCGTAAAAGCTTCTCGGCCAGCTACTTTTAGGTCTGTAGCCGACATATCCTTGTCCCTCACTTTGGATGCGGTCAGGCAAAGATCGCTGAGGAATAAGGAGGCTGAGAAGAGAAAACGTGAAGATGATGGTTCACGGAGATCGAACAAGAAACACCGTGGGAACGGTGACAACAAGAAAGGATATGAGTCAAGGAAAGATGGGCATCATTCTGGTGAGAAGCCCAAATGCAAAATTTGCAAGAAACAGCACTATGGAAAGTGCAGACTCGAGTCGAACTCGCAGACTCAGTCAAAAACCTTTGCATGTGGGATATGCAAGTCCACGGATCACAAAACCTTAGATTGCAAGAAGATGAAAGACGCAACGTGCTACCGTTGCAATGAAAAGGGGCACATTAAAACCAACTGCCCTAAATACACCAAGAAGCCTGAAGAGGCCAAGAAGACTAATGCTAGAGTCTTCAGAATGGACGCAAAGGAAGCGGTTCTAGACGACAACGTTATTACAGGTACTTTCCTTGTAAATGATGTCTTTGCAAGAGTACTATTTGATTCAGGCGCTGATAAGTCGTTTGTAGATCATAAGTTTTGTGAATTGCTGAAATTACCTGTCAAAACCTTAAATGTGAAATATAAGGTGGAGTTAGCAGATGGCACCCTAGAAACCGTCTCTACTGTGTTAGATGGATGTGTTATATCCATTAAGAACCACTCTTTTCCTCTATCCCTACTTCTATTTAAGTTAGCCGGTTTTGACATAGTTTTGGGTATGGACTGGTTATCTCACAACCAGGCCCAAATCGTCTGCAACAGAAAGCAAGTGGTGATTAAGACTCCGTCTGGTGAATCACTTACCATTCGGGGAGATACCCAGTATGGGCTGCCTGAGCAAGCGACTATGCTCAAGGCTTCAAAATGTTTAAAGAAGGGTTGTGTCATCTACATGGCACAAGTGATTATCGATGAACCTAAACCGAAGATAGAAGACATCCCTGTCATTTCTGAATACCCAGAAGTTTTTCCGGAAGAACTACCTGGTTTGCCACCAGATAGACAAGTCGAATTCAGAATTGATATCATCCCTGGAGCAGCACCAGTTGCAAGAGCACCTTATAGGTTAGCGCCCACAGAGATGAAAGAATTGAGGACACAGCTAGACGAATTGCTAGCCAAAGGTTTCATTAAACCTAGTTCGTCTCCTTGGGGAGCACCAGTCCTGTTTGTCAAGAAGAAGGACGGATCGATGCGTCTATGCATCGATTATCGTGAGCTTAATAAGGTCACGATAAAGAATAGGTATCCTTTGCCCAGGATCGACGATTTGTTCGATCAATTGCAAGGGGCAAGCTATTTCTCGAAGATTGACTTAAGGTCAGGCTACCATCAACTGAAGGTTAGAGATGAAGACGTGCACAAAACAGCATTTAGGACTCGTTATGGTCATTACGAGTTCCTAGTGATGCCTTTTGGGCTCACTAATGCACCGGCCGCGTTCATGGATCTCATGAATCGCGTTTGCAAGCCGTACTTAGATAAATTCGTCATCGTTTTCATCGACGACATTCTTATCTACTCAAAGAACAAAGCTGACCACGAGAAACACCTTCGTTGTATTCTCAAACTCCTGCATCAGGAGAAGCTCTATGCCAAATTCTCCAAGTGTGAATTTTGGCTTCGAGAAGTCCAATTCCTTGGACACGTGGTTAGTGAGCGTGGTATCCAAGTGGATCCCGCTAAGGTTGAAGCAGTTATGAACTGGCAAGAGCCAAAGATGCCTACAGAAATTCGTAGCTTCCTGGGATTGGCAGGATATTACAGACGTTTCATTGAAAATTTTTCAAAGATTGCTGCACCCCTAACTTCCTTGACTAAAAAGAAAGTAAAGTTCATTTGGGGCCCTAAGCAGCAAGAGTCCTTTGATATTCTGAAGCAAAAGTTGAGCAACGCCCCTGTGTTGACGTTTCCAGAAGGAATCGAAGAATTTGTGGTTTACTGCGATGCATCGCACACTGGAATGGGGTGTGTGCTTATGCAGAAAGGCAAGGTTATTGCCTATGCATCACGACAGTTAAAGGTGCATGAAAAGAATTACACCACCCACGACTTGGAGTTGGGTGCCATTGTATTCGCACTAAAACTGTGGAGGCATTATTTATACGGGATCAAGTGTGTGATCTATTCTGATCACAAGAGCCTCCAGCACCTGTTTAATCAGAAAGATTTAAACATGAGGCAACGCCGTTGGATGGAAACTTTAAATGATTATGATTGTGAAATCAGATACCATCCCGGCAAGGCGAATGTAGTCGCCGATGCCTTGAGTCGAAAGGAGAGGGTGAAACCCATCCGAATCAATGCCAAGCGCATGGAGATAAAGAACAGTTTGACTGAAAGGTTGTTAGCTGCACAGAGGGAAGCTGTGTTGGAAGCTAACTATCCTAAGGAAAAGCTAGGGGTAACTGAGGAGCACTTAACTCTTAGCAAGGACGGAATTCTAAGATTAAATGGACGAATATGGGTTCCAATTTATGGAGGACTTCGAGATGTCATCCTCCAGGAAGCCCATAGTTCCAAATACTCCGTTCATCCTGGAGCTGATAAGATGTACCAGGATCTAGGGGCAAACTATTGGTGGATAGGCTTGAAAAAGTCTGTAGCCACCTATGTAGCTAAATGCTTGACATGTGCGCAAGTCAAAGCCGAGCATCAAAAGCCGTCAGGTTTGCTCTAACCGCCTGAACTTCCTACATGGAAGTGGGAAATGGTAACTATGGATTTTATCACCAAGTTACCTAAGACCAGGAAAGGAAATGATACAATATGGGTTATAGTTGATAGACTGACTAAGTCAGCACATTTCCTACCCATCAAGGAGACTTATAGCTCCGACATGTTAGCCCAGTTATACGTGGATAAGATTGTAGCCTTACATGGCATACCTGTGTCTATTATCTCTGACCGAGATACTAGATACACGTCACATTTTTGGAAGAGTTTCCAGCAATCTTTGGGCACACGTTTGAATTTCAGTACGGCTTACCATCCTCAGACAGACGGTCAGAGTGAGCGTACTATTCAAACGTTGGAAGACATGCTACGTGCATGTGTAATCGATTTAGGTGGTAGCTGGGATAAGCACCTACCACTAATTGAGTTCTCCTACAACAATAGCTACCATACCAGCATTAAGACTGCGCCTTTTGAGGCATTATACGGTAGAAAGTGTAGAACGCCAGTTTGTTGGGCGGAAGTTGGAAATGTCCAATTATCAGGACCAGAGATAGTGTTCGAAACAACGGACAAGATTGTCCAGATTCGAGACCGTCTCAAAGCTGCCCGAGATAGGCAGAAGAGTTACGCAGATCCAAAGCGTAAAGCTTTTCACTTCGAAGTAGGTGACAAAGTGTTGCTAAAAGTATCACCCTGGAAGGGGGTGATGCGATTTGGTAAGAAAGGCAAGCTAAGCCCAAGATACATAGGACCTTTCGAGGTTATCGAACGTGTCGGGTCAGTTGCCTATAAGTTAAACTTACCGGAAGAGCTCAGTGGAATTCACAATGTGTTCCACATCTGCAATCTGAAGAAGTGCTTCGCTGATGAATCACTGGTAATACCGCATACAGATGTGCATATAGATGAGAGCTTAAAATTTGTGGAAAAACCTTTGTAGGTTATCTAAAACTATTTGTCCCGAGAGGTGAAAGGGTCCTTTTGGTTATGTCGCAAATTTAATACTTAAGTTAAAACCGACTATAACGACCCTATTTGGTAAAAAATTAAAATCAATGGTCTATGCCATCCTACTACTAGTAACACTTGGGGCATAATGCGAACCATCAGTGTTGGAGCCACAGCACGACACTTGGTGTCTAGTTTATACTTCCAATGTGCAAGGGTTCCGTCGACACATCCGGCCCTTCCACATGTGACCGTTTTAGGACGACTATTACTTTTCTTCTCGTGTTGCGTGCCCCAGCCGTCTCGAGAACAAAAGTGGCATAGATGAGGCCAAACGTATCAATGCAAGGACAAAAGATTGTCTTCGCAGCCTCATAAACCCCGGGAGTTGTGCTTTTCTCACAATTGAAAATCGTTGTCAGTCCGCTTGAACCTCTTGCTAATGATTGCATGCCCCAGCTGCCTTTAGAAAGAGCTTTTAACTGGATTCTCGCTCCTTATCGTCTCACCTCACTAAATAAGGAAATACATTAAAAATACTAATTAAAAAATTTTTGCTTAACAGATGTCATCTGAAAACAACTCCTCTTTTGCTCTCAAGTCCATACTTGAGAAAGACAAACTAAATAACACCAATTTTCTTGAGTGGCACCGCAACTTGAGAATCGTTCTCAAAATGGCAAAAAAGCTATATGTTTTGGAAACCCCGATCCCAACTGCACCCGAGAACAACATTGTGGTTGCGAATAAGGCTTTCGACAAACATAAAGAAGATGCCATGGAAGTTGCTTGCCTCATACAAGCCACCATGTCTCCAGATCTTCAGAAGAATATGGAAGACATGAATGCCTTCGACATGATTGAGCAACTCAAAGGCATGTTTCAGAAACAAGCCCGTCAGGAACGCTATGACACCATGAAACAGCTCATAAGCTGTAGAATGCAAGATGGTTCCTCAGTTAGTGCTCATGTCCTCAAGATGAAAGGCTACATCGACCAATTAAACAAACTTGGTTATCCTCTCCAAGATGAGATGGTTGTTGACTTCATTCTTAACTCTCTTTCCAGTGACTGTAACACCTCGAAAATTCACGTCCTATAATGAGTAGACACGTGTCATATGTTTAAACGTGTGAAAGAATATTATAGAAGGACTAAAGTTGACAAACATGGAAAGTATGTGAATATACGAGTTCTAAATGTCAACAGTGAATAAATATATTGTACATTAACCCTACATGATGATTATAGCATCAAACGAATAAATCATGGATCATGCGAAGCTAAAAGTGAGGAATTACAAACTACAGGGGCTAAATGTGTCAACATGTTTAAGTTATACCTCTGATTGACCTTTTGACAAACCCGAAGCTTTGTAACTGTTAATTATGCTCACTACAATGCGCGATATAAATTTCATAAAGTTTTGTTATCGTATGAGAAAGTTATGATCAAATTCGTGTGCGAGGGGTTAAAGCGTAAACGTTGAAAGTTAGGACTTTTCGGATAACAATAAAGTTAACCGGGGACTTAACAAAGTGGGTATATATTTTAAAGCCCTTATAAATCAATTATGAGGGTTCATAATGCAAGAAACAAGTGTCTAAACGAAGTTTGAAGAGCCAAGGATCAACACGCAAAAATCTAAAAATTCAGATTTGCTGCAGGAGGGCCTCGCGCCACGCGAAGCCCCGGGGGGGGGGGGGGGGTCCTTCGCGTCACGCGAGGGACTGCCAGCTCCGATTTCTTTGGGTTTTTGCCTGCCATAGCCATTGTGCTCGACCTTTAACCGATTTTTCACATCTTGGGCGACCCCTAGGTACCCCCTAAACACTAGGGACACTTGTGAGAAGGTTGTGGTCAATTGTAGACTCATGTGTCAAAGATTTGTGGTGATTAAATCACTATAAAAGGCCATGAGTAGCAACCATTGTTCTTCACACTTTCCCTCAGCTTTCTGATCATTTATGGAGCTCAATTCTTCTCTCAAGTGATCACTAATCAAGCTTAGGACTTCAGTAAGTTTGCTAATCCTTCTTTTATTGAGTTTAGCTTAGTTATTTAGCTAAAAGTCAAACCGTCGTAATTACGGTTTGACTTCGAGATTTATTTAATAATGGCTCAGTCAAATCTCGAATCAAAAGTAGTTATAAGTTGGTAATTATGTGGGTAATAAACCCTCAAAAGGGTTCCCCCTGATTCCCACTCTAACTAGGTCAAATGTCGGGTCAAACTTGTATTTAAAAAGTCAACAGAATGTGTAAATTACGATTTATGCATAATTAGCAATGTAGAACACATACAACCTGTTTGATCATTAATATAACTTGGTAATTAGTGTAAGGACATGTCTAAACATGTTCAACCCGATAATTTCCTGTTTAGACCCGGTTCGGAACCGAAAGTCGCATAGTTTGACTTATACTTTGACTTTCAGTTCTGACCCGTTATGGTATGTTTTAGAAATTCCTTAGAGCTTTATTTGGACCAGGTTACATGCTAGTATAACCCTCTATGATTATACACCTCGGATCATTAGTTATCCAATTAATATGCATGATTCCGTTAATTGCTCATATGTTGACCATTATGCCCTTTTCACCTTAAAACGTGATTTTTGGAAATGTAAAAGAGTAGAAACCTTAATTACTGATATATAAACTTGCATACAAAATTTGACATCAGTTTGAGGTGTAGGTTAAGAGTTATGCTCGTTAGCGTAAAATTAAAGCTTTATGTTAATTAAACGGCGTATTTAGCGTATAGCCTACTTAAACATACTTTTTGATATCAATATCTTTACCCACTGATGTAATATATTATTTTGGGATTTTTAAAGATTTTTAATAAATTTTAGGCTGAGCATAACTTATAGTCGTAGGCTTAATCCGGTAATTGTCGGTTTTGCCCTCACGGGCTATAAAATGAGTTTTATACATCTAAATGACTCCAAACCTTTTTGCTACTGATCACATATGATAAATAAATCATTTTAAGCCTTCTGGAATAGTAAAAATATCAGCTTTATGTATCAAACCCGGAAATGGCTTCTAATCGACTTTTTAAGCGTTTTTAACGCATAGTATGTACTAGAATTATTTTAAACATACAAGGGTTGATACCTACTGATATTTGAGGCAAATTATAATGTTTTAATAGTAAGCAAAAGTTGTTTAACTCAGACTTCAGTTTTGAGCTTTTCGGCTTATGTGAAATTACCAAAATACCCCTACGGGGCATAGTTTGGTTATAATTGGTAAATTTCACATATATACTTTATCCTACTGTTATAACTTAGTAAAATAAGTATATTTTCTGATTACATCAGGCCTGTAACTCAGGTTAACACTTAAACTCTTTTACAACCTTTAAAATGACCAAACTACCCCTACGGGGCATAGTTTGTGTTTAAATTCATTTCGGGCATAATAAATGATATCTTACTGATGTCACAATATATTTGGAGCATATTAACTTAGGAAACCTGTAAATGACTCTCATTATTACCCGTTACGCTTATTACGCGTTCGGTTCGGTTTATGTAACAAGTTTACATAAACTAGCCTAAACGGGTCAAACCTTATCGGTTTTATCTCAAAATCCAGAATGTGTATAAAATACCCATATTAAACAAGTCTCTGAACTTGTCGGGTCTAAATCACATTCTATCCGGTCTTCGCTTAATCGTGCGTACGAACCGTGTCTTTGAAACTAACCGGTCTAAGCTTAAGCTTAACTAAAGACCCGTTAGGATTCTAATAGGTTATTATAAACCTTCGTTCCAGATTAGGAGAACCAGTAAAAGCTACTTGCAATTTGCTTATTATGATTTATACATTGCTCAGGTAAATACTTTTAACTTATTTTCCCTATACGGGCTTGGGTTACGGTATATAGCATACCGCTTGATCGGGCATCAAATCTTTCATCGTTGGGTGGTTAATTGAATAATTTGATCGGCTCGTTTAAACAGTCTTGTTATTTAAAGCCTTTGGGGGGTTAATGACCATGTCCTGGATATCCTTGGCATCATTTTACGAAATGGCCACGACTTAAGCGCGGGGTGTAGGCGTACACCCGTCAGTGCACAAAAGAATATTGTGGTGTGTCTATTGATCTTTAACCCGGACAAGATCCGGGCTACTGAACGCACAAGGAACATGTAATTCGTTCACAAGATTATAATATTAAATAATTCTCCCAAGTTAAATAAAATGTTTATGCCACGTGCATCCAAATCAATTTTCAATCATTTTCCAAAATGAGTCAGTTGATTGTATTTACCAGTGTAAACTGACGTATTTTCCCAAAAAGATTAAATGCAGGTACTAAGCGTAATTGGCTAGGATTTCTCCTTAGCATCACTAGAAGTCTCGCAAGCTTAAGATGCCTGAAGTCTGTTGAACTATTAATTCTATTTTAATTTCGATCCATCTGTGGATAAACTTCCGAATATTGTGACATTTGATATTACAATATTAAATTCGGTTGTATTATATCTTTTTAAATTTGCTTCCGCTGTGCATATTAATTATTGTGTTGTTTGACTATTATGTTGCCAACCACGTCACGATACTCCCCCATCGGGCCCACCGGTGACACGTGGATTCCGGGGTGTGACAGTCACTATGATCAATTTGTTATGAACTTTAACATAAATGACTGGGTAAAGACAGTGCCAGAGCTACATGGAATGCTCAAAATGACAGAGATGAACATTTCTAACAAAGTAAGCCAAGTGTTAATGGTTCGATCTGGTGGTGTTAAAAAGCCCAAAACAAAGAAGAAGAGTTATAACAGCAAAGGCAAAGGAAAGGCTCCTGTTGCTGCCAAACCTACCACCAACAAGAGCAAGCAAGCAAGCTGTGAAAGCCCCTCCTCCAGAAGAGCGGAAATGCTATGAGTGTAACAAGATGGGGAACTGGAAACGTAACTGCCCGGAGTATCTTGCCAAGTTCCAAGTGAAGAAGGCTAATGGAGAAGGCACTTCTTCAGGTATTCTAATATATGTTATCGAACTTTTCACTGTTTCAAGCAACACATGGGTATTTGATACCGGGTGTGGTTATCACATCATTAATGTCTTGCAGGAGCCTGAGAAGTGGAAGAAACTGAAGCCGGGAGACATGGAGCTCATTGTTGGCGATGGGAAAAGAGTCCCAGTTCTAGCAACTGGCACATTTAATCTTACATGTCCTTCTGGTCTTATTGTTGTTTTGAACAATTGTCTTTATGCACCTGGTTTAACCAGGAATATCATTTCAGTTTCGTTGCTTTATGAACAAGGATTTAGATATGTTTTTAATGGTATTGCTATTTCTGCTTATCTAAATGGTATTTACTATTTTAAGGCTAAACCTCGAAACGGTATCTATGAAGTTAATGTTCAGCCTAACAGTAACATATATCACATTTCTAAATGTCAGAAAAGTGGTGCTAGTGATTCATTCCTATGGCATTGTAGACTTGGCCATATAAGCAAGGCACACGTAAAATGGCTCCAATCTGAGGGTATTCTTGAATCCATCGGAACGGACTCATTTGATGATTGCGAGTCTTGCTTAGCTGGCAAGCTCACTAAGGATCCCTTCACCCATGTTGGTGAACGAGCTAGTGATCTACTAGGACTCATACACTCAGATGTATGTGGTCCTTTTAGAACCATGACTAGGAATCACGAGAGATACTTCGTTACGTTCATCGACGACTATAGTCGATATGCTTATGTCTATCTCATGAAGCATAAGCATGAAACCTTTGAAAAGTTCAAAGAGTTTCAGAACTAAGTTGAAAACCAACTTAATAGAAAGATTAAAATGCTTCCTTCAGATCGAGGCGGTGAATACCTCAACTTGGAATTTCTTGATCATCTAAAGGAACGTGGAATAGTTTCACAACCCACTCCACCAGGCACACCCCAACTTAATGGCGTGTGTGAAAGGAGAAATCGAACCCTACTAAATATGATTCGATCGATGATGTGTAGAACAAATTTACCTCACTCCTTTTAGGGTTTTGCTCTTATGACTGCTGCTCGACTCGTAAATCTAGCGCCGACCAAAAAGGTAAACAAAACTCCATATGAGATATGGCATGGGCATAAGCCGAATTTGAGTTACCTAAAAGTATGGGGGTGTGATGCTTACATCACAAGTGATTCTGATGATAAGCTCGACCCTCGAGGCGAAAAGGTTGTTTTCGTCGGATACTATAACCAATGCGGTTATTACTTCTACCATCCTGATGCAAATACGATCTCCATCAAAAGGAAGGCTAAAAGGTTCCTCGAAGATGAACTTCTTAGTCAAGGAACTGGAAGTAACTTAGTGGATCTTGAAGAAGTTCAAGGACTACAAACAACCGTTGACAAGGTCGGAACGTCTGAACCACAACAAATTGTTGATACCGAATCAGACCCGAACACAAGCCTTCGTAGAAGCATCAGGACTCGTAAAGAACCCGATAGATACCTTTGGCATGTTGAGGGTTCTGAAGTATTGACAGTAGCCGAGTCTGATGACGAGCCTACTAGTTACAAATCTGCTATTTCTAATTCAGATTCTGCGAAATGGCTAGAGGCCATGGAAGCCGAGATGCAATCCATGCGTGACAATCAAATCTGGGACTTGGTTGAGCTACCCCCCGCATCTCGGGCAGTAGGGAGCAAATGGGTTTTCAAGAGAAAAACCGACATGCATGGAAATATACAAACCTATAAAGCATGGCTAGTAGCGAAAGGTTTCACTCAAACTCAAGGTATTGACTATGATGAAACCTTCTCGCCCGTTGCTATGATCAAATCGATCAGGATATTACTTGCCATAGCTGCGTTCTATGATTATGAAATTTGGCAAATGGATGTTAAAACTGCTTTTCTTAATGGACATCTTTCCGAAGATGTTTATATGGTTCAACCTGACGGTTTTATCGATCCAAAATATCCTAATAGGGTATGTAAGCTAAACAAGTCCATTTATGGACTCAAGCAAGCATCTCGGAGCTGGATTCTTCGTTTTGACCAGAAAGTCAAAGAGTTTGGTTTTGTCAAGAACGAAGATGAACCTTGTGTTTACAGAAAGGCTAGTGGGAGTGCTATATCATTTCTCATATTGTATGTAGATGATATATTGATCATTGGAAACAACATCCCCTTGCTTAAGGAAGTTAAACATTGGTTGGGATCTTGCTTCGCTATGAAGGATCTTGGAGAAGCTGCTTACATTCTTGGAATCAAGATCTATAGGAATAGATCTAAGCGACTTCTTGGGCTAACTCAGAGCATATACATAGATCAAGTAATGAGACGCTTCAAGATGGAAAACTCCAAGAAAGGAGGTGTTCCAGTGACTAAAGGAACCGTCTTGGACAAATCGCAATCTCCCTCTGAGGACCGAGAGATAAAACAAATGGAAGCAGTTCCATATGCTTCAGCGATTGGTTCTATCATGTATGCTATGGTATGTACTCGACCTGACGTCTCGTATGCTTTGAGCATGACCAGCCGTTACCAGCAGAGCCCTGGGATTGCCCACTAGACTGCAGTGAAGAACATCCTTAAGTACTTGAGAAGGACAAGAGATATGTTCTTGATATTTGGAGGAGTCAATGAGGAGCTCACTGTAAAATGTTACACTGATGCTAGTTTTCAAACTGATCGAGATACCTCTCGCTCACAAACAAGTTTCGTGTTCACTCTCAACGGAGGAGCTGTCTCATGGAAAAGCTCCAAGCAGAGTGTTGTAGCTGATTCCACCATGGAATCTGAGTACATTGCCGCATCGGATGCCGCAAAGGAAGCTGCTTGGATGAAGAAGTTCATAATTGATCTCGATGTGGTTCCAAGCATCATGAAACCCATCCAGATATTTTGTGATAACACAGGTGCTATTGCTCAAGCCAAGGAGCCTAGATCACATCACAAAGCCAAGCATATTTTGAGAAAGTTTCACTACATACGTGAGATTGTGGAACGTGGAGACATCGTTATAAGCAAAATTGACACAGATCAAAACTTAGCTGACCCATTTACTAAGCCAATGACTCAAGAGAAACATGACCATCATATGGACGCTATTGGGCTTAGATTAGCTAGTGAAATGTTTTGATTTAGTATTTGGATGTACGAACATCAAACAGTTGTATCCCTGTATTCATTTTGATTTACTAGTTAAATGCAATTCTTGAATCCTACAACTGTGTTCGATTTTGATACGTTTAATCCATGAATCTTGTATTCTAAATTATCCGTAGTCGGTCAGACTCATGGGAACGACTCTGAATTAAGACTATTCTGATTTTGGACTCAAGGAATTAACCTCCAAATTCACAGGCTTCATTATGAATGACGCTGGATGTAACTCGCATCAAATCATCTTCATGGATCTTAGTCATAAGATGTTTTTGATTTAGGCATACTCATTTAGTATCCTCTGACCTGAGATACATATTAGAACTTTCGTTTACTAAAGACTATTCTTTGATCAGTGTCAACCGTTGTCGCGTAACTGCCATTCATAAAGGCATTGGTTGGGAATGGTTCTGAAGTTCAGTGGGAGTTATATGTAGTCAAGATGAAATTCTGTACTCTTACATTATATGTAACGGTTAGACATCAGGGCGCCCTCGTTGATTCAAACTGGCAAAGTGTAAGGCCTTACCCAAACTGACTGTGTGTTTGATTGGACCACTTTGATTCTTGAACGAGAACGATAATGATTGAACGCCATATGAGATTGAATCTGATCCATGTCTCATTGTTCAATTGATGTCTTTTACAGAAGGGATAGATGACAACGATTGCCATAAGTCTATTGTCTTCAAGTAGCAAGCCGTTGCTAAAGGGAAGATACCTTGGTTAGTGACTTTAAAGTGTCATGACCTGTTGGGGGCAACTATGTGTAGCTAGAGCACCGCTGGCTGTCTGCGTTGAGATCTTATCAGAAACCGTCCAAGTGGGAGCTGTTGGATATTTATGTCCGGTTCGATAAGTCAACGCTACCGACCGGGTCTTGACCCATAAGAGTTACACCGTGGTCAACGAACTAAAATCCACTTAATTAATTTAACTGGTAATTATGAACGATACGCAGGTATTGAACTGAGAGACGGGTTCGTAAATCAGGTGGGACAAGAATGCTCTTGCGTCGCCACTTGGCGAGCACCTAGATTTCGACCAATGACAATTCATGCAAAGTCTCTCTCCAACACTTGGCATGCACCTAGCTTTCGGCCAATGAGAATTCATGCAATATTCTCCATGTCCTATTTAAACTTGGTTTGGGTCTTGCATTAGTGTAAGAAGAATTTCTTTTTACAAAACTCTCTCTACATCCATAACCCCAAAACCGATCAAGACCCGAACCGGCCAAGCCCCGCCGCCCTGAGCCGCCTGCTGCCGCCGCCGCATGACCGCCGGCCGTCTCCGCCGCTGCCCGACTCATTCCCGTGTTTAAATAGTTCGTATAACTAGCACTCGTTCGTTGAACCTCGGTGTCTCAACCGGTTATTCACTAACCGAAGGTATATCTAAACCCCCTATGGTTGATGTTCTATCTCGTGTTTGCATGTTGGTGATCTTGTTCCACTACGGGTATTCCTTGGTATAAAAGTGTTCATGTTAAATTTGTTACATACGCTTCCGTTGTTTGAAAATGTATATATAGTTTTAACTAGATAAAGTTATTTTTGAATGAGATATATATACATGCATTTTATTTGCCAAAAGTTTATTTTGACTAATCCTTGTAACAAAATAAACACATAAATAATATGAACCGGGTTCATGAAATAAAAGTAAAATTATACCACGGATTTCCTTCAAGTTAGGCTTAAAAACTCCTAGATTATTATTTGAATCAGACTGTTAAAAGATCGTTGCAGCGTATTTTTGCAAGAATACAAAATTTAATCACGTCGAGTGCATGGAATTTGTGAGCTAATTCTTTATTCATGGAGTCCACGGTGTTATTATCTTTTTTTTTTAACAACCAACGAAAAAAATATATTAAAAGAGATGAAATAACAATGTAAAAGCATACGAAGCATCGATCCTTTTAGAGTATTAACATTAGAATCAGCATCCCCATTCATATAATTTAGTTGAAACAAAATTGTAACTCTTAAATTTCCATCAAGTTTTGTTATTTTTAATTTGAATATAGTATTGCTATAATTTTCTCTTTGTAGGTAATTATCATATGTATGTTATGTAATTATATAGTAACACCTAATTATGATGCTTAGTTTTAGACAATTATAAAAACTACTGGGATTCCTCCACACTCTGCGGCTGAAATTTGGCTGGTATTGGATTGATTCTTTACGATGTACACTACCTAGAACAATTGAATGATAAATATTCGTATGCGTAAAATGACAACAACACGTGTTTTATATAGCATTGCATGAGTATGATATCGACAACAAAGTACATAAAACTTGAAGTTAAAACATAAAAACTCTAAAAAAATAGGTATTATATAAATGAAAAAGTAAAATAAAATTCATTAAAAAGTAAAAATATAAGTGGTCATTAAAAAAATGAAAGAGAAAGATAAGTTTTAAAGCCATGCATAGAGTGTGAAAGTTATCAACACTTAAAAGATTGTGTATAATATGGTACAATGTTAGGGCACACGGGGTGGTCCGTTATACCACCCCCATCACTCGTTGAACCATCACGGAACACCGTCGCCGGACCCCCCATAACGCGTGAAAAAAAAAACGCGTTGAACCTATAACGCGTTGAAGTTTGAAAAATTGGACCGTTTGATTGTTTTTTTGACCGTTTTTAAACGGTAATATTCATTAAAAAAAAACCTTTAAACCATTTATCTATTTATATCTCCATTTTACACACACCAATCTACATCTTTTAAACCATTTTAAACCCATTTCACACAATTTTTATATCTTTCTCAAATGGAATTCCCTACGGATTCGACGTTTCCGATGTCTAGCGATAGTGATACCGAGTCGTCTTCCGACAACGAAACGCTAAAATATTTTGTGTCGGTGTATAACGAGCTTGATGCCGAGTCGTCCCGCCCAAAGAAGAAGATGGTCGACCGTGATCGTATACGTGCCAACGAAGTTTTGATGAACGATTATTTTGTGGAAAATCCGCTCTACAATGCCGAAACGTTTAGAGATCGGTTTCGTTTACCGAAAGAATTATTTTTAAAGATTGTTGGAGACATCGAAGCAAGCGAGGAATGGTTTCAAGAAGGTTACGATGCGAGGGGCAAGCCAAGTTTCACGCCGATACAAAAATGCATGTCCGCCATTCGCCAACTAGCGACAGGTAACCCTCCCGATCAATATGATGAATACCTAGCTATGTCGGAAAGAACTTCACGTGAATGTTTGCATTTTTTTTGCAACGCGGTCATTAAGTTGTATGCTAACGAGTTTTTACGTAAACCGACGAGCCACGACATCTCACGTATTTACGCCGCACACGAGGCTAGATGGCATTTTCCCGGGATGCTCGGTAGCATCGATTGTACACATATCGAGTGGAAAAATTGTCCAAGAGAGTTGCGAAGGGCGTATGTTAGGGGAGACATCAAACGACCAACCATCATACTAGAAGCGGTGGCGTCGAATGATTTATGGATTTGGCATTCGTATTTCGGTGTTCCAGGTTCAAACAACGACATCAATGTGTTGCACACGTCGCCGTTGTTCCAAAGCGTAACGGATGGTACCGCACCTTCCTCTCCTTTCTATGTTAACGGTCGACATTACAGACGAGGCTTTTTTCTTGTGGATGGTATCTACCCGTCTTGGTCTGTTTTTGTGAAAGCTCCCTCATTTCCTGTCGAGGCTAAAGAAAAGGCGTTCAAAAAATTGCAAGAATCGGCAAGAAAAGATGTTGAGAGGACATTTGGTGTTTTAAAGGGTAGATGGGGTATACTACACCGACCGTTCGTTCGACGACCAAGAAATCAATACATAGCATAGTGTATGCATGTATCATATTGCACAATATGCTGATCAAAGAAGACGGACGTGCAATATCCCCGGATTGGGTGCCGGATCCTCCTACACAAGTTCAAGTTCCACAAAATATCCATCTAGAATTGCGTAATGAAGAAACTCACTTTCGGTTGAGATACGATTTAATCGAACTAGTAGGTTCTCTAGGTTTGGAGTTTCATGATTCGGACGAGGAGTAGGTTTTTTTTTTTTTTAAATTGTATGTTTCTAGTATGTTAAATTGAAGTAGTATGTTTTAAATTTAATGAAATTTTTAATTTTAGTGTTTTATTGTTAATTTCTAATTTAAAATAAAAAATTAAAAAAATTAGTGAAATTTATAATTTTGTTTTAAAATAAAATTAAAAATTTCTAATTTTAAATTGAAAATTAAAAAAATTTGGGAGTGATAGAATTTCATCACTAGTGATACCACCCCCCCTACATTTCTATCACTAGTGATAGAATATTGGGTGATGACATGGCATGATTTGATTGGATAGTGGGAGTGATAGAAATCTATCACTAGGTGACCACCCCTCCTCCCCTTATAGGCAAATGTTGGCAGATTGGTACTGTAGCAGACTACAAATCATTGCAATACTATCACACATATCGTGTAGTTGAGTTTCTTGGATAGCTACAAAAGATACATTGTAGTTTTTGATTAACATACACACCAACGTCTCCTTCCCGGACCAAAGATAGATAGTGAGTTTCCGGATGGGCAACCCATCGGGGTAAAGCGGACAATATCTTGGCACGGTTTATTTGGGTTGTTACAGCGTGCCACATATTCACGGAGAACAGATGAACAAAGAAAATATCCTCAACGACTTTATGGAGGGATCCTACTAAGTGTAATAAGTGAAGTGTTTCTCAACAACCAGTTGTTCCAGTTTCTGCGTTGGCGACGTTTGTGGATCGATCTTTCTAGCATTAATCTTCTTGCGAGCGTTGTGTAAGTCTCTCGGAACACACTTGTTATTGGGGTTATGTATGATTAGGGTTTTCCAGATTTTATGTGCCTCTATGTCTTGCGGGACAGCTGCTCCACCAATCTGTACTCACTTTGAGAAAGTCTACTGGTATACACGTAACCCTCCATATGCTGAGCAGGGTCGTGGTTATGTTCTGGGTTCCTCACATCTACCCTCCAATTGACGCATTCCGTCATAAAACCCCATATGCAAAATGGGCATCCACAACTTTTGCTATTAATTTTCTTAAGTGTGGTTGTACTCTTATGTTGGCCACTACGACTACAATGAATCCATACCCTCACGTCCTTATAACCCTGTTTCTTCGACCGTCTGGTAACAATGAGGTAACCGTTATCAAGTCCCTTTTTTGGCCCACAACACCAACTCATCGTGGAGCATAAAATCCTGAAACAACGCCATGGTTATACTTATATTTATGGAAAAAGACATAAAGGAATATTTTCATATCTGGTAGTTTCATATGACACTTGCAGGTAAGGGGGTTCGACATAGCCAAGTTCACATGCGTGTACATTGTCTGGATAGTTATGCTGGGCGAAAGAAGGTTCACCACCGTATTCGTTGTAGGGATAGTTTTGTTGTCCGAACGAGGCTTTACACCCATATCCGCAACCCGGATAGTCGTAATCGTGTAGGTCTCCTAATATCCTTGGATCTTGAAAAGATTGACAATCCAATCAAGAGTGTAGAATCTTCTTAATCAGACAAACACAGAAACAGGTAGGAATAAGAATCACGATTACACAAATTGTCTTTCATTGATCTAACTAATCAAAGACTCCACCAACTCTCTGTATCTCTCTCTCTCTCTTTCTTTCTCTCTCTGTATTCTTCCTACTGTCTCAAAAGTCTAATCTGAAGATTTGAAGATTTGTTCTTCGTGTTCATCAGTTCATTCTTAGTGTTCATGTAGATTCATATAAAAATGCTAATAATTTTCTTTGTTAATTTGCAAGAAAGTGTTATTTTGAAAAGATTTGATTAGATTTGAGGATCCCAGATTTCCGGTGTTTTTTCGCTTATTTAGTAGCGTTTTTAGTATATCAGACAAAGTTAACCGGCTTTTTATAACAACATTTTTGTGGTGCTTTTATCCAAAGGTGACTTCGGAGAAAATGATATAAGTCTTCTGTGACTCTATCGTAGTGATTAGCGTTTTTGCAAGGGGCCCTAATAATGATTTGGAGAATACCACCATTTATAACATTGGTGCAATAGAACTCAACGTTTTTAACATCAGCGAACTTAACACCAACGTTTTTTACCTCAGCGTATTTCCCTTTGAGTATTTGATATCGGTGTTTTTGTTGGATGACATTTTTGACCCCTGAGCTTTTATAACCATCGCTTTTAATCTTAAAAGGATCTGAATTAAACGTATTGGAACGTATAAGATTAACTATGCACGAGTTTCAAAAACTAGCTCTACGGTTTAAAAGCCCTCGACTCAAGGATTAAAAAAAATTAAAAAGAAAAGGCCTTGGATTGAAGGGTATACCAAATGTAGGTTCCATAATCTCCTTGGATCTTTGACAAGATTAATGACAATCCAATCAAGAGTGCTTAATCCTCTTGATCAAACAAACACAAAAAACGAGTAGGAATAAGAATCACGATTACACAAACAATATTTTGTTGCATGATGATTTGCGAAAAACATAGTTGTTATCCCACCAAGACATCGCTAACATGCTCATGTTGGAATTCCAGAAGATGAATGTAATTTGAATTGTTGTCGAATGAAATATTGAAGGTGTTGAGCCTTTGTTGTTATAAAGGAAAATGAATGACAAACCAATCATGCACCTAACCTCTCTACGACTCGTATAGCTTTATAGGAATTGTACAGAGCTAACATAGCATTACATCCATTAGCTTATGTCATTGTAGACCTCGTACAACCTCGTACCATAGACGGGTTGTTTAGGATTTCCATGTGACACCATGTACCAGAGCTTGTTTGACTTTGGGATTTGTATTTACATTATACAACTTGTATAAGTCTATACGAATCGTATATAGGGTGTCAAAATAAGGAACTTGAGTCTTCCAATAATACGACCCTTTCCAAATAGTTGTCAACAAAATTTCATAGAACTTGATCTATAAGACTAAAAACTTTGTAGAACAAAAAATAAAGAAGATATAACCGCTCGTCAAAAGTGGACAACTGGTTAGACGTGAGAGAGGACGAAGAGTCAAATAAATTTTCTTTAAAAGGTACTTTAAGACTTGCTAATACATAAAATAGTTTAAAAACAATTACGAAAAATTAATACACGTGCGAGTAAAGAAATGTTAGGTGACCACCAATGAATATATAAATGATGTGGTAGAAGTATAAACATTCTATACCATCACTTGGCCCGTCACTTTCTTTTATCACTTAAAAGTCTCCTTATACATACAAATCCAATTCCATCACAATTAATTAAATTCATCCATATTCTCAATATCTCTTTTTTTTAATGCTAATTTTAAAAATATTGCCATTGTCTTTCTTTAGGAATTATTTAAAGATTTCATTGAATTCCTGGAATTGCTTATTCTTTTATGAAGAGGAACTTGTGTCATCTATTTTTTTTCTTTCTTTTTTTTTTGAAAGGAAACTTTTATTCACACCAACACCACCCTCAAAAACAAGGGCAGCCCAACCAAAACAAAACCAATTACATCACATAAAAAGAAATCCAATTATCCCAAGAAACATCTCTATTCTTGGATCTATTACTATACCATAAATAACCAAGAGACTTAATGTCTTGAACTATATTTGAAACCGATCTTTGTTTATTGGAGAACCTTCTTTCGTTTCTTGCTTTCCAGATACACCATCAACCCACCATGATAATCCCTTTGAGAATGTCTTTAGCTTTAACTCCTAACCCGGCGTGCTCATGAACCTCCAGCATTGCATTCAACTAGAAGGCGTATATCGGACTAATATGGCACCAACGACTGATGTGGTACCAAACCGCCGCAGCCACCTCACAATAACAAAACAGGTGTTCCGCCGACTCAATACCATCGCTGCACATCACACACCTTTCATCCCCGCTAAAACAGTTCCACTTACTCAGGGCGTCCAATGTAGCAATCCAACCAATTTGAGCTCTCCAAACGAAAATGTTAACTTTTTTCGGAACCCACTTTGACCATTTAAAGACAAGACAAGACTAGTACTATAATCTTCATCGCTTCTGAGAAATCTTTTAACCGCTCCAACGGAGAACTCCATATCATTTCCTCCAATCAATTCCCACTTATCTTCATTACATGAAAGCTTTGCCGAGTCCAGGAAGGATATAAAATCGCTCCATTCTCTCAGCTCATCGGGAGAAGCCGGACTACGGGACCACCTCCATTTCCCGGACAAAGTCTGCACAAGACTGTTGACCCGATCATCAATCACCACTTTCTTCTCAGATTCCAGCCGGAACAACAACGGAAACCGCTCCTTCAGCGGCATGTTACACAGCCACGAGTCGAGCAAAAACCTAAGCGATCAACAACGGAAGAAAATGGGTTGACAAGTAAACGATCCTTGATAAATTACATATCTTCTGTTTTTCTTTAGGGTAAAAAAAGAATCTCATTTCCTTCAGCTATTTTTATGACATGCACTTTGTCAAATACACTAAATACAAAGGATATGAACATCAAACAAGCCCAACCAGAAGTATTATTGACAGATTAAATGTTCACAACAGAATAATCGGAAGAAAACAATAACTCGCAACTCTTACACGATCATTAATACAATGATCTGTAACAAATAACAAGAGCCACACTAAGATCGGTGAATCAAAGTGATTCACAAGATCAAACCCTATTATCTTTGTAAGAAAGAGAAGCAGAGCACAATGATAGATGAGAGAGAAAGCTGTTCGTAAAAGTTGTACAGCACCCCTTAACCTCAGCCTTATATAACCTGGCCAATGGCAAAGGATTCTACGAGACCAGCAGCCCAATATCACCCTTTTAAGCCCAGCAAGTAGGGCTGTAAACGAACCAAACGAACATGAACAAGGCCATGTTCATGTTCGTTTGTTAAGGAAATAAATGTGTTCACGAACGGTTCATGAACACTTACCGAACGAGATTTTATGTTCGTGTTCGTTCATTAAGGAAATGAGCGTGTTCGCGAACGGTTCACGAACGCAAACGAACACAAATAAATTTGGTTAATGCGACGAAGGATAAAGATAGATAGCCCAGAGAGTAGCACTCGAACTTGAATCCCTTATTGTGGAACGGAAGTCGATTGTATTCGTGGATGTAAATAATGAGAAATGAAAGGGAAATGGTGCATAAACAAGGTGAAAGTGGGTTTCCTAGTTTAATTGTTAGGGAAATAAAGTAAATAAAAGTTTAATAATATAAAAAGTACAAATAAAATATAAAAAAGTACAAAGATCTTCAATTAAAACACAAACATACAAACATAAACGAACGCAAATCAACGAATGTTCACGAACACGTTCATTAACACCTTACCGAACGTTCACGAACACAATCGAACGAACGAGACCTCTGTTCATGTTCGTTCATTTAACTAGTCGAACGAAATTTCTTGTTCATGTTCGTTCGTTTATTAAACGAACGAACATAAACGAACTTCCCGCCGAACGGTTCACGAACTGTTCGCTGAACGTTCGGTTCGTTTACAGCCCTACCAGCAAGGCAAACCATCCAGAACAGGCCCAAAGCTCCAACGCCCCATATGAAATAAAAAAACAAACATATTTAATCAGAAACATAAACTATAAAAGTATAAAAATATTGAATTGTTTAAAAAAAGATACTTTTATTTTAACACCCCCCCCCCCCCAAATTCAATATTTGAATTCATCATGAAGATTAAGAACATGACATGCCTTTTCATGAGATGTCACACCCTGATATTTCCACATATTACCGGTGGGCCCGGCGGGGAGTATTGTGACGTAGTTGATATCATCATAGTCAAACATACACCGTTTAAAGCACAGCGGAATTCTTGGAGGAAAATATTAATACAAACCGAAATGTAAAGTATGAGTAAAATATTATACAGACGGTCCTAAAAGCGATCCACAGGCGGATCTAAAACATAATGTAAAATATTGTTCGATAGACTTTAAGCACTAAGAACTTGCAAGATTCTTTAACTCATGCTCAGGAGCTTCCAGCCAATTTCGCGTAGTACTTGCCACTTAGTCTTTTTAAAAATACGTCAGTTTACACTGGTAAATACAATTAACTGACTCTTTTGGAAAGTGTTTATAAAATTGGTTTGGATGCACAAGGCACAAATATTCTTTAATAACTTGGGACAATTATATAAAATAATCTTGTATACAGTTTTACATGCTTGTCGTACGTTTAGGGCCCGGGATAGAAGCCGAGACAAGATTAATAGACACACCACTAATATAAACCCACAAGAAGTTATCCTCACGAGTGGGTATATCATTTTACATACGCAACTGTCAGGTGTATGCATACACCCCGTGCTTAAATCGTGGCCATTTTCTTATGAAATGAGCCGAGGATATCCAGGACACAGTCATATTAACCCCCAAATGTTTATGTATCAAACAAAACAGATTAAAATGGGTTATCTTAATGATTTAACCACTAATCGATTAAATATTCAATACCCGACCAAGCGGTAATAATTTACCGTATCCCAAGCCCGTATAAGGGAAAATAAGTTAAAAGTATTTACCTTAGCTTAAAATGTAAAATTTGTATTCTCAGCCGTATATCCTACTCAAAAAAGTGTAGGTAGCTTTTACTGGGCTCCTAATATGGAACGAAGGTTTTAATAACCTATTAGATTACTAACGGGTCTTATTTAAGTTATAAACTTAGACCGGTTAGTTTAAAGAAAGGTTTACGGTACTATACGCAAGATTAAGCGATGACCGGATTGGAATGTAATTTAGACCCGACAAGTATGGAGACTTGTATAAAAATGGTAAACTAAATACATTCTGAATTTTGAAGTAAAAATGATAAGGTTTGACCCGTTTTGGTTAATTTATGCAAACTAGTTACATAAATCATACCGAACGCGTATAAGCATAACGGGTAGCCGGATGAGTCAAGTACAAGTTCCATAAGTTATTATGTTTAAAATATGTTGTGATATCAGTAGGATATCAACAATTATGCCCCAAAAGGAATTAAAATCAATTTAAGCCCCGTAAGGGTATTTTGGTCATTTTAAAGTTTATAAAAGAGGTTTAAACATAAACTGAGGTTCTGGTATAAAATATTCAGTAAAAATATTTATTTTATCATGTTACATTAGTAAGATATCATACATATGTGAAGTTTACCATTTATGGCCAAACTATGCACCGTATGGGCATTTTGGTCATTTCACATATGCTTTTAAGGTAAAATTTGGCAGTTTGCGTTCACGACTTATACCTACTGTAAAAATATTAAAATTTATTTATAAAATCAGTAAGTAACAAGTCTTAGGTGTTAAATATGGTTTTAAACCATACTATGCGCCTAATTAGCTTAAAAGTCGATAATTGACGATATTTGAGATGTTTATGAAAATCTGAGATTTTGATCAGCCTTTAAGGTTTAAAATATTTTATTTAACATATAGCATCAGTAGGAAAAGGTTTGGCATGTTAATCATGTGTTAGAGTCTATTTGGTAGCCTCTGAATGGTCATTAAGAGGCTACCTCTTAATAGAACCATTAAGAATTTTACCAATGAGAAGGTAGAAGAATGTGACATGTGATGATTTATCGTTCAGAAGTTACCTCTTAACCATTCAGACTTGAGGTTACCTCTTATTCATTCAGAGGTTTTAAACCATTAAGATGTAGCATCTGAATGGTCATTAAGAGGCTACCAAACAGCCCCTTAATCTCATTTTATAAATAAAAAGGGTATTATCGTCATTTATCGAATCATACGAGAACTCAATGATATGGTCAGTTTATAATATGACCAAAAATTCCAAAAATTCCAAAAATCCCTAAAAATAATATCAAAATAGTAGGTAATGAGTTTGGTGCCAAAATTTAGGTTTAAACATGATTTATGCTAAAAATATAATTTAATTCAAAAAAAAAATTCATTTTACGATATCTCTCATAACTTTAGTTTGAGACCAGAAACTGATGTCAATTTTATTTTACATACTTATATATCAGTAATAAAGCTATTTGTCCTCTCACATCTCCAAAAATCTCGTTTTTATAACATAAGGGCATAATAGTCAATTTTTAAGCAAATAACGGAAACATACAAATGAACTATGATTTCTAAGGGACCATGAAGTATAACCTCAGAGGGTTGTACTAACATATAATATGGTCACAAAGGAACCCTAAGGCACAAAGAAACTAAGCTAAATCGGGCCAGAACTGAAAATCAAAGCAAAAGTCAACTTTTGCGACTTTCGGTTGCGAACCGAGCCTAAACTCAGAATTGTCGGGTTGAACATGTCTAAACATGTTCTTATATTATTTACCATGTTATTTAAGTGATAAAACGTATTTTATAGCTTCTACGTTATCAGTTATGAATTATTTTATAAAAACTAACTCGTTTGACTTTTATTTTAATTTCTTTGACCCGACAATTTACTAAGTAAACGTGATAATTAGGAGGTGCCCTTTTGAGGGATTATCACCTACTTAATTACCAACACATAGCCATTTTCAATTTGAAACGTGGCTGGACCGTTTATAATTAAACATAAAGTCAAGGCACAATTACGATATCTTTGACTTTCGGTCCTTAAACTAGATAAAAACTTAACTACAGAAGCTAAGAACACTTACAAAGGTCCTTAGCACGAAAATTAAACTTGAGAAAGATTCCTTAATGATCAGTATGCTCCAGAGAAGAGTTGAGAATGAAAAATGAAATGTGCAAGTTCAAGTGATCAAACAAGGCCCCTTTATATAAAGATTTGAGGGTCCTCAAGATGATTCTAGCTGTTATTGGGGGTCACCAGATGTTCACAAGTGTCCTAGTGTCAGTAAAAACCATTAACACAGTCCCCGGTATCAAAACTTGCATGCAATGGCGGTGGACAGGCCTGTACATGCAGTTGTCTAGTTTTTGGTCGCTGGCGCCTTCTTCGCGGCCCGTGAAGACATTTGGAGATGGCCTACGCGGCCCACGACAACCCCTATCTCCGGTAAAAAGTTTCCAAACTTTGCATTTTCAGTCCCTGGTCCTTTTTAATTTGAAATAACTTTCGTTTATTGCACTATTAACCCCCATAGTTAACTTTTAAGTGTCTTGGGTCGTAAAATCAACATCGTTAACCTCCCGGTTAGTTACGAGATTACCCGAAATGTACTAGTTTCTCATGATGACGCATTTAATTCCTATTTCTTGGAAATTACAACTTCAATCACTTATTTGCATCGAAACTCCACGTATTTATCATCCGATATACGTGAGAGTATAATGAAGTATTACAAAGCCTCGGTATCGTTAAAAGGACACTCAGAGGTAAGAATTAACATGTTGACACGTTTAACCCCTATGCTTTGTAAACTTTTGATTTTTAAGCACAAACGGCTTCCTGCGTCCAACAATTTATTCATTAAAGGATACGATCATCGTGTAAAGTCAATCAGAGGCACAAGTTTGGCATGTTGACAATTTTGGTCCTTCCACATACATCTTTGTACTGTTTGACAATTTTAGTCCTTCAAATTATCCTTCAACATGAACAGGGTTTATGACACGTGTCGTCACTGTATTGGACATGATTTTGTGAGGTGTTACATCCTCACCCCCTTAAAAGAAATCTCGACCTCGAGATTTACTGAAATAAATGAGGGTATTTCTATTTCATCGTGGATTCAACTTCCCACTTATATTCTGGGCCTCTACGGGCATCCCATTTTACTTTTACAATTGGCACATTCTTCCTTCGAAGCCTTTTAACCTGTCGATCCTCGATCGACAAAGGTTTTTCAACAAACCTCAAGCTTTCATCAATCTGCACGTCCTTATGTGACATCGCTAGCGATTCATTAGCTAGACATTTCTTTAAATTGCAGATGTGGAATACATTGTGTATTCCACTAAGCTCTTCCGGTATATTCAGCTTATAGGCTACAGTCCCGACACATTCGATGATTTCGAATGGTCCAATGTATCTAGAGCTTAGCTTGCCCTTTTTACCAAATCTCATCACCCCTTTCCAGGGTGACATTTTGAGTAAAACTTTATCACCTACCTCGAATTTCAGAGGTTTACGCCTCTTATCTGCGTAGCTTTTCTGCCTATCCCTGGCAGCTTTGAGACGGTCACGGATTTGAACAATCTTGTCTGTCGTCTCCAAGACTATCTCAGGCCCTGATAGTTGAGTTTCTCCAACTTCTGCCCAACAAACTGGCGTTCTGCACTTCCTTCCATACAAGGCCTCAAAAGGCGCGGCTTGGATGCTCGAATGATAACTGTTGTTGTATGAAAATTCAATCAAAGGAAGATGGTCATCCCAACTTACACCCAAGTCAATAACACAAGCTCGGAGCATGTCTTCCAGCGTTTGAATAGTACGCTTAGTCTGCCCATCCGTCTGAGGATGGTAAGCAGTACTGAAATTCAAACGAGTGCCTAGAGATTGCTGAAAGCTTTTCCAAAAATGAGATGTGTATCTAGTATCCCTATCGGAGATAATAGATACTGGCACTCCGTGGAGAGATACAATCTCATCCACATACAGCTGGGCTAGTTTATCGGAGTTATGCGTCTCCTTTATGGGTATGAAATGAGCTGACTTCGTCAGTCAGTCGACTATAACCTATATTGTATCATTCCCATGTTTCCTCTTTGGTAACTTGGTAATAAAATCCATAGTTACCATTTCCCACTTCCAGGTGGGAAGTTCTGACTGTTGTAGTAAACCTAACGGCTTTTGATGCTCAGCTTTAACCTGTGCGCATGTCAGACATTTAGCCACATAAGTGGCTATGGATTTCTTCAAACCCATCCACCAGTAATTTGTCTTCAGATCTTGGTACATTTTATCACTGCCCGGATGTACCGAGTATTTAGAATTTTGGGCTTCTCGAAGGATTTCATTTCTGAGTCCTCCATGAATTGGAACCCAGATTCGGCCATTCAATCTAAGGATCCCATCGTTCCCTAGTGACAACTGATCAACAGTTGCACCTAATCTTTCTGCTAGAAAGTTTTCTTCCAAAACGGCTTCTTTCTGAGCAGCTAACAGTCTTTCATTCAAGCTGTTCTTTAGTTCAATGCTTTTAGCATTGATCCTAATAGGTTTAACTCTTTCTTTCCTGCTTAGCGCGTCAGCAACCACATTCGCTTTGCCCGGGTGATAGCGAATTTCACAATCATAATCGTTCAATGTTTCCATCTAACAACGTTGCCTCATATTAAGATCTTTCTGATTAAACAAATGTTGAAGGCTTTTATGATCTGAATAGATTACACACTTGATCCCATATAGGTAATGCCTCCAAAGCTTGAGTGCAAATACAACGGCACCCAATTCCAAATCATGGGTGGTGTAATTTTTCTCGTGCACCTTCAGTTGACGAGAAGCATAGGCAATCACCTTACCTTTCTGCATAAGCACACAACCCATACCAGTGTGCGATGCGTCGCAATAAACCACAAACTCTTCTACCCCTTCTAGCAATGTCAACACAGGAGCATTGCTTAATTTCTGCTTAAGAATCTCGAAAGATTCTTGTTGTTTGGGACCCCAGTCAAACTTTACATTCTTACGAGTTAACGAAGTCAAAGGTGCAGCAATTCTTGAAAAATTTTCAATGAAACGCCTGTAGTAACCTGCCAAACCTAATAAGCTGCGAATTTTCATGGGCGTCTTAGGTGCTTGCCAATTCATAATCGCTTCCATTTTAGCGGGATCCACCTAGATACCACGCTCACTTACCACGTGTCCAAGAAATTGGACTTCTCGGAGCCAGAACTCACATTTAGAGAACTTTGCATAAAGCTTTTCCTGCTGCAGTAGTTTAAGAATACATCGGAGGTGTTCCTCATGATCAGCTTGGTTCTTGGAGTAAATGCGTATGTCATCAATAAAAACTATGACAAACTTGTCCAGATATGGCTTGCAGACTCAATTCATGAGATCCATGAATGCTGCAGGTGCGTTAGTGAGACCAAAAGGCATCACTAGGAACTCGTAGTGGCCGTATCTTGTTCTGAATGCGGTCTTGTGTACATCTTCGGTTCTGACCTTCAACTGATGGTATCCTGACCTCAGATCGATCTTTGAGAAGAAACTTGCCCCTTGTAGCTGATCAAATAGATCGTCGATCCTGGGCAATGGATAGCAGTTCTCGATTGTAACTTTGTTCAGCTCACGATAATCAATGCATAGACGCATTGAGCCATCCTTCTTCTTCACAAATAGAATTGGCGCTCCCCAAGGAGACAAGCTTGGTTGGATAAAACCTTTCTCCAGTAGATTATCCAACTGCGTCCTTAATTCCTTCATTTCTGTCGGTGCCAAACGATAAGGAGCTCGTGCTACTGGCGCTGCTCCTAGAATAATATCAATTCTGAATTCCACTTGTCTATCGGGAGGTAAACCAGGCAACTCTTCGGGAAAAACGTCTATGAAATCCGAAATAACATGGATATCTTCCATCTTAGGCTTTGGCGCATCCACTGACACCTGTGCCATGTAAATGACACAACCTTTCTTCAAACACCTTGATGCCTTAAGCATAGATACTTGTTCAGGCAATCCATACTGCTTATCTCCATGAATAGTAAGTGATTCACCACAAGGGGTCTTGATAACAACTTGCTTCTTATCACAGGTAATTTGAGCTTGATTCAAAGATAACCAATCCATGCCTATAACTATATCGAATCCTGCTAGTTTCATCGGTAACAAGGATAATGGAAAAGAGTAGTTCCTAATGGATATAAAGCATCCATCTAAAATTGTTGAAGCAGTCTCTAAGGTACCATCAGCCAATTCTACCTCATATTTTATGTCTAGAGTTTTAACAGGCAGATTTAACAGTTTACAAAATTTATTGTCTACAAAGGACTTGTCTGCACCAGAATCAAACAAAACTCTAGCATAAACATCATTTATGAGGAAAGTACCTGTTATGACATTATCGTTCTGCACTGCCTCTTTGGCATTCATCTGGAAAACTCGAGCACTGGTCTTCTTGGCCTCTTCAGGCTTCTTTGGGTTTTTCGGGCAATTGGTCCTTATGTGCCCCTTCTCATTGCAACCATAGCAGGTTGCATTTTTCATGTTCTTGCAATCCAGAGTTTTATGATCCTTTGACTTGCAGATTCCACAAGATTTAGGTTGTGGCTGCGAGTCAAGTCTGCATTTCCCAAAATGGTGTTTCTTGCAGATTTTACACTTGGTCTTCTCACCTGTCTGCTGGGAGTCCTTCTTAAACCCAGAATTCTTCTTGTGCTCAGAATTACCTTTCCTCCTCTTGTCAGAGCGATGTGAGCTCTCATCTTCCCGCTTCCTCTTTCCCTCACCAGAAGTCTTAATAGACTTATTCCTTATTACATCGAGTGTGAGGGATAAGGACAGATCCACCACAGACCTATAAGTGGTAGGCCTGGAAGCTTTAACATTACCTTTGATTTCCGGGACCAGGCCTCCAATGAAGCACGCTATGCGCTTAGGTTCAGTCGTAACCAGATAGGGAACAAGTCGAGACATGGTGTTGAAACTCGTGACATAAGTTTGGCAATCCAAATTCTTCATGACCAGAGTCAAGAAGTCAGATTCAATTTTCTCTACCTCATGCTGAGGACAGAAGTTTTCTTTGATCAGTGCTACAAATTGCTCCCACGACAAATTATAGAGTGGAATCTTTCCCGTGGCTTGAACCAACGACTTCCACCAAGCCAATGCCTCTCCTTTAAATGACTACGATACGAATTTCACAACATCCCGCTCTGCACAACCGCTGATATCTACGACGATCTCCATTTCATCAAGCCATGTCACATAGTTAATGGCACCTTTTTCTCCTGTAAAGTCACTTGGCTTGCAAGAGACGAAGTATTTATAAGAACAAGTCTTTGAGCGCGGTTCATGATCAAACACAATTTTCTTAGACGGCTAACTTTTCTGATTCGACGAGTGCTGAGAATCATCCTTCTTTGATTCATGTGTTTTGGAAGGGGGCTTTGAATGAGCCACAGTCTGCGTCTTAGTGTGAGTACCACTTAGTTCTTTGAACCTTCTATCAACGGCTCTGGTGACAGCATTGTATATCATTGCTTGAAGGTCTGCACCCGTTATATTCATTCTGGTGTTGTCATTCCTCGCATTGGGATGACTATTAACTTCTTCAGACTCAGCCATTGTGGAGCTTGATTGCTATAAAACAAATGACAACCATTTATTCAGAAGTCTATTATGGAATCATCATCCTTGATGACTCATTAATCATGGTAAGTATAGACCATATTGGTTAATTTGTTAGTCAATTTATTTAAATTTTCCATTATAATTATACCCAGTTATAAACTATTATGGGTATCAAGGTGGCACAACGGCCTTGTCACAAGGACAGTTTGAATTTATAAGCCATGATCTTATAGGATCGAGGCATTTAAGGTTCTAACATAGTTCATTGCCTTTTCTTGACAGGGAGTCATAGACTAGAACTGTCATTTGTCTTTATAGGACAATGAGTATAGCCCATGGGCATCTCATCACTAATGGATGTTTGAAATGTGATCATCGCATTTGATGATATAAGCCATGATTTCTAA
Source organism: Helianthus tuberosus (assembly GCA_030545235.1). Classification (NCBI taxonomy): domain Eukaryota; kingdom Viridiplantae; phylum Streptophyta; class Magnoliopsida; order Asterales; family Asteraceae; genus Helianthus; species Helianthus tuberosus. Next base: position 142,817,130 of record CM060402.1, on the reverse strand, counting down.
ATCATTAGGCTAGGTAAGGAATTGGAAGAATCTAACATAAGGATGACTAGTGTGATTTTCTCGAACCACATTTGTCAAGAGTGCTAACACGTTCTTAGGTGTTAACAAGATTTATTATCTTCAAAAGGATTTACCATCATGGCCATGTCTAAAATGACATATAGGCTAGGTTTTACCTTTAAGATTTTATTTTAAGATTTAATGGCGGATCAATTATAAATTGAAATGAAATTTTGATTTGTGATACATTGTACATGCATATATGTAATGACAAATAAAATTTTAAAACGAAACATTTCATAAATTTTCCTAAGAAGTACAATAGTTTCCCTATACGAGACTTTTAAACAATTAAAACTTGTCCTCGTAGGGACTAAATAAGAAAGCAAGTCCACGCAGGGACTAAATACTTAAATAAAATTTCCACGCAGGGAATAAATTGAAATTTAAATTACAAAACAATAAATAAGATCTCTAATGATCCTTCTTCTTTTTCCCTTAATGAGGTTTGCCAATCCCTTTAGAAGACCGCGACGACTTCTATGCTCTTCATCTACCCTTTGTTCCACCTCATGCAAGCTCTGGAGAATTTCTTGCTACTGAGGTTGCTGGATTTGAGGTTGCGGTGGCTGCTGCTGCTGAGGTTGAGGAGGTGGTGGGTATTGATACCCATATGCATGGTACCCAGTTGGGTACGCGGGTGGAAAGGGAGAAGGGTAAAGAGCATTATAGTGTGCTGCCTCCAAGTATGGGTCAACGGCAGGTGCATGGTTGTAGTTATAACCCGAGTAAGCTTGCTGCTCAAACGGGTTATACCCAGCTGCATCTGGGTAAACGGGGATCGGGTTTTCATAACCCATGGGCGGTGGTGTAGGTGCGACTGGTGCTGAGTCGACTTCAGAAAAGTCGTTTGAAGGCCCGCCCATTTGTGGGTCTTCATGGATAGGAGGGTAGTTGCTGGAGTGTTGGGGGGCTGCGGAAGTGAAAACCCCCTCGCACGGACATCCTTGCACTTCTTCTCCGCCTTGACGGTTCCGGCGGCGGTGGTTGCTCCTGTGCTGGCGGTGGTGGTGGCGTGACCGCCTGGAAGTGTGGGTCCTCTGAGGGAACCTGGTGGTGTGGAGGTGAGTTGTGGTGAGGGGGAGTAAACTCCCACTTATATGTACTCCACCTTTCAGCCCATATATCAGGACCTCTGTATGGCGAACCATGAAAAGAAGATCCGCTTGAAATATCGATGGGATGCGTCGGCGTCCCTGATGGTGGCATATTGGGATCTGGATCTTCGTCCACATCCATGTCCTGAAACTCAGGATAGTGATCAGTGGGTCCCAGCGGATTTGGACCCTCTGGTTCTTCAACTTGGTTCATTGGGTTGAACCGGCTCTGGAAGTAGGGTGTTGGGTTCTGGAAGGAATGGTGAGAGTTGGATCGCTGCAAAGGTATGAATGAATGGTGTGAATTGTGAGGCTCGTCATCCTGATGCGGCCCGAATGAGTGATGGTATGATGGTGAGGAGCTAAGAGAGACAGAGCGTCTCGCGGGCTCAAGGTAGGTCCTCCAGTCTTCGTGTGGGCTGGAGCCGTGTGATGCCGAGGGTGTGCGCCGGTGAGATGGCCCAGCTTCGTGATCATTCCTAGCCCTCATCGGGGCTTTTCCTCATCCACCTCTACCCCAAACTCGTGGCGGCATGATTGATTGTAGTCCTGTCAAAACAAAAACAAACAAAACAAAAACAATTTAAGATTAGGATAAATCCTAAGTCGTTTGCCTAGACTCGGAAGTCAAGGAATGTGCTACTGTGTCATTGAGATTAAACACAAAAGGCTAGTGTTTAATTCACTCAATGTTGGCTCTGATACCAACCTGTCTCACCCCGATATTTCCACATATTACCGGTGGGCCCGGCGGAGAGTATCGTGACGTAGTTGATATCATCATAGACAAACATACACAGTTTAAAGCACAGAGGAAGTCTTGGAGGAAAATATTAATACAAACCGAAATGTAAAGTATGAGTAAAATATTATATAGACGGTCATAAAAGCGATCCACAGGCGGATCTAAAACATAATGTAAAATATTGTTCGACAGACTTTAAGCACTAAGAACTTGCAAGATTCTTTAACTAATGCTCTAGAGCTTCCAGCCAATTTCGCGTAGTACCTGCCACTTAGTCTTTTTGAAAAATACGTCAGTTTACACTTGTAAATACAATTAACTGTCACTTTTGAAAAGTGTTTATAAAATTGGTTTGGATGCACAAGGCACAAATATTCTTTGATAACTTGGGACAATTATATAAAATAATCTTGTATAGAGTTTTACATGCTTGTCGTACGTTCAGGGCCCGGGATAGAAGCCGAGACAAGATTAATAGACACACCACTAATATAAACCTACAAGAAGTTATCCTCACGAGTGGGTATATCATTTTACATACGCAACTGTCAGGTGTATGCCTACACCCCGTGCTTAAGTGGTGGCCATTTTCTTATGAAATGAGCCGAGGATATCCAGGACACGGTCATATTAACCCCCAAATGTTTATGTATCAAACAAAACAGATTAAAACGGGTTATCTCAATGATTTAACCACTAATCGATTAAATATTCAATACCAGACCAAGCGGTAATAATTTACCGTATCCCAAGCCCGTATAAGGGAAAATAAGTTAAAAGTATTTACCTGAGCTTAAAATGTAAAATTTGTATTCTCAGCCGTATATCCTACTCGAACAAGTGTAGGTAGCTTTTACTGGGCTCCTAATCTGGAACGAAAGTTTTAATAACCTATTAGATTACTAACGGGTCTTATTTAAGTTATAAACTTAGACCGGTTAGTTTAAAGAAAGGTTTACGGTACTATAGGCAAGATTAAGAGGTGACCGGATTGGAATGTAATTTAGACCCGACAAGTATGGAGACTTGTATAAAATGGGTAAACTAAATACATTCTGAATTTTGAAGTAAAAAAAATGATAAGGTTTGACCCGTTTCGATTAATTTATGCAAACTAGTTACATAAATAATACCGAACGCGTATAAGCATAACGGGTAGCCGGATGAGTCAAGTACAAGTTCCATAAGTTATTATTCTTAAAATATGTTGTGATATCAATAGGATATCAACAATTATGCCCCAAAAGGAATTAAAATCAATTTAAGCCCCGTAAGGGTATTTTGGTTATTTTAAAGTTTATAAAAGAGGTTTAAACATAAACTGAGGTTCTAGTCTAAAATATTCAGTAAAAATATTTATTTTATCATGTTACATTAGTAAGATATCATACATATGTGAGGTTTACCATTTATGGCCAAACTATGCACCGTAGGGGCATTTTGGTCATTTCGCATATGCTTTTAAGGTCAAATTTGGAAGTCTGAGTTCACGACTTATACCTTCTGTAAAAATTTGAGATGTTTATGAAAATCTGAGATTTTGATCAGCCTTTAAGGTTTAAAATATTTTATTTAACATATAGCATCAGTAGGGGAAGGTTTGGCATGTTAATCATGTGTTAATCTCATTTTATAAATAAAAAGGGTATTATCATCATTTATCGAATCATACGAGAACTCAATGATATGGTCAGTTTATAATCTGACAAAAAATTCCAAAAATCCCTAAAAATAATAGCAAAACAGTAGGTAATGAGTTTTGTGCCAAAATTTGGGTTTAAACATGATTTATGCTAAAAATGTAATTTAATTCAAAAAAAATTCATTTTACGATATCTCACATAACTTTAGTTTGAGACCAGAAACTGATGTTAAATTTATTTGACATACTTATATATCAGTAATAAAGCTATTTGTCCTCTCACATCTCCAAAAATCTTATTTTTATAACATATGGGCATAATAGTCAATTTTAAGCAAATAACGGAAACATGCAAATGAACTATGATTTCTAAGGGACCATGAAGTATGACCTCAAAGGGTTGTACTAACATATAATATGGTCACATAGGAACCCTAAGGCACAAAGAAATTAAGCTAAATCAGGTCAGAACTGAAAGTCAAAGCAAAAGTCAACTTTTGCGACTTTCGGTTGCGAACCGAGCCTAAACTCAGAATTGTCGGGTTGAACATGTCTAAACATGTTCTTATATTATTTACCATGTTATTTAAGTGATAAAACGTATTTTATAGCTTCTACATTATCAGTTATGAATTATTTTATAAAAACTGACTCGTTTGACTTTTATTTTAATTACTTTGACCCGACAATTTACTAAGTAAACGTGATAATTAGGAGGTGCCCTTTTGAGGGATTATCACTTACTTAATTACCAACACATAGCCACTTTCAATTTAAAACGTGGCTGGACCATTTATAATTAAACATAAAGTCAAAGCACAATTACGATATCTTAGACTTTCGGTCCTTAAACTAGATAAAACTTAACTACAGAAGCTAAGAACACTTACAAAGGTCCTTAGCACGAAAATTAAACTTGAGAAAGCTTCCTTAATGATCAGGATGCTTCAGAGAAGAGTTGAGAGTGAAAAATGAAGTGTGCAAGTTCAAGTGATCAAACAAGGCCCCTTTATATAGAGATTTGAGGGTCCTCAAGATGATTCTAGCTGTTATTGGGGGTCACCAGATGTTCACAAGTGTCCTAGTGTCAATAAAAACCATTAACACAGTCCCTGGTATCGAAAACTTGTATGTAATGGCAGTGGACAGGCCTGTACATGCAGCTGTCCAGTTTTTGGTCGCTGTTACCTTCTTCGCGGCCCGCGAAGACATTTGGAGATGGCCTACGCGGCCCGCGACAACCCCTATCTCCGGTAAAAAGTTTCCGAACTTTGCATTTTCAGTCCCTGGTCCTTTTTAATTTGAAATAACTTTCGTTTATTGCACTATTAACTCCCATAGTTAACTTTTAAGTGTCTTGGGTCATAAAATCAACATCGTTAAGCTCCCGGTTAGTTACGAGAATACCCGAAATGTACTAGTTTCTCATGATGACGCATTTAATTCCTATTTCTTGGAAATTACAACTTCAATCACTTATTTGCATCGAAACTCCACGTATTCATCATCCGATATACGTGAGAGTATAATGAAGTATTACAAAGCCTCGGGATCGTTAAAAGGTCACTCAGAGGTAAGAATTAACATGTTGACACGTTTAACCCCTGTGCTTTGTAAACTTTTAATTTTTAAGCACAAACGGCTTCCTGCGTCCAATAATTTATTCATTAAAGGATGCGATCATCGTGTGAAGTCAATCGGAGGCACAAGTTTGGCATGTTGACACTTTTGGTCCCTCCACATACATCTTTGTACTGTTTGACAATTTTAGTCCTTCAAATTATCCTTCAACATGAACAAGGTTTATGACACGTGTCGTCACTGTATTGGACATGATTTTACGAGGTGTTACATGAGAATTAACCAACAAACCTTCGGTAAAAACGTCAGCCGCTTGCTCAGAAAAGAGATATAGGAAGATGAATAGGAACATTCAATTCTTTTAAAACATTTGATAACCAAATTAGTTCACATGTGGCAACACACATTGACCGGTATTCTGCCTCAGCAGATGTAACAACTCTAATTAAAATTCATAATTATTAAATTAATTAGTCCAAAAGGAAACCCTAATTTAGACACCCAAGTGATTCTGAACAAACCCTAAAATTTTCATAATTTTCAGAATCAGGATTAGGGCCCCTAAAACTCAGGGGGGGTTAAACCCTATGGACGATTATCCATTTTAAACGTTGGCAACAAGGAATTTACGAAAACTATCAACTCAGCCAAGCTAGTCCCAAACGTGGCAACCTATAGCTAGAAAATAGGTCTCACGCGGCCCGCCTCAGGTTAAGCTTATTCTCACGCGGGCCGCCTCAGGGTAAAATTTCACCTATAAATAGAGGGCAGTGGGACTTGAAATCTGGAAAAACAACGACGTACAAATTCGAAATATTCACTGAGATACGAACAGTATACTCTAAATCCACACACGGGTCTCGAAATTCTGCTACAAACCAGGGTATTAGCACAATCGCTGCTACGATTCATTTTCCGACGATCAATATATCCAATGAATGTTTAAGTGCCGCCCACATTAGGGTTATACTTTATCGTTCGTCATTAATTTGACGGATCATCGTTAATTCGATGGATAAAGTATTATACTTTGTCGTTCGTCATTAATTTGACGGATCATCGTTAATTCGATGGATGAAGTATTGCACTTTGTCATTCAGTGTGAGAATTTGATTTCGTGAGTTATCGTAATTGCTGGATTGATTACTAACCCAGTTTTGTGTGCATTGTTATTTAAATTAGGTTAACAAGGCTAAATCATAAATTAAACTCTGCCCGTATTAAATCAGCAATGTGAGTCATTCTCTCTTTTTATCAAATCTATTTACAAAATCATGTTTAATTTTCAAAGTTATAATTACGGGGATTAAGTTTATGTAATCACCATATTACAGCCGGTATGTGGGGTTTTGTATACATTACTTGATAATCGTCACCATTGGGGCAGCCAATTGGGGGATATGACCATAGTCACAGATTCGGTCGAGTGACAAATACCGTGGGTAGTTGGTTTGATATCAGAAACATTGTAATTTTTCTTAATACTGTAAATTATAACAAATGTGTCATTTTAGTAAATAGAATGATTCACTCAGTATTTCCCGCTGACAAAACCTTTTTCAAACATGTTTCAGGTGATCTGTTGTAATTCAGGAAAAGTGCTGAGGAGCATTTCAAGCTTAAGATAGTGGCTCATTATAAAATAAAGAAATATGTTTTATAATATCACGATTTCGTATTAAAAACATAATATTGTAAATTATCAGGGTTTTATCCCGAATTGTGAAATGGAATAAATCGGGAAAATTTTAGCTTTAAACGATCCTGTTAAATAAACTTCCGCTGTTAAACTCAATTAAATCAATACCGCTGGATTTCTGTCCCGCGGCTCCTGAAACGGGTAAAACCGGGTCGGGGGCCGTGACAGAAAAAGGTGGTATCAGAGCCACTGAGTTAAGCTAATTAAGTATTTAGAAATACTTAATTTTTCCTGATTACTATTATGTGATTATATGTGTCATTAACTGATTATTTGTTAGTTACAGTATGGGTAAGCAAAAGCTGTCAAGTATCTATCTTAAATTAGATAGATCATCCAATGAGAAGGGAAGTTCATCTCAAACAAAGCCTTATGTAATTCCCGAAGAAGGAATATTTGTGAAAAAGGCACAGTACGAGAACCCACTTTCTCCGGATAAAAGAAAGTTAATTTTAAAGAAAAGTAAAGAGAAAATCCGAGAAAAGAAGATTAAACGGGAAACTCAGGAATTAATTGATAAATCACCTTGGGAAGATAAGCTAGATGAGAAATGGGCAAACTTATATATGCTAGCCACAGTAGCAGAAAATATAAATCTTTAAATATTTTAAAGTTTAGTACCTTACCTTTACAATCTAGAAACCCTGTGCAATAAATAAAATTTCAAAACCTAAGTGTGTTTTCCAATATCTTTGTAATAAATTAGTACCCAGTATGTAATAAATTAAAAAGGTTATTTATGAATTTTAACTTAGTATTTTATGCATTTTGCATATATGTTACATCAGCATGAATGAGATATCTGAAGCTTTTCAGAACCTTAATCTTTACCCAGTGAATATCGAAGCTTCCAAAGAATATACTAGCTACTTTCCCGATGTAGAACAACCAGTAGAATTCAAGGTTCCACCTGTGAACAAGCCAAAACGAAAGAAAAGAAAGAATTACGTGTGGGGGAGTCGTATACGTAAGAAAAAGCCAGTTCCAAAACTTCCCAAAATAAACAATCCTTTGAAAAAGGGAAAAGAAATTATAACCGGCGAAAATTCTAAACAAAAGGAAATGGAAACTGAGGACAAGGAAGAAGTTAAGAAGAAAGGAAAAGAAATTGTAACCAGGAAAAGTCCTAGACTCCAAGAGATGGAGACTGAAGCCAAAGAAGATTATAGGCAAATGGAAAGGCAGTTTGAGGAATACTCTAAGGACATAGTAATGGAAGTTGGGCAAAGCTCTAGACCAACTCAGATAGAAATCGGAGAGAGCTCCAATCAAAATCAGGGAAGGACCTTTCAAGATGAGATAGATTTCCTATTGGCAAGCTGTGAAACAATTCAGCCTGTCAATACTAATAATAATAATATTTTTACTTATCCTCTTGAAAACCAACTCCCTATGAATTGGGAACCAGCAATTCCAGACCCAATAGTCCACTCCCAACCCATAGGAATGGACGAATGGTGGACGAATGATTGGCAATTTCAAAATATTGTCAACGATCCTTATTCTTTTCTTCGACAATTCGATCCAGAACCCCTACCTAATCCACCCATGAGTAATGAAAACATGGCTGAACTTCGCCACTTTGGTGAAGAGTTGTTTGATGCTGGAACTAGAATCAGGGAAATAGGGGGACAGATTGCCTGGAAGTACGATGAGAGAGAACTGCGTTTTTAGAACGGCAAGTGACGAGAGATAGTAGGATGGTAAAACGGTGTTTGTATAATAATAATAGTAAAGTTAGTCTGTAAATAACAAATAAAACTCTGTAAGATATTGGTGTGTAATGATGCATACTATACTAGATATAAAATGAAATCGAAAAATCGATTGTTTTGACTATACCTGTATTATAAAATTTTCTGATTATTTGTATATAATTGTTATTTAGCAAATACTAATAAAATTTATATATACATTATCAGATGGCAAACATTGATAATGAACCAGTAAATGAAGTTAATCAGTCTGAACAACATTCAAGAGATCAATATATGACTCGGCAAGATATTGAGAACATTGTTGCTCAAGGGATAGCCAATGCTATTCCAGCATTCGTTGCTGCTATAAAGAATCCAGTCGAACCGCAACAAGTTGTCCCTAGTAAACAGATTACTGAAGATAACTTCAGTAATAGTGTAAATGAAGGCAATAATCATGTTAATCATAATAGGGAACCACATCAAGCTCCATTACCCAAGAAAATGAAAACTGCAACGCCTGGTTGCACTTTCAAAGAATTCCTTGCTTGTAAACCCACTGAATTTGCAGGAAATGAAGGAGCAACTGCATCACTGCGTTGGTTAGAGAAAACCGAAGCAGTCATTGCAATAAGTAAATGTGGTAAAGATGATCAGGTCATGTATGCATCCAATCTATTCAAAGAAGGAGCACTCGAATGGTGGAACACTGTGTTACAAGCAAAAGGAAGATTAATAGCTTATGCTATGACTTGGGAAGAATTTAAGGGTTTGGTGGAAAGAAAATTATGTCCCGAGTATGAAAAGGAACAGATGGTGAATAAGTTTCTAAATCATCGGATGATGGGTGTGGATTGTCGTGGGTATACCTCGACATTCTTTGAATATGCTAGAGTGGTACCAACACTGGCTTCGCCAGAACCGGTACTCATTTCTCGCTATATTTGGGGGCTAATTGGTGAAATCCGCAATATTGTTAAAGCTGCGAGACCTCGCACTATTGACGATGCTGTGGAATTAGCTAATACTCTAACCGATGAACTGGTGCGCACAAGAGATGAAGATAGGAAAAAGGAACTAGCTCAGAAAATTACCCAAGGATTTCGTGTGGGTAATAATAACAGCTTCAAGAGGAAAGGAACGTGGCAATCTCCAGCTCCGTCATTCTGCAGGAAATGCAAAAAGAAGCATTATGGAAGATGCGATGTCACTTGCAATTTTTGCGAAACTGTAGGACATCGTGAAGAAAACTGCAAAAAGAAAACCGTAATCTGTTTTAACTGTGGAGAAGCAGGGCATTATAAAACAGAATGTCCTAAATTGATCAAACCAATAGACAACAAACCCAAGGCGACCGAAGGAACTACTAAGAAGAATGCCAGGGCATTTCAGCTGACCACTCAAGAAGCAGAACTCATTCCGGATGTGATAGCGGGTACGTTCTTAGTTCACAACGTGTACGCAAAAGTATTATTTGACTCTGGTGCAAACCAAAGTTTTATAAATACTTTATTCTGCCAAGCTCTTAGTTTACCTTTAACCAATAGTAGGCAGATTTTTACAGTTGAAACAGCAGACGGAAATTCAGTTAAAATAAATAAAGTTTTGCAAGAAGGAAACATAGAACTTTTAGGACATAAATTCTCTGCAAAACTATTGCCGATGAATTTGGCTGAATTTGATGTTGTCTTAGGAATGGATTGGTTAGTAGCTAACCATGCTAGAATCCTTTGTGATCAGAATTCCATAGAAATTCAATCACCTACTGGAGAAGTGATTAGGATTACAGGAGATAAACCACGAAAGCCCATGAAGTTCATATCAGTAATGAAAGTTGCTAATTATGAACGAAAACAAGGAATAGTGTATATGATTTTGGTAATCATTAGCACTAAGGATAAAGATCTTAAGGAAATACCAGTAGTCTCAGAATATCCTGATGTATTTCCCGAAGATTTATCGGGATTACCTCCAGACAGGGAAGTAGAATTTAGGATTCATCTAATTCCAGGAACTACACCGATAGCCAAGGCACCTTATCGGTTAGCACCCACAGAAATGTTAGAACTGAAACAGCAATTAGATGAATTACTAAGTAAAGGATTCATACAACCTAGCTCATCCCCTTGGGGAGCGCCAGTGTTGTTTGTGAAGAAAAAGGATGGTTCAATGAGAATGTGTATCGATTATAGAGAATTAAATAAGGTCACAATTAAGAATCGATATCCATTACCTAGGATTGATGATCTTTTTGATCAACTTCAGGGGGCTAGATATTTTTCTAAGATAGATTTACGCTCCGGATATCATCAATTAAAGGTACAAGAAGAAGACATACCTAAGACTGCTTTCAGAACTAGGTATGGTCATTACGAGTTTACAGTCATGCCCTTCGGATTAACAAATGCGCCTGCAGCATTTATGGACATGATGAATAGGATCTGTAAACCGTATTTGGATAAATTTGTAATTGTCTTTATAGACGATATACTTATTTATTCCAAAAGTCAGACAGAGCATTGTGAACATCTTCATGCACTCTTAACTTTGTTAAGAAAAGAAAAGTTGTACGCCAAATTCTTGAAATGTGAATTTTGGCTAAAAGAAGTACAATTCTTATGACACATGGTGAATCATGAAGGTATTCATGTAGATCCTGCTAAGATAGAGGCAATTACCAATTGGAAGGTTCCTCAAACAGCAATGGAAATTAGAAGTTTTATAGGATTAGCTGGGTATTATAGACGGTTTATTAAGGATTTTTTCAAGATAGCTGTACCTTTAACTAAGCTAACCTGTAAAGCCACTAAGTTTGAATGGGGACCCAAACAAGAAGAAGCTTTTAGGATTTTAAAACAGAAATTAACCCATGCTCCAATCTTAGCCTTACCAGAAGGAACTGAAGATTTTGAAGTATATTGTGATGCTTCAAAATTAGGATTTGGATGTGTGCTTATGCAACGCAAGAAGGTGATTGCATATGTATCAAGGCAATTGAAAAAGCACGAAGAAAACTATACGACTCATGATTTAGAATTAGGAGCCGTAATTTTTGCCCTTAAGATTTGGAGACATTATCTGTACGGAAGTAAGTTTACTATCTATACAGATCATAAGAGTTTAAGATATATATTTGGGCAAAAAGAGTTAAACATGAGGCAAAGGAGATGGATGGAAATCTTAAGCGACTACGACTGTGATATTCAGTATCACGAAGGAAAGGCAAATGTAGTTGCAGATGCCTTAAGTCGTAAGTATTATGAGAAACAACGACGGGTTCGTGCTCTCAGATTAAATTTACAAGTAGATTTAATGGAGCAATTAAAATATGTTCAAAAGACAGCAATAGAAGACGTTGCTGAAGGAATGAAAGGACGAATCAAAGAATTAGAGCAAGGAGCAGATGGAATTTGGAGATTCCACAAAAGTAGAATTTGGGTACCTAAGCAGGGAGACTTAAGACCTAAGATTTTAGAAGAAGCTCATAAATCTAGGTACACTATGCATCCAGGAAACAATAAGATGTACCAAGATTTAAGAAAGAACTTTTGGTGGATAGGAATGAAAAAGGACATAGCAAGATATGTTTCTAAATGTCTTACTTGTTCACAAGTTAAGGCAGAACATCAGAAACCTTCAGGGTTACTACAACAATTAGAAATGCCAGTATGGAAATGGGAACTTATAACAATGGATTTTGTTACTAAGTTACCCAAAACCACAAAAGGTAATGATGCGATTTGGGTAATTGTGGATCGATTAACCAAATCTGCTCACTTTTTACCAATAAAAGAAACCTTTAGCATGGAAAGACTGGCTAAATTGTATGTAGATGAAATCGTATCTCTACATGGAGTTCCGTTCTCCATTGTATCAGATAGAGATAGTCGATTCACTTCCCATTTCTGGAAAAGTTTCCAGCAAGCTATGGGAACTCGATTAAATTTGAGCACTGCATATCATCCCCAAACAGACGGACAAAGTGAAAGGACAATCCAAACTCTAGAAGACATGCTCCGAGCATGTGTAATAGACTTTGGTGGAAGTTGGGATGATCATTTACCATTAATTGAATTCTCCTATAACAATAGCTATCATTCAAGCATTGAAACTGCCCCATTTGAAGCATTATATGGAAGAAAGTGTAGAACTCCAGTTTGTTGGGCAGAAATAGGAGAAAGTCAATTATCAGGTCCTGAAATAGTGCAAGAAACAACTGATAAGGTTACTCAAATCAAAGAAAGGCTGAAGACGGCTCGAGATCGTCAGAAGAGCTATGCTGATAATAGATGCAAGCCATTGGAATTCCAAATTGGAGACAGAGTACTGTTGAAAGTTTCTCCTTGGAAAGGAGTTGTTAGATTTTGTAAGAAAGGAAAGCTAAGTCCAAGATACGTAGGACCATTTCCAGTAATCCAACGTATAGGACCAGTAGCTTATCATTTACAGCTACCAGAAGAATTAGCTGGAGTACATGATGTATTTCATGTATCCAATCTCAAGAAATGTTTAGCAGATGAATCTCTGGTAGTACCTCTTCAAGACATAGAGGTAAACGAAAAGTTAAAATTTGTGGAGAAACCTCTTCAGATAGAAGACAGAAAAGTGAAGTTTCTCAAGCACAAACGACTAGTGCTAGTTAAAGTAAAATGGGATTCAAGGAGAGGACCTGAATACACTTGGGAGCTGGAATCAGAAATGAAGAAAAAGTATCCTCAATTATTCCAGTAAATCTCGAGGACAAGATTTTTATTAAGGTGGGGAGAATGTAACAACTCTAATTAAAAGTCATAATTATTAAATTAATTAGTCCAAAAGGAAACCCTAATTTAGACACCCAAGTGATTCTGAACAAACCCTAAAATTTTCATAATTTTCAGAATCAGGATTAGGGCCCCTAAAACTCAGGGGGGGTTAAACCCTATGGACGATTATCCATTTTAAACGTTGGCAACAAGGAATTTACGAAAACTATCAACTCAGCCAAGCTAGTCCCAAACGTGGCAACCTATAGCTAGAAAATAGGTCTCACGCGGCCCGCCTCAGGTTAAGCTTATTCTCACGCGGGCCGCCTCAGGGTAAAATTTCACCTATAAATAGAGGGCAGTGGGACTTGAAATCTGGAAAAACAACGACGTACAAATTCGAAATATTCACTGAGATACGAACAGTATACTCTAAATCCACACACGGGTCTCGAAATTCTGCTACAAACCAGGGTATTAGCACAATCGCTGCTACGATTCATTTTCCGACGATCAATATATCCAATGAATGTTTAAGTGCCGCCCACATTAGGGTTATACTTTATCGTTCGTCATTAATTTGACGGATCATCGTTAATTCGATGGATAAAGTATTATACTTTGTCGTTCGTCATTAATTTGACGGATCATCGTTAATTCGATGGATGAAGTATTGCACTTTGTCATTCAGTGTGAGAATTTGATTTCGTGAGTTATCGTAATTGCTGGATTGATTACTAACCCAGTTTTGTGTGCATTGTTATTTAAATTAGGTTAACAAGGCTAAATCATAAATTAAACTCTGCCCGTATTAAATCAGCAATGTGAGTCATTCTCTCTTTTTATCAAATCTATTTACAAAATCATGTTTAATTTTCAAAGTTATAATTACGGGGATTAAGTTTATGTAATCACCATATTACAGCCGGTATGTGGGGTTTTGTATACATTACTTGATAATCGTCACCATTGGGGCAGCCAATTGGGGGATATGACCATAGTCACAGATTCGGTCGAGTGACAAATACCGTGGGTAGTTGGTTTGATATCAGAAACATTGTAATTTTTCTTAATACTGTAAATTATAACAAATGTGTCATTTTAGTAAATAGAATGATTCACTCAGTATTTCCCGCTGACAAAACCTTTTTCAAACATGTTTCAGGTGATCTGTTGTAATTCAGGAAAAGTGCTGAGGAGCATTTCAAGCTTAAGATAGTGGCTCATTATAAAATAAAGAAATATGTTTTATAATATCACGATTTCGTATTAAAAACATAATATTGTAAATTATCAGGGTTTTATCCCGAATTGTGAAATGGAATAAATCGGGAAAATTTTAGCTTTAAACGATCCTGTTAAATAAACTTCCGCTGTTAAACTCAATTAAATCAATACCGCTGGATTTCTGTCCCGCGGCTCCTGAAACGGGTAAAACCGGGTCGGGGGCCGTGACAGCAGATGCCCGCGAAATGGTGGACTGCTTTTTGCTTTTCCATGAAATCAAATTAGAGCCTAAAAAACACAAAATCCAGTAATGGATTTTCTTGACTCCAAACACTTTCCCCAATCAGAATTTGAAAAACCTTTCAATTGAAAAAGTTCACTTTTTCAAATAAAACTCCTTTGTCAGGAGAACCTTTAAGATATCTCAAAACTCTTAATCTAATTTTAAAATGAGCACTTAAAGGTTTATGTATATATTGACTCAAATAATGCACAGCATATGCAATGTCAGGACGAGTGTGCGACAAATAGATTAATTTTCCTACCAGCTTTTGATAAGCAGAAATATCATTTAAAGGAAGGTTATCAGATTCACACAAGCGTGTTAACACATGATTGGCTTCAATACGACTGCTAACTAGTTTACATCCAGTTAAACCATATTCAGCCAACAAATTAACGCAATATTTTCGTTGGGATAAACAAAGACCTTTATGGTTTCTAAGTACCTCAATACCCAAAAAATACTTTAATTGACACAAATCTTTAATCAAAAACTTAATTTTTAAGTGACTTTTAACATTGACAATCTCATCCAACCAATCACCAGTAATAATGATATCATCCACGTATACAAGAAGAATCACACAACCAAAATTACTTGTTTTGACAAACATAGAATGATCACATTTACTTTGATTGAAATTCAATTCATTTAAAATAGCAACCAATTTCTCATTCAACATCCTAGGGGCTTGTTTAAGACCATATAAAGACTTTTTAAGTCTACAAACCTTAGAACTGGATTTAGAAACATACCCTTCAGGAAGATGCATATAAACTTCCTCATGCAAATCACCATATAAGAAAGTGATGTGTGTAAAATGTAACATATAAATTACATCAAATGAGCCATAAAACTAACCCTTTTTAAGTACTAATGTTAGAAAAAGTGTGCTTTTGTCTTCCTTTTGTATTTTCAGGACTAAATGAGCGTAAATGAACAAAAGGAATAAATATGCGGCAAAATCTAACATAAATACAAGGAAAGGAATAAACGTGGCGTGCCCGACCCCTCGACAACATCTTCCCAAGCAAAAAAACAAGACAACAGAAGGCTGACCATGGCCCCATGCCCAGCGGACACAGGGGCGTGGCCAGTTGTCTGCAGAAAGGACAAAGCTATAGAAGCTTCTATTCCCAACACGGGGGCGTGCCCAGCTCAACACGGGCCATGGTCAACTCTAAGATTCGCAGAATACAAGCAAATCTTGATAGTACAGATACGCTTCTGCACACGGGGCCGTGCCCAGTGGACACGGGGACGTGTGGAGCTAATGCAGACAAATTGCAATTAATGAAGAAAGAGAATAAGGATGGACACGGGGCCGTGCCCAGCAGACACAGGGCCGTGTCCGGGCTTCTGTGCAGGCTATAAATAGAGGTGCTTGGATCACTTCAAAGGCATCCCTTGGCAAACCACCTCTCTACCCCTTCACCCACACTCCACCACCATCACAACACCCACATCCACCACCATCATCCATCATCCATCATCCATCTAGAGTGTGTGTAGTAGTCTCGGGATCCAAGATTGATAGTAAGAGTTCTTGACAATCAAAGGCCATGTTTGCCTAAGTCTCTTACATCACTTGGTGAAGACAAGCATTTAGTGTAATACTTTTGATTTTTAATCTTTTTGCACTTTTTATTTGGTTTTGTATTAATGACTTTAATAACTAGTTTCTTATGTTAAAGGTGAAACTTCCTTATCATTTGTCCGTGGTATCTTGGCATTATTTTACTGTCTATATAAAATAAAAGATTTTCACCATTCATATCTCTACGGTCTATATAGAGATATGTTGGCTACCTGGTCGGGGGTTAAGGGAATGGTTTGGTAAGGTTCTTGCCTTGTTCAGTGTATAGATCCTGCAAGGACCTGGGTCAAGCTTACTAGGACCTCCTTCAATACCTACTGGTATTGGATGGCGGGGGTGCGAATGGCTTGATCCCCTCATATGTAAACTACTATTAATACATTAACCCGGCTACTTGGGATTGTATCCCTACTGACTCAAACCACTTAGCCGAGGGTAACGTCACCTTCAAAAGAGGGGCCTACCACATTACGCATTAATAACTTAATTAATTATCTTCCAATATTCCAACCCTTTAGGTTTGTATCCTTGCTGACTCAAACTACTGGGTTGTGGGTAACGTCACCTTCAAAAGAGGGGCCTACTAGTATAACTAAGATAATCTCTTAAAAAGTGAAAAAGTATTGAAATCATCAAAGGTTACATTAAAGGCGAGTCGGATCCAAGTGATTCATCTTGTCTACCTGTTTTTATTTTATTTTTATTTTCAGTATTTTTAGTTTTTAATTTTTATTTTTAAAACATTTTCTAAATTTTTTATTTGATTAGACGTTGAGGATAAACCGGTACTAAAAGCTCTTGTGTCCTTGGACGACCTCGGTATCTTACCAACGCTATACTACGCTCACGATGGGTGCACTTGCCCATATGTGTGTCTAGTGTTAGTAGAATATCGTGTTTTATAAATTTAAAACTTGACTAAAGTGTTAAAAAGGGCTTAAAATCATAAAAATATATCACGCTACACGCACATCAAGTTTTTGGCGTCGTTGCCGGGGACACAAGGATTTTAAGAAAGTTAGGAATCAACGGCCTAATCGTTTTTCTTATTTTTCTGTTTTTTTAGGATTTTTCGTAATTTTTCAGCTTCTGCAGACTGCACCACGTGGCCGTGCCTGGTCGGACATGGGGCCGTGCTCAGCATCCTTACTGGTAGTTTTTATTTTCTGAGTTACAGAGAGCTGAACACGGGGCCGTGTTGGTGCAGCACGGGGCCGTGTCGAACTCCCAAGTAACAGGGATCCAGAAAACAATAACTGTAACCACGACCACGGGGTCGTGTTCAGCTGAGCACGGGGCCGTGGTAAGACTTCTGACCAACAATCTTTTTTGTTTTTATCGTAGAACTTGGAACCCAGGCACCGCACCTGAACTTCCTACGTTGTGCATGAGCTCCAGTTCCAATAAAGACATAAAAGAACCTCTAGACGAGCCCGAACGCTTTCTAAGAAAAAGTTTTAAAGCTAAATCCCAAGAGAAAGTTTCGGGGGACCCACTTCCAATGGCGGACCAACGTACCCTGATGGATTACCTACGACCCATGATAGGTAATCTCGGCGCCGCTATCAATGCACCGAATGTCGATGCCAACAACTTCGAACTTCGGCCGCATTTGATTCAAATGCTCCAAACTCCGCAACTTTCCATGGGCTTGCGGACGAAGATCCCCATCTACATATTACCAACTTTTTGGAAATATGTGATACTTTTCGGATCAACGGAGCATCAAATGATGCCATCCGCTTCTGAATGTTCCCATTTTCGGGAAAAGACCGAGCTAAGGCTTGGCTTAACACCCTCCCAGTTGGATCGGTAAACACCTGGGATGAACTAGCCCAAAAGTTTTTGTATAAGTATTTCCCTCCTTCAAAAACATCTAAATTAATGACTGAAATTAATACATACTCACAAGAGGACGGGGAATCCTTATATGAAACTTGAGAAAGGTTCAAGGAGCTACTAAGAAAGTGTCCCCATCATGGTCTTGCGGTATGGCAACAAGTATCCACTTTCTATAATGGGTTGTTGCCACACACAAGACAGACACTTGACTCTAGCTCCGGGGGACTTCTAAGTAATCGTCGCCCAAATGTCAAAACAATTTTCAGTGGCACACTCCCCGGGGCACAAAATCTATTGCCCCGGGCGCCCATAAGGTTGACGAAAGCACCTCTTTACAAGCCCAAATCGAGGCCCTCTTTTCAAAAATCAAAAAGTTAGAAATGGCAAAAACAGCCTCGGTTATGGCTTGTGAAGGGTGTGGTGGACCACATGAAAATTGGAGTTGTATGAAAGAAATGGATAATCAAACAGAAATGGTAAACTACATTGATAATAGACCTAGGCCGTCAGGTCCTCCGACAGGTACCTACAACCAAGGTTGGCGTAACCACCCTAACCTTGGTTGGAGAGAACCCGGCAATAGTAGTAACCAACAAAATCAAAACCAATGAACAAACTTTCAACAACCAAGAAATGAGTCACAAAATTTCTCTCAACAACAACAAGGGGGACGGGAGAGGCTTGAAGATACTATCTCACGCCTCATCTCCGACACCGAAAAGAAAAACTCAGATCGATTCCAACAGTTGGATTCGAACTATAGAAATCAACAAGCTAGTATTCAAAATATTGAAAAACAACTAAATCAACTAGCTCAAAATTTCTCCAAGAGACAACAAGGCACGTTACCCAGCAATACCGAAACCAACCCAAAGGTGCAAGTACATCTCATCACGTTGAGAAGCCGTACCGTAGGTCCCGAGGAGGCTCCGTTACCACCATCCGACAAGAGTCATTCCAATCAATCCGCAACTTCGCCAACACCACAAAAGGAAACGACTCCTCCACCAATTCATGAGCCCGCCAAGAATCCCGCGGTACCCTACCCCGGATGGTTACTTCGCCAAAAGACCGATGAGCAATTCACAAAATTCTTAAACTTACTAAAACAATTGCATGTCAATATTCCTTTTGTAGATGTCCTCACTCAAATGCCTAAATATTCAAAAATTATGAGAGACTTTCTCACTCACAAAAGGAAAATTGTGTCATTGCAATTTGTTAATTTAAGTGAAGAATGCCCTGCCTTGCTACTCAACAAACTCCCACAAAAAAAAGAACGACCCCGGAAGCTTCCCCATCCCTTGTTTGATTGGGGGATCACCCATATGCAATGCACTAGCCGATCTTGGGGCTAGCATCAACCTCATGCCCGCATCAATGTTTGACCGACTCGGACTAGGGAAAACAAGCCCTACAAAGATGAGCATACAACTCGCTGATAGGTCCATTAAATATCCACAAGGTGTCGCTGAAAATTTGTTGGTAAAAACCGGAGACTTTGTCTTCCCGGCCGACTTTGTCATACTAGATATGGAGCAAGATACCGAGGTACCACTCATCCTAGGAAGACCATTCCTAGCCATCGCCCACGCAATGGTGGATATGAATGGTGGAAAATTAACATTGAGGGTTGGGGACAAAGAAATGGAGTTCGGGGTTGGGAAAAGAGTAGAAGACGAGGACCCGGTCAATTACATGAAGGTTATAGACTCAAGTGTGGATGATGCTCTCCGACGGTGCAACATGGGATGCAAGGCATCTCACTTGGGTAACATATGACTAACTTTGGGTCTAGCCAAGGACCCTTATAAACGTGGCGCACCACGGAGGCATTCCTTGGAACTATCCTTAGTTTTAATTTAGATTAACTTTTATGTTTTCTAGTTTAGTTTTACTTTTCAGGAATAAAAACACACTCGGGATGGTGGAGGTTACTAAGGGAAACTTGAACCCACACCCCATGCACAAAAACAGAGCCTCCCGACGATTTTTCTTCATTACAGCAAGTTCAGCACGGGGCCGTGCTCAGCCCAACACGCCCCGTGCCCAAGGTTCTGCAGAAAATGCCCAGTTCAGGTAACTGGACACGAGGCCGTGTTCACTGAACACGCCCCCGTGCCCAGCCTTCTGTTAATTATGTCACTGCCAATCTGAACACGGGGCCGTGCCCGGACCAACACGGGCCCGTGTCCAGACGCCCAGTAACATAAAAATTTTTGTTTTAACACCTTTTTACACATTCAATCAACCTAAAAACTTATTTTTGGGACACATTGAGGACAATGTGTAATTTAAGAGTGGGGGGATGCTAAAACCTTGAATTTTGCAAGTCCTAATAACAAGCCTTACACAAAACTCTAAGTGGAACCGCTAATCACCCCAAATTATTTTAAAAACTTTTAATTTTTTTCTACTTGTCTTGGTTTAATTTGGGAATAACAAATTCTAAAAATGTTATATTTTTACAAATTTACAACCAATAGCGTCGTGATAAAAAGAACCAACATAAGAAAATTATGAAACGGCATGACAAATCTAGTTAAAATTTGATTATATATACTTGATCACATTATAAACCCATTCCCACAAAAAGTGAGTTTTGAGCTTTATTGAGCATACAAATATACATCTTTAAACTAAATGCTCATTTTTCGTTTCTTGTGTGAATAGCCGCTTGGTTTCTTACAACTCTAGAACTTGCCATGACAATACATTCCCGGTCCTTACCAATTTAAACCCAAGTAAGTAAATGATGGAGGCATTAGGACTAACCCTTTTTCTTTTCAACACCATTATTTTTCATTTTTTTATCACCTACCCAAAATCCTCCTAGTTAACCCCTTTGAGCCTAAACATTTTCATTTCTAAACCCACAAAACAAACACCCCCTTTACCCACCAAAACCCTTTTTATTTTTAAACCCTTTATTTTAGTAAAAAGCTCGGCCTTCATGTGACATTCCTTATAAAAAAAATGAAGTATAGCAATAAACAAACAAGTTCCTCAAAGAAACTTTGTTTGAAAATGCTTTGTTTGAATAAAGAGTCACAAAAACAAAAAGTTTTACGACGACCGACGCTTTTTATGCTTTTCGCCCTTTTCACTAACCACTAACCCAAAACCACCTACCTTTAACCCATGCCTAACCCTTCCCCAAGTCCTCTTGATATTTACAAAGGTTTATAGTTAAAAAGGAGAATGATTGATTGCTTGGAAAGCTTATGGTAGGAGTAAGTTCCATGCCGGTCTCGATTGTTTCACAAAAATACATCTTCGGCCGAGTGTTGAGTGATCTCCCGTGAGGTATGTGAACTTGTATATAAATGGAATTTTAAAGAGGCATGTTATGCCCAAATAAGTAATTTATCTTATGAAACGTTCTAAATAAATCATAACGAATAGGATTGTAAATAGCATAAAAATAAAACCCAATAAAGATCTTGGATTCCCGACACTCAAGACAAGCCCAAAACTTCTCTTCTACCCATTTCATTTGGGAGTGTAAGCCACATTATAAAGAGTTTTGCTTGAGGACAAGCAAAGATTCAAGTGTGGGGGTATTTGATGTGTGTAAAATGCAACATAAAAGTTACATCAAATGAGGCATAAAACTAACCCTTTTTAGTACTAATGTTGGAAAAAGTGTGCTTTTGTCTTCCGTTTGTATTTTCAGGACTAAATGAGCGTAAATGAACAAAAGGAACAAATATGCAGCAAAATCTAACATAAATACAAGGAAAGGAATAAACGTGGCGTGCCCGACCCCTCGACAGCATCTTCCCAAGCAAAAAAACAAGACAACAAAAGGCTGACCACGGCCCCGTGCCCAGCGAACACGGGGGCGTGCCCAACTCAACACGGGCCATGGTCAACGCTAAGATTCGCAGAATCCAAGCAAATCTTGATAGTACAAATACGCTTCTGCACATGGGCCGTGCCCAGTGGACACGGGGGCGTGTGGAGCTAATGCAGACAAATTGCAATTAATGAAGAAAGAGAATAAGGATGGACACGGGGACGTGCCCAGCAGACACGGGGCCATGTCCGGGCTTCTGTACAGGCTATAAATAGAGGTGCTTGGTTCACTTCAAAGGCATCCCTTGGCAAACCACCTCTCTACCACTTCACCCACACTCCACCACCATCACAACACCCACATCCACCACCATCATCCATCATCCATCTAGAGTGTGTGTAGTAGTCTCGGGATCCCAGATTGATAGTAAGAGTTCTTGACAATCAAAGGCCATGTTTGCCGAAGTCTCTTACATCACTTGGTTAAGACAAGGAATTAGTGTAATACTTTTGATTTTTAATCTTTTCGCACTTTTTATTTGGTTTTGTATTAATGACTTTAATAACTAGTTTCTTATGTTGAAGTTGAAACTTTCTTATCATTTGTCCGTGGTGTCTTGGCATTATTTTACTGTCTATATAAAATAAAAGATTTTCACCATTCATATCTCTATGGTCTATATGGAGATATGTTGGCTACCTGGTCGGGGGTTAAGGGAATGGTTTGGTAAGGTTCTTGCCTTGTTCAGTGTATAGATCCTGCAAGGACCTAGGTCAAGCTTACTAGGACCTCCTTCAATACCCACTGGTATTGGATGGCGGGGGTGCGAATGGCTTGATCCCCTTATATGTAAACTACTATTAATACATTAACCCGGCTACTTGGGATTGTATCCCTGCTGACTCAAACCACTTAGCCGAGTGTAACGTCACCTTCAAAAGAGAGGCCTACCACATTACGCATTAATAACTTAATTAATTATCTTCCAATATTCCAACCCTTTAAGATTGTATCCTTGCTGACTCAAACTACTGGGTTGAGGGTAACGTCATCTTCAAAAGAGGGGCCTACTACTATAACTAAGATAATCTCTTAAAAAGTGTAAAAGTGCGGAAATCATCAAAGGTTACACTAAAGTCGAGTCGGATCCAAGTGATTTATCTTGTCTATCTGTTTTTATTTTATTTTTATTTTCTGCATTTTTAGTTTTTAATTTTTATGTTTAAAACCTTTTCTAAATTTTTGATTTGATTAGACGTTGTGGATAAACCGGTACTAAAAGCTCTTGTATCCTTGGACAACCTCGGTATCTTACCAACGCTATACTACGCTCACGATGGGTGCACTTGCCAATATGTGTGTCTAGTGTTAGTAGAATATCGTGTTTTGTAAATTTAAAACTTGACTAAAGTGTTAATAAGGGCTTAAAATATACATAAAAATATATCACGCTACACGCACATCAGAAAGCATTATTAACATCAAGTTGACATATATCCCAATCATTTTGGACAGCCAAAGAAATAACGCATCTAATGGTGACCATCTTCACAACTGGAGAAAAGGTATCAAAAAAGTCGATACCTTCTTTTTGACTATACCCTTTAACAACAAACCTAGCTTTGTATCTATCAATTTCTCCAGTTGACTTATACTTAATCTTATAAATCCATCTACAGCCTATAGCCTTTCAATTAGACGACAAATCAACAATTTCCCTAGTATCATTTATGTGCAAGGCTTCCAATTCATTATTCGTGGCAACAACCCAATTATTATCCGTTATAGCTTCATAAAAATTTTTAGGTTCAGAACTTTTATTAAGCACAGAAGTAAAGCACAAATTCTCAGGAGAAAAATTAGCATAGTTTAAAACATTTTCAAGACCATATTTAACTTTCCCTTCAACCTCAAAATCATTTAGTTTAGAAGGAAATCTAACATTTCGAGATGACCTCCTAGGAACAGTATTAGTTTGCTCTATATCAACTCCCTCAGAACTAACATCTCCCTCATTTCTAGAAACATGCTCAACCCTGCCTAAGTCTGAAACAGAAGTGTTTTGCTGCTGAGTTTCAGCCTCGCCTAAATCACTAACTGCTTTAGAGTTGGACTGCTGAGACTCATGTCTAGATTTGGTAAGCATTGTGTTCTCATCATCGGGAGTAGAGTCAAACTCAAGGTTTTGGAAAACGTTTTGATCAAATACATCAAAGAAATTTAGGGTATTAACTTCAGTGGAAGATTTTGAATCAGGCAATAATTTCTTATCCTTAAAGGGAAACACCGTTTCATAAAACCTAACATCCCCAGAATAAAATATCACCTTATGATCCAGACTCCACAGTTTATAACCCTTTTTTCATTTGAGTATCTGACTAAAACACATTTTTCAGCATGACTATTAAACTTATCAGAGTTGTTTAACACTGTACTGAAACACAGACATCCTACAACCCTAAGCTGACTCAACAAAGGAGCAAAACCAAACATAAGATCATAAGGAGATTTTCCATTCAAGACAGATGTGGGAGTCCTGTTAATCAAATAAGTAGCAGTTAGAACACATTCAGCCCAAAATTTTAGAGGAAAACCCCCTTGAAACAATAAGGCTCTAGCAACATTCAAAAGATGCCTATGTTTTCTTTCCACTATACCATTCTGTTGTGGGGTATGAACACATGAAGTTTGATGAACAATACCATTTGTATAACAAAACTCAGTCATTTGTTTATTTATGAATTCAGTACCATTGTCACTTCTAAAAGATTTTATTGACTTACTAAACTGAGTTTTAAGCATATTATAAAAACCTTTAATGTGATAAAAAAAACTTCATCCTTTGACTTCATAAGATACACCCACACAGCTCTAGTAAAATCATCAACAACAGTAAGAAAGTATTTATAACCGTCTTTACTTTGAACTCTATAAGAACCCCAAACATCAAGATGAATTAATTCTCCCAACAATTTTGTCCTATGACTGCTAAGAGGAAAAGGTCTATGCTGCTTAGCTCTATGCCAAGTTTCACAAGGTTCTACCATATTACTAGTTTTAATATTTAATCTATCTTTTAACACATGCAAAACAGGTTCAGCGGGATGACCTAACCTAGCATGCCAAAGACTCGCATCACAACTAGCATTACACACCTTGTTAGAAACCGAAGAACTACCACAGAAATAGAGACCATTAAACTGATTACCAGTCACCTGGACTTTCTTTGTTTGAGAATCCTGAATATAGCAATTATGTTCATAAAAGGAAACAGTAAGTTTGCAATCTCTAGCAAGTTTATGTACCGAAACTAAATTAACGCAATAATCAGGCACAACAAACACATCATATAAAACTACCTTATCACTAAGTTTAATATCACCAATTTTAGTAACAAGGGCACTTGTGCCATTAGGATGTTTAACTTTAATATTAAACTCAGTGACATCCTTCTGATTTATAAGACCATCATCTGACATTACCATATGTTGATTAGCCCCAGAATCAATAACCCATCCCATTTTTTTCCATTATTACTAAAATTAGAAAAACAATAAACTGGTTTTACATTGCAAGTAGGATTAACATAAACACCAGCAAAGCTATTCAAACACATAGAATTAACACACCTACCAGCAAAACCACTACTCTGAGGATCACCTTTGGACTTATCATTTAAGAGACTAAGCAACTGAGCTATCTGATCATTAGACAAAGAACTCACAGGAGAAGAAATATCAGTGTTATCAACAGCAACATTGTTACTAACCCTACTACTTTTGTTCCCACCAGTTTTAGACTTCATCCACGAAGGATATCCAACAAGTTCAAAACACCTCTCAATAGTATGACCAGTCTTGTTGCAATGAGAACACTTAAGATTAGGGTTTGAAGACCTAACAACCTTCTTTTTTGAGTCAACAAACTGATTAGTTTTAGAAGCAAAACCAACAACACTATTAGGTGTTTTTTCAGAAACAAGTTTAGAATCAACGTGAGACTCTTCCCTTGAGATAAGAGAAAAAGCATCCTTCACAGAAGGAAGTGTTTCTCTGGTTAAAAGATTTCTTCTAACAGACTGGTACGTACTATCGAGACCCATTAAGAACTGCATCAATTTAATAAGATGATTGGAATCATTGAACTGTTTAGATGCATCACATGAACAAGCAGGCAAAGCAAGTAGCTGATCTAATTGTTTCCACATACTGTTCAACTTATGATAGTACTCAGAAACAGGAAAACCATTCTGACTGAAAGAATTAATTTTCTGATACAGATTAAACACAACAGACCCATCTATCTTATCATAAGTTTTTTTCAAATCCGTCCACACATCAGAAGCAATTTTGGAATAAACCAAACCAAGATACAGTTCTTCAAAAACGGAATTAAGAATCCAGGTAAGAACAATAGAATTGCACCAATCCCACTGTCTACCCAAAACCTCATCAGTAGTAGACCTATGACAAGTACCATCAACAAACCCTATTTTGTTTTTAACTTGTAACGCAAGACTCATAGCATTAGACCAAACCCTATAATTCTATGTACCCTTAAGCTTAATATTAACAATGGAAAGATTAGCACAATCACTAGGATGAAGATATAACGGATCACCAGCATCAATTTTACTAACCAAAGTAGTACTAGTAGAAGTCATAGTATCAGTAGTAATCACAGTATCATCACCAGGCATGGCAGATAGTCAAGTAATAAACTAAGCAGCATAGAACAAGAATCAATTCAGGAACAATCAAACAGCATAGAACAATATCAATTAGTCAAGTAATACCCAAAGCAACACAGAACTGTAATCAAATCAGTCAAGAAACAAAAAACAACACATAACTGTAATCAAATCAGTCAAGAAACAAAACAGAATACAACTACTAAGACACAAAACCAGCGAAACCAGGACAGAGGTCCGATCAGAGGTTCGTCACTCAAAGGGTGCCTCTGCAGACAATATCAAGGAAGCTATAGACGCGCACAAACCAAAAAAAACACAACAATGCAGAAAATAAAAAAAACAAGAAGAGTAAGAACAATCTCACAGCGGGTGCGTATAACTCCTGCAATCAGTCTCGTAACCTTCACTTAGGGTTTCGAGCACTTGATTAGAAGACACAATACACCTGTTATGTTGGTTTGCCCTATAAAAGAGACCAACGAGAACACTTCAGTAACACCAAGAAACCCTAGAAATTAGGGTTTCAATCTTCTGAATCGGCACGAACTCCAACGAAGACACGAGCACAAGATCCGGAATCGGCAGAAACCACTGGAACTACCAAGACTCCTATGATCTCCAGAAACAACCCCAGATCCCACCAGATCCAAGACAAAACAAAACCCTAACACACCGGCTCGAACACAGCGGAAGAACGAGAATACCAAGAGCACCTAGTGCTCTGATACCATGTCAAATACACTGAATACAGAGGATATGAACATCAAACAAGCCCAACCAGAAGTATTATTGACAAATTAAATGTTTACAACAGAATAATCTGAAGAAAACAATAACTCGCAACTCTTACACGATCATTAATACAATGATCTGTAACAAATAACAAGAGTCACACTTAGATCGGTGAATCAAAGTGATTCACAAGATCAAACCCTAATATTTTTGTAAGAAAGAGAAGTAGAGCACAATGATATATGGGAGAGAAAGTTGTTCGTAAGAGTTGTACATCACCACCTAACCTCACCCTTATATAACCTGGCCAATGGCCAAATGATTCTACGAGACCAGCAGCCCAGTAGCATGTAGCATCACCCTGTTAAGCCCAGCAAGCTAAACCATCCAGAACAGGCCCAAAGCTCCAACGCCCCATATGAAATAAAATAACAAACATATTTAATCAGAAACATAAACTATAAAAGTATAAAAATATTGAATTGATAAAAAAAAAAAAAAAAGATGCTATTATTTTAACACACTTATTTTTAAGATACGCAGCACATTCTCTTTGTTATAATTATCCTTGTGGAGTCTATTAAGTCAAATGGCTTTAGTCTCTTAAAGCCATTAATGGTGTGTCTAATTATTTGGATTTAGTTACTTGGTTTATTTAAATCTTTGAGGTTTTCAACTAATACCATATCTGTCTTTGTTAGTTCACAACCAGTGCAGTAGGTGGAACCAAGCTTCTAAATTACACTTGATGAACAGATGACACGATGCTTATGTGAGATTTACTTTGTTACATTTTTTACTACGAATTGTTTTTATAGTACGTTTCAAGATTTTTCTTTTCCTCAAGGACAGTCCTTAAACCAAGATGCAATGATAGGCTGACGACCTCGTAATCTATTAAAACTTTGTAGAAATCTCTTTGTTTTTGTTTTATTATAGTTATTTTAGAAATCTCTTTGATTTTTTTACTGTAGCTTGAATATACATAACTGTATGGGATTCTGAATATATATATTGATTAATTTTTGTTTGAGTATTCCTGGAAATTTAATTAGATTTGAAAATAATTTTTATGTCGTTTAATATCATATAGCTGTTTGCGACCAATAATCAATTGCAAAACGGTCATATAGAAATCTTGTTCTTCCGCTATTTTATACACATACGTATATCCGTTATTATACACATGCGTACATATGTAATTCGAGTAATACATATATTTACTTTGAGTATTCAACATAAGTACATATGTGTATAAACCATTTATTCGATTTATTAGTTCTGTTTGTGTATGTTTTATACACAATTACGATTCAGCAAAACTGTTTTATACACACACATATATCCGTTTTATACACATACGTACACATGTATATAAAAAATACATATATGAATAACAATACTATGAATCGAATGTATTGAAGAAAAGATGAAAAAAATTAAGGAAAAGACACATTATTACATATAATCGAAGATTTTTTATATACTCCATCATTAAATATGAGAGAAACAGATGTTCAAGTGGAAGAGGTTCAACATGAGAGTAACCATCTAACTCTCAAAACCCAAAATAACAAACGTGAGTTTAAGGAGAATATTTAAACTCCTTACAAATCCTCTTAAGTTGGATATATGACTACAATTTAAAAAAAAAAAACATAATGACAAATCAAAAGGTAACTACCGATCTAAACCTCACAAAATTAAAAAGAAAAGTCAAAAAAGCATATATATTATCTATGCAAGCTTTACGTGGTTGTTGTTATCCTTACGAATTCTTTTTCTGAAGCATTTCATCAAAGAACCTCTAGATAATCAGAAATAAAAAACAAAATGAAGAACTGGAGCAATTGAAATAGGTTGATGTTCGTCTAGGTGGTTGAAGGAAATAAGAAACTTTCGATCTATTTTTTTTTCTTTGAATATTTGATTCGAATTTTGTTTAATAGGATCAATAAATTGAAATCACAACAAAATAGGAAATCAGTTACCTAACATGGTAACTGATTGATTTTGATGAATCTTATTAAAAATTAGTTTATAATTAAAAAAATAAAATTTATATGGGTAATGACAATCTTACCCCTAAAATGTTAAAACTAATCAAGGGCTAGAATTTGTTCATTTTGTTTACAAATAAGGGGGAGGTTCACAAATGAACCTAACCCTATATATATATATATATATATATATATATATATATATATAAAAGGGCTAATTTTTTGAGAATTTCGAGATATTCAATTAACTTATCACCTTTAACTGCATAGGTTCCATTAAAATGATTAGTAATTAACAAGGAATCAACAAATACTTGTAAACCCTTAATCCTCATATTCCTGGCCAATTCTAATCCTGCAATCAAGGCTTCATATTCTGCTTCATTATTAGTAGCAGGAAATTCACACCTAATAGCCTGGGGTAATATGTCCCCCTGTGGCGATTTTAGTAGTATACCCAATCCTACACCTCTAACATTAGATGCACCATCAGTATATAATGTCCAGGACTCTGAGGTTTCTCCTAGTTGTTGTACTTCTAGGTCTACTTCATTTTGAATATCACTACTGAAATCAGCCACAAAGTCAGCTAGAGCCTGAGACTTTATGGCATTTCTAGGTTCATATACTAGATCATAGGCGCTTAATTTTACTGACCACTTAGCCATCCTGCCTGACATCTCAGGTTTCCTAAGCACATTCTTAACAGGATAATTAGTTTTAACATGAATCCTATGTGTCTCAAAATAGTGTCTAAGTTTTATCGATGCCATAACTAAGGCCAATATCAATTTTTCTAAATGAGAATATCTAGTTTCAGCATCTAATAAACTTTTGCTAACATAATAAACAGGATATTGCTGACCTTCGTGATCCTTTACTAGGACAACACTTACCGCATTCCCTGATACTGCAAGATACAGGGATAATGGTTCACCATCCTCGGGCTTCATTAATAGAGGTGCGGTTGAAAGATACTGCTTCAAATCCTGCAAGGCTGCTTCATGCTTCTCTCCCCATTCGAATTTCTTATTCCTTTTCAGGATATCATAAAATTCCTTGCATTTTTTCGAGGATCTTGATATAAACCTGTTTAATGCTGCTACTCGCCCTGTTAATCTTTGAACATCTTTCATATTTGAAGGTGACTTGATGTCCAAGATAGCTTTAATCTGCTCCGGGCTTGCTTCTATGCCCCTTTTGGTTACCATGTATCCTAGAAACTTTCCTGCTTCCACTCCAAAATGGCATTTGGCAGGATTTAGTTTCATGTTGTATTGGTCCAGGATATCAAATGCTCCCTTAATATCCTGGAGGTGATCCTCAGCCTTCTTGGATTTCACTACCATGTCGTCGATGTACACCTCCATGCTGTCCCCCAGCTTGTCTTTAAACATCATGTTCACCAATCTTTGGTACGTTGCACCTGCATTTTTTAAACCAAAAGGCATAGCAGTATAACAATAAATACCTGTTGGTGTCATGAAAGCAGTATCCTCCTGGTCTGAAGGTTCCATTTGGATCTGCTGGAATCCTGAGGATGCATCCATGAAGGTTAACATCTCATGGCCGGCGGTAGCATCCACCATCGAATCAATATGAGGTAAAGGAAATGGGTCTTTGGGACATGCTTTGTTCAAGTCTGTGTAATCTACATAAACTCTCCATTTCCCGTTTTTCTTTTGCACCACAACTACATTTGCTAACCATTTGGGAAATTTCACTTCCCTAATCATTTTGCTCTTTAATAATCTTTCAACTTCTTCCTGAATAATAATGTTCCTTTCTGGAACAAACTTCCTTCGTTTCTGTTGGACAGGCTTGAAAGACCTATCAATTCCGAGTTTGTGAGTTATAATATCCTTGGAAATACCTATCAAATCCTCATGTTTCCACGCGAATGTTGACATCCTGCATTTCAAAAAGTTAGTCAATTGATTTTCAATATCCTGAGGGATATTGGTTCCTACGAGCACCGAGATATCTGGATTATCCTGGTCCAGGGTAATCTTCTTAACATCCTGCTCCAAAGCCTCCAAGGTATCCCGGGCTCGCATCTTTAATTGCTATGCTGCATTGGGCTTTGTGGAGGATTTCATCGAAGAAGAATAACACTCCTTCGCTTCTTGTTGATCACTTTCCACTTTGACAACCCCCCAAGGAGTAGGGATCTTGATGCAATGGTGATAGGTAGATGGCACAGCTTTCATATCATGGATCCATGGCCTACCCAATATAATATTGTAGCAGGATAAGGAGTCCATGACACAGAAGCCTTGCATTGAGTTGACCCCTTCAACATACACAGGCAACTTTATTTCTCCCATGGTATTCCTGGCTTCTCCACTGAACCCAACAAGAACAGTGGATTTCGAAGTAATATCCATCGGGGATACATTCATCCTCTTCAGTGTTTCCAGCTGAACTATGTTGACGGAGCTGCCGTTGTCTACCAGTATCCTACGCACAAGATGATTAGCAACATATAAAGTTATTACCAAAGCATCGTGATGAGGATCCTGGACAGTATCCCTGTCATCATTATCGAACGTGATCACTTTATCGGTTGTGAGGGTTGACATCCTGGTTGGTTTATCTCGCCTCTCTGCCTTGGCTTCCTTTGCATGTCTTTTTGCTACAGAATACGATGTCCCGCAAATGTCGGATCCTCCTGAAATAAAGTTAATTATCTTGGCATCTGCAGGAGGTGATGCTGCTCGTTCAGGATCCTTCTCAGTATCCTGACCCTTATTCTTCTTTCTTCCCAGGAAATCCTTCAGATATCCTTTGCTCAGGAGATAGCTTATTTCTTTCCTTAGAACAATGCAATCCTCGGTAACATGTCCGAAATCCTCATGGAAGGCACACCACGTGGATTTATCCTTCCAATCAGCTTTTTGTTGGTTCTTCCTAGGCCACCTTGCTTTGTCTCCTAAACCCTGCATAGCATACATCAGTTCAGGTATATTAACAGAGAAACAATATTCTGACAACTCAGGATACTCCTCAGGATCCTCGTCTTCAACAGCATTCACTTTCTTGTTGTCATTCCTGCCATATGGCTTAGAGCGATATGGCTTGTACGAGGATTCTGATTTCCTGTTGGTTGACTCATAGGTTGTGGTTGAATTCATCCTCTCTTGCATCTTTTTTTCATCCTCCAGTCGAATATATCTTAAAGCCCTGTTCCGAGCTTCATCCAGGTTCCTGCAGGGATTCATTACAAGATCCTGGTAAAATTGAGAATCCTTTTGCAATCCCATCTTGAAAGCCTGCACAGCTGTTGCAACATCAAGATGTGGGATATCTAAGGATTCCCGGCTAAACTTGTTCACATAATCTCTCAAGGATTCCTGAGGTCCTTGAGTTATCCTGTAGAGATCACTGGTTAGTTTTTCAAAACTTCGACTGCAAGAAAATTGACTATTAAATAAATTCACTAAATGAGCAAATGATGTAATCGAATGAGGAGGAACGTTTAAGAGCCATTTTAAGGCTGATACTGTTAAGGTAGAACCAAAACCCTTGCAGAGGCATGCTCCCTTGAGATCTGGAGGGATAGGATTGATTTCCATCCTTTCCCTATACTGGGCAATATGCTCTTCAGGATCCGTAGTTCCGTCATAGAGGTTCATGTTGGGGGTCTGAAATCTTTTTGGGATTTCAGCATCACAAATAGGATATGCAAATAGGGATATCCTGTGGCTGTCTTGGGATACTTCTAGAATTGGCTGGACCACCCCAGGTACACTGGATATCATGTCCTTCAATTTCTGAAGTTCCCTAGAAAATGCTGATGTCACACCTGCATCCTGCAAAGATCCACTACCATTAGTAGCAAGAGTATTATTATTATTAGATACGTTACCAGTATGTGGATTTTGGCCATATCTTGAAGCATATCCTGAGCTTCTCACAGTTGACACCCTAACCAAAGAGGGTAACTCAGGAGTATGATTCTGAGAATGGCTAGGCACAATATTCCCCCTGTTATCCTCAGTATACACTGCAGAACTGAAGTTCAAAGCTCTGGGTTGCAAGGGGGTGACAGTATCCTCAGCGGGCCTACTCGAGCTGGATTTCAAGAGTTGTATTTCTCTTATCAGCATTTGGTTTGTCTCCTGCTGTTGCCTCATCTGTTCCTGTACACTACCAAACAAAGTTAGAATTTCTTCATTAGAGGCCAAGACAGGAGCAGATCCCTGAATGTTGCGAGCGGGGATGACATCCTGAGGCAGTGAAGAGGCTTGCGTCCTCGGATGAGGTGGTGGAAGCACCGAACCAATTGTTGCAGAGGTTGTAGCAGACACAGTGGAAGAGCTCATGTTTGATCTCGAGGCCATTGAAAATAGTTGTGCAAAAAGTTTCGAAAAAAGAAAACCTAGTAAAGATTTTAGCAATGTTTTTAGTAAGAATAGCACCACTTGCCCCACGGTGGGCGCCAAATTGTTTTGGTCAAAAATTACCGAAGCAATTAAGTGATCAAATTAGTTAAATGAGGTAGTGTGCTAAGAATGTGTATCAAAGACATGCTGATTAAGTTGTTTGTAAAAACAGTTTTCAGATACAGCTCAGGATATCGAGCTGTATCTACAATCAAACAATGAGAAAAAATGTAAAGGGTGACACAGGATATACGAGGAAAGCCCTTGATCAATGTAGATCGCCGGCATAAAACCTCGGGAGCTGACAATCGCAGCTGCCTTGTTCTTCTTATTGCTTCAAATGTCAGGATACAGTGCAGGATATGATGCGGATCAACTAAGTGTTACAATGTGATTTCGATACAAGTGTAAGTGTGTTGTGAGTGTTTGAAGCTAGAGAGAAAGAGTGTGCGAGAGATTGTGTGTTCTAATCTGATCTGATCAATCCTTTTTATAGTAAGAGAAATAAACTAACTAGCCTATTATTCCGGGATCCAACGAATATTCCATATGTGAACGTTGTAGTCCACGTCTTCCGGCTTCAACGTCCATAATCTAACAGATTTGCCCGAGTCTTGCGGAGAAAAAGTCCACTTGAATGTTAGAGACTTGCACCATTTAATCTGCACGTGAGTTAATTAATTACTACCAGGATATTGCATCAGGATGTTACCAATATCCTGATCCGGTATCCTGGTCACAACAAAAGAAACATAGTCAAAATATTAGTCAGGATATCTAAACAGAAAATCACCCATAACACCTGTCACTTAGTCTTTTTGGAAAAAATACGTCAGTTTACACTGGTAAATACAATTAACCGACTCTTTTGAAAACATTTATGAAAATTGGTTTAAATGCACAAGGCACAAACATTTTATAACTTGGGACAATTATATCAATAATAATCTTGTATCAGATTTACATGTTTGTCCAACATTTAGGGCCGGTATAAAAGGCAAACAAGATTAATCGACACACCACAAATATAAACTCACAAGAAGTTTCCTCACGAGTGAGTATATCTTTTACATACGCAACAGACAGGTGTATGCCTACACCCCGTGCTTAAGTCGTGGCCATTCACGCTTTTTGAATGAGCCAAGGATATCCAGGACACGGTCGTTAACCCCCAATGTTATTTGTTATCAAGCAACACTGATTAAATTGGGATTATAAAATTTATACATATTCGATTAAAAGGTTTCTACACCCGACCAAGCGGTAATAATTTACCGTATCCCAAGCCCGTATAAGGGAAAATAAGTTAAAAGTATTTACCTGAGCTAAATGTAATTTATTCTCAGTCGTATATTCTAATCAGCAAGTGCAAGTACTTCTACCGGGGCTCTCAATCTGGAACGAAGGTTTTATTAACCTATTAGATTCCTAACGGGTCTTATTTAAGTTGTAACTTAGACCGGTTAGTTTTAAAGAAAGGTTTACGGTACGAAACGCTAGATTAAGCGGTGACCGGATTGGAATGTAATTTAGACCCGACAAGTATGAAGACTTGTATATAATGGGTAAACTAAATACATTCTGGATTTTGAAGTAAAAATGATAAGGTTTGACCCGTTTCGGCTAATTTATGCAATCTAGTTACATAAACCGTACCGAACACGTATAGGCACAACGGGCAACCGGATGAGTCAAGTACAAGTTCCAATAATTATTATGCTTAAAATATGTTGTGATATCAGTAGGATATCGACAATTATGCCCCAAATGAATCTAAGACCAATTTAAATCCCGAGAGGGTATTTTGGTCATTTTAAAGTGTATAAAAGAGGTTTAAACATAAACTGAGGTTCTGGTCTAAAACATTCTGTAAAAATGTTTATTTTATGTTGTTATATCAGAAAGATATCATACATATGTGTGTTTAATCATTTATGGCCAAACTATGCACCGTAGAGGCATTTTGGTCATCTCACATATGCTTTTGAGGTCAAATTTGGAAGTCTGAGTTCAAGACTTATACTAAGTGTTAAAGTATGAAAAAAATTATTTTTAAAATCAGTAGGTAACCAGTCTTAGGTGCTAAATATGGTTTTAAACCATATTATGCGCCTAATTCGCATAAAAGTCGGTATTTGACGATTTTTGAGATGTTTAAGTAAATATGAGATTTTGATCAGCCTTAACTGTTTAAAATATTTTATTTAATATATAAAATCAGTAGAAAAAGGTTTGACATGTAAATGATGTGTAAAACTTATTTTATTAGCGAAAAGGGCATTATCGTCAATTACAGAGTCCATGCAAGAACTCTATGTTATGGTCAGTATAAAATTTGACCAAAAATTCTAAATTTCTCTAAAAATTATATTAAAACAGTAGGTAACAAGTTTGGTGCCAAAAATCGGGTTTAAATATGATTTATGCTAAAAATGCAATTTAATTAACAAAAAGTTCTGTTTTACGATATCTTGCATAACTTTAGTTTGAGACCATAAACTGATGTCAAATTTTTGTGACATACTTATATATCAGTAATAAAGCTTTTTGTCCTCTCACATTTTCAAAAATCTCGTTTTAACAACAAAAGGGCAAAATGGTCAATTTTAAGCAAATAACGGAACATGCAATTTATCTCTGATTTCAAAGGGACCATGTAGTATAACTTCAGAGAGTTATACTAACATATAATATGGTCAAAAAGGAATTCTAAGGCATAGCTAAACTAAGCTAAATCGGGTCAGAACTGAAAGTCAAAGCAAAAGTCTACTTTTGCGACTTTCGGTTGCGAACCGAGCCTAGACTCAGAATTGTCGGGTTGAACATGTCCAAACATGTTCTTATATTATTTACCAAGTTATTTATGTGATAAAATGTATTTTATAGCTTCTACATTATCAGTTATGATTTATTTTGCAAAAACTGACTCGTTTAACTTTTCTGTTAGTTGGTTTGACCCGACAATTGACCAAGTAAATGTGATAATTTGGAGGTGCCCTTTTAAGGGTTTAACATTTACATAATTACCAACATATAGCCACTTTCAATTCGAATAATGGCTGGACCGTTAGTGATTAATCACAAAGTCAAAGTATAATTACGATATCTTTGACTTTCGGTCATTAAGCTAATAACTAACTTTACTATAGAAGCTAAGAACACTTACAATGGTCCTTAGCACGAAGATTAGACTAGAGAAAGCTTCCTAGATGACCAGGATGCTCTAGAGAATGAGTTATGAAGTGAAAATGAAAGTGCAAGTTCAAGTGTTCAAAATATGGAGCTATTTATTGGAGTTTGATGGCCCCCAAGATCAATCCATCTGTTCTAATGAGTAACCAGATGATCCCAAGTGTCCCTATGGCAGTAAAAACCATTTGCACAGTCCCTGGTATAGAAAACAAGCATGCAATGGTGGTGGAACAGCCGGCAACATGCAGCTGTCCATTGTTCTGACGCTGGTGACTCTGTCGCGGCCCGCGAAGACATCAGAGGGAGTCTTCGCGGCCCGCGAGGACCTCTTAATCCGGTAAAAACTTTCCCAACTTTGCACTTTCAGTCCCTGGTCCATATTTTGTTTAAATAACTTTCTTTTATTGCACTATTAACCCCTATAGTTAACTTTTAAGTGTCATGGGTCATAATTTAACATCGTTAGGCTCCTGGTTAGTTATGAGACCACCCGAAACGTATTTATTTGCATCGTAACTCCACGAAAACATTATCCAATAACAATGAGAGTATAATGAAGTATTACAAAGTCTCGGGTTTGTTAAAAGGTCACTCAGAGGTAAGAATTTACATGTTGACACGTTTAACCCCTGTACTTTATAACTTTTGATTTTTAAGCACAAGCGGCTTCTTGCGTCCGTCAATTTATTCAATCATGAATACGAACATCTTATGAGGTCATTCAGAGGCACAAGTTTGACATGTTGATGCTTTTGGTCCTTCTATTTGTATCTTTACACTGTTTGACAACTTTAGTCCCTCCAGTTATCTTTTTAACATGATCAGGGTTTATGACACGTGTCACCAATGTATTGAATAGGATCTTGCGAGGTGTTACAGTGTCACATATCATTTTCACTTCTATTTATAAGGAACAAAATGCCCTTCATTCCTAGTTATTAGGAGTGCCACATGTCATTATCACAATCCTTCTTAGGCTACTTAGGCAAAATCCAATTTTTAGTGGATCCTTCCCATATATATATATATATATATATATATATATATATATATATATATATATATATATATATATAGGCTAAGGCTAGACAAGAAACCCTTATGTTTTTAAAAAACCCTAGAAAACCCAACCTCCCGACATTTTTTTTTTTTTTTTTGAAAAAAATAACACATGTAATATACATGTTTTTAAGAGTTTTGGGCCAAAAAAAACAAAAAAGCGCCGAAGGATTATTTTAAAAAAAATAAACAAATTTCAGCAACTTTCTGACTAACATGTGTTAGGCAAAAAATGCTGAAACTTGTTTATTTTTTTTAAAAACATCCCTTCGGCGCTTTTTTGTTTTTTTTGGCCCAAAACTCTTAAAAACATGTATATTACATGTGCTATTTTATTCAAAAAAAAAATGTCGGGAGGTTGGGTTTTTTAAAAACATAAGGGTTTTCTATATAGCCCTACCCTATATATATATATATATATATATAGGGGAGGGTTTAAATGAGAACGCTAAATATTGTGAGAACCGTGAGAACAAATGAAAAAATCGCGAGAACTTGGTCAAAAACAATTCAAATTCAAAATTTTTTTCTACACTTATCATTATTATTCGAATACAATGTTAGAAATTTAATTTACACGTTTAAATTTACGTGAATTCGTAAATAAAGAAAATTTACACATGTGTAAGTTTGCCATTTACACATGTGTAAATCTGTTATATGTACACATGTGTAAAAAATCTAAAAAAAGTGATTTTGAAAGGAGAAATGAATTATTTGATGTTGTAAATTCTTTTTTTGATGTTGTATCTTAATTACAATGAGGTTTGTATTAAAAAAAATTGGTTTTGATTGGTTTTTTCGTTCGTTCTCACGGTTCTCGCAATATTTAGCGTTCTCAAGATAACCCTCCCCTATATATATATATATATATATATATATAGGGAGCCGCTAGAATGAGAACCACCTCCAGTTATGAGAACCATGAGAACCACTTTCAACCAATCATAGTATGACAACTCAAAGGGTACTATGGTCATTTACCCCAAATGTCATTTCTCAACCCTCTCTCCTCCATTTATTTATGTCAGATCATCTCTCCTCCATTTATTAATCTCAGTACATCTCTCCTCCATTTATTTGTTGAATATGGGTTTTGTTTTTGTGAGTGATGGTGGTGGATTCAGGGATGGTGACTGATACACCTTTTCTCTCCCTCTCTCGTTTCTTTTTCCTGCAGCCGGAGTTGGACTCCGACCAATATGACTGCTGTTCTTTGCTCCGACGTAACACTCACACCCTCCACTACCATCCTTCTTCACCCTAAGCCCACCACCAACCCCCATGTCTTCAACGATACCCCTGTCCTTTTTCCGATGATGTTCTGTCTCTATCATCTCTCATCAGATCTACTATGTCTCTCTCCTCGCTCATTAGATCAAATGTTTGACGACGAAGGGGGGTGTTGTGGTGGGTTTCACGGAGACGGTGGCGAAGGGTTGGTTGTGGTGGTGGGTACCACCGTCTGGTGGTGGCGTACAACCGCGGCAAAGAAATTGAGGGGGGGTTGTAGTGTTGGTCGTTTGTGCGACTTGGATTTGATGTTGATGTTGAATCGGAGGTGGTGGGTGCTCGATGACGGTGGTGCAGCGCCGCCGTGAGCGGTGGTGGCAGTTCGATGGCTGGGTGGTGGGCCGGCGGCAGCGCCGCCGTGAGCGGCGGAGGTCCCGGTCTCCTCCTGTGTTGTTGATTTCTCTGGTATGTTCTTGATGTTTGTTTTGATTTTGGTATGTTGGGGATTTTTCATATTTTGGGCCTGTGTTCTTGATGTTTGTTTTGATTTTTGGTATGTTCTTGATATTTTTTTGATTTTTTGGGTTGAATGATGTTACTGTTCCTTCTTGTTGAAACATGTTCCTGTTCCTTCTGGGTTGAATGATCTGGGTTGAATCTGATGGTAGTATGTTGGGGGTTTGATTTGGGTGTTCTACTGTTCTTGAATTCTTTGATTATGTGGTTTGAATTCTTTGATTATGTGGGTTTTGATCGGTTTAGATTTTGGGGGGCGATGATGCAAAAAAAAAAAAAAAAAAAAACCGTTGATTTTGATGACGATGGCGCGGCAAAGACGGCGGAGGGTAGGTTTTTTGAACCTGCAACCCCATTTTGCAGCCTTTTTTATTATCGGAAAATCTGAGCCAAACCCCTTTTTTTTCGAGATACGCTTTGTTTTGATGTTGTTGGTTTTTATAATTTTTTTCCCTAGTCGATGACGATAACAATCTATCTGAGACACCTACCGAGTTTGCGTTTTCTGGGTGCGTTCGTGTTGCGTAAAAAAAGTTATTTGTAAAAAAAAATTGTGTAAACCGTAAACTTTTTAACGTAAAACGTAAAACGTAAAAAGTTTATTGTAAACGTAAAAAACGTAAACTTTTTTAACGTAAAAACGTAAAACGTAAAAAGTTTAACGTAAAACGTAAAAACGTAAAACGTAAAAAGTTTTTCGTAAAACGTAAAAAGTTTTATGTAAACCGTAAAAAGTTTTTTGTAAAGCGTAAAAAGTTTTAGGTAAAACGTAAAACGTAAATTTTTTTAAAGTAAAAACGTAAAACGTAAAAAGTTTAACGTAAAACGTAAAAACGTAAATTTTTTTAACGTAAAAACGTAAAAAGTTTTTCGTAAAACGTAAAAAGTTTTTTGTAAAGCGAAAAAAGTTTTAGGTAAAACGTAAAGCGTAATTTTTTTTAGTAAAACGTAAAGAGTTTTACGTAAAACGTAAAAAACGTTAACGTATAAAACCGGCGCGTAAATCGTATAAACGTAAAAAAACGTTAACGTAAAAAACCGGCTCGTAAAACGTAAAAAACCGGCGCGTAAAACGTAAAACTTAAAACTTTTTACGTAAAAACGTAAAATGTAAAAACGTAAAACGTAAAAATTTTTACGTAAAAACGGCGTTAAAAAATTGGCTCGTAAAAACGGCGCGTTGAAAAAACGGCGCGTAAAAACGGCGTTGAAAAAACGGCGTTAAAAAACGGCGCGTTGAAAAAACGACGCGTGAAAAAGTCGGGCGCAAGACGGGTCGTAAAACGGGTCGTAAAAAATTGGCGCGTAAAAAACGGCGTTAAAAAATTGGCTCGTAAAAAACGGCGCGTTGAAAAAAACGGCGCGTAAAAAACGGCATTAAAAAACGGCGCGTAAAAAAACGGCGCGTAAAAAGTTTTAACGTAAAACGTAAAAAGTTTTACGTAAAACGTTAAACGTAAAAAGTAAAAAGTTTTAACGTAAAACGTAAAAAGCTTTACGTAAAACGTAAAAAGCTTTACGTAAATCGTAAAAAACCGGCCCGTAAAATGTAAAAAAACATAAACGTAAAAATGTTAACGTAAAAAACCGGCCCGTAAAACGTAAAAACGGCGTTAAAAATTGGCGCATAAAAAACGGCGTTAAAAAATTGCCTCGTAAAAAAGGCGCGTTGAAAAAACCGAGGTTCAAAAACGGCGCGTAAAAAAAGGCGTTAAAAATTTGGCGCGTAAAAAAACGGCGCGTTGAAAAAACGGCGCGTTGAATAAACGGCGTTGAAAAAACGGCGCGTTGAAAAAATGACGCGTGAAAAAGTCGGGCGCAAGACGGGTCGTAAACCGGGTCGTAAAAAATTGGCGAGTAAAAAACGGCGTTAAAAAATTGGCTCGTAAAAAACGGCGCGTTGAAAAAACGGCGTTAAAAAACGGCGCGTAAAAAAACGGCGTTGAAAAATTGGCGCGTAAAAAACGGCGCGTAAAAAACGGCGCGTAAAAAAACGGCGTGTTAAAATAACGACGCTTGAAAAAACCCGGCGTAAAAACGGCGCGTCAAAAAAACGTAAAACGTAAAAAGTTTTACGTAAAACTTAAATTGTAAAAATTATAAAAAATGTTTAAAAAAATCTGAATTTTAAAATGTTTTTAATAAAAAAGTTATGTTTAAAAAAAAAGTAATAATATAATAAAACAAAAAACTAATAAAAAACAATAAAGATAAAAAGACAAAATAGAGTTATTTTACTAAATTACCCTTTTGGATTATAATATTAAAGACATAATAAGACAAAAACCATTTAATATTAATTTTTGTAACTTTTAATCTCATCCATCCATCAAGTTGATCAAAGGGCTAGAAAGTGGTTCTCATGGTTCTCATAACTGGGAGTGGTTCTCATTCTAGCGATCCCCTATATATATATATATATATATATAACTAATTTATGCCACTCTCGCATAACGGGGCGGTAAGCGGGCTCAATTTAAAAACATGCGCACATGTGTTTCGGTTACTTATACATACTACTCATAACATGATCTCAATAAAAATTAGACATAAATAAAAATACGCGTGTCAAATAATTTTTGTTTTAATAAAGTTTAGGAACTAAAAAATATTTTTATTAAAGCCCAAGAGTAGTAGCGGTTGTCCACCAATAGCTAACGGTCACTATTCCTCCGGGTTGATTCGTTATGGTAGCAGATGGAAAAGGCTAAAAGATGGAATACTAAAAGGAATAAAAGTAGAAGGACTAAACATGTACAGTACCAAAAGTTAAAGCGGAGGAACTAAACACACATCTTAACAAAGTTAAGTAAGTGTGAATTTCAAGGATTGTCCTTTATCTTTATACCCATTTTCAGGCGTTGTCCTTTATGTTTAAAATTGTTAAGTTTTGTACTTTATCGTTTAAAATCTATCACATTTTGTCCTTTTAGCATAACCCAGTTTGATTTCAGTTAAATGTGGTAATGTGCAGGTCATGTGAGGGTAGATCTGTTATTTAATGTCTCTTTTAATTTCCCCAATATAAACCCTAAAGTTATCATCTTCCCCAATTTTTGTGTTCTTCAAACCTCAAATATGTCCTTTCATAATCCTCTTCCTTTATATTCTTTCTAGATTCCACATACATACTCTCAGTTTCAATGCATCTCACTTAATTCATCCAATTACTCCAAACAATTCCTCTCCATTTGATCTCAAATCAACACACACAAACTCAATCACGCAGTTTGATCTCCATCTTCTCACCTGCAACTTGTTACAAACCCTAACTTATCATTAACTCCGTATAGTTTGTGTATATACAGCTGAGATTATGAAATTTGAAGTTTGAACTGATATAATTGGGGACCGAGTTCGTAAATTGAAGTTTGGATTCGAATTCAACAGTTAGAAACTGAAATTGAAGAATTGAAGAAGAGCGAGATCGATCTGGAATTTATATATATAGTCAACATATTTGTTTGACGAAATTGGAGATATAGGGATCACAGTTTTGGATCCGGTTTGGAGTGTAACAACGAATGGCGCTGTTCAAACGCTTCTTTTACCGGAAGCTGCCGGATTGCCGGATCACAGTTTTGGATCCGGTTTGCAGTTTTTGATTGCTGCTTCTCAACTGACGCTCTTGAAGAAGATGAGTACAAGGTTTACATTGGTTGCATTGTGGCTGAACTCCAAGACTATTATCCCGATTCATCTTTCATGGTTTTTAACTTTGGGGAATCACTTGAGACGAACTAGGGTTTTGGGTGGGAAGTCAGATTTCAATTTGGGGAAAGTTGTACCTGGGGTTCATGAAGAATGAAATTGGGGAAGATGATAACTTTAGGGTTTATATTGGGGAAAGTCTGCACGTTGAGAGGTAGTTGGGTATTAAAAAAGGCATTAAATGACAGATCTACCCTCACATGACCTGCACATGACCACATTTAACTGAAAAATCAAACTGGGTTATGCCAAAAGGACAAAACGTGATAGATTTTAAAAGATAAAGTACAAAACTCGTCAATTTTAAACATAAAGGACAACGCCTGAAAATGGGTATAAAAATAAAGGACAATCCTTGAAATTCACTCGTTAAGTAATAAAAAGAAAGTTTTTTTCTAAAGACTAAGGGGCTAAACACGTATATT
Source organism: Helianthus tuberosus (assembly GCA_030545235.1). NCBI lineage: Eukaryota > Viridiplantae > Streptophyta > Magnoliopsida > Asterales > Asteraceae > Helianthus > Helianthus tuberosus. The sequence goes on along the minus strand of CM060402.1, from coordinate 142,773,170 downwards.
AGCGAAGTTGAAATTTCCAAAGTTGAAGCAGATGGACTAAACACACATATAAACAAAGTAAATCAATATGAAGAAAACTTTTTAAAAACAAAGGGGCGAAACCCATGCTTCAACGAAGCTAAACGTTTAAAAGTTAAATAAAAAAGAATCGACCAATGAGGGGTTGTCAGCCAGCTGCCTAACGCTATTCCCTTCATTGGTTTTGTAGTTATACGTAATACATGTATTATCTAACGTTCATTTATTTATTATTTAACACATAAGTTCCTTATTAACGAAAAGAACATAGAGAGTATATTAGTATACATTACTAATATTATCATATGTTATTATTATTATTACATTAATAAATATTAAAGAACTATTAATAGTATAATTAGCTAATAGAGTTTTTCTTTAACTATAGAAATAGATTGTTTCCATAGGTCACGCGTTGCAGCGACGACGCCTTAGCTGTTTATAGTCGGTGTCACGTTTGATGTGTTAACCATATGAAAGCGCGTGTTTCGACGTATTTGATCTAACTTAGTGTAACTTATATAAGCATTGCGGTTACAGTGTACAATAGTGACATTAACGAGTGGTGTCCGCACATGAAAATATTCGTTTTTTTTTTTACTTTGTTACAAACGTGTTACGTTCGTGACAATAACGTCATTAGACATAGATAAAAAAGAAAGAGTATGTTTCAGTCGTCGTGTTGTAAAGTTGTAAAGTATTTTAGAGAGCGGTGTATAATCATATTTTTCTAATATGACTACAGAAACGTAAAAAATCAAATATATCCTAATATTAACTTCATTTTGAATTTTGATTATATGAGAGTTTCTTCAAGGGATGTAAACTAATTACAAGAAAAAATTGTCGTAAATATATTCATTTATATGTAAACTAGGTTAGAACCCCGTGTATTACACGGGTTGAATAAATGTAATTATATATACTAAATTAAAACAATTATTCTTTAAAAATCTCGTTTATTACACGAGTTGAACAAATGTAATTTTATATATTAAATAATAAAAAAATATATCTCTAAGAACCTCATTTATTGTACTGAATAAATGTAATTTTTATATACCAAATAATAAAAATCCGTGTATTGTACGGGTTGAATAAATCTAATTATATATACTAAATAATAAAAAAAAGGTTATATCTTTAAAAACACTGTGTATTACACGGGTTAAATAAATGTAATTTTGTAACCTTGTATATTACACGGGTTGGATAAATGTAATTTTATAAACTAAATAATAAAAAAAATTATATCTTTATAAACCCCGTGTATTATACGGGTTGAATAAATCTAATTATATATACTAAATCATCATCATCATCATCATCATACTCAGTAAATCCCACAAATAGCAAAGCTAAGGTATGGTCTGAGGAGAGTAAGATGTAGAGGCTATTTTCAGTAAGACCCCGACTCGATAGTAGTTTTGCATCAAGCTTTCGACATAAGGCACATAACACTCAGCAATCGGGACAAATACCGATTAGTGCATGTTCCCTTTTGTCTTTCTGCTATCAACGCCACCACATGATGATGATGCATGATTAACCGTCCGCCGCTTTTAACGTTATTTTCACAAACTTAGTGAAATAACGTTAAAATTAGTGCAATTTTACTTTTGCCCTCCGAGCGTCCACACATATATACATTATTAAAAGTTAGATTAGATTATATATGAAATTAAGTGTATAACAAAAAGTCTTTATGAATTTCATGTAGAATTAATTGGAATCCTTTATTAAAAGTAGGTTAGATTATATATGGGCTTATACGTGTGAGTAATTGTGATTATTGAATGGTTGAATTTTGAGGGTTTTGAAATGTGAATTTGATTATGATAGATTATATTTTAGTTTTAAAACTTCTAGAATGATTGAATCAAATAAAAGGATTATGATTTCCTAGAAACAAAAATAACTGAGTTTTTTTTTTTTCTGATCATTTTGAACATGAGCAAATAGAACGATAGCATCTTAATAAAAAAATAACTAATTACAAATGTGAAACCCAATAATTTTACTTCTGTCCATAAATTAAAAAAAAATGCAATATGAAAATAAGAGATAGAATAATCAATATTTTTTTTCATAAAATAAGAGATAAGGGTAAACTAAATAAAAAAGTATCAATTTGGTAAATAATAATATTAAGTATGAAAAGGTAGAAAATTACAAATTTAGACGTGTTCAATGAATGACACGTGTCCAAAATCAGGTTTCTTTTATTATATAGTATAGATATATATTTTAAATTAATAACTAACTATTTATTGTTGATAGAAACACATTAAGGGATAACAAATAACTTTTTTTTATCAAATGGTTAATAATAATATAAGACATATATTAAGAGTTGGTTCTGATACAAATGTGTCTTTAACATACAAATTGATTTAACATAAGAAGTGAATAAGAGATTTTTATTTTGGAAATTTTTTGCTCAACTTATTAAGCATGTATTTTAGTCATAGAATCTAAAAAACGTTTGTGTAAACAACTCTAGTAGAATAATTATAATTACCTTAGAGAATAATTACTCTACTCGAGTAAATGCATGATTTTTTTTTTTTTACATTTTTCAATTTCACATCATACTTAAGTAGATGGTAAAAAAAAATTTAAAAGAAAACAAAACCCTTGAATTCTAATATTAAGTTTATTTTGTATGTTAAGACACATTAATATTTATATTTGATTCTTATATTATATATTAAAGTGGGCTGAATTGTGATAAGCAATTAACCAATGATATTGTATCATCTTTTTGACTTTGTAGAAAAAATGTCATTTACCTTACCTTTTTTAGGTACTATGCCTAAAGTTGTGATAAGTAATTAACCAATGATATTGTATCATCTTTTTACTATATAGAATGTTGCAACCCCCAGACTCTATCTCTTGGGATCGGGCGGACGCGAACTCAGATTTGGTGGTATCATTGGTTTATCATTATTTGGCAGCGGAAATTTCATCAGGACCGTAGTTAGGAAATATTTTATCAGAGTAAAATACCACATTTTTATATTAATAAACACATGGGTAAAACCCAAGTTTCTATTACAAACATGTTTATAGGGATAAACCCTAATTTATTGAATTTAAAACATCGTCTTTTAGGTAACTTTTATAGCCACATTTTTCCAAGCCTTCAGTGCTCTCCAGCTGGCTTCTAATTGGCTTTCACATTTTGTTACCTGAAACGCGTTTTCAAAACATTTGTCAGTGGGAAATACTGGTGAGTGAATCCCAGTTTAATCAAGAAGCATTTATCCTTTAACAGTATTGAGAGCAATCACAATGTTTATATCTACACAATTACTCATTCAGTATTGTCAATCCTGACTGATGGGTCATATTACACATTGGCTATCTCGTTGTCCAATGGTAACGTGTTCCACATTTTGTATACAAAACCCCAACATACCGGTAGTAATTGAAGAATTACAAAGACTCAATCACTGTTAATCACATTGTAATTATTTAAGGTTTTGTAAAAAGATTCACAAAAAGGAGATTACTAACATTGCTACTTTAGACTTTTCTTGGTGGATTCCTGGTTATAATCTGTTAATTAAACAATGCACGTGTGTTAGTATAATAACCCAATATTTACATTAGTAATACCCTCCCCGAGACAGAATTTCAACGACTACGTCGGGCAGAACCTCGACAGCCGTTACGGAACCCTAGATCAATCCGGCAGCGTATCTAATACGCAACTGGGGGTTATGATACTTACAACGAGGCAGAACTTCGTTATTTAGGGGTACAATTCCCGAAAATTATAATTGCTATGTAGAAATTCGAGAGAGAAAGAGAATTTTGAACGATTTGTGAACTGTGCTCGTCGACTCAATTTATAGGGCTGATCAGACCTTTTCTCGCGCCCCGCGTAAGCCGAAGGCTTAGCCTTCGCGGCCCGCGAGCTAGGGTATGTAGGCCCTAGGCTTGCTGAATCGGACAAGTAGTCTCGACACAATACCTGACACGTGGCTTGAGCTATTGCGGCCCGCGTAAGACGAAGAGGTGGTCTTCGCGGCCCGTCCGGAACCATTAAAAATTGTTTTTATTTTATTTTTATGAAATTAAAGGTATTTAGGGCCAAATATCGTATATGGGGTGTATTTTAGGACGTATAGGGACATTCTAAATAAATTAGGGGTGTCGGAAATATTTTAGGAGGGTTGTTATATCCTCCCCCACCTTGTTTTAGAACTCGTCCTCAAGGTCTACTGAAATAGGTATGGATATTTCCTTTGCATCTCTGATTCAAGCTCCCAAGTGTACTCTGGTCCTCTCTTGGAATCCCATTTTACTTTGACTAAAACCAATCTCTTGTGCTTGAGATTCTTGACTTTCCTGTCTTCAATTTGTAGAGGCTTTTCTACAAACTTGAGCTTTTCATTTATCTCTATGTCTTTAAGAGGTATTATTAGTGATTCATCAGCTAAACACTTTTTGAGATTACATACATGAAATACATCATGTATTCCTGCCATTTCCTTTGGCAGTTGTAGCTGATAAGCTACTGGTCTTATTCTTTTAATAATATCAAAGGGTCCAATATACCTGGGGCTTAGCTTTCATCTTTTGATGAATCTGACCACTCCTTTCTAAGGAGAAACTTTTAATAAAACTTTGTCTCCTACCTGAAATTCCAATGGTTTTCGCATGTTATCAGCATAGTTTTTCTGACGATCGCGTGCTGCTTTTAGTCGTTCCTTGACTTGAATAATCTTGTCTGTTGTTTCTTGTACTATCTCTGGTCCAGATAATTGCTTTTCTCCAATTTCTGCCCAACTTTCGTCCATAAAGTGCTTCGAATGGTGCAGCATTGATACTGGTATGATAGCTGTTGTTGTAGGAAAATTCTATTAATGGTAAGTGATCGTCCAATTTCCTCCGAAATCAATTACACAAGCTCTAATCATATCTTCCATGGTGTGAATCGTCCTTTCACTTTGTCCATCCGTTTGAGGATGATAAGCAGTGCTTAGATTCAACTTGGTTCCCATTGCTTTTTGGAAACTTGTCAAAAAATGAGACATAAAACAATTGATAAAGGAATTCCATGTAATGAAACTATTTCATTTACATACAATTTGGCTAGTTGTTCCATACTGAAAGTCTCCTTCATTGGTAAGAAATGAGCAGATTTCGTTAGTCTATCTACAATCACCCAGACTGTATCATTACATTTTCGTGTCTTGGGTAATTTGGTAACAAAGTCCAATGTTATCAATTCTCATTTCCATACAGGCACTTCCAATTGCTGTAACAAACCTGAGGGTTTCTGGTGTTCAGCTTTGACCTGTGAAGAAGTTAAACACCTAGCAACATAAGCTGCTATATCCTTTTTCATTCCTATCCACCAGAAATTCTTTCTTAAGTCTTGATACATTTTATCATTTCCAGGATGCATGGTATACTTAGACTTATGGGCTTCTTCTAATATACGGTGGCGTAGTTTTCCTAGTTTAGGTATCCACATTCTCTTCTTATGGAATCTCCAAATTCCATCTGTTCCTTGTTCTAATTCCTTAATCATTCATTTCAATTTCTCAGTATCATCCTTGATTACTGATTCTTGTGCTTTTCTAATTTGTTCGTTGAAATCTATCTGCAGATTTAGTTTAAGAGAACGTACTCTCTTTGGCTTTTCGTGATATTTTCGACTTAAAGCATCGGCTACTACGTTAGCTTTTCCTGCATGATACTGGATATTGCAATCGTAATCACTTAATATCTCCATCCAGCGTCTTTGTCTCATATTTAACTCTTTTTGCCCGAAAACATATCTTAAACTCTTATGATCGGTGAAAATGGTAAACTTACTACCGTAAAGGTAATGTCTCCAAATTTTAAGGGCAAAAATGATAGTTCCTAATTCTAAATCATGGGTTGTATAATTTTCTTCATGATTCTTAAGTTGTCTAGATGTGTAAGCTATAACATTTTGACGTTGCATTAATACGCATCCATAACATAATTTAGAAGCATCACAATAAATTACAAAATCTTCAGTTCCTTCTGGTAATGCGAATATGGGTGCGTTGGTTAATCTTTGCTTAAGGATTCTAAAGGCTTCTTCTTGTTTTGTTCCCCATTCAAACTTAACATATTTACAGGTTAACTTAGTTAAGGGAATGACTATTCTAAAAAAATCTCGGATAAATATTCTATAATAACCGGCTAATCCTAAGAAACTTCTAACCTCGGTTGGTGATTCAGGGGTTTTCCATTTGGTAATCGCCTCGATCTTTGTGGGATCCACATGAATTCCTTCATGATTGACTAAATGTCTAAGAAACTGTACCTGTTCTAACCAAAACTCGCATTTTGAAAACTTTGCATAAAGCTTTTCTTTTCTCAGCAAATTTAGAAGTGCATGCAGATGCGCTGCATGTTCCTCCTTACTTTTAGAATAAATTAGAATATCATCTATAAAGACAATTATGAATTTATCCAAATATGGCTTACATATTCAGTTCATCATGTCCATAAATGCAACTGGGGCATTGGTTAAACCAAATGGCATGACAGTAAATTCATAATGGCTATACCTTGTTCTGAAAGCGGTCTTAGGAATACCCTCTTCCTGTACCTTTAATTGATGATATCCTGAACGTAAATCGATTTTTGAGAAAAAGCGAGCTCCTTGCAATTGATCAACCAAATAATCGATTCTCGGTAATGGGTACCGATTTTTAATCGTGACTTTATTCAATTCACGGTAATCAATACACATACGCATTGACCCGTCCTTCTTTTTAACAAACAATATTGGTGCTCCCCAAGGTGATGAACTTGGCTGTATGAATCCTTTTTCCAAGAGTTCGTCTAATTGTTTCTTCAGTTCCTGCATTTCTGCGGGTGCCAAACGGTAAGGTGATTTGGCAATTGGTGTTGTTCCTGGTAACAGATGAATTCTGAACTCGACTTCTCTGTCTGGCGGTAGCCCTGGTAATTCTTCTGGAAATACATCTGAAAACTGAGATACTACGGGAATATCTTTAAGTTCTTTTCCTTTAGTGTTAATGATGATGGAAATCAAATACACTAATGATCCTTTCCTAGCATAACTTGTTGTAATTCATCACAGAGATGAATTTTATGGATCTAGTTGGCTTGTCTCCTTTAATTGTGATCTTTTCACCTTTTAGTGAATTTACTTGTATTGACTTTTGATCGCATAAAATACTGGCTTTATTGGCTATTAACCAATCCATTCCTAATACAACATCAAATCCTGCCAGATTCATTGGGTAAAGGTTTGCAATAAACTTTTGATTTAGAAATTCTATTATTGCTCCCTGCAAGATTTTAGTAATCTTAATGGTCTCTCCATTCGCTGTTTCTACTAAACATTCTTGTTGGAGTTTAGTTAATGGTTGATTGAGAAGTTTGCAAAATAAAGTATTAATAAAACTTTGGTTTGCACCAGAGTCAAATAATACTTTGGCAAAAACATCATTAACTAAAAACGTACCAGCAATCACATCCGGAATCATTTTGGCTTCTTCTGCAGTTAGAACAAATGCTCTAGCATTCTTAGTAGTTTTGTTGTTTGTTGCTGGAGCTAATTTTGGACAATTTGGCTTGATGTGACCTTGCTCTCCACAATTGTAGCAAATCTTATCGGTGGGTTTCTTCCTGCAGTCTTCTTCCTTGTGTCCAGATATTTTGCAAAAATTTGCAGTATATGGAGCATCTCCCAGAATGCTTCCTTTTGCAATACTTGCAATAAGTTGCAGAAGTAGAACCTACATTTTTCCCACGGTTGGAATTACCGTAGCGAAATTCTTGGGTAAGCTTTTGAGCTAGGTTCTTCCTCTAGTTTTCTTCATGGGTACGTACCAGTTCATCTGTCATGGTATTAGCTAGTTCTACCGCTTCTTCTATGGTTTGTGGTCTAGCTCCCTTGACTACATGCCTAATTTCACTGATTAATCCCCAGATGTAACGGGAGATTAACACTGGTTCAGGTGATGCTAGGGTTGGCACTATTCTAGCATATTCAAATAATGTAGTAGTGTAACCCTTACTATCTACTCCAGTCATTCTTAAGTTTAAGAATTTATTTGCTATTTGTTCCTTTTCATTGGGAGGACAGAATTTCCTTTCTATCGTATCGTTAAACTCGTTCCATTCCATACCATAAACCCTGTCACTTCCTCTAGATTGGAGGATAGTGTTCCACCATTCTAACGCTGCATTTTTAAACAGATTGGAAGCAAACATTATTTTATCTTCTTCTGCGCACTTGCTTATTTTTAAGACTGCAACAGTCTTTTCTATCTAGCGTAGAGCTGCAATGGGTCCTTCATTGCCAGAGAATTCTATTGGTTTACAGGACCAGAATTCTTTGTAAGAACAACCATAAGACATGGTTCTTCTTCTTTTTTGGCATTTGAAAAATGGGTCCATTGTGCATGCTGTGACTAGGTTCTGTATGGGTTCGCTTACTTCCATTACCACTTTTATTATTATTTTCCGCGTCCCTAACATTTTGGATAATAGCTGGCATGGCATCCCTAATTCCTTGGCTTATAATGTGTCAAATTTCACTATTATTTATTTGATTTTCATTATTCTGGTTTTCTTGATTTGCTGCGTCGGCCATCTGGATTTTAAACAATTACCAAATATTAATATCACATGAAAATATCCAATGCAACCATTACACAACAAGCATGTTGATCCAAAATCGTCGAACATTGCGACTTACTCTATTTTATATTAGGCATCTATATTTATTACAAATACAACTGAAATTAAAATACAATACTAGTATGCATCACTAACCACAAATTGGTCTATACTACAATATATTATTATTATTATATATATAAGATTTTTTTTTCATCATACACACACACACATATATATATATATATTTATGATGATTATTATTATTAGTGATAGGGGTTCATCCAAAACTCCATATTACGCTCGTCATATTTCCATACGAGTCGTTCCCCTATTTGCCTCATCCTCTCACTTTCTTCTAAAATTTTCTCACCAAAGGTTCGGAGTTCTTGCACATTCTCAGTGCTCATGGGTGGTGCAGGGGCTGGTATTGGGTCTGGGAACTGGGGCATCTGTTCTTCCTGAGGGTATGGATTCTCTAGAATCTCCCTGATGTATTGGTCATTATCACAATATGGGTCTAGGGGATCCAAATCGGGATAGGGTCCTACTAGGTCTTGCATGGGCTCCTCTATGGGGATTGGATAATGTTGCTGGTAATCCCTATGGTCGTCAAACCATGGATCATAGTCTAGAGGAGGGGTGCAGGTATCCTAGGAATCTCAGCTGGGTTTAGTTCAATGTCCATGTGTTGTGTAGGAAATAGTGGTAAAGGCTGGGGTGCTATGAGTTTCTCTAGGTTAGGGTCTGCAGCTGTAGTTGTTAAGATATGAAAATTTGATAGACTCCTATTAAGCATATCTTGTGTGTGAGCATCCGTTTCTCTCTTAGCGGCTGCTAAAAATCGCTGTTGTTGTAACTTTTTCATCATTTTCCTACGTTCATGCGCTCCTCTGCTGAACCATCCTCTCTTCTTGGGAGGGAATGGCTCTTCAGATTGGGCCTTGAACACGAATATCCCATCTTTGTTGTCACCCGAATACCCTGAGAGGGTAGGCTGTGAAGAGGTGCCTTCATCCCTAGGTGAACTGGACAGTTGACGGTAAGCATCTGAAGGTCCTTGGTCACTCATACTGTAAACTAACAAATTGTCAAATAACACAAAATAATAATCTACATGTATGCACATAATCTTATTGATTATTTCCTAACAGAATTGGAAATTTTAATGTCAGCAGAACACTTCTTTGGCTGAAATTAGTGGCTGTAGCTCTGATACCACCTTCTGTCGCAACCATCGGCCCCTATCTCCTGGGATCGGGCGGACGCGAACTCAGATTTGGTGGTATCATTGGTTTATCATTATTTGGCAGCGGAAATTTCATCAGGACCGTAGTTAGAAAATATTTTATCAGAGTAAAATACCACATTTTTATATTAATAAACACATGGGTAAAACCCAAGTTTCTATTACAAACATGTTTATAGGGATAAACCCTAATTTATTGAATTTAAAACATCGTCTTTTAGGTAACTTTTATAGCCACATTTTTCCAAGCCTTCAGTGCTCTCCAGCTGGCTTCTAATTGGCTTTCACATTTTGTTACCTGAAACACGTTTTCAAAACATTTGTAGTGGGAAATACTGGTGAGTGAATCCCAGTTTAATCAAGAAGCATTTATCCTTTAACAGTATTGAGAGCAATCACAATGTTTATATCTACACAATTACTCATTCAGTATTGTCAATCCTGACTGGTGGGTCATATTACACATTGGCTATCTCGTTGTCCAATGGTAACGTGTTCCACATTTTGTATACAAAACCTCAACATACCGGCAATAATTGAAGAATTATAAAGACTCAATCACTGCTAATAACATTGTAAATTATTTAAGGTTTTGTAAAAACAGTTTGTAAAAAGGTTCACAAAAAGGAGATTACTCACATTGCTACTTTAGACTTTTCTTGGTGGATTCCTAGTTATAATCTATTAATTAAATAATGTACGTGTGTTACTATAATAACCCAATATTTACATTAGTAATACCCTCCCCGAGACAGAATTCCAACGACTACGTCGGGCAAAACCTCGACAGCCGTTACGGAACCCTAGATCAATCGGGCAGCGTATCTAATACGTAACTGGGGGTTATGATACTTACAACGAGGCAAAACTTCGTTATTTGGGGGGTGTAATGCTCGGAAATTATAATTGCTATGTAGAAATTCGAGAGAGAGAGAATTTTGAACGATTTGTGAATTGTGCTCGTCGACTCAATTTATAGGGCTGATTAGACCTTTTCTCACGTCCCGCGAGCTAGGGTATGTAGGCCCTAGGCTTGCTGAACCGGACAAGTAGTCTCGACACAACACCTGACACGTGGCAGCAGGGGGTGTGCCCTGATCTTGAGCTGTCGCGGCCCGTGCAAGACGATGAGGTGGTCTTCGCGGCCCGCCAGGAACCATTAAAAATTGTTTTTATTTTATTTTTATAAAATTAAAGGTATTTAGGGCCAAATATCGTATACGGGGTGTATTTTAGGACGTATAGGGACATTCTAAATAAATTAGGGGTGTCGGAAATATTTTAGGAGGGTTGTTATATAGAACATGTCATTTATCTTACTTTTTTAGGAGTATGATTTGTTATATATATACTTTACATGAGGGGTTGTAGCCTAGTATTATTAAGGTGTATTAGAAAGGTAAATTCTCTCTATAAAATTGATTGTTTTAGTTTTATAATGAACAAATGTGTAGATTTATAAGTTAAACATAATTATCAAAATTTATGTTTGCGAAATTTTATCGTCTTTTAGTCATAACTCATAATCCGAGTCTTTTGACTTTTAATTCGCGTTCCCGTCTCTTGGTTTACACATATATTTGAAATCTTACCCATCTTATCGGGTATTTCTACCGAAGTCATTATTAGAGCAACCATTCCGGTATGCATTAAGATTTCGTTTTGACTTATTTGGTCGTCTTAGCGAAATCCATCACTTCTATTCAACAAATCCTTTATTCTTTTATTCATTCCGTTTAATTTGTTTGTGTGAATTTCATCACTTATGAACAATCAGACTTTATCCCAATGCCCTAACATTCCCGTTACTCGGTTTGTAATTTTGTTTACATTGATCCTTGTCCCTTCTCCTGGGCTCATTATTCTAATGTAATACGCTTCCGTTACCCGGTTTGCGTTTACATTTATTATCAAGCATTATGCTTATTTGATCCGTTTGGGTACCTTTTTAATTCATCCCATTCGCCCCATCTTTACTACACCGGACGTAAGTGCGTTCATTATAAGAAGTTCCTGGTTTCATGTGTTCACTACTTACTTGGCCAGAGTAAGCGATCAACACATGGTACACATGACCTTTCTTTAATTTTCACATCACGCCCCATGTAAGTAACTCTTCTATTCATTTCCATATTCGTGATTTCATTCGGTAAAACTTTATTTAATTGTTATTTAACAATCATTAGTTTTACCCGTTTTATTTTTTAGCATATAAAATGTTTTCCTTTTATTCCCGGTCCAATATTAGTTTTCAAAGATATTCGTTTCCGTGTAGCTCCTGTTGCAGCTGCGACTGCTGTTTTCTTGATCTACCCAATTGGTCAAGGAAGAGCAGATTCACCCCTTTCTTTTATCTTTTACTTTCTTTTATCTTTTAAAAGGATCCATTGGTTTTTTGGTTTCTTCAGAAGCGAAAATGAATGAATAATTTACTCTTTAACCTTGAGCTTTGATTACCAACTTGTAAGACCCTTAGTTCATTTATACAATTTACATATAAACTTCACCTATAATTGTGTACTTACGATTACACATACGTTTGAAAATACGGATTTCTTAAAACATTTTAAGAACTAAAACATTTACGCTTATTGTATAACTATCCTCCTTCAAAATGTGACGACAAAGCGTATTGCGGAGGCTTCAATTTAGCGTGTGTTAGGTTCTTATAAGTCGCTTAATCTTCACCCGTAAGTTTTATATCATTCACCTATAATCCAAATCAACATAAACATCAAGTTATGAAGACTTTGAAATACATTTAAACAAGTTTCTTAAACAATACAGTCAACTTTAAAAAAATTTGCCAATTATATGGCCCCTCGCACTTTATTAAACTAGTGCACACTTTATTGAAGTAGTGCACACTTTATTTAAGTAATGCACACTTTATTAAAGTAGTGCATACTTTACTAAACTAGTGCACTTTATTGAACTAGTGCACACTTTACTGAAGTTGTGCACACTTTACTGAAATAGTGCACAGTTTACTGAAAAGTGCCCACTTTACTAAACTAGTGCACTATATTGAACTAGTGCACACTTCACTGAAGTTGTGCACACTTTACTGAAATAGTGCACAGTTTACTGAAACAGTGCACTTTAACATATGCTTATAAATCCCTTATGCAATTATTCGACCCATTTCATTTTAACACCATTTTACATATCTTATGACAAGGATTTAATCCTTTGCCATTTTTACCCAAACTATGCGCATAATTCATTTTGACCCGTTTAGAGGATTTAAACATTTAAGTTTAAATCTCGCTCACTCTTTTCGCACATCACATTTCCACATTAAGATATCTACTTATCTTCCACCACAACTATGTTTGTGGTGGACTTAATGTAATGAACTTCCGAACTCTACCATTCGGTTAGTCATTTTACGGAAATGACCCATTTTGAGGCGTTTGACCCAAAAAGTCTTGTGCCTATAACTTTTATGCTTATCAAAGACTTATTTAATCATAATACTTATTTCTAAACAACCCTTAAGGGTCGTTTGCCCGATTTATCGACCAAGGGTGTTTTGGTCAACTTTAGTCCTTCCTTTTACGACGAAGGACTTTCAATAATATATTTGACCAAAATCGCGCATGTAGCTATAATCCTATTTACACGTACCTGGCTCGGGTCAACGTATTGACCCGTTTTAATACCTTGCCTTAATAATTTGCTAATTCATAGCAACACAAATTCCATAAGCGTTTTATCCTGTGAGCGTAAGACTCGACAAGCACTTATTAGTCGTTGTTTGTCAAATGGTGTTAACATCACCATTTGACTCGTTTGGTCTAAACGACCAAACATTTTGTACTTATAATTGAATGGTATTTATTTACCATTTCATTTATTTAACCCATTGCAGATTTCTCACCATATGGTTATATCTCTTAATTCTGTTTCTTACGCGTTTAACCCAACATGGCTTACGCCATAGGATGTCGTTTAAGCTTCAACTTTTATCGTCTACACATGACTATATTACCGTTTTACCCTTATTATTCGTTTTGGCTTACTTTATAAAGTAGTCATTCGAAAACTCATTTTATATATGTCATCTCATGACCAATTTACCATTTCGCCCCTTTTTTCCATTAAACATGGTTTTTATCATTTTTATTTGTTCCGACCCGTATCATTTCACATCGGAACCCAGATTTCAGATATAACATTTGTCGTATTTATAACCTACAAACTAAATACGTATCCTACAAAAAGGGTGTAAGCTTTACTTACCTTACATCCAAATTATGTCTTTCCTTCATATTTGATTTGTTTGACCCGCTTCCTTCCCAAGCTTCCACCTAGCTTGTCAAGCATCAAACTACCTTTTATCATTCGTAGGATGGTTAGATTAGTCATCATTATTAAGAATATCTCACCTTACGGACTTTACATCAAAATTACCATTTGATCTCATTTTGGTCAGTGCCTATTAGCGTAAGTGATTATACTATGAAGCTCGACAATTTATTTAAACACTTTGTCAAGCATCCGGCAGGCATTATTTTTATGCTACCATTTTAACTACTTTCTGATCTAAGTTCATGTTATTATTAACACCAAGTTAACTTAGCTCTCGATTATCAAAGATAATTTATTCTTTCATTATGCAAAATCTAAGGGTTTTCATCTATAAGCAAAACCCTTTTCATCATATTACTAGGCATTCATCCGAATATCTAATCTAATCAAGTTCTACATACAAACTAGTAGACAACACGATTTCACTAAGGCATTTTAACGAACATCTTGTGGGCGAGATTTTTATGCATCTATCATCAAATTCATGGTTAACTATTAACCAAGTTTTAGCATCAAAATCAAGCCTCTAGGTCTAGTGTACATGAAGAACATCTAGAACCTATATCATAACATCAATCCTCATAATTTTAACACTCTAATTCAAGTGTTCATCATCTTATCATAAAACCCACTTAGCACATATATGATTAGCTAACCAAAACACTAATTCATAGCACTAATTTAACAATTTTACATCTAGGGTTTGCTCATAGACTTATACTCATGTCAATTTCAGTATAACATTCAACATTCTCATCAGAATTTCGTTTATGGATGTTAATCATGATTTCAAAATACCACCGAATAACAAAATTTAACATACCTTGTGATCTCCTAACTTGGGTGATCACGAAATTAGTTAAAGCCCTGATTTTATAGCTCGATTTCTCTTTGATTGGTGAATTTGGGGGTTTAGGGTTCTTAAAGAGAACCCTTTTTTTCTTCTCCTGTATACATCGACCAAACACACACATGTGTGTGTTTTGGTGTTTTATTGTTTTAATTAAAAACATGTTTCTTTTTTGCCCCTTTTAATACCTTACGTTTGAAAGTTATTCATGTTTTCCTTTGTTATCTACTAACATTTAGTTAACTAGGTTATTTATTCCTAGTTACGTTACCCTTGATTATGACCAACTCATGTTTATATATATACATATATATAATTTTATATTTTTAGGGTGTTACACCACCAACCTATCGTTTCCACTATGGTTTTCTTACGCTTACAATATTCAATTCCACCACCTATTTCCAGTTGCTAATTAAAGTAACAGGTTTATTCTCGATAAGTTGATCTCGATATCGATATAACAACCCAAAAACTTTTAACGGCCGGCATATTATTAAACAACCCAAAAAGACATCCTCTAGCAAGTTGCTAAGGAACATCCAATGATACACAGTTTGGAGACTTAATAGTTATCAATGTCTTTTTTATAATTCCAGTTTTATTGACTTAAGAGTTAAGACTTAATCGGTTTTTCTTTATTTTAAGTTTCTCCTTTGACACATGTTGAATAATCTAGTACAATACAAACATAAAATACAAAGTTAATTCATATAAATTAAATATATACCAACAGTATTACGAAACCATTCATTCTTTTTCCGTATTAAGAATATATTAGTTTGACTATGGTCCTAGACATTATATTATTCTATTCAATCATTCCACATTATGTATTATGGTATCACAGTGTTCACACCACACCTTTTGGTCTATTTAAATCCACACACTCATTTATCTTTTCGTACTCCAACTCAAGAACCATGTCCAGAACCATCATCCTCTTCCTCCTCCTCGCCCTCTTCTCTATGTCGTCCTCCGAGGCCCGACTCGTGCCCGCTCTTTCAGAGGCCGTCACCTCCACCATCTCTGCCGCGACACAAAAGGTATGGTAACACTCCTGGTTGATTTACATGACAAACTCTTAGTCGATTAATTTCTAATTTAAAGGTTTCTTTCCTTGTAGGGCACTGTTGTTGAAGATAGTTGTAACGGTATCGCGACAGACGAGTGTTTGGAAAGAAGGACACTCGTCGCTCATCTCGACTATATTTACACCAATGACAAAAAACCTTGAGAAATTATAGGGTCTGTTCGATCGATCTTTTTGTTTCACTATAAGTTGTGTGGCGTTAATTAATTTGCTTGATTTGGCCATATATATAAAAATATATATATAGTTGTGTACATGAAAAGGAAATCATAAAATATATGAATCAAAGAGGGCCAGAAAGCAAGATACAGATGGTAGATCGAGGGACTGATGTTTGTAAAAAGTTTGTTTGTTTGTTTGTACGTTCATATACGATGTATACCTTCAAATCATATATATTTTTTTTGGGTAAATTCAAATCATATATATTTAATAAACAATATATCACTTTAACTGATTTACCATTTAATTCGTATAATT
Organism: Helianthus tuberosus; assembly: GCA_030545235.1. Lineage (NCBI taxonomy): Eukaryota > Viridiplantae > Streptophyta > Magnoliopsida > Asterales > Asteraceae > Helianthus > Helianthus tuberosus. Next base: position 142,756,517 of record CM060402.1, on the reverse strand, counting down.
ATCTATATCCAAACGTCACTTATCAGTAAAACTTAAAAAAAAACATCACAACCTTATTTCTTGCATGGGTGGAGGGATGTGGTTTGGCCACGCCTCCGAGTAGTAGTGGCCCATTCACCCCAGTTTACACGGCAAAAACACTGTTTTTCAATCACACGTCGAATCTAAATAATACGTTAAAAGATTCTAATCTTATCGTCACATAAAGCTACATGTTTTTTGTAACATTTACGTTACTAGCCTGAAAAAAGGGACAATGTTTCCTATGCTAAAATTCTTTGGAGATGTGTGGGAAACGAATATTAATATTTATTTTTTAACAAAAAATAAATAAACTAACGCGTATACAGTACATATATGGGTGATGAATTATTACGACACCATAATAGTCGACAAAGGCCGGCTACTAAATGACGTTTTTTAATCAAACACTAGTTAAATATATTCAATTTGGAGCTGGACTACTTGGTAGAGGCTTAGAGGTCTGAGGTTCAATCTTGGGCAAGTGGAATTCTTTAGAATTATTAGTGTAATAAAGTAGAAGCAAACGTTGTGATTCAAAAAAAAATTGTATCGATACTTCTTGAATAGTTAAGTTACAAAAAAAAAAAAAAAACAAAGAAATAAATAAATGTTATAAAAGTTAAGGCTGAAAATGTGCACTGAAGATCAAGGATTGTAGGACTAGAAGCATTTGTGGGAGTGTTATTTAATTATCAGAAGAGCATGGTGATGAATGTTACAGAGAAATAGACTTGTGGAATTTGATATAATAAAAAGTTAGTCAACTGAATTAATTCATATAGTGGGGTTGGGAGGGGTCAAGTCCAATATCAATTATAGCCTAAGGAGCTGGTTTTTATACGTTTTCTGCATCAGACAAGCTAAAACTGTTAAGAACGTCATTATCGGTGAATAGTTGGAATGTGGAACCAAAACAAACTCTAGTTTGGCTGTTTCCATTGGGTCTTAGTCAATCAGCAAATGTCACAAGTTATATAAATCGAAATTGATATGATATAGTGTAGAATTTATATAAATTTCTATGCTTTTGTCAAATGTAGGGCATGGTAATCTTGTGAACCGATAATATATTATATATGGTTTTTATAAACACACACCTTGACCGCAATATGCACATTGTATGTGTTTTCTCGTTTCGCACTTAGTACCTAATGAATCCCCAAGATCCTATTAACTTGAATAGGTGAAGGGGTATGGTACCAAAAAAGCCGCGCGGGCCAATCAGGTCGCGCGCTGAACCATACTCCTTATTCATTAATCTGATTAATCTGTAGACCCCGCGCGGGCTTCTAAGGCAAAACCTAGGCCACGCGCGAGGTCCAAGCAAGATATAACATTAGTTTTCACACTTAGCATCCTGAATAAGAGCCCTCAGCACCTAAGCCCTGCGCCGGCTAATTGAACACACACCAAGGGGCGCACAAGGGTAGCGGCGCAGAGCCATTTCAGTAAGCATCAAAGGTACAAGTGGCAGAAGAATGAGTCAATCAGCGTCCAGCAGGCTGTACCTTATCGTGCTCCACGATCAACAATCGTGCAGGAGACAAAAGGTACACAAGGACGCCTATGTGGCACCAATCAGGGGGCGGCGGCAACTGCCCCATGATCTCCATTCACCTGCTGATGTCAGAGGGACGACAACCCGGACACGTGGCTCCACAAGGTGGAGAGGATATAACAACCCTCCTAAAAATATTTTTGGATACCCTAAATGTCCCTAAATATACCCTGTATGTGAAAACCGGACCCGGAATAGCCCTACACTTATTAAATTCAAAAAGAACGAAGTTCAGGAGTCGCTCGCGGGGCGCGAAAACCTTGGTTAGGTCTGTCGCGGGCCGCGACTACCTTTGATTGCCGGACAAGTTATAGTGCCACGTGGCACATGACTCATCAGGGCTATATCGATGACTGGTCAAAGCTATAGTTGACACGCAGTCCCTCGCGGGACGCGAAGGCCCTAACCTTCTTCTTCGCGGGGCGCGAGCCGCCTTAATCCGAGCCTATAAATAGCAGTCGACGAATTCATTTCAATTCGTTCAGTTTTCTTTTCTCTCTCAAATTCTCTGATAGTAAAAATTTTGCTCGAGTTTAATACCCACTATATAGCGAAGCCCTGCCTCGTTGTAAGTACTATAACAATGCTATTACCCTACACGATCGATTTAGAATTCCGTAATGCATGTCGGCTCTGCCCGACTCAGTCATTGGAATTCTGTCTCGTGTGTACACCTGATTGATTTAGAATTTCCGTAATGCATGTCGGCTCTGCCCGACTCAATCATTGGAATTTCTGTCTCGAGTGTACGGTTAATTTAAATTGGGTTATCTTACTAACACGTGTGCATTATTTGATTTACTAGATAATAATCAAGAGATTCTCAGGAAGCCTTAGAATTATCTAAACTTGCAAAGTGAGTTAATCCTTCTTTTTATAAACTGTTTTTACAAAACCTCAATGTTTTAAATTATATTTCACAGTGATTGAGTATTTGTAATTCTACAATTATCGTCGGTATGTTGGGGTTTTGTATACAAAATTTGTTACTACACTGTGAATAGTAACATTACCACCAATCATGGATTAACAGTACCGTGAGTGGTAATTAAGGTAGAATGGTAAACAAATGTAATTGCAAGATCGCCCTCAATGCTTTAAAATGATAAAACCTGTTTTGATTAAATTAGGATTCACTCACCAGTATTTCTTGCTGACAAAATGTTTTAAAACGCGTTTCAGGTAACATAATATGGAAGCCCAATAGAAGCCAGCTGGAGAGCACTGAAGGCTTGAGAAAGTGGCTATAAAAGTTACCTAAAATAAACAAGACATTTTGTTTTCAATAATTAGGGTTTATCCTTAACAATGTATTGTCAAATGAACTTGGGTTTTATCCCCATGAATTATTATTATAAAAAGTTTGGTGTTTTACTCTGATAATTATATTTCCTAACTATGGTCCTGATGTATTCCGCTGCCAAATTAATAAACACCGATACCACCCGCTCTGAGTAGCTCGCGACCGCCCGCTCCCGGGCAGAGGTCGGGGTTGCGACAGAAGGTGGTATCAGAGCTACAACCACTAATTTAAGCCAGAAAAGTGTTCTGCTGACACTAAAATTTCAAATTTTGTGTTAGGAAATAAATTATGTGATTATGTGTTATGTGACTATTTGTTAGTTTACAGTATGAGTGATCAAAGAACAGCGGACGCTTATCGTCATTTAGATAGTTCACAGAAAAACGAGGGAACATCATCCCAGCCTGATCCTTCAGGATATTCAGCAGATATGGAATAGGGAATATTTATTTTTAAGGCACAATTGGATGAACCTTTTACTACTAAGAAAAGAGGTTGGTTTAATAGAGGAGCAACAGAGAGCCATAACTAGAGCCAATAAGGAGGCCGATGCACAAATCCAGGAAGTAACCAGTAGACCACCTTGGGAGGAAGAACTAGATAGACAGTTGGCCAATTTCCATATGTTAGCCACTACAGCCGTAGACAATGACCAAAACCAAGTAGTCGAACCTCCACTGTTACCCTTATTCCCAGACCAACCGATGCTAGAATTTCACTCCGAAAACCAACTCCTGATACCTGCATTTAACCCAGACACATCCCCAAGAATCCCAACTCCACGTCCTCCAGGATATGATCCATGGTTTGATGACAATAGGTCATATTCAGCCTTATACCCTCCTGAAGAAGAACTAAAACCTTTAGAACCTGATCCGTGGGAGGATATAGATAGGACATTTTTCGAAATGAATAGCGGAGACCCCTACGAGGAACCCATACCTCCACCTGAACCATTAGATCTACCAATGAGTAGACAACAGGTGCAGGAACTCCATCAGTATGGAGAAGATCAAGTGAATGAGGGGAATAGAATCTCGGGCAGGGGTTGGGGGTTGCGACAGGTGCGGTCGAGATTTCCGGCGAAAAGTAACACTAAAAAATATTTTTTCATGGAGTGCGCCCGCCCACCCATAGCTTGGGGTGGGTACGCCCCTGAATGTAAACCCAAATACGAGTTAAAATATTTTTCATATTTAAACCTTATTATGTGATCAATAGTTTAAATTTCATATTTGAATACTTATACTTTATTAGTAGAGCCATTTTATTGATATAGGCCAATAATTTTTGAAATTATACCTAAGCAATATCAGTTAATCGTATACAAGAGAAAGGCGAATAAATTTATTTGTTATCTAAATAGTTTTTCAATGTTTAATTACATGATATAAAAATAATTAAAAAAAACTTTCAAAAGAATTGATTAATATGAGCAAGAGAATGCAAGCTTGTGACATTATTATCAAATACACTTACTTGGTTACTTGTCTTATTTTGTTATGAAAACAAACACTTTTTATTATTCAATCTACGTCATACACATACACACGACTATAACCTAGTGTACATAATATTGAGATGGTTTCTTTCACTCCACCACCAACACTTTTTACATAAGAAATAGATGCATGTACTAAATATATATAATATATATATACACACACACACACACACACATAGGATAGGGTTCTAGAGTGAACACTAGATTAAAAGTGAACTGTGTGAACCAATCTGAGCCATTAATTGTTTAGATCTTGTAAATTTTAATAGTGGCAATTTTGTAATTGTTTATGTGTGAAAAATAAATGAAAAGGGTATAAATGTAAATTGTTAATTACTTTTCTCTCCAATTAAATACTTAATTATATCCTCTCTCATTTTTTTTTCTCTCACCAATTAACTAATTTTTTAATTCTAAAAAATATAACCATTATAAAATATTGTTCTATCTAGAACATAATTAAAAATACTGTGGAAGTGAATGTACATATATATATTATATGTATTCACAACTTAAAGACGTATGTACATATATGTACTTTAACAAATATTGTTCTACCAGATCATCTTCCTTAAGTGTACATATCCAATTTGTAATGCACACATATGTACATTCATAATATACTTCTAAAAAGAAGTTAATGATATGGTTGTTCAACATGATAAGTATGTGTATAGCAAGTATCTGAGATGATTGTTCGGCATTGTACATATGTGTACATACCAGTCTCAACACGTGTATACATATATGTACATAAACAAATCATATTCTTAACACATATATACACATATGTACATTATTGCATCTATGTTCAGAACAAGTGTACATTATTAAATCATGCTTAGATTAATCATTTTTTTTCAAAGGTACATATATGTCCTATATTAAACTATGTAAAAAACAATTTCTTCAATTGGCAAATGTTCACATATACGTAAAATATAAAATCAACATCATAAAATGAATGTAAATATCAAAATAACAAAAATCTAACATGATTAGGTAAAATAAATATATATCTGAATGTGTTAGATAAATTACTATAAAAATGTAAGTAAAACGTGAAGGATCAATAGTTTTATTCAAAATCAACTAGCATTTTAAAATCACTTATTAGTTTATTATGGTATCTGATTTCGTAATTTTGTTTACAGAATATTTAATTGAATTACTAAAATATATATTGTTTAGGAAAGATTAAATTTAATTACTAAAAGAGTAAATTACAAGTTTTGTCCTTTATGTTTGTCCAAAATTTCAGGCGCTCTCCTTTACCTTTAAAATTGATGAGTTTTGTCCTTAATGTTTCCAAATCGTGCACGTTATGTCCTTTAGGCCAAACCCAGTTAATTTTTTTTGTTAAAACTGGTCATGTGCAAGGCATGTGAGGGTACTATTGTAATTTCATTGCCCAAGGACTATTTTGTAACAGTAGCATATGCAGCCAGCAGGTCTTCCTTTTAGAGAATGCAGGTTTGTAAGAAGTTGGCCGACAACTTTTGTACATTTTCTCTCTCTACAATTTATAAGAGCATACTTATAAAATACCCACCAAATCTCGTTCATCTTAATTAAAAATATCTCTCTCCTCTCTACCAAAAACCCACCACCACTCAGACGGCACAGGTTGGCCGGCCCTGGATCTCCTTGAAAAGAGTTTCGCAACATGCTATGAATTGTCCAAATTAAAGCTAACATAAATAAAATACTCATAATTATAAAGTGGTTCCTTTTAAATGAAAATATTGTATAAAATTAAATAGAAACTTGTCCCAAATAAGAGGATATATAAATCTAGAAATATTGATCAAGTAACATGTTTGGTAAGCCTCTTTAGTTGTATCGTAGTCCAACGCCAACGTACAAATAAATTTTGTTTGAAAGCTGTAGCAAATTCTCATGCTTGCGAAACACAATCTAGACTATGATGTTATTGCGCTATAGCTGAAGTAATATTGAAGAGGAAGTAAAAATTCGGGATTGAGGCTATATATCTCAAGTTCGAATCTGATGCCAACAGGGTTTTACCGCAGTTGTCCTTTGGGCACGGGTTTTGTTCGGAACTGGAGATGGTGGGTTTGGGTTACCCGACATTTTCTGTTGTTGTGGGCGTATGGGGTTGCCTTTTACCATAATTGGGTAATACTGTTTAGCCGAATTTTTATTTTGTTGACCGTTAAAAAAACACAGATATTATTAATGGTACATTAGAACATTGTGTAACTCCTCATTATACCAGTTAAATTGATATTCAAAATGTTAATGATTACATTTTTTTTTTGCTTGATCGGACTCTAGATTATGGTTTCTACTTTAGTTGAAGACTTGAAGTATAGGAAAAACACACGAAAATAGATACAGAGAAAAATTACTAATGATCAAGAGTTCTTTCCAGCTACAAGTTAATTTCATGTGTAATTTCAGGCTCGCGAGTTCTTACTCGAGCAATGCGTATTACTTTAGTTTCTTTTACCCTAAGAGACAGGCGGTTTCTATTAGAATAGACAGTCACCCTTCTTCTTTTGCTCTTCATTCTTTTGTTTATATAAGTTTTAACATGTATGGTAATTTATTTTCCTTTCGTGTTATAACTTTTTTTATTTATTATGAACGTTCATGTGCATGAACAGCCACGCCAACTGATACCTCTCATCTACTCTAACAAGGGTCATTTGTCAACTTCTAAATGATTAAGTGCTGAACCAGTAAGAGGTATGAACTATGAAGAGCTTGTATAATGCTTAACCATTCAGAGACAAATGTCTGACCAATTCAGATTAGAGGTCTTAACCATTCAGACTCAGTATAATGTTTAATCATTCAGAGTCAAATGTATGAACCATTCAGACATTTGCTCATGAAACAAACAGTCTGAACCATTAAGTGTTGAACCAGTAAGATGTCTGAACCATTAAGAGTCTTATTAAAAGGTAAATAAAAAGCCTCTAAGAGGGTATATTGGGTGTGACATGACATCTTTCTAGCACATCAAATATTATTTTATAATTTCTAATCTTTACCACAAACTATATGATATTACTTTATTTAACTTGTATACAACGAGTCTCATGTCTAATATCCATATATATGGCTTCATAAACAAATTCATGTGTTTTTACTTTTTAGTAAATTAAAGATTTTATTTATCTTGTATATATAAATGTTACTAGTTTAGAAACATGTGTATCACGGAGACTGTGTATTGCACGAGCTTAATAAAAAAGATTTTAATCTAGATAACAGAAGTGGCATACGAACTAGTAATAAATACTAAAGAATTATAAAACGATAAACGTAGATAACAGAAGCAGAGAAAAAATACAGGTTGTACATTTATATATATCGAAGGGGTGAAAGGTGAAAAAAAAAGAAGAGAAAAACAATTATTTTTGGTTGTGCTCAAATGTGACAATGAATAATGGAAAGTTACTTATTTGTTATTCATTAGGCATAGATTGATAATAATAAATTTATTAAGTCAAAACAATCAATCTCTTTACAAGAAAACTCCAACAAAAGGGTTTCTCAATGGCATACCAAGATATGATTTTATCCTCAATATCGTCATTCAAACCTGTTATTCTGTATTCCTTGGTGTGTATATATATAGCAAGTAGTACTATGAAATAACTGCAAAGTCAAGGTTAGCCAACTCCCAATGCTTCACCAATTTTAACGATTGATCAGCTTAAAAATTGCATAGTTTATTTTAGGGGTAACTTGGTAAAATAGTAACTAAGTTTTAAAAGTGTTCCAATTAAGGTACTCAATTTTCAAAAGTGTTTCAATAAGGTCACTCAACATTCATTTTTCATTAAAATTAAGGGTTTTGTCATTTATTTCATAGGTAACCGTAGTGATGTCATTGATTTTTAATTAAAATTAGAGTAAACTGCAATTTTACCCCATGGGGTTTAAGCCAATTGACACTCTGACCCCCTCCATGGAAATAATTGCAATTTACCCCCCCCCCCCAACGTTGATTTTATGTCGCAATATTACCCCCTACCGTCAAATACGTTAACAGGTCTGTTAACTGAGATGTGAAATGACTATCTTACCCTTTCATATTACCCCCTATGGGTTGTTCTACTTTGTAATATTACCCCCTGGTGTAAAATGACTAAATTGTCTTTTCTTATTACCCCATGTGGTTTGTTGTACTCTGCAATATTACCCCCCGGTGTTGAATAGTTCTTGCAAACCTTATCCCCTGCAGAAAAAAAAAAAACTTTCCCGCCTAAACCACCATCAGCCGCCATCACCCACCTCCACCACCATCAGCCGCCACCACCCACCTCCACCTCCATCGCCGCTACCCACCTCCACCTCATCTCCTCCACCACCCACCTGAAACACAAATTACAATCTTGGGATTTTAAACAACATGAAAACGAAACAGAGATTTTAAACAACATGAAGGTCATCAAATTACAATCTTGTTTAAAATCTCTGTTTCGTTTTCATGTTGTTTAAAATCCCAAGATTGTAATTTGTGTCTCAGGTGGGTGGTGGAGGAGATGAGGTGGAGGTGGGTAGCGGCGATGGAGGTGGAGGTGGGTGGTGGCGGCTGATGGTGGTGGAGGTGGGTGATGGCGGCTGATGGTGGTTTAGGCGGGAAAGTTTTTTTTTTCTGCAGGGGATAAGGTTTGCAAGAACTATTCAACACCGGGGGGTAATATTGCAGAGTACAACAAACCACATGGGGTAATAAGAAAGGACAATTTAGTCATTTTACACCAGGGGGTAATATTACAGAGTAGAACAAACCATAGGGGGTAATATGAAAGGGTAAGATAGTCATTTCACATCCCAGTTAACAGATCGGTTAACTTATTTGATGGCAGAGGGTAATTATGTGACATAACAACGTTGGGGGGTGCAATTATTTCCATGGATGGGCTAACAGTGCCAATTGGCTCTAACACCAGGGGATAAAATTGCAGTTTACTCTTAAAATTAAGTGTTCCAATTTTTGTTAACGTCGAGTGACGACGTGGATTTTAATTTGTTTTTAAAAATTTTAATGTAATTAAAGTGTTTAATTTTTAATAAATATAATTTCATATATTAAAATAACCCGACCTCAACATCTTATGCTCCATTTTTTTCTTAACACATGAAAAAAAGGACATGACTCGATTTGAATGTTAAGTAATCTGTTTGAGATAAAAACGATACGAGTGACCTAATTAAAACACTTTTAAAATTTGATTACTATTTTATGACATTTTCCCTGTATTTTAAATTTAAATTACGCATTTCCTATCCATTTTCTTTCTCATTGTATTTATAAGGATTAAAAAATTTTCTTGATCTTCTTATTAGATTTGTTTTATGTCCATAGTTTAGGTCTTATAAACATTCCTCGATACTATACAGAAATTGCAAACTAAAATGCTTGATGTGAATATTAAACCGTCTAAATATTGCCAACCTAAAATGCATTGAGCTATGTTTACGCGATAGCATAAATTTTATATAGCTACCAATAATCACATGCAACTAAAAGAAATCATCATGTATTTTCTTCTTTTCATTTATCATTTGTTAAAAAAAATTATTTTGATTAAACCATCATATTATATAGTTTTCCATTCCGTATATGTTTTGCTTTAGTTTATGGAAACATGTCACTTTTAAGTTATTTTTAGAACCTCATAAAAGTGTATTAAAATTCAAAAAATGACAATTTAGAAACAACCAATTACAAACAAATGACAGGTAAACCAATAACAAGTTGCACTGTAAACCCCTTTTTAATAGCAAAACCGATCCTACTAAAGACAAAGCTATGTGTCTTAAGGGTCGGAACATTACTATGCACGACCCTTTGAACCATGTTCATAAAATTCCACGTCCCCAGAGCTAGGAAACCAAATATATCAGAAGCAAAGGAGATCAACACGTGTTGATTCTTTAAACAAGTTTTCTCGTGTTTAGCAACTTTACCTGATTCTGTCTTCAACGTTGCCTGACCAGCAACAAACCCATTGCCCCTAAGCCCTTTAAGTTATTTTAATTATATTTAGAAAGCATATATTATTATTTATCCAGAACACTCCTAAATCCCATTTTCGTTGAGTGAGGTTGTCATTCCAGTATTGATGAAAAGATAATTTAATAAATAATTAATTACTAACAGACTGAGTAGATATTTGCTAATGCATATGTAAAATCATACCTAATTAAGAAAATAAAATACTAATAGTGTTAGAAGTAAAAGTATAATGGGTGTTAGTATATAGGAATGGCATGTCACAAAAGATGAAACTGACGTATCCGAACTTTATGAGTTGGTCGTCGCGTTGATCAAAGATTTGCCAAAAGTCTTCCATATGATAAATTCTAGCGTCATCAGAATTTGTATTTTTAAGACTTTCTGGATATGTTCACAGTGCTTTTCCAAAAAGACAAAAGTTACTATTATCTGACTACTGATTATTTAATTATCGGGCCAATCGATTTAGACCAACTATTTATACCATTAAACGAAGAACGTCATGCTAAGGGTACTCGGGGCACTCCCCTAAGAGGAGAGTCCCCTCTCTTACGCACACCCAATCAGGTTATGCCACGTCAACTCCCCTCTTAAACTCCACTCGCACCCCAATTTGATGGCGGCACTCCCCTCTTAGGGTAATTGTTTTTTTTATTCAAAAAAAAAAAAGAAAAAAAAAAAGAAAAATTTTCATTGGTTGAAAAAAAGGGTGGCCCACCTTCTCTCTCCTTCCCTTCTTCGGTGCCTCCTCCCCGATTTGGCCCCCCGATTTGGCTCCCCTCTTGGATGGCAGCACTCCCCCGCTCGGCAACTTTGGTCCCCGAAGGGAGTCACCGAGGGTGCCCCGCTTAGCCTAATGAAGTGGTAGTGGAGTGGTAAGGAAGAGTCTTGATGTTTTAAGGGACCCAAGTTTGATTCCTGTTCTCCCCATTATTTTCTGCGGTACCTGGTGATGATGGAACACTAGGCGAATAGGTGGAGATCGCTAGTTCGATCCTTGAACTGGACGTGTTTTACCTCACCGCATTGCCGTGCCTTCAGGCGAGTGTTCACGGGCTCGAAGGCGAGTGTATCTCGATGTAGTGAATTTCGTCAGTAGCTCATTTAAAAAATTCGTTGGCCGTTCAATAAAAAACGAAGAACCTCATGAAGCATGTAAAATATTCCATATCCTTTGGGTGCTAGTGATATGGGTATATGTAGAGTATGTTGTGGATGTTGATATGGGCTAAAATGTATTTGTTTTATATCAAGTTATTACCTATTTTATGGGTTAAAATGTAATTGTTTTTATATGAAATTATTATATATTTTAGAGTAAATTTCAAAGTTCGTCCTTTATGTATGTCTAATATATCAAAGTATGTCCTTTATCTTTAATAACCTCAGAAAACATCCTTAATGTTTGCAAATCCTTACATGTTACGTCCTTTAGTCCTAATCCAGTTACTTTTCATGGTTAAATTTGACTAAGTCAGCCCCACATAAGGGTATTTTGGTCATTTTATCATAAATATTAAAATAAATAATCATCAAAAACAATAAATATATACAGACTAATCTCATTCCCCAATAACATCATCATCACCAGCCATCTATCTTCCCAATCTCATTCCCCAAAACTCTCTGGGCCACCCCTACGACAACTGCAACATCGGAGGTCGACCTCCGACGACCTTGATGGAGGTGGGAATGGTGTTGACAGTTCTGTTGTTGTTGAGACCCACATATGCGGGCTACAACTTCATAAAATACAAATAGCAGAATTAGGAGGAGCTTTACCGGCGGTGTAGTCTTCACCGGAGCAGATCTCAGGCCGTCGGCCGTCGTGTTGCTCCGACGACCATTGTATTCGCCCATTGTATTCGCCTCGGTTTTCTCACCCGAAACCCCAGGCACAACATCTAGTACGGTAACCACCGAAAAACACCTCCAAAACGGAGATCTGTACATCTGAAGCTTTTCCGGCAATGTATCGAACGGATTTTGGGTAAGTATTTGACGGATTTTATGTAAGTATCATCTCAGGTTCAACATTTAACCTTGTCGCCATCATCGTTTTCTTGCAAACCCATCCCAGAACAATAGCAGTTAACCTGCAATTTATTTTTGAAAGTTTCAAGAACCATGGGTGGGGAATTTATTTTGTGGGTTTAGGAAGATGGAGCATAAGGGAAAAGCCTACATGGCAGAAGTGAAGAAGTGAGAAAATGAAAAAATTTGGGGGCGGTGACTTCGACGGCGGCGGTGTCTAGATGACGATGATAACAAGAATCCGGCTAGCATCATCGCCCTCCTTCAGCGACCAGGTTTAATAAATAAATTTGGGGGTCCTTGTTTTGAGGAAGAAATATGGGGATCTTTGATTTGGGGAAGAAAGTGTGTGTGAAGAGATGAGGCAGATCGGTGATGGTGGTGGCAGGTGAAGTGGTGGTGGTGGTGGCACATGGTGGGTTGGTGGTTGTTATAGATGGAGAAAGTGTGTGTGAAGAGAGAAGAGAGATGAGAGAGAGCGGTTGTGGAGGTGGCAGATCGGTGATGGTGGTGGTGGCAAGTTGGTTGTGGTGGTGAGGGTTATGTATGTGGTGTCTGTATTTATCTATAAGTATATACACATATATAATTTTAAAATTGTTTTATTTATTGTTTTATAATTATTTATTTTAGCATTTAGGATAAAATGACTAAAATACCCTTATGTGGGGTTGACTTAGTCAACTTTAACCATGAAAACTAACTGTGTTAGGACTAAAGGACATAACCTGATTGATTTTTCAAACATTAAGGATGTTTTCTGAGCTTATTAAAGACAAATGACATACTTTGATATATTACACATACATAAAGGACGAACTTTGAAATTTACTCTATATTTATAAATGTTTTGTAAACGAAATGTTCAAAATAAACTTAAATTGGTTTATATTGAACTTTCATGACAAAAATAATCCAGGAATAATAAAGGCTATCAAACCCGGAGAAAAAATAGAAGAAAATGTCCGGACACGCCCCATGCTCGGATTCGAAACCCATCAGACACATCTAAAAGCCTACCATGCGATGATCAAGACAAAGAAAGTCAGGCTTGCTCTGTGCCTTGAAGGCACGCCACATGCCTCGACAGTACAAGACAAAGGAAATCTTCTGGAAGATTTGGAAGATCCCGTGGGGCCTACAAAGTTGACCACGACCCGTGCTCACGAGACATGCCACGTGTCTTGATAACTGGGAACAGTCGGTCACTTGGCCATGCACGGCCCCGGTTGTCTAGGCACGCCCCATGCTTGGCCCCAGCATGCCTATAAATAGAAGCTCAACCATCATTTTACTTGCTCATTCACTCCCTCCCCCCCCCCCCCTTTTTCTCCACTACACACTTCTCTTTTACCCACACTCTCTAATCATAGTAATCATTAAGATAAACTCAAGAATCATTAGTGGGTGTAATTAAACTTTTTTTTATGATTTATATAATCTTTTCAAGTTTGATCACATCTTCTTTCATGGTCAATCTTGGCTAGATTCTTGAGGGTGTTTGAGGCAAGTTTACCCCCTTGATGGTGAGCTAATAAAGAAGATCACGAGTAAGCAAGGGGGTGTGTGTGTATGTGTTAATGACTTTAACCAATTAAATAGTTTATTGAAAGTGAGTGAAATAACAGTATAGCCATTGACTTGGGTCATTAGAGTTTTCGCCTAATCTTTAAAATCTACCAATAATCATGCAACGCCATTGACTTGGGTCGTCCATGTTTTCTATCTTTATGTAGAGTCAAAACATGTTGACGCTCTTAACTGAAGTTAGAGGTTTTGAAAGGGACTTCGAGTTTGGTAAGCTATTGCCTTTGTGTGGAAATAACACCAAAGTGTGAAGGACTTAGTTTATATAAAAGTAAGTACCTTAGGGGAATTGACGACTCACCGACGGACTAAATAGGGACAAGTAATATAAAAACCTTAAACTATCTAATTAGTTAAAGATATATTCCGATCTCGAGTGGCGTTTCCCTGCTAATTCAAAGCGGGTGGATCGAGTGTGTTAGGATTCCGAACCAGATTCTGCACAATAATACGCATTGACACACACAATTCGTCATCTGACAATCGAGCCCTTACGACCCCATGGCCTGATCTAGTTAACAAAGTATCAAGAGATATGTTGATCCTAAAACACTCATATTCCTATCTTTGATTACTACCCTTTTATTTTCCTCTTGAGCCATTTAATTTCTTTTATTTATATTTATTCTTTTTTAAAACTCAACCTTTGGACTTGACTAGACGTTAACGACGACTCGGTACCAAAACTCATATATCTTTGGACGAGCTCGGTATCTTATCATCACTATATTACACCAATGATGGATGCACTTGCTTAACGTGAGTTGTATTGTGATAATATCATATCATGTTTTTATAAATATTAAAACTTGAACTAGTGAAACAACCTAAAAAAACTACTATTTTTTTTTGAACGGCCAACAAACTCAATCCCGAGTACTCTCGGGGCACCCACTGGACAAACGGAGTACTCCGAGAGTAACCCGAGTCCACCACCAATTCCGGGGAAAACCCGGTAACCCACCCGCCCGTAGGTACGACGGTGAAATTACCGGTAAAACCCGTTTGGCTCAAGGATCCAACCCAGGTTTCCCTGGGTCTCATATCATTGCCCACCAATGCCTCACTCTGCACCAAGTGGGAGTCGAACCTGCATCTCTCAAGAGAAATGCAAGCCCTCCACCACTTGATCTAGAGATCATTGGCAAAAAAAACTACTATTTTATAAGCACACCTGACCACATGAGATATCAAATCTAAACTCACATTAGGAAAAGGAATTAATATACAAGGATTTATAGAGAATTATTAAATATTTAGAAAATATATTATTATTCACCTATTGTTTGTTTACCGTATTTGTTTTATAATATACTAGGTTATAACCCGGGAATACTCCCGGGTTGTTAATCTATGTTTCTAAAAAAATAAATATATACATATATATGAATAAATGAAAATTTCATGATGAATAGGGTAGATTAATCAATGATACGAACGTCTGTAGAAGTAAACATTTACAAAATGTAATACTGAGAAAAACATTTATAAACCCTAATACTAAACACTTTAAGCAGCAACTCTTCATTAACTTCTACTTTAACACGTGCAAGACGTCATTCAGGAATACGGACCAAATCTTCTGTGCCTCTAAAAACCATCATATCAAATTTTGACTCCGTTACATCCAAAGTGGATCCAGGATGGGTCCACTGCAGAAACCTGCCATTATAACTCTTTGACGGACGGTCAACAACAGGGCAAGCTTACCATTGATAACGACGGTTCATGGTTAATGATGCCCAACCACCAAAGATGGTGATTAACTTTGGCCCACACCAGATCTCCCTCATGAAATTGGTTCTCCATTGATGGTTCTTTCTATGATTCGCTTTGATCGATCTTTCCTAATATGAAAATCACAAATTTCAAACCTTTATTTTCTCTCAATGCCCAAATCTCTCAGCCTCGAGATATCCGTCTCGCTGTGTTGCTCTATGCTCTACTCATATATTATTTGGCACCCAATACCATGCTTGTTAGGAGGAAAAATTCATGTCAATAACTACAATAAATGAATAAAAAATCAGTGAATTAACCAACTGAAAAGAAAAACATCAGTTTAAATACAATACAAAAAAAAAACATCAATTTAAATACAATATGTTTAGTAATCATAAAACCAATAAACATACCAAAAATATAGGATCATCGTCCTCAATCAGCTTTAAGAATGAAGGATTGTTGTTACTCGGATCCATACCTGCAAATTAATTATGAACGGTTTTAAACACGCAAAACGGTAAACTATTTATAGAAACAAACTCATAAGAGCGGGAAAAAATATAAAACAAAAAAAAAAGCAACGGTTTCAAAAAATGTAAAACAATTTATTTATAGAAACACAATCAATATTCCGGAAAAACATATCAGACCATAAATTAAATAAAATATGCAAAATCTTTAATGGATTGGTAATTAATACAATACAAAATTTACTACTAACAAAAAAATACAGTCAAAATAAATCAGCATAATCGATGAAACCTCCTAACATTATACCGGATTAAAAGTTAGCAAAAAAAAAAAAACAATAAAACTAAAATTACCTGTAAAATTGATCAGCCATGACCTGCAAAGTTAGTGATAATTATAAATTTAAAAACCAAAATACAGATAGAAAACATTATTCAACATACTGATTCTATAATATATACTGCTTACAATAACGTCTTCCTCAGGTGTGATTTTGGATATAAAGTTGTTTTCATGAACAAATGATTTAAACACCGAAAGAAAGAATGATGATGGTCCAAATGACTGAAACATAAGATAGTCATTTTTTTCTTATACAACTATCCCGAACAACTTTGGTTAAGCCATCACCAAGTACAGGGCCCAATTCAGTTTTTTTCAGTCTTACAAATCATAACTTGTTTCCATCAACAATCTTAACAGATTCTTTGTAAGGTGGTTGCTCTCCCCACATCATTGAAGCAAAGTCATTAGGTATTTGCTATGAGTTTAAGACAAAAAATGAGAAAAAGATAAACATCAGTTTACTTAAAATTTGATTATTTGATTAGTAACTATAAAACAAATAAACATACCAAAAATAATGGGTCATCTTCCTCAATAAGCTTTAAAAATGAAGGACTGTTGTTACTCAAATCCATATCTGGAAATAAATTATGAAGACTTTTTAAAAAATATAACGGTAAACTTTTTATAGAAACAAACTTATAATATCGGGAGAAACTTCTAAAACAAAACGTAAAAACAAACGGTTTCAAAAAAAATTTAAAAAAAAAATTATTTTTAGAAACACAATCAATATTCCAAAAAAACATATGAAACACTAAAAATTTATGGACCAGAGAAAAAAGATCAATCACAATCATGGACCAGAGAAGAAGCTCGAGACCACTGATTCAATTCATACCTTAATTGTCGAATGAAGAATGTTGTCTGGAAAAAAACTCACCACAAAATCATCAGATCAACTGGAATTTGATCTTCTTCTCCACTTATGAGGAATTGATAAACCCTAACAGATAATCATAAGACCGATTTGATGAAAAATGAGAAATCAAACAATGTAAAAATAAAGAACACAATCAATTCTTTAATCTGAATGGTAACTGATCATTATGTGATTATTAAGTTTTCTCATTGATAAGATGTTGATGATAAAATCGATTAGATCAAAGATGATACCTGATTAAGACTTCAAAACAAAACATTGTAGGAATCGGTCTTGATCATATGAAAAAACAAAATGCAACCATCATTAATAACATCAAAATCAACGATTTAAGATAAAATATATGAACAATATGAAAAGGAAAAAGGTTAGGGTTAACTTTTACAATCGACCGATGAATATCAATCTCATATTATAGATCCTTTGAATATGTAAGATGATTGATTAAATTAAAAAAAAACAAAGATTTATTAGATTAACAATATGAAAACAAAGAGGGAATGACAAAATAACATACCTAAGATTAAGAACGATCAGTGAAGAAGGAAGAAGCAGAATTAGGAAATTGGTATGTAGGGTTTGTGAAAAAATGAGGTTATGATAAATCGTGATTGTAAAGATAATATATAGGTTATCATACTAAAAATAAATCACTAAAATTTAAATTTGAGGTTTCAAAAATAAATCACTAACGAAATTTAAAATTGCTCAAAATTTTAAATTTAAAATTTGAATTCCGGAAATAGAAATAGAAACCTTAATTCCGAAAAATTATCATACTAAAAATAAATCACTAACGAAATTTAAAATTGCTCAAAATTTTAAATTTTAAATTTGAATTCCGGAAATAGAAATAGAAACCTTAAAATTTTAAATTTGAGGTTTCAAAAAACGTAACACAATTTATTTATAGAAATAGAAACCTTAATTCCGGAAAATTATCATACTAAAAATAAATCACTAACGAAATTTAAAATTTAAAATTTAAAATTTGAATTCTGAAAATTAAATCACTAACATCCAATCCCGTAAATTATCATACTAAAAATAAATCACCATTTATATATAGAAATAGAAACCTTAATTACGAAAAATTATCATACTAAAAATAAAGGAAATAACAAAATCTTTAATGGATTGATAATTAATACAATACAAAATTTATTACTAAGAAAACAAAGACATTCAAATTTTAAAAAATATCATAGTTAGATTTTCAAAAATAAAAAATAATAAAAATAACTAAAAAATTATACAGATTAGCATAAACGATTTAACCTATAACAATTATCGGATCAAAAAACACCAAAACAACCATAAAATTAAACTTACCTCTTCTGTTCGACGAAGATTTAAACCAAACGCTTTAGGGTCACCAGAGAGTCAAAATGTGGACTTTATTAGGATGTAGGGAATTGAGAACATAATATTGTATACAAACCTGGGAAATCCCTAATTGCAAGAAGAATGGTTAAAGAAGTCATTTGTGTGGGCCTTGGCTGGTTTCCACTTTCCCAAATTATTTACAGCTTCACTCTAACCTGTTTAACACAAAACAATTTTAACATCAGTAGAACCATATTTACAACAATAAGTAAGAGCAATGAGAAGCACAATGAAATCAGGCCATTGTTTGATTGACCCTTGTTGAGCTTAGGCTTCTTTAATCATCATCATCATCATCATCATCATCATCATCATATCCCACCAATAGCAAAGCTAAGGTAGGGCCTGAGGAGGGTAAGATGTAGACAGCCTTACCTCTACCCCGTAGGAATAGAGAGGCTGCTTCCAGTGAGAACCCCGGCTTGATAGTAGTTTTGTATCAAGCCTTGGACATAAGGCACATAACACTCAGCAATTGAGACAAACGCCGATTAGTGCATGTACCCCTTGTCTTTCGGCTATAAGCGCCACCACATGATGCATGATTAACCATCCCCTCTTTTAACGTTATTTTCACGAAATTGGTAAAATAACGTTAAAATTAGAGCACTTTCACTTTTGCCCCCCGAACGCCCACACATATATGCATTACTTGAGCATACCGCAAGCGGAGCATAACCCTCTAAATATACCTGATATTAAAATTGTAGCACCTATAAATTTCTATATGTACAGTAGCTACATATTCTAAGAATGCTTATGTGAAATTTATTTTATAATAGATTACTTAAAAGATAGAAATAATGATTATTTTATAATCTATATTAAAAAATAACTTTTAAATATCACGTGAGATGCCACTTGGAATATACAACTCTAAAAATTTCCAAAAACAATTTACTCTAAAATTGAACCTATAATTTTTTTGGTAAAGAAAATTGAACCTAATTTAAAATGGAAAAAAGAACAAATGAGGTATACCTGGTGATTGATAAGTGCAACAACGAAGGTATTTCCAAGGATGATAAAAGGTGTGACAACTAATACTCTACATAATAAAAGGTATGAATGTTAGTTAAGTTACTTTGAAGTAATATACAAAGAGAAAAACATGCTGCAGATTGTAAAACACACATACTTTATAGCCACTGCTTTGTTCAACCCAATGTAGGCATGTTCCATGTTTAACACATTTTAGGGCTCTACTAAAATCAATGTTGGAATGATTAATCAAATATAACACAATTAATTAATTATAAATTGAATTAGGTATGACCAAAGGGAAAAAAGAAAATCACTGGTTTATAAAGTGCTTTTTAGCTTTGTTTTGCATTTGACCTATGTGCTTCATGGGACAGGTGGATGATATTTTGAAGGTGATCTAAAGATGCTACCTTTAGAAGTAGATATAATGTTAAATAAATAAAATATTATGAAATGCTATATGTCTTGGGTAGGTCTGGTTCACAGTAAGAATTTTCTTACAACTTCAAACATCAAAAACATATCAACTCACATAAAACTTTTGTAAATATATGTGGTGATAAACCAAACAGTATACCTATTGTAGAGTTGATTTTATCCAATACTTGTTGCGAGTTTGAGGCAATGAATGCCAACACATGCCGTGCCTTATCACCTCATATTAATAATCAACACTATCTAAACACATAAAACTTTAGTAAATATTTAATTGAGCCGTTGTTGGAAAACTATAACGACCGGAAACAGTTGCAATCATGACTGCAGAGACTGATCTAACAACAAATGGAACATGCAAGTGAAGAGGGGACTAACCAAAAGTCGGCCGGAGCGTCACCGTAAATCTAACGCCATCGCCGGAGGCGGCGTCTTGGTCTTCAAAACACCATCATTGACGCTTTATATTCGCACGCAGAATTCCTTGGTAAGTCTTTGTTTTCTTGAGCCTCCAATTAACCCCTAACAAAAATTGGATTTGAGTGAAACTCATCATTTTCATTCAAAGGTTCTAAATTCAGTTCATTAAGGTACCTGCGGGATGACTGCATGATGGTTACATCTTTTAGAGGTATTTTTTTTGCTCGAAACGAACCGGGTCGGGTTGTCCAAATCCTTTTCTCATGTCTTTAACAAATGCATAAAATAGAAATACAAAAACTAAATTAGTTCAACGATAGAACAATTGAATTGAATGAACATGCTTATGTTATTCTTAAAGAAGTCATGAACTACAAACCAATTCTACATTTATAATCAAGAATCGAAAGAAGAGTGGCGATTCTAAAACACATAGTACATGGGCTGCATAAAAATAAACCTCTTCAGATACGTAAAAATTTAAATAAAAAACAACGAATGACACTTGTAAACTATCAAAACAACGCACCTCAGTCTGATTGACAGGTTCAGATAAAAGAGCATGAGTATCCTTCCTGCATAAGAGTTTAAATAACCATAAATAAAGATCTATGCATCAACAAACAATACAACAAATAAGATGTATTCTATTTATAAAAGCAAAAACAAAAATGACACACTTTTGAAGCCTATCAAGAATGAACACCAACAACTTTCTATCTGGCAAGGTTGTTGTAGGTCCAGGCTCTAATGGTGACCTTGCACATAAACTAAAATCAAATATTAGTAAACAAAACACCCCAAAAATTGCCTCAGATTAAAGAATATAAAAAAAGGGCTTATGATTATGTGATTGCTTTCAATTGTAATCCAACAGATCTAGATTTTTTAATTCTTTTTCTGGTTGAAATTATGTCGTAGATCTACACAAAAACAGAAGAACTTACTTGGCGATTAGGGTTTGTTGATAGAATCAACCACCAGATGGATCAAAGAAGTTGAAGAAAGAGAAGGATGAACGGGATCCTGTAGCGTGAAGGAGAAGAATGTTTGGTATTTAGGGTTACTGATTGATTGAACAACATACCTGTGATTATCAAGATCAATTGAAGGAACAGACGGACATACGAAGCATATTTTGGATTTTGATGAAGGATTCTTGAAGGAAAGAACATGATGAACAACATTGGTGTTTAGGGTTTGTGGAGAATCTCAAAAGCGTGAGAAAGAAGAATGAGTAATAAAAAGGATATAAAGGATCCGTTTGGATCATTAGGTCACCCAAATACCCACCCAAGCAATACGGATCCCGCGTGGATGTTAGATTTTGGTTTGTGTTTTCTCAAAATTGGTTTGTTTACAAAGAAATTACATCATTTCCCTCCCAAAATCAAAGACCATTCAACAAATGGATGCCACATCATCAAATTGGCTTCACCATCACATGACAAATAGCCCACATCATCTCATTTATTAATATATATAGATTATTATTCACCTGTTGTTCGTTTAGTTCGTTTAGTGTAGTTGTTATTTTCAGAGCCACCGGGTATATTGTATTTATTAATGAACTATTAAATAGTTAAGACCACCCGTAGTGGGCGGTATTTTTAAAAAAAAATTGAAAAAAAAAACGCCGCAAAAACGCCCCCCCCCATTACAGCAGGCGTTTTTGGGCGTTATTTTCGAAAAAAAATGGATGTTGGCGTTTTAAATAAAACGCTGAAAATTTACTTGGGCCAAGAGATGACCGTTGGCAACGGTCAAATGTTTAACTTTTTTTTTTTAATTTCAAAATTTACCCACTATATAAATAATACCCACTTCTTCCTATTTTTTATAAAAAAAATCACACTTTCTCTCCTACTTCTTCTATATTTTATACAAATATGCATCCATTCCGACCCCCCTTTAGTGTCCCCGCAAGACCCATGAACCCGAACACAACCCAACCGCAACACACGTTTAACCTTCAAGAAATGGACCCGAGCATGTTAACGTACGCGGCTTACTTGAGTGGCGCCACTCCGTTCGTGCCTCCCACCTTCGGCTATGGTCAAGCCGGCGGGTCGCAACCGTCACAACAACAAGCCGAATCCGAACCCGATGTCGATGTCGTGCCGGAGACGCAACCCGAACCGGTGCAAGAGAAATCGAAACGCGGCAGAAGGTCGCATAAGAAGAAGGAAAAGGACGAACCTCGACGTACAAAAACTCACCTTAAATGGACGAAGGACGAGGAATTCACGTTGACTCGGGCGTGGCTCGACATTTCGGAGGACCACGAAACTGGTAACTTTTATATTTTTATTTTTTTATTTATTTTTACTTATATTTGTACTTTTATTTTTAACATACAACTTATATTTTTACTTTTATTTTTTAAATTTGTAGCAAACTTTCAAACGGGCCCCGTTTTTTGGGATAGGGTTCGTGCACTCTTTTATAGCACGTGGGGTCAAGGCGAACATCGGGACAAAGATTCCATTTCTAGCAAATGGACCGACATCAACAAGTGTCATGCGTTCCAAGAAGTGTACCAACGTAACTTCGATAATCGCCCGAGCGGTGAAGCTGACGTCGGGGTTTTAACGAGGACTTTGGACGAGTTCGAGAAAACGAAATGCCCTTTCGCGTACTATAAATGTTGGGATCTACTACGAAAAAGATCAAAGTGGGCGCTAGTAGGTACCATGACGTCTAGTAGTAGACGTCGAGCTAAACGGTCAAAAACATCATCCTCCGTTGACCCTGAAACACCGACATCGGATGCCCGCAATGTCGATCTAAATGAGGTGGTGGACGTTGACGAGGAACGTGAAGAAGAGTTGACCCGACTGCCCGGTAGAAGAAAGGATAAGCGAACCGGGAAAAAAACAGTCGAGTCGTCTTCTGATCTCGAGTTAAAGGAAGATTTCGAGGAGATGAACCGTCGTCTCCAAGACATTCGCGACCTCGGCCACCAACGTTATGAGATTATGAAAGAACGAGTGGCCGAAACCAAAAAGTTTAACGAGATGCAAGAGGCGAGGCAAATGGAAAAGGACATTGAGTTTTTGTCCAAACCTATCGACCACCTCCAAGGCGATGCGTTGATCCTTGCGCAAATGCGTCGCCAAAAAAGACTAAATTACAGAAATCAACCTTTATGTTATACCCAAACTGCACTTCGTACCTTTCACTTTGAAATCGGCAAAAACCAACCTTTATGTTCATGTTTTGCTACAGGTTCAACCTTTACCACTAACCTTGTCTAAAAACTCAGTTAACTTACCTCACATGCTTTACATGTGAGGGTATTTTAGTCTTTATCATTCCTGATCAAACACTTGATCAAACCCAGAAAACCTGCAACTCTGATCTCTTTTATCATTCTTACACACAATCGATTGCCACTTAAAATCAAAACAAATCCTAAAATTTTTACCCAGCTGCTAATATAACACCTTCACAAAACAAACTGAAGTTGAAAAATAATGTCTAATTTCGATCTAAATCAACTGAAAATATGTCACAGTTTCACCGAAATGATCGGAGATTCAACCGAATCAGTTCAAAATCATCAAATGACACACCGAAAACAATTGTTTCAGTCCGAAATTTACTGAAATTCAATCAAACATCACTAAAACACATCGAATCAATCTGAAATACTACAAATTCAGTCCGAAAACGATTGAAATCCGAATCGATTTCACCGAAACTCGTCCGATTTTGATCACGATTTAAAATCACCAACATATGAGATGCAACATATTGTTCCTTTGAGATTATACCCTCATCTGATGAACCATCATCAAACCTTTCGGATTTCAACAACAAATCAAGTACTATGTTTCTCACATTAGTGTTTTTCACATCTGGGTCTAAATTATCATACACCGAATCTTGAACCTTATTTAACCAAGAAAAGTAACTAATTAATCTGATTGCGGAGTGGTTTGTGAGGGAAACTTTAACTTCCTTTGAAAGATTAAACAAACCAACAATGGAAGCATAATCACCTTCACGTATTGCAACCTCCCCGCCGTTAAAGAAGAAGAAGATTCCTCCGCTTCTTCCTCCATCGGTAATAACAGTGACGCCGATTCCGGTTCCGATGACGGTGACGGTGAAGTTCAGAGCAACGGTAATGGTTTGCTTAACGGTTTCAATGGGGTGTGGGCGATTGATTTTCTTGGTCAGGGTATGTCGTTGGTGCGTGAGGATCCTACACGACAGCAGCACCAGGACGGTGATCAAGTTGATGATCCGTTTTGGGGGTTCGGAGATGAAACCGTACCTTGGGCCGACAACCTTGTTTATTCTATCGACTTGTGGCAAGAACAAGTAGCCTATTTTATACAAGAGGTTACATTTATTTGCTTAATTTATACATTCATACCAAATAGTAAGTTTTTATAAAGTCCGATTTGTATAAATATGTCACCGATGATACCACTGTTCCCGGAGAGAGAGTTGGAATTTGATAAAAAAACTATATTAAATAAAAGGCAATGAGAAAAGACCAAAATACCCTCACATGCAAAGCATGTGAGGGGAGTTAACCAGAAAAATTTAACGGTGTTTGTGTTAAAGGTTGAACATGTAGCAAAACATGAACATAAAGGTTGGTTTTGGCTGATTTCATAGTGAAAGGTATAAAGTGCAGTTTGGAACAAACATAAAGGTTGTTTTCTGCAATTTTGTCGCCAAAAAATTCGAGAAAAATATGGACTCTAGATCATCTTTTTTTTTTTTTAACTTTATTTTTTTTTCGGTTTTTTTATTTTCTATTTTCTGTTTTTTTATTTTCTGTTTTTTTTTTCGGTTTTTTTTTATTTCAAGTAGTGTAATTTTTATTTTAAATTAATGAAGTTTTTTATGTTTTAAATTAAAAAAAATAATTGTGAAATGATTGCATGGGCGTTATTGGAATAATGCCCCACTACGCCACTTTTGGAATAATGCCCCATGCTGACTGGACTGCCACGTGTCGAATAATGCCCCATGGTGGGGGCATTATTTTGTTTAACCACTACATGGTCTAATAATGATTTCTAAATATTTGATTCTTCTTATTTTAATTTATTTCATTTCATCACTAGACACTCTGTTTGACCAGACCATTTGGTACGTTGTCGTGGGTGTAAGGAGTGCGAAGTAGGCACCACGATCACAATGCGGTGTGGCTTAGTGTAATCGTGAAGGTGAATGTCGATCAGCGAGTATTGTTGAGGCTGTTACGCGTTAAAAAGAGGAGTTTTGAACCAGCTTCACTTAGGTTTTGCTACCAACAAAGGTTTAAGGAAAGGTTTTTAGATGAAATTCATGTTTTATAGGTTTTCGGAGAGCTCCCATGGATGATAGTGGCATGGATGAGAAGACTACCTTAACAAAAGACTAACATTCCAGCTACTTATGTTTTTATTTATTTTTTTTACGGAGATATATGTTCTTATGTCTTGTACTCGACATTGGATATTATGTTTGAATGTTTCCACTGCGAATGAATGAAAGCTTAAAGTTTACGAACTATGTTGCAATGTGTAAATCCAACCCATTAGACCCCTGGGTTTGGGGAGTTTCGCTATGAGAAAAAAATCACTAAATAATAACAATGTTTCCTAATTGTTAAATCTAAGTCAAACTAAAAAGAGATAATAACTAAATACTAACAATGTTTCCTAATTGCCGAGTCGGTAGTTACGCCTAATGTAAATTTTGTTTACGCATGATGTAAATTTTGTTTACATCCAATGTAAATTTTTGCATGTGACATTTTTTTAATTTTTTTTGTTGGAAAGTGTGATTTTTTAAAAAAATTGAGAAATCTTTTTTTGAAAAAACTTTTTGGAAGAACTAGTTCTCATGGTTCTCACAATTCAAGGTGATTTTTATTTTACCCTTCCGCCTCTCTCTCTCTCTATATATATATATATACACGAGGAGGTTCATTTGAGAAGAAATTTAAATTGAGAAGAAAAAGAAAAAGGGTTTACATGTAAAACATTAAATAGTTTTTCTCTCATCTAATTTATTATTTATTTGACTAATTAGTTTGTCATAAAGACTATCATACCTCACACTAAATTTTTTTGCCTAAACATCAAAAGTTATCCTTCTAATTCCGAAATTTATCTTACACATACTGAAATTTATTCTACACAACTCGTAATTTATCCTACACACCTCGTAATTTATTCTACACTCTAAATTAAAGAATGGAAATATATATTTTGAAAATAAGTTATAAATTTAATGTAGTTAGTTATTAAAGAGGAAGACTATAATTTAATAATTTATGCAAGTTTACCAATATACCCTTACAATGACATTAAATACAAAAACTTAATGAAGCAAAATGAAGTATTCATATTGGTTGAAATTTCTTCTTATTTATTCTTACAAAAAAAATCTTCTTATTTAAACCCTCAACTATATATATATATATATATATATATATATATATATATATATACTAGTGGGATGCCCGCGCAATGCGGCGGAGTGACACATCGTATTGCAATACTTGTTTTTTGGTAGTTTTCTTATTCATATAAGATTTATCGTAGCATCACTGTGATAGATATACATCAAAAGCGAAGTAATCGGGTAATCTATTTCATTGTGTTGTGCATGGTTCGGCCAGCTCGGTTATTATCCTCAACGGAATCCGAAACCAAAGTCATCGGTTAGTCTATTTTATTAACAAATCGGTTTTCGGTTAATCACTTCGGTTTTTCGGTTAGATTGACGGTTTTTGATTTGGTTCATTTAGTTTCAGTTAACAGCATGAAATGAAAGTATAAATATTTAAAATAGAGGTATAAAATATGAAATATATATACTGGAGGTATAAAAGCTAGAAATATATGAAAATATGAATGATTCGGTTTGATTCAGCTAATTCGATTTTCAATTTTCAGTTAATGCAGTTTTTGGTTGATTTCGGTTCGACTTCGTCTGTTTTCAGTTTGGTTTAAGTTAACGATTTAGCTATTGCTCACAGTTAACCGGCTTTGGTTAATAACTGATAGCTGCGCGCGCGATGCGGCGGGAAACACAGGCATTGCCACGGTGTGCATTGTTTGGTTGGTTAGATTATTATCCTCAACCGAAATCTAGGTCATCGATTAGTCTATTTTAATAATCAATCCATTTTCAGTTAATCGGTTGGGTTAGTTACTTAGATTGATGGTTTTGGTTTGATTCATTTAATTTTGATTAATAGCCAAAACTAAACCTAGGCTAAAACTTTTGATTAAAAATACATGAAATATAAGTATAAATACATGAAATGGATGTATAGGCACATGAAATGGAGGTATAAATACATAAAATAGGGGTATAAATATGAAATACATGAATTGAATGTATAATAGCTAGAAATATATGAAAATATGAATGGTCCGGTTCAGTTAATTTTGATTAAATGAAGATACAAAAAAATCGATAACCGTTTTTCGTTAATCCGGGTTTCGGTTTATTAGTTTTCAGTTAATTCAGTTTTTACTTGATTTCGGTTCGGTTCCGGTTAACAATTCAGTTATTACTCACCTTAGACACTGTTAATTACGTAACACATCAATTTTTGTAATTAAAAAAAACTATATACTATGCTAAAATTAAAGAGAATAAAATACTCGTTTATATAAATTAATTTATAAAAAAAATAATATTAACGTACCAAAAAGTTATGACCATTTAAAAATCGAGTGGGAAGAGTTAGTTTTTTATAAAGGGATTAATATTAACTACTAACTAATTATCTACAATTTTGTTAAAGATGATGGATTAAAGTGTAATATAGATGAGAGGATTAAATTGACTGTATTCAGTCACTTGACATTCTGTAGGTATTAAACATTCCAGTATGATGACTATATACATTGGGCTTTAATCACTTGTCCACCAAAGCATCATCTATTTGTACCTTTTAATCCACACGTCAATACTGACCAAGACACTTACTGAAACGTCGACAAAAATGAGTAGATCATCATGGTAGTTTTGGATTTTTTAAAACACTATAGTTTATAAGATATGTCAACAATATGTAAGAGAGCTATAAGTTTGTTGTAGAGGGGGGAATTGTAACTAATTACCTATAATTATGTTAAAATTCAGGGATGTAAGTGGTAGTAATATGGAGGCTAAAATATAATTGTTGTTTAAAATACTAATTTATCCTCATTTTAGGAGTGAATTATAAATTAAGATAGAAAAAAATCTTATTTTTTGGGTATCTTAAAATGCACTCACTCATGTATTATAATATAATATAATATAATATAGATATTAATTATGTAATTTTTATTTTAGTTAACATCTTGTATGTTAAAGATTAAATTAAAATATTCTAGGTTTGGGAAATTTGGAACTGAAGAAACACTAGATAAATGGTCGGAACCGAGATATCTAGGGGGTTTGAATCCGCATAAAAAGGTTGGTTTCCACTCGATTGATTCAGTTCAGCTGATCTACTTCTCCGATAACTCTGCAAAAAAGAGCACCGTTAGCCTCGTCAAGGGGAGAAGAGGGTTCTCTCCTTGACCCGACTCCGGTGTGAGAATAAGTATTGGTTATGAAGAAGAAGATGTATTTGAGAAGTGTGTGTGACTTGAATTCATACCTGGGCTGTTTCTCATATTTATAACCGGGAGTCGTTTTTAGGCGGGAAAACCCGTTAATGAAAAGAGGACGGAAGATGCTAACCCCGTAAGTGGTTACGTTTTCTCCCGTTAATACTCCTTGATCCGACATGATATCACACGGATCGTGGTTTAGATCTACGGCTAGGGATTAGCCACGTGTAAAGTGATTAAGTGGAGATTACTCTCCTCTTGCATGCTTTCGTTGTGAATTCAGGGATGACTGAGATAACGACACGTGTCCAGACGGTTGTAACCGTCTTGGTGGTGCACGATTGTATTTCTTCTAGAAGATTACTGCTGTAATCTGGTGTGACACCTTATCGTGTGGAAACAGGTGAATAAATCCCAAGTCTGGGTAAATAATATCCAAGTCTGGATATCAAGCGAAAGTATCTAACCCTTGTTTTATGTAAGCAAGGCGCAGGGTTTTATGATTTCCTTTGGGCGCGCAAGTGTTGACTGTTTGTTGGTATTTTAAGCTTTTCTTTTTGTGAGACCAGTGCGCGGCCGCACAAGGTGAAAGGCTGAAAGTTAAGGTTGTGGTATGGTCCCAAGTATTTATTATGAGGTTTTTGGGACCTTACCCCTTCAGGAACGATGCCGCGTAATCTAAGGAAGACTGAAAAAACTAATATGACACATCAGTGTCACACATGGAAATCTGAGACGACACCCTTTACTTTTAGAAAACTATTTGATGAAGCATATATACATGTCACGTTATATGTTTCTTTTCCTTAGAATATCTTTTCTGTTTACTGATTTTGAGTAAACTGTCAGTTTGGTCTCTGAGGTTTGGTCACTTTTACCATTTTAGTTCAAAAATCAAACCTTTTGCATCTGAGTCCCTGTGGTTTTAGTTTTATTGTCATTTTAGTCCAAAAGTGAAATCAAGACATATTTGTCTTATAAAATCCTGCTATTTTCTCCTTTTTTCCAGGGGCAAAATGGTCATTTTTAATAAAATTGAAAAAAAACTATTTAAAAAAAATCTTAATTTCTGTAAAACCCACCACCACCACCACCACTACCACCTCCTCCACCGTCAACCCACCACCTCCACCCAACCACCACCTCCACAGTATATATATTTTAAAAAAAATTGATTTATGTTAGATCACACCAAAGAATGCATCTCAATTGGCCACCAATTGTAACACCACACACACAAATTTAACCTGCAGATAAGGTTCCATTTTCTCCCAAATTATCTTAGGCATATACCTTCATGTGATTATGTCAATTCAATAAACACCACAACAATCGTTGGGTTTAATTAAACTAATACTAAATCTAACAACTGAATTTCATTATTTGACATGTGGATTGGGTTGGTGTTGTATCTGGCCACTGGAGTTACCTTTTTCTGACAAGAAAGATTAAAGAAGACGGGGCGTTAGGTGAGATGGTGGAGGTTGCCGGAGACGATGACAATGGTGAAGGAGGTGGTCGGCGGCTTCCGGGTCTCACCGGCGGGTGTGAGCATCGGTGATTGGGTTGGTGGCTTCCGGGTCTCACCTCCACCACAACACAACATCACCCCAACCTCAACCTCCACCGCCAATGTCACACCCCAACCGATGGCGAAAACATCGGGGTATGGCACTGAGCGAAACAGATTGTCCAGAAGTTTCCATAACAATTATCATTACCAATTAATTTAAAGTAACATGTCCCATACCATGTCTTAAAAGGCAAACAAATTATTACAGACAAAATCTAGTCAAGTAGTTCTGTTCCGACCACTCAGATTTATACATAGATAGTTTATTTATTGGTTTCTAGGACCTCTTTTCCTAGCTTCGATTTCATCACAGCACAGAGAGTATCCTAGACCTTTCATGGCCTCAAGTTCACAGCAAGCTAAGCATATAGACAACTTAAGCACCTGTCACATACGTTAAAGTAACAGTCATTACACATAGTGTAAAGGCGAGCATACAAGTTTGATAATAGCATATTAGAGTTCGAAATCGTTTACGCATAACCAGCATGTACGCATAGTGAAATGAAGCACGTTAGTTATCGGCATAGATCTATCGATACCAATGACTGCGGGTTGACTGCCCGAGGCAGTTCGCGATACATGATTACCACCGTAATCCATGCAAGTAATTGTCCTTAACAACCCCCGAGTGAACGGGTGCTGAGTCCAAACTATAGTACTATCGTTGCTAAGGCAGGTAGACAGCATTCCATGTGTAAACATAACAAACAAGCATTCATTAAGCCACGTATAACATGCAGGAATGGTTAGCGTTTAAATAGTATTGAGTAGTGTGTTCGATGTGATTTCAATATTCGTAACGTATGTAACACCCAAAAGTGCGTAAAGCAAAAAGGGATCGAGTATACTCACAGCGATTGATGGATTGAAGGGAGCGCTAGAGAGTAAGGTTAGCCTGAACAGATCGATAGTATAACGATAAGCGACGCGTAAAATGATGCAAGGTACAAGTGAGTCGGACAGCAGTTCGATCGGATGGTAATCCAATCGGACGGCCAGTCGTGCGGTTGGTAGTCCGTTCGGACGGTCATCCGTTCGGATGACTGTTCGAGTGGATTATTTCTTCCTTTGGAAAGGATGTGTTTGTGTATGATGGCTTGGCTTTTGAAGTTTTCGTTGTAGTATTTTGAAAACATTGAAGTATCTCTACCTTTCAGGTCGGCCGATCGGACGGTCGTTCGATCGGACGGCAACCCGTTTGGTTGGGCACTTCAGTGAGAACAAGTTCACAGCAGGGTGTCACTCGATCGGACGGTCGCTCGGTCGGGTGGCATCCTTGGTGCATTGAACATGTTGAAAATTGTTTAAGTGTGGAAGTTTAAATGTCTCATGATTCGGTTGGCAGTTCGATCGGATGGTAGTCCGATCGGACAGCATTTCGTTCACCATTCAGACTTCAAATATTGGCAAAAATAGTTAAGTGTGGGAGCAAGGTGCAAGTCGTACGGGTGGCCGGTCGTACGAGTAGCTGTCCGTTCGGACAGCAGTCCGATCGGACGGCACTCCGTCCTGGTCGACCTGTTCGTCTTACACTTGGTTGTTTTGATGATTTGTCGTTTTATCGAGATATTTTGATAACGTGTTAAGCAACAGAAACCTCGTCAATACTTGGTGCTCCGGATCGGACAGGAATCACCCCAAACCCGATCAGCGGACGGTTCGAGACAATGTTCCATGTTTAACATGGAATCGATAATCTCGTGGATAGAATACGGATCCTGAACCAATCACAACCACGAGAATGAGTGGTAAGTCGATGCAAGCTCCGATCCTATCGGTTTTGAGTGCATTGAGTGTAAAAGAGTTGAAAGAAAGTTGGAAAACCTTCTCTCAATCCTTTTCACCGTGAATATGTTTAGATCCATGAAAGATCTTTGTTTGTTTATGTGGAAATCGGTTAGATCTAAGTTGTTCTTGACGGATTGAGGCCAAAACATGAAGTTCTTCAAGAACACATGATGACGTCATCCTAGAACACCTTGAATCTTGATGATTTCACGGTTAAAAGTTAAGATTCAAAAGATAGAAGGGTGTAGGAGTGCGTGTAGATTAAGGAAGTACAAGATTTAAGACGAGATCTTACCGGAATTGAGAGAAATCGAAGAAAAGGTGGGGAGCACGAGCTGGTCGGAAGTCAGTTGCCAAAAGTAGAAAGTTTGAGAGTGACAAGGGGTATTTATAGGATTCCCAAAATGGAAAGGGCTGGTCGGTCGGATGGCATCTCGCCCGGGTGGCAGCCCGGCCAAGTGGCTCCTCGGTTGGATGGCACCTCGCTCGGGTGGCAGTCCGGCCGGGTGGCTGTTCGGTCGGCTGGTACCTGGTTCGAGTGCTCGGCGCGACAAGTTTTGCCGTTTCGATTAGCGTGTAGCGCGTTGCGATGTGATTCGAGCAAGTGTTGCGATAGAGTTGCTTATCAAATTACTTTTAATCCCAACTACTCATATCTCGCACTATCTCTTCTCTACCAATTACCATACCATTTCGATTGCGATTGAGTTTCGATTGCGTTTGAGTTTCGATTGCGTTTCGATTGATTACCACACATAACATAAATAAACATGCACAAGTAACACATAAGGCACACACACGTATAACCATAACCAATGCGTAATTCGAGTTGCGAGTTCGATTTCCATTCTATGTCGATTTGATGTTGATTAAATTAGATTGATTAGCGTTTAGTTGACTTTATCGCATTGTTACTTCCTATAGTTCACAGTCGTACGTCGATTAAATAGCGAATAACACACGTCGATTACTGCGATTATTGACACTTACTCCACATAACACAACTAAAGTAAACACATAAAAGAAATTCGCTATCAGTCAATGTCACGCGATCGGTCGTTGACTTTGACCTTGACTTTGGCTTTCGAAACACGGGGAGTTACAGCCTCCCCTAGTTGAGGGAATTTCGTCCCGAAATTAGGCCGAAGCCGTAACGAACAACTGCGGGTACTTCGCCTTCATTTCGCTTTCGAGTTCCCAAGTGAACTTTGCGCCTCGTTTGCCTTCCCATCGGACCTTCACAATAGGAATACGCGAGCGTCTGAGCTGCTTGGTTTGGCGATCCATGATTTCGACAGGCTTCTCCACAAAGTGTAGTGTTTCGTTTATTTGAAGAATATCGAGAGGTACAATTAGATCATGCTCAGCTAGGCACTTTCGGAGGTTTGACACATGGAAAGTCGGGTGGACGTTATTAAGTTCCTCCGGTAGTTCGAGTCTGTAGGCGACTTTTCCGATCCTTTCCAGAATCTTAAAAGATCCAACATATCGAGGCGCTAGTTTCCCTTTCTTGCCGAATCTGACCACACCCTTCCAAGGTGATACCTTTAGGAGTACGTAGTCGCCCACGTCAAATTCAAGGGGCTTGCGTCGTCTATCGGCGTAACTTTTCTGTCGGATTCGAGCTTTCAACAAGTTGTCTCGGATTTGGAGGACTTTGTCAGTTGTTTCTTGTAATAGCTCAGTACCGGTTAGTTGCGAGTGACCGATCTCGTGCCATACAATAGGCGATCGGCATTTTCTTCCGTATAAAGCCTCGAATGGTGCCATTTGTATGCTGGTATGATAGTTGTTGTTGTACGAGAATCGACCAATGGCAGGTATGCATCCCAATTACCACCGAAATCTATGACACATGAACGGAGCATGTCTTCAAGAGTACAGATCGTTCTTTCAGTCTGACCGTCGGTTTGAGGGTGGAATGCGGTACTTAGATTAAGTGTAGTACCGAGAGCTGCTTGAAACGTTTCTCACAGTCGCGAGGTAAACCGAGCGTCACGGTCATAGATGATGTCGCGAGGCGTCCCATGATTACAAATGATCTCGTTGGTGTAGATTTGGGCTAACCGTTCTACCTTGTAGTCTTCCCGTATCGGCAAAAAGTGAGCTGATTTGGTTAGACGGTCAACAACAACCCAGATGCTGTCGTGACCTGATGATGTGTGCGGAAGCTTGGTTATGAAGTCCATGGCTATACTCTCCCACTTCCACATAGGGATCGGTGGTTGTTCGAGTAAGCCAGAGGGTCTTTGGTGTTCAGCCTTAACTCTTGCACAAGTCAGGCACTTCCCAACGTAGAGAGCAATATCCCTTTTCATACCCGGCCACCAGTACTTGTAGCGAAGGTCCTGGTACATTTTATCAGCACCGGGATGAATGGAATATCGAGATTTATGGGCTTCGTCCATCAATATCTTTCGTAAATCGGTCCGTTTAGGGATCCAAATTCGATCCAGATAATGGAATATCCCATTTGACTTATTTACAAGCTGGGCTCCATCGTGGTAGATTCTTTCCTTCTTCAGAGTGTGTTCATTAAAACAAGCATGCTGGGCTTCGCGGATAAGGGTTTTGAGGTCGTATTGGGCTTGAGTATTACGAATGCTGAGCAAATAACTCTGTCTGTTGAGATCATCGGCAACAACATTTGCTTTTCCTGGGTGATAACGAATCTCACAGTCGTAATCGTTGAGAAGTTCTACCCATCGGCGTTGACGCATATTAAGTTCTTTCTGATCAAAGATGTGTTGTAGGCTCCTATGATCGGTGAAGATCATACACTTGGTACCATACAGGTAGTATCGCCAAATCTTTAACGCAAAAACAATTGCGCTTAGCTCGAGGTCATGGGTTGTATAGTTCTTCTCATGGATTTTGAGCTGACGAGATGCGTAAGCTATAACCTTGTCTCGCTGCATAAGAACACAACCAAGACCAAGGTTGGAAGCATCACAATAGATAATGAAGTCGTCGTTTCTGGCGGGTAGAGTGAGAATAGGAGCATTGCAAAGCATGTGCTTGAGGGTTCGGAAAGCAGACTCTTGTTCGGTTCCCCAAACAAAAGGCTTGTCTTTATGCGTGAGAGCGGTAAGCGGCACAACGATCTTTGAGAATCCTTTGATAAATCGTCGATAATAGCCCGCTAGTCCGAGAAAAGAACGGACTTCAGACGGGTTCTTAGGTGTAATCCAGCTCTTAACGGCTTCAATCTTCGCAGAATCGACATGAATACCTTGACTATTGACAATGTGACCCAGAAACTGAACCTCCTTCAGCCAAAACTCACACTTAGAGAACTTGGCATAGAGTCGATTCCCCTGGAGTAGCTCGAGAACCAAACGTAGATGTTGCACATGTTCGGCTTTCGACTTGGAATAGATCAAGACATCGTCGATGAACACGATGACGAAACGGTCGAGATATGGTTTACACACGCGATTCATCAGATCCATGAAAACCGCGGGTTCGTTGGTTAAACCAAAAGGCATAACAACGAACTCATAGTGGCCGTATCGAGTGCGAAAAGCGGTTTTGGGTATATCTTCCTCCTGAATGCGTAGTTGGTGATAGCCTGAGCGTAGGTCGATCTTCGAGAAACACGTAGCACCTTGTAATTGATCAAACAAATCGTCAATGCGAGGCAGGGGATAGAGGTTCTTGATGGTTAACTTATTCAGTTCCCGATAGTCGATGCACATCCTGAATGACCCATCCTTCTTTTTGACAAAAAGGACTGGCGCGCCCCAAGGAGAGGTGCTCGGGCGAATGAAGCCTTTCTCAAGTAATTCCTGGAATTGGTTCGAGAGTTCACGCATTTCAGACGGTGCGAGTCGGTAGGGAGCTTTGGCAACGGGGTTGGCTCCAGGAATGAGGTCGATACGAAAGTCGATATCACGACTTGGCGGTAGTCC
This sequence comes from Helianthus tuberosus, assembly GCA_030545235.1. NCBI lineage: Eukaryota > Viridiplantae > Streptophyta > Magnoliopsida > Asterales > Asteraceae > Helianthus > Helianthus tuberosus. Next base: position 142,720,015 of record CM060402.1, on the reverse strand, counting down.
GGGAAGATCCTCAGGAAAAACATTAGGAAATTCTCGAACCACTGGAACGTTGTTTACTCCTGGCCTACCTTTCTTTTCCTCCTCCGCTACTACAATGTTAGCCAAGAAAGCTCTGTATTCCTTGCGGAGATATTTGCTAGCTTGGACACATGACATGAGTTTGAGGCCTTTCGAAGCAGTTTCACCGTAGACACATAATAAATCACCATTCGCGAGCGAGAATCGAATCATCTTTTTGAAGCACACAACTTCAGCATGGTTTTCGCGAAGAAAGTCCATGCCTATTATGACGTCAAAACTTCCGAGTTGCATCGGAATAAGGTCGATTGGGAAAATGTGATTGTTGAGCTCAAGAGTACAATCACGAAGAACAGAATTAACGGCGACAGTTCTTCCGGTGGTGACTTCCACATCGAACGTCGTGGAGAGTTGGGAGCGCTTAAGACAAAGGAGTTTCTCGAATTCGAACGACACAAAGCAATTATCGGCTCCAGTATCAAACAAACACGATGCATAAATACCATTCACAAGAAACGTACCATTGACCACATTGTTGTCAGTCTGGGCTTGGCGCACATTGATGTTAAAAGTTCTGGCGCGTGCGGCTTGTTGCTGCTGCTGATGTTGTTGCTGCTGGTGTTGCTGCTGCTGCTGGGGCTCTTGTTTCACAACCCTGTTCGGGCACATGTTCGCAAAATGGTTGGGATCACCACATGCGAAGCAGACTCGGGCATTGACCGCGGGTGCCTGAGCCGCTTGTGGGCCTTGCGGGGCTGGGAGCAGAGCTTGATGAGCAGTGGCTTGAGCTGGTGCTTGACGGGGACCAATATGGCAATTGACAGTGAAGTGGCCGTACATATTGCAGTGAGCGCAGAAACGACAGGCGAGACCCACCGGGTGATGGTAAGAGCATGTTGGGCAAGCCGGCTGGGGGCCTGTGTATGCACGCTTCGCTGGCGGTGCATAAGTAACTGGTGTTGGACGGTGGTGAGAGTGCTGCTGAGCCAGTACGGCTTGAAGTGGAACAGCAGTGGTGGTGACAGCACAGTTCTTGTTGCTGGAGCTGCTGTTGTTGTTCTTCTTCTTGCGGCGTGAGGGTTTTGACGATTGAGCGGCGACGGTTTCAGCGGTTGGTGCGGCGGTGACTTGATGCAGGTGCTTTGAAGTTTTATCCCAGACACCAGCCTTGACCCGCTTATCGTTGATTTCAGCGGCCAGTAGGTAAGTTTCTTCGATCGTTGTAGTCTTAGTCGCTTGCACGAAATCTGCAACACAGTCAGGCAGGGCTCGGATATACTTCTTGATTGCGATCTCCGGAGTCTTGACTTGATCAGGACAGATAATACTGAGCTGCTTGAAGCGAGCAGTGAGAGCAGCGTTTTCACCATCCTTCTACTTTATGTGCCAGAATTCATCTTCCAACTTGAGCTCGTCCCATGACAAACCATAGGCTGCATCGTTCCCACGCTTGTTCCTCTCAGCTGTCCACCAGTCTAAAGCGCGGGAGTGGAAGACGCCAGTCGCGTTGAGAGTGCGTAGATTTTCGGGGCAACCGCTCTGTCGTAGTGTGACCTCGATGGAGTCAAACCATTGAAACAAAGCTGTAGGGCCTTCTTCTCCGGTGAACTCTTTCGGTCCACATGCCTTGAACTGTTTGAAGCTGAAACCAGCTTTGGGAGTCTCAGTTCGGGATTCCTCAGACGATTTGCTCATGTTTTCATACAGCTCGCTGACGACTTGGGGTACAACCTTTTCCATTTGCTTAGTGATCATGGCAGCAAGGCGTTTGTCTGCTTGCTTTCGGCGAGCGTCTCGGGTAGCGTGAGATCCAGATGACGACATTGTCTGCAACAGACATCGTCACAGGACTCAACATGGCATATTCGAATCTCACCTCACCATCCTACTACTACTAAAGCTCAGGAACACAATGAATCATGTATCACATAATCACAGATTCACATAAGCATAGAGGCACATAAACACATAAGCACATAAGCACGTAGAGCGCAGAAACACAGAAGCACACACGCATTTAATCACCAGATGTACATAGGAGCATATAGAGACACGTAGAGCATTCCGACTACCTCAGAACACAGAAACCTATCATTCAAAGTCTGCGAGTGTTCGAATATAGCGACCGCGATTAACATGTCGAGTAGTGTAACAACCCTCGGTAAAACCAACACCCTCATAATATTTCCGACACCCTAGTATATTTTAAATTGTCCCCTTATGTCTTTAAATACACCCCGTATGTGAAAACCGAGCCCATAATACATTGTAGTATTTAAAATAAATTAAAAACAAGAAATAGTAAGTTGAGGCGGACCGCGTAGGACCCCACCCCAAGCTCACGCGGGCGGTATCAAGGCTGAAACTTGATTCCGGTGAAATTATAAGTTAAAGCAGGCCGCGTAAGCTCACCTTAACTCTTACGCGGGCCGTGTGAAATCATCAAACGCGGAGATAACCTGAGCCGACACGTGTCGACATCGTGGCGGACCTACATGCTGACCCAGCTAAGCTATACGTTGACCGGATGTTGACGCGGGCCGCGTAAGGCCTTGCCTACTCTTACGCGGGCCGCGAGAGGACCAGATTCAGCAACTATATAAGGAAGCCTCGGGATTTCATTTCCGTCGCTCACATCTTTTCTTTCTAAACGAATTCTGAAGTAGTATAAGTAATACGCGGGTATTATATCCCCTAATTAGCGAGGTTCTGCTCCGTTGTAAGTATTATAACCCCAGTTTCGTAATAGATACGCTGCCCGATTGATTTAGGGTTCCGTAACAACTGTCGTGGTTCTGCCCGACGTAGTTGTTGGAATGCCGTCTCGGGGAGGGTATCATTAATATTTTCAAAGGGTTATGATACTAACCTATGTACATTTGTATAAATTATAGATTTTATCCAGGAAACCATTACGCGAAGTCTAAGATAGCAATGTGAGTTTATCCTCTTTTTGTTAACCTTTTTGGAATGTTTTACAAAACCTTAATTGTTTTACAATATGATTAAGCGGTGATTGAGTCTTTGTAGTTCTTCAATTACTGCCGGTATGTTGGGGTTTTGTATACAAAATATACTACTGCGTGTAGTAAGTCGGGGATGACAGTACGTTACCATTGGACGACGAGTTAGCCAATGAGTAATATGACCCACAAGTCAGGATTGACAGTACTGAATGAGTAATTGTGTAGAAATAAACAATGTGATCGCTCTCAATACTGTTTTAATTGATAAAATGTTTCTTGATTAAACTGGGATTCACTCACCAGTATTTCCCACTGACAAATGTTTTTAAAACACGTTTCAGGTAACACAATGTGACAGCCAATTAGTAAAAAGCCAGTTGGAGAGCACTGAAGGCTTGGGAAAAATGTGGCTATAAAAGTTACCTAATAAACGATGTTTTAAATTCAATAAAATAGGGTTTATCCCTATGAACGTATTGTAATAAGAAACTTGGGTTTTACCCATATGATTATTAATATTAAATATGGTGGTTTTACTCTGATAAACATTTCCTAACTACGGTCCTGATGTAATTTCCGCTGCCAAATTTAACCAAACTGATACCACCAAATCTGAGTTCGCGTCCGCCCGTTCCCGGGGATCAGGGATCGGGGGTTGCGACAGGAGGTGGTATCAGAGCCTAGCCACTGGTCTGAGCCAAAGAAGTGTTCTGCTGACACTTAAATTCTAAATTTTGTGTTAGGAAATAAATTATGGAAATACGTGCATAACTGTATTTATTTGTTATGTGTTATTTGACTATCTGTTAGTTTACAGTATGAGTGATCAAGGACCCTCAGACATGAGTCGTCAGTTGTCTGATTCACCTAGGAGTGAAGGTACCTCATCACAGCCTGCCCTTTCTGGGTATTCTGCTGATCAGGAAGAAGGAATGTTTGCTTTTAAAGCTCAGTCAGAAGAGCCATTCCCTCATAAGAAACGAGGATGGTTCAGTAAGGAAGCTTTTGCTCGTAGGAAAAGAATGCGAAAGTTGCAACAGCAAAGAGTTTTAGCAGCTGCTAAGCGAAAAACAGATGCCCATACACAGGATATGCTTAATAGAAGCTTAGCTAATTTCCATATCTTAGCTACAACTGCTGCTGACCCGAGTCTGGAACAATTAGTAACCCCACAACCACAAATCCCAGACCAACCCATGGAAATAGAAAATCCGGAAAACCAAGTGGAGATGCATGACTTCAACCCAGAAGAAATCCCTAGGGTACCTGCACCAAACCCCCTAGATCCAAATTACGACCCCTGGTGGGACGATAATAGGGACTTTGTGCAACGTTACCCTATCCATGAGGACACACCCATACAGAACATAGGAGCCTATCCAGGTATGGACCCTTTAGATCCCTATTACCACGATGATTATATTAGGGAGATCTTAGAAGATCCTTACCAATTTCAGGCACTTTCACCCCCATATCAGGAAGCCGCACCCCAGATTCCAAACCTAGTCCTAGAACCTGCACCCCAATGAGTGCAGAAAACGTCCAAGAACTTAGGACTTTTGGGGAGGAAATTTTAGAAAGCAGTGAGAGAATGAGACAGGTGGGAGAGCGTCTCGTATGGAAATACGATGAGCGCAATATGGATTTTTGGATAAATCCATATCCATGATGTGATGGAGGAGACGGTAATAGTAAAAATAATAAAATATAATAAAATAAAAATAAAATAAAATATGTGTGTACGGATGCATATTACTATTAGTGTGATTCTATTTCTGTTGGTATTGTAATTTTTATTTCAGTACTAGTGTGAAATAGATGCATAATAGTATATGGAAATAGAGTAAAAGTCGCAATGATCGACGTTTTTGCTAGATTGCGTATCATATGATTAACCATATTAAATATTATCTTGTGATATTAATATGGGGTAAATGTTTAAAATTCAGATGGCCGACGAAGGAAATCAAGGAGATCTGAATAACGATAACCAGAGTAACATTAACGTGGTTAATGAGAATCCAAGCATCAATAACCATGGAAACCAAATGGATAATAGTGCTGCTCAACATATAGTGGCACAAGGAATCATAGATGCAATGCCATTTATTATTCAAACAATTCAAGAAGCGAATAATAAAAGTAAGCATAGCAGTAAGCGACCCATTGAACCCGAAAACAGCGTAAACAATGAACCTTTACTTCAATTGCCTATTCCTAAAAGGAGAAGAATCGTGTCTTACGGTTATTCTTATAAAGAATTCTGGTCTTGTAAACCAATGGAATTCTCGGGCAATGAAGGGGCCATTGCAACTCTACGCTGGATAGAGAAGACTGAGGCAGTCTTAAGAATAAGCAAGTGTGCTGAAGAAGATAAGATACTGTTTGCTTCCAATTTGTTTAAGAATTCAGTACTAGAATGGTGGAACACTATCCTCCAAACAAGAGGAAGTGATAGAACCTACAATATGGAATGGGAAGAATTTAAGAACAAGGTAGAAAGAAAATTCTGCCCACCCAATGAGAAGGAACAGATAGCAAATAAATTCCTAAACCTCAGAATGACTGGTGTGGATAGTAAGGGATACACTAAAATATTCTTCGAATATGCTAGAATAGTGCCAACTCTTTCTTCACCAGAACCAGTGTTAATCTCCCGTTATATTTGGGGATTAATTGGAGAGATAAGACACGTAGTCAAGGCAGCTAGACCTCAAACCATAGAAGAAGCTGTAGAACTAGCTAATACATTGACAGATGAATTAGTCCGTACCCGAGAGGAGGATCAAAGGAGGAACCTAACCCAGAAACTCACACAAGAATTTCGTTCTGGAAATTCTAATCGTGGGAGAAATATAGGTTCTACCTCTGCACCCTACTGTAAGAATTGCAAAAGAAAGCATTCAGGAAGATGCTCCGTATACTGTAACTTTTGCAAAATATCGGGACACAAGGAAGAAAACTGCAGGAAGAAAGGTAACAACAGGATATGTTACAACTGCGGAGAACAAGGTCATATCAAGCTTAATTGTCCAAAATTAGCTCCAGCCACAAACAACAAGAATACTCAAAATGCTAGAGCATTTGTTCTAACTGCAGATGAAGCTAAGATGATTCCAGATGTCATAGCTGGTGCGTTTTTAGTTAATGATGTTTTTGCTAAAGTATTATTTGACTCTGGTGCAAACCAAAGTTTTATTAATACATCATTTTGCAAATTTCTAAATCAGTCATTAACTAAACTACCACAAGAATGCTTAGTAGAGACAGCTAATGGAGAAACTGTTAGGATCTCTGAAATCTTGCAGGGAGCAAGTATAGAAATTTTAAATCAGAAATTTATTGCAAATCTTTATCCCATGAATCTGGCAGGATTTGATGTTGTTTTAGGAATGGATTGGTTAATAGCCAATAAAGCCAGTATTTTATGTGATCAAAAGTCAATTCAAGTAAATTCACCAAAAGGTAAAAAGATCACAATTAAAGGAGATAAACCCTCTAGGTCCACAAAATTCATCTCTGTGATGAAAACTGAAAGTTATATAAGAAAAGGTTCTATAGTGTATTTGATTTCTATAATCACTAACACTAAAGGAAAATATTTAAAAGATATTCCAGTAGTATCTCAGTTTTCAGATGTATTTCCAGAAGAATTGCCAGGACAACCTCCAGATAGGGAAGTTGAATTCAGAATCCATTTAATACCAGGAACGACACCAATTGCCAAAGCACCCTACCGTTTGGCACCCGCAGAAATGCAGGAACTGAAGAAACAATTAGATGAATTATTAGAGAAAGGATTTATACAGCCAAGTTCGTCGCCATGGGAAGCGCCGATACTGTTTGTTAAAAAGAAGGATGGATCAATGCGTATGTGCATTGATTACCGTGAATTAAACAAGGTTACGATTAAGAATCGGTACCCATTACCGAGAATCGATGATTTGTTTGATCAATTACAAGGAGCTCGATTTTTCTCTAAAATCGATTTAAGGTCAGGATATCATCAATTAAAGGTACAGGAAGAGGACATTCCTAAGACCGCATTCAGAACAAGGTATGGACATTATGAATTTACTGTCATGCCATTTGGTTTAACCAATGCCCCAGCTGCATTTATGGACATGATGAACCGAATATGTAAGCCATATTTGGATAAATTCATAATTGTCTTCATAGATGATATTCTAATTTATTCTAAGAATAAAGAAGACCATGCAAAGCATTTGCACGCACTTTTAAGTTTATTAAGAAAAGAAAGGCTTTATGCTAAATTTTCTAAGTGCGAATTTTGGTTAGAACAGATACAATTTCTCGGACACCTAGTCAATCATGAAGGAATTCATGTGGATCCCACAAAGATAGAGGCAATTACCAAATGGAAAACCCATGAGTCACCAACCGAGGTTAGAAGTTTCTTAGGATTGGCCGGTTATTATAGAAGATTTATTCAAGATTTTTCTAGAATAACCATTCCCTTAACTAAGCTAACATGTAAATCTGTTAAGTTTGAATGGGGATTAAAACAAGAAGAAGCTTTTAGAATTCTTAAGCAAAGATTAACCCATACACCCATACTAGCATTACCCGAAGGAACTGAAGACTTTGTAGTCTATTGTGACGCTTCTAAATTAGGTTATGGATGTGTGTTGATGCAAAGACAAAAGGTTATAGCTTACGCATCTAGACAACTTAAGAATCATGAAGAGAATTATTCAACACATGATTTAGAGTTAGGAGCTATAATTTTTGCCCTTAAGATTTGGAGACATTACCTTTATGGTAGTAAGTTTACCATATTCACTGATCATAAGAGTTTAAGGTATATTTTCAAGCAAAAGGAGTTGAATATGAGACAAAGACGCTGGATGGAGATGCTTAGTGATTATGATTGTGATATCCAGTATCATGAAGGAAAAGCAAATGTAGTAGCAGATGCTTTGAGCCGAAAGTATCATGAGAAGCCAAAAAGGGTACGTTCTCTTAAATTAAATCTACAAATAGATTTAAATGATCAAATAAGAGAAGCACAAGAATTAGTAATCAAGGAAGACACTGAAAAGTTAAAAGGTATGCTAAAAGAATTGGAACAAGGAACCAATGGAATTTGGAGATTCCATGAAAAGAGAATATGGATACCTAAATTAGGAAACCTACGTTATCGTATTTTAGAAGAAGCCCATAAATCTAAATATACGATGCACCCAGGAAATGATAAAATGTACCAGGTTTTAACGAAAAATTTCTGGTGGATAGGAATGAAAAAGGACATAGCAGCCTATGTTTCTAAATGTTTAACCTGTTCACAAGTTAAAGCTGAACACCAGAAACCCTCAGGATTTCTACAACAGTCAGAAATGCCAGTGTGGAAATGGGAATTGATAACAATGGATTTTGTTACTAAATTACCCAAAACTAAGAAAGGAAATGATACAATCTGGGTGATTGTAGATAGGCTAACCAAGTCAGCTCATTTCTTACCTATGAAAGAAACTTTCAGTATGGAACAGTTAGCTAAGTTGTATGTAAATGAAATTGTTTCTTTACTTGGCATTCCTTTACAATTGTTTCTGATAGAGATAGCCGATTTACCTCTCATTTTTTGTCAAGTTTCCAAAAAGCAATGGGAACCAAGTCAAAATTAAGCACAACTTATCATCCTCAAACGGATGGACAAAGTGAAAGAACAATTCAGACAATGGAAGACATGCTTAGAGCTTGTGTAATTGACTTTGGAGGTAATTGGGACGATCATTTACCTTTAATAGAATTTTCTTATAATAATAGTTATCACACAAGTATCAATGCTGCAACATTCGAAGCACTTTATGGACGAAAGTGCCGAACCCCAGTCTGTTGGGCAGAAATTGGGGAAAAGCAGCTATCTGGACCTGAGATAGTACAAGAAACAACCGACAAGATTATTCAAGTCAAGGAATGACTGAAAGCAGCACGTGATCGACAGAAGAGCTATGCTGATAACCGACGCAAACCATTGGAGTTTCAAACAGGAGATAAAGTATTGTTAAAAGTCTCTCCTTGGAAAAGAGTAGTAAGATTCATCAAACGGGGAAAGCTAAGTCCCAGGTATATTGGACCTTTTGAGATTATTAGAAGAATAGGACCTGTAGCCTATCAGCTACAACTGCCAGAGGAAATGGCAGGAATACATAATGTATTTCATGTATCTAATCTCAAAAAGTGTTTAGCTGGTGAATCTCTGATAGTACCTCTTAAGGATATAGAGGTAAATGAACAACTCAAGTTTGTAGAAAGACCTCTACAAATTGAAGACATGAAAGTCAAGAATCTCAAGCATAAGAGATTAATTATGGTCAAAGTAAAGTGGGACTCCAAAAGAGGACCTGAGTACACATGGGAGCTTGAATCTGAAATGCAAAGGAAATATCCACAATTGTTTCAGTAGATCTCGAGGACGAGCTCTAAAACAAGGTGGGGAGAATGTAACAACCCTCGGTAAAACCAACACCCTCATAATATTTCCGACACCCTAGTATATTTTAAATTGTCCCCTTATGTCTTTAAATACACCCCGTATGTGAAAACCGAGCCCAGAATACGTTATAGTATTTAAAATAAATTAAAAACAAGAAATAGTAAGTTGAGGCGGGCCGCGTAGGACCCCACCCCAAGCTCACGCGGGCGGTATCAAGGCTGAAACTTGATTCTGGTGAAATTATAAGTTAAAGCGGGCCGCGTAAGCTCACCTTAACTCTTACGCGGGCCGTGTGAAATCATCAAACGCGGAGACAACCTGAGCCGACACGTGTCGACATCGTGGCGGACCTACATGCTGACCCAGCTAAGCTATACGTTGACCGGATGTTGACGCGGGCCGCGTAAGGCCTTGCCTACTCTTACGCGGGCCGCGAGAGGACCAGATTCAGCAACTATATAAGGAAGCCTCGGGATTTCATTTCCGTCGCTCACATCTTTTCTTTCTAAACGAATTCTGAAGTAGTATAAGTAATACGCGGGTATTATATCCCCCTAATTAGCGAGGTTCTGCTCCGTTGTAAGTATTATAACCCCAGTTTCGTAATAGATACGCTGCCCGATTGATTTAGGGTTCCGTAACAACTGTCGTGGTTCTGCCCGACGTAGTTGTCGGAATGCCGTCTCGGGGAGGGTATCATTAATATTTTCAAAGGGTTATGATACTAACCTATGTACATTTGTATAAATTATAGATTTTATCCAGGAAACCATTACGCGAAGTCTAAGATAGCAATGTGAGTTTATCCTCTTTTTGTTAACCTTTTTGGAATGTTTTACAAAACCTTAATTTTTTTACAATATGATTAAGCGGTGATTGAGTCTTTGTAGTTCTTCAATTACTGCCGGTATGTTGGGGTTTTGTATACAAAATATACTACTGCGTGTAGTAAGTCGGGGATGACAGTACGTTACCATTGGACGACGAGTTAGCCAACGAGTAATATGACCCACAAGTCAGGATTGACAGTACTGAATGAGTAATTGTGTAGAAATAAACAATGTGATCGCTCTCAATACTGTTTTAATTGATAAAATGTTTCTTGATTAAACTGGGATTCACTCACCAGTATTTCCCACTGATAAATGTTTTTAAAACGCGTTTCAGGTAACACAATGTGACAGCCAATTAGTAAAAAGCCAGCTGGAGAGCACTGAAGGCTTGGGAAAAATTTGGCTATAAAAGTTACCTAATAAACGATGTTTTAAATTCAATAAAATAGGGTTTATCCCTATGAACGTATTGTAATAAGAAACTTGAGTTTTACCCATGTGATTATTAATATTAAATATGGTGGTTTTACTCTGATAAACATTTCCTAACTACGGTCCTGATGTAATTTCCGCTGCCAAATTTAACCAAACTGATACCACCAAATCTGAGTTCGCGTCCGCCCGTTCCCGGGGATCAGGGATCGGGGGTTGTGACAAGTAGTATAGTATAAGCGTATATCATATAAGCGTTAGGGTTTCACCCCTGGCTTAACAACTTCGTTCCTGTTTTTGATGAAATAAGAGAGAATTATGCGTCAAAGTATGGATTTCACTCCTGATTTGACGTAAATTCTCGCGTTTATAGATGAAAATGTGGGTTTGAACAAGCAATTTAGTCGAGAGTTTATGGTTTTCACACCTATTCTCAACTTAATCGCTTATTCATAATTGAAAGTTCGAGTGCAGTGATAGTGCAGCATAGGCGAGAATAGCGAGAAATGGCAGTAAGCTCATACATAATCCCTACTGGACATGTATGAGTCGGTCTGTTGGTTCCTAACTATAGACTAGGTCTATAAGACATCGGCCCGGACTAGGTCGAGTCTTGCCTAATTCCCTATAGTTATGGCTCTGATACCAATCTGTCACACCCCAACCGATGGCGGAAACATCGGGGTATGGCACTGAGCGAAACAGATTGTCCAGAAGTTTCCATAACAATTATCATTACCAATTAATTTAAAGTAACATGTCCCATACCATGTCTTAAAAGGCAAACAAATTATTACAGACAAAATCTAGTCAAGTAGTTCTGTTCCGACCACTCAGATTTATACATAGATAGTTTATTTATTGGTTTCTAGGACCTCTTTTCCTAGCTTCGATTTCATCACAGCACAGAGAGTATCCTAGACCTTTCCTGGCCTCAAGTTCACAGCAAGCTAAGCATATAGACAACTTAAGCACCTGTCACATACGTTAAAGTAACAGTTAATACACATAGTGTAAAGGTGAGCATACAAGTTTGATAATATCATATTAGAGTTCGAAATCGTTTACACATAACCAGCACGTACGCATAGTGAAATGAAGCACGTTAGTTATCGACATAGATCTATCGATACCAATGACTGCGGGTTGACTGCCCGAGGCAGTTCGCGATACATGATTACCACCGTAATCCATGCAAGTAATTGTCCTTAACAACCCCCGAGTGAACGGGTGCTGAGTCCAAACTATAGTACTATCGTTGCTAAGGCAGGTAGACAGCATTCCATGTGTAAACATAACAAACAAGCATTCATTAAGCCACGTATAACATGCAGGAATGGTTAGCTTTTAAATAGTATTGAGTAGTGTGTTCGATGTGATTTCAATATTCGTAACGTATGTAACACCCAAAAGTGCGTAAAGCAAAATGGGATCGAGTATACTCACAACGATTGATGGATTGAAGGGAGCGCTAGAGAGTAAGGTTAGCCTGAACAGATCGATAGTATAACGATAAGCGACGCGTAAAACGATGCAAGGTACAAGTGAGCCGGACAGCAGTTCGATCGGATGGTAATCTGATCGGACGGCCAGTCGTGCGGTTGGTAGTCCGTTCGGACGGTCATCCGGTCGGATGACTGTTCGAGTGGATCGTTTCTTCCTTTGGAAAGGATGTGTTTGTGTATGATGGCTTGGCTTTTGAAGTTTTCGTTGTAGTATTTTGAAAACATTGAAGTATCTCTACCTTTCAGGTCGGTCGATCGGACGGTCGTTCGATCGGACGGCAACCCGTTCGGTTGGGCACTTCAGTGAGAACAAGTTCACAGCAGGGTGTCACTCGATCAACGGTCGCTCGGTCGGGTGGCATCCTTGGTGCATAGAACATGTTGAAAATTGTTTAAGTGTGGAAGTTTAAATGTCTCATGATTCGGTTGGCAGTTTGATCAGATGGTAGTCCGATCGGACAGCATTTCGTTCACCATTCAGACTTCAAATGTTGGCAAAAATAGTTAAGTGTGGGACCAAGGTGCAAGTCGTACGGGTGGCCGGTCGTACGAGTAGTTGTCCGTTCGGACAGCAGTCCGATCGGACGGCACTCCGTCCTGGTCGACCTGTTCGTCTTACACTTGGTTGTTTTGATAATTTGCCGTTTTATCGAGATATTTTGATAACGTATTGTTAGGATCGGAGGCTCTCATGATTGTGCTTGTTTGTATAATTTGAACAAATCAAATAGAAATGAATGAAGTTTAAGTGCAGCGGAAATGAACAACAAACTTTGTAAACACAATCATAAAGAGAAATGGATTTGATAAACACATGAATTGCATCAGTCGAAAGATTACAAAGTAAATCAAAAGATTACAAACATGCTTACAAATCAACTCCCCCTCAGCCTGATACTCCAGTGGTTGGTTGCACAAGATGAAAGGATTGAATTGAGGAGAAGAACTCACTCAAAACGATCAAATGTAACAGTACAGAGTACTACTCCATTTATAGACAAGCCAAACCTCTGAGGCATCTCAGCTGACGTCACCATGAAAGCGACGTCTAACAGCCTAACAACCTGTAACAACTGTTCCTATACAAACACTGCTAATGTTAACCACTGATTCTTCATAAGACAAGTAATATACTAAACTACTGCTATCTTCTTTCATCAGTGCTTTCATCAAGGTTGATCAGTCCTTGAGTGGGCAGTGCTTTGTCATCAGTAGATAGAACCAGCAGTGTTTACTTCTTCAGGGATTTGTTAGCAGTTGAAAGGGTAGCAGCAGTTGTATACGGACAGTGGATAGAGACCATCAGATGTTATAATCACTTTCAAGGGGAAAGTCTAATGTAAACAGCTGCTTATTGTGAATCCACTGTTGTGATCCGGTTTTGGCTTTCATTATCTGTTCCTCTGGTAGGGTTCAATCCCAACAATCTCCCCTGGAACAGATAATGCAAAAACCCTTCATTATTTTGGATCTTTATTCCTCATCAGAAGTTCCTTGGCTTGTTTTTTAAAATTTTCTTCAAAGTCTTTGGAACTTGAGTCATCCTCATCCCTGCATAGTGAAAGTTCAAGGAGATCCTGCAAATCTTCAACACCAAGACCTAGTGCTTCTTTCCTTGATATATACTTCACTTCTCCATTGGATCTGACTAGAGTCAATACGTGGGTCTTTTGGTCAGACATCCACTTTAGTACTTTTAAACCCAATGGGTTTCTTCGGAGAAATTTATTTTCAGATGAGTTTAGAGAAATTGGTCTTGAGAAAAGTTGTAAACTTTCAGACATTTGTTTGAAGGCCGTTTCGATGACATCATTTGCTGCAACTATATCTTCTGCAGTTTCACTTTCAATCAGCTCTTGCCTCTCAATTTCTGTCATGTCTGTTGAAGCGTTTGGTGATGCAGGTTTGGTTAATACCCTTTTAAAAAGGTTTTGAAGTTTCACTGAGCTATCTTCTTTTAGATCCATTTTCTTGATGGCATCTGTGAAGTACTCAGCTTCCTTTTCTTTTTCTTCTTCACTGGTCAGCAGTTTTCCTTTTTCTTGGTTTTCCACAAGGATAGGGTTATCTGCTGAGGTGATCAGTGTTTTAAGATAATCAATCCGCTGTTCTAGCTTTTCGTAATCAGGCTTTTTAGAAGTGTCTAAGACTGTTATCCTTCTTTTCTTAAGCCTTTCATAAGACTCGTCGGTGTACTGCTTTGTCCATTTTGCTATGGCTTCAGCAGTATCCACCTTAGCATCCACCAGCTCCTGTTTTTTCTTTTTGTACTCGGATGTGAGATCAGCAATGAGCTTTTTATATTTGTTCCAATTTGGAGCTGTCTTCTTCTTTCTTGGATCATTTTTAATCCTTTCAATTCTGTTTGCTTCATGCTTTAAGGCAACCATTGGCCATTCTTCAAATTGGTGTTCTTCAGCTTGATAGAATTTTTCTTTCATGATGTATGCAAGATAACTTTTTCTCATTTCATTTCGTTGATCTGCCTTTTCTTTGCTCAGATCTTGTGCATAGTTTTCCATCAGCTTGACTTTTGTGAGCAAAAATTCCAAATTTTCAGAAATGGCTTCATCACCTTGATCTTTGCATTCGAGTTTGGCTCTAATCTTTGCTTGCCTTGCTTTCATCTTGAGATATTCATCCATGTCTTCTGGGACTATGAAACCTATGAGAGAAGGGAATCTTCTTTTTGAAGGATCATCCTCGGTGTAAAATTATTTCATCTCATTTTTCACAGCTTCTAGTTCCAGTGGATATTTAGCAGCAACAGGATCATATTTTTCATCAGTTGCCTGAGTTGTTTCTCTTTTTCTTTTGTGAAGCTTTATGGGTGGAGGTACTTTTGGTTGTGATGTAGGAATGATGAGAGCAGTGGTGGATGGTTGACATACAGCTGTTGAAACAACTGGTGCTTCAACCTCTGTTGTCATTACAACTACTGATGTGTCAGTAGATGTCTTCTGCTTTTGAGCAGGGGTTGAAGTTTGTGAAGTTGTTTTTGGTGGTGGTGATGGAGAATCATCAGGTATGAAGATCCTTCTCCTTTTTATTGTAGGAGAGGCTGATGATGTCTTGAGTGGATCAGTGGTGGTGGTTTGAGAAGTGGAAAGTGTCTGACAAACAGTTGTTGAAACAACCGGTGTTTCAACCACTGTTGCCATTACAACAGATGTTGTAACATCTGTTGTCTTCTGCTTTATAGCAGGAGGTAATGATGATGATGGTAGGGCAGTGGTTGTGATGATGTGTGATGAAGTGGCAGCTGTTTGGCTAGCAGTTTTTGAAACCACTGTCATATCAGCTGTCGTAGCAGTCTTTTTTATTTGGGGTTTGGAGCCTTTGGAAGATTTAGATGTCTGTTTTTCTTGTTCTGGTTCAACATACAGGCCATCTTCAATTCCCTTTTTCTTCAACTGCTTTATATTCTCCTCCTTTTTGGCATTATCTGCAAGGGGTTTATCCATGAAGAGGATAGTAGAGGGAGCTTTTCCAGTGGTGCTTTGGATGCTGGCCTTTATAGCCTTAATGTCTGCTTGAGTATCTTTGAATCTTGATTCCACCATGTTTGTCAGCATTTGTACATGTATTGCATGCTGCTGATCAGCCATTTGTTTTTGTCTTTAAAGCAAGGGTTGGAATAAGTTCCACAACTCATTTGCAGCGGGTGAGGGTTGTGCAGGTGCTTGAGCTGGAACAGCAGTGGATTGTGCTTTTTGAGCGTTTAACAGCTGCTGCACCATATCCTTTATCTCAGCAACTGATGTTTCAAGTTTTTCAACTCTGCCCGTCAATTCCTGATATTTTGGATCATCACCCACGTTAATGGGATCATCTGATTCCCCACCAGCAGTGGTTTTATCAATGTGTGACTTAGGAACTGAATCCCAAAAGTCATCCATTGATGCCCCTTGTTCTCGGTACTGGGACTTCTTTCTTCAGCACTTGATAATCCTTTGATGGTACCAGTGGTTAAAACAAACTCACTGGTGGTTACCGAAGATGCTATAGAAGAAATTGCCTTCAAGGGAGTCTTATTAATGAAACAACTGTCCAAATGCAGATCTGTTGATCCATCACTTGTAGTTGCTGCTCCACTTGAACTACCACCAAGAGTTACTTGTAACTCAAGGGGTGTAACCTCCTCAGTTGTTGCTGGGATAGCAGGGGTAGTAGCATCAGACCCAGTCACTTATGGGAGTATACTCTCAGTGATAGGTGATAAAGAGGAACCGGTTTGTGTCTGAGCTATAGCAACTGCATGCAACAAGGGTATTATGGTTTGTGGTAATATGATTGGTGAAGGTATGGGTGTTGAAAGAGACATGTCCTTGGGATCAGGACTGAGGAAGATGGATCCAATTGAATCCAGAGCTTCATAATGTGGGGTCCCTGTGCTTACAACCTGATCCTTTTGTGAGGATGCAGGAGGAGTTTGAGGTAAGGGTGGAGATCTTTCTACCAACTGCTGTGAGGAAGTAGCAGCAGTGGCTTTTGGTGACATTTGTGTTGTCACTGGCAGTTGCTCTGGGATCTCATCTTCCAGAGTTGCCTTTTTCTTGGGTTTGGTGGGCTTTTTGTATGATCTCTTTTTGGTCTTTTTGGTAGTTGTAGGTGTGGGTTTCAAAGCAGTGGTTTTGCTGCTATGATCACCTGGAGCAGTGGGCTCAACAGCAGATGTCTGAGGAGCAGTGGTAACTGCTAAAATCTGTTCAGGCACCTCTGCTTTTGTTTTTATTGGTGCCATCATTCTAGAAAATGTTTCAGTTGTGAACCCTTTTATTTGAAAATAGACACCCTGTTTGAGCAAATTTTCATTTTCTTTTTCAAATTTTTGTTTAAAATAGTAGCTTAAAAATCTTGGAAAAGGTAAAAATGATTTGCTATCAACATTTTTTACCAAGTCATTAAAGATCTCCTGGGAATAGTTGTAATTTTCATTCTTTAAAATAGCATAACCCAGACATTGAATCTTCAATGGTATTTCGTTAAACGCTGTTGTTTTATTTGAAACACACATCAAAAGTGTGTGAAATAAAAACCTTGGTGCAGAAGGGAAGTAACCTTTTTGTAAGGTATCTACCTTTGATTGTTCTGCATATCCCCTTTTCAGAAAATCAGCTTTCAACTCGTTTTTGGGAAAAGATGTTTTACCTTTCTGATCATCGAGTTTGAAGACTTCCGAGATGGATTGAGAAGTAATTTGAATCAATTTACCCTGTATGGAGGAGTTGATGGCTATAACTTTATCGTCTTGTTTTTCAAGCGTAGCATTTTTCCAAAACTCTCTCTGGGTTTGTTGATAAATTGGAGCATCTGTTGTAAGCAAAGTTTTGTACTTTGATGCAGACATAATGTCGATGATGGAATCGAAGGTGTGATTGTTGGTGGGTTTTGTGAGTAGACCCAGATAGTTGTGAGGGGATTTGTATGGTATTTCAATGGATTCAGCGGCCATTTGTGTGGCTTCTTTGGGAGATGAAGATGAGGATGATTTTGATTTTGACTTTGATTTCGTCATTTTGATGGAGAAGGATCGGAGAGTGATTTGAGAAGAAAGGTTGGAAACTGCTTTGAGAAGAGAATTTTTGGAATTCAATTCGACAGTGTAAAACCCTGTTTGGGGGGTTTTGATCAGGGTTTTATTTAGGGAAAAGGTAAGTGCTGATGTGGCAGTGGTTACAAAGATCCGATGGCTAAAAACTGACCACGTGTCAACCTCTGATGAAATGGATGAATAACGGAGGACAGTTGTTTTGGAGAGCCACTGATGAAGTAAGCATCAGTAGTTACAACGGTAATAATGTGACAGTGGATGATTTTCACTATCAGTGGATAGCATATCAGTGGATAAGACACTGCTTTTGAACAACAGTGTTTATCAAGGAAATGAGAGAACAAGGATTTGACTTTCAGCAATGGGCAGTATTTAAGAAACAGATGTTTGAACACAACAGTGGTTAGGGGTAAGATAATGGTAATGATTTGAAGGCTCATTATATCAGCAACTTTTACAGGAATTTTCATTCAAGGTTTTTCCACATGTCATTTGCACATTTTGAAGCTATTACAACTCCCTGACAGTGGTTTAGTACCCCAGATGATGTACACTTTTTACTAAGGCTACTCATCCTTGTTATAATATTTGAATTAAAACATGAGTACCCAAGTATATTATGATCTGCAACAATCAATCTTTTGCTTAGAGTAAAAACAAACTTTGAGTTTGACATGACTTTGACATGTGTATCATTTCCTTTTGATCCATTTTGAGGATAATATAACCAACAAAGAATAAAGGTAATATATCCTGTCAGGAGATTGAAACTTTTACTATCAAAAACTAGTAAAAGTTCAAAATATATTATTCTTAAAAAAAATAAAGAATAATATATCCTGCTTTATTTGAGAAAATCCTTTTTCTGAAAAAAAATTAAAGGATTATCTGGAAACAGCACCAAAAAGGATCTGGAATAATTTTCCACTGAAACTCCTAATCATATCAATCTCAAGTTTATAAAAATGGTCAATGGTTTGACAATAGTGGTATGAAATCTCAAATACATTTTGACCACTGTTTGGTACCATTCTTTTGTTGATTGATTGACAACAGAAAAATGAGGACACATGTTCACATGAGTTTTTGAAAACCCTGTTATAGACTTTGTTACCATGTGATGATTCTGAAAATTTGTCTAGTCCTCTTGTGAGTTTATTCACTGGAAATACTATGGTTACCTGAACCTTTTCCTGAACCAATGAATGCACATAGTTGCTTAATGACCATTGTTACCCCAATTTTTGACTCTTAAGCGTTTTATATTTATATTCTTTTCTTTTGACTTCAAAAGTTTTGAGATAAACACACTTTTTGAGTTTTTATGATTTTCTTCTTCCCTTTTTACCCTTCCCATTCATAAGTACTGAAATACTCACTGGGAGGCATTATTGAAGGAATACTTATTCCAAAATCATTTTGCAGTAATGTTTTGAGAGATTTGGTCATTAATACACATGCTCATGCCAAATTTCACATCACCTATGATCTGGACATCTTTGACCCCTGATTTTCTTAATGTAATTTTAACAAGGTTGGTTTGTTCCTTTTGAGGATCTCAACCTTTTTTTTTTCAACGCATAAGATCAAGTGACTAAAGTTTTAATTTCCCTCTTTTTCATTAGCAAGAACATCAATGTTTTAATGAACATAGGTTTTTGTTAATCCGAGGTTCATACTTTAGCATCTAATATAATGAAAACATCACAAATTTCATAACAACAGTTGAAATCAATTTTGAAAAGAAGAAATAATACCATAGTTTGACAGACATGTTTTCAGATCTGAAAACTATGAGTAACTTATGCATGATATCACTTGTTGTGTGAAATTTGTGTGTCTTATGACATCTTGGTTGTTTTACAGAGTATTTGACCAACAGCTTTAAGCGTGATCATTCGTTACTTTGTTTTTCAACTAAATACAATCAACCTTAGTATCAATGAATTTTGAGCTGAACTGTTATGTCAAATTGACTGTTAAATCAAATTTGACTGTCCAAGCTCTGATACCAATTGTTAGGATCGGAGGCTCTCATGATTGTGCTTGTTTGTATAATTTGAACAAATCAAATAGAAATGAATGAAGTTTAAGTGCAGCGGAAATGAACAACAAACTTTGTAAACACAATCATAAAGAGAAATGGATTTGATAAACACATGAATTGCATCAGTCGAAAGATTACAAAGTAAATCAAAAGATTACAAACATGCTTACAAATCAACTCCCCCTCAGCCTGATACTCCAGTGGTTGGTTGCACAAGATGAAAGGATTGAATTGAGGAGAAGAACTCACTCAAAACGATCAAATGTAACAGTACAGAGTACTGCTCCATTTATAGACAAGCCAAACCTCTGAGGCATCTCAGCTGACGTCACCATGAAAGCGACGTCTAACAGCCTAACAACCTGTAACAACTGTTCCTATACAAACACTGCTAATGTTAACCACTGATTCTTCATAAGACAAGTAATATACTAAACTACTGTTATCTTCTTTCATCAGTGCTTTCATCAAGGTTGATCAGTCCTTGAGTGGGCAGTGCTTTGTCATCAGTAGATAGAACCAGCAGTGTTTACTTCTTCAGGGATTTGTCAGCAGTTGAAAGGGTAGCAGCAGTTGTATACGGACAGTGGATAGAGACCATCAGATGTTATAATCACTTTCAAGGGGAAAGTCTAATGTAAACAGCTGCTTATTGTGAATCCACTGTTGTGATCCGGTTTTGGCTTTCATTATCTGTTCCTCTGGTAGGGTTCAATCCCAACACGTGTTAAGAAATAGAAACCTCGTCAATACTTGGTGCTCCGGATCGGACAGGAATCACCCCAAACCCGATCAGCGGACGGTTCGAGACGATGTTCCATGTTTAACCCGGAATCGATAATCTCGTGGATAGAATACGGATCTTGAACCAATCATAACCATGAGAATGAGTGGTAAGTCGATGCAAGCTCCGATCCTATCGGTTTTGAGTGCATTGAGTGTAAAAGAGTTGAAAGAAAGTTGGAAAACCTTCTCTCAATCCTTTTCACCATGAATATGTTTAGATCCATGAAAGATCTTTGTTTGTTTATGTGGAAATCGGTTAGATCTAAGTTGTTCTTGATGGATTGAGGCCAAAACATGAAGTTCTTCAAGAACACATGATGACGTCATCCTAGAACACCTTGAATCTTGATGATTTCATGGTTAAAAGTTAAGATTCAAAAGATAGAAGGGTGTAGGAGTGCGTGTAGATTAAGGAAGTACAAGATTTAGGACGAGATCTTACCGGAATTGAGAGAAATCGAAGAAAAGGTGGGGAGCACGAGCTGGTCGGAAGTCAGTTGCCAAAAGTAGAAAGTTTGAGAGTGACAAGGGGTATTTATAGGATTCCCAAAATGGAAAGGGTTGGTCGGTCGGATGGCATCTCACCCGGGTGGCAGCCCGGCCGAGTGGCTCCTCGGTCGGATGGCACCTCGCTCGGGTGGCAGTCCGGCCGGGTGGCTGTTCGGTCGGCTGGTACCTGGTTCGAGTGCTCGGCGCGACGAGTTTTGCCGTTTCGATTAGCGTGTAGCGCGTTGCGATGTGATTCGAGCAAGTGATGCGATAGAGTTGCTTATCAAATTACTTTTAATCCCAACTACTCATATCTCGCACTATCTCCTCTCTACCAATTACCATACCATTTCGATTGTGATTGAGTTTCGATTGCGTTTGAGTTTCGATTGCGTTTCGATTGATTACCACACATAACATAAATAAACATGCACAAGTAACACATAAGGCACACACACGTATAACCATAACCAATGCGTAATTCGAGTTGCGAGTTCGATTGCCATTCGATGTCGATTCGATGTTGATTAAATTAGATTGATTAGCGTTTAGTTGACTTTATCGCATTGTTACTTCCTATAGTTCACAGTCGTACGTCGATTAAATAGCGAATAACACACGTCGATTACTGCGATTATTGACACTTACTCCACATAACACAACTAAAGTAAACACATAAAAGAAATTCGTTATCAGTCAATGTCGCGCGATTGGTCGTTGACTTTGACCTTGACTTTGGCTTTGACTTTCGAAACACGGGGTGTTACAGCCAACACCACCCCAACCACCACCACACAAACCCTCGAACACCCACCACCACCAACGAACACCTCCATCACCGGGTAGGCCACCACCACCGCCGTAACCACCACACCAGCCTCGTCGCCCCTGCTGCTTCACACCGCCACCACCACAACGCCACAGGCATCGCCCTCCACCGGAGGACGCCACCGGAAATCAGATCTGAGATGGGTGGTATATTATTTGGTGGGTGAAAGAGAGTTTTGTTAAGAGAGGGTTTAGACATCCGGAGAAGAAAGGGTTTAGAGAGAGAGTTTTTGTTAAGAGAGAGATATGTGCTTAGAGCATTCTCATCCAAACCATCAAAATATGTGAGGGGTAGTTTTTATATTATAAAGGGTATAAAAAATGGTTGTGAGTGGAGGAGAGAGAAAATGTTACTGTTCATCTGTATATTTGGGGAGACATTGTCACTACTACAAAACTGAGCTTTAGACGGGGTGAAATTGGTTTTAAGACGGTGTTTTCAACACCGTCTTAAACCCCACTGGTTTAAAATCAACTCTTATTAGACGGTGTTCTATTTGAACACCGGCTTAAACTTTGTGAACCCCGTCTTTTAATATCAAAACATTTATAGGTGAACCCCGTCTTTTAATACCATTTTAACACCGTCTTATAATGTGTTGAAAAAAAAATACATTTACTGAATACGTATTTCCCAAAAATACATTTGCGGGAAAAAAATACATCAACCTTATATGTACCAATGGAACATTTTCAAATCAAACCAAAACAATACACATTCAAATCCAAAATAAACCCGTAGACATCCAATTCGGAAATAAACCCGTCAAATTACAATCATTTGTGAATACATAACAAACTACACATAAGCTAAACTAACGGAATACCTAACTCGTTAAAAAACTTCGGCATCAACGTCATCAACAAAACATCTATTTCATTATCCGTAGCCTCTCTCGTGTCGTGCCACATCTAAAATAAAAGTAGATAGAAAGAGTTATTATAAATATTATAGAATAAATCTAAAGGCAAAGAGAAAAACCGATAACAACATCGGCAATAAAGCTATGTATATATTTACATGTTATATACATCTAAACCTTCTAAGTTAAAAAAAAAAATAAACAGTTAAGTAACAAATTGATAAACAAGTATATTTTACTTACTTCATCGGGAAATTGGTTTTGATACAAATTGACAAAGTCAAACAACATATGTTGGAGAACCATGTAGCCGCATTCCTATCCACCCTTTTGTTGCTTACACTGTAATAAATTAACAAATTATTATTTAAAAGTAACGAAATTCAAACAATTTAGAAATAGCAAACGCACATACATCGACCATTGTGTAGTTGAACTCGGATCCTAAGACGGTAGGAATTAGGCTTGAAAGACGATAATTAGAAGCATTCTTTTCGCCTCTCATCTTTGTTGAATCCAAAATATATACATGTCCTATGTGTTGGGCAATGATGAACAAAGACCAATGGTCGCTACAAAATTAGCGTTATAGAATAGTTAGGTGAATCATAGTAATAAAATAAAAGCAAGTTAACTAAAAATAACTTACTCAGCCAAATACGGTGCAAGAATGAACTCAATATATGTACACATTGATATTATTTAAAGGCACTATATATATATATATATATATATATATATATCACTTCAATATCTGGATATATCGCATGTGATGCACCCGAACCGCAACTGGAGCTAAGAAATCCCGGGCTCGCGTCTACACATTGACTTTTTCGACCCACGTGCATACCCAGGCTCACCTCCACCCTTTCCATAGCATGGCTGAAAAAAGGTCCTTTAACTTGTGTATAACCTACAAACTCAAGATATAACATTACATCATTATATATACAGGGGGTAGGGCACGGGGAGATTGATCACAAAGGGGTAGCAAAACATATTCATGAGGATTAGGACGTAGATTGTCAATATTGCTAGAGGCGATCTCTAGTTCCCCCTAGCCACCTCAATTCGACATTCAAAGAACATGTACTAGAAAATGTTTGCTAGAGATCACACGTGGCGATAGCAATCTCTAGGCTTCCATGTGTTTAGTACTTGGAACAAGTGGCATGGAAACCTAGAGATCGTTTTATCAAATAACTTTTTCTGTGGGTTTATACTATATATGAAATATCAAACTCAAATAACTAAATGATCATTTTATCAAATAACTTTCAAATCCTACAATATAAAATTTAGTGTCACGAGTAATTTTTCACAAGTAATTTTTCTGTGGGTTTATACTATATATGAAATACCAAACTCAAATAACTAAATGATCATTTTATCAAATAACTTTCAAATCCTACAATATAAAATTTGGTTGATAAGACTAGATTAGGATTAGAAGCTGTAATAAAATAAATCAAATAATGCTCTAATTAGCCTACATATTAAAAGAATGTAAAAGGATTATGCTAAATGATCAGCCAAAATATTTGTTTATTTTTATGCAGCTACTGAATAACGAATCAAAAGTTGACTGAAGATTAAAAATCAAACGTAACAATGATACCGTATGCTTTGATCTATTCAGCAACACAAATCATATTTCTGGATGTACAAACGAAATGAATCTCTGGTTGAGTAACCGATTCAGATTTAATCACCGGTTGCGTAACGGATTCCGATTTAATCTCCGGCTGATGATACCCGTGTGCACCGGGAACAGAGATCCGATGAGCTTGAGGCACATCTGGAGATGCACCGTGCACGGTCGTCGGAGTAACTGGATCTAAAACCTTATGCTTATGTAGCGGCGCGTGTACGTCACCATGTACGGTCGGCGGAGTGACTGTATCTTTTCCCTATACAGTATACAATTTACTAGTGATTTATCAAAACACTAGTAAATTTGAATTTTTAACAAGAAAACATATAATTAAACATGATATAACTACTATTTATAAAACTAAAAAACATTAAATAACATATGTAAAGAGAAAAAAAACTAACCTTAAAACTTTGTAAGGTTGTTAATGGTGAAAATGAAGAAGATGAAGTTGTTATGAGGAAGATGAAAGGAAAGAGATAAGGTTTTGGTGGTTGTAATGTGGTCGATCTTTTTTCAGTTTTTAAGACGGTGTTTACAGACAACACCGTCTAAAGGAATGAGAAATTAGTTTATAAGACGGTGTTTAAGCATTAGACGGGGTTCTTGAATATTTATAAGACGGTGTTCAGAGACAACACCGTCTAAAGGTTGGAGAAATTAGTATAAGACGGTGTTTAAACATTAGACGGTGTTCTTCTGAATTTTATTGAATATTTTATTAAAAAGAGCTCAACGTTCATATTGGTATTGGTTTTAAGGCGGTGTTATTTCTTTAACACCGTCTAAAACAAATCCTTAACACCGTCTGATGCTACATTTTGTAGTAGTGTGTTCACCCAGTATAATTTTTTTAATATATATTGAAAGTGGTTGTGAGTGAAGGAGAGAGAAAAATGTAATGATAATATTATTTAATTGAAAAGGAGAGATAAAAAATATTTGTTTTTAGTGAAAATATATTGATATAGGAGTTGTTTTTTAGTGGAATGTATGTATAATTTGATGGATTGGATGAGAATGCTCTTAAATATATATAGAGGGTTTAGTGAGAGAGTTTTTTTAATTAAAAATGACCATTTTGCCCCCCAAGGAAAAGAACAAAATAACATGATTTTATAAGACAAATATGACCTGATTTCACTTTTGGACCAAAATGGCAATAAAACTGAAACCACAATGACCCAAATACAAAAGGTTTGAGTTTTGGATTAAAATGACCAAACCTGAGAGACCATTTTGGTAAAAAAAAAACAAAAAAAAGGATGGAAAACTATACAAAGCAAACTATGTAGAACATGTGTATAAAAAGCATCCAGCTTCTAGCCATTATGTTGGAACGTATTTATGAAGATATTTTAGCTGGATTCATTTTCCAAGACTTCGGTTTTTTACATCATTTCGCATATGAAACGTCCATACTTCCCAGAAATATTTCTGTTTTTGTTTTTGTTTTTATTTTTATTTCATGAGAAATATTGGAATATAGTCGCGGGAATCGTGATCATGGTCGACAAGAAGTATGAATTGCTTCAAGCCATGGTTTGTATCTCCTCACACATAGTGAGATGAAGATTAGTTTTACAAAAGCACATGGTGAATGAGTGGAAAATGAGATTCGGGATAGTGAAAGATAAAGAAATGAAGAAAAATTAACATTTTCATGTTATTCTGTATATTTTGAAAAATATTATAAAGAAGACGTAGATAATTTTAACGTTAGAATAGAGAATCTACAGAGATGAGATATGTGCATACATGAAGATAGATGGTCAATAAAAAGATGTAATCATAAAATAAAAATAAATAAATAAAAAAAACAAAAAAATTGAAGATTTGTCATGGTTGCATATAAAAATAAAAAATCTACACATTTTGAATTTAACAAGGAGAATATTATAACAAACACATGTATGCTATAAGAATAATTAATTCGAAATGATGAATGTTTTCTTCTATGAAAGGTGTGTTTTTAAAAATGATCGAATGTTTCTTTAGGTTGAACTACTTGTTACAAAAACTTAGAATGCGTTTTATTAAAATATTAGTTTTCTTTAATATTACATTATATATAAAATGATTATCTTTAAAACTTTTATAAAAAAAGGTAGATTTTAATTATAAGACATAAAAATGGTTGTCCATAAAAATCAATAACGAACAATAGAATAGATAGAAACGTAGACATAAACTACCACTTAAACCCAAACCAAATCACTCAACAAAGTTACCACTAAACTTGTTTGGTATCTTTAGAATTTATGATTTTTCATTCTAAGAAAAAGTTAGTCTTTGAAATCTTCTATCTATTATAAACAAATAAAAAATGCAACATATTTTATATTAGAAAAATGATCATTGATGTGGTCGTAGAAGTCGTAAAAACATTCCCGAATTCATTCCGTTCACTTAGTGATTTCTTAGTTTCCATGCTTTATCATTGTGCTTTTCGCAAAGTCCACATTTTGACTAGGCCAGTCAACTTGTTACAAATTCCCTCTTGGAACAATTATTATTATTTATACATATTATTACAAACGGCCAGATCATTTCAGAACCATAAATATTTACAGAACTCGCAGAACTCCTAATAATAATCTTTTTATTTATACATTTTATGTTTAGGATAATTTTATCATTTATTATGTGTATTTTTACGATTACTTACATATTAAGAGTCATTTTAACATTTTTATATGTAATTTTATAATTACACATATGTAAACTAGGTTTTTTTTACATATATGTAATTAGTTATGACACATATATATAATTTGGCAATTAAACATATGTAAACTACTTTTAACATGTATGTAATCAAATAAATACAGATAATAGATGATAAAAAGATTCTAAATACAAAAACTTATATATAAAATAATTGTTTATTAGGAGTTCTGTAAGTTCTGCAATTATTTAGAGTTCTGAAATGATCCTAACCCAAATTCTTAAAGAACAGTAACTAAGACAAATAAATAATTATTTTAGAGTTGTTATTTAATTTGATTTTCGTTCAATAAGTCACTTTCATTATAAAAATGAATACCCAATTGTGTTTAATAAATTTTTTTCACGTTGCTCCCATAAAAGCTTTGTTGAAAAAAGAGTTTATTTTTCAAAATAGTACCATGACGAATCAAGTTGATACCGAAATCGATACCAATATAAATATTATCGAAACTAGCACCGGTATTCATTTTTATGATTTTCAATGTAAAACACAATTTTTTGGGCATATCATAAGTTTAAACCAAGTGACAGTATGATACAAATATTATAACGAACCGAATTGGTACCGGCCGAATTCCCTTGCATAATGAACCAAAGAGATACCGGCCGAATTCCCGCCGCATCGCGCAGGGAAAGTCACCTAGTAGGTTATTAATTTATGGACCGCTTTATAATACTAAATTTTCGTTTATATAATGGCTAATTTATAAACATAAAACAAAATGCATGAAAAAATTTAAAAGACCACTAAAAACACACAAAAAAAAATCACATAGGGATATTTATTTACGTTTTGATGTTAATTTCATATGGCATAGTGGTATATAGGTATACTTACATAACATACCATACATATTTATGTATATATACTTTGGTGTGAATTCTGAAGTCCCCCTTTTGCGTCAACAAGTTCACACCAAGGTTTGGTGTCTATAAATTCACTTCTTCATGCATTTCATTGTGTACATCTCAATAAATAGACTCAAGAAAAATGTCTAGAGTGATCCCCATCTTCCTCATACTAGCCCTACTCTCCTATACATTGTCTTATGCCACCCGCCCGGTGGTCACTACAGCCACCCTAGTTACAAAAATGGAGAACAAGGTAGGGTACTAGTTGATTAATTATTTGCATGCATGATTCCTTATGTCAATTTCTAATTTTATTTTGTTTTTATTTTCATACTTCTAGGATGACGTCGAAGAGAGTTGTGAAGGACTTGGGAAAGAAGAGTGCTTGATGAGAAGGATACTTGTTGCTCACCTTGATTATATTTATACCCAAGAGAAAAACCCTTGAAAGAAAAGGCTCCTGTCACAATTCAGATGTTAATTATATAATATATTTATATTTTCTTCTTCTATTGGAGACATCCTTGATGAACCCGTAAATGTTGTTATGAAAAAACAAACTAATTGAAGAAGTGGAGGAAAGAGTTTTGATTTATTGGTTTTTTTTTTTTTTTTCCTTTTTTGTTTTCTTCATTAAATCATGCAATCAGATAGAGAGAAAAATACTTAAAATCTTTTGAAAAAAAAAAAACTTAAATAGTTGGTTCTAAGTATTCTTTTCATCGAAGTTTTGTTTCTTACTTTATACAACACCCTAAAAGTTATAGGATAATTTTTGTTAGGGGTCATTTTCTTAACATATGTATCCTGACCAATATCCTGCCTTTGTTTGTTTATTTGTGACCAGGATGCTGGGAGAGGATATTGCTGACATCTTGGGCGATATCCTGAGACTTATTGAATTAACCACGTGCAGGTTAAGGGCAGAGGCTTGCTAACGGTCAAGTGGACTTCTTCTCCTCAAGACTCGGACGAATTTGTTGAGAAAGAGACGTTGAGCCCGAAAGACCAGCTCTACAACGTTCCAAGAAGGAATATTCGGCGGATCCCGCAAGTTTAGGGTAGTTAGTTATTTTATCTTTACTATAAATAGATGAGGTCGGATCAACTTAGAACACATCAATTCACACTTACACTCTCGAACACAATCACTCTCTAGCTGATAGCAAACACTACACTTGTATTTCATTTCCGTTGTAACACTTAGTCGATCCGTACCACATCATGCACTGTATCCTGATTTTGGAAGCAATTGAAGAACAAGGCAGCTGCGATTGTCAGCTCCCGAGGTTTTATGCCGGCGATCTAGATTGATCAAGGGCTTTCCTCGTACATCTCGTGTCACTTCCTTTACTTTTTGCTCGTTATTTACTCATTGTTTGATCGTTAATACAGCTCAATATCCCGAGCCGTATCCTGAAACTGTTTTTGCAAGTAATTTAATTAACACATTTTTGACACTTACTTCTAGCACACTACCTCACTTAACTAATTTGATCACTTAATTACTTCGGTAATTTTTGACCAAAACAATTTGGCGCCCACCGTGGGGCAAGTGGTGCTCTTTTTACTAAAACTTTTTGTCAAATCGCTAATCGGTTTTCTATTTTCAAAACTTTTTGCCACATTATCTATAATGGCCTCGAGATCAAACATGAGTTCCTCTACTGTGTCTGCTATGACTTCTGCTACTACCGGCTCGGTGCTTCCACCACCTCCTCCAAGGATGCCAGCCTCTACACAATCTCAAGATGTTATCCCAACTCGGAGTGTCCAGGGATCTGCTCCCGTTTTAGCTTCTAATGATGAAATTTTAACCTTATTTGGAAGTGTGCAGGAACAAATGAGGCAGCAACAGGAAACAAACCAAATGCTTTTGAGGGAGATACAACTCCTGAAGGCTGGCTCGAGCAGATCTGCGGAGGAAAATGTCACTCCGTTACACCCCAGAGCGTTGAACTTTAGCTCAGCTGTGTATACCGAGGATAATAGGGGGAATATCGTGCCCAGTCTTCCTCAGAATCATACTCCTGAAATACCCTCCTTGGTCCGGATGTCAACCATAAGGAGCTCAGGATATGCTTCAGGATATGGGCAGAATCCTCCAACTGGTAACGTGTCTAATAATAATAATACTCATGCTACTAACAGTGGTGGATCTTTGCAGGATACAGGTGTAACATCAGCACTTACCAGGGAACTTCAGAAGTTGAAAGACATGATATCTAGTGTACCTGGGGTGGTCCAGCCGATCCCGGAAGTATCTCAAGATAGCCACAAGATATCTCGTTTTGCATACCCTATATGTGATGCTGAGATCCCAAAGAGATTCCAAACTCCCAACATGAAGCTTTATGATGGGACTACGGATCCTGAGGAGCATATTGCCCAGTATAGGGAAAGAATGGAGATTAACCCTATCCCTCCGGAGCTCAAGGAAGCGTGCTTGTGCAAGGGATTTGGTTCTACTCTAACAGGATCAGCCTTAAAATGGCTGTTAAACGTTCCTCCTCACTCAATTACTTCATTTGCTCATTTGGTTAATTTATTTAACAGTCAATTTTCTTGTAGTCGGAGTTTTGAGAAACTAACCAGTGATCTTTACAGGATAACTCAAGGGCCTCAGGAATCCTTGAGGGATTATGTGAACAAATTTAGTCGAGAATCCTTGGATATCCCACATCTTGATGTTGCAACAGCTGTGCAAGCTTTTAAGATGGGATTACAAAAGGATTCTCAGTTTTATCAGGATCTTGTAATGAATCCCTGCAGGAATCTCGATGAAGCTCGTAACAGGGCCTTGAGATATATCCGTCTGGAAGATGACAAGAAGATGCAAGAAAGGATGAACTCATCCAACACTTACGAATCAACTAATAGGAAGTCAGAATCCTCATTTAAGTCATATCGGCCTAAGCCATATGGTAGAAATGAAAACAAGAAAGTGAATGCTGTCGAAGATGAGGATCCTGAAGAGTATCCTGAGTTATCTGAATATTGCTTTTCTGTTAATATTCCTGAATTGATGTATGCTATGCAGGGTCTAGGAGACAAGGCTAGATGGCCTCGAAAGAATCAACAAAAGGCTGACTGGAAAGATAAGTCGAAATGGTGTGCTTTCCACGAAGATTTCGGACATATGACTGAGGATTGCATTGCTTTGAGGAAAGAAATAAGCTATCTTCTAAGCAAGGGATATCTGAAAGATCTCTTAGGAAAGAAGAAGAATAAGGGTCAGGATACTGAGAAGGATCCTGAACGAGCAGCATCACCTCCCGCGGATGCCAAGATAATCAACTTCATCTCGGGGGGATCCGACATTTGTGGAACTTCGTATTCGGCAGCAAAGAGACATGCAAAGGAAGCCAAAGCCGAAAGGGGAGACAAACCTGTCAGGATGACTACACTCACAACTGACAAAGTGATCACATTTGATGCTGATGACAGGGATACTGTCCAGGATCCTCACCATGATGCTCTGGTAATAACGTTATATGTGGCTAACCATTTTGTACGCAGGATATTGGTTGATAATGGCAGCTCCGTCAACATAATCCAGCTAGAGACACTTAAAAGAATGAATGTATCTCCAATGGATATAACTTCGAAGTCCACCGTGCTTGTTGGGTTCAGCGGAGAGGCCAGAAACACAGTGGGAGAGATAAAGTTGCCGGTATACGTTGAAGGAGTCAACTCGATGCAACGTTTCTGTGTGATGGACTCTCTATCCTGCTATAACATTATACTGGGAAGACCATGGATTCACGATATGAAGGCCGTGCCATCAACATATCACCAATGCATCAAGATACCTACCCCTTGGGGAGTTGTTAAAGTTGACAGCGATCAGCAGGAGGCGAAAGAATGCTACTCCTCCTCGATGAAATCCTCAGCCAAAACTAGTGCAGCATAGCAATTAAAGACGCGGGCCCAGGATATCATGGAAGATCCGGAGCAGGATGTGAAGAAAGTTATCCTGGACCAGGATAACCCCGATATTTCGGTGCTCGTAGGGACCAATATCCCTCACGATATTGAGGAACAATTAATTAACTTTTTGAAATGCAGGATGTCTACGTTTGCATGGAGGCATGAGGATATGACTGGCATATCCAAAGATATCATCACTCACAAACTTGGAATTGATAAGTCGTTCAAGCCTGTGCAACAAAAAAGAAGGAAGTTTGCTCCTGAGCGGAACACGATTATTCAAGAGGAAGTTGAAAGATTATTAAAGTCAAGAATGATCAGAGAGGTCAAGTTCCCAAGGTGGCTAGCAAACGTGGTTGTAGTACAAAAGAAGAATGGGAAATGGAGAGTTTGTGTAGACTACACAGACTTGAACAAAGCTTGTCCTAAAGACCCATTTCCTCTCCCCCATATTGATGCAATGGTAGATGCCACTGCCGGGCATGAAATGCTGACCTTCATGGACGCATCCTCAGGATTTCAACAGATCCAAATGGAGCCTTCTGACCAGGAGGATACCGCCTTCATGACGCCAACAGGTATTTATTGTTATACGGCTATGCCTTTTGGTTTGAAAAATGCAGGTGCAACATACCAAAGATTGGTAAACATGATGTTTAAAGATAAACTGGGGGACACCATGGAGGTGTATATTGACGATATGGTGGTAAAATCAAAGAAAGCTCAGGATCACCTCCAGCATATTAAAGGAGCATTTGACATCCTGGATCAATACAACATGAAGCTGAATCCTGCTAAATGCCATTTCGGAGTGGGGGCAGGAAAGTTTCTTGGGTATATGGTAACGAAAAGGGGGATAGAGGCAAGCCCGGAGCAGATTAAAGCTATCCTGGATATAAAATCACCCTCGAATATGAAGGATGTACAAAGATTAACAGGCCGAGTAGCAGCTCTAAACAGATTTATCTCAAGATCCTCAGAGAAATGCAAAGACTTCTATGATATCCTAAAGAAGAATAAAAGATTCGAATGGGGGGAAAAGCATGAAGCAGCCCTACAGGATTTGAAACGGTATCTCTCAACCGCACCTCTATTGATGAAGCCGGAAAATGGTGAACCACTATCCCTGTACCTTGCTGTATCAGGGAATGCTGTAAGTGTCGTTCTTATAAAAGACCATGAAGGTCAGCAGTATCCTGTTTATTATGTTAGTAAAAGTTTGTTAGATGCTGAAACTAGATATTCTCATTTAGAAAAATTGATACTAGCATTAATTATGGCCTCAACGAAACTTAGGCATTATTTCGAGACACATAGGATACATGTTAAAACAAATTATCCTATTAAAAATGTGCTTAGGAAACCAGAGATGTCAGGCAGGATGGCCAAGTGGTCAGTAAAGTTGAGTGCTTATGATTTAGTATATGAACCTAGGAATGCCATAAAGTCTCAGGCTTTAGCTGACTTTGTGGCTGACTTTAGTAGTGACATTCAGGATGAGGTAGATCTAGAAGTTCAACAGCTAGGAGAATCCTCAGGATCCTGGACATTATATACTGATGGTGCATCTAATGTAAGAGGAGTAGGATTGGGAATACTACTAAAATCGCCACAGGGGGACATATTACCCCAGGCTATTAGGTGTGAATTTCCTGCTACTAATAATGAAGCAGAGTATGAGGCTTTAATTGCAGGATTAGAGTTGGCTAAGAGCATGAGTATCAAAAATTTGCAAGTATATGTCGACTCTCTGTTAATTACTAACCATTTTAATGGATCCTATGCAGTTAAGGGAGAGAAATTAATCGAATATCTCGATATTCTCAAAAAATTAGCAGGATATTTCGATGTTTTTATACTTGAACAGGTACCAAGGGAAGATAATGCTGAAGCAGATGCCTTAGCAAATCTGGGATCATCGGTCAGGATACCTGAAGGGACACAAATACCAATAGTACATGTCTTATATCCTGCAACGAATCCTCAGGATAAAGAAGTAGCTGGTATTCAGGATCCCGGGACAGAATATCCTGAAGAGGATCCTAAAACCTGGACGGCTCCAATCATGAAATATCTCAAAGAAGGACACATTCCTGGAGATGAAAATCCTAAGGCATTTAGGATGAAGGTATCACGATTCACTATTCACTATTATAGATAATATTTTATACAAGAAATCTCTTGCAGGACCATATTTGAGATGCTTGGAGGATCTTGAAGCCAAAGAAGTCCTTCAGGATATACATGAAGGGGATTGTGGTAACCATGCTGGGGGCAGATCGTTATTCTCAAAAGTATTAAGAACAGGATATTATTGGCCAACAATGAGAAAAGATGCCGCAGAATATGCTCGAAGATGTGACTCATGTCAAAGACATAGTAACATACTGCATCAACCGGCTGAACCATTATATCCTATTGTTTCCCCTTGGCCATTTATGAAGTGGGGTATGGATATAGTGGGAAAGCTACCAAAAGCTCCGGGAGGAAAAGTCTTTATGCTAGCAATGACGGATTATTTCTCTAAGTGGGTTGAAGCTGAAGCATTTGTTCAAGTTAGAGACCAAGAAGTAGTATCCTTCATAAAGAGGAATATCCTGACCAGATTTGGAGTACCAGCTGAGATAATCTGTGACAATGGTTCTCAGTTCATAAGTAGGAGGACTACAGACTTTTGCAAGAATTGGGGAATCAAAATGATCACATCTACTCCGGTACATCCTCAAGCAAATGGACAAGCAGAATCCTCTAACAAGATAATTGTCAACAACTTAAAGAAAAGGCTTGGAGCCAAAAAAGGAAGATGGGCAGAAGAATTACTCTTTGTTTTATGGGCTGATAGGACAACGGTAAAGAATGCAACAGGTCAAACCCCATTTTCGTTGGTGTTTGGAGCAGAAGCAGTGATTCCAACGGAGATGACAATACCTACTGCAAGATTTATCTTAAGTGATCCTGAGAAGAATCCTGAAGCCTTGAGTCAGGATTTAGACACTATAGATGAAAAGAGAGATGTGGCAAGGCTAAGAATGGCAGCATATCAACAGAGAATATCCAGGGCATATAACAAGAATATTAGAACCAGAAGATTTAAGGTTGGAGATTGGGTATTGAGAAAGGCTTTCCAAAATACTACTAATCCTGCCGATGGCAAGTTAGCTCCAAAATGGGAAGGACCATATGAAGTTGAATCAGAAGCAGGGAAAGGAGCATATAGACTCAAGAATATGGAGGGAGATATGCTACCGAGATCTTGGAATGCTATACACCTTAAGCTCTATTTCAAGTGAGTCTAGAATTTAATTTCTAACTCAAGATGGTACGAATTCTTACTTCTTTTTAATGTGTTTGGTGTAATTTGTTTTTTATAACCTGATACTGACTTAAGCATCGGAGGGGTGTTAGCCAAGCTAACACCCACCTTAGTTTACATTTGTTTTGCAAGATATGTTTCAGGATATAGCTCCAGAATATGCACTCGGGATAACTCAGAAGATTAGAGGATTGGCCCCCTCTCTCACGTTTAAGGGATACTGATCCCTTCACAGGTTTAAAGGTATTCACCTTTCTTCCGAATTGGGTTTAAACACCCCGCCTGGAGCGCAAGTTATTCAGGGATAGTTCAAGGTGGCGGGACCAGTCCATGTAAAAGTGGCTGACAATTTCGTTACCATTGGCTATATCCTGAATCCTAACGGTATATGAGGATTGATCACCCTCTCTCACGAAAGGGTATTTTCATACTCTCTAAGGTTTAAAGGTTTTCACCTTTCTAAGTCTTGGAGTTTATACACTCCCGCCTGTAGCGCATGAAAAATTGGGATTTTCCCCAGGATACTAAGGATTTATCTCCAGTACATCCTTGGGTTATACCCCCGGAACGAGAAAAATTGCTTATGCCATGGAAACTGACATTAAATAGATTTCTAAGATACTTGAAGACATTGTACACAGGGGACATCCCTGCCAAGATGGTGGTGTAAAGCTAAAAGAATGAAGTTTGCGACTAATGCATTAAGTACCTTGCACTGGGGACATCTTCATCGGAAGAATTGCAAAGGGATTGGAGTTTGGTAATAGGTTTATATCCTATATCTGGTATGATCTTTCCTTTGCAAGCCTCATTTAAATTTTTAATAACATCATGTTAAGTATCTTGACATATATCCTCAAAGTCCTTTTAAGGATATTTGATTGGGATGTTTGAAACTAGTATTGGCTTGAAACTTTGATCATCATCAAAACTTGGTTTTGAAAAGATAAACTATTTTTTACTTTCTAATGAAATTTTTATAAAATTGAAAGAACGTTTGGAAGATCCATTTAAAAGGCTTCTGCAGTATGTTTCTAAGCATACTGGTCAAGATATTTTGTAAAATAACAGTATGAAATTTTTACAAAGCTAAAATTTACACTAAACAATGCAAGGTAACAAAAAATAAGTCAAAAGATAGTTATATTATTAACAAGCCAAAAGTTGTGCTCTTGGTTTCACCTTAAACTAAGGCCCATCCGCCAAAAGCACAATTAGTTGTTACCATAATTTTGTAACGGTTGCAGGATCTGTCTCAAAACAGGACCCGTTCACCTACAACCGTTACTATGTTCAAAACAAATTGTACTAATTGATGACCAAGGGCTTCATCCTAAAACTTAGGACCCATTCACCTTTGGTCATCACATTGTTCTAGTGCAGGAAAAATAAATTGTTCAAGGACAGGAAAAGTAAATTGTTTATGCGACCACAACCATGAAATTAAAAAGTGGGCTCCGGCCTTGGCATGTATATCCATCATCGCCCACTCTGCTGCCTAAGGGGCAGCACCTTCTTGAACAGCAAGCTCCTTACCAGCATCTGCCCCAGCATCACCCTCAGGATTCTTCTCAGCACCATCATCAGCATTGGCCACCTCCTCTGCCACCTTAGAAGGCTCTTCACCAGTATGTTTTGCAGGATGAGCAACGGGATGACCTCCGAGGCCCTGTAGTTTCTCCTCCCAAGCCTTTACATTCTAGGAAGGGCATTCAAAACCCAGATCCATGGCCTCATAAGCCATCCTTATCCTGGCTTGGAGAAGAGAGACGACCACCGAAGCCTTTAGGCTATCCCGGTATGAACTCATATTCTGCTGATATTGGAGAAGAGCGGCGTCTAGCTTGGCTTGAGCATCCTCATTAGCTTTATGGAGGGCGGCTTGATGTTCCTGAGTCATTGCCTTGTATTTGTCTTCATAGTGCTGGGATTTGGCAGCTGCAATGGTTCCTTGATCAGCTATGGTGGCTTGAGCTTTCTCCAGTTGAATCTGCAACATCTTGTTAAGACCGCTAGCATCTTCGTATAAATGCATGAGGCGATCCAGACCCTGTCGATAAAGACACATGTATTAATGTGAAAAATAAGCAGGATAAAGACTAACATACTTATACAGGATATCAGAAAGAAAATTTTACCTGTTTGAGAAATGAGGTGGCGTCATTGAACCCGTGATTCTCAAGAGAGAATGTTTCAGAAACAGCTGGGGAGTCAGTCTCCTTTCTCTTTCGAGAGCTGGATGCCCTGGTCCTGGATGCCGGAGGGCCTTTGGGAACAGAAACAGATTTCGAGGAGGTAGGCTTTGGTGTAGCAGACGATTTTGGCTTGGATTCTTGCTTGGCAGGTTCAAGGCTGGAATAGCAATCCAGCTCATCGAGTTCGAAAGCTTCAAGGTTGACGACTGGTACTACATAAGGGAAGGTATTCTTAAAACTCATCATATTTTTGACAAATAATTAACATATGAAGATATGCTTACCAGACATTTCTGAGCTTGATCTTTGTTGAGGATCTGTGAGAGACAGGGAAAAAGTTCTTTCACTGACAGGAAGACGGTAGATTTCCTTGATCTTGGATTCGGATTCTGCGCTAGGAGGCACTAAATCTCTGAAATTCGCTGCATAAAAACATCAGAATATAAGTCCGGGATACAGTTTGAAGATATGATTGGGGATATTCCTAAAACCCTAAATCCTACCCTTGGTTAACCATTTAACCGGTAGATCGAAACCCTTATCAATGGAGTCTCTTTTGACGAAAAAGAATTTTCGTCGCCATCGATCCTCATTCTTGGTGGCTTTAAGGACCAAAGGGCTCTTGATGGAGAACAGAAGATAACGGTGATTGCCGTGAGATCTTAACCGGTATGCTACGGGAAGGTCCTCAACAAGTAGGTTAGGATAATGGCGAGATTTGATTTGATCCAACACTATCAAGATTCGCCAAACCATTGGCATAACTTGGGCATAACTAAGGCCGGTGAGGTCGAAGAAACTGGAGATAAAGGGTGGAAATGGATACCGGAGTCCAAGGGAGAAAGGATAAGCGAAAAAACAAACCCACTCGTCGGATGATGCGTCCGATCGGACTTCCTTGTCAAAGGGGCGAAAGACCGTTCCGGTGGGAAAGGCACCGGAGTCTTTGAGAGCAGCAATATCAGCATTATTGAAACAGCAAATCTCCTTTGCTGGATCGGTGATAAAGTTTTGACTTATGAGGGTTGAGACTGACCGGTCTGAGCGGGATTTCGTTCGTGGTGCCATGGAGCAAATTATGAAAAATTAAAGAGAGGAGATTAGAAGAGAAGATACCTGATGCTTGCTTGAAGATAAGGATAACCGAGACAAGGAGTCCCTCGGTTAATATAGGATAATAAAGGGGGGTAAAAAGTAAATAATGCCTTGGAAGTTGCACCGCTGTCATTTCAAGAGTCTAGTCATATTAATTGCCTTGAGTTATGAAGTAAAATTTTGAAATATATCCGTTGGATTGGTATCCCAACCGATATATTTGGGGACAATTGTTAGGGGTCATTTTCTTAACATATGTATCCTGACCAATATCCTGCCTTTGTTTGTTTATTTGTGACCAGGATGCTGGGAGAGGATATTGCTGACATCTTGGGCGATATCCTGAGACTTATTGAATTAACCACGTGCAGGTTAAGGGCAGAGGCTTGCTAACGGTCAAGTGGACTTCTTCTCCTCAAGACTCGGACGAATTTGTTGAGAAAGAGACGTTGAGCCCGAAAGACCAACTCTACAACGTTCCAAGAAGGAATATTCGGCGGATCCCGCAAGTTTAGGGTAGTTAGTTATTTTATCTTTACTATAAATAGATGAGGTCGGATCAACTTAGAACACATCAATTCACACTTACACTCTCGAACACAATCACTCTCTAGCTGATAGCAAACACTACACTTGTATTTCATTTCCGTTGTAACACTTAGTCGATCCGTACCACATCCTGCACTGTATCCTGATTTTGGAAGCAATTGAAGAACAAGGCAGCTGCGATTGTCAGCTCCCGAGGTTTTATGCCGGCGATCTAGATTGATCAAGGGCTTTCCTCGTACATCTCGTGTCACTTCCTTTACTTTTTGCTCGTTATTTACTCATTGTTTGATCGTTAATACAGCTCAATATCCCGAGCCGTATCCTGAAACTGTTTTTGCAAGTAATTTAATTAACACATTTTTGACACTTACTTCTAGCACACTACCTCACTTAACTAATTTGATCACTTAATTACTTCGGTAATTTTTGACCAAAACAATTTTATAGGGTAAGGATCAAATAGGAAGTTTGGTCTTGCTAGGAAGGATAGGAAGTAATCTTAGCCATCCACGTATGATTTTTTAATTTAGACGCGCAGGGGTATTTTGGTCTACACGCAGTTTCACATTCTATGTCATCTTTCACGCACAAAAAACCCCAGTTCACATATCAATAAAACCCTAAAATTCAAACAAATCTTCCCCAGATTCAACCAATTAACACTTCAAAACACAAATCAAACCTCACAAATCGTCACTAAACCCATCATTTCCTCCTCAATTCGTCATAATTGAGTTTGAACATGTTCTCTAACCTCCGATTTCTTCTCAATCTCTTCTTCTTTCACCTTGAATGCGTTCTAAACCATTCAGATCCGTGATGTTTTTTATATTGTAAACATCTAGAAATAAAAAAAAGTGAGGATATGTTAGTTAATACTTGTAGCTTCCTTATTTTTTGGTTTGCACTTTTATCTTCCACCAAATGTTGTGGAGCTGCTGTCATAAAGGAATGGGTTTTGCAATGGTGAGAGTTTTGGATTTTGAAGTTTCATAAGAGCATCCCTAATAACCATCCATTTTTTGATGTTTTTAGGTTGCCATGTTGGCATTGCCCAACCAATAACAAAGTTTCTCTCTCTTGCCCCTCTCACAACCCATAAAACACATTTCCTCTCTCTCCTCTCTCTTCCTTCCCCCTCTCATAAACTTATTTTTTCTCATTTTTCACCACAAACTAATCAACATCTTCTCTCCTCCACCGCACCACTCTCTCTCCTACATGGCTTCTAAAAATGAGAAAAAATCCCTTATTATGGATGCTCTAAAGGAATGGGTTTTGCAGAAATAAAGTGTTGTAAGTTGATTTAAGTATTCAACTTTTGACTTTTGAGTACCATTTATTATAAAACGCAATAGTTTTATTAATTATTAATTAATGGATTTTCATTTTAATTGTACATGACAATGAATTTGTAAAACGCAATTGTTTTTTTTTTCATCTCAATGTATCTATGTTTATTTCTATTTTGCAACACAATGAATTGGGCATGTTAAAACACAATTTGATTGGACATTTTTATTTTGTTTTAAAAAAAACACATTTTTGAAGTGTTTTTAGTTCATTGTGTTTTAGGTAAACACATTTTTATGTGTTTTCAGTCCATTGCGTTTTACAAAATACACGTTCTTCTGTGTTTCTAGGCCATTGCGTTTTAGAAATAAGACATTTTTATATGTTTTTTGGCTATTGCTGTGACAACTCGTAATTTAGAACCCTTCATTGCATCTCGATGTAACATGCTTGAACGTTATGTGACTAGTTGACATGTTGGTTTAATGAATGTTATAAGTAAATATTATGTGAATATGTGCTGTGCTTATATGTATGCGTGTATTTATGTGACCCGAGACACAAGGACCCGACTCGAGACCACTCGGTCTCGAGTGAACAGTATAACAATTGGGCCGGTTGGGCCATGCTCCTCTTTATCTCACTCGAAAACCCACTAGGGTGAACCAACTTAGGGCTAGTACATAACACATGCTCCTAGCCAACCTTGCCATTTCTTTGGGCAACTCATACTCACTCTCACACACACTCTCCTCTACTCTCTCTCTCTAAAAACCCTAAACCTCAACACCCCATCACTCGGACTCAAACCGGCAGCCACAAGGGGCTCTCGGATCAGCTTGTGCACACCCATTTGGAAGCTTCATTCTTTACTACTTCACACCCTTGAACCGGTTAGTGTTTCCTTGCAAACATATGTATATGCATGATTAAAGTGTTGATTATGTGATAATATGCATCGTGGCTATTGTTTGAATATGACAAAAGTGTTTGTTTGATTTAATGGGTTCTTGGTTGTTAGATGATACATGCTTGGTTCCAATATCCTAGGTGAACATGACTTCTGTAGGACAACATTTGGATAAGATGTTTTGAATGACAAAAGAATGATAGTTTAGGATTATTTATGATCATCCGATTTTATGCTAGAGGTTATAGAACAAAGGTTTAGTTGATAACGATTTGCAAGATGATTTTGATATCTAGAATAGGTGTTATGATTCGGGTCCATAGAATGCATAGTTATGAAGGATGAACATGTTTGATTTAATGTGAAAACTTAAAAGATGAACTACTTGAAGATCATGTAAATATTTGAAATATGCTTTGTTTGATCCATTTGATTAAGGTATTAGACAAGAAAACATGTTTGTGTGTTTTATTGGATAGTACACAATTTCATGCACATGAAATTCTATTGGATAGTACATCTGAGGTTCTAGAAGGATCTCCAAATCAGGTAAACAAGTCGAGACACCCAGTCTCGACTCGAGACCACCAAGTAACAGCTCGAGACCGCGGTTGCGACACGGGTTACGAGTCGAGAACCTCTAGTCTCGACTCGAGACCACACACTACCAGCACACAAACAACATGACTTGAAACCAAGTTGCGGGCCTTGTTGCGACTCGAGACCTGACTCGAGACCACCAGG
Organism: Helianthus tuberosus; assembly: GCA_030545235.1. Taxonomy (NCBI): domain Eukaryota; kingdom Viridiplantae; phylum Streptophyta; class Magnoliopsida; order Asterales; family Asteraceae; genus Helianthus; species Helianthus tuberosus. The sequence continues at coordinate 142,677,972 of CM060402.1, read as the reverse complement.
TCTCGAGTGATGAAGGCTATAAACCGAGACAGCACCGTCTCGACTCGAGATCTCTGGTCTCGACTCGAGACCACCTGATTATGTTTTCTGATTGGACTTGCACGGCTACAGGCCTAAGTATTTGGGCCGAATACATGGACTTTATATGCTACTGTTGAACGTGTATGTTGTGCACGGTCGTTTGGACTGCCATGAATAATACTTGTATGCAACTTGCTAGTATACGTGTAGAAAATATACGTGCATTACTTGGTTTGAATCTGACTTGTGTGGTAACCATACTAGGACGTGGTTGACCACAATTGATTCGATTTGACCTTTCGTTTATCTGCCGAGCTAACCTAAGGTGAGTTCACACTTTCTACAAAGCATGGGATTCCCAGGGGTTGGGAATGGGTTAAGGAATACGGATTCCTCGTTCTTCTTGGGTAGGACAGTACGGGTTCAGGAATGTAATTCCTCGTCCTCATGGACAGTTAACTTTCACTAGACCAAAACTCTATCATGAAGTCCCTCCTGTTTATATCGACTTAATCGCCGGGCCAATGGCGAGCGAGTCATTAGTTAGATAGCGCTATTTAGGTTTGACAAACCTCACACCGTGCCGCAGAGGACGGGCGTGAACTAATGGATCTGGGCACGTCAATGATGATAGACATTGACAGTTCAGGGCACATAAACATGACTACAGTCAGCAGTCGATATGGTAACGAGTCTAGTAATATACATGGGGTAGCCCCCACGGCCGAAAAGCCAGATAACTAAACATGGGGTAGCCCCCACGGCTGGAATGCCAGAGTAAATGGGTTAAACAAATCACGTTTTCAACTATGGGGTAAACCTCACGGCAGGATGCCAGATAAGGGAAACTGTTTTTGAAACGACTTAAAACGAACACCCAACTGTGAACTCGCTCAACATTATTGTTGACTCGTTACTACATGCTTTGCAGGTCAATAGGTACTTAGCTGGAGCTTGTGTGGAGAAGAGTCGTTGTGGGACATGGACAGCTGTGTGCCATGTTAAACTTTGAAACATTTAAACTTATGTTAAGGTTTTAAACATTATGCTTCCGCTTGCAACTTAAACTATGTTTTGTTTGGACACCAATTGTATTGGTTGGTTTTTTTACAATTACTTATATGCTTGTTCAATATGATTGGTGGCTGGATCCTGGTCAGTCACACCTCCAAGCAGTGGTATTCCGCAGGTGGATTTTGGGGGGGTGACAGATTGGTATCAGAGCCATTGGTTATAGAGAACTTGGTTTTAATAAGGGAAAATGATTTTGTTAAAACCAGACTATAACCTATACAGTGCTCTACGATCCACAACGACGCTTCACTCCACATGCAAGGCTCGACAATCTAGGTGATATGGTTTATGTTCTGTTACCTACTTGCTAGATTTCATAGAACTATGCTCATGGTATGCTTAGATAAACGTAGCAACTATAGTGTGAGAACACATGTGTGCTTACTCTCTTCCGTCATCGCACTTTCACGAACCTCTCTCACTCATGTTTCCCTCTTATATGAAGATCATGAGTGGACGCGTTAACATGACTCAAGCCCAGTTGACGGCTCTGATTAACGAACAAGTTGCTGCGGCACTTGCAGCTGCACACGCAAGAGGTATATCCTGCAGTCCAAACTCATTCTAGGATCTTTAGATCCTACTCTCGTGAACCAACCTTTGTGTTAAACTCTGTCCTTTCTTTCACCCACAACAGGTCAACATGCTCAGCCACCTGTGTGCACCTTTAAAACTTTTATGGACTGCCGACCAACTACTTTTAGCGGCACTGAAGGAGCTGTAGGTCTCCTCCACTGGTTTGAAAAGCTCGAATCTGTTTTCGAGATGTGTGAATGCCCTGAGGCTCGCAGGGTGAAGTATGCTACCGGTACTCTCGAGGGTTTAGCGATCACGTGGTGGAACGCTCAGGTTCAAATGCTGGGGTTAGTCGCTGCTAACGCCACCCCATGGAACAACTTTAAGGAAATGATCAAAGAGGAGTATTGCAATCGTGATGACATTCACAAGTTAGAGGTAGAGTTCTACAACCTCAAGATGACGGGGTCAGAAATCGAAGCGTACACGAAAAGATCGAATGAGTTGGCTATTCTGTGTCCTACTATGGTAGACCCCCCAATCAAACGCATCGAACTATTTCTCAAGGGCTTAGTGCCAGATATCCAAAGTCATGTGACTTCAGCTAACCTCACCACCATCCAGCAAGTTGTTCAATTGGCTCACCGTCTCACGGATCAGGCAGTGGAGCAGAACAGGTTACCCAAGCGCATAGGTGTTGCAACTACTTCAGATGCTCCTAGTGACAACAAACGGAAATGGGATGGAGCTTCAAGTAAGGGTTCGAATTCTGTTCAGTCTCAGTCTCAGCAGAGAAAGACTGATGACTACAAGAGCCCCGGTCAGCAATCATCTGGTGGTCAAGGTCATGGTGGGTACAAGGGGAATCACCCCAAATGCAATCGCTGCAACCTACACCATAGCGGGCCATGCACCAGGGGTAACTGTCATCGGTGCAACAAGCCAGGTCACGCCGCGAAGGATTGCAAAAGCTTATACCCCGCAAACCAGAATCGTCAACCACAAGCCCCACAGAACCAGCGACAGCAGCAGCAGCAGCAGCAAGGTATCAACAAAGGGTGCTTTCAGTGTGGAGCTGAAGGCCATTTCAAGAGAGATTGCCCCCAACTGAACAGGAACCAGAACAACAACAACAACAACAATAACAATAATCCGGGGAATGGTAACAATGGGAACAACAACAACAACAACAATGGTGCCAGGGGGCGGGTGTTCGTGATTGGTCAAGGTGAAGCAAGGAATGACCCCAATGTTGTGACGGGTAAGTTCCTTCTCGACGACTTTTACGTTACAGTTTTATTTGATTCGGGTGCCGATACTAGCTACGTGTCACTAGAAGTTAGTCAAATGCTTAAGCGTATTCCAACACCTTTGAACAACAAGCACACTGTAGAGCTAGCAAATGGTAAGAGTTTAGAGGCCACACACGTAGTCAAGGGTTGTAAACTTGTTCTTGCTAACCAGACCTTCTCTATCGACCTTATTCCTATCATCTTGGGTAGTTTCGACGTTGTCATTGGGATGGATTGGTTATCCCAACACCGAGCAGAGATTCTTTGCAACGAGAAGATTGTTCGTATTCCTGGTTCAGGTGATGAACCCCTCATGATTCATGGCGACAAGAGGGGTGCTGTTGAAAACGTCATCTCTTTCCTTAAGGCCCAGAAGTGTTTGAGAAAGGGCCACATCGCTATCTTGACTCTTGTTACAGACACCTCGAAGAAAGAGAAGAAGATAGAAGATTTTCTGATTGTACGCGACTATCCTGAGGTATTTCCTGAGGAATTACCTGGTCTTCCGCCTCATCGCCAAGTCGAGTTTCAGATTGAACTAGCTCCTGGAGCTGCGCCTATAGCTCGTGCACCTTATCGTTTAGCTCCGTCAGAGTTGGAAGAACTCTCTACGCAACTACAAGAACTCTTGGATAAGGGTTTTATTCGTCCTAGCTCTTCGCCTTGGGGAGCTCCAGTTTTGTTTGTGAAGAAGAAGGACGGTACCTTCAGAATGTGCATCGACTACCGGGAACTCAACAAGGTGACGGTGAAGAATCGTTATCCTCTACCACATATTGACGACTTGTTCGACCAGCTGCAAGGGTCAAGCTACTATTCAAAGATTGATTTGAGATCGGGATATCATCAACTGAGAGTCCGAGAAGAGGACGTCTCCAAAACAGCCTTTAGAACTCGTTATGGACACTATGAGTTTTTAGTCATGCCTTTTGGGCTGACAAACGCGCCTGCGATCTTCATGGATTTGATGAATCGAGTGTGCAAGCCTTACCTAGACAAGTTCGTTATAGTATTCATCGACGACATCCTGATCTATTCTAAGAGTCAGGAGGAACACGAGCAGCATCTATGACTTATTTTGGAACTCCTTCGAACAGAACAGCTTTACGTAAAATTCTCGAAATGCGAATTCTGGCTTCGTGAAGTCCATTTCCTTGGCCATGTGGTAAACAAGGATGGGATTCACGTTGATCCATCCAAGGTAGACTCGATCAAGAACTGGCCTGCACCTCGTACACCAACGGAAATTCGCCAATTCTTGGGTTTGGCAGGTTACTACAGGAGGTTCATTAAGGATTTTTCCAAGATTGCACAGCCTCTCACCTCACTAACGCAAAAAGGGGTTGTTTATCAATGGGGAAATGCACATGAATTAGCATTTCAGCATTTAAAGGATAGACTTTGCAGCGCACCTATCCTTTCATTGCCAGAGGGCACAGACGATTTTGTGGTCTTCTGCGACGCATCAATTCAGGGTCTTGGTTGTGTATTGATGCAAAGAGATAAAGTTATAGCCTACGCCTCACGCCAACTTAAAGTTCATGAAAGGAACTACACTACGCATGATCTAGAGCTGGGAGCTGTTGTTTTTGCACTTAAGATATGGAGACACTACCTATACGGTACAAAGTGCGCCATTTACACCGACCACAGGAGTCTCGAGCACATCTTCAAACAGAAGGAACTGAATATGCGACAATGACGATGGGTCGAGCTACTGAATGACTACGAATGCTCAATCAGGTATCACCCGGGCAAAGCCAATGTTGTGGCTGACGCCCTCAGTCGAAAGGACACCGCGCCTAAGCGCGTGCGAGCTTTACAACTCACTATACAGTCTAGTCTTCCTTTCCAGATACGAGACGCTCAGGTGGAAGCATTAAAACCAGAGAACATCAGGGCTGAAGCCCTACACGGCTCAAGGCAACGATTAGAACAAAAGGAAGACGGTGCTTACTACGTAACGGGACGCATTTGGGTCCCACTCTATGGCAACTTACGAGAGCTTGTGATGGATGAAGCACACAAGTCTCGCTACTCGGTACATCCTAGCTCGGATAAGATGTACCACGATATCAAAACTACGTATTGGTGGCCTAGCATGAAGGCCCACATAGCAACTTACGTCAGCAAGTGTTTGACTTGTGCGAGAGTCAAGACTGAATACCAGAAACCCTCAGGCCTACTCCAACAACCAGAGATACCACAATGGAAATGGGAGCAAATTTCCATGGATTTTGTTACTGGTCTGCCTAGATCTCAACGTGGTAACGATACTATTTGGGTGATCGTGGATCGACTCACAAATTCTGCACACTTCTTGGCTATCAAGGAAACGGATAAGTTCTCCACTCTAGCAGACGTATATCTTAAGGAAGTTTTCTCGAGGCACGGGGTGCCCACCTCCATTATCTCTGATCGGGATGCACGTTTTACTTCAGAACTGTGGCAAGCTATGCACAAATCCTTTGGCTCACGATTAGACATGAGCACAGCGTATCACCCTCAGACGGATGGGCAGTCTGAGCGCACTATTCAAACTTTAGAAGACATGCTTCGTGCATGTGTAATCGACTTTGGCAACGGCTGGGAAAAGCATCTGCCACTTGTGGAATTCTCGTACAATAACAGCTACCACACCAGCATTAAAGCTGCTCCGTTTGAGGCATTGTACGGGCGTAAATGCCGGTCACCTCTTTGTTGGGCAGAGGTGGGGGATAGTCAGATCACTGGTCCAGAACTTGTGGTAGACACAACCGAACGAATTGCTCAAATACGACAACGCATGGCGGCAGCTCGTGACTGTCAGAAAAGCTACACCGATAAGGACAGGAAACCGCTTGAGCTCCAGGTTGGGGAGCGTGTACTACTTAAAGTTTCACCCTGGAAGGGTGTGGTTCGTTTCAGCAAACGAGGCAAACTTAAACCGCAATACGTCGGACCTTTTGAAATCATCGAGAAAATAGGCAAGGTGGCCTACAAACTGAACTTACCAGTAGAACTCAGTGCAGTTCACAACGTTTTCCACGTGTCGAATCTGAAGAAGTGTCTGTCAGATGAGACCCTCATAGTTCCTTTGAAGGAGCTCACCATCGACGAGCAGTTACGATTCGTCGAGGAACCAGTTGAAATCACGGACCGGGAGGTTAAGGTCCTCAAGAGCACTAGAATACCTCTCGTTCGAGTTCGTTGGAACTCACGTCGCGGCCCAGAGTTCACCTGGGAACGCGAAGATCAGATGAAACAAAAGTATCCCCAACTATTCGCAAACAGTACAACCACTGCTGAGGCTGAAGCTACGGAAATTCGGGACGAAATTCGAGATCAACGGGGGGAGGATGTGACACCCTAGGAAAACCAGGAAAACCATACAACTTAACTAGCTTCCTCAGTGAGTACTTACCAAATTTCGGGACGAAATTTCTTTCAACTTGGGGATAATGTGACAACTCGTAATTTAGAACCCTTCATTGCATCTCGATGTAACATGCTTGAACGTTATGTGACTAGTTGACATGTTGGTTTAATGAATGTTATATGTAAATATTATGTGAATATGTGTTGTGCTTATATGTATGCGTGTATTTATGTGACCCGAGACACAAGGACCCGACTCGAGACCACTCGGTCTCGAGTGAACAGTATAACAATTGGGTCGGTTGGGCCATGCTCCTCTTTATCTCACTCGAAAACCCACTAGGGTGAACCAACTTAGGGCTAGTACATAACACATGCTCCTAGCCAACCTTGCCATTTCTTTGGGCAACTCATACTCACTCTCACACACACTCTCCTCTACACTCTCTCTCTAAAAACCCTAAACCTCAACACCCCATCACTCGGACTCAAACCGGCAGCCACAAGGGGCTCTCGGATCAGCTTGTGCACACCCATTTGGAAGCTTCATTCTTTACTACTTCACACCCTTGAACCGGTTAGTGTTTCTTTGCAAACATATGTATATGCATGATTAAAGTGTTGATTATGTGATAATATGCATCGTGGCTATTGTTTGAATATGACAAAAGTGTTTGTTTGATTTAATGGGTTCTTGGTTGTTAGATGATACATGCTTGGTTCCAATATCCTAGGTGAACATGACTTTTGTAGGACAACATTTGGATAAGATGTTTTGAATGACAAAAGAATGATAGTTTAGGATTATTTATGATCATTCGATTGTATGCTAGAGGTTATAGAACAAAGGTTTAGTTGATAACGATTTGCAAGATGATTTTGATATCTAGAATAGGTGTTATGATTCGGGTCCATAGAATGCATAGTTATGAAGGATGAACATGTTTGATTTAATGTGAAAACATAAAAGATGAACTACTTGAAGATCATGTAAATATTTGAAATATGCTTTGTTTGATCCATTTGATTAAGGTATTAGACAAGAAAACATGTTTGTGTGTTTTATTGGATAGTACACAATTTCATGCACATGAAATTCTATTGGATAGTACATCTGAGGTTCTAGAAGGATCTCCAAATCAGGCAAACAAGTCGAGACACCCAGTCTCGACTCGAGACCACCAAGTAACAGCTCGAGACTGCGGTTGCGACACGGGTTACGAGTCGAGAACCTCTAGTCTCGACTCGAGACCACACACTACCAGCACACAAACAACATGACTCGAAACCAAGTTGCGGGCCTTGTTGCGACTCGAGACCTGACTCGAGACCACCAGGTCTCGAGTGATGAAGGCTATAAACCGATACAGCACCGTCTCGACTCGAGATCTCTGGTCTCGACTCGAGACCACCTGATTATGTTTTCTGATTGGACTTGCACGGCTACAGGCCTAAGTATTTGGGCCGAATACATGGACTTTATATGCTACTGTTGAACGTGTATGTTGTGCACGGTCGTTTGGACTGCCATGAATAATACTTGTATGCAACTTGCTAGTATACGCGTAGAAAATATACGTGCATTACTTGGTTTGAATCTGACTTGTGTGGTAACCATACTAGGACGTGGTTGACCACAATTGATTCGATTTGACCTTTCGTTTATCTGCCGAGCTAACCTAAGGTGAGTTCACACTTTCTACAAAGCATGGGATTCCCAGGGGTTGGGAATGGGTTAAGGAATACGGATTCCTCGTCCTTCTTGGGTAGGACAGTACGGGTTCAGGAATGTAATTCCTCGTCCTCATGGACAGTTAACTTTCACTAGACCAAAACTCTATCATGAAGTCCCTCCTGTTTATATCGACTTAATCGCCGGGCCAATGGCGAGCGGGTCATTAGTTAGATAGCGCTATTTAGGTTTGACAAACCTCACACCGTGCCGCAGAGGACGGGCGTGAACTAATGGATCTGGGCACGTCAATGATGATAGACATTGACAGTTCAGGGCACATAAACATTACTACAGTCAGCAGTCGATATGGTAACGAGTCTAGTAATATACATGGGGTAGCCCCCACGGCCGAAAAGCCAGATAACTAAACATGGGGTAGCCCCCACGGCTGGAATGCCAGAGTAAATGGGGTAAACAAATCACGTTTTCAACTATGGGGTAAACCTCACGGCAGGATGCCAGATAAGGGAAACTGTTTTTGAAACGACTTTAAACGAACACCCAACTGTGAACTCGCTCAACATTATTGTTGACTCGTTACTACATGCTTTGCAGGTCAATAGGTACTTAGCTGGAGCTTGTGTGGAGAAGAGTCGTTGTGGGACATGGACAGCTGTGTGCCATGTTAAACTTTGAAACATTTAAACTTATGTTAAGGTTTTAAACATTATGCTTCCGCTTGCAACTTAAACTATGTTTTGTTTGGACACCAATTGTATTGGTTGGTTATTTTTACAATTACTTATATGCTTGTTCAATATGATTGGTGGTTGGATCCTGGTCAGTCACGCCTCCAAGCGGTGGTATTCCGCAGGTGGATTTTGGGGGTGTGACAATTGCGTTTTAGATAAACACATTTTTGAAGTGTTTTTAGTCATTGCGTTTTAGGTAAAACACATTTTTATGCTTTTTTAGTCCATTGTATTTTAGAAAAAAGACATTTTTAAGTGTTTTCTGACCATTGCGTTTTAGAAATAAGACATTTTTTTTTGTTTTTTGAGCATTGCGTTTTAGGTAAAACACATTTTTATGTGTTTTCAGTCCATTGCGTTTTAGAAAGTACAATTTCTTTTGTATTTTTAGGCTATTGCGTTTTAGAAATAAGTTTCTAAAAATGTTTTTAGAAATAAGTTTCTAAAAACGCAATGAACTGAAAACACCTAAAAATGTGTTTTACCTAAAACGCAATAACTAAAAACACTTCAAAAATGTGTTTTTCTAAAACGCAATGGCCAGAAAACACATAAAAATGTCTTAGTTCTAAAACGCAATGGCCTAAAAACACCAAAGAAAGTGTTCTCTCTAAAACGCATTGAACAAGGACAATAGTTTTGTCTGTGCTGTGAATTGTCTGAACCAATGCAGTTTACGAATGCAGTTTTCCAGAGCCAATTTACAGAAAATTAAATTTTCTAATGCATTTTTATTAAATTGTCTGAACCAATGTAGCTCAACCCCAGCCAGGGGCTCTGCCCCTTGGACCCCGCCAGGGGCTGCCGCCCCTGGGACCCTGCTACCAGGGGCTGCCGCCCCCGGACCCCCGCCTAGATCGTAAAACGCAATGACTAAATCAAAAACCCAGATCGTGAAAATGAAATTAAAGAATTTCTTACATAGATCGAAGCCGATTTCTTCATCGATTTACGAAATTTGAATGATAGAAACACTTATCAGCAATTGAATCGAACGGATAGAGTGATTATCTTCAAAATCACGGGAAAACGAGATTTTGAATGAAATTAAACTGGGTTTTCTTCAAAAAAAAAAGCTGAAGAACACGTTGATCGGGTGTTTGAATCATTGATTGATGACGAAAATCGCACTATAATGTAGTGATTATTGAGATAGTAAGAGAAGAAAAGGTTGGAGATGGTGGGTTTTGAAGTAACTGGGGAGAAGAAGGAAGAAGAAAGGATGAGATTGACTAAAATACCATTTCTCTTTATTTTAAAATTTGCCACATGTCATAATCATATTGCTTCATATCCTTTCTAGCCAAAATAAACTTCATATTTGATCTTTTCCCTGGGTTTAAAATATTAAATGATTATATAGTAAGTCTTGACTCATGCCAAGGAAAGTAAAAAGGGTTTTAAAGTATAAAAGTAAAAGTTAGCCACGGGTAGGTCAAGCATGTTGATTTAGACAACCAATAAACTTGAATACGAACTATATAGTTTTTTTTTAACGGGAAATTTGAATCATTAAGAGACTATTAGAGTATCATCATCTCATCAGCGAAACCATTCGATCATATTCATCTCCACTAGTTATACTTCACTAGTTATAGTGCCTATACACCAATTCAGGAGGAAACTCAATAAATATAAAAAAAAAACTCTATTATGGGAATGAACTCAGTACTTATTAGTCCTAAAGTGTTATGCATAATTATTCGTGTGATCTTATACATTTAAAAATGTACACATTAAGATGACTATTTTAACTCATTTGTCTAAACGATTCAAGTGAGTTGACAAAATTTTACAATAGGAAATTAAAAGTAACATGTGTTTGTGTACCTGAGGAACCGAAACATAACCTTTTTTAGTGGTTGTGGTTGCGGGAGTGTTTGCTTGCGTTTGTATGGGGTGAAATAAAGGAGGGGTGAGTGGAACAGAGGCGTATCTAAGAATTTACGTACCCTGTTTGAGCTTGAAAAATAGTCTTTTTGTAATATTTTATTATTATTTAAAAAAAATCAAATTAGTATTGGGCTCAATAAATCTAATGCCAAGTGGGCTAAATTCTTAACCATAAAAAATGATTTGTGAATGCGCCTATGTTAGAATTGGTATGTGTTTACTATTTAAAAAATAACATATATATATATATTGGATTTTTTTTTAAATCGCGTGCTGCTCAAAATTACGGGCCTTGTGCGAAGGTCCTCCCCACACATAATGAAAGCCACCATTAGGGTGGAACATCAGCTTGACCTGCGTATAGTGCAACTTAGGGGGTGTTTGTTTTTTTTTCAAACATCTTCAAGGTAGCTGATGTCTGCAGGCGCGCAGACGTTACCCTTGAAGACTGTTTGTTTTTTTTTAAACAGATCTGAAAATGGTTTTTTTCATCTTAAAAAAAAGCTATGAAACCCTTCCTTCAAACATCTTCACAAAAAACCCTCCTCTCTCATCTTCACAAAAAACCCCTCTCCCTCAAAACTGGACCACCACCACTGCTGTAAGGTCACCGGCGCCGGCGGTCGCCTCAGTCGGCCACCACCACCGTCGCGGCTGCCATCAACCTTCAACATCATTATCATCATCATCGATCATTCTCATCGTGTCATCATCATCATCATCATCGTCGTCGTTTCATCATCATCATCGGTCGGCCGGAGAACCTCGCCGGCTCCGTTGTGTTCTTGTACAATTCTTCTTCTTCTTCGATTTCATAACAAACTGAAGCAATTAACAATGATGAGATCTGAACAAGTATTGGGGGATTTTAGGGTTTACATGACATTGGAAGTGAATTTGTGTTATTGTTGATGTGTAGGTTGTTGAATTTGAAGGTAGGTGTGTGCACAGGTGATTTGGATTGCAGATGTAGAAGCAGGTGTAACAACCTGACTTTCCGGGCCAAGGTCAAAGGAAAGTCAAAGTACAAGTCAAAGTCAAAGTTAAGATCTTATCCAGATCTGTTATTTCTTGCTTAATTATTGCTTATTCAAGACGCATTTAACGCTATTACAACGCATACTATTTAACGCTTTTTATCGCATATTACATCGCATGTTATATTAAACGCTATCACAACGCAACGCAACGCAACGCAAACTCGAAACACAGTTATTGGTATTGTTCTATGTGTGTGATATTACGTGCTTTACTTATGTGTGCCTTATATATGTTTTGGGATGTTATTCGCAAACGCAATCGCAACTCTATCGCAACGCACTCTCATCGCAAACTCGAAATGCAGATTTACTTTTATGCATTTATTTGTTAAGTGTGTAGTGATTATGTTATTTGTGTAACTAGTTGTTTAAATATTGATTGGTTTATCTCATCGTAACGCTCACTCACAACTCGCTTAAACGCAACACAACGCTCAACACACGAAACGAAAATCGGAAACCAACTCGCACAAGCCGTCTGATCGAATGACCCTTCAATCGAATGGCCATCCGACCTACACTCCCCACCGCCTTATCTCCACTCAGCCTATAAATACTCACTTGTCACATCACTGTTCACTGATGTGACAGCTCTATCCGACCCAGACGCTCCAAGTCTCTTTCAAGCACTATTTCACTCGATTCAAGGCCATTTTCATAAGTTTCCTTCCTAAATCTTGTATTTCCATCATCAATAGACACTTCTTCATCATATTCACCCTCAAAATCACTGATTTTCATCAGGAAATCGCCAGATTTGGGTTGCTTGAAGATGGTGTTCACTTGGTGACGTCATCTCATCAAGTTTAGCTTAGATCTAAATGATTTCTACACATTTTTACACGAATCTCAACAAAATAGAATCAGTTGAAAGATATTTCAAACTTCTCTTCAACATTTCATCACTTTTCAAACTCTCTTTCAAATCTTTTACACTCTTCTACTCAAAACCGATGGAATCTAGACTCAACCTGACCTAAGGCTCATTCTATAGTCTAGGGCCGTCTCAGGAACGGATTTTCACCAGAGAGATGATCGACAAATGGGTTGAAAATGAAGTCCCATCAAGCTCAGTAGGCCTAATCGAATGGGGTGGTTCCCATCTGATCGACTGGGCTAGACTCGGTGTGGATTCCCGTTGTTCGACACGTCGTCACGCCGTCTCCGTTAAACTTCAAAACTTTTCAACTTGGAAGATTTTACAAAATTTTACAAACTTCAACTATTCAATCGAATAGCCATCCGATCGAATGGCCATCCGTCAGGATGACCATCCGATCGGATGACTTGGCAACTATACACCACTTTGTTTAAAATGCTACAACGAAAACTTCAAAGTTTCAAAACGATTTACAAACACACTCATCCAATCGAATGACCAACTGTCCGAATAGTCATCCGTCCGGATGGCCATCCGATCGACTCAACATTCGACACTCGTTCTGTTACACGCTGTTCAACGCTTACGCTACTGTCCTATACTCAGGATAACTCAACGCTCCCTTCAATCCAATACAGTGCGTGCTTAGCAACTACGAGCTCACTGTGAGTATACTCGAACCCATTTTCTTTTAACGCACTTTGGGTGTTAAATACGTTCTATATCAAATCACATCAAGCACACAACGCAAACACTTTCAACGCTAACCGCCCTCGCATGTTATATATGACTCGATGAATGCTTGTATGTTATGTTTACACAGTGATTGTTTTGCCTGACACCTTAGCAACGATAGTACTATAGTTTGGACTCAGCACCTGTCGTGGACAGGGGTTGTTAAGGGTTTTACTTCACATGGTCACAGTGGTGATAATGTGTTGCGCATTCTACAACTCGCAGTCATGTCGGTTGCATACTTCATTGTCGATAGCTTACTTGCTTCACATTTCTACGTGTTACATGATGGTTATGCGTAAACGTTTTCGCTATACTATATACTATGCAAACTTGTGTACTCACCTTTACACTATATGTATTGACTTTATTTTAACGTATGTGACAGGTTGATTAGGATGCTTTGCCTGCTGTGCCATGATGAACAAGCTAGGGAGTCTAGAAACAAACTAAATAAATCCGAGTTGTCGGAACAGTTTGCTTGTTTTTGAGAAACTTTGTCTGTAATAATTGTTTTTACTTTATATGTTTACGGTATGGGACATGAACGTTAAATATATCGTCATTAATAGTTGTTATGGAATCTCTTGAACAATCTGTTTCGCTCAGTGCCATGCCCCGATGATTCCGCCATCGGTTGGGGTGTGTGTAACGCCCCGAAAACGGGTTTGGTAATCAAACCCCGTTAATACTAAAAGACGGGTAAAGTACCGTTAGTGGTAAAAGTAACCCGGTAAATATTAGGATTTAAATAAATAATCCTAATATTAATTAAAAAGAGGATAAGAACTTTCAAGAAATAAAATAGATAAAAGGCCCGAGTTAACGGGACTTAAAATAAAACTGGTTGTGAACAAGATAAAATAACTAGGAAATAAATAACCTAGTTAATTACAAGTTTTGTAGTTATGTGAAACTTTGGTCAAAACATGTTATATGCAACAAGGGTAAAGTATAGGGGCCAAAAGTGAAAAGATGGAAAATACTTTTATTAAATAAAAATTAAAAACCAAACACACACACTTGGTGTGTGTCTGGTCGAAGAAAAAACACAGGGGCGACCAAGCTCCTTCATTGAACCCTAGTTCTTGAAGTTTCATCAAATTGAAAGGGTAAATCGGCTCCAAATCGAAATCCAAACTCATAATTGAGATCACCTTCGTGAAAGGATCACAAGGTATGCCTAATTTTGCTATTTAGTTTCACCTTGAGTTCTAGGTGAAAACATGAAATCGAGATTTTAGCTTGCATGATCAAAGTTTGGATGAAATTAGGAAGGATTTTATGTCTAGGAGTAAACCCTAGTCATTTAGTTGTTGAATTGATGTTTATAATTGTGAATTCATGATCACCCGATTATGTGCTAAATGGGTTTTGTAGAAACATGATGAACCCTAGAATCTTGATGGTTAAATTGTGTTAATAGAACTCCCTGAGGTTAGATTTGGGATTTAAGTGTTGATTAGACACAAGAAAATAGGAAAAAAATGTGCGACACTTGGTAGAAATAACTAGTTAGGAACTAGTTTGTAAAAATTATGCCCACTAGGTGTTTTTTAAAATGCCTAAATGAAATCGCGGTCTACTCGGTTGTGTCTAAAACTTGATTATAATAGGTATTCTGATGAATGCTAAATAGTATGATGAAACGGGTCTCGCTTATAAAAGGGAACCCTTGGTTCTTGCGAAAATGAATAAAGAAACTAGTCACGATAATCGTTTGAACTAGTTAAAGAAATTAGAAGTATAATGAATTGATGAGAAAACTAGTTAAAACGGTAGTGTAAGAATAATGCCTATCGGATATTTGACAAATTGCTTAAATGAATTGTTGAACTTAATTGTGTAATTGCTCGTGTTATAGGTCGTTTGACTTTTAAAAGTCAAACTGACCAATAATGAAATCAATTGGTGATTTTGATATAAAGTCCGTAAGGTGAGATAATCTTGATAATAATGACTAATCTAATCACCTTGCGAATGATAAAAGGTAGATTGACGCTTGAAAAGCTAGGTGGAAGCTTGGGTAGAAGCGGCTCAAACGGAACTAATACGCGTGGAAAAGCATAATCGGAATTCAAGGTAAGTAAAGCTTACGCCCCTCCTATTATTTACAAAATGCCTATAGTGAGTATGGAATATATGAATAGTAGTATGTAAATGAAATAAGATGTTCCGACACGATACAATGCGGGTCGGAACAAGTGAGAATGACAAAAACCATAGGTTATGGTAAAAAAATGGGTAAATAAGGAAAAACTAGATGTGAAAGGATGAAAAAATATAAATTATTGAAACATTATGTTTTGGTGTAAACCGTGGTGGGTAAAATAGTAAAGTAGTAATCCGGGTATGGATTAACGAATAAATAAAGGGTTTCGAAGGGGACACCACACGGCGAAAGTCATAATGGGTCAAATAAAATAAGAAAAATGATTTTTCAAATGAGACATAATCATGGGAAAAACCAGAATAGGTTAATGGGTGAAATGGTAATTAAATACCATCTCATAATGATAATTTGTCATTTCGACTAAACGGGTCAAATGGGGTTGTTAACACCATTTGACAATAATGTCTGATGATCGCTTGTTGAGTTTAGTGATCACAGGAATTAGCACATGGTACGTGTTGCTATTAACTAGAAACTAATAGCGAAAGATATTTAAACGGGTCAATCATATGACCCGAGCCAGGTCCGCATATTTAGAATTATAGTTAAAAATGATATTTTGGTCAAATATTAGCGAAAGTTCTTCGTCGTAAAATGAAGAACTAAAATTGACCAAAAATCCTTTGATAGGTAGATTGGGTAAACGACCTATATGGGTTGTTTAGAAATTTGTGTTAAGATTACGAAATAAAGGTAGATACCTTAATGTAGTAAAATGATGGGTGAAAGGAGAGTGAAATTTAAGTAAATGGTAAATCCCTCTAACGGGTCAAAATGAAGTTTTACGCATAACTCAACCTTTAGTGGTATAATGTATGAAAGTTTTAGACTCACGGGTTAATGGTTTTCAGATAATGAATATCTAAAGAATTTATAATGATTTAGACGAAAGTGGTTTAAGGAATCATGAAACGGGTCGAAAGTGTTAAAAAGGGATTTCAAGCTGAGAGCTTGAAATCTGAATTTTCGAACTAGTTGAATATCAGGTTTTAACTCCATAAGATGGAGAATTAAATTTTGAACGCATAGGAAAAAGAATCGCCTAAAACGGACTAGTAGATAAAAAGTTATGGTCGTTTAAAGTTTGATTTTTGATAAAAACCATAGCTGGCAGATATGCAGGTCCCAGATGTGGAACTACTGGAAAATGGTCTCCCTCGCGCCACGCGAGGGAGTGTGATGGATTGGGCGCGACACGCGATGGACGTCGCGGCACGTGAAGGACAAGAGTAAGCCTCTCGCGTGGCGCGAGAGGCATAAAAACTAGGAAAATTGTTTTTAATTGTTGTTTGATGCATAGAATTGGTTTAATCCTATTTTTAAGTTATCAAAACTAAACTAACTTTTAAGTTGGTTTTGATCGTAGGTGATTATCAAGAGAACCCGGTTGTAGATCAAGCTCAATGAAGAACCGAACACGATCAAGTTACAAGCGTCCGCACATTATTACGTCGTCGTCGTGAACAACGAATTTAATTACATTATGTTATATTGCTTATAAATTGTAAAAGTTTTAAATAAACCCGTATTTTGTAATGTATATGTGCTCATAATCACATGTTTATTTTCGTAAATTATACGAAAATCGTTAAATAATAGCAAGGGTGTTACAAGTTGGTAATCAGAGCTCATGGTTAAAGAATAAAGTGTGTTCGGTTTGAGGCTTGAACGCAAATCCGATAAGTACATGTATGTTAATATTTTAGTAGGATTAAAGTGTTGTGAACAACACATAGAGTTATCGTGTAATACACGTTCCCCCAATGAAAATGATTGGTATAGTTAACGAAATCATGTGCGTTGACACGTACAGTAAAAGCCTTGTATTACAATACGGGCGTTTATTAATGTCGAAATTACTGACTTTTGTAAATGTTTAGTTGAAGGATACTCGCATCTGAAGATGGCGAACAAGTGACGGACATGATAGAGGAACGGTCCGAAATACGACAAATAGAGTATGCTCGTCAAGGACCTAAATCGCATAGCGATCGCGAACAAGGTTAATGGCAAGAGAAGCCCGTTAGGGCAAGCATTACCAGGTGCACATTTTAAATTTAATCTCACAAATAGCAATATGCAACAAACATGTAGAAAATAATTGTGGCATATGTAAATTAAAAGCTTGGAAAACCTGAATAGAATACCTATCCAGGATATTATTTCCAAGAAAACTAAATAGAGGCGTTACTTACATGGGGTGTAACGTGAAAATTATAAAAGGTCATGTATATCAGGTGTTGATCGCTTACTCTGGCCAAGTAAGTAGTGAACACGTGGTACCATGAATTTTTATGATGGACATATTTACATCCGATGTAGTAGGGATGGGGTGAATGGGACAAATTAAAAAGGTAGCCAAATGAATCAAATAAGCAAGATGTTTGATAACAAACGTAGACAAAAGTCGGATGACGGAATCGTATTACGTTAGAATAAAGAGCCCGAGAGAAGGGATATGGATCAAAGTAAAAGAAAATACAGACCGACCAATAGCAATGTTAAGGCAGAGATAAAAGTTTGACTGTCACAAGTGATGAAATTCACATGGACAAGTCAAACGAATTAAACGAAGAATAAAGGACTTGACTGAACAAAAGCGATGGATTTCGCTAAGACGACCAAATAAATTAAAATGACATCTAAAACCATATGAGAATGGTTACTTGATAATGATTTCGGTAAAGATACTCGATGGATGGGTAGGATTTTGATAGTATGCGTAAACCAAGAAACGGGAACGCGAAACAGAAAGTCAAAGGACTCGGATTGTGAATTATAACTAAAAGACGATGAAATTTTACAAACATAAATTTTGATAATTATCTTCAACTATTTCAAAGTTGAACGGGACAAGTAAAGAATGAAGTTTGGCATTCATAAGTGATGAAACCTAACACGAATAAATCAAGCGAGATAAGCAATGTATAAAAGCTTGGTAGTACAAGTAAGCGCAAACCGAATAATGGAAGCGCGAAATATTAATGAACCTATGTGATGGGTCGTAAAGGAATGAAGATAGGAAAAACGCAAACTAGCAAAAAGAAAAACGAATGTTAAAAACACTAAGATAAGGAACCCGGGTAACGGGTCGTAGAGAAGTATAGGTAAAGACCGGGTAACGGTAAGTGTAGGACAAACCGACGTGTAAATGAAGTTAGAAGTCATAAAGTCGGAAAGATAATTCGAAAGAAAACAAATGTAGCCTTAGACTACGGTCAAGGTCGAATGAAATTCAAAAAAAAAAGCAAAAGTAAATAATTCTAAACATAAAAAGGGGGTGCTTTGACACCATATATATATATATATATATATATATATATATATATATATATATATATATATATATATACAGTTGAATAAAGACTCGAATAGAAGATGATCTACGGGATCATCATAACCTACGGGATTATAATTAATGTTAAGTCTACGGGACCAAAAGACCCTCGGGTCACGAATAGAAAGAAACAAACTGAAGGGGTTTTACCTTAGAAGGTGGAAACCTAAGGAAAAAGCCTGTGAGGCTATGTGAAAGAACCTACGAGTCAATAACGTAAAACAAGGAAACTGGTTGTAACTCCCCGCATAAAATAATAACGGGAGGTAAAGTTAGAATAAAAGCGATGGGTTTCGCTAAGTTAATTGAATGGGTTAAAGCGAAGGGATTGTGAAAGGTCTGGTTGACAAAAGTGAAGAATTTCACTAAAACATTTAAACAGGCAAAATAGACAAAAAAAATCCACAATTATTTAAATTGTGTTACGTCACAAAAGGGCGAAGTCATTACCGAAATGACAACGGAAAGGGGATAAATCCTTGGACGTAAACTTCCTGATGGGGGAAATTGACACAAGTTGACAGACAAAACGTAAACTAAAAATTTAGTTTTTGGTCAAAAGCAACGTTTTAACATACATAAGTAGTATGAGGGGAATTAGAAAATCTTAAACACACATAAGGCCGAAGATGGAAAAATAGTATACCCGGATGACGGGGTATGAAGTGACGGCGACTAATTAGTCTAGCCGATAGAACTATTCAAAGTTAGGAAAATGTCATGACAAATACAAAGCGATTGTTAACATAAGACAAGGGCGGGATAAACATGTTAACAGACTGATGAGATTAAGTGGTCAAGTGACAACTCGGCCAATAAGGATAATGGATATAAGCTAAAAATAACGGCCCGCGAGGCCTTACACATGAAAGACGTACGCGTCAATATAAATGGAAATGTTAGATCGAAAAGAACGAATGAATGTCTTAAAAACGAAACTAAGTTCGTTTAGTCTAAATTAAAAGAAATACGTAAATAAGGTTTCGGGGACGAAACCTCTTTAAGGGGGGTAGACTTGTAACGCCCCGAAAACGGGTTTGGTAATCAAACCCCGTTAATACTAAAAGACGGGTAAAGTACCGTTAGTGGTAAAAGTAACCCGGTAAATATTAGCATTTAAATAAATAATCCTTATATTAATTAAAAAGAGGATAAGAACTTTCAAGAAATAAAATAGATAAAAGGCCCGAGTTAACGGGACTTAAAATAAAACGGGTTGTAAACAAGATAAAATAACTAGGAAATAAATAACCTAGTTAATTACAAGTTTTGTAGTTATGTGAAACTTTGGTCAAAACATGTTATATGCAACAAGGGTAAAGTATAGGGGCCAAAAGTGAAAAGATGAAAATAGTTTTATTAAATAAAAATTAAAAACCAAACACACACACTTGGTGTGTGTCTGGTCGAAGAAAAAACACAGGGGCGACCAAGCTCCTTCATTGAACCCTAGTTCTTGAAGTTTCATCAAATTGAAAGGGTAAATCGGCTCCAAATCGAAATCCAAACTCATAATTGAGATCACCTTCGTGAAAGGATCACAAGGTATGCCTAATTTTGCTATTTAGTTTCACCTTGAGTTCTAGGTGAAAACATGAAATCGAGATTTTAGCTTGCATGATCAAAGTTTGGATGAAATTAGGAAGGATTTTATGTCTAGGAGTAAACCCTAGTCATTTAGTTGTTGAATTGATGTTTATAATTGTGAATTCATGATCACCCGATTATGTGCTAAATGGGTTTTGTAGAAACATGATGAACCCTAGAATCTTGATGGTTAAATTGTGTTAATAGAACTCCCTGAGGTTAGATTTGGGATTTAAGTGTTGATTAGACACAAGAAAATTGGAAAAAAAAAGGTGCGACACTTGGTAGAAATAACTAGTTAGGAACTAGTTTGTAAAAATTATGCCCACTAGGTGTTTGTTAAAATGCCTAAATGAAATCGTGGTCTACTCGGTTGTGTCTAAAACTTGATTATAATAGGTATTCGGATGAATGCTAAATAGTATGATGAAACGGGTCTCGCTTATAAAAGGGAACCCTTGGTTCTTGCGAAAATGAATAAAGAAACTAGTCACGATAATCGTTTGAACTAGTTAAAGAAATTAGAAGTATAATGAATTGATGAGGAAACTAGTTAAAACGGTAGTGTAAGAATAATGCCTATCGGATATTTGACAAATTGCTTAAATGAATTGTTGAACTTAATTGAGTAATTGCTCGTGTTATAGGCCGTTTGACTTTTAAAAGTCAAACTGACCAATAATGAAATCAATTGGTGATTTTGATATAAAGTTCGTAAGGTGAGATAGTCTTGATAATTATGACTAATCTAATCACCTTGCGAATGATAAAAGGTAGATTGACGCTCGAAAAGCTGGGTGGAAGCTTGGGTAGAAGCGGGTCAAACGTAACTAATACGCGTGGAAAAGCATAATCAGAATTCAAGTTAAGTAAAGCTTACGCTCCTCCTATTATTTACAAAATGCCTATAGTGAGTATGGAATACGAAATAAAGGTAGATACCTTAATGTAGTAAAATGATGGGTGAAAGGAGAGTGAAATTTAAGTAAATGGTAAATCTTTCTAACGGGTCAAAATGAAGTTTTACGCATAACTCAACCTTTAGTGGTATAATGTATGAAAGTTTTAGACTCACGAGTTAATGGTTTTGAGATAATGAATATCTCAAGAAATTATAATGATTTAGACGAAAGTGGTTTAAGGAATCATGAAATGGGTCAAAAGTGTTAAAAAGGGATTTCAAGCTGAGAGCTTGAAATCTGAATTTTCGAACTAGTTGAATATCAGGTTTTAACTCCATAAGATGGAGAATTAAATATCGAACGCATAGGAAAAAAGAATCGCTTAAAACGGACTAGTAGATAAAAAGTTATGGCCGTTTAAAGTTTGATTTTTGATAAAAACCATAGCTGGCAGATATGCAGGTCCCAGATGTGGAACTGCTAGAAAATGGTCTCCCTCGCGCCACGCGAGGGAGTGTGATGGATTGGGCGCGACACGCGATGGACGTCGCGGCACGTGAAGGACAAGAGTAAGCCTCTCGCGTGGCGCGAGAGGCAGAAAAACTAGGAAAATTGTTTTTAATTGTTGTTTGATGCATAGAATTGGTTTAATCCTATTTTTAAGTTATCAAAACTAACTTTTAAGTTGGTTTTGATCGTAGGTGATTATCAAGAGAACCCGGTTGTAGATCAAGCTCAATGAAGAACCGAACACGATCAAGTTACAAGCTTCCGCACATTATTACGTCGTCGTTGTGAACAACGAATTTAATTACATTATGTTATATTGCTTATAAATTGTAAAAGTTTTAAATAAACCCGTATTTTGTAATGTATATGTGCTCATAATCACATGTTTATTTTCGTAAATTATACGAAAATCGTTAAATAATAGCAAGGGTGTTATAAGTTGGTAATCAGAGCTCATGGTTAAAGAATAAAGTGTGTTCGGTTCGAGGCTTGATCGCAAATCCGATAAGTACATGTATGTTAATAGTTTAGTAGGATTAAAGTGTTGTGAACAACACATAGAGTTATCGTGTAATACACGTTCCCCCAATGAAAATGATTGGTATAGTTAACGAAATCACGTGCGTTGACACGTACAGTAAAAGCCTTGTATTACAATACGGGCGTTTATTAATGTCGAAATTACTGACTTTTGTAAATGTTTAGTTGAAGGATACTCGCATCTGAAGATGGCGAACAAGTGACGGACATGATAGAGGAACGGTCCGAAATACGACAAGTAGAGTATGCTCGTCAAGGACCTAAATCGCGTAGCGATCGCGAACAAGGTTAATGGCAAGAGAAGCCCGTTAGGGCAAGCATTACCAGGTGCACATTTTAAATTTAATCGCACAAATAGCAATATGCAACAAACATGTAGAAAATAATTGTGGCATATGTAAATTAAAAGCTTGGAAAACCTGAATAGAATACCTATCCAGGATATTATTTCCAAGAAAACTAAATAGAGGCGTTACTTACATGGGGTGTAATGTGAAAATTATACAAGGTCATGTATATCGGGTGTTGATCGCTTACTCTGGCCAAGTAAGTAGTGAACACGTGGTACCATGAACTTTTATGATGGACATATTTACATCCGATGTAGTAGGAACGGGGTGAATGGGACAAACTAAAAAGGTACCCAAATCGGATCTGGTTCGGATGTTTGAAGACTGAAGTCTGTGTTCGTTTTTGATCGGTGGTGTTGCTTTTGGATGGAGTTCAGTGGAACGGAGATGGATTTGATATGAGCTGCGCTATTCGTTTTATAATATTTCGTTGGCGTTGCTTTATATTTTGTTCTTGAGTTTATAAAAATTTGTTTTGTTATATTGGTGATACATGTGCAGTGATTCCTGTTAATTTTGTGATTGTTCGATGTTAATTTTTTGTTTGTTTGATGTTAATTTTCAGTTTTTGATGTTATTTTTTTTAATTCTGTTGTTAATTTTCAGTTTTTAATGTTATTTTTCTTAATTTTGTTTGGTGTTATTTCAGCAGTTTGTAGAAGTTAAAAAACAAACAGTCTTCTCCTTACAGACTGCAGAGGTTTGGTCCAACTCTTTTGCTACAGATGTCTGCAGATGTGGTCCGCAGACTGCAGACATTTTACCTCTAAAAAAACAAACATCACCTTAATGTGTGATAAAAACTTGAAAAAGAAACAAAAAACAAAAACAAAACCTAAAATAGAGAGAAAAAAGGACCAGAAAAAGACAAAGAAATATTGTAGCAAACAGGCAATGTCATTTGATATATATAATAATGAACTCTTTCATATAAAAAATTTATCATCTTCGTCATCTCTTGTAAAGACCATCTTCACATAAACATAGAAATGCTCCATCATCAAATGGAATCCACCACCCATATTAATATTTGGAATTCCATTACATAATATACTCTGACATTAGAAGCAAATGCAGACTTCACCACTTCACCCCAAAAATTCATCTAAACCTTTCAATTTTATAGTTTTTGTTCATCTTTAAAATCCACCTCTTTATTCAACCTTCAAAAATGGATCTGAAGCATGGAACCCTATATTATCTGGTCATTGATCTAAAAGAAAAACGAAAAAAGCAAACATACTTGGTCTCCATCATCGAAGGTTGCTGGTTGTGGTTGTCATCGAAGGTTATCGGTCGTTCGAAGGGTCTAAAACGTCGGCCAGGGTTTGGTTGGGAGGATCATTGAAGGGTCTAGTGATATATACAATTTGATTGAAAGGTAGTAGTTTAAGATATATATTTTGATTTTACAAAATCCAATATAGACATATAAATAAATAAACATAAACATAAGCATTAAAAGAAAATAAAAAATAACCTGCTGACCTGGTAATTACATAGTATTAGAACACTAAATTAAAGTTTAGTTAGTTTAGAGAGACAAAAAAAAAAGTTTAAACGACTTAATTGAAACAATAGGCAAACTTGATTACATTTGTGTGGCGTTTTCCATTGTTCTTGCTATTATTTTTCTCATTATACTTCACGAGTAGACGAAATGACATATTCAGCACACAATTTGATAATAATATACATAGTTACCATTTATTTAAAATGTGTGCCATTTTTTTTTGCATTAATTGTTAATTACACGGTTGTATATTTTTGTGTGATTAAATTTATTACTGTTGTAAAGAAACTTTTAATTTTATAATACACTTTTCATATAATAATACACTAGTCTAAGTACCCGTGTGTTACACGGGTGGTCTTAAAGTAAATTAAATTACTTAATAATGTTTAACATAAACTTTTGAGTTAATTGCCCGGATGGTCCCTGTGGTTTGCCATTTTTTCACGTTTAGTCCCCACCTTTTCAAAATAGCATGTTTGCTCCCTATGGTTTGCTCA
Source organism: Helianthus tuberosus (assembly GCA_030545235.1). NCBI lineage: Eukaryota > Viridiplantae > Streptophyta > Magnoliopsida > Asterales > Asteraceae > Helianthus > Helianthus tuberosus. The sequence goes on along the minus strand of CM060402.1, from coordinate 142,653,325 downwards.
CTTGTTGTAACGCCCTGAATTTCTCTTATGCGTTCGGTTTGTATATTCGTAATATAGATACGATAAACGTGTGACGTCAAGTAACTTTGTTGGTCCAAATGCATTGAAACAAGTTAAAAGGGACCTTACTAAATATGGTCACATAAACCAAGGGACCAGTTTGGTTTCTTATTGAAGGGAGGGACTATTGTGCAAATTATAATCATCATCCTTGTTTAAAGAAAACCCTAAGTGCAAAGCTGCGACAGTTATCAAAAGAGAGATAGAATTCGAGCGGAGTGTGAGGAGGATGAGGAGAAGGGAGGCGACTCGAGTTACTACCTTCCAATCACGATTATGGTAACCCTCTTAACCGTTCGTTATTATTTTTTTTCTAGTCGAGATATTAGAATCCGATGTGACCTTGGTTTCGGTGGTGGTAGTGATGTATGAAGGTGGTGGTTGCGGTTACGGTGACAAGATTTGACGATAATGATGGTGTTCGACGATGACTGCGGTGATGGCAGTGGTCATTGTGTTAAGATATAGTGGGGTCGTGGCTGGGTTATGGTGATGGCCTGTAATGGCAATTTAAGATATTTTTGGCTGGTAATTATTCCTAAAAATACTAGCACTTCTGCAACAAAACCACTCATACCCGGTAATGCAAGGGAAGCCATGGAAAAACTACTGAATATTGTAAAGATTTTTGGCATGGGGATAGCTACTCCACCCATTTCATCGAGATAAACAAGACGTATTCTATCATAGCTCGTTCCCGCCAAGAAAAAAAGTGCAGCACCAATAAAGCCATGAGAGATTATTTGTAAAATAGCTCCATTGAGTCCCGTATCAGTTATCGAAGCAATTCCTATAAGTATGAAACCCATATGAGATACGGAGGAATAGGCTATTCTTTTTTTTTAAATTACGTTGGCCGGGAGATGTTGAAGCTGCATAGATTATTTGTATTGTGCCTACTACCATCAACCAAGGAGAAAATATAGAATGAGCGTGTGGTAATAATTCCATATTAATCCGAATCAATTCATACGCTCCCATTTTTAATAAAATTCCGGCTAGAAGCATACAAGTACTGTAATGTGCCTCTCCGTGGGTATCTGGTAACCATGTATGTAGGGGTAGAATCGAAAATTTGACAGCAAAAGCAATTAAAAATCCAATATAGAATATGATTTCCAAAGCCACAGGATACGACTGATTAACTGATGTTTCAAAATTTAATGTTGGTTCATTCGAACCATATAAACCGACACCCAGAACTCCCATTAAGAGAAAAATGGAACCCCCAGCCGTGTACAAAATAAATTTTGTGGCTGAGTAGAGACGTTTCTTTCCTCCCCACATGGATAGAAGTAGATAAACTAGAATTAATTCTAATTCCCACATGATGAAAAATAGTAAAAGGTCCCGAGAAGAAAATGATCCTATTTGACCACTGTACATTGCTAACATCAAGAAATGGAATAATCGTGAATCCCGAGTAACGGGCCAGGCCGCTAAAGTAGCAAAAGTAGTGATAAATCTTGTTAATAAAACGGGTCCTAGAGACAATCCATCTATTCCTAATTTCCAACGGAAATAAAAAAAATTGATCCATTTATAGTCCTCTACTAGTTGGATTAATGAATCGTCCAATTGGAAATGATAACAGAATGCATAGGTTGTTAGAAGAAGTTTTAACATTGTATGTGTATTTCTGTGCCTTATGTGAATAGCATCCTTGAGGTGCTTGATTTCGGTCACTCGTGATGGCGGCGTTACCTTCGGGGTGGCGTCAGGTCACGAGAGGCGGGTTACGTGTGATGGCGGCGTTACCTTCGGGGTGGCGTCAGGTCACAAGATGCGGGTTATGTGTGATGGCGGCGTTACCTTCGAGGTGGCGCCAGGTCACGATATGCGGGTTACGTGTGATGGCGGCGTTACCTTCGGGGTGACGTCAGGTCACGAGAAGCACCCTTGAGGTGTTTAGATGATTAGCCCTAGCGGCAACGACGGACTCTTCGGGGTCAAATTGGAGAAGACGAAACCCTGACGAGGGTGCCATGACGAGGGCAAAAGATGATAGCCTACGGGCAATAACTGATGTGTTAGGTTCCCACCTTATTTGCTTAATTGTGTTGCTAATTAAATGGTGGGCAAATGATGTTTATTTATGCAGTTGTTGCATGATGATATGTTGTGCGGGTGACGAATGATATTTAATATGCGGGTGACGAATGATATTTAATTACGTGGGTGAGAAAATATGTTCTATTGTGTAGTTGTAGAACGAGGTTAAATTAGAGTTTAATTATTCTAATGATTACTTGTAGGGGCGTTGGTTGTAAGATACGGGTGGAGTCGCGGGTCGTTTTACTTTAAACGGGAGTTACTATATTTTAATAAACGTTGGTGATTTTACAACGATGGTGTTTGGTTTTCAAATAAAGTATTTACGACCGATTTTAAATGCTTTAACTTAAACTGTTAGAACTCACACAGTATAGGTGACTTTTGCATGTATGTTAGATTGTTTTGCAGGTGTGTAACTTTAGTCGGTGTTGCTCTTGGCTAGCAGAAGGAATTACTCATGATAGTGGTGGAAAGGCATTCGTTACGTTTTGAGACTTGTAAACAAATGTAGTTTTTAAAATAATTTTGTATTTTTTTTTTCGAAAATTCCGCTGCGTATTTTAGAGAAAATAGTTGTTTTAAAACAGTACACTGTGATGTGACCCGACTATAGGGTTCCCGGTTTGGGGGCCTTACAAGTTGGTATCAGAGCAGTGGTTTAAGAGAAATAGGTATTCTTGGATGCCTAAACTTAAACCGTAATGGGACCAAATTAACGAATGCCACCACTAGTAACTGCGAGCCAAGAAGTATGTTTGACGGGTTGTGTTTAGTAATTGGAATTTCTTTGTGTTGTGTGCTTGGATTACATGGAAGGTAAAACACTAGTGTGACCGTGACAGGAAAATTTAGAACGTCTGCGGTGACATAGACAACCGACAGCACTTGATCAACGCTGTTGGCGGTCTATTGTCACTTCCCATGTTCTTAGTGATGACCTAGAATGAATCATGCGAATGTTCTGCCTTGGGTGGGTGGTTAATCACGGGTTAATGGTGGCAGTATGCCTCTAGAGGAGAGTTCATTCTCTATCGTCTAGTATTTAATGATGGAGTTGTTTATGAGTCTTGCTACATACATTCAGTGATTTAGAGGTTGGTGTGTACATATGTGGTTGTTTTTGGATTATGTGTAGTTATACGTGGTCATGTAGCAATGCTTGAAAAGCTTGATTTTAGGTTCGCAAAATTTTGGGTGTGGTGTAATTGTCATTGTCGTCGTATTTATTTGAATGGACTAGTATACACAAGGTTTATGATTTATCAGTGCTTACGGTCTTGATTTGTGCCTTGCGCATGTATGATGTTTATGTTGATGCATATATGTGGACGCGGCCCGTTCGGTTCGACATCGCTACAAAATGCAGACCGAGACTCGAGATCCTCCATCAAGTCTCGGTGAACGTTGCTGATCTGCAGGTTGCAGATGCATCAGTTGTTGCTGTTATTTAATGATATTGTTTGCTGTTGTCCATGGCGAAACACCTGTTAAACATGCTGTTGACGAAACTCATTCTGTGACGAAAGACCTGATCTAAGCCCATTGACGAAACTCCTGAAACTCCTGCATGACGAAACACCTGATGTTTATGCTGTTGACGAAAGACCTGCATGTCTTTCGTCGACCATGATCTTTCGTCGAGTTGTTTCGTCGGCTCATGATGTTTCGTCGATTTGCACAATGTTTCGCCATCCTTGTCCTTATATAACAGCAGCAGACAGAAGACAGAACCAGAGTGAGATAGAACACAGAACCGAGAACTGAGAGAGAGTTTAGTGTGTGTGAGCTTTATGTAACATAATCTTGTAACAAAACTTTCTGGTTCTGAATATATTTGAGTTTTTTAAACGTTGAATATTTGTGTTCGTGTTCTATATCTCGGTTTGCTTTCCCGGTTGGATTCCGCACAACCGGGTTTGTTCGTATACAAGGATTAGGCGACTAGATCCTCCGCTAGTTGGACCTACAGTTTAAAGTGGTGTTATTTGAATGGTTACTTAAACGTAACCTATAGAATATGTTCAGACGTTTGTAGCCTGGGTATGGTGTCTTGTATGAGTTGGTATGACCCATGAAGGGTACGACTACATTAACTTTATGTGTGTGGGTGGGTGACAAGTGGCGGTAGCCACAAAATGAGATAAGTGTATTTACCCAGGTTTAGAGTTTTAGTGTATGATGTAAGCGGCTGGTAGTTGGTTTAATATAAGGCGAGCGTTTTATGCTTTGTTGTTTTAAATTTTGTGATGGTATTGTTCAAGCATTGTTAGTCTTGTGTAGGACGTGTCGTGCTTGTGCCTGATATATCCCTTAATTTTTTTCTAATGTTTTTCGCAATGAACAATGTTGGGGTAAGACGTGCACTTTTCTGGATGTGTAACTATGTTTCTATGCATGACGGATTATGCGTGCTATTTGAGCTGCAACACACTAAGTCCATGCACGAGGTTACATGAGTTTTATGCGGAATGTGTTTTTTTTTCTTACACTCGTGGTCCTCTAGACAACTATGACGAAATGACAATGATGTTGAAGGATTCATTATATAGTAACGATGGGAGGTGGCGACTTCCGGGAAGAACTTTTTGTGGAAGATTTAATTGACGTATCTTTTTGGACGTAGAAAGTCAGTGATGATCGAGTTGGAATGAGGCGGTAGACGAATGTGATAAATGGCGGAAGTTGCACTTTAGTAGGAAATGTTATCGACGGACTTCACATCCGGAGGTGACAACAATGATTTTAATGGTAGGTATGGTGCCTATGTGAACAGACATATGAGAAGTTATGCATGCTCCTAGAGGTCTTCAACTAAACTGAAAGCGGTGTCTACGCTAGTAGATGTATGAGGAGTTATGGACGAACTCCTGAAATGTAAGATTAAATATATTACGTATTAATATTTAATCTATAGCCATTATAATCATTTACATAATATAGATCAAAATATATAACAATCCTATTAAATAATTAGTTGGTAATTGTTGATGGACCATATTACCCTTATTAACTAATTAGGGTTTCCTCCTGGGTGCTTATATAAGGAGAATTATGTGGAGGTTAAGGGGTTAGACAGTTACACAATTAGACACACCCCATAAGCCTAACATCATATTCGACCTCCTCTCCAAAACCGAATCCCCTATTCGGTTCTCATCATCACCATCATCAGTCAGCACCCTAAGGAGGAACCAGACCAAGATGACAATCATGTCAAACCTTAATTGATGCGACTCCATCTGGATTCTCTGCTAACTTGTGCTGATGCAACCAAAGGTATGTTTTTCATGTTTTCCATTATGTTCAAACAGAACTGAACCAACATGTGGTATCAGAGCATATGTTGATTAGTCAGTTCTGTTTTCGTATCCATAATTCTGGGATTGAAACTTGGAAAACGGAATTTTTCTTTGAAAATCTTATGAACAGCCGAAATCCCTGTTTTCGGAAAATATGTTTGATAAATTGACTCGAAATCATAAAGGGTTAAACTTATTGTCACGAAATCCATTACAAAAACCATTAAAATTCAGGTTTTGGGTTTCCAGAATTATATTTTATTTTTTAGGGTTCATCTTATGTTCTTATGTTCTTATGAGAAATTCGAAATTTTCCTTTATGATTTGGAATATGATTGGAATTGTTAAGTGTTTCCCTAATTTTGATCTAATTTTGTCTAGTAAGTTATTTTCGAAATCTGTTAAATGATAAACAGATATGATTTCGAAATTTAGTGATAAAATAGATCAATGTTAATAATTGGAAACTATATCTCAATTCATAATTTTCGAATTTTCTGTTATGTTATCACAATAAACAATAAACAGCTATAACAGTAGGTTTCGAAATCTTTAATGTTCAAATCGCACAAGTCCCTTAACTTTCGCACAAGATCAGATCTAGAAAAAAAAAAAAAAAAAAGGATCTGATCGCACAAGACTTGGGCCTAACGGATCGCACAAGGCATAACGGATCGCACAAGGCCTCATTGATCGCACAAGTCTACTTGGGCCTTATGGATCGCACAAGTCTACTTGGGCCTTATGGATCGCACAAGTCTACTTGGGCCTTATGGATCGCACAAGTCTACTTGGGCCTTATTAATCGCATAAGACTTGTGCATTACTGATCGCACAAGACTCGAAACCTCATTATTTCTTTAAGCTGTTTAATGTGACCTAAAAATTTTTGTAATTACTTAGCTAATTAATAAGGATCAAATAATGTTTTACAAAACCAAAATAGCTTAACTTGAATGAGCTTCTGATATATCATTTCTGGCCAAAGCTGACTTGATACATCTACTTATCATTCAAGTATTACGAAAGCTATGTTGTGTATGCATCATAAGCATGAATGTCTTAATTTCTGGCCAAAGCTGATTTAATTCATTCATAGATGGCATACTCAACAAGATTTCTGGCCAAAGCTGATTTAATACATATGGCTCACGTTCTTAGAAGAAATCTATTCATATATATACTTAATAAGATTTCTATTAAATATGTCCCTAAAGTTTCTTATGATATTTGGACATTAAAGAAATCAAATAAAGTCTAACGTATATATGATAGGTTCCCACGTCATGTAGCTCATTGAAACGTCTCTTGTAGCATTTCTAGAGATATTAAAGATCAGTGGGAGCATTAAGTGTCTTAATAACAACTTGCAATAGTTGCAAGAGGTGGGGGAGTGAAAACTTTATATTACTTCAATTTACACCTCTTATACAAGACACTGCTCCATTATGACACTGTTCTATCATTACTTATCTCCTTAAAATCTAACGCTACTCTTACAAAAGTTTCATTGTTGCTTAATTGTGGACACACTTAGATTTCTTACCTAAACTAACATAATCCTCAACAAGAGAAATCACAACGACTAACGTCATTAATTTGTGTCTCTCTATTAGAATTTGTTGGTCGTTACATATTGACCCTAAGCATGCTGAGTTCCTAAAGATTTCTAAGGTCAGTGGGAGCAGTCAAAGTCCTTATCATGACTTGCAAGGAATACAAGAGGCGGGGGGGAAGAGTGTCATTAAATTTCACTCCAAATTTAACTCCGATTACACCTCTTGTACACCATACTGCACCAACTCTTATAAACTTAGAATCATGAAAATGATAGCAACCTAATCAAGAGCTAATCCATAAAACTGAAACTTCTAATGAACCCAATAATCAACTCAGGAGGTCATCTAGGTTTAAAAGCCTACTAACTTTGATGATTACATAACCTCCCTAACTGAACTTAAAATGGATTTTGGAAATGTTTACTGATCCTATCTCTTCAAATTAAGCCATTAGTGTCAATCAATATTCTTAATGGAATAAAACAGTTTTCTAGTAAAACTGATTTTATGTGTTCGTATAACGTTTGGGATTTGATTGAATTACCTAAGAGTGTTCATAACTAAACCAAATCCTAATATAAGCGTTAAGACACTCAAAAGCATGATTGATTGTCAAAGGTTGTACTCAGGAAGAGATAAATTATTAAAGAATCTTTATTACATATCTAACAAAAGATTTCTTTGAGGATCATCACTGTTCTAGTAGCTTATAATAGTTTAAAGCTACATTAGATGAACATTAAAAACAATTTCCCTAACAAATGGCTGACACATTTACATGTTCATTAGATAACAACCTAAAGTTTCAAACTGAAGGTTAAAGAACACTTTATTTGTAAGCCAATAAAATCCATGTATGGGTTAATGCAAACATCATAATGTGATGAAATCTTAACGTAATTATTTTCATCAACAATCAAGTGGATTAATGTACCTACCTCAAGATGAGTGGGAGCAACTAAATTAAACTTGTCTATATAGATGATATTCTTTTGACAAGTATATGTTACAAAAGTCAAAGCATTGTTAACACAAAATTTTGATATAATAGATCTCAGAGATATCTCTTACGTGATTGATATCATAACATACTGAGATAGACCCAATGGGATATTAGTTCCGTTCCATAAGTTTAACATTAAATGGGTCCTTACGTATGTAACAGACAATATTGCTTTCCTTTAGAGGATAATAGGGTAAATGAGATTATTTATTTACGCTTCATTAATTGGAAGCCTTATGTAAGTTTAAGTCTATACTCGTTTAGATATTACTCACATTGCAACACACTAGATATGTCTAGATTAATGTGAAGCATATAATGGAGTATTACAATATCTTTAAAAGAAACGAGAGACTATAATTTAAAGAAGAAGTGAGAACTCCAACCGGTTTATTACTCTAACTTTGTGATATTCAAAGATGATAAAATGTAATTTCGGGTATATCCTTATGTCAGCAGACAAAGCATATCTCATGGAGGAGTCATAATGCACTGATATTAACAACCTAAGTTATAACGACATAATATAGTCACTAAATGTTGTTGGAAATATATCAGTAGACTCATAAGTTTATTAACTCCATATAATTGATGTTTTGAAGACTTAGTGTGATAAAGTCAGCTACCATGACTCCTTAAACAGTAACAGTTTAAGAGGTGCTGCATTAAGTTTCGATACATAATTAATTATTCGTTTATGAACGAATTGAGGAAACTAAGTTTGTCGAATACATTCATGATATGCTTAAGGATCCTGTAACTGAAGGGCTATTACCCATAAGTCTTATTAAGAGAGCTCATAGACGGGTATTAGTTAATGGCCATGCGCAATTGCATATCGTACTATGAATGACTAAGTATTAGTTAATTTTCCTCATCAGTTTGATTTTGTACGTCTCTAAGAATATGTCAAGTCGACATAATGGCATATAAGACAAATAAAGTTACAAATCAAACAAAGGGCTTACGCGTATTTTGATCATGACGATTAGGTTTTAAATTAAGGCTATAGTATGATTAATGGGGGTCCTGAGTCGCATAATGATTCAACGGCTGTATTTCTCTGCTATAGTACTTGTTTAAGGCTAAAATGAGTGTTAACTCCTGATCAGGCTTATCTAATACTCATAGTAAATGATTACTCGGCTAAGTGGGAGAATGTAAGATTAAATATATTACGTATTAATATTTAATCTATAGCCATTATAATCATTTACATAATATAGATCAAAATATATAACAATCCTATTAAATAATTAGTTGGTAATTGTTGATGGACCATATTACCCTTATTAACTAATTAGGGTTTCCTCCTGGGTGCTTATATAAGGAGAATTATGTGGAGGTTAAGGGGTTAGACAGTTACACAATTAGACACACCCCATAAGCCTAACATCATATTCAACCTCCTCTCCAAAACCGAATCCCCTATTCGGTTCTCATCATCACCATCATCAGTCAGCACCCTAAGGAGGAACCAGACCAAGATGACAATCATGTCAAACCTTAATTGATGCGACTCCATCTGGATTCTCTGCTAAGTGGGAGAATGTAAGATTAAATATATTACGTATTAATATTTAATCTATAGCCATTATAATCATTTACATAATATAGATCAAAATATATAACAATCCTATTAAATAATTAGTTGGTAATTGTTGATGGACCATATTACCCTTATTAACTAATTAGGGTTTCCTCCTGGGTGCTTATATAAGGAGAATTATGTGGAGGTTAAGGGGTTAGACAGTTACACAATTAGACACACCCCATAAGCCTAACATCATATTCGACCTCCTCTCCAAAACCGAATCCCCTATTCGGTTCTCATCATCACCATCATCAGTCAGCACCCTATGGAGGAACCAGACCAAGATGACAATCATGTCAAACCTTAATTGATGCGACTCCATCTGGATTCTCTGCTAACTTGTGCTGATGCAACCAAAGGTATGTTTTTCATGTTTTCCATTATGTTCAAACAGAACTGAACCAACATGAAAGTCATTGGTGGAGTTGAATGGATTGTCTTTGTAAATAACGTGGAAGGTTCTGTATGAACTTTTGGGAAATCATTGAGGTTCGATGATCATAGTGTCGATTGAATATGAGTTGTATCCACCTTTAGAGGCGACATAAGGCGTGCGAATGGTGGTAGCGGTCTCGATCGCGAGTCCATCGAGGAAATTTGAGATACGACAACGGACGTGCCAACGAGTTAAGGATGAGAACAAGCTCGACATAATGGACTTAGTGTCTATTGGAGAAGAAGTGTGGTGTGAAGTTATCAATAATGAAGCGGACGATGTCATTGGTGATGGTATAGACGATGATAAGAAGATTGTTTGCTTTCGATGTAACCTTCATGTGAAGGTCAATACATTGGGAACTATGAAAGGTCATTCTATTGTAACGAACAAGCATACCTGTGAATCACAAGATGGGAATGCCTTGTGGGCAAGGTGTCGAATGCCGAGCAGTATCAGAATAATAATTAAGAGCAAGTTGCTCAAACCTCAAAGTTGAAAGCAGGCGATGAAGAAGACTCATTTGAACACCTTGGATGGTAATCAGATTGTGGAACAAGACAATGTTAATGACCTTCACGAAAATGACTATGTGTCGCTCAAGGATGTGGACGTAAGATAATGAGATTGTAGATGAGAATGTGGGCACACTTGATTGGTCTAGTACAGGATTCGAGGACGAATCCTCTTATAAGGGGGTAGACTTGTAACGACCTGAATTTCTCTTATGCGTTCGGTTTGTATATTCGTAATATAGATACGATAAACGTGTGACGTCAAGTAACTTTGTTGGTCCAAATGCATTGAAACAAGTTAAAAGGGACCTTACTAAATATGGTCACATAAACCAAGGGACCAGTTTGGTTTCTTATTGAAGGGAGGGACTATTGTGCAAATTATAATCATCATCCTTGTTTAAAGAAAACCCTAACGCTGTGTTCCAGAGTCTCACTTAACTAGAGAAGAGAAAGGAATTAGAAAGAAAGAGGATGGTAATGATGTTCCAGAGTTTTTTATATGGGGAGAAAGGGGAAGAAGAGAAGAGAATGAGGAGGTTTTTTATTTCTTATATGTTTCATTCCAAATCGGAATGATTCTCAGAGAACAGAAGAGATAAACATCACGTTCATAATTGTCTTCCAATTTTACCCTCGTAACAAATATGGCGGGTATATCTCCCACGTCCCGCCAAATCATCAACCCACCTTTCATCATCTATCCCTCAATTGCAAAACTGTTCGATCATCGTTTCCGTAACCTGCTCTCCTCAGCAATCAGCAGTTCATCTTCCAGGTAACATCATGTTCCTAAATTAGCTCATGTATTCATGTTCGTTTGATTGTTAATTTGAGCTTATTAACAGTTTGGATTACGATATTTAGGGTTTAATTTTGGTTTAGTTATTGATTTAGGAGAACTACGGTTTAGTGATGAAAAACTGTGATAGAGATCTGAGTTAGGGCTTCTGGTGTGTTAACAATAGAAACAATATTCTTAATTTCTTAAAGTTAAAAGACGAAATGTGAAATTTGGTCATATTATCAAATCTAATTTACTCAAAATATTACAAGAATAAAAACTAACCAATAGTTCACGGGTACCTGATGTATCATGGTTCTGGTTATAAATTACATAGCTACAAGCTAGGTTCATAGTCAAAATTATGAGTCTAAGTAAGTCAAATAAAGAGGACAAACATGAAGATTGAAGACTTAGCTATTTCATATAACTTGATGATGTGATGTTGATATGGTTTATATATATGATATACATTTTATGATTGATGTTGTTATACTGGGTAATGATTAATGTTAATCTATAGGTTTATTTAGGTCAAATATTGTTATAATTCATGTGTAGGGTATTTGATTGGAGGTATTTTGATATTCTGTTGTACAACTTTTCATTCTGGATGAATATGAGTTGCTTAGCATGTTAGGTATTCGGATAGGAGTGTAAGTTTAAACAGCTTTGTCACTGGTTCGTGATCAAAATTAGTCTATAAGTTTATTGTAACTGATGTTATGTCTAAATTCATTAGTGTTTTTTAAACCTTAAAGGCCACGAAAGGAAAAAAAAGAATGAAAATGGCGAAAGTAAAATCCACATGGACACGAAAATAAAGAGTATTTGAAGAGAAAAAAACACTGGTTTAATGGTTTAGTTATTTTGTACAATATTTTATAATTTTAGAACAAAAATACTTGTGTTGACTTATAATCTTGGTTTTCTTTGAGGGTACCGAAAAAGAAAATTTATAGAAGAAATCTGACTTCTAGACTTTAGTTTGGACTTGATTGTGTGCACTAGTTTAGTTTCACGTCATTATTAGAGATTAAAAGTAAATGAAGAGTTGAGATGTGTTTTATGTTGTATTTTTTGGTGTTCTCTAATGAACCATTCTTTAGAATGATATGTCCCCCCACACATATATACTTGCTTTCACCATCATAATAGATAACTCACATACTAGCAAACATGGTGTGATTGGTAGTTTTGGTAAAAAGTTACAACTGTTTCAACTTTCAAACCTATCTTTTAGTATAATGCAACTTGGTCATATTCTTTTCTATTTCTTTTTATGCCAAAACGTGTCTAATTGTCCTCACTGCCACCATCTCTTTTTATGCGAGTTGTGATGCCTACGTGACACACTCAACTCTCGCCTCAGATATGTATACTGGATGCTCTAAACACCCCTTGTAAATAGTTTTTGCTCTCACCACCCCCAGGAAATCGGTCATATTCATAACTCTAATAGACACAAGCATTAATTAAAAAACATGTCAGTGCATCCTACAATAATTTTATAGAACAAGAACCTAAAGTTTTAACTATCAACTTTCTAATCTAATAAAAATTTTCAACAGCAAGTAAGTTTACAATGGATAATCAGATACGCGAGGCAGCTGAACTTGTGCGAGCTAGACAATTGCAAGCAGCTAACCTGATTTGCTTTCTGATGGCTTTCGTTGCACTACGTAGATTGTCAACCAGAAGTCGTGCTAATTTACCTACTAATGATGAAATTTTACAACGACGATATGTGCGAGAAGAGATGTTACACGACCTTTCAAACGGCGGTAAATGTCGTGAGCTTATTCGCATGAGTGAGAAAGCTTTTATGACATTGTGCAGTATCTTAAAGCGTGATGGTGGACTTCGAGCTACTCAACGCATGTCTGTTGAAGAGCATGTTGCAACATTTTTGCATATTGTAGGCAATGATCTGAGAAATAGGTTTACCTCATGGCTATATCGTCGTTCTGGGTCAACAACTAGTCGGTGCTTCCATAGAGTTTTGCGAGCGATTATATCATTAGAAGGTCGTTATATTCAACAACCTAAAGGTGATATTGTCCCAAAAGAAATTCAGGAAAAAAAAAGATTTTATCCTTTTTTTAAGGATTGTATCGGTGCAATTGATGGAACACATGTTCGCGTCAAAGTACCTAATAAGGATGCCCCTAGATATCGTGGTCGTAAGGGATACCCGACAACAAATGTATTGGCTGCTTGTACATTTGATTTAAAGTTTACGTATGTGCTAACTGGATGGGAGGGTACAGCATCAGACTCAAGAATTATAAAGAATGCGCTTACTAGAGATGATAAACTAGTCATTCCGACTGGTAATTTCTTTTACCAAATTTACTTAAATTGTTTAATAATGTATTTTAATACTAATTACAAGTTGTTTATAGGTAGATATTGTTTAGTAGACGCGGGTTTACCTCACACGAGTACCCTAATGGCACCATATAGAGGTGTTAGGTATCATTTGAAAGAGTACTCCACGCGCGCCCCTGAGAATGCAAAGGAGTTGTTTAACCTTCGTCATGCGTCATTACGCAACGCAATTGAACGAGCATTTGGTGTCCTAAAAAAGAGGTTTCCTATTATTAGAAGTACAGCGGAACCATTTTACTCGTGCGACACACAGTCTGGCATCTTTTTAGCATGTTGTATTTTACACAACTTTTTACTAGAGGAAGATCGTGACAAAGATCTTGAAGATGAGGTTATACAAGAGGTGTTAGATGGACCACAAGAGGAAGAAAGTCAAATTACAAGAGACATACGTGAGGGTAGTATGAGATCCGAACAACTAAGGAACTCAATTGCAAATGAAATGTGGACTAACTATTTGAATTATCCAAACAATGAAATAGATATGTCAAAGTAGTTTTAGAATAGTACATTATAGTATTTCATTTCGATTTTGTATTGACTGTTATGGTTTCAATTAATTGGTGACTTTGTTCTTTTTTATTAGCGTGTGCATATACTAATTCTATTTAGCATAAGCAACAATTTACAGATGTACATATTTGAATTTATTTATGTATTACCATGTAGAAAGTTATCATGAGCAAACTCGAAGCCACCGGAAAGAAGGAACAAATAAAGTGGACAGAAAGTATGGATAATATATTCATACAATCCATGATAGCACAACAAGATAATGGCAATAGGATTAATGGCAGTTTTACTTCACAAGCATACAACAATATGATTGAGGAGCTGAACACAAAGCTTCAAATTGAATTGACCAAAAAACATTTGAAGAATCGTTTAAAAACGTTGAAAGAGCATTTTTCCCAATGGTACGACATGTTTCGTGGAACGTCATTGAGTGGATTCTCATGGAATTCAGAAACTCAATTAATTGAAGCGGAGGATGAAGTCTGGGATAAATTAATAGATGTAAGTTTTTTTTAGCATTTACTCGAATATTTAGAATATCGTTTATAATACTAATTAGCTTAATTTTCTTTAATAGGCAAAGCCTGATGCTGCGGCATTGAAGACGAAGAAAGTCTCAAACTTCAATGAAATGCTACAACTATTTGCAAAAGATAGGGCATCCGGTGCACACGCTGAAACAGCTAAAGAAAGAAATGCCCGACTGAAAGAAAATGACAGCATTAACATAGAAACAGTTCCAGACGTTGATGACTTCTGCGCTGCCAATGATGTAGTTTTGGAGAGCCAATGCAATACTGATGATGATATTCAAGTGCTACCTCCTACGTCTTCTCGTGCAAAGAAATGTAAGAGTAGAAAAAGAAAAGTTGAACAACAAGATGAAGATTTAACCTCTATGATTATGAATGGCGTGAGCAGTGTGGCTAATGCTATTTATGAAGGCAATAAAATACTTGAAAGAGCTTATCATCGCGAATACACAGGTGAAGAAATTTATAATGCACTTGAGCCATTGGGTTTGGATTCCCATGAAATACGTGGAGCTTTAAATTACTTGGCAACCAACCAAGCAAAAGCAAGGATGCTATTTAGTTGTCCTCCTCTGATACGGTTGGGTTTACTAAGAGATATGATGGGTTCCGGTAACTAAGCAAGTTTAGGATGCTTTTGTCTTCTTGAAGTTTTCCTTTTTAGTAAGTTTTATTTCTTTGTTGGATATTTTACTAATTGCTTATGGATCTTGGGATTGTTTATGATGCTTAATTACATTAGGTTTGGGATTGTTTATGACTCTAAATTAATCAGTCTTGGGTCTGTTTTTTTTTTACTAAGCCTAGCCCGGTTTGGGACTGTGTATGATGCTACAGTTTGCATCGATACGGTTCGATTTGAAACACTTTCTGCTTGTGATTTGGGACATTGAAGCAGGAGTTTGTGGAGTTTGAAACGGTTCCAGGGCATTTCTGAATGTTTCAGACCTGTTTTAGGTGTTTTAGACCTGTGCAGATAGGAATTTGACCTGTATTTGCAGAACTTGACTGAAATTGGGCCGAAATCTGGCTGGATTGCCGTGATGGACGCAAAGTGGTATGGCTGCTCATGCGCCTTTGACTACCTTGATCCTTGGTTTTATGAAGCGTGAAGTGCACCAAGGCGATAAGGTTATAAGCATCTTAGCGTAAACTGTTACTATTCTGTTTAATTATTGTGCATAACTTGAGTATAATGATTTTAACTGTTTATAAGTCAGATCCACCCCAATATGTTCCAATGAAGTGATGATGGTACTCGAGGAACAGCCCTTTTCCTGCTGGTGTCACCGCAAGAGCGTAACCCGAAGCATGTGCCAATTCGACAAACGCATCACACGCGTGTGAAACGCGTAGTTTAGGTCCACCCACCATCACAGGCTTAACTGCTTCATTGAAGAACTCTGCTGCAGTAATAAACCTAAATGAACAGCTAAACGGTTCGCGTCGAAACTGGTCTGAAACATTCAGAAATGCCCTGAAGCGGTTTGCGTCGAAACGGCACAGGCCGAAACGGTTCGCTTCGAAACGGCACAGGTCGAAATGGTTCGCGTCAAAACGGTTGGATTTGAAACGGTATGGGTCGAAACAATTCGGGTACGGGTCGAACCGTTTCGTGTCGAAATGATTCGCGTCGTACGAGCCTGATCAGTAATTTATCAACAGGATAATATTTAGCTGCTAGATCTTTTGTGCTAACAGATATATTCTTCTAGTGCTATATGGTTATTGCAAGATAGCATCTATTATTGTTTTTTTTTTGAACGGCTAGCGCAGGTTCAAGCGCATGCTAGAGCAGCTCACGCGCGGTTTCAAGCGCAATTGGCTCAGTCCCAGAAGCAGGGTTTGATGGGAGGGGGTAGTGGGAATGTTAACACGGGTGTTTCGTCGCCGTCGGTTGTGACGCCTGCGAATGCGAAGAGATCGGGGCAGAAGCCGTCTTCTAGACCACCTAGTTCGGCTGGTGGTGCGGCTGGCTCGCCTTTGAAGACTATGGAGCTTGCACCTGTGGCGAGTAGACGAAAACGGGCCCTACCCGATAAGCAAATTCCGGAAAAAGTACCTGCGTTTTTGCCCGAATCGGCTCTTTATACGCAGTTGTTGGATTTTGGAATGACTTAACTAAATTGCAGAAATTGGAAGGTTATTTTATTAATGATTTGGGGAGAATTGGGATGGGAAACAGAACTGTAAGAAGGGGGATGGGAATTAAGATCACTTGGCTCACAACTTTCTTGCCTCATGATCAAGTAATAATTACACTTAAATAAGCATGGGTAACTAATTCTGTTAGATCACTGCTGAGGTGGCACCCATGAGATGGTCATGGAACTTCTTTGGCTGCATTCTCACTCTTGTACTTTTCCGTAATTGCCCTTGGTTCATACGTGGTGCATTTTCATTCTCTGCTGGTGCATTGGTGTTCATAACAGATTTCTATAAGTTTGCAGTAGGGGCTTGTTTTGAAATTACTAGCAGTGGTTGTTTCTTGCAGGATATTAGTTAAAAGTTAGTATCCTTAAAAGGGTATGCATATTCATGGTTATTTTTATTTTACTTAAAAGGGTATAATAGTAAAATTCTTACTTTCTTTTCTTTTTCTCTACACTCGGGAACACACAAAATGTTTATTTCCTTTTCCCTTCTTTTCATTTCCTTCAAACTCTGGAACGTGAAATAAATTTCTATATTTTTCTTTCTCTTATTTTCTTTTCTCTCTTAAACTTTCTTTCTTTTCTTTTCTTTCTTTTAGTAAACTCGGGAACACAGCGTAAGTGCAAAGCTGCGACAGTTATCAAAAGAGAGATAGAATTCGAGCGGAGTGTGAGGAGGATGAGGAGAAGGGAGACGACTCGAGTTACTACCTTCCGATCACGATTATGGTAACCCTCTTAACCGTTCGTTATTATTTTTTTTCTAGTCGAGATATTAGAATCCGATGTGACCTTGGTTTCGGTGGTGGTAGTGATGTATGAAGGTGGTGGTTGCGGTTACGGTGACGAGATTTGGCAATAATGATGGTGTTCGACGATGACTGCGGTGATGGCAGTGGTCATTGTGTTAAGATATAGTGGGGTCATGGCTGGGTTATGGTGATGGCCGCAGGTTGATGGAAATCATAGTGATGGTATGCTATGTGTATGGTTGACGGTGACGATGATAGCGTCGACAACGGTGATGTCTATGAAGGTGATGTTGTACGGTGAGCGTTGGATAAGTGATGGTGAGTTCAAATGGTCTGATGATGGGAGGTGAAGGCGTGGAGGATGCGATGGTGACCGGTGATAACCACGGTGGTTGTTCGCGGCTATGGTCCTATGGACGCGATGGTATCTGTGGAGACGGAGTTCGGGGGTGACGAAGGTGTACATGTTGCGGCTATGGCAGTGGTGCTTGGTGGCTTCGTTTTCGCATGCTCCGGGTTAGGGAATAGTTCCATAATCTCGTTCAGTCACCAAATCGATTGTTGATGTAGTTTGAATGTGATGGCCGGTTTCGGGTTTTCGGTATCTCCGGTGTTAAACACTTGAAGCTCGGTCCTAGGTTCAGCTGATCATATATTCTAGGTATGCTCTTGACTCTGGTACTTCGGTTTCGCAGACATTAAAACCATTGTGTATGTGCATGATGTTTATTCATGAACAAAGAGCATGGATAATATGATGTTTATAAATTAATCTAAAGGTTTGTATGGGGTTATGGAATGAAATATGCATGGTAATACATGGTCACGGTTCCGACCTTTGTAGAGAACATGGCTTGGTGGATGTGGTGATCACTGGTTACGCATGTATGTGTATGTGAAGGAAAGGAATTCAAGGTGTATGCTTGTGTGCTTTAAAAAGTGAAACAGAAGACTCGATAATGCAAGTGATGGGAAAAACGCCTAACCCGGTCACAAACGGTAAACACAAACGCGGAAGCAAACTTCGTTTGACCAAGACTTTTCCCGAACCCGAATGAACCTGTGAGGATGCAAACAAATAGGGTATACCAACTACAATCTAAGCAGCCCGAAAACAGCCCCGAAACAGCCCGAAAACAATAACAACAAGAACACCAAATTTTAGCGTGGAAAACCTCTCAAGAAAGGAGAGTAAAAACCACGGGACTACTAGAGCCGCTTCAATCCACTATCACCAATTTAGAGCAATACAAAGTCTTCCCTAGGTCTACTAGAGGCATACAATAATCATCATACACTTGGAATCAACAACATCAAGCATATGGAATCAAATACAAAGACAAAAGAAGGAAATGTCACCAAATTCTGCAGCAGCGAACAGAGGCTGTGCAGACGAACTTCCAGAGCTTATTTGGACAAACCCACCGTTGGATAAGGTCTCCCTGATGTCCGAATTACTGTGCCAAAAATTCAGAGCGATCCAACGGTTCAATCTCCGGGAAATGGACGACCTCTGCAGCTAGGTTTTGAAGTGACGAACTTGCTTCTTCTTTTTGTGTGTGTGGAACTTGTGTGCGAAAATTTTGAGGGTGTTCGAGCTGAAAAACCCTGCCATCTTCATTTTAACTATCTTCAAAAAACAATAATGGGCCATAATAACCTTATTAGGCTAACCCATGGGCTAACTCATGGGCTAAAAACCCAACAATTCTCCCCCTTTTTGGCCTATGAGGAAGAGTTCACCATCCCGGCGATTGAGCAACATATCTTCAACTTCTCCCTTGCCAAAGATTTTGTCAACATATCGGAACCATTATCATCGGTATGAACTTTATCAAGTTCAAACAACTTGTCTTCAAGCGCATCTCTAATCCAATGATACTTCACATCAATATGTTTAGTTCTTTTGTGAAACATAGAATTCTTTGCAAGGTGAATAGCACTTTGATTATCACAAAGAACCACGTAGCGCCGTTGCATAAAGCCAAGCTCTTGCGTAAACCTTTTCAACCACAATAGTTCTTTGCATGCTTCTGTTGCTGCCACATACTCAGCCTCAGTGGTAGACAAAGCAACATACTTTTGTAATCTTGACTGCCATGAGACAGCTCCCCCTGCAAAAGTCATCAAATATCCAGAAGTGGATTTCATGTTGTCTTTGTTTCCCGCCAAATCAGAATCCGTATAACCAACAAGCATTGGCTCTTCATTCCCAAATGTTATACCCAATTTGGAAGAACCACGTAGATATCTAAAGATCCACTTAACTGCTTCCCAATGCTTCTTACCCGGATTTGACAAAAACCGACTAACAACACCTACTGCATGGGCAATATCAGGTCTTGTACACACCATTGCATACATCAAGCTTCCAACCGCTGATGCGTATGGAACTTTATCCATGTCTTCAATCTCCTCCTTCGAAGAAGGGCAATCTTTGTCGGTTAGTTTAAAATTGGGAGTAAGAGGCGAACTAACCGCTTTAGCTTTAGCCATGTTGAATCTGCTAAGCACCTTCTCAATGTATTGCTCTTGTGACATGTGCAACTTCTTTGAAGCTCTATCTCTAGTAATCCGAATACCAAGAATTTGTTTTGCTGGCCCCAAGTCTTTCATAGAAAACGACTTGCTTAATTCTTTCTTCAGCTGAATAATTCTCTCTGCATTCTTGCCTACAATCAACATGTCATCAACATAGAGTAATAAAATGATAAAATCATCATCACCAAACCTCTGAAAGAAAACACAGTGATCTGAAATAGTCTTCCGGTAGCCTTGTTTCCCCATAACAGACTCAAATTTCTTGTACCACTGTCTTGGTGCTTGCTTCAACCCATAAAGACTTTTCTGAAGCTTACAGACATAGTCTTCTTTACCTTTAACCTGAAAACCTTCAGGTTGCTCCATATAAATTTCCTTATCCAAGTCACCATGAAGGAACGCTGTCTTGACATCCATTTGCTCAACCTCAAGGTCAAGACTAGCAGCTAAACCAAGAATCACCCGAATGGAACTCATCTTCACGACTGGAGAGAAAATCTCATCAAAATCAATACCCTTTCTTTGACTGAACCCTTTAACCACCAATCTGGCTTTGTACCTAGGCCGCGAGGTATGTTCTTCAGTCTTCACTTTGTAGACCCACTTGTTCTTCAGAACTTTCTTGCCTTTAGGAAACTTTACTAATTCAAAGGTATTGTTCTCATACAAGGAATTCATCTCATCTTGCATGGCTTCAACCCACTCCCTTTTATGTTCATCTTCCATGGCCTCTTCATAACACTCGGGCTCTCCCCCGTCAGTGAGCAAGACATACTCATCAGCAGAATAATGGGTGGAAGGATGACGGTTTCTTGTAGACCGTCTGAGTGGGACAAATGTTGGCATACCTGGTACTGGTAACTCTGGATGAGGACCCTCATCTAACTCTTGTTGCTCTGGAATATCATGATTATCAGTACCGTGTTGTTCATCATGTTGAATATCATCTTCATTATGAGGCTCAGAGTGCTGTGGAGGAACTGGATCCAAATCGGTAAGATCATCATTATGTTGAGGAACTATCTTTGTCTTCTCAATATCTTTCAAACTTTGATCTTCAATAAAATCAACATCGAAACTTCTTATGAGTTTCTTCGAGATTGGATCATAAAACCTGTGACCAAACTCATCTCCCCCATAACCAACGAATATGCATGGCTTGGTCTTTACATCAAGCTTTGTTCTTTCATCTTTGGGAATATGCACAAAAGCCTTGCATCCAAAGACCCGCAAATCATCGTATGAAACATCTTTGCCGCTCCAAACCCTGTCAGGAACATCAAAAGACAAAGGAACACAAGGAGTACGATTAATAACATTTACTGCGGTGTTCAAAGCTTCACCCCAAAAGGAATTAGGCAACCCTGCATGTGATAGCAAACATCTAACCCTTTCAGCCAATGTTCTATTCATCCGCTCTGCTAAACCATTCAACTGTGGTGTCTTTGGAGGAGTCTTTTGGTGCCGAATACCTTTCTCTTTACAATAAGCATCAAAAGGACCAATGTACTCACCTCCATTATCTGTTCGAATACACTTGAGCTTCTTCTCAGTTTGCCTCTCAACTAAGGCATGAAACTGCTTAAACACATCTAATACTTGATCTTTAGACTTCAAAGTATAGGCCCAAACTTTTCTCGAATGATCATCGATAAAAGTGACAAAGTATGAGCAGCCCCCAAGTGTTCTAGTCTTCATAGGACCACAGACATCTGAATGCACCAAATCCAGTATATTGTTTCTTCTATGAGGAGGGTGACTCTTAAAAGAAACTCTTCTTTGTTTACCTGCTAGACAATGAGAACACTTCTTCAAATGAACATTAGTTAAATCTGGCAAGGCATTTCTTTTCAACAATATATGCATCCCTTTCTCACTCATGTGACCAAGTCTTTTATGCCATAACTCGGCCATATCATTATCGACTAATGAGTGGACTGAATCTGTAGAGATCTTCGGATGTGCCATATATAACTTTGAACTTCTTTTACCTCTTGCCACGATCAAAGAACCACGAGTGAGTTTCCAAACACCATCACCAAAGGTACTATGGTAACCATCATCATCAAGTAAACCTGCAGAGATCAAATTAAGTCTAATATCTGAAACATGTTTTACATTATGTAAAACCAACTCCATCCCAGTATCAAACTTCAAGCAAACATCTCCAACACCAATGATCTTAGATAGCCCATTATTACCCATCTTAACAACCCCAAAGTCACCAGGTGTATAAGATGAGAAAAAATCCCTTTGTGATGTCACATGACAAGTAGCACCACTGTCAACAACCCAACTCGAATCATCACGTGTAATGTTCACCACATCATCATCACAACAAATAAAGAACTCTTCGGTAGCAGTATTAACTTCAGCTGTGTCATTGCCACCATCATCTTTCTTATGGTTGTTCTTCTTATTGTTGTAGTCGGCTTTCTTTTTCTCCTTCTTCAGTTGTCTGCAGAATTTAATTGTGTGCCCTTTCCTACCACAATGATGACATTCATAATCAGCAAACTTACCTCGAGACTTACTACGGTGCTTCTCTTTGTTACTCGGACCTCTACTTTGACCTCTCCCCCTGCTTTCTGTAACTAAGACATCTGAATGTGAAGAGGAACCTTGTGACTTTCTTCTCATCTCTTCATTTAAAACACTGCCTTTAGCCATTTCCATAGTAATAATACCATTTGCTGCAGAGTTGGACAATGATGTCCTAAAAGTCTCCCAAGAATCCGGTAAAGTACCAAGAAGCCATAAGCCTTGTACCTCGTCTTCAAACTTGATACCCATTCCTGCAAGCTGATTAATAATACCCTGAAAAACATTCAAGTGATCAGAAACAGGAGTTCCATCATTGTACTTCAAATTTATCAACTGTTTAATCAAGAACAGTTTATTGTTTCCGGTCTTCCGAGCATACAATTCCTCAAGCTTGTTCCACAAAGTACGAGCGTGAGTCTCCCCACTAATATGGTTCAAAACGTTATCATCAACCCACTGGCGAATATAACCACAAACCTTTCTGTGCAATATATTCCACTCTTCATCTGTTTTACCTTCAGGTTTATCGGTATTAAACACAGGCATATAATAATCTTTCACATAAAGGAGATCTTCCATCTTGCCTTTCCAAACATGATAATTAGAACCATTCAAATTCACAATCCTACTTGTATTAGCTTCCATCTTTCAATCAAGTTTCAACCCAGTAACAAGAGCCAATGGCTCTGATACCACTATGATGGGAAAAACGCCTAACCCGGTCACAAACGGTAAACACAAACGCGGAAGCAAACTTCGTTTGACCAAGACTTTTCCCGAACCCGAATGAACCTGTGAGGATGCAAACAAATAGGGTATACCAACTACAATCTAAGCAGCCCGAAAACAGCCCCGAAACAGCCCGAAAACAATAACAACAAGAACACCAAATTTTAGCGTGGAAAACCTCTCAAGAAAGGAGAGTAAAAACCACGGGACTACTAGAGCCGCTTCAATCCACTATCACCAATTTAGAGCAATACAAAGTCTTCCCTAGGTCTACTAGAGGCATACAATAATCATCATACACTTGGAATCAACAACATCAAGCATATGGAATCAAATACAAAGACAAAAGAAGGAAATGTCACCAAATTCTGCAGCAGCGAACAGAGGCTGTGCAGACGAACTTCCAGAGCTTATTTGGACAAACCCACCGTTGGATAAGGTCTCCCTGATGTCCGAATTACTGTGCCAAAAATTCAGAGCGATCCAACGGTTCAATCTCCGGGAAATGGACGACCTCTGCAGCTAGGTTTTGAAGTGACGAACTTGCTTCTTCTTTTTGTGTGTGTGGAACTTGTGTGCGAAAATTTTGAGGGTGTTCGAGCTGAAAAACCCTGCCATCTTCATTTTAACTATCTTCAAAAAACAATAATGGGCCATAATAACCTTATTAGGCTAACCCATGGGCTAACTCATGGGCTAAAAACCCAACAGCAAGTAAGCACACACAAAGACACCTTAATTAATTAAACACCCACACATGCACCTCAATTCTCTCACCTATATTTTTGTATAAAATTTGGTATGAGAACATCGATTTAGGATTTTACCGTGTTATCATATCTGAGGAGCTATTGGATTGTAGTAACCTTATTTGTGTCGCGACAGGTTCGTGTTTAAATACGTGTTTGCGGCTCAACAACTTATAGGAGGACGACTTTGCAACTAGTGAGTTCTAATCCCTTTTTTCTTCAATAGTTTTGGGGCTAGCATACATGCTTTTCATATATTTTCATGCGTTTTACAAGTTTTATATATTAAGAAGTTTTGGGAATAAAATGTTTTATAAACATTTTCCCACGAACGATGTTTTTATACGACATATTGATTAATCGGGCTATATCAGTCCTGTATAGGCATATGAGATTTTGTTTAGGGATGTCGAGGTCGAACAGGTATGGGGCGTGGTAGGTGTTGACATTAAAAGCACGACTTGTGTCGTGATAAATTTTATTTGATAATTCTATCATAGGTTTCGGACCTTAGTGGTAGCGAGATCGTGAAGGTAGTGGTTTCCGAGTAGTTGACGTGCTTTTAACATTGTATGTGTATTTCTGTGCCTTATGTGAATAGCATCCTTGAGGTGCTTGATGTCGGTCACTCGTGATGGCGACGTTACCTTCGGGGTGGCGTCAGGTCACGAGAGGCGGGTTACGAGTGATGGCGGCGTTACCTTCGGGGTGGCGTCAGGTCACGAGATGCGGGTTATGTGTGATGGCGGCGTTACCTTCGGGGTGGCGTCAGGTCACGATATGCGGGTTACGTGTGATGGCGGCGTTACCTTCGGGGTGACGTCAGGTCACGAGAAGCACCCTTGAGGTGTTTAGATGATTAGCCCTAGCGGCAACGACGGACTCTTCGGGGTCAAATTGGAGAAGACGAAACCCTGACGAGGGTGCCCTGACGAGGGCAAAAGATGATAGCCTACGGGCAATAACTGATGTGTTAGGTTCCCACCTTATTTGCTTAATTGTGTTGCTAGTTAAATGGTGGGCAAGTGATGTTTATTTATGCAGTTGTTGCATGATGATATGTTGTGCGGGTGACGAATGATATTTAATATGCGGGTGACGAATGATATTTAATTACGTGGGTGAGAAAATATGTTCTATTGTGTAGTTGTAGAACGAGGTTAAATTAGAGTTTAATTATTCTAATGATTACTTGTAGGGGTGTTGGTTGTAAGATACGGGTGGAGTCGCGGGTCGTTTTACTTTAAACGGGAGTTACTATATTTTAATAAACGTTGGTGATTTTACAACGATGGTGTTTGGTTTTCAAATAAAGTATTTACGACCGATTTTAAATGCTTTAACTTAAACTTTTAGAACTCACACAGTATAGCTGACTTTTGCATGTATGTTAGATTGTTTTGCAGGTGTGTAACTTTAGTCGGTGTTGCTCTTGGCTAGCGGAAGGAATTACTCATGATAGTGGTGGAAAGGCATTCGTTACGTTTTGAGACTTGTAAACAAATGTAGTTTTTAAAATAATTTTGTATTTTTTTTTTCCGTTGCGTATTTTAGAGAAAATAGTTGTTTTTAAACAGTACACTGTGATGTGACCCGACTATAGGGTTCCTGGTTTGGGGGCCTTACAAGTTGGTATCAGACCAGTGGTTTAAGAGAAATAGGTATTCTTGGATGCCTAAACTTAAACCGTAATGGGACCAAATTAACGAATGCCACCACTAGTAACTGCGAGCCAAGAAGTATGTTTGACGGGTTGTGTTTAGTAATTTGAATTTCTTTGTGTTGTGTGCTTGGATTACATGGAAGGTAAAACACTAGTGTGACCGTGACAGGAAACATTTAGAACGTCCGCGGTGACATAGACAACCGACAGCACTTGATCAATGTTGTTGGTGGTTTATTGTCACTTCCCATGTTCTTAGTGATGACCTAGAATGAATCATGCGAATGTTCTGCCTTGGGTGGGTGGTTAATCATGGGTTAATGGTGGCAGTATGCCTCTAGAGGAGAGTTCATTCTCTATCGTCTAATATTTAATGATGGAGTTGTTTATGAGTCTTGCTACATACATTCAATGATTTAGAGGTTGGTGTGTACATATGTGGTTGTTTTTGGATTATGTGTAGTTATACGTGGTCATGTAGCAATGCTTTAAAATCTTGATTTTATGTTCGCAAAATTTTGGGTGTGGTGTAATTGTCATTGTCGTCGTATTTATTTGAATGGACTAGTATACACAAGGTTTATGATTTATCAGTGCTTACGGTCTTGATTTGTGCCTTGCGCATGTATGATGTTTATGTTGATGCATATATGTGGACGCGGCCCGTTCGGTTCGACATCGCTACAAAATGCAGACCGAGACTCGAGATCCTCCATCAAGTCTCGGTGAACGTTGCTGATCTGCAGGTTGCAGATGCATCAGTTGTTGCTGTTATTTAATGATACTGTTTGCTGCTGTCCATGGCAAAACACCTGTTAAACATGCTGTTGACGAAACTCATTCTGTGACGAAAGACCTGATCCAAGCCCATTGAGGAAACTCCCGAAACTCCTGCATGACGAAACACCTGATGTTTATGCTGTTGACGAAAGACCTACATGTCTTTCGTCGACCATGATCTTTCGTCGAGTTGTTTCGTCGACTCATGATGTTTCGTCGATTTGCACAATGTTTGTCACACCCCCAAAATCCACCATGCGGAGTACCACCGCTTGGAGGCGTGACGTGACCAGGATCGAGCCACCAATCATATTGAACATCATAATTAAGTAAATAAAACCAAACACAATACGATTGGTGACCAAAAGGAAGTAAACCGATTTTAGGTTAACAGCGGAAGCATAAAACATAAGTTCAAAACATAAGTCCATAGTTCATAAGTTTAAAGTCCAAAACGTAGGTTTAATAAGTTCATAAAGTTTATTCATTAAGTGCGGGACATATCAGTTCGCATCCCACAACGACCACCTCCATATGCAAACTCCATAGCATCTAATGACCTGCAAAGCATGTAATAACGAGTCAACAACAAAGTTGAGTGAGTTCACGGTTGGTTGTCCATTTTAGAGTTGTTTCCAAAAACATAGTTTAATCTCATTCGGCTATCCAGCCGTGGGGGTTACCCCATAGTTCGAAAACGTTTATTAGTTAACCATCCCTTGTCCACCTTCCCTGGCTATCCAGCCCGGCACTTTGGCCGTGGGGAGCTACCCCAGTATTTTAAACTACCAGACTCGTTTATCATATCGACTACTAACAAAAATCAATTGTGCCCTAGCGTCGGTGTTCTATCACCACCGACGTGCCATAGTCCATTAGTACACACCCGTCCAACTGGCACGGTGTGAGGTTTGTTAAACCTAATAGCGCTATTAACTAATGACCCGCTCGCCATAGCCTCGGCGATTAAGTCGATACAAAAAGGGAGGGACTTCGCTGATAGAGTTCTAGTCCAGTAAGTCTAATCCGTCCCAACAGGACGAGGAATTTACATTCCTAAACACATCCCAAAGGACGAGGAATCCCTATTCCTGAACCCATTCCCATTCCCACCGGGAATTACCATGCTTTGTAGAAAAGTGTGAACTCACCTCGGTTTGCTCGGTTAGATTCTCAAATATAGCTAACAGTCAAGGTCGGTCAATCACGTCCTAGTATGATTTACCAGTTAGTCATTTAGTGGTTTCAAATAGAGCACAAAGTTCCTACACGTATCTATCACATAACATGCATCACTTTAACGGTTTATGCCCATATAAGTTCCCCATCCATTCCCCACTCATAAGCAAGCATACAATAATGCATATAACTCATATAACATGTTAGATCATTCACAGATAGCATACTCGACATTTAGACACACAAATTACAACTTATGTCGTTTCAGCTTAAATATTCAAAACCGGCTGTTTTCGGATATTTTAATAAAATAGTTAAATTATTCCAAAAATTCCCAAATTTTTACAGAATGTCTTAAACATTCCAAATTTTATTGTGTAAAAATATCGGGGTCCAGTTCGTTACCAATATTTTATAAAAATTCATTTTCCGGACTGATCTCAGATTTATCTATTTCTGACCACAGTCCACGGAACAATTTATTAAAAATTCATCGTAAGTCCGATTTACGAAATTCCAATGGGGTAATTACAAATACATCAGTGGTCATCTACAGTACAAGTTTCATGATCCAACTCTACACCGAACCCAAGTTATGACAGAAAACAAAACACATATTTTCAGCAGAAAAATGCAGCTCTAGCTGCTGTTACGAAATGACGCTTTAAAAATAGTAAACGAAGTCCAAAAATTACGATTCCAGTGCCATTAGAATCGTATTTCATAATAACACGTTTTAGACTCAAAATATCAGTTTTTCCTAGAGTTTATGACCTGTTTACAGCCAACTGAAGTTGGCTGTAAAACTTGGACAGATTCTGTTTTTAGTCTTTAGCTTTCTAGTTTGTGTTCGATTGATTCCGTTAATCATGTTTAGTGATCACAACAACATCAAACCTCAATATTATCCAACAAAACATCAGATAATCAATCAATAATCATAACCACACAAGATCTACATGATTTACACACATAACTTTTCTTTATCCAACTTATTCATCTTTTGTCCAAGACTTTATGTTAGGTTCTTAAGTGTTTATGATTTTTATCCGACGAATCTCTTATTAACCACATTAGACAAGATCAATAGGGTGTTTAGAGTCACTTACTACTAGCTCGTGGCTAGGGAAGAAACTAGACGAAAAATGGGTGGTTAATAGCGTCGTAGAGAGGTCCTTGCGATTCCGTATGCACCGAGTCTCCTTATGTGAACTCTAGCACCTTGGATTGTATGTAAAATGGCAAGATCAAAATTTGAAAATGGGTGTGGGTGTGTGGGAGTTCTCAGCCGATTGCAAGAGAGGAGAAAGAGATGAATTTTTTTGGTGAAGTGTTGATGGTTAGTGAATGCTCTTATCCTTCAAACTTATTTATAATCCATTTAACTTATTACCCACCATGTAACATGTCCATAAGATATTAAACATCCTCAATATAATAATAAAAAAATGTGATGGGTGTGTCCCCTATGGGGGACCGATCGGTCAAAAAAAAGGGGTAATATGGTTGGATTTGAATGAGGTAGTTAGTAGATAGTTATGTTTAGTTAGGAATTAAAATTAATTATTAGTGTGTTATTTAATATAACGGGTGTTAGGGTATTCGGGGATCCTAACTGGCTCAGAAAAAGAAAAACAGTGTCAATGACAATATTTTTGTGTTCCGGGTAGAGTCCGGTTGTTCGGTTCGACACTGTTCCATTAAACTGCTTAATTAATCCGTAAAGCGTCCTATTTACGTATTTTTGTAACGTTTTTACTTTCTAACACTTAGGGAATCATAATGGACTATTTAATGACTTTTCTGTACATTATTAGTGTGTTAACAGGCGCATGTAAATATAACACAGATATCAGAAAGCAGTTACGTAATTCCACACAGTCGTCAAGCACATTAATTATCATTAATAAATTGTACGGAATACATGGAATTATGAGGGTTGTCACATTCTCCCCCTGTTAAGAGAATTTTGTCCCGAAATTTAGCGCGTGGTTACTGATGAAGCTAGTTAAGTTGCGTTGTTTTCCTGATTTTTCCTGGGGTGTCACATCATCCCCCCGTTGATTTGGAATTTCGTCTCGAAATTCTGCAGTAGCTTCAGCCTCAGTAGTGGTTGCGTTTTTCTTAAACAGTTGGGGATACTTGAGTTTCATTTGGTCTTCTCGTTCCCAGGTATACTCTGGGCCACGACGAGCATTCCAACGAACTCAGACCAGAGGTATCCTGGTACGCTTGAGGATCTTAACATCTCGATCCATAATCTCTACTGGTTCCTCGACGAATCGCAGCTGGTCGTCGATTGTGAGTTCCTTGAGAGGAACTATGAGGGTCTCATCTGACAGACACTTCTTCAGATTCGACACATGGAAAACATTGTGAACTCCGCTGAGTTCTTCAGGTAGATTCAACCTATAGGCGACTTTGCCAATTTTCTCGGTGACTTCGAATGGTCCGACATAACGCGGATTGAGTTTGCCTCATTTGCCAAAGCGGACTACACCTTTCCAAGGTGAGACTTTGAGTAGCACTCGATCCCCAACCTAGAGCTCGAGTGGTTTTCTTCCCTTATCAGCATAGCTTTTCTGACGGTCACGAGCTGCCGCCATTCGCTGTCGTATCTGAGCAATTCTCTCGGTGGTATCTATCACAAGTTCTGGGCTAGTGATTTGGTTGTCACCAACTTCTGCCCAACAGAGAGGTGATCGACATTTGCGTTCGTACAATGCCTCAAACGGAGCGGCTTGGATGCTGGTGTGGTAGCTGTTGTTATATGAGAACTCCACTAGCGGGAGGTGCTTTTCCCAGTCATTACCAAAATCGATTACACATGCCCTAAGCATGTCTTCAAGGGTTTGGATGGTGCGTTCAGATTGCCCATCCGTCTGTGGGTGATAAGCGGTGCTCATATCTAAACGTGAGCCAAAAGACTTGTGCATTGCTTGCCACAGTTCAGAAGTAAAACGCGCGTCACGATCAGATATAATAGAGGTTGGCACTCCGTGCCTTGACACTACTTCCTTTAGATAAATGTCTGCAAGGGTAGAAAACTTATCCGTTTCTTTGATGGCCAGAAAATGTGCAGACTTGGTCAGTCGATCTACGATCACCTAAATGGTATCGTTTCCGCGTTGAGATCTGGGCAGGCCGGTAACGAAATCCATGGAAATTTGCTCCCAATTCCATTTCGGGATCTCCGGTTGTTGAAGTAGGCCTGATGGTTTCTGATATTCAGTCTTGACTCTCGCACAAGTCAAGCACTTACTGACGTAGGTTGCTATGTGGGCTTTCATACCAGGCCACCAGTATGTAGTCTTTAGGTCGTGGTACATCTTATCCGAATCAGGATGTACTGAATAACGAGACTTATGTGCTTCATCCATCACAAGCTCGCGTAGGTCTCCATACAGTGGGACCCAGATGCGCCCTGTTACATAGTAAGCGTCGTCTTCCTTTTATTCTAGCCGCTGCCTCGATCCTCGTAGGGACTCAGCCCTGATGTTTTCTACTTTCAATGCTTCAACCTGAGCATCGCGAATCGGAGCGGGAAGGTTAGACTGGATGGTAAGCTGTAGAGCACATACACGCCTAGGTATGGTATCCTTTCGACTGAGGGCGTCGGCCACAACATTGGCTTTGCCCGGATGATACTTGATTGCGCATTCATAATCGTTCAAGAGCTCAACCCACCGGCGTTGACGCATGTTTAACTCCTTTTGCTTGAAGATATGCTCGAGACTCCTGTGATCGGTGTAAATGGTGCACTTGGTACCGTACAGGTAATGTCTCCATATCTTAAGTGCGAAAACAACTGCTCCCAGCTCCAGATCGTGAGTAGTGTAATTTCTTTCGTGAACTTTGAGTTGGCGTGATGCGTAGGCAATGACCTTGTCACGTTGCATCAACACGCAACCAAGTCCTTGGATGGAAGCATCGCAGTAAACCACAAAATCGTCTGTGCCCTCAGGCAATGAGAGGATAGGCGCGCTACAAAGTCTATCCTTCAAGTGCTGAAATGCGGACTCCTGTGCATCACCCCAGCGATAGGTGACACCCTTCTGAGTCAGTGAAGTGAGAGGTTGCGCAATCTTGGAGAAATCTTTGATAAACCTTCTGTAATATCCTGCCAAACCCAAGAATTGGCGGATTTCTGTTGGTGTGCGGGGTGCAGGCCAGTTCTTGATTGAGTCAACCTTGGATGGATCCACATGAATCCCATCCTTGTTTACCACGTGGCCTAGAAAGTGGACTTCGCGAAGCCAGAAGTCACATTTCGAAAACTTGGCATACAACTGCTCTTTTCGAAGAAGTTCCAGCATAAGTCGTAGATGCTGCTCGTGTTCCTCCTGACTCTTAGAATAGATCAGGATATCGTCGATAAACACAATAACAAACTTATCCAGGTAAGGCTTGCACACTCGGTTCATGAGATCCATGAAGACCGCTGGTGCATTCGTCAGCCCGAATGGCATAACCAGAAACTCGTAATGGCCGTAACGAGTTCTGAATGCTGTTTTGGAGACGTCCTCATCTCGGACCCTCAGCTGATGGTATCCCGATCTCAAATCAATCTTGGAGTAATAGCTCGACCCTTGCAACTGGTCGAACAAGTCGTCAATACGTGGAAGAGGATAACGATTCTTCACAGTCACCTTGTTAAGTTCGCGATAGTCAATACACATTCTGAAAGTACCATCTTTCTTCTTTACGAACAAGACTGGAGCTCCCCAGGGCGAAGAGCTAGGACGTATGAAACCCTTTTCCAAGAGTTCTTGTAGTTGTGTGGACAGTTCTTCAAGTTCCGATGGAGCTAGACGATAAGGTGCTCGAGCTATGGGCGCTGCTCCAGGGGCTAGCTCGATTTGAAATTCAACTTGACGATGAGGCGGAAGACCAGGTAATTCCTCAGGAAATACCTCGGGAAAGTCACGCACAATAGGAATGTCTTCAATTCTCTTTTCTTTCGTTGATGTTTCAGTAACGAGTGCTAGAATGGCAGTGTGGCCCTTTCGCAAACACTTCTGGGCCTTAAGGAAAGAGATGATGCCTTCGACAGCACCACTCTTATCGCCATGAATCATGAGAGGTTCTTCACCAGAACGAGGAATGCGGACGATTTTCTCCTTGCAAACAATCTCCGCTTGATGATGAGATAGCCAATCCATCCCAATAACAACGTCGAAACCACCAAGTGTGATAGGAATAAGATCGATAGAGAAAGTCTGACCAGCTAAGACGAGGTTACAACCTTTAACTATGTGTGTGGCTTCAAGACTTTTACCGTTAGCTAGTTCTACCGTGTGTTTGGTGTTCAGGAGTGTTGGAGTGCGCTTAAGCATTTGGCTAACTTTTAAGGACACATAACTAGTATCGGCACCTGAATCGAATAAAACAGTAACAAAGAAGTCGTCCAGAAGAAACTTACCCATCACAACGTTGGGATCGTTCCTTGCATCACCCTGACCAATCACAAAGGCACGACCTCGGGCGCCATTGCCATTATTGTTACCCCCATTGTTGCCTCCATTGTTTCCTCCATTATTGTTGTTGTTCTGATTCTGATTTAACTGGGGGCAGTCTTTCTTGAAATGGCCCTCAGCACCACATTGAAAGCACCCTTTGTTGTTACCTTGTTGTTGCCGCTGCTGGCGTTGATTGGGTGGGGCTTGCTGTTGCTGCCGGTTTTGATTCGCCGGATGTTGACTCCTGCAGTCCCTTGCCATGTGACCAGGCTTGTTGCATCGATGACAGTTGCCTTTACCACATGGCCCACTGTGGTGCAAGTTACAACGATTACATTTGGGGTGATTTCCCTTGTATCCACCCTGACCTTGATTCCCAGAAGACTGCTGACTGGGGCTCCTGTACTCATCTGTCTTTCGCTGCTGGGACTGAGCTGAAGTAGAACCTTTGCCTGAATTCCCATCCCATTTTCGGTTGTTATCATTGGGTGCGTCAGCAGTAGCAGCACCAATACGCTTGGGCAGTTTGTTTTGTTCCACAGCTTGATCGGTGAGACGATGGGCTAACTTAATGATCTGCTGAATGGTACCCAGGTTAGCCGAAGTCACGTGACTCTGAATCTCGGGTACAAGGCCCTTGAGGTAAAGCTCAATACGTTTGATGGGAGGGTCCACCATAGTAGGGCACAAGATGGCCAGTTCATTCGACCTCTTGGTATACGCCTCAATCTCAGACCCCGTCATCTTCAGATTGAAAAATTCCACCTCCAGTTTATGGATGTCATCCCGACTACAGTATTCCTCTTTGATCAGTTCCTTGAAACCGTTCCATGGGGTGGCATTAGCAGCAACCAACCCCAGCAGCTGAACCTGAGCGTTCCACCATGTGAGCGCTACCCCTTCAAGAGTACCAGTAGCATACTTTACCCTACGATCCTCAGGGCATTCACACATCTCGAAGACAGACTCAAGCTTCTCGAACCAGTGTAGAAGGCCTACCGCTCCTTCTGTGCCACTGAAAGTAGTAGGTCGGCAGTCCATGAAGGTTTTGAATGTGCACACAGGAGTTTGAGCATGTTGACCTGTTGCGCGAGAATAAAAGACAAGGTTAAGCACGAGGGTTGGTTCGCGATGGTAGGGTCTAAACGTCCTAAGGTGAGTTGGTATGGCAGGTTATACCTCCTGCAGGGTTGGCTGCGAGTGCCTCAGCGACTTGTTCGTTGATCAAAGCCGTCAACTGGGCTTGAGTGAGGTTGATACGTCCTCCGTGTCCGCTCATGATCTTCATAATGAAGCAACGTAAGTGAGAAAAGTGTCACGAAAGTGCGTAAGTGTGGGACGATAGTAGAGCGTAAGCACACAAGGTTCAATTAGCAATTATCACATTATCTAATGCACAGTGAGAACTATTTAACCGACAATCTAATGCATGGTGTCGAGTCTTGCACGTGGAGCGAAGCGTCGTTGTGGATCGTTGAGCACTGTACTGGTTATAGTCTGGTTTTATCAAAAAGCCTTTCCCTTTTTAAAACCAAGTTCACTATAACCAATGGCTCTGATACCAATCTGTCACACCCCCAAAATCCACCATGCGGAGTACCAACGCTTGGAGGCGTGACGTGACCAGGATCGAGCCACCAATCATATTGAACATCATAATTAAGTAAATAAAACCAAACACAATACGATTGGTGACCAAAAGGAAGTAAACCTATTTTAGGTTAACAGCGGAAGCATAAAACATAAGTTCAAAACATAAGTCCATAGTTCATAAGTTTAAAGTCCAAAACGTAGGTTTAATAAGTTCATAAAGTTTATTCATTAAGTGTGGGACATATCAGTTCGCATCCCACAACGACCACCTCCATATGCAAGCTTCATAGCATCTAATGACCTGCAAAGCATGTAATAACGAGTCAACAACAAAGTTGAGTGAGTTCACGGTTGGTTGTCCATTTTAGAGTTGTTTCCAAAAACATAGTTTAATCTCATTCGGCTATCCAGCCGTGGGGGTTACCCCATAGTTCGAAAACGTTTATTAGTTAACCATCCCTTGTCCACCTTCCCTGGCTATCCAGCCCGGCACTTTGGCCGTGGGGAGCTACCCCAGTATTTTAAACTACCAGACTCGTTTATCATATCGACTACTAACAAAAATCAATTGTGCCCTAGCGTCGGTGTTCTATCACCACCGACGTGCCATAGTCCATTAGTACACACCCGTCCAACTGGCACGGTGTGAGGTTTGTTAAACCTAATAGCGCTATTAACTAATGACCCGCTCGCCATAGCCTCGGCGATTAAGTCGATACAAAAAGGGAGGGACTTCGCTGATAGAGTTCTAGTCCAGTAAGTCTAATCCGTCCCAACAGGACGAGGAATTTACATTCCTGAACACATCCCAAAGGACGAGGAATCCCTATTCCTGAACCCATTCCCATTCCCACCGGGAATTACCATGCTTTGTAGAAAAGTGTGAACTCACCTCGGTTTGCTCGGTTAGATTCTCAAATATAGCTAACAGTCAAGGTCGGTCAATCACGTCCTAGTATGATTTACCAGTTAGTCATTTAGTGGTTTCAAATAGAGCACAAAGTTCCTACACGTATCTATCACATAACATGCATCACTTTAACGGTTTATGCCCATATAAGTTCCCCATCCATTCCCCACTCATAAGCAAGCATACAATAATGCATATAACTCATATAACATGTTAGATCATTCACAGATAGCATACTCGACATTTAGACACACAAATTACAACTTATGTCGTTTCAGCTTAAATATTCAAAACCGGCTGTTTTCGGACATTTTAATAAAATAGTTAAATTATTCCAAAAATTCCCAAATTGTTACAGAATGTCTCAAACATTCCATATTTTATTGTGTAAAAATATCGGGGTCCAGTTCGTTACCAATATTTTATAAAAATTCATTTTCCGGACTGATCTCAGATTTATCTATTTCTGACCACAGTCCACGGAACAATTTATTAAAAATTCATCGTAAGTCTGATTTACGAAATTCCAGTGGGGTAATTACAAATACATCAGTGGTCATCTACAGTACAAGTTTCATGATCCAACTCTACACCGAACCTAAGTTATGATAGAAAACAAAACACATATTTTCAGCAGAAAAATGCAGCTCTAGCTGCTGTTACGAAATGACGCTTTAAAAATAGTAAACGAAGTCCAAAAATTACGATTCTAGTTCTATTAGAATCGTATTTCATAATAACACGTTTTAGACTCAAAATATCAGTTTTTCGTAGAGTTTATGACCTGTTTACAGCCAACTGAAGTTGGCTGTAAAACTTGGACAGATTCTGTTTTTAGTCTTTAGCTTTCTAGTTTGTGTTCGATTGATTCCGTTAATCATGTTTAGTGATCACAACAACATCAAACCTCAATATTATCCAACAAAACATCAGATAATCAATCAATAATCATAACCACACAAGATCTACATGATTTACACACATAACTTTTCTTTATCCAACTTATTCATCTTTTGTCCAAGACTTTATGTTAGGTTCTTAAGTGTTTATGATTTTTATCCGACGAATCTCTTATTAACCACATTAGACAAGATCAATAGGGTGTTTAGAGTCACTTACTACTAGCTCATGGCTAGGGAAGAAACTAGACGAAAAATGGGTGGTTAATAGCGTCGTAGAGAGGTCCTTGCGATTCCGTATGCACCGAGTCTCCTTATGTGAACTCTAGCACCTTGGATTGTATGTAAAATGGCAAGATCAAAATTTGAAAATGGGTGTGGGTGTGTGGGAGTTCTCAGCCGATTGCAAGAGAGGAGAAAGAGATGAATTTTTTTGGTGAAGTGTTGATGGTTAGTGAATGCTCTTATCCTTCAAACTTATTTATAATCCATTTAACTTATTACCCACCATGTAACATGTCCATAAGATATTAAACATCCTCAATATAATAATAAAAAAATGTGATGGGTGTGTCCCCTATGGGGGACTGGTCGGTCAAAAAAAAGGGGTAATATGGTTGGATTTGAATGAGGTAGTTAGTACATAGTTATGTTTAGTTAGGAATTAAAATTAATTATTAGTGTGTTATTTAATATAACGGGTGTTAGGGTATTCGGGGATCCTAACTGGCTCAGAAAAAGAAAAACAGTGTCAATGACAATATTTTTGTGTTCCGGGTAGAGTCCGGTTGTTCGGTTCGACACTGTTCCGTTAAACTGCTTAATTAATCCGTAAAGCGTCTTATTTACATATTTTTGTAAGGTTTTTACTTTCTAACACTTAGGGAATCATAATGGACTATTTAATGACTTTTCTGTACATTACTAGTGTGTTAACAGGCGCATGTAAATATAACACAGATATCAGAAAGCAGTTACGTAATTCCACACAGTCGTCAAGCACATTAATTATCATTAATAAATTGTACGGAATACATGGAATTATGAGGGTTGTCACAATGTTTCGCCGTCTTTGTCCTTATATAACAGTAGCAGACAGAAGACAGAACCAGAGTGAGACAGAACACAGAACCGAGAACTGAGAGAGAGTTTAGTGTGTGTGAGCTTTATGTAACATAATCTTGTAACAAAACTTTTTGGTTCTGAACATATTTGAGTTTTTTAAACGTTGAATATTTGTGTTCGTGTTCTATATCTCGGTTTGCTTTCCCGGTTGGATTCCGCACAACCGGGTTTGTTCGTATACAAGGATTAGGCGACTAGATCCTCCGCTAGTTGGACCTACAGTTTAAAGTGGTGTTATTTGAATGGTTACTTAAACGTAACCTATAGAATATGTTCAGACGTTTGTAGCCTGGGTATGGTGTCTTGTATGAGTTGGTATGACCCATGAAGGGTACGACTACATTAACTTTTTGTGTGTGGGTGGGTGATAAGTGGCGGTAGCCACAAAATGAGATAAGTGTATTTACCCAGGTTTAGAGTTTTAGTGTATGATGTAAGCGGCTGGTAGTTGGTTTAATATAAGGCGAGCGTTTTACGCTTTGTTGTTTTAAATTTTGTGATGGTATTGTTCAAGCATTGTTAGTCTTGTGTAGGGCGTGTCGTGCTTGTGCCTGATATATCCCTTAATTTTTTTCTAATGTTTTTCGCAATGAACGATGTTGGGGTAAGACGTGCACTTTTCTGGATGTGTAACTATGTTTCTATGCATGACGGATTATGCGTGCTATTTGAGCTGCATCACACTAAGTCCATGCACGAGGTTACGTGAGTTTTATGCGGAATGCGGTTTTTTTTCTTGCACTCGTGGTCCTCTAGACAACTATGACGAAATGACAATGATGTTGAAGGATTCAATATATAGTAACGATGGGAGGTGGCGACTTCCGGGAAGAACTTTTTGTGGAAGATTTAATTGACGTATCTTTTTGGACGTAGAAAGTCAGTGATGATCGAGTTGGAGTGAGGCGGTAGATGAATGTGATAAATGGCGGAAGTTGCACTTTAGTAGGAAATGTTATCGACGGACTTCACGAGATGCGGGTTATGTGTGATGGCGGCATTACCTTCGGGGTGGCGTCAGGTCACGATATGCGGGTTACGTGTGATGGCGGCGTTACCTTTGGGGTGACGTCAGGTCACGAGAAGCACCCTTGAGGTGTTTAGATGATTAGCCCAAGCGGCAACGACGGACTCTTCGGGGTCAAATTGGAGAGGACGAACCCCTGACGAGGGCAAAAGATGATAGCCTACGGGCAATAACTGATGTGTTAGGTTCCCACCTTATTTGCTTAATTGTGTTGCTAGTTAAATGGTGGGTAAGTGATGTTTATTTATGCAGTTGTTGCATGATGATATGTTGTGCGGGTGACGAATGATATTTAATATGCGGGTGACGAATGATATTTAATTACGTGGGTGAGAAAATATGTTCTATTGTGTAGTTGTAGAACGAGGTTAAATTAGAGTTTAATTATTCTAATGATTACTTGTAGGGGCGTTGGTTGTAAGATACGGGTGGAGTCGCGGGTCGTTTTACTTTAAACGGGAGTTACTATATTTTAATAAACGTTGGTGATTTCACAACGATGGTGTTTGGTTTTCAAATAAAGTATTTACGACCGATTTTAAATGCTTTAACTTAAACTGTTAGAACTCACACAGTATAGCTGACTTTTGCATGTATGTTAGATTGTTTTGCAGGTGTGTAACTTGAGTCGGTGTTGCTCTTGGCTAGCGGAAGGAATTACTCATGATAGTGGTGGAAAGGCATTCGTTACGTTTTGAGACTTGTAAACAAATGTAGTTTTTAAAATAATTTTGTATTTTTTTCCGAAAATTCCGCTGCGTATTTTAGAGAAAATAGTTGTTTTTAAACAGTACACTGTGATATGACCCGACTATAGGGTTCCTGGTTTGGGGGCCTTACACTTGTTACTCGGGTAGTCCCTAAAGTGGATGGAGGTTAGTTTTTTAAGTTAAGTCTATATGAAATTACTAAACTACCCTTAATGATAAAAAATAATACTTAAATTAAGGAAACACATGGGCCTACCTTTTTTCTTTAAAAATAAAATATATTATTAAATTAAAAAAAGACCCCACCCTGACCTATCTTCTTCATCTCGAGTTCCCTACACCATCCTGCCCATCCCAACTCCGGTCATCCCGATTCCGGCGATGGCAACTAAGGGGGCGTTTGGTTCACATGAATTCAATGGAATTTAAGGGAATTGGAATTTGAATTCCATCTCTTAAGTTGTTTGGTTCACAGAATTTGATGGAATTGGAATCCTAATTCCAATCTTCATGTGTTTGGTTAACAATGGAATTGGAATTGGAATTAGGCATGAATTCCTTCAAATTCCTTTAACTAAAGGAATTCAAAATCCTTCCTATATGTGAAGGAATTAAAGTAAATTCATTGGAATCTTCGACCGTTTCGACCCGCACCGTTTCAACCCGTACCGTTTCGACCCATACTGGTTTCGATCCGAACTGTTTCGACCCGTAACGTTTCGACGCGAACCGTTTCGACCCGTACCGTTTCGACACGTACCGTTTCGACGTGAACCGTTTTGACCGTACCGTTTCGAATCGAACCGTTTCGACGCGAACCGTTTCGACCCGTACGGTTTCGACGTGTACCATTTCGACGTGAACCGTTTCGACCCGTACCGTTTCGAATCGAACCGTATCGACGAACCGTATCGAAGCGAACCGTTTCGACCCGTACCGTTACGACCCGAACCGTTTCGACCCGAACCGTTTCGACCCGAACCGTTTCGACCCGAACCGTTTCGACCCGAACCGTTTCGACCCGAACCGTTTCGACCCGAACCGTTTCGAATCGAACCGTTTCGATGCGAACGTTTCGACCCGTACCGTTCCGACCTGTAACGTTTCGACGCGAACGGTTTCGACCCGTACCGTTTCGACCCGAACTGGTGGTTGTGGGTGTCGGGGTGATGAATTCCAATTCATTTGACAACAAAACACAATAAAAATGGAATTGAGATTCCAATTCCAATTGGAATGTTTAAATTCCAAATCCAATTCCTTCAAATTCTAATTCCTATACAAATTCCAATTCCAATTCCAAATCATTCCGCGAACCAAACGCCCCCTAACTTGTCACCACAGCCAGGTTTCTCCGATTACTCTATATACGGTCGGAAAATAACTTCTGAGTTGAAATAGAAGGGGCTTTTCCTTGAAAAGAAATCAGTGAAACTAGTGATGTTTTGATCTGATTGTTGGCGAATTTTATCAACGAAATCGAAGGTGATTTGCGTTGAAACGCCGATTGATGAGGATGTTTATGCTCTGAAATACTTATAGCTTCAATTCTTTTCTTGGTATGTTTAATTGTTCTAAATTTATACCCTCACGACATATAGATGGATTTGATTTTGAAATCCATGAAATTGTAATGAAGAAATAAAATTACATATAGATGGTTTATTCCATTGTTGTAAATTCATACCATCACGGCAAATGCTCTGTTCCTAATTATAAAAAAAATATATATATATAGTTAAAGAAAGGCAAATTGGAAATAAATAATCCCAACTCACTGTTATTGGCCAATAATAATCCCAACTCATTTAATCACCAATA
Organism: Helianthus tuberosus; assembly: GCA_030545235.1. Taxonomy (NCBI): domain Eukaryota; kingdom Viridiplantae; phylum Streptophyta; class Magnoliopsida; order Asterales; family Asteraceae; genus Helianthus; species Helianthus tuberosus. The sequence continues at coordinate 142,611,946 of CM060402.1, read as the reverse complement.
ATAATCCGAACTATTCACTTTTGTTTGTAAAATACTCCCACGTTAAAAAGACACTAACTAGGTTAAAATATTGCTGATGTGGCTTAACATGTGTGGACTGACGTGGCTGGTTAACATCTTACCCGTGTATAAAATGATTATCAGCCTCATTTGCACACACAATCACACTCTCCTTCAAAACCCTAATTCTACAAATTGGGCAAATTCAGTCGATTGGGTGTGCAAATGAGGCTGATAATCATTTTATACACAGGTAAGATGTTAACCAGCCACGTCAGTCCACACATGTTAAGCCACATCAGCAATATTTTAACCTAGTTAGTGTTTTTTTTAATGTGGGAGTATTTTACAAACAAAAGTGAATAGTTCGGATTATTATTGGTGATTAAATGAGTTGGGATTATTATTGGCCAATAACAGTGAGTTGGGATTATTTATTTCCAATTTGCCTTAAAGAAATTAGGTGGTGGGATTGTGGGTTATGTTGATGAAAATCATGGGTTTGATCACGTTGAATGGTTAAAGAACACAGTTTGAGAAAGATCATGTCTTGATGGAGATGGATGTTTAAGGGGCTGTCACGAAAAAATGGTAGCCGGAAAAAATTGTGGTCGCCGGAACGGGGATGGTGGAGACGAAGAAGATGCGGTGGGGGATTAGGTTCGGGTCGAGGCAGGAGGGATGGTGTTCGATTTGGTCAGTTGGAAAGGGAAGTTGAGATGTGTGGTCATGGAGAAGGTGGTGTTTCTGAAATCGGTGGTTTGTCGGTGCATCGGTGGGAACTATTGTTTGGTGACGGGGTGCAGGTTGGCGATGGGAGTTGCAGAGAATATGAGGAAGAAGGAGAGAATGAGGAAAATATAATTAAACTATGTAGTTAAGTTATTCTTTATTTAATAGTAAGGGTATTTTAGTCCATTTACATTTACTTAACATCAAAAGTTAACACTCATCAATTTTAGGGACTACCCGAGTAACTAGTGAGCAAACCATAGGGAGCAAGCATGTTATTTTGAAAATGAGGGGACTAAACGTGAAAAAATGTCAAACCTCAGGGACCATCCGGGCAATTAACTCTAAACTTTTTAAATGAAAGAAATGTTCAATTACTTAGGTAAATATTAAATTACAGTCAATTGAAAGAAATGAATGCGAAAGAACCACATCTGTTTGTTTTACCCTTTTGACCCATTAGCTAATACATAAACCGAATCAACCCGTGATATAACTCGCCAATTGGCCACATTAACGTTGGCATCGGAAAAAAAAACACTGAAAATGGAGAATAACAATTGATGGTATTTTGTTAAGCAATATATAGTATATAGCTTAATTACATAACAATTGTGTTGACCCATATAAGGTAAAACATGTTACCTGACACCCAAACAAAACGCATAAATATTGTTAGGGGTGGTGCTACTCGGCTCAAGGAGTGATGCTGGATAAATTTGTTTCAAGAAATATAAGAATTTGTTTTAAGATTGTTATTATAAGAATAATATATAAACACTAACAATAGTATCCCGAACATATAAACAAATAATCATTTATTGCCACCTCTATCTAGTCAATTGGGTTCAAACCATGGCAGATATAAAACACAATAACCACAACATGTAGATTATAAAACTAGGGGAAAGTTCTTGTACAAATGATCTTAACATACTAAACATACAAATTGAATGAAAAGTCAAAAAGACAAGGTGACATTTTTGTAATTATCTATAACTATCAAAGTTACTCTACAAATGTATCTCAAAAACCTAAAAAAAACCTAATCCCCCCCTCCCCCCCCCCCCCCCAAAAAAAAAAAAACCTAAACCCCCCACCCCCAAAAAAAACCTAAAAAGTACCTAACCCCCCCCCCCCCGCACCCCCCCAAAAACCTAAAAAAAACATAACCCCCCCCCCCCCCCCACAAGTTAAAATGCTAAAAACTAAACCTCCAAAAAACCTAAAAAAAAAAAAAAAAAACACAAAATAATTTTTTTTAATATTTTTTATAAAAAAATCGCTACTTTTAGTAGCAAAATTTTTTTTTTTGTAACAAAATGTAGAGATTTTTTATAAAAAAATATTAAAAAAAAATTGTGTTTTTTAGGTATTTTTGGTTGAGTTCACATTTATATAGTAACTTTGATAGTTGGTGGTAATTACAAAAATGCCACATTGTCTTTTTGACTTTTCCTTCAATTTGTATGTTTAGTATGTTAAGTTTATTTGTATTTGATCTTTTGCCTATAAAACTATTCTATACATGTAGTCTAACTGAATAACCATCTTCGGGAGAGCCTAGCCTCCTATCCTTGGTGGGGTTTCACAGGTCCGCTGACTGCACTTAATCAGATCTTACTTCTGACTCGGTTTCCATGGGTGAACATTGTGGAACATAACGATCTTTTCCCAGTCACCCATGGACCGACCTCCAAAGACTACCTGTCGTATACCCAGATACCTGCCAAAAACAACACTATAAACGAAAAACAAAAGCGTGTATATTATATGATATCTAAAAAATGCAACCAGATAATCAGTTCATTTAGTTGTAATAAAACATGTTCTATGGTTATGAAGCAAATTGACCAAGTAAAAATTTTAAGGAGGTTGAAGTCTGATCAGTTAGTTAACTTTGAATAAAAGGACCCTGTTGTTAAATTTTAAGAAACTAAATGATATAAACAGGGACCTCTATGTGCAAAAAACATCAAATTGAGAACTTATATGTGCAAAAACTGAAAGTAATATGAAGAAAGATGCTTAAGCGCCTAGGTGGAATAATGGTGAAACATGATTACTATTAAGTGAATGCTGACCTAACTGAAATGAACTTCTATGGAATTTAAACGGAAGAAAAATGCTAACCTCAGGAGTCAGATTGCCAACATAAACAGTTATGTGTTGAACATTATTTTTGGAAGCATCTTTATCGATATTTTGCTCACCGTGTTCTGCACATGTAATCCAATATCAAAATGGAAATACTAATTATAACATCCATATGATATATTAAAAAGAATAAAAATGGATATTAAGCTGTAATAAGCTAACCTGATATTCCATTTATCAAATAAACAACACTATTAGTATTACCCTCCGGTTGTCACCTGATCCAGCACCTTTGCTGTCCAGTTGCATTTTATTTCCTACTTTCGATACAATTTCCTACAATATAAACTCAAACCAAATTTAAGAGTAGACAAAAAAACTAAAGCAAGCAGCCACACGTAAGTCTCTTTGAGTGGTGGCTGTTGTTGCACGAAGAGACAAACTCAAGCCAATTCTATTTATTTTAAAAAAATGAGAGCACCCCTTAAAGATAATGTTATCATTGAGCCAAGGTTGTGAGCATATAAGATGCAAGCTCTGGATTCAGGTCCTCCATAATTGTCATTTTATGGCAGTTCTTTGATATCCGATATATACTCTTTCAAAAATGAATATTTGCAACGTATTGTCACTTGTAGTTGTCCAGTCACATTCATCGAATAAACTGAAAAAATTAGTTCACCCACAAATAACCCTTTTAGTGATAATCATACTACTATAAACACTTTTCTCTCAAGTTTGAAACATTATAATTCAAATTTAATTGCTCAATGACACTATCAAATATTATTAAAATGTAAGAGACCATTGGAACCATGTTCACAGTAAATATGCTAGAACAAAGGCTAGTTACGTCTGCAGCAAACATGCAAAAGGTTTGGAAATGGAAAAATTAGAACAAAAAGAAAAGGATGACCCTTACACTATAATAATCGCATTTAACCAATCCTTCATGGATAAAGCCCTTCAGTCTTCGTTACCATCTTGGCGAGACCACCATGGCGCCCCCTCCTTGAAGACGGCGGTGTCGGTGTTGGCACCCTACAGGCGCTATGGGAGGTGAGGTGGCCGCGGTGGCGCCTCCATACCCTCCGGCCTAATAAATAAGCGCATGTCAAGTGCAGTCATGCAATGTGAAGTGCAAAACACCTAACAATAATATCTCAAACCTTGATAAACCCAGTTTTATTATATTCCAACAATAATATCTCAAACGTTGATAAAACCCAGTTTTATTATATTCCATTACATTTCATCACCAATGACTTGTACTCTACAACCCTAAACAAACTTTTTTGAACGACCAACCGAAAACTTTTATTAAAAACAAACCGAGGCTACAAGCGAGGCCCTAAACCAGCCCCAGCCAGAATACAAACAGACCACCACAATCAAACTGAAACATAACAGCAAACAATTATGAATGTTTAGAAGGTCTCTGACTCCAAAAAGCAAACAATTATGAAGGTTTAAAGGGACCCCGTGAAAGTTATGAAGGTTTAGAATGTCTGTGACTCCAAAAGCAAAAATAGGGATGAGCCAACACCACTGAGTGATAAAAGACATAATGTGAGCTTCATACATTCAATTGTCTTGCATTATGAGAAATCACATCGTTACATATTAACAATGAACATACCTTTCGAGGCCCGAATAACATCTAGCAAGTCCCTACGATCGTCAAAGTCAACAGATGCATAACCAGGTGGCCTTCTAGCAACCCACAAACTACATTCGTTTCAATTACCATTAAACCCTAGCTATTTAAAAATAAATATTTAGTTAAATTATATATATATATATATATATATATATATATATATGAAAAACTGAGAGTCAAAAGCAGTGTTGTTATGCAAGACGAACAAATGGATTTGCTTGTTCGTGTTCATTCATTCAGAAAAAAGAATCAAACAAACACAAACATGGCTTGTTCATGTTTGACACCAGTACCAGCCATACAACCCCCTAACAAATATGCTGCAACTGTAACCCTATATTAGATCAGATCGAATATACATAAAACATAATTTATATAAAAAATGAACTTGGCTCGGATGTGAGATATAAATATACTATTTGACTTGCCTACCAACGGTTTCCAGGTACTTTTGTTTCCTATTCTTTTGTTTCCTATTTGTCTAAGACACTCAAAAGAAAAGAAAAAGAGCCTTTAAAATGCAATACCTTTCCTGAAGCCTTTTTCGAAGGCTAAAGGCTAATACCATGTCTAGAACAGATGTTACTTTACCTGTCCCCAAGTTACAAACTTCAAAACCTAGAAATATAGAATTAAAAACAAAGTAAACCGTATACACCCATAAAATTTAAGAATCGAGCTCAGGCATGTTTAAGTTTGGCATGACTCCAACTTTTCGGTAGCTGATCCCGAGTTGCTCACGACTGGCTCAGACCGTTTACACCCCTCTGTCACTTAAGCTTTGCTTATCGGGCATAAAAAATAACAAAAAAGACATACCTACTTTAGGATCAGAAAGTTTCACCAATGTAGCAGTATATATGTCCCTCTATTAATTCTTTTTATCTAGCTTTCAACATAACGCTGTTTGTTTGAATCATCAAACAAAAGTCTTTTTAACATAACTCTAGCAGTGTAACACAAAAGAATGTCTTCATGGATTCCCAACTTCAAATTCTTCAATTGGTGTCCTTTCCTTATCTAACCAAAACCTATAAATAGCAAATTGTATGTAAATACATTGATGAAAGCACAAAGAAGTAACAAAAAGTTACTTCAATATATCTACCAATTTTTATGACATAGATTTAAGCACCATTGTATAGCATAAGTCAATTTCCATTAACAAAGAATGACCCAACATTATTTTATTCGTCTTTGAGTTAAAAGCTTGAATCAAGTAGCACTCCAATTGATGAGCTACAGAAAGCACTGAGATGCCATCTTCCAAAAAGAAAACATTGTCCATAAACGGGTTTCTACAAAAAAATAGCTATAAAGGTTGTGGGAAATTAACACGAACAGAGACAAAGGAAATTTTCAACTTAATCATAAGACAAACCAATTGTTTTATGAATTAATGATGTTGTTCTTCAATACCTAGTTATTGAAATAACTGAATTAGTGATACCACTTAATTTAACTTCCAGCACATGGCAAATACGTTTCAATACATTGACTAACCTAGAACTTACCTCTTAAAATGCCATATCCGGTAGACACCAGGTTTAAGATAAAATGTTCAAACAACACACCCCAGCTATGGTTTTCCGAATGTCACCCTCCCCTCCACACTGTTCTCCTTATTCTCAGACACAGAATTTTGAAATTTGGATTTTACATTGCTAATCCTCACCTGAATCGAATCAATCGGACTCCCTGAGTTGGCAAACACTCTTTCTTTAAAGAGTGGCTAGTCCTTTCTGCCTAGCAATGAAATCAACATTCACCATATTGATGATAGTATCAGAGATGGGTTCTATGATGCCTTTTATGATCATGGCCCTCAAAAGTCTAGTGTCCAAGTCACCCACAGACTGGATTCCACGTCCTCTGCTAACCAACTACACAGCTAGTCTTCCCAGCTTCTCAGCTAGTGTCACATAAGGTGTCGGCTTAGATAGAAGAACCTGCAGATCAAAGGTTATTTCTTTCAAGCATTACTTATTTATTTCGGGTTAAGACATATGTGAACTTACCTACAGGGGGCCATTAGCGCACTATTGTTAGTTGAAGGTTGGATCAACTGGTTTCTTTGTTTGTATCAATTACTGATACAATAAAGAGTTCCCCTTCCCACTCCTTATATTGCACCTTTCTCGAACTAACCATTATCAGATTTCTTCTTCTTCTTCATCTTATTCAAGCTTCCAAGAGCAACAAAAAAAATGGTATTGTTATCACCTTTCCAACCTCAAAAAAAAAAAAAAAAAAATCAAACCATGTATCAACACATAGCAAACTAATCTCTGCATATTCAATTGTACCATAAGCACATAAAACATGTACTAATAATGGCTACAATGAACTCCCATTAGAAAACAATTTCCTTACTACTTGTGAAAGAAGGGATAACAAACCTTTGTGTTCTTGCAGAATTCTAAATCACTCCAGCATCTCTCATCAACAACATCATCAAGGATACATTATTCTCACGAAGCCCACGTACAAAAAAAAAAGATCAGATAACTAATATCAATTTGGGGAAAATAATAAACAGAATGAAAAGGAAAAAAAAAAGAAAATAACTAACAAACAATCATGAAGGATTGAGCCAGTAGCAGGAGGTCCGAACCATCTACTCACAATCAGTTAAACCCGTTCTACGTTCTCATTCTCCCAAATCACTATTTCGAAAAACAATACTATTGTTGTAACGGGTTGTGCTTACAGAAAGTTGTTAATTAAAAGATCCCTAATAAATATTTGTTAAAACAAACCTTCAGTAATCAAGTAAATAAACCATTAGGGTTTCGACTCTAATAACTTGAAACAGAGCACAAATCGGAAATACATACCCACCTTGGTTGAGGGACCATGATTCATAGAAGATTAGAAAAAGAGTAATCAACAGAAGATCCAATCGATTGGCTTAGATTTTTCTTCGCATCGCCATTAGGATTTGAGTTTGAGAAATCGCCATTAGGGTTTGAGTTTGAGAAATCAACAGAAGATCCATTGGCTTATTTTTTTCTTCGCATTTAGGTTTGGACTTTGAGATAGATGAATTTGAGAAAGGTGAAACGTATACAGGCGAACAATTAGAGTTTGGATTGATTGGAGAGAGAGGAACAATTAGGGTTTGGATTGACTAAAATCAAAGGAGCGTGTGAAAGAAGAATGATGGAATTGTGAGGCAGTAAGGATAATTGATTGAGAATTTAGAGAATTGAGATAAATGGCGCCTAAAACACAATTATCTGGCCAAAGACCATTGCCACATCATGGTCAAATGGTCAACATTATTTTCCTTTAGTATAAGAGATAGATGTTTCCCATTGTATCGCGCATAATAAAATTCTTTAGTTTTCTTACAAAAACACATAAGAGATGTTTGAAGGTATAAAATATGATACTAATGGGTTATAATTTGTGTGAACCTCACAACTTATCTCTCTAACAAAATCTTTTAAAGGTTACAATAATGTGAAGAAGGATTAGGTTCAAGAGTGAACACTAGTGTAGTTTGCGAACTGAACGAACTAATCCTGGCCTTACATGTGTGTAGATCAATAGGCAGGATTTGATGATGAAATACACTAGTGTATTTTACGATTTGATAATGAAATCCTAGCAATCAACGTGTATAAATCAATGGCCAAGATTTGTTAACTCAGTTCACAAATACATTAGTGTTCACTCTAGAACCCCACCCATGTGAAGAATTTATATTCTGTTAAAGTTAATATAAGTTGTTATTACTACACAACAACAATTTTTGTATCGTCATAATAAATGAACTTTATAATGTTTTTTTAAATGACAAGTTTTGTCCTTTATATTTATACCACTTTTTAGGCGGTGTCCTTTTTAATGAATGTTGACAGGCGTTGTCCTTTACTAGGTATTTTGTTGCAAGTTTAGTCCTTTACACCCAACCCAGTTAAAAAACCCTGTTAATTGTTGGGTGTAAAGGACTAAACTTGCAACAAAATACCTAGGTAAAGGACTAAACTTGCAACAAAATACCTAGTAAAGGACACCGCCTGTGAACAATTAACAGGGTTTTTTAACTGGGTTAGGTGTAAAGGACTAAACTTGCAACAAAATACCTAGTAAGGGACATCGCCTGCAACATTCGTTAAAAAGGATACCGCCTAAAAAGTGGTATAAAGATAAAGGACAAAACTTGTAATTTTTTCCTAAGAAGAAAACTGATTGACAAATGGGCCTTGTTAGGGTTGAATTGGGTTTCAAGAACCATTACTGGCTGGACTTTAAGGCAACCCGATTAATAGAATAATAATTACCCATAAACCTGAATTGGACGGAGTGTGGTGTTTAGCTGCAAAGAAAATGTTCAATCGAAGAAGATTTCTCTCGCTTCCCATGGTTATTGGTGCTGTCGTGTAAGTTGTTCACCTTATCTGCATATTTATTTATATTGCTTAATTGATTTCACCCAGAAACAATATTGAAAATAGTTGTTATTAAACCTACAATATGTTGATTTTGAATCCCCAAGGATTCAGGGCGATAAACAATTAATACCTGAATCGAATATTATTAGAGTTTTACTAATGCTCTGAATTAGATCCATGCTGTGAAATACTTGAATTGATCTTTTGTGGGTGTGTTTTAGAATCGGCATCGTGTCTGGAAAAGCAATATTTGGACCACCGGTGGATGAGTACTGGAAGAAAAAGCTCGAGGAAGAAGCAGCAGCTGCTGCTGCAAAAGGGACTGACACCAGTTCATCACCTTAAACAGATTGCTTCCAACAAGCAATTCAAATTATTTCATCACTCATGAGACATACATATATATAGTTGCAAGTTTTGTTTCCAGATTTATTACTATCATAATAAGTTCATTCAGATTGTGCAATAATTATTGATTCAGGGCTAACCACCTATTTAGTGCTATGGTTAAGCATAACTTGTAACCTGCTGCTCGGGAAAAAACTTGAGCTGATTTCACTCAGCTTGAGCTTGTTGCTTGTTATAAAATGTCCAAGCTGAGTTTGCGTTTTAAGCAAATTTGGATCATTAACTGGTTTGGCTTGTTAATGTCATATAAATTGGAGTTTGGGTTGACAGTTTTGTATTGTGTTATTTTGAAACTTCACTGGGAGAAACGAATCAACTCATTGAGCCACCCACTGGGTGACCAAATCTTGGTCCTACATAAGAAAACCGAATAAATCCAAACCTGGACCAAGACTTATGTATCCTGGTTCCATAATTTCACAAGAGTTGGATTAGTGAAGACAAAACCAATCAAAACACATCAACGGTCAGCCCATTCAGGGAAGACGGTTATGTGATTGTTGTTTTGAGTCAAAACCACAAAGATGCTGCACAGTTCCTGATACTTGCACGTAGCACATCGCGAATAAACTAATCTCAGCAGGCAGCACATATAGAAGTATTAGCACACAGCCTTATATTCTCTTGTGCAACACCAGAGCTAATGTAGATCTCACTTGCTGACAGCTCAAAAGCAGTTGTACACATTATCCAAAATACACATGGACTCTACAACAGGACAGCAAGCATATCAAAGAATTCAACAGGATGTTTACTGCTAATTGGAATTGTGTACATCAAGAAGCTTAGTTTAAAGTCGGTCCTGGGCTACTGCTGGAAAACCGAATACCCGAACATGTGGGAGACTGATACCCGGCGACGTACTATCCCCTTGGGTCCAGTCCTCGGTCTTAGTTTATGTCATTACTTGGATTTCAATTTAAGTCAGGCTTCACCGGGTCGGGTCCAGTCTGATCTGACCCATCTGCACAACCCTAGATTAAGTTGAACGCAAGCTGAATATGAGCTTAGTTTCTAGCTCAGACCGAAATATTATGACCCTAATTCGATTCGTATTATTAATAGTTCAAGCCTCAGTTGATACTGGCTCGGCTTAAATGACTCAATAAACCGCTCTAGTAGCGCTTTGGTTGTGGTTTCAAAAGGTTTTAAATCTATCTGTTTGGTTTGCAGAATGTGATGTCGAACCAATCCTTATGTTTATGACAAATCGAACTGTTTACGCATTGCTTAGTAGGTTAGTTTAGATTACAAATGTTTGGCCTTATGTTTTCATGAAAAATGCAATAATTTTGGCTGATATCAAGATTCAGTTATTTTAAAACACAAATTATAAATCCAACTATAACACTACTACATTTGCATGCTACAACAACATATCAAAATTAAATCTTTAAACTTCACTCATGTTTCACTCTTTTCAAGTTCTTCCCTGTACTCTTTCTACTGTTTCTCGATTCATCATCAAGACCAAAACTTTGCAGCGGATGATATTTAACCTTCGACAACCGCTCCTTTGCTGCTTCAAGCCTATAATTCTCATCTTTCCGGGCTCTAAGAAACCCCGAAATGTGCTGCTTACAAAGCTTAATCTCCATCTCCAACGCGTTAATCCTGAAACCAACCGGCACACTACAGTTCTCCACAATCTGCTTTTGTCTACTATGAATAATCTCCGGCTGCCACACCTTCAACGCAGTTGAAGCTTCCTTCACTCTTCTCAACCCTTTTAATTCATCAATCGCCACTTTTAACTTCTCGTTTTCATCTACCAACCGACCTTCAATCTCATGCAACTTTCTTGAGTGTTCATGTATCCGAGACTCTATTCTAAGCACGGCTCTGCGTTCTGCCAACAGCTTCTTAACTTTATCCTTCTCGAATCTGATTTGGTAGATTGATTTAGGAGACTGGCGGTCGGTGGAAGAAGACACGTGTGCAGGGAAGTCAAAGGATAGTAACTTTGACCATAAAACGTCTTCTTTCGATAGACGATTGAGGCGTCTGCAACTCATGGAAATGCAGCATAGATCTTTGTAGGTCAAACATGAGGTGTTGACTCCTAACTCCAATATCCACCTCCATAATTCATCTGGTAATGACATCTCTAAACCCTCTAGATCATAAAAATGTTAAAAACACAAGCAAATCATATGATATACATAAATCGACAAATAGTGAAGAATTATAACCACCTGATTCATATATTCTAGCCTAGAAAACCGAAGAAACTGAAAGAATTCATTAATTTTTATAACTATTTATTAAAATTAGGTCAAAATGTTACAAATGCTCTAAAATTACCACCCTTATTGCATCACCAGATTAACATAATAATTGCGCACACTCTCCATATTCTTGAAACTACAAATGAATCACTTTTTTACAGCTACAATTCAATACAACAAATAATAATTTAAAGCCCACAAAAATAGGGGTTTTGTAGGATAACCAATTATACAACAAATGAATGACTTTAATCTAGGGTTTGCAGTTACAATAAACAATTATAGAGCATCGAAATTCGAAAGTATGGAAGTGTGATTGACGAACCTCGGGAGGAAAAGAGCGTTGCGTCTAGCCGTCAATCGACACCGGAACTTTCCGATAAAGATATATATCGGTGTTGATTCTTACGAAAATGTTCTTCTTCTGCCCTGTACTTTATAAAATTGATATTCACCCCTAGGGCTGTAAACGAACCGAACGAACACGAACAAGACCTTGTTCGTGTTCGTTTGTTAAAAAATATATGTGTTCGCGAACCGTTCACGAACGCTTATCGAACGGGATTTTATGTTTGTGTTTGTTTGTTAAGGAAATGAACATGTTCGTGTTCGTTTGTGTTTGTTTGTTAATTTTAGGCAACGAACGTTGACGAACACAAATGAGCACAAGCTAATGTTCATGAACACAAATGGAAATAAACGAACACAAACAATCGTCTATGAACATAATATATAATAGACTAACACTTATTAAATATTTAATTTGTCAGACTTATGATATATTCAAATAAATATAAAAACTAAAAACACTAATGAACTATCAAACACATGCGAACACGTTACCGAACGTTCACGAACATAAACGAACGAACGCGATCTCTGTTCATGTTTGTTCATTTAACTAAACGAACGAAATTTCTTGTTTGTGTTCGTTTGTTTAATAAACGAACGAACACAAACGAACTTCCCGCCGAACGGTTCACGAACTGTTCGCCGAACGTTTGGTTCGTTTACAGCCCTATTCACCCCTGTTAACGATTTTATCTGATGACTGAATAAAACAAGAGTGAATTTCAAGTTTGGGAAAATTACGAAAATGTCTGTTGACCAAACCTATTTTCAAATTTGTCACGCTCCTGTGTCCTTGGAGCGACGCATCATGCACGGGATGCGTCCTTAGAGCGAAACCCAATAAAAAATGGACACGTGGCCAGGGGATGCGTCCTTCAAGCACGGGATGCGTCCTTGGTAGGGCTGTGCAACGGTTCAGAACCGAACCGAACCAGAACCGTTAATTGCTAAATTTAAGAACCGAAACCGAACCGTATTATAACGGTTTCGGTTCGGTTCCGAACCGGTTAAATGGTTCTCGTGTAAATGGTTCTCGCGGGAACCGGTTGACAATTAAATCCTAAAATTAACAATTCAATAGAAACGAATCAAATCATTTAAAACATTAACTAAGAGTTGCAACATTCAAGTTCAAACCAACCAAAATAAAAGTAGCAAAGCAACAATAAAAAATTTCAAGCTATAAAACAAACTCTAAATAAAACTATTACAACCATCGTGTTAACAATTAAAACAAGCGATACACTATTTACATACACATTTACAATTCGATCAACATTGATTTAATTATTTTTGTTCAATTTTTATTTTAACATACAGAAAACTATATGTATCAGAAAGCAAACATCTAGAAAGAAAATACATGCAATCATAAAAAAAGGTCATGTAGAATAGCATACATATATTTGCAGGGTGTTGATGGAGATGAACTTGTATGATAGCAATTAGGGTTAGGGTTGAGAGATGGAGAAGAATTAGAAGATGAAAGATGAGATCGTGGAATGAATATAAGAGGACGGAATAAGAATTAGGATGGTCGTATGATGTTGAAAAACCCATTAATAAAATAGGGTTTTAAATATTTATAATCCCAACTGGTTCTAGCGGTTCTTTAACCGGAACCGTGGTTTTAACCAGAACCGAACCGGGAACCGTTTTTACCCAAATGTAAGAACCGGAACCGGACCCTATATACAAAAATACGCTTTGGATCTAGCGGTTCCGGTTCGGTTCCCTGGTTCTGGTGGTTCTGAACCGTATACTGCTCAGCCCTAGTCCTTGTAGGATCGGTGAATCGATCAAACGAGACGTTCAGAAGAGTTCTCGATCAATACGAAAGGCGGAATCAGACGTATTGATGTTATAGCAGCTTGATTTACACTTAGAATCACTTTAACTGTCGATTGTATTGATTTGATAGTGTTTACAGACTGTTCGACACTTCGGCAGCACTTCGTCTCCGGAATCAGAATGTTACAAATGAAGATCCAAGACTCACTATATATAGGAAACCCAGGTCGCACGAACCAGACATGTCCAGGTCGCACGAACTGGTCAGTTCGCACGAACTGGCCAGGTCGCATGAACCTGCTGGTTCAGGTCTGTTTCCCGATTCTTTCGTACAACGTGTCTTGGACTATCTATTCTATTACAAGACTCGATACAAGACGAAGTCAACAGACATATGCACTAACAAACTCCCCCTTGGATGTTGACGAATCTTTAGTGTATTGAGTCTTCAGTCTTGATCAGTCTTCTCGCTCTCTCCAAAATGTCTTTCTCTGTAAGCATCCTCATCAATCTCTTTGTTCTTCTATCAGAATCTCAACCTGGCTCTATTCTCTTGATCAGATCTCTTGATTCCTTAAACTCTTTAGTAATCTGAAATCTGGCTCTTATGTCTTCAGACTCCCCCTTTCGATAAGCTGGGATCGTAGTCTGGAATTCACAATCTGCATCTTTCACAGGTTCAGGAACGTCTCCTGGCTCTCCGTAGCAACAAGAACAGAAACCTGGCTCTATTCTGCATATGCTTATGCGGAAAGTCCTCAGGAGTCGAAACTTAGCTCTTTCAAAGCTTTTTACCTGCATATACTCTACCCAAAACATAAGATTTTTTATTTATAACAATTTTAGAAACTACTTGAAACATTCTCAAATCAATATGATTTCACATTTATGATCTCTGCTTAACCACTTGTATTCGTAACACTCAAATTTTGATTTCAAATTAATGAACCAATTAATCATTTCAAAATCATTTCTTATTTCAAACAAACTCTCCCAACCCTGTTGTCCATCATGTTCAGCATTTGGAATTTTGAAAATCAGCTTTCCAACATCAGTTGTCGAAAATAAGATTAAATAAAATCTTTTTGAATTTTCAAAATTTTATGCTAAAACACAATCTTTTTGGATTTTTTAAGATTTTCAGTGTGTTAAAATGCAATAAAGAAATATTTATAGACAATATTTTTGTGAGTTTGTGTAAGAGGATCATATCAGATAATGACAAATCACTAGCACCGTTGAGCTTTAAACACTTTAAGATCTAAACGATTCACTTAGATTGTCAGTATACTGATCCACTTAAATTTTCACACAAAGTTCAATTGTTTCGAGATACGAGATTAGTGTTTTAATGGACTTAAACTTATTCGCGTGTCCCACCTCGGAATATACTCCCGTATCCAGACTCCTATATTCAGTTTTACAGGTGAATGTACACTAATGATATCTGTAAGGGGTAAATGCGAGGCCATGAGAGCTCAGGCTAGAACTGCCGTTCAATCAGAGAGATGATGGCTCGACTTTAGGTGGGTCCCCCTTGGGGATCTTCTTTACAACAGCACATGATTAGCATTTTTCAATGTTTCATCATTTTTTTATGCTGAGGGTGGGCTTTAAGAATAAAGCAGTGCAGAGTATTATACGAGGACTAGGCTATTGCTCCCGCAAAATCAGAAGTCCTGGTATAATACCCCAGATATCATCACGCACAAAGACATAGTATGTCAGAAATAGAAAGCCCTTCAAACAAGATTTCAGGGGTTACCTATATATCCGAGAGATGTTCCCCACGAGATAAGTAAGTATTTGATATTTAGGTTTATATCTCGACAACAATCTACTAAGCGTGTAAAAACCTACTGGCATATCATCAGTGAGACCGTCTATCACATTTGACTTTCCAATTCTTTAGCGTACTGTGATTGTCTACTGATGTACTATCATTTCCTCTTTTTCACAACAAAACTCATTTTTGATTTTTCGATGTTTTTGGTTTTTAGATTTTATCATGTTTTTGGATTTTTCAAATTTTCAAAATTTCTAAATTTTTTACTCCCCCTAAAATCAAAAATATGTTTCAATTTTTGATTTTCAAGGAAAATTTGAAAATGAAAGCAATAAACTGTACAAATAAAATGACAAACTGATGTGAATTGCTTCAATTCTCCATTCACTTGGCTTAAACAATCAGAACTCCCCCTGTCAACACACTATTTTCCCATTATGATTTCAAAACACTTAAGTTTGTTTTAATCAAAATGGTTTTTCCGGAAAATTAGTTTTGTTGATTTTACACATCATGGGGTTTAATTCATCATTTTGTCCTTTCAACCACTTGTAAAAAATATCACTTGTAGATTTTTCACATAAACATTTTTCAAGAATGATGTCGATTCATGCTCCACGATTACCAACTTGGGAGCTCCGGCAAGTTAGGATTTTTAGTTAAAGAGATTCACCTAAGCCTGACGGTCCTTGGGTGATTCCGATTCATCATCACTCGGTTTCTTTCCTTTCTTATTCTTTTCATAGAATTCCTTTACCCCTTTGACCTTCCCGTCAACCATTTTTCCAAAAATATTTAGAACTTTAGGGTTAAAGGCTTTTTCAACATCAAATTCTTTCTTTTAAGAAAAGAATTGATTTGAAATCTCAACTTTGCCAATTTTTTGCTTTAAGTTTCCGTTTGACAATGGTGGAAAATTTGCATCATCCATTGTCAGAACGGAATTATCACTTTTTAGCTCAACTTGTGGCTCCTCTGACTTTGACGAGTCAGATTCATCGCCAGAAAGTGGCTCCTTTGCTTCTGAAGAAACAAACTCATCGCCGGATTTAACATCTGATTTCTTAACAACCCACTTTTGATTGTTAAGATTCACTCTTCTTTTGTAAAAACGTGTTGAACTCTCACCAACCTCAAATTTTGAATTTTTGAACACTTTAAATTGTTCGGTTGGTGGTTCATTATCAACCAACTTTTCTTTCTTCAAGTTTTCAGAGACTCCCTGTTTTGTTTGGGTTGCCTTTGGACAATTCCATGCAATGTGCCCAACTTTTTTACATTGATAACAGGTTCTCATTTCCTTCTTCTGAGCAACATCATTCTTCATTCCCTCTTGCTTCTTAGCAAGGAATTCTTTGTTCGTTTGCTTTCTGAACAAATTCTCTTTTTCTTCTTCAGAAGATGTTCCTGATACAAAAACAACTTTCGATTTAAAATCTTTAACATATTTTTCATTTTCTTTTGGAATAAAACCTAATCCTTTCTTTTTGAAATTATTTTTGTGATTTGATTTCTTATGGTGATTTGGACCAAAACCTTTTTTTCTTGTTTAACCTTTGTTAAACTCTTGAAGTGTATTGTTTAGGTTTTTCAGAAATATTTTTATCTTTTATTTCGGAAATATTAATTTCTGTTAATTTGAAAACCTTTTTAATCTGTTCAGTTTGTACACTTCTTATTGGAAATTCTTCATCAGAATATAATTTGTCGGAGTCATTCAAAGTATATGCTACTTTGTGTTTCGTCATTCAAATTATTTTTTGATATCAGAAAATCATTATTGTAAACCCTTTTGTCCTTTTCAACTGTTGGACTTTAAGTGTCAGACTTTGACTTTGACTTTGACTCCTCGGTTTCATCTTTATCTAACACCTGATCGACCACTTTGTTTATTAACTCAGACTCATGATCAGTATCAGACGATGTGAATGTGATGTCAATGTTGTCTGGAAATCCATCTGAAGGTTCAGATTCCCACTTTAAATTGGTTGCCTTTTTTACTCTTTCTGAATTAGGATTTCGTGGAGAATATCCTTCTTCAAGCGGAGGTGGACACTTGGTATAATTGGTACTATGTTTCTTACCAGTATTCTTTTCTTCAGATTTCTTTTCTTCAAACGCTTCCATACCTTCTACTGTAGGGTAAATCCTGTCAATCACGTAAGAAGCACATGAATAACTTTTCAATAACCTGTTTACCCTCTTAGTTTCTATCCTCTGGGTTTCCAATTTTTGTTCAAGTTCAGCACATTTCTCAATGTACTGATTGATGATTTTCTGCTTCGTCATGAACGCTCCATTGAGTGTCTTCATAGCTATCTCTTGTTCATTTCTTGACTTGCTATATTGATTCATAGCTTTGTTTAAAACATCATAAGATTCTTTCAGTCTGTTCATGTTATGAATCAATTTGTTGTTGTGCCTTTTCACAGTATCACAATTTTCACACTTCTCAGGTATCTTTTCAGTATCTGCTTCCTTCTCAACCTTGATAGCTGGAATTTCTTTAACCTGCTTCTTTACTACTCGAACATTTTCCTCAGGTTTGACCTTTTCTTCAACAGTTGCTGCCTTATGATTCTTCTTTTTCGCAGCTTGTCTTTCTTTGATCTCTTCCATTTTACCTGCAAAATACAAATTATACCTATCAGGTGAAAATTCTCTTTTATAATATTCAAGTTTTCGAATTTCTTTACTATCATCATCACTCTCTTCATCTGATGAGTGATCAAAGATTGGTGCTTTTTCTGAAGCCTCTTCTGTTGAAACTGGTTCTTCTTCTTTCTTTTTAGGACTGAATTGCTGAGATTCGTAATAAGCATACGCTATTTCATCTTCAGCAGTTGAATCTTCAAAAATTTGAGCAACAAATGCTTTAGAATCTGAAGTTCTGTTCGGATCATAATGATCCCAATTAAAACATTCTGGAATTCTTTCATCTTCTTGATGAACTAGATAAGCTTTCTTTGAAGGCTCTTCGATCAAATCCTTCCTAGCATGTGAAGTTTGTAACGGTTGTTGTTGATGCGGCTGTAAAGCAATTTGATGATAAATCGCTTTTCGATGATAATCATTGTTGCCGAATGGATTTTGAGCTCCACTTGCTTCGCGATTTGTGCATTCTCGCTTAAAGTGCCCATTCTCCCTGCAACGAAAACAAGTAACTTTAGATTTATCAAAACCTAAAGGTGAAGTTCCAGCATCACGGAAATCATCTCTTCCAGTGATCTGTTTAAACTTCTCAGCTCTTCTCAACACACTAGCCATACACCACTTTATATCCATTAGTTCCATCTCTTCAGCATCAATCTGATCATAATCCTCTTTGGTCAACATTGGATTACCAATCCTTCCGGCTACCAAACTTTCATAAGACTCTAATACAGTCACCAACAAAGACATATGACCTTTGGCAACTTCTTCCGAGAAATTCTGACCATTCTGAAGATGTAATGCAATGTTGCATTATAGTACTTGACCATTATTATTGTATGAGCTTTGCGGTTTAGAATTGGTTGCTGAAAAATTTGGATCAACTGATGGATATGAAGAGAATCCATTATTGTTGTTTGATCCTTGAGATGACCCTCCAGAAGAACTGTTTGCGTTAAGTGCAGTTTCGATCTTTGGTGCAATGTTGGTCTTATCAATCGTACTTCCTTTGTAGTACAGACCAATGTCCTATTCACCATTAGAATTCTTCATTTTCGCCATCTTCCGTTGTTCCATCTCTTGAACTTCGAGTTTTTCAATACACTTGCTCAGCGATAGATTCGCAAATTCACCATTATTCTTCAAAATCATAAGATATGTGCCCCAAACATCTTGTGGTAATGCATCGGCCAACTTTTCAACCCATTCTTCTCTATCTTTCTTGATATCCAATCGCTTCATGTTAACCACCAAATTGCAATATCTTTCTATAATCATTTTGGTGTTTTCAGTTTTCAATCCATGAAATAGATCAAATTCTTTCTTCAAAAGTGATTTTTTGTTCTTTATTATGTCTAAACTTCCAACAAACTTCGTTTTTAGTGCTTTCCACATTGAGTGTGCACTTCCGTTGTGTTGCAATAAGATCAAGATGTCTTCCTTAATGGCTTGTTGCAATATACTGATCATCATCTTTTCACTTTTGTATTTCTGTTTCTCTTTTTCATCTAAATCTTTAATAGCAACAATCTCTCCGTATTCATCAATCGGTCTAACATATCGTTCTTCAACACGTTCCCACGCCTCTAAGTGATTCGCTTGAACCCAATTTTCGAAACATTCCTCCCATCCATTAAACTCCTCGATATTCATGAGCTTAGGCGGTTTTTGCATGGTGCCCATTTCATTCTCTAAGTTCACGTTCTGAGCCATAGTGATCGGGGTAGCAAATGCGTTGTAAAATTCAGAATCCATGTTTCGGTATCAAAAGTTCACAAAAACAGATTGTTCAAACGAGCTGAAAAGTCACGAGTCTTGGAAATCTTCAAATTGTACAAACTGAATACTTTCAAGCGACCTGGTAACACTATGTCTTTGACTAATCAAACCGTGCGAACTGGTGATCTGACTAATCAAACCGTGCGAACTGGTAATACAACTAAACGACCTGATGTGATAATCAACTTGTGCGAACTGAAGTGATTCAACTCGTGCGAACTGAAATGATATCAAACCGTGCGACCTGACTAAGTTTCACACGACCTAGACCTAATTTTCAAGCGACCTGGATGATATTCAAACGATCTGAACAATTCGTGCGACTTGGATGATCAGCTCGTGCGACCTGAAGCAACTTCGAACGATCTGATATGTTTTTCACGCGATTTGGTCAATTTTATCAAGTTTTAGGTTGAATTAGGTCTTGATTTGTTCAAGGATTGATCAAAACATTGTTTTACGTGTTATATGTCAAAATCAGGTCATTTTATCCGTAAATTCATTGAAATTTTGAAGAAAAAATGTAGAAAATGAGTATAAAGAAGTTGTTTTTGAAGAAATCAAGCTGAAATGGTAAGAACTCTTCCTCCTGAGCTTTGATACCACTTGTAGGATCGGTGAATCGATCAAACGAGACGTTCAGAAGAGTTCTCGATCAATACGAAAGGCGGAATCAGACGTATTGATGTTATAGCAGTTGATTTACACTTAGAATCACTTTAACTGTCGATTGTATTGATTTGATAGTGTTTACAGATCGTTCGACACTTCGGCAGCACTTCGTCTCCGGAATCAGAATGTTACAAATGAAGATCCAAGACTCACTATACATAGGAAACCCAGGTCGCATGAACCAGACATGTCCAGGTCGCACGAACTGGTCAGTTCGCACGAACTGGCCAGGTCGCATGAACCTGCTGGTTCAGGCCTGTTTCCCGATTCTTTCGTACAATGTGTCTTAGACTATCTATTCTATTACAAGACTCGATACAAGACGAAGTCAACAGACATATGCACTAACAGTCCTTGGAGTACGGGATGAGTCGGACAAGTTTCTAATGCGTCTTTTTCTCTCTCCTCTCTCTCTTTCTCTCTTCTCTTTCTCTATCTCCTCTCTTCTCTTCTCTTTCTCTCTTCTCTTCTTTTATGTTCTCTTCTAACACTACCCTTTTTATTGTTCTCTTCTAATTATCCAATCTATTATCATATATATTCAACTGTTTGTTTATTAATTAATTTATTGCTATTGTGCAGTTGATATTAAAGGAGGATTCAATAGATGCCGGTGAAGTTAAAGAAAACCGCTGGGAGGTAAGGGACTTCTTTTATGTATATTATGAAATTGATATTAGAGTACCCACAATAACCAATTCTTGCTCGTTTTTAGAGCTACACGTGACCACATTTCTGTTTTTGACTATTATGACTTTAGTTTTTGAAGCCCAGTTTTGATGAACCATTTTGTGCAAGAACTACAAACAAGAAATGGATGGTAGGTGGTAGGTGGTAGGTGGGTGGAGCCAGTGATGCGTCGGGCAAAAGAAGAGAGAGAGAGGAGAGAGAAAGAGAAGAGAAAGAGAGGAGAGAGAAAGAGACGCATTAGAAGCAGGATGCGTCTGGCCCACATGCAAAACGCCACGTATCCAATTTTTATTGAGTGTTTAAAGGGTCTGCATATGGACGCATCCAAGCCGGATGAGTCCCTCCAAAGACGTATGAGGGTGACAAATTTGAAAACAGGTTTGGTCAACAGACATTTTCGTAATTTTCCCTTCAAGTTTTATTCTTTATCTTTATACCCTTTTTCAAGCGGTTTCCTTTATCTTTAAAATTGACGAATTTTATACTTATTGTTTTAAAATCTTGCACGTTATGTCCTTTAACCCTAACCCAGTTAATTTTTTATGTTGAATCTGGTCACATGTTTTACATGTGAGGGCAATTTTGCCATTTTACCTTTTAGAGATTAACTAGAAAAGTACCCGCCGCGTTGCGGTCAGGTACACAGTATTTTTTACATAAGTTCTTTTTTCCTACAGTCACATCTACACATCACACATACAAAAATGGTGGCACTAAATTTGACATATGAGCATATAATATGTTAGAGCGATAAGTGTTCCGAATGAGAAACTTACAGCATATCCTGCAGTTATTGACAGTGTTGTGGGCCTTGAGGCATCCTTGTTTGCATCGTACAGCTCTTTCTTTAGTTTGATGTTGTCCATATCTTGTAATTCTGGAACTATTGCAGATTCTCTTCAAAATTCAAATCCTGGCGAAGTGTCATCTGCATTTACATTTTGAAAATTTCAAAATTTAAATATTGGAAGCCTCTGTTCAAAATATAGAGTGTCTCTGATCACTTCTATTCTGATCATAAATCCTAGTGGATCTGCTGTATCATTTCATTTACATATTTCGAATCAGAATTTAGTTCAAAAGTAAATTAAAAAGGGTCATTTAAATCAAATTAGTAGACCTTGCCAATTGCGGATTTACTATTTATACTATGGGAAATCAAATACGTGATAGTTAAGGACGTTTGTACCTTCAGTATCGCTATTATTTTCTGGTGGATTAAAGGTTAATTCTAGTTTTCTCCATAACTCTTTTACAATAGCAGTCTGTGAAATTCTTGGTCAGTTCCTCGTTTATAGTACCTAAAATCCAACCTTAGACACGATTGTTAGAGTCATAAAAAAAACCAAATTTCTCATATAGGAGATGAAGCAAGTCGTGACTCTCTATGAGGCAAAGCATCTGAGTCTTCCAGATGTTATAGTTGATTTGCCCAGAAATCAAATACGCGAACCGTTTCGAATATGACCGTTTTGACCCGTACCGTTTCGAACAGTGCCGTTTCGAACTGAACCGTTTCGACGCGAACCGTTTCGTCGAGTACCGTTTCGACGTGAACCGTTTCGACCCGTACCGTTTCGACCAATACCGTTTCAAACCGAACAAAATTAACCCTTGATGTACAATCTCTTTTAAAAAAACATTTTTAACCAAACCGACCTGAAACTCGTTCCGACCCGAAACCCGTTCTGACCCGAACCAGTTCCGACCCGAACCCGTTTTGACCCATGACCCGACCCGACCCGTTTGCTAGGTCTAGCTAAAAGTATGTATGAAGTGTGTTTGTTGATGAGCAAGCAAAACCCTAATGACTGACTGTATAATCTATTTCTTAATCTACATAAGACGTTAAAACCATTAGCAAAGGAACATGCTCCAATGTCAGTTGTCAGACGGCCAAATTTTAGGTCCAGAGTTGAAATTTGAAATTGAAGCATCGAATCCCCAAGGTTAATAACAAACAACAAACTCTAAATTAGTCCTAAACAAACATCGCTTGTGAAATAGGACATAACAAACCATTATCAAACAAACATGCTCCAATATGAGATGTCAAATGGCCTAATTTCTAGCTTCAAATTGAGTACCAAAGGTCAATAACCAACATTAAACTCTACAAAACGTGATAGAAACGAATATTTACTAACACCAAACTTGAATTGATTTTATGATCTACTACAGCTCCTCAATCTGAATATACAGGTCGAAATTCAAAAGCAAATTTCATGTTTAGAAAACAGAGAAAACGCACATCTACGGTAACGGTTTAATATGAGAGAGGGAGATGAATTTCACCTGTTATTGGATAGATTAAAGTATGATTGAACGGTTTGGAACCCTCGATTTGTCGGAACTCGCCACTACCAACTCTGAACCCTCGAATTTTCACCGGAAACCCCTAGACTTGATGACTTCGGTTCTGTAGGTGTAAGGAGAGCACGCATCTGGAGCCGGTCGTCGGTGACTCACCGTTCCGCATCTCTGTTTCTCTCTCTTGCTGCTCTCTCTCTTTCTTCCCTTTCCCTTTCTTTGTCTCTGCGTCTCACATACAAAGTGGTGATGAGCCATGTGTAATATAGAAAGTACCACCATATTGAAGAGCTATTGTACAATAACATAAAGCACATACAACTCATTAAACACAGGTTACAACTCTCATTGCACAAGAATGTTGAAAATTAGAGTATTATATAATAATATAAATAACTAAACTTTTATCAAAAAACACTTTAAAATAATAGATTAAAAAAATAATTATCTTTCTACTCCATCTATTTTCCTCTTCCTCTGTATTTTCATCCAACCACCACACAACCTCCTTGTAACATCATAACCTCCTTCCACAACCACCTGTTTCCACCATCACCACCCATTCACCCACCACCGCATCATCCACCACCAAACCATAACCGTCAACCTGTTTAAGAATCGCCAGCCACCACTTTTCTTCTCTCTCTAGAACAAACAAACAACTGATAGATTCACTACATAAATGCTTCAAAATCACAGAAACTAAAAGAATTCAACACACATTCATCATCAAATCATGCCAAAATCACAGAAGCTCCGGCCCTTAATTATTGTTTATAGAACCTCGATGAAGGATACTGTTTACAGATCGGCCTTTTACACGGGATCAGATTGTTTTGAGATGGATTTGATGCGATTAGTATTGATTCAGGTGCAGAAAGATGATGATTTAAGAATCAAGGTTAGGGTTTCAGTTATCAAATTAGTTTTCTGTTTCTTGATTTTAACGAATTTGGATTCATTTGAGATGGAAAGAGGTAGATAAAAGATTTGAATTATTTGTAAATCGGCCTTTTAACGAGGTTAATAGAAAGATGCAGGTCATGTGTTGTCTGAATTGTTTGATTTTAGGTTTAGATAAAGAGATAGAGAGGCGATGGAAAGAGAGTGAGGAGAGATAAATGGTTCTTTTTGTTGTTGATTTAGGTTTAGAACTCAGAGAGAGAGAGAGAGAGGTGATGGAGTGAGAGAGAGAGTTAGGAGAGAGAAGGGGGTTTTATATTAGATTTTTTTTTGTTTTTCTAATTTGTGTATTAAAAAAGGTAAAAAGACTACTCTGCCCTTATATGGTGTCCATGTATCCTGATTTAACAGAGAAATCTAACGCAGTTAGCGTTAATGTCACAACCCCCGTCCCCTATCTACCCGGGAACGGGCGGCCGCGGCCAGTTTCAGTGGTATCGGTGTTTATCAGTTTGGCAGCGGAAATTTACATCAGGACTGTAGTTAAGAAATATTTTATCAGAGTAAAATACCACACTTTTATAATATTAAACACATGGGAAATTCCCAAGTTTCAAGTACACATATTTTATAGGGATAAACCCTATTTTATTTAACAAAACATCTTCTTTATTTTAGGTAACTTTATAGCCACTTTTCCAAGCCTTTAGTGCTCTCCAGCTGGCTTCTAATTTGGCTTTCACATTTTGTTACCTGAAACGCGTTTTAAAACATTTTGTCAGTGGGAAATACTGGTGAGTGAATCCCAGTTTAATCAAGACAAGTTTTATCCTTGTACAGTATTGAGGGCAATCAGCAATTACATTTGTTTATTTATTCTACCTTAATTACCACCCACGGTACTGTCGACCCGACTTGTGGTCATGTTACTACTCACAGTGTAGTAACAAATTTTGTATACAAAACCCCAACATACCGAAGATAATTGTAGAATTACAAATACTCAATCACTGTTTAATTATAATGAGCATTGAGGTTTTGTAAAACAGTTTGCAAAAAGGTTTACAAAAAGGAGATTACTCACAAAAGGTTTATAAAAAGAGAAATCACTCACATTGCTAGTTTAGACTTTTCCTGATGGTTTCCTGGTTATAATCTAATAATTTAAACAATGCACATGCGTTAGTATCATAACCCAATATTTACATTAGTAATACCCTCCCCGAGACAGAACTCCAACGACTACGTCGGGCAGAACCTCGACAGCCGTTACGGAGCACTAGATCAATCGAGCAGCGTATCTAATACGTAACCGGGGTTATAATACTTACAA
The DNA here is from genome assembly GCA_030545235.1 of Helianthus tuberosus. NCBI lineage: Eukaryota > Viridiplantae > Streptophyta > Magnoliopsida > Asterales > Asteraceae > Helianthus > Helianthus tuberosus. Next base: position 142,586,154 of record CM060402.1, on the reverse strand, counting down.
CGAGGCTGAACTTCGTTAATTAGGGGGTATAATACCTGATTATAGCTTATTTTCTACAGAAATTCGAGAGAGAGATTTTGAGTTTGAACGATGTAAACTGAAGGCTGATCGTCTCTATTTATAGGGCTGATTATCTGGTTTGTCACGCCCCGCGTAGACTTCCTCTAAGGGCTTCGCGGCCCGTGAGGTAGGTCAGGTAGGCCCTAGCCTTGACTCGTCACACATATAGACTCGACACGAAACGTGACACGTGGCAGCTCCGGGTGAGGCTGCGTAGCCTAGTGGTCGCGGCCCGCGTAGCCCGAAGAGAGTGTCTTCGAGGCCCGCGAGCGACCTGCAGATTTTGTTTTTATTTTTATTTTAATTATATAAAGGTATTTAAGGTCATATCCCGTATTCGGGGCGTATAGGAATATATTAGGGGTATCGAAAATAATTTTGGAGGTTTGTTATATCCTCCCCACCTTAATTAAGAACTCGGCCTCGAGGTCTACTGGAATAGGTGTGGATATTTCCTTAGCATTTCTGATTCTAGCTCCTATGCGTATTCTGGTCCTCTCTTGGAATCCCACTTTACTTTGACTAGAACTAGTCTTTTGTGTTTGAGATTCTTGACCTTCCTGTCTTCAATCTGTAGAGGCTTTTCTACGAACTTAAGTTTTTCATTGACTTCTATATCCTTAAGAGGAACTACCAATGATTCATCAGCTAAGCACTTTTTGAGATTGCATACATGAAATACATCATGTATTCCTGCCATTTCCTCTGGCAGTTGTAGTTGATAAGCTACTAGTCCTATTCTTCTAATAATCTCAAAAGGTCCAACATACCTGGGGCTTAGTTTTCCTCTTTTGATGAATCTTACCACTCCTTTCCAAGGAGAGACTTTTAACAAAACTTTATATCCTACTTGAAATTCCAGTGGCTTTCGTCTGTTATCAGCATAACTCTTCTGTCGATCGCGTGCTGCTTTCAGTCGTTCCTTGACTTGAATGATTTTGTCTGTGGTTTCTTGTACTATTTCTGGCCCAGACAGTTGCTTTTCTCCAATCTCTGCCCAACAGACTGGAGTTCGGCACTTTCGTCCATAAAGTGCTTCGAATGGTGCAGCATTGATATTGGTATGATAGTTGTTAGTGTAAGAAAATTCTATTAATGGTAGATGATCGTCCCAATTACCTCTAAAATCAATTACACAAGCTCTAAGCATATCTTCCATCGTCTGAATCGTCCTTTCGCTTTATCCGTCCGTTTGTGGATGATAAGCGGTGCTTAGATTTAGCTTGGTTCCCATTGCTTTTTGGAAACTTGTCCAAAAATGAGAAGTAAAACGGCTATCTCTATCAGAAACAATTGATAAAGGAATTCCATGTAATGAAACTATTTCATTTACATATAATTTGGCTAACTGTTCCATACCGAATGTTTCCTTCATTGGTAAGAAATAAGCAGACTTCGTTAACCTATCTACAATCACCCAGATTGTATTATTACCTTTTCTCGTCTTGGGTAATTTGGTAACAAAGTCCATTGTTATCAATTCCCATTTCCATACTGGCATTTCTAATTGTTGCAGCAAACCTGAGGGTTTCTGATGTTCAGCTTTGACCTGTGAACAAGTTAAACACTTGGCAACATAAGCTGCTATATCTTTTTTCATTCTTATCCACAAGAAATTCTTTCTTAAATCCTGATACATCTTATCACTTCCAGGATGTATCTATTTAGACTTATGGGCTTCTTCTAATATTTGGTGGCTTAGGTTTCCTAATTTAGGTATCCACATCATTTTCTTATGGAATCTCCAAATTCCATCTGTTCCTTGTTTTAGTTCTTTAATCATACCCTTCAATTTCTCAGTATCGTCCTTGATAACTGATTCATGTGCTTCTCTAATTTGTTCATTTAAGTCTACTTGCATATTTAGTTTAAGGGAACGTACTCTTTTTGACTTTTCATAATACTTTTGACTTAAAGCATCAGCAACTACGTTGGCTTTTCCTTCATGATACTGGATATTGCAATCATAATCGCTAAGAAATTCCATCCAGCGTCTCTGTCTCATATTTAGCTCTTTTTGCCCAAAAATGTATCTTAAACTCTTATGGTCAGTGAAGACAACGAATTTATTTCCATATAAATAGTGTCTCCAAATTTTAAGGGCAAAAATTATAGCTCTTAACTCTAAATCATGTGTTGTATAATTTTCTTCATGATTCTTAAGTTGTCTAGAAGCGTAGGCTATAACCTTCTGGCGTTACATCAACACACATCCATAACCTAACTTAGAAGCGTCACAATAGACTTCAAAGTCTTCAATTCCTTCTGGTAACGCTAGTATGGGTGCGTTGGTTAATCTTTGCTTAAGAATTCTAAATGCTTCTTCTTGTTTTGATCCCCATTCAAACTTAATAGATTTACGGGTTAGCTTAGTCAAGGGAAAGGCTATTCTAGAAAAATCTCGAATAAATCTTCTATAATAACCGGCCAATCCTAGAAAACTTCTAACCTCTGTTGGTGACTCAGGGACTTTGCATTTAGTAATTGCCTCAATCTTTGTGGAATCCACATGAATTCCTTCATGGTTTACTAGATGTCCAAGAAACTGTATCTCCTCTAACCAAAATTCACATTTTGAAAATTTAGCATAAAGCTTTTCTTTTCTCAGTAAATTTAAAAGTGTATGTAGATGCGCTGCATGTTCCTCTTTACTTTTAGAGTAAATCAGAATATCATCTATAAAGACAATTATGAATATATCCAAATATGGATTACATATTCGGTTCATCATGTCCATAAATGCGGCTAGGGCATTGGTTAAACCAAATGGCATGACAGTAAATTCATAATGGCCATACCTTGTTCTGAAAGCGGTCTTAGGAATGTCCTCATCCTGCACCTTTAATTGACGATATCCTGAGCGTAAGTAGATCTTTGAGAAAAATCGAGCTCCTTGCAGTTGGTCAAACAGATCATCGATTCTCGGTAATGGGTACCGATTTTTAATCGTGACCTTATTTAATTCACGGTAATCAATGTACAAACGCATTGATCCGTTTTTCTTTTTAACGAACAATATCGGTGCTCCCCATGGCGATGAGCTTGGCTGTATGAATCCTTTCTCTAACAGTTCGTCTAACTGTTTCTTTAATTCTTGCATTTCTGCAGGTGCCAAACGGTAGGGTGCTTTGGCAAGTGGTGCTGTTCCTGGTAACAGATGAATTCTGAATTCGACTTCCCTGTCTGGCGGTAGTCCTGGTAGTTTTTCTGGAAATACATCTGAAAACTGAGATACTACAGGGATATCTTTTAATTCTTTTCCTTCAGTGTTAATGATTATGGAAATCATATACACTATTGATCCTTTTCTTGCGCAACTTGCAGTTTTCATCACAGAGATGAATTTTGTGCATCTAGTTGGCTTATATCCTTTAATTGTGATCTTTTCACCTTTCGGTGAATTTACTTGTATTGGCTTTTGATCACATAGAATACTGGCTTTATTGGCTTTTAACCAATCCATTCCTAATACAATATCAAATCCTGCCAGATTCATTGGATAAAGATTTTCAATAAACCTTTGATTCAAAATTTCTATTCTTGCTCCCTGCAAGATTTCAGAAATTTTAATGGTTTCTCCATTCGCGGTTTCTACTAGACACTCTTGTTGGAGTTTAGTTAATGGTTGATTGAGAATTTTGCAGAATGAAGTATTAATAAAACTTTGGTTCGCACCAGAGTCAAATAATACTTTAGCAAAACCATCATTAACTAAAAACGTACCGGCAATCACGTCTGGGACCATCTTTGCTTCTTCTGCAGTCAAAACAAATGCTCTAGCATTTTTAGTAGTCATGTTATTCATGGCTAGAGCTTGTTTCGGATAATTCGTCCTGATATGTCCTTTTTCTCCACAGTTGAAGTACACTCCATTACTGGGTTTCTTCCTACAATCTTCCTCCTTGTGTCCTAGTATCTTGCAGTAGTTGCAGTAGGTGGAGCATCTTCCGGAATGCTTCTTCTTACAGCTTTGCAGTAAGGTGTAGAGGTAGAACCTATATTTTTCCCACGGTTGGAATTACCGTAGCGAAATTCCTGGGTAAGCCTTTGAGCTAGGTTCCTCCTTTGGTTTTCTTCTTGTGTACGTACCAGTTCATTAGTCAAGGTGTTTGCTAGTTCTACCAATTCTTCTATGGTTGGTGGTCTAGCTGCCTTGACTACATGCCTAATCTCACCAATTAATCCCCAGATGTAACGAGAGATTAACACTGGTTCTGGTGATGCTAGGGTTGGCACTATTCTAGCATATTCAAAGAATGTAGTAGTGTAACCCTTGCTGTCTACTCCAGTCATTCTAAGGTTTAAGAATTTATTAGCAATCTGCTCCTTTTCATTAGGAGGGCAGAATTTCCTTTCCACCATATTCTTAAACTCAATCCATTCCATACTATAAACCCTATCATTTCCCCTAGACTGGAGGATAGTGTTCCACCATTCTAGAGCTGCATTCTTAAACAAGTTGGAAGCAAACATGATTTTATCTTCTTCTGCGCACTTGCTTATTTTTAAGACTGCCTCAGTCTTTTCTAACCAGCGTAGAGCTGCAATGGCCCCTTCATTGCCCGAGAATTCTATTGGTTTGTAAGACCATAATTCTTTGTAAGAACAACCATAAGACATGGTCCTTCTTCTTTTTGGAATTGACAATTGAAGAAATGGCCCATTGTTCACGCTGTGTTCAGGTTCAGTATGTGTTCGCTTACTTCCACTATTACTTTTATTATTATCCGCGTCTCTAACATGTTGGATAATAGATGGCAGGGCATCTCTAATTCCTTGGGTTACTATGTGTCGAATGACACTGTTATTTATCTGGTTTTCATTATTCTGGTTTTCCCGATTTGCATTGTCAGCCATCTGGATTTTAAACATTTACCAAGTATTAATATCATGAAATAATATTGGATGCAATTAATCACACGATAACACATTGATCCAAAATCGTCGTCATTGCGACATTTACTCTATTTTATATTATGCATCTCTATCTATTACAAACCATAACTGAAAATGAAAATACAATACTAGTATGCATCAATAAGGTTATCTATCTTAGTTTGGAAAATATTATATATATATATATATATATATATATTTTTAAACATACCACCACCACCACCACCACCACCACCACCACCACCACCACCACCACCACCACCACCACCACCACCACCACCACCACCACTACCACCACTACCACCACTACCACCACTACCACCACTACCACCACTACCACCACTACCACCACTACCACTACTACTACCACTACTACCACTACTACTACCACTACTACCACTACTACCACTACCACTACCACTACGACTACCACTACGACTACCACTACGACCACCACTACGACCACCACTACTACCACTACCACCACTACCACCACTACTACCACTACTACCACTACTACCACTACCACTACCACTACCACTACCACTACCACTACCACTACCACTACCGCTACCGCTACCGCTACCGCTACCACTACCACTACTATCATCCAGTATTGCATATTACGCTCGTCATATTTCCAGACGAGTCGTTCCCCTATTTGTCTCATCCTCTCACTTCCTTCTAGGATTTCCTCACCAAAGGTTCGGAGTTCCTGTAGGTTCTCAGTATTCATGGGTGGGGCTGGGGCTGGAATCGGTTCAGGAAACTGGGGCATGGGTTCTTCCTAAGGATACGGGTTCTCTAGAATTTCCCTGATATATTGGTCATTATCATAATAGGGATCTAGAGGGTCAAGGTCTGGGTAAGGTCCTACTAGATCTTGCATGGGCTCCTCTACCAGGATTGGGTAACGCTGCTGGTAATCCATGTGTTCGTCAAACCACGGGTCGTAGTCTGGTGGAGGGGGTGCTGGAATTCTAGGGATTTCAACTGGGTCTAAGTCAGGTAGTGGGTTCTGGTCAGTTGGGTCAATCTCTACTTCCATGGATTGTGTCGGGAACAACTGCAGTGGTTGGGGTGCTATGAGTTGTTCTAGATTAGGGTCGGCAGCGGTGGTAGCTAATATGTGGAAATTAGCTAATCTCCTATTAAGTATGTCCTAAGTTTGCACATTCATTTCCCTATTGGCCGTTGCTAAGGCCCTTTACTGTTGCAATTTCCTCATCCTCTTTCTACGCTCATGAGCTCCTCTGCTAAACCATCCTCTCTTCTTGGGAGGGAATGGTTCTTCAGATTGTGCCTTGAACACGAAAATCCCTTCTTCGGTATCAGTCGAATACCCCGAGGGGGTAGACTGCGAAGAGGTTCCTTCATCCCTAGGAGAGTAGGACAACTGACGGTAAGTGTCCGAAGGTCCTTGATCACTCATACTGTAAACTAACAAATTGTCAAATAACACAAAATAATAATATACACGTATGCACATAATTTCATTTATTATTTCCTAACAATTTTATAATTTCGATGTCAGCAGAACACCTCTTTGGTTGAAATCAGTGGCTAAGCTCTGATACCACCTTCTTTTGCAACCCCCGTCCCCTGTCTACCCGGGAACGGGCGGCCGCGACCAGTTTCAGTGGTATCGGTGTTTATCAGTTTGGCAGTGGAAATTTACATCAGGACCGTAGTTAAGAAATATTTTATCAGAGTAAAATACCACACTTTTATAATATTAAACACATGGGAAATTCCCAAGTTTCAAGTACACATATATTTATAGGGATAAACCCTATTTTATTTAACAAAACATCTCCTTTATTTTAGGTAACTTTATAGCCACTAGTGCTCTCCAGCTGGCTTCTAATTTGGCTTTCACATTTTTTTAACCTGAAACGCGTTTAAAAACATTTTGTCAGTGGGAAATACTGGTGAGTGAATCCTAGTTTAATCAAGACAGGTTTTATCCTTGTACAGTATTGAGGGCAATCAACAATTACATTTGTTTATTTATTCTACCTTAATTACTACCCACGATACTGTCGACCCGACTTGTGGTCATGTTACTACTCACAGTGTAGTAACAAATTTTGTATACAAAACCCCAACATACCGACGATAATTGTAGAATTACAAATACTCAATCACTGTTTAATTATAATGTAAAGCATTGAGGTTTTGTAAAACAGTTTGCAAAAAGGTTTACAAAAAGGAGATTACTCACAAAAGGTTTATAAAAAGAGAAATCACTCACATTGCTAGTTTAGACTTTTCCTGATGGTTTCCAGGTTATAATCTAATAATTTAAACAATGCACATGCGTTAGTATCATAACCCAATATTTACATTAGTAATACCCTCCCCGAGACAGAACTCCAACGACTACGTCGGGCAGAACCTCGACAGCCGTTACGGAGCACTAGATCAATCGGGCAGCGTATCTAATACGTAACCGGGGTTATAATACGTACAACGAGGCAGAACTTCGTTAATTAGGGGGCATAATACCCGATTATAGCTTATTGAAGGGGTAAGGTCCCAAAAACCTCATAATAAGTACTTGGGACCATACCACAACCTTGCTTTTCAGCCTTTTTACCTTGCGCGGCCGCGCACTGGTCTTACAAAAGAAAGGCTTAAGAAACAAGCAACAGCCAACACTTGCGCGCCAAAAGGAAATCATAAGTCCTTGCGCTTTCTCCCACAAGCAAAGGATGAAAATCCTAGATTAAACACGTCCGCTCAATATCCAGACTTGGATATTATTTACCCAGACTTGGGATTTATTTATTCAGCTGATTCCACACGATAAGGAGTCACACCAGATTACAGCAGTAATCTTCTAGAAGGGATTCAATCGTGCACCACTAAGACGGTTATAGCCGTCTGGACACGTGTCGCCACCTCAGGCCTCCCTGAAATCACCACGATAGCATGTAATTGGAGAGTAATCTCCACTTGATCACGTTACACGTGGCAAAACCCCAGCCATCGATCTAAGCCACGATCCATGTGCACTCACGTCGGATCAAGAAGCTTGACGGAAGAAAATGTAACCGCTTACGGGGTTAGCATCTTCCGTCAACTTTTCACTAACTGGTTTTCCCGCCCAAAGACTCCCGGTTATAAATACGAGAACTGTTCAGGTATGAAATTCAAGTTACACACACTTCTCAAATACATATTCTTCTTCATAACCCATACTTATTCTCACACCGGAGTCGGGTCAAGGAGAGAACCCCTTTCTCCCCTTGGCGAGGCTAACGGTGCTTCTTTTTTTGCAGAGTTATCGGAGAAGGAGATCAATAGTAACGTATCAAACGAGAGAGAACAACCATTTTTATGCAGATCCAAACCCCCTAGATATTACGATCCAGGTCGTTTATCTAGTGTTTTTTCATTGGCGCCCACCGATTTTTCTGTCTCATCTAATTTTCTCTCGATTTTTGATCTACCTTGTTGATTCCATTTGCGTATGGAAGAAACGTCGTCTCATCGGCAAACTGGCCCTCGGCCAAATGTCGTAAACAATTTTCAGGTTGAAGGAATTCCAGAGGATGCCTCAGATGACAATGAGGTTCAGTCCAATCGAGTAAATGAACCTGTCACTCCAGGGGTGCTACCAGAAAACCCTGTTCACTCAATTCTGCCTCCAGGAGAAACCCCAATCTCCTGGTACGTTAGATCTCAAGGGGCTCTGAATGCAGTATACACACAGCTGTGTGCTCAAACTGCTCCCTTAACCCAATCTCGAAGGCCAGGATCTCGTGCTAATGCTTCTCAACGGGAAGATTTATCCCACGAAAATACAGAAGTTTATTCCAGATCCACATCTGTCGCAACCCCCGATCCCTAAGTCCCGGGAACGGGCGGACGCAATCACAGAGTTTTGGTGGTATTATGGTTGTTTAATCTCGCAGCGGATTTACATCAGGACCGTAGTTAGGAAATGTTTATCAGAGTAAAACCACCATAATTGATATTAATAAACACATGGGCAAAACGCAAGTTTCTTATTACAATACATTTATAGGGATAAACCCTATCTTATTGAATTTAAAACATCGTTTATTAGGTAACTTTTATAGCCACATTATCCCCAAGCCTTTAGTGCTCTCCAGCTGGCTTTATACTAATTGGCTGTCACATTGGGTTACCTGAAACGCGTTTTAAAAACATTTGTCAGTCGGAAATACTGGTGAGTAAATCCCAATTTAATCAAGAAACATTTTATCAATTAAAACAATATCGAGGACGATTACAATGTTTATGTCTACACAATTACTCCATTTGGTACTATCAATCCACTGACTTGTGGGTCATATTACACATTGGCTAACTCATTGTCCAATGGTAACGTACTGTCATACTCGACTTACTACTCGCAGGTAGTACAAATTTTGTATACAAAACCCCAACATACCGGCAGTAATTGAAGACTACAAAGACTCAATCACCGCTTAATCGCATTGTAAAACAATTAAGGTTTTGTAAATTATTTCAAAAACATTAACAAAAAGAGGATAAACTCACATTGCTATCTTAGGCTTTTCGTAAGGGTTTCCTGGATATAATCTATAATTTATACAAATGTACATTGGTTAGTATCATAACCCTTTGAAAATATTAATGATACCCTCCCCGAGACGGCATTCCAACAACTACGTCGGGCAGAACCACGACAGTTGTTACGGAACCCTAAATCAATCGGGTAGCGTAACTATTACGAAACTGGGGTTATAATACTTACAACGGAGCAGAACCTCGCTAATTAGGGGTATAATACCCGTGTATTATAACTTCTCTACAGAAATTGTGATTTGAGATTGAAATGTGAGCGACGAAAAACGTAAACTGATGAGTTCTATATATAGTGCTGATATCTGACTTCCAGGCGGCCCGCGTAAGGTAAGGCTAAGCCTTACGCGGCCCGCGTCAAACCGAGGGTCAACGCATAGCTTATCCGGATCATCACTAGACTTGACACGATGACGACACGTGTCAGCTCAGGATGCATCCGCGTTTCACGATCTCTAGCGGACCGCGTAAGTGTAAGCTTAGGCTTACGCGGCCCGTATCAACTTAAAGAAATCAGCGGAGTCCGGTATCAACATTGACACCGCCCGCGTAAGATGTTGGGGTGGTCTACGCGGCCCGCCTCAACTCAATTTTTCTTATTTTTGATTTATTATATATGTTAAAACATAATTCGGGCTCGGTTTTCACATACGGAGTGTAATATAAGACATATTGGGACAATTTACAATATACCAGAGTGTCATAATATTTATGAGGGTGTTGGTTTTACCGAGGGTTGTTACATTCTCCCCACCTTATTTAGAACTCGTCCTCGAGATCTACTGGAATAAATGCGGATATTTTCTTTGCATTTCAGACTCGAGTTCCCATGTATACTCAGGTCCTCTTTTGGAGTCCCACTTCACTTTGACTAGAACTAGTCTCTTATGTTTGAGATTCTTGACTTTTCTGTCTTCAATCTGTAGAGGTCTTTCTACAAACTTAAGTTGTGCATTTACCTCTATATCCTTAAGAGGTACTATCAATGATTCATCAGCTAAACACTTTTTAAGATTTGATACACGAAATACATCATGTATTCCTGCCATTTCCTCTGGCAGTTGTAGCTGATAGGCTACAGGTCCTATTTTTCTAATAATCTCAAAAGGTCCAACATACCTGGGACTTAGCTTTCCCCTTTTTTTGAATCTTACTACTCCTTTCCAAGGAGAGACTTTCAATAATACTTTATCTCCTTCTTGAAATTCCAATGGCTTGCGTCGGTTATTGGCATACCTCTTTTGTCGATCACGTGCTGCTTTCAGTCGTTCCTTGACTTGAATAATCTTGTCAGTTGTTTCTTGCACTATCTCAGGTCCAGATAGTTGCTTTTCCCCAATTTTTTCCCAACAGACTGGGGTTCGACACTTTCATCCATAAAGTGCTTCAAATGGTGCAGCATTTATACTTGTGTGGTAACTATTATTATAAGAAAATTCTATTAAAGGTAAGTGCTCATCCCAATTACCTCCGAAATCAATTACACGGGCTCTAAGCATATCTTCCATTGTTTGAATTGTCCTTTCGCTTTGTCCATCCGTTTGTGGATGATAAGCTGTGCTTAACTTTAACTTGGTTCCCATTGCTTTTTGGAAACTTGACCAAAAATGAGATGTAAATCGACTATCTCTATCAGAAACAATTGATAAAGGAATGCCATGTAAAGAAACAATTTCATTTACATACAATTTAGATAATTGTTCCATACTAATTGTTTCCTTCATTGGTAAGAAATGAGCTGACTTAGTTAGCCTATCTACAATCACCCAGATTGTATCATTTCCTTTCTTAGTTTTGGGTAATTTAGTAACAAAATCCATTGTTATTAATTCCCATTTCCAAACTGGCATTTCTAATTGCTGTAACAAACCTGAGGGCTTCTGGTGTTCAGCTTTAACTTGTGAACAAGTTAAACATTTAGAAACATAGGCTGCTATGTCCTTCTTCAGTCCTATCCACCAGAAATTTTTCCTTAAATCCTGGTACATTTTATCACTCCCTGGATGCATCGTATACTTAGATTTATGGGCTTCTTCTAATATACGATGACGTAGATTTCCTAATTTAGGTATCCACATTCTCTTTTTATGGAATCTCCAAATTCCATCTATTCCTTGTTTTAATTCTTTCAACATACCTTTTAACTTTTCAGAATCATCCTTGATTACTGATTCTTGTGCTTCTCTTATTTGATCATTTAAATCTACTTGTAGATTTAATTTAAGAGAACGTACCCTTTTTGGCTTTTCATGATACTTTCGACTTAAAGCATCTGCTACTACATTTGCTTTTCCTTCATGATACTGAATATCATAATCATAGTCACTAAGCATTTCCATCCAACGTCTTTGTCTCATATTCAACTCTTTCTGCCCAAAAACATACCTTAGACTCTTATGATCGGTAAACACAGTGAACTTACTACCATAAAGGTAATGTCTCCAAATCTTAAGAGCAAAAATTATAGCTCCTAATTCTGGATCATGGGTGGAATAATTCTCTTCATGACTCTTAAGTTGTCTAGATGCGTAAGCTATAACCCTTTGTCGTTGCATCAATACACATCCATAACCTAATTTAGAAGCATCACAGTAGACTACAAAGTCTTCATTTCCTTCTGGTAATGCTAGTATGGGTGTATGGGTTAATCTTTGCTTAAGAATTCTAAAGGCTTCTTCTTGTTTTAATCCCCATTCAAACTTAACAGATTTACAGGTTAACTTAGTTAAAGGAATGGCTATTCTAGAAAAATCTTGAATAAATCTTCTATAATAACCGGCCAATCCTAAGAAACTTCTAACCTCGGTTGGTGACTCAGGGGTTTTCCATTTAGTAATTGCCTCAATCTTTGTTGGATCTACATGAATTCCTTCATGATTGACTAGGTGTCCAAGGAATTGTACCTGTTCTAACCAAAATTCACACTTAGAAAACTTAGCATAAAGCTTTTCCTTTCTTAACAGACTTAAAAGTGCGTGCAAATGCTTTGCACGATCCTCTTTACTCTTAGAGTAAATTAGAATATCATCTATAAAAACAATTATGAATTTATCCAAATATGGCTTACATATTCGGTTCATCATGTCCATAAATGCAGCTGGGGCATTGGTTAAACCAAATGGCATGACAGTAAATTCATAATGGCCATACCTTGTTCTAAATGCGGTTTTAGGAATATCCTCTTCCTGTACCTTTAATTGATGATATCCTGATCTTAAATCGATTTTAGAGAAAAATCTAGCTCCTTGTAGTTGATCAAACAGATCATCGATTCTCGGTAATGGGTAGCGATTCTTAATCGTAACCTTGTTTAATTCACGGTAGTCAATGCACATACGCATTGATCCGTCCTTCTTTTTAACAAACAGTATCGGCGCTCCCCATGGCGACGAACTTGGTTGTATAAATCCTTTCTCTAATAATTCATCTAATTGTTTCTTTAATTCTTGCATTTCAGCGGGTGCCAAACGATAGGGTGCTTTGGCAATCGGTGCTGTTCCTGGTATTAGATGAATTCTGAATTCAACTTCTCTGTCGGGTGGTATTCCTGGTAATTCTTCTGGAAATATATCTGAAAACTGAGATACTACTGGAATATCTTTTAAATCCTTTCCTTTAGTGTTAGTGATTATGGAAATCAAATACACTATAGAACCTTTTCTCATACAACTTGCAGTTTTCATCACAGATATAAACTTAGTTGACCTATAAGGTTTATCTCCTTTAATTGTGATCGTTTTACCTTTTGGCGAATTTACTTGAATTAACTTTTGATCACATAAAATATTGGCTTTATTGGCTATTAACCAATCCATTCCTAATATAACATCAAATCCTACCAGATTCATGGGATAAAGATTTGCAATAAATTTCTGATTTAAAATTTCTATTCTTGCTCCCTGCAAGATTTCAGAAATTCTAACAGTTTCTCCATTGGCTGTCTCTACTAAGCATTATAGTGGTAGTTTAGTTAATGATTGATTTAAAATTTTGCAAAATGATGTATTAATAAAACTTTGGTTTGCACCAGAGTCAAATAATACTTTAGCAAAGACATCATTAACTAAAAACGTACCAGCTATGATATCTGGAATCATCTTGGCTTCATCTGCAGTCAGAACAAATGCTCTAGCATTTTTAGTATTCTTGTTGTCTGCAGTTGGGGCCAATTTCGGACAGTTTGTCCTGATATGACCTTTTTCTCCACAGTTGTAGCAAAATCCATTACTGTACTTCCTCTTGCAATTTTCTTCCTTGTGTCCTGACATCTTGCAATAATTGCAGAGATTGGAGCATTTTCCCGAATGCTTTTTCTTGCAAACCTTGCAGTAGGGTGCAGAGGTAGAACCCATATTCCTACGATTTCCGGAACGGAATTCTTGTGTAAGCCTTTGGGTTAAGTTCCTCCTCTGATCTTCTTCTCTAGTACGGACTAATTCATCAGTCAAGGTATTTGTTAATTCTACAGCTTCTTCTATATTTTGAGGTCTAGCTGCCTTGACTATATGTCTTATTTCTCCAATTAATCCCCAAATATAACGGGAGATTAACACTGGTTCTGGTGAAGCAAGAGTTGGCACTATTCTAGCATATTCAAAGAATATTTTAGTGTATCCCTTACTATCCACACCAGTCATCCTAAGGTTTAGGAATTTGTTTGCTATCTGTTCCTTTTCATTAGGTGGGCAGAATTTTCTTTCTACCTTATTCTTAAATTCTTCCCATTCCATATTGTAGGTTTGATCACTTCCTCTTGTCTGGAGGATAGTGTTCCACCATTCTAGTGCTGCATTCTTAAACAGATTAGAAGCAAACAGTATTTTATCTTCTTCGACACACTTGCTTATCCTTAAGACTGCTTCAGTTTTCTCTATCCAGTGTAAGGTTGCAATGGCCCCTTCATTGCCCGAGAATTCCATTGGTTTACAAGACCAGAATTCCTTATAAGAACAACCATAAGGCATGGTTCTTCTTCTTTTGGGAATGGGCATTTGAAGTATAGGTCCATTGTTCACGCTATGCTCTGGTTCACTTGGTCGCTTACTGCTATGCTTACTTTTGTTATCAGTCTCCTTAACAGTTTGAAGAATAAAAGGCATTGCATCTATAATTCCCTGTGCTACTATGTGTTGGATAGCACTATTATCCACTTGATTGTTATTGTTATTGATGCTTGGATTTTCATTAACCACGTTAATGTTACTCTGGTTATCATTATTCAGATTTCCTTGATTTCCTTCGTCGGCCATCTGAATTTTAAACAATTACCCCATATTAATATCACAATTAGTATCTAATATAGTAAATCACATGACACGCATTTTTGCCAAAAGCGTCGATCATTGCGACTATACTCTTTTCATATACTATGCGTCTATTACACACTAGTACAGAAATACAAAAAAAAAATTATACTAATAATACTATGCATCCGTACACACATATTTTATTTTATTTTATTTTATTATATTATTATTACTACCTTCGTTTCACCATCTCATTCACGGATATGGATTTATCCAAAAATCCATATTGCGCTCATCGTATTTCCATACGAGACGCTCTCCCACCTGACGCATTCTCTCACTGATTTCTAAAATTTCCTCCCCGAAAGTCCTAAGTTCTTGAACGTTTTCTGCACTCATTGGGGTGCAGGTTCTCGGACTGGGTTTGGAATCTGGGGTACGGTTTCCTGATATGGGGGTGACAATTCCTGAAATTGGTAAGGATCCTCTAAAATCTCCCTAATATAGTTATCATGATAATAGGGATCTAAAGGGTCTATACCTGGTAAGCTTCTATGTTCTGTATGGGTGGATAATCCTGGATAGGGTAACGTTGCACAAAGTCCCTATTATCGTCCCACCAGGGGTCGTAATTCGGGTCTAGGGGATTTGGTGCAGGTATCCTAGGAATTTCTTCTGGGTTAAAGTCGTGCATCTCCACTTGGTTTTCCTGATTTTCTATCTCCATAGGTTGTTCTGGGTTTTGTGGTTGTGGGGCTACTAGTTGTTCCAGACTTGGGTCAGCAGCAGTTGTAGCTAAGATATGAAAATTAGCTAAGCTTCTATTTAGCATATCTTGAGTATGGGCATCTGTCTCTTGCTTAATAGCTGCTAAAGCCCTTTGCTGTTGCAATTTTCGCATTCTTTTCCTACGAGCAAAAGCTTCTTTACTGAACCATCCTCGTTTCTTATTAGGAAATGGTTCTTCAGATTGAGCTCTAAAAGCAAATATTCCATCTTCCTGATCAGCAGAATACCCCGAAAGGGCAGGCTGTGAAGATGTACTCTCACTCCTAGGTGAATCAGATAACTGACGATTCACGTCTGATGGTCCTTGATCACTCATACTGAAAACTAACAAATAGTCAAATAACACATAACAAATAATTACAGTTATGCATATATTTCCATAATTTATTTCTTAACACAAAATTTAAACTTAAGTGTCAGCAGAACACTTCTTTGGCTTAGACCAGTGGCTAGGCTCTGATACCACCTCCTGTCGCAACCCCCGATCCCTAAGTCCCGGGAACGGGCGGACGCGATCACAGAGTTTTGGTGGTATCAGGGTTGTTTAATCTCGCAGCGGAATTTACATCAGGACCGTAGTTAGGAAATGTTTATCAGAGTAAAACCACCATAATTGATATTAATAAACACATGGGAAAAACCCAAGTTTCTTATTACAATACATTTATAGGGATAAACCCTATCTTATTGAATTTAAAACATCGTTTATTAGGTAACTTTTATAGCCACATTATCCCCAAGCCTTTAGTGCTCTCCAGCTGGCTTTATACTAATTGGCTGTCACATTGGGTTACCTGAAACGCGTTTTAAAAACATTTGTCAGTCGGAAATACTGGTGAGTAAATCCCAATTTAATCAAGAAACATTTTATCAATTAAAACAGTATCGAGGACGATTACAATGTTTATGTCTACACAATTACTCCATTTGGTACTATCAATCCACTGACTTGTGGGTCATATTACACATTAGCTAACTCATTGTCCAATGGTAACGTACTGTCATACTTGACTTACTACTCGCAGGTAGTACAAATTTTGTATACAAAACCCCAACATACCGGCAGTAATTGAAGACTACAAAGACTCAATCACCGCTTAATCGCATTGTAAAACAATTAAGGTTTTGTAAATTATTTCAAAAACATTAACAAAAAGAGGATAAACTCACATTGCTATCTTAGGCTTTTCGTAAGGGTTTCCTGGATATAATCTATAATTTATACAAATGTACATTGGTTAGTATCATAACCCTTTGAAAATATTAATGATACCCTCCCCGAGACGGCATTCCAACAACTACGTCGGGCAGAACCACGACAGTTGTTACGGAACCCTAAATCAATCGGGTAGCGTAACTATTACGAAACTGGGGTTATAATACTTACAACAGAGCAGAACCTCGCTAATTAGGGGTATAATACCCGTGTATTATAACTTCTCTACAGAAATTGTGATTTGAGATTGAAATGTGAGCGACGAAAAACGTAAACTGATGAGTTCTATATATAGTGCTGATATCTGACTTCCAGGCGGCCCGCGTAAGGTAAGGCTAAGCCTTACGCGGCCCGTGTCAAACCGAGGGTCAACGCATAGCTTATCCGGATCATCACTAGACTTGACACGATGACGACACGTGTCAGCTCAGGATGCATCCGCGTTTCACGATCTCTAGCGGACCGCGTAAGTGTAAGCTTAGGCTTACGCGGCCCGTATCAACTTAAAGAAATCAGCGGAGTCCGGTATCAACATTGACACCGCCCGCGTAAGATGTTGGGGTGGTCTACGCGGCCCGCCTCAACTCAATTTTTCTTATTTTTGATTTATTATATATGTTAAAACATAATTCGGGCTCGGTTTTCACATACGGAGTGTAATATAAGACATATTGGGACAATTTACAATATACCAGAGTGTCATAATATTTATGAGGGTGTTGGTTTTACCGAGGGTTGTTACAACATCAAAGTATGAATACACCCAATCAGGGAGTCATCAGAGAGAGTATCGAGATGAACCACACCCTCACCGAAGACAATCAGTTCACACTAGATTGGGTTCTCAACGAAACACCCACACCGATGAATCTGATCCAACTTACCGTTTAAGTGCAAATACCAGTGTGTTCAACCGATTGCAGCCAAATTACAACAAATGCAAACCTCGTGCGGTTTATAACCCTGAGGCAGAACACAACTATGATTTGATTTACCGCCCTGCGGAAGCAGCGGAAAATTCAAAGTTCATCATGGAAATAGCTTTGGCTCCGCTTGAGAAAGCTAAACTACCATCCAACGTGGGTGAATTTAATGGGCTGACAGACCCCGATGACCATTTAAGGGTTTTTATAAGCTCAGGGCTAGTAGGTGGCTGGACTTTACCATTATGGTGCCATCTCTTCGTACAGACCCTTACTGGCGCTGCCAGAATCTGGTTCGATAATCTACCCATCGGGAGCATCATATCATGGAAAGACCTACGCAAGAAATTTTTGACTCATTTCAGTCAACAGCGACGATCCATCCGAGACACATCAGATGTCATGAATATTTGGCGTCACGACGATGAAAGTTTGGAGGATTTCATCACCCGATACAATAAAGAAGTACTGGAAATCGGGGGAGTCCACGAGCAGCTGATCCGCGCACAGTTCAAGTACGCGGTCAGATGTGATGATATGATTAAAGTCCTATCTGGGACGGAAGGACTCCCAACAAGTTGGGAAAAAGTGATGGCAGCCGCAGAGGTTTATGCACAAACAGAGAAGAACCTTACCACAAATAGACCGCCACCACCGCATAATAGACCCGCGGACTTAGGCTCCACTGGCGGGAGGAAGTTTAAAAAGTCATGGCGCGACTCTGGCTCGGGAAATCATTCGACTGAAGATGCTCGATCAACGATCAACAAACTTACTGCGTGATCGGTACATTTTAGATACGCGTTATTGAATAATAATCATGCTATAAATGTACCGTTATTGTTATAAAAATATATTACTTACGTCAGTTTTGTATTTGGTAGGTTATTAAGAGAAAGAGTTTAAATTGGTTGATTTATAATAATGAATAGTTAATGTCAAATGACTAAATTATAATTTGAAAAATCAATTCAATGATGATTAATGGTTGGTTTTGTAAAGGGTACGTTTGAAAGAACAAAACATCTTGGAAATAATTAATTGGATGATTATTGGAATTAATATGGTAATGAGCTAGGTATTTAATTCATTTGTTTGTTCATATTCAACGTACAGGAAAAAGAATGAATTAATTGATTTTCAGTTCAAGACTTTTTGGCACAAGTCACGTGAATGACAGATATACAAGGTTTTGAGGAATATTAAAAAGGATATAACATCATCATCACATACACTTGTGAATGTTGGCAGATATGTTCAATTGCTTATTTGGAGAATACACAAAGTCAAAACAATTTATTATTATCATCACATTGGGCCAGCAACATTTTGGACTCTTGAAGGGTTCCTGTGTGGGCCGACTTTTTGAGATAGTTGGCTGCTGTGAAGGAAGAAAAGGGGCCCACGATTTAGAAGGCACGAGAGGGAATCATCATGATCTTCGACGGTTACGAGGAGGCAGCCGGCTCTCATGATCAAAACTGACATCATCGACCATCACACATTACCACCTCTCAACAAAATCGATCATGCCTTCAATCTCATCTCAAGCCGGTGATCGCGTCCACCCAACCATGAACGGCTAGTCTCTGCGGATTCACCCCGGTGTAGGTAGTTGTATTTTCTAGGGTTTATGCATTTGTTCTTTGATTCGACTTTGTGACAATTTGTATTGATTTTTGAAACCATTGACAATAGTGTTACATTTGTTTCGTATTCGTAAATTGTCGAACGATGTTAAAAGTTATGACTTTACGAAATGGTTATGTGTAGTTGTGCATTGTCGTGGTTAGGTTTTACTTGTGTTGATTACAAAGTGCATTCTTGTCCGTTTCTCGAAACGTTGATAGTTATTGGCACCTAAGTCACGGTACACTAAATCCGCTAATCGTATACAATTGAGTTGAATCTAAAACTTGTAGGAACCCTAGGACTTACAATTACCGAAACCGGGTGTGATCCGTATTATTAATTCCTGTTTTCAATTAAGTAGTTTAGTTTACAAGTTTAGTTAATAAATCATTGTTTTAAATAATAGTCATTTGTCGGTTCACCCGATTTCTTTTCAAAACAAATAAACAAAATAAAATTAGCAAACTTCATAATCACTTTGTACATTGTTTGTAAATAGTCTAACTAATCGAACGGGTCGTGCGATACTGACCACCTGCTCTTCGTGGATACGATACCCGACTTACCCTAGCTACCTAGGTTTAATTGGGTTTTTGACTGATCGGGACGACACGGTCACGTCAAAATGGCGCCGTTGCCGGGGAGCTAGTGCGCTTAGTATTTCATTACTTGTTCGATTTTAGTTTAGTTTATTTTCTTTCCTTTTTCTTGTATATTTGTGATTTTACTTCGGGTGGTCGAGCTTGTCTGTGCAGGTACATGTTTTGCAGGCACATCTTTCAATATGAATTGGGTAGATGATGATCCGTGTGAGTGTTGCGGAAGCGGAGAGCATTATTTAGAAGATTGCTCTGTTTTCCACGCAAAAGTTCAAGCCAATAGGGAGCGGGAAGACTACCTTAGCGGATTATATGATTATAGGAGGGCGGACTATGAAGATTTCAGTGGTCCCTCCTCATATTATCCATATGATAATCCACCACCACCACATTATCAAGAATACTACTATGAGCCCGAATTGCCACACTTCTCAAGTTACCGGGAGGAGTATGATGATTATGATAATGAATACCCTCAACCGGCATACGAGGAACCTCAAGACTCACTAAGTTCCAAGCTCGATGCCATCATGAATGCCATCACCACTGCAAATCAAGAGATTAAGATGGAATTTGAGGCGAGAGATAAAGCTCATGAAGCCTTGGCAAAGAAAGTGGGTCAACTCGCCGAAGAATTGGCTCAACTTAGACGAGACCGAGAGGTGTTGGCTAGTGGTACCCTGGTTGATGGTGATGTGGTGGAAGAGGTTATAGATCTTCCGGAGCAAGAAAATGAATGTTTGAACCGAGCGGAAGACATGACACCGCAAGACGAATCGGATCCGAAAGAAGCTCAAAGTCATATCTCTCCTTCTCCCAAACTTATCAATTCAACCAACAAAGTTGGGGATGCGGGTGCGGGTATAAGGATTCGAAGGGTGGCCTTGCAAGACATTGGACAATTCGTCAAGAAACGACCCCAAAGTAGTTTAATACGCATGCCGCGTAAAATAAAAAGAGAATGGATCCGGCATGCCAACTACCGAGCGTATGTTGGAAACTCGGTAGGCAAATGTGCACTTCGACCGCCATGAGAGGTAAGTCAGGTATAATTGTTGTAGAGTTTGTATTATTTTCGTCTTATTTTTATTTTCTTAGATAAATGAACGTTGTGGGTGTGTTCCCTATATAACCCTCACGAGACCTCTCGTCCTCCCAAGCTATTGGGGGGTTTAAAAGGGCTTGTTGCATAAGCTAAATGCAACCGTGATTCCTACGAAAGTGAGTTAGGCTTGTTATTGTTGTAACTTATTTTTCCACAAAAAAAAAAAAAAAATCAAGGTAATTTAACGCATGATTTGGTAACACTTTTATAAAAATGGTAGAACTAACCACCTAACAAATTTCAATGGTTGTGAGAAGCATGCTTCTACACAAGGGTTATAATTTGTAGGTACATGATGTTCGAGGGACAACCGTTTTTATGACGAGAAGAAGAAGATATGAGAATCTAGCGAAAAAAAAAATCAGGTGCATGCGTTTCCTTTTTACCTTGATTCTTAGTTTAGTAATAAGTGGATTGTATTTTGTATTTTATTTTTCCGGGGTGAAATTTTGGGGAGGTTAGTCGTGTCACATCCCTTGTGCGTTTTAAAACTCTAGTTCTTACACATTGAGGACAATGTTTACCTAAAGTGTGGGGATGGGGGAGTAGTAAAAGTTTTCGATTTTGACCCGTTCATTTAAATACTACACATTGAGGACAATGTTTACCTCAAGTGTGGGGATGGGGGAAAATTTCAAAATTTTTTCAAAAATATCTTGTTTCGAAAGCGATCTTAAAGCACAAGTAACTAAGTCAACGAGGGATGGCACAACCCATTTAGTCTTTTGTCATGGTCAAGTTCAAATTAATAGCATGACGGGTATTTTGCGGGTGGTTATTTGGGAATAATCCGCCTAAAAAACTGGCATTTTATGCATATCACATACCATACCCTTATACGTGAGGTTTTGAGCCACTTTTATATCATAGATTTACATATACATGTTTCTTTGTTTGAGTGGACCATTAGTCGCGTATTGTAGAACTTGCAACTTTTGATACGTTCGAGACCATAGACCTAATACAAGCACGAGAATGATTAAGGCATTAGGTAAACCTTTTCCTGTTACACCATTTTTATATCCTTACCCAAAAATTATCCCCTAGTAGCCAATTTTGAGCCTAATCCTTTCGTTTGACTACCCTTTAGCCCATAACCTTAAAACATTTTTCTTTTAAACCCGTGTGATGGAAATTCGATTATAGTAGTCAACTTTGTATAGTTGTTTGTTATTTGCAAAAAAAAAAAAAAAAAAAAAAAAATTCAGAAAATGTCATGAAAAATATGAGAAAATCATTGAGAAAAGAACAAAAATATATGTTATTAGTTTGAGAAATAAAAGGCTAAAGTTGTTGCCTTGTAGTTGATGTTTATAGTTTAGTTTTGTTTAGAATAGTCGTTCGTAATAAAAAATCGAATTTTCATCACCTTAGCCACTTTAAAATATCTTATTTCCTACCCTTAGCCTAGCCCCGTTACAACCCTTACAAAGACCTTATGACTTGTGTTTAGTATTTGTGATCGGTGGTGGAGAATGATTGAGTTGCAAGCCTATGCGGGTACGTGTTCTAATTGGTGTTGAGCGATTAATTGTTGAAGTGCTAATACATTATACACATTAGCCAATTTTTAAGCCTAGTGGAGAGAACATTGTGAGGGATATGTATGATTTGTTAGTTTTACGGGCGGGTTAATCTTGGATAACCATTATTATATGTGATTATTCACTTGACCGGGAAATATGTAAAAATTGTAAAAAGTTTGAACTTTTGTATGACAATAGACCTTAACATTTGTCTCGAGAATGGGAAGTGTATTCGTTGTTCGACCCACGTGAAAGTGAAAAACAGATTTGCTTGAGGGCAAGCAAACGACAAGTGTGGGGATGTGATCGGTACATTTTAGATACGCGTTATTGAATAATAATCATGCTATAAATGTACCGTTATTGTTATAAAAATATATTACTTACATCAGTTTTGTATTTGGTAGGTTATTAAGAGAAAGAGTTTAAATTGGTTGATTTATAATAATGAATAGTTAATGTCAAATGACTAAATTATAATTTGAAAAATCAATTCAATGATGATTAATGGTTGGTTTTGTAAAGGGTACGTTTGAAAGAACAAAACATCTTAGAAATAATTAATTGGATGATTATTGGAATTAATATGGTAATGAGCTAGGTATTTAATTCATTTGTTTGTTCATATTCAACGTACAGGAAAAAGAATGAATTAATTGATTTTCAGTTCAAGACTTTTTGGCACAAGTCACGTGAATGAGAGATATACAAGGTTTTGAGGAATATTAAAAAGGATATAACATCATCATCACATACACTTGTGAATGTTGGCAGATATGTTCACGTGCTTATTTGGAGAATACACAAAGTCAAAACAATTTATTATTATCATCACATTGGGCCAGCAACATTTTGGACTCTTGAAGGGTTCCTGTGTGGGCCGACTTTTTGAGATAGTTGGCTGCTGTGAAGGAAGAAAAGGGGCCCACGATTTAGAAGGCACGAGAGGGAATCATCATGATCTTCGACGGTTACGAGGAGGCAGCCGGCTCTCATGATCAAAACTGACATCATCGACCATCACACATTACCACCTCTCAACAAAATCGATCATGCCTTCAATCTCATCTCAAGCCGGTGATCGCGTCCACCCAACCATGAACGGCTAGTCTCTGCGGATTCACCCCAGTGTAGGTAGTTGTATTTTCTAGGGTTTATGCATTTGTTCTTTGATTCGACTTTGTGACAATTTGTATTGATTTTTGAAACCATTGACAATAGTGTTACATTTGTTTCGTATTCGTAAATTGTCGAACGATGTTAAAAGTTATGACTTTACGAAATGGTTATGTGTAGTTGTGCATTGTCGTGGTTAGGTTTTACTTGTGTTGATTACAAAGTGCATTCTTGTCCGTTTCTCGAAACGTTGATAGTTATTGGCACCTAAGTCACGGTACACTAAATCCGCTAATCGTATACAATTGAGTTGAATCTAAAACTTGTAGGAACCCTAGGACTTACAATTACCGAAACCGGGTGTGATCCGTATTATTAATTCCTGTTTTCAATTAAGTAGTTTAGTTTACAAGTTTAGTTAATAAATCATTGTTTTAAATAATAGTCATTTGTCGGTTCACCCGATTTCTTTTCAAAACAAATAAACAAAATAAAATTAGCAAACTTCATAATCACTTTGTACATTGTTTGTAAATAGTCTAACTAATCGAACGGGTCGTGCGATACTGACCACCTGCTCTTCGTGGATACGATACCCGACTTACCCTAGCTACCTAGGTTTAATTGGGTTTTTGACTGATCGGGACGACACGGTCACGTCACTGCGCAGAGGGAAAACAAACAGGAGAATAGGGAGAGGCAATGGACTCCCCTAACTAAGACCCCGGCGGAAGTTTTAAGTACTGAAGACTATCAGTTTAAACCTCCGATCCCCATGAAAAATAAGCGGGGACAAGATCCAGCCCAATATTGCGAATATCACAAAGACAATGGGCATACCACTAACAACTGCATTTCTTTGCGCACCGAAATTAAGAAAGCCCTCAAAAGCGGCGAACTCACACATTTGCTTCAAAACGTGCGCAAGGAAATAAAGCAGATAACTCGGGGAGAGGAGGGCCCGAGCAAAAGGGCAAAAACTTAAGAGACATCTCTATAAATTCACCGCGGGAAAACATGATTTATCAAACAAAGCGGGAAAAGTAGAGTAAGTTAAGTTTCATATATTTATTTTAGCAAACTTTGTAATGGCCTCTGTGCCCTATCCCTAAATAAAAAAGCAAAGTTTCTATTATTCTTGTGTTTTTCTTACAAAGTGCATGCAATTTCTTTTAGTAAGCGCAAAAACATTATGGTAATTACAAACAAAGTCTCATTAACGGTCAGTGATTGCATCACAAACGGCCATAAGTTCATACATGAGCTTTATACCAACTTCATTCGCCTTACTAAATAAAAGAAATCGTACTCATGCAAAATATTGTAAAACGAAAAACATAACATACTATCCTCGGCGTACAAATACGCCTAAAAAAACTATCAAACACGGCAGTGTTTTAGTTACTTGCGCAGCAGCGCACCATCAAAGAAAAGGATATACATCCCAAATATAACAAGAAAATTGTTCAATACATTTTCAACCTACGCTAAATCTTCGCCCTCATCTGGAAAGATTTCCTTTAGTTGTGCTACGTGATCATCAGATTGCAGAGCAACATTTATCAGATCCATAACCGGAAGTTGCAAGTTGTTAAATTCTGTTTTTAAAACAGCAAGCGCAGCATTAGTATCCACGCCATAAGTAGCAGATTTGCTGATATCCCAATCCACCTTCAAAGCGCTATTTACATGCTGAGAACACTCAGCATATCCTTGGGCGTACCCGTCTTTACGCGCGGCAACAACTAACCGCGCAACGGTTTTATCCAACTCTTCAGAGTTTAACACTGATTCAGCAACCTGTGAAAGAAGGAAAGGGTAAATAACAAGAAAGCGCATAAATAGTTCTACAACAGAAAAAGAGCAAGCAACTTACACAAGCAATTTCACGATCTTTCAGCCACGCCATATCACTCTTTAGAGGTTCAAGCTCGCTTTCCACTGTGGCTCGTGCCGTTTCAGAATTTTCCAATTTTTCTTCGGTCTCAGTCAAACGGCGGGAAGTTTCAGACTTTTCAGAATGCGCAAGCTCTAGGTCCTTTTTAAGTTGTTCCTGATCAGAAAGCAAAGCAGTAAGTTCTTCTAACTCTCTATCTCTAAGAGCAAGAGTGGTGCAAGCTTGTACCTCTCGTTGTTCACTGCACTCCCTGTGCGCACGTGCTTCATCACGAGCAGCTTCAGCTTCAGCTCTCTCCTTTTTCAGTTTTTCGATCTCCGCGTCCTGCTTCTTCAATCTCTCAACTTCAGCTTTGAGATTATTAATAGCATTACGAAGACCCATCTTCTCATTATTATCCTTTTCACAAATCCTTTTAAAATTCTTGCGCTCCTCAGCAAGAAGGGTAGCTTCAGCTTCCGCTTTCCGTTTCCAACCTGCAACGGACCATTCCTCAGTTTTACGATCGGCCTCAAACTTGGCTTGATCAGATTCCAATTTAGCTTTTAGCTGAGTTAAACGCTTTTCATCACTAGCAAACTTCTTCTGGGAAACCCTAAAAGCTTCCCAATCCTTATACATACTATACCACTCACGCACTATGCGATGAGTGGTAGAAGCATGAGAAGCAGTCTCCTCAAGATAAGCTTGATAAGTTTGTTCATAAGACCGGCTTTCTTGAAACTTGATCTCCCCAGGCAGAAATATTCCCTTCAGCCAATCTCGACACACGCGCCAATCCTAGAAAGTGTCACCTTTCTTCAAATTCCAAACAGGGGCATGAAGCTCAGAAGCATCTTTCTCCGAGTAAGTCCTGTAATAGTAATCCCCCAGGGTTTCCTCTGGACGGATTGGAGAATTTTTATCAACATCAGCGAATGAGCTCTGCTCCTCAGCAGAAACCTTTTCAACATACTCAGGCATAACATCAGAAGGTTTAGGAGAAGTTGAAGTAGGAGTTTTTTCAGCGGTTTGTTCTGTCCCCAGGTCTTGAGCAACAGATTCAAAGGTTCGTGGATTATCAGCACCATCCACAACCTCTGGATCAACAACTTTTTTAACCTCTGCAGTAACATCAACAGGCTTATCAGCCTCAATAGTTTTCTCTACACCACCTTCAGGAGCCTCCGTAATCTTCAACAGCTCAACAACAGGAGCACGCGGAGGGGAATGTGGGAGTTCTTCATTAACCACAGGCTGCGGCTCTGTGGACACAGGAGAAACAGGAACTCCTGAAATAAAAACAACAAAGTCTGTAAAGATTTAACACGCATAAAGAAAACAAGTAAAGACAACACTTACTAAGAGAAGGTTCTGAAATAAAAGCATCCAGATTGCCTTTCCTGGTAATTTTCTTTCTTTGAATCTTCTTGGAGGGCTGACCCTCAAGTGTTTTCTTTTACCAGCCTTCCTGTGCACCAAGTGTTCAGGGCTAGATTCCAAGTCAATGGGATCATTCGGGTTGGATGGAGGGATATCAGCAGCATCTCTCGGTTCTGGTTTTGGCCTCCTAACAGTAACTGCAGGCGTAAGACCCTCCAGAGAGTCAGAAACCACCACATAATCACACCAGGAGTCAGAGGAACGGCGCATACCTTTCTTCTCTCCTCCAACATTTTTTGTCTTCAAAGATTGAGCTTTATCAGCTTCATTCTTCTTCGGCGCAGAAGTAGAAGTCGTCGCGCGTTTCTTCTTTTCAGGGCCTATGCCCAAGTTTGACAACTCACCTACGAAAGCGCAAAGGATAATTTACTCATAAGCACAACAGAAAAAGCAAACAGTAAATCAATAAGCACATAGCTTACCAGCGCCAGCAGTAGGCTGAACAGACAGATCCGCATCCCGCAGAAGAACAAAATTTCTCACAATCCGGTGGTACCAAAGCTCCTCATCAGGTTTCTTCTTAATGGTACCCATTCTTCCACCTTCTCTCTTGAACGCAACAACATACAGCGAAACAACTACAAGAGAAGAAAGGCAAGTTCAAAAAAAAAAAAGAAAAAAAAAAAGGAAAAAGAAAAATCCCAATCTTACTATGGCCATCCTCCGTATACACCGGCTTGTCATCACGGTCTATTTTCCAATTCAAGCTCATGCTGGCTTCGACAAGAGCTTTCTCCGGAAAAGCGATATTAGGAACATCCTTCAGATCTTGATACCAGTTCTCATCAACAGGGGTCTGAACTGTTTCGACAGGAACATCTTCTTTTCCCCTTAAAACCATCCTCATCGGAATCACTCCGGCTTTAATAAAGAAATTTTTTTGCTTCCAGTCATGGAAGGACTTTGGAGGATGTTGCAAAATCTTCTTTGAAGATGCTCTCTGAACAAAAGAATAAAACCCTTGAATACAATGCATTTGGTAAAAAACCCTAAATCGAGGGACCGTCGGCTCGATATGCATCGTTCGGCACACAAATTCGAAATGTCGAACCCTAACCATGCCAATAGGGTGCAATTGGGAAATATGTAACTTGTAATACTCAAGGATTTCAAGGAAAAATCTGGTTACAGGCAAACGAAAGTTTCCTTCACAGAAAAAATCCCAAAAAAGGGTAATATACCCAGCCGGAGCATCTGCTGCAGTTTGCCCCTCTTCAGGGTACAGGGCACCCCAGTTCTCCGGAAATCTGAGATTCCGAACCAAACCATCGAAGGTCGCTCTAGGCCACTTTAACGGTGGAAGTTCAGCCGACATTTCTTCAGAAAGGTCTTCTTGGTGTTCTCCGGTTGACATAAGAGGAAGAAATGATAAACCTTTTCTTAGAAAAAAAGAACAGGAAAAGTTTTCAACGAAACAATGATTACACAGAAAGGGGGCAACTCAAACGTTATATACTCACCGCAATAAATAGCATCGGTAACCGTCACAACACCTTTTTCGGATATCACAGTTCTCCAAGCAGCAGAGCGAGTGAAAACCAACACAAACGCGCTTACACGCGCGCGTGCAAAACACGGACGGTAAAAAACAACTGACAGTGACAGCCTGTCACTCAGTTTTACTGTACCAGTCTTATTTAAAGTCAAAGATTTTCAAAAATCTTTACAATAAACAAAATGAATCTTCTTCCGGAAGTTTCCTTATTTTTAGCGCCAAAAAGCATTTCCCTCTCATAAGTCTAGTGCTCCACTTATTTGCATAACTATAACACTAGACTGGGGGGACTTGAAGGGGTAAGGTCCCAAAAACCTCATAATAAGTACTTGGGACCATACCACAACCTTGCTTTTCAGCCTTTTTACCTTGCGCGGCCGCGCACTGGTCTTACAAAAGAAAGGCTTAAGAAACAAGCAACAGCCAACACTTGCGCGCCAAAAGGAAATCATAAGTCCTTGCGCTTTCTCCCACAAGCAAAGGATGAAAATCCTAGATTAAACACGTCCGCTCAATATCCAGACTTGGATATTATTTACCCAGACTTGGGATTTATTTATTCAGCTGATTCCACACGATAAGGAGTCACACCAGATTACAGCAGTAATCTTCTAGAAGGGATTCAATCGTGCACCACTAAGACGGTTATAGCCGTCTGGACACGTGTCGGCACCTCAGGCCTCCCTGAAATCACCACGATAGCATGTAATTGGAGAGTAATCTCCACTTGATCACTTTACACGTGGCAAAACCCCAGCCATCGATCTAAGCCACGATCCGTGTGCACTCACGTCGGATCAAGAAGCTTGACGGAAGAAAATGTAACCGCTTACGGGGTTAGCATCTTCCGTCAACTTTTCACTAACTGGTTTTCCCGCCCAAAGACTCCCGGTTATAAATACGAGAACTGTTCAGGTATGAAATTCAAGTTACACACACTTCTCAAATACATATTCTTCTTCATAACCCATACTTATTCTCACACCGGAGTCGGGTCAAGGAGAGAACCACTTTCTCCCCTTGGCGAGGCTAACAGTGCTTCTTTTTTGCAGAGTTATCGGAGAAGGAGATCAATAGTAACGAATCAAACGAGAGAGAACAACCATTTTTATGCAGATCCAAACCCCCTAGATATTACGATCCAGGTCGTTTATCTAGTGTTTCTTCACTTATATTCTACAGAAATTCGAGAGAGAGCTTTTGAGTTTGAACAATGTAAACTGAAGGCCGATCGTCTCTATTTATAGGGCTGATTATCAGGTTTGTCGCGCCCCGCGTAGACTTCCTCTAAGGGCTTCGCGGCCCGCGAGGTAGGTCAGGTAGGCCCTAGCCTTGACTGGTCACACATATATACTCCCCACGAAATGTGACACGTGGCAGCTCCGGGTGAGGCTGCGTAGCCTAGTGGTCGCGCCCCGCGTAGCCCGAAGAGAGTGTCTTTGCGGCCCGTGAGCGACCTGCAGATTTTGTTTTTGTTTTAATTATATAAAGGTATTTAAGGTCATATCCCGTATTCGGGGCGTATAGGAATATATTAGGGGTATCGAAAATAATTTAGGAGGGTTGTTATAGTTAAAGGACATAACGTGCAAGATTTTAAAACAATAAGTATAAAATTTGTCAATTTTAAAAATAAAGAACACCGCTTGAAAAATGGTATAAAGATAAATGACAAAACTTGAAATTCACTCATAAAACAATGTGAAACGACTAAAAATATATTCTTGCTACTAAAAAATATATATCAAATAAAAAAAAACCTAAATCGTGTTAACATTCAAAAATTAAAATTTAAAACCTACGAAACAAAAAAAAAAGAAACAAAGAAGAGGGAAATGATCTGTTTAGTATTTGTGAGACGACCATCACTATTGAAAAAGTATATCGTTCACATGTATACCGACTTAACTGACGTTTTTACCATAAGATCATACCTCTGAGTCACGAAATTGTCAACTAACCCTATTCGTCGTTCCCAAAAAAAAGAAAAAAAAAAAAAAACTGGTGGAATCTCGATCATCTTTCCACACACATTTTCACATTTACCTTGAACCCTTGCCATTGATACATCCATCCATCCCATCAATATACAAGTTCCTTTCATCCATGAAACAAATATTTAACTACTACTTGGTATGTATGTAGTAACTCGAGTTGGAACAAAATGAAGTAGCCACAAGACATTCTCATCAGGGCAACTCATTTTGTTAATTGTCATAGACTATACTTGTGATAGGAAACATTATTCTAGTCATTTGCTTGAAGTAGCCGCAACACATGTAGCATCAACCTATTTTGGAAATTGTCCCTCTTTATATGTACTTGCATTTTTCTTACTTGTTATCTAAATTTGAAATTCGATTCAAAATCAAACAGTACCAATAAGTAACGACGACGATAAACTTTAACTTAAAACTAAACTAACGATGTTATCTTTATCACCATTACCGTCCGATTGGGATTCATAATGTTGGGTCGTGAAAGTAGCAATAGAGACTGTTGATGGTGACAGCGGTAGAGGACGGTTGGTGGTGATGAAGGCAATAGAGGCAGCTATTGGTATATGTCATACAATGAGTGTTTTAGTTGTTGAACCTATATATACATGTGTGAAAAACAGAACATATTATTGTGGGACATTAATAACCAGACTTATGTACAAGGTTCCAGAAGCCATAACCCAAATTTGCAGAAACTGTAACAAGATATTCACAAAAGCAACATACACTGATAATCCAAGAACAATGAGCGGGAATAAAAACTATTAAACATCATGCCACATCAATGTCATCAACATCGAGCCAATCATTAGATTCCTTCGTCTTATGCGCACCACTTACCTGTCCGGCACGGTCAGTAGTCGAAGAATCACTTCCCAGCTGAACCCAATCTCTCGAGTCTTTTGTTGATGAATCAGAACCAGACGCGGTTTTTTTGTAATTTGTCGAAGCATCTTCATCGTCATCCTCCTCAAGATCACTAAACGAAACATCCTCGTCATGGTCGATGGAAATTGTAGTTGTAGTTGTAGTTGTACCAGTGACAATGTTTTCTGAGCTGTCTTCTTTCAGCCAATCATCTTCATCTTTATCTTCAACTACATTAGAAGTAGCACTGGAAAGCGTGTTTTGATCTTCGACTTTGGTCTTATTTCTTGGTTCCTCTTGAATGACAGACTTGTCTACAATTTGAACTTCTTCTTCACTTTGGATATATTGTTTTTCAGTTTCTGGATTAGTTGATACGACAGATATGGTTGATTGAGGGTTAGATGTCTCAAGTAGGACGGAAGAATGCTCTTCTTGAGAAGATTCAGGTTTGTGTTCAGAATAAGGAAAATTGTTTGTTGACCCGTCATCCACTTTTGTCTGAGAGGTAGAATGAGACTTCAGCTCATGTGTCAATGATGCTCTGGCTTTCACAATCTGCATGAGTAATTTAAATTGTTGCAGATCAACTAGTGTTGTGATGAGAATAGCATGATCAAATTCTATTCTCGACATGTATAATTCATGATCTAATTGATTGACGAAATAAGATCAATACTTGGGTCCATCCAGTTGAATAACAAGGATAAAGCGTTTAACTTCAAATTTTGTAACATTAGACTACTAGTTCACCGTTCTTTTGACAACTTAAATCATGAAGGATAAAATCTATTGTCTTGATTCATGAAAGTTTAACTGATTGTATGAAGCAAACTTTTTTACTCAAAAAATGCTATTTTTTATGACAACTAACTTTCTAAAAATAAGTGACCTTAGGGCAACTAAACTCGAAATGATGTTTTCATAATGAATGTTAAAAACACATACTATTTAAAATATGATTTGTTTCATGACAGAAAATATAAAACTTCAAAGGGTTAAAAAGTTCACAAAAATCATATTAATATCTTGTAATGCATAAAAAATTAATATCATGCATGTGTGGGTGCAAGAGGAGAGGGATTCATCTACTTAAGATGAGCCCTTGGTTTTAAATTGCGTGATGCGCTCCGATGCGTTTGGTCCAAAAATCTGATGCGTGATGAATAATGCGTGATGCGAGCGCATCACGTATGCGATGCGCTCTTTATAAAAATATATACTAAAAAATTATTTATACTAAAACAATCGACATAATAAGATAAGAATTGTGCTTTTTGGTTCAAATCAAGCTTCCTAAAATGTTTCTAGAACCATAAAAAGTGTTTAGGAACCATAATGGTTCAAATCAAGCATGCTAAAATATTAATTATTGAAAAAACCCAACCCATTTCATAAAATCTGGGAAAAAAAACATAACAAACAATGATGCGTACATCATGGCGCATTTTGCGAAGGGCACATTACGAGAAATTGTCGCAATATCACCGCATCATGTAAACGCAACGCATCAGGTGTTGTGATGCGCTCTTACTAGCGCAACGGGCGCATCACGCATTATGCGCGCATTTTAAAACCACGGATGAGCCTTAGATAAATTGGGTTATGGCCTCATGACATAGTTGTCAATAGCGAGTAGCGGACGATATCAACAAGCTACCTATATGCTACGCAGCGATAGCGATAAAAAAGTGCCCACTATTTCATGTTTAGCAACAAAGGGATATAAATGTAATAAATATCTTACATGTATTCTTTTAATCAAATTACGCTATTTATACATGTATATTTCATCTGAATACGCTTCTTTTTTCAATCGTGAAACAAAAAAAACCCTAATAGCTATTGCTATTCAAAGTTATAAAAAAAATAAAATTAAAAGATAAATAATTGTCACTATAAAGCCAATAGCGCCATGAGCGAAACGCTACATCACGCGCTATAGCTGCTATTGACAACTATGCCTCGTGAGTCAAATCACAGGTCTGCACAGAATCCGAGCTATTGACACAACCATTCTCCCGTAAAGGTAAAAGAGGGAGAAGGCTAAGCATAAACTATTATTAAGTTCACCCCTTCTTTTCTCTTTGATACAAAAAGTCACTTCGATATTAGGTGGATTAAACCCTACAAAAAGCACTAGTTTTGACCAACTACAGCGCTTGTTTCTAATTATTTTGCACTTAAGCAAAAATGTTTCAGTGTGCAGCATATAGCCAAATAGGGAATAGAAATGTTAATCATCGTGGTTATCTTTGGTAATGACATCATCACACCATAAGGTGTGCTAGTATTTTACACTGATAGATTCTTGGAAAAGAAAGATGGAAGACAAATCCCACAAAAATGCCCAGAAAAGAAAAGAACCTCTATAAAGGACCTTGTAAGCCAATAAACTGATGTTTCCTAAGATCATCTTATCTTCAGATGACTTAAATCATTCTTGTTTTCTTTATATGAAAATAAAAAATAAAAATAGAGAAAAACAACATGGCAAGCAACTAAACAAGTATCATAAGCAGCAAATGCATACTAATTGCAGCTGATTAATACACATTCTGCACACAACCGAAGCTTGTTTATCTTTACTATCAAGTCTAATACAACAATCATTTTCATTTGGTAATGTCTGTGTTCAGAACATTGTGAATTGCAAATAAATTAGGTCTGTTCATGACTTGAGAATCGGGAAAACTAAATTGAAGTCTCCCTACACTTACAAAAAATATTAACAAACTGAAATAGGTAAACACAAGAATATTTCCTAGAAAACTTACCTCAGGTGTTGAAAGAAGTGCAGCAGCATGAGGTTCAAGTCTCGGATGCAAAAGCACAAAATATATCTTCCAAAAGGAACCTTCACTCATATAACCCGGGCAGAGTTCAATCCTAAGAGCAGCCAATCTTGGCGCCAAACTTTCGACAGTCAGAGCATGCTCTTGTTGTGCATCAGATAGTTCAAAATCTGAAAAATAAAAAATAGAATAAAACATACATCAAGTAACAGATCATATTTACACAACCTCAGTAATCAAGACTAGCAAGTATTAGCGTCTGTACATAACGGATACATGTGAATGATGTTCCACGAAGAAATCATCATCATCATCATCATACTCAGTAAATCCCACCAATAGCAAAGCTAAGGTAAGGTCTGAGGAGGGTAGATGTAGACAGCCTTACCTCTACCCCATAGGAATAGAGAGGCTGCTTCCGGTGAGACCCCGGCTCGATTGTAGTGTTGTATCAAGCCTTGGACCTAAGACACATAACACTCAAACAATCGGGACAAAGACTGATTGGTGCATGTACCCCCGTGTCTTTCAGCTATCAACGTCACCACATGATGCATGATTAACCATCTGCCGCTTTTAACGTTATGTTCCACGAAGAAAGTGACAATTAATTTGATGCCCCCAAAGAGCAAAATAAACAGATCTTTTACAGTCTCCTTCTACTTCATTATCAAGTTCCTCTTTTACCTTTACAACCCAACCCTAACAACATTTCCAATTGTTTCAAAGTTTATAAGTTAAAAACCATTTCTATCGCAACCCTTTCTTCGACTAACATAAAAATAAAATCATGTAAATTTTCATATAATAACACTTAACCAAATAATGAATGAATGAATATCTACCTTCATCAACCTCATCATCATCAGGAAGAGGAAAATCCAACCAAGTTTCAGGATGCATAACAACATCCCTAACAAAACTCAAAACCTCCTCCGTCACACCAATCGCCTGAGCATCTTCAGACAAAACATAATCCTCCCCATCCGCTGAAACTTGCAGAAACCTCGAAGCCAGTTTCGTAATCTCCGACACATCAATATTATTCGACAACTTCGATATTCCACTCCGAAATCTCCCTCCAATCTCTGCAAAGTCTCTCCGTATGCCTAATATTCCCTCCGGGGCAGCATCTTCCGGATCCGATGGATCCGATTGGGGATTGTTCGGGTCAGAGGGAGGTGGAGGAGCGAGAAAGGAAGCGACGCCCCATAGTTGACGAGTTAGGGTTTTTGTGATCTCTGATAAGTCTTCTTTTACGCCGCGGGTTGGTGATGAAGGTGAAGATGAAGACGAATCATCTTCTTCTTCTTGTTGTTGTTCGAGTTGTTGTTGAGGTTTTTGATTTGTGGGGATGTTATTATTTGGGGAGTGGTGTTGGGGGTCGTTATCGTCGTCGTCGTTGAGATCGAGTTGGAAGGTGTTGGCGATGGATCGGGCGAACCATGACATTGTGGAGTGAGATCGCCGGCGGTGGTGGACGGTGGTGATGGGTTGATCGGGATAGGGATAGGTCAGGATGTGTGTTAACAAAGCAGCTTGACCGTCATACGGTCTGCTTAATCATTTGGAGTCGGTCTTCTTGATTAAGGTGGTGTTTGTTTTTTTGCCCAGAAGCGGCCACTTATGTCTGCGCCGCGCAGACGCGCGAAGAGATTTGGAGTCCGCAGCTTTTTTGTTTTCTCGCAGACCTTTCATTAAAAAATGTCTGCGAGACCTCTTCACCACACAGACATGATTCCATGTCTTCTTGGAACCTCTTCTTGGCAGACCTCTTCTTCCACCACCTCCACCCCCACCACCACATCCCTGCCACCACCTCCACCTCCGCCACCACATCCCTGCCCAAACCTCCACCACCACATCCCTGCCCAAAAACCCCAAATCGAACCAAAACCCCCAAATCAATATCGGTGAGAGAGATACCGTAGAGAGAGAGAGAGTGAGAGAGATCGGTGGTGGTGGTGCTACCAGATCGGAGATGCCTGCAGATGTGGTCCGCAGACTGCAGACCTTTCCCCGCAGAAAAAACAAACAGCACCTAACCAATCTCTAATCATATTGGAAATTTGAGTTGGGTTGGGTATGTGGGTTACGGTGTTCAATGGTTTGGTAATGGTTAGTTTTTTTTTTTGAACTGAAAACTTCATTAAACCAGAAAAACCGCTCGAAACCGAGCGGCCAACCCCAACCAACACCGCATCTACATAATTACATATTTACACCATTCCATCCAAGAAATACCTCTATCCTTCAATCTATTTCTATATAACACAAAACCGAAAGATCTAATGTCGTTGAAGACCTCGATAATTCTAAAAGACTTCCCAGAAAAAACCAGATTGTTCCTAGCTTTCCAAATCGACCAGCAGGTAAGAATGGCGATACCTTGGAACACTTCCTTCCTTCGACCGTCTAAGCCAACCCACTTGTGCATCTCAAGGATATCCCGGAACGAAAAAACATACAGATTGGACGTCTTGCACCAAGCCTGAATCTTCTGCCAAATAATCAAGGAGACCCCACACGAAGTAAAAAGATGATCGACCGACTCGACCCCCATACTACAAAGCGGACATCTAACATCTTCAATATAAATGCCTCTCCTTTGCAAAGCCTCCCTAGTAGGAATCCTGTTTTGTTCTGCACGCCACACAAAGAGATTGCACTTTTTCGGAAGCCATTTACACCAATCCCACACGAATCGAGAGCTAAACTCAGAATTTAAGTCAAACAACCTCTTAACCGCCCCAACCGAGAACCCATTAGACCCGACACCGAGCCATGTCAACTTGTCAATGCAATTCGAAAGATTTACCGAGTGAAGCAGACAATATAACCGACTCCACTCCGCAAGCTCCACGTTCGAGCTAGGAACCGACTTCCACTCCCATCGACCAAACAGGTTAGACACGGGACGCACCAACTGTCGCAACCCCCGATCCCTTATTCCCGGGAACGGGCGGACGCGATCTCAGTTGTGGTGGTACCAGATTATTTAATCTTGCAGCGGAATTTTTCATCAGGACCGTAGTTAGGAAATGTTTATCAGAGTAAAAACCACCATATTTTATATTAATAATCACATGGATAAAATCCAAGTTTACTATTACAACACATTTATAGGGATAAACCCTATCTTATTGAATTTAAAACATCGTTTATTAGGTAACTTTTATAGCCACATTATCCCCAAGCCTTTAGTGCTCTCCAGCTGGCTTTCTATTAATTGGCTGTCACATTGGGTTACCTGAAACGCGTTTTAAAAACATTTGTCAGTCGGAAATACTGGTGAGTGAATCCCAGTTTAATCAAGAAATATTTTATCGATTAAAACAGTATCGAGGACGATTACAATGTTTATGTCTACACAATTACTCCATTTGGTACTATCAATCCCCTGACTTGTGGGTCATATTACACATTGGCTAACTCATTGTCCAATGGTAACGTACTGTCATACTCGACTTACTACTCGCAGGTAGTACAAATTTTGTATACAAAACCCCAACATACCGGCAGTAATTGAAGACTACAAAGACTCAATCACCGCTTAATCACATTGTAAAACAATTAAGGTTTTATAAATTATTCCAAAAACATTAACAAAAAGAGGATAAACTCACATTGCTATCTTAGGCTTTTCGTAATGGTTTCCTGTGTATAATCTATAATTTATACAAATGTACATTGATTAGTATCATAACCCTTTGAAATTATTAATGATACCCTCCCCGAGACGGCATTCCAACAACTACGTCGGGCAGAACCACGACAGTTGTTACGGAACCCTAAATCAATCGGGCAGCGTAACTATTATGAAACTGGGGTTATAATACTTACAACGGAGCAGAACCTCGCTAATTAGGGGTATAATACCCAAATATTATGCCTTATACTTTCAGAATTCAAGATTGAGATTTTAGAATGAGCGACGGAAAACGAAACTGATGGCCTTCTTATATAGGGCTGAAATCTGACTCTCAGGCGGCCCGCGTAAGGTAAGGCTAAGCCTTACGCGGCCCGCGTCAACACCGGTCAACATAATAGCTTAGCTGGGTCAGCTACTAGACTCGACACGATGATGACACGTGTCATCACCAGGTTGCGCCACCATTTGAGACACGCGCGGCCCGCGTTAACTTAAACGGGGTCTTACGCGGCCCGTATGAACTAAAGAAATCAGCGGAGTCTGGCTCTAGCCCTCATACCGCCCGCGTGAGATGTTGGGGTGGGTCTAAGCGGCCCGCCTCATCTTATCTTTTATTGTTTTTTATTTATTTTAAATGTTATAATATTCTTGGGGCTTGGTTTTCACATACGGGTTGTAATATAAGACATATAAGGTTATTTTACAATATACTAGAGTGTCATAATATTTATGAGGGTGTTGATTTTACCGAGGGTTGTTACATTCTTCCCACCTTGTTTTAGAGCTCGTCCTCGAGATCTATTGGAACAAATGCGGGTATTTCTTTTGCATTTCAGATTCAAGCTCCCATGTGTACTCTGGTCCTCTTTTGGAGTCCCACTTCACTTTGACTAGAACTAGTCTCTTATGCTTGAGATTCTTGATTTTTCTGTCTTCTATCTGTAGAGGTCTTTCTACAAACTTGAGTTGTTTATTTACCTCTATATCCTTAAGAGGCACTATCAATGATTCATCAGCTAAACACTTTTTAAGATTAGATACATGAAACACATCATGTATTCCTGCCATTTCCTCTGGCAGTTGTAGCTGATAGGCTACAGGTCCTATTCTTCTAATAATCTCAAAAGGTCCAACATACCTGGGACTTAGCTTTCCCCGTTTGATGAATCTTACTACTCCTTTCCAAGGAGAGACTTTCAATAATACTTTATCTCCTACTCGAAATTCCAATGGTTTTCGCCTGTTATTAGCATAACTTTTCTGTCTATCACGTGCGGCTTTCAGTCGTTCCTTGACTTGAAAAATTTTATCAGTTGTTTCTTGTACTATCTCTGGCCCAGATAATTGCTTTTCCCCAATTTCTGCCCAACAGACTGGGGTTCGACACTTTCTTCCATAAAGTGCTTCAAATGGTGCAGCATTGATACTTGTGTGATAACTATTATTGTAAGAAAATTCTATTAAAGGTAAATGATCGTCCCAATTACCTCCGAAATCAATTACACAAGCTCTAAGCATGTCCTCCATTGTTTGAATTGTTCTTTCACTTTGTCCATCCGTTTGTGGATGATAAGCTGTGCTTAACTTTAACTTAGTTCCCATTGCCTTTTGGAAACTTGACCAAAAATGAGATGTAAATCGACTATCTCTATCAGAAACAATTGATAAAGGAATGCCATGTAAAGAAACAATTTCATTTACATACAATTTAGATAATTGTTCCATACTAATTGTTTCTTTCATTGGTAGAAAATGAGCTGACTTAGTTAGTCTATCTACAATCACCCAGATTGTATCATTTCCTTTCCTAGTTTTGGGTAACTTAGTAACAAAATCCATTGTTATTAATTCTCATTTCCAAACTGGTATTTCTAATTGTTGTAACAAACCTGAGGGTTTCTGATGTTCAACTTTAACTTGTGAACAAGTTAAACATTTAGAAACATAGACTGCTATGTCCTTTTTCATTCCTATCCACCAGAAATTTTTCCTTAAATCCTGGTACATTTTATCACTTCCTGGATGCATCGTATACTTAGACTTATGGGCTTCTTCTAATATACGATGACGTAGATTTCCTAATTTAGGTATCCATATTCTCTTTTCATGAAATCTCCAAATTCCATCTATTCCTTGTTTTAATTCTTTCAACATACCTTTTAATTTTTCAGAATCATCATTGATTATTGATTCTTGTGCTTCTCTTATCTGATCATTTAAATCTACTTGCAGATTTAATTTAAGAGAACGTACCCTTTTTGGCTTTTCATGATATTTTCGGCTTAAAGCATCTGCCACTACATTTGCTTTTCCTTCATGATACTGGATATCACAATCATAGTCACTAAGAAATTCCATCCAGCGTCTTTGCCTCATATTCAACTCTTTTTGCTTGAAAACATACTTTAGACTCTTATGATCGGTAAATACAATAAACTTATTACCATAAAGGTAATGTCTCCAAATTTTAAGAGCAAAAATTATAGCTCCTAATTCTAAATCATGGGTTGAATAATTCTCTTCATGATTCTTAAGTTGTTTAGATGCGTAAGCTATAACCTTTTGTCGTTGCATCAACACACATCCATAACCTAATTTAGAAGCATCACAATAAACTATAAAATCTTCAGCTCCTTATGGTAATGCTAGTATAGGTGTATGGGTTAATCTTTGCTTAAGAATTCTAAAGGCTTCTTCTTGTTTTAATCCCCATTCAAACTTAACAGATTTACAGGTTAACTTAGTTAAAGGAGTGGCTATTCTAGAAAAATCTTGAATAAATCTTCTATAATAACCAGCCAATCCTAAGAAACTTCTAACCTCAGTTGGTGACTCAGGGGTTTTCCATTTAGTAATTGCCTCAATCTTTGTTGGATCTACATGAATTCCTTCATGATTAACTAGGTGTCCAAGGAATTGTACTTGTTCTAACCAAAATTCACACTTATTAAATTTAGCATAAAGCTTTTCCTTTCTTAACAAACTTAAAAGTGCGTGCAAATGTCTTGCATGGTCCTCTTTATTCTTAGAATAAATTAGAATATCATCTATGAAGACAATTATGAATTTATCCAAATATGGCTTACATATTCGGTTCATCATGTCCATAAATGCAGCTGGGGCATTGGTTAAACCAAATGGCATGACTGTGAATTCATAATGACCATACCTTGTTCTAAAAGCGGTTTTAGGAATATCCTCTTCCTGTACCTTTAATTGATGATATCCTGATCTTAAATCGATTTTAGAGAAAAATCGAGCTCCTTGTAGCTGATCAAACAGATCATCGATTCTCGGTAATGGGTACCGATTCTTAATCATGACTTTGTTTAATTCACGGTAGTCAATGCACATACGCATTGATCCGTCCTTCTTTTTAACGAACAGTATCGGCGCTCCCCATGGCGACGAACTTGGCTGTATGAATCCTTTTTCCAACAATTCGTCTAATTGTTTCTTCAATTCTTGCATTTCAGCGGGTGCCAAACGGTAGGGTGCTTTGGCAATTGGTGATGTTCCTGGTATTAAATGAATTCTAAATTCAACTTCTCTATCTAGAGGTAGTCCTGGCAATTCTTCTGGAAATATATCTGAAAACTGAGATACTACTGGAATGTCTTTTAAATCTTTTCCTTTAGTGTTAGTGATTATGGAAATCAAATATACTATAGAACCTTTTCTTATACAACTTGCAGTTTTCATCACAGAGATGAACTTAGTTGAACTAGAAGGTTTATCTCCTTTAATTGTGATCGCTTTATCTTTTGGCGAATTTACTTGAATTAACTTTTGATCACATAAAATATTGGCTTTATTGGCTATTAACCAATCCATTCCTAAAACAACATCAAATCCTACCAGATTCATGGGATATAGATTTACAATAAATTTCTGATTTAAAATTTCTATGCTTGCTCCCTGCAAGATTTCAGAAATCCTAACAGTTTCTCCATTGGCTGTCTCTACTAAGCATTCCTGTGGTAGTTTAGTTAATGATTGATTTAAAATTTTGCATAATGACGTATTAATAAAACTTTGGTTTGCACCAGAGTCGAATAATACTTTAGCAAAGACATCATTAACTAAAAATGTACCAGCTATGACATCTGGAATCATCTTGGCTTCATCTGCAGTCAGAACAAATGCTCTAGCATTTTTAGTATTCTTGTTGTCTGCAGCTGGGGCCAATTTCGGACAGTTTGTCCTGATATGACCTTTTTCTCCACAGTTGTAGCAAAATCCATTACTGGACTTCCTTTTGCAATTTTCTTCCTTGTGTCCTGGCATCTTACAATAATTGCAGAGATTGGAGCATTTTCCCGAATGCTTTTTCTTGCAGACCTTGCAGTATGGTGTAGAGGTAGAACCCATATTCCTACGATTTCCGGAACGGAATTCTTGTGTAAGCCTTTGGGATAAGTTCCTCCTCTGATCCTCTTCTCTAGTACGAACTAATTCATCAGTCAAGGTATTTGTTAATTCTACAGCTTCTTCTATATTTTGAGGTCTAGTTGCCTTGACTATGTGTCTAATCTCTCCAATTAATCCCCAAATATAACGGGAAATTAACACTGGTTCTGGTGAAGCAAGAGTTGGCACTATTCTGGCATATTCAAAGAATATTTTAGTGTATCCCTTACTATCCACACCAGTCATCCTAAGGTTTAAGAATTTGTTTGCTATCTGTTCCTTCTCATTAGGTGGGCATAATTTCCTTTCTACCTTATTCTTAAATTCTCCCCATTCCATATTGTAGGTTTGATCACTTCCTCTTGTCTGGAGGATAGTGTTCCACCATTCTAGCGCTGCATTCTTAAACAGATTAGAAGCAAACAGTATTTTATCTTCTTCAGCACACTTACTTATCCTTAAGACTGCCTCAGTTTTCTCTATCCAGCGTAAAGTTGCAATGGCCCCTTCATTGCCTGAGAATTCCATTGGTTTACAAGACCAGAGTTCTTTATAAGAACAACCATAAGGCATGGTTCTTCTTCTTTTGGGAATAGGCAATTGAAATACAGGTCCATTGTTCACGCTGTTTTCTGGTTCACTTGGTCGCTTACTGCCATGCTTACTTTTATTATCAGCATCTTTAACAGTTTGAAGAATAAATGGCATTGCATCTATAATTCCCTGTGCTACTATATGTTGGATAGCACTATTGTCCACTTGATTGTTATTGTTATTGATGCTTGGATTCTCATTAACCACGTTAATGTTACTCTGGTTATCATTATTCAGATTTCCTTGGTTTCCTTCGTCGGCCATCTGAATTTTAAACAATTACCCCATATTAATATCACAGATAATATCTTAAGATAGTTATTCACATGACACGCATTTTTGCCAAAAGCGTCGATCATTGCGACTATACTCTTTTCATATACTATTATGCGTCTATTACACACTAGTACTGAAATAAAATTACAATACCAACATAAATAGAATCACACTAAGAGTAATATGCATCCGTACACACATATTTTATTTTATTTTTATTATATTATTATTACTACCATCATTTCACCATCTCATTCACGGATATGGATTTATCCAAAAATCCATATTGCGCTCATCGTATTTCCATACGAGACGCTCTCCCACCTGACGCATTCTCTCACTGTTTTCTAAAATTTCCTCCCCGAAAGTCCTAAGTTCTTGAACGTTTTCTGCACTCATTAGGGGTGCAGGTTCTCGGACTGGGTTTGGAATCTGGGGTGCATGTTCCTGATATGGGGGTGTAGGTGCCTGAAATTGGTAAGGATCTTCTAAAATTTCCCTAATATAATCATCTTGGTAATAGGGATCTAAAGGGTCCATACCTGGGTAAGCTTCTATGTTTTGCATGGGTGGAAAATCCTGGATAGGGTAACGTTGCACAAAATCCCTATTGTCGTCCCACCAGGGGTCGTAATTTGGATCTAGAGGGTTTGGTGCAGGTATCCTAGGAATTTCTTCTGGATTAAAGTCGTGCATCTCCACTTGGTTTTCCTGATTTTCTATTTC
The DNA here is from genome assembly GCA_030545235.1 of Helianthus tuberosus. Lineage (NCBI taxonomy): Eukaryota > Viridiplantae > Streptophyta > Magnoliopsida > Asterales > Asteraceae > Helianthus > Helianthus tuberosus. The sequence continues at coordinate 142,542,334 of CM060402.1, read as the reverse complement.
CATGGGTTGTTCTGGATTTTGTGGTTGTGGGGCTACTAATTGTTCCAGACTTGGGTCAGCAACAGTTGTAGCTAAGATATGGAAATTAGCTAGGCTTCTATTTAGCATATCTTGAGTATGGGCATCTGTTTCTCGCTTAATAGCTGCTAAAGCCCTTTGCTGTTGCAATTTTCGCATTCTTTTCCTACGAGCAAAAGCTTCTTTACTGAACCATCCTCGTTTCTTATTAGTAAATGGTTCTTCAGATTGAGCTCTAAAAGCAAATATTCCGTCTTCCTGATCAGCAACATACCCCGAGAGGGCAGGTTGTGACGATGTACCTTCACTCCTAGGTGAATCAGCTAACTGACGATTCACGTCTGATGGTCCTTGATCACTCATACTGCAAACTAACAAATAGTCAAATAACACATAACACATAATTACAGTTATGCACGTAATTCTGTAATTTATTTCCTAACACAAATTTTAGAATTTAAATGTCTGCAGAACATTTCTTTGGCTCAGACCAGTGGCTAGGCTCTGATACCACCTCCTGTCGCAACCCCCGATCCCTTATTCCCGGGAACGGGCGGACGCGATCTCAGTTGTGGTGGTACCAGATTATTTAATCTTGCAGCGGAATTTTTCATCAGGACCGTAGTTAGGAAATGTTTATCAGAGTAAAAACCACCATATTTTATATTAATAATCACATGGATAAAATCCAAGTTTACTATTACAACACATTTATAGGGATAAACCCTATCTTATTGAATTTAAAACATCGTTTATTAGGTAACTTTTATAGCCACATTATCCCCAAGCCTTTAGTGCTCTCCAGCTGGCTTTCTATTAATTGGCTGTCACATTGGGTTACCTGAAACGCGTTTTAAAAACATTTGTCAGTCGGAAATACTGGTGAGTGAATCCCAGTTTAATCAAGAAATATTTTATCGATTAAAACAGTATCGAGGACGATTACAATGTTTATATCTACACATTTACTCCATTTGGTACTATCAATCCCCTGACTTGTGGGTCATATTACACATTGGCTAACTCATTGTCCAATGGTAACGTACTGTCATACTCGACTTACTACTCGCAGGTAGTACAAATTTTGTATACAAAACCCCAACATACCGGCAGTAATTGAAGACTACAAAGACTCAATCACCGCTTAATCACATTGTAAAACAATTAAGGTTTTATAAATTATTCCAAAAACATTAACAAAAAGAGGATAAACTCACATTGCTATCTTAGGCTTTTCGTAATGGTTTCCTGTGTATAATCTATAATTTATACAAATGTACATTGATTAGTATCATAACCCTTTGAAATTATTAATGATACCCTCCCCGAGACGGCATTCCAACAACTACGTCGGGCAGAACCACGACAGTTGTTACGGAACCCTAAATCAATCGGGCAGCGTAACTATTATGAAACTGGGGTTATAATACTTACAACGGAGCAGAACCTCGCTAATTAGGGGTATAATACCCAAATATTATGCCTTATACTTTCAGAATTCGAGATTGAGATTTTAGAATGAGCGACGGAAAACGAAACTGATGGCCTTCTTATATAGGGCTGAAATCTGACTCTTAGGCGGCCCGCGTAAGGTAAGGCTAAGCCTTACGCGGCCCGCGTCAACACCGGTCAACATAATAGCTTAGCTGGGTCAGCTACTAGACTCGACACGATGATGACACGTGTCATCACCAGGTTGCGCCACCATTTGAGACACGCGCGGCCCGCGTTAACTTAAACGGGGTCTTACGCGGCCCGTATGAACTAAAGAAATCAGCGGAGTCTGGTTCTAGCCCTCATACCGCCCGCGTGAGATGTTGGGGTGGGTCTAAGCGGCCCGCCTTAGCTTATCTTTTATTGTTTTTGATTTATTTTAAATGTTATAATATTCTTGGGGCTTGGTTTTCACATACGGGTTGTAATATAAGACATATAAGGTTATTTTACAATATACTAGAGTGTCATAATATTTATGAGGGTGTTGATTTTACCGAGGGTTGTTACACCAACCGATCCTTAACCTTACAGAGCTTATTAGTTTCCAACCGGAACAAACTAGGCATCTCATCAAAACATAATCTCCCTCCCACTGCCTAAAGCACCGCGCATTAAACTTTTAAGCGATAAGTTGTCCCCAACTGTAACACCCCGTGTTTTCGAAAGTCAAAGTCAACGTCAAGATTGAAGTCAAAGAAAGAAAAGATTGCTAATTGCGATCTGTCTCTCCTTGCTCAATTCCTGTTTTGACTTATTTGACTTGATTTAGTCTATTTTGTTATCGCGTTGATTGTATTATGTGGAATATATATTAATAATCGCATATTTATCGCATGTTTAATCGCCTTATCGCTATCGCAATCGCACTCGCAACTCGAATTACGCAATTTGGTTATTGTCATACGTGTGTGTGTGCCTTATGTGTTACTTGTGCATGTTTATTATGTTTATGTTGTGGTGATCAATCGAAACGCAATCGAACTCAATCGCAACCGAATCGCAAACTCTAAATGAATACGAAATAAGGATGCTTGTATGTTGATATAGTAGTTGGGATTAAAAGTAATTTGACTAGGAAACTTTATTGCATCACAACGCTCGCAATCGCAATCGAAACAGCAAAACTTGTCGCACCGAACACTCAGATAAGGTGACCGCTCGATCGGCCAGCTGTTCGATCGGACTGTCTCACCGATCGACCAGCCCCCCCTCCATTCCTTTCCACTTTGGGAAACCCTATAAATACCCCCAGTCACCATCATACTTTCTGTCACGACCCCCGACCATGCCCTGGACGGGAGCCGCGAGCAGTCAAGTTGTACCGGTGGTTATTTTAAAAACATTGCAGCGAAAATATTCATCGGGACCGTGAGTTAGGAAAAATATCAGAGTTTAGAAAACACCGGATTTTATTTATTAAATAGATGGGATAAAACCCATGTTTTACAGAGGTAGCTTTAATAAGGGATAAACCCGAATATATGAAACCATGTTTTCTTAATTTAATTCAATTAATAAAATAAGCCACTTCTTTAAGCCTTTCGGTGCGGTATCATCACTCTTATTCCAATCTACTATCATTACCTGAAACGCGTTTTAAAAAGGTTTGGTCAGTAGGAAATACTGGTGAGTTCATTCATTTTTGTACAAAATGATGCATAGTTATAAATTACAGTATTAAGGGTGATTTGTTGGTGCATGGAATGTCTGTTGACTTCGTCTGCATTAAGTCTTAGGTCAAGTTAGGTCAAGTTTGGAGCTTGAGAGTCGAAATTAGGGTTTGATATGTTAATTTCGCTTATAATGACATGTTGGTCATTAAAAGCGAAATCAGAGCTTGTAATTTCGTTTATATGTACATAGTTGTAGGGGTTTCGCTCTTAGGGTCATATGGTTTCGCTTATAGGATTAGATAGGTGGTTCGCTTATATGTTCATTAGGGGGTTTCGCTCATATGACATGTCATAAGAGCGAAATCACATAGGCTATATATAGTCATCAAGAGCGAACCAGATCATGAAAAAGGTCTGAACCGTTGGAGCGAGACCTGGTCATTAGTTTGGTAACGAAACTCTGTCAAAATCATTCTAGAAAGCTAATAAAGAGAAGGAATTGAAGAGAAAAGCTGTTGTTACTTTGCGTGTACTGATTCCGCCTTTATACGTGAATATGAACGTTCTCAACTGACTTTTCAGGGTCGGAACACGGTCCAACAAGTGGTATCAGAGCTTCAGGACGAGGAGTTCATACTACTACAGCTGAATCGAACACATTCTCTTACTTCTACTCACTTTCTTTCATAATTTTTTCGATTTAAACTGGTTCCTACGGTTGAAATTGTCTGAATTTCGAGTATAACGTGTAAAACATACGATTAACAAACCCTAGAAAGTTTCAGGTTAAAATTCGGCTTAAAAATGGTGAAAATATACTAAAAGCTGAGTTTCTCTTTTACGGACATCGAGTATAGTTTCGCTTTTACGGACATAAGCCTGGTTTCGCTTATTTGAACATTGCATATTTCGCTTATTCGGACATAAGGACTAGTCAGTTTCGCTTATACGGACAAATCTGCTTTCGCTTATTTGTCAATTACTAGTTCGCTCATACATACATTACTATTTCGCTCATAGTGACATTACCTAATTTCGCTTATCTGGTCAAGACTGATTTCGCTTATTTGGTCAAGACTGATTTCGCTTATTTGTCACAATTCCTGATTTCGCTTATAGAGACACATACTACTGATTTCACTCATCAGTCATTGACTGATTTCGCTTTTGTGTCATTAAAGCTGATTTCGCTTTTGTGTCACTGTTTGTCAAAATTTCGAAAATTTTTCTAACTGTTTGCTGATTTTGCAGGTAAATTCAAGATGGATGACATATTCTTGAACCCGTTTAGCGACATGTACGCATTCGCTGGAGATTCCGAAAACGATGATTCTTCATCTAGAAATACGAATGAGAATCCACCGAAAGAGAAGAAAAAGGAAGCTTGGGAATCTGAAAGTGCCTTTGGAACATTCAATAAACCTCCAAAGTTAATGGCTATCGAGGAATACAGTCGGTGGTCAAGAAAATTTGAAGACTGGTTGATGGCATTCGCATTTCCCAGCTGGAAGAGTTTGAAAAACGGTTTTGAAAATGGAAACAAAAATGGTGAAACTTTAAGATCAACTGATGAGATTGATTCATTTGTAGCTGAACAAAAGTGTGTGGCTTTGTTATTTCAATCAGTTCGGGAAGACATAATCTCATTGATCGATTATTCAAATGCAAAAGATCTTTGGAAAAAGCTAGAAAAGAAATGTATAGGTAGTGAAGAAATCAAGAAAAACAAAATGAAACTACTTAAGAAAGAGTTTGATATGTTTGGGTGTTTAAAGAACGAGTCAGTTTGTAAAATGATAGAAAGGTTTGGTCATCTGAAGCTGGAATTAGTAAGACATGATATCAGATATTCTGAAGATGATCTTATCGACAAATTGTTCGATTCGTTGCCTGATGAGATGGATTGGAGATATTATGCGCTGATGCTGAAGAATACTATCAAGGCACCAGAAAAGTTGACATTAGATTTGCCGATTGAGAAACTCGAGAGTCACGAGTTGGAACTGAAGAAGACATACAAAGTCAATCACTCATCTTATCAACAAAATTTGGATTTGTATTATCCAAAGAGCATGATGCCAAAAGCAACTTCTCCCAAAACTGTGTTTTCTGCTGAGAATGTGTCCACAGCAAACAAAGAAAGTCAAAGTAGTCAAAGCAGTGGAAATCACAGTGGTTATCACAGTGGATCTTCATCATCTGCAAGTCATTCTGATGCAAAGAATCATTTTCAATGCAACATTGCAATAGACTTGAAGAAAGCTCAGAATTTTGATGAGGAGTCAGCCAAACAGCAGATGATCTTCCTAGCATCGGTGTTGGAATCGTATGAAGGATTAGTAGCTGGGAAGATAGGCAACACCAACTTAACGAAAGAATATTATGATCAGATAGATCCTGAAGAAATGGAGCTGATCAATATTCGTTGGGCTATGGCCAGTGCTGTTCGTCGAGCACAGCGTTTCATGGAAATTACCGGCAGGAAGACAATTGGTGGTCCATCTACCAAGCTGGGGTTCGATAAATCCAAAGTGACATGCTTCAAGTGTAAGCAGAAAGGTCACTTCAAGCGAGAATGCAGAAACTCTTATGCTGATGAGTCGGAGAATCCTTTCAGAGATGATTATTACAAGAAGGCAATATATCATCAGAATAAATTCGAACCGCCTAGATTGAAGCAGGTTGAAGACAATAGAGAGAAATCTAGAGCTCTTGCGGTGATTTACGATGACGAAGGTTATGATTAGAGTCAAGAGGTTCTACCGGAAGAAGATGCGGTTGGTTACGCATTCATGGCGAAAAACGACGAACCTATTCCTTGGAAAGATACCGAACTGAAGAGTAGAAATATAGATACAGAAAAATGATAGCTGAAAACAAAATCATTAGAATTTCTGGTATCTATCTGGAAGCGAGGAGAGCAAATAGATGGGATCCGGACAGAGAGTGTTATCTTGATGAATATGGAAATATTGCGATCGATGACAAAACTCTTGATATCGAAGCCATAATCAAGGAGTACAGAGAAGAGGATGAGTATTGGCAGAATAAATGGTGGGGAACTGGAGACGAGAAAGAGAAAGAAGAAAAAGAGAGAAAGGAGAAATAAGAGAAGGAAAAATCAAAGAAAGTTGATACTGGAGTTATTGACACAACACAAGAGTTGACTGCTGAGAACCTGGGAAAAATGGCTGACAAAGTGCTGGCTGCTAAGGCACTTGAGGTAGACTCTAACTCCGTGTCTGAGTCAAAAAGCCAGGTCAGTTCAAACTTGTCAACAAATGCGTCAGGTAAACAAATTGATGGAAATGCTGATTGCAAAAATTGCAACAAAGAGTGCAAATTTTGTAACACAGTCACGTATCTCAACGGGAAGAAAGTTGAAGATCTGACAGCAAAGGTCAGAAGCGTTGAGAATCAGATTCTTGATCGTGACAAAACAGTTAAAGCTTCAACTGAACGGATAAGAGAATTAACTAACCAAATTGAAAATGATAAAATTGATCATGACAAAATTAAACAAGAAAATGAAAAGTTAATTCTTGAAAACCGTCAGATTTCTGAGAAGTTTGAAAAACTAAAAAGCACAATGAAAGATAGTGATGATCGAAATGGTAAAACTTATAAAGAAAACGTTCACTTAAAAGCAGTGCTTAGAGTAAAAGAAGAATCAATCAACCAACAACTGGATGAAATCGCTAAACTGAAACTTAAATTTCAAGAGGCTGAAATTGAAAACGAGCGAATCCAGTTGAAGCTTAACAGTTACAGCTCCGCAAGCTTTGTTTTGCAACACATTATTCCCAAACCCATCGGGAAAGACAAAGCAGGCGAAGATGTGTATTCTGATGGAACTGGGGTGGGTTTTCATCAAGTTCCACCACCTGTTCTTGATAACTACACGAAAAAACAATCAGGGTTGGTTGAAATTGAAGAAGAAAGTGAAATGAATCTTCCAGATTCAATTGATGTCACGTTCACATCTTCTAATGACGATAGTGTCCAAAATGATATTGTAAAAGGTGTTGTTGAAAATGTGCTAAAAACGGATAGTGACACTACTGAGGAAGATGGGTGTTTCTTGGACAAATACATTCAGAAACCAAAATCCAAAAACAACTTAAGTGATGAACCGGGTCTTGTGATGTACAAGATGGCTGGATCTGATAAGTTGTATTCGGATTCTGAGTTTCCCATTGAGAATGTTAATGTGAAAAAGTTGACAAATGTTTTCAAATTGGTTGAAGTTGAGTTGTCAGAAGTGAACAGTTTGAAACATACAAAAAGGCAAATGAATTTTGAGAAAGATAAAGCTTACTACAAAAAGCCTGTTGTTCCACCACGTTTTTATAATAACAATCGAAACAATTGGTCGGGTGGTTATAGGGGTGGTAAGAGTTATCAGAAAAAGAGTTTTCAAAACAAAAGGTTTGATAAAAAGAAGGTGTTTGTGAACGGTTCAAGTTCACTTTCTGATGAAGAGAAAGAGATTTTTTCAAAATCGAATGAAGAGTTCTTTGAGAAAAGAGCTTCACAGTATCAGTCTGAAGGCACAAGTCGAGTTGTTGATACTCGAACATGTTTCAGATGTAATCAAGTTGGTCACATTGCACGAAAGTGTACCAATGTGAAGCCTAAGACTGAAACTGTGAAGATTCAAAAGAAGAAAGTTGATGTGAAGGGTAAAGCACCAATCATTGTTGAGAAAAAGAATGTGAAAAATGACAACATCAAAGTGAAAAATGAACCCGTAAAGAAAATGGTAACTAAAAATGACAAATTTTACAAGCGGGTTGCATTATCTCAACAAGTTTGGAAACCAAAAACTGAGAAGAAGGTGAAATCTTCTGAGGATTCAATTCAAATTGATTATGATGCAAATTTTCCACCTCTTAAGGCTGAAAACTTCAAAATTCAAATTGCGAGAGTCAAGGTTACACCTAAGGCTGATGAGGCCTGGGTGGACTCCATGTTCGACTAAATAGTTTGAGTTGCCGGAGCTTCCTTGATCGCGAAGCATGAATCGGCATCTTTATTAAAGTTTAAGTCAAAGTTTGTTATGTGCAGGATCTTCCAAAACTTGTATCCAGATGGATCATGGATAGTGGAGCTTCAAGACATATGACAGGGAAGACTGCGTTGCTGTATGATGTTAGAAATATCAATGGTGGTTATGTGGGATTTGCTGGTCATGAAGGTGGTAGAATTATTGGTGAAGGAACGTTATCCAATGGGATTGTGACGTTTGAAAGAGTTAACTACATTACTGAGCTGGAGAACAATCTGTTGAGTATCTCCCAGATCTGTGACAATATGTATACAACTCACTTCACTGATAAAGAATGTTTGATCTTGAAACCAGAATTTGTTATCCCTGAAGAATGGATTGTCATGCGGGCACCTAGAGTGAATGATTTATATGTGTTAGATATGAGTGTAGCAACTACATCTACTGGTCAAGCACATTGTTTTGTTTCTAGAGCAACTGAGAAAGAATCAAGATTGTGGCACCGCAAGATGGGGCATATACATCTTAGAAAAATGAATCATTTGGTGCATAATGATTTGGTTCTTGGAGTTCATGTCAAAGGTTTTCATCTGGAAGGGGAGTGCATTAGCTGTGTTAAAGGCAAGCAGAAGAAAATGTCACACCCTACAAAGCAAGTCAATTCAGTTTCGAGACCTCTGGAAAGACTTCACATGGATTTGTTTGGTCCTGTGAATGTTAAAAGTATTACAGGAGATTACTACTGTTTGGTCGTTACTGATGATTATTCCAGATTTTCGTGGGTTTCTTTCTTGAAAACCAAAGACGAAACGTTTGATAGTTTGATGGCGTTGTTCAAAAAGATTGAGAATTTGTACCAAAGGCGTATCAAAAGAATTCGAAGTGATAATGGTACCGAATTCAAGAACAGTAAGATGGAAGAATTTTGTGATGAAAGAGGTATATTGCATGAGTTTAGTGCTCCGTACACTCCGCAGCAGAATGGAGTCGCAGAACGCAAAAACCGGACACTAATCGAGACGGCTAGAACTATGCTCGCAGATTCAAAGTTACCGATAAATTTTTGGGCTGAAGCTGTTTCCGCCGCATGCTATACGCTCAACAGGGTTCTCACTGTCAAGAAGTTCAACAAAACATGCTTTGAGTTAATCAATAACCGCAAACCGAATTTGAAGTATCTAGAACCGTTCGGGTCACCCTGTACTGTTATAGAGCCTTATGGAAAGTTTGGTCCGAAATGCATTGAGGGAATATTTGTTGGTTATGCAAATCCGATGCGACGTGTCTTCGTTCCAAGTGAGAAGCAGATTATTGAAGCTGCAAATGTTGAATGTCAAGGTTATACTATGCCGCCGCAGAATCCTGGAGATTCATGGCGTTATCATTATGACAAACTGTGGGATTCGTTTGACATGAGAGAAGAATCAGAGGATGATGAAGATTTCTTTGATGAGTTGGATATTTTGCGTGAATATGAGTCACAGCTAAGGTTCCCAGCTGAGTATTCTAGAAGACCACGGGAAACTTCAAATGATGATGAAGCAGGTCTGAGTAATGCTGGTGAACATGATGATGTCCAACAGAATGAAGTTGCTTAGGATAATCAGTCAGTTCAGAATGATAATCAAGAAGCTGAAAACATGCCAGTCTTTGATCATGGTGATTCAGATTCTGAGGGGGAGCAAATTCAGATTTCAAGACAAACAAACCAAGTTGGTGAACAAGATGCAGATCAGAATATTACTAATCTGGAGGGCAATGTAGATGTTCCAAGCGAAGTGATGCCGCGAACTTTTTCATATCATCCAAAGGAGTTGATCATAGGAGAATTGCAGACAGGCGTTCGCACTCGAAGACAGATTGATAAAGGGCTTACATGTTTTTATACAAAAGTTGCTCCTTTGCAAACTGAATTCTCATTGAGTTGTTTTATCTCGCAGGTTGAACCAAGAACTTACAAAGAGGCGCTTACTGAAGATTCTTGGGTCATTGCAATGCAGGAGGAACTTAGCCCATTCGAAAAGTTGGGAGTGTGGAAGTTAGTGGATTTGCCAGATGGTCAGAGGAAGATTAACACCAAGTGGGTGTTTAAATGCAAGAGAGACGACAGAGGAATTGTTGTAAGGAACAAAGCTCGACTCGTTGTTCAGGGATTTAGTCAACAGGAGGGGATTGATTTTACAGAAGTCTATGCTCCTGTAGCATGACTAGAGGCAATCAGAATTTTTCTTGCATTTGCGTCTTGGAAGAACTTCAAAGTATATCAGTTAGATGTAAAATCGGCGTTTCTTTATGGGAAGGTCAAAGAGAAGGTTTATGTCGGACAGCCACCGGGCTTCACCGATCCGATCCACAAAAACAAGGTCTACTTATTGGACAAAGCGCTGTATGGTTTACACCAGGCCCCGAGAGCTTGGTACGAGACTTTGTCTCAACACCTACTAGCCAACAAGTTCATTCGTGGAAAAGTGGATGCCACTCTCTTCACTAAAGAGGTCGAAGGTCATCTTCTGATAGTTCAGATTTATGTGGACGATATAATTTTTGGGTCAACAAATGAGAGTCTGTGCAAAGACTTTGAATCAGTGATGAAGCAAAAATTCGAAATGTCATCAATGGGGGAGATGAAATTCTTTTTGGGTCTACAAGTTGAACAACTTCCTGAGGGAATTTTCATTCACCAGACGAAGTACGTTCATGATATTCTGGAGAAATTTGGGATGTCAGGTTCTACTCCGGCGTCAACCCCACTTGCAACAAATCATGGGATTCACCCAGATCTCACCGGAGACAGGGCTGATGAAACGTTCTACCGATCCATGATAGGTTCTTTGATGTACTTAACTGCTTCACGTCCTGATATCATGTACCCAACGTGCCTCGCAGCAAGATTTCAATCTAACCCGAGAGTTTCGCACATGATTATTGTTAAGAGGATATTGCGCTACCTGAAAGGAACTCCTTCATTGGGGTTGTGGTATCCTAGGAAAGCCGAATTTACGCTCGAAGGGTATTCCGATTCAGATTTCGGATGCTGCAAAGTCAATTCAAAATCAACAACTGCAGGATGCCAGTTCTTTGGAACTAGATTGGTTACCTGGCAGTGTAAGAAACAAACGTCTGTGGCGTTATCTACATGTGAAGCGGAGTATGTTTCTGCTAGCAGTTGCTGCTCTCAGATCCTGTGGATACAGCAACAGATGCGCGACTACGGTTTGCAGTTTCTTAACACACCTCTTTTTGTTGATAATGAGGCCGCAATAAATATAACAAAAAATCTAGTACATCACGCTAAAACTAAACACATAGAAATTCGTCATCACTTTATTCGTGATTGTTTTGAGAAAAAGTTGATACGAATGGAGAAAATCCACACTGACGAACAGAAAGCTGATTTACATACCAAAGCTTTTGATAAAAATCGGTTTCAATATTTGTTAAAACTGAACGGTATGAAGCTTCTTTCGGTGTTGGATGGAATTGTGGGCGTTGATGAGAGTACTGTTGCGGATGAAGACGAGAAACAATCTGCAATGGTTTGTCGATTTTTTACTTGTTTTGGTATTTAGGGGGAGTAGATATTTGTATATAGATATTTTTTTTCAGAAAATACAAAAACAGTAAAAAAATGCAAAAATACAAAAACATGAGATATTTTCAAAATCCAAAAACAATATAAAATCAGAAAAAGAGCTTGTGTATAAAGGGAAAATGATAGTACATCGGCTTGACAGTCACGGTATGCTAAAGAAATGGAATGTTTAAATGAGTTAAACAGTCTCGCTGATGATGTGCCGATAGGTTTTTACACATTTAGTAGGTTTGTTCGTGATATAAACCTAAATCTTTACTTGCTTATTTCGTGGGGAACACTACTTGGATATATAGGTAACCCCTGAAATCTCGTTTGAAAGATTCCTTTTTATGATATACTAGGCTTTATACTCAGTGATATCTGGGGTATTATTCCGGGACTTCTGCTGAATGGAAGTTCTGACCTAGTCCTTGAATAATACTTTCTGCAATGCTTGAAACATAGCATCACCCTCAGCATATATGATAAGACAATAAAACTGCTTAGCAATGCTGTTGTAAAAAAGATCCTCTAAAGGGGACACACCTGAAAGTTGAGTCATCATCTCTCTGCTGAACGGTAGTTCTTACCTGAGCTCTCATGATTCTTCATAATTTAGTAACCCCTACAGATATCATTTGTGTTATAATTGCCTGTAAGACTGAATATCGGGATCTGGATACGGGAGTATATTCAAGAGGTGGGACACACGTATAAGTTTAAGTCTCTAAAACACTAAATCTGTATCCTGGACAGATTGAAATTTGTGTGAGAATTTAAGATGGATCAGTATATCGACAATCGAGGTGAATTGTTTAAATCTGTGTATGAAATGAAGCTTAACGGTACTTGTGATTTGTCGAATAGCTGATATGATTCCCTAACACGCTCACCAAAAATAAGTTTGTAAATAGTTTACTTTATTTACTTTCTGCAATTTAAGTTTTCTGCATTTCATTTCTTAGTTTAGAACACTTTATAAAATCCAAAAAGATTTTATTTCTGCTTTATTTTAGACAAACCAAAGTGGAGAGTTGATTGTTGGATTCTCAGATGATTGAAGCAGATGCAGGAGGTTCTGAACTGAAGAATGAGGAGAGCTTACTTTGATGGAGTTTGATTTATTAAAAATTCAAAAACAAGTTCATTAACTTGATACTTGTTATTTTCAGAAAAATGTTTGAAAATGTTTTCAAAATCAGTTTGTTTCGTCAAATGATCAACCGAGGTCATTAAGTTGAACTTGGTAGATTAATCAAGTGATTAGGGTCATTAACTTGAACCTGAATACTTGAGTGGATTTCTAAAACTGATTGAGTCTGTATTTTATTGTTGAAAAGATAGTTTGTAATGTTTGATGTTTGAGACACAGGTTTTGGACTTCATCATTCCCATGGAAGCTAATTGTTAAAGCTTGAACCAGATCAAGACCTCAGATTCTAGCATATTGAGAGGGGGAGTCTGTGAAAGAGGGAGTCTGGATCAACTGTCAAAGGGAAGTCTGAAGATGAAGCTAGGACAAGATCTTGAACTTGTGAAGATAAAGTTGTTTATGATGAGTAGACAAAGTTGGAGAAAAGACCAAGACTGAAGACTCGGAGCTGAACACTTCGTCAACATCCAAGGGGGAGTCTGTTGGTGCACGGAATGTCTGTTGACTTCGTCTGCATTAAGTCTTAGGTCAAGTTAGGTCAAGTTTGGAGCTTGAGAGTCGAAATTAGGGTTTGATATGTTAATTTCGCTTATAATGACATGTTGGTCATTAAAAGCGAAATCAGAGCTTGTAATTTCGTTTATATGTACATAGTTGTAGGGGTTTCGCTCTTAGGGTCATATGGTTTCGCTTATAGGATTAGATAGGTGGTTCGCTTATATGTTCATTAGGGGGTTTCGCTCATATGACATGTCATAAGAGCGAAATCACATAGGCTATATATAGTCATCAAGAGCGAACCAGATCATGAAAAAGGTCTGAACCGTTGGAGCGAGACCTGGTCATTAGTTTGGTAACGAAACTCTATCAAAATCATTCTAGAAAGCTAATAAAGAGAAGGAATTGAAGAGAAAAGCTGTTGTTACTTTGCGTGTACTGATTCCGCCTTTATACATGAAGATGAACGTTCTCAACTGACTTTTCAGGGTCGGAACACGGTCCAACATGATTACATGTAACACCCGTTCTTATAATTCAAGGTTTAACGTATATTTTACGAAAACAATCATGTAATTAAGATTTCATATACATCGGAAATACGAATTTATTAAAACCTTTGCAAATCATAGTTATTCAACATAACGTGATCGCATTCGTCGTTTAAAATTTACGACGGGCAATGTGCGGAAGCATGTATCTTTATAGTGTTCGGTTCTTCGATGAGCTTGATCGTCTTCCGGCATCCAAAATGTACCTACATTTCATAAACATGAAATGCTTTAGTCATAAGGGGTTTAAAACGTGTCAAAACGAGTCCGGGAAACGAAACTGATTAAAATACATTATGTTACAGGGTCTACCGTAAATTACGGTGGCTACCGTAATTTACGGTAGCCCCTGAATGTTGATTCTTCCCACCGTAAAGCAGGGGGTTTATGGCGTAAAGACTTACAGGCTACCGTAAGTTACGGTAGCTACCGTAACTTACGGTGGCCTCTAAAGGATTTTCCAAGTTTGCCGTTTTCTAAAACGGAAACCTTCATAACTTTTAATCCGCTTGTCCGTTTGACCTACCGTTTCTTCCTACGTGATTGTAATTTGATCCTCCATCATATGGAGTTAAAATCCAACATCCTAATTAACAAAATTTAAGACTTTTAAGTCTTCGGCTTATTACCCTTTTTACCAAATTATGACCCGTTCGCGATTTTATCAAACAAACATGTTTACTTGATCTATAAACTCATGGGAATCATAATTTCAATATCTCCTGTCAAATTAATCATAAATCATGAGTTTCTTACTTAATTAGAACCCGTTTACGCTCAAGTGCTTATTTTGACCCATTAAGGGTATTTTAGCACTTTAAAGTTTAAAATCGCTTTCATTCATTTCTAGCATCAAATTCCTACATTTCTTATCAAGTAATCTTCCACCACAACTATACGTGTGGTGGATTAAATGTGGATATCTATATGTTCCTAGTTTTACCCCTCGGATTATTGTTTTACGTCAAAGACTCATATAAAGTCATTCGACCCAAGAATTTACATCTTTCACTATCTTTTCTTATTCTAAGCATTTATTTAATCATAAAACTTGTTTCCGAACCTCTTGCAAGGGTCGTTTGTTCGAATTAGCTTACAAGGGCAATTTGGTCAATTTTTATCCTTTCTTTAATACAAAGGAACTTTTAAATACTTGTTTGACCCAAAATCCGACTTTTTAACTATAATCTTGTTTATAAACCCATGTGCTTCTAAACACCATAATCATAACTCAATTTATTCAGTTTACCTAAAAGATAACCGAATAACTATATTTTAACCTTGTCTAACTCTTATAGAATCTCAAGTTCTACATGATGAGTTGAATCATTATACATACCTGGCTCGGATCAATATATTGACCCGTTTCAATACCTTGACTTAGTAGCCGCTAAGCAATAGCGATGTGCATATCCATTTGATATTTATTCCTATAAACATGTAACTCGACAAACCATTAGTCGATGTTGTCAAAGGGTGATAATTTCACCTTTTGACCCGTTTATTATTCTAGTGATCTTTGTCACTTCAACTAAATGCCAATTTCACGTATTATGCTAATTTAAAGTCTACTAGCGAAAAATACGAAATCAAGCATAACGTAACGGAATCATAGTTACGTACCTTCTTAAGCATCCTTTTCAAACGCGTATTTCCACCGGCTTGTCCACTTGACGATCCAGATTCTTTGCCTAAAGAGTTCAATTCACAATCCATTTAGAACCCTTTTTATAGGTCTTAACGCATAATTTGCCTTATTCATCAAGCATGCGCTTTTGTCCGATTTTCAACATTTATCTTTCATTTAGGCATTTTAACGAACACCTAACGGGTATAATTTTACATCTTTAAAACCAAGTTCATAACTTGATATTTTGCCCAATATAAACATACATGTCGATTTCATTATGTCAAACATGCATACTAATCTCAAAATCATTTCATAGTAATCAAGTAACACCACTTTTGGTAGTCATGATTCTTGTGTTCATCTCAATTTTACAAAACCCATTTAACTTATCAATGGATCATCATGAATTTCATAGATTATCCAATAATCCAACATGTTATTGACTAGGGTTTACTCCTAGACATCATATTACTTCAAGATTCATCCATGCATGACATAATCAAGCTCAATTTCAGTTTCTTACAAATAACCTAGAATTTAAGATGGATCAAAACATCAAGATTTTACATACCTTATGACCCCTTCAACTAGGTGATCATTAATTTGTGCTTGAAAATCGATTTGGACTTGATTTAAACCCTCAATTTGTGGTTTTTATGAGAATTAGGGTTGGGTGAAGAACCCCCTTGTCGCCCCCTGCTTCTTGATCGACCAGACATCCCCAAAGTGGGTGTTTGGTGTGTTTTAAATTTTGTTTTATGTTATTAAGTTTCAAGTTTAACAACATAGGCCCCTCAACTTTAGTTTGGTTTATAACTTGAGTATTTTGTTCTTTCACTTAATTACAAGACTTGTACTAGGTTATTTATTTCCTAGTTTTTTATCTTGTTCAAAAACCCATTTTATTTTAAGTCTCGTTAAATCTCGAGCCTTTTATATACTTTGCTTTCTCAAAGTATTTCCCATCCTTCTAATAAATATTAGATTTATTTATTTAAAATCCTAAAATTTACCGGGTAAGTTTTACCACTAACTGTATTTTACCCGTCCTTTAGTATTAACGTGGTTTGATTACCAAACCCGTTTTTGGGGTGTTACAAGTCTACCCCCCTTAGAGAGGTTTCGTCCTCGAAACCTTTTCTTACATAATTCATTGAGTTTTAAACTCAATGTATTTGATCCGATAAATCTTTTAAACATTACTTATACTTTTAACCAATTGTGAGTATTACCAGATAAGTATGGTAACGTCTTTTTGGTCACTAATTGTCTACGTATCTCATATGACATAGTGCAACTTGAAATAACGTAATCTCGTTATTTCCACTAGTTTAGTTAACTTAGCGATATCCATCGCTTTCATATACTATCGAATTCTTTATGAATCCGTTACTTTGACCCGTTTAAAGGTCCTTAGTGAAATCTTTCACCTTTAGCAACAAATTCTTTTGTTTTCAAATTTATTTATTCGGTTCGGTTATACCGAATCTACCGCTTACAAGCAAACCAAATTTCTTGATTTGAATTGCTGACCTTAACCGGTCTCACTAACTAGACTTATTAGTCCAGTTACTTTTACCACTCGCTTGGTTATAATGTGATTCTACCTCACATTGCATTTCTTGACAGTGATCGTGTCACATCATGTTTAATTCCTATCAACCTTTCATTTTTGAAAACATCACCTCTTCGAATATATCGCCTTGCGCCTATTAGTGTCAAGACTTGTATCATTCAGGCTTACTATTTAAATTCCTATCAGAATTTATATTTGTAAAAACGTTAATTCTTATTAAAACCAAAGTTTTAGTTTTAGGATCTTCTCTTTAACTTTTGTCAGAATTATGGATATTGACAGTCCATGATTTATTCTTTTACAGTCTTAGTTTTATTCGGGAAGTTACAATCAGTTCCCTTGTTTTATACAATTGATCCGTAGGTTCTTTCACTTAGCCTCGTAGGCTATTACTTTAGATTTTCACCTTTTTGACCTTATTAAGGTGAGACTCCAACAATTCGTTTCTTTCTATTTGTGTCCCGAAGGTCTTTTTGGTCCCGTAGACCTTAGCATTATTTATAATATCATAAGTTATTATAATCCCGTAGATTATCTTTTATTCAAGTCTTTATTCAAAGGTATATACATTTATATATGTATATGGCGTTAAGGCACCCTTTTTATGTTCAAAGTCATTTATTTTCGCCTTTAAATTTCCTTTGACCTTGACCGTAGTCTAAGGCTATATTTGTTTTTCTTTCGAACAAATTTTCTGACTTTATGACTTCTCACGTCATTTATACGTCGGTTCATCTTATGCTCACTATTATCCAGTTTACATATATTCGTATTTGATTATGCCCCATTACCAGGCTCATTATTCCTTTGCTTTTAACGCTACCTTTATCTCGCTTGCGTTTACTCATGCCGTTCGGCATGATATTATATTCAACCCGTTCAACTTTAAAATAGTTGAACATAATTTATTCAAAATTTCTATTTACATTATCTTGTCGTCTTTTAGTTATGACTCAAAACCCGAGTCTTTTAACTTTCCATCCGAGTTCCCGTTTCTCGGTCTACGCATGCGTTTAATTCTTACCCATCAACCGGGTGTTGTATGGAAGTCGTTATTATTGCAACCCTCCCGGTATGCATTAAGACCTCGCTTCATTTTTATATTCCGACTTTGTCCTCAAGTTTGACGTTTTACAAAATCGGCCCGTTAAGAGACATATTCGCATTTTCCGGGTTCGAGTGTAAGTACACTCCCTCCCAATGCATATCTTGATCATTTTACATGTTTATATTCTTCGGGTTCATTATCCTAATATAATACGATTCCGTCACTCGGCTGTGCGTTTACATTATGATCAGATATTTTGCTTATCTGATTCATTTGGGTACTTTTTAATTTGTCCCACTCACCCCGTCCTTACTACATCGGACGTAAATGTGTCCGCTATAAGAAGTTCATGGTATCATATGCCTTTACTTACTTGGCCAGAGTAAGCGATTAACACATGACACACATGACCTTTTTATAGTTTTCACATCACGCCCTATGTAAGTAACACCTCTATTTAGTTTTCTTGGAAATAATATCCTGGATAGGTATTCTATTCAGGTTTTCCAAGTTTCTAATTTACATATGCAATAATCATTCTCTACATGTTTATTGCATATTGCTATTTGTGCGATTATATTTAAAAGCGTGCACCTGGTAATGCTTGCCCCGACGGGCGTTTCTTGCCATTAACCTTGTTCGCGGTCGTTACACGATTTAGTCCTTGGTGAGCATGCCCCTCTTGTCATACTTCGGACCGTTCCTCTATCATATCCGTAATTTGTTCAACCCTTGTCATCTTTAAATGTAAGTGTCCTTCAATTAAGACATTCACAAAAGTTAGTAATTTCAACATTAATAAATGCACGTATTGTAATACAAGGCTTTTTACTGTACGTGATTTCGTTAACTATACTAATCATTTTCGTTGGTGTAACGTGTATTACACGATACCCTATGTGTTGTTCACAACACTTTAATCATACTAGACCATTAACATACTTGTACTTACCGGATTTGCGATCAAGCTTTGAACCGAACACCAATCTTTATCAAGAGCATAAGGTTTAAGTCCAAGCATAGTTTTCCCACCATACTTGAATCTCTTAAACCAAGGCTCTGATACCAACTTGTAACACCCGTTCTTATAATTCAAGGTTTAACGTATATTTTACGAAAACAATCATGTAATTAAGATTTCATATACATCAGAAATACAAATTTATTAAAACCTTTGCAAATCATAGTTATTCAACATAACGTGATCGCATTCGTCGTTTAAAATTTACGACGGGCAATGTGCGGAAGCATGTATCTTTATAGTGTTCGGTTCTTCGATGAGCTTGATCGTCTTCCGGCATCCAAAATGTACCTACATTTCATAAACATGAAATGCTTTAGTCATACGGGGTTTAAAACGTGTCAAAACGAGTCCGGGAAACGAAACTGATTAAAATACATTATGTTACAGGGTCTACCGTAAATTACGGTGGCTACCGTAATTTACGGTAGCCCCTGAATGTTGATTCTTCCCACCGTAAAGCAGGGGGTTTATGGCGTAAAGACTTACAGGCTACCGTAAGTTACGGTAGCTACCGTAACTTATGGTGGCCTCTGCAGGATTTTCCAAGTTTGCCGTTTTCTAAAACGAAAACTTTCGTATCTTTCAATCCGCTTGTCCGTTTGACCTACCGTTTCTTCCTACGTGATTGTAATTTGATCCTCCATCATATGGAGTTAAAATCCAACATCCGGATTAACAAAATTTAAGACTTTTAAGTCTTCGGCTTATTACCCTTTTTACCAAATTATGACCCGTTCGCGATTTTATCAAACAAACATGTTTACTTGATCTATAAACTCATGGGAATCATAATTTCAATATCTCCTATCAAATTAATCATAAATCATGAGTTTCTTACTTAGTTAGAACCCGTTTACGCTCAAGTGCTTATTTTGACCCATTAAGGGTATTTAAGCACTTTAAAGTTTAAAATCGCTTTCATTCATTTCTAGCATCAAATTCCTACATTTCTTATCAAGTAATCTTCCACCACAACTATACGTGTGGTGGATTAAATGTGGATATCTATATGTTCCTAGTTTTACCCCTCGGATTATTGTTTTACGTCAAAGACTCATATAAAGTCATTCGACCCAAGAATTTACATCTTTCACTATCTTTTCTTATTCTAAGCATTTATTTAATCATAAAACTTGTTTCCGAACCTCTTGCAAGGGTCGTTTGTCCGAATTAGCTTACAAGGGCAATTTGGTCAATTTTTATCCTTTCTTTAATACAAAGGAACTTTTAAATACTTGTTTGACCCAAAATCCGACTTTTTAACTATAATCTTGTTTATAAACCCATGTGCTTCTAAACACCATAATCATAACTCAATTTATTCAGTTTACCTAAAAGATAACCGAATAACTATATTTTAACCTTGTCTAACTCTTATAGAATCTCAAGTTCTACATGATGAGTTGAATCATTATACATACCTGGCTCGGATCAATATATTGACCCGTTTCAATACCTTGACTTAGTAGCCGCTAAGCAATAGCGATGTGCGTATCCATTTGATATTTATTCCTATAAACATGTAACTCGACAAACCATTAGTCGATGTTGTCAAAGGGTGATAATTTCACCTTTTGACCCGTTTATTTATCTAGTGATCTTCGTCACTTCAACTAAATGCCAATTTCACGTATTATGCTAATTTAAAGTCTACTAGCGAAAAATACGAAATGAAGCATAACGTAACGGAATCATAGTTACGTACCTTCTTAAGCATCCTTTTCAAACGCGTATTTCCACCGGCTTGTCCACTTGACGATCCGGATTCTTTGCCTAAAGAGTTCAATTCACAATCCATTTAGAACCCTTTTTATAGGTCTTAACGCATAATTTGCCTTATTCATCAAGCATGCGTTTTTGTCTGATTTTCAACATTTATCTTTCATTTAGGCATTTTAACGAACACCTAACGGGTATAATTTTACATCTTTAAAACCAAGTTCATAACTTGATATTTTGCCCAATATAAACATACATGTCGATTTCATTATGTCAAACATGCATACTAATCTCAAAATCATTTCATAGTAATCAAGTAACACCACTTTTGGTAGTCATGATTCTTGTGTTCATCTCAATTTTACAAAACCCAATTAACTTATCAATGGATCATCATGAATTTCATAGATTATCCAATAATCCAACATGTTATTGACTAGGGTTTACTCCTAGACATCATATTACTTCAAGATTCATCCATGCATGACATAATCAAGCTCAATTTCAGTTTCTTACAAATAACCTAGAATTTAAGATGGATCAAAACATCAAGATTTTACATACCTTATGACCCCTTCAACTAGGTGATCATTAATTTGTGCTTGAAAATCGATTTGGACTTGATTTAAACCCTCAATTTGTGGTTTTTATGAGAATTAGGGTTGGGTGAAGAACCCCCTTGTCGCCCCCTGCTTCTTGATCGACCAGACATCCCCAAAGTGGGTGTTTGGTGTGTTTTAAATTTTGTTTTATGTTATTAAGTTTCAAGTTTAACAACATAGGCCCCTCAACTTTAGTTTGGTTTATATCTTGAGTATTTTGTTCTTTCACTTAATTACAAGACTTGTACTAGGTTATTTATTTCCTAGTTATTTATCTTGTTCAAAAACCCATTTTATTTTAAGTCCCGTTAAATCTCGGGCCTTTTATATACTTTGCTTTCTCAAAGTATTTCCCATCCTTCTAATAAATATTAGATTTATTTATTTAAAATCCTAAAATTTACCGGGTAAGTTTTACCACTAACTGTATTTTACCCGTCCTTTAGTATTAACGTGGTTTGATTACCAAACCCGTTTTCGGGGTGTTACATTACAATGTTTATATCAACCAATTACCCCGAATCGGTATTTGTCACTCGACTTGTTTCTGTGACTATGGTCAGATCACACATTGGCTAACCCGTTGTCCAATGGTGACGGGTATCAAGTAATGTATATAAAACCCCACATACCGGCAGTAATTGAAGATTACAAAGACTTAATCTCTGTAATTATAACTTTGAAAACAAGTAGAGTTTCAAGAAAACAATTTGATTAAAAGAGAATGACTCACCTTGTTAGCATACAGTCTTGATTAACAAGCCTTCTGATTCTATGCCTCTTGATAACTAAGCATCTACTTTCTTTTAGAGTTCTGAATCTTCTGATGATTAAATATTTTGTTTGGTAGTAAGTGTATAGTTTGGAGTTTTCTGATAGTTAAATAGAGTGGAATACGTTTTAGTGTTATACCAAATCAAACCTAACGATGGTCACGAGATCAGAACCTTAACGAAATTCACAAAGTATAGTCTTGTTTAGACAGCACTTTGGCATTTGTTTAACGAAATTCACAAAGTATAGTCTTGTTTAGACAGCACTTTGGCATTCGTTTAACGAAATTCACAAAGTACAACACTTTGGCATTCGTTAGTTGGTTCCCGAATCGATCGGACAGAACATCGCATCGGTGATTATTGGTTAGAACACCAACGTATAGAGAGAAGAATAGAAGAAATGAGCAAGGAAGAATGAAATCCTAGGCTCCTATTTATAGGTAAGGTAGGTTCCTTTCTTAGCTAGGAAGTTTTCTTAATTATTAAGTTTTCTTTTATTTATTTAGTTTTTTCTTAACTATTAAGTTTTCTTAACTATTAAGTTTTACTTAACCATTAAGTTTACTTAACCATTTAACTAAATAACTTACTTAGCTTAATTAATCTTGCTTAGCTTAATTAATCATGCTTAGCTTAATTAATCCTGCTTAGCTTAATTAATCCTGCTTAGCTTAATTAATCCTGCTTAAGTTAATTAATCCTGCTTAGCTTAATTAATCCTGCTTAGCTTAATTAATCTTACTTAACGGATTAATTAATTAACTGACTTAACTACTTAACTGATTAATTTATCTTAACTTTTATAATTTGCTTAGTCGATTACTTAGCTTAATTAGCAGATTAATCACCCTACTCAGCTTGCTTAACTGTTAAGTTTTCTTAGCTATTGAGTTTTCTTAATTGCTAAGTTTATTTTCCTGTTAAGTATTCTATGTTAACAACTTTATGAGTTCTAATTTCTAGATACAATGGAACTCGTATTAGCGTGTTAACCCAATTCAACTTTAACGATAATCACGAGATCAAAACTCACAACGAATGACAAAGTATAGCCGTATACAGGCAGCACTTAAACATCCGTTGGATCAGTTTCAATCGATTGGATAGGGTATCGTATCAGTGATTCGAGTTAGCACTCTGATTACGAGCAAAGTTTTAGGGTTTAGGGGTGTTGTGAAAAGAAACGGAGATACGAGAGAGTAAGTTCGTCAAAATTCGATCGAACTGGTGCAGGAATTCAAGTCCCACTGCTGCCCTTATATACCTGAATTTTGGGTCCCCTCGCGTGGCGCGACAGGCTGTGGCGTGGCGCGGGGATAGTTGATCTGGCTTTGGTCGCCACGTGTCCCACGTAGGCCTGACACGTGTCACCTTCGCGTGACGCGTGTTCTTGGCCGCTTTTTCGTCCAATCATGCATTTTTCCTTGATTTTCGTGCCGATACTTATCGCGTATGTTTGGATCTTGATCTTACATGATTCGTTTGTAATTGCGAATCTAATAAGACTATTTTTATGTGATTTAGTTCGTCGAACGCCAAGATTCCTTAACCGCCAAATTGAATATACAAGTTTCATCGCGAGCACTTCTGGTTTTGATCACATGTTGTCGTTGGGAGTATTTTTTAGGGTTGTTACATCTTGTACTTCGATTTCTCGCGATCCCGGTAAGATTTCAACCTAAATCTTGTACTTCTTTAATCTACACGCACTCCTACACCTTTCTATCTTTTGAATCATAACTTTTAACCGTGAAATCATCAAGATTCAAGGTGTTCTAGGATGACGTCATCATGTGTTCTTAAGAACTTCATGTTTTGGCCTCAATCCACCAAGAACAACTTAGATCTAACCGATTTCCACATAAACAAACAAAGATCTTTCATGGATCTAAACATATTCACTATGAAAAGGATTGAAAGATGGTTTTCCAACTTTCTTTCAACTCTTTTACACTCAACGCATTCAAAACCGATAGAATCGAAGCTTGTGCTGACTTACTACTCATTCTTGTAGTCGTGTTGGTTCAAGATCTGGATTCTATCCACGAGACCACTGATATCGGGTTAAACATGGAACACCGTCTCGAACAGTTAACTAGTCGGATTTGGGTGATTCCTGTCCGATCAGGGGTACCAAGTATTGACGAGGTTTCTGTTGCTTAATACGTTATCAAAACGTCTCGATAAAACGGCAAATAATCAAAACAACCAAGTGTAAGACGAACGGAATGACCAGGACGGAATGCCGTCCGATCGGACTGTCACCCGATCGGGTTGTCACCCGAGCGGCTTGCACCTTGGCCCCACACTTGTTATATATTTCAAACATTGGAAGTTGTGGACGTGGAACGACCTCCTGTTCGAACGGACGACCGTCCGAACGGATTGCCGCTCCATCGTGTAACGTACTGACTTCAACACTTAAACAATTTTCAACATGTTCAATGCACAAGGGATGCCACCCGATCGAACAACCGTCCGATCGAGTGACAACCTGCAGTGAACTTGTCCTCGCGGAAGTGCCCAACCTATCGAACGGTCGTTCGATCGATCGACCTGAAAGATAGAGGTACTTCTATGTTTTCAAAATGTTACAGCGAAAACTTCAAAAGTCAAACCATCATACACAAACACATCCTTCACAAAGGAAGAAACAATCCACTTGAACGGTCATTCGACCGGATGACCGTCCGAACGGACTGTCACTCGAACGATCGGCTGTCCTACCCACTTGCACCCTGTATCGTCTTACGCGTCGCTTATCGTTATACTATCAATCTGTTCAGGCTAACCCTACTCTCTAGCGCTCCCTTCAATCCACCAATCGCTGTGAGTATACTCGATCCCTTTTTGCTTTACGCACTTTTAGGTGTTACATACGTTACTTATACAAAATCACATCGAACACACTATGCAATACTTTAAACGCTAACCGTTACCGCATGCTATACGTGACTTAATGAATGCTTGTTTATTATGTTTACACATGGAATGCTGTCTACTTGCCTTAGCAATGGTAGTACTATTAGTTTGGACTCAACACCTGATCACTCAGGGGTTGTTAAGGACAATTACCTACATGGCTCATAGTGGTGAGTGTGTATCGCGAACTGCCTTGGGCAGTCAACCCACAGTCATTGGTATCGATAGGTTCATGTCGATAACTAACATGCCTCATTTTACACTGTGTACGTGCTGGTTATGCGTAACGATTTTGAACTCTATATGCTATTATCAAACTTGTATGCTCACCTTTACACTATGTGTATTGACTTTTATTTTAACGTATGTGACAGGTGCTTAAGTTGCTAGGATGCTTTGTTGTGCGGTGATGAAATTGAGGCTAGGGCAGGTCTAGAAACCAATAAACAATTGTCTGTAATTAAAATCTGAGTTGTCGGAACAGGACAATTTGACTAGATCTTTTCTGTAATAATTGTATTATCATTTATGACATGTTATGGGACGTGTTGCTTTGAATACTTGGTAAATATAGTTGTTATGGAAACTTCTGGACAATCTGTTTCGTTCAGTGCCATGCCCCGATGTTTCCACCATCGGTTGGGGTGTGACAGATTGGTATCAGAGCCATAACTATAGGGAATTAGGCAAGACTCGACCTAGTCCGGGTCGATGTCTTAGAACTGACCTAGTATATAGTTAGGAACCAACAGACCAACTTGTGCATATCCGGTAGGGATTATGTACGAGCTCATAATTACTTCTCGCCTACGCTACACTATCACTGCACTTTTGTTTCGAAAAAGAACGAACAATTGAGCCGAGAATAGGTATGAAAACAGCAAACTCTCGACTCAAATGTTTGTTCGACCCGCATTTTCAACAACAAACAGGAGAATTTGCGTTGAAACAGGAGTGAAATCCATACTTTGACGCATAATTCTCTTGTAATTTAACAAAACAGGAACAAGGTTGTTAAGATAGGGGTGAAACCCGAACCTTGATGACTTATTCCGACCTTTACATGGTTTTACAAAACTCTCACCAAAGTCTCGACGGACTCCAACGACTTGCAGTCACGGTATGACTAAAAGTATGTGTGCCGAACGCCCAGGAATCGAGGCAGAAGCACAGTCCTGAAGGTTAATGTCACGGCCCCCGACCCCACCCTGGGAGCGGGAGCCGTGAACCAGCCAGACGGTATCGGTGTTTATTAGATACGCAACGGAAATTTTTTTTTTCATCAGGATCGTAGTTAGCAAATGATTTCAGAGTTTGTAAAACACCAAACTTTTAATATTAAACAAATGGGCTAAAACCCGTCTTTCATTCAATTGTTTTTATAGGGATTAACCCAAATAAATACAACATAATTTCTTCTTTTATTCAGGTATTTATAGCCACTTTATTTAAGCCTTCAGTGCTCCATAGCTGGCTTCTAACAAATTACCTGAAACACGTTTTGAAAACATTTTATCAGTAATAAATACTGGCGAGTTCATTCCATTTTTATAAAAATATATATTGTTATACTTTACAGCATCAATGTTTTTATATTTATTTATATTTACCCAACTCAATCAATATTTGTCACATGGTGACAGTTCCGATGTGACCGTGGTCATATCACTCATTGGCTCACTTTCGTCCAATAGTGAATTTATCAAGTAATAGATATAAAATATATCTTATTATTATTCAAAGTATCTGTCACTAGGCGATTCCCGTGACGATGGTCATATAACTGTTGATCATTCTTTCAACTAGTGACTGTTATCATAACACTGTTGATCATTCTCTCAACTAGTGCCGGTGGTCGCATCACTGTTGATCATTCTTTCAACTAGTGACTTTGGTCCTATCACTGTTGATCATTCTCTCAACTAGTGACTCTGGTCATATCACTGTTGATCATTCTTTCAACTAGTGACTCTGGTCAAATTTCTGGTCATATCACTGTTGATCATTCTTTCAACTAGTGACTCTGGTAATATCACTGTTGATCATTCTCTCAACTAGTGACTCTGAACTAAGTAGTGTCCTATGACATTACTTTGTCAAATATATTTTCTATGGCAATAATCCAATTAGCCTAGAAAATGAAAGATATCATTTTCTATTAAATTAATAGTTATAACTTTATCAAATATAATATATGAATTAAATAATTGTAATATTATTATTCAATATATTAACGTGACTAAGATTAAAAATACAATCTTAGTATAGTAGAATATATTATATTTGACATATTTTATTATGGTATACATTTATTGATTAAACATTATTTATAATGTTAAATAGTAATTTAGGTTTATTAAATATATTATAACTAATATATCTTTAATGTTAATAGTTATAGGCTATGGCTTAATTAGAACCATCTGTTCACATTTAGCTATAACTAATATATTTTTAATGATAAAAGTAAACTTAGAGATTTAAACATAAATTCATTTTCTCAGTGACGCTCTTTTCTCAAGTATGTGTCTTATAAAGAAAAAGCTTTATGTTTAAGATTCTTTTCTCAAATATATTGGTAGATATATATACCAATTAAATTTATTAGTAATTTAATATAGTAATGTAAAAATTAGTTATAGGCTATGACTACTGGGGCACCAATCCCCCGTGCTTGTGGTTATGCTATTATTGGCTAACTTTTTGGCCAAGAGTAACGAGTGTCAAGTAATGTATAAAACACCACACATTGGCAGCTATTGCAAAATATAAAAAACTTAATCACTGTAAGTGTAACTGATAGACATATAGGATTTTGGAAGCATTTTTAAATATAACTGTATCACAAAAAGGTGATAAAACTGTGAGAAAAGAGAATGGACTCACTTTGTAACTTTAGGGTTCAACTAAAAAGCCTCCTGGTAGAATCTTGGGTATAACTTCTGAGCTATTTTAATATATATATATATATATATATATATATATATATATTTGCACTCGTGTTAAGTATAGTAACCCTAATTCAACCGTATCCCTATGTCACGAGACAGAACCCCGACGAACTTAGTCGGGCAGAGCCTTGACATGTGTTATGGGGCTCCAGATCAATCGGAAAGGGTATCAGTGATCGGGAGTTAAAACACTTAAAACGGGGCAGGGCTTTGGAGTAAAATATTAAAGAAAGAAGAAGAAAAAAAATTGAAATTATAGAATGAGGGGGGAGGGGCCGAACGAAAGAAAGATGGGAGCAATTTGGTTTCCATCCGTGAATATGTATATATAGTTGTAAAGTCGCTTGTTGGCCAAGAAAAAATAATATTTCTTATGTGACTCAAATTGACACGTACACACCATTGAATTTATATGCATACACGACATCTCAACATTCATTTGTAGATTTTTAAATTTTAATATTATTTTATTATTATAATTAATTCAGCTGCTTCAATTATTTGGCGCTTATAACTTCTAAAATATGACGTTTTATAAAACAATGAATATGTCATTAGAACGAGAATAATCTTATCTACATTTTGAACCAAGTTTCATTAAAAACGGAATAAGTCCAAATACAATGTATTTTTATAATTTAATTATTAGACGGTCACTAGGCCCGTCTAGGTACTTCATATTTCTAACATTCAACTTACCCGTAATCTACCCGTCTAATAATATAAGTTTTATATACTTTATTTTAATATAGAAAATAAAAATGTCACAGATATATAAGCCAATTAATTAGTCTAACATTCCAACCAACTATATATAAAATAGTTTTTAAAACTATTTGGGTCGAATAATTATATTAAAAATAAAACTAGTTACTAGTGGTTAATAAATTTAAACAACCTATAACTCTTATATGATAAAAATGGAAACGTTATATCCTCCCCACCTTGTTTTAAATCTCGTCCTCGAGATTTGGGTTACGATGTCTTCTTAAAGTTATGTCTTAATCGATAAGAACCATATTAAGGTAAATGACACAGAATCAAGACATGTTCAAATTTTGTGGATATGAGTTTTACAATAAACAGGACTCAATGGTTTAACTGGATTACTAAAAAAAATCGATGTCAAACGAACGAGATGAATGATTTAATTTCCAAGGTGACTAGGTTCAAGCCAAAAGAGATATATGATCAATAGACGTCTAAATCGAATGTTTACAAGTTGTGAATGACTTTTAGAATCAATAGAATTCATTGTTAAAGGAAAAAATTACTTTAGTTGCCAATTAAGGAAGACTCAGAATCAACAAGCTGAAATAGAAGCACGGAAATGATTTGTCAACTATCAAACCATGATATGAGAAAAATCAATGTGTTGACATTTATTGAATTGCAAGGATACACAAAAATACAACAGAGTTTAGTGTATCATTGTCTTAATACATAATTGCGTTAAGACTTTTTTTTTTCAATGATGAGTCAAACGAAAGACAGATGTGGTTTTGAATGATTCGTATGATTATGATTAGCGCAAGCTACAAGTTTATATCGACGCTACAAGGTGTCGTAGTGATTGAAATGGTTTGATAATTACGGTGATCGAACAAATTCACCGTTTTTGAAATCAACTGAAAGTTTTAATGAAGTAAATTTGGATATTCATTTCAAATAAATCTTATAGGATTTTCAATTGATTACGAAAGACCAAATGAATATCATAGATTTTTCAATTAATGATGAAAGAAACGTTAGAGGTACACCGGAATATAATACGAATTTGTGTACTCTTATCTTAACACATAATTGTATTAAGACAATTTAAGATAATGGATCAACAGAAATTAAATAAATAAATCCGTACATCAGGTGTGAGAATGAGATTAGCTCAAGCTTCAAATTAAAGAAAACGCCACCAAAAGGTGTCGTAACCAATTAAATGATTTAATGAAAGTGAAGACCAAACAAGTCTATTATGGTTTTGAATAGATGAAGTACTTGACAGGATGAATTTATTTATAACTTTGATTTATATTAGAGTCAAATAATAACTTAACTTAGATATTACATATCAGCGATTACGTCTGGAATCATTTCTGCTTCTTGTGTAGTAAGTACGAATGCTCGCGCGTTCTTCTTAGCTCCGTTTCTGGCCTTGTTGTCGAGTGCTTTAGTCAGTTTCGGGCAATATGGTTTGATGTGTCTCGTTTCTCCGCAATTAAAATAAATATTAGTTTTCCTTCTACACTCTTCCTCTATATGGCCGGTCATCTTGCAGAAGTCACAGTAGGGTGTTCTCCTAAAACGGCATCTTCCTGAATGCTTTTTGTTACAGCTTCTGCAGGTAGGTTGCTCCAATGACGGGTCAGTTCCTTTCTTCTTAAATTCTTGGGAAATTTTATGGGCTAACTCTTTCTTCTTGTTTTCTTCTCTTGTGCGGATTAGTCCATCTGTCAGGGTGTTAGCTAGTTCAACTGTTTCTTCAATAGTCTGTGGTCTGGCGGCCTTGACCATGTCTCGGATTTCACTCACTAATCCCCAAATATAACGAGAAATTAGTACGGGTTCTGGCGAAGCCAGAGTTGGTACCATTCTTGCATATTCGAAGAACGTTGTCGTATATTCACGACAATTCACATCTATCATTTTATGATTTAGGAACTCGTTAGCCATTCGTTCCTTTTCATAAGGGGGACAAAATTTTCTTTCTGTCATTTCCTTGAATTTTTCCCAGTTCATGGCATAAGCCATGTCACTTCCTTTTGCCTGAAGAATTGTATTCCACCATTCTAAAGCTTCTTCATTAAAGAGGTTGGAAGCAAACATCACCTTATCTTCTTCAGCACATTTGCTGATTTTAAGAACAGCTTCCGTCTTTTCCAACCATCGCAAAGCAGCCGTGGCGCCTTCACTGCCCGCGAACTCAGTTGGTTTACAAGCTAGAAATTCTTTGTAGGTACACCCGAGAGTCATCACCTTCATTTTCTTAGGAAATGGGGTTTTGATAATATCCTCATTGCCTCCATTGACACTCTGGCTAAAACTGTCGTCGCGATTATGCTTGCTACTCACAACTTTGGTGGGTTCTACGGGGTTTTTAACAGCTTTAATTATTAAAGGTAAAGAATTAGCTATTCCTTGGGCTATTAGATTTTCTATAGCATTTTTATCCAAAGGATTTTCATTATTAGCATGAACTTCTGGATTATGTAATACTTCATTCGACATCTGAATGACAAACATTTTCAATTATTATTATTACAGAATAATTAAAACAAAACAATACTTCCAGGAATCATATGTGCATATCTACATATATATATATTCATATATTTAAATCTACAAAAATAACACATATGTTAATTTGTATTAATTTCCTAACTTTATTGTTTCAGATTAGGTATTAAAATAACACCTAAATAGCTTAAACAAGTGGCTCTGATACCACCTTCTGTCACGGCCCCCGACCCCACCCTGGGAGCGGGAGCCGTGAACCAGCCAGATGGTATCGGTGTTTATTAGATATGCAGCGGAATTTTTTTTTCATCAGTATCGTAGTTAGGAAATGATTTCAGAGTTTGTAAAACACCAAACTTTTAATATTAAAAAAATGGGCTAAAACCCGTCTTTCATTCAATTGTTTTTATAGGGATTAACCCAAATAAATACAACATAATTTCTTCTTTTATTTAGGTATTTATAGCCACTTTATTTAAGCCTTCAGTGCTCCATAGCTGGCTTCTAACAAATTACCTGAAACACGTTTTGAAAATATTTTATCAGTAATAAATACTGGCGAGTTCATTCTATTTTTATAAAAATATATATTGTTATACTTTACAGCATCAAGGTTTTTATATTTATTTATATTTACCCAACTCAATCAATATTTGTCACATGGTGACAGTTCCGATGTGACCGTGGTCATATCACTCATTGGCTCACTTTCGTCCAATAGTGAATTTATCAAGTAATAGATATAAAATATATCTTATTATTATTCAAAGTATCTGTCACTAGGCGATTCCCGTGACGATGGTCATATCACTGTTGATCATTCTTTCAACTAGTGCCGGTGGTCGCATCACTGTTGATCATTTTTTCAATTAGTGACTTTGGTCCTATCACTGTTGATCATTCTCTCAACTAGTGACTCTGGTCATATCACTGTTGATCATTCTTTCAACTAGTGACTCTGGTAACATCACTGTTGATCATTCTCTCAACAAGTGACTCTGAACTAAGTAGTGTCCTATAACATTACTTTGTCAAATATATTTTATATGGCACAAATCCAATTAGCCCAGAAAATGAAAGATGTAATTTTCTATTAAATTAATAGTTATAACTTTATCAAATATAATATATGAATTAAATAATTGTAATATTATTATTCAATTTATTAACGTGACTAAGATTAAAAATATAATCTTAGTATAGTAGAATATATTATATTTGACATATATTATTATGGTATACATTTATTGATTAAACATTATTTATAATGTTAAATAGTAATTTAGGTTTATTAAATATATTATAACTAATATATCTTTAATGTTAATAGTTATAGGCTATGGCTTAATTAGAACCATCTGTTCACATTTAGCTATAACTAATATATTTTTAATGATAAAAGTAAACTTAGAGATTTAAACATAAATTCATTTTCTCACTGACGCTCTTTTCTCAAGTATGTGTCTTATAAAGAAAAAAACTTTATGTTTAAGATTCTTTTCTCAAGTATATTGGTAGATATATATACCAATTAAATTTATTAGTAATTTTATATAGTAATGTAAAAATTAGTTATAGGCTATAACTACTGGGGCACCAAACCCCCGTGCTTGTGGTCATGCTATTATTGGCTAACTTTTTGGCCAATAGTAACGAGTGTCAAGTAATGTTTAAAACACCACACATTGGCAGCTATTGCAAAATATAAAAACTTAATCACTGTAAGTATAACTGATAGACATATATGATTTTGGAAGCATTTTTAAATATAACTGTATCACAAAAAGGTTATAAAACCGTGAGAAAAGAGAATGGACTCACTTTGTAACTTTAGGGTTCAACTAAAAAGCCTCCTGGTAAAATCTTGGGTATAACTTCTGAGCTATTTTAAATAAATATATATATATTTGCACTCGTGTTAAGTATAGTAACCCTAATTCAACCGTATCCCTATGTCACGAGACAGAACCCCAACGAACTTAGTCGGGCAGAGCCTTGACATGCGTTATGGGGCTCCAGATCAATCGGAAAGGGTATCATTGATCGGGAGTTAAAACACTTAAAACGGGGCAGGGCTTTGGAGTAAAATATTAAAGAAAGAAGAAGAAAAAAAATTGAAATTATAGAATGAGGGGGGAGGGGCCGAACGAAAGAAAGATGGGAGCAATTTGGTTTCCATCCGTGAATATGTATATATAGTTGTAAAGTCGCTTGTTGGTCAAGAAAAAATAATATTTCTTATGTGACTCAAATTGACACGTACACACCATTGAATTTATATGCATACACGACATCTCAACATTCATTTGTAGATTTTTAAATTTTAATATTATTTTATTATTATAATTAATTCAGCTGCTTCAATTATTTGGCGCTTATAACTTCTAGAATATGACGTTTTATAAAACAATGAATATGTCATTAGAACGAGAATAATCTTATCTACATTTTGAACCAAGTTTCATTAAAAACGGAATAAGTCCAAATACAATGTATTTTTATAATTTAATTATTAGACGGTCACTAGGCCCGTCTAGGTACTTCATATTTCTAACATTCAACTTACCCGTAATCTACCCGTCTAATAATATAAGTTTTATATACTTTATTTTAATATAGAAAATAAAAATGTCACAGATATATAAGCCAATTAATTAGTCTAACATTCCAACCAACTATATATAAAATAGTTTTTAAAACTATTTGGGTCGAATAATTATATTAAAAATAAAACTAGTTACTAGTGGTTAATAAATTTAAACAACCTATAACTCTTATATGATAAAAATGGAAACGTTACAGTCAAGGTATGTACAACAAGTCCTTGCGAATAGTCGAATCACTTTGGATAGTCAATGTCTAATAGCCGCAGATGATATATTTCTCGAATTTTATGTGTTTCGATTCTGAGCCCGCAACTGTTGACTCTGATGATTCGTCGATTTTATGTGTTTGTATGTATATTTACCTGCTTACGTGTTTTAATTTTTGGAGACGTATACGATTTTCGTTTTCGCTTTCGCTTTGATCGACACACACGATTCGCCCGGCAATTCTATCTCAAATCGCTAACAAATCGCTACTACATGAGGAACGACTTTACGCCATGATGATTGCTATGCTATTCGCTTATACTATACTGATCGCTATGCTATTTGCAATCGCCAATTTCGAGCATTCGCGGACTTTGAACGACAGGTTTCTGTAGTCTGAGCCAGTCAGAATGCTACTGTGTGTGCTAAATATCTCTATGTGGCTCTCGTGATTATGTGCTTCTGTGCCTTACGTGCTTATGTGCTTCTGTGCCTATGTGAATCTGTGATTATGTGCTTACGTGATTATACGTGTTCCTGAGCTTTAGTAGTATTAGGCATGTGAGGTGAGATTCGATTATATTGTGTTGAGTCCGTGGCGATGTCTGTTGTAGACAATGTCGTCATCTGGATCTCGCGCTACCCGAGACGCCCGCCGAAAGCAAGCAGACAAACGCCTCGCTGCCATGATCACTAAGTAAATGGCAAAGGTTTTACCCCAAGTCGTTAGTGAACTGTACGAAAACATGAGCAAATTGTCTGAGGAATCCAGAACTGAAACTCCCAAAGCTGCTTTCAGCTTCAAACAGTTCAAGGCATGTGGACCGAAAGAGTTCACCGGCGAAGAAGGCCCTACGGCTTTGTTTCAATGGTTTGACTCAATCGACGTCACCCTGCGATAGAGTGGATGTCCTGATAATCTCCGCACACTGAACGCGATCGGCAGTCCCGCGCTCTAGACTGGTGGACGGCCGAAAGGAACAAACGCGGAAATGATGCAGCCTATGGCCTGTCATGGGACGAGTTGAAGAACGTTATGCTCGAAGAGTTCTGCCCTCCCCATGAGCGCCAGAAGCTGGAGGACGAGTTCTGGCACATTCAGCAGAAAGAAGGTGACAACGCTGCCCTGACTGCTCGTTTTAAGCAGCTCAGCATCATCTGTCCCGACCAAGTAAAGACACCCGACATGGCAATCAAAAAGTACATTCGAGCTCTACCCGACTGTGTTGCTGATTTTGCGCATGCCGCAAAGACAACGACGATCGAAGAAACTTACTTGCTTGCCGCTGAAATCAACGACAAGCGAGTAAAAGCTGGTTTTTGGGATAAAACATCAAAGAACCTGCACCAAGTCACCACCGCACCATCCACTGAAACCGCCGCTGCTCAATCATCGAAAGTCTCACGCCGCAAGAAGAAGAAGAACAACAGCAGCTCCAGCAACAAGAACTGTGCTGTCACTACCACTGCTGCTCCACTTCAAGCCGTACCGGCTCAGCAGCAATCTCAACACCGTCCAGCACCAGTTACCTATGCACCGCCTGCAAAGCGTGCATACACAGGCCCTCACCCTGCCCGCCCTACATGTTCTTATCATCACCCGGTGGGTCTAGCTTGTCGTTTCTGCGCTCACTGCAATATGTACGGCCACTTCACCGCGAACTACCGTACTGGTCCCCGTCAAGCACCAGCTCAAGCCACTGCTCATCAAGCTCTGCTCCCAGCCCCACAAGGCCAACAAGCGGCTCAGGCACCCGCGGTCAACGCCCGAGTCTGCTTCGCATGTGGTAATCCCAACCACTTTGCGAACATGTGCCCGAACAGGGTTGTGAAGCAAGAGCCTCAGCAACAGCCTCAGCAGCAGCAATAAGTCGCACGCGCCAGAATTTTCAACATCAATGTGCGCAAAGCCCAGGCCGACAACAACGTAGTCAATGGTACGTTCCTTGTGAATGGTATTTATGCTTCGTGTTTGTTTGATACTGAAGCCGATAATTTCTTTGTGTCGTTTGAATTCGAGAAGCTCCTTAGTCGTAAGCGCTCCCAACTCTCCTCGATGTTCGATGTTGAAGTCGCCACCGGAAGAACTGTCGCCGTTAATTCTGTTCTCCGTGATTGTACTCTTGAGCTCAACAATCACATCTTCCCAATCGACCTCATTCCGATGCAACTCAGAAGTTTTGACGTCATAGTAGGCATGGACTTTCTTCGCGAAAACCATGCTGAAGTTGTGTGCTTTGATAAGATGATTCGATTCTCGCTCGCGAATGGTGATCTATTGTGTGTTTATGGTGAAACTGCTTCGAAGGGTCTCAAGCTCATGTCATGTGTCCAAGCTAGTAAGTATCTCCACAAGGAATACAGAGCTTTCTTGGCTAACATCATAGTAGCGGAGAAGGAAAAGAAAGGTAGTCCGGGAGTAAGCGAAGTCCCTGTTGTTTGTGAATTTCCCATTGTGTTTCCTGATGATCTACCAGGTCTACCGCCAAGTCGTGATATCGACTTTCGTATCGACCTCATTCCTGGAGCCAACCCTGTTGCCAAAGCTCCTTACCGACTCGCACCGTCCGAAATGCGTGAACTCTCGAGTCAGCTTCAGGAATTACTTGAGAAAGGCTTCATTCGCCCGAGCACCTCTTCATGGGGCGCGCCAGTCCTTTTCGTTAAAAAGAAGGATGGGTCGTTCAGGATGTGCATCGACTATCGGGAATTGAATAAGTTGACTATCAAGAACCGCTATTCCCTGCCCCGCATTGATGATTTGTTTGATCAGCTACAAGGTGCTACGTGTTTCTCGAAGATCGATCTACGTTCAGGCTATCACCAGCTACGCATTCAGGAGGAGGATATACCCAAAACCGCGTTTCGCACCCGTTATAGCCACTATGAATTCGTTGTTATGCCTTTTGGTTTAACCAACGCACCCGCGGTTTTCATGGATCTGATGAATCGCGTGTGTAAACCATATCTCGACCGTTTCGTCATCGTGTTCATCGACGATGTCTTGATCTATTCCAAGTCGAAGGCCGAACACGCGCAACATCTACGTTTGGTTCTCGAGCTACTCCAAGGGAATCGACTCTATGCCAAATTCTCCAAGTGTGAATTTTGGCTGGAGGAGGTTCAGTTTCTGGGTCACATTGTAAATAGTCAAGGTATTCATGTCGATCCCGCGAAGATTGAAGCCGTTAAGAGTTGGATTACACCTAAGAACCCGTCTGAAGTCCGTTCTTTTCTTGGACTAGCGGGCTATTATCGACGATTTATCGAAGGATTCTCAAAGATCGTTGTGCCGCTTACCGCTCTTACGCATAAAGATAAGCCTTTTGTTTGGGGAACCGAACAAGAGTCTGTTTTCCAAACCCTCAAGCGCATGCTTTGCAATGCTCCTGTTCTCACATTGCCCGATGGAAACGATGACTTTATTGTCTATTGTGATGCCTTGAACCTTGGTCTTCGCTGCGTTCTTATGCAACGGGACAAGGTCATTGCTTACGCATCTCGTCAGCTCAAAATCCACGAAAAGAACTATACAACCCATGATCTCGAGCTAGGCGCAGTTGTTTTTGCGTTAAATATTTGGCGACACTACCTGTATGGTACCAAGTGTACGATCTTCACCGATCATAGGAGCCTACAACATATATTTGACCAGAAGGAACTTAATATGCGTCAACGCCGATGGGTAGAACTTCTCAATGATTATGACTGTGAGATTCGTTATCACCCTGGCAAAGCAAATGTCGTTGCCGATGTTCTCAGCAGACGGAGCTATCTACTCAGCATTCGTAATACCCAAGCTCAATACGATCTCGAGACCCTCATCCGCGAAGTCCAGCATGCATGTTTTAATGAACGCACCTTGAAGAAGGAAATAATCTATCACGATGGAGCTCAACTTGAGAACAAGTCGAATGGAATATTCCAGTTTCTGGACCGAATTTGGATCCCCAGACGGACCAATTTGCGACAGATATTGATGGACGAAGCCCACAAATCCCGGTATTCTATTCATCTCGGTGCCGATAAAATGTACCAGGACCTTCGCTACAAGTACTGGTGGCCGGGCATGAAAAGGGATATTGCTCTCTATGTTGGGAAATGCCTGACTTGCTCAAAGGTCAAGGCTGAACACCAAAGACCCTCTGGCTTACTCGAACAATCCCCGATCCCTATGTGGAAATGGGAGAGTATAGCTATTGACTTCATAACCAAGCTCCCGCGCATGCCATCAGGTTACGACAGCATCTGGGTTGTTGTCGACCGTTTGACCAAATCAGCTCACTTTTTGCCAATACGGGAAGACTACAAGGTGGAACGATTAGCCCGAATCTACACCAACGAGATCATTTGTCGACATGGGACGCCTCGCCACATCATCTCTGACCGTGATGCTCGGTTTACCTCGCGACTGTGGGAAACGTTTCAAGCGGATCTCGGTACTACGCTTAACCTAAGTACCGCATTCCACCCTCAAACCGACGGTCAGACTGAGAGAACGATTCATACTCTTGAAGACATGCTCCGTTCGTGTGTCATAGATTTCGGTGGTAATTGGGATGCTTACCTGCCATTGGTCAAATTCTCGTATAACAACAGTTATCATTCCAACATTCAAATGGCACCATTCGAGGCTTTATACGGAAGAAAATGTCGATCGCCAATTGTATGGCACGAGATCGGTCACTCGCAATTAACCGCTCCTGAGCTATTGCAAGAAACGACTGACAAAGTCCTCCAAATTCGAGATAACTTGTTGAAAGCTCGAAGTCGACAGAAAAGTTACGCCGATAGACGACGCAAGCCCCTTTAATTTGACGTTGGCGATTACATACTCCTAAAGGTATCACCTTGGAAGGGTGTAGTCAGATTCGGCAAGAAAGGGAAACTAGCGCCTCGATATGTTGGACCTTTTAAGATTCTGGAAAGGATCGGAAAAGTCGCCTACAGACTCGAACTACCGGAGGAACTTAGTAACGTCCACCCGACTTTCCATGTGTCAAACCTCCGAAAGTGTCTGGCTGAGCATGATTTAATTGTACCTCTCGATGACCTCCAGGTAAACGAAACACTACACTTCATGGAAAAGCCTGTCGAAATCATGGATCGCCAAACCAAGCAGCTAAGGCGCTCACGCATTCCTATTGTGAAAGTTCGATGGGAAGGCAAACGAGGCGCAGAGTTCACTTGGGAACTCGAAAGCGACATGAAGGCGAAGTACCCGCAGTTGTTTGTTACGACTTCAGCCTAATTTTGGGACAAAATTCCCTCAACTAGGGGAGGCTGTAACACCCCGTGTTTTCGAAAGTCAAAGTCAAGATTGAAGTCAAAGGAAGAAAAGATTGCTAATTGCGATCTGTCTCTCCTTGCTTAATTCCTGTTTTGACTTCTTTGACTTGATTTAGTCTATTTGGTTATCGCGTTGATTGTATTATGTGGAATATCTATTAATAATTGCATATTTACCGCTATTTATCGCATGGTTAATCTCCTTATCGCTATCGCAATCGCACTCACAACTCGAATTACGCAATTTGGTTATTGTTATACGTGTGTGTGTGCCTTATGTGTTACTTGTGCATGTTTATTATGTTTATGTTGTGGTGATCAATCGAAACGCAATCGAACTCAATCGCAACCGAATCGCAAACGCTAAACGAATACGAAATAAGGATGCTTGTATGTTGATATAGTAGTTGGGATTAAAAGTAATTTGACTAGGAAACTTTATTGCATCGCAACGCTCGCAATCGCAATCGAAACAGCAAAACTTGTCGCACCGAACACTCAAATAAGGTGACCGATCGACCAGGCGACCAGTCGATCGACCAGCCGTTCGATCGAGCTGCCGCTCAATCGGCTAGCTGTTCGATCGGACTGCCTAACCGATCGACCAGCCCC
The DNA here is from genome assembly GCA_030545235.1 of Helianthus tuberosus. Lineage (NCBI taxonomy): Eukaryota > Viridiplantae > Streptophyta > Magnoliopsida > Asterales > Asteraceae > Helianthus > Helianthus tuberosus. The sequence goes on along the minus strand of CM060402.1, from coordinate 142,502,226 downwards.
CCTCCATTCCTTTCCACTTTGGGAAACCCTATAAATACCCCCAGTCACCATCGTACTTTCCACTTTTGGTAACTCTCTGTCCGACCAGCGCTCCAATCTCCTTTTTCCTTCGATTTCTCGCGATCCCGGTAAGATTTCAACCTAAATCTTGTACTTCTTTAATCTACACGCACTCCTACACCTTTCTATCTTTTGAATCATAACTTTTAACCGTGAAATCATCAAGATTCAAGGTGTTCTAGGATGACGTCATCATGTGTTCTTAAGAACTTCATGTTTTGGCCTCAATCCACCAAGAACAACTTAGATCTAACCGATTTCCACATAAACAAACAAAGATCTTTCATGGATCTAAACATATTCACTATGAAAATGATTGAAAGATGGTTTTCCAACTTTCTTTCAACTCTTTTACACTCAACGCATTCAAAACCGATAGAATCGGAGCTTGTGCCGACTTACTACTCATTCTTGTAGTCGTGTTGGTTCAAGATCTGGATTCTATCCACGAGACCACCGATATCGGGTTAAACATGGAACACCTTCTCGAACAGTTAACTAGTCGGATTTGGGTGATTCCTGTCCGATCAGGGGTACCAAGTATTGACGAGGTTTCTGTTGCTTAATACGTTATCAAAACGTCTCGATAAAACGACAAACAATCAAAATAACCAAGTGTAAGACGAACGGAATAACCAGGACGGAATGCCGTCCGATCGGACTGTCACCCGATCGGACTGTCACCCGATCGGGTTGTCACCCGAGCGGCTTGCACCTTGGCCCCACACATGTTATATATTTCAAACATTGGAAGTTGTGGACGTGGAACGAGCTCCTGTCCGAACGGACGACCATCTGAACGCATTGCCGCTCGATCATGTAACGTACTGACTTCAACACTTAAACAATTTTCAACATGTTCAATGCACAAGGGATGCCACCCGATCGAACAACCGTCCGATCGAGTGACAACCTGCAGTGAACTTGTCCTCGTGGAAGTGCCCAACCTATCGAACGGTCGTTCGATCGATCGACCTGAAAGATAGAGGTACTTCTATGTTTTCAAAATGTTACAACGAAAACTTCAAAAGTCAAACCATCATCCACAAACACATCCTTCACAAAGGAAGAAACAATCCACTCGAACGGTCATCCGACCGGACGACCGTCCGAACGGACTGTCACTCGAACGATCGGCTGTCCGATCGGACTACCATCCGATCGAACTGCTGTCCTACCCACTTGCACCCTGTATCGTCTTACGCGTCGCTTATCGTTATACTATCAATCTGTTTAGGCTAACCCTACTCTCTAGCGCTCCCTTCAATCTACCAATCGCTGTGAGTATACTCGATCCCTTTTTGCTTTACGCACTTTTGGGTGTTACATACGTTACTTATACAAAATCACATCGAACACACTATGCAATACTTTAAACGCTATCTGTTACCGCATACGTGACTTAATGAATGCTTGTTTGTTATGTTTACACATGGAATGCTGTCTACCTGCCTTAGCAACGGTAGTACTATTAGTTTGGACTCTGCACCTGATCACTCAGGGGTTGTTAAGGACAATTACCTACATGGCTCACAGTGGTGAGTGTGTATCGCGAACTGCCTTGGGCAGTCAACCCGCAGTCATTGGTATCGATAGGTTCATGTCGATTACTAACATGCCTCATTTTACACTGTGTACGTGCTGGTTATGCGTAACGATTTCGAACTCTATATGCTATTATCAAACTTGTATGCTCACCTTTACACTATGTGTATTGACTTTTATTTTAACGTATGTGACAGGTGCTTAAGTTGCTAGGATGCTTTGTTGTGCGGTGATGAAATTGAGGCTAGGGCAGGTCTAGAAACCAATAAACAATTGTCTGTAATAAAAATCTGAGTTGTCGGAACAGGACAATTTGACTAGATCTTTTCTGTAATAATTGTATTATCATTTATGACATGGTATGGGACGTGTTGCTTTAAATACTTGGTAAATATAGTTGTTATGGTAACTTCTGGACAATCTGTTTCGTTCAGTGCCATGCCACGATGTTTCCGCCATCGGTTGGGGTGTGACACCAACTTGATTCGAACAAACCTTGACAATATTGCTCCAAACTCCATTGATCGAAGACCTGATAGGCAAAAACTCCCAGCTAAATCTATGCCGATGAATCGCATTAATCACTTTAACCCAAAAACTATTGCTCTCATTCTTAAATCTCCACCCCTATTTAGCGAGAAGAGCTATGTTTATGTTCCGAAGACTACACAATCCGAGCCCCCCGGCCCGAACTGGCGAAGCAACACGGTCCCATGCAACCCAGTGTAACTTGGCACCTTCGTTAGATCCTCCTCACAAAAACCTTCTAATTAACTTCTCTAGATCCTTTATCACTCGCACTGGCGCCTTATAAAGTGAGAAAAAAATAGTTCGGAAGACTTTCCAAAACCGCCTTAATGGTTAGTTCGGTTCAGTTAATTTGATTGTTATATGTTTTCGTAACCGAAAACAAAACCAAACCAAATTGAAGCATTATTTGGTTAAAATCCGAATTTAACCAGACTAACTAAATTTAGCTAAATTGGCTTTTTTTTTCTTGTGCAAACACTTATCAGTTAACACAATACTAAAACCAAGAGTTTAAAGCCACACTAAAATGCACACAACATGAAGTAGTCTAAAACAAAAGTATAAATTTCAGACGGGTCTAAAACAAAGATATAAACTTTAAACAAGTCATAACATAACACAAACAGTTTTACCCATATGGTGAAAAGTTTTAATGTAGATGTCTTATATTACTGAGAGGGTGTTTGGGTAAAAAAAAATTAAAAAAATGATTATTTGCGTTTAGAAAGTTACAAAACGCAGTTTTCCAAAACCAGCTCCCTCCCTACTGCAACAAAACGCAGTTTTCCAAAATTGATTATTTGCGTTTAGAAAAAGATTTTCACGTTTATTTTTTTATATATATATTTGCCAAACACTCAAATAGTTGATTATCTGATTATTGTGATATCAAGCAACATAATCAAATCCAAACACTATCTTTCAACATCACGTTTTGTTACAGTTAATTATCTGATTCTGATTATTCAAAACGCATAATCTATTTTCAAAACTCAACCCCAAACACCCTCCTAAGCAATTGGTTATTAAATTATTTTCATTGTTATTTTCTAACTTCAAGTCTAATGGTCCACAAGGTTCCAATCCAATGGCCGACACAACTCAAAAATTGGACTAAAGACAAAGACTAAGAGTCATAGAACATGCATATAGTTATATAAAATTTTATTAGAATTTAAAAATTAGAGTAAACTTTCGTTTTGCTCCCTGTGGTTTGGTCACTTTAACGTTTTTCCCCAAACCTTTAAAAATAACCATTTTCCTCCAATAGTTTGCTATGGTTTTTCCATTTTGCTCCCCGCCTCTAACTCCATCCAAATTGTCTGTTTTTTTCATTTTGCTCCCCGCAAGGAGCAAAATGGAAAAACCATAGCAAACTATTCGAGGAAAAATGGCTATTTTTAAAGGTTTGGGGCAAAACCGTTAAATTGACCAAACCACAGGGAGCAAAACAGACGTTTACTCAAAAAATTATAATAGGTAGACCTTTGATTGGAAGTATGAGAGGGAAAGCGGAGAAAAAAGGGAAGAAGCTAGGATCGAGTAGGTGTTTCGATAATCTAACCTTTGATTAGGTTTTTATTGATTAATAATCTAGGTGTTTGTAGGATAATCTAACTTTTGTTGTAGTCATAACTTATGATTAATGCGTTATATATATATATATGTATATATGGTGGTGTTATTATAGCAAGTGTGTGTTTTGTGAGAAGTGTATGAATGAATCAACACCGTTGGATCTAGAATCTAATGGTTAAGATTATAATGGCAAAACTGTAAATAGTGTTTACCACTAAATTAACTAATTTTCTAGGTTAAGGGTATAAAGGTAAATTTAGCATGTTTTAAATTCAGAAACTCACATGCAATGCACATACAAGTCCCCCCCCCCCCCCGTCTTTTTTAAACATCAATAACTTTTTATACGTAACTTTAAAAAAAATACTCCATAATAACAAGTGTTTTTTTATCTTCAATATGAGTATCATATTGCTATACTCGAGAAACAAAAATTACGTTTCGATCAGATGTTTTAGTCCATGGTGTTTTGTCTATGTTCATATAATAGTGTTTTAATTGTATTGTTCAAGGCATGGTGTTTTAAATATTTGGAAATATTGTATTGTGATTCAAGTCATTGTGTTTTAACATCTGGAATGATTGTATTACTATTCAAGTCATAGTGTTTTAAGATCTGGAATAGCAATACAATCTTCCCCAGATGGTGTTAAAACACCATGACTTGAATATCAATACAATCATTCCAAATGTTAAAACACCATGACTGTATTACGATTCAAGTCGTGATGTTTTTGGAATTTGTATGGTGTTTCATACATGCAAAATATTTCCTAAAGCAGTTACAATCATTCTAGAAAATTTATATCATGAAATAACTCTTATAATAGTTACAATTTATTTTATAATTAAATTGGTTTTATGAAGTTAATTACCTTATTACCCTTAATCCATAAAATTAAATAATGCAACGTGTCGTCTTCATAATATTTCTCACACTTCTCACAAACTTCACACCTTTTACAGAACCTGAACATATACATAAATGTTAATGTTATGGTAACTTACATAATATGCAAATGCTTAGCTTAATACGCACTTTAAATAGGATTTTTGAACTTTATAAAACCATAACACTACAAGAAAGGATAGCTTTTAGCGGCGACAGGGCTTTTGTCGCCGCTATTGGTCGATCCGCGTGCCGGATGCTGAAACCAAACCCCAGCCGTTGATCAAAATCCTGATCTAACGGTTGGGGAATTAAAATATATTAGCGGCGACAAAAGCATATCAATACCGACGACATGCTGTCTCCGCTAAAACGTATGTGTCAGAACATTAAACCCTAGCCACCCAAACCTTATCTCTGGTGAACCCTTTACCGGCGACATACATCAATACCGGCGACAAGGAGGCGCCGCTAATGGTCAAACGATATTACTTCCTTATCAGCGCCATTTTTTCCCTCTTTCTTCACTTTTCCCCCAAAAACTCGAGAGCACCGCCGGATTTCAGCAAATTTCGACCAAATCGGTTAGTTTTTGTTACATTTCTTCTTTATTTTGTTATATACATATGATAGGCTTTAATTTTTGTATATTTTTGTGTGTTTTTGTGTTTATGGTAGTGAAATCGGATCGTCACCATCAGTTCTCCGATCACCACCGTCACTTCTCCGGTCACTACCTCGTCTACGCGGTCTACATCTCTTGGAAACTTGAAAATACGGTTAGTTTTATATGTATTTTTTTTTCAAAGTTTAGATATTGAATAATTTTTTGTTTTGGTATGTAAATGTATAATGTAGGTATATGTTAGTATGTCAAATGTATAATGTAGGTGTATCTGGGGAAAATGTGTATATGAAAATCTATGTATTTGTGTATGTAGGTGTATGTAAGCATGTATGTGGGTATGTAAGTGTACGAATGAATGTATGTATGTAGGTGTATGTTAGTATGTTGGTGAAAAATCTGTATGTTAGTATGTATGTTTGTATAAAGTATGCAAATGTGTATGTAAGTATGTATAAATTTTGTGGTTTTGGTCAAATTGTATAAGAAAGTCTATGCATTTGTGTATGTAGGTGTATGTAAGCATGTATGTGGGTATGTAAGTGTATGAATGAATGAATGTATGTAGGTGTATGTTAGTATGTTGGTGAAAAATGTGTATGTTAGTATGTATGTTTCTATAAGTATGCAAATGTGTATGTAAGTATGCATAAATGATGTGGTTTTGGTCAAAATGTGTGTTTGGTCATGTTTGAAAAAAAAAATATGTTTAAGTTGATAATTTCTATGTTTATGTATGTTTGTATAAAGTATGTAAATGTGTATGTAAGGATGAATGTTTGTATGTTTATGTAGGTGTATGTAAGCATGTATGTGGGTTTGTAAGTCTATAAATAAAATATGTGTTAATGTGCATACATTATGTTTAAGTTTCATGATTTCTATGTTTATGGTCATGTTTGAAAAAAAAATATGTTTAAGTTGATAATTTCTATGTTTATGTTTAGGTTTGAGAAAAAAAGTTTAAGTTTGATAATTTGTATGTTTGTGTTTAAGTTTGAAAACATTTATATTTAACTTTGACAAATATATATTAGTTAGGAAATACCCTCCTTGAATTAAAATTATCATTTAAAACATAACGAACATAGAAAATACCCGCCAAAATTGAAATCACCATTTAAAACAAAAGGAGCAAAGAAAATACCCGCCCGAAATTTAAACCATCATGCTGTAACATTTGTAACTTTATAGGGATTATGTTTTCGGTATTGCTTATATTCGCTTATTTGATGGCGGATGTGGCCCCCTGGGGACATGGGGGTGACGGCGCTGGTGATCCACCGCCTCATAGTGGATTTCGTGGCACGCACGAGACTGACGGTAAGTCTTTTACTAAATTATTTTGTAGTTCTTATATTTTATATATTATAAATGTTGTTACTAATTATTTTTGTTTTAATTGCAGCGGTTCCCCCGAAGAGGGTTAGGGGGAAAGCCAAAAACGAGAAACTACGGCGTCTTGTAAAAGCGGGGGGGGGGGGGGGCTGTATCGCTTACGTTTGACAGACAGGTCACGTTTACCCCTGTTGGTAAATCAAGAGATCTGTTTTCAAGGGAGGCCGGCCTGTATATGTGGCGGACCATCCCGTTTGATAAAATTGGATGGGATAACGTTGAACAACATTACAAGGATGCCCTCATGAACCACTTACGGGTAAATTAGTTATATGCATAAAATTTTATCAAATATTTAAGCACATGCAAATCTAATTTATATATGATATTTTAACTTTTTTATTTAATTTGTAGGAAAATTTCAATTTTGATGAAGTGGAACGTGATTTAGAGGTGAGAAACTTGACGGGTGGTATTAGGACTGTGCTTATGAAGCGCTACTCTGACCGCAAGTACGAAGCTAAAAAGTTATTTAAGAGCGAGGGAGGTTACAATGATATTGAGAGGGCAAGGGCATACCATCCCTCGGATATGCCCTATGATAACTGGTTGAGAACCATCGAAGGTTTCCAGGACGCAAAATATATTAAAAGAAGCAAGGCCAACACACTAGTACGCGAGAAACAACAATTCCCATACCGTGGGGGGACATCGTCGTACGGTAGCACCGCTTATAAAAATGTAATGTTTTATGTATGTGTGCATGTGTGTAAGCTTTTGTTTATTTAATGTCTAATCTAAGTTTAATGTTAAACAGGATTTGGATTGGGTACCTACGTATGCTAAAACCCACACGGACAATCAAGGGAATTGGGTTGATCCGGCTGCTGAACAAAATTACGTAAGTATTTCTTTTAAGTATTATTTTCTATAACAAATATATATATATATATATATATATACACATATATATTTAATCATCTTCGTAAAATACAGCGGAACATACAACAGGCCACAAATGAATGGAGCGGTGATGGTCCTCCAATTGCCCCGTATCAGGAAGCGTTGGGAGAGCGGCGAGGATGGTACCGCGGGATGGGGCCTAAACCTTCTTCCAACACGTCCTCGAACACGTCCTCGAACATGTCGTCTTCGCAAGCTCGGACGCAAGAACCCTTTTCCGAGGTAAACTACGCAATTTATAAAATGACAAACGAACGCATGTTTCCTTGTTAAATATATGTTGGTAGCCTTAATTAATATGCTAATATACGTTTTGATATCTATTATTGTAGGATTTTGTTAACAACTTGTTCCAAACGCCGTCCTTTTTGAACCAACTTAACAACTATCTTGCTTAGGGCTGTCCAAACTGCTCGACGATCGCTCAAAAAATGCTCGAAAAATGCTCGTTCGATTCCTGCTCAGTTTGTAAATGAGCCGATCGGATCGGTTCGATTCAAATTCAATCCGAGCATGAGCAAAGCTCCGCTCGCTCGTCGATCGCTCGGTTTCGCTCGAATTATTTTTTATTAATAATTAATATATATATATATATATATATATATATTATATTTTATAGATTAAAATAGCAAATAGCCCAAAATAATTAAAAGCCCAAATAATATTAGCCCATATAAAATTCTAACCTAAATCTATTTCCTTAAAAGCCCAAATAATATTAGCCCATATTTAAAATTATAACCTAAATCTATTTCCTATTTTCACTCATTCAGTCGGTCTCCGCTCTCAATCATCGACCCAAAGTTTCTGCAATCGGTATAAAGATCGGTATGTTTCCGGCTTCAATCGGTATAAAATTCTAACCTAAAGCTTCTGTCGGACTTGTTTCAGCCTCGTCGGACCTGTTTCAGCCTTCAATCGGTATAAAGATCAGTATGTTTCAGCCTCGTCGGACTTGTTTCAGGCTTCAATCGGTATAAAAATCGGTATGTTAAAGATTGCATCTTTATTCTGTTTCTGTTAGTTAATCGGTATAAAATTCTAACCTAAAGCTTCAATCGGACTTGCTTTTGATTTCAATATTGTTAAGAACATGTTTTACTTAAGTCATGATTTCAGTTTTTGTTTCAATGTTGTTGCTGCACATTTGTTAATTTAGGTGTTGAGAAAAACCGAGCGAAACCGATCGAAATCGATCCGATCGATTTAAATTCGAACCGATCCTGAGCACCACTTTTATGCTCGGTTTTATAAATTCGAACCGAACCGATCCGATCGGTTGTAATTCGATCCGATCTCGAGCAGACCCTCGCTCGGATCGGATCGGTTCGTGAACACCCCTTCTTGCTTCACAAGGAAAAGGAAAGTCAAACGACTACGATTCTGATGACTTATTCGATAATGATTCCGACGACGAGTGACTTGTTGTTTTTAATGTATGATTTAATTAAACGTTGTAGGATTATAATGTACGACTTAAACGTAGTTTTTAATTATATTACCTTTAGTATATGTTAATGGCGTATGTTTGCGTTGTTTGAAATAGGCAGGTTCTGTTTTTTCGGCCGTAAAACTGACTGGGTGCTGTATATACAGCTGCTGTATTAAAAAAAAAGGCTTTTAGTGGCGACATGTGTCGCCGCTATTGCCTATAACCCTTTACCGAACATAGCTTATACCGGCGACCCTTTAGCGACGACACGTGTCGTCGCTAAAGGTCTTATATCAATACCGGCGACGTCAACCTTTAGCGACGACAGTAGGTCAATAGCGGCCTATCAATACCGGCGTACTACTTATCCGGTAACCCTGTACAACATCAGCGTACTAAACACATTGAGCTAGACATTCATTTTGTACGCGAGCAGGTTCAACGAGGCCAGGTCCGGATTCTTCATGTCCCGTCACGTTACCAGATTGCTGACATATTCACTTAAGGCTTACCCCGAGTACTATTTGAAGATTTCAGGTCCAGCCTCAGTATACGGTCCCCTCCCGCTTCGACTGCGGGGGTGTAATAGTATATGTAAATATAATAGATTTATTCTCTTCCTTGTATTGTGGCAATTAAGTAAATATCTCCTAAAAATAGAAGATCCCTTGTAATTGATATATAGTGAATTATGAATGATAGAGGGGCAATCGATCCATTACAGAAACCGAAAATCGTGTAAACCTTCAACTACATACGAGTTCATGGTGACAGTAGCAATAGAGACCGTTGATGGTGACAGCGGTAGAGGGTTGGTGGTGACGAAGGCAATAGAGGTGGCTTTAATATGTAACAAAATCCGTCTTTCACTACAAGAATGGACCACCTTTAATATGTAACAAAACCACTTGTGGAACGACGCGTGTCCGGGCAACCCGCCCAATCAGCGTCAGTGTAGGCAAGGAGTGTCGGGTTGCTGGCAATGGATCGATTGCCCCTCTATCATTCATAATTCACTATATATCAATTACAAGGGATCTTCTATTTTTAGGAGATATTTACTTAATTGCCACAATACAAGGAAGAGAATAAATCTATTATATTTACATATACTATTAGTAGTTTATAACTTTGTGCTGATAGTCTATAGTTTTGGAATAAACAAACAAACTTCACATTTTTATTTTAGTGACACCACACAAAAATTCCTACAAGATAAAGAATCGAGTTGTTTGATAAAAAAGTCACAAAAATGTATGTTTTACGCATGATAAGTCATAAGGATATACTCAGAATCGGGCTTAACTTAGGTGGGTTTTCCTCTACTTGGGCCATAGTAAACTTGTATCATTGACCCAAGATCAACAATTAAACATGTATGTAAAGGTGCAAAAAAAAAACCGTACCCGAAACTGGCTTTTTAACACCCGGGTATTCTATACCCGAAACCGGAACCAACCCTACCCGTAGGGTATAGATATGATATGCATTTTGATCTTAATACCTAGAACCGAATCGGAACTGATCATACCCAATTAATATCTGAAACGGGACATGAACCGGAACCGATTATACCCGACTATATCGGATACATGATTCTAATATATTTCTTTTAAATTTATGTTAGTGTATTTATTTTAATTTTCTTAAATTATATAATGCATATTTAATAATAATAAAAAAAACGAGAAAATAAGGTAATAAAAGAGCAATAGAGTATTAAAAAATATGAAAATATAGAACTAAAAAACCTAAAAATAGGGTATAAAAACCCGGAACCGGTTTTTTTAATACCCGGGTATTCTATACCCGAAACCGGAACCAACCCTACCCGTAGGGTACAGATAGGATATACATTTTGATCTTGATACCTGGAACTGGTTCCATAACCGGAACCGATTATTAATTAAATGAATTTTGCATTTTAATTTTTGTGATACCTCACAAAAATTCCCACTAAGATTAAAAATCGAGTTGTTTTATAATAGAGTCACGTAAATGTATGGTTTACGCATGTCCATGATAAGCCGTAAACATATTCATAAACGGGCTTAACTTAAGTTGGCTTTTCTCTTAATTGGGCTAGTGTAAACTTGTATCGTTGACCCAGATCAACAATTTAACATGTATGACTACCACTATGGCACTACCTGGGCAGCTTTTTGGACCTGGTCTCAAGCATTAGTTTTTAGAGCATTTTTTGTATGCAACCCGAATAATCTCAGCAGTTCGTATCTTGCTACACATATATGCTTTACAGGAATAAAACCTTTAAATTATAGTAACTACCAGGATGGTGTTGTAGTTTGTTTTTTAAGACCAAGTGTAAAAGGTCAATTTGATATCATTTTGACAGAATATACTGACCCCATTAGTCATATAGATCGCAATACGGGGGCTCGATCCAACAAAAGAACTCTTAAGAACGAAATCCAGAATTTTAAACAAACCACAAGAACCGTTTTTTATAATTTACTTTAAGAAAAATCAACCATGAGTGGTAATGAAAATTATTTTTCAGAAAACGTTTAATATATCGCTCAAATTTAAAACCGATCATATTTTAGTCTGATGTGGCTCAATGTTTATGTCTAATGCTACATAGAAAATGGGCTATTAGTGATGCTCTGCAAGAATCTTCTTTCGTTACCGTGTTATTTTAACCAATCTAATTAAACATAACAATAATGGGTGGGACAAGCTCAAATAACCAATCTAATTAAACATAACAATAATGGGTGGGACAAGTTCAAAATATAAGAACATTAAAGCACACATCAAATACGAAGCCAAAAAAAAAAAAAAAAAAACACACACACACACACACAAACTAATTTGGATAAACACCAAAAATGAAAATCTCTACTTAAAAACACATATTAATTTGGATAAACACCAAGAATGAAAATCTCTACAAATGTCCATTGAATTACTAAAACCGAAAAATCCATAGATGAGTTTCGAAAACAAGTGACTTTTTCAAATACGTATAAAAATAACTATAATCCAACACCTAATGTAATCAAGAAATAACCAAACAACAAAAACAAAAACCTCTTAAATTGACACTAAATCAAATATAGGAAAGTTACAAGATTTGATCATTTGAATAATAAAACCTCTGATCATGGCAGCCCTAATGAAAAGTAAAATATTGTGAAAGCATTTATCGCATGTAGTAAAATTCGTAAACCACGGCCATGGGGAGCCATCGATTTAAACAATGGGGCATGAGTGCAAGTCGAAGCCTCTAAGCCTTCGTTGTCTTAAATCCGGCTATCACTAGTAAGCATTCCAGGCTGAACAAAATTACACCACATAGAAAAGACTTTTTTAAGACCTAAAGCACTTACTTATTCGTGTTTATGCTTAGGCCAGCCTTGTTTATAGTCACTGATTCCATGTTGTGCTTGTTTGGATACATGTTTAGAATATGATCAATAAGTTGTCTTTGTTTCTTTCTTGTTTGGTTGCTCTGGCCCCACTTGGGACATGTCCGGGGGTTGGGAATTTGTTTGTATCAAATAAGTAAAGCGAAAACCGAAAAAGTACATGCTTCGTAATATTTAAGTGATTGAATGTAAAAAATATCGATGAGGTAATCTAGCATGATGAAGAATTGAAAATAGGAAATCAAAAAGGAAAACCATTAGAAATCAATCATTATAGAAGTTTGGAAATGAGTCAGTGACGCTAATCGCACGACCCTTTAGTTCACCCGACACACTCAATCATTAAAGATAATACCCTAGCAATGGGTGTGAGGGATACGTTTGTTATAATAAAGTCACGGAAAAATTACAATTTTTGTCCTTTATCTTTATACCATATTTCAGGCGGTGTCTTTTTTAACGAATTTTGACAGATTTTGCCCTTTATAGGGAATTTTGTTGCATGTTTTGTCCTTTGACCCTAACCTAGTTAGATTTTCTTGTTAAATCTGATCACATGCAAGTCACATAAGGGTAGTTTAGTCTTTATACATATAAAGAACAATTTTTGCAAATACTGATAGATGTATAAATACAAGCCCTCAATTTTATCTTTTGCTATTCTTTATAATAAATTATTTATTAAACAATCCCGTTTTAACCTCCCACATCTTCAACCTTAAAAAACCCTAACTCAAATTAAACCTCAATTTTGACATCTCTCCGGTGAACTACACGTTCGAAGTGATGGCCATGAGGGTGAAGGGAGTGGGGGCGGTGAAGTGATCGGCAAACCGGTTTGCCGAGCGGCAACACCGGCGCCGTCCCTCTTTCCCGCGCGGCAATTTTGTGAAATCGGCTCACCCTCACCGATCGACAAACATGAAAAGTTGTTGACCGTTGCCACTTTAACGGCTATAATGCCGTTCAAAATAAAAAAAAAAATTTAATTTTTCAAGTTTTACCCTATATATTCAAAACAAACCCATTTTAATCCTATTTATAGTACAAAATAACCCCCAAATCAAACCAAAAAATACAAAACACTAACCCAAGTATTGCCACGCAAAATGGCGGATGATTTCCCGTTGTGGTTTCCACCCGATAGTAGCGACGACTCGTCCGATGGTAGCATTCTTTTTTTCCAAAATCTACTCGAAGAAGCCGAACTACAAGACACCGGTACATCAAACCAAAGGAGATACATTGAACGTCAGCGGGAGGTCGAGCCCGCGTTTGATGATAGGGTGTTGGGCGAGCTAATGGATGAAGATACGCATTGGAGACTTAAACACGATCTCACGGTTCATCTCGCAAGTCAAGATTTGCCCCACCTGTTGGTTGATTCTGACGAAGAGTAGTTTATTTTAATTGTTTTAGTGTAGTGTAATTTTTAATTTTTTTAGTGGTTGCGTTGTTTTAGTGTCGTGTAATTTTTATAAATTTTATGTTTTTTTTTAAGTTTCATTTTAATGTAATTGTTTTTTTTTATTAATTTAATGTTTTATTTGTTTTTATTTAACATATAATTAAAAAAAAACAAAAAAAAAGTGTGCCTCTTTCAAGTGTCTAAACCATTGCCAACACTTTTCAGTAAAGTTTAAACTTTTTACCCTCTCTGACGTGGCACTCTCTGATTGGTCCATTTTAAAGTTTGCCACTTTCACCTGTTTAACGTGATGACTTGTTGGCGTCTTTGGAAGGCTCGTAATGACAAGATTTTCCGTGGTGTTGAAGTCAATGTGCATCAAGTTGTTGCGGACATCAAAGCTTTGGGCTTTCTGTGGTTTCGTAGTAGAATCAAGGATGGTAGCGTTAATTGGAAGTCTTGGTGTAAATTTAATTTGGACTTGATGTAATTGGTTTTTGTGGTCTCTCCGTCTTGGTGAGCCCGTGTGTTTTATGAAATTCTAATTTCCAAAAAAAAAAAACCCTGTTTAACCACTCCCTTCACCCTGAGTGCTGAGAAGCTCCCCTTCATCCTCCCTGCCGTTTTCACAATCGGTCAATGTTCCTGGACACGAGTATTTCTCGTATTTAGGACAAAAGACACAGATGGAAGCCGCTAATCAGGCAAAAATCGATGTCTCTGAAGCAAAGATGAAGGTGCTGATAATCATCATAGTATGAAACCAAGGTAACATACATACATACCTTAAGTTGAATTCTAACTTGTATTTACTGAATAAACTAGTTTAGTTATAACTAATGATTAAATTGGATGTAATTAATTAAAGCTACAAGAGGCGAATTGGGAGCTTTACAAGAAACAAAAAGTCGCAGAAGCAATTTTGTATGAGAATGAAAAAGAAGCAGAGGCTCAAAAGGCTACAGTCGAGGCCACCTTCTATGCGCGTCAACAAGTTGCAGATGGTGAACTGTATGCAAAACAAAAAGAAGCTGAAGGTCTAGTTTCCCTTGCACATAAGGACCATTTTGGGTGCATTGGGGGTAACTATGGGGCTTTAAGAGATTATTTAATAATCAATGGTGGAATGTATCAAGAGATTACCAAGATTAACGGGGAGGCAGTCAAGGGGTTGCAGCCTAAGATTACTATTTGGAATGGTGCAGGTGGTGTTGGGGACAACGGTGATGGTCAAGGTGGTGCTACGAAGGAGGTTGCCGGGGTGGACAAGATGTTACCGCCATTGTTTAACACGGTTCATGAAGATAAACTTGTTGAATGAATTGGATTGATTGAATTAATTTGAGTTAGGGTTTTTTAAGGTTGAAGATATAGGAGGTTAAAAGGGGATTGTTTAATAAATGATTTATTATAAAAAAAATAGCAAAAGACAAAATTGAGGGCTTGTATTTATACATCTATCAGTATTTACAAAAATTGTCCTTTATACGTATAAAGACTAAACTACCCTCATGTGACTTGCATGTGACCAGATTTAGCAAGAAAATCTAACTAGGTTAGGGTTAAAGGACAAAACATGCAACAAAATTCCCTATAAAGGGCAAAACCTGTCAAAATTCGTTGAAAAGGACACCGCCTATGGTATAAAGATAAAGGACAAAACTTGTAATTTTTCCTAAAGTGATTGCCTAATGTTTCACTATTGTAAGTTCCATTGTTGTGTAGCTTTTAATAAATTTAATATAGTTTTGCATGGAATAAACTCCCATTATCATTTCAATGCCTTCAATTCTTCTTATTTCCTACTCTTTTAACTTTGTCCAACTTCCTAGAAAAGCAACAGAACACATGATCTTACCATTCAAACATGTTTCTTTCATATCTCGCATATAATTAAATTGCTGGTTTACAACCAAAAGACAAGCCAGATGACCCACATAAAATAAAGAAGAGATCAATTATGTCCCATACACAAGGGAATTAATTTTGTTGTTTCTTTCAACTGCTTTGCTTGGTCCAAGTCTTAAATTCGTCAAATCAAATAGAAAGTCAACTGGAACAGTTGGCAATTCATCTTACATAAGGTGATAAGGGTACATATCTTCTTATATTAAATACGTATACAAGTTGCTATGATCTTGACTTTGTCTGTTGTCTGACTTCCAAGGTCCTGAATGTACAGAAATTGAATTCTTTCTTGGATGTTATGTCCGCAGAGATAGAAGAAGATCATATCAAAGTCAGATATAGATGGGTTATTATCGCATTATTAGAAGCAATTAAGGTTTTGTTGACTATTGACATTGATATATCAACTAATTAAAACTGGTATTATTAACTTCCTTGTGAATCAATTAAAACAGGCCAGAAAAGATCCGTTGCAACGTCTAGCTAGGGTTTCTTCGCCGCCAGCTGATCAGTGCCTTATATTTATATAGTATTCTTCTAATAATACAATCAATGTATTTAATAAAAACGAAGATAGTCAAAACACTGACCCACATGGCCACACGAGGGTGGCTGCTATTGACATTACACGATGCCATTATTGAATTTGAAGTGAACTCGTATTATTTTTATTATAATCTAAAATGAATCCACATTTTTGTCATTTAGAAGTTTATATATTTCAAGTAATTGATAATATCTCAGCCAATAAATATAATTAATATATGCTTTTGGTGTATTCTGGCAAAAAAAAAAAACACACTAAACTAGTAGCTAGGGATTGATGCATAGAATAGAACTCAAAGAAACAATGTGCACATCTATCTTGATGAAAAGTTTCAAACGATATCATGTTGGTTAACAGAATATGGTTAAGACGTACTAGCTTATATAACTAAAATTAGTATCTGGCACTTTACTTAATCAACTACATAAAATATTCACCTAATGCAACTATGTCAATTTGCTATTTTCTCTTGTTTTCATGTTCATTTGCTTCCTCATCATCTTAAGATGTTAATCCACATATTTATAAACCTCACAACTCTTGGCAAGCTTCAGTGGGATCTACATATATAGGGGGGGGGGGGGGGGTAGTGCACGGTCCTCCCGACCGCCGGAGTGATCCCACTCCGGGAGCCGCTACCCGACCAAGCTAGCTCCGCGGTGAATTCCCCTTACCGTGTTCTTACCCTGGGCGACATATGCCACTCCCAAGACTCGAACCCGGGACCTCTGGGAAGAGGTAGGTGTCGGTGGCCAACTGGGGTACCCCAGTTGGTTAATCTACATATATAGCATTATAACACAATTAGGATTTCTTCCATTCTTAATCTCTTGTTCCGCGTTTTGCATAAACCTACATTATAATAATTAAAAAAATAGCACCAAAGTAATATATTCTTTGCACCATGCAAGCGACAAAAGTGCAATTACATTGATGAAAATGTACCGCTCATTACCATAAAAGACTTGATTGACTATATGCAAAGCCGAAAACTTTGTGAGAGCAAACTTAAAACTTTGGTTGAGGTTGATTTTAAAAAGGCTTTCAGTAGTGTTATATGAGAATTTCTTCTGGATCTTCTTGTTGCTAATGGTGTTTTTGGATGCAAAACTACTTGGCATCTAAAACCCTTTTTTTTACTAATAGGTTTTTAGAGGAAAGATCAAAAAGTACTTTTATACAGTGCAAGAACCTGAAAAATCTATAATAACCATCATATTATTTCAAAATCAACCAATTATATTATAATAATAACTAAATACAATTAAGGATACTAATTAAACGATATACGAATTGTTGCAGATATTTGACACCGATTATATTTTAATAATAACGTTTAAAAAAACAACATTCAATGTTCTTAAAATCTTTATTTTCTTATAATAAAAAGATAATAACCGGAAACCAATATACTCTCAAAAGTAAACATTCACTAGATCACTGAAAATACGAGAGTCATTACATTCGATTACATATCTTGCATAAACTTAAATACTACCAATGACAAATACCAAAAAAAAAAAAAAAATCCAACTGATTATCATACAAGTTTCCCTCTTACGAACAACCCTTGAATGATTATCTTCAAATTCTGCGACTTGCAATTTATACATTCGAACTTCCTCTTTCAAATCGTTGACTTGATATTCAAGCACAACCTTCGTATCTATCAGTCCTTTGATGACCACATGATCGATTACACAAGGAAGGATCGTCTCACGCAAAGAATTTGCACCTAGAACGCTGAAACGGAGGATGAATTAGTGTTTCAAAGTGTAAAAAATAGTGCTTAAAAAGCATACCATTTGAGAGCAAGTGTAAAATTGACGTCCGGGATTAGTTTCAGTTTAAGATATTTTTAGTGTAGCTTGCCTACCACATTTGCAAAGAACCATTGTGAATGTGAAAATGGATACAGATTATTACAACTTCTCATGCGTATTACAAGATTTTTTTTTTAAAAAAAAGTCTATACGCCGCTCATAGGGCAATGAGAGGCATACAGATATACGAATTTGTAGGTCCATTCGGAGGATCAAGTAAAACCTACTTCCTTGTTATACGAATTTGTAGGTCCACTCGGAGGATCAAGTAAAAAATCTATAAATTTTCTTATATTAATATTTTACAACTTCCCATACTAAAGAATCCATGATACTTAAATAAAGTTTCATATGTTACATCTCAATTATTGGGCAATCATTGGCAGACAGCCAATGATTGACATTAATTAGGTGGGCCTGAGCCAACCGTATAAGGCTGTGAGTGACGTATGGAAAGGCTCATTTTCAGGCGTATAAGACCAAAGGGTATGGTGAGGATAGTCCCCAAAGGGACCATCCGTCACGTAGGTGCCAAGTAAGCAAAGGTGGAGGACCATCCCCTTAGGGACTACCCAAGGGTTTGGAGGGGAAGCAATGACTACCCAAGAGAGTTGTACCTTGTGCTGATTTACTTGTACCCTGCTGTTAGGGATGTATTTCATAAGCCTAAGGATCACGGATCCTCAAGTGCAGCCAGGATCACAGATCCTCAATTCTGTTTGAATTAAGGATTCTCAGAAGACGTTGCAGGGTTAAGGATCCAGGATCCTCATTGTTATCCTAACACTAACGGTTGTTTCCTCTATGTTTAAACTTGTTACGCAGGAATGGACGAGTGGACTTGGTCTTGCCGATATTTTTGGGGAATATGCTCTCAATATTCTGCACGTGCATGGCTGAAATGACCGTTTTAGAAGTCGTGGGTAGCTTGCACATTTGGCGGATAGTTAGTTATTTAAGTTATTTCTATTTTTAAAGGGGATAACAAGCTTGAGTTAGAACGATTGGCTAATTTAGCAAACACACACACACTCGAAACAGCTCTCAACAGTTCATTGGCGATTTCATACATTTTACACACTAGTGATCCTTGTAACAAGCTTGTTATCATCCCGAGTTGTAAAGATCATTTGTTTAATTATAGTTGGTGATCGGTAGTTTCCATCACCCGAGGTTTTTTATGCCGGAGATCATCTCTTGATCAAGGGCTTTTTCCTCGTATAAATCCTTGTGTCACTTGTTCATTTCATTTGCAAGTTGCTCATACATTTGTCAATTGATTCAAGCATCATACCTCACAACAAAAGATTTGGTTGCATTATCCTAGCCTGATTTTTGACCAAAACAGTTTGGCGCCCACCGTGGGGCAATTGGTGCTTCATTCCTAAGAAATTTTTGCCATTGTGATCATTTCGGTTCATTATCCCCAAGCAGATGGCTTCTTCAGCAAAGAACACTTCAAGTTCCATGCCGGCAGTCACTTCTTCACAGGGCGTTCCACCTTTGCCTCCACCACCTTTTGGATCCCAGAAGAATGCTGAAAATGCTGCAAAGAGACAAAGCCCCATTTTCCCAAAACCACCAACATCTGCTGTTTCTTCTAGCCCTACTAACAGTGATCTTTTTACTTTGATTTTGCAGATGAGGGATCACATACAAGAGCAGGATAAAACCAACGAAAGGATCCTCCGGGAGATTGGTGACATCAAGAAACAGAAGAAATCAGTGGAGGATCACTCTCCTCTGATGCCGAGGTCGTTGAATTTCGACACTCCAGTCATAACTAGCCAACACTCTGCTCCAGCTGATGTCCAGCTTCAAGGTGGATCATTGGGAATGCGTTTTGGATCATCAGCGATAACACAAGCTCAAGGGTCCTACTTTCAGCCTTAAGGATCTTCGTTTCAGCATCAGGGATCCTTTTTCAGTCCCGGAGGATATATGGGAGTGCAGACGGTTCAAGGATCCTCGTCCCAGGGTCAGGGATCCTTCCAGGTTCAAGGATCCTCCACTCAGGTCCAAGGATCCTCTCAGGGTCAAGGATCCTCATTTCAGGATCAGGGACCCTTCCAGGTTCAAGGATCCTCCTCTCAGGTTCAGAGATCCTCATCTCAGGTTTATGGATCCATGGAGTATCCTCCAAGACCCCCAGTCACAGCACATCAAGGATCCAACATCTTTCAGGATCAGGGATTCTTAAGAAGTGTGCAACCAGGAAGTTCAGATGTCCATCTAGGAGACTTCATCCCAATGTAGACCATTGCTTCTTCTGGTCCTTCAGTCATACCAGAATCCCGTCAATATGGATTCACATCTGGAATTCCCAACTTGAATCCTCCGGGAGGTAACACTTTGAATAATTCTTATACTACTAACCATGGCTTCATGCAGGATACAGGTATCAATCAAGCTATGGCTAAGGAATTACAGAAGCTGAAGGACATGATATCCAGCGTTCCGGGAGTGGTTAAGCCCATTCCTGAAATTGCAGATGGAAGCCATAGGATATCTCGTTTTGCACCACCTATTTGTGATGCTGAGATACCCAAAAGATTTCAAATACCAACCATGAAACTATATGATGGTTCAACGGATCCAGAAGAACATGTAGCTCAGTACAGAGAAAGGATGGAGATCAATCCCATCCCGGAGAGGTTAAAAGAAGCATGTCTATGCAAGGGTTTTGGATCCACACTGACAGGATCAGCTCTTAAATGGCTGCTAAGTCTTCCCCCTTACTCTATTACTTCATTTGCTAGTCTAGTTAACCTGTTTAATAGTCAATTCTCATGTAGTAGGAAATTTGAACGTTTAACTAGTGACCTATATAGGGTAACACAATGTTAAAATGAATCACTTAGAGATTATATCACTAAGTTCAGTAAAGAATCCTTAGATATTCCTAATCTGGATATAGCTACGGCTGTGGAAGCCTTTAAAATGGGTTTGCTTAGGGATTCATTGTTCTATGATGATCTTGTCATGACTCCATGCAGGAATCTTGATGAAGTGAGAACCAGGGCCCTTAGATTTGTTTTGGTCAAAAATTACCTAAGCAATTAAGTGATCAAATTAGTTAAGTGAGGTAGTGTGCTAAAATTTATATGTGAAAAATGTGTTAACCAAATTAGTTGTGAAAACAGTTTCAGGATACGGCTCAGGATATCGAGCTGTATCTATGATCAAACAATGAGCAAAAGTAAAGTAAACGACACGAGATGTACGAGGAAAGCCCTTGATCAATCTAGATCGCCGGCATAAAACCTCGGGAGCTGACAATCGCAGCTGCCTTGTTCTTCTATTGCTTCAAATATCAGGATACAGTGCAGGATATGGCGCAGATCAATGCTAAGTGGTACAACGATTACAAGTGTTGAGTGTTTGTGCGTGATAGAAAGAAAAAAGAAGTGTGAGTTCGAGAGTGGAGAGTCAAGTGTGTGTTCCTATTGATCTGGCCTCCTATTTATAGTTACAAGTAACAAACTAACTCTCCTATTATTCCGGGATGCTGGGAATATTCCATTCTGAACGTTGGGGGACTCTTTCTACTTGTTTTCCACGTGCTTATTGACTACAAAACCGGGTCTTCAGCTCATATAACCGTTACAAAGTCAATAGCATTGACCAGCATCCGATATTCTCGCGGAATATGCCTTTCTTCTATTCTGACCGTTACAAGACCCATTCTTCCACCATCAACGTCCATTTCTCAACCACCTTGAGCGAATCTTCAGGTAGATCAAGTCCTTTAACGTTGGTGCCTTGCAACCAAAGAAAATCGTTAGTAGCAAGCAGGATACCCCCGAGGATGTTACCAATATCCTGGTTCAGTATCCTGGCCGCAGCATCAAGCATATAATATCAGGATATGCTTCAGGATATAAGCTTGAAATTTCACCCATAACAATTGTCCCCAAAAATATATCTGTTAGGATTCTGAAATCCAAACGGGTATATTTTTCGTTGCGTTGTTTGATACACTTAATGGGATGTAGATGTTGATGTGACTTCGTGCAACTTCCAAAGTTATACTTTATCATAACTAGACAGTCTTCTGGCACGTCTGGTAAGGATATCTATTTTAAATTTCCCTTGGTGAAAAAGGAGCCCTCCGCTGCCACCAGGTTTAAACCTTTTTCTGCTGCTCCCAAGCTTTCCCCTCTGACTAGGTCCCGGGCATCAGGATCTAAGGAGAGGAAGGGTACTGATTTCCCTGCTACTGCTGTCACAACCTTCTACTACGAGAATCCTGGCTTCATCGAGTCCACTTTGTTAAATTTGATGGTTGATGTTTGTCGAACAATTTACTTTCCTGCACTTAGATACTAGTACAATATGATGGCCGGAGGTGAAGGGATCCTGAGTTTCAGGACGAAGCCTTCGGTCATCAGTGTTAATATGCTTTTGAATCTATCACACTCTGGGCAGATGGGTCTTGATTTAAGACGAAGCCAAGAGTGTGACATTTTGGTTTGTTAATAATAGACTAATCTTTTGACCTTATCTGTTGTTGTTATGTTTTCGTTTTGAAAGATATGTTCTAAATATTCTGATCAAATATCCTGGTCAGGATACTGTTCAATACTTTTGTCATCAAAATGTTAAACAAAAACTTGGTTGAATATAATTTTATAGAAAACTTAGATTATTTAGATAAGGTTTTCAAAACTTGAAAAATAATAAATCATACCAGAAACACCTAGGCAATAATTTCCAACCTCAACCTTTGAATTCTTTACAATGTCCCCGGCATGGATGTCCCCTGTCTGTGTAGGATATTGCATCAGCGCATGACTTGAATGTTTCTTCACTTAGTGATTGAACTTCGTAGCTTTTTATCCACAAAAGAATGTGCGTAATCTGCAATCTTGTCAAAACTTTAGTTTTACTGGGGATAAACCCACAGTGTACTAGGGATAAACCCTTAACATCCTGGGGATAAACCCTTAGCATCCTGGGAATAAACCCTTAGCATCCTGGGGATAAACCCTTGTTTTGGTGCGCTACAGGCGAGGATGTGGAAACCCCAAAACTTAGAAAGGTGAAAACCTTTAAACCTTAGAAGAGTGTGAAAACACTCTTGTTTTCGCGCGCTACAGGCGGGAGTGTATAAACTCCAAGACTTAGAAAGGTGAAAACCTTTAAACCTTAGAGAGTATGAAAATACCCTTTCGCGAGAGAGGGTGATCAATCCTCATATACCTTAAGGATCCAGGGTATAGCCAACAGTAACGAAATTGTCAGCCACTTTTGCATGAACTGGTCCCGCCACCTTGAACTATCCCTGGATAACTTGCGCTCCAGGCGGGGTGTTTAAACCCAATTCGTGAGAAAGGTGAATACCTTTAAACCTGTGAAGGGATCAGGATCCCTTAAACTTGAGAGAGGGGGCCAATCCTCTAATATTTCGAAGTATCCTGAGTGTGTATCCTGGAGCGATATCCCGAAGCATATTCTGCAAAACATCTTTAAACTAAGGTGGGTGTTAACTTGGCTAACACCCCTCCGATGCTTAAGTTAGTATTGGGTTCAAATAAATTAAATTTAAAAGAGATAGAATTCATACCATCTTGAGTTAGAAATTAAATTCTAAACTCACTTGTATAGCATTCCAGGATCTTGGTAGTATACCCCGCTCTATACTCTTAAGCTTGTATGTTCCTTTTCCGGATTTCGATTCAATCTCATAGGGTCCTTCCCACTTTGGAGCCAACTTTCCATCAGCAGGATTCGTAGTATTCCGAAAAGCTTTCCTTAACACCCAATCTCCAACTTGGAACCTTCTAGTCCTTATATTCTTGTTATATGCTCTGGATATCCTCTGTTGATATGCTGCCATTCTCAACTTTGCCGCATCCCTTGTCTCATCAATAGTATCCAATTCTTGACATAGGGCTTCAGGATTCTTCTCAGGATCTCGGAGGTTGAATCTTGCTATAGGTATCACCATCTCTGTCGGGATTACTGCCTCTGCTCCAAATACTAAGGAAAATGGGGTTTGCCCAGTAGCATTCTTCACGGTTGTTCTATCAGCCCATAGGAAAAATGGTAGTTCTTCTGCCCATCTTCCCTTCTTAGCTCCAAGTCTCTTTTTCAGGTTGTTGACAATTATCTTGTTTGAGGATTCTGCTTGTCCATTTGCTTGAGGATGTACTGGGGTGAAAGTGATCATTTTGATTCCCCAACTCTTGCAAAAGCCAGTAGTTCTTTTACTTATAAACTGAGAACCATTGTCACAGATTATCTCGGCTGGTACTCCAAACCTGGTCAGGATATTCCTCTTTATGAAGGATACCACTTCTTGATCTCTAACTTGGACAAAGGCTTCTGCTTCAACCCACTAAAAATATAAATATCTAATATTCATATTTTTAGCTAATTCTAATCCTGCTATCAGAGCTTCATATTCTGCTTCATTATTAGTGGCAGGAAACTCACATCTAATAGCCTGGGGTAATATGTCCCCCTGTGGCGATTTTAGTAGTATACCCAAGCCTACACCTCTTATATTAGATGCACCATCGGTATATAACGTCCAGGATTCTAAGTTTTCTCCTAGCTGTTGTACTTCTAGGTCTACTTCATCCTGAATGTCACTACTGAAATCAGCCACAAAGTCAGCTAAAGCCTGAGACTTTATGGCATTTCTAGGTTCATATACTAAATCATAAGCACTTAACTTTACTGACCACTTGGCCATCCTGCCTGACATCTCTGGTTTCCTAAGCACATTTTTGACAGGATAATTTGTTTTAACATGTATCCTATGTGTCTCAAAGTAATGTCTAAGTTTCGTTGATGCCATGACTAGAGCTAATATTAATTTTTCTAAATGAGAATACCTAGTTTCAGCATCTAACAAACTTTTACTAACATAATAAATAGGATATTGCTGACCTTCATGGTCTTTTATAAGAACGGCACTTACAGCATTCCCTGATACAACAAGGTACAGGGATAGTGGTTCACCATTTTCAGGCTTCATCAATAAAGATGCGGTTGAGAGATATCGTTTCAAATCCTGCAAAGCTGCTTCATGCTTCTCCCTCCATTCAAATCTTTTGTTCTTCTTCAGGATATCATAAAAATCTTTGCACTTCTCTGAGGATCTCGAGATAAACCTGTTTAAAGCTGCTACTCGGCCTGTCAATCTTTGTACGTCCTTCATATTTGAGGGTGATTTTATATCCAGGATAGCTTTGATCTGCTCTGGGCTTGCTTCTATCCCCCTTTTTGTCACCATATATCCAAGAAACTTTCCTGCCCCCACTCCGAAATGACATTTAGCAGGATTCAGCTTCATGTTGTATCGATCCAGGATATCAAATGCTCCCTTAATATCCTGGAGGTGATCCTCAGCCTTTTTAGATTTCACCACCATATCATCGATATATACCTCCATGGTGTCCCCCAGTTTGTCTTTGAACATCATGTTTACCAATCTTTGGTATGTTGCACCTGCATTTTTCAAACCAAAAGGCATAGCTGTATAACAATAAATACCTGTTGGTGTCATGAAGGCAGTATCCTCCTGGTCAGAAGGCTCCATTTGGATCTGTTGAAATCCTGAGGATGCGTCCATGAAGGTCAGCATTTCATGCCCGGCAGTGGCATCTACCATTGCATCAATGTGGGGAATAGGAAATGGGTCTTTAGGACAAGCTTTGTTCAAGTCTGTGTAGTCCACACAAACTCTCCATTTCCCATTTTTCTTCTGTACTGCAACCACGTTTGCTAGCCACCTTGGGAACTTAACCTCTCTGATCATCCTGGACTTTAATAATCTCTCAACTTCCTCCTGGATAATCGTGTTCCGCTCAGGAGCAAACTTCCTTCTTTTTTGCTGCACAGGCTTGAATGATTTATCAATTCCAAGCTTGTGAGTGATAATATCTTTGGATATGCCTGTCATATCCTCATGCTTCCATGCAAACATTGACATCCTGCATTTCAAAAAGTTAATTAATTGTTATTCAATATCCTGAGGGATATTGGTCCCTACGAGCACCGAAATATCGGGATTATCCTGATCCAGGATAATTTTCTTCACATCCTGCTCCGGATCCTCCACGATATCCTGGGCCCGCGTCTTTAATTGCTATGCTGCACTAGGTTTGGTTGAGGATTTCATCGAGGATGAGTAGCATTCTTTCGCCTCCTGCTGATCACTATCAACTTTGACAACTCCCCAAGGGGTAGGTATCTTGATGCATTGGTGATATGTTGATGGCACAGCCTTCATATCGTGAATCCACGGTCTTCCCAGTATGATGTTGTAGCAGGAGAGAGAATCCATCACACAGAAACGTTGTATCGAGTTGACTCCTTCAACATATACTGGCAACTTTGTCTCTCCCACTGTGTTTCTAGCCTCTCCACTGAACCCAACAAGCACGGTAGACTTTGAAGTGATATCCATTGGGGATACATTCATTCTCTTCAGAGTTTCTAGTTGGATTATGTTGACGGAGCTGCCATTATCAACTAATATCCTGCGTACAAAATGGTTAGCCACATATAACGTTATTACCAGAGCATCATGGTGAGGATCCTGGACAGTATCCCTGTCATCAGCATCAAAAGTGATCACTTTGTCAGTTGTGAGGGTAGTCATCCTGACAGGTTTGTCTCCCCTTTCGGCCTTAGCTTCTTTTGCATGTCTCTTTGCTGCCGAATACGAAGTTCCACAAATGTCGGATCCTCCCGAAATGAAGTTGATTATCTTGGCATCCGCAGGAGGTGATGCTGCTCGTTCAGGATCCTTCTCAGTATCCTGACCCTTATTCTTCTTTCTTCCTAAGAGATCTTTCAGATATCCCTTGCTTAGAAGATAGCTTATTTCTTTCCTTAGAGCAATGCAATCCTCAGTCACATGTCCGAAATCTTCGTGGAAGGCACACCATTTTGACTTATCTTTCCAGTCAGCCTTTTGTTGATTCTTTCGAGGCCATCTAGCCTTGTCTCCTAGACCCTGCATGGCATACATCAATTTAGGAATGTTAACAGAAAAGCAATATTCAGACAACTCAGGATACTCTTCAGGATCCTCATCTTCGAAAGCATTCACTCTCTTGTTCTCATTTCTACCATATGGCTTAGGCCTATATGACTTGAATGAGGATTCTGACTTCCTGTTAGTTGACTCATAAGTGTTAGATGAGTTCATCCTTTCTTGCATCTTCCTGTCATCTTCCAGACGGATATATCTCAAAGCCCTGTTACGAGCTTCGTCGAGATTCCTGCAGGGATTCATTACAAGATCCTGATAAAACTGAGAATCCTTTTGTAATCCTATCTTAAAAGCTTGCACGGCTGTTGCAACATCAAGATGTGGGATATCCAAGGATTCTCGACTGAATTTGTTCACATAATCCCTCAAGGATTCCTGAGGCCCTTGAGTTATCCTGTAAAGATCACTGGTTAGTTTCTCAAAACTCCGACTACAAGAAAATTGACTGTTAAATAAATTAACCAAATGAGCAAACGAAGTAATTGAGTGAGGAGGAACGTTTAACAGCCATTTTAAGGCTGATCCTGTTAGAGTAGAACCAAATCCTTTGCACAAGCACGCTTCCTTGAGCTCCGGAGGGATAGGGTTAATCTCCATTCTTTCCCTATACTGAGCAATATGCTCCTCAGGATCCGTAGTCCCATCATAAAGCTTCATGTTGGGGGTTTGGAATCTCTTTGGGATCTCAGCATCACAGATAGGATATGCAAAGCGAGATATCTTGTGGCTGTCTTGGGACACTTCCGGGATCGGCTGGACCACCCCAGGTACACTAGATATCATGTCCTTTAACTTCTGAAGTTCCCTAGTGAGTGCTGATGTTACACCTGTATCCTGCAAAGATCCACTATTGTTAGTAGCATGAGTATTATTATTATTTGACACGTTACCCGTTGGAGGATTTTGCCCATATCCTGAAGCATATCCTGAGCTCCTCATGGTTGACATCCTGACCGAGGAGGGTATTTCAGGAGTGTGATTCTGAGGAAGGCTGGGCACAATATTCCCCCTGTTATCCTCAGTATACACAGCTGAACTGAAGTTCAAAGTCCTGGGATGTAATGGAGTGACAATATCCTCAGCAGATCTGCTCGAGCCAGACTTCAGGAGTTGTATTTCCCTTAATAGCATTTGGTTTGTTTCCTGTTGCTGCCTCATTTGTTCCTGCACACTTCCAAATAAGGTTAGAATTTCATCGTTAGAAGCTAAAACGGGAGCAGATTCCTGAACACTGCGAGTAGGGATAATATCATGAGGTCGTGAAGAGGCTGGCATCCTTGGAGGAGGTGGTGGAAGCACCGAACTGGTAGTAGCAGAAGTCATAGCAGACACAGTGGAGGAGCTCATGTTTGATCTTGAGGCCATTGCGGACAATGTGGCAAAAAGTTTTGAAAATAGAAAGCCGATTAGCGATTTCACAAAAATTTTTAGTAAAGAGAGCACCACTTGCCCCACGGTGGGCGCCAAATTGTTTTGGTCAAAAATTACCTAAGCAATTAAGTGATCAAATTAGTTAAGTGAGGTAGTGTGCTAAAATTTATATGTGAAAAATGTGTTAACCAAATTAGTTGTGAAAACAGTTTCAGGATACGGCTCAGGATATCGAGCTGTATCTATGATCAAACAATGAGCAAAAGTAAAGTAAACGACACGAGATGTACGAGGAAAGCCCTTGATCAATCTAGATCGCCGGCATAAAACCTCGGGAGCTGACAATCGCAGCTGCCTTGTTCTTCTATTGCTTCAAATATCAGGATACAGTGCAGGATATGGCGCAGATCAATGCTAAGTGGTACAACGATTACAAGTGTTGAGTGTTTGTGCGTGATAGAAAGAAAAAAGAAGTGTGAGTTCGAGAGTGGAGAGTCAAGTGTGTGTTCCTATTGATCTGGCCTCCTATTTATAGTTACAAGTAACAAACTAACTCTCCTATTATTCCGGGATGCTGGGAATATTCCATTCTGAACGTTGGGGGACTCTTTCTACTTGTTTTCCACGTGCTTATTGACTACAAAACCGGGTCTTCAGCTCATATAACCGTTACAAAGTCAAAAGCATTGACCAGCATCCGATATTCTCGCGGAATATGCCTTTCTTCTATTCTGACCGTTACAAGACCCATTCTTCCACCATCAACGTCCATTTCTCAACCACCTTGAGCGAATCTTCAGGTAGATCAAGTCCTTTAACATTGGTGCCTTGCAACCAAAGAAAATCGTTAGTAGCAAGCAGGATACCCCCGAGGATGTTACCAATATCCTGGTTCAGTATCCTGGCCGCAGCATCAAGCATATAATATCAGGATATGCTTCAGGATATAAGCTTGAAATTTCACCCATAACAAGATTCATCCGATTAGAGGATGATAAAAGAATCCAGGAAAGACTGGCAGGATCCTCGAAGCAGGAGAAACAAGGATCATACTTCAGGAACAACAAGTCCAAATCTTACAACAAGTCTGACAACCAGAACGTGCATGCAGTAGAACAGGAAGAGGATGATGAGGATTATCCTCCCATTTCTGAATATTATTTTTCTGTTGATAACAATGAACTGATCCTTGCAATGCAGAATTTAGGTGAAAAAGCAAGATAGCCCAGAAAAAGTGATAAGCCAGCTGCAACTAAAGACAAGTCCAAATGGTGTGCATACCATGAGGATTTCGGACATCTCACTGAAGAATGTATTGCACTTAGAAAGGAAATCGGTTATTTGTTAAGCAAGGGGAACTTGAAGGAGCTTTTGGGAAGGAAATAGTCAAGGATCCAGGATCCTGAAAAGGTTCCAGAAAGAGCTCCTGCTCCTCCGGCAGATGCACAAGTTATAAACTTCATATCCGGTGGATCAGACATATGTGGTACTTCGTTTTCAGCAGCCAAAAGACATGCCAAGGAAACCAAGATGGATAATGGGGATAGACCCATCCGAACCTCTACTGTTACACAGGAAAAAGTTATAACTTTTGATGGGGATGATCGTGTTGATGTCCAGGATCCTCATCATGATGGTCTTGTTATTACCTTATTTATATCTAACCATTTTGTTCGCATGATCTTGATAGATGGAGGAAGCTCAGTAAACATCATTCAGCTTGATGTCCTTAAGAAAATGAACATCCCTGAGTCGGATATTGTCCCAAGATCCTCAGTTCTTGTGGGATTCAGCGAAGAAACCAAGAATACATTGGGGGACATTAAACTTCCCATCTACATAGAGGGACTTAATTCTTTTCAAAAATTTTGTGTTATAGATTGCTTATCCTGTTGCAATGTTATCCTTGGCAGTCCATGGATACATGACATGAAGGCAGTTGCATCTACATATCATCAGTGCGTAAAGCTTCCAAGTCCATGGGGAGTGATAAAGATTGAGAGTGACCAACAAGAAGCAAAGAATTGCTATACCTCATCAATGAAGCCAGCCTCAAGACCAAGGGAGCAATAGCAACTAAAGTACCCTCCAAGAGACGTCTTGGAGGCAAGAGAACAAGACGTAAAAGATATCCTTATGGATCCTCATGATCCTGAATCCAAAGTCTTCATAGGATCAGGGATCCTCAGCGATATTGAACAGGATTTGGTATCCTTTATCAAAAGGAGAAAAACTACCTTTGCCTGGAAACACGAAGATATGACAGGTATCTCTAAAGATATAATTACTCATAAGCTTGGTATTGACAGGTCATTCAAACCCATACACCAAAAGAGAAGAAAGTTTGCACCTGAGAGGAATGCCATTATCCAGGAGGAAGTAGACAAGCTTCTTCGAGCAGGTATGATTAGAGAGGTTAAGTATCCAAGATGGTTAGCCAATGTGGTTGTTGTTCAAAAGAAAAAAGGAAAGTGGAGGGTATGTGTCGATTTCACTGATTTAAGCAAGGCATGTCCCAATGATCCTTTCCCATTACCCCACATTGACTCCATGTTGGATGCTACCGCGGGTCATGAGTTGTTGACTTTTATGGATGCTTCATCTGGATTCCAACAAATTCAGATGGAACCATCTGATCAAGAAGACACAACCTTTATGACCACAGCTGGTATCTATTGTTATATTGCTATGCCATTTGGACTAAGGAATGCAGGTGCTACTTATCAAAGGCTAGTCAATATGATGTTTAAGGAACAAATAGGACACACTATGGAAGTCTACATAGATGACATGGTGGTTAAGTCCAAGAGAGCTGAGGATCACCTTAGAGACCTGGAGGAAGCATTCGATATCCTTGACAAATTCAATATGAAGTTGAATCCTTCAAAGTGTCACTTTGGTGTTAGAGCAGGCAAGTTCCTAGGCTACATGGTAACAAAAAGAGGCATAGAAGCAAGTCCAGAGCAAATCAAGGCAATTGTGAATATCAAATCTCCTGCTAATGCCAAGGATGTGCAAAGGCTGACAGGCAGGATCGCAGCCTTGAATAGGTTCATATCAAAGTCATCAGAAAAGTGCAAGGAATTCTATGACATTTTGAGGAAGAACAAGAAGTTTGAGTGGACTGAAAAGCATGAAAATGCTCTCAAAGCCCTTAAGGATTACCTATCCTTAGATCCTTCCTTGATGAAACCAGAAAAAGGGGATATATTATCCTTATATCTAGCGGTATCCTCCAAAGCAGTAAGTGCAGTCCTTGTTAAGGATCACGAAGGTACACAACATCCTGTCTATTATGTAAGTAAGAGTTTGCTTGATGCTGAATCCAGGTATTCACATTTAGAAAAACTTATCCTTGCTTTGATTATGGCATCTACTAAATTAAGACATTATTTTGAAACTCATGCCATTATTGTTAAGACTAATTTTCCAATTAAGAATGTTCTCAGGAAACCTGAAATGTTAGGAAGGATGGCTAAATGGGCAGTGAAGCTTAGTGCTTATGATATAAGATATGAACCAAGGACTGCCATCAAATCCCAAGCCTTAGCTGAGTTTGTGGCAGATTTTAGTAGTGACTTACAAAAAGAAGCTGAGTTAGAAGTCCAGCAGCTGAAAGAGACTAAGGATCCTTGGATACTCTTCACTGATGGAGCATCTAATGTCAAAGGAACAGGACTTGGAATACTACTAAAATCGCCACATGGGGACATAATACCCCACTCAATAGCTTGTGAGTTTCAAACCACTAATAATGAGGCTGAATATGAGGCCTTGATAGCTGGTTTGCAAATTGCTAAGCATATGAGGATCAGGTATCTTGAGGTACATGTAGATTCATTATTAATTACTAATCACTTTAATGGATCCTATGTTGTTAAAGGTGAAAAGCTAATCAAATATTTAGAGATAGTCAAGGAATTGACACTCTCGTTTGTTTCTTTTAGTTTGACACAGGTACCCAGAGAAGAAAATGCAGAAGCCGATACATTGGCCAACCTAGGATCATCCTTGAAGATTCCAGAAGATATCAAAATCCCTATTATTCATATCTTAACTCCCGCTATTGAGGATCATGTAGCTATGGAGATAGGAGAGGATTCTGCAATCATCCCTAGCAATGATACACAATCTCATTCAGGATCATGGATCCTTCCAATCATGAGATATATACAGCATGGAGAGATTCCTACAGGAGAAAACCCCGGGTCTTTCAAAATCAAGGTATCTCAATTTACAATATTGAATAACATGTTATATAAACGATCTCTTGCAGGACCATATCTAAGGTGCATAGAGGATCCTGAAATTCAAGAAGTCCTAAAGGATTTTCATGAAGGAGATTGTGGAAATCACACTGGCGGCATAGCATTATTCTCAATGATCCTTAGGACAGGATACTATTGGCCTACTATGAAGAAGGATGCTGTGGATTATGCCAAGAAGTGTGATCCTTGTCAGAGACATAGTAATATCCTTCACCAACCAGCGGAGCTCCTGCATCCCATATCCTCTTCTTGGCCATTCATGAGATGGGGAATGGATATAGTTGGCAAACTTCCCAAGGCACCTGGTGGAAAAGTGTTCATGCTTGCTATGACTGATTACTTCTCCAAGTGGATAGAAGCTGACGCTTTTGCTCAAGTCAGAGAAAAAGAAGTGATATCCTTTATTAAAAGAAACATTATTACCAGATTTGGTATCCCTTCTGAAATTGTTTGTGATAATGGATCCCAATTTATTGGGAGTAGAACTACTAACTTTTGTGACAGCTGGGGGATTAAGATGATAACATCAACACCAGTCCACCCACAAGCTAATGGTCAAGCAGGATCATCCAATAAGATCATCATCAACAATTTGAAGAAGAAGCTTGGATCCAAGAAAGGAAAATGGGCAGAAGAACTACCTTATGTACTATGGGCTGATAGAACAACTCCCAAGAATGCTACTGGCCAAACTCCATTTTCTTTAGTGTTTGGAGCAGAATTAGTGATCCCTACAGAGATGGTGGTTCCTACTGCAAGAACAAGCATCCGTGATCCTGAAGGAAATGCTGAAAACTTGGTTCAAGACTTGGATACCATAGAAGAACTCAGGGATCTGGCAAGGATAAGAATGGCTAGTTATCAACAAAGGATGGCTGGAGCCTACAATAAGAATGTCAGGATCAGGAAATTCCAAGTTGGTGACATGGTATTAAGGAAAGCATTTCAGAATACCACCAATCCCGCGGATGGCAAGTTAGCACCAAAGTAGGAAGGTCCCTACCTTTTTGAAGTTGAGGTAGGAAAGGGGGCATATCGATTGCTAACAATGGAAGGTGATTTGCTACCAAGAGCTTGGAATGCTATCCACCTGAAGAGATATTTCATGTAATAAGGATCCAGGATCCTTAGCCATTTTCGTGTCCGATGTTCATGAAGGATCCTTAGAGGATAAGTGATCCTCATTCTGGTAATGATCTAACCTCAATTTATCCAATTCTTTAATTATCTTATATACAAGGAGAAGGATCCTGCATCCTTTATCCTTCTTTCACTAAGTTCTGAGTTTTGCAGAAGGATGATATATCCTTAACAAAGGATTGAGTATCCACAGAAGTCTCCAGTTATTTGGGCTTGACCCTAGTTATTTGGGCTTGACCCCAGTTATTTGGGCTTGACCCCAATTTTTTGGGCTTGTCCCCAGTATTTGGGCTTGTCCCCAGTTTCGCCAGTAGCGCACGATGATCCTGGTGCAGTTCAAGGCAATGGGACCAGTACCCGATTTAGGGGCTGACAATTTCATTGTACTGGTTGTATTTGGGATCCTACGTATAATGGTAGACGTACCATACATCCGTTCCTAAGGTTTCTAACGTTTTCACGTTAGCTAAGGTTTTGGCATTTTCATGTCACTAAGTTTGGATAGTCGCCAGTGAGGGCCATACTCCAGTTTACACAATATCCTTTGGGCTTGTCCCCAGTATATTGGGCTTGTCCCCAGTTGCTAACTCTTCTCTTATATTGGCTTAGTCCCAAGTTATGTTCCATTTCAGGTTTTTGAAGCTAAACAGCTAAGGATCCTTGATCCTAACCTTTTATTAAGGTTTGTCTTTTGGTTATCCTGATGGTAAATATTAAAGGTTTAGGATCCTAACTTGGATTCTCAGGTATGATCCTTGATCACTTTAATTTTATTCTTTATTTACCTAAGTGACCCTTATTCTTTGACAACAGGAAACATGATCCCTAAGTTATATCACTTTTTTGAATTTTTCGATTATAGGACATTTGATCCTTGATCATATCCTAAACTTTTTTCCATAATCTATTAAACTTTTGTTCTTAACCTATGAATTCAAACAAAGTGTATCATAACAATTAAAAGGTAAAGTATTCACAAAATAACAACACATGAGATAGTCAAAAGATTAAGCTTTTATTTATTTAGCAAAAAGGTTAACCCTCTAAAGGTTGTCAAAATTGCCAACCCAAGTTTCTACCAGCAAAACGTGGCCCGTCCACTTGGGTTGGCAAAGGATGTCCATATTAACGAGGTCTAAGTGCAGGAATAATAAGACGGCATGATCACAATGGCTTCATCCCCCAAACAGAGGATCCCTCCACCATTTGTAATCCTACCTATTGTTTGAAGGATCAGTGATCCTTAAACCTAATTACTATTGTTTAAGTACAGACCAACTGTTGTTCGAGAAAAACACCATAAAACAAAAAACAACTACCAAACCATAAAAAATGGGCTCTGGTCGCGTCTAGATAAATCCATCATCGCCCATTGTTGCAGCCTACACCTTCGCTGCATCACCATCACCATCACCTCCAGCCCCTGCATCACCAGCATGATCCTTCGCCCTGCTGCCGCTTGCCTCAATCATCAGGACCTCTCCAGCCTCCTCTTCATCATCCAGTTCAGCTAGCTTAGCCTTCCAACCATCCTGGTCCTGTCAAAGCTAGGATCCTCAGCTTCCTTGGCCATTGTAACACCTCGAAAATTCACGTCCTATAATGAGTTGACACGTGTCATATGTTTGAACGTGTGAAAGAATGTTATAGAAGGATTTAAGTTGACAATCATGGAAAGTATGTGAATATACGGGTTCTAAATGTCAACAGTGAATAAATATATTGTACATTAACCCTACATGATGCTCATACCATCAAACGAATAAATCATGGATCATACGAAGCTAAATATGAAAGAAAGTGAGAGATTACAAACTACAGGGGTTAAATGTGTCAACATGTTTAAGTTATACGTCTGAGTGACCTTTTGACAAACCCGAAGCTTTGTAACGGTTAATTATGCTCACTAGAATGCACGATATAAATTTCATAAAGTTTCGTTATCGTATGAGAAAGTTATGATCAAATTCGTATACAAGGGGTTAAAGCGTCAACATTGAAAGTTATGACTTTTCGGGTAACAATAAAGTTAACCGAGGACTTAACAAAGTGGGTATATGTCTTAGAGCCCTTATAAGTCAAGTTGGAGGGTTCAAAGTGCAAGAAATAAAGTCATAGCAAAGTTTCCAATAGCCAAGGACCAAAGCGTAAAAATCAGAAAATTCAGATTTGATCAGATGGGGCGTCGCGCCACGCGAGGACCCTGGGGGGGGGGGGTCTACGCGTGCCGCGAGGGGCCTTCTGCTCCGAATTCTTTGGGTTCTTGTCTTCCATTTGTATTCTAACCGACTTATAAACGATTTTCCACATCTTGCACGACCCCTAGGCAACCCCTAGACACTTAGGGACATCTGGAAGTGATCCATGGCCCTTGTTAGACTTGTGTGTCAATGATCCATGAGTTCTTGAGCACTATATAAGGCCACAAGGTTGCAACCAATTCTTCACACCTTCCTTCAACATTTCTGATCATTTCTGGAGCTCCAAAGCAGGCTCAAGTGATCACTAATCGTGCGAAGGACTTTAGTAAGTATGCTTAACCTTTCTTAGTTAAGTTTTTGCTTAGTTTTAGCTTAAAAGTCAAACCGTCGTAAT
This sequence comes from Helianthus tuberosus, assembly GCA_030545235.1. NCBI lineage: Eukaryota > Viridiplantae > Streptophyta > Magnoliopsida > Asterales > Asteraceae > Helianthus > Helianthus tuberosus. The sequence goes on along the minus strand of CM060402.1, from coordinate 142,465,803 downwards.
TAACGGTTGACTTAGCGATTAATCACTAATGGTCCAGTGATTAGTCGAATTGAAAGTAGTTATGAGTTGGTAATTATGTGGGCATTAAACCCTTAAAAGGGCACCCTCTGATTCCCACTCTAACTAGGTCAAATGTCGGGTCAAACTTGTTATTAAAAAGTCAACATAATGCTTATTTTCTAATTTATGCATAATTAGCAATGTAGAACCCATACAACCTGTTTGATCATTAATATAACTTGGTAATTAGTGTAGGAACATGTCTAAACATGTTCAACCCGACAATTTTTTGTTTAGACCCGGTTCGGAACCGAAAGTCGCAAAGCTTTGACTTTTGCTTTGACTTCAGTTCTGACCCGTTTTGGTATGTTTTAGAAATGCCTTAGAGCTTTAATTGGACTAGGTTACATGCTAGTATAACCCTCTGTGATTATACACCTTGGTTCATTAGTTAACCAATTAATATGCATGATTCCGTTAATTGCTCATATGTTGACCAATATGCCCTTTTCACCTTAAAACGTGATTTTTGAAAATGTAAAAGAGTAGAAACCTTAGTTACTGATATATAAACTTGCACACAAAATTTGACATCAGTTTGAGGTGTAGTTTGAGAGTTATGCTCATTAGCGTAAATTGAAAGCTTTATGTTAATTAAACGGCGTAATTAGCGTATAGCCTATTTAAACTCACTTTTTGATATCAAACTCTTTACCCACTGATGTAATATATTATTTTGGGGTTTTTGAATATTTTTAATTAATTTTAGGCTGAGCATAACTTAGAGTCATAGGCTTAATCCGGTAATTGTCGGTTTTGCCCTTTCGGGCTATAAAATGAGTTTTACATATCTATTTGACTCCAAACCTTTTGCTACTAATTACATATGGTAAATAAATTATTTTAAGCCTTCTGGAATAATAAAAATATCAGTTTTCCATATAGAACCCGGAAACGGCTTCTAATCGCCTTATTAAGCGTTTTTAACGCATAGAATGTACTAGAACTATTTTAAACATACAAGGGTTGATACCTACTGATATTTTAGGTAAATTATAATATTTTAACAGTAAGCAAAAGTTGTTTAACTCAGACTTCAGTTGTGAGCTTTTCGGCTTATGTGAAATTACCAAAATGCCCCTACGGTGCATAGTTTGGTTATAATTGATAAATTTCACATATATACTTCACCCTACTGTTATAACTTAGTAAACTAAGTATTTTTGCTGATTATATTAGACCTGTAACTCAGGATAATACTTAAACTCTTTTATAACCTTGTAAATGACCAAACTACCCCTACGAGGCATAGTTTGTGTTTAAATCCGTTTCGGGCATAATAAAAGATATCTTACTGATGTCACAACATATTTAAGGCATATTAACTTAGGAAACCTGTATATGGCTCTCATGATTACCCATTACGCCTCTTGCGCGTTCGGTTCGGTTTATGTAACTAGTTTGCATAAATTAGCCGAAATGGGTCAAACCTTATCGGTTTTATCCCAAAATTTAGAATGTGCTTAGATTACCCATATAAGGCAAGTCTTCAAACTTGTCGGGTCTGAATCACATTCTAATCCGGTCTTCGCTTAATCGTGCGTACGAACCGTATCTTTAAAACTAGCCGGTCTAAGCTTAGGCTTAATTAAAGACCCGTTAGGATTCTAATAGGTTATTATAAACCTTCGTTCCAGATTAGGAGGACCAGTAAAAGCTACTTGCATTTGCTTATTGTGATTATTACTTTGCTCAGGTAAATACTTTTAACTTATTTTCCCTATACGGGCTTGGGGTACGGTATATAAAAATACCGCTTGGTCGGGCATTAAATTTTCCATCGTTTGGTGGTTAATTGAATATTTGATCGGCCCGTTTAAATTGTTTTGTTTACTTAAAGCCTTTGGGGGGTTAATGACCATGTCCCGGATATCCTTGGCATCATTTTACGAAATGGCGACGACCTAAGCGCGGAGTGTAGGGGTACACTTGTCAGTGCATAAATAGATTATGTGGTGTGTCTATTGATCTTTAACCCGGCACGATCCGGGCTACTGAACGCATAAGGAACATGTAATTCTTTTACGAGATTATATATTTAAATAATTATCCCAAGTTATAAAATGTTTATGCCATGTGCATCCAAATCAATTTTTAATCATTTTTAAAATGAGTCAGTTGATTGTATTTACCAGTATAAACTGACGTATTTTCCCAAAAAGATTAAATGCAGGTACTAAGCGTAATAGGCTGGATTCCCTCCTTAGCATCAATAAAGAGTCTCGCAAGCTTAAGATGCCTACGTCTGTTGAACTACTGTTTCCTTTTTATTTTTGATCCTTCTGTGGATAAACTTTCAACTGTTTGTGATACACGATATTACAATATTTTGCTTCCGATGTGCATTTAAATATTGTGTTGTTTGACTATTATGTTGCCAACCACGTCACGATACTCCCCACCGGGCCCACCGGTGACACGTGGAATTCGGGGTGTGACAGGTTGGTATCAGAGCCAACACTGAGTGAATTAAACACTAGCCTTCTGTGTTTAATCTCAGTTACACAATTGCACATTCCAAAAACTTTCGAGTCTAGACAAATAACATAGGACAAATTCTACTTTGTTTGTTTTGTTTTATCCTTTATTTTATATATTCTTGTCGTTATCTTATGTTGTATTGACAGGATTAAATATGCCGCCAGGATTCTTTCGACGAAGAGGACGAGGCAAGGGGCCAATCACCGCCCCCAATGACGACGAGGCTAGACCTTCGCACATGCGAGCTCCTACCACCACTGCGAGTGCTGACCCTAGAGAAAACCGGAGGAACCTATTTGAACCAGCTAGACGATATGTATCGCACAGTTCGACACCTCCCATTCACAACTCATATGGGCCACAGTCGGAAAATGAGCCCGACAACCCTCAACCTTCTTACATACCTCTTCAGCGATCCCTATCGCATAATTCCTTTGGTAACCCCACACCTGTTTTTAGGGGCCGGTTTAACCCGGCTAATTACATATAAGAACCAGTGGGTTTTAACCCATTGGGGCCGGAGGATCATTACTCCGGCGATCATGCAGAGGATATGGACGAGGACACCGATCCCGTCGAGCCCGCAACCGGAACTCCCAACCATCCTATCGAGGTCTCGGATGGTTCGTCTTTTCATGGATCACCCTACCATGGTCCGGACAGTTACCAGGCACGATTTAATCAACACGAGTGGTATTTTACACCCTCGCATCATTCGTCGCCTCACCACCACCAGCAGCAGCAGCAGGATCCCTCTGAGGATTCACGATTCGTGGCAGTCACGCCACCGCCTCCACCGCCACCAGTTCAGCCGGCACCTCCGCAACCACCGAGGCGTAGGAGAACCGGAGCACGTATGTCTGCACGAGGAGGGGACTTTCATTTTAGCTCTCCTCGACAATCAAGTGGTAGTCATTATCCGCCACTTCAAGAAGATCTGCAAATGGGTGGACCTTCGAACCCAGTTGCACCGCAACCACCACCGATGGGTTTTGATAACCCGATTCCTGCCTACACTGGTTCTATGGCGTACAACCCGTTTGAGCAGCCGGCTCACACCAACTACGGTTACGCTGAAGCCGACCCATACATGGTAGCGGCCAATTATAACGCCCTTCATCCTGAAGGACAATATGGAGCTCCTTGGGGAGTAGGATACCCAACTCATGGGTACCAAATACCTTCTAGACCTATAATTCGGCAACAATCGCAGCCGCCAAGGTTCTCCCTACCAGAGCGTGAAGAAATTCTGCAAAGGTTGGACCAAGTCGAGCGAGACTTTCACAGAGACCGCAGGGAGCGACAAAGTTTCTTCCAAGGATTTACAAGCCTAATAAAAGGGAAGAGCAAGAAGGACCATTGAATCCTTCCATTGTTGTTGTAATTTCCTTGTATCAGTTGAGCCCCTGCGTGGGCCTGTCTTGCTGTATTGACCCCTGTGTGGGTATGCATGTTTGTTTGTTTTGACCCCTGCGTGGGTCTATCTTTCTGTTAACCCCTACGAGGGTATGATGTTTGTTTAAGTCCCTGCGTGGACCAGTATGTTGTTTGACCCCTGCGTGGGTAACTTGTTTGTTTAAAAAGTCCCGTTTAGGGCGACGTGTAACCTATTAATAATTAATGGAATGTTTAATTTATAAATTTCATTTTTGCCATTATGTGCATAAATAAATTATATATGAAATAAATAAATCAAAATCATTCCTTTTAAAAATTATATCTGCCTATTTAAATATTAACTAAGGATCTTAAAGGTATAACCTACCCTGCATGTCATTTTAAGACCTGGCCAAGATGGTGAAACCTGTTAAAAAGATTCAAATCACAGTTAACATCTGAAAACATGTTAACGCTCCTGGCAGATGTGATTCGTTAAAATCACACACGTCATTTATATAAGGATTCTTCAAAAGATTCCTAACCTAACTTAATGATCTCTGAATCATGGGTTTAAATCATCAATTTAGATGATCATATTTTGACCATACATTGGTAATATAGTGCCTACGGGCCTTGCTCATTTCTACATAAGCCAAAAGACAGTGGTAGCTATGACTCCCTGTCCGAAAAAGGTAAAGAACTATGTTCAAACATTAAAGCCTTGATTCTCTGAAATCATAGCTTATAATTTAAAAATGTCCTTGTGACTAGGCCTTTTGTGCTACTAATAAAACTATTATTGTTTTATAATTAGGATAAATTATAATAGAAATCCTAAATAAATATGATTAATAAATTAACCAAATATGGTCTATGTTACCATGGTTAATGAATTGCCATAAAAGACAATTCCATAATAAACTCCCAAGTAAACTATTGTCCTTGTTTTATGTAACAGTTCAATTAAAATGGCTGACTCGGATGAAATTAATAGTCACCCAGTGGAGAATAATGATAATGCCCGAATTAATATAACGGGTGCTGAACTGAAACCATTAGTAGACGACGCAGTTACAAAGGCCTTAGAGCGGCAGTACGAAGAATATAGTGGGACTCGAAGTAGGACCCTATCTACACCGCATTCGAAGCCACCTTCCAAGAAGGAAGAACCAAAGAAAGATGATGATCGACTCTCCTCAAACCACCACAGTGCTCCATCCCAACATATTGTACTAAATCAAGAACCCCGGAATAAGGGTTGCTCCTATAAATACTTTGTTTCATGCAAACCCAGAGATTTCACTGGGGAAAAAGGAGCCATTGACTGCATGACGTGGTTAGATGAGATGGATACAGTAGTGGATATCAGCGGGTGCGCTGAGAGGGATATAGTCAAGTTTGTGTCGCAATCTTTTAAAGGCGAGGCTTTAGCCTGGTGGAGATCACTGATTCAAGCCACTGGGAAGATCCCATTGTATAACATGTCATGGGAGCAATTCGTTGCCCTCATCAGGGAGAACTACTGCCCTCAACATGAGGTTGAGAAGATAGAGTCTGATTTTCTATCGTTGGTTATGCAGAACCTTAACTGCCAAGCTTACCTCACGAGCTTTAATACCATGTCGAGGTTGGTTCCGTATTTAGTGACTCCGGAACCCAAACGAATAGCTCGTTTCATTGGGGGGTTTAGCCCCCGAGATAAAGGCAAGCATGAAGGCCTCTCGGCCAGCTACTTTCAGATCTGTAGCAGATATATCTCTGTCCCTCACTCTGGACGCGGTCAGACAAAGATCGCTGAGGAATAAAGATGCTGAGAAAAGAAAACGTGAAGATGATAATTCACGGAGGTCAAACAAGAAGCACCGAGGAAACGGTGACAACAAGAAGGGGTTTGAGTCAAAGAAGGATGGGCATCAGTCTGGTTATAAGCCCAAGTGCAAGATTTGCAAGAAACAACACTTTGGAAAGTGCAGACTCGAATCGAACTCGCAGACTCAGTCGAGAACTTTTGCTTGCGGGATATGCAAGTCCAAGGAACACAAGACCTTGGATTGCAAAAAGCTGAAGGATGCAACGTGCTACAGTTGCAATGAGAAAGGGCACATCAAAACCAACTGCCCTAAATACACCAAGAAGCCCGAAGAGGCCAAGAAGACCAATGCTAGGGTCTTTAGGATGGATGCGAAGGAGGCTGTGCAAGACGATAACGTGATCACAGGTACCTTTCTCATAAATGATATCTATGCAAGAGTACTTTTTGATTCAGGCGCAGATAAATCATTTGTAGATAATAAGTTTTGTAAATTGCTGAATTTACCTGTTAAAACCCTAAGAGTGAAATATGAGGTGGAGTTAGCAGATGGCACCTTAGAAACTGCCTCAACAATATTAGATGGATGTTTCATATCCATTAAGAACCACTCTTTTCCTCTGTCCCTACTTCCTTTGAAGTTAGCTGGTTTTGACATCGTTTTAGGCATGGACTGGTTATCTCGTAACCAGGCCCAGATTGTCTGTAACAAGAAGCAAGTGGTGATCAAGACTCCGTCTGGTGAATCACTTACCATTCAGGGAGATACCCGGTATGGATTGCCTGAGCAAGTGACTATGCTCAAGGCCTCTAAGTGTTTGAAGAAAGGTTGTGTCATCTACATGGCACAGGTGACTATCGATGAGCCGAAACCTAAGATGGAAGACATCCCCGTCATTTCTGAATACCCAGAAGTTTTTCCTGAAGAACTACCTGGGTTACCACCAGATAGGCAAGTGGAATTCAGAATTGACATCATCCCTGGAGCAGCACCTGTTGCTAGAGCACCTTACAGGTTGGAACCAACAGAGATGAAGGAATTGAGAACACAACTGGATGAATTTCTAGCTAAAGGTTTCATTAAACCTAGTTCGTCTCCTTGGGGAGCGCCTGTCCTGTTTGTTAAAAAGAAGGATGGATCGATGCGTCTGTGCATCGATTACCGTGAACTTAATAAGGTCACGATAAAGAATAGGTATCCTTTGCCCAGGATCGACGACTTGTTCGATCAATTACAAGGGGCAAGTTATTTCTCGAAGATTGACTTGAGGTCAGGCTACCACCAACTGAAGGTTAGAGATGAAGACGTACACAAAACTGCATTTAGAACTCGTTATGGTCATTACAAGTTCCTAGTGTTGCCTTTTGGGCTCACTAATGCACCTGCCGCGTTCATGGATCTCATGAATCGCGTTTGCAAGCCTTACTTAGACAAGTTCGTCATCGTTTTCATCGACGACATTCTTATCTATTCGAAGAACCAAGCTGACCATGAGAAACACCTTCGCTGTATTCTTAAACTCCTGCATCATGAGAAACTCTATGCCAAATTCTCTAAGTGTGAATTCTGGCTTCGAGAAGTCCAATTCCTTGGACATGTGGTTAGTGAGCGTGGTATCCAAGTGGATCCCGCTAAAGTGGAAGCTGTTATGAACTGGCAAGAGCCAAAGACGCCTACAGAGATTCATAGCTTCCTAGGCTTAGCAGGATATTATAGGCGTTTCATTGAAAATTTTTCAAGGATTGCTGCACCCCTAACTTCTTTGACTAGGAAGAAAATAAAGTTTGATTGGGGGCCTAAGCAGCAAGAATCTTTTGATATTCTGAAGCAAAAGTTGAGCAACGCTCCTGTACTGACATTGCCTGAAGGTACCGAAGAATTCGTAGTTTACTGCGATGCATCACACACTGGCATGGGGTGTGTGCTTATGCAGAAAGCAAGGTTATTTCCTATGCTTCAAGACAGTTAAAGGTGCATGAAAAGAATTATACCACCCATGACTTGGAGTTGGGTGCCGTTGTATTTGCACTAAAACTGTGGAGGCATTATTTGTATGGTATCAAGTGTGTGATCTATTCTGATCACAAGAGCCTCCAGCACCTGTTTAATCAGAAGGATTTAAACATGAGGCAGCGCCGATGGATGGAGACGTTGAATGATTATGATTGTGAAATCAGATACCATCCCGGCAAGGCGAATGTAGTCGCTGATGCCTTAAGTCGAAAGGAAAGGGTGAAACCCATCCGAATCAATGCCAAGAGCATTGAAATTAAGAACAGTTTGAATGAAAGGTTGTTAGCTGCACAGAAGGAAGCTGTGTTGGAAGCTAACTATCCTAACGAAAAGCTAGGAGTAACTGAGGAGCAGTTATCTCTTGGCAAAGACGGAATTCTGAGATTAAATGGACGAATATGGGTTCCAATTTATGGAGGACTTCGGGATGTTATTCTTCAGGAAGCCCATAGTTCTAAATATTCCGTGCATCCTGGAGCTGATAAGATGTACCAGGATCTAAGGGCAAACTATTGGTGGATAGGCTTGAAGAAGTCTGTGGCTACCTATGTAGCTAAATGCTTGACGTGTGCGCAAGTCAAAGCAGAACATCAAAAGCCGTCAGGTTTGCTACAACAGCCTGAACTTCCTACGTGGAAGTGGGAAATGGTAACTATGGATTTTATCACCAAGTTACCTAAGACAAGGAAAGGAAATGACACCATTTGGGTGATCGTAGACAGACTGACTAAGTCAGCACATTTCCTACCCATTAAGGAGACTTATAGCTCCGACATGTTAGCCCAATTGTACATGGATAAGATTGTAGCTTTACATGGCATACCTGTGTCTATTATCTCTGACAGAGATACTAGATACACGTCACATTTTTGGAAAAGTTTCCAGCAATCTTTGGGCACGCGTTTGAATTTTAGTACGGCTTACCATCCTCAGACGGACGGTCAGAGTGAGCGTACTATTCAAACTTTGGAAGACATGCTTCGAGCATGCGCGATTGATTTGGGTGGTAGTTGGGATAACCACCTGCCGTTAATAGAATTCTCCTACAACAATAGCTACCATACCAGCATCAAGGCTGCGCCTTTCGAGGCCTTATACGGTAGAAAGTGTAGAACGCCCGTTTGTTGGGCGGAAGTTGGAGATGTCCAATTATCAGGACCAGAGATAGTCTTTGAAACGACGGACAAGATTGTCCAGATTCGTGACCATCTCAAAGCTGCCCGAGATAGGCAGAAGAGTTACGCAGATCCAAAGCGTAAACCTATGAAATTCGAAGTAGGTGATAAAGTCTTACTTAAATTATCACCTTGGAAGGGAGTGATGCGGTTTGGTAAGAAAGGTAAGTTAAGCCCAAGGTATATAGGACCATTCGAGATTATCGAATGTGTTGGGTCCGTGGCTTACAAGTTAAACTTACCTGAAGAGCTCAGTGGTATTCATAACGTATTCCACGTCTGCAATCTGAAGAAATGCCTAGCTGATGAATCGCTACTCATACCACACACAGATGTGCATATAGATGAGAGCTTGAAATTTGTGGAAAAACCATTGTCGATTGAAGATCGACAGGTTAAGAAGCTTCGAAGGAAGCATGTGCCTATTGTAAAGGTAAAATGGGATGCCCGTAGAGGTCCCGAATACACGTGGGAGGTTGAGTCCACAATGAAAGAAAAATACCCACATTTGTTTCAGTAAATCTTGAGGTCGAGATTTCTTTTAAGGGGGTGAGGATGTAACACCTCGAAAATTCACGTCCTATAATGAGTTGACATGTGTCATATGTTTGAACGTGTGAAAGAATGTTATAGAAGGATTTAAGTTGACAATCATGGAAAGTATGTGAATATACTGGTTCTAAATGTCAACAGTGAATAAATATATTGTACATTAACCCTACATGATGCTCATACCTTCAAACGAATAAATCATGGATCATACGAAGCTAAATATGAAAGAAAGTGAGAGATTACAAACTACAGGGGTTAAATGTGTCAACATGTTTAAGTTATACCTCTGAGTGACCTTTTGACAAACCCGAAGCTTTGTAACGGTTAATTATGCTCACTAGAATGCACGATATAAATTTCATAAAGTTTCGTTATCGTATGAGAAAGTTATGATCAAATTCGTATACAAGGGGTTAAAGCGTCAACGTTGAAAGTTATGACTTTTCGGGTAACAATAAAGTTAACCGAGGACTTAACAAAGTGGGTATATGTCTTAGAGCCCTTATAAGTCAAGTTGGAGGGTTCAAAGTGCAAGAAATAAAGTCGTAGCAAAGTTTCCAATAGCCAAGGACCAAAGCGTAAAAATCAGAAAATTCAGATTTGATCAGATGGGGCGTCGCGCCACGCGAGGACCCTGGGGGGTCTACGCGTGCTGCGAGGGGCCTTCTGCTCCGAATTCTCTGGGTTCTTGTCTTCCATTTGCATTCTAACCGACTTATAAACGATTTTCCACATCTTGCACGACCCCTAGGCAACCCCTAGACACTTAGGGACATCTGGAAGTGATCCATGGCCCTTGTTAGACTTGTGTGTCAATGATCCATGAGTTCTTGAGCATTATATAAGGCCACAAGGTTGCAACCAATTCTTCACACCTTCCTTCAGCATTTCTGATTATTTCTGGAGCTCCAAAGCAGGCTCAAGTGATCACTAATCGTGCAAAGGACTTTAGTAAGTATGATTAACCTTTCTTAGTTAAGTTTTTGCTTAGTTTTAGCTTAAAAGTCAAACCGTCGTAATTAACGGTTGACTTAGCGATTAATCACTAATGGTCCAGTGATTAGTCAAATTAAAAGTAGTTATGAGTTGGTAATTATGTGGGCATTAAACCCTTAAAAGGGCACCCTCTGATTCCCACTCTAACTAGGTCAAATGTCGGGTCAAACTTGTTATTAAAAAGTCAACAGAATGCTTATTTTCTAATTTATGCATAATTAGCAATGTAGAACCCATACAACCTGTTTGATCATTAATATAACTTGGTAATTAGTGTAGGAACATGTCTAAACATGTTCAACCCGATAATTTTCTGTTTAGACCCGGTTCGGAACCGAAAGTTGCAAAGCTTTGACTTTTGCTTTGACTTCAGTTCTGACCCGTTTTGGTATGTTTTAGAAATTCCTTAGAGCTTTAATTGGACTAGGTTACATGCTAGTATAACCCTCTGTGATTATACACCTTGGTTCATTAGTTAACCAATTAATATGCATGATTCCGTTAATTGCTCATATGTTGACCAATATGCCCTTTTCACCTTAAAACGTGATTTTTGAAAATGTAAAAGAGTAGAAACCTTAGTTACTGATATATAAACTTGCACCCAAAATTTGACATCAGTTTGAGGTGTAGTTTGAGAGTTATGCTCATTAGCGTAAATTGAAAGCTTTATGTTAATTAAACGGCGTAATTAACGTATAGCCTATTTAAACTCACTTTTTGATATCAAACTCTTTACCCACTGATGTAATATATTATTTTGGGATTTTTGAAGATTTTTAATTAATTTTAGGCTGAGCATAACTTAGAGTCATAGGCTTAATCCGGTAATTGTCGGTTTTGCCCTTTCGGGCTATAAAATGAGTTTTACATATCTATTTGACTCCAAACCTTTTGCTACTAATTACATATGGTAAATAAATTATTTTAAGCCTTCTGGAATAATAAAAATATCAGTTTTCCATATAGAACCCGGAAACGGCTTCTAATCGCCTTATTAAGCGTTTTTAACGCATAGTATGTACTAGAACTATTTTAAACATACAAGGGTTGATACCTACTGATATTTTAGGTAAATTATAATATTTTAACAGTAAGCAAAAGTTGTTTAACTCAGACTTCAGTTGTGAGCTTTTCGGCTTATGTGAAATTACCAAAATGCCCCTACGGTGCATAGTTTGGTTATAATTGATAAATTTCACATATATACTTCACCCTACTGTTATAACTTAGTAAACTAAGTATTTTTGCTGATTATATCAGACCTGTAACTCAGGATAATACTTAAACTCTTTTATAACCTTGTAAATGACCAAACTACCCCTACAAGGCATAGTTTGTGTTTAAATCCGTTTCGGGCATAATAAAAGATATCTTACTGATGTCACAACATATTTAAGGCATATTAACTTAGGAAACCTGTATATGGCTCTCATGATTACCCGTTACGCCTCTTGCGCGTTCGGTTCGGTTTATGTAACTAGTTTGCATAAATTAGCCGAAACGGGTCAAACCTTATCGGTTTTATCCCAAAATTCAGAATGTGCTTAGATTACCCATATAAGGCAAGTCTTCAAACTTGTCGGGTCTGAATCACATTCTAATCCGGTCTTCGCTTAATCGTGCGTACGAACCGTATCTTTAAAACTAGCCGGTCTAAGCTTAGGCTTAATTAAAGACCCGTTAGGATTCTAATAGGTTATTATAAACCTTCGTTCCAGATTAGGAGGACCAGTAAAAGCTACTTGCATTTGCTTATTGTGATTATTACTTTGTTCAGGTAAATACTTTTAACTTATTTTCCCTATACGGGCTTGGGATACGGTATATAAAAATACCGCTTGGTCGGGCATTAAATCTTCCATCGTTTGGTGGTTAATTGAATATTTGATCGGCCCGTTTAAATTTTTTTGTTTACTTAAAGCCTTTGGGGGGTTAATGACCATGTCCCGGATATCCTTGGCATCATTTTACGAAATGGCCACGACCTAAGCGCGGAGTGTAGGCGTACACTTGTCAGTGCATAAATAGATTATGTGGTGTGTCTATTGATCTTTAACCCGGCGCGATCCGGGCTACTGAACGCATAAGGAACATGTAATTCTTTTACGAGATTATATATTTAAATAATTATCCCAAGTTATAAAATGTTTATGCCATGTGCATCCAAATCAATTTTTAATCATTTTTAAAATGAGTCAGTTGATTGTATTTACCAGTGTAAACTGACGTATTTTCCCAAAAAGATTAAATGCAGGTACTAAGCGTAATAGGCTGGATTCCCTCCTTAGCATCAATAAAGAGTCTCGCAAGCTTAAGATGCCTACGTCTATTGAACTACTGTTTCCTTTTTATTTTTGATCCTTCTGTGGATAAACTTTCAACTGTTTGTGATACACGATATTACAATATTTTATTCGGTTGAAATATATCTTTCATTTGCTTCCGCTGTGCATTTAAATATTGTGTTGTTTGACTATTATGTTGCCAACCACGTCACGATACTCCCCACCGGGCCCACCGGTGACACGTGGAATTCGGGGTGTGACAGCCATCTGCAGTTTAATCCTCTACATAGCAATGGCGGCAGAGAGCTTAGCATCCTCCATCACCTCATTCTTCTCCTGATCAGCAGTGATGTGGGCCATGACCAGCTGCTTTTTCGCCAAGTTGAGGTCCTTCTCGAGGGTAGAGATGGTTTGATCCTTAGCCAGGAAAATCTTCTGGAAGTCCAGCTCCTTCTGCTCAGCCTCTTCAACATACGCATCTAAGAGCATCTGGATCTCAGCAAATTTCTGCAGAAAAGGAAAGATACAATTAAGGATCCATTATCCTCAAATGGGCAGGATAGAATTAAGGATCAGGGATCCTTACCTCAGAGAAGTATTCTTCAAACTGATGACGGATGAGGGGCAGGCCTTCAAGATCGTCAGCGGTCTTCCTCTTTTTTCCGCTCTTGCCCTTGGTGCTGACAGGCTTAGGGATTGTGATACTTGGGCTAGCAGCTGATTTCTTCTTTCCGGACCGGGCAGAGACAGCATCAAGATCACTGACGCTAAAGCGAGTGGCTGACTTTGAGGACTTTCCAGCACCTACAAACGGCAAACAACAGATAAGTATCCTTGATCTAAATCTATTTAATCATACGTAAAAATGAACACTTACTTGACATGGGAACTGAACCGGAGGATACTTCTTGTGAATCCTTTGTATTTACCTGGAATGATCTAACTGCAGGATCAAGGCTCCAAAAAGCAGCGATCCTTTCTTTTGTTGCAGGTGACTGAATGAGATGAGAGACCGAGATAGCTGCAAAACAGAAAAGGACCAGTTATCTTCAACAGAAATAGAATCATCTTATGACCCTTCTATAAGGATCCTCTATCCTACCATAGGTGGTCCACTCTTTGGGGAGATCTTTCCCGTCCGGGATAGAGTCCCTCCTAACAAAGAAGAAACGCTTCTTCTAGTTGGTATCGTTTTTTGTGGTCTTGAGGATTGGGTGTGCATCACCGGGTTTGTGTTTGAATAAGAAACGGTGTGAACCATGGCTCACAAGGTTATACAATTCAGCCAGTTCCGACATCCCCAACTCAATGCCTTCCTGCTCAATGATGTTCTCTAAAGTGTACAACACTCTCCACATCATTGGCATGGCCTGAATGTAGCACATGCCGGTGAGTGAAAAGAAAGATTGAGTGAAGACAGGAAAAGGATAGGAGAATCCTATCAGAAATGGGGTGGCCGGAAAAGCAACCCAAGTGTCAGAGACAGAGTCACTTTTGGCAGTAAGGTCAAATGCTTTAAAAACGGTATCCGCCGGAAAACAGTGGCGAATCCGGTCAATCTCCGGGTCAGTGAAGCAGCAGAGTTCCTTCGAAGGATTTTTGATAATCCTTTGGCTTTTCATGGGGCTATCTTTCTGGTGATCCTTGGCAGGGGAGGATCGTAGCTTCATTGTAATCTTAAGATTTTAATGAAACGGAAAAGAAGATGAAGAAGAGAAGGAGAAGAGAGATACCTGTTCCGATCTTTGAATGAGGATTTAAATGGAAGTATCGCTCGAATTTAAATGCAAATTGATCCTTATCTCTAACCTATATATAATGATGATTCTGCAGGTTGTCACTTCGCTGACGCAAGATGTGTAACGGCTAGTTCGATTCTAACGGCTATAATCCCGTTGGATGGTTCAATGCAGATAATGTTGAAAAATATGACTCATAAGTTATATTTTATTCCTCATATTTTGGGGGCAATTGTTAGGGATGGATTTCATAAGCCTAAGGATCACGGATCCTCAAGTGCAGCCAGGATCACGGATCCTCAATTCTGTTTGAATTAAGGATCCTCAAAAGACGTTGCAGGGTTAAGGATCCAGGATCCTCATTATTATCCTAACACTAACGGTTGTTTCCTCTATGTTTAAACTTGTTACCCAGGAATGAACGAGTGGACTTGGTCTTGCCGATATTCTTGGGGAATATGCTCTCAATATTCTGCACGTGCATGACTGAAATGACCGTTTTAGAAGTCGTGGGTAGCTTGCACATTTGACGGATAGTTAGTTATTTAAGTTATTTCTATTTTTAAAGGGGATAACAACCTTGAGTTAGAACGATTGGCTAATTTAGCAAACACACACACACTCGAAACAGCTCTCAACAGTTCATTGGCGATTTCATACATTTTACACACTAGTGATCCTTGTAACAAGCTTGTTATCATCCCGAGTTGTAAAGATCATTTGTTTAATTATAGTTGGTGATCGGTAGTTTCCATCACCCGATGTTTTTTATGCCGGAGATCATCTCTTGATCAAGGGTTTTTTCCTCGTATAAATCCTTGTGTCACTTGTTCATTTCATTTGCTCATACATTTGTCCATTGATTCAAGCATCATACCTCACAACAAAAGATTTGGTTGCATTATCCTAGCCTGATTTTTGACCAAAACACCTGCAAGGAGATAGAGAAAGAGAGCAAATTTCTGGGGGCCACCAATCAACAAGCCCTGTCTCCTCCGTCTTCCTTCCGACGTTGCCGATGTGACGAGCCCAAGGGGGCGGTGTGGGACGAGCAGGGACGCCGGCGACCGGGGGGGGGGGGGGGGGGGAGACGATCCCCATACCGGACGGTCTAAGACAATGAGTAGAGTATAGAGATTGGGGATGTGTGAATACTTTTAGGGATGTGTGGATGCTTTCATCCTTTCTTAATTACTCTAGTATAAAGTTTTCTATTATTGAAAATATACAATTAATAAACTTTTATGCATTTCCATTTACAAGAAATCTCGAAACCAAAGTATTAAGTAAGTGTGAATTAGAATGCATGTAATTATTCACAGACGCCATTCCATTATTAAATACTTAAGAAAACTCTGTTACTTATAATATATGAACAGCAACAATGATATGAAATGTTTGTTTGACTTTAACATTAGAAAGTAGCAATCTTTGATATATAAAAGTCAAATATATGTATACAACTTTAAGCTGAAAACATGAGAGGCAGCAATATTTGTTTAACAACTGATTCATTTAATCTTCTTGTATCCTCTAAACAACATCAACGAGCCATCTTATGTAAGTTTCCGCAAACACCCGGCTGGTTTCGGATTCTGAATTGACTGGACTCTGGATCATTTGTAAATGGTAAGGGATGACGAACTTGATCCGTATGGTTACCAAGATGTATACAAAAAAAAAAAAAAAAAAATCTTGAAGAACTGGTCACTGGTGCAATATCGTCATCATTAGTGACAAAAAGGCAAAAACTGTCTTGAAATAAAATAGGTTAACATGAACAAACCCAAAAAAAATATCACTATAAAAATAGGAAAGTAGAATGAACCCAAAACACAAAGAAGCAAGAAAACATGAAAGATATTGACTTTAGTTGAACACAGAAAGGCTGACGGGGCTCAGAAGTGCCGAATAACACCATGATAAAGACGATGGTGACAAACTAAACCCTAACGGGCTCATGAGTGCAACCCCTAGCGGATCATACGCCTGTGGTGCAGGTGATCGCAATGGACTCAAACTCCCAAAACAGTCCATCACAGGTGCATTTGAAACAAATCTACTTGTCTCCAGTGTTTCATTCAAGAATTTACAAAAACCCGGGGACAACGTCAAGGACGATAATGGGCTCACGGTCCCTTCACCTTCGGATGGTTGTGGTGGCGGTATAACTGGTGGTTTTGGAAATATAGATGGTTTTGGTATTTCCGAAAGGGCGAGAGGTGGTGGAGCGATGTCTTTCAGGCGGCGTACCGATGGAGGTTGAAATTCGGGTGTGCTAGTTAGCATACGAACGACTTCTTTGAATTTAGAAGATTCAACCTTGTAAACTTTAGATGGGGCTGGTGGCAATGGTGCTATGAAATGCTTGGTGATGGGTTTTTGGACCGGTTTACGGACCGAATGGAGAGAATTGATAAATGGTGGTCGGCTCGATTTATTGTTTTTTGGTGGTCGATTGTCTGATGAAGAAGAGGAAGATGAAGTGTAGGAATAAGTAATTTGATCCATATTTGTGTTTAGGGTTTGTGTTTTCTGTTTTTGGGTGTGTTGTATATATAGAGAATGTTTAAGTCAAAGTATTGTTGTGCCCATGTGGCAACATATGTCGTTCAACGTTTTACCTACAATCTTAGAGTAGGCTACAAGTATGGTCCTTGCACTATCAACGTTCTACAATATTGGTACTCTCTTAGAAAATGACTATTTTGTTTCTTATTGTGTCAAACTAGGGATGGCAAAAATACCCGAGCCCGACGGGTATACCCGAAACCCGACACAAATGGGACGGGTAAACCCGATACCCGACGGGTAATGGGCATGTGATTAGTTTTAAAAATTTTCGCGGGTATGGGTCGGGTATGGGATTAGGTGATACCCGACCCGATTACCCGAAACCACATACCCGTTTACCCGAACTATATACCCGATCATATACCCGTATTTTTTAATTTATATTTTTATTTTCCATTAACTATTGTCTATTAGTGATTTATTTTAGTATGTTCATAATGTGAAAAAATAAATTTTATTTTAGTATATGTATTTGATAATAGTATTTATATTTTGTATGTTGTGAAGCATATACATATAAGTGTATAAGTATTATAAAGTTATTATTAATTTATGATAAAACTTATATTATGTAATGTAAGTTTTTAATTAATAATAGTTGTTGTATAAATTAAATATATAATAATTGTAATTGTAAAAAAAATGTATTTGGAAACCCCAACGTAAATATTTTAACAAATTAATGGGTATACCCGATACCCACGGGTATACCCGATACTCGATGGGTAATTACCCGACAAATACCCTACGGGTATTGGGTCGGGTATGGGACACGATTTTACAAGCGGGTATGGGTATGTGATTACCAATACCCGACCCGAACCCGATCCATTGCCATTCCTATGTCAAACTTCTAACTCTTTAGCTTTAATCACTAAAGGACGTTAAAGAATCTAGTAAATCTGTGTAAAATGACTACTTTACTCTTTTGATTATGACATAACAACCAACGGGAGGTAGTTCATTTAGTAGAGGCTCATGTCTTTTAAATGAGAGGTCCCTAATTCAAACTTGAGGAATGGGTATCGTAGGAGTAAACTTTGCTATTCAAAAAAATTATAACATAACAAATTTTTAAATTACTTAATTAATGTAATGACATCATAAATCAAATTGGTTTTTGTTAATTTAAACTATCACTCATTGCCCGATAGCGATTCATACTTACGATTTAAATACGACACTCATAACTTTCCGTTTAATTTTTAGAGCAATCTCACAAGCTTAATCATCATATATTAACACTTGAATGTGCTCACTTGGATGCTACATTCTTCTATTTGGCTCATAATCATGATGATTATGCCAATTGATATCAAACTTGCCCAAATTAAAAAAACGAGTTAACTGCCATTTTCGTCCCTGTAGTTTGGTCACTTTGGCCATTTCAGTCCATTTTTCAAAAATACGCCATTTTCCTCCCCGACGTTCTGGAAAGGTGCCATTTCAGTCCAAAAATCATAACCCAGTTAAGTCGGTTTGTAAATAAGGACTGATTGTGTAAATTTGTAACATAAAGGACCATTTAAGTAAATATTAAACACCACCACCACTAGCCCTGCCACCACCACCACTCCGCTGCCACCACCACCACCACCGCCACCACCGCCACCACAGCCCTGCCACCACCACCACTCCGCTGCCACCACCACCACCGCCACCGCCACCACAGCCCTGCCACCACCACCACTCCGCTGCCACCACCACCACTGCCATCACCACCACCACACTCTCTCTCTCTATGCTCTGCAATCACCACCACCATCACCTTTACCTCTCTACTCCGGTGACCGGAGTAAATCCGGCCATCTTTCCGACACCCCACACCCCCCACGTGTTAATCTTCTGTTTCTGTCGATCTGGGTCGAATTGAACGGACATCTGAAGTTTCTTAGATCCCCACAAACATTTTACACCCCTCACAATGCTCAAACACATCGATTTTAGCCGGAACCGAACCTGCAACTTCGCCGGAATCTTCACAGTGGCCGGAATCAGTCAACACGTCGTTCCAGCCGTTAACGGTTCGTTTTTCTTGTTCCGGTTCATTCGTTTATACTTGTACAATGTTTGCACCAGGTTAATTGGAATATAACCTGATTTTGGTCGTTAATTTGAGCCGTTGACTTTCCTGTTTGACCTTCTGTTGACCGATTTGTTGGAGATGACACTGTTGACATCTGTGAGAGTGGTGGTGGCAGGGCTGCGGTGGCGGCGGCAAACATCACGTTTGCTTCAAATAGAAGCCTCCGGATATTACCCCGCCAAGATACGGTCTGTTTCAAGCTTTGTTCGATCTACTCAGACGACGACAAATTCATCAGCATCATCATCGCCTCTATTAATATTTGAAGGAAGCAACAGTAACAGCAGCAACAACATTATCAGCAACAACATTATCATCAACAAAATTGGTGGTGGCGGTGGCAGCGGAGTGGTGGTGGTGGTGGTGGTGGTGGCAGCGGAGTGGTGGTGGTGGCGGTGGCAGCGGAGTGGTGGTGGTGGCGGTGGTGGTGGTGGTGGTGGTGGTGGTGGCAGCGGAGTGGTGGTGGTGGTGGTGGTGGCAGCGGAGTGGTGGTGGTGGCGGTGGCAGCGGAGTGGTGGTGGTGGCGGTGGTGGTGGTGGTGGTGGTGGTGGTGGCAGCGGAGTGGTGGTGGTGGCAGGGCTAGTGGTGGTGGTGTTACAAATTTACACAATCAGTCCTTTATGTTACAAATTTACACAATCAGTCCTTATTTACTAACCGACTTAACTGGGTTATGATTTTTGGACTGAAATGGCACCTTTCCAGAACGTCGGGGAGGAAAATGGCGCATTTTTGAAAAATGGACTGAAATGGCCAAAATGACCAAACCACAGGGACGAAAATGGCAGTTAACTCTAAAAAAAATTAACACAAATCATCACGTACCTCTGACCATCACACTTATCGTTATCCCAACCTTCATGTATAACCTCCATCGTCGACTACCCTCACTCCGAAAACCTTCCACGCCCCTCTTTCCTTCTCGTCGGTCATCTCTTTATATCATCATTCCTCCACATCTCTATTCTCCCTCGTCATCCACCTACATAACCTTTGGCATTCACCATAGTCGCCCTTCCTATACATCCCCCTCATCTAAAAATAACATTGCAACTCGAATGACTGCTAGTTTCTTCTCTATCATCTTTCAACAAACGCGATATAATTAGAACCCAACCCTTTTTTATTCTCTAATGTTAATGTTAAGAGTGGTTTGATTATGCATTTCAACCAGGGGCGGACCCACGTTAAGCGGAACAGGGTCCCCGGACCCCAATCTTTTTTTTAAAAAGTAGTGGAAGCGATATATAAAATTTTCTATGGACCCATAAAATAATTTAGTTGGACCCCATAATAATGAGAGTGAGCCTGGTGCAGTGGTAAAACCCCTTGTTTACACCACAAAAGGTCCCAGGTTCGATACATGTTTGTTTGTTTTTTTGTGTTTTTTTTTAAACCTGATTTTAAATTAATCACTCTATTTTTTTTTTCTATTTCAATTTTTTCTCACCTATATTTAGATGAATGCGTAGTAAATGAAACTTGTAATTTAGTTATGATATTGTTTTCTATTATGTTTCTCGACCTGACCCGAACAACGACCGATCCAAAAAATTTGAACACCGGAAAAATGGGACCTCATTGTCCAAAAATCCTGAGTCCGCCACTGATTTCAACTGTGAGAGAAGTTAGATAAATTTGATTTGGTTTAAAGGTGATTTGACCCAATATGGAAAAAACCCAAACTCCTCTCTTCTTTGGTCTGCATCAGTTTTTGATATTGTTTTGGATGACTTAAAACACATTCAGATCTCATACGAGTTTCTGATTCGAATTTTTATAATACAAATTAGAATGACAAAAAAAATCGTTAAGATGTCAGTGAAGACACCAACCGTCGGTAGAATCCCATGTGAAATTCGTTTATGGGTAGAGTCTTCATTACCGAAATTTACTAGAAAATCACCAATGGTCACTACACCGACGGAATAATCTAGCGACAAATTCTATAAAAAAAGGTTGCAATGGTTTTATGGTCACTAATATTCCCGCTTAGTTATTTAAAAAGTATTTTTTTTTTCAGTTTTTTTATCTTTATACATAAATTCAAACGCAAATCAAACAAAATTTGTTTTTTATCACAAAATGACATGAAAAAGCATGAAGGATCCTAATGATCGAATATTACATGCAAAAATAAGAAAAGAAGTGGTGAAAGAATAACATAGTAGAATAGAATAGGTAGAATAGAATAGGGATGAGTAAATCCCGATCCCGTCCCGACACTACTAGAAAACTAGGCAATTGCGACCAAATTTTGCGACTAACATAAGACGGTCGCAAAATTAGCTACCTATTTGTGACTAAAACCAAAACAATCGCAAAATTAATGACCAATCCAGATTCAATCGCAAAACGGTCGCAAATTTTGTGACCGTATTTTTGTGGTCGGAAAACAGTCGCAAATACGAGAAAAATAAAAAATAGCAAAAGTTACGACCGTTTAAAGCAATCGCAAATAAAAAAACAAAAGTTGCGACCGTATAAAACGGTCACAAATAAGAGAAATATATAAAAAACAAAAGTTGCGACCGCTTTAAACGGTTGCAGATAAAAGAAAAAATAGAAAAAGCAAAAAATTATTCATCAATGTATAGGGTAAAAACTGCAAATAGTCATAAGTTTTGGGTTAAAACTGACAGTAGCCATATCCATAAGTTTAGAAGCTTCAATCAGAACAGAACTTGATAATCGTTCAGCATTCTCATCTGCGACTTCCCGGATTCAATCAAAACAAATCTGCGACTCCGGCGATCATCGTTCATCATCCTCATCATTCATTAAAACAGATCTGCCACTCACGGCACATCTGGTATCATGGCACATAGTACAGCACAATTATCTGTTATGATTTCTAACTGTTTGTTGTGATTCGTTGATTGAAACTATCAGATCCGGTTCGTACTCCTTCAGAACAGGCAAGGTAAGACTCGTCTCGCGAAGTATTACATTCCTCTAGAAGAATCGGAGAAGCACAAGGTCGAATATGAGGTAAACGCGAATGTAATATTTTTAGGTTTTTGATCTGTGTTGTTCTAATTGGAAGTTTGTTTGATGATTTGTGTGCTTTAGGTTCATCGATTGGTGGTGAATAGAGATCCAAAGTTTACTAATTTCGTTGAGGTATATTGTTCTTCATTTGAGTTTTTGAAATGTTGATCAAGTGAATTTTGAAAGTTTCAGTTAAGAACGGTGAGAGTAGAATATTGTTTTTGAAGTTGAATCATAATACATGTCAAAGTTGCTTATGACAAATGCTGGTTTAAACATACAAGATTTGTGACAGTAAGTTACAAAAAAATCTAGCTGAAAGGGTTAGTCTAAGCAGATGTTGATACTTTTTATTGTAGTGATCATTGTGTCCATGTTTTCTGTTAGTTTTCTTTGGATTTATAGGCTGATAGAATGAATGAGAATTGGTTTAATTAGGAGCTATGCAGTTAATGTGGTAAAATATCGGATATCGGTAAAGGACCGATCTTTGAAATATAGGTTATCTCAGTGAGATATCGGTAATTTTAATATAATGCAGAATTTATATATATAGCAATTTAACACCAATAATTCAGTGATATATCAGTGATATATCGGTTATATCGGTCAGATATCGGTTATATCGGTCAATATCGCCGATAATATTGGCACCGATATTTTGACCGATATTTGACACCGATATTTTACTAAGGGACCGATATATCACCGATATTAACTGCATAGATTAGGAGTAGTTTCATGAAATTCAACATGCCTACTATGTATTCGTGTAAGAGTAAAGTTGAAGTTATTATTAATTTAGAGAGCGGATGGCAACTGATAACATCGAGGTCTATAACTTTAGAAGAATATTTATCTGAATAAACACTCTTTGCTCCTTTAAGGCATGGATTGAGACACAAAAAGCTATTTACATTCTATTACATATCACACGCTATCAACACTATGAAAATTAAAAGTTCAAGCTTAAAGTTTTGAGATGCTGTGTTTGCATAAGACCCTTTATTATCCTCGTTAGCTTCCGTTTATAAAATGTCCTTGATTCCTTTCGTTTCTTACTAGAGCATCTTTGCATTCAGATTTTGGACTCTTGGTTTCATTCATAATTTGCCCCAAAGCAACTTTTTAAACACATAAGTGGAATATTAAATCTTAATAGCAGTCACGAGTCACCTTCGGCCATGGTTAACCCTTCAGATCGGAAGGTTCAGTTTTATCCATTTTTCAATTCATATATGTGAGGATAAAGATGTTAAAAATTAGATGTTTGTTGTGTATGAAGTAAAGTTGTGTACAAAGCACCTCCCGAATAATATCGTTTTTGTTTTTTAATTTTTAATTTTTTATTATTTTTGTGTATTTTAAACAATGTTATTGATATGCATACTGTTGATCAGCTAGTTAAGTTTTATTCCCTTAGTGAAGAAATGTAATGCATAATTTACTAGTTCTTTTTTATAATAAGAATCATGCAAGTATGCTACACATAATCTTTAAATACAGCTTTGAGTTGATGTCATTTTCCCTTTTACTGCTATGTTTTGTATCAAGCTTGATTTTTTTAACCATCATATCTTCAGATGCTTTTGTTTTTCATTTTATTTGTTGATGCTATAAAGATTAATTTGTTTATTATACTTCCTCTTGCAGTTTCGTACACACAAAGTTATCTATAGGCGATATGCTGGACTGTTCTTCTCACTATGTGTTGATATAACTGATAACGAGCTAGCATATTTGGAGTGCATCCATTTATTTGTAGAAATACTAGATCACTTTTTCAGCAACGTGTGCGAGCTAGATTTGGTCTTCAACTTCCATAAGGTATTCAAGTTCTTGATTTTAACATTATATTGACAAATGTGTTGTGCTTTCCTCACTTAATATGTGTGTGTGTTGAAGGGTTTTTTTGGCTCTTATTATTTTAACTGTCACTTCTGAGTTTACTTTTGAATTAAACTATAAATCAATGAAGCTACTAGCTAGAGATTTATTTGCTTGTAGACTTAGTCACTTAGAAGCAACATTAAGAAACTCATGTTAGCCTAATGAGACGCGACTTAGTGTTAAGATAGTTGTTATGCTTTTCACGAATCCTATTCTTTGGTGTAGTACATCATACACAAAACTATAGCTGGCTTCATGCAGATTTAGGCAACATATTCGATTTCCATGTATACAAGATTTATAACATACATGGAAAACTGGTAATGCCCTTTCTTGCTTCTTCTCCCCTAAAACTTCATTTTCAGTGATCTCTTGTATATCTTTGTGCGTTATATATTTATTATATTTTTTGCTAACAGATAGTTGTTGCGAAGCAATTGGTTACCGGTTTGCGGTGAAAACTGAATAATTAATTAACCGATTTGAATATGGCCGGTATGTGTTGTGGTGTTGTTGGTGAGACGGAGACTCCGTCCACCGTTGAGCCGAGCGGTGTTGCTCGTCAATCGAGGCGTCGGCAGATGGAAATTCACCAGCTGAAGTTCCTAGCTGCTGCTGCGGCTTCTGATGTTGTTGCGCCTCTGTCGGAGAATAGTAAAAAGCGGAGGAAGGTTGAGAGTCTTGAGACGATTGATTGTGGGTTTGAATCTAAAGCTTTAAATTTGCCTGTTGAGTGCGAGAAGGTAGTTCAGGAATGTGACAGGGAACTTAAAGAAGAAAATCGCGTCGGAATGTGACAGGGAACTTAAATTTACCAATATTGTTTTGTTCTTCATTTGAGTTTTTGAAATGTTGATCAAGTGAATTTTGAAACTTTTGGTCTGAATTTAAAGAAGCGCCATTAAGCGGTAATATCACAATGTTTGTTGGTAATAGTATCTCTCATTACTTTCCTGGTTGTTAAGGTTGCACCATATTAACTTGACAGGAAGAAATGCCATTCTTCGGGCTATTTGTCCACAAGTTTACGGTCTCTTTACCGTGAAGCTAGCAGGTAGCTTTCATTTCAAGTTCCTCTCAACATTTAAATTTGATTTTGCATTTCTATCTCTTAACCGACCACCGAGTAAAATGGTTATTTTTATTTATCAAAGATTAGTTGATAGTCTAGTTTGTTATGAGCACAATTAATGTTCCATTATAGTTGCCTTGACACTTATTGGAGGAGTACAGCATGTCGATGCTTCTGGGACAAAAGTTCGAGGCGAGTCTCATCTTCTCCTGGTCGGAGATCCAGGTACATATATTCTGGATGAAATTTGGACATTTTTAGAGAATGTTAACTCTGGATGAAATTTGGCATCCTGATGCTTGGGTATCATATATTCTGACTCAGCGTTTATCGTCTTTCCATTTTTTTTAAGTTTTTAGGTACAGGAAAGTCTCAATTCTTGAAATTTGACTTTCCCTTTATTTAAGTATTTAGGTACAGGAAAGTCTCAATTCTTGAAATTTGTTGCTAAGTTGAGCAAAAGATCCGTTATCACTACTGGGTTAGGAAGCACTAGTGCTGGGTTGACAGTTACTGCCGTAAAAGATGGAGGTGAGACTTCAATACAACATATAAATTGCTTAAAATTGATCAAACATTAAGTTGAACTAGTTCTTTTGAGCTGATTTGAGTGAATTTACTCTTTATAATAAATAAATAAATAATATAATTAGTTTCATAAATTGTGATTATGCTGGTAATTAATATTTCACTTTGCATTGGTTTTTATTAGATCGAAAGGTTGAACGTGATTACCCACGATATAGTGAAAGAAAAAGAAATGTTGAACGATATTATTGCAGGATTGGTGGTGGAAAAAGAGAAAGATAAGGCGGAGAAAGAGGCTATGAATGAAAGAATGACAAACATTGAAGCGATGCTAAAAGCTAGGTTTCAAATCGCATAAATTGACTTAGGTTTCAAAACGTATAAACACTTTGTTTTGAATATGTATTTTGTTATGATAACTTTGGTATTTGATGTTTTAAGTGGAATGTTTTATATAATTGTGAAAATTTGATAATATGTAAATTTTAAAATTGATATTATATGCAGGTTAAAATAGAAAATGGCTATAATTAATAAAAATTGCGACCGCAAAAACGGTCGCAATTTTTCAAAAGGCAAGCAGTCGGAAAACGGTCGCAATTTGTAAAAGGCATGCGGTCGGAAAACGATCGCAGTATGTAAAAGGCATGCGGTCGGAATACGGTCGCATCAAGATCGTCGCAACCAAAGTCCCACAAAACCAAGAGCAGTCGCAATATTTGTGACCATTATTAAAGTCGCAAAACCCAGGTCGCAAAAGATAGCAGCAGTCGCAAGTAAGTCGGAGTAGAGCAATTGCGACGGGTGTTTTTCCGATCGCAGTTCCAGTCGGAAAACGGTCGCAACAAGGCAATTGCGACTGGTTTGCGACCAAAATTGCGGTCGGAAAAACCTAGTTTTCTAGTAGTGCGATACTGTCCCGATCCCGAAAATCCTGATTCCGAATTTTGCCAAAACTTGGTTCTGATACCGATACCGAAATATGTCGGTACGGTATTGGTATGGTATCGGTACGGTAGCGGTATTTGAATGTAAAATTCGGTATTTTACCGGTGCCGTACCGAACCGGTACCGATCTCGGAAAAACCGATACCGAAAATGCCAAAAAGTGGATACCGTTTCCGGTACCAAAAAAATTCGGTATGGTATTTTCGGGATCGGGACGGTATCGGTATTTGATACTAAATGCCTATCCCTAGAATAGGAATAAATTGTAAAACAGAGTCTGACATAAAGATCATATAACCATATTTACGTCACACCCCAACCGATGGCGGAAATATCGGGGCGCGGCACTGAACGAAACAGATTGTCCAAGAGAAATCCATAACAACTAATTTTACCAAATATTTAAAGTTACGTCCCATACCACAACATACTTAGCAAATCAGTCAATACAGACATAGTATCTCAAAGACAAATAAACAGGTTCGACAACTCATAAATTAATTGTTTTGTTTCTAAACTCCCCTAAGCTCGAGTCCACATAGCAAGCATACCACAACATCCTAAACACCTGTCACATACGTCAAAATAAAGTCAATACACATAGTGTAAATGTGAGCATACAGGTTTTATAGTATAATAGTAGCGAAAGCGAGTTACGCATAACCAGCATGTAACATGTATAATGTGAAGCAAGTAGGTTATCGACAATGAAATATGCACAGACGTGACTGCGAGTTGTAGAGTGCGCAACATATATCACCACTGTGACACGTGAAGAAATACCCTTAGCAACCCCCGTTCGCGACAGGTGCTGAGTCCAAACTATAGTACTATCGTTGCTAAGGTGTCAGGCAACAATCACTGTGTAAACATAACATACAAAGCATTCATCGAATAACACGTATAACATGTAGAGCGGTTAGCGTATAAAAGTGTTTGCGTTGTGTGATTGATGTGATTTGATATAGGTAAAGTATGTAACACCCAAAAGTTCTTAAACCAAAAAAGGATCTAGTATACTCACAGATTGTGTTTAGTAAATAAACACTCTCTTGGATTGAAGGGAGCGCTGAGAAATTAGCCTAAACACAGTACGATAGTATAAGAGTTGAACGGTGCGTAAAACGAGACAAGTGAAGTATGGGACGGATTGTCATCCGATCGGATGACCTTCCGGACAGATGGCCATTCGCTCGGAGGTCACTCGTTTGGGATGGATGTGTTTGTGTATTATGGAACTTTGAAGTTTTCGTTGTAGCATTTGAAAAGACTTGGAATGTCTCTATCCTTCAGGTCGTCCGGTCGGACGGTCATCCGGACGGATGGCCGTCCGCTCGAATGGCAACCCGAGTGGAAACTTTATCCTTTTGAACTTTTGAAATTGTTTTAAGTGCTTGACAACACAAGTCTCTGGGACGGATAGCCATTCGGTCGGATGGCTATCCGATCGGATGGCCGTTCGTCCGGGCGACTTGTTCGAGTTGAAAAGTTTTGTAAAATCAACCATGTTTAGAAAGTCTAGCATTTGAACCGAGATGATATGATAACGTGTTAAACAACGGAAACCCCCATCAAGCCCAAGTCACCCGATCGGATGGGAACCACCCCGTCTGAACAGTAACTGTTCTTGACGGTGTTTCATAATCAACCCGTTAAGTCGGTCATCTCTTTGATAGAAACCCGTTCTCAGACCGCCATTCCACTAGTGAACGAGTAGGAGGCCTGAATGAGCTCAGATTCTATCGGTCTTATGTGAAAAGTTGAGAATGTTGAAGAAAAGTTTAAAACACTTGGATTATGTTTTGATTTAGGAGAAATCAGTGTTTAAACATTGTAGAAATCACTTAGATCTGAGTTGTTCTTGGTGGAATGAGGTAACACTTTGAGGTTCATGAGAACCCATGATGACATCACCCTAGAACACCCCAAATCAGCCGATTCCATGGTGAAAAGTTAAGATTTATTGGTGAAAATGATGAATGAGTGTGTGTAGATCAAAGAAGTACAAGACTCGGAGTAGAAACTTACAAGAATCACGAGGAATCGAGGGAAAATAGGGCTGGAACGTGCTGGTCGGATGAGGAGCTGTCACATCAATGATTGTTGATGTGAAAGGTGCTATTTATAGGCAAAGAGAGCAGAAAGGCGGTGTAGATGATGGATCGAAGGGTAGTTCGATCGGATGGCCATACGATCGGATGGTCATCCGGACGGATGACCATTCGATCGAATGGTCATTTGATCGGATGGGTTGTGCGCGTTAGTTTTCGACTTTTCGTTTCGAGCGTTGAGCGTTGCGAGTAAGCGATGCGATAGTATTTCACATTAATTACCCATATAACCTAACTAACAGTCATAAACCTAAACATACTCATTCTGCATTTTACGTTGCGACGAGATTGCGTTGTGATAGAGTTGCGATTGCGTTTACGATTAACATCCCAAAACAAAAATAAACATGCACAAGTAACACATAATAGCACACACACGTAAAACAATATCCATAACCTGTAATTCGAGTTGCGATGCGATAACGGTGAGATAGCGATACTGCGATTATGTAACGCCCCGAAATTTATTTTAATATAGGAATAAGCGAAAAGTGAATAAAATTAATATAGATGATGAATTATGAAAAATTATAAGTTAAATCATGGGAAGTGTTTAAATTAAACACTTAATAAACTTGAAGGGGGTAATATGAAAAGTTGTAATGAATTAAGGATTAGTAATGTCTAAACCCCAAAACACACACTATGTGCGTATCCTGGGATCGACCAGGGACTGGAGAAAACAAGGGTTCAACCTTGTTCTTGCAAAAACTCCTCAATTAGCAAGAGAATTCAATGTTAACCAGCTGCATGTATTAAATTCTCGATCTGCTAAGCATACCTAGTGAAGTGGTAAGTCGAATTTCTTAAATTGGTGAATTGTAGAAAAAGGGTTTCAACCCAATCATGAAATTGTGGTGTGATTTGTCTAAGTTGGATGTTAGGGTTACTCCCTAGAGTAGAAATTATGCTTGATTGTAGTTTAATTGAAAGAAAATTTATAAACCCACTTGATGAGAAATTAGCATGAAAACATAATCAAGTAGAAGTAAATATGTGTAATTGAGATACATGATCTTGATTATAATACTCGAATGCTAGATAAATTGACGTAGAATGAAAGAATTATATGAACTAGATTGATTATTGATCATATGTATGATGAACTAGTAAAGGTCATGCTTGAATACTTGTACTTTATGCTTTATTAAAGTGACGCATACTAAGTGTTTGATGAAATGCTTAAGAGAATAAATGTGTAAATTCTGAAAATTGGTGATAATGTTGTCACTTGTAAATGATGGAATGAAAGTGTTGGACTAATGGATGAATGCGTTTAATGTAGGCGTGAAGGAAGAAGGTTCCAACACTAGGAAGTCGGAAAGCTCACAAGACCGAGGTACGTTAGTGTACATCTTATCCCTATTATGTTGTCATATGTATAACAATCTTTATTGTATTATATTGTTATGTTGGAATCATGAAAGTCAAACTATATGATAATGTTGAAAGCAAAGTTTAGAACCGCCATAAACGGATTGGAGAGAAAGGAATATGGCATGAAGGAAATGCTTCATATCCGGTTCTTTTTAGTCGAATCGGGTATGGAAAGTTAATTATGTTGAATGAAAGTTTACTTGACCCGTCTTATCGGGTTGGAGTGTAGTCGAATGTAAAGAATAAATTCGTTCGTTATGAAGGAATCGAATGAAAGCTATGATAACCATACTAGTACCCGTTGTTACCGGGTACGTTAAGAAAGCAATGCTAGTCTCTATATTGAGACGAGCATGTAAGGAACCGTCTAATGGTTGGTAATGTAGTTGAAAGATGCAAGGCCACTATAATGATTATTCGGGTCTTTAGTCAATTATGTTAGAGATGAAATGCTAACTTCTTTTATTTTTGTTGAACGTAGGTAAATCCTCAGTTTAGGCGACTTGGCAAGTTGGAGCGAGCATACGTACACTTTATGACCATCAAGCGCTTCCGCTAGTTCGTATTGATGTTTTGGGTTAAATGTCCGTTTTGTATAACTTGTTAATAGTCATACTTTTTTAAACACTTGATGATATGGTGGTTAGTCGTGTCTAGTCGAACGGGTTGTAGACTTAGTTGTTTTTGAATGATGGTTAAACAGGGTCATCCTCGTCTTATGGAAGGGTCATGCCCAAATTTTGTTAAAATCCTGCATTAATGATATTAGTATATTTTACTTCCCAATTGAGAAAAATTTAGACATTTTAAAAGATTACGTTCTAGTGTCTTTTGGATGTTGTTCTACTAAACCCAAGTGAGGGCCTTACAGATTATTAGCATTTACTCCACATAATACAACTAAAGTAACATAACTTAGAGTAACGATTACAAGTCAATGAGTACAATCAATGATTAAGCAAGAAGTGACAGATCGCATTTAGCAATATTTTCTTCCTTTGACTTTGACTTTCCAAAAGTCGGGTTGTTACAATTTACACATGTAATTAATTATATATAATTGAGTTTAACTAGTTAGATATTATTTGTCTTTTTAAATGGCGAGGGTTTCTGTTTGGTAATTGTCAAAAATATAGTTTTTTTTTTCTAAAATAGAGTTGGTGGAAAAAATATTTACCAAAATGGTGTTGTTTTAAAAATATTTACCAAAATATTGTTTTAATTAATATCAAAAGAAAATCTAACTATAGACTATAGAGTTTCTCACTCATAATATTATTTAAGCTTTAGTTTATCATTAAATAATTATTGGTATGCTCGCTCCAAGATCGCCAATGAGGTAACAATTTAAGTTTTTGATAAATACAAGTATGAGTAATGTGTTTGTGGTATAAAGTTAAGTTAAGTATGTAAAGGAATAATTTTGGAGGCGAAACGATGAATTCCAGGGACCGCACAGCTGTAAACGAACCCGAAAAAGAGTAAAACACTTAAAATTTGAAGCAACAGCGGATTAATAAATGGCGGGCCGTCGCCGACGGCCAGGTACCCGTCGCCGACGCCCCCTGGCTGCCGATGGCTTGATCTCCTGTTTACGGGTAACAAGGCCGACGCCAAGTTACAAAGCCCGTCGCCGACGGGTTAGTAAGCCGTCGCCGACGGCTTATGTAATCCGGCCCACGAAAATTTTAAGATTTTTCAAATTTTAATTTACGGTACTTTCCGGGAGCCTGATTCACGGTTTTGTCGAGTCATTATAAGGCAAATTTTTATGTAAGGATTAAAATGATAATGGCAATGGTATAAAACCATTAAACGTTGAATGGAATGTATTACAAGGGTATGAAACGAACGACGAATGTATGAATTAAAGTTCGAAAAGTAAGAATGTGAATAAGTAATACGGACCAATGAACTATGATATGTTGGAAAGCTTATGATCCGTATTAAATGTAAACATGACATTGTGTAGATGGCTGATGCAAGCAACGTTAACGATGATGGTGATACTGCTCGTCAAGAAGCATTTAACAATAAGGTCACAGAAGTGGCGGAAGGGGTTATGCAAGCTAATCTTCCACGATTAGCTCAAGAAGTAGAAAGTCGGGTGTTGGAAGTTGTGGATGCTATGATGACTAGCAAGATCGAAGAACTGAAAGAACTGATAGAGGGATCTAAAAGCAAAAGCAAAGAACGACGGTGCACATATAAAGACTTCATGGCGTGCAATCCCGCAACGTATGATGGTAAAATCGACCCGATCGCATGCCAAAGATGGATTGCAAATATAGAAGCAGTATTTATACGAAGTCGTTGTGATAAGGAAGATCAGGTGATGTTCGCTATGGGCCAACTCACTCTTCAGGCGAAGGATTGGTGGGATGCTCATAGTAAGGAAGTTGGGGAAGACAGATTGCAAGAGATGACTTGGCAAGAATTCAAGGAACCTTTTATGAAATACCACTGTCCTCAGTCAGCCATTGATAAGATTCAGGAGGATTTCTTACGCCTCCGACAGAAAAACGAAACGATAAATGAAATATCAAACACGTTCATGGATAAGATGAAGTTTTGCGGAGACTTTGTGAAGACGGAAAGAATGAAGATTAACCGTTTTTATGGTATACTAAAGGCGGAATTTAGGGAGTTTATCACTCCCTCAAAGTGTGAAACCCTTGACGAGCTTATCAATCTGGCACGTGATAGAGAAATTGAAATTAAGAGGCAAGAAGAACGTGGTGAGAAGAGGTCGTTAGAAAAGGGGACAAATGCAAGTCCATCTAAAAAGGCGAGGTTCCAAGATCAAGGAAGGAAAGATAAGTCGAAGGGTAGTATTACTCCTTGCAAGACTTGTGGGAAGCTTCATACGGGGGAATGCCTTTTGGGTAAGAAGGGGTGCTACAAGTGCGGTGAAGAAGGGCATACCTCCTACAAGTGCCCTAGCAACCCGAAGACATGTTTCAACTGTTTCCAGAAAGGGCATGTTAAGTCGGAGTGTCCTAAACTCCAACAAGGATCTAAGAAGGAGGGAAAGAACGAAGAAAGTTCTAAGGCGAAAGGGAGGATGTTTCAAATCACATCTGAAGAAGCTAAGTCCCATCCGAATGTGGTTTCAGGTATCTTTCTATTAAACTCCATCCCGGTTTATGTTTTGTTTGATACCGGAGCCACTATGTCTTTTATTTCAAATGAAACCACACAACATCCTTCATTTAAGATTGAACGAATGCCGATGCCTTTAGAGGTAGAAATAGCCGATAGTAAGAACTATGTGTTGTACGAGATTTGTAGAAATTGCAAGTTCACTATAGAAGATGAACAATTCAATATAGACCTCATACCTATGGTTTTGGGGGAATTTAAAATGATCGTAGGAATGGATTGGATGGCACGACACCGTGTAGAGATTAATTGTGAAAATAAAGTAATACGTGTCCAATCTCCAAGTGGAAGACAATTGAGTATTCAAGGGGAGAGAAACGTGGAAACAAAATTGTGCACCCTTGTTCAAGCCGTTAAATACGTACTTAACGGGAGTAGAGCATACCTAGCTTATGTAGTAGACACCCGACAAAGCCTTCCGAAGCTTGAAAATGTTGAAGTCGTGAACGAATTTCCGGATGTATTTCTGGAGGAATTGCCGGGACTTCCCCCTGAACGAGAAATAGAGTTTCGCATCGAATTGAATCCGGGTGCGAAACCGGTTGCGAAGGCTCCCTATAGATTGGCTCCCACCGAGATGCGGGAGTTAATGACACAATTACAAGACCTACTAGATAAGGGTTTTATACGCCCGAGTGTGTCGCCTTGGGGAGCGCCTGTCTTATTTGTTAAAAAGAAAGATGGGTCGATGCGCATGTGCATCGATTATAGAGAATTAAATAAACTGACCGTGAAGAACCGCTACCCTTTACCTAGAATTGACGATCTCTTTGATCAATTACAAGGGGCGAGTTGGTTCTCCAAGATTGACTTGCGTTCTGGGTAACATCAAGTCAGGGTACGGGGAGAAGACATTGCGAAGACCGCATTTAGAACCCGATATGGACATTACGAGTTCCTAGTGATGTCCTTTGGGTTAACGAACGCTCCAGCAGCATTTATGGATCTTATGAACCGGGTATGCCGACCCATGTTGGATAAACCTGTGATCGTGTTCATAGATGATATTCTAGTCTACTCGCGAAGTAAGACTGAACATGCGAGACACTTGCGTGAAGTACTTGAAGTCCTCCGTAAGGAGAAACTTTACGTAAAATTCTCAAAATGTGCCTTTTGGCTCAGAGAGGTGCAGTTTCTCGGACACGTGATAAACTCGAAAGGTGTCTTGGTTGATCCATCAAAGATTGAGGCAGTAATGAAGTGGGTTTCCCCAAAAACTCCAACTGAAGTAAGGAGCTTTTTAGGCCTTGCTGGCTATTACAGGAGGTTTATACAAGACTTTTCAAAAATAGCGTTACCTTTAACGAAGTTGACGAGGAAGAAGGAGAGGTTTGTGTGGGGTAAAGATCAAGAAGAAGCCTTTCACGTGTTAAAAGAAAAGTTGTCTAGTTCTCCGGTATTAACACTCCCAGATGGAACGGAGAATTTGGTTGTCTATTCAGATGCTTCACATCAGGGTTTAGGATGTGTTTTAATGCAAAGGGGAAAGGTTATCGCGTATGCATCAAGACAGCTTAAACCGCATGAAGGAAACTACCCAACTCACGACTTAGAGTTGGCGGCAGTAGTTTTCGCCTTAAAGATATGGAGGCATTATCTCTACGGTGCAAAATGTACAATCTACTCGGATTACAAAAGCCTCAAATATTTCTTCGAGCAGAAAGACTTAAACATGAGGCAACGGAGATGGTTAGAACTTATCAAAGATTACGATTGCGATATCCTTTACCACCCGGGAAAGGCGAATGTGGTGGCCGATGCGTTAAGCCGAAAAGAGTATCCACCTCCCATCCAAGTAAAGTCCATGAAGATGATTGTTACACCACGTTTGTTAGATATGATAAGAGATTCCCAAATAAAGGCTTTTGGAGCGGAAGATTTAAAGAAAGAAAGATTAAAAGGTGTGGTCGATAAGCTAGAAGAAAATTCGACCGGACTCAAGACGAGATTCGGCCGAATTTGGATACCTCGTTTCTGTGAAGTCAAGACTGCGTTGCTTGAAGAAGCTCATAAGTCACGATATTCGGTTCACCCCGGGGCTACAAAGATGTATCGGGACTTGAAGGCCAATTATTGGTGGCCGGGCATGAAACGTGATATTGTTAAGTATGTCGCGAAATACTTAACATGCTCCCAAGTAAAAGCGGAACATCAAAAACCATACGGAGAATTACAACCCTTGGAAATTCCGGTATGGAAATGGGAGGAACTAACAATGTATTTGGTAACAAAGCTTCCTAAAACGAAAAAGGGGCATGATACAATATGGGTAATCTTAGACCGACTTACGAAAAGCGCTCATTTTCTACCCATCAAAGAGGCCTACTCTTCCGAGAGAATGGCAGAAATTTATATAAATGAGATCATATCTTGACACGGGGTGCCCGTGTCAATCGTCTCAGACCGGGACACTAGATTTACCTCTCGTTACTGGCAAAAGTTTCACGGGAGTGTGGGCACGAAGTTACACATAAGCACCGCCTACCACCCTCAGACTGACGGTCAATCAGAAAGAACCATTCAAACACTTGTCGATATGTTGAGAGCGTGTGCCTTAGACTTTGGGGGAAGTTGGGATGACCATTTACCACTGGTGGAATTCTCTTATAATATTAGTTACCATAGTGGCATTCAAATGGCTCCTTATGAATTACTGTACGGGAGAAAATGTAGAACTCCCGTATGTTGGAATGAAGTAGGGCAAAGAGAGCTTGCGCCAAGTGATTTAATAGCATTAACAAATGAAAAGATAAAATTGGTAAGAGCTCGACTGAAAGCAGCCCAGGATCGGCAAAAAGCTTATGCAAACAAGAAAAGGCGTCCTATTGAATTTCAAGTCGGAGATTACGTTCTGCTGAAAGTGTCCCCATGGAAGGGTATAATCCGTTTTCGCAAACGGGGCAAATTAGGTCCTCGATATATTGGACCGTTCAAAATCTTGGCTCGAGTTGGAAGGGTTGCATATCGATTAGAATTACCGTCTACTCTAGACGGAATTCACAATACCTTCCACGTGTCACAGTTGAGGAAGTGTCTTGCGGATGAAACAGCATTAGTACCTCTCGATGACATCAAGTTGAAGGAAGGTTTGAATTATGTTGAAAGACCGATAGCCATTAAGGACGTTAAGGTAAAGAATCTTCGCAACAAAACCATTAGACAAGTATTGGTTCAATGGCAACACCGAAAGGGGTCGGAACTTACGTGGGAAGCGGAAGATGAAATGAGGAAGCACTACCCTTTTCTCTTTGGTATGTAAATGCTCAAATTTGTTATGTACTCAGGTTTTGAGGACAAAACCTCTTTTAAGGGGGATAGACTTGTAACGCCCCGAAATTTATTTTAATATAGGAATAAGCGAAAAGTGAATAAAATTAATATAGATGATGAATTATGAAAAATTATAAGTTAAATCATGGGAAGTGTTTAAATTAAACACTTAATAAACTTGAAGGGGGTAATATGAAAAGTTGTAATGAATTAAGGATTAGTAATGTCTAAACCCCAAAACACACACTATGTGCGTATCCTGGGATCGACCAGGGACTGGAGAAAACAAGGGTTCAACCTTGTTCTTGCAAAAACTCCTCAATTAGCAATAGAATTCAATGTTAATCAGCTGCATGTATTAAATTCTCGATCTGCTAAGCATACCTAGTGAAGTGGTAAGTCGAATTTCTTAAATTGGTGAATTGTAGAAAAAGGGTTTCAACCCAATCATGAAATTGTGGTGTGATTTGTCTAAGTTGGATGTTAGGGTTACTCCCTAGAGTAGAAATTATGCTTGATTGTAGTTTAATTGAAAGAAAATTTATAAATCCACTTGATGAGAAATTAGCATGAAAACATAATCAAGTAGAAGTAAATATGTGTAATTGAGATACATGATCTTGATTATAATACTCGAATGCTAGATAAATTGATGTAGAATGAAATAATTATATGAACTAGATTGATTATTGATCATATGTATGATGAACTAGTAAAGGTCATGCTTGAATACTTGTACTTTATGCTTTATTAAGTGACGCATACTAAGTGTTTGATGAAATGCTTAAGAGAATAAATGTGTAAATTCTGAAAATTGGTGATAATGTTGTCACTTGTAAATGATGGAATGAAAGTGTTGGACTAAATGGATGAATGCGTTTAATGTAGGCGTGAAGGAAGAAGGTTCCAACACTAGGAAGTCAGAAAGCTCACAAGACCGAGGTACGTTAGTGTACATCTTATCCCTATTATGTTGTCATATGTATAACAATCTTTATTGTATTATATTGTTATCTTGGAATCATGAAAGTCAAACTATATGATAATGTTGAAAGCAAAGTTTAGAACCGCCATAAACGGATTGGAGAGAAAGGAATATGACATGATGGAAATGCTTCATATCCGGTTCTTTTTAGTCGAATCGGGTATGGAAAGTTAATTAAGTTGAATGAAAGTTTACTTGACCCGTCTTATCGGGTTGGAGTGTAGTCGAATGTAAAGAATAAATTCGTTCGTTATGAAGGAATCGAATGAAAGCTATGATAACCATACTAGTACCCGTTGTTAGCGGGTACGTTAAGAAAGCAATGCTAGTCTCTATATTGAGACGAGCATGTAACGAACCGTCTAATGGTTGGTAATGTAGTTGAAAGATGCAAGGCCACTATAATGATTATTCGGGTCTTTAGTCAATTATGTTAGAGATGAAATGCTAACTTCTTTTATTTTTGTTGAACGTAGGTAAATCCTCAGTTTAGGCGACTTGGCAAGTTGGAGCGAGCATACGTACACTTTATGACCATCAAGCGCTTCTGCTAGTTCGTATTGATGTTTTGGGTTAAATGTCCGTTTTGTATAACTTGTTAATAGTCATACTTTTTTAAACACTTGATGATATGGTGGTTAGTCGTGTCTAGTCGAACGGGTTGTAGACTTAGTTGTTTTTGAATGATGGTTAAACAGGGTCATCCTCGTCTTATGGAAGGGTCATGCCCAAATTTTGTTAAAATCCTGCATTAATGATATTAGTATATTTTACTTCCCAATTGAGAAAAATTTAGACATTTTAAAAGATTACGTTCTAGTGTCTTTTGGATGTTGTTCTACTAAACCCAAGTGAGGGCCTTACAGATTATTAGCATTTACTCCACATAATACAACTAAAGTAACGTAACTTAGAGTAACGATTACAAGTCAATGAGTACAATCAATGATTAAGCAAGAAGTGACAGATCACATTTAGCAATATTTTCTTCCTTTGACTTTGACTTTCCAAAAGTCGGGTTGTTACAATTTACACATGTAATTAATTATATATAATTGAGTTTAACTAGTTAGATATTATTTGTCTTTTTAAATGGCGAGGGTTTCTGTTTGGTAATTGTCAAAAATATAGTTTTTTTTTTTTCTAAAATAGAGTTGGTGGAAAAAATATTTACCAAAATGGTGTTGTTTTAAAAATATTTACCAAAATATTGTTTTAATTAATATCAAAAGAAAATCTAACTATAGACTATAGAGTTTCTCACTCATAATATTATTTAAGCTTTAGTTTATCATTAAATAATTATTGGTATTAATATTTTTTTGTAATAAAAGAGCATTGTTAACGACAAACATTTTTGCCATCATCGTTCCAAATAAATTACTGTTACGATTATTGTGAACTCAAAAATAAATTTTGCCATCATCGTTCCAAATAAAATTACCATTGAACTCAAAAATAAATTTTTAATTATCAACGTTGTTTTTCTAGTGTATATAAAAAATGATAAACAATAAATAAATAGATAATAAATAATATATATGTTATAGTTAAATCTATACATGTTTTTTATAAAAGTATAAAGAGTTAATTACTGTTTTCGTCCCTGTGTTTTGTCAAAAATCACTATTTCAGTCCATTAGTTTAAAAATTGCGATTTCAGTCCCTGTGGTTTCACTTTCGTAATCATTTCAGTCCCTATTGTTTCACTTTCGTAACCATTTCAATCCATTTATTCTCTAAGTACAGGGACTGAAATGGTTACGAGGTGGATTGAAATGGTTACGAAAGTGAAACCATAGGGACTGAAATCGCAATTTTTAAACTAATGGACTGAATTAGTGAAATGGTTACGAAAGTGAAACCACAGGGACGAAAACAGTAATTAACTCAAGTATAAAAGTTGTATATTTTGAATAACTGAGTCGGTTCATAATTTACAGATTCGTATTCGATTAAAAAACTGAATTCTGAATCTATTTGGATAATCAACCCATTATAGTTCTTTATTCTTTTTTTTACGAACTCATTAAGTTTTTTCAATTATATATACATACATACATATATATATATGGGACCGCTAAAATGAGAACCACCTCCAGTTGTAAGAACCGCGAGAACCACTCTCAACCAATCAAACAATGACACATATGCATGACTATTTTAAAATCTAAAGGGTATTATAGTCATTTCCATCCTCTGCCATATATGTCTCTGTCTCTCTCTGTCATCTTTCCTTCTCTGTTTGTTTTAAAACATCACAACTTTCTCTCTCTTGAAAATCGATCATCTCTCTCCCTCTCTTGAATCCCCTCATCTTTCATCTCTCTCTATCTTGAAGTCGGGTGTGCGAGGTGGTTGGTCGGAAGACAGTGGTGTGGGAGGTGGTTGGTGGGAGTTGTGCAGAGGCGGAAGGCGGTGGTTGGTGGGAGTCATTGCGACAGCCGCGGTGGTGTCCGGCCACCATCGCCTGAAAACGAACCGCCATGGCCACCATCCCTTCGATGAGAGAGAAGGGGAACCAGAGAAGGAGATCGGAGAGAGAGAGAAAGACGGCGGAGCTCCGATCCGGTCAGCGATGAGAGAGGAGGTGGTGGTGTTTGAACGATGACGGTAAAGGTGGGGGTACATCGGAGCTCCGATCCGGTCAGCGACGACAACAAGTTTCAGTCCGGTAGCGAGTTATTATTACGTTAGTTTAGATTTTATTTAGTTAACGCGCACCGAGCTCGAGCTCGAACCGATACTTTAGTGACTTGTTACGTTTGGCATTTTGATAGAAATTTTATGTATTGTGTTTATATTGTTGAGTTTTGAAAAGATAACGACAACTTGAGTAGTCGGCTTATTCCAAAAACAGAGGAAACTCTGTCCGTTTTCCGTAAAACGTACAACGTAAATAGTTTAACATAAAATGTAAAACGTAAAAACGTAAAACGTAAAAAGTTTAACGTAAAATGTAAAAAGTTTAACGTAAAACGTAAAAAGTTTAACATAAAACGTAAAACGTAAAAAGTTTATTGTAAAACGTAAAAACGTAAAAAGTTTAACGTAAAACGTAAAACGTAAACTTTTATGTAAAAACTATATAACGTAAAAACGTAAAACTTTTTCTACGTAAATTGTAAAACGTAAAAAACCGTGTGATAAAACGGCGCCTAAACAAGGGGCGTGAATACGGGGCATAAAAACGCCGCGAAAAAAACGGGACGTAAAAAACGGCGCGTTAAAAAAACGACGCTTAAAAAAGCGGAGCGTAAAAAACGGCGTGCAAAAACTACGCGTTAAAAAACGATGCGTGAAACGTAAAAAGTTTAACGTAAAACGTAAAAAGTTTTAACGTGAAAAACCGTGTGATAAAACGGCGCCTAAACAAAGGGAGTGAATACGGGGCATAAAAACGCCGCAAAAAAAACGGGACGTAAAAAACGCCGCGTTAAAACGGGACGTAAAAAACGGCGCTTAAAAAAAAAGCCGCTTGAAAAAGCCGAGCGTAAAAAACGACGTGCAAAAACGATGCGTTAAATACGGCGCGTAAAAAAGCCGGGCGTAAAAACGGCGTGCGAAAACCGGAGCGCAAAATAAATTGTTTTGTTAAAAAATATGAATTTAAAAATGGTTTTTAATAAAAAAAATTATGTTTAAAAAATAAAAACTAATATAATAAAACAAAAAAGTATTAAAAAAATAATAAAGACTAAAAGACAAAAAAAATAATTTTACTTAAATACCCTTTTAAATTAAAATATTAAAGACATAATAAGACAAAAAATGGCTAGAAAGTGGTTCGCGCGGTTCTTACAACTGGAGGTGGTTCTCATTTTAGCGGTCCCCTATATATATATATATATATATATATATATATATAGGGATGAGCTCATGCGAGAACCACCCTTATCGCGAGAACCGCGAGAACCAATGTGAACACAACCTAAAATAGCTAAAAAAAACCTAAAAAAACCTAACCCCCCCCCCCCCCCAAAAAAAAACCTAACCCCCCCAAGCTAAATGCTAAAAACTAAAACCCTCAAAAAACCTAAAAAAACCTACCCCCCCCCCCCAAAACCTAAACCTCCCTCCCCCACCCCCCCAAGCTAAAATGCTAAAAACTAAACCCCCAAAAAACCTAAAAAAATAAAAAAAAAATCTAAATTTTTTTTAATATTTTTTATGCTCAAATCGCTACTTTTAGTGGCATAAAAAAAAAGTTTTACAATTTTTTTTTAATTTAATTTTTTTTGCTTCGAAAAGTAGCGATTTTTATATAAAAAATATTAAAAAAAATTTTGTGTGATTTTTAGCTATTTTTTGGCATTTTTGGTTGTGTTCACATTGGTTCTCGCGGTTCTCGCAATAAGAGGTGGTTCTCGCATGATCTTCTCCCTATATATATATATATATATATATATAGGGAGAGGATCATGAGAAAACTAGATATAAATGAGAAAACTAGAAAACTAACTAAAAACCACTAAAAAGGAGGGGGGAGACTTTTAATGAAGGAGGGGGGGGGGGGGGGGGGACTTTTAATGAAGGAGGGGTAAAATTGGAAAAAAAAATATATAACTTTTCAAACATTTCCCATTTCTCCATACGTTATCATTTTAAAACAAAAAATGGCACCATAAGATCACAAATTTTTGTATCTTTCATTCAAGTATATTCGAGCATATTTTTTATGACATAAAAAAAGATTTATGGTGTCGTCTTGTTTTCAATACTATTATTATAGTAGTGCACATGTGCAATATAACATGTACTACAATTGCATTACATGCTTAAAATTAGCTTTTTGAGTATAGTTTAGCTTTTAGGGTTAGTTTTTTTGAAGGTTTAGGATTAGGTTTTTGGGTGTGGGGGGGAGGGGGGTTTAGGTTTTTTGGGGGGTGGGGGTGGGGGGGTTTAGGTTTTTTTCGGGTTTATGTTTAGGGTTTAGTTTTAGGTTTTCGGGAGGGTGGGGGTGGGGGGTTTAGGTTTTTGGGGGGTGGGGGTGGTTAGGCTTTTGGTGGAAGGGTGAATTTAGGTTTTTGGGGGGTGGGGGTGGGGGGTTTAGGTTTTTGGGGGGTGTCGGTGGGGGGTGGGTTAAGTGGTTTAAGCTTTATGTATTAGAGCATATGTGCAGTACAACCAAAAAAAAAAAAATACATAAAAAGTAGCGATTTTTCTATAAAAAATTGTAAAAAAAAAATTGGTATGTTTTTAGGTTTTTTTTTAGGCTTTTTTGGTTAGTTTTTTGGTTTTATCATTTAAACTAGTTTTCTCATGATCCATCCCCTATATATATATAGGATTAGGTTTAAGAGTGAACACTAGTGTAGTTTGCGAACTGAGCGAACTAATCCTGGCCATACATATGTGTAGATCAATGGCCAAGATTTGATGATGAAATACACTAGTGTATTTTACGATTAGATGATGAAATCCTAGCCATCCACGTGTGTAAATTAATGTCCAAGATTTGTTCACTCAGTTCGTAAATACGCTAGTGTTCACTCTAGAACCCCATATATATATGTATACACACATATATATATATATATATACGTATATATATATACATATATATATATATAGGGTAGGGATCAAGAGTGAACCATATTTAAATTGTGAACAAAAACGAACAGATCCTGGCCGTTGGATGATGAGATCTTGATTATAGGATTTTAATTAAAAAAAGAATAAATTGATACATAGTAACCGTATAAGGGCAAAATTGTAATTTTCAATCCTATCAAAACCACCTCTACATTATAACTTCTACCAACAACGAAAAAGCAGTCGTCTTCATCATCTCTCCTCTTATCCGTGATTTTTGCAACAGGATAAACATCAAGAAGGATCATTAAAACAAGGTATCATTACATAGTATAGTATTCATTCAAGGGTTTTGAATGTTCCGTCTTTATACACACGAATCATTCGCGTCTCGCAATCTAGGGTTTAGTTCGATCTGTGAAATCAGTCGTTTGGGAGTGTTTTTCTCATGTTTTTTTTAGTATAATGGTGTTATTTGTTCATA
Organism: Helianthus tuberosus; assembly: GCA_030545235.1. Lineage (NCBI taxonomy): Eukaryota > Viridiplantae > Streptophyta > Magnoliopsida > Asterales > Asteraceae > Helianthus > Helianthus tuberosus. The sequence goes on along the minus strand of CM060402.1, from coordinate 142,422,295 downwards.
TGTTTTGGTTGATTACAGATTTGTGCCGAATGATTATGAGTTATTCTGCCCTAATGTCCCGAAATACCTTTAATCCAGAAGCTAGGGCTTAGTTTGCTAAGACCATTTAACCGATTAGTTGTGTACTTTTTCAAACTTTATCATATACCATTCAGATATGTTGTATATCTGTTCCGGCTTGTGTATCTTAATGTAGTGTATATCCGTCGTTCTTCTGGCTTTTTTGGGGATTGCGAAATACGTCCAACTTTTAAAGATAGGGATATTTTGTTGTCTATAAAGAAAGTAGTATTTGTGTATTTGGTCTGATTACATAGTGTAAGATACTGATTTGTATGTAATTGTGTCAGTTTAGTAGAGTCTTGTAGTTCAATCTCATTGTTCTGTAAAAAAATTCAATTGAACTAATGTTGTTTAAAAGGGTTTACCCTGTTATGTTAACTATTATAATAATACACATGTGTAAGTTATAAGAGTACACATGTGTATACAACTTGTTGAGACTGTTGTGTACATAGGATATGTGGTTGTGACGAAAAACACGAATTTTGTATTTAGGTTGCATGGTTTTTACAATCTATCGATTCCATTAGTCTAAAAAAAGGGACTTGAACTGAGCTTGTCAAGAATGGTGTAAAATGGTAGCCTAACTGTTATACGAATACACATGTGTAAGTGATGGGAATACACATGTGTTTTAATACTGAACAGGCTGAAAAGTACATATATGTAGGTAATGTGATACATTTTTTTTTGTTATCATAGAATTGTGTACTTATTTCTCATATAGTTAATGTGTAAACATCTTTGCTTCTAATACTTTAACAGTTGATTGTTTTCCATGATTTGTTTTAGGTGATTTAAAAAGATCAAAATGAGAACTAGTAAGTGGATTTATTAGTAAAAAATAAATTGCATATCATTAAACGAGCAAGTATTTCATTAAAAGAGGTTGTTAATATAAAAATGTAGGGCGAAAAAAGCCAACGGATAGCTGGTAAATGGAAATCAAGATTTATAAACAAAGCAGAAGACCCAATTATATGTTCTGATGTGGTCGTAAAAAATAAATTGCATATCATTAAACTCAATTATATCTTTATTTAATACACAAGTGTACCGCAGGTTTATTTAACCAAGTTGTTTTATGTGCAGAAAGATGTGGTCGTCAAGTACCTGAAGCGTGTTCGTCATCCACGTTGTTATGATATTGCAGCTTGTCATCCTGTTCGGTTGGAGATAGGTTGGGTGACGATAGGAAACTATCACGACTGCAGAATATACAAAATGCGACACTTGGAAACCTGGATGGGAATCATTCAAGATCGCTGGGAAGTTGGGTTCCCAACCGACATGGCTAAAGCAAAAACCAAGATAGCACAACTTAGGAAGAAGTATGCAGTGAAGTTGATAACATCGGAGGCAAACAAACATCGCGAATGTATTCTAAAAGAAGCCTACCAATATGTCGGCGTCAACAAAAAGAAATAGATCAAAAGACTGCTATTGGAATTTATTTTGTGTAGTTTTGTTTTCCTGGTGTTGAAACAATATATGTACTTTTATTTGACAGGTTTATCTGAACAGGCTTCTTATTATGCTTTGTTTTGGTGGGTGTTAATCATGTTATGTCGAATTATCGTGTATAGGATAACGTTTACAGTCATCGTAACGTCCAGTTTCTGTATATATCTATAAGTTGTACGGTCACGCTGATGTGCATTCCGCATGTTACAAAAATAGTATAGATAATTAGTCTAATTAACTTTGAGCCTTATTTCGCACATATGTCTAACGCACTGTTCATCTTCACTCATTTATATCGAAAAAGGTTATTGCTTAGTAATGGTTGGCTTCTGCGCTGCTGCTAGTTGGTTCAACATCTGGACTGCTTTGTCATTTCCGTTGAGTTAGTTGGGCTCCACGTAGGATCATGAACTAAAAATTCATCTTCCGTCATAAATGGTAAAACCCGGCTCAATTTTGATGATTTTTAGATTCTTCACTCATCTTTTTCGTTTTCTTACTCCTGACTAAACGATACAATTAACAGTGTATCATCAAAGGCTCACAGCAATTAACCCAAGTAATAATAAAAGTAATGCCGACGGTACTTAGTGATACAAGGCGTTTAAGTTAACAAATTGATGAGTCTTCATGCCCGACAAAGTGAACAATATAGATTAATTTTAAGAGCAGGTTTTAAAGAGGTCAAGTTTGTCATTTAAAAATTGATATCTAACAAAGGTAATAGAATGTTAGTTTTCATATTTCGTTAAACTATCGGGATGCCCAGACCTTGTTTTCTTATCGATTTGGCTCATTAAACTACGATTACATCAACAAAGAGGTCAAAATTCCTACTGAACAAGTGCTAAAAAGATACCAGTTTGTTCAAAATTCACAGATGATAAAAAAGATATCAGTTTACTTTGCCGAAGTGTATCAGAACGAAAAGATACCAGTTACTTTGTTGAACAAAATCTGCAACTGCAAATATTGCTGGCAATACAAACAACATGTCCACATATACACCTCTAAAATGATATCCTACTGGGTTCAGAATACACCTATGCAAATATACCATTATAACCTACTGGACTACATGTAAATTTAACCTGTAGCATACATCGCGAGTCAAAATAGGAGACGAGAATATTGTCAATAAACAAAGCATGGATACTGGATACTGGATAAGAAAAAAAAAACTCAAAATACGTCGGTCGTACATCTGAAAACAAACTACATAAACATGTAATCTAATACATAAACCAGCAGGCTGTTTGGAAAAAAAAGGCGAATGTTGTTATGATTTACGGAAACTATTCTTCACTTACAAGATCCTTGGACCCAGATTCTTCGGTTTCTTCATCTTCGTATATCTCGTCTTCTTCGTCGGTTGTTGAGTTGTCCTTAACCGGATCCCCCTTTTTGAGTGGACAGTTCCTCTTATCATGATCCCTAACTCGTTTTTTTGCAGAAATTGCATTTCCTTCTCGGTTTTTTACTTTTCTTGATTGCTTTCTCTCCCGGACCAACTGTTCGTTTATGCTTACCACATCCTTTGTTGCGTATTTTCCACGGTGCCGTGCAAGAAACCTCAGCTGGTTGTTTATGCGCAATTACATCCTCTATCACAACACCTTTTTTATTGATTGAATGGTCGTATGGTATCTCGCTGAAAAGCTTATCTTTGATAGCTTTTATCTGGTCTCTTAACTCTTGTAATTTCTCAATATCGCCACACACCCTATCTCTACACATGTTCACGTTATCACAAATCTCGTGCCACAACACACCACTCCTACTTTGGTCGTCACATAACCTATTCTCCAGGAAGTGAACACTTGCTGAGATAACATCTCTACACCATCTCAGATGTATGTATCTAGCTATGAGGAATTAACAAACTGGCTGTAGCATCACGCTGAACGTTGGTATCTGTCATAAGTTGTAAACCTTAAAGATCCTAAAAACTAAAAAAAAAACATAATACAGCTATGTATTGACACTCAACGATTCTGGAAACCAACTTGTATAAACAATAGTTTTAAAATTATACCTTGATGATGTTCTTCTGCTCGTTCAGAGCTCGGATGAGTTAACAAATTGGCTGGACCATCGGGCTGCTCGTTCATGTCTGTAATACGAGTACCCTCTGTCAAAAAATATAATTCTTAAGTACTATAAAAAATATACAAAAAATATATAATACAGCTATGTATTACCACTACAGCGACACTCAATACTAATTTGTATAAACAATTGTTTAAAAATTATACCTTGATGATGATCTCCTGCTGGTTCAGAGCTCTGAGGAATTTCAAAAATGGCGGCAACATTGGGCTGATCGTTCGTCTCTGTCAAAAGGGTATCCTTTGTGGTGAATTATAAATCTTAACTGTTAGTTAAACTAACCAATACATAATACAGTTATCTATTAAACTCACAGCGACATTGGATACTGAATTGTATAAACGAATGTTTTAAAATTATACCTTGATGATGATCTACTGCTCGTTCAGTGCTCTGAGGAATAAACAAATTGGTTGCAACATCAGGTTGATCGTTGGAATCTGTTATAAAGTATAAATCTTTGGAATTATAAAATCAAAACCAAACAATACACAACTATGTAATCTCCTGAACGACACTGGAAGCAAACTTGTATACACAGTTTTTTTTAAGATTATACCTTGATGTTGTAATCCTGGTTGTTGAGAGCTCTGATGAATTAGTAAATTCGCTGAAATAACATGCTGATCGTTCGTATGTGTCGTGATTAGTAAATCTTCAGTGGAACAAATTCGCTGCTCAATTGGTTGTTGATAATCAGAAGAACGAAGTGAATGATGGTTGATGATATGAAGAACGAACCGGAAGATATGGGCGCATATTTTTTTGGTTGATCGATTGAATTTTGAATTTGTTGGACATGTTGAAGCGTGGGTGGTTTATCTGATAACTGCCATGAGAAATTTAAATAAGAAAATTATATATAACACTATAAATGTTAAATGACGATCCTACCCTTATGTTAAGGTTAAGAAGATCTATGGCCAGGATCTGTTCGTTTTGTTCATTACTTGAAAGTGTTCACAAAAGAACCTAAACCTATATATATATATACATAGGGTAGGGTTCATGCGAGAACCACCCTAATTGCGAGAACCGCGAGAACCAATGTGAACAGGGGGCAATTTTGTAAATAGATAAAACTTGTAAATTAGCCGCTTCTCTCCCTGCATCCTATACTACTGGACTTTAAACAAAAAATAAATCACAATCTATCAAGTAATCACATCCGACAATCTCAAAAGCATCGTCAATCTGCGATTCATCATAGCGATTCACAAAAAATCAAGTTCGACGCTCCACAAAATCATCAGTTCGTCATGAAAATTCGTCGCATGTTCGATATTAGTGCAATAAGAACATAGTCATCGATCGCACATTCGTCTTCGATTCGAAATTAGGGCAAAATGAACATATGTCGTCTAACGGAATCACGATTTGTTGTTGCACCGTTCTGTGAATTTGTAAGTTCATACACTTTGTTTTGTAGTCGTATATGACAATACAACTCTTAATCATCGATTCAGATATGTTATTATGTGATTATGACACTTAAGCAGTCATTTCATATCTGTTTCATATCTGCATTATTGAAAATTGTGTTATATATATGATTTTTTGAGTAAACAGGGGCGAATGTTGTGATAGAACTATATGTAATGTGGTAGTTATGTGTTTGTTCATGTAGTTTTTCTTGCTGAATAATGTTCTGTGAATAATGCTAGATATGATGGGCAACCCGAAATTTGATTTGGTAAGTGTTAGGGTTTTTTTTTTACTGAATTATAACTGTTGATAAGTTATGTCATGTTAATGCACATGTGCATAGCTACAGTTATGCACATGTGCATATTTTGACAGAATATGCTTACACGGAACAGGATAATAAGGTAATGTTGTGATCCATATAGATATGCACATGTGCATATTTTCTGACAGAACGGACTTACACAGAACATGTTGATTAGGTCTAATTGTGTGATATATAGTTATGCACATGTGCATAGCTTGACAGAATATGATTACACATATAGGATAATAAACTAAATTTGTGATCTATATAGTTATGCACATGTTCATAAATTGTTATAATAGGTTAATATGCAAGTGTGCATAGTTTGCAATAATAGTTTAACAAGGTAGATAATGTTGATGCATATAACTTTGAATAGGAGTCTTACCTATGCATCAATGATTTGTAATCGATATTTAGTTTTATTTAGGTGTTTTTTTGGTGTGATATGCAGTTATGCGAACGTGTATTTCATCTTGGAATATGTTAATAAGGTATAATTGTGTGATATATAGTCATGCACATGTGCATAGATTGACAGAATATGTTAATATGCACATGTGCATAATTTGTCAACATATGTTATTAAGGTATTTAATGTTTATGTACATGTATATAATGACGCACGTGTGCATATCTTATATGTTGATCATAAATTAATGTATGCTCATTGTAGATCACCGATGGAAAAAAATGCATGGATTAACAGATGAAAGAGTTAAGCAGATGTTAGACAAAGAGGCGTTGAAGCAATAGAAGTGCTGGGGTGTGCTCAACAACTGGAAAAAGGAACAGACAATATGATGTTATGACATGAAACTCGTAGTGTTTGTTCATGTAGTTTTTCTTGCTGAATAATGTTCTGTGAATAATGCTAGATATGATGGGCAACCCGAAATTTGATTTGGTAAGTGTTAGGGTTTTTTTTTACTGAATTATAACTGTTGATAAGTTATGCCATGTTAATGCACATGTGCATAGCTACAGTTATGCACATGTGCATATTTTGACAGAATATGCTTACACGGAACAGGATAATAAGGTAATGTTGTGATCCATATAGATATGCACAAGTGCATATTTTCTGACAGAACAGGCTTACACATAACATGTTGATTAGGTCTAATTGTGTGATATATAGTTATACACATGTGCATAGCTTGACAGAATATGATTACACATAACAGGATAATAAACTAAATTTGTGATCTATATAGTTATGCACATGTGCATAAATTGTTATAATAGGTTAATATGCAAGTGTGCATAGTTTGCAATAATAGTTTAACACGGTAGATAATGTTGATGCATATAACTTTGAATAGGAGTCTCACCTATGCATCAATGATTTGTAATCGGTATTTAGTTTTATTTAGGTGTTTTTTTGGTGTGATATACAGTTATGCGAACGTGTATTTCATCTTGGAATATGTTAATAAGGTACAATTGTGTGATATATAGTAATGCACATGTGCATAGATTGACAAAATATGTTAATATGCACATGTGCATAATTTGTCAACATATGTTATTAAGGTATTTAATGTTTATGTACATGTATATAATGACGTACGTGTGCATATCTTATATGTTGATCATAAATTAATGTTGATACACATGCTCATTGTAGATCACCGATGGAAAAAAATGCATGGATTAACATATGAAAGAGTTAAGCAGATGTTAGACGAAGAGGCGTTGAAGCAATAGAAGTGCTGGGGTGTGCTCAACAACTGGAAAAAAGGAACAGACAATATGATGTTATGACATGAAACTCGTAGTGTTTGTTTTTTTCTGTTTTGTTTTTTTTTTGTTTGGGCAGTAGTAAGTGGCTAACTGATATGGTGTGGGTATATTTGGTTGACAGTAGTTGTATATGATAAATTATGTATGGATGCACATGTGCATTATTCAAAATAGTAATCATATGTCGATGTATTATGTATATCAAATGATGTATTATGTATATTAAAGCGATGCATATACGTATCAAAGCGATGCTTGGATGTTGTTAAAAAATATGCATGGGTGCACATGAGCATTATTAGAACACGTATATTGCGCATGTGCATCTTTTTTCCGTATCAAATAACCATGTTAAGTTAAACACAAAAACATGTATGCACATGTGCATCTTTCTGTCAATACATTATGTTTGGTAATGCACATGAAAACAACTAAAAAACATAATCAAAATGTAAATTTGATAATCCACATTATGACAACTAATAAAAAACAGAATCAAAATGAATACTGATTGGAATTTATTTATCGCCATAAATAGTTAATTCAAGAATCATAAATTTGGGTTGGTCGATTTACGACGTCTGGTTGAACATCTAAGAACGATTGTAGCTCGTTATCAACTATAACGTAATCAAAATAAAAGTCTTTGAGGTTGGCAAATTGGGGTTTCATTGTATGTCATATAATGTCTGAATCAGGTTCACCGATAAATAGATGTACGTCTCTCGTATGTCTCTGGAATAGTTTTTGAAATCTTCTCTCGTCTGCATCACCCTTATCATCCTATATTTTTCAAATGTATACATAATCTAATTGTCAATATAATGCACGTGTGCATAATGTAATTGTCAACATAATGCACACGAGCATTATCATTTTATATATAATGACATTTTTTTTAACATAACAAGATGCCATATATTCAAACCATAACTCTAGACATGAACTAGAGAAGTACGCTTACAATAAACATATAAACTCATATTTTTCTATTACATTCACACCACTGGTGTATCACTCTTCAAACACTAAATTCTCCGTTTTGGCTATGACTTTCATCCACAACAGAGTACACTCCTTGACTTATTTCAGTCTTCTAGCATTTGAACACTGCACGACTTTGAATACCTTCTCATTTCTGCTCGACCATATGATCCATAATGTAACCATCACTATGCAGTTGACTGCCTTTTTCTTCTTCTTAGAAATATCCAGATTCCAGGAAAAAGAGAAAATATTTGCCACTATTGAGTAAGAATGTAAATATTTTACTCCCAGCCATGCTCCGACCATCCACCATAGCGTTTTCGACATCAAACACGGAATGGGAATGTGTTCAACAGTTTCTTGCTCGTATTCGCAAACCGGGCACAATGTGTTGCTGGTCTGAATTACCCCTTTTTCCAGCTCCGTCTTTGTCGGTAACCTGCCTTCGACGCCTTTCCATGCTAACATATTGGCTTTAGGTGTAGCCCAACCGTTCCAGGTCATTACAAAGCCACTCGACAGCTCCCTGCTTGTGACACACAAATCCTCTCTAACGGTTTTAACATTAAAAGTCGACTTATTTTCCGAGTGCCAACCCCGCGCATCTTGACCCGTCTTCATTCTGGTGTCTCTCAGCAGTGCCAAAAGCTCCATAAACTCTACCCTTGCCTCCCCGGTTGTCGGCTTGTTCTTCCATTGCCAATCCCACACAGTCACCTCCCCTATTTTTTTGTAGTTGTCCGCCACCCAAGACCATTTGTTTACTACCATTCTGCACATAATTGGATAGTTCTCCATAAGGCATTTGTTCAGAATACATAAATCAACGACATAGTCTAATTTTCAACATAATGCACATGTGCATATAATTTAATACAATATCATTTACAATCATCATAATGCACATGTGCATATAATTTAATACAACATCATTTACAATAAGTATAATGCATATGTGCATATCATTTAATACACTATCATTTACAAAGTATATACATCATTTACCGTAAACATAATACCTTTTGTCACAAATCGAATGAATTGCAACTCTTGATGTTCTGTATTTGTAGGTGTATTGTGAATGTCAACTGTATTATCAGCAAATGGACCAACAATGTCCGCATCAGATATATGAGGAGGATTATCAGAGAATGTATGAGGAGGAACATCAGATGTAAATGGTTATGTAGAGGATGCCGTAAACAGAGGATTATCAGAGAATGTATGAGGATGAACATCAGATGTAAATGGTGATGTAGAGGATGCCGTAAACACCGTTTCCGGCTGCCGCCGCCGTGAAATCCGGTGAGTTACATGATCGCCGTCGCCCGCCGTCGTAAACACCGTGCCAACTGCAACCATCGTGAAATACGTGAACACCGACTATCCATATGCGGTGAAAACCACCGTGCACGACTCTCCGCCACCGTGAAACCGCCGTGAATGCCTCTCAGCCGAGTGTGGAAACCATAAACTGGTGAACTACTGAAACCCTAGAATGGAGACAACAGTGACAAGGAAAAAAAGGAACGCTGGAAAAAAAAGGAACGCGTGTTTTTTTTATAAACATAATATAATTACAAAAATGTCATGTGTTCACACTGGTTCTCGCGGTTCTCGCAATAAAGGGTGGTTCCTAACGGATCTTTATCCTATATATATATATATATATATATATACACGATTAGGTTCAAGAGTGAACACTAGTGTAGCTTGCGAACTAAGCGAACTAATCCTGGCCATACATGTGTGTAGATCAATGGCCAGGATTTGATGATGAAATACACTAGTGTATTTTATGATTTGATGATAAAATCTTAGTCATCCACGTGTGTAAATCAATGGCCAAGATTTGTTCACTTAGTTCGCAAATACATTAGTGTTCACTCTAGAACCCCACTATATATATATATATGGTCAAATAAGGTTGTTCATTGCTCAAATCATACTAGAAACCTTGTAATTTGAACGAATCGGATTCAAATATTAAGTTTGACATCTGGTTTCAATCTAAGTAATTTACAAACTTAAGTGATCATACAAAATGAAATATGAAAAGATTGTAATGAGTTCACTGAGAATAATATAAAACCAAAAAAAACTGGGTTGGGTTGGTTAAAAAATAAATAGAACTATAATTAATGGGTTGTTTAGACGAATCAAATTTAGAATTCGAATTTTTAATCCATTACGAACCTATGAATTTCAAATCGGCCCGGTAATTTGGAATCGAAATATTTAGTTTTTGTATTTTTTTAAAAACATGTATATATTTATTATTATATATGTATTTTAAATTTTTTGCTTATTGTTTATCATTGATTTTATATAAATAAAACATTTGTAATTACATATTAGTTTACATTTCGAAATCAGATGGGAATAATATTTGAGTTCTACAAATTGCTTATTTAAAAGAATGCTTAAATTAATAATTATTTAATGAATTAAAGTTAAGAGTAAAGTCCTATTTGAGTCCCTGTGGTTTGTGCAGTTTAACCATTTGAATCCAAAAACCAAAACTGTCTTGATTTGAGTCCCTGTGGTCTCTAATTTTAACCATTTGAGTCCCTGTGGTCTCTAAATTTAACCATTTGAATCCAAAAACCAAATGTTTCTGATTTGAATGTTGTTTACTTTTGGATTCAAATGGTTAGAATTAGAAACCACAGGGACTCAAATCAAGACAGTTTTGGTTTTTGGATTCAAATGGTTAAACTGCACAAACCACAGGGACTCAAATAGGACTTTACTCTAAAGTTAACCAATAAAGTTAGGATTAAGAAATTATAAAGTGAAAATTTCTTTGTATTTAATGACTAAAACACTATGTTAGTAAATAATTTTGAAACAACATCATTTTGGTAAATACCTTTTTCCATCAACATCATTTTGGAAAAAAAAATGTCAAAAAGTATGTAATTCTGAATTAGAATTGGAAGATATGTGACTTGCCGTTTCAAAAAAAAAAAAAAGTTGGTGTATTTATAGGTGTCATAAGAATATGTAATTTTGAATTAGAATCGAAAGGTATGTGACTTGCGGTTTCAAAAAAAAAAAAAAGTAGTATAGAATAATCCAACTTTACTATTTTTATATCCGCTTCATAGTCAAAATGACTGTTTCCTTATATCAACATAGTAAGCATGAGACTTTATTTTATATCAAACGATACTCGAAACAAGGTTGCCAGCAGGAATTCGATCAATGTAACTTGTCTATGTCTATTGTTGGCTAACCACACATGCAGTAAGTGTAAATTATGGTCAACTGTGAAATTTTGACCAAGTTTGTCTTTCAACATCCAAATCTTACTGTATCTCTTGATATTATTTTCTATGTCTATGTGACGTTTTTAAAAAAAAATGGTAATTTGGTGTAGGGGGTATTAAATTCAAAGCATCGTTAGATTGAGATAATAACACTCAACATAATTAATTAGCAAACGAATGATGAAAAATAATTAAATTTTTTTTATCGTATATTAAAGCTACAAGAAATCCGAGAACTAGGGCTATAAACAAACCGAATAAACACGAACAAGACCTTGTTCGTGTTCGTCTGTTATGAAATATATGTGTTCACGAAGTGTCCATGAACCTTTGTTCATTAGCACTTACCGAACGAGATTTTATGTTCGTGTTCTTTTGTTAAGGGAACAAACTTGTTCGTGTTCATTTGTGTTTTGGTTGATGGAGGATGGGCCTCCACGTCAGCGCCACGTAGGATGGGTGTGAGGATGGGGCAAAGAGTATGGACCTAAGGAAATGGAGGATGGACCTAAAATATATATGTATATGTTGTATGTATATGTGTGTGTGAGAAGAAGATGCAACAATTTTTGTCCTTTACCTCCCGTCCTCATTGTCCCAACGCCGACGTTCAAGACGCTGACGAGCCACCCGGAATGGTGTGGGGGGGGGGGGGGGGGCGTCGCCGGGCCTGGACGACCCCCACACTGAGTGGTCTTATGCAATTAATGAAAACAAACGTTAATGAACACAAATGAGCACAAACTAATTTTCATAAGCGTTCATGAACATAATATATATATAGTACACAAACACCAAACATGAACAAAATATATAGTATACAAGCGAACACAAACAAGCGTTCATAACTGTTTTGGTCAAAAATCAGACATGGATAATACAACCAAATCTTATTTTTGAGGTGTGATGCTTGATTATATGAACAAACGATTGAACAATGTATGAATGTAATGAATGTTGGACACGAGAATTTATACGAGGAAAAAGCCCTTGATCAATGTATGATCTCCGACACAAAAAACCTCGGGTGATGGGAACTACCGATCACCAACCATATTAGACCAAAAATGTATACAACTCGGAATGACAGCAAGCTTGTTACAAGGATCACTAGTGTGCAAAAAGTGTGAAATCGCCAATATGTTGCAGATAGTTCTCGAGTGTGTGTGTTTTCTAACTGTTCTCTCTAATTCAAGCTTGTTATCCCTTATAAAAATGTAAATAATCTAACTAACTAACATTCCGCAAATCATGCTAGCTTCCCACGACTTCCATAACGGTCATACAAGCCATGCACATGCAGAATAAGGGAGCATATTCCCCTGGAATCTCGGCAAGACCAAGTCCCACCCGCATATTCCTGCAAAACAAGTTCAAACATGGTGGAAACAATTGTTAGTATAAGGATCATAATGAGGATCCTGGATCCTTATTCCTGCAACGTCTTCTGAGGATCCTTAATTCAAACTAAACTGAGGATCTGTGATCCTGGCTGCACTTGAGGATTCGTGATCCATAAGATATGAAAATCCATCCCTAACAATTGCCCCCAAAATATGAGGAATTAAATATGATTAAATGAGTCATATTTTCTGCCTTATCGCTAACAAACCTGTTAACGTAAATATAGCCGTTATTTTCTGACTAGCCGTTGCAATCCTGACGTCAGCGACAAGACTACTTGCAAATTCATCATTATAAATCCTGGGTTAGAGATAAGGACCAAGAGGCATTTAAATTCGAGCATTCCATCCCTTTAAATCCTCATCCGGAGATTAATCAGGTATTCTCTCCTTCCTTCTCTCTAAATCCTTCTATTCCAATCTTCTTTTCTCTTAGCATCCATGGCGAAAATGGTTCTCCGATCTTCACCAGCTAAGGATCCTAAAAAGGATAGCCCTCTGAAAAGCCAAGGCATTACCAAAAACCCTTTGCTGGAACTCTGTCGTTTTACCGATCCGGAGATTGATCGGATTCGTCATTGCTTTCCGGCGGAGGCCGTCTTTAGATCCTTCGAATCTTCAATGAAGAGTGATTGTATTTCTGACACTTGGGTTTCTTTTCCAGCCACCCCTTTTCTGATAGGGTTTTCTTATCCTTTCCCTGCTTTCACACAATCTTTCTTCGCACTCACAGGCATGTGCTACATACAGGCCATGCCAATGATGTGGAGAGTTCTGTATACCCTAGAAAACATCATTGAGCAGGAGGGTATAGAAATAGGAATGTCGGAGTTGGCTAAGTTATACAATCTTGTTAGCCATGGTTCACACCGTTTCTTGTTCAAGCACAAACCTGGTTAGCCTCATCCAATCCTTAAAACCACAAAAAATGATACCCATTGGAAAAACCGATTCTTTTTTGTAAGGAGGTACTCTATTCCGGACGGGAAAGACCTTCCCAAAAAGTGGACCACCCATGGTAGGATATAGGATCTTTAGACAAGGATCATAGGAGGACTCTGTTTCAGTTAAGGATAACTGAACCTTTTTTCTGTTTGTGCAGCTATTTCAGTTTCTCATCTTCAAAATTCCCCTGCAACAAAAGAAAGACTCGCTGCCTTCTGGAGGCTTGACCCTGCTGTGAGGACATTTCAAGCTAAAACAAAGGATTCAGAAGAAACATCCTCCAGTTCCTTCATAATGTCAAGTAAGTATTCGAATATACGTATAAATGAATAATTGTTAAAATGATTGAAAAATATGAACACTTATCTGCTATGTGGCATTTGTAGGCGCTGGAAAATCCTCAAGATCAGCTTCTAGGTTCTGTGTCAGTGACCTTGACGCGTTTGCTTCCTCCAAGTCCATTAAGAAACAGCTTGCTGCTAGTCCCAGTGTTCCAAATCCTAAGGGTACCAGCACGAAGAGCAAGGGTGGCAAGAAAAGGAAAACTGCTGAGACTCTTGAAGGCCTCTCTCTCATCCAAAACCAGTTCGAGGAGTATGTCTCCGAGGTAAGGATCCTGGATCCTTAAGTCTGATCTTCCCTTTCTGAGGATAACGGATCCTGACCATGTGCTTGTTTTATGCAGAAATTTGCCGAGATCCAGATGCTCCTGGATAACAGTCTTGAAGAAGCTGAGCAAAAGAACCTGGACCTCCAGAAGATATTCTTGGCTAAGGACAAGACAATCTCCTCCCTCGAGAAGGATCTCAATCTGGTTAAAAAGGAGCTGGTTTTGACTCAACTCACGGCTCAACAGGAGAAGGAGGAAGTGATGGAAGGAGCCAAACTCTCTGCTACAATCGCCATGCTCAAAATCAAGCTTCAAATGGCAAAGGAGGCTGAGGATCCTTCTTTTGACAGGCCTGCTTGGACTCAAGAGGCTTGGAAGCTAAAGCTGGTGGAGCTGGACGATGAAGAGGAGGCTGAGGAGGTCTTGGCATTGGTGGCTGGGAGCAGCGGGTTGAAGGATCCGGTTGAGGAGGCAGCGACTGGTGGTGATGCAGTGAAGGTTTAAGCTGCAGAAATGGGCGATGATGGAAATTTCTAGACGTGGCCGGAGCCCATTTTTTATGATTTGGTAGTTTTTTGTTTGTTGATGTTTTGATGGTGAACAATGTTGGTCTGTACTTAAACAATAGTATTTAGGTTCAAGGATCATAGATCCTTCAGACAATAGGTAGGATAATGGATGGTGGATGGATCCTCTGTTTGGGGGATGAAACCACTGTTATCCTGCCGCCCTTTTATTCATGCACTTTAAGAACTGTTAACTATGGACACCCTTTGCCTACCCCAGCGGACGAGCCACGTTTTGCTGGTAGATGCTTGGGGTAGGCAATTTTGACAACCTCTCAAGGGTTTAACTTTTGATAAATAAATAAAACTTTAATCTTTTGGCTATCTCGTGTTGTAAGTTTTGTGTCTATTTACCTTTCAGTTGTTATTGCATACTTCTTTGAACTTACAAGTTAATAATGAAAGTATAGAAATTGGTTTAAGTCAGAAAGTTTAGGATATGATCAAGGATCAAATATCCTATAATCGAAAAGTTCAAAACGTGATAAAATTTTAGGATCATATATCCTGTTGTCAAAGAATAAGGGTAACTCAAATAAATTAAGAATAAAGTGAAGGTAAATAAGGATCATACCTGAGAATCCAAGTTAGGATCCTAAATCTTTAGTATTTACAATTGAGATAAGCAAAAGACAAACCCTAGTAAAAGGTTAGGATCAAGGATCCTTAAATATTTAGCTTTCGAAACATGAAATAGAGAATATAACTTGGGACTAAGCCAACTGCAAAAGGGAGAGTCAGTATCCGGGGACAAGCCTAACAATTCTGGAGACAAGCCCAATATACTGGGGACAAGCCCAAAAAACTGGGGGCAAGCTCAAAAAACTGGGGACAAGCCCAAAAAACTGGGGACAAGCCCAAAGGATCTTGTGTAAACTAGAGTATGGCCCTCACCGGCGACTATCCAAACTTAGTGACATGAAAATGCTAAAACCTTAGCTAACGTGAAAACGTTAGAAACCTTAGGAACGGATGTATGGTACGTCTACCATTATACTTAGGATCCCGAGTACAGCCAGTACAATGAAATTGTCAGCCCCTAAAGCAGGTACTGGTCTCATTGCCTTTAACTGCATCAGGATCATCGTGCGCTACTAGCGAAGGTAGTGGATACCTTAAACTGGGGACAAGCCCAAAAACTGGGGATAAACCCATAAAACTGGGGATAAACCCATAAAACTGGGGACAGGCCCATTTAACTTAGGAGATCTCTATGAATACGTGATCCTTTGTGAAGGATGTACCAACTTCTGCAAAACTTAGAACTTTAGTGAGGAAAGGATAAAGGATCAAGGATCCTTTCCCTTGTTATCAAACAAAGTAAAGGATTAAGTAAACTAGGATCAGATCATTACCAGAGTGAGGATCATATATCCTCTAAGGATCCTTCATGTATACCGGACGTGAAAATGATCAAGGATCCGTGATCCTTCTTACATGAAATACTTCTTCAAATGGACAGCATTCCAAGCTCTTGGTAGTGAATCACCTTCCATTGTTAATAAACGATATGCCCCCTTTCCTGCCTCAGGTTTAATAAGATAGGGGCCTTCCCACTTTAGTGCTAACTTGCCATCAGCATGATTTGTGGTATTATGGAATGCTTTCCTTAACACCATGTCACCAACTTGGAACTTTCTGATCCTGGCATTCTTGTTGTAGGCTCCAGCCATCCTTTGTTGATAGCTAGCCAATCTTATCCTTGCCAGATCCCTGAGTTCTTCTATGGTATCCAAGTCTTGAACCAAGTTTTCAGCATTTCCTTCAGGATCACGGATGCTTGTTCTAGCAGTAGGAACCACCATCTCTGTAGGGATCACTGATTCTGCTCCAAACACTAGAGAGAATGGAGTTTGGCCAGTGGCATTCTTGGGAGTTGTTCTATCAGCCCATAACACATAAGGTAGCTCTTCTGCCCATTTTCCTTTCTTGGATCCAAGTTTCTTCTTCAAGTTGTTGATGATGATCTTGTTGGATGATTCTGCTTGACCATTAGCTTGTGGGTGGACTGGTGTTGATGTTATCATCTTAATCCCCCAGCTGTCACAAAAGTTAGTAGTTATACTCCCAATAAATTGGGATCCATTATCACAAACAATTTCAGAAGGAATACCAAATCTGGTAATAATGTTTTTTTTTATAAAGGATATCACTTCTTTTTCTCTGACTTGAGCAAAGGCTTCAGCTTCTATCCACTTGGAAAAGTAATCAGTCATAGCAAGCATGAACACTTTTCCTCCAGGTGCCTTGGGAAGTTTACCAACTATGTCCATTCCCCATCTCATGAATGGCCAAGAAGAGGATATAGGATGCAGGAGCTCTGCTGGTTGATGAAGGATATTGCTATGTCTCTGACAAGCATCACATCTCTTGGCATAATCCACAGCATCCTTCTTCATAATAGGCCAATAGTATCCTGTCCTAAGGATCCTTGAGAACAGTGCTCTGCCCCCAGTATGGTTTCCGCAATCTCCTTCATGAAAATCCTTTAGGACTTCTTGAATTTCAGGATCCTCTATGCACCTTAGATATGGACCTGCAAGAGATCGTTTATATAACATGTTATTTAATATTGTAAATTGAGATACCTTGATTTTGAAAGCCCTGGGGTTTTCTCCTATAGGAATCTCTCCATGTTGTATATATCTCATAATTGGAAGGATCCGGGATCCTGAATGTGACTGTGCACCATCACTAGGTAAGATTACAGGATCCTCTACTATCTCCATAGCTGTATGATCCTCAATAGCAGGAGTCAAAATATGGATTATGGGGATTTTAATATCCTCTGGAATCTTCAATGATGATCCGAGGTTAGCAAATGCATTAGCTTCTGCATTTTCTTCTCTGGGTACCTGTGTCAAACTGAAGGAAACAAAAGAGTCTGCCAATTTCTTGACTATCTCTAAGTATTTGATTAGCTTTTCACCTTTAACAGCATAAGATCCATTAAAGTTATTAGTAATTAACAATGAATGTACATGTACCTCAAGATACCTGATCCTCATGTGCTTGGCAATTTGCAAACCAGCTATCAAGGCTTCATATTCAGCCTCATTATTAGTAGTTTGAAACTCACAAGCAATGGAGTGGGGTATTATGTCCCCCTGTGGCGATTTTAGTAGTATTCCAAGTCCAGTTCCCTTGATGTTTGAAGCCCCATCTGTGAAGAGTATCCAAGGATCCTTAGTCTCTTCAAGCTGTTGAACTTCTAACTCAGCTTCCCTTTGTAGATCACTAATGAAATCTACCACAAAGTTAGCAAAGGCTTGGGATTTAATGGCAGTTCTTTGCTCGTATCTTATATCATAAGCCATAAGCTTCACTGCCCACTTAGCCATCCTTCCTGACATTTCAGGTTTCCTGAGAACATTCTTAATTGGAAAGTTAGTTTTAACAATAATTGCATGTGTTTCAAAATAATGGCGTAATTTAGTTGATGCCATAATCAAAGCAAGGATAAGTTTTTCTAAATGTGAATACCTGGATTCAGCATCAAGCAAACTCTTACTTACATAATATACAGGGTGTTGTGTACCTTCATGATCCTTAACAAGGACCGCACTTACTACCTTTGAAGAGACTGCCAAATATAAGGATAATATATCCCCTTTTTCTGGTTTCATTAAGGCTGGAGCTGAGGATAGGTAATCCTTAAGGGCTTTGAGAGCATTCTCGTGCTTTTCAGTCCACTCAAATTTCTTGTTCTTTCTCAGAATGTCATAGAATTCCTTGCACTTCTCTGATGACTTCGAGATGAACCTGTTCAAGGCTGCAATCCTCCCTGTCAACCTTTGCACATCCTTGGCATTGGCAAGAGATTTAATATTCACAATTGCCTTGATTTGCTCTAGACTTGCTTCTATGCCTCTTTTTGTTACCATGTACCCTAGGAACTTGCCTACTTTTACACCAAAATGACACTTGGAAGGATTCAATTTCATATTGAATTTATCAAGGATATCGAATGCTTCCTCCAAATCTCTTAGGTGATCCTCAGCTCTCTTGGACTTAACCACCATGTCGTCTATATAGACTTCCATAGTGTGTCCTATTTGTTCCTTAAACATCATATTGACTAGCCTTTGATAGGTAGCACCTGCATTTCTTAGTCCAAATGGGATAGCAATATAACAATAGATACCAGTTGGGGTTATAAAGGTGGTATCCTCTTGATCAGATGGTTCCATCTGAATTTGCTGAAATCTAGATGAAGCCTCCATAAAAGTCAACAATTCATGACCCGCGGTAGCATCCACCATGGAGTCAATGTGGGGTAATGGGAAAGGATCCTTGGGACATGCCTTATTTAAATCAGTAAAATCGACACATACCCTCTGTTAGGGGAGGATTTTCTAACAATTAGTGATCCTCAATTACTGTCGGTATTAGGGATCCTTGATTCTGTTTGAATCAGTGATCCTTAGAGAGTATTGTAGGATCAGGATCCCGGATCATCGTAGTGATCCTTACACTAACAATAGTCTGCTTTGAATATGATGTTGTTTTGCAGGAGTACGTGCTTGGACTTGGTCTTGGCGATATTCCTGGAGCATATTCTCTTTTTATTCCGCACGTGCTTGGCTAATACGAACGTTGTGGAGGTGGTGGAAGACTTGCATGAAATGCAGATAGTTTGTTAGCTTAGATATTTTCCAAATTTATAAGGGGATAGCGAGCTAAATTAGAACACTTGGCTATTTTTGGCTTAACACACACACTCGTAACTGCTCTCATCAGCTCTCGACAGTTTGCTCATCAATTGCACACTTTTTTGCACATTACACTCTAGTGATCCTTGTAACTAGCTCGCTATCATCCAAAGTTGTAATAAATTTTCTGTTTAATCTGAGTTGGTGATCGGTAGTTTCCATCACCGGAGGTTTTTTATGCCGGAGATCAACTCTTGATCAAGGGCTTTTTCCTCGTATAAATCATTGTGTCACTTGTTCATTACATTTCTGAGTGATCCTTAATATTGTTCATTGATTCAAGCATCACACCTCACAACAGAAAGTTTGGTTGCATTATCATTGCTTGATTTTTAACCAAAACAGTTTGGCGCCCACCGTGGGGCAATTGGTGCTTCATTCCTAAGAAGATTCATATTTTTGTGGTCATTTCGGTTCGTTACAACCAAGCGGATGGCTTCTTCAACAAAGAACACATCAAGCTCTATGCCGACAATCAGTTCTTCACAAGGCGTTCCTCCTTTGCCTCCACCACCTTCTGGATCCCAGAAGAATGCTGAAAATGCTGCGAAGAGACAAACCCCCATTTTTCCAAAACCACCAACTTCTTCTGTTTCCTCTAATCCTACTACTAATGATCTTTTTACTCTGATTTTGCAGATGAGAGATCGCATGCAAGAGCAGGACAAAACCAATGAAAGGATCCTCCAGGAGATTGGTGATATCAAGAAACAGAAGAAATCAGTGGAGGATCACTCTCCTCTGATACCAAGGTCATTGAATTTTGACACTCCGATTGTAACTACTCTACAATCGGCAGTTCCGGGCATCCAGTATCAAAGCGGTCCATCAGAAAGGCGTTATGGAACAGCAACTATGAGTCAAGCATTTGGCTCTCGCTCCCAGCCTCAGGGATCCTTCGTCAGCTCAGGAGGATATTTGGGAATGCACACAGTCCAAGGATCCTCCCAAGTCCAAGGATCCTCCCAGGTCCAAGGATCCTTTATGGTTCCAGGATCCTTTCATGTTCAAGGATCCTCTCAGCTTCAAGGATCCTCTCAGCTTCAAGGATCCAACATCTTTCAGGATCAAGGATTCTTAAGAAGTATGCAGCCTCCAAGCTCAGATGTTCATCAAGGAGACTTCATACCAATGCAGACCATTGCTTCCTCTGGTCCTTCAATCATACCAGAGTCCCGTCAATACGGATTCACATCTGGAATTCCAAACACGAATCCTCTGGGAGGTAACACTTTTAATAATTCATATAACACTAACCATGGCTCTATGCAGGATACAGGTATCAATCAGGCTATGGCCAGGGAGTTACAGAAGCTTAAGGATATGATATCCAGCGTACCAGGAGTGGTTAAGCCCATTCCTGAAATTGCAGATGGTAGCCATAGGATATCTCACTTTGCACCACCTATTTGTGATGCTGAGATACCCAAGAGGTTCCAAATACCAACTATGAAGCTATATGATGGTTCAACGGATCCAGAGGAACATGTAGCTCAATACAGGGAGAGGATGGAGATCAATCCAATTCTTGAGAGGTTAAAAGAAGCATGTCTATGCAAGGGTTTCAGATCCACACTCACAGGATCTGCTCTTAAGTGGCTGCTAAGTCTTCCCCCTTACTCTATTACTTCATTTGCTAATCTAGTTAATTTGTTTAATAGTCAATTCTCTTGTAGTAGAAAATTTGAACGATTAACTAGTGATCTATATAGGGTAACACAAGGTCAAAATGAATCACTTAGAGATTACATCACTAAATTTAGTAAAGAATCCTTAGATATCCCTAACCTGGATATAGCTACGGCTGTAGAAGCCTTTAAAATGGGTTTGCTTAGGGATTCATTGTTCTATGATGATCTTGTTATGACCCCATGCAGGAATCTTGATGAAGTAAGAACCAGGGCCCTTAGGTTCATCCGCCTAGAGGATGACAAAAGGATCCAGGAGAGATTGACAGGATCCTCAAAACAGGAGAAGCAAGGATCCTACTTTAAGAATAACAAGTTCAAGTCCTACAACAAGTCTGACAACCAGAATGTGCATGCAGTAGAACAAGAAGAGGATGATGAGGATTATCCTCCCATTTCTGAATACTGTTTTTCTGTTGATAACAATGAACTAATCCTTGCAATGCAGAATCTAGGTGAGAAAGCTAGGTGGCCGAGAAAAAGTGATAAACCAGCTGCTACAAAAGATAAGTCCAAGTGGTGTGCATATCATGAGGATTTCGGGCATCTCACTGAAGAGTGTATTCCACTTAGAAAGGAAATTGGTTACTTGTTAAGCAAGGGGCATTTGAAAGAGCTTTTGGGACGAAAGAAGTCAAGGATCCAGGATCCTGAAAGGATCCCGGAAAAGGCTCCTGCTCCTCCAGCAGATGCACAAGTTATAAACTTTATATCCGGTGGATCAGACATTTGTGGTACTTCCTTTTCAGCAGCCAAAAGACATGCCAAGGAAACCAAGACGGATAATGGAGACAGACCCATCCGGACTTCCACTGTTACCAAGGATAAGATCATAACTTTTGATGAGGATGATCGTCTTGATGTTCAGGATCCTCATCATGATGGTCTTGTTATTACCCTGTTTATTTCTAATCATTTTGTTCGCAGGATCCTTATAGATGGAGGAAACTCTGTGAACATCATTCAGCTTGATGTCCTCAAGAAGATGAATATCCCGGAGTCCGATATTGTCCCAAGATCCTCAGTACTTGTGGGATTTAGCGGGGAAACCAAAAACACATTGGGGGACATCAAACTCCCTATCTATATTGAAGGACTCCATTCTTATCAAAAGTTTTGTGTTATAGATTGCTTATCTTGTTGTAATGTTATCCTTGGCAGGCCATGGATACATGACATGAAGGCAGTCCCATCTACCTATCATCAATGTGTAAAGCTTCCTAGTCCATGGGGAGTGGTGAAAATTGAGAGTGATCAACAAGAAGCTAAGAATTGCTATACCTCATCAATGAAGCCAGCCTCAAGACCTAGGGAGCAAAAGCAATTAAAGTATCCTTCAAGAGATGTCTTGGAGGCAAGAGAGCAGGATGTAAAAGAAATCCTCATGGATCCTCATGATCCTGAATCCATAGTCTTCATAGGATCAGGGATCCTTAGCAGCATTGAACAGGATCTAGTATCCTTCCTTAAAAGAAGAAAAACTACCTTTGCCTGGAAACATGAAGACATGACAGGTATATCTAAAGATATAATTACTCATAAACTTGGCATTGACAGGTCATTCAAGCCAATTCATCAAAAAAGAAGGAAGTTTGCACCTGAAAGGAATGCTATTATCCAGGAAGAGGTAGATAAACTACTTCGGGCAGGTATGATAAGAGAGGTCAAGTATCCAAGATGGTTAGCCAATGTGGTTGTTGTTCAAAAGAAAAATGGAAAGTGGAGGGTATGTGTCGATTTTACTGATTTAAACAAGGCATGTCCCAAGGATCCTTTCCCATTACCCCACATTGACTCCATGGTGGATGCTACCGTGGGTCATGAGTTGTTGACTTTTATGGATGCTTCATCTGGATTTCAACAAATTCAGATGGAACCATCTGATCAAGAGGATACAGCCTTTATGACCCCAACTGGTATATATTGTTATATTGCTATGCCATTTGGACTAAGGAATGCAGGTGCTACTTATCAAAGGCTAGTCAATATGATGTTCAAGGAACAAATTGGACACACTATGGAGGTTTATATAAATGACATGGTGGTTAAGTCCAAGAAAGCTGAGGATCAGCTTAAAGACTTGGAGGAAGCATTCAATATCCTTGATAAATTTAATATGAAACTAAATCCTTCCACGTGTCACTTTGGTGTTAAAGCAGGCAAATTCCTAGGCTATATGGTGACAAAGAGGGGCATTGAAGCAAGTCCAGAGCAAATTAAGGCTATTGTGAATATCAAATCTCCTGCCAATGCTAAGGATGTGCAAAGATTGACAGGCAGGATCGCAGCCTTGAACAAGTTCATATCCAAATCCTCAGAAAAGTGCAAGGAATTCTATGACATCCTGAGGAAGAACAAGAAATTTGAATGGACTGAGAAGCATGAAAGTGCCCTCAAAGCTCTTAAGGATTACCTATCCTCAGCCCCCGCCTTGATGAAACCAGAAAAGGGGGATATATTATCCTTATACCTAGCAGTATCCTCAAAAGCAGTAAGTGCGGTCCTTGTTGAGGATCACCAAGGTACACAACATCTTGTTTATTATGTAAGTAAGAGTTTACTTGATGCTGAATCCAGGTATTCACACTTAGAGAAACTTATCCTTGCATTAATTATGACATCTACTAAATTAAGACATTATTTTGAGACTCATGCCATTATTGTTAAGACTAATTTTCCAATTAAGAATGTTCTCAGGAAACCTGAAATGTCAGGAAGGATGGCTAACTGGGCAGTGAAGCTTAGTGCATATGATATAAGATATGAACCAAGGACTGCCATCAAATCCCAAGCCTTAGCTGACTTTGTGGCAGATTTCAGTAGTGACTTGCAAAAGGAAGCTGAGTTGGAAGTCCAACAGCTAGAAGAAACTAAGGATCCTTGGATACTCTTCACTGATGGTGCTTCTAATGTCAAAGGAACAGGGCTTGGAATACTACTAAAATCACCACAGGGGGACATAATACCCCACTCCATAGCTTGTGAATTTCAAACTACCAACAATGAGGCTGAATATGAAGCCTTAATAGCTGGTTTGCAAATTGCTAAGCACATAAGGATCAGGTATCTTGAGGTACATGTAGATTCATTATTAATCACTAATCACTTTAATGGATCCTATGCTGTTAAAGGTGAAAAGCTAATCAAATATTTAGAGATAGTCAAAGAATTGACACTCTCTTTTGTTTCCTTTAGTTTGACACAGGTACCAAGGGAAGAGAATGCAGAGGCTGATGCATTAGCCAATCTAGGATCATCCTTGAAGATCCCGGAGAATATCAAGATCCCTATTATCCACATCCTGACCCCTGCTATCAAGGATCGTGTAGCCATGGAGATAGGAGAGGATTCTGCAATCATCCCTAGTGATGATACTCAATCTCATTCAGGATCATGGATCCTCCCAATCATGAGATACATACAACATGGAGAGATTCCTACAGGAGAAAACCCCAGGGCTTTCAAAATCAAGGTATCTCAATTTACAATATTGAATAACATGTTGTATAAACGATCTCTTGCAGGTCCATATCTAAGATGCATTGAGGATCCTGAAATCCAAGAAGTCCTAAAGGATTTCCATGAAGGAGATTGTGGAAACCACACTGGGGGCAGAACATTGTGCTCAAGGATCCTGAGGACAAGATACTATTGGCCTACTATGAAGAAGGATGCTGTGGAATATGCCAAGAAATGTGATCCTTGTCAGAGACACAGTAATATCCTTCACCAACCAGCAGAACTTTTGCATCCTATATCCTCTTCTTGGCCATTTATGAGATGGGGAATGGATATAGTTGGTAAGCTTCCTAAAGCACCTGGTGGAAAAGTATTCATGCTTGCTATGACTGATTACTTCTCCAAGTGGATAGAGGCTGAAGCCTTTGCTCAAGTCAGAGAAAAGGAAGTGATATCCTTTATTAAGAGAAAGATTATTACTAGATTTGGTATCCCTTCTGAAATTGTTTGTGATAATGGATCCCAATTTATTAGGAGTAGAATTACTAACTTTTGTGACAGCTGGGGGATTAAGATGATAACATCAACACCAGTCCACCCATAAGCTAATGGTCAGGCAGAATCATCCAACAAGATCATCATCAACAATTTGAAGAAAAAGCTTGGATCCAAGAAAGGAAAGTGGGCAGAAGAACTACCTTATGTACTATGGGCTGATAGGACAACTCCCAAGAATGCCACTAGCCAAACTCCATTTTCTTTGGTATTTGGGGCAGAATCAGTGATCC
The DNA here is from genome assembly GCA_030545235.1 of Helianthus tuberosus. Classification (NCBI taxonomy): domain Eukaryota; kingdom Viridiplantae; phylum Streptophyta; class Magnoliopsida; order Asterales; family Asteraceae; genus Helianthus; species Helianthus tuberosus. The sequence continues at coordinate 142,396,751 of CM060402.1, read as the reverse complement.
CTACAGAGATGGTGGTTCCTACTGCAAGAACAAGCATTCGTGATCCTGAAGAAAATGCTGAAAACTTGGTTCAAGATTTGGATACTATAGAAGAACTCAGGGATTTGGCAAGGATAAGGATGGTCAGTTATCAACAAAGGATGGCTGGAGCTTACAACAAAAATGTCAGGATCAGGAAATTCCAAGTTGGTGATATGGTGTTAAGGAAAGCATTTCAGAATACCACCAATCCTACTGATGGAAAGTTGGCACCAAAGTGGGAAGGCCCTTACTTGATCGAAGCTGAGGCAGGAAAAGGGGCATATCGATTGCTAACAATGGAAGGTGATTTGCTACCAAGAGCTTGGAATGCTGTCCATTTGAAGAAATACTTCATGTAATAAGGATCCATGATCCTTACCTGACAAGTATCCTTGAAGGATCCTTACAGGACAGATGATCCTCATTTGGTAATATTCTAATCTTAAACTATTTCATTCTTTAATTATCTTATATAAGGATAAGGATCCTGCATCCTTTATCCTCCTTTCACTTGATTTTGAGTTTTGAAGGTTCAGGTATCCTTAATAAAGGATTGAGTATCCACAGAAGTATCCAGTTATTTAGGCTTGACCCCAGTTATTTGGGCTTGACCCCAGTTTGGGCCTGTCCCCAGTTTCGCCAGTAGCGCACGATGATCCTGGTACAGTTCATGGCAATGGGACCAGTACTCGCTTTAGGGGCTGACAATTTCATTGTACTGGCTGTATCCGGGATCCTACGTATAATGGTAGACGTACCATACATCCGTTCCTAAGGTTTCTAACGTTTTCACGTTAGCTAAGGTTTTGGCATTTTCATGTCACTAAGTTTGGATAGTCGCCAGTGAGGGCCATACTCCAGTTTACACACGATCCTTTGGGCTTGTCCCCAGTTATCCTTTAGGCTTGTCCCCAGTTATCCTTTGGGCTTGTCCCCAGTTATCCTTTGGGCTTGTCCCCAGTTATCCTTTGGGCTTGTCCCCAGTTATCCTTTAGGCTTGTCCCCAGTTATCCTTTGGGCTTGTCCCCAGTTATCCTTTGGGCTTGTCCCCAGTATATTGGGCTTGTCCCCAGAATTGTTGGGCTTGTCCCCAGTTACTAACTTTTATCTTATATTGGCTTAGTCCCAAGTTGTATCCTATTTCAGGTTTTCGAAGCTAAATGACCAAGGATCCTTGATCCTTACTGTTTTGGTCAAAAATTACCTAAGCAATTAAGTGATCAAATTAGTTAAGTGAGGTAGTGTGCTAAAATTATATGTGAAAAATGTGTTAACAAAATTAGATATGAAAACAGTTTCAGGATACGGCTCGGGATATAGAGCTGTATCTATGATCAAACAATGAGCAAAAATGTAAAGGTGGACACGTGATGTACGAGGAAAGCCCTTGATCAATCTAGATCGCCGGCATAAAACCTAGGGAGCTGACAATCGCAGCTGCCTTGTTCTTCTATTGCTTCAAATATCAGGATACAGTGCAGGATGTGGTGCGGATCGACTATGTGTTACAATGAAATTCGAATACAAGTGTAGTGATTGTAATGAGCTAGAGAGTGAAAGTGTTTGAGAGTGTTAGTGTGAAATTGCGTGCCTTAAACTGATCCGCCCCCATCTATTTATAGTAAAGATAATGTAACAAACTATCCTAAACTTCCGGGATCCATCGAATATTCCCACTCGAACGTTGAGGACCAAGTCTTTCGGGTTCAACGGCTTCCTCTTAACAAATACGCCCGAGTCTTGAGGAGAAGAAGTCTTGATGACCGTTAGTAACTTACAACCATTAACCTGCACGTGTTTAATTCACTCAACCTTAGGATATCGCCCAGAATGTTAGCAATATCCCCGTCCAGTATCCTGGTCACAAATAAACAATTAAAAGCGGGATATTAGTCAGGATATGTATACTCAGAAAATGACCCATAACAATTGTCCCCAAATATATCGGTTGGTATACCAATCCAACGGATATATTTCAAAAGTTTTATCCCATAACTCAAGGCATTTAAAACGAAGCGACGGTCGAGATCACATCGTAACTTCCAACGCGCTTTTTGCTCAATGGAGATCCACAATGCCCCTATATCTTCTCTTTTCTTGTTTGAAAAGCAGATATCTTCATCAGAACCTTCAGGTAATTCTCCATTTCTGATTTACTTTCTATCAATTTTCACCACTTTACTCGCAATGGATGCTGACACCTTCACCCAGCAGAATCTCCTTAAAAATCTCGAAAGGGAGATCTGTGCCTTTGACAACGCAGACATTGCAGCTTTGAGAGCCTCCGGCGCTTTCCCTAAGAACACGGTCTTTAGACCATTCGATCGGTCAATCCGATCGGATGTTTCTTCCACTGAATGGGTTTGTTTTCCAGCATATCCTTTTTCGCTAGGTTTTCGATACCCTTTCCCCGAATTCATGATGCAATTTTTTCGAACCACCGGCATCTCTTTTGCTCAAACCATGCCCATGGTTTGGATAGTACTAATTGTACTTAACCAAATCAAAAACCTCCATTGCTCCGACCTCCGCATCGAGGATTTGCCTATTGCTTATCGCCTCCGATCTCATGGCTCTAGCCGGTTCTTGCTCTTCTCGACCTCCAGCAAACCCCTGATTCTTAAAGCCACCAAAAACGAAGATGGATGGCAACGCAAATTTTTCTTTGTCAAACGAGACTCCATTGCTGAGGGTGCCAACCTTCCGGTGGAGTGGTTAACCACCGGTAGGGTCATAAATATTCTTATAAACCATACGATTTTTATCTTCTATTAATATCCTTCTTTTTGATCTTTATGCAGTGAACTTCAAGGAAGTCGCTCCCCCTACCGCTGAGTCAGAAGAAAGAATCAATACTGTTTACCGGTTACCTGCAATAGACAGGACTTTCACCACACACGTCCCGAGTTCCAGTCAATACTCATTATCTGAAATGTCTGGTAAGGATTACTTTCAAAATAATTAGTCAAAACAGTATAAAAATAAAATGAAGAGTAAAACTTTTCCCTTTATGCAGCACCGGCCAAGATCCCTGAAGTCTTTGACCTCGACGAATTGGACAGTTATTCTGATCAGATCCAGGTCAAGAAAGAACCTAGCCCCAAGACCACAGCCACCTCCAAACCCAGCAGTTCCAAAGCCATCATTATTCCCAAACCTTCACCGGCTACCAGGCCCCGGAGTTCAAGCTCCCGCAAAAGGAAAGAGCCTGATTCCCCTGTCATTTCTGACACATTTCCTTATGAGAAGCACGGGTTTATTGAAGCTAGCGGGTTTATGACTTCCTTTCTTAACCAGGTTAGTATTCTCACATCACATCCTGCGGCTTACATTATTTTCAAAGATTTATCAATATTAATACCTGTCCTCTTACCTTTGTAGGGTCTTGAGCGTTTGGTTCACCTATATCAAGAATCCTGCAAGCTTAACAAGACGCTTGAATCTAAGCTAAAGGAAGCAGAAATCACAATCTCCGACCAAGGCATTATCGCAGCCGCCAAATCTCGTCATTACGAGGAGAAATTCAAAGCTATGATCCAGGAACACCAAATTGCTCTCAACAAAGCTACCCTTCAAGCCCAGGCCGATCTTGAAGCCGCCCATGTACAACACGAAAGGGATATGGTCAGCTACCGAGAAAGCCTCAAAAGTTCCGTCATCATTTCTCTCCTCCAAGCCAGGTTGAAGATGGCCCATGAAGCCAAAACATTAGGTTTTGAATGCCCTACTTGGGATGTTGGTGCTTGGGAGACCAAGCTAAAGAACCTCGGCGGCACCTCTTCCAAATCAGCTGTCGAAGAATCTTCCAAAGCAGTTGAAAAAGCAACCGATGCTGAGAAGGATGCTGAGGCGGATCCCAAGACGGATGTTGCTGAAACCACTATGGACGAAGAAGGCACTACCCCCTAGAGCTTATTTCCTTTAAATCATTCGAACAATTTTATGCTTTTATGAACAATTTTTATTATCGAAACAATTTGATAGCCGAAGGTGGATGGGTCCTGGGTTTCAGGATGAAACCTTCGGTTATCAACCAGTATTGATTGTTTCAAGAATAATTTCATCTTTTTATTTTTCTTTCTATTGGTTTCCGTCTTCTTTAGTATAGATCTTAACTTTGCAAAAATCTTGTGTTGTTATCTTATGAAAATATCCTGATCAATATATTCAGCGATATAAAAACTTTTTTATTAGATAGAACCTTTAAACATTCCTTCAACTTTGTAGAAAGCTTTTTAAAGAGTGAAAAACAGTCCACTTTTCCAAAACCTGTTTTGATAATACTCAAATGATCAAAGTTTCAAACTAGTTGTAACTCCAAATATTTTGTTCAAATATCCTGAGAAGTATTTTGAGAATATATCAGGATATTTAACCTCTTACCAAGCATAGCATTGTCAAAGAGTTAAATGATGTTTTTCAAAGGAAAGATCATACCAGGGATAGGGTATAACCCTATTATCAAACCTGAATTCCTTTTGCGACTTGTTCCACTAAGATGTCCCCAGTCCGAGACGCTTAGCACAATTTTGATCTCTTGAGCTTCACACAATTGCTTCAGAAGGAATGTCCCCTGTGCATGACGTCCCCAAACATTCAAAAAATTATTGAACATTAGTTCCAACTGTACAAACAATTCTCGTGTCACAGGGGTAAAACCCAAAATACACCGGAGATAAATCCTTTACATCCTGGGGAAAATCCCAAATTTTCGTGCGCTACAGGCGGGAGTGTATAAACTCCAAGACTTAGAAAGGTGAAAACCTTTAAACCTTAGAGAGTATGAAAATACCCTTTCATGAGAGAGGGTGATCAATCCTCATATACCTTCAGGATTCAGGATATAGCCAACAGTAACGAAATTGTCAGCCACTTTTACATGAACTGGTCCCGCCACCTTGAACTATCCGTGAATAACTTGCGCTCCAGGCGGAGTGTTTAAACCCAATTCGGAAGAAAGGTGAATACCTTTAAACCTGTGAAGGGATCGGGATCCCTTATACGTTAGAGAGGGGGCCAATCCTCTAATCTTCCGAAGTATCTTGAGTAAGCATCCTGGGGCTATATCCTGGAGCATATACTGCAAAACATCTTTAAACTAAGGTGGGTGTTAGCTTGGCTAACACCCCTCCGATGCCTAAGTTAGTATTGGGTTTCAAAGAATAAATTAAACCAAAACATATTAAAAAGATAGAATCCATACCATCTTGAGTTAGAAATTAAATTCTAAACTCACTTGAAATAAAGCTTAAGGTGTATAGCATTCCAAGATCTCGGTAGCATATCCCCTTCCATATTCTTGAGTCTGTATGCTCCTTTTCCTGCTTCTGATTCAACTTCATATGGTCCTTCCCATTTTGGAGCTAACTTGCCATCGGCAGGATTAGTAGTATTCTGAAAAGCCTTTCTTAACACCCAATCTCCAACCTTAAATCTTCTGGTCCTAATATTCTTGTTATATGCTCTAGATATTCTTTGTTGATATGCTGCCATCCTTAGCCTTGCTGCATCCCTTCTTTCATCTATAGTATCCAAATCCTGACATAAGGCTTCAGGATTCTGTTCAGGATCCTGTAGGGTAGATCTTGCAGTAGGTATTGTCATTTCCGTTGGAATCATTGCTTCTGCTCCAAATACCAAGGAAAATGGGGTTTGGCCTGTTGCATTCTTCACCATTGTCCTATCAGCCCACAAAACAAAGGGTAATTCTTCTGCCCATCTTCCTTTTTTTGGCTCCAAGTCTCTTCTTTAAGTTATTGACAATTATCTTGTTTGAGGATTCTGCTTGTCCATTTGCTTGAGGATGTACCGGAGTAGATGTAATCATTTTGATTCCCCAACTCTTGCAAAAGTCAGTAGTTCTCTTGCTTATAAACTGAGAACCATTGTCACAGATTATCTCGGCTGGTACTCCGAATCTGGTCAGGATATTTCTCTTTATGAAGGATACTACTTCTTTGATCTCTAACTTGAACAAATGCTTCCGCTTCAACCCATTTGGAGAAATAATCCGTCATTGCCAACATGAAAACCTTTCCTCCTGGAGCTTTCGGGAGCTTTCCCACTATATCCATACCCCACTTCATAAACGGCCAAGGGGAAACAATAGGATACAGTGGTTCAGCAGGTTGATGTAATATGTTACTATGTCTTTGACATGCGTCACATTTTCGAGCATATTCTGCGGCATCTTTTCTCATTGTTGGCCAATAATATCCTGTCCTTAATACTTTTGAGAACAATGACCTGCCCCCAGTATGGTTACCACAATCCCCTTCATGTATATCCTGAAGTACTTCTTTGGCTTCAGGATCCTCCAAGCACCTCAAATATGGTCCTGCAAGAGATTTCTTGTATAAAACATTATTTATGATAGTGAATCGTGATACCTTCATCCTAAATGCCTTAGGATTTTCATTTCCGGGGATGTGTCCTTCTTTGAGATATCTCACAATTGGAGCCGTCCAGGATTTAGGATCCTGTTCAGGATATTCCGCTCCATGATCCCGAATACCCGCTACTTCTTTATCCTGAGGATTCGTTGCAGGATATAAGACATGCAATATTGGTATTTGGGTCCCTTCAGGTATCCTGATCGATGATCCCAAATTTGCTAAGGCATCCGCTTCAGCATTATCCTCCCTTGGTACCTGTTCAAGTGTAAAAACATCGAAATATCCTGCTAATTTTTTGAGAATATCGAGGTATTCGATTAATTTCTCACCCTTAACTGCATAGGATCCATTAAAATGGTTAGTAATTAACAAGGAGTCAACATATACTCGCAAATTCTTGATACTCATACTCTTAGCCAATTCTAATCCTGCAATTAAAGCTTCATATTCTGCCTCATTATTGGTAGCAGGAAATTCACACCTAATGGCCTGGGGTAATATGTCCCCCTGTGGCGATTTTAGTAGTATACCTAAACCTACACCTCTTATATTGGATGCACCATCAGTATACAACGTCCAGGATCCTGAAGATTCTACTAACTGCTGAACTTCTAGGTCTGCCTCGTCCTGAATGTCACTACTGAAATCAGCCACAAAGTCAGCTAAAGCCTGAGACTTTATGGCATTTCTAGGTTCATATACTAAATCATAAGCACTCAACTTTACCGACCACTTGGCCATCCTGCTTGACATCTCTGGTTTCCTAAGCACATTTTTGACAGGATAATTCGTTTTAACATGGATCCTATGTGTTTCAAAATAATGTCTAAGCTTAGTTGATGCCATAACTAGGGCCAATATTAGTTTCTCTAAGTGTGAATATCTAGTTTCAGCATCTAACAAACTTTTGCTAACATAATAAACAGGATATTGTTGACCTTCATGGTCTTTAATAAGAACAACACTTACAGCATTCCCTGATACAGCGAGGTATAGGGATAGTGGTTCACCATTCTCTGGCTTCATCAACAGAGGTGCAGTTGAGAGATATCGCTTCAAATCCTGCAAGGCTGCTTCATGCTTTGCTCCCCATTCGAACTTCTTATTCTTCTTGAGGATATCATAGAATTCCTTGCATTTTTCCGAGGATCTTGAGATAAATCTATTCAAAGCTGCTACTCGGCCTGTTAGCCGTTGTACTTCCTTCATATTCGATGGTGATTTTATATCCAGGATAGCTTTAATCTGCTCCGGGCTTGCCTCTATTCCCCTTTTTGTCACCATATATCCTAGAAACTTTCCTGCCCCCACTCCGAAATGGCACTTGGCAGGATTCAGCTTCATGTTATACCGATCCAGGATATCAAATGCTCCCTTGATATCCTGGAGGTGATCCTCAGCCTTTTTAGATTTCACCACCATATCGTCAATATATACCTCCATGGTGTCCCCCAGCTTATCTTTGAACATCATGTTCACTAATCTCTGATATGTTGCACCTGCATTTTTAAACCGAAAGGCATGGCAGTATAGCAATATATACCTGTTGGTGTCATGAAAGCAGTATCCTCCTGATCCGAAGGTTCCATTTGGATCTGCTGAAATCCTGAGGATGCGTCCATGAACGTTAACATTTCATGTCCAGCAGTAGCATCCACCATCGCATCGATGTGAGGGAGAAGAAATGGGTCTTTAGGACAAGCCTTGTTCAAGTCTGTGTAGTCTACACAGACTCTCCATTTCCCGTTCTTCTTCTGTACCACAACTACGTTTGCTAGCCATCTTGGAAATTTGACTTCTCTGATCATCCTGGACTTCAACAATCTTTCGACTTCTTCTTGGATGATTATATTCCGCTCAGGAGCAAACTTCCTTCTTTTTTGCTGAACAGGCTTGAATGACCTGTCAATTCCGAGCTTGTGAGTAATAATGTCTTTGGATATACCTGTCATATCCTCATGCCTCTATGCAAACGTTGACATCCTGCATTTCAAAAAGTTAGTTAACTGCTCTTCAATATCCTGAGGGATATTGGTTCCTACGAGCACCGAGATATGAGGATTATCCTGATCCAGGATAATTTTCTTCACATCCTGCTCCGAATCCTCCATGATATCCTGGGCCCGCGTCTTTAATTGCTATGCTGTACTAGGCTTAGCTGAGGGTTTCATTGAGGATGAGTAGCACTCCTTCGCCTCCTGCTGATCACTATCAACTTTGACGACCCCCCAAGGGGTTGGAATCTTGATGCATTGGTGATAAGTCGAAGGCACAGCCTTCATATCATGGATCCACAGTCTGCCTAGTATGATGTTATAGCAGGATAGGGAGTCCATTACACAGAAACGTTGTATCGAGTTGACCCCTTCAACATATACTGGTAACTTTATCTCCCCTACGGTATTCCAAGCTTCTCCACTGAAACCATCGAGCACGGTGGACTTAGAAGTAATGTCCATTGGAGATACGTTCATTCTCTTCAATGTTTCCAGCTGGACTATGTTGACGGAGCTACCATTATCCACTAATATCCTGCGTACAAAATGGTTAGCAACATATAACGTTATTACCAAAGCATCATGGTGAGGATCCTGAACAGTATCCCTGTCATCACTATCGAAAGTGATCACTTTATCAGTTGTGAGGGTAGTCATCCTGACTGGTTTGTCTCCCCTCTCACTCTTAGCTTCCTTTGCGTGTCTTTTTGCCGCTGAATACGAAGTTCCACAAATATCGGATCCTCCTGAAATAAAGTTAATTATCTCGGCATCGGCTGGAGGTGATGTTGCTCGTTCAGGATCCTTCACAGGATCCTGGCCCTTATTCTTCTTTCTTCCCAGCAACTCCTTCAGATATCCTTTGCTTAACAGGTAACTTATTTCCTTCCTTAAAGCAATGCAATCCTCGGTCATATGTCCGAAGTCTTCGTGAAAGGCACACCATTTGGATTTATCCTTCCAATCAGCTTTCTGCTGGTTCTTTCGAGGCCATCTAGCTTTGTCCCCTAAACCCTGCATAGCATACATTAACTCAGGTGTATTAACAGAAAAGCAGTATTCAGATAAGTCAGGATATTCTTCAGGATCCTCGTCTTCAACAGCATTCACTTTCTTGTTATCATTTCTGCCATATGGCTTGGAGCGATATGGCTTATATGAGGATTCTGATTTCCTGTTAGTTGATTCATAGGTTGAGGTAGAATTCATTCTCTCCTGCATCTTCTTGTCATCTTCCAAGCGGATATATCTTAAAGCCCTGTTACGAGCTTCGTCGAGATTCCTGCAGGGATTCATTACAAGATCCTGATAAAACTGAGAGTCCTTTTGTAATCCCATCTTAAAAGCTTGCACAGCTGTTGCAACATCAAGATGTGGGATGTCCAAGGATTCTCGACTGAATTTGTTCACATAATCCCTCAAGGATTCCTGAGGTCCTTGAGTTATCCTGTAAAGATCACTGGTTAGTTTCTCAAAACTTCGGCTGCAAGAGAACTGACTATTAAATAAATTAACCAAATGAGCAAACGAAGTAATTGAGTGAGGTGGAACATTCAACAGCCATTTCAAGGCTGATCCTGTCAAGGTAGAACCAAAGCCCTTGCACAAGCATGCCTCCTTGAGGTCTGGAGGGATAGGATTGATTTCCATCCTCTCCCTATACTGGGCAATATGCTCTTCAGGATCCGTAGTTCTGTCATAAAGCTTCATGTTGGGAGTCTGAAATCTTTTTGGGATTTCAGCATCATAGATAGGATGTGCAAAGCGAGATATCTTGTGGCTGTCTTGGGATACTTCCGGGATTGGCTGGATCACTCCAGGTACACTGGATATCATGTCCTTCAATCTCTGAAGCTCCCTAGTAAATGTCGACGTCATACCCGTCGGAGGATTTTGCACGTATCCTGAAGCATATCCTGAGCTCCTCATGGTTGACATCCTGACCGAGGAGGGTATTTCAGGAGTATGATTCTGAGGAAGGCTGGGCACGATATTCCCCCTGTTATCCTCAGTGTAAACTGCGGAACTGAAGTTCAAAGCCCTTGGATGTATGGGAGTGACAGTTTCTTCAGCGGGTCTACTCGAGCTAGCTTTTAAGAGTTGTATTTCCCTTAACAGCATTTGGTTAGTCTCCTGTTGTTGCCTCATTTGTTCCTGCACACTTCCAAATAAAGTCAAAATTTCATCGTTAGAGGCTAAAACGGGAGCAGATCCCTGGACACTCCGAGTAGGGATCACATCTTGAGGTTGTGAAGAAAACGGCATCCTTGGAGGAGGTGGTGGGAGCACCGAGCCAGTAGTAGCAGAGGTTGTAGTAGACATAGTGGAAGAGCTCATGTTTGATCTTGAGGCCATTGTAAACAATGTGGCAAAAAGTTTTGAAAATAAAAAACCGATTAACGATTTTGCAAAGATTTTTAGTAAAAGTAGCACCACTTGCCCCACGATGGGCGCCAAATTGTTTTGGTCAAAAATTACCTAAGCAATTAAGTGATCAAATTAGTTAAGTGAGGTAGTGTGCTAAAATTATATGTGAAAAATGTGTTAACAAAATTAGATATGAAAACAGTTTCAGGATACGGCTCGGGATATAGAGCTGTATCTATGATCAAACAATGAGCAAAAATGTAAAGGTGGACACGTGATGTACGAGGAAAGCCCTTGATCAATCTAGATCGCCGGCATAAAACCTCGGGAGCTGACAATCGCAGCTGCCTTGTTCTTCTATTGCTTCAAATATCAGGATACAGTGCAGGATGTGGTGCGGATCGACTGTGTGTTATAATGAAATTCGAATACAAGTGTAGTGATTGTAATGAGCTAGAGAGTGAAAGTGTTTGAGAGTGTTAGTGTGAAATTGCGTGCCTTAAACTGATCCGCCCCCATCTATTTATAGTAAAGATAATGTAACAAACTATCCTAAACTTTCGGGATCCATCGAATATTCCCACTCGAACGTTGAGGACCAAGTCTTTCGGGTTCAACGGCTTCCTCTTAACAAATACGCCCGAGTCTTGAGGAGAAGAAGTCTTGATGACCGTTAGTAACTTACAGCCATTAACCTGCACGTGTTTAATTCACTCAACCTTAGGATATCGCCCAGAATGTTAGCAATATCCCCGTCCAGTATCCTGGTCACAAATAAACAATTAAAAGCGGGATATTAGTCAGGATATGTATACTCAGAAAATGACCCATAACACTTACCTACTACTAAGGTTTGTCTTTTGGTTATCCTGATTATAAGTGTTAAAGGTTAGGATCCTAACTTGGATTCTCAGGTATGATCTTTAATTACTTTGATTTTATTAATCATTTACATAAGTGACCCTTATCCTTTGACAACTGAACTTATGATCCTTAAACTACACTACTTTTCAGAACTTGTTGACTACAGGATATGTGATCCTTGATCATATCCTAAACTTTTTGAGGATATCTATTAAATTTTTTCTCTTTACTTAATAAATTCAGACAAAATGTATATCACAACAATTGAAAAGTAAAGTATTCACAAGGATAACAACACGGGAAATAGCCAAAAAGTTAAGATTTTATTTATTCACAAAACGTTAAACCCTTCAAGGTTGTCAAAATTGCCAACCCACATTTCTACCAGCAAAACGTGGCCCGTCCACATGGGTTGGCAAAGGGTGTCCATTGTTAACGGGTCTTAAGAGTGCATGAAATAAAGACGGAAGGATAACGAGTGGCTTCATCCCCCAAACAGAGGATCCATCCACCACCTATTATCCTACCTATTGTCCAAGGATCCATGATCCTTAACCCTAAAAACTATTGTTCAAATACAACCCAAGATTGTTTCAAAACACCATAACCAAAATAAAACCACTACCAAATCCTAAAAAATGGGCTCCGGCCACGTCTAGAAATATCCATCATCGCCCATTTCAGCAGCCTACACTTTTGCTGCATCACCATCACCTTCACCAGCTCCTCCAGCTCCAGCATCACCCGCATGATCCTTAACCCCACTGCTGCCAGCCTCGATTGCTAGGACTTCACCAGCCTCTTCTTCGTCATCCAGCTCAGCTAACCTAGCCGTCCAGCCATCTATGTCCCAGTTGCTCTTGTCAAAGTCAGGATCCTGAGCTTCTTGGGCCATCTGCAACTTGGTCTTGTACATAGCAATGGCAACAGAGACTTTAGCATCATTGGTGATCTCAGCCTTCTCTTGATCAGCAGTGATATGAGCCAGGACAAGTTCCCTCTTCACCAGATTGACATCGTTTTCCAGGGAGGCAATCTTCTTATCCTTGGCCAACATGATCTTTTGGAGGTCCACGCACTTTTGCTCAACCTCTTCAATACTTCCTACGTAATCTTGGATTTCAGCAAATTTCTGCAAAAGAAAGGATACAATTCAGGATCCTTTACCCTCAGAATGGAAGGATCATGTACAAGAATCACATTTAAGGATCAGTTATTCTTACCTCAGCAACGTATTCCTCAAACTGATGCTGGATCAGAGGCAGACCTTCTAGGTTATCAGCAGTCTTCCTTTTCTTTCCACCCCTTCCCTTAGAAGTGGTTGCCTTGGGGATTGTGACGGATGGACTAGCAGCAGGCTTCTTCTTTGAGGATCGGACAACATCGAGGTCAGTGACACTGAAACGGGTAGCAGACTTTGATGATTTTCCAGCACCTACACATCCAAAACAGATAAGTATCCTTATTTCATTTTAATTTAAACATTTAGTTATGCACAAAATGGGATACTTACTTGACATCGTAACAGAACCTGAGGATACTTCTTGAGAATCCTGGGTATTTGCTTGAAATGATCTTATTGCAGGATCAAGCCTCCGGAAAGCAGCAAGCCTTTCCTTCGTTGCAGGTGTTGTAATAAGGTGTGAAACAGTAATAGCTGCAAAATAGAAACAAAAGGATGTTAGTGATCCTCAGGAGAAACAAGGTCATCCTGTGATCCTTCTCAGAATCCTCTATCCTACCATGCGTGGTCCATTTTCTAGGCAGATCCTTTCCATCAGGGATAGAATCCTTCTGACAAAGAAGAATCGCCGTTTCCAGTTGGTGTCATTCTTAGTGGCTTTGAAGATGGGGTGTTCTTCACCGGGTTTATGTTTGAGTAGATATCGATGAGATCCATGGCTCACAAGGTCGTACATTTATGCTAACTCCGACATTCCCAGATCAATACCTTCATGCTCAATGATTCTTTCAAGGGTATACAAGACCCTCCATATCATTGGCATTGCTTTGATGTAGGAAATGCCGGTGAGAGAGAAGAAAGATTAGGTGAAATCAGGAAAAGGATACGAGTATCCTATCGTAAATGGGGTGACCAAAAAAGCTACCCAGGTTTCAGAAACAAAGTCGCTTAGGCTGGTGGGGTCAAAGGCTTTAAAAACGGTGTCCGCCGGAAAACAATGGCGGATCCTGTCTATCTGCGGATTAGTAAAACAGCATCTTTCTTTCGCAGAGCTTTCGATGATTACTTGGGTCTTCAAGGGACTGTCCTTCTTGTGATCCTTGGCCGGTGAAGATCTTAGCATCATCTTGCTCATGATGATGGTGAAGAAGAAGAAACGGAAGAAGAATGTGAAGAGAGAAAGGAAAGAGAAGTACCTGATCAGATATTCGAATGAGGATTTAAAGGATGAAACGCACGAATTTAAATGCCTCCTAAACCTTATCTCTAACTTCAATTTATAATCATGATCTTGCAGGATAGTCACTTCAATGACGTCACGATGGCAACGGCTAGTCAGAAAATAACGGCTATATATCCGTTGGTTTGTTACGGATAAGAACGAGAAAATATAACTCGTTTATTTACATATTACTCCTTATATTTTGGGGGCAATTGTTAGGGGAGGATTTTCTAACAATTAGTGATCCTCAATTACTGTCGGTATTAGGGATCCTTGATTCTGTTTGAATCAGTGATCCTTAGAGAGTATTGTAGGATCAGGATCCAGGATCATCGTAGTGATCCTTACACTAACAATTGTCTGCTTTGAATATGATGTTGTTTTGCAGGAGTACGTGCTTGGACTTGGTCTTGGCGATATTCCTGGAGCATATTCTCTTTTTATTCCGCACGTGCTTGGCTAATACGAACGTTGTGGAGGTCGTGGAAGACTTGCATGAAATGCGGATAGTTTGTTAGCTTAGATATTTTCCAAATTTATAAGGGGATAGCGAGCTAAATTAGAACACTTGTCTATTTTTGGCTTAACACACACACTCGTAACTGCTCTCATCAGCTCTCGACAGTTTGCTCATCAATTGCACACTTTTTTGCACATTACACTCTAGTGATCCTTGTAACTAGCTCGCTATCATCCAAAGTTGTAATACATTTTCTGTTTAATCTGAGTTGGTGATCGGTAGTTTCCATCACCCGAGGTTTTTTATGCCAGAGATCAACTCTTGATCAAGGGCTTTTTCCTCGTATAAATCATTGTGTCACTTGTTCATTACATTTCTGAGTGATCCTTAATATTGTTCATTGATTCAAGCATCACACCTCACAACAGAAAGTTTGGTTGCATTATCATTGCTTGATTTTTAACCAAAACACCCTCCACTTTCCGTTTTTCTTTTGGACAACAACCACATTGGCCAACCACCTTGGATACTTAACCTCTCTTATCATACCTGCTCTGAGTAGCTTATCTACCTTCTCCTGGATAATGGCATTCCTTTCAGGTGCAAACTTTCTCCTCTTTTGGTGTATAGGTTTGAACGACCTGTCAATGCCAAGCTTATGAGTAATAATATCTTTAGAGATACATGTCATGTCTTCATGCTTCCAGGCAAAGGTAGTTTTCCTTTTCTTTAGGAAGGATACTAGATCCTGTTCAATACTGCTGAGGATCCTGGATCCTTTGAAGACCTTGGATTCAGGATCCTGAGGATCCATCAGGATATCCTTCATATCTTGTTCTCTCGCCTCCAGGACATCTCTTGGAGGATGCTTTAATTGCTATTGCTCCCTGGGTCTTGAGGGCGGCTTCATGGATGAAGTATAGCAATTCTTAGCTTCTTGTTGGTCACTTTCAATCTTCACCACCCCCCATGGAGTTGGGAGTTTCACACATTGATGGTATGTAGACGGGACTGCCTTCATGTCATGTATCCATGGCCTGCCAAGGATAACATTACAATAGGATAAGCAATCTATAACACAAAATTTTTGAAAAGAATTGACTCCCTCAATGTAAATGGGAAGCTTAATGTCCCCCAATGTGTTTTTGGTTTCTCCACTGAATCCCACTAGAACTGATGATCTTAGGATAATATCTGATTCGGGGATGTTCATCTTCTTGAGGACATCAAGTTGAATGATGTTTACTGAGCTTCCTCCATCTATGAGAATCCTGCGAAACAAATGATTAGATATAAACAAAGTAATAATAAGACCATCATGATAAGGATCCTCAATGTCTACACGATCATCCTCATCAAAGGTTATAACTTTCTCCTGTGTAAGGATCGAGGTTCGAATGGGTCTATCCCCATTATCCATCTTGGTCTCTTTGGCATGCCTCTTGGCTGCTGAAAAGGAAGTGCCACATATGTCTGATCCACCAGATATGAAGTTGATAATTTGTGCATCAGTAGGAGGAGCAGGAGCTCTTTCCGGAACTTTTTCAAGATCCTGGATCCTTGACTTTTTTCTTTCCAACAGCTCCTTCAAATGCCCTTTGCTTAACAAGTAACCAATCTCTTTTCTGAGTGCAATGCATTCCTCAGTGAGATGACCGAAATCTTCATGATATGCACGCCATTTGGATTTGTCTTCTGTTGCAGCTGGCTTATCACTCTTTCTGGGCCATCTTGCTTTTTCACCTAGGTTCTGCATCGCAAGGATTAGTTCATTATTATCAACAGAAAAGCAATACTCAGAAATAGGAGGATAGTCCTCATCATCCTCTTCCTGTTCTATTGCATGCACGTTCTGGTTATCAGACTTGTTGTAGGATTTGAACTTGTTGTTTTTGAAGTAGGATCCTTGTTTTTCCTGCTTTGAGGATCCTGCCAGTCTTTCTTGGATCCTTTTATCATCCTCTAGTCGGATGAATCTAAGGGCCCTGGTTCTTATTTCATCGAGATTCCTGCAGGGGGTCATGACAAGATCATCATAGAATAATGAATCCCTAAGTAAACCCATTTTGAAGGCTTCTACAGCCGTTGCAATATCCAAATTAGGAATATCTAAGGATTCTTTGCTGAATTTAGTGATATAATCTCTAAGTGATTCATTTTGACCTTGTGTTACCCTATATAGATCACTAGTTAGACGTTCAAATTTTCTACTGCATGAGAATTGGCTATTAAACAAGTTAACTAGATTGGCAAATGAAGTAATAGAGTAAGGGGGAAGACTTAGCAGCCATTTAAGAGTTGATCCTGTCAGTGTGGATCCGAAACCCTTGCATAGACATGCTTCTTTTAACCTCTCAGGAATGGGGTTGATCTCCATCCTTTGTCTGTACTGAGCTACATGCTCTTCTGGATCCGTTGAGCCATCATATAGCTTCATGGTTGGTATTTGAAACCTCTTCGGTATCTCTGCATCACAAATGGGTGGTGCAAAATCAACCAAGTGAAGTGTGGGACGGATTGTCATCCGATCGGATGACCTTCCGGACAGATGTTCATCCGGACGGATGGCCATTCGCTTGGAGGTCACTCGTTTGGGATGGATGTGTTTGTGTATTATGGAACTTTGAAATTTTCGTTGTAGCATTTGAAAATACTTGGAATGTCTCTATCCTTCAGGTCGTCCGGTCGGACGGTCATCCGGACAGATGGCCGTCCGCTCGAATGGCAACCCGAGTGGAAACTTTATCCTTTTGAACTTTTGAAATTGTTTTAAGTGCTTAACAACACAAGTCTCTGGGACGGATAGCAATTCAGTCGGATGGCTATCCGATCGGTTGGCCGTTCGTCCGGGTGACTTGTTCGAGTTGAAAAGTTTTGTAAAATCAACCATGTTTAGAAAGTCTAGCGTTTGAACCGAGATGATATGATAACGTGTTAAACAACGGAAACCCCCATCAAGCCCAAGTCACCCGATCGGATGGGAACCACCCCGTCCGAACAGTAACTGTTCTTGACGGTGTTTCATAATCAACCCGTTAAGTCGGTCATCTCTTTGATAGAAACCCATTCTCAGACCGCCATTCCACTAGTGAACAAGTAGGAGGCCTGAATGAGCTCAGATTCTATCGGTTTTATGTGAAAAGTTGAGAATGTTGAAGAAAAGTTTAAAACACTTGGATTATGTTTTGATTTAGGAGAAATCAGTGTTTAAACATTGTAGAAATCACTTAGATCTGAGTTGTTCTTGGTGTAATGAGGTAACACTTTGAGGTTCATGAGAATCCATGACGACATCACCCTAGAACAGCCCAAATCAGCCGATTCCATGGTGAAAAGTTAAGATTTGTTGGTGAAAATGATGAATGAGTGTGTGTAGATCAAAGAAGTACAAGATTCGGAGTAGAAACTAACAAGAATCGCGAGGAATCGAGGGAAAATAGGGCTGGAACGTGTTGGTCGGAGGAGGAGCTGTCACATCAATGATTGTTGATGTGACAGGTGCTATTTATAGGCAAAGAGAGCAGAAAGGCGGTGTAGATGATGGATCGAAGGGTAGTTCGATCGGATGGCCATACGATCGGATGGTCATCTGGACGAATGACCATTCGATCGAATGCTCATTCGATCGGATGGGTTGTGCGTGTTAGTTTTTGACTTTTCGTTTCGAGCGTTGAGCGTTGCGAGTAAGCGATGCGATAGTATTTCACATTAATTACCCATATAACCTAACTAACAGTCATAAACCTAAACATACCCATTCTGCGTTTTACGTTGCGATGAGATTGCGTTGTGATAGAGTTGCGATTGCGTTTACGATTAACATCCCAAAACAAAAATAAACATGCACAAGTAACACATAATAGCACACACACGTAAAACAATATCCATAACCTGTAATTCGAGTTGCGATGCGATAACGGTGAGATAGCGATACTGCGATTATTAGCATTTACTCCACATAATACAACTAAAGTAACATAACTTAGAGTATGGATTACAAGTCAAGGAGTACAATCAATGATTAAGCAAGGAGTGACAGATTTCATTTAGCAATCTTTTCTTCATTTGACTTTGACTTTCCAAAAGTCGGGTTGTTACAATTTACACATGTAATTAATTATATATAATTGAGTTTAACTAGTTAGATATTATTTGTCTTTTTAAATGGCGAGGGTTTCTGTTTGGTAATTGTCAAAAATAGAGTTTTTTTTTTTTTTTTTCTAAAATAGAGTTGTTGAAAAAATATTTACCAAAATGGTGTTGTTTCAAAAATATTTACCAAAATATTTTTTTAATTAATATCAAAAGAAAATCTAACTATAGACTATAGAGTTTCTCACTCCTAATATTATTTAAGCTTTAGTTTATCATTAAATAATTATTGGTATTAATATTTTTTTTGTAAAAAAAGAGCATTGTTAACGACAAATATTTTTGGCATCATCGTTCCAAATAAATTACTGTTACGATTATTGTGAACTCAAAAATAAATTTTGCCATCATCGTTCCAAATAAAATTACCATTGAACTCAAAAATAAATATTTAATTATCAACGTTGTTTTTCTAGTGTATATAAAAAATGATAAACAATAAATAAATAGATAATAAATAATATATATGTTATAGTTAAATCTATACATGTTTTTTATAAAAGTATAAAAGTTGTATATTTTGAATAACTGAGTCGGTTCATAATTTACAGATTCATATTCGATTAAAAAACAGAATTCTGAATCTCTTTGGATAATCAACCCATTATAGTTCTTTATTCTTTTTTTTACGAACTCATTAAGTTTTTTCAATTATATATATATGAGTGAATTGCAAGTTTTGTCCTTTATCTTTAGGCCATTTTGCAAGTTTTGTCCTTTATGTTTAAAGTTGACGAGTTTTGTCCTTTATGTTTGAAAATCAAGCACGTTTTGTCCTTTGGGGCAAAACGTGCCTGATTTTTAAGGACAAAACGTGCTTGATTCTTTAAACATAAAAGACAAAACGTGCTTGATTTTTAAACATAAAGGACAAAACGTGCTTGATTTTTAAGGCCCAAAGGGTAAAACGTGCTTGATTTCAAACATAAAGGACAAAACTCGTCAACTTTAAACATAAAGGACAAAACTTGCAAAATGACCTGAAGATAAAGAACAAAACTTGCAATTCACTCTATATATATATATATATATAAATATAGGGAGAAGATCATGCGAGAACCACCTCTTATTGCGAGAACCGCGAGAACCAATGTGAACACAACAAAAAATGCCTAAAAATCACACAATTTTTTTTTTAATATTTTTATATAAAAATCGCTACTTTTCGAAGCAAAAAAAAAATTAAATTTTTTTTTAAAAAAAAATAAAAAAAATTTTTGGCCACTAAAAGTAGTGATTTGAGCATAAAAAATATTAAAAAAAAAATTTTTAGATTTTTTTAGATTTTTTAAGGTTTTTTGTGGGTTTAGTTTTTAGCATTTTAGCTTGGGGGGGGGGGGGGTTTAGGTTTTTTTTGGGGGGGAGGGGGGGTTAGGTTTTTTTTTAGGTTTTTTGGGGGTTTTAGTTTTTAGCATTTAGCTTGGTGGGGGGGGGGGGGGTTAGGTTTTTTTTTTTTGGGGGGGGGGGGGGGTGGGGGGTTTAGGTTTGGGGGGGGGGGGTGGGGGTTAGGTTTTTTTAAGGTTTTTTTTAGCTATTTTAGGTTGTGTTCAAATCGGTTCTCGCGGTTCTCGCAATAAATGGAGTTCTCGCATGAGCCCCTCTCTATAAATATATATATATATATATATATATAGTGTGAGGTTCATTGGGGAACAGTGGGGAACCGACTCAAACGAACTCCGATTGGACTCATTCCAGCGGCGTTGGAACCGTCTCGTCGAACCCTAACTAGGATCTCTTAACCCTAAACCCTAAATCATAACTCCTAAACCATATATATATATATATATATATATATATATATATATAGGGTAGGGATCAAGAGTGAACAATGTTAATTTTGTGAACAAAAACGAACAGATCCTGGCCATTGGATGAGGAGATCTTGATTTTAGGATTTTAATGATTTTTTAATTAATAAAAACAAAAAAAAAACTGATTTACTATAACTGCATAAGGGCACAATCGTCATTAATAGTTCTCAAAATCCATTGAAACCCGCGCAAGTTCTAATAACCAGTTTACAATCGTAGAATTTTGAAACCCATAATAATAGCCTATCAGTTATAGCTTCTTAGCTTCATCAAATCATCTACATATCAAAATTCTCTCTCTTCATTACCCAGAAGACGAATACACTGCATCTTCTTCGATCTCCCTCTTTCAACGGCAATTTCTGCAAGTATTATATCAAGGTATCATTGAATAGTGTATTATTTCTAGAAATCATTGTGTATACTAGGGCGATTCAAACTTCAGGCGACTAATCGAAGGTATTAAGCTTAGTTTTGGTCTTTTTTTCCTCTTGTTTTCTATCTGCATGTGTAGATTATAGTGTTCTTACCCATTTGTGCTTGTAAAAGCTAGGGTTTTAGTTGATTGTTCATTAAAAGATGCTTTTGGGTCAATAAAGTTCTTTTTAGATGCTGAAATTTTGTTAATTTGTGGGTTTGTGGTTAATTTGTTCTTATTTTTTGAAGGGGATGTGTATAGTAGTTGATTTGTTCAGATTATTAGGAGAGGATGAGTTTATGCTAGGGCTTATACACATATGTATACTCTGTTTGTGGGTTTAATTGATTATATACTTTACTATGTTTTTTGGGTTTATTCGATTATACACATATGTATACTCTGTTTTTTTGGATTTATTCGATTATACACATATGTATACTCGGTATTATGGGTTTAGTCGATTATACACATATGTATACTCTGTTTTTAGGTTTATTTGATTATACACATATGTATTATGTTTTGTTTTTCTTATGTGTATAAACACCTTAACTGTTATGCTAATACACATGTGTATGTGATGGAAATACACATGTGTTTAAATATTGAGTAGACTTAATAGTACATATATCTTGGTATATGTCATCGTTGACGTTGTCAAAGTGTGCAAAAACCACTAGAAACTGTGTGACAAACAATCGTGGTTCTGAGGACCCTTAACCTTCCTAGTGGTACGTATTACTAAAACCTTTTATTTCCGTAGCTATTAGTTATAATAGTAGCCATGAGTTATATCCATTGATGTAATGCGGACAGAAACTTTGATTTTGTACAGTTAATCAATAACGAGGCTTAGCGGTAACGTTGCAATGCAAACGAGGCATGCACCCACAACAAATACACATGTGTATTTCTCCGTAATACATATGTGTATCTAATATAACCATATACCCACACATGCTTCTTTATTGTTGTTTCATAGGCACCACTTATTACCATTGCTGACATATACCACTTTATTACTGTTTTGTAGTTGCTATATCTAGACGGAACAAGTTGTAATGGTTTAGATGTTGAAAGAACCGAGCCACCAATTTGTTACTGGAACACAGAAAGGATGAGTCTGAGACAACAAATGGAGATTAAGAATGGAGGATTAGGGTCTGTTGCTGTCAAAGATCTGTTTGACGACCAAAATGAATATGATACTGAAAGTGAGGATGCGGTGAAATTGATAACATCGGTGGCGAACAAACATCGCAAACGTATTTTAGAAGAAGCCTACCAATTTGACGGCATCAACAGAAAGAAATAGATCAAAAGAATGCTACTGGATTGTATGTCATGTAGTTTAATTATGCTGGTGTTCAAACAATAACTTTACTTTTGTTTCGCTCGTTTTGCTCAACAGACTCCTTACTATGCTTAGTTTCGCTTGGTAATAATCATGTTATGTGGACCTATCATGTATGGGATAACGTTTACCGTCAGCGTAATGTTCGTTTTCTGTATATATAGTTGTTGGTTGTACGGTCGCGCGGATGTGCATTGTTGAAATTGCAAGATAGTACAGCTCGTTCAAAGTCTGATTAATTAGAATCTTATTTCGTACACGTGTGCAACCCAAAAAATTGTAGGTACTGATAGTAATACAAAAACCAAATACACATGAGTTACGGTAGAAATAATAACCTACCGAACAAATAATCAACGAAAATATATATGGTTTGTCAATTGTCATGGAGTATCGAATTGCACATTTGTATTCATATAATTTCAATTGGATCTCAGTTTTTTTTAAAAAGCTCGTTGTAGTGATGAACGTTTTATCAATAGCCCACCCCGACCCGGTAACGAATCGAACCGACCCGATAACCGGATATCATGTAGATTATTACCCGAAATAATACCTAACATAAACGGGTCAGTTCCGACCCATTTTACACTCGGTTTTGGTTACCTATTAGGTCACTACCCGAACCTAAATCTAATTGAAATCTTCAACTCCAGTAAAGGGTGTTTTGACCTCCAGCATTTGTTGAATACCATCCAGCATCATTTTTTTGGAACACATAAATTAAAGTATTGCATCTGTTTAATGGAAAAGTGCAATGTTTGATGATCAAACTGTCAACTATGCTTGTAAATCTCATATACACAAGCTATACATTGTTGTTTAAGACTTTAGGTTATCGTATGATGTTGGGATTCGACCCAATATAGTTAGTAAGCTATGTGTTTTTCGGTCCAGGCTGTGTAATTCGGTTCTTCATAATTCCCGACACCGAACCGACCCAATACCAAAATGACTACAGTAATAAGAACCGAACAAATACCTGAATTACTGTATTAGGGTCGGGTTCGGGTACTATTCGCTTCGATTATCGGGTATTTTCAGGTCGGGTCTCCTATTGGTCACCCCCGGCTTCTGGACTGCTGCTGGTTGGTTCTTTCTAGGCTGTTTTGACATTTTCGTTGGGTATGTTAGGCGCCAAGTTGGAGCATAAACTTATCAGGCGTATTCCGCCATAAATCGGTGAAGGTGAAACTGGCTTTAGGTTCATACAAAACCTGGCTAGATCGACACATGCTAAATTTTTTTAAAACTTAAAACTAGGATGACAAAAAAGTATACCCTGCTGATTTCTTAGCTAATCCGTAGCGTTTATAAGAATCATTTACACAAGGCATCTGAAAAATGTAGCTATTGCTAGCAACACAAACAACACATACACATGTACACCTCTAAAAAATGCTGTCCTACTGGGCTCCAAATACACATCTGTAGGTGTACCATTATAACCTATTGGACTACATGTTAATGTAACTTATAGCATATATCGCAAGTCAATATAGTCCACGTGAATGTCGTCTATAAAAAAGGCATGGATAAAGGATAAAACTTAAAAAAAGTCAAATACTTCACTTGTATGTGTTAAACACATATGCAAACAAACTACAAAAACAAGTAATCTAAAACATCAACCAATAGAATGTCTAGAAAAAAACCGAATGTTGATAAGCTATACGTAAACTATTCTTCACTTACAAAATCTCGGACCTAGACTCTTCGGTTTCATCATCATCGTAATCTAAAAAAGCGAATGTTGATTATCTCCTGCTCGTTCAGAGCTCTGAGCAATTAACATCTTGGCTGCAACCTCTGGCTAATCGTTCATATCTATAAAAAAGGTACCCTCTGTCGTAAGTTACAAATCTTAAATGTTTTCAAAACAAAACAAACCATAATACAACTATCTATTAAACTTACAACGACACTGGACACTGAATTGTATAAACAGTTGTTTCAAAATTATACCTTAAAGATGACCTGGTGCTCGTTCAGTGCTTCGAGGAATTAACAAATTGGTTGCAACATCAGGCTGACGGTTCGTATCTGTCACAAATTATACATCTTAATAATCATAAAAGCTAAACAAAACATAACACATGTATGTATTTGAAATCTTTGAAATCCTGTTAATCAAAAGTTATGGCTTAGATTGCTGGGACAAATAAACAGACTTACGAGTGACACTGGATACAAACTTGTATACACAATTGTTTTAAGATTATACCTTGCTGTTGTTGTCCTGTTCGTTCAGAGTTCTGATACATTAACAAATTCGCAGAAGCAACATGCTGATCGTTCGTTTGTGTCATAATTAGTAAATCTTCAGTGGAACAAATTCGCTGCTCAATTGCTTGTTGATGATCTGAAGAACCAAGTGAATGATGGTTGATGATTTGTAGAACGAACTGGAAGATATGGAGTATTGACGCAGTTTTTTTTGTTGATGGATTGAATTTGAATTTGATCGACATATTGGAGCGTGGGTGGTTATGATCTGATAACTGCCAGAAAGTAATTAAAAATAAAATTATATATAAAACTATAAATGTTAAAAGACGATCCTACCCTTGTGTATTAGTTAAGAAGATCTATGGCCAGGATTTGTTCGTTTTGTTCATCAATTGGGAAGTGTTCACAAATGAACCTAACCCTATATATATATATATATAGTGTAAGTATATGGAGAAAACCAATTTTATTGAGAAAACTTAGCAAACTAGAATATGTGGACCACATTCATCCACATCACCTCATTCAAACCCATGCTTTAAGGGTATTTTGGTCTTTTTGTTCTTTTCTTTGAAGAATGTGCTTTCTACTTTTCACCAACCAACACATTTCCCCACCATCCCCACTCGATACCCATCATCCATCATCTTTTTCAAACCATCATCATCCATTCTCTCTCTTCTGTACATTCACCATCAAACCATCTTCATCCATTCTCTCATCCTCTCTCTCTCTCTCTCTCTCTCTCTCTTCATGTTTCAATATAAACACCAAGAACACACACACAAGTGTGTGTGAGAGAAGCAAGCCTGAATCGTTATTGTTAAAGAAAGAGAAACACCAAAAACACACACACAAGCGTGTGAGAGAAAGAGAAACAAGATTCTCCATCGTGTTCATGAAGAACACCAAGAACACACACACAAGTGTGTGAGAGAGAAGCAGGCTGAAATCGTTTGGTTGCATGAGTTTCTAGAGAGGGAAAGTTATTGGAACACCAAGACCAAAAACACACACAAGTGTGTGAGTGAGAAGCAGGTCAGAAATCATTTGGTTCATGGGTTTTAGAGAGAGAAAGTTGTTAGAACACCAAGAACATACACAATTGTGTGAGAGAGAAGCAGGTCACAAATCGTTTGGTTACATGGGTTTTGGTTGAGAGAAAAACTTGATAGAACACAAAGAACATACTCACAAGTATGACATGGACTGGTTCCATGTCTTAATGTTATTTATTTGGTAAAAGTTGAATGATTTTGTGTGTGTATTAGTAAAATAGATTTGATAGTTTGTTGGGTATTTTTTTATTTTAAATGTATTAAAAAAAATTAGAATTGAGATAATGATTGTTGTTGTTGTTGTTGTTGTTATATATTAGTTACATTTAAAAAGTCCATAATATAATCGTTGATGATTTCGTTTATTTTATAAAAAAAAAATTGTGGTTGGTTTGGTTGCTTGTTTGAGGCTTTTGATCTGAAGAGTAACTGTTTTTGTTAGTTTGATTGCTTGTTTGGGGCTTTTGATATGAATACTAACTGTTTTTACCTACTTACACGTCTCTATTACAAATGGATGAAAACAATTTTTTTAAAACATCCACGTTGTAACACTTGTTTATTTGAAAGTTCTTAAAACAACCGTTGTAACACGTGTTACATCTTTTTACTCAGCTGTGCATTTTCCTTTTTATAATCTCATCCTCAACGTAAAGATACATCCAATGTAACACGTGTTACAAAAGGAAATTACCCACTTACACGTCTCTATTACGTTGATTTAAACAGTTATTTAAAAACATCCACTTTGCAACACTTGTTTATTTGAAAGTTCTTAAAACAACCGTTGTAACACGTGTTACAACTTTTTTAATGTTGTGCATTTTCCTTTTTATAATCCCATCTTCAGCTTGAAGATACATCCAACGCAACACGTGTTAGATTTTTCAAAACATCCATTTGTACCACTGGCTATCGTCCGGCTTGTCACTTATTTGAAAGTTCTGTAAACAACCGTTGTAACACGTGTTACAACTTTTTACTCAGACGTGCATTTTCTTTTTATAATCCCCTCCTCAACGTAAAGATACATCAAATGTAACACGTGTTACAGCAGGTTTTTACCTTCTTACACGTCTCTATTACAAATGGATGAAAACAGTTTTTTTAAAACATCCACTTTGTAACACTTGTTTTGTTCATAGGTGAAAAGATGTTTTGTGTTCAAGATGAAGATGGTTATCAAGAAGCGAAGCCCGCCGAAGGATTACAACGCATCATCAGGTTTTCGTGGTGACGATGGTGTGTTTTTTGGTTGGCTGCTATGTGTTGTGAAGATGGATGTTGTTGTGAAGACCATTTTTAGAAGCATTACAACTATTGATATAAAATTCATTTTTATTTTCATTGTTAGTATGCCCATTTTTGGATGAATACGGATGTTGATGTGACGGCAATTTTTTTGGGATGCAACAACTATATGTAACATGTGTAACCTTGACGTTGTAACACATGTAAAATGGCTATACATGTGTTACATATGTCAGCCCCTTTGGTGTCAATTTAAACTTCGTAAAATTACATATGTAACAACATTACATCATCCAAAATGTCATATCAATGAACAAACAAGTAATATATGTAACTATAAGTATATGAGACTAGTGTAACGAATTAAAGGGACAAACGATACACTTCATGTTACATATGTACGTAGACTTGTTATTAACAATGTTATTAGTAGATAAAAAAACTGCATTAACGTATATTTTTTACACTGAACCCAACTTATTGGTCATAAGTCTTATACATGGCAAGAAGTTCTTCCAGTGTGACGTATGATTTAACAATAATAGGATGATATTGCTCGTTGAGATTCGGTGTCCACAATTTAGTGCCATTAGAAGACTCGTAAAGATGGTAACATGGAGTATGTTCAAGATCATCTGTGGACATAGGGACGGATGTTAGTATAAGTTTACGTGCGTTATGAACGTTGTAATACGTTTAGCACCCTAGGTAACAAAAAACGATCACACATGACACTTGTCGCCATGTTACACATGTTAATTGTGTGTGCACATGTAACATCTTCTC
This sequence comes from Helianthus tuberosus, assembly GCA_030545235.1. Lineage (NCBI taxonomy): Eukaryota > Viridiplantae > Streptophyta > Magnoliopsida > Asterales > Asteraceae > Helianthus > Helianthus tuberosus. The sequence continues at coordinate 142,369,177 of CM060402.1, read as the reverse complement.
TACAACGTGAGTAACATCCTTAAAAGTTGTGTTCCTACTCTGCTTTATATTTTGTAAGTACTTATAGGTAAACATGTTTTAAAGATACAACCTGTAACATGTGTTACACCGAAATGTTACACAAGTGTTTCCAGTTTACACATGTTACATCTTGTGTAACTCTGCTTTATATTTTGTAATGTTTCCAGTTTCCAGTTTAAACATGTTTTAAATATACAACCTGTAACATGTAAGTACTTATAGGTAAACATATTTTAAAGATACAACCGTATCACCTTACAAGTTATATGTTTTGCTGACAAACGCCATGTCACACATGTTACACACTATAGAGTGAAAGAACAGTATTGAACGCTGCTACACATTTCCCATTCTGTCGTAACATGTGTAACCTTTTTGGGGGTATCGATGTTGTAGGTTTATACTTAAATATATACAAATGATCCAAAAATGATCATACATGTGTTACTGTAACACCCCGTGTTTTCACGAGTGAAAGTCAAAGTCAAGGTCAAAGTCAACGACCGATTTCGCGCGACATGACTCGTAGAATTGTTTGTATGATATTTAGATTATGTGGAGTAAATGTCGTACGTTACAATAATCAAGTCATACTAACCGTTTTTCAATCGACCTACGACTGTGAACGATAGGAAGTAACAATGCGATAAAGTTAATTGAGCTATGCTAATCAAATCGGCATCAAATCGTAACTTGAGCTATGTAAATTTACTTGTCATTATACGTGTGTGTATGCCTTACGTGTTACTTGTGCATGTTTATTTTATGTTATGATGTGATAATCAAGCGAACTCAATCGAACTCGAAGTCTAACTTGAATATAACCAAACCCGAATCCCGAGTCGAACCATATAAGAAGTAGTTGGGACTGAAAGTAATTTGATTAGGAAACCCTATCGAATCTCTCGCCAATCGAAACCGAATCAACATCGCACCGAACACACCAAAGGAGGTGGCATCCGCACGGATGGCCAATCCGCACGGATTGCCAATCCGCACGGATTGCCAATCCGCACGGATGACCAGTCCGCGCGGATAGCCTACCCGGGTGCGTGCCATGTGCACGGTTCACCCTTTCCCTTTTTGGCATCCTATAAATACACGGGTCACTCTCCACTTTTTCCACTTTTGGCAAGTGACGTCCGAACCACACGCATTCTTCACCTTTCTCAGATTTCTCTCAATCCAGGTAAGATCTTGCACTAATTCTTGTACATCTTTGATCACTACACAATTCTACACATTTCTATCTTTCAAATCTTCACTTTTAACCATGAAATCATCCGGATTTGAGGTATTCTCGGGTGACGTCATCATGAAGTTCTTATGAACTTCGAGCTTGACCTCATTCCACTAAGAATAACTCAGATCCAAACGATTTCTACAAGATTTCACAATAATTTCACCTAGATCTAAACTTTTCTAAGGATAAAAGAGTTGAAAGAAATAAACCTTAGTTCTCTCCTTCTCTTACCCTTAAAACCGGTATGGATCCGATCAGTTCCAGTGTTCTACTCGTCAATAGTGATGCACTAGTTCTAGATCTGGAATCCTACCCATAGACAACTGATTTCGGGGTTAACCGGGATGACCGTTCTGAGTCGCCGACAGGCCGAGTTAGGGTGGTTCCTGACCGGTCTAGTCACGCGGGTGAGAACACACTCCAAGTGGTTTCCACGTAATCGGAACGTCTCGATAAACGACAACAGAAACCAAGTGTAGACGAACGGAACAACCAGACCAGTTGCCCACACGGACAAGCTGTCCGCACGGATCAGCTGTCCGCACGGACGGGCCGTACGCACGTACAGGTCATACGCACGAGTTGTCACCCGGACGAGCTACCCTTGGGACTCACTTTCCAAACAAGGTTTGAGTATCGACGAATGAGCAATCCGGACGGACGACCCCTGAATGGATTACTCTTCAGATCATGAGATACTAAGGCCTCTAAATGAAAATCAAACAATGTTCATCCGCACGGTCAAGTCGTACGCACGGACAGGCTATCCGGACGGATTGTCCCTGCCCGCGCGCACAGACTGTCCGTACGGATCACCGCTACCCGCACGAACTACCATACGCACGAACTATCGTCCGCGCGACCGGCTTGAAGGGTAGAAACACTTATGTGGTTTCTAAATGCTACAACGAAAACTTCAAAGCACAAGCCATCATACACAAACACATCTTAGGAAGAAACAATCCACTTGGACGATTATCCACACAAACAACTTGTCCGTACGGATAGGTCATCCGCATGCACAACTGATCCGCACGGATTACCATCCGCACGGACAGCTCGCACGCACGGACGGCTTATCCAGATGGATCCCCACCCGCACGCATCACCATCCGCACGCATCACCATCCGCACGGATAGGTCATGCGCACGGATGACATCTACTCACGGATAGCTGGTCCGCACGATCAGCCATCCTGCCCACTCTCACTTTGTACTATTTTACGCGCCACTTATCGTTACATTATCGAATCTATTCAGGCTAACCGTACTCGCTGTAAAGCGCTCCCTTCAATCCACAATCGCTGTGAGTATACTCGAACCCTTTTTGCTTTTAGCACTTTTGGGTGTTACATACGTTACAACTATTCAAACTACAACTATCACACTACTCAAGCTATTTTAACGCAAAACCATTGATGCATGTATTACGTGGCTTATGAATGCTTGTTTGTTATGTTTACACATGGAATGCTGTCTACCTGCCTTAGCAACGATAGTACTATAGTTTGGACTCAGCACCCGTTCACACGGGGGTTGTTAAGGATCTTTTACTTGCATGGAATACGGTGGTAATTATGTATTGCGAACTGCCTCGGGCAGTCAACCCGCAGTCATTGGTATTGATGGATCTATGTCGATAACTAACGTGCTTCATTTCACTATGTGTACGTGCTGGTTATGCGTAAACGAATTCGAACTCTATATGCTATTATCAAACTTGTATGCTCACCTTTACATTTTATGTATTGACTTTATTTTAACGTATGTGACAGGTGCCTAGGTTGTTTATATGCTTCTCGGGCTGTGATGAAATTGAAGCTAGGAACAGGAGTCCTAGAAACCAACGAATAAATTGTTATGTTTAAATCTGAGTTGTCGGAACAGAATATTTGTTTAGTTTTTGTCTGTAATAACTTGTTTTACTATTTGAGACATGGTATGGGACATGTTAACTTAAATTGAATGGTAATGATAGTTGTTATGGAAACTTCTGGACAATCTGTTTCGCTCAGTGCCGCGCCCCGATGATTCCGCCATCGGTTGGGGTGTGACAGATTGGTATCAGAGCCATAACTATAGGGAATTAGGCCAGACTCGACCTAGTCCGGGTCGAAATCTTAGAGACCTAGACTATAGTTAAGAACCAACAGACCAACTCACGCGTATGCGTAAACTCGCCACTATCACTCATCACTCACTCTTTTCTATCATTGCACTCGAAATTTTCAAGCTGTGAACAGGTAATAAGGCTGAGAATAGGTGTGAAAACCGCAAACTCTCGACCAAAGTTGCCTAATCGGCTTGCGTTTTAGCTACAAGCGAGGAGAATTATACCAAATCAGGAGTGAAATCCCTATTTTGATGAATAATCTCCTCAATTTTCATCAAAAACAAGGACGGAAGTTGCAAGATAGGGGTGAAACCTTAACCTTGACGACTCGTCCCGCTTTTGTACAAAAACTCCACCAAAGTTCGATGGACTCCAACGGTCTAAAGACACAACCTAACCAAAGGGAATTGCGCCAACACCCGAGAATCGAGGCAAAGGCATAGTCCTGGAGGTCGTTGTGCAGGATCCTTGCGAATAGTCGAGCTACTTTGGTTAGTCGAAGTCTATTAGCCGCAGACAATCTACCTTCGATTTATCGATCTTTATGAAAATTTTATGCATTTTCTGTTATTTGTTAACGTTTTAAGGTACTATTGGTTTCAACTCAACACTATTGCTCCTGCTAAAACGCAAAACCCGCACAACTTATCGCTAGCGAATCGACAATAGAGGCAGTCAAAACGGGTTGTATGCTCGTAGGTGCTTTAGTGACTAAGTATATGTGTTTCTTGCTGTTATGCTTATGTGATTAGGAATACTGTGATTATGTGCTCTATGTGATTATGTGATTTTGTGCAACTCTGTGATTTTGTGACAATATGCGTTACATGGTACGTGTTACTGAGCTTTAGTAGTAGTAGACGTGTGAGGTGAGATACGAATACATGTGTTGAGTTCCATGGCGATGTCTATTGCAGACAATGTCGTCTGGATCCCGTCATCAACTCTCTCGCCAGGAAAAGAGGGACAGAAGCCTTGCTTCCATCGTCGCGAAAGCTGTAGCAAAGGCTGTGAGCGATGTCTGCGAGAATGCCAGCAAATCATCCGAGGAATCGAGGACTGAGGGTCCTAGAGCTGCCGCGAGACCTTTCAGTTTCAAACAATTCAAGTCATGTGGGCCGAAAGAATTCACAGGCGAAGGAGGTCCTACTGCTCTATTCCACTGGTTTGACTCTATCGAGGTTACTCTGCGACAAAGTGGTTGCCCTGATGACCTTCGAACTCTGAACGCTACCGGCGTCTTTCAGTCCCGTGCTTTGGACTGGTGGACGGCCGAGAGGAACAAGAGAGGGAATGATGCAGCTTACGGTTTATCGTGGGATGAGCTCAAGGAAGTCATGCTAGAGGAATTCTGCCCTCCTCACGAGCGTCAAAAGCTTGAAGATGAATTTTGGCACATACATCAGAAGGATGGAGAGAATGCTGGTCTTACTGCTCGCTTCAAACAGCTCAGCATTATCTGTCCTGACCAAGTCAAGACCCCGGAGATAACCATCAAGAAGTACATCCGAGCTTTGCCCGACTGCGTCGCTGATTTCGTGCAAGCGGCCAAGACTACCACGATCGAAGAAACCTATCTGCTGGCTGCTGAGATCAATGACAAAAGGGTCAAGGCTGGGGTGTGGGATAAGACCTCCAAGCATCTGCATCAAGCCACTACTACTGCACCAACTGCTGAACCCACGTCGTCAAGCAACAAGCGAAAGAACAAGAGAAAGAACTGCTCCACCAACAAGAACTGTGCGATCACTGCTGCACCGATCCAAGCTGTACCTGCTCAACAGCGTCAAGTAGTGGCGCCTGTGGCCAATGCACCGCCAGCCAAGCGTGCATATACTGGACCACACCCGCTCTGCCCTACTTGCACCTATCATCACCCGACTGCTATCCAATGCCGCTTCTGTGCTCACTGCAATGTCTACGGCCACTTTACTGCCAACTGCCGTATTCGTCAAGCTCCTGCCAATCAAGCTCTACTCGCTACCCCACAGGGTCAACAAGCTCCTCCGGCACCCGTAGTCAAGGCCAGAGCATGCTTCACATGTGGCGACCCGAATCATTTCGCCAACATGTGCCCGAACAGGGTGGTGAAACAAGAACCCCAGCAGCAACAGCAGCAACCACAGCAGCAACAACAGCAGCAGCAACAGGCCGCGCGTGCCAGAACTTTCAATCTCAACGTGCGTCAAGCCCAGGCCGACAACAACGTGGTCAATGGTACGTTCCTTGTGAATGGTATTTATGCTTCATGTTTGTTTGATACTGGAGCCGATAATTGCTTTGTGTCCCTCGAATTTGAGAAACTCCTTAGTCGTAAACGTTCTCGACTCTCCTCCGCATTCGATGTTGAAGTCGCTACCGGAAGAACCGTCGCTGTAAACTCTGTTATTCGTGATTGCACTCTCAAGCTCAACAATCACATCTTATCAATCGATCTCATTCCAATGCAGCTAGGAAGCTTCGATGTCATAGTAGGCATGGACTTTCTACGCGAAAACCATGCCGAAGTTGTGTGCTTCGATAAAATGATTCGTTTTTCGCTCGCAACCGGTGATTCATTGTGCGTTTATGGTGATACTACTTCGAAGGGTCTCAAGCTTATGTCATGCCTACAAGCTAGCAAGTATCTCCATAAGGAATACAGGGCTTTCTTGGCTCATGTCGTAGCAGCGGAGAAGGAAAAGAAAGAGAAGAAGAAAGTAAAAGACGTTCCCGTGGTTCGAGAATTTCCTCAAGTTTTTCCAGAGGATCTTCCCGGACTACCTCCGAAGCGTGATATTGATTTTCGCATTGATCTCATTCCTGGAGCTAATCCTATCGCCAGAGCTCCTTATCGACTCGCGCCATCCGAAATGCGCGAACTCTTAAGCCAACTCCAGGAATTGCTTGAAAAAGGCTTTATTCGCCCGAGCACCTCTCCTTGGGGCGCACCAGTTCTTTTCGTTAAAAAGAAGGATGGGTCGTTCCGGATGTGCATCGACTACCGGGAATTGAATAAGTTGACTATCAAGAACCGCTATCGTCTGCCTCGAATCGATGATTTGTTTGATCAGCTACAAGGCGCTACGTGTTTCTCGAAGATTGATCTACGTTCAGGATATCATCAGCTGCGTATACAAGAGGAAGATATACCCAAAACCGCGTTTCGCACTCGTTACGGCCATTACGAATTCATCGTCATGCCTTTTGGCCTAACCAATGCACCAGCAGTTTTCATGGATCTGATGAATCGAGTGTGTAAACCGTACCTTGACCGTTTCGTCATCGTGTTCATCGATGATGTCTTGATCTATTCCAAAACGAGAGCCGAACACGCGCAACATCTACGTTTGGTCCTCGAGTTACTCCAGGTGAACCAACTCTATGCCAAATTCTCCAAGTGTGAGTTTTGGGTGGGGGAGGTTCAATTTCTGGGTCACATCGTAAATAGTCAGGGTATTTATGTCGATCCTGCGAAGATTGAAGCTGTCAAGAGCTGGGTTACGCCTAAGAACCCGACTGAAGTCCGCTCCTTTCTCGGGCTAGCGGGCTATTATCGACGATTCATCGAAGGATTCTCGAAGATTGCTATACCACTCACTTCTCTTACTCATAAGGACCAGCCTTTTGTCTGGGGAACCCAACAAGAGTCTGCCTTTTGAACCCTCAAGTACATGCTTTGCAATGCTCCTGTTCTCACACTACCCGACGGAAACGATAATTTCATTGTCTACTGTGATGCTTCTAACCTTGGTCTCGGTTGTGTCTTAATGCAACGAGACAAGGTTATAGCTTACGCATCTCGTCAGCTCAAAATCCACGAGAAGAACTATACAACCCACGATCTCGAGCTAGGCGCAGTTGTTTTTGCATTAAAGATTTGGCGACACTACCTGTATGGTACCAAGTGTACGATCTTCACCGATCATAAGAGCCTACAGCACATCTTTAATCAGAGGGAACTAAACATGCGTCAACGCCGATGGGTAGAACTTCTCAACGATTACGACTGTGAGATTCGTTATCACCCAGGCAAAGCAAATGTTGTTGCCGACGCACTTAGCAGACGGAGTTATCTGCTTAGCACTCGAAATGTTCAAGCCCAGTACAATCTTGAAGCTCTTATTCGCGACGCCCAGCATGCATGTTTCAACGAACGAACTTTGAAGAAAGAAAGAATCTACCACGATGGAGCCCAGCTTGTGAGCAAATCAAATGGGATATTCCATTTCTTAGACAAAATCTGGATTCCCAAGCGAACCAACCTGCGACAGATTATCATGGATGAAGCCCACAAATCCCGATACTCCATTCATCCCGGTGCTGACAAAATGTACCATGACCTTCGATATAGGTACTGGTGGCCGGGAATGAAACGGGATATCGCTCTCTATGTCGGAAAATGCCTAACCTGTGCTAGGATCAAGGCTGAGCATCAAAGACCCTCTGGCTTGCTCGAACAACCACCAATTCCCATGTGGAAATGGGAGAGCATAGCTATGGATTTCGTAACCAAGCTTCCAACCACGTCATCAGGTCACGACAGCATTTGGGTTGTTATTGACCGTTTGACTAAATCAGCTCACTTTCTGCCAATACGAGAAGACTACAAGGTAGAACGATTAGCCCGAATCTACACCGACGAGATCATTTGTCGACATGGGACGCCTCGTGACATCATCTCTGATCGTGATGCTCGATTCACTTCACGGTTGTGGGAAACGTTCCAAACGGCACTCGGTACAACGCTTAATCTAAGTACTGCGTTCCACCCACAGACCGACGGTCAGACTGAAAGAACGATTCGTACACTTGAAGACATGCTCCGCTCGTGTGTTCTAGACTTCGGTGGTAATTGGGATAGACACCTTCGGTTGGTCGAATTCTCGTACAACAACAGCTATCAGGCTAGCATCCAGATGGCACCTTTCGAGGCCATATACGGAAGAAGATGTCGATCGCCTATTGTGTGGCACGAGATCGGTCACTCGCAACTAACCGGTCCGGAGCTACTACAAGAAACGACAGACAAAATTTTCCAAATTCGGGACAACCTAGCGAAAGCTCGGGATCGACAGAAAGTTCTCGCCGATAAAAAGCGCAAGCACCGCGAATATGGCGTTGGTGACTACGTACTCCTAAAGGTATCACCTTGGAAGGGTGTAGTCCGATTCGGCAAAAAGGGGAAACTCGCGCCTCGATATGTGGGACCTTTTAAGATTCTGGAAAGGATCGGAAAAGTCGCCTACAGACTCGAATTACCGGAGGAACTTAGCAATGTCCATCCGACTTTCCACGTGTCAAACCTCCGAAAGTGCATCGCCGACCACGACTTACATGTTCCTCTAGGTGATCTACAAGTGAGCGAAACATTACACTTCGTGGAAAAGCCTGTCGAAATCATGGATCGCAAGACCAAAGAACTCAGGCGCTCACGCATTCCTATTGTGAAAGTCCGGTGGGAAGGCAAACGAGGCGCGGAGTTCACTTGGGAGCTCGAAAGTGACATGAAGGCCAAGTACCCGCAGTTGTTTAATTAGAGAAATAATCGTAGAGAGAGAAAGTCTAGAAAGAGAAAGTCTCTCACGTGATTTCCGGAGCTTGTAATCGTCAGATCATAAATGAATCACGTTAAAATTGTACGTTTTTGTCTGTTCGATCCACGATAGTGCACGGATTCCGCACGTCGTACGAGTCGGGTCGCAATCGACACGAATTCAAACCCGAACCTACAATAATCAAGGTTTTGAAAGAAAAAGAAAAAGGTTTTGAAAATGAAAAATTAAGAATTGACAAAGGATTTCTTCAAACGGCTTTGTATTGAAATCTAAAACTTTATAGGCTTTTAAATCCGGTACTTTCGCTTATCATATCCAAAAATCAGCCGATTTTAACCGTAAAATCCTGGTTAATTTGGCAATTTTCAATGATCCAAACGAAGGACTCTCACACGTGATTCACAAACTAGTTACAGCTTTCAGCTTAATTTCGGGACGAAATTTCCTAAACAAGGGGAGGCTGTAACACCCCGTGTTTTCACGAGTGAAAGTCAAGGTCAAAGTCAACGACCGATTTCGCGCGACATGACTTGTAGAATTGTTTGTATGATATTTAGATTATGTGGAGTAAATGTCGTACGTTACAATATTCAAGTCATACTAACCGTTTTTCAATCGACCTACGACTGTGAACGATAGGAAGTAACAATGCGATAAAGTTAATTGAGCTATGCTAATCAAATCGGCATCAAATCGTAACTTGAGCTATTTAAATTTACTTGTCATTATACGTGTGTGTGTGCCTTACGTGTTACTTGTGCATGTTTATTTTATGTTATGATGTGATAATCAAGCGAACTCAATCGAACTCGAAGTCTAACTCGAATATAACCGAACCCGAATCCCGAGTCGAACCATATAAGAAGTAGTTGGGACTGAAAGTAATTTGATTAGGAAACCCTATCGAATCTCTCGCCAATCGAAACCGAATCAACATCGCACCGAACACACCAAAGGAGGTGGCATCCGCACGGATGGCCAATCCGCACGGATTGCCAATCCGCACGGATGACCAGTCCGCGCGGATAGCCTACCCGGGTGCGTGCCATGCGCACGGTTCACCCTTTCCCTTTTTGGCATCCTATAAATACACGGGTCACTCTCCACTTTTTCCACTTTTGGCAAGTGACGTCCGAACCACACGCATTCTTCACCTTTTCTCAGATTTCTCTCAATCCAGGTAAGATCTTGGACTAATTCTTGTACATCTTTGATCACTACACAATTCTACACATTTCTATCTTTCAAATCTTCACTTTTAACCATGAAATCATCCGGATTTGAGGTATTCTCGGGTGACGTCATCATGAAGTTCTTATGAACTTCGAGCTTGACCTCATTCCACCAAGAATAACTCAGATCCAAACGATTTCTACAAGATTTCACAATAATTTCACCTAGATCTAAACTTTTCTAAGGATAAAAGAGTTGAAAGAAATAAACCTTAGTTCTCTCCTTCTCTTACCCTTAAAACCGGTATGGATCCGATCAGTTCCAGTGTTCTACTCGTCAATAGTGATGCACTAGTTCTAGATCTGGAATCCTACCCATAGACAACTGATTTCGGGGTTAACCGGGATGACCGTTCTGAGTCGCCGACAGGCCGAGTTAGGGTGGTTCCTGACCGGTCTAGTCACGCGGGTGAGAACACACTCCAAGTGGTTGCCACGTAATCGGAACGTCTCGATAAACGACAACAGAAACCAAGTGTAGACCAGTTGCCCGCACGGACAAGCTGTCCGCACGGACTAGCTGTCCGCACGGACGGGCCGTACGCACGTACAGGTCATACGCACGAGTTGTCACCCAGACGAGCTACCCTTGGGACTCACTTTCCAAACAAGGTTTGAGTATCGACGAATGAGCAATCCGGACGGACGACCCCTGAATGGATTACTCTTCGGATCATGAGATACTAAGGCCTCTAAATGAAAATCAAACAATGTTCATCCGCACGGTCAAGTCGTACGCACGGACAGGCTATCCGGACGGATTGTCCCTGCCCGCGCGCACAGACTGTCCGTACGGATCACCGCTACCCGCACGAACTACCATACGCACGAACTATCGTCCGCGCGACCGGCTTGAAGGGTAGAAACACTTATGTGGTTTCTAAATGCTACAACGAAAACTTCAAAGCACAAGCCATCATACACAAACACATCTTAGGAAGAAACAATCCACTTGGACGATTATCCACACAAACAACTTGTCCGTACGGATAGGTCATCCGCACGCACAACTGATCCGCACGGATTACCATCCGCACGGACAGCTCGCACGCACGGACGACTTATCCGGATGGATCCCCACCCGCACGCATCACCATCCGCACGCATCACCATCCGCACGGATAGGTCATGCGCACGGATGACATCTACTCACGGATAGCTGGTCCGCACGATCAGCCATCCTGCCCACTCTCACTTTGTACTATTTTACGCGCCACTTATCGTTACATTATCGAATCTATTCAGGCTAACCGTACTCGCTGTAAAGCGCTCCCTTCAATCCACAATCGCTGTGAGTATACTCGAACCCTTTTTGCTTTTAGCACTTTTGGGTGTTACATACGTTACAACTATTCAAACTACAACTATCACACTACTCAAGCTATTTTAACGCAAAACCATTGATGCATGTATTACGTGGCTTATGAATGCTTGTTTGTTATGTTTACACATGGAATGCTGTCTACCTGCCTTAGCAACGATAGTACTATAGTTTGGACTCAGCACCCGTTCACACGGGGGTTGTTAAGGATCTTTTACTTGCATGGATTACGGTGGTAATCATGTATTGCGAACTGCCTCGGGCAGTCAACCCGCAGTCATTGGTATTGATGGATCTATGTCGATAACTAACGTGCTTCATTTCACTATGTGTACGTGCTGGTTATGCGTAAACGAATTCGAACTCTATATGCTATTATCAAACTTGTATGCTCACCTTTACATTTTATGTATTGACTTTATTTTAACGTATGTGACAGGTGCCTAGGTTGTTTATATGCTTCTCGGGCTGTGATGAAATTGAAGCTAGGAACAGGAGTCCTAGAAACCAACGAATAAATTGTTATGTTTAAATCTGAGTTGTCGGAACAGAATATTTGTTTAGTTTTTGTCTGTAATAACTTGTTTTACTATTTGAGACATGGTATGGGACATGTTAACTTAATTTGAATGGTAATGATAGTTGTTATGGAAACTTCTGGACAATCTGTTTCGCTCAGTGCCGCGCCCCGATGATTCCGCCATCGGTTGGGGTGTGACAGTTACCCTCTAGTGTAACATAAGTTACAAACATGTCTTACATATGTGCAGCCCCGATTTTTGGTAACAAAGAGGTTGAACATATGTAACACATGTTTGTAACATGTGTTACACTGGAGGGTAACTTCTGTACAACGTCAAAGGTACCCACCACCTGCCCTTCATCGACTTCTTGTTCCCATTCTTCATCGGTTTCTCCATCTACCTTCTTTCGCTTTATGGCCATCTTTTGTCGTATCCGATATTGTGGTTCTCTTTCTTCCTGCCAAGATCCCTTCTCGTTTGGCTGCAACTGCTATGGTCAAGTCATAATAACACAAGTTACAGTCCAGTATTTTTAATCTACTAATTAAAAAAAGTAGTAGTAACATAACTAACACTAGTTACCTTCTACCCAATTATGCCCTGAACTTGAAGACTCCCCAAATTTTGAGTTTTTATCTGCATCATTTCACACATAAAAAAAAACTAAGCAAAACGACCCAAAAAAAGGTTACATATGTAAACAGTTACCATACACTTCAAACAACTACTATCCGGTAGAACCAACTCCCTCGCTGCAAGCACTAAACAAACATGTAACATATGTTAGCACAACCTTTCGTATTTGTTTGTCGTCGTATAGCTTTTGTTTTTGTTTTCTAGACTGGACAGTTGTGCTCCCCACAACAATTGTTTTAGATGTGTTACCCTCCAGTGTAACACACGTTACAAACATGTGTTACATATGTGTAGCTCCTTTTTGTGTCCAAGAAAGGGCTGGTTTTAACAAAAGTAACACGTGTAACATTATTACAACATATGTAGCTAATTATGCCAGCAAAAAGAACAACTTTTTATTTATAAAATAAACAAGATCATCAACTATTAAATTATAGGCTTTCTAAAGGTAATGAAAATGGGATATCCGAGTGAAGTTTATACAAGACAACTAACAACCCATTTAAAATAACATTTCAACATTTAAAAAGATATAGATTTGTAAGCTAATAACAACTGATAATATAAAAAAATAAAAATGATTTTAATACAAAAACAAAAACCTGTAAACTACATAAACATTTACCCATTACTAGACCACTTTGTGCACAAAAAAACATATTAACAGCCTTAACAAAAAAAAAAAAAAAACTCAGGTGTGAAATGATATTTCAAAATAAAAAACTCAACAGATTGTTGTTTCTCTCTCTAAAATCATGGTAAATTAGGTTCAAACCTGCTTCTCTCTCACACACTTGTGCGTGTGTTCTTGGTGTTCGAGATGAACACGATGAAGGTTGTTGCTTGTCTCTCTAAAATCATGGTAAATTAGGTTCAAACCTGCTTCTCTCTCACACACTTATGCGTGTGTTCTTGGTGTTCGAGATGAACACGATGAAGATTGTTGTTTCTCTCTCTAAAATCTTGGTAAATTAGGTTCAAATCTGCTTCTCTCTCACACACTTGTGCGTGTGTTCTTGGTGTTCCAGATGAACATGATGAAGATGGTTGTTTCTCTCTCTAAAAACCTTCATCCCCATTCACTCACCGATCAGAATTTCTCTTTTCTACCAGATGAACACAATGAACATGACATATATTTTGAACTCTGAAAGAAGAACAGAGAGAATGAGATATGGTTGTTTCTCTCTCTAAAAACCTTCATCCCCATTCTTGATATTTTGAATTCTCAAAGAAGAAGAAAGAGAGAGAGAATGAGATATGGATGATGATGGTTTGATGGTGATGGTGACAATTATACAGAAGAGAGAGAATGAGATATGGTATTTTTGACACAAATACCCTCCTGGCCCACTCATCAACATAAGTTATGTATTAAATTTAAATCAATAAACCATCAAATTTCCCTAACCCTTAGATGATCAAGATCAATGGTCACAATTGGGTTTCCTTAGTTTTCTCACTAAAAAATGGTTTCCTATATATCCTTACCCTATATATATATATATAGGATTAGGTTTAAGAGTGAACACTAGTGTAGTTTGCGAACTGAGCGAACTAATCCTGGCCATACATATGTGTAGATCAATGGCCAAGATTTGATGATGAAATACACTAGTGTATTTTACGATTAGATGATGAAATCCTAGCCATCCACTTGTGTAAATTAATGTCCAAGATTTGTTCACTCAGTTCTCAAATACGCTAGTGTTCACTCTAGAACCCCATATATATATATATATATGGGACCGCTAAAATGAAAACCACCTCTAGTTGTAAGAACCGTGAGAACTACACCGTATGGGGCGAGGTGGACCAAATTTTTTTTCATAAACGTAGATGCGTGTATTATAAACACATTTGTAAAAAAAATTCAAAAAAAAAATGTTGTATGTGTAGTTTTGAGCACCACAAGTTTGCGTTTACGGGTACCGTAAGGTACCCGTAAACACAAACAAAACTACACACACGACATTTTTTTTTTGAATTTTTTTTACAAATGTGTTTATAATACACGCATCTACGTTTATGAAAAAAAATTTTGGTCCACCTCGCCCCGTACGGTGTAGTTCTCACGGTTCTTACAACTGGAGGTGGTTTTCATTTTAGCGGCCCCATATATATGTATATATATATATATATATATATATATATATAGTCTTAGGATCCTGTAAAAAGGACACTTTTCGTGAGAAGTGTGAGAAGGCATAAAGATTCATATGTACACATCTTGTTTTGGACTTAGGCATAATGTTTTGGGTTGTTTTGGCAAGAAAAACACCAAACATAACAATTTAAAACACAATGCAATGAATTCTAGGGTTAAAATTTAAAACACCATGCCAAGAACGTTAAGTGGTGTGTTTTAAGTGTTAAATAGTGTGTTTTAAATTTCACGCCCATAATACGTTGCATTGTGTTTTAAATAGTTATATTTGGTGTTTTTTTTACTAAAACAACCCAAAACATCATGCCTAAGTTCAAAACATGATGCATACATATAAAATTCTATGCCTTCTCACACTTCTCACGAAAAAGGTCCTTTTTACAGGAACCTCATATATATATATATAGGATTAGGTTCAAGAGTGAACACTAGTGTAGTTTGCGAACTAAGCGAACTAATCCTGGCCATACATGTGTGTAGATCAATGGCCAGGATTTGATGATGAAATACACTAGTGTATTTTACGATTTGATGATAAAATCTTAGTCATCCACGTGTGTAAATCAATGGCCAAGATTTGTTCACTTAGTTCGCAAATACATTAGTGTTCACTCTAGAACCCCACTATATATATATATATATATATATATATATATAGGGGAGGGTTTAAATGAGAACGCTAAATATCGCGAGAACCGTGAGAAAGAATAAAAAAACCGCGAGAAATTTGTCAAAAACAATTCAAATTCAAAATTTCTTTTTACACTTATCATTATTATTCAAATACAATGTTATAAATTTTATTTATACGTTTAAATTTACATGAATTCGTAAATAAAGAAAATTTACACATGTGTAAATTTGCCATTTACACATGTGTAAATTTGTTATATTTACACGTGTGTAAAAATTCTAATAAAAGTGATTTTGAGAGGAGAAATGAATTTTTTAATGTTGTAAATTCTTTTTTTGATGTTGTATTTTAATTACAATGAGGTTTGTATTAAAAAAATGGTTTTGATTGGTTTTTTTATTCGTTCTCACGGTTCTCGCAATATTTAGCGTTCTCAAAATAACCCTCCCCTATATATATATATATATATATATATATATATATATATATATATATATAGGGGAAGATTCATTTGAGAAGAAAATTTTGTTGAGAAGAAAAAGAATAAAAGGGTACAATTGTAAAACATTAAATAGTTTTTTTCTCATCTCATTTATTATTATGTTTGACTAATTAATTAGTCATTAAGACTATAATCCTCCACACTAAATATTTCCGCCTACACACATCAAAAGTTATCCTACACATTTCGAAATTTACGCTACACATATTGAAATTTAATTCTACACAACTCGTAATTTATCCTACACGCCTCGTATTTATCCTACACTATAAATGAATTTTTATTTTTATTTTTTGTGAAAAATATATATCTTAAAAATAAGTTACAAATTTAATATAGTTAGTTATTAAAGATGAAATTACCAATTAATGATGTATAAAAGTTTACTAATCTACCCTTATAGTTACATTAAGTACAAATATTAAATGAAGTCTAATGAAGCATTTCTATTGGTTGAAATTTCTTCTTTTTTCTTCTTACAAAGAATTTCTTCTCATTTGAACCCTCCACTATATATATATGGGGTAAGATCAAATTAAAACTTTATTTTGCCTAAGTAGTATGAGAAGTAATCTTAACCATTCATTTTTCAAATCAATGGTTAAGATGAAAGTGTAGGAGAAAAGAGGAGTGCAAGGGTATCTTGGTAAAATCCTATTTATGAACTTTCTCTCTCCACATGCAAGGCACATGCATATTCCACCCTCATTTTTTAAACGTTTATAACTTTTTTATACGACATTATTTTTTCATAAAAATTTCACCGTAAAATCGACCGTCTTTTTATCTTTAATTTGAGTACCATATTGCTATATAAAATATGAAGACTAAAAAAACCCACTAAAATGTGTTGTCTTTTATGTTGTATAACATTTTTTTGTGCTGGATTTTTTGTACTATATTTTTGTGTTAAATTTTTTGTACTGGATTTTTTGTCTTAAATTTTTCCTTCTCAATTTTTTTGTGCTGTATTTTTTTGTACTACATTTTTTTGCTGAATTTTTTCGTACTATATTTTTTGTACTAGATTTTTTTGTGCTAGATTTGTTATACTACATCTTTTGTGCTATATTTTTTTGTACTAGATTTTTTGTACTACATTTTTTGTGCTATATTTTTTTGTACTACATTTTTGTGCTATATTTTTTTTGTTATATTTTAAAAAACAAAATGTGTGCCACATGTCATTTTCACTCATATTTATAAGGACCAAAATGTCTTTCATTCCTACTTATTAGGAGTGCTACATGTCATCATCACAATCCTACTTAGGCTACTTAGGCAAAATCCACTTTTTAGTGAATCCTTCCCCATATATATATATATATATATATATATGGTCAAATAAGGTTGTTCATTGCTCAAATCATACTAGAAACCTTGTAATTTGAACGAATCAGATTCAAATATTAAGTTTGACATATGGTTTCAATCTAAGTAATTTACAAACTTAAGTGATCATACAAAATGAAATATGAAAAGATTGTAATGAGTTCACTGAGAAGAATATAAAACCAAAAAAACTGGGTTGGGTTGGTTAAAAAATAAATAGAACTATAATTAATGGGTTGTTTAGACGAATCAAATTTAGAATTCGAATTTTTAATCCATTACGAACCTATGAATTTCAAATCGGCCCGGTAATTTGGAATCGAAATATTTAGTTTTTGTATTTTTTTTAAAACTTGTATATATTTATTATTATATATGTATTTTAAATTTTTTGCTTATTGTTTATCATTGATTTTATATAAATAAAACATTTGTAATTACATATTAGTTTACATTTCGAAATCAGATGGGAATAATATTTGAGTTCTACAAATTGCTTATTTAAAAGAATGCTTAAATTAATAATTATTTAATGAATTAAAGTTAACCAATAAAGTTAGGATTAAGAAATTATAAAGTGAAATTTTCTTTGTATTTAATGACTAAAACACTATGTTAGTAAATATTTTTGAAACAACACCATTTTGGTAAATACCTTTTTCCATCAACACCATTTTGGAAAAAAAAAATGTCAAAAAGTATGTAATTCTGAATTAGAATTGGAAGATATGTGACTTGCCGGGCCTGGACGACCCCCACACTGAGTGGTCTTATGCAATTAATGAAAACAAACGTTAATGAACACAAATGAGCACAAACTAATTTTCATAAGCGTTCATGAACATAATATATAGAGTTAATTGCCATTTTAGTCCCTGTGGTTTGGGTCATTTTTCCAGTTTAGTCCAAAGGTTTCATTTTTAACATCTGGATCCAAAAAGGTTTCATCGTTGCCATTTTGGTCCAACTGACTTAACTCCATCCATATCTGTTAAGTCTTCCAAGGGCATTTTTGTCATGTCATACCACTGAAATTACAAAAGGTTAATAAAAAGAAAAATGAAATGACAAAAATGCCCTTGGAAGACTTAACAGATATGGATGGAGTTAAGTCAGTTGGACCAAAATGGCAACGATGAAACATTTTTGGATCCAGATGTTGAAAAGGAAACCATTGGACTAAACTGGAAAAATGGCTCAAACCACAGGGACTAAAATGGCAATTAACTCTAATATATATATAGTACACAAACACCAAACATGAACAAAATATATAGTATACAAGCGAACACAAACAAGCGTTCATAACTGTTTTGGTCAAAAATCAGACATGGATAATACAACCAAATCTTATTTTTGAGGTGTGATGCTTGATTATATGAACAAACGATTGAACAATCTATGAATGTAATGAATGTTGGACACGAGAATTTATACGAGGAAAAAGCCCTTGATCAATGTATGATCTCCGGCACAAAAAACCTCGGGTGATGGGAACTACCGATCACCAACTATATTAGACCAAAAATGTATACAACTCGGAATGACAACAAGCTTGTTACAAGGATCACTAGTGTGCAAAAAGTGTGAAATCGCCAATATGTTGCAGATAGTTCTCGAGTGTGTGTGTTTTCTAACTGTTCTCTCTAATTCAAGCTTGTTATCCCCTTATAAAAATGGAAATAATCTAACTAACTAACATTCCGCAAATCATGCTAGCTTCCCACGACTTCCATAACGGCCATACAAGCCATGCACGTGCAGAATAAGGGAGCATATTCCCCTGGAATCTCGGCAAAACCTAGTCCCACCGGCATATTCCTGCAAAACAAGTTCAAACATGGTGGAAACAATTGTTAGTATAAGGATCATAATGAGGATCCTGGATCCTTATTTGTGACAACTGGCACCAAACCGGTAATTTTCGTACACCTTAATTATTATTTAATGACTACAATTATGTGCTTAGTTGTCAACATTGTCTGATTTCATACTAAGCAAGTGAATTCATGCACAATGTATACTACAAAATATTGCTTTATGGATAAACAAGAGCGTTGCGTCAGAAATACTAGTAAACTCACCGGTAAGACACATTGTGTCAACAATTCTGCAGAAAGCAGTCAGACAATAAAATTGGAGCCTAGGTGTAGGTCCAACGACAAGAATACATTAAAATCCAAGAGTACATACAAAGGTTTAATATATAGACATTACGGAAGCAAAAATAAGCACTAAAAAGCACCCGAAACGCACTTTAAGTGCAGAATTTTATTAAATTCAGCTCAAATCAGCTTTCAAGCATATAAATATCATGCAGAAATTTCGTTTTATTATCCAGAATATTTCCCTAAGTGTTGGGAATTAAAAGTGTCACAAAAGATACTTAAAAGACACTAAAAGGTGCAATTTAGCACTTTAACGAACCGGCATCTAACCGAACAACCGGACATTACCCGGAACACCAAAATAATGCTAGAAGCATTGTTTTTATTTTTCTAAGCTATTTAGGGTCCCCGAACACCCTAACGCACCTTATATTATATAACACACAATAATACACTAACTGAAGTTCGACAATTTTTGGGCTTAGCGGGCTATTATCGGCGATTCATCGAGAATTTCTCAAAGATAGCTCAACCGCTAACGACCCTTACACAGAAAGACAAGAAATACGACTGCGGTCACAAACAAGAAGAAGCCTTCCAGTTACTTAAAAACAAGCTATGCGATGCACCGATACTATCATTACCCGAAGGCACTGAAGACTTCGTGGTATACTGCGACGCCTCACGACAAGGTTTGGGTTGCATGCTCATGCAACGCCAGAAAGTCATCGCTTATGGTTCAAGACAATTGAAGGTACATGAAAGAAACTATACCACTCACGACCTGGAGCTAGGCGCAGTGGTATTCGCCTTGAAGATCTGGCGACACTATTTATATCGTACTCGATGTACAATCTTCACAGATCACAAAAGCCTACAACACATATTTGATTAGAAAGAATTAAACATGCGACAGCGACGTTGGGTCGAGCTGCTAAACGATTATGACTGTGAGATTAAGTACCATCCTGGAAAGGCAAACGTTGTAGCAGACGCACTAAGTCGAAAAGAAAGGGTTAAGACCCTAAGGGTTCGAGCATTAGAAATGACTATTCGAACGAACCTCACGGCACGTATTCGGGATGCACAACAAGAAGCTCTTAAGGGAGAAAACCGTAAAACTGAATACCTCCGGGGTATGTTGAAATATATGGTGCCAAATGAAGAGGGAGCCTTATACTTTAAGAAGCGTATTTGGGTTCCTCTCTATGGCGGCATACGAGAAGTCATTCTTGACGAAGCTCATAAGTCGAGATACTCGATCCATCCAGGATCGGACAAGATGTATCAAGACTTAAAGGAATACTATTGGTGGCCGAGACTCAAGAGCGATGTTGCTGTTTATGTTGGAAAATGCCTAACCTGTGCTAAGGTTAAGGCTGAATATCAAAAACCGTCCGGCCTACTACAACAACCAGAGATACCCATGTGGAAGTGGGAGCAAATCTCGATGGAATTTATAACAAAATTACCCAGGACCCCGAGAGGGCACGATATGATATGGGTGATAGTTGATCGATTGACGAAATCTGTGCACTTCCTACCGATCCGAGAAAAAGACAGCACTGGAAAGCTTGCTGAGATATACTTAAGGGAAATTGTGGCACGACATGGAGTGCCAATCTCAATTATTTCAGACAGAGATGGACGCTTTGTCTCAAGAATCTGGAAATCATTTCAGGAAGCCTTTGGGTCTCAGTTAGATCTAAGCACGGCATTCCATCCTCAAACAGACGGCCAGAGCGAACGGACTATACAAACACTAGAAGATATGCTTCGTGCATGTGTCATGGACTTAGGCGGCAGCTGGGATACTCATCTACCTTTAGTTGAGTTTTCCTACAATAACAGTTATCATACGAGCATAAAAGTCGCACCGTTCGAAGCTCTGTATGGCCGCAAGTGCCGATCGCCCTTATGTTGGGCTGACGCTGGAGATAAACGTATGGTTGGTCCTGAACTTGTACAAGAGACAACCGACAAGATCATGCAGATCCGAGAGCGCATTAAGGCGGCTCGAGAGCGACAAAAGAGCTACGCTGATCAAAGACGAAAACCATTAGAATTCGAGGTTGGAGACAAAGTGTTGTTAAAGGTCTCACTTTGGAAGGGCATAGTAAGATTTGGAAAACGTGGAAAGCTGAATCCACGATACATCGGACCATTCAGAATCTTGGAAAGAATTGGTACCGTGGCATACAAGTTGGAATTACCGGAAGAACTTAATGGAGTACATGATACATTCCATGTATCCAACCTCAAGAAGAGTCCAACACAAGAAGACGTGATCATCCCTGCGGATGAAGTGCATATTGATGATGCCCTCTGATTTACAGAACAACTCGTTGAGGTTACCGACTGGAAAGTCAACAAGACCAGGAGGAGCAGTGTGAAACTCGTCAAAGTACGTTGGAACTCTAAGCACAGACCCGAGTACACGTGGGAACGTGAAGACCAGTTCAAAGAAAAGTATCCCCACCTGTTCAAGGAGACTCCTGCGAGAGTTAGCTCAGCCTGAATTTCGGGACGGAATTCTATTAACGGGGGGAGACTGTGACAACTGGCACCAAACCGGTAATTTCCGTACACCTTAATTATTATTTAATGACTACAATTATGTGCTTAGTTGTCAACATTGTCTGATTTCATACTAAGCAAGTGAATTCATGCACATTGTATACTACAAAATATTGCTTTATGCATAAACAAGAGCGTTGCGTCAGAAATACTAGTAAACTCACCGGTAAGACACATTGTGTCAACAATTCTGCAGAAAGCAGTCAGACAATAAAATTGGAGCCTAGGTGTAGGTCCAACGACAAGAATACATTAAAACCCAAGAGTACATACAAGGGTTTAATATATAGACATTACGGAAGCAAAAATAAGCACTAAAAAGCACCCGAAACGCACTTTAAGTACAGAATTTTATTAAATTCAGCTCAAATCAGCTTTCAAGCATATAAATATCATGCAGAAATTTCGTTTTATTATCCAGAATATTTCCCTAAGTGTTGGGAATTAAAAGTGTCACAAAAGATACTTAAAAGACACTAAAAGGTGCAATTTAGCACTTTAACGAACCGGCATCTAACCGAACAACCGGACATTACCCGGAACACCAAAATAATGCTAGAAGCATTGTTTTTATTTTTCTAAGCTAGTTAGGGTCCCCGAACACCCTAACGCACCTTATATTATATAACACACAATAATACACTAACTAAATCATTCAAACTTAACTAGATTAGTTACTTTATCATTACAACCCAACCCACTACCCCCCCCCCCCCCGCTAATTGACGGTTGGGGTGGACACCCCCACATTCGTTTGATTATTAAATTGATAGATGTTGGTGGTTAATAGAGCATTTTTTATGATGGTTAAAGAACAAAGTGGTTTATAAATTAACACATTAGATCACCACCTTCATTTCATCTATCACCCAACAAACAGACTTCTTTCTCTTCCTCCTTCCCTAGCTCACGGCCGCCACCTCCACCCACCATACAACCACCATCAACCTTCCTTTCAAGCATTTTACATACATACAAAGGTGCAAGAGGTCCAACAACTAAGCTTGGTGCACTCGGAAGCTCAAGGACCGCTCTTGTTTTCTTTTATCCACCACTTTTACGCTTTGAAACTCCCCTAGCCTTGTGCTAGTAGTAAGTGCTTCAAATCTTCATCTTGTTCTTATTTTTGGTGGTTAATAGTTGAAAGAATGATAAAATGTTAAGAAACTCTAAAGATCATGAACAAGTCTTAAACATAAAGGATAAATAATGGATAAAATGATGAAGTAGTGTTATGTTGATGGAGAAATCATGTTGTTTCTATGTTGTGATGATTTTTGATGTTGTTAGTTAGTAGAAGTAAGATGGTTCATCACCTAGACTTGCTAGATCATGTATAAAGACATGAACTAGCAAGATGTAAAGGTTAAAGATATGAAGGATGATGAAACCATCCACACATGGACTTTGAACTTGAACAAATAAGTGATTTCTTGGAAAAATGAGTTGTAAACTTGTAAATCTAAAGGTCTATGAGCGGTTTTTCGAAAGAACCAAGCGAAAGGAACAAGTTTTGTTAAAACTTGGATGTTACATAAAATAAACACATTTTTAGTGGATAAACAAGTGTAGGAACACTTGTGTAGAAAGGAAATTTAACAAAGAAATATTTTTAGAAAATATGACTAGAAGTTGTGAAAATACAAACTCTTTAAAAATGAAGTTTTTAAGAAACTAATCATATTTTTAAAGGTAACGACACTTACTAAGTATGCTAGTAAGTCACTACATACTTTCATAAATTTTCAAGTTCATAAGTTATTAGTTTATGCTTGTTTTTGACAAGTTTGGTAAATAAAGATTGTGTTGTTGATATTGTTGATGATTTTAAAAGAAAATAAACACATGTTTTGAAAACATGGGAAACCTCCATTTTTAGGGGACACTCTGTCAAAATTTCTATAAATTTTGACACTTAGAAAAATGTAAGTTCTGAGGAACTTATTCCCTAAAAATGTACCTAAAAGCATTTACCAAGGTTTCCCTAAATTTTTGTGATAAGAAATGATGATTTCTTCAAGATTAAAAATTGATATTAAGTATGTATATTTTTGAGAAAAAATATATATATTTATTGATCACCAAATTTTGTGCTAAGTGTATGTAGTATGTACTATACGCAATAGTGTATTAGGACTTGAAAATACACTAAATACTCTTAAGGAGTGAAAATACAAAAATACACATACAACATACTTAGACAAAATACATAATTCGGGTGCAAAGTGCAAAATACAAGAAACTTATATTTATTTTTGGAGAAAATAATATAAGTAAGACACTTAGTTAAAAATATGAATTATTTTTAACACAAGAAAACATATACACAAAAGACAGTGACTTGTACTTGTACGATACAAGTCTAGTGACTAACGTTAAGAAAACACGTATAGGTCACGACGTTAATTAAGCAAATCCGGTGAAGTTTACGACGCAAGGAACGCAAAGTTGTGAGTTCATGCTCCCCCTTTTCTTTTAACTGTTTTCAGTTTTATAACTTCGGGGGTGAAATACATGTACAAATGTTACAATGTTTATAAATGGTATGATACTAAAATAAGAAGCACACTTGGTGAGAACGAGTACCGAGTATGATGCATTTTGAGAAACGATACGAGAAATCGTGTCACGAATAGGGTACCATAAGCACCATTAATCAACAATATACCTAGACCGCAGAACAAAAGGTTAGATCTAACGGGTGTCGGGCAGCCACACTCTTGGTGAGGACGAGTACCGAGCAGTGCTTTTGTGTCTCAGAATATGCCAACTAGAAAAATGCCTATGGTTTGGTGACTTCCTATGTCGTGTCACATGTTAATGGCCTTGCAACCCATTAGCAACCATGATACATACATGAATACTTTATTTATACAAGAATCATACCACAAGAATACTTGATTTAACATGAGTACGTGGTGTACTCAAGAATACTGTATTTACACAATATACCAACTATGTTTTTGTACAAAGTATACAAACGTGAAATACAAAAACTGCATGAATTCACACCAACATTATGTTGACGTTTTTCCAAAACTCACATGTATTTCAGGTAACTAGAAGTGGATGTGCGTGCGGTCTTGCTTATGCTCTTGGATGTCGTCTATGTTTACATTTAAATAAAGTTGTAAACTTTCAAGACAATGTTTTATGCTATCTCGTGATGTAAACACTAAACTTATGTTTTCAAATTATGGTATTTGATGTTATTTTTACGAGCATGTAGCATGTTTACCTTTCGTATGCAATGAGAACCTTTCTTGATCACACCTCGTACTTCCGCCGCAGAAAGGGGTGTGACATTATTCCTGCAACGTCTTCTGAGGATCCTTAATTCAAACTAAACTGAGGATCTGTGATCCTGGCTGCACTTGAGGATTCGTGATCCATAAGATATGAAAATCCATCCCTAACAATTGCCCCCAAAATATGAGGAATTAAATATGATTAAATGAGTCATATTTTCTGCCTTATCGCTAACAAACTTATTAACGTAAATATAGCCGTTATTTTCTGACTAGCCATTGCAATCCTGACGTCAGGGCAAGACTACCTGCAAATTCATCATTATAAATCCTGGGTTAGAGATAAGGACCAAGAGGCATTTAAATTCGAGCATTCCATCCCCTTAAATCCTCATCCGGAGATTAATCAGGTATTCTCTCCTTCCTTCTCTCTAAATCCTTCTATTCCGATCTTCTTTTCTCTTAGCATCCATGGTGAAAATGGATCTCCGATCTTCACCAGCTAAGGATCCTAAAAAGGATAGCCCTCTGAAAAGCCAAGGCATTACCAAAAACCCTTTGCTGGAACTCTGTCGTTTTACCGATCCGGAGATTGATCAGATTCGTCATTGCTTTCCGGCGGAGGCCGTCTTTAGATCCTTCGACTCTTCAATGAAGAGTGATTGTATTTCTGACACTTGGGTTTCTTTTCCGGCCACCCCTTTTCTGATAGGGTTTTCTTATCATTTCCCTGCTTTCACACAATCTTTCTTCGCACTCACAGGCATGTGCTACATACAGGCCATGCCAATGATGTGGAGAGTTCTGTATACCCTGGAAAACATCATTGAGCAGGAGGGTATAGAAATAGGATTGTCAGAGTTGGCTGAGTTATACAATCTTGTTAGCCATGGTTCACACCATTTCTTGTTCAAGCACAAACCTGGTTAGCCCCATCCAATCCTTAAAACCACAAAAAATGATACCCATTGGAAAAACCGATTCTTTTTTGTAAGGAGGTACTCTATTCCGGACGGGAAAGACCTTCCCAAAAAGTGGACCACCCATGGTAGGATATAGGATCTTTAGACAAGGATCATAGGAGGACTCTGTTTCAGTTAAGGATAACTGAACCTTTTTTCTGTTTGTGCAGCTATTTCAGTTTCTCATCTTCAAAATTCCCCTGCAACAAAAGAAAGACTCGCTGCCTTCTAGAGGCTTGACCCTGCTGTGAGGACATTTCAAGCTAAAACAAAAGATTCAGAAGAAACATCCTCCAGTTCCTTCATAATGTCAAGTAAGTATTCGAATATACGTATAAATGAATAATTGTTAAAATGATTGAAAAATATGAACACTTATCTGTTATGTGGCATTTGTAGGCGCTGGAAAATCCTCAAGATCAGCTTCTAAGTTCAGTGTCAGTGACCTTGACGCGTTTGCTTCCTCCAAGTCCATTAAGAAATAGCTTGCTGCTAGTCCCAGTGTTCCAAATCCTAAGGGTACCAGCACGAAGAGCAAGGGTGGCAAGAAAAGGAAAACTGCTGAGACTTTTGAAGGCCTCCCTCTCATCCAACACCAGTTCGAGGAGTATGTCTCCGAGGTAAGGATCTTGGATCCTTAAGTCTGATCTTCCCTTTCTGAGGATAACGGATCCTGACCATGTGCTTGTTTTATGCAAAAATTTGCCGAGATCCAGATGCTCCTGGATAACAGTTTTGAAGAAGTTGAGCAAAAGAACCTGGACCTCCAGAAGATATTCTTGGCTAAGGACAAGACAATCTCCTCCCTCGAGAAGGATCTCAATCTGGTGAAAAAGGAGCTGGTTTTGACTCAACTCACGGCTCAGCAGGAGAAGGAGGAAGTGATGGAAGGATCCAAACTCTCTGCTACAATCGCCATGCTCAAAATCAAGCTTCAAATGGCAAAGGAGGCTGAGGATCCTTCTTTTGACAGGTCTGCTTGGACTCAAGAGGTTTGGAAGCTAAAGCTGGCGGCGCTGGACGATGAAGAGGAGGCTGAGGAGGTCTTGGCATTGGTGGGTGGGAGCAGCGGGTTGAAGGATCCGGTTGAGGAGGCAGCGGCTGGTGGTGATGCAACGAAGGTGTAAGCTGCAGAAATGGGCGATGATGGAAATTTCTAGACGTGGCTGTTAGGGGTGGATTTCTAAATGATCAGTGATCCTTATTTACTGTTGGGTTTAGTGATCCTCAATTCTGTCTGAAGTAGTGATCCTCAGAAGTGTTGCAGGATCAGGATCATGGATCACTATAAGGATCCTTGTACTAACGATTGTCTACTTTGAATTCGTAATTGTTTTGCAGGAGTATCAACTTGGACTTGGTCTTGGCTATATTCCTGGAGAATATTATAAGTCTATTCCGCACGTGCTTGGCCAGAAATGGACGTTATGGAGTCGTGGAGGACTTGCACCATTTGTGGAATGTTAGTTAGAGTAGATATTTTTTATTTTTAAAGGGGGTAGCGAGCTAGTTAGAAACACTTGGCTAATTTTGGCTACACACACACTCATACAACCGCTCTAATCAGCTCTCGCTAACACATTTGGCGATTACACACATTTTCTACACAATACACTATAGTGATCCTTGTTCTTAGCTCGCTATCATCCGAAGTTGTAATACGTTTTATGTTTAATTTGAGTTGGTGATTGGTAGTTTCCATCACCCGAGGTTTTTTATGCCGGAGATCATTCATTGATCAAGGGCTTTTTCCTCGTATAAATCTTCGTGTCACTTGTTCATTACACTTCATAGTGATCCTTATTATTGTTCATCAATTCAAGCATCATACCTCACAACAGAAAGTTTGGTTACATTGTCATTGCTTGATTTTTGACCAAAACAGTTTGGCGCCCACCGTGGGGCAATTGGTGCTTCATTCCTAGAAAGATTCGTATTTTCGTGGTCATTTCGGTTCGCTACAACCAAACAGATGGCTTCCTCAGTGAAGAATACTTCAGGTTTGATGCCCTCATTCAGTTCTTCACAAGGCGTCCCTCCTTTGCCTCCACCACCTTCTGGATCCCAGAAGAATGCTGAGAATGCTGCGAAGAAACCAACTCCTATTTTCCAAAAACCACCTACTTCTTCTGTTTCAACTAATCCTACTACTAATGATCTTTATGCCCTGATTTTGCAGATGAGGAATCATGCACAAGAGCAGGATAAAACCAATGAAAGGATCCTCCGGGAGATCGATGAAATCAAGAAACAGAAGAAATCAGTGGAGGATCACTCCCCTCTGATACCAAGGTCGCTGAACTTCGACACTCCGGTCATAACTTCCCAACACTTAGCAGTTCCGGACGTGCAATACTTGGGTGAACTACCAGGAAGACGTTATGGAACAACAACAATGAGTCAGGCATTTGGCTCTTACTTCCAGCCTCAGGAATCCTCTTCTCAACCATCAGGATTCTCCTCTCAGCATCAGGGATACTTCACGTCAGGAGGATGTGTGGGAATGCATGCAGTACAAGGATCCTCCTAGGTCCAAGGATCCTCCCAAGTACAAGGATCCTCCCAGGTCCAAGGATCCTCCCAAGTACAAGGATCCTCCCAGATCCAAGGATCCTCCCAGGTCCCAGGATCCTCCCTGGTCCCAGGATCCTTTCGGGTTCACGGATCATCTCAATTACAAGGATCCAACCTCCTTCAAAATCAAGGATCCTTGAGAAGCATGCAGCCTCGGAACTCGGACGTTCATCAAGGAGACTTCATACCAATGCAGACCATTGCCTCCTCTGGTCCTTCAATCATGCCAGAGTCTCGACAAAATGGATTCACATCCGCAATTCCAAACTCGAATCCTGTGGGAGGTAACACTTTTAATAATTTATATAACACTAACCATGGCTTTATGCAGGATACAGGTATCAATCAGGCCATGGCTAGGGAGCTACAGAAGCTTAAGGATATGATATCCAGTGTACCAGGAGTGGTTAAACCCATTCCTGAGATTGCGGATGGTAGCCATAGGATATCTCGTTTTGCACCACCTCTATGTGATGCTGAGATACCTAAAAGATTCCAGATACCATCAATGAAGCTATATGATGGTTCAACGGATCCAGAAGAGCATGTAGCTCAGTACAGGGAGAGGATGG
Organism: Helianthus tuberosus; assembly: GCA_030545235.1. Taxonomy (NCBI): domain Eukaryota; kingdom Viridiplantae; phylum Streptophyta; class Magnoliopsida; order Asterales; family Asteraceae; genus Helianthus; species Helianthus tuberosus. Next base: position 142,339,874 of record CM060402.1, on the reverse strand, counting down.
AGATCAACCCAATTCCTGAAAGGTTGAAAGAAGCATGTCTATGCAAGGGATTTGGATCCACACTTACAGGATCTGCTCTTAAATGGCTGCTAAGTCTTCCCCCTTACTCTATTACTTCATTTGCTAATTTAGTTAACTTGTTCAATAGTCAATTCTCTTGTAGTAGAAAGTTTGAACGATTAACTAGTGATTTATATAGGGTAACACAAGGTCAAAATGAATCACTTAGAGATTATATCACTAAGTTTAGTAAAGAATCCTTAGATATTCCCAATTTGGATATTGCTACGGCTGTAGAAGCCTTTAAAATGGGATTGCTTAGGGATTCATTATTCTATGATGATCTTGTTATGACACCTTGCAGGAATCTTGATGAAGTAAGAACTAGGGCCCTTAGGTTCATCCGCCTAGAAGATGACAAAAGGATCCAGGACAGATTGACAGGATCCTCAAAACAGGATAAACAAGGATCCTACTTCAGGAACAACAAATCCAAGTCCTACAACAGATCTGATAACCAGAATGTGCATGCGAATCTAGGTGAGAAAGCTAGGTGGCCAAGGAAAAGTGATAAACCAGCTGCTACAAAGGATAAATCCAAGTGGTGTGCATATCATGAGGATTTTGGGCATCTCACTAAAGAGTGTATTGCACTTAGAAAGGAAATTGGTTACTTGTTGAGCAAGGGGCATTTAAAGGAACTCTTGGGACGAAATAAGTCAAGGACCCAGGATCCTGAAAGGATCCCGGAAAGGGCTCCTGCTCCTCCAGCAGATGCACAAGTCATAAATTTCATATCCGGTGGATCAGACATCTGTGGTACATCCTTCTCAGCAGCAAAAAGACACGCTAAGGAAACCAAGATGGATAATGGAGACAGACCCGTCCGGACCTCCGTTGTCACCCAGGATAAAGTCATTACTTTTGATGAGGATGATCGTGTTGACATCCAGGATCCTCATCATGACGGTCTTGTAATTACATTGTTTATTTCTAACCACTTTGTTCGCAGGATCCTTATAGATGCAGGAAGCTCTGTGAACATCATCCATCTTGATGTCCTCAAGAAGATGAATATCCCGGAGTCTGACATTATCCCAAGATCCTCAGTGCTTGTGGGATTCAGTGGAGAAACTAAGAATACATTGGGGGACATCAAACTCCCAATCTATATTGAAGGATTGCACTCTTATCAAAAGTTTTGTGTTATAGATTGCTTATCATGTTGTAATGTTATCCTTGGCAGGCCATGGATACATGATATGAAGGCAGTCCCATCCACCTATCATCAATGTGTAAAACTTCCAAGTCCTTGGGGAGTGGTGAAAATTGAGAGTGATCAACAGGAGGCTAAAAATTGCTATACCTCATGAATGAAGCCAGCCTCAAGACCAAGGGAGCAATAGCAATTAAAGTATCCTTCAAGAGATGTCTTGGAGGCAAGAGAACAGGATTTGAAAGAAATCCTCATGGATCCTGATGATCCTGAATCCAAGATCTTCATTGGATCAGGGATCCTTAGCGATATCGAACAGGAGCTAGTATCCTTCCTTAAGAGAAGGAAATCCACCTTCGCCTGGAAACATGAGGACATGACAGGTATATCTAAGGATATAATTACCCATAAACTTGGCATTGACAGGTCATTCAAGCCTATACATCAAAAGAGGAGGAAGTTTGCACCTGAAAGAAATGCTATTATCCAGGAAGAGGTAGATAAGCTACTTTGAGCAGGTATGATAAGAGAGGTTAAGTATCCAAGATGGTTAGCCAATGTGGTTGTTGTTCAAAAGAAAAATGGAAAGTGGAGGGTATGTGTCGAGGATCCTTTCCCATTACCCCACATTGACTCCATGGTGGATGCTACCGCGGGTCATGAGTTGTTAACTTTCATGGATGCTTCATCTGGATTCCAACAAATTCAGATGGAACCATCTGATCAGGTGGATACAGCCTTCATGACCCCAACTGGTATATATTGTTATATTGCTATGCCATTTGGACTAAGGAATGCAGGTGCTACTTACCAAAGGCTTGTCAATATGATGTTCAAGGAACAAATTGGACACACTATGGAAGTCTATATTGATGACATGGTGGTTAAGTCCAAGAAGGCTGAGGATCACCTTAAAGACTTGGAGGAAGCATTCAATATCCTTGATAAATATAATATGAAACTTAATCCTTCTAAGTGTCATTTTGGTGTTAAGGCAGGTAAATTCTTAGGATATGTGGGGACAAAGAGGGGCATTGAAGCAAGTCCAGAGCAAATTAAGGCTATTGTGAATATCAAATCTCCTGCCAATGCTAAGGATGTGCAAAGGTTGACTGGCAGGATCGCAGCCTTGAACAGATTCATATCCAAATCCTCAGAAAAATGCAAGGAGTTCTATGACATCCTGAGGAAGAACAAGAAATTTGAATGGACTGAGAAGCAAGAAAGTGCCCTTAAAGCTCTTAAGGATTACCTATCCTCAGCCCCAGCCTTGATGAAACCAGAAAAGGGAGATGTGTTATCCTTATACTTGGCGGTATCCTCAAAAGCAGTAAGTGCGGTCCTTGTTAAGGATCACCAAGGAACACAACATCCTGTTTATTATGTAAGTAATAGCTTACTTGATGCTGAATCCAGGTATTCACATTTAGAAAAACTTATCCTTGCATTAATTATGGCATCTACTAAATTAAGACATTATTTTGAGACTCATGCCATTATTGTTAAAACTAATTTCCCAATTAAGAATGTTCTCAGGAAACCTGAAATGTCAGGAAGGATGGCTAAGTGGGCAGTGAAGTTGAGTGCATATGATATAAGATATGAACCAAGGACTGCCATCAAATCCCAAGCCTTAGCTGACTTTGTGGCAGATTTTAGTAGTGATTTGCAAAAGGAGGCTGAACTAGAAGTCCAACAGCTTGAAGAAACCAAGGATCCTTGGATACTGTTCACTGATGGATCCTCCAATGTAAATGGAACAGGGCTTGGAATACTACTAAAATCGCCACAGGTGGACATAATACCCCACTCCATAGCTTGTGAGTTTCAAACTACCAACAATGAGGCTGAATATGAAGCCTTGATAGCTGGTTTGCAAATTGCAAAGCATATGAGGATCAGGTATCTTGAGGTACATGTAGATTCTTTATTGATCACTAACCACTTTAATGGATCCTATGCTGTTAAAGGTGAAAAGCTAATCAAATATTTGGAGATAGTCAAAGAGTTGACACTCTCTTTTGTATCCTTTAGTTTGACACAGGTACCAAGGGAAGAGAATGCAGAAGCTGATGCATTAGCCAATCTAGGATCATCTTTGAAGATTCCTGAGGATATCAAGATCCCGATTATTCATATCCTGACCCCTACTATCAAGGATCATGTAGCTATGGAGATAGGAGAAGATTCTGCAATCATCCCTAGTGATGATACCCAATCTCATTCAGGATCATGGATACTCCCAATCATGAGATACATACAACATGGAGAAATTCCTACAGGAGAAAACCCAAGGGCTTTCAAAATTAAGGTATCTCAATTTACAATATTAAATAATATGTTATATAAACAATCCCTTGCAGGACCATATTTAAGATGCATTGAGGATCCTGAAATTCAAGAAGTCCTAAAGGATTTCCATGAAGGAGATTGTGGAAACCACACTGGGGGCAGGGCATTATTCTCAAGGATCCTGAGGACAGGATACTATTGGCCCACTATGAAAAAGGATGCTGTGGAGTATGCCAAGAAGTGTGATCCTTGTCAGAGGCATAGTAATATCCTTCACCAACCAGCAGAGCTCTTGCATCCTATATCCTCTTCTTGGCCATTCATGAGATGGGGAATGGACATAGTTGGAAAGCTTCCTAAGGCACCTAGTGGAAAAGTATTCATGCTTGCTATGACTGATTACTTCTCTAAGTGGATAGAGGCTGAAGCCTTTGCTCAAGTCAGAGAAAAGGAAGTTATATCCTTTATTAAAAGAAACATCATTACTAGATTTGGTATCCCTTCTGAGATTATTTATGATAATGGATCCCAATTTATTGGGAATAGAACCACTAACTTTTGTGACAGTTGGGGAATTAAGATGATAACATCAACACCAGTCCATCCACAAGCTAATGGTCAGGCAGAGTTATCCAACAAGATCATCATCAACAATTTGAAGAAGAAGCTTGGATCCAAGAAAGGAAAATGGGCAGAAGAACTACCTTATGTGCTTTGGGCTGATAGGACAACTCCCAAGAATGCTACAGGCCAAACTCCATTTTCTTTGGTATTTGGGGCAGAATCAGTGATCCCTACAGAGATGGTGGTTCCAACTGCAAGAACAAGCATTCGTGATCCTGAAGAAAATGCTGAAAACTTGATTCAAGACTTGGATACTATAGAAGAAATCAGGGATTTAGCAAGGATAAGGATGCCCAGTTATCAACAAAGGATGGCTAGAGCTTACAACAAAAATGTCAGGCTCAGGAAATTCCAAGTTGGGGATATGGTATTAAGGAAAGCATTTCAAAACACCACCAATCCTGTTAATGGAAAGCTAGCACCAAAGTGGGAAGGACCCTATTTGATTGAAGCTGAAGCAGGAAAGGGGGCATATCGATTGCTAACAATGAAGGGTGATTTACTACCAAGAGCTTGGAATGCTGTCCATTTGAAGAAATATTTCATGTGATCATCCGTGATCCTTATCAGACAAGTATCTTTGAAGGATCCCCACTGACAGATGATCCTTTTTCTGGTAACATTCCAATCTCTTGGTATTTCATTCTTTTTATTCCCTAACAAGGATAGGGATCCTGCGTCCTTTATCCTCCTTTTACTTGATTCTGAATTTTTGTTGGACCGGTTTTGACTCCGAAACGATTGCGAAACGAACGTGAAACGTGCGGAATCCGTACACGAACGTGACCTAACACACGTGACGTAATATAAACGTGATTCTTTGATAAAATCTGAAATCGTACAATCACTTGAATCACTTAGAGACTTTCTCTCTCTAGTTTCTCTCTCTAGAACTAGAGCTCTTCAAATCTCTAAAATGGCAAAAGTCCCTAAACTATGACATAAGGATCTATTTATAGTCCTTGGCTTTTAATGAGATTTCTCATTATTACAATTATGCCACCTTGCCTTTTTGACTAGATATAACACTATAAAGACTCGTTTTCTTCTGTTTCTCGCTACTTCTCGGATTGACGAAGGCTATAGACATAAATGCACTAACAGACTCCCCCTTGGATATTGCCATAGTCAATCTCAATCATTGAGTCAAACTCGTAGCGTCTTCTTTTTCTCTCTCTCTCTTTGAATCTTCTTGAACAGAATCCCGTTGGATCTGTCTTCAGCTTCAGTTTCTTCTCCTTTCGGTAAACTCTTTTCTTCATCAGGCTCCCCCTTTCGTCAAGCTTCCGTGCTTTGGGATCGACACCTTGCTTTTCGATTACAAGCTCCCCCTTGCTTTGAGCTCGTCTTCAGACTCCCCCTTAGACTCAGCTTTCGGGATCGTAGTCTGGAATCTCATCTGCAATCACTCAAATATTTATAAGTAACAGCATTTCAAATTTCAGCTATCCAGGAATTGTAACCTGTCTCACTCAACATTCTAAACAAACAATTTTCATGAATTTGGCAGTTTCATCGAATCAAATCGGAAACTAGCTCTATAACAGTATAAGCATCCAAATCCCTCACAGTTAATCATCCAAGTCCAAACTAATGACCTTGGAGATATCACAAACTGTTTTTGATTTTTTATTTTTAATTCAAGTTTCAAATTAATGAACTTGTTTTATTTTCAGAAACACAATCAGCTTACTTAGATTTTGAAACTCAGCACTCAGACATCAGTTGTCGAAAATAAAGCAGAATCAAAAATCTTTTTGTATTTTCTGAAAATATAAAGCAGTAAAGAAATATGTACAAACATATTTACAGACAATATTTTTGTTTGAGTATGTGACAGAGGATCATATCAGTTTTTGACAAGTCACAAGTACCGTTGAGCTTTAAACACATTAAGAATTAAACAATTCACTTAGATTGTCGATATACTGATCCACTTAAATTTTCATACAAACTTCAACTGATTCAGGATATGAATTAGGTGTATTAAGAACTTAAACCTATTCATGTGTCCCACCTCTTGAATATACTCCCGTATCCAGAATCCCAATAATCAGTCTTACAGGTGAGTATACTACAATGATATCTGTATATAAATTAGATATGCGAGGGCCGAGGGATCTCAGGTCGATACTTCCGTATACGCAAAGAGATATCTGCTTCGACTTTACGGTATGTCCCCTTTAGAGGATCTTTTTGCTTACAACAGCAGCGACTATCAATTTTATTGTTTCATCGGCATGCTGAGGGTTTAATGCTATATTTCAAGCATTGCAGAAAGTATTATTCAAGGACTAGGTCAGAACTACCGTTCAGCAGAAGTCCCGGAATAATACCCCAGACATCATTGAGTATAAAGACCTAGTATATCAGATTATGAGACCTTTCAAACGAGATTTCAGGGGTTACCTATATATCCAAGTAGTGTTCCCCACAAAATAAGCAAGTTTGAATTTAGATTTATATCCCGAAAAAGTTTACTAAATGTATAAAAATCTACCGACACATCCACAGTGAGATCGTTTAACACATTTAAACTTTCCATTTCTTTAGCGTACTGTAACTGTCTACTGATGTACTATCATTTCCTCTTTTTACGCAAAACTCAAATTTTTTTTTTAATTTTATCATGTTTTTGACTTTTTCAAATTTTCAAATGTTTTTGTATTTTCTAACAATATTACTCCCCCTAAAATGCAAAATCATATAAAGAAAATTTGACAACCAACACTGATAGCTTTATCTCGCCATCCATTTTCTGCTAAAAGTATACTGATTTGCAGAAAATCTAACATACCCCCATGATTTACAACACATTGATTTTTACAGTTTGAAAACCGTTTTTCAATCTGATGAAAGTAATCATGTTTGTTCAGCCGTGAGGGTTTCGGCGTATTCAATCAAAACTCCCATTTCAACAAACTATTTTCCCATAATGATTTCAAAACACTTAAGTTTGTTTTAATCAGAATGGTTTTTCCGGAAAAATTAGTTTGTTTACCCATCTCTTATGAGTTCGGGGTCATCATATCACCTTGTTCTCTTTTAACCATTTTATACAGATTTTAACAATATAAGATCAAACATTACAATCACTTGTAGAAAATCAAGTACAATTTAATGTCCTTGATTAACCACTTGTAGGACGAAATATCACAGTTACCATCCTGTGAATTTCTCAAGAATGATGCCGATACCTGCTTCACTCTTACCAACCTGGAAGCTCCGGCAAGTCAGGAATTCAACCAACCAATTTTGACACCCAAGCCTGACCAGCTTTAGGCGCATTTTGAGCTATTCTCTTTTCTTCATAAAACTCTTTCACTCCTTTTTCCTTACCATCAACCATCTTACTAAAAATATGTTTAACATTGCTATTAAACATTTTTCCAGCATCAACACCTTTTGATTTTAGGTTTGCGGCTCGTAATGGTGGAAAATTCTCATCATTCATTAACGGAACTGTTTCTTCCATTTTTACCTCAACTTGTGGCTCCTCTGATTTTATGGAATCAGATTCATTGCCCGAACTTGACTTGTCTGACTTGGATGAGCCAGATTCATCGCCAATAACTTTATTTTTCCTCTTGTTTGTCCTCAGATTTGCATCTGAAGAATTCAATTTGCTTGACTTTGCCGTCGAGTGAATCGATTCATTAGAACTTTTATTCGAACCAACTGGTGAACCCGAAGACAAAATCTTCTCCAAATACTCTCTCGCCTTCTTCCTCTTCTTCCTCAATCTGTCTCTCTGCCCCTGTGAAAGTTTTACTTTCTTATCTTCCACTTTCTGTTCTTTGGGCTTGACAGTGACTGGTTTCTTTACCGTTCTCTGAGATTCAACCCTCGATCTTCCCATCGATCTCCTTGGGCAATCTCTGGCAATATGACCTCTGATTTGACAATTATAGCATCTTTTTGTCTCATAACTCCAATTCTGGCAGTTAACAGCAATGTGTCCTCTCACACCACAAGTGTAGCACACTCTGTTATCGTACCATCCACTTTGGTCAATCCAAACCTTCAAATCATAACATTGTTTGGCTTGGTAATAATCATTTCTCCTCTTCAATGCTGGATTTGTCTTTTGAGCACTGTGGTCAAACCTGCACCACTTATTACCAACATTTTGTGAGTTTTGATTTTTCAATTTTTGTGATTTTTTATCACGATTGGATGATTGAACTGATGAGCTTTTATTATCTTTTTGAACAATTTTCGGCTTTTTATCCTTTTGTTTTTGTTCCACATTCTTCTTTACAGGTTTTTGCGTTGAGCATTCACCTTTTTCAGTAGAATGTAGAACAGTTTCTTGAAACATTTCATTTAATTTCAAAAATATTTTACTTTTCTCAACATCATCATCAGTTTTCTCATCACAATCTTCAACTTTGACTTTATCAAAGTTTGTGACATTGTCACTTATTGGAACAACGTTGATTGGTTTTGGACACACATATGATGCAGAAGTCACAAAACTTTTCAACTTGTTTTCTAAATCAGCAATTTTCTTTCTATTACCTTCGGCTTCATGCTCAAGTCGAATGATTTTATCAAGATGAGAATTTATCGCACATTGTTTTTCGAGATTATTTTTACCAAAAACATCTCTCTCATCTTCTAAAATCTTTAATTGACTTTTGAAATCATTTTCTAATTTTTTAAAATTTTTATTTTCTGATGACAAACTCTCAACATTCTTCAAAAGTTTGTCATTTTCAGATCTCAATTTTTCGCAGTTCAAGCGCAACTCCAGAATCTGTTCATCATCAGTTTTCTTCCCATCTTTCAAAGCTTTGTTTTCCAATGTCAAATTCTCCGCATCACTCAAGAATTTGGCATTGTCTGCTCCAAGTTTATCACATTTTGAGCACTTTTCATTCATCTTTTCAGCATTAGCTTCTTTCTTTGTTTCCATCCTGTATGTTCCTGCACAAAAAATTTTAACAAAATCAAGAGGGTTTGCATATTCATCAATAAAACAACCTCTCTTAATATCATATTTCATGACATTTTTTGCAGCAAGACATACAGAAAATCTTTTTCTCATTTCGATGATCACTTCCAAATTTATCTTTTCTAAATCCTTCTTCATCTCATACATCAACTCTTCTTTTCTTTTTTCTTTATCAAACTTATGTAATCTAAGCTTATTGATGAATTCTCTAAATGAAAATTTTGAGAAATTTTCATTCCTTTTTAGTTCACTCAAAAATTCATCCCATTCTAGAGGTAATGCATCAGCAAATTTTGAAATTTTTTCAGCATTTGAAAACTCTATCTCATATCTATTTATCTTATCAATCAATTCATCAAAACGTCTATCCAACTGTTCCAAAGATTCATGTTTCATGCATAAGAAATTTTCGGATCTTTTAATCCAAACATCCTTCCTTTTCTTCTTATCAAACCAAGAATCAGAAATCCAATCATTTAAATCTTTAAGATTCTCGTTTTCCTGTTCATCAAACATTTTAGCCATCTTGAATCACCTGTCCAAACAAACAACCAATCAGTTCAAACAATATCAAATATTTTGAAAACAGATTGACACTCAATCGACGTGAAATGATTTTGACACAAAAATCCTATTTTCAAGCTGAATAAGACTTTTGAGCGAAATCACTTTTGAACAAACATCCTCTTTCAAGCGAAATATGATATTCAAATAAACGAAATCAAGTTGTTGACCGTATGAGCGAAAGTGATAATGTCCGAATAAGCGAACCAACAATGTTCAAATGAGCGAACCAGACAATGTCTGTTCGAGCGGACCAGACTTGTTCGTTCGAGCGGACCAGACTTGTTCGTTTGAGCGGACCAGACTTGTTCGTTCGAGCGGACCAGACTTGTTCGTTTGAGCGGACCAGACTTGTTCGTTCGAGCGGACCAGACTTGTTCGTTTGAGCGGACCAGACTTGTTCGTTCGAGCGGACCAGACTTGTTCGTTTGAGCGGACCAGACTTGTTCGGATGAGCGGACCAGACTTGTTCGAATAAGCGGACCAGATGATTCGTATAAGCGAACCTGCAAATTTGACAGCGATTTCGAACAGAAAAACTTAGATTTCTCCTAAACGATTACGAATCTGGATCTGAAACTTGGTAGGGTTATAGATCAGGTATATACGCACAACATATCAAAAAATCAGACGATTCGGACCGTAAAATCCCGTTCAATTTGACTAAAAACAGTGAAAAACGTGAAAATATGAAAAATATGAAGAAGTAGATGAAATTCGGATCTGAATCTGATGAAATCACGATCGGAAATGTGTGTTGGATCAGTGCAATCGAGCTCCTGCTCTGATACCACTTGTTGGACCGGTTTTGACTCCGAAACGATTGCGAAACGAACGTGAAACGTGCGGAATCCGTACACGAACGCGACCTAACACACGTGACGTAATATAAACGTGATTCTTTGATAAAATCTGAAATCGTACAATCACTTGAATCACTTAGAGACTTTCTCTCTCTAGTTTCTCTCTCTAGAACTAGAGCTCTTCAAATCTCTAAAATGGCAAAAGTCCCTAAACTATGACATAAGGATCTATTTATAGTCCTTGGCTTTTAATGAGATTTCTCATTATTACAATTATGCCACCTTGCCTTTTTGACTAGATATAACACTATAAAGACTCGTTTTCTTCTGTTTCTCGCTACTTCTCGGATTGACGAAGGCTATAGACATAAATGCACTAACAGTTTTGAAGGTTCAGGTATCCTTAACTAAGGATTGAGTATCCATAGAAGTATCCAGTTATTTGGGCTTGACCCCAGTTATTTGGGCTTGACCCCAGTTATTTGGGCTAGTCCCCAGTTTGGGCCTGTCCCCAGTTTCGCCAGTAGCGCACGATGATCCTGGTATAGTTCATGGCAATGGGACCAGTACCCGCTTTAGGGGCTGACAATTTCATTGTACTGGCTATATTCAGGATCCTACGTATAATGGTAGACGTACCATACATCCGTTCCTAAGGTTTCTAACGTTTTCACGTTAGCTAAGGTTTTGGCATTTTCATGTCACTAAGTTTGGATAGGCGCCAGTGAGGGCCATACTCCAGTTTACATACGATCCTTTGGGCTTGTCCCCAGTTATCCTTTGGGCTTGTCCCTAGTTATCCTTTGGGCTTGTCCCCAGTTATCCTTTGGGCTTGTCCCCAGTATATTGGGCTTGTCCCCAGAATTATTGGGCTTGTCCCCAGTTACTAACATTCATCTTATATTGGCTCAGTCCCAAGTAATATCTTATTTCAGGTTTGTGAAGATAAATGACCAAGGATTCTTGATCCTTACTTTCAATTAAGGTTTGTATCTTGGGTTATCCTAATTTTAAGTGTTAAAGGATAGAATCCTAACTTGGATTCTCAGGTATGATCCTTAACTGTTTTGATTTTATTCATTATGTATTTAAGTGACACTTATCCTTTGACAACTGAACTTATGATCCTTAAACTATTTTTTATATCCCTGATCGTATCCTTAACTCTTAATGGATATCTTTTAATTTTTTCCTTACTTGATAAGTATAAACAACATGAACATCACAATAGATTGAAAAATAAAATAACAATAAGGATATCAACACAGGATATAGCCAAAAAGTTAAAGTCATTTTATTCACAAAAGCTTAAACCCTTTTTTAGGTTGTCAAAATTGCCAACCCACGTTTCTACCAGCAAAACGTGGCCCGTCCACATGGGCTGGCAAAGGGTGTTCATTGTTCATAGGTCTAACAAGTGCAGGAAATTAAAGACGGCAGGATCACAATGGCTTCATCCCCCAAACAGAGGATCCCTCCACCATTTGTAATCCTACCTATTGTTCAAAGGATCATCCATGATCCTCAACCCTAATTACTATTGTTCAAGTACAGACCAACCATTGTTTAACAAAAACTACCACCAAACCTAAAAAAAAATGGGCTCCGGCTATGTCTAGAAGTGTCCATCATTGCCCATTGCTGCAGCCTACACCTTCGCTGCATCACCATCTCCAGCTCCACTAGCTTCACCACCATGATCCTTGCCACTGCCCCAGCCTCAATCGTCAGGATCTCCTCAGCCTCCTCCTCGTCATCCAGCTCAGCCAGCCTTGCCTTCCAGCGTTCCACATCCCAGTTGCTCCTGTCAAAGGCAGGATCCTGAGCTTCTTGGGCCATTTGTAGCTTGGTCTTGTACATGGCTATGGCAGCGGAGACCTTAGCATCCTCCGTGATCTCGCTCTTCTCATAATCAAAATTAACCAGGATTGTAGCTGTCTGAGCTTTGGCATCTTTGAGATCCTTTTGGAGGTCAGCAATCTTAAGATCCTTGAGCAATGCGAGTTGTTGGAGGTCAGCAATCTTCTTGTCCTGCTCCTCGACGTGCCCAACGTAGTCTTCAATCTCAGCAAATTTCTGCAAAGAAGATAAAGAACAGTTCAAGAACAGGTGATCCTCAAATAAGCTGGATACCTAAAGCAGGGACAAGGATCCTTACATCGTTGAAGTATTCAAGAAACTGGTGGCGGATCAGGGGCAAACCTTGCAGATCCTCAGCTTCAGAGGCTTTTCTTTTCTTGCCACCCTTTCCTTTAACGGGTGCCTTGGGGATCGAAGCAGTTAGGCTGGCAGGAAGCTTCTTCTTGGAGGATCGGACGGTGTCAAGCTCAGTGACACTAAATTTGGAAGCAGATCTTGATGATTTTCCAGCGCCTACACACCCAAAACAGATAAGTGTCCTTATTCTATTCATATATAACTATTTATTTAAACATTTGAATAAAAAAAGAACAGGATACTTACTTGACATGGTGACAGAGCCTGAGGATACCTCTTGAGAATCCTGGGTGTTTGTTTTGAATGATCTCGTGGCAGGAGCAAGTTTTCTAAAAGCAGCAAGTCTCCCCTTGGTGGCAGCTGAAGGAATAATATGCGAGAATGTGATAGCTGTACAAAAGAAACAAAAGCATATTAGTAATCATTATCAGAAATGAGCTTACTTAGTGATCCTTCTAAGGATCCTCCTATCCTACCATGGGTGCTCCATTTCCTTGGCAGATCCTTTCCATCCGGGATAGAATCCCTTCTGACGAAGAAGAACCGCCGTTTCCAGTTGGTATCATTTTTAGTAGCTTTAAAGATGGGATGTTCTTCTCCGGGTTTACGCTTGAATAGATATCGGTGGGATCCAAATGTGGTAAGGTCATACATCTCGGCTAATTCTGACATTCCCAAGTCAATTCCCTCTTGCTCAATGATCCTTTCAAGGGTATACAAGACCCTCCAGATCATTGGCATAACTTGAATATAGGAGATGCCGGTGAGGGAGAAAAAGGATTGGGTGAATTCAGGGAAGGGATACGAATATCCTATTGTGAAAGGTGTGACTGAGAAAGCTACCCAAGTTTCAGAGACATAATCGCTTAAAACAGTGGGGTCAAATGGTTTGAAAACGGTATTCGCCGGAAAACAGTGGCGAATTTTGTCTATTTGCGGATCAGTGAAGCAGCATCTTTCTTTCATCGAATCCTTAATGATCCCCTGGCTCTTGAGAGGACTTTCCTTCTTATGATCCTTGGCTGGTGAGGATCTCAGCATCATCTTGATTTGAAGAAGGTGAAGAAAGATGAACAAAGGAAGAAAACGTAAAAGAAGAAAAGGAAAAGAGTTACCTGCTTGATCGTCGGATGAGAATTTAAAGGGAGTTCTCTTGAATTTAAATACTGATTGATCCCTATCTCTAACTCTTATTTATAATGACGATTATGCAGGATATTCATCTCACTGACGTCATGATCGTAACGGCTAGTCCGACTCCAACGGCTAGTTATCTGATTAATTCGTTACGGATAAGAACAAAATATAACTCATTTATTTACATAATTACTCCTTATATTTTGGGGGCAATTGTTAGGGGTGGATTTCTAAATGATCAGTGATCCTTATTTACTGTTGGGTTTAGTGATCCTCAATTCTGTCTGAAGTAGTGATCCTCAGAAATGTTGCAGGATCAGGATCATGGATCACTATAAGGATCCTTATACTAACGATTGTCTACTTTGAATTCGTAATTGTTTTGCAGGAGTATCAACTTGGACTTGGTCTTGGCTATATTCCTGGAGAATATTCTAAGTCTATTCTGCACGTGCTTGGCCAGAAATGGACGTTATGGAGTCGTGGAGGACTTGCACCATTTGCGGAATGTTAGTTAGAGTAGATATTTTCTATTTTTAAAGGGGGTAGCGAGCTAGTTAGAAACACTTGGCTAATTTTGGCTACACACACACTCATACAACCGCTCTCATCAGCTCTCGCTAACACATTTGGCGATTACACACATTTTCTACACAATACACTATAGTGATCCTTGTTCTTAGCTCGCTATCATCCGAAGTTGTAATACGTTTTATGTTTAATTTGAGTTGGTGATTGGTAGTTTCCATCACCCGAGGTTTTTTATGCCGGAGATCATTCATTGATCAAGGGCTTTTTCCTCGTATAAATCTTCGTGTCACTTGTTCATTACACTTCATAGTGATCCTTATTGTTGTTCATCAATTCAAGCATCATACCTCACAACAGAAAGTTTGGTTACATTGTCATTGCTTGATTTTTGACCAAAACAGTGGCCGGAGCCCATTTTTTATGATTTGGTAGTTTTTTGTTTGTTGATGTTTTGATGGTGAACAATGTTGGTCTGTACTTAAACAATAGTATTTAGGTTCAAGGATCATAGATCCTTCAGACAATAGGTAGGATAATGGATGGTGGATAGATCCTCTGTTTGGGGGATGAAACCACTGTTATCCTGCCGCCCTTTTATTCCTGCACTTTAAGAACTGTTAACTATGGACACCCTTTGCCTACCCCAGCGGACGAGCCAAGTTTTGCTGGTAGATGCTTGGGGTAGGCAATTTTGACAACCTCTGAAGGGTTTAACTTTTGATAAATAAATAAAACTTTAATCTTTTGGATATCTCGTGTTGTACGTTTTGTGTCTATTTACCTTTCAGTTGTTATTGCATACTTCTTTGAACTTACAAGTTAATAATGAAAGTATAGAAATTGGTTTAAGTCAGAAAGTTTAGGATATGATCAAGGATCAAATATCCTATAATCGAAAAGTTCAAAACGTGATAAAATTTTAGGATCATATATCCTGTTGTCAAAGAATAAGGGTAACTCAAATAAATTAAGAATAAAGTGAAGGTAAATAAGGATCATACCTGAGAATCCAAGTTAGGATCCTAAATATTTAGTATTTACAATTGAGATAAGCAAAAGACAAACCCTAGTAAAAGGTTAGGATCCAGGATCTTTAAATATTTAGCTTTGGAAACCTGAAATAGAGAATATAACTTGGGACTAAGCCAACTGCAAAAGGGAGAGTTAGTATCTGGGGACAAGCCTAACAATTCTGTGGACAAGCCCAATATACTGGGGACAAGCCCAAAAAACTGGGGGCAAGCCCAAAAAACTGGGGACAAGCCAAAAGAACTGGGGATAAGCCCAAAGGATCTCGTGTAAACTGGAGTATGGCCATCACCGACGACTATCCAAACTTAGTGACATGAAAATGCCAAAACCTTAGCTAATGTGAAAACATTAGAAACCTTAGGAACGGATGTATGGTACGTCTACCATTATACTTAGGATCCCGAGTACAACCAGTACAATGAAATTGTCAGCCCCTAAAGTGGGTACTGGTCCCATTGCCTTTAACTGCATTAGGATCATCGTGCGCTACTAGCGAAGGTAGTGGATACCTTAAACTGGGGACAAGCCCAAAAACTGGGGATAAACCCATAAAACTGGGGACAAGCCCATTTAACTTAGGAGATCTCTATGAATACGTGATCCTTTGTGAAGGATGTACCAACTTCTGCAAAACTTAGAACTTTAGTGAGGAAAGGATAAAGGATCCTTTCCCTTATTATCAAACAAAGTAAAGGATTAAGTAAACTAGGATCAGATCATTACCAGAGTGAGGATCATATATCCTCTAAGGATCCTTCATGTATACCGGACGTGAAAATGATCAAGGATCCGTGATCCTTCTTACATAAAATACTTCTTCAAATGGACAGCATTCCAAGGTCTTGGTAGTGAATCACCTTCCATTGTCAATAAACGATATGCCCCCTTTCCTGCCTCAGCTTTAATAAGATAGGGGCCTTCCCACTTTAGTGCTAACTTGCCATCAGCAGGATTTGTGGTATTATGGAATGCTTTCCTTAACACCATGTCACCAACTTGGAACTTTCTGATCCTGACATTCTTGTTGTAGGCTCCAGTCATCCTTTGTTGATAGCTAGCCAATCTTATCCTTGCCAGATCCCTGAGTTCTTCTATGGTATCCAAGTCTTGAACCAAGTTTTCAGCATTTCTTTCAGGATCACGGATGCTTGTTCTAGCAGTAGGAACCACCATCTCTGTAGGGATCACTGATTCTGCTCCAAACACTAGAGAGAATGGAGTTTGGCCAGTAGCATTCTTGGGAATTGTTCTATTAGCCCATAACACATAAGGTAGCTCTTCTGCCCATTTTCCTTTCTTGGATCCAAGTTTCTTCTTCAAGTTGTTGATGATGATCTTGTTGGATGATTCTGCTTGACCATTAGCTTGTGGGTGGACTGGTGTTGATGTCATCATCTTAATCCCCCAGCTGTCACAAAAGTTAGTAGTTCTACTTCCAGTAAATTGGGATCCATTATCACAAACAATTTCAGAAGGAATACCAAATCTGGTAATAATGTTTCTTTTGATAAAGGATATCACTTCTTTTTCTCTGACTTGAGCAAAGGCTTCAACTTCTATCAACTTGGAAAAGTAATCAGTCATAGCAACCATGAACACTTTTCCTCCAGGTGCCTTGGGAAGTTTACCAACTATGTCCATTCCCCATCTCATGAATGGCCAAGAAGAGGATATAGGATGTAGGAGCTCTGCTGGTTGATGAAGTGTTGGTGCACTTAATGTCTGCTGACTACGTCTTATCGAGTCTTATGTCTAGATAGGTTAAACGAGTGCACAACAGTGTTTGAATTAGGGTTAGAACATGTTTTTGGTAGTCAGTCCATTTGAAACATGTTAGTCCGTTTGAAACATGTCAGTCCGTTTGAACATGTCAGTCCGTTTGAAAAGGGTTCCGTTTGAACATGTATGTGTCATCTTCAAACGGAAGGGCAACTAGTATATATAGGATGAGTGTTGGTTCATTTGAAACAGATCAGTTGTGTGTGTGAGCAAAGGTGCTGCCGGATTTTTGTCAGAATACATTGTAAAAGCTCAGAATTCAGTAATAGAGAAAATATTAAAAGGATACAAGCTGTTTGACGTTGTTTACTTTGATTCCGCCTCTGTAAACGATGATGAACTACCTTTACTGACTGTTTAGGGTCACGAACACGATCCAACAAGTGGTATCAGAGCTCAGGACGAGGAGTTCATACCAAATTCAGCTTGATTACTTCGGATTTTCTCACTTCTACCTTTCTTTTCTGATTTGAACTAGTTGTCACGGTTAAAACGGTCTAAAACTTTCACATATCAAACGAAATACAATAATATCTAATCCTTGAAAATTTGAGACCAAAATTCGACCTAAAACTGAACGAAAACATCAAATCCGTTTGAAATTGTACGTAAAATGCTGACATCATCCGTTTGAACGAAGTCTGATTTCCGTTTGAAACTGACACTATCATTTGAAATTGATCACTATCGTTTGAAATTGATCACTATCGTTTGAATGTCACATTCGTTTGAAACTGTTCGTTTGAAATAAGGGGTTTCCGTTTGAACTTAAGGTTTGAAAGTGTTTCGTTTGAAACTGTCCGTTTGAAAGCAATACCTCGTTTGAAAGTTCACATTTGAACCGTTTGAACTGATCGTTTGAAAGTGGTTCGTTTGAAAAGAACCATTTCGTTTGAAAGATATTATACCGTTTGAACCATTCCGCTTGAACAGATTCCGTTTGAATCTGTCATTTTTCAAAACCAAAAATATTTCTAAGTGTTTGCTGATTTTTCAGGTACGTACAAGATGGATGATTTCAATCCGTTTTATGATGTCTTTGCCTTTGCTGGAAATTCTGGAGATGATGCTTCACCTAGCAACACCAATGAGAACACGCCGAATACAAAGAAAAAGTTATCAGATGCTTTGGAAGTTGAAAGCGCATTCGGAACTTATAACAAACCCCCGAAGTTGATGGCTATCGAAGAATACAGTCGGTGGGCCAAGAAGTTTGAAGATTGGTTGAGAGCCTTTGCTTTTCCCAGCTGGAAGAGTCTAAAGAATGGATATAATGATGGAGGCAAAACTGGTGAAAGCTTGACAACATCTGAAGAAATAGAATCGTTTGTTGCTGAGCAAAAATGCATCGCACTGCTATTTCAGTCTGTTCGGGAAGATATAATATCCTTGATCGAATACACTAATTCGACAGATCTCTGGAAAAAGTTAAGAGCTAAATGTTTGGGAAGTGCAGAAATAGTGAAAAACAAAAAGAAATTGCTTAGAAAAGAATTTGATTTATTTGGTTGTTTAAAGAATGAATCAGTTTGTAAAATGATTGAGAGGTTTGGGCATCTAAAACTGGAGCTGGCGAGACATGAAATTTCCTATTCTCAAGAAGAGCTAATTGACAAATTGTTTGATGCATTTCCAGATGAGATGGATTGGCAATATTATGCTTTGATGTTGAAGAATATGATCAAGTCTGAGGAGCTTACAGTGGATTTGCTGATTGAAAGACTAGAAAGTCACGAGTTGGAATTAAAGAAGACACACAAAGTCAATCATTCGTCTTATCAGCAGAACTTGGATTTGTATTATCCAAAGAGCATGATGCCAAAGAGTACATCTCCCAAGACAGCTTTTTCTGCCAAAAATGTTAACACATCAAACAAAGAAAGTCAAAGCAATGGATTTCACAGTGGATCTTCGTCATCTGAAATCATTCTGATGCAAAGAATCTATTTCAATGCAACATCGCTGTAGATTTAAAGAACGCTCAAAACTTCAGCGAGGAGTCAGCAAAACAACAGATGGTTTTCTTAGCATCTGTGCTAGAATCTTATGAAAGTCTTGTAGCAGGGAAGATAGGCAACACCAACCTGACGAAGGAAGATTATGATCAGATAGATCCTGAGGAGATGGAACTGATCGACATAAGGTGGTGTATGGCCAGTGCAGTTCGTCGGGCACAGCGTTTTATGGAGATAACTGGAAGAAAGTCTATTGGTGGACCATCTACCAAGTTAGGCTTTGACAAGTCTAAAGTGACGTGCTTTAAGTGCAAACAGAAAGGTCACTTTAAGCGTGAATGCCGAAATGCGTATGCCGATGAATCTGAGAACCCGTTCAGAGAAGATTACTACAAGAAAGCGATTTATCATCAGAATAAATCAGAGCCGCCAAGATTGAAGCAGCTTGAAGAGAACAAAGAGAAGTCAAGAGCTCTTGCTGTAATTCACGACGATGAAGGTTACGACTGGAGTGAGTTGTTACCTGAGGAGGATGTGGTTGGATATGCTTTCATGGTAAATTCTGAACCTAAACCTTGGAAAGACAACAGAACTGAAGAACAGAAGTATAATCACAGAAAGATGTTGGCCACGAACAGATTAGTCAGAATATCTAGTATCTTTTCTGAGGCAAAAAGAGCAAATAGATGGGATCCAGACATGGAATGTTATCTTGACCCCTATGGAAACATTGCTATTGATCATAACACTCTTGATTTGGAAACCATAATCAAAGAGTTTAAAGAAGAAGATGATTATTGGCAAAGGAAATGGTGGGGAAGCGGAGAAGAGAAAGAGAAAGAAGAGAAAGAAAAAGAAGAGAAAGAGAAATCAAAGAAGATTGACAATGGAATCATTGACACGACTCAAGAGTTGAATGCTGAAAACATGGGAAAGATGGCTGACAAGGTGCTGGCTGCTAAGGCAATTGAGGTAGATTCTAAATCCATCTCTGAGTCTAAAAGCCAGGTCAGTTCAAACGCGTCAACAGATGAGTCAGGTAAGAAAGTCAGTGGTAATGTTGACTGCAAAAATTGCATCAAAGAATGCAAAGTTTGTAGTACAAACACTTATCTCAAAGGTAAGAAGATTGATGATCTGACTGCTAAAGTCAGAAGTGTTGAGGATCAAATCCTTGATCGTGATAAAATGGTGAAAGCTTCAACTGAACGATTAAAAGAATTAACTAATAAAATTGAAAATGATAAAATTGATCAAGAAAAGGTTAGGAAAGAAAATGAGAGGTTAGTTCTTGAAAATCGTCAGATTACTGAAAAATTTGAGAAGCTTAAAAGTACAGTTAAAGATAATGATGATAGAAACGGTAAAACATACAAAGAAAACTGCCAATTGCAATGTGTTTTGAGAATTAAAGAAGAATTAATCAACAAACAATTGGATGAGATTGCTAAATTAAAGCTTCAATTTGAAGAAGCTAAGATTGAGAATGATCGAATCAATTTGAAATTGAACAGTTACAACTCTGCAAGCTTTGTTTTGCAACACATTATTCCCAAACCCATAGGGAAAGACAAAGCAGGCGAAGATGTATACTGTGATGGAACTGGGGTCGGGTTTCATCAAGTTCCACCACCAGTTCTAGACAATTATTTGAAAAAGCAATCTGGGTTGGTTAATCTTGAAGATGAAAATGAAGTGAAACTACCTGATTCAATTGATGTGACATTTTCTTCATCATCATCTGATGATAGTGTTCAAACTGAGATTGTTAAAGGCATAGCTGAAAGTGTTTTGGATAGTGATTATGCTGAGGATAAAGAATGTTTTCTTGACAATTACATTCAGAAACCAAAATCCAAAAACAACTTAGGTGATGAACCGGGTCTTGTGATGTACAAGATGGCTGGAACTGATAAGTTGTATTCGGATTCTGAGTTTCCTCTGGAGAATGTTAATATGAACAAGTTGAAAAATGTTTTCAAATTGGTTGAACTTGATTTGTCTGAAGTAGAAGGTTTGAATCAGACAAAGAGGCAAATGAATTTTGAGAAAGATAAAGCTTACTACAAGAAACCTGTTGTTCCACCGCGTTTTTATAACAACAATCGAAAAAATTGGTCGGGTGGATATCAGGGTGGTAAGAATTATCAAAGAAAGAATTTTCAAAACAAAAGGTTTGCTGAGAAAAAGGTGTTTGTGAATGGTTCAAGTTCACTTTCTGATGAAGAATCTGAAATTTTTTCGAAGTCAAATGACGAATTTTTTGCTAAGAAGGCCTCACAGCCTCAGTCTGAAGGCACAAGTCGAGTAGTTGATACTCGTACATGTTTTAGATGCAACAAAGTTGGTCACATTGCAAGAAATTGCACCAACTTCAAGCCTAAGACTGAAGTTGTTGAGAGTCATAAGAAGAAGGTTGATGCAAAAGGAAAAGCTCCAATGGTTGTTGAGAAAATTTTGAAAAATGAGAAAACAAAAATCAAAATTGAACCTGCTAAGAATGTGGTAACTAAAAATGACAAATTCTATAAACGGGTTGCTTCTTCTCAACAAACATGGAAGCCAAAAGTTGTTGAAAAACCAAAGGTTTCTGAGTCGGAAAAACAATCGTCTTCTACCACACCGGTAAAGATGGATGTTTCTTTGGATTATTATGAAAAGTTGGAGAAACAATCTTCTACTCAACCAGAGAAGAAGAATGTTCAAAAGAAAAATCAACCAACCGGTCAACTTAAGATAGATGAGTTTTTCTTATACAAAAAGGTTGAGGTTGGATCAGAGGAAAGTTTGAAAATGAATGATAAAAATTTTCCGCCACTTTACACTGCTAAAACTCACATTAAAGTCAAGTTACCCGAGTCAAAAGAGGCTTGGGTGACATCAAAATCTCACTAAAGATTTTTGGACTTGCCGGAGCTTCCTAGTTGGTAATTGTGAAGCATGAATCGGCATCTTTATTGAATTGTTTGTGATATGTGCAGGATCTTTCGAGAGTTGTTTCACGATGGCTTATGGATAGTGGAGCGTCTCGACATATGACAGGAAAGACTGCATTGTTGTATGATGTTAGGAATTTCAATGGTGGTTATGTGGGATTCGCAGGAAATCAAGGTGGTAGAATTATTGGTGAAGGAACGTTATCCAATGGGATTGTTACGTTTGAAAGAGTTAACTACATTGCTGAGCTGGAGAATAATTTGCTGAGCATCTCACAGATTTGTGACAGGATGTATACCACTCACTTCACAGACAAAGAATGTTTGATCTTGAAGCCAGGATTTGTTATCCCTGAAGAATGGATTATCATGCGGGCACCTAGAGTGAATGATCTGTATGTTTTGGACATGAGTGTAGCAACTACAACAACAGGTCAGGCACATTGTTTTGTGTCTAGAGCAACAGAGAAAGAATCGAAGTTGTGGCACCGGAAGATGGGGCATATACATCTTAGAAAAATGAATCACTTGGCGCACAATGATTTGGTTATTGGAGTTAATATCAAAGGTTTTCATCTGGAAGGGGAGTGCATCAGTTGCATCAAAGGCAAGCAGAAGAAAAAGTCACACCCTAAAAAGCAAGTTAATTCAGTTTCCAGACCGTTAGAGAGACTACATATGGATCTGTTTGGTCCAGTAAACGTCAAAAGTATTACAGGGGATCTCTACTGTCTTGTGGTTACTGATGATTGTTCCAGATTTTCGTGGGCATCATTCTTGAAGTCGAAAGATGAAACGTTTGACAGTTTGATGGCGTTGTTCAGAAAGATTGAAAATCTGTACCAAAGGCGTATAAGAAGAATCAGAAGTGATAATGGTACTGAGTTCAAGAACAACAAGATGGAAGAATATTGTGATGAAAGAGGTATATTGCATGAGTTTAGTGCTCCATACACTCCACAGCAGAATGGAGTTGCAGAACGTAAAAACAGGACGCTAATCGAAACGGCCAGAACAATGCTTGCTGATTCAAAGCTTCCGATAAATTTTTGGGCAGAAGCAGTTTCCGCCGCATGCTATACACTCAACAGAGTTCTCACTGTCAAGAAATTCAACAAAACATGCTTTGAGTTGATCAATAACCGCAAACCAAATTTGAAGTATCTTGAACCGTTTGGGTCACCCTATACTGTTCTAGAGCCTTTTGGAAAGTTTGGTCCGAAGAGTATTGAAGGGATATTCATAGGTTATGCAAGTCCATTACGACGAGTCTTTGTTCCAAGCTTGAAGCGGATTATTGAAGCTCCAAATGTTGAATGTCAAGGTTATACAATGCCGCCGCAGAATCCTGGAGATTCATGGCGTTATCATTATGACAAGTTGTGGGATTCGTTTGACATGATGGAAGAACAAGAAGAAGAAGAAGACTTCTTTGATGAGTTGGATATTCTGAGAGAGTATGAAGAATCGCAGGAAAGGTTCCCAGCTGAGTATTCAAGAAGACCACAACAAACTTCAAATGACGATGAAGCAGGTCCAAGCAATGCTGGTGAACATGATGATGTCCAACAAAATGAAGTTGCTCAAGATAATCAGATGGCACAGAATGATAATCAAGAATCTGAGTATATGCCAGTATTTGATCATGGTGATTCAGATTCTGAGGGGGAGCAAATTCAGATTTCAAGTCAAACAAACCAAGTCAGTGAACAAGGTGCAAATCAGAATGTGAGGTAGATGTTTCAAGTGAAGTCAAACAAACCCAATCTGGAAGGTGAGGTAGATGTTTCAAGTGAAGTGATGCCACGAACTCTTTCATACCATCCAGAGGAGTTGATCATTGGAGAATTGCAATCAGGCGTTCGCACTAGACGTCAAATTGACCAAGGCCTTACTTGTTTTTATTCTACAGTAGCACCTTTACAAACTGAGTTTTCACTAAGTTGTTTTATTTCGCAGATTGAACCGCGAACATACAAAGAGGCGCTAACTGAAGATTCTTGGGTCAATGCCATGCAAGAAGAGTTGAGTCAGTTTGAGAAGTTAGGAGTGTGGAAGTTAGTAGATTTGCCTGATGGTCAAAGGAAGATAAACACCAAGTGGGTGTTCAAATGTAAGAGAGACGATAGAGGAGTTGTGGTTCGTAACAAAGCTCGACTCGTAGTCCAGGGTTTCAGTCAGCAGGAGGGTATAGATTTCACTGAAGTATATGCTCCGGTTGCTAGACTTGAAGCAATCAGAATCTTCCTAGCATTTGCGTCTTGGAAAAACTTCAAAGTATATCAGTTAGATGTAAAATCGGCTTTTCTCTATGGGAAGGTAAAAGAGGAGGTATATGTCGGTCAGCCACCGGGCTTCACCGATCCACTTCACAAAGACATGGTCTACTTGCTAGACAAAGCGCTGTATGGTTTACACCAGGCCCCGAGAGCTTGGTACGAGACATTGTCTCAACACCTGCTAGCCAACAGCTTCATTCGTGGAAAAGTGGATGCCACTCTCTTCACCAAAGAGGTCGACGGACATCTTCTGATAGTTCAAATTTATGTGGACGACATCATATTTGGGTCAACGAATGAAAATTTGTGCAAAGATTTTGAACGAGTTATGAAGCAGAAATTTGAAATGTCATCGATGGGTGAGATGAAATTATTTTTGGGATTGCAGGTTGATCAACTACCCAAAGGAATTTTTATACATCAAACGAAGTACGTTCATGATATCTTGGAGAAATTCGGGATGTCAGGTTCTACTCCAGCTTCCACCCCATTAGCAACGAATCATGGGATAAACCCTGATCTCACCGGAGAGAAGGTAGATGAAACGATGTATCGTTCCATGATAGGATCGCTGATGTATTTGACAGCTTCAAGACCCGATATTATGTATCCAACCTGCCTCGCAGCAAGATTTCAATCTAATCCGAGAGCATCGCAAATGGTAATAGTCAAAAGGATATTACGCTACCTGAAAGGAACTCCATCATTGGGGTTGTGGTATCCAAAAGATGGCGACTTTATGCTCGAAGGATATTCTGATTCGGATTTCGGATGCTGCAAAGTTAATGCTAAATCAACAACAGCGGGGTGCCAGTTTTTCGGATCACGATTGGTTACTTGGCAATGCAAAAAGCAGACCTCTGTGGCTTTATCCACATGTGAAGCGGAGTATGTATCTGCTAGCAGTTGCTGCTCACAGATCTTGTGGATCCAGCAGCAGATGCGAGACTATGGTTTGCAATTTCTAAATACTCCTATCTTTGTTGATAATGAGGCAGCGATAAACATTACTAAAAATCCAGTTCATCACGCTAAAACGAAACATATTGAGATTGGTCATCACTTCATCCGAGATTGTTTCGAGAAGAAGTTGATAGGAATTGAGAAAATCCACACTGACGATCAAAAAGCTGATTTACATACCAAAGCATTTGATAAAACACGTTTTCAGTATTTGCTAAAACTGAATGGTATGAAACTTTTATCGGTGTTGGAGGAGATTATTGGCGTTGATGAAGGAGACATTGTAGATGATGTTGAGAAGCAATCTGCAATGGTTTGTCGATTTTTTACCTGTTTTGGAATTTAGGGGGAGGTATAGGGTAATATTTCAGAAAATACAAAAAAAGTAAAAAATGTCAAAAATAAAAAAAAGAGATATTTTCAAAATCCAAAAACAATATAAAATCTGAAAAAGAGCTTGTGTATAAAGGGAAAATGATAGTACATCGGCTTGACAGTTACGGTATGCTAAAGAAATGTAATGTTTAAAAGGTTAAACAGTCTCGCTGATGATGTGCCGATAGGTTTTTACACATTTAGTAGATTTGTTCGGGATATAAACTTAAATTTTACTTACTTATTTTGTGGGGAACACTACTTGGATATATAGGTAACCCCTGAAATCTCGTTTGAAAAATCCCTCTTTCTGAGATACTAGGTCTTTATACTCAGTGATATCTGGGGTATTATTCCGGGACTTCTGATAATGCGGAAGCAATGGCCTAGTCCCCGAATAATACTTTCTGCATTGCTTGAAACATAGCATCGCCCTCAGCATAAATGATGAAGACAATAAAATTGCTAATCAATGTTGTTGTAAAAAAGATCCTCTAAAGGGGACACACCAAAGTCGAAGCCGTCATCTCTCTGCTGAACGGAAGTTCTGACCTGAGCTATCACGGTTCTTCGCAATTTAACCCCTTACAGATATCATCTGTGGTATACTCACCTGTAAGACTGAATATTGGGATTTGGATACGGGAGTATATTCAAGAGGTGGGACACACGTATAAGTTTAAGTCTCTAAAACACTAAATCCGTATCCTGGACAGATTGAAAATTGTGTGAGAATTTAAATTGGATCAGTATATCGACAATCTAAGCGAATTGTTTAATTCTGTGTATGTAATTGAAGCTTAACGGTACTTGTGACTTGTCAAATAGCTGATATGATTCCCTAACACACGTAACCAAAAATATGATTGTAAATAGTTTACTTTTACTGCATTTTAGTTCTGTATTTCATTTCTAGTTTAGAAGCTTTATTCAAAATCCAAAAAGATTTTACATATCTGCTTTATTCTTGATAAACCAAAGTGGAGAGTTGATCTTCGGATTCGAAAGTTGAAAGCAGATGCAGGAGGTTTCTGGACTGGAAGATGAGTTTGGAGCTAAAACATGATAAGTTTGTGAAAGTTGAAAAGTTGAAGCAAGTTCATTAATTTGAAACTTGTAATTTTTTTTTTCAGAAAAACAAATTGAACTAAATGTCAGTGTGTATTGTCTCTGATCAACCAAGGTCATTAAGTTGGACTTGGTAGATTAATTGAGTAATCAGGGTCATTAACTTGGACCTGAATACTTAAGTGGATTTCTAACACTGAAGGTTATAAGGTAAGTTTTGGATTAAATCTGTTATTGTCATATATCTTATATTTGGGTAGAGTATATACAGGTAACAGGAATCCCCATGGCAACAAAATGTCAAAGTTTGAACCAGAATTTAAGCCCTAACTGATCGAGAGGGGGAGTTTGTGAAAGGGGGAGTCAGAATTCTAGATCGACAATCAAAGGGGAGATTGAAGATGGAGTTAGGTTGAGTTCCTGAACCTGTGAAGAGAGAGTTTTTGCAATGAGAAAATTAAATTTGGAGAGAGACAAAGACTAAAGACTTGACGCCGAAGACTTCGTCAACATCCAAGGGGGAGTCTGTTGGTGCACTTAATGTCTGCTGACTACGTCTTATCGAGTCTTATGTCTAGATAGGTTAAACGAGTGCACAACAGTGTTTGAATTAGGGTTAGAACATGTTTTTGGTAGTCAGTCCGTTTGAAACATGTTAGTCCGTTTGAAACATGTCAGTCCGTTTGAACATGTCAGTCCGTTTGAAAAGGGTTCCGTTTGAACATGTATGTGTCATCTTCAAACGGAAGGGCAACTAGTATATATAGGATGAGTGTTGGTTCATTTGAAACGGATCAGTTGTGTGTGTGAGCAAAGGTGCTGCCGGATTTTTGTCAGAATACATTGTAAAAGCTCAGAATTCAGTAATAGAGAAAAGATTAAAAGGATACAAGCTGTTTGACGTTGTTTACTTTGATTCCGCCTCTGTAAACGATGATGAACTACCTTTACTGACTGTTTAGGGTCACGAAACCGATCCAACATGAAGGATATTGCTATGTCTCTGACAAGCATCACATCTCTTGGCATAATCCACAGCATCCTCCTTCATAGTAGGCCAATAGTATCCTGTCCTAAGGATCCTTGAGAATAGTGCTCTGCCCCCAGTATGGTTTCCGCAATCTCCTTCATGAAAATCCTTTAGGACTTCTTGAATTTCAGGATCCTCTATGCACCTTAGATATGGACCTGCAAGAGATCGTTTATATAACATGTTATTTAATATTGTAAATTGAGATACCTTGATTTTGAAAGCCCTGGGGTTTTCTCCTTTAGGAATCTCTCCATGTTGTATATATCTCATAATTGGAAGGATCCAGGATCCTGAATGTGATTGTGCACCATCACTAGGTAAGATTACAGGATCCTCTACTATCTCCATAGCTGTATGATCCTCAATAGCAGGAGTCAAAATATGGATTATGGGGATTTTAATATCCTCTGGAATCTTCAATGATGATCCGAGGTTAGCAAATGCATCAGCTTCTGCATTTTCTTCTCTGGGTACCTGTGTCAAACTGAAGGAAACAAAAAAGTCTGCCAATTTCTTGACTATCTCTAAGTATTTGATTAGCTTATCACCTTTAACAACATAAGATCCATTAAAGTTATTAGTAATTAACAATGAATCTACATGTACCTCAAGATACCTGATCCTCATGTGCTTGGCAATTTGCAAACCAGCTATCAAGGCTTCATATTCAGCCTCATTATTAGTAGTTTGAAACTCACAAGCAATGGAGTGGGGTATTATGTCCCCCTGTGGCGATTTTAGTAGTATTCCAAGTCCAGTTCCCTTGATGTTTGAAGCCCCATCTGTGAAGAGTATCCAAGGATCCTTAGTCTCTTCAAGCTGTTGAACTTCTAACTCAGCTTCCCTTTGTAGATCACTACTGAAATCTGCCACAAAGTCAGCTAAGGCTTGGGATTTAATGGCAGTTCTTGGCTCGTATCTTATATCATAAGCACTAAGCTTCACTGCCCACTTAGCCATCCTTCCTAACATTTCAGGTTTCCTGAGAAAAATAATTGCATGTGTTTCAAAAATAATGGCGTAATTTAGTTGATGCCATAATCAAAGCAAGGATAAGTTTTTCTAAATGTGAATACCTGGATTCAGCATCAAGCAAACTCTTACTTACATAATATACAGGGTGTTGTGTACCTTCATGATCCTTAATAAGGACCGCACTTACTGCCTTAGAAGAGACTGCCAAATATAAGGATAATATATCCCCTTTTTCTGGTTTCATTAAGGCTGGAGCTGAGGATAGGTAATCCTTAAGGGCTTTGAGAGCATTCTCGTGCTTTTCAGTCCACTCAAATTTCTTGTTCTTTCTCAGAATGTCATAGAATTCCTTGCACTTCTCTGATGACTTCGAGATGAACCTGTTCAAGGCTGCAATCCTCCCTGTCAACCTTTGCACATCCTTGGCATTGGCAGGAGATTTAATATTCACAATTGCCTTGATTTGCTCTAGACTTGCTTCTATGCCTCTTTT
Source organism: Helianthus tuberosus (assembly GCA_030545235.1). Lineage (NCBI taxonomy): Eukaryota > Viridiplantae > Streptophyta > Magnoliopsida > Asterales > Asteraceae > Helianthus > Helianthus tuberosus. Next base: position 142,310,645 of record CM060402.1, on the reverse strand, counting down.
TATTACTATGTACCCTAGGAACTTGCCTGCTTTTACACCAAAATGACACTTGGAAGGATTCAATTTCATATTGAATTTATCAAGGATATCGAATGCTTCCTCCAAATCTCTTAGGTGATCCTCAGCTCTCTTGGACTTAACCACCATGTCGTCTATATAGACTTCCATAGTGTGTCTTATTTGTTCCTTAAACATCTTATTGACTAGCCTTTGATAGGTAGCACCTGCATTTCTTAGTCCAAATGGCATAGCAATATAACAATAGATACCAGTTGGGGTCATAAAGGCGGTATCCTCTTGATCAGATGGTTCCATCTGAATTTGCTGAAATCCAGATGAAGCATCCATAAAAGTCAACAATTCATGACCCGCGATAGCATCCACCATGGAGTCAATGTGGGGTAATGGGAAAGGATCCTTGGGACATGCCTTATTTAAATCAGTAAAATCGACACATACCCTCCACTTTCCGTTTTTCTTTTGAACAACAACCACATTGGCCAACCACCTTGGATACTTAACCTCTCTTATCATACCTGCTCTGAGTAGCTTATCTACCTTCTCCTGGATAATGGCATTCCTTTTAGGTGCAAACTTTCTCCTCTTTTGGTGTATAGGTTTGAACGACCTGTCAATGCCAAGCTTATGAGTAATAATATCTTTAGAGATACATGTCATGTCTTCATGCTTCCAGGCAAAGGTAGTTTTCCTTTTCTTTAGGAAGGATACTAGATCCTGTTCAATACTGCTGAGGATCCCGGATCCTATGAAGACCTTGGATTCAGGATCCTGAGGATCCATCAGGATATCTATATCTTGTTCTCTCGCCTCCAGGACATCTCTTGGAGGATACTTTAATTGCTATTGCTCCCTGGGTCTTGAGGGTGGCTTCATGGATGAAGTATACCAATTCTTAGCTTCTTGTTGGTCACTTTCAATCTTCACCACCCCCCATGGAGTTGGGAGTTTCACACATTGATGGTATGTAGACGGGACTGCCTTCATGTCATGTATCCATGGCCTGCCAAGGAAAACATTATAATAGGATAAGCAATCTATAACACAAAATTTTTGAAAAGAATTGACTCCCTCAATGTAAATGGGAAGCTTAATGTCCCCCAATGTGTTTTTGGTTTCTCCACTGAATCCCACTAGAACTGATGATCTTAGGATAATATCTGATTCGGGGATGTTCATCTTCTTGAGGACGTCAAGTTGAATGATGTTTACTGAGCTTCCTCCATCTATGAGAATCCTGCGAAACAAATGATTAGATATAAACAAAGTAATAACAAGACCATCATGATGAGGATCCTGAATGTCTACACGATCATCCTCATCAAAGGTTATAACTTTCTCCTGTGTAAGGATCGAGGTTTGAATGGGTCTATCCCCATTATCCATCTTGGTCTCTTTGGCATGCCTCTTGGCTGCTGAAAAGGAAGTGCCACATATGTCTGATCCACCAGATATGAAGTTGATAATTTGTGCATCAGCAGGAGGAGCAGGAGCTCTTTCCGGAACTTTTTCAAGATCCTGGATCCTTGACTTTTTTCTTCCCAACAGCTCCTTCAAATGCCCTTTGCTTAACAAGTAACCATTCTCTTTTCTGAGTGCAATGCATTCCTCAGTGAGATGACCGAAATCTTCATGATATGCACACCATTTGGATTTGTCTTTTGTTGCAGCTGGCTTATCACTCTTTCTGGGCCATCTTGCTTTTTCACCTAGGTTCTGCATCACAAGGATTAGTTCATTATTATCAATAGAAAAGCAATACTCAGAAATAGGAGGATAATCCTCATAATCCTCTTCCTGTTCTATTGCATGCACGTTCTGGTTATCAGACTTCTTGTAGGATTTGGACTTGTTGTTTTTGAAGTAGGATCCTTGTTTTTCCTGCTTTGAGGATCCTGCCAGTCTTTCTTGGATCCTTTTATCATCCTCTAGTCGGATGAATCTAAGGGCCCTGGTTCTTACTTCATCGAGATTCCTGCAGGGGGTCATGACAAGATCATCATAGAATAATGAATCCTTAAGTAAACCCATTTTGAAGGCTTCTACAGCCGTCGCAATATCCAAATTAGGAATATCTAAGGATTCTTTGCTGAATTTAGTGATATTGTAACACCTCATAAATTTATGTCCAATAATGTATCGACACTTGTCATGAGCTTTAAACGTGTAAAAGATTACTTTAGAGGGACTAAATTTGACAAACAAAGAAAGTATGTGAATAAAAGGATTCAAAATGTCAACAACGGATAAATATGCCTTACAATAACCCTACACGATGTTTATACCCTTAAACGAATAAATTATGGATCATACGAAGCTAATTGTGGAAGAAAGTGAGAGATTGCAAACTACAGGGGTTAAACGTGTCAACATGTTTAAAGTATACCTCTGAGTGACCTTTTAGCAAACCCGAAGCTTTGTAACGATTAATTATTCTCACAAGAATAAGTGGTAAAGATTTCACAAGGTTTCGATAAAGTATGAGAAAGTTATGATAATATTCGTGTACGAGGGGTTAAAAGCGTCAACGAGGCAAAACTTGTGTTTTTGGTTATCGTTTAATGAAACCGAACCTATTGATGATTGGTTTTATCTCATGGATCATAGAAATGTAAATTTCAAGGGTTAAAAGTGCCTAAAATGGAAGAAACTACGCATTAGATAGTCCAGGGGGTGAAAGTGTCACATTTTGAAACATGTTGGCAGATGTTTGGGGTGCTGGCGCCGTGCCACCACATGGGCACTCATCTGTGGCACCGCGCGACAGACTACCAGTGACAGCAAACCTGTTTAAACGTGGCAGCTTGCATGTTTACGCGATTCAGCGAGTTTGCCACCCTCTAGCTGCATGATACACGTCCCTAGGCACTTGTCATCATCCCTGGAAGTTCCCTTAACACCTGGATCAATCTCCATGACCTTCCTTGGCTATTGTTTTGGTCAAAAATCACACAAGGATAATGCAACCAAATCTGATTTTGTGAGGTATGATGCTTGGTTAATTGTATGAACAACAAGTATATGAAATCAACGATGAACACCGAGATTTATACGAGGAAAAAGCCCTTGATCTTTAGAAGATCTCCGTCATAAAAAACCTCGGGTGATGGAAACTACCGATCACCAACTATATTGCAAAAATAGCAGTGATCCTTGTACAACTTCGGAAGAAAACAAGCTCAATACAATGAATTTCTAGTGTAAGTGTGTGTTTTCGCTAAGTGTTTGCAGAGAATTCGAGTGTTGTGTGGTGTGTACGACTTATGCCTTCATTGAGCTCGTTTTCCCCTTAAAATGATAAGAAAAATCAAGTCACTAACTTCCCGATAAAGGTGGAAGTCACCCCATGACCACCACTAACGGTTATTTCTTCAATATGCACGTGCCTAAAAGCATATTCCACGAGATTCCAACAAAGGAGTGGTCCACTACGTCCATTACCTGCATTTACACATTAAAAACGTGCAAAACATAAAGGATCCTGATCCTCAGACTCGTGATCCTCAGACGCGTGATCCTCAGACTCTGGATCCTCAGACTCTGGATCCTCAGACTCTCTGCATCAGCCATTAAGCATCCGTGCTCCATGCCTAGTCTCAGGATAGATGATCCTTAGCATAAAATTCATGCCCTAACAATTGCCCCCAATATGGCAGTTGTGATAAGGATTCACAGCTGTCATATTTCCGTCAGAAGCGGACTAGCCGTTGCTGCTGGTAACTAGTTGTTACACTGCCTGTCGTCACTGATAAGACCTGCTATAATGATCATTGCAAAACATAGAGTTAGAGATAACTCCTCAAGTGCCTTTACAGATCAGAAGATCCTCCCATTCGTGGAGAATGAATCCTTCTACACAGTTTGCTATTAACCTTCCTGCACTTTAATTTCTGCATAGACACTTTAACTGTTAGATAGCCTTATCCGGCCTGGGTCGATGGTCCACGATTTTGCTGTTGAAATCCAGGCCAGATGATTTTGATACATAATGAATAGGTAATAACATTAAACTTTTTTAGCTACACCTATTGTTGTTTCTTCCCTTTTTATTTTTCATGTATGCTTTCTATTTTCAAAAATATCATCACCAAACAACTGGAAAGTTATTGAAAATCTGATGATAATGTTACACTTTTAACAGAAAACTTGAAGTGTTCATATAAATGTGGATCAATGATCCTTAACCAAAAAGGATAAGAGACAACTTACAGCTTCGAAAAAGTTAAAATATAACATACCAGAGAATCCAAGTTAGGATTCTATATCCTTGTAAATTATTGCTGAATAAGCAAACTATGAAAAGTAAAGCTTCTAGGATCAAGGGTCCTTATCGTCAGAACTTGTATAACTTTATACAGTAGTTTCTAGGGTGAAGGATCATGGATCCTTGAATAATAGGCAGGACAATGGGTGGTGGATGGATCCTCTGTTTGGGGGATGAAGCCACTCGTTATCCTTCCGTCTTTTATTTTCTGCACTACAAATACCCGTAAACAATGGACACCCTTTGCCAACCCATGTGGACGGGCCACGTTTTGCTGGTAGAAACGTGGGTTGGCAATTTTGACAACCGTAAATGGTTTAACCTTTTGTGAATAAAATAACTTGAACTTTTTGGCTTATTTTGTGTTGATATCCTTGTTAATATCTTACTTTCCAACTGTTGTAATGTTCATTCTGTTTATACTTATAAAGCCTTGAAAAATTAAAAAAGATATCCAAAAAGTTTAGGATATGATCAAGGATCACATATCCCATAACCGATAAGTTCTAAAAAGTGATATAGTTTAAGAATCACAAGTTCAGTTGTCAAGTATAAGGGTTATTCAAATGAATAATGAATAAAATCAAAATAGTTAAGGATCATACCTGAGAATCCAAGTTAGGATCCTAACCTTTATCATTATAAACAGGATAACCATAAGACAAACCTTAATGGAAGGTAAGGATCAAGGATCCTTGGTCGTTTGTCTCCAAAAACCTGAAATAGGATACACCTTGGGACTAAGCCAATATAAGATAAGAGTTAGTAACTGGGGACAAGCCCAACAAACTGGGGACAAGCCCAAATAAACTGGGGACAAGCCCAAATAAACGGATGTAAACTGGGGTCAAGCCCATATAAACGGATGTAAACTGGGGTCAAGCCCATATAAACGGATGTAAACTGGAGTATGGCCCTCACTGGCGACTATCCAAACTTGAGCGACATGAAAATTCCGAAACCTTAGCTAACGTGAAAACGTTAGAAACCTTAGGAACGGATGTATGGTACGTCTACCATTATACGTAGGATCCTGGGTACAGCCAGTACAATGAAATTGTCAGCCCCTAAAACGAGTACTGGTCGCACTGCCTTGAACTGCACCAGGATCATCGTGCGCTACTGGAGAAACTAGGGACAAGCCCAAATAACTGGGGACAAGCCCATAAACTTTGGAGAGTTGGCCAACCACTTTGATCTTCTGTAAAATGATAACAACTTTGCAAAAGCTTAAACTTTGTGAAAATAGATGTTAACTGATTAACATCTTTAACTTATGATAAGTAATAAGTATAAAATGAATGAAAATGAAAATGAAAGTAATGTGTTACCAAATGTAGAATCATATATCCTTTGAGGATCCTGGATCCTTAATCAGAATACCGGTATCGCTGAGGATCCCTGATCCATCTTACTTAAAGTATTTTTTGAGATGAACAGCATTCCAAGCTCTTGGTAGGAGATCATCATCCATTGTTAACAAGTGATATGCCCCCTTTCCTGATTCAGCTTCAATTAGATAGGGGTCTTCCCACTTTGGTGCTAGCTTGCCATCAGAAGGATTTGTAGTGTTCTGGAATGCTTTTCTTAGCACAAAATCACCAACTTGAAATCTTCTAATCCTGACATTCTTGTTGTATGCTCCAGCCATTCTTTGTTGATAACTGGCCATTTCCTTTTTTCTGACTTTGAGCAAAAGCTTCTTCTTAGGATGCAGATGTTATGTTGGTTGGTGTAGAATATTACTGTGTCTTTGACAAGCATCACACTTCTTTGCATAATCGACAACATCCTTCTTCGTGGTAGGCCTATAGTATGTTGTTCTAAGGATCCTTGAGAATAGTGCTCTGCCCCCAGTGTAGTTTCCACAGTCTCCTTGACTTTGAAAGCTTTAGGATTTTGTCCTGTAGGGATCTCTCCATGTTGTATATATCTTAGGATTGGAAGGATCCAGGATCCTGAATTCGACTGTGCAGGATCACCAGGTATGATTGCAGAATCCTCCACTATCTCCATGGCTACGTGATCCTCAATTGCAGGAGTTAAAACATGGGTGATGAGTATTTTTCACATCCTCTGGCATCTTTAGGAATGATCCAAGGTTAGTTAAAGCGTCTGCTTCTGCATTCTCTTCTCTGGATACCTGTGTTAGACTGAAAAAAGCAAAAGAATCTGCCAATTTCTTGACTATTTCTAAGTACTCGATTAGTATTTCACCTTTAATAGCATAAGAACCATTAAAGTAGTTAGTAATTAATAGGGAATCTACGAATACTTGAAGATACCTGATCCTCATATTGCTAGCTAATTGCAAACCTGCTATCAAGGCCTCCTACTCTGCCTCATGATTAGTGGTTTGGAATTCACATGTAATGGATTGGGGTATAATGTCCCCCTGTGGCGATTTTAGTAGTGTGCCTTGTCAAGTTCCTTTAACATTTGAAGCTCCATCCGTGAAGAGTGTCCAAGGATCCTTTGTCTTCTCAAGTTGTTGAACTTCTAATTCAGCTTTCCTTTGTAGATCACTACTGAAATCAGCCACAAAGTCAGCTAAGGCTTGGGACTTAATGGCAGTCCTGGGTTCATACTCAATGCTTGACTATCCACTTTGCCATTCTACCTGCCATTTCAGTTTTTCTGGGAACATTCTTAATAGGAAAGTTAGCTTTCATAATAATAGTGTGAGTTTCTAAATAATGTCTATGTTTAGCAGAAGCCATAATTAAATCAAGAATTAATTTCTCTAAATGAGAGTACCTGGCCTCAGCATCAAGTAGAATTTTACTTACATAGTATACCGGATGTTGAGAGCCTTCATGATCCTTAACTAGGATTACACTTACTGCTTTAGCTGAAATAGCTAAGTATAAGGATAACGATTCTCCATTTTCTGGTTTCATCAGGGCTGGTGCTGAGGATAGATAATCCTTAAGAACCTCAAGTGCAGCTTCATGCTTATCAGTCCACTCAAACTGGCCTTGAGCAATTTGTCTACCTCTTCTTGGATAATGGCATTCCTTTCAAGTGCAAACTTTCTCCTGTCATATCTTCATGTTTCCAAGCGAGGGTAGACTTTCTTCTTTTCAAGAAGGATATTAAATCCTGCTCAATACTGTCTAGGATCCCGGATCCTATAAAAATTTTGGATTCAGGATCCTCTGGGTTCAACAGAATATCCTTGACGTCTTGCTCCTTGGAGGTTGGCTTCAATGAAGAAGTGTAACAATTCTTTGCCTCCTGCTGATCACTTTCTATCTTCACCACATCCCATAGAGTTGGGACCTTGACACATTGATGATATGTTGAGGGGGACTGCCTTCATATCGTGTATCCATGGCCTGCCAAAGATAACATTACAGCAAGATAAGCAATCAATAACATAGAATTTTTTTAACATAATTCACTCCCTCTATGTAGATAGGAAGTTTGGTGTCCCCCAATGTAATCTTTGTCTCTCCACTGAATCCCACAAGGACAGATGATCTTTGGACAATATCGGATTCAAGGATGTCCATTCTATTGAGGACATCCAACTGGATTATGTTCACTGAGCTTTTCCCATCAATGAGAATCCTGCGAACAAAAATGGTTAGATATAAATAATGTAATAACCAAACCGTCATGATGAGGATCATGTATGTCGACACGGTCATCCCCATCAAAGTATATGACTTTTTCCTGGGTAAGGATGGAAGTTCGAACAGGTCTGTCCCTATTCTCCATCTTTGTTTCCTTTGCATGTCTCTTAGCTGCTGAGAACCTCCGGAGATGAAATGGATGATTTGAGCATCGGATGGTGGAAGAGGAGCTTTTTCAGGAACTTTCCCAGGATACTTGATCCTTGACTTTTTCCTTCCAAGCAATTCCTTCAAGTATCCTTTACTCAAAAGATAACCTATCTCCTTCCTTAATGCTATGCACTCATCTGTGAGATGACCAGAATCCCCATAGTAAGCACACCATTTTGATTCGTCTTTGGTGGTAGGCGGTTTGTCATTCTTCCTTGGCCACCTAACCTTGTCACCTAAACTCTGCATAGAAAGGATTAGTTCATTATTATCAGCAGAAAAACAATATTCAGAAATAGGAGGATAATCCTCATCATCTTCCTCTTGTTCCACAACATGCACATTCTGGTTGTCATGCTTGGAGTATTGCTTGGATCAGTTATCCTTGAGATAGGATCTTTATTTGTCTTGCTTTGAGGATCCTGACAATCTCTCGTGGATCCTTTTGTCATCCTCTAAACGGATGAACCTAAGGGACCCTGTTTCTTTCCTCATCTAAGTTCCTGCAAGGGGTCATGACAAGATCATCATAGAACATTGAATCCCTAAGTAAACCCATTTTAAAGGCTTCTAGAGCTGTAGCAATATCTAAGTTAGGGATTTCTAAGGATTCTTTACTGAATTTAATTATGTAATCTCTAAGTGATTCATTATGACCTTGAGTTACCCTATATAAATCACTAGTTAATCGTTCAAATCTCCTACTGCATGAGAATTGGCTATTACACAAATTAACTAGATTAGCAAATGAAGTAATAGAGTAAGGAGGAAGACTTAGCAGCCATTTAAGAGCAGATCCTGTGAGTGTGGATCCAAAACCCTTGCATAGACATGCTTCTTTTAACCTCTCAGGAATGGGATTGATCTCCATTCTTTCCCTTGTGACTTCCATCTGGAATTTCAGGAATGGGCTTAACCACTCTCGGAACGCTGGATATCATATCTTTGAGCTTCTACAACTCCTTAGCCATGGCTTGGTTGATACCTGTATCCTGCACAAAGCCATGGTTAGCATTGCAAAAATTATTCAAAGTGTTACCTCTTGAATGATTCAAGTTTGGAATTCCAGATGTGAATCCATGTTGGCGGGATTCTGGCATAACCGAGGGATCAGAGGAAGCAATGGTCTGCATTGGAATGAAGTCTCCTTGATGAACATTTGAACTTCCGGGTTGTTGACTCCCTAAGGATCCTTGATTCTGAAAGATGTTGGATCCTTGATGTGCTGTGAATGGGGATCTTGGAGGATAATCCATGGATCCGGAAACCTGAGATGAGGATCCTTGAACCTGGAAGGAGGATCCTTGAACCTGAGAGGATCCTTGAACCTGAGAGGATCCTTGAACCTGGGAGGATCCTTGAACCTGAGAGGATCCTTGAACCTGAGAGGATCCTTGAACCTGAGAGGATCCTTGAACCTGTGAGGATCCTTGAACCTGTGAGGATCCTTGAATCTGCGAGGATCCTTGAACCTGAGAGGATCCTTAAACCTGCGAGGATCCTTGAACCTGCGAGGATCCTTGAACCTGAGAGGATCCTTGAACCTGAGAGGATCCTTGAATTGGCTGCGTCCCCATGCATTCTCCTAAAATGGTGAAGAATCCCTGATGCTGAAATGAGTATCCTGAAGGCTGGAAAGAGGATCCTCGAGCCTGAGACATTACCGATGATCCAGAACGCATTCCTATTGATGCACCCTGGTATTGGACATATGGAGCTGCAAAGTGCTGGGAAGTTATGACCGGAGTGTCGAAATTTAGCGACCTCGACATCAAAGGGGAGTGATCCTCTGCTGATTTATCAATTTCGCGAAGGATCCTGCCATTAGTTTTGACCTGCTGTTGCATGTGATCCTTCATCTGCACAATCAAAGCATAAAAATCAAGGTCAGTAAGTGTAGAGGAAGAAACAACAGTTGGTTTTGTGAAAACGGGGGTTGTCTTCTTTGGAGAATTCTCAGCATTCTTCTGGAATGCAAGGGGGAGATGATGCAAAGGTGGAATGCCCTGTGAAAAAGTGACCGCCGACATAGAACTTGGAGTAGTTTTCCCTGAGAAGCCATGCGGTTGAAGGTAATGAACCGAAATGAATGAAATGAACAAAATTTCTAAGAAATGAAGCACCAATTGCCCCACGGTGGGCGCCAAACTGTTTTGGTCAAAAATCACACAAGGATAATGCAACCAAATCTGATTTTGTGAGGTATGATGCTTGGTTAATTGTATGAACAACAAGTATATGAAATCAACGATGAACACCGAGATTTATACGAGGAAAAAGCCCTTGATCTTTAGAAGATCTCCGGCATAAAAAACCTCGGGTGATGGAAACTACCGATCACCAACTATATTGCAAAAATAGCAGTGATCCTTGTACAACTTCGGAAGAAAACAAGCTCAATACAATGAATTTCTAGTGTAAGTGTGTGTTTTCGCTAAGTGTTTGCAGAGAATTCGAGTGTTGTGTGGTGTGTACGACTTATGCCTTCATTGAGCTCGTTTTCCCCTTAAAATGATAAGAAAAATCAAGTCACTAACTTCCCGATAAAGGTGGAAGTCACCCCATGACCACCACTAACGGTTATTTCTTCAATATGCACGTGCCTAAAAGCATATTCCACGAGATTCCAGCAAAGGAGTGGTCCACTACGTCCATTACCTGCATTTACACATTAAAAACGTGCAAAACATAAAGGATCCTGATCCTCAGACTCGTGATCCTCAGACGCGTGATCCTCAGACTCTGGATCCTCAGACTCTGGATCCTCAGACTCTCTGCATCAGCCATTAAGCATCCGTGCTCCATGCCTAGTCTCAGGATAGATGATCCTTAGCATAAAATTCATGCCCTAACAGCTATATATAGAGCCCTTTGTTGCACTTGTGAACTCACACTTGACCAATTCACTTGGAAAGCTTCCAAACACTTGTTCTGAAGATTTCTGGAGCTCAAGGGCATTTCCCAAGCATTCTTAGTCGTGCATAGGACTTCAGTAAGTGTCCTTAACCTTCCTTAATTCAGTTTTGCTTAGTTTATTGGCCTAAAGTCAAATCGTCGTAATTAAGGTTTGACTTCGTGATTAGTTAATATTTGTCCAGTCAAATCATGAATTGAAAGTAGCTTTGAGTTGGTAATTATGTGGGTAATGAACCCTTAAAAGGGCACCATCTGATTCCCACTCTAACTAGGTCAATTGTCGGGTCAAAGTTAATCTTAAAAAGTCAACAGAAAGCTTATTTTCAAATTATTGCATAATTAGCAATGTAGGAGCCATGCAACCTGTTTTATCATTAATATAACTTGGTAATTAATGTAAGAACATGCCTAAACATGTTCAACCCGACAATTTTCAGTTTAGGCTTGGTTCGGAACCGAAAGTCGCATAATTTGACTTTTGCTTTGACTTTCAGTTCTGACCCAATATAGCATGTTTTAGGATTGCCTTAGAGCTCTATTAGGACCAGGTTATTGATTAGTGTAACGCTATGAGGTTATATAACTTGGTTCATTAGTTATTCGATTCATATATAAGTTTCCGTTATATGCCTAAATGTTGACCAATATGCCCTTTTGACCTTAAAACAAGAATTTTGAAAATATGAGAGGACAATAATCTTTATTACTGATTTATAAACATGTCCCTAAATTTTCACATCAATTGGAGGTCTAGATTAAGAGTTATGCTCATTAGCGTAATTAGAAAGCTTTTTATTAATTAAACGGCGTAATTAGCATATAGCCTATCTAAACCCAATTTTTGATACCAAACTTTTTACCCACTGATGTAAAATAATATTTTGGGATTTTTGAAGATTTTTATTTAATTTTAGGCTGAGCATAATATAGAGTTCTAAGCTTGATTCGGTAATTGTCGGTTTTGCCCTTTTGGGCTATAAAATGAGTTTTACAAATCTTTTTGATACCAAACCTTTTTCTACTGATCTAATATGATAAATAAAATATTTTGAGCCTTCTGGAATAATAAAAATATCAGCTTTCTTTATAAAACCCGAAAATCGCTTAAAACCGCCGTTTTACGCGTTCTAAGCGCATAGTATGTATTAAAACCACCTAAGGTATATAAGACTTAATACCTACTGATATATTAAGTAAATTTTTATATTCTAACAGTAAGTAAAAGTTTTTAAACTCAGGTTTCCAGTTTTGACCTTTTAGGCTTAAGTGAAATTACCAAAATGCCCCATTCGGTGCATAGTTTAGTTATAAATGCTAAATTTCACATATATGTAATACCCTACTGATATAGCCTATTAAATTAACTATATTTACTGATTATATCAGACCTAAAACTCAGATTTATATTAAATCTCTTTTATAACCTTTTAAATGACCAACATACCCTTCGGGGCTTAATTTGAGTTTAAATCCGTTTTGGGCATAATAGAAGATATCTTACTGATGTCACAACATATTTAAGGCATATTAACTTAGGAAACTTGTATATGACTCATATGGTTACCCGTTACGCAATTTTCGCGTTCGGATCGGCTTTTGAAACTAGTTTGCATAATTTAGCCGAAACGGGTCAAACCATATCGTTTTCATCTCAAAATACAGAATGTGTTTAAGTTACCCATATTAAACAAGCATACAAGCTTTCCGGGTCAAAACCACATTCTAAACCGGTCTTCGCCTTATCATGCATTTGAACCGTGTCTTCCTTTTGAAAACTAACCGGTCTAAGTCTAAGCTTAACTAAAGAGCCGTTAGGATTCTAATAGGTTGTTAAAAACCTTCGTTCCAGATTAGGAGCCCAGTAAAAGCTACGTGTACTTGCTGTCTTTGATTTATACTTTGCTCAGGTAAATACTCTTAACTTATTTTCCATATACGGGATTGGGATACGGTATTATAATAATAACGCTTGGTCGGGTATGTAGGCATTTAAATCGGATTGGGATTAATGTATTTACATAACTCGTTTTATTCTGTATTATTTGGTGTATGGCCTTTGGGGGTTAAATGACCATGTCCCGGATATCCTTGGCATCATTCAAAGAAATGGCCACGACCTAAGCACGGGGTGTAGGCGTACACCTGACAGTTGCATATGTAAAAACTGGTAGTCCACTTAAAGGAATCAACCTTGTGGGTATTATACCTGTGGCGTGTCAGTTAATCTAGACCGGCCCTACAAACCGGCCCTAATGGACGACAAATAAGTAAAACTGTATACAAGATTATTTTTGAATAATTGTCCCAAGTTATAAAAGATATTTTTGCCTAAGTGCATTCAAATCAATTTTCAAACTCTTTTCAAAATGAGTCAGTTAAGTTGTATTTACCAGTGTAAACTGACGTATTTTCCAAAAAGACTAAGTGCAGGTACTATACGTAATAGGCTGGATACTCCAGACATCAATAATCAAGTCTCGCAAGCTCTAGATGTTAAAGTCTGTTGAACAAATTTCCTTTTTATTTCGATCCGCCTGTGGATCTGTTTCAACTATTTTGTGATACTTAATATTACAATTTATTCAGTTGAAATAAATCTATCTTTTGCTTCCGCTGTGCATTTAAATTTGTGTTGTTTGACTATGATGATATCAACTACGTCACGATACTCCCCACCGGGCCCACCGGTAATACGTGGAAATATCGGGGTGTGACAGATATAATCTCTAAGTGATTCATTTTGACCTTGTGTTACCCTATATAGATCACTAGTTAGACGTTCAAATTTTCTACTGCATGAGAATTGGCTAATAAACAAGTTAACTAGATTGGCAAATGAAGTAATAGAGTAAGGGGGAAGACTTAGCAGCCATTTAAGAGCTGATCCTGTCAGTGTGGATCCGAAACCCTTGCATAGACATGCTTCTTTTAACCTCTCAGGAATGGGGTTGATCTCCATCCTTTCTCTGTACTAAGCTACATGCTCTTCTGGATCCGTTGAGCCATCATATAGCTTCATGGTTGGTATTTGAAACCTCTTCGGTATCTCTGCATCACAAATGGGTGGTGCAAAATGAGATACATTGTGGCTTCCATCTGGTATTTAAGGAATGGGCTTAACCACTCCTGGAACGCTGGATATCATATCCTTTAGTTTCTGCAACTCTCTAGCCATAGCTTGATTGATACCTGTATCCTGCACAAAGCCATGGTTAGTATTATAAGAATTATTAAAAGTGTTACCTCCTGGAGGATTCATGTTTGGAATTCCGGATGTGAATCCATATTGGCGAGATTCTTGTATAATTGAGGGACCAGATGAAGCAATGGTCTGCATTGGGATGAAGTCTCCCAAATGAATATCTGAACTTCCGGGTTGAACATTCCTTAAGGTCCCTGGTCCTGAAAGATGTTGGATCCCTGATGTACCGAGACTGGGGGTCTTGGAGGATACTCCATGGATCCGTAAACCTGAGATGAGGATCTCTGAACCTGAGAGGAGGATCCTTGAACCTGGAAGGATCCCTGACCCTGGGATAAGGATCCTTGACCCTGAGAGGATCCCTGGATCTGAGATGAGGATCCTTGAACCTGAAAGGATCCCTGACCCTGGGATGAGGATCCTTGACCCTGGAACGAGGATCCTTGAACCGTCTGCGCTCCCATATATCCTCCAGAACTGAAAAAGGATCCCTGATGCTGAAACGAAGATCCCGAAGGCTGAAAGTAGGATCCCTGAGCTTGTATCACTGCCGATGATCCAAAACGCATTCCCAATGATCCACCTTGGTACTGGACATCAGATGCTGCAGAGTGTTGGGCAGTTATGGTTGGAGTGTCGAAATTCCGTGATCTCGGCATCAATGGAGAGTGATCCTCTGCTGGTCTCTTCAATTTCTTGATGTCATCAATCTCTCGAAGGATCCTGTCATTAGTTTTGTCCTGCTGTTGCATGTAGTCCCTCATCTGCAAAATCAAAGAATAAAGATCATTGTTAGTAGGACCAAAAGAAGTAGTAGAAGTTGGTTTTTGGAAAACGGAGGTTTGTTTCTGCGCAGCATATTCAGCGTTCTTCTGGGATCCAAAAGGTGCTGGGGGCAAAGGTGGAATGCCCTGTGAAGAAGTGACCGCCGGCATAGAGGTTGAAGTGTTCTTCGCTTGAGAAGCCATGTAGTTGAAGGTAATGAACCGAAATGATCGAAATGAATGAAATTTCTCAGAAATGAAGCACCAATTGCCCCACGGTGGGCGCCAAACTGTTTTGGTCAAAAATCATACAAGGATAGTACAACCAAATCTTATTTTGTGAGGTGTGATGCTTGATTATATGAACAAACGATTGAACAATGTATGAATGTAATGAATGTTGGACACAAGAATTTATACGAGGAAAAAGCCCTTGATCAATGTATGATCTCCGGCACAAAAAACCTCGGGTGATGGAAACTACCGGTCACCAAATATATTAGACAAAAAATGTATACAACTCGGAATGACAACAAGCTTGTTACAAGGATCACTAGTGTGCAAAAAGTGTGAAATCGCCAATATGTTGCAGATAGTTCTCGAGTGTGTGTGTTTTCTAACTGTTCTCTCTAATTCAAGCTTGTTATCCCCTTATAAAAATGGAAATAATCTAACTAACTAACATTTCGCAAATCATGCTAGCTTCCCACGACTTCCATAACGGTCATACAAGCCATGCACGTGCAGAATAAGGGAGCATATTCCCCTGGAATCTCGGCAAGACCAAGTCCCACCCGCATATTCCTGCAAAACAAGTTCAAACATGGTGGAAACAATTGTTAGTATAAGGATCATAATGAGGATCCTGGATCCTTATTCCTGCAACGTCTTATGAGGATCCTTAATTCAAACTGAACTGAGGATTTGTGATCCTGGCTGCACTTGAGGATCCGTGATCCATAAGATATGAAAATCCATCCCTAACAATAACCAGAAGATATAATACAATGACACTTATTAAATATTTTACTTGTCGAAACTTGAAGTATTTAAACGAAATATAAAAACTAAAAACATTAACGAACTATCGAACACAAACAAACACGTTATCGAACGTTCACGAACATAAATGAACGAGCACGGTATTAATTCATGTTTGTTCACGAACAAAATTGCTTGTTTTCATTTGTTTGTTTAATAAACGAACGAACACAAACGAACTTCTCGTAGAACGCTTCACGAACTGTTCATCAAAAGTTTGGTTCGTTTACAACCCTACTGATTACATTGAAATATCTCTATTGATAACAATAAAAATTATGCTGGTTAAAGCGTAAACACACCGAATACAGTGTTTCTGTATTATTAAATGATTTTGAATAATTAGTAATACTGGAAATTAATTTTTCCTTAGACCACCAGTAATGGCCGTGGTTTTTTCAAAATTTTCCACCAAACACGCCCAATATCGCCGCACCCCCACCCCCTGGGGCGTGTTTTGGCGTTTTTTTGCGAAAAAAACATGTCCAACGTGATTTAAAACACGCCAATATTGCAATTTGTTGGCCAATCAGATAACACCATATGGGTTTAAAGAGATAGAGATGAAGATAGCCGGAATTTTTACCGGATTCAAGTGGGTTTGGGCTTTGTGGTCTGCCGGATTTCTTGCCGGATTTCTTGCCGGATTTTTTGCCGGTCAAACGAAGAAAAAGGGTTGGGAGGCGGGTGGTTTTAGTTTAAGTTTAAAAATGGCAAATTAGGCCCTTGTGGTTTTAGTTTAAGTTTAAAAATGGCAAATTAGGCCCCTGTGGTTTTAGTTTTCAGTTTAAAAATGGCAAATTAGGCCCCTGTGATTTTAGTTTTCAGTTTAAAAACTTGAATTTCAATAGTTTGGGGCAAATAAGTTTATTTTTTAATACTAGTATTGTAATTTTTTTATTTAATGAAATATTATTAGTTTTTAATTTAAAAAAATTAATAATTGTGTAATGATTGTTTGGGTCATTATTGTGCATTATTCCACTACGCCCTTTTGTAAAAACACGCAATAATGCCCCCTTACTGACTGAACTACCACATGACAAAAACGCCCAAAAGTAGGGACATTATTCACTAAACCACTATACATGTTCTTAAAATATTGATACGTTGTTGTAGGGATACGTGACTTTTGGAGACAACATTATTGAATTATATAATTAAAAATATCAGAATGTCAATAACAAAGGCCATAGCCGCCACATATGGACCCCATGTATTGATTAATAATCACATTCGTGTAACCCAACATGGTTCGCTATCTGGAAAAAACATATGCTAAGAAGATGATTAGAAATGTAATTACATTATTTTGCAAAGTATAATACTTACTACCTGCTGGATAATATGGAAGTGCAGAAACAACTTGATCTTCTTGGGGTCTCATAAAAGCATTAGGCTTGTTGTCAAAGACATAAAATCCTTGAGTTTTTTTCTGGACTAATAATCGTTCTCATGTCAAGGATTTAGTGTGGAGGGACTGGACAATCTCTCCTTTGTAATGTTGTTGTTTCTCTAGCTTCTTGCTAGTTTTTGTCTAATAAAATTTGCCGTTCCAAAAAAAAAAAAAAACAAAAGAAATTACATTTTACTCTTTTGGTCAGTTCACATTTTACTAATATTTCAATCACACTATAAAAGTGTCACTTAATCATACATTCGAATTTAAGTGTGATTAAAAAAGTTAAAAAAACATTCCATTAAAATTTGATTTTGAAAAGGCTTACGTTAACATTAATTGAGAATCTCTTTTGAATATCATGGTCAAATGAGATTTCCTGTGAAATTGTGCAAGTGGGTTAAAGGGGTTTTAATGTCGGCGAGTTCTTCGGTCTTAGTTAATGGGTCTCTTACTTTCGAATTTAAGTGCTCCAAAGGTATTAGACAAGGAGACCCTTTATCACCATTTCTGTTCCTCTTGGTTATGGAAGATCTATCTAGCATTTTTGTTAAAGCTGGAGTAGAAGGGTTGTTTATAGGAATTCAAACCCCTAATAACGGCCTGGAAATTTCTCATCTTTTTTACGCTGATGATGCTCTCATTTTGGGGGACTGGGATAGGGTGAACGTGGCTAGATGCTTGAGAATCTTTTATTTGTGTTCTGGCTTAAAAATTAATCTTCATAAATCAAACTTATACGGGTTGGGTGTTGAAAATTTTGCTATCGCTGAGATGGCTAAGGTGATTGGGTGTAAAACTGATAATATTTCGCTCTCTTACTTGGGAATTACGGTGGGGGCTAATATGAATAGAGTTAATAACTGGGATCCTATAATTGAGATTTTCGATAAAAGATTGTCGGTTTGGAAAGCTAAAACAATTTCAATAGGGGGGGTGGGGTTACTCTGATTAACTCTGTGTTGGAGAGTCTCCTTATTTATTTTTTCCATATACAAGGCCCATGCCGGAGTTATTAAGATCCTTGAAGCCAAAATGAGAAAATTCCTTTGGGCGAGTTCTAGTGATTCTAATAAAATGAATTGGGTGGCTTAGGGTTGGATCACTTAGCCTAAGAAAAAAAGGGGATTGGGTATTAATAGACTTAAAGAGGTAAACGAGGCTCTCTTAATTAAATGGGGTTGGAGGTATAGGGTGGAGAATCGTAATCTTTAGCGGACGGTGGTGGAAGCTTGTCATTGTAAAAACAATCAAATGAACTTCCTTCCGATTAATGGTAACATCTCGAGGTGTTGAAAAAATTTTGTTAATCTGATTTGTAAAATGAAGATTAATGGGAAGGGTGTTAATCGTTTAATTTTGGGTAAGGTGGGGAATGGGTATGAGATTCGGTTTTGGATTGACACCTGGGTAGGCGACATTCCTTTCATGGAAAGATGGCCACATCTGTTTGGTTTGGAAATGGTTAAATATTGTAGGGTGGCAGATAGAATTGGTACGAATCAGGTTAATGGAAATTCTTCATGGAACTTGTCTAGACAGTTCGAGTCAGATGCAGAGCTTTAGGAATGGCAGGAATGTCAAGATATTATCAACTCAGTTACTTTTTCCAACGATAAGGATTCTTGGTATTGGGATGGTGGTGATCAAGGTGGTTTCTCAGTGAAGGCAGTCTAAAAGGCTTTAATTGGTGATAGAGGGGCAAGCCCCCTCCCTAATTTTGTTTGGTGTAAATGGGTGCCTCCTAAATGCAATATTATGGCCTGGAGAGGTAACTTGGATAGGTTGGCTTAGAGAGTTAATTTAAGAAGAAGGAACTTAGACATCACATCGGTTATTGTAATGGTCAAAAATCACACAAGGATAATGTAACCAAATCTGATTTTTGTGAGGTTAGATGCTTGGTTAATTGAACAAAAGTGTAAATAAGAAATGAATGAAAATGGTGATGAACACAAGGATTTATACGAGGAAAAAGCCCTTGATCAATGAATGATCTCCGGCATAAAAAACCTCGGATAGTGAAAACTATCACTATCGACTATATTAAGCAATAAAGGTTACAACTTTGGATGATAACAAGCTTGATACAACGATTTCTAGAGTGTTTGTGTGTGTATTCGCCAACTGGTTTCAGAGAGTTCGAATGTCTGTCAATGTGTGTGACTATGTTTCTAATAATAGCTTGTTATCCCCTTAAAAAATAGAAAATATCTAACTAACTAACAATCCGAATTTTGCGCTTGCTACCCACGATCACCACAACGGTCATGAAGCTCTTGCACGTGCAAAAATAAGGAGCATATTCCCCTGGAATCTCGGTTAGAACAAGTCTCCTTTGAAATACACCTGCAAAACAAGCTAAAGGATGATGGAAACAATTGTTAGTTTTTTAATATCAAAGAGGATCCTGGATCCTTAGACTTCCTGCACCATTTCCTGAGGATCCGTGATCCAGGCCAAACTTAGGATACATAATCCACAATTGCTAAAATTCTATCCCTAACAATTGCCCCCAAATATGACGGGTTGGATGCTAATCAGATAAGTCATATTTCATTAAAGTCGGACTAGCCGTTGCAAGTGGATATAGCCGTTACAGTCCCTTACGTCAGCGATAGGTCACCTGCAACAAATCATCATTATAAGTAGGTTAGAGATAGGGATGAGATCCTCCATTTAAGTTAAAGATTTCTCTTTTAAATCCTTATTCGAAGATCCATCAGGTAACATCTCTCCCCTTTTCTTTCTAATTCTGTTCTTGATCCTCTCCTTCTCTCTATTCACCATGACTAAAACTATGATCCGAGTTTCACCAAGCACGGATCAAGAGAAAAATAGTCCCCCAAAAAGCCAAAACCTTTTAAAAGAACCATCCCAAGAACTCTGCCGATTCACTGATCTTGAGATCGATCAGATGCACCCCCATTTCCCAGAGAGTACTATCTTTAGGCCCTTCGATTCCACCATGAAGAGCTATTGCATATCCAACACATGGGTGTGCTTTCCTGCTGCTCCTTTCCAGATTGGGTTCTCATATCCCTTCCCAGCCTTCACTCAGAATCTATTTACCCTTACTGGCTTGTGTTACAGCCAGGGCATGCCCATGCTGTGGAGAGTTATGTACACCCTTGAACAAATCATTGCTAAATAGGGCATAAACTTTGGTCTCACTGAGCTCAGCCGCCTGTATAACATTGTTAGCCATGGATCCCATCGCTTTCTTTTCAAATCCAAACCCCAGCAACCTCATCCAATCCTTAAGACCACTAAGAATGACATCAACTGGAGAAACCAGTTCTTTTTTGTCAGGAGGGATTCTATTCCCAATGGGAATCATCTCCCAAAAAAGTGGAACTTGAAGGGTAGGATTTAGGATCCTTAGGGGACCGTAAAAAGTTTCTTCCTGTTTGAAAAGGATAACTGATCCTTATATTTTTTTTCTTGTTTACGCAGTAGCCAGTTTAGCAACTTTAATGGATACTCCTGCCACATCTGAGAGAGTAGCAGCTTTCTGGGCTTTGGACTCAACTGTTAGGACCTATCATCCCAAGGTCAAGGATTTAGAAGAAATCTCCTCTAGTTCCTATACCATGTCAAGTAAGTATCCACATATGTATGTATGTAAATGTTTAATAAAAATATGATATGAATACTTATCTAAGTGTTGTACTTGTAGGTGCTGCTAAGTCATCAAAATCTGCTTCCAGATTCAGTGTTGGTGATCTCCAAGATATCGTATCTCCAAGGTCTATCAAAAAAGAGCTGGATGCAAGCCAAAGCATCCCAGAGGTCAAGGGTATGAGCACCAGGGGTAAAGGAACCAAAAGGAAGAAGCCCACTGAACCCTCTGAAGGTTTCCCTCTGATGGAACATCAACTCCATGAATACGTCTCCGAGGTAAGGATCTTGTATCCTAAAACTTGTACTTTTTCTAAGGATAAAGGATCTTGAAAATTGAATCTTCCTGTGCAGAAATTTGCCGAGGTCCAAATCCTCCTAGACCAACACGTGGCTGAAGCTGAAGAGAAAACCCTCGACCTCCAAAAAATTGCAGTTGCCAAGGACAAGAATATCTTCCAACTTGAGAAGGAGAACAATGCACTGCAAAAGGCACTGATCCTTGCTGAAATCATTGCTAAAAAGGAGAAGATGGAGGTTATGGATGGAGCCAAACACTCTGCTGCCATTGTGATGCTGAAGATCAAGCTTCAAATAGCTAAGGAAGCTGCTGATCCTTCCTTTGACAGGTCGGAGTGGGACGTGGAGGCCTAGACAAAGAGGCTGGCAGAGCTTGGAGACGAGGAGGAGCCTGAGGAGGTGTTGGCCCTTGAAGTTGGTGGCAATGGAGCTAAGGATCCTGAGGACACAACAGCGGCTGGCGGCAGTCGTGAAGGCGAAGAGGAGAAGGTGGAGGAAGCAGCCAAGGTGTGAGCTGCACAAATGGGCGATGATGGAAATTTCAAGACGTGGCCGGAGCCCATTTTTTTATGGTTTGGTGGTTTTTTGGTTATGATGTTTTGAACTATGATGGTCTGTAATAACTTAAACAATAGTCTTAGGGTTAAGGATCGGTAGGTTCACCGATCCTTTTGAACAATAGGGGGTAACAAAGGTGGATGGGTCCTTCTGTTTGTGGAGGATGAAGCCTTTGATGTCCCTCGTCTTTTAATTTCCTGCATTACTTAAAACCTCGTTAATATGGACACCCTTTGCCAACCTAAGTGGATGGGCCACGTTTTGCTAGTAGAAGCTTGGGTTGGCAATTTTGACAACCTTTAAAAGGGTTTGAATGATAAATAAATAAAACTTTAACTTTTGACTATCCCTTGTGTTGTTGATTTTATATTTGAATGTTGTTTCACATACATTTATTTGTCAATCTCCATTCTACAGTTTTAGAATTTATAAGTAGTTAGAAAAGATACCAAATGTATGTCAAAATCAATTTATGTTAGAAGATTACGAAATATATGATCAAGGATCATCTATCCTGTTGTCAAAGGATAAGGGTGAGATTAATAAACCAAGAATAAAGCTAAGGTATATAAGGATCATACCAGAGAACCCCAGTTAGGATCCTATATCCTTAACACTTACTACTTTGCCAACAAAAGATAAGAACCAACAGAAAGTTAGGATCCTGGATCCTTAACTGTTTAACTTTGGAAACCTGTAATAACACACCACTTGGGACTAAGCCAATCATCGTAGAAAGAAAGCATTAGTAACTGGGGACAAGCGCAACAATCTGGGGACAAGCCCAATAAGCTGGGGACAAGCCCAAAAACTGGGGACAAGCCCAATAAGCTGGGGACAAGCCCAAAAACTGGGGACAAGCCCAATAATTCTTGTGTAAACTGGTGTCACACCCCAACCGATGGCGTAAACATCGGGGCGTGGCACTGAGCGAAACAGATTGTCTAGAAGTTTCATAAAAACTATGATTACCATTTATTTAAAGCATCACGTCCCATACCATGACATAAAAAGTAACATAATTATTACAGACAAGATCTAGTCAAATTGTTCTGTTCCGACAACTCAGATTTTCAAGTACAGACAATAGTTTATTTGTTTCTAGACCTCTTTCCTAGCCTCGATTTCACAGCAACATACGTTAAAGTAAAAGTCAATACACATAGTGTAAAGGTGAGCATACAAGTTTAATATATGTAATAGAGTTCGAAATCGTTTACGCATAACCAGCACGTACACAGAGTGAAATGAAGCACGTTAGTTATCGACATGAACCTATCGATACCAATGACTGCGGGTTGACTGCCCAAGGCAGTTCACGATACACACTCACCACTGTGAGCCATGTAACTAATTGTCCTTAACAACCCCTGAGTGAACAGGTCCTGAGTCCAAACTAATAGTACTATCGTTGCTAAGGCAGGTAGACAGCATTCCATGTGTAAACATAACAAACAAGCATTCATTAAGTCACGTATAACATGAAGTAACGGTTAGCGTTAAAGTATTGAGTAGTGTGTTCGATGTGATTTAGAATAAGTAACGTATGTAACACCCAAAAGTGCGTAAAGCAAAAAGGGTTCGAGTATACTCACAGCGATGATGGATTGAAGGGAGCGCTTAGAGCGAGTTTAGCCTGAACAGTACGATAGTATAAACGATAAGCGGTGCGTATAATGGTGTAGAGAACCAAGTGACGAACATCAGTCCGATCGGATGGCTATCCGATCAGGTGGCCAGTCGATCGGATGACAATCCGCTCGGATGGTCACCCGATCGGGTGGCCATTCGATAGGATCGTCATCTTGTTTGGTGAGGATGTGTTTGTGTATGATGGTTTGACTTTTGAAGTTTTCGTTGTAGCATTTTGAAAACAAAGAAGTATCTCTATCCTTCAGGTCGGTCGATCGAACGGCGGTTCGATCTGACGGCGATCCGTTCGGTGAGACATTTCCTAGAGAACAAGTTCACAGCAGTGTTGCTATGTCTTTGGCTAGCATCACATTTCTTTGCATATTCCACAGCATCCTTCTTCATTGTGGGCCAATAATATCCTGTTCTAAGGATCCTTGAGAATAGTGCTCTGCCCCTAGTGTGGTTTCCACAATCTCCTTCATGAAAATCCTTCAGAACTTCTTGAATTTCTGGATCCTCAATGCACCTTAGATATGGACCTGCAAGAGATCGCTTATATAAGATGTTATTCAATAATGTAAATTGAGATACCTTGACTTTGAAAGCTCTAGGATTTTCTCCAGCAGGAATCTCTCCATGTTGTATATATCTCAGGATTGGTAGGATCCAGGATCCTAAATTTGATTGTGAACCATCACTAGGTACAATCACAGAATCCTCCACTATCTCCATGGCTATGTATACTCAATAGTAGGGGTTAAGATGTGGATAATGGGTATCTTAATATCCTCTAGAATCTTCAAAGATGATCCAAGGTTAGCTAAGGCATCAGCTTCTGCATTTTCTTCCCTAGGTACCTGTGTCAAACTAAAAGATGCAAAAGAATCTGCCAATTTCTTGATATCTCTAGATATTTGATTAGCCTTTCACGTTTGACAGCGTAAGAACCATTATAGTGGTTAGTAATTAACAAAGAATCTACATGTACCTCAAGATACCTGATCCTCATATGCTTGGAAATTTGCAAACCTGCTATTAAGGCCTCATATTCAGCCTCATTATTGGTAGTTTGAAATTCACAAGCAATTGATTGGGGTATAATGTCCCCCTGTGGTGATTTTAGTAGTTTGCCTAGTCCAGTTCTCTTGATATTTGAAGCTCCATCTGTGAAGAGTATCCAAGGATCCTTAGTCTCTTCAAGTTGTTGAACTTCCAATTCAGCTTCCCTTTGTAGATCACTACTGAAACCAGCCACAAAGTCAGCTAAGGCTTGGGATTTAGTGGCAGTTCTTGGTTCATATTTAATGTCATATGCACTAAGCTTGACTGCCCATTTTGTCATCCTCCCTGACATTTCAGGTTTCCTGAGTACATTCTTGATAGGAAAGTTAGTTTTCACAATAATTGGATGAGTTTCAAGATAATGACGTAATTTAGTAGATGCCATGATTAAAACAAGAATAAGTTTCTCTAAATGAGAATACCTGGACTCAGCATCAAGTAGACTTTTACTTACATAGTATACCGGATGTTGAGAACCTTCATGATCCTTAACAAGGACCACACTTACTGCCTTAGTAGAAACAGCTAGGTATATGGATAATGTTTCCCCATTTTCTGGTTTCATTAAAGCTGGAGCTGAGGATAAGTAATCCTTGAGGGCCTTGAGGGCATTTTCATGCTTTTCAGTCCATTCAAACTTCTTATTCTTTCTCAGGATGTCATAGAACTCTTTGCATTTCTCTGATGAATTTGAGATGAATCTGTTCAAGGCTGCAATTCTTCCTGCCAAGCTTTGCACATCCTTAGCATTGGCAGGAGACTTGATGTTCACAATGGCCTTGATTTGTTCTGGACTTGCCTCTATCCCCCTCTTTGTTACCATGTAACCTAAGAATTTACCAGCTTTTACTCCAAAGTGGCATTTGGAAGGATTCAATTTCATGTTGTATCTATCAAGGATATCAAATGCTTCTTCCAAATCCTTAAGGTGATCCTCAGCTCTTTTGGATTTAACCACCATGTCATCTATATAGACTTCCATTGTGTGTCCAATCTGTTCTTTAAACATCATATTTACTAGCTTTGGTATGTAGCACCTGCATTTCTTAGTCCAAAGGGCATAGCAATATAACAATAGATACTAGTAGGGGTTATAAAAGTTGTATCCTCTTGATCAGATGGTTCCATCTGAATTTGTTGGAACCCAGATGAAGCATCCATAAAAGTTAACAACTCATGACCCGCTGTAGCATCCACCATGGAGTCAATGTGGGGTTGAGGGAAAGGATCCTTGGGACATGCTTTGTTTAAATCAGCAAAGTCAACGCATACCCTCCACTTTCCATTCTTTTTCTGAACAACAACCACATTGGCTAACCATCTTGGATACTTTACTTCTCTAATCATACCTGCCTTGAGCAATTTGTCTACCTCTTCTTGGATAATGGCATTTCTTTCAGGTGCAAACTTCCTCCTTTTTGATGGATTGGCTTGAAGGACCTGTCAATACCAAGTTTGTGAGTAATTACATCTTTAGAAATACCTGTCATGTCTTCATGTTTCCAATCAAAGGTAGTTTTTCTTCTTTTCAGGAAGGATATAAATCCTGTTCGATACTGTCAAGGATCCCGGATCCTATAAAAAATTAGGATTCAGGATCTTCCGGGTTCAGCAGAATATCTTTCACATCTTGTTCTCTTACCTCCATGACATCTCTTGGAGGGTACTTTAATTGCTATGCCTCCCTAGGCTTTGAGGCTGGCTTCATTGATGATGTGTAGCAATTCTTGGCTTCTTGCTGATCACTTTCAATCTTCACCACACCCCATGGAGTAGGGAGCTTCACACACTGATGATATGTTGAGGGGACTGCTTTCATATCATGTATCCATGGCCTGCCAAGGATAACATTACAACAAGATAAGCAATCTATGACACAAAACTATTGAATAGAATTTACTCCCTTTATATAAATAGGAAGTTTGATGTCCCCCAATGTATTCTTGGTCTCTCCACTGAATCCCACAAGGACAGATGATCTTGGAACGATATCGGATTCAGGGATGTTCATTCTTTTGAGGACATCTAGTTGGATAATGTTCACTGAGCTTCCCCCATCAATTAAAATCCTGCGAACAAAATGGTTAGAGATAAATAGTGTAATAACTAAACCATCGTGATGAGGATCCTGTATATCCACACGGTCATCCTTATCAAAGGATATGACTTTTTCCTGTGTAAGGATGGAAGTTCGAATAGGTCTATCCCCATTCTCCATTTTTCTCTCTTTTGTATGCCTCTTAGCTGCTGAGAATGAAGTGCCACATATGTCAGATCCACCAGAGATGAAATTAATAATTTGAGCATCGGCTGGTGGAGCAGGAGCTCTTTCAGGAACTTTCTTAGGATCATGGATCCTTGATTTCTTCCTTCCGAATAACTCCTTCAAGTATCCTTTACTTAAAAGGTAACCAATCTCCTTCCTCAGTGCCATGCATTCATCTGTGAGATGACCAAAGTCTTCATGATAAGCACACCACTTTGATTTGTCTTTGGTAGCAGCTGGCTTGTCACTCTTTCTCGGCCATCTACCTTTATCACCTAAATTCTGCATAGCAAGGATTAGTTAACTATCATAAACAGCAAAACAATACTCAGAAATAGGATGATAATCTTCATCATCTTCCTCTTGTTCCACAGCATGCACATTCTGATTGTCAGACTTATTGTATGACTTGGATTTGTTATTCCTGAAATAGGATCCTTGCTTTTCTTGCTTTGAGGATCCTTACAGTCTCTCCTGGATCCTTTTGTCATCCTCTAAATGGATGAACCTAAGGGCCATGTTTCTTACCTTATCAAGGTTCCTGCAAGGTGTCATAACAAGATCATCATAGATGTCACACCCCAACCGATGGCGGAAACATCAGAGTGAGATGAAAACTAGATTGCAAGAGACTTCATAACACTATTTGTGACAAGTATTTAAATAATAAATTTCCATTTCATTTCTAAGAGTCAATTACAAAGATTTAAAACAATTACAATATGAATGATGAAATACAATATGATGTGCGTGTAGCGTGATATATTTTTATGTATATTTTAAGCCCTTTTTAACACTTTAGTCAAGTTTTAAATTTATAAAACACGATAATCTACTAACACTAGACACACATATGGGCAAGTGCACCCATCGTGAGCGTAGTATTGCGTTGGTAAGATACCGAGGTCGTCCAAGGACACAAGAGCTTTTAGTACCGGTTTATCCTCAACGCCTAATCAAATCAAAAATTTAGAAAAGGTTTTAAACATGAAAATAAAAAACTAAAAATGCTTAAAATAAAAATAAAATAAAAACAGATAGAAAAGATGAATCACTTGGATCCGACTCTCCTTTAGTGTAACCTTTGATGATTTCCGCACTTTTGCACTTTTTAAGAGATTATCTTAGTTATAGTAGTAGGCCCCTCTTTTGAAGGTGACGTTACCCTCAACCTAGTAGTTTGAGCCAGCAAGGATACAATCCTAAAGGGTTGGAATATTGAAAGATAATTAATTAAGTTATTAATGCGTAATGTGGTAGGCCCCTCTTTTGAAGGTGACGTTACCCTCGGCTAAGTGGTTTGAGTCAGCAGGGATACAATCCCAAGTAGCCGGGTTAATGTATTAATAGTAGTTTACATATAAGGGGATCAAGCCATTCGCACCCCCGCCATCCAATACCAGTGGGTATTGAAGGAGGTCCTAGTAAGCTTGACCCAGGTCCTTGCAGGATCTATACACTGAACAAGGCAAGAACTTTACCAAACCATTCCCTTAACCCCCGACCAGGTAGCCAACATATCTCTATATAGACCGTAGAGATATGAATGGTGTAAATCTTTTATTTTATATAGACAGTAAAATAATGCCAAGACACCACGGACAAATGATAAGGAAGTTTCACCTTCAACATAAGAAACTAGTTATTAAAGTCATTAATACAAAACCAAATAAAAAGTGCGAAAAGATTAAAAATCAAAAGTATTACACTAAATGCTTGTCTTCACCAAGTGATGTAAGAGACTTAGGCAAACATGGCTTTTGATTGTCAAGAACTCTTACTATCAATCTTGGATCCTGAGACTACTACACACACTCTAGGTGGATGATGGATGATGGTTGTGGATGTGGGTGTTGTGATGGTGGTGGAGTGTGGGTGAAGCGGTAGAGATGTGGTTTGCCAAGGGATGCCTTTGAAGTGAACCAAGCACCTCTATTTATAGCCTACACAGAAGCCCGGACACGGCCCCGTGTCCGCTGGGCACGGCCCTGTGTCCATCCTTATTCTCTTTCTTCATTAATTGCAATTTGTCTGCATTAGCTCCACACGCCCCCGTGTCCGCTGGGCACGGCCCCGTGTGCAGAAGCGTATCTGTACTATCAAGATTTGCTTGGATTCTGCGAATCTTAGCGTTGACCACGGCCCGTGTTGAGCTGGGCACGCCCCCGTGTTGGGAATAGAAGCTTCTATAGCTTTGTCCTTTCTGCAGACAACTGGCCACACCCCCGTGTCCGATGGGCACAGGGCCGTGGTCAGCCTTCTGTTGTCTTGTTTTTGCTTGGGAAGATGCTGTCGAGGGGTCGGGCATGCCACGTTTATTCCTTTCCTTGTATTTATGTTAGATTTTGCTGCATATTTGTTCCTTTTGTTCATTTACGCTCATTTAGTCCTGAAAATACAAAAGGAAGACAAAAGCACACTTTTTCCAACATCAGTACTAAAAAAGGGTTAGTTTTATGCCTCATTTGATGTAATTTATATGTTGCATTTTACACACATCACAATACATTAAGAATACAACTTTAAAGTGTGTATCTAAGCATCCTACTATGTTCCATGCATCATCAACATCATCTCAAAACCTGCAACATGTTTTAAAAGCGTAGTTCAATACAAAAAGTATTGGCGAGCATACAAGTTTGGTGCGTAGTATATAAGTATAAAAATAATAAGGAACAATCCACATGGCAAACCTAGTTATCAAGATTAACGTATAAACTGGCATGCGATTTACAAGTCAACCATCTGTTTACGCAAGTATGAATGAATAAACCTAACATGACCTCTCATTCACGGGCGGTGCGTTACTCCTATAGCGCTATACATGTTAAGTGGAGGCTCATACGAAGCTAATGACAAGTTCATCACATAAGAATCACCCAGAAAACATGAATCAAGCATAACAAATAGTAAGCATGTATTGGATTGTTGTTTAAGTATTTGAATAAGAATATGTAGGTTAAGTGCGTTTGTATATAAAAAACATGTTACACCCAAAAGTGTGAAAACGGTAAAATGGGTCAAGTATACTCACAAAATTGCTAAGTCTTCCTATTATCCAAGCATTGACGAGTGCAAGAGATTGGGAGGACGAATGTATAAGGGTTAAAGTTCAAGTTATGTTTAGAGTCGAGATTCGGAATTTAAAACATAAGAATATAAACATATGAAAGTAATCACTTTTAACACATAATACTTGTTTGACACTATGAAACCCCAAGGGTTAGAATGTTTTCATGGGTAGAATACCCATTAGAATCATAACAAGTTATTAGGTCTTAGATGATGCAATCTAATACTTTGACGGATGAACACGAATTCATCATCAAAGGTTCGAATATTTGAATAGTTTATATAAGTATTATATAGATTATGTATATCAATAAATCCAATAGTTCAAGCATGAGGTAGGAGGATGAATCCTCCATTTAGGAACCTCTTTCGTGTCATAGAAATCATGTAGGAGATAGGAAAAAAAGTCTTCCATTTAGGCACCTCTAAGTGTTCACCACTACACTTGATGTTATGAACATTCAAGGAGGGTCATGAACTTACAAGTAATACAAGAATATGAACCACTAATCTATGAGAAATCATCAAGCAATGTGTGGATTTTTATGTAGGATAACCCAAGTTAATCCTAAATCACACATTCATCAAGCTTTGAGCTTGAACATCACTTGTGGGTTAAACCCTTGAACAAAACAGAAAGTTTGTAAGGTTTATACCTTTAATTTTGAATGTCTCAACCTTGTTTTTAAGCCTAACTAACCATAGATGTGGTTATAAGCATAAGGACTTAGGTTTGAGATGAGTTTCCTCAAGTTTACACAAGTTTAACAAAGATTAAATGAAAACAGAAATAAACAGCCCACTTTGGAGCCCTTTTGGCGACGTTCCAGACTCTAGTTTTCCAGGGAAAACCTATGGAGACGTTGCTAGGGTTAATCCAAGCATGTAGGAAAAAGAATCGAGTGAAATGGACAAGAAATGAAGAAGTTATGCTAGTTTTTGTAACTTGGAATGAATCTGAGTTTGCTTCTGATTTGCAGCTGGAAATGGAGTGATTTGAGAGTGAATTTGTGGGTTTGTAAAGTGAAAAATGTGTGGAAGAGGTGTGGGTTTTATAGGGGAGTGTTGGGTGGTTGGTAGTTGGCTATTAAATGTGAAAAACAAGTTTAAAAATAAAAAATAACCTCAAAAACCTGCTAAAACTCGTGCTGGAAAGGCCCCTGATCACGGCTGCTAATTTGGGCTGTCGCGGGCCGCGATGAAATGGGCCTAATCTGCCGCGGGCCGCCAGGGATTCTATTTCAGCGAGTTGTTAAATGAACTAAGAGCTGGATTCATCTCGATGTGAAGACCTAGACCAGCCGGTTTGTGCGCGTGTGTGTGATGATGTCGACCCGGGTTCGAGTCCCGTGGTCTGCATCTTTTTATTTCCTTTTTTTTGTTGGTTTAAAACACTAACTTTCCGCAATTACACAAACAGTCCCTGGTCTTTAACTGCACAAATGGTCCCCATGGTTTTACTAACTAACTAAGTTATATAATCATTTAACCAATTAGTTTATTTAAGTAATTGATTAAGTAACTTAACTTGGTTTACTAACTAGGTTGTTTTCTAACTTTAAAATCTAACGGGACTAACTAGATTGTTATAGAAATAAAAATTTTAAATAACAAAATTAATTAATTTAATTAATTTGAATAATGACCAACTTTATAACAAATAAAAATCTTTAAACGATTTTTCATTTCACGAAGCTTTCGAGTCTCATTATTTTAAGAGTTCTAACTAGTTTAACGAGTATCAAGTGTCGATAAATATAGAATCAAGAATCCTTGAATAATACTTCGTTCAAACGAGAAATTCATTGTGATTCAAGTCTCAGATTCTACAAAGGTTACATCGAAACGACGATTATAAGAACGCAAGGTTTCCAAAAATAGGATTATAAACAAAGGTTTCCAAATATAGAAGGTACGAAATAACTGGGCGTTACAATAGAATTGTGAATCCTTAAGTAAACCCATTTTAAAAGCTTCAACAGCTGTAATATCTAAGTTAGGAATTTCTAAGGATTCTCTACTAAACTTAGTTATGTAATCCCTTAATGATTCATTATGGCCTTGGGTTACCCTATATAAATCACTAGTTAACCGTTCAAACCTTCTACTACATGAAAATTTACTATTGAACAAGTTATCCAGATTAGAAAATGAAGTAATAGAGTAAGGAGGAACACTTAACAGCCATTTCAGAGCTGATCCTGTTAATGTGGATCCAAAACCCTTGCAAAGACATGCTTCCTTTAACCTTTCTGGAATGGGATTTGTTGGATCTGAGTTTCTTTTTGATTGTATTTTCGTTCGTAATTAAGATGAGAATGAAAGAGTTGTGCAGCGGAATTAAGATGGAAACAAACTTTGTATACAATCAAATGAGAGTAATACTTTAATCAAACATCTTTACACATAGAATCGAAAGATTGAATTTATTTCAATAACGATTACAATGATTGATGTAAGAATGCAAACTCCCCCTCAGCCAGAGCTCAATAGTTTGTTCGTGCAAAGAAGACGATGTGGTGAAAGAGCTAATAGAACAGTACAAAGTACTGAGCTATTTATAGGCACTTGCAAACCACTGAGCATCTTAGCTGACGTCACCATGAAAGTGACATCTAACCTCCTAACAAACTCTAACTACTGATCTATAAACACTGATGTACTAAACTACTGCTATTACATTACATTATATAAAAGACACTTAAACTGCTGCTGCATCCTTCCACTGCTGTGAACCCAGCAGTGCTTGTCCGGATCAGCAGTACTTGACCCAAGGCAGTAGATAGAGTCAACAGAGTTTTGGTCTTCCATCAGTCTTTGACTTTGGCCAGTATATTCAAAGCAGCAGTTGTAGGTCAGCACTTAGTATGATCAGCAGATAGGAGGTCAGTAGATATGAAATCACTTTCAAGGGGAGAGATTTGCATGAACCAACTGTAAACGTCTGCTTATTCTGGATCCACTGCTTTGATCCAGTTTTGGCTTTACATTATCTGTTCCTCTGATAGGGTTCAATCCCAACAATCTCCCCCTGGAACGGATAATGCCAAAACTCTTCATTATTTGTGGAAATCTTTATTGCCTCAACAACAGCTCCCTTATCTGACCTTTGAATTGTAATTCAATGTCTAGG
This sequence comes from Helianthus tuberosus, assembly GCA_030545235.1. Classification (NCBI taxonomy): domain Eukaryota; kingdom Viridiplantae; phylum Streptophyta; class Magnoliopsida; order Asterales; family Asteraceae; genus Helianthus; species Helianthus tuberosus. The sequence continues at coordinate 142,277,606 of CM060402.1, read as the reverse complement.
GCATCTGTATCTTCATCATCCCTGCTGAGTGGAAGATCAAGGAGATCCTGCAAATCTTCAAGACTCAGGCCAAGAGCTTGTTCCCTTGATATTTTCTCCACTCCTCCACCAGACCTGAGCAAAGTCAATACGCAGGTCTGTTTGTCAGTTTCCCACTTTTGTATTTTTGAGCCTGGTGGGTTTCTTGGGAGATGTTTATTTGCAGAAGTATTTGGTGAGGCTGGCCTGTTCATAGCTGGCTGAGCAGCGGTTGCAGATTGTTCCAATTCAAGATCTTCCTTTATCATTACTTCTGTGCCAACTTTTACAATGGCATCTCCATCTAAAAGATCTTGAATTGTTTCCATGCTAAACTGGTTTTTGCTCCTTCTTTTGTAGATGGCAGCACCAGCTGGAGCAATGGTTCTTTTGACTTGCAGCTTTGGTGGTCTTTTTGAAACCGCTGCTTTGGAATAATCAGGCTTTTGTGAAACTCTTGGATCTTTCTTTCTAAGTTCCTCTAATCTTTTATAGGTTGCCCTGACTCTATCTTCTCCCCACTTTGTCACAGAGTTCTTTGACCCATAATCAGCTATAATCAGCTCCTCTTTCATTCTCCTCAGCTCTAACATCTTTTCAGCTTCAAATTGTTTGAATTTTTCAGGAGGAGTCTGCTTGACCTTATTTTTTATCATATCTTGAATCCTGGCTGCTTCTTTTTCAAGCTTAGGAATGGTCCAGTTCTTGTACATGTGTTTCTCCCCCTTGTATTTCTTGTAGGTCATGATGTTTTCAATGTAGTCTTTTCTTAAGGACTCATCTGCCCTTTCTGAAATTTTCTGACATACATGTTTAGCAAAACGCTCCATAGCATTGACCTGTGAGAGTAAAAACTGATAGTTTTGTTGAAATTCTCTATCAGATTTCCCTTTTCTGTTTTTGATTGCAATATCCTCTGCTTGTTTGGCTTTGAGCTTCAAGTATTCTTCAATGTTGTTAGGCCTGGGATAATTTGCAATTGATGGCAAACTCCTTTTGGCTGGGTCATCTTCATAATAAAAAGATTTGATTTCTTCTCTGACTGCAATGAGTTCCAGAGGAAATGACACACCAGCAGGAGGTAGTGATTGTATAATTTGAGCCGAAGAGAGAGGTATGGGTTTTGGAATAGTGACAAGTGACAGGGATTTTGAAGATGTTGGTGAAGGAGATGTGTCATCATCTTTTAAAATTAGCCTTCTCCTTTTTGTAGGAGGGACTGATGATGTTTTGAATGGAACAGTGGTGGTAGATGTAGTGGCAGTGGATTGTGATTGACTAACAGTTGTTGAAACAACTGGTGTTTCAACCACTGTTGTCATTACAACAGATGTTATAACATCTGCTGTCTTCTGCTGTATGTCAGCAGGTGTTGTTTTTGGTGGTGATGATGGTAAAGTAGTGGATGTTGTGTGTGTTGAAGTGGTGTGTGTTGATGGAACAACTGTTTGGCAAGCAGTAGTTTTTGTAACTCCTGTTGCATCAGCTGTTTTGTATGATGGTTTATGAGCAGACTTTGAACGTCTGATAGGAATGGATTTGGGTTGCCTTACTTTTCTAGTAGGCCTCTTCTTTTCCTCAACAGGATTTTCATGATCCCTTGACCCAGAAGTACCCTGTTCTGGATGATCCATTCTGTCCACCCTGGCTTTCCTTTTGGCCTCTCTATCTCTTTTTACACTTGCAGCTGCTTCTGCTAGTGCATTTGTTGTCACATCAATTTTCTTGCTACCATCTGGCAAAGGGATCTTTTTGGTCATGTTTGAATTCTCTGGTTCAAGATAAAGACCATCTTCTATACCCTTCCTTTTCCATTCCTTAATTTTCTCCCCCTTTTTGGCATTATCTTCTGGGAGATCATAAATGAAACGTACAGGTGGAGGAGCAGTGCCAGTGGTGTGCAAGATCTGAGTTTTGAGAGCCTTTATGTCAGCCTGAGTGTTCTTGAATCTTGACTCCAGTGCATTTCTCAGCTGTTGTACATGTTTTTCATGTTGCTGATCTGCTAATTGTGCTTGTTGTTGGAGAAAAGATTGAAAAATATTCCAGAGCTCATTTGTAGCAGGTGTCCTTTGTGGAGCATGTGCTTGAGGTGGAACAACAGTTGTTTGTACCTTCTGAACTTGTAACACCTGTTGTAACATATCTTTGAGTTCAGCAACAGAGTTATCAAGTTTTGCAATACGATCCGTCAATTTCTGGTACTTTAAACCATCACCCAAGTGAATGGGATCATCTGATTTCCCACTAGCAGTGGTTTTATCAGTGGTAGATGTAGGGTATATACTCCAAACATTAACCACTGATGCCCCTTTTTCTTGGTACTGGGGTCTTCTTCCTTCAACACTTGACAACCTTTTGATGTTGCCAGTAGGATAAAGAAATCCACTGGTGGTTGGCAGAGGTGCTATAAAAGGAATTGCCTCCAAGGAAGTCTTATGAATGTAACCACTGTCCAAGTATAACCCAGTGGGTGTCACACTTGTAGTGGCTGCTTCACTTGGATTACCACCAAGAGTTACTTGTAACTCAAGGGGTGTAACCTCCTCAGGTTGTGTTGGTGGGTTAGCAAAGAATGATACATCAGACCCAGTCAGTTGTGGAGGTATATTCTCATTAGTAGGTGATTGAGAAGGACTGGATAATGCCTGGTTCAAATCAATTGCATCCAACAGTGGTTTTATTGGTGAGGGAATTGTGGATGTAATGGTTGGTGTAGAAATAGGATGTGTCCCGGGCAGTGGACTGTGGATGATAGAAACGAGTGTTTCCAGAGCATCATGATGTGGAGACCCTATTTGTACAACCTGTTCTTTTTGTGAAGAAGCAGGAGGAGTTTTGGGTATGGGTTGAGATATTTGTACCAACTGCTGTGAGGAAGTAGCAGCAGTGGTTTCTTGTGACTTTTGTGTTGTCACTGGCAGGAGCTCTGGTATCTCATCTTCCAGAGATGCCTTTTTGATGGGTTTTGTGGGTTTTTGAGTTTTTCTTTTTGGCTTTTTAGAGATAATAGGTGTGGGTTTCAAAACAGTTGTGCTGCTGCTTTGATCACCTTGAGCAGTGGGCTCAGCAGCAGATACCTGAGGAGCAGTTGTAACTGCTAAAATCTGCTCAGGCACCTCTGCTTGTGTTTTGCAAGGTGCTAACATCCTTGAAAAAGTTTCAGTAGTTAAACTGTTTATTTGAATAGGAGCACCCTGGTTTATTACAGCTAAATCATCCTTACTGAATTTCTTTGAAAAATAATAACTTAAAAATCTTGGAAACAGTAAGAATGATTTTGTTTCAACCATGTTAACCAAATCTTTAAAAATTTCTCGAGAATAATTAAAATTTTCTCCTTGAAGAATTGCATATCCCAGATTTTGAATCTTTAAAGGGATTTCATTGAAAGAAGTGGTTTTGTTTGAAACACATAGGAGGAGGGTATGAAATAAAAATCTGGTTGCAGAAGGAAAATAACCTTTTTCTAAGGTAATTTTCTTCATCATTGTGGCTTCATACCCTCTCTCAATGAAGTCAATTTTTAACTCGTTTTTAGTGAAAGAAATGTTACCTTCCTGATTACCGAGTTGAAAGACCTCTGAAATGGATTGTGGTGTGATTTGGACAGCTTTACCCTTTAGAGAAGAGTTTATGGTGGTTACAGTGTCGCCTTGTTTGTCAAGGGTTGCATTTTTCCAAAACTCCCTTTGGGTCGCCAAATAGATTGGTGCTTCGGCAGTGATCAAAGTTTTGTACTTTGATTTTACCATGAGATCAATGATGGAATCGAAAATGTTGGTGGTTCCTGGTTTTGTGAGAAGACCCAGGAGATTGTGAGATGGTTTATGTGGAATTTCAGTGGAGATTGCCTTTTGGGAGGCTGTTCTCGATGATGACTTGGATGAGGGTTTTGAAGATTTCTTTGATTTTGTCATTTTGATGATGATTGATCGAAGAAATTTGTGAAGAAGTGAGATGAAAAACTGCTTTGAGAAAAGAATTTTTAAGAATTCAATTCGACAGTAAAACCCTGTTTTGATGGTGAGTGGGGGATTTTATAGGGAAGAAAGTGAATGCTGAGGTGGCAGCCGTTACAAAAGGTCTGACCAATATGTACTGCCCACGTGACAACCCCTGTTGAAAGTGAAGGACAGTACTTTTGTTGAAAGTGACTGATGAAGGCAGTGGTATGAAAGCAGTGGATGATTTTTACTATCAGTGGATAGCATATCAGTGGATAAGACACTGCTTTTGAACAACAGAGTTTATCAAAATAATGAGAGAGCAGGGGTTGACTTTCGGCAGTGGACAGACTTTTGAAGTATAGCAGACTTTTGAACAATCAGTGGTTAATGGCAGACTTTTAAGAACTTAATGAAAAATTTTCATTTTTAACTATTTTTAAGGATGGAGTTTTGATTTTCTGAAAACATTTTGTTGCTTTTATTCATAGAAAAACAAGATGTTGCTTGTTTATTCCATGTTAAGCATCCCAATCCTAGAGACCAAACTTTCAAAAGTGGCTGTATCAAGTGCTTTTGTGAGCACATCAGCCAGCTGGTCTTTAGTTGGGACATGATGCAGAGAAATCAAACCTTTTTCATAGCAGTCCCTCACAAAGTGATGTCTGATGTCGATATGTTTGGTGGTTGAGTGGGAAACTGGATTTTTGATGATATTTTCTGCTGCCTGACTGTCCAACATGAGTGGTGTTTTTAAGGCAGTGATACCAAAATCCAGTAACTGATTTTGAAGCCACAGGAGTTGGGCTGTACAGCTTGCAGCAGCAATGTATTCAGCTTCAGCAGTGGATGTGGAAACAGCTGCTTGCTTTTTGCTTTGCCAAGAAACTAAGCAGTCACCTAGAAACTGGCACCCTCCTGATGTGGACTTCCTTGTGGTGTGACATCCAGCAAAGTCACTGTCTGAGAAACCTGAAAGCTTAAATGTTCCCATTAGCTGGATACCAGATACCAAGTGTGGGAGCACCTTTTATGTATCTGAAGATCCTTTTTACAGCAATGAGATTTGATTTTCTGGGAGCTGATTGACTTCTTGCACAGACACATGTTGCAAACATGATGTCTGGTCGAGATGCAGTTAGGTACAATAAAGACCCAATCATGCTTCTATAAAGTGTTTGGTCAATCAGCTCATCCTTTTCATCAGACATGACCAGCTTATTTGTTGCCATGGGTGTGCTGCATGGTTTACAATCATTCATATCAAATTTGGTTAAAAGTTCTTTAGCATATTTGCTTTGATGAATGAAAGTTCCATTTTGCATTTGCTGTACTTGGAGACCAAGAAAGCATTGCAGCTCACCCATTGCACTCATTTCAAACTCAGCTGTCATGAGTTCTCTAAACTCGTCACACATTTTGTTACATGTGCTTCCAAAAATAATGTCATCCACATAAATTTGGACAATCATTAAATCCTTTCCTCTCCATTTTAAAAACAGTGTTTTATCAATGGTACCTCTTTTGAAACCATTTGAGAGTAGGAAATTGGAAAGAGTTTCATACCAGGCCCTTGGTGCTTGTTTCAAGCCATACAGGGCTTTGTTTAGCCTGTAGACATGATCTGGATAAAATGGATCCTCAAAACCTGGAGGCTGACAAACATACACCTCTTCTTGAATTGTACCATAGAGGAAAGCACTTTTGATATCCATTTGAAACACCTTCATATTATGGTTGACAGCAAAGGCCAGGAACAGTCTAATTGCTTCTAATCTTGCAACAGGGGCAAATGTTTCATCATAATCAATCCCCTCTTCCTGTCTGTAACCTTGAACCACAAGCCTGGCTTTATTCTTGACAACAATACCCCTTTCATCAGTTTTGTTCTTGAAGACCCACTTTGTGCCAATGGGACTAACCTCTTCTGGCAGTGGTACAAGCTCCCATACTTGTTGTCTTTTAAACTGTTGGAGCTCCTCTTGCATAGCTTCTACCCAGCTGTTGTCTTTCAGTGCCTCTTGGTACTTGACTGGCTGATGGAGTGATAGAAAACCAGCAAAAAGACAAATGTTTTGGGTTTGACTTCTTGTGAGCACCCCTTCATTTATGTTGCCAATGATTTGATCAGGTGGATGAGATCTCAAGAAGATTAAATCTCCTTGGTATGGTATGATGGCATTGGTTGGTGAAGGCTGCAAATGTGTATCATCTGAGCTAACCACTGCTGGGGACTTTGATGATCCAGCAGTGGTTTCAAAAGGTGGTGGAATTGGAGGTAATGAGGTGGACAACTGCTGACTTTTATCCACTGTTTGAGGACTTTTGTCAGCAGTGTTTGAGGATGTGGAAACAGTGGTTGATGGGCTACTTTGGTCAACAACTGTTGAGGTAGCAGTGGTTGAGCTTTGACAGCTGTTTTGAACAGCTGGTGCTTTTCCCTTTGTGGCAGACCTTTGAGGGATGATGATTTCATACCCATAGTCTGGTGTTGTATCCTCTGATGGACCTGCACTGTTAGTCTTGACAGCAGTATTTTCAAAGGTGAATTTTTCAAGATCAAACAGATCTGCAGGGTTTGCTGGGATTTTCATTGATGAAAGTTCATTGAACTTTACATTCAAAGTCTCCTCCACTGCCTTGGTCCGTGTATTAAACACTTTGTAGGCCTTGGCAGTGGTTGAGTATCCCAGATGATAACCACAATCAATTTTGGCTGCAAATTTTGAAATGGAATCTTTTAAATTCAAAATAAAGCATGGGCAGCCAAACACTTTGAAATATGAGATCAGTGGCTTAATTTTATACAGAATTTCATAGGCAGTCTTTTTGTGCCTAGGGTTTATTAAAACTCTGTTCTGAACATAGCAAGCAGTGTTTACTGCCTCTGCCCAGAAAGTTAAAGGCAAACCTGAATCTGCAAGCATGGTTCTGGCAGCCTCAATCAGAGTTCTGTTCTTCCTTTCCACTACCCCATTCTGCTCTGGTGTTCTTGGGATGCTGTACTGCCTTACAATCCCTTTCTTCACACAGAAGGCATCCAACTCCCTATTTTTGAATTCTGTGCCATTGTCACTCCTAAGGCTTTTCACTGGAAGGTCAAATTGCTTTTCAACCTGTATTACAAAGTCTTGCAAAATGCCTGCAGTTTCATCTTTTGAGTGCAAAAAGAAAGTCCATGTGAACCTAGAAAAGTCATCAACAATAACCAAACAATATCTTTTCTTTTTAAGGCTCATGACTTGAACTGGGCCAAACAGATCCATGTGTAGCATTTGCAAACACTGGGTTGTTTTGGACTCTTCAATGGACTTATAAGAACTTTTATGCTGTTTTCCTTTTAAACAGGAAATGCAGTGTTCAGGACATGAAAACAATTTTTGTGGTAGGCCTCTCACCAAACCATTTTTTGAAATTTCTGTGATTGTCTTAAGATTTGTGTGCCCCAGCCTTCTGTGCCAAAGTTCTGTCTCTTTGTTAGAGGCAGCTGAGAACAGACAAGCATCAGCTCTGGGACACTCTTTTGACATGTCAACAACATAAACATTGCCACTTCTTTGAGCAACAAGTTTAGTTTGACCAGTTTTGATTATTGCTTCAATCTTTTTAACCATTTCTGGTCCAACAATCCTACAACAGTCTTTTGTGAAGAATGACCCAAATCCCTTGTCACTCATTTGGGACACACTCAGAAGGTTGAATTTTAGATTGTCTATTAGATTGACATTTTCAAATTTTACATTTCCAGTTTGCACTGTACCAGACCCCAGAACCTTCCCTTTACTATTATTCCCAAAGGATATATCACCCCCACCATGAATTTTAAAGTCTTTGAGGAGGGCTTTACATCCTGTCATGTGCCTGGAGCCTCCACTATCTACATACCAAAGACTATCAAAGCATGCAGAAGCTCCCTGCACATGAAGTAAAAGGATTAGTTCATTAAGGTCTCCAAAGCCAACAAGGCTTTGGATGGGGTCTCAACAGTGGCTGGAATGGATGCAAGATGATGGACAGTGGTTAGGTCAGGGGTTTGAACTGTTTTAGGACAGTGTTTCTCTAACCACTGTTGTGGGTCCTGACCAATCATCTGCTGGTAACCAAAAGGATGCTTGTTCACTTTGGTTTTAGAGGGCCTTTTGTAGGCCTCATAAACGTGAGGAATCCTTTGGTAAGACTGTTTTTCTCTGCCTTTTCTGAACTGATTGGCAGGAGGTGCATCAGTAACCTGAACATCTCTTTTGACAGATGTTTGGTTCAGCTGTTTTGTAACAGCTGTTTGTACTGGCACAAACAGTGGTTGTTTCTTTGTGAATTTGACAGATGTTGATGATGATGATGGACTCAAGGATGTTTTAGCAATGTACTCATTCTTTTTCACATCAAAGTTTTTGAGGTACACACATGCTTGAGTTTTGTGGTTTGTTTTCCCACAGACAATGCAGCTTTCTGCTGAAACAATGACACTTGTTTTGTTTAGATCATAAGCTTTTAAGTGGAAACAGTCTTTTGTTAGATGATTCCTTTTCTCACAGAATTCACAAAACAAGTTATCAATTTTTTCTTTCTTCTTTCTCTTTTCAGATTCCTTTGTAGCAGAAGTTTTAACCACTGCTGGGATATCTTTGAGAGGTATGACTTTAGCTTTTGGAGCTTTAGCACCATCAATTGATGTAAATTCCATAGGCTTGAAATTTTCAAGAATATCACACTCATCAGACCATTTTGGTTTAAACTGATGATCTTCAAGCTCCTTGAAAGTGGAGGAACCCATTGGTCTGTTAAGTGTGATTTTGTTACCAAGTTTGTCAGTGATTTTCACTTCTTGGCCATTCTTGTTAGTGGGGATAAGCTAAGTAGCTTCATCAGTGGTTTGAACAGAGTTTTCAAAAGCAGTGTTTTCATCATCATATTTTCTATACCCAACCCCAAACTTCACATTGCTTTTTCTCTGTTTTTCAAGCATAACCTCATATCCTTTGCAGGATTCCACCCATCTTTCACAAGTAATCTGGGCAGACTCCAACTCCTTTTTACAAACTTGGTATTTTTCTACCATAGTTTGAAGTTGGGTTTTGGTTATACTTTGCTCTTCTTTTAAACAGCTGATTTCTTTTTCTTTTTCAGTCAATTTGTTTTTAAGATCTTTTAAAGAGCTTTCAAATTTGACCTCATCAGATAAGATTTTATCCCGAAGGTTTTCATTCACCTCTTTGATGTTAGCAAAAGCAATTATGCAATTGTCTGAACACAGTTTTTCAAGAACTTGAGGAGATACCTTGGCAGCTGCCATCATTGCACAATCACATTGATGATCTTCATCATCATCAGCTTTTACCTTCTTTTCACCAGCCTTTTCTTCTTTCTCTTCTTCTTTGTCCTCTATGGACCATGGATCTGTCATTGGTTCAATCAGGATACCTGAACTTTCTCCCAACAGTAGTTCACCAGCCACAGCAGTAACCACTGCTTCAGTCACCTCTTCCACTGTTTCAAAGCACTGCTGTTCCTCCTCAACTTCAATCCCCTCCTGTATTGACTCTAATGCCATCAAACAATACTCATCATGTGAGGGTTCATTAAAAGCATAGAGTGCAAAATTATCATCATTAAGGTCTTCAGGCATACTGCTCCAGTCAACAAACCCTTGAGTGAAAAAACTTTGTTGATCTGGTTGTGCTGCTGCTGGAGCAGTGGTTTGAGGTGCAACAGGTTGCACTTGTACCTGTGGAACAGGGGTTTGAACATATTGGATTTGTGGAACAGTAGTTTGGACATAATGTACTGGCACAGGGGCAGCAGCATAGTGAGCAGTGTTCACTTGAGCTGCTGGGGCATATTGGGCATAGTGCACAGTGTTTTGGTTTTGAGGTCTAGGATTTGAGCTAGGATGAGTAATTATGGGACCAGTATTTTGACTCCTACATTCCCTAGCGAAATGTCCCAACCTATTACACTTGTAGCACTTGATTTTCGATTTATCCAACCCAACCCTTAGATTCCCATGCAAACCTGGGAATTTTCTCCCTGTTCTTTTGTAGAACTTGCTAGTTCTAACACTTAGCAAAGCCAGTTGGTGCAAGATGTCCATTTCCTCTAAATCAGTGGGATCAAAATGTTGCAAATCATTTAGTTCAAAGCTTAAATTATCTGACATCTGGTTTTCGTTTGCAGTGAATGCATAACTTGCAGAGTGAGGATCAGGGTTGTTAAAATTTGCACCAGCAGTTATGTCAATGAAGTGATCATAACCCTGGTCCTTACCACTGCTCCCAGATTCTTCTTGACCCAGAAGAGCAGTATTACCGAATGTGTAATCATCAACGGCTTTTCCTGACTCTTGTAACTTCCTTTTCTGGTTCAACTCCCTTTCGTAGGTCAGGAGTCGACCATGGAGTTGGGTCAAGGTCAGATCCTTAAACTCAGGTGAATTTCTAGTGACAAAGGCTATAGTGTCCCATTTTTCGGGCAGTGACCTGAGGAACCTGCTGTTTTGAGTCGAGTTTGTAAAGGTGGTATTAACAAGCCTCAGTTCACTGATGAGACAACTAAACCGCTCAAATTGTTGAGTCAGTGATTCACCTCTAACGTGACAAAATGTTTCATACTGTTGGTTCAGGATTTCCCTATTGTTTTCTATAACCTCTTCAGTACCTCCAAACTGTTCCTTAAGTGCGTCCCACAATTCTTTGGCACTGTTACAGTGTAACAGTCCAGCATATATTTCATTGGGCAGCGCTGATGCTATGATGCTAAACGCTTTAGCATCTAGTTCGATCTTTTGAAAATCAGTTTCGGTGTAATTTTCAACTGGTTTTGGAACGAACTTTTTAGCATCTTCAGCGCTAGGCACTGAAGGAACATGAGGACCAAAGGTGACAGACCTCCAACAACCTGTGCTTTGTTGAGCGAGGATGTGACCCATCCTCCTCTGCCAGATGTTGTACTCATTTCTTTTTAGCATAGGTGGTTTAAAAAGTGAGCCAATGTTGTTTTTGTCATCCTGAGATTGTGACGTCATTCTTGTTGTTTTACAGACACTGAGAAATCAACTTTAATGGTGATTTATCCTTGCTCTGTTTTTCAACGGACGAACAAACGATCAGTATCAACTGTTATGAGCTGAACTATTTACGTCAAAATGATTGTTAAATCAAATTTGACTGTCCAAGCTCTGATACCAATTGTTGGATCTGAGTTTCTTTTTGATTGTATTTTCGTTCGTAATTAAGATGAGAATGAAAGAGTTGTGCAGCGGAATTAAGATGGAAACAAACTTTGTATACAATCAAATGAGAGTAATACTTTAATCAAACATCTTTACACATAGAATCGAAAGATTGAATTTATTTCAATAACGATTACAATGATTGATGTAAGAATGCAAACTCCCCCTCAGCCAGAGCTCAATAGTTTGTTCGTGCAAAGAAGACGATGTGGTGAAAGAGCTAATAGAACAGTACAAAGTACTGAGCTATTTATAGGCACTTGCAAACCACTGAGCATCTTAGCTGACGTCACCATGAAAGTGACATCTAACCTCCTAACAAACTCTAACTACTGATCTCTAAACACTGATGTACTAAACTACTGCTATTACATTACATTATATAAAAGACACTTAAACTGCTGCTGCATCCTTCCACTGCTGTGAACCCAGCAGTGCTTGTCCGGATCAGCAGTACTTGACCCAAGGCAGTAGATAGAGTCAACAGAGTTTTGGTCTTCCATCAGTCTTTGACTTTGGCCAGTATATTCAAAGCAGCAGTTGTAGGTCAGCACTTAGTATGATCAGCAGATAGGAGGTCAGTAGATATGAAATCACTTTCAAGGGGAGAGATTTGCATGAACCAACTGTAAACGTCTGCTTATTCTGGATCCACTGCTTTGATCCAGTTTTGGCTTTACATTATCTGTTCCTCTGATAGGGTTCAATCCCAACAGGATTGATTTCCATCCTCTCCCGATATTGGGCTACATGCTCTTCTGGATCGGTTGTATCATCACAGAGCTTCATATTTGGTGTTTGAAACCTATTTGGTATCTCCGCATTACATATAGGTGGCGCAAAGCGAGACACCTTATGACTCCTATCTGGAATCTCAGGAATTGGTTTAACCACTGCTGGGACACTGGATATCATATCCTTGAGTTTTTGCAACTCCCTTGCCATAGCCTGGTTGATCCCTGGTTCCTTCACAAAACCGTGGTTAGTATTATAAGATGTATTGAAAGTGTTACCTCCTGACTGGTTCGAGGTTGGGATTCCAGATGTGAATCCAAATTGATGTGGTTCAGGTATAATCGTGGGACCAGATGAAGCAACAGTCTGCATGGGAATGAAGTCTCCCACATGAATCTCAGAACTTCTGGGTTGTTGGCTCCCTAAGGATCCTTGATCCTGAAAGATGTTGGATCCAGTTGACATCGGAGCTGAATGTCTTGGAGGATACTCCATGGATCCTTGAACTTGCGATGAGGATCCTTGAACCTGTGATGAGGATCCTTGATGCTGAGGGTAGGATCCTTGAATTGATAGCGTCCCCATGTATCCTCCCAAACTATAGAATGATCCTTGATGCTGAAGAGAGAATCCTTGAGGCTGAAGGGAGGATCCTGAAGGCTGGAAGTAGGATCCTTGAGCTTGGGTCAAAGCTGATGATCCGTATTGCATACTTGATGATCCTCCATAAACTGGACACCTGATGTCTTGGAATGCTGAACGGTTGTTGCTGGAGTGGTGAAGTCCAATGATATGGGCACCAATGGAGAGTGATCGTCCGCTGATTTCTTCAATTTCTTGATTTCATCAATCTCACGAAGGATCCTGCCATTAGTTTTATCTTGCTGTTGCATGTAGTCTTTCATCTGCAAAATCAAAGAATAAAGATCATTGTTAGTAGGAGCAGAAGAAACAGCAGTAGTTGCTTTTGTGTAAATGGGGGTTGTCTTCTTAGCAACATTCTCAGCATTCTTCTAGGATCCAGAATAAACAGGAGGCAAAGGTGGAATGCCCTATGATGAGGTGATCGTTGACATGGAGCTCGAAGTGTCTTTCCCTTGAGAAGCCATGTGGTTGAAGGCAATGAACAGAAATGAATGAAATGAATGAAATTTTCAGAATTGAAGCACCAATTGCCCCACGGTGGGCGCGCCAAACTGTTTTGGTCAAAAATCACACAAGGATAATGTAACCAAATCTGATTTTTGTGAGGTTAGATGCTTGGTTAATTGAACAAAAGTGTAAGCAAGAAATGAATGAAAACGGTGATGAACACAAGGATTTATACGAGGAAAAAGCCCTTGATCAATGAATGATCTCCGGCATAAAAAACCTCGGATAGTGAAAACTATCACTATCGACTATATTAAGCAATAAAGGTTACAGCTTTGGATGATAACAAGCTTGATACAACGATTTCTAGAGTGTTTATGTGTGTATTCGCCAACTGGTTTCAGAGAGTTCGAATGTCTGTCAAAGTGTGTGACTATGATTCTAATAATAGCTTGTTATCCCCTAAAAAAATAGAAAATATCTAACTAACTAACTATCCGAATTTTGTGCTTGCTACCCACGATCACCACAATGGTCATGAAGCTCTTGCACATGCAACAATAAGGAGCATATTCCCCTAGAATCTCGGTTAGAACAAGTCTCTTTCGAAATACACCTGCAAAACAAGCTAAAGATGATGAAAACAATTGTTAGTTTTAGAATATCAAAGAGGATCCTGGATCCTTAGACTTCCGGCACCATTTCCTGAGGATCCATGATCTAGGCCAAACTTAGGATACATGATCCACAATTGCTAAAATTCTATCCCTAACAGTTATATGTGTCCTTTTTGCGATGAGTACAAGGAAACGATAGAGCACTTATTTACTGCTTGCTCGGTGACTTATCGGGTTTGGTCCGAATTCAGTGTGTTGTGCAACATTCCCCCAATTTTTGCTTTTGATTTCAAAGACATTTTGGAGATTCATAATTACTCTTAATTGGGTAATAAAGCGAAGAAGATCATATACGGTTTAGTTATTATCTCTTGTTGGTATATTTGGAAAGGAAGGAATGAGCTGATATTCAAACAGATTAATCAAAGCCCGCAAGATATTATAGGGCAGATTAAATCGAGGGGTTTCAGTTGGGTTAAAAATAGAACTTCATGTAATTATATTAGTTGGGCGGAATAGTGTAAATACCCGTTGTATATGTTGTAATTATTTGCCCTTTGCCCGTTTGGGTCGAAGGTGTTGTTTTGTTTGGCCTTTTACCCGGTTGAGTCAGAGGCGAGTTTTAATGAAGTTTTCTTTAAAAAAAAACTTATCATACATCAAAAAGGTATCATTCAAAAAAGATATGGGAATTTAATAGAATATATTACCTCTTTGTGATCATTTTTCTTAAAACACAAAATACTATAACTTTTACTAATAATTTTTTCTTTTTTCAAAAAACATGGGAATATGTTAAAAGTAACTAGGGCTGTAAACGAATTAAATGATTATCGAACCGTTCGTAAACCATTTGATGGGATTTCGTTTACGTTCGTCCGTTTAATAAATGAACAAGAATTTTTTCGATTAGTTAAATGAACGAACATGTTCAATTATGTTCGTAAACGTTCGGTAATGTGTTATGAACATTCGTTCATGTTGTTCATGAAAGATTTTTGAATATTTATTTATTTTATCTTAACATTTTATATTCTTTAATTTATTACCATAACAATTAAAATGGGAAACCATATTCCTACATTGTTTTTGCACCATTTTCATTTCCTTCCTCGTTATTTACATCGATGAATACATCAACCTCCATTCAACTATCAGGATTTCAAGTTTCTCCCACCGCTATCCATTTCTAGCCTCTAGCCTCTACCACTTTCGTTGATTTTATTTGTATAAATCTTAGTTTAGTAACATTGAGCACACTTAAGTGCGTTAATTTAATAACTTTGAAACACGATTATCTAGTTCTAAAATTTATAAAAATGATTTTTATTTTAACTAAATACACACAACAGGCAGAGAACTCATCGCTTATGGTATAATTTAGATAAGAAACCAAGTATTGTCTAAGGATACGCTTCCGCTACTCAACTGTTTGTTACTATATTGACCATCCTTATTTATAGATAATTTAGTAAACTAAACTAGTAATATATGAACTCTTCGAAAAGTACTTCTGAATTAATATAGATTACTTATAAAATGAGGAAAACAATGAAAATTTTTATTTTATCTTTTATAAAAGTTGGAAGCGGGCTCCTGTTAAGGTTATCGACATTCACTCAATCTTGCCACAACATATCGACAGACGGGTTTGGAAATACTTCCATAATGAACCATCCCTAGCCTCTAGACTAGTAAACAATATGCCACAACAAGATTGGTTTAAGGCCATCTTAGTTTTATTATCTATTTATAACTTAATTAGTTTGTGCTTTGTATTTCAAGCTCGCAAAATGGATCACAATTAGGATCTTGTTAATTACCGGAGCGATTTAGTCATCAAATTCATTAAGTTACTAAGTAAACAAAGTAGGTTCCATTTTACTGATCTCTTCTACCTTGTCAAATTACCCTATTCCCTTATTAATTTATCTACTGAACTTTGCCCCTTCAATCGGATATGGTGCATTATCAGAAGCCTTCCCTACGGATCTCGATGTAATATCAGAAGCCTTTTATTACCCTAAGATCTGGTTCGATACCATAAGCTTGTCATCCGAATTTGGTTCAATACCAGAAAACTATAGTAAGATCTTGGTCGAATGCAAGAAACTTACACTGGATCTGATTAAGGGTACCAGAAGCCATACGCACACCTAGTCAAGACAAGTTATGTTAGATTAATTTTGTTAAATTTAGTTATTAAGTTAATTTAGTTTGAAAGAGGTCATGTAATCCTGTCATAAAAGATAATAAACCAAAAATTCGTAAAAGATAAAAACATTAAATAAAATAAAATACTATATTAATAAGATTAACTAATATAAGAGTATGAAAAGACATAGAGATTACAATCATATGAAGATCTTAACACTTTCACCAATGGAGATTATCACTTTTCCATGATCTTCAAGCTCTAGCTCAAGTGTAAGTGTGTGTGTAACAAGTGTCTCTCAACTCCCATTTATTAAATATATTTAGTGAACTAATCTACTGATGCCTTATTCTTAACATGGATGATCAGAGATAGAATGTTGGAGTTCTAAGTTCAGAAAAGTTTCGGTCGGCAGGAAGGCCTTCCCTATGGATCGACCTCTCATCTTCCAAGCAAAGGGTGCTTAGGAAGCAGCATGATCAAGGCATAATTGGACATTGATGAACCAAGATCCGATCATCCACACTTTTCCAAAGAATTAGAGCCTTCAAGGAAGCGAGAACATGGCTAAGAAGGCACACGTCTATCAACCTTGGGGCTGTAGTAAACTAGGGAACAAGAGAGCAAAGAAAGGCATGCTTGAAATGAGGAGACAAGACCTCTATTTATTGGCCAGCATGAAGCAGGTGAGCATGGGCATGCTAGGGGTGGCACGGCCGTGCACCGTCCTTGTGTTCGTAGAATCTTCTAGAAGCTGTCCTGTGTCTTCCGAGGGCGTGCCTACACATGCATGATGAGGTGTCTCGACAGATCTCGCAGCAGGTATACTTCTGGTCTCTCTATTTTTTCTTGTCTGTTTTGCTACTTTTCCAAAAGGCGGGCCGAGGCGATATGCACGGTCGTGCACCTTAGTGTGCATGGGGGTGCATTATGGGAAACTTCGTATTTTTCATCTGGTTTTCGTCATTTTCTGCTTCTTTTTAGTCTTAGACCTTTAAATCCTACAAAACTTAAAAATGAATGATTTAGGTAGTGTTTCCTCAATAAATCTTCTCAAAAGTACTTATAAATAGGGGTAAATATACATAATAAATCTGTATAACTGATGGCACATCAAACAGAAAAACCCGTTCGATAAGTGTTCATGAAGCGTTCCTAAACACATTATATTCTTACAGAAACAAACATGAACAAGGCCTTTGTCAACTATATCAAGTAAAATTGAAGATTTGAAGTGTTTACCGTTGATGACCGGTGAATCCATCACCATTTCAAGGTGGAGTTTGGCGTGGTGGATGGTGCGGTGGTCCGATGGTGTGGTGGAGCCATTCTGTGTGTTTATTAGATGGTGCGGTGGAGCAATGGTGGTCGGATGGTGTTGTGGAACAGTGGTAGGAGAGGATCGTGGCGGAGCGGTGGTGGGAGATGGTGGTGAGATTGAGTTGAAGGAAATGTGGAAAGTAGGGGGAGGCATAGTGTGAGCGGTTTTTTGTTTTTTTTTGGGGGGGGGGGGTTAGGGTTTTTTAAAAGGGGAAATGACCTAAATACCCCTCCACTGTTAAATTGTTAAACAAAATATGCTTCCACCTTTAAAGGCAGGGGTGCAGATCATGATACTCTGAAAACAGGAGGGGGGGGGGGGGGGGAAATACAAAACAAAACTTCGAGGGAGGGGGGGGGGGATCTTGCTCACACCACCAAACCACATGGAGGCAAATTGCACTTTATTCTACTTTTTAAATAATAATAATAATAATAACAATAGCAACAACAACAATAATAATAATAATAATAATAATAATAATTGTCGAGTCCTCCAGTTAGTGGTGACGTGTAAAGAATCTCGCTGTTGTTGCAATGCCCATGTTTCCGTTTCCTACAAGAAAGAAAACCGTTAGCCTTCTCACGGAGGGCCCCGGGAGGGGGATCCGTGACCAAGCTCCGGCGTGAGAATAAGTAAACTTGCCGGAGAAAATGAGAAGCCTATTCCGACGAGTATGATCGCCGGGATATTCTCCTTGGTGTGGATTCTTGTAAGTGAATTATTATGTCGGAATAAACGAGAGTATGTGATGGTCGAAATAGATGAGGCTGTAGAGGATTTAGTGGGAGTTTTCTTGTCCCTTAAGGGTCGTTGCTTACCTTCCATATATAAAGGAGATCACTTATCTCCCTTGAAAATGATGCCTGGACGATCTAACGGCATTCTGCTGCATTTGGGGGACTCAGACACGTGTCTGAGCCCCAACGGTGGGATCAGGGACTTCAATTAATGAGGCCAGCTCAATTGTACCATGTTTCCAACGATCTCTTTTCCCTTATCAATCAGGCATTTAATGCCTTGCAGCATCCTTGGATCCCTTTTCTCTCCGCTCATTTCAAGTGTATAAGACTTTTATCAGGAGAAGATGTAAGCCTTGGGCTTAGCTATTGGGCCCAGACGATAAGAGCCCAAGACGGGTTATGTTGGGGTACCAACTGGCCCGTCGTTAAGTCATCTCTAGTCCCTGGTTCTGAGACTCGAGTCTCATGATCCGGGGCTGTATCGTAATTTTTTGTGAAGTTGGTCCTCTTGGGCTACGAGTGTGGGCCCAACTGTCCTTAATAATTACACGCCTCCACCGTTTTCCGAGGACCATTGAGTATCAAAGATCAACGGCTAGGGATAGCCCTCAGGGTGCACGTGTTTAGATCGGTTTTTAATTTTGAAATATGGTGATGTGACGGTTTCCTCCCTGTGTCAGTTATTTCTTTTAAAACCCCCATTGCCTCTTCTTTTTCCTCTAACTTCTATCATACTTCTTCATAATTTTCTCTCCACATTCCATCACCATTTTCCGATCACCCTTCTAGTCTGCGATGAGCCGTACCGGCCGTTCTTCGATCCGTTCTGTCTTGACGGCGAAGGACCTTGAAGTTTTTGTCGATACTTACAAGATCCCAGAGCGCTTTTCTCCAACTCTGCCTGGGCCGGATGATCCGGCAGAGTGTTCTCCGGACAGGATCGTTATCTATACCTTGTCAATTTTTTCCTGTGGTGTCTGTTACCCTTTGTCGGCATTCAAGGTAAACCTTCTGAGGCATTTTGGTGTTCACTTCTCGCAATTACATCCTCTAGGGTTCATCAGGGTTGTCCATTTTGAGTTATCATGCGTGGCGGTTTCCGGTGAACTGTCGGTGCCTCTTTTCTGCATGTTTTATAAGTTAATATCTGACAGCGACTGGTTTACCTTTGCCAAACGAAAGGACAGTGTTTCTCCCCCCTGTTATTCTTTCATGCCCACATCCACCTATCCGAAGGAGTGGAAAATCCGATTCATCTTTGTTTCTGCTGCTATGATACCGGAATCACCGCCCCTGAGGGACCCTAAGGCATCTATTGAAGATAGCATCACGGTCTTGTCTGCTGACGAGATCGTTCAGTGGAAGAGGATGTATGAGAATCCAACAAGGGCCTTTACATTCCCTGAGGGAGTGTTGGCCACGGGTGGTTTGAGCCCTTTTTACTCGGCTCGGCCGAAATCCTTCTTTGGGAAGAAAGGTACTCTTCTGCCTTTTGCTTGTTATGCTTGTCTTTCTTTCCTTTTCTTTCTTTATTTTTGTGGACTTGGATAGTCATTTCTGGTGTTGTTTTTGTACAGAGATGACCTTGTGGGGTTTGCTCCAAGGGGATTGCAGAGATATTAAGTTCATGGTGGGCGATAAGGTTGAACCAAGCATGAGCCGTGGTGTGGAGAAGAAGGTCCCTGGGACAGGGAGTTCTGTTCAGGTTGGGGACTCTGCTGTTGAAGAGAAAGATGAGGAAGGTTCTTCTGATGGGAAAGGGGACTCCCGGGGTTCTCTCCGGATGAAAGGTTCTAGCAACGACGAGGACGATGAGGACCTGGAGAGCCGTTTGATCCGCAAACAAAAGGCAGCCCAGACCAGCAGTCTTAAAGTTGCCCCTGCCCCTCGGAACATCTGTCTAAGGCTCCAGAGTGCTAGTGGTCAGAAGACCTTTCCTGCTACCAAAGCTTTTTCTGAACTTCCTCCTTTTGGGGCCGAGGGCTCTTTATCAAAGCATTTGAGGTCCTCTAGCCTCATTAGTGAACCTTTGTTGGTGAGTTTTTCCTTATGCTACTCCGTTCTTATAATGTGGTTGCTTTTTGATTCTTTGCTAATTGCCCCCCCCCCCCCCCCTTTTCTTATTTGGAACAGGGAAGCTCCAAGGTTCCGATTGAAATTCCTCCTGCCCCTTCCTCTTCTCGGGTTAGGGATAAGACTCCTGAAATTAATGCTGCTCACATCACTTCTGCTTTTGATATTTCTCCCCTTCATGCCACTGGGACTAGCAGGCCTTCTCATCCTGAAGGTTTTGTTTCCCAGTCCCCTTTGGCCCCTCTGTTTGTTGAAGCTCTTCCGGTCCCGTATGTTCCTAAATGGAAGATAACCCCATCTACTGTTGTGGGGACTCCTGAGACTGCTCGGGACTTCTTGGCTCATGTTGTTCCCCCTTCTCACAAATCTATGAATTCTGCTTTAAGGTCTGATCTTTTTGATGATCAGTATAGCATGTCTCTTTGTGAGGGTTTTTTTAGGGGAGCTGGTATGTTGCACCGAATGGATGAGCTGAGGAGAGCAAATGAGGAGTTTAGGACTGAGTTAAAAACTTCCCAAACCGTTGCTGCTGAGCTTCGGAGCGGGTGACTGATGCCGAGAGGAAGTTGCTGGAGGAGAAGGAGCCAAATCCTTCTTCTCTCCTTCCCCCTCTTTTTTTATATACTTAAGTCTTCACATTTTTATGGTGTTCTTTCCTCTCAGGGTGCTGGAGCTATGTTGGAGCAAAAGGAGCGAGCCTGGGAAAGGGAGAGGACAGCTTGGGTTGAGGAGAAGGAAGAGCTAGTTGCTGAATTAAAGCATCAGAAGGAGCTTGATTCTGTTTCCCAAGAAGATCTGAACACCATGTATGTCGACTGGGGGGTTGCTGTGGATGATAATCAGAGGCTGGCTAAGGAGAGTTACTGGCTTATTGCTGAGGGTTTTGGGTCCTTCCTTACTGCTGTTTCCCAGTCCGAGGAGTTCAAGGGCAGCATCGAGAGGATTTATAGGGCTTATCGAGATGTGGGGTATCAGGCGGGTCTGAAGGACGGATATGCTTACTCTGCCCAGGGTTTGGGGAGGAAAGAGACTCCTCTTTACAATTCAAGGGCCAAGAAATAGTTATCCAAACTGGACAAAGAGTTTGGTGAGAAGACCCCTGCCTTGCTCGAGAAAATTCTTGAGCGGCCCCTGATGTCTATTGATGAACTCAAGGCCCTACTTACTCTCACTGGACCCTCTTCGCCCAAGTCTTTGTCTGGGGATGCCCCCCAGTAATTTCAAAACAATGGTTTATTCGATATTGTTGTAACTTAATACTTATGCACCTTGGATATTGTTGACTTTTGCTTCTGGGGGGGGGGGCTTCATGTTGGGGTCTTCCCGGTGTCTAACCATATTATGCTTTTGTAGTTATTTCATAACTGTATGTTACTAGTGTGCTCCTGTTTGCTGGTTTTGCTTCCTTGTTGTTTGCAGGTGTTGTCACCAGTAGCTTGGGAGTCCTTTGTGTCTTTACCCGGGGTTGCTTCTCTTCTTAGGGATATGCTAAGGTATAGGAGTTGGTTTGGAGTTCGTCTATGCATTCCTCGGCTGCAGTTCCCTTGCAAATGTTTCAGTGTGCATTTGTACACTTGTCTTTGTAGCTTGATTACAAAATTTTCTAGTGCCTTTGTACACTTGTTTTTGTAGCTTGATTACAAAAATTTTTTAGTGTGTATTTGTACACTTGCTTTTGTAGTTTGATTACAGAATTTTCTAGTGTGTCTTTGTACACTTGTTTTTGTAGCTTGATTACAAAAAAAAAAGAAAATTTTTAGAGTGTGCTTGTACACTTGTTTTGTGGTTTGGTTGTAAACCAAGATCGTTCATGAGAGAGTGATCCTTGGACAAGTCTATAATCAATGATCATGTTTTTAACTGTTTGTCCGCTCTTCCCGGGCTAGTTTGGCCCTATCTTGCCCCACAGCGGGGCGTTTAGTGTGTTCAATACACTGATTTATACGTGTGTATGTAGTTATTGTGTTTGCAGTTTCTTAGGTACGTCTGCCTTAGTGCGTTGCCCGTAATTTGTCAAAAGGAACAAGTAGATTGTTCATTGCCATATGTGTTTGGGGGTCTGGGCCTCCAGTACATGATTATACAAAATTTGTTTTCTTGGGACAAACCTTAAATAATGGTTAATTTTATAAAAGTGGCTTCAAAGCCGTTTTTACTAGTCCCTCCTGGAGATGAGCTTGCATCTTACATGTGGTATTTCTGGAGCTGCATGAGGTTCCAAGTCCTTGGAATCTCTTTTCCCTGAAGTGTCTCCAACTTGCAAGCTCCCTTGCCATTGGCCTAAGTGACTCTATAGGGTCCCTCCCAGTGGGGTCCTAATTTCCCGGTGCTTTCCTGTAGGCTGACTTCATTTGCCCTTAGGACCAGGTCTCCGGGTATCAGATTGAGCCTCTTCATTCTGGAGTTGTAGTAGCTTTCCAGCTGCTTCTTGTATTTAGCCTCCCTCACTGCAGCTATCTCCCTCCTTTCCTCAAGGAGGTTGAGATTCATCCAGAGGTCTTGCTCATTCTCAGCCTCTCGTAGTGTAACAACTCGTGTTTCTGAAGTCAAAGTCAAAGTCAAGGTCAAAGTCAACGACCGATTTCGCGCGACTTGACTAATAGTGAATTTCTTTTGAGTGTTTATTTTAGTTGTATTATGTGGAGTAAGTGTCAATAATCACAGTAATCGACGTGTGTTATTCGCTATCTAATCTACTTACGACTGTGAACTATAGGAAGTAACAATGCGATAAAGTCAACTAAACGCTAATCAATCCAATTTAATCGACATCGAATCGCAATCGAACTCGCAACTCGAATTACGCATTTTGGTTATTGTTATACGTGTGTGTGTGCCTTACGTGTTACTTGTGCATGTTATGTTATGTTATGTTATGTTGTGGTAATCAATCGAAAACGCAATCGAACTCAAATCGCAATCGAAACGCAAACGAACTCAATCGCAATCGAAATGGTATGATAATTGGTGGAGAAGAGATAGCGCGAGATATAGTAGTTGGGATTAAATGTAATTTGACTAGAAAACTCTATCGCATCAAATCGCTCGCAATCGTAATCGAAACAGCAAAAATCGTCATGCCAAACACCCGAACCAAGTGCCATCCGACCGGATTGCCATCCGACCGGGCTGCCACTTGATCATGGTGCCAGGTTGCCATCCGACCGAGATGACATCCGACCGGACTGTCATCCGGGCGAGATGCCATCCGACCGACCCACACTTTCCACTTTGGGTATCCTATAAATACCCCATGTCACTCTCATAGTTAACACTTTTCGCAACTGACGTCCAAACAGCCCGTGCTCCTCACCTTTTCTTCGATTTCTCTCAATTTCGGTAAGATCTCGTCCTATATCTTGTACTTCCTTGATCTATACGCACTCCTACACCTTTCTATCTTTTGAATCTTAACTTTTAACCGTGAAATCACTAGATTTGAGGTGTTCTAGGATGACGTCATCATGGTGTTCTTATGAACTTCATGTTTGGCCTCAATCCACCAAGAATAACTTAGATCTAACCGATTTCCACACAAGTAAACAAAGATCTTGCATAGATCTAAACACATTCATGGTGAAAAAGGATTGAAAGATGGTTCTAGCTTTCTTTCAACTCTTTTACACTCAATGCACTCAAAACCGATAGGATCGGACCTTGATCTAGCCTTCTACTCATTCTCAGTGTTGTGCTAAGCTCAAGATCTGGATTCTACTCACGAGACCAACGACTTCGGGTTAACCAAGAACAACCGTCTTGAACCGGTTAACTGGTTGAACTAGGGTGATTCCTGTTTGATCGGGTCACTTGGGTCAAGATGGGGTTCTGTTGGCTAACACGTTGTCAAAACGTCTCGATAACACGACAAACAATCAAAACGACCAAGTGTAAGACGAACGGAACGACCAGGACGGAGTGCTATCCGACCGGACTACTGTCCGAACGGATAGCCATCCGAGCGGCCGGCTGTCCGAACGGCCTACATCTTGGGTCCCACACTTAACCAATTTCATCTGAAGTCTGAGTGTTGAACGGGTTACTATCCGGTCGGACTACCATCCGACCGAATTACTCTTCGGATCATGAGATACTTGGACTTTAACACTTAAACAATTTTCAACGTGTTCAACAACAGGATTGCTACCCGCTCGGATGGACATCCGACCAAGTGACCGCCCTGCTGTGAACTTGTTCTCACTAAGTAACCTCACCACTCGAGTCGCCGTCCGACCGGACAACCGTCCGATCGACCGACCTGAAAGGTAGAGATACTTCAATGTTTTCAAAATACTACAATGAAAACTTCAAAGGTCAAGCCATCATACACAAACACATCCTTCTCAAAGGAAGAAATAATCCACTCGAATAGTCATCCGACTGGACTACTGTCCGACCGGATGACCATCCGAACGGATTGTCATCCGCATGACTGGCCGTCCGATCGGATTACCATCCGACCGAACTGCTGTCCGAGCCACTTACACCTTACATCGTTTTATGTGTCACTTATCGTTATGCTATCAATCTGTTCAGGCTAACCTTACGCTCTAAGCGCTCCCTTCAATCCATCCATCGCTGTGAGTATACTCGATCCCTTTTTGCTTTACGCACTTTTGGGTGTTACATACGTTACTTATTCTAAAACACATCGAACAAACTACTCAATACTTTAAACGCTAACCGTTACCGCATGTTATACGTGACTAAATGAATGCTCGTTTGTTATGTTTACACATGGAATACTGTCTCCCTGCCTTAGCAACGGTAGTACTATTAGTTTGGACTCAGCACCCGTTCACTCGGGGGTTGTTAAGGACAATTATTTGGATGGATTACAGTGGTGATCATGTATTACGAACTACCTTGGGCAGTCAACCCGCAGTCATTGGTATCGATAGGTTCATGTCGATAACTAACATGCCTCATTTCACTTTGTATACGTGCTGGTTATGCGTAACGCTTTCGAACTCTATATGTTATTAACAAACTTGTATGCTCACCTTTACACTATGTGTATTGACTGTTATTTTAACGTATGTGACAGGTGCTTAGGATGCTTATCTGCTAGGAAATCGAGGCTAGAATAAGGCTCTAGAGGCCAACAAATAGTTGTCTGTACAAATGAAATCAAGAGTCTCTAGATGCAGATAAACAATTGCTCTGTTTGAAAAATCTGAGTTGTCAGAACAGAACTATTTGCCTAGATTTTGTCTGTAATAATTTGTTTACCTTTTGAGACATGGTATGGGACATGTTACTTTAAATCGATTGGTAATGATAATTGTTATGGAACCTTCTGGACAATCTGTTTCGCTCAGTGCCATGCCCCGATGTTTCCGCCATCGGTTGGGGTGTGACAGATTGGTATCAGAGCCATAACTATAGGGAATTAGGCAAGACAAGACCTAGTTCGGGTCAATGTCTTAGAGACCTAGTCTATAGTTAGGAACCAACAGACCGACTTGTGCATATCCGGTAGGGATTATGTACGAGCTTATTTCTCGCTATTCTCGCCTATACTACACTATCACTGCACTCGAATTTTCAATTGAAGACAAGCAATTAAGTCGAGATTAGGTGTGAAAGCCACAAACTCTCAGCTAAGATTTGCTTGATCAACCCGCATTTTATTTTACCAACGGGGATAATTATGCCAAATCAGGAGTGAAATCCATATTTTGATGAATAATCTCCTCTATTCTATTTAAAACAGGAACGAAGCTGTTAAGACAGGGGTGAAAACCTAACCTTGACGACTTAATTCCGACTTTTACATGGTTTTACAAAACTCTCACCAAAGTCTCGACGGACTCCAACGACCTGAAGTCACGATATGACTAACGGGATGCCTGCCAAATGCCCAAGAATCGAGGCAAGAGCACAAGTCCTGAAGGTTGAAGAGTGTACGACAAGTCCTTGAGAATAGTCGAATCACTTTGGTTAGTCAATGTCTAATAGCCGCAGACGATCTATTTCTCGATTTTTATGTGTTTCGATTCTGAGCTCGCAATTGCTGACTCTGATGATTCGTTGATTTTGTGTGTTTTATGTGAAATTGCCTGTTTATGTGTTTAAATTTTGGAGACTTATTCGATTTTTGTTTTCACTTCGACCGACACGCACGACTCGCTCTGCATTTCTATCTCAAAACGCTGAGAAATCGCTAAAATTTTGGGCGACCTTATGCTATGTTATACGCTTATACTATACTACTCAAAAAGTTATTCTCAATCACTATTCTCGAACGTGCATGGACCTTGAACGATAGGTTTCTGTATTCTGACTGCCTCTTGTGATTACATGATTATGTGCTTTTGTGGATTCTGTGATTCTGTGCCCTACGTGCTTATGTGCTTCTGTGTTTATGTGAATCTGTGATTATGTACCTATGTGTTTATGTGATACATGTTATGTTGCGTTCCTAAGCTTTAGTAAGTATTAGACGTGTGAGGTGAGACTCGATTATGATGTGTCTGAGACCTATGGTGATGTCTGTTGCAGAAAATGTCAACTGGACCATCATCCCGTCACACACCACTTTCTCGCCAAGAAAAGAGAGACAAACGTCTTGCTGCTATCATCGCTAAACATGTAGCAAAAGCTGTGAGTGATGTCTACAAGAACGTCAGCAAATCATCTGAGGAGTCGAGAACCGAAGCTCCTAAAGCTACTCCCAAAGCTGCTTTCAGTTTCAAGCAGTTAAAGTCCTGTGGACCAAAGGAATTCACTGGTGAGGAAGGCCCTACAGCGTTGTTCCAATGGTTTGATTCCATTGAGGTCACTCTATGACAGAGTGGTTGCCCCGACGACCTACGCACTCTCAACGCAACTGGCGTCTTCCAGTCCCGCGCTTTAGACTGGTGGACAGCTGAGAGGAACAAACGTGGGAATGATGCAGCCTACGGTCTGTCGTGGGACGAGCTCAAGGAGGTCATGCTGGAATAATTCTGCCCTCCTCATGAACGCCAAAAGTTAGAAGATGAATTCTGGCACATAAAGCAAAAGGATGGAGAAAACGCTGCACTCACTGCTCGATTCAAGCAGCTCAGTATCATCTGCCCTGATCAAGTGAAGACTTCTGACATGGCAATCAAGAAGTATATCCGAGCCCTGCCTGACTGTGTTGCAGATTTCGCGCAATCGGCTAAGACTAAGACGATCAAAGAGACCTACTTACTGGCCGCTGAAATCAATGACAAGCGGGTCAAGGCCGGTGTCTGGGATAAAACTTCGAAGCACCTGCATCAAGCTACCACCACCGCTCCAACTGCCGAAACCGCCACCACTCAACCGTCAAAGTCCTCACGCCGCAAGAAGAAGAACAACAACAGCAACTCCAGCAACAAGAACTGTGCTGTCACTACCACTGCTGCCCCTCTTCAGGCCGTACCGGCCCAGCAGCAGCCTCATCACTGACCAGCACCAGTTACTTATGCACCGCCAGCAAAGCGCGCATACACAGGCCCCCACCCGGCTTGCCCAACATGGTCTTATCATCACCCGGTGGGTCTCGCCTGTCGTTTCTGTGCTCACTGCAACATGTACGGCCACTTCACAGCCAATAGCCGTACTGGTCCCCGTCAAGCCCCAGTTCAAGCCACTGCTCATCAAGCTCTGCTCCCAGCCCCGCAGGGCCAACAAGCGGCTCAGGCACCCGCGATCAACGCCCGAGTCTGCTTCGCATGTGGTGATCCCAACCACTTTGCGAACATGTGCCCGAACAGGGTGGTGAAACAAGAGCCCCAGCAGCAGCAGCAACATCAGCAGCAACAGCCTCAGCAGCAGCAACAAGCCGCACGCGCCAGAACTTTCAACATCAACGTGCGCCAAGCCCAGGCTGACAACAACGTGGTCAATGGTACATTCCTTGTGAATGGTATTTATGCTTCATGTTTGTTTGATACTGGAGCCGATAATTGTAGGTCCCCTTGACGTGTATGGATCTTTCACAGAATTGTCAATCTAATCAAGAGTGCGGAATCCTCTTGATCAGAATATAGCAGAATGAGTAGAAACAGAAATCACTTTCAAACTGGGTTTCTATTGATTATCGATTACAAGAATTACAATCAATCAAACCCTAACCAACTCTGAAATTCGTCCAAGCAGTATAAGCTCTCACGAAATTCCTCACAAAACTGTTTTTGGCTGATTAACCTAAACCCTAAAGCCTAACCTTGTTTATATAACACAAGGTTGCAACATTAGGCTGGGTTTGCTACATGGGCTAGGCCCAAATCGTCCCCCATCACCCAATGTGGGTTTTGTTTAGCCCAAACTCTATAATCAAACTATTACAAAGCTAAACCCGCTAACCGTTTATCGTTTAACTAATTACAAGATATCCAAAGACCAAATCTAAGCTGTTGTCACAAATATGCACCAACAAACTCCCCCTTGACAATAGCTTCATAAAATAACTTTGTCTTCAGTCATCTTGCAATCTTCATGTAGTCTTGCACTGTCTTTGGTCTTTGGATAGCTTCAGCTTCAATAGCTCTGTCAGCAACAGACTCCCCCTAAGCGGATGCATCCAATCACCAAATCTTCAAAAACTTTAGCGTTTGAGTAAACTCCAGTTCAGCATATGTATAGCAATCTTCAAACTCTTCAACTTTGTCTGCAATGTAGAAAGGAGGTTCTACCATGCATCCAATCAAACTCTCATCTTCACAGCAACTCATCACTTTAACTTCTCAGCAACACACTGCTTCAATCTGTATACTATAAAACAAACATCTCGAGAAACCATAAGAATTTTCCAACAAAGTTAAAAAAAATTATTATTTTTCAAGAGAGAGTTAAACTGTATCACAGATTAAGCATTTTCAATTTGATCATCAACACGTAAAACTTTTTAATCACACACTCTATAACCCACATGATTTAAAATTTTGAACTCACTTTCTAACACCGTCTCCCCCTATCAGTAACAATTCCTCCAAGAATAACAGTTTTCCGTACGTTAAGAATTTTAAACAGAAAAAGACACTATTTTTGGATTTTTATATTTTCTGAAAGCAAGTAAATAACAAAAGCAATAAACACTCTATTTTTGTGAGAATCACTGGTAAGAAGATCATACCAACAAAATCAAACTGTTTTCACACTATTATATAATTCTTTATTTAATTTTTTCGTGAAAAGCAGTCCAAGACGATTACCAGTATGTTTGTCCACTTAAACAAAATGCATGAACATTTCAAGTACCATTACCGTATGATACATTAAGGTAATTTTATTTCTGAAATACTAGTGTGTCCCACTTCAGGATATACCCCCGCGATCAAGGTATGCACAAAGATTCATCATAGTAGGTGAGTATACTGAATTCATCCGTTTTGTTTTTCAACGTTTAGATAATTGGTGAACAGGTCAGTACTTCCGTACAGCAAAGAGACCAAAATATCTAACGAGGGCTAAGACAAATACCATTTTTGGTACGAATTATGCATTTTGCACATATGAATAACTCTCTTTGAGAGCTTCTTCATTTATGGGTTTTGGCATTTTTAGCTCTTTTAAGATATCCTGGGTGTGTCTAGGTCAGCATGTATCTGGATGCAGCAGAAGGACACCCCTGATATCCCCAGATGAAATAACAGTATAAAGACCCAAAACTTCAGATTTTGACAATCTATCAACGCAAGATTTAAGATCATTAAACCATACACCACTGATGTGTTCCCCACTCATACACAGTTCGTTTAGGTTTATATCACTTTGGTAAGTTGATTATTTCATGCTTTTTGCCTACTGGTACATCATATGATGAAGCTGCTATCACACTTAAGCAATTTAATTTAGTTTCAGTGTGACAGTCTAACTTGCTGATGTACTATCATTTCTCCTTTTTCACACAGTGATAACTCATTTTGATTTTCTATTTTTTTTTATGTTTTTGATTTTTCAATGTTTTTGTATTTTTGATTTTTTTTTAAGAAAAGCAGTAAACTATTTACAAAATTCTTATGAAAAACCAGTTATTCAGGATTCCTCATCCCGTTGAGTTCGACTAAATGTTTAAAGCGAGCCCTGTCAAAAGCTTTAGTATAAAGATCTGCCAGGTTATCTAGTGTGTCGAATCAGCACTTTGAACTTCAATTTAAATCAATCAATATAAATATCAACAATCTCACATCCCCCGTCATGTGCCTAGAGCAGCCACTATCAACATAAGTTGATAATCCTCCTTAGCAGCTCCTGCACACACCAACTAAGAAATTAGTTAGATTGGGGGACCCAACCCTTAATGGTCTTGGGTCGTCCAAATTCACCAACCACTGGAACATCCATCCAATATCCATTACTCCTAACTGGAGTCTTGGATCTTAGACCTGTTGATGGAATTTGATTTTGATATCCACTAGGTCTATGGTCCTGAGGGTTCCTATACGTGTTTGGACTATTTGACCATTGGAAATTTTGATTTTGGTACCTTGAATTATGATTCCAAGAAGCATTATTGTTGTAATTTCTAAAGCCATTGTTATAAAAAGTTCGACCACCATTATTCTGGTATCGATTTTGATATTGACTATGACTTCTGAAATTATTAGAATTATAATAGTTCATTCTTGGTGAACTGCTTCTAGGTCTCTCATATCTGCCTGGTGGAGATTTAGGCTGAAATCTTTGTTGATTTCTTTGAAAACGAGGAACTTGTGGAGTTCCTTTTTCAGCCTTATCTACACCAACAGCAACATTCTCTGGTTGCTTAGGAGCAGATTTCTTTGGAGAATTTGCAACTTTCTCCTCATTATCACCATTCTTCTCAGGTAATTTCCCTCTCTGTTTTTCACTAAGTTGTGCTTCACTCTTTTTGTTAGGACAGCAGCTAGCTACATGTCCTTTGGTGTGACATTTGAAGCAAGATCTCCTTTTCAAAGACTTCTTAGCTGGAGTCTCTGAGGTAGATCCCTTATCAGATGGTGATGATCCCTTGGATGAACCTTGTTTAGTTTGCTTGATTTCAGATTTTTCTATGCTCTTATTTTTTGCAAACTCTACATTCGATTCATTTTCAATAACAGCGGTTTCATTTTTCATATCACTACCTTGAACAAAATTAATCTTTTTAACAAAAGCTTGATTTTTATTCTTAGGCGGTGAATTTTTCCTTTTCAAAGGTTCCCTGTTATTGTTCTTCTTAGCATCATCACTCTCAGATCCATCACCTTGACTTGATGTGGATGCGAAACTACTTGGTGCAGATGCCATAAAGTTTGCTAGCTCATCTTCACTAGGCAGGAATGAATAGTCATGACTAAGAGGAGGTGGAACTTCATTAAAGCCCTGGAAGCCCACACTGGTCTTGTCATTACTCTTTTTTAACCCACCCATCATGTGTTTCATTACAAAAGAGGAATCTCTGAATTGACTCAATTTCTTTTCAAGTTCAACAATTTTGAGTTGTGCATCTGACAACTCTTTGCATTTTTCAGAAATCTCTTTTGTTTTCTCAGCCATCATGTCATGAGCTAAATCTATTACTTGAAGTTTTTCATTTAACTTGCATGTTAAAGCTTCAATTTCACTTTCATAACCTCTTATCTTTTTCAAGTATGTAGATTCATTTCTTTTAGCAAAAAAGTTTGACTCTTTTACGTTCGACATCTCGCTTACCAGACTTTGGTTTTGTGTTCTCAACCTGTCAACCTCACCCTGTAGTTCACGACATCTTAAACACACAGAATTAGATTGTACCTTTTCCTCATGAACTTCTATATTTTCATCAGCAACAACCTGTTCAGCTTCACTCTCCTTCTTTACTTCAACATCCACTTTTGCTTCAGCATTCTCCACTTGAGCTTCAGCATTTTTCACTTCAGATTCAGCATCACTCACAGTAGTTTCAGCCTCATCAACTGGCACTATCTCTACCATGAATACCTGAGTGGCACTCTCATTCCCCTGATATCGCTTTTGTAATGCATCCCACATATCCTTTGAATTAGTGTACTTTGTGAAGGTAAGCTTGATGCTATCAGGTAAGGACATCTTTATCGCAGCCAAGGCTCTCTTTTCAGCCTCATACATCTTTTTATCATCCTCTTTCATGTTCACATAGTCTGTTCTACGTGATCTGCCCTCATAATCATGTGTAGGATTTATGTACCCATCTTCAATACATATCCACATACGTGCATCCTGAGATTCAATGAAAGATTTGAAGTTGTCCTTCCATGTAAGATAATTCTCCACCTTCATCATCTTAGGTGCATTCAATTTTGTCATGTTCGACATTTTAACGCAAACAGACTGGTAAAACCGTACAAAATATCTCCTAAAACAGTGGTTACCAAATTACACCTTTAGAATCGTCTCGAAAAGACGAATCCAATGATATATAATGTCAAAAACCGAATTCGGGATTTTCCAGAGGTTTTTTTTTTTTTTTTTTGCCCTAAAAATCAAAGGAATTCGACGGTGCAGACGGTTCTGTCAAACAAGCTACGGATCAATTTCTATTTTCAGAAACGTGAATTTTTCCTTACGCTTGCCAGAAAATATTCCACCCTTTTAAATTTGCTGGTTTTAAATTTGCTGGTAATTTCGCTGAGTATCAGAATAAATTTGCTGGTCAATAACAGTGGTTAATTTCGCTGATCTGTTATTTAATTTTGCTGGTAGGTCAAATTCGCTGGTCAAGTACGCTGCTTAATTTCGCTGTCTATTTTCGCTATTATGACGACCAGTAAATTCGCCGAAAACCGTGATAATTTCGCTGTGGAAAATTATACGGTTACCAAAGTCGCCTTTGGATTTTAACTTCGCCGGGTCAAACAGTTTCGCTGGACTGTTAAATTCGCTGAACCAGTAAATCAGGAAACTTAATCTTTTCGAAATTCTGAAGATTTTCCAGATTTCACCAACACTTTCCTGCAAAATCACAAGGCAAAATATCAGTAAATTTTCGAAAACAATATGATGAACACGAAGAACAGTCTTCGAATTCCAGCCAAATACTCGTCAAAATCCAACAGAAATCGTCCCGAAAACCTGCAAATCAGCAAAACTAAACAAACAAACTGATCAAACACAAACAAAATCGCAGAAAAATTATCAGAACTCAAAAATTTCGAAACCCTAATTTCAGGTTTCAACAATTTCGAAAATTTTAACCAAATTCCACCTGAATCTGCAGTCACAATTCTGAACCGAGCCTTCAAGAGCCTAATGCTCTGATACCAATTGTAGGTCCCCTATTCGAGAAGTTACTTAGTCGTAAACGCTCCCATCTCCCCTCGACGTTCGATGTTGAAGTCGCTACTGGAAAAACTGTCGCCGTTAATTCTGTTCTTCGTGATTGTACTCTTGAGCTCAACAATCACATCTTTCCGATCGATCTCCTTCCGATGCAACTCGGAAGTTTTGACGTCATAGTAGGCATGGACTTTCTTCGCGAAAACCATGCTGAAGTTGTATGCTTCGATAAGATGATTCGATTCTCGCTCGCAAATGGTGATCTATTGTGTGTTTATGGCGAAACTGCTTCGAAAGGTCTCAAGCTCATGTCGTGTGTCCAAGCTAGCAAGTATCTCCGCAAGGAATACAAAGCTTTCTTGGCTAACTTTGTAGTAGCGGAAAAGGAAAAGAAAGGAAAGACAGAAGTGAAAGGCGTTCCTGTGGTTCGTGAATTTCCTAATGTGTTTCCCGATGACCTTCCAGGATTACCTCCAAGTCGTGATATCGACTTTCGTATCGACCTCATTCCTGGAGCCAACCCTACCGACTCGCACCGTCCGAAATAAGTGAACTCTCGAACCAACTCCAGGAATTACTTGAGAAAGGCTTCATTCGCCCGAGCACCTCTCCTTGGGGCGCGCCAGTCCTTTTCGTCAAAAAGAAGGATGGGTCGTTGCGGATGTGCATAGACTATCGGGAATTGAATAAGTTAACTATCATGAACCGTTATCCCCGGCCTCGCATTGATGATTTGTTTGATCAGCTACAAGGTGCTACGTGTTTCTCAAAGATCGATCTACACTCAGGCTATCACCAACTACCCATTCAAGAGGAGGATATACCCAAAACCGTGTTTCGCACTCGATACAGCCACTACGAATTCGTTGTTATGCCTTTTGGTCTAACCAACGCACCTGCAGTCTTCATGGATCTGATGAATCGCGTGTGTAAACCATATCTTGACCATTTCGTCATCGTATTCATCGACGATGTCTTGATCTATTCCAATTTGAAAGCCGAACACGTGTAACATCTACGTTTGGTTCTCGAACTACTCCAGGGAAATCAACTCTATGCCAAATTCTCCAAGTGCGAATTTTGGCTGGAGGAGGTTCAGTTTCTGGGTCACATTGTCAATAGTCAGGGTATTCACGTCGAACCTGCGAAGATTGAAGCCATTGAGAGTTGGATTACACCTAAGAACCCGTCTGAAGTCCGTTCTTTTCTCGGACTAGCGGGCTATTATCGATGATTTATCGAAGGATTCTCAAAGATCGCTGTGCCGCTTACCGCTCTTACGCATAAAGACAAGCCTTTTGTTTGGGGAACTGAACAAGAGTCTGCCTTCCAAACCCTTAAGCACATGCTTTGCAATGCTCCCGTTCTCACATTACCCGACGGAAACGACGATTTCATTGTCTATTGTGATGCTTCCAACCTTGGTCTTGATTGCGTCCTTATGCAGCGAGATAAGGTTATAGCTTACGCATCTCGTCAGCTCAAAATCCACGAGAAGAACTATACAACCCATGATCTCGAGCTAGACGCAGTTATTTTTGCGTTAAAGATTTGGCGACACTACCTGTACGGTACCAAGTGTACGATCTTCACCGATCATAGGAGCCTGCAACATATCTTTAATCAGAAGGAACTTAATATGCGTCAACGCCGATGGGTAGAACTTCTCAACGATTACGACTGTGAGATTCGTTATCACCCAGGCAAAGAAAATGTTGTTGCCGACGCACTCAGCAGACAGAGCTATCTGCTTAGCACTCGTAACGTCCAAGCCCAATACGATCTCGAAGCTCTCATTCGCGAAGCTCAGCATGCATGTTTTAATGAACGCACTTTGAAGAAGGAATGAATCTATCACGATGGAGCCTAGCTTGTGAGTAAATCAAATGGGATATTCCACTTTCTAGACTGAATTTGGATCCCTAAACGGACCGATTTGCGACAGATTCTGATGGACGAAGCCCACAAATCCAGGTATTCTATTCATCCCGGTGCCGACAAAATGTACCAGGATCTTCGCTATAAGTACTGGTGGCCGGGCATGAAAAGGGATATTGCTCTCTACGTTGGAAAGTGCCTGACTTATGCAAGGGTTAAGGCCGAACACCAAAGACCCTCTGGCTTACTCGAACAACCGCCTATCCCTATGTGGAAGTAGGAGAGTATAGTTATGGACTTCATAACAAAGCTTCCGCACACGTCATCAGGTCACGACAGCATCTGGGTTGTTGTTGACCGCTTGACTAAATCTGCTCACTTTTTACCAATACGGGAAGACTACAAGGTAGAACGATTAGCCCGAATCTACACCAACGAGATCATTTGTAATCATGGGATGCCTCGCGACATCATCTCTGACCGTGATGCTCAGTTTACCTCGCGACTGTGGGAAACGTTTCAAACGGCTCTCGGTACATCGCTTAATCTAAGTACCGCTTTCCACCCTCAAACCGACGGACAGACTGAAAGAACGATTCGTACCCTTGAAGACATGCTCCGTTCGTGTGTCATAGACTTCGGTGGTAATTGGGATACATACCTGCCGTTAGTCGAATTCTCGTATAACAACAGTTATCATGCAAGCATTCAAATGGAACCATTCGAGGCTTTATACGGAAGAAGATGTCGATCGCCTATTGTATGGCACGAGATCGGTCATTCGCAATTAACCGGTCCCGAGCTATTTCAAGAAACGACGGACAAAATTTTCCAAATTCGAGACAATCTAACGAAAGCTCGGAATCGTCAGAAAAGTTACGCCGATAGACGACGCAAGCCCCTTGAATTTGACGTTGGTGACTACGTACTCCTAAAGGTTTCACCTTGGAAGGGTGTGGTCCGATTCGGCAAGAAAGGAAAGCTCGCGCCTCGATACGTTGGACCCTTTAAGATTCTGGAAAGGATCGGCAAAGTGGCTTACAGACTCGAACTACCGGAGGAACATAGCAATGTTCACCCGACTTTCCACGTCTCTAACCTCAGAAAGTGCATGGCCGACCATGACTTACATGTTCCGTTAGAGGATCTACAAGTGAACGAAACATTACACTTCATGGAAAAGCCTGTTGAAATCATGGATCGCCAAACCAAGCAGCTCAGACGCTCGCGCATTCCTATTGTGAAAGTCCGATGGGAAGGCAAGCGAGGCGCGGAGTTCACTTGCGAACTCGAAAGCGACATGAAGGCGAAGTACCCACAGTTGTTTGTTACGGCTTTGGCCTAATTTCGGGACGAAATTTCCTCAACTAGGGGAGGTTGTAACACCCCGTGTTTCTGAAGTCAAAGTCAAAGTCAAGGTCAAAGTCAACGACCGATTTCGCGCGACTTGACTAATAGTGAATTTCTTTTGAGTGTTTATTTTAGTTGTATTATGTGGAGTAAGTGTCAATAATCACAGTAATCGACGTGTGTTATTCGCTATCTAATCGACTTACGACTGTGAACTATAGGAAGTAACAATGCGATAAAGTCAACTAAACGCTAACAATCCAGTTTAATCGACATCGAATCGCAATCGAACTCGCAACTCGAATTACGCATTTTGGTTATTGTTATACGTGTGTGTGTGCCTTACGTGTTACTTGTGCATGTTATGTTATGTTGTGGTAATCAATCGAAAACGCAATCGAACTCAAATCGCAATCGAAACGCAAATGAACTCAATCGCAATCGAAATGGTATGATAATTGGTGGAGAAGAGATAGCGCGAGATATAGTAGTTGGGATTAAAAGTAATTTGACTAGGAAACTCTATCGCATCGAATCGCTTGCAATCGTAATCGAAACAGCAAAAATCGTCACGCCAAACACCCGAACCAAGTGTCATCCGACCGGATTGCCATCCGACCGGGCTGCCAATTGATCATGGTGCCAGGTTGCCATCCGACCAAGATGACATCCGACCGGACTGTCATCCGGGCAAGATGCCATATGACCGACCCACACTTTCCACTTTGGGTATCCTATAAATACCCCATGTCACTCTCATAGTTACCACTTTTGGCAACTGACGTCCGAACAGCCCGTGCTCCTCACCTTTTCTTTGATTTCTCTCAATTTCGGTAAGATCCCGTCCTAAATCTTGTACTTCCTTGATCTACACGCACTCCTACACCTTTCTATCTTTTGAATCTTAACTTTGAACCGTGAAATCACTAGATTTGAGGTGTTCTAGGATGACGTCATCATGGTGTTCTTATGAACTTCATGTTTGGCCTCAATCCACCAAGAATAACTTAGATCTAACCGATTTCCACACAAGTAAACAAAGATCTTGCATATATCTAAACACATTCATGATGAAAAAGGATTGAAAGATGGTTCTAGCTTTCTTTCAACTCTTTTACACTCAATGCACTCAAAACCGACAGGATCGGACCTTGATCTAGCCTTCTACTCATTCTCAGTGTTGTGCTAAGCTCAAGATTTGGATTCTACTCACGAGACCACCGACTTCGGGTTAACCAAGAACAACCGTCTTGAACCGGTTAACTGGTTGAACTAGGGTGATTCCTGTTTGATCGGGTCACTTGGGTCAAGATGGGGTTCTGTTGGCTAACACGTTGTCAAAACGTCTCGATAACACGACAAACAATCAAAACGACCAAGTGTAAGACGAACGAAACAACCAGGACGGAGTGCTATCCGACCAGACTACTGTCCGAACGGATAGCCATCCGAGCGGCCGGCTGTCCGAACGGCCTACATCTTGGGTCCCACACTTAACCAATTTCATCTGAAGTCTGAGTGTTGAACGGGTTACTATCCGGTCGGACTACCATCCGACCGAATTACTCTTCGGATCATGAGATACTTGGACTTTAACACTTAAACAATTTTCAACGTGTTCAACAACAGGATTGCCACCCGCTCGGATGGACATCCGACCGAGTGACCACCCTGCTGTGAAATTGTTCTCACTAAGTAACCTCACCACTCGAGTCGCCGTCCGACCGGACAACCGTCCGATCGACCGACCTGAAAGGTAGAGATACTTCAATGTTTTCAAAATACTACAACGAAAACTTCAAAGGTCAAGCCATCATACACAAACACATCCTTATCTAAGGAAGAAACAATCCACTCGAATAATCATCCGACCGGACTACCGTCCGACCGGATGACCATCCGAACGGATTGTCATCCGCACGACTGGCCGTCCGATCGGATTACCATCCGACCGAACTGCTGTCCGAGCCACTTACACCTTACATCGTTTTACGCGTCACTTATCGTTATGCTATCAATCTGTTCAGGCTAACCTTACGCTCTAAGCGCTCCCTTCAATCCATCCATCGCTGTGAGTATACTCGATCCCTTTTTGCTTTACGCACTTTTGGGTGTTACATACGTTACTTATTCTAAAACACATCGAACACACTACTCAATACTTTAAACGCTAACCGTTGCCGCATGTTATACGTGACTAAATGAATGCTCGTTTGTTATGTTTACACATGGAATGTTGTCTACCTGCCTTAGCAACGGTAGAACTATTAGTTTGGACTCAGCACCCGTTCACTCGGGGGTTGTTAAGGACAATTATTTGCATGGATTACAGTGGTGATCATGTATTACGAACTGCCTTGGGCAGTCAACCCACAGTCATTGGTATCGATAGGTTCATGTCGATAACTAACATGCCTCATTTCACTCTGTGTACGTGCTGGTTATGCGTAACGCTTTCGAACTCTATATGCTATTAACAAACTTTTATGCTCACCTTTATACTATGTGTATTGGTTATTTTAACGTATGTGACAGGTGCTTAGGATGCTTATCTGCTAGGAAATCGAGGCTAGAATAAGGCTCTAGAGGCCAACAAATAGTTGTATGTACAAATGAAATCAAGAGTCTCTAGAAACAGATAAACAATTGCTCTATTTGAAAAATCTGAGTTGTCGGAACAGAACTATTTGCCTAGATTTTGTCTGTAATAATTTGTTTACCTTTTGAGACATGGTATGGGACATGTTACTTTAAATCGATTGGTAATGATAATTGTTATGGAACCTTCTGGACAATCTGTTTCGCTCAGTGCCATGCCCCGATGTTTCCGCCATCGGTTGGGGTGTGACACGTAGCTTCATCCTTGCTGTGGGTGACCCAATCTTGGCAGGGATGATGGCCTCAGTCCCGTAAGTTAGGCTGAAGGGGGTTTCCCCATTGCAAGCCTTGGGAGTGGTTCTGTATGCCCATAGGACGAAAGGAAGCTCCTCCATCCATCCTTTTTGTTTCCTTCCCAGCCTTCCCTTCATCCCTTTGATTACACTTTGGTTTGCTCTTTCCACTAAGCCATTACTCTGAGCATGAGTGACTGAGGTAAAAATCTGGCGTATACGCATTTGTTTAAACCATGGCTTGAAAGGCTTCCCTGCAAATTGCACCCCGTTGTCACTCACCAGTTCTATTGGCACCCCAAACCTGTATATGATGTTGTCCAGGATAAATCGCTTCATTTTTTCTCCTGTAATTTTGGCCAGGGGCCTCGCCTCGATCCATTTGGTGAAGTAATCAATGGCAACCACCACATACTTGACCCCTTCTGGACCCTCTGGGAATGGCCCAATAATGTCTATAGCCCACTTCTGGAATGGCCAAGACGTTGATACAAGTATCATTAGGTGCTTGTGACTGTGTGTCATGGGAGCATGCACTTGACAATTATCACATTTCTTGATTTCCTTCGATGTTGTGTCGTACATTCTGGGCCAAAAGAACCCCGCATTCATTACCTTGGCTACAACTGTTCTTGGTCCAGAGTGCATGCCACAAATTCCCTCGTGTATTTCTCGCACCACGTATCTGGATTCCTCATTGTCAACACATTTTAACAATGGACCCATGTACGACATTCGGTAGGGCTCCCCATCTATCAATTCGTATTGCAAGGCCCTTACCCTTACCTTGCAGGCCTCCCAATCGCCCTCTGGCAGTGTCCCGTCCATGAGGAACTTCAGAATCGGTGTCATCCAGGTTTCCTGAATGCTATCGAACATTGCTACTTCCTCCGTTGTGATGGAGGGGGAGGTCAGGACCTTCACCTTGACTTCCCTTGCCAACTGGTCGAAGTCCACGGAGGCAGCTTGCTAAGGGCATCAAACTTCCTGTTTCTTCCTCGAGGGATGTATTCAAGCTTGAAGGTGTTGAAGGTGTCGGCCAATTTTTTCACCCTGTCTATGTATTGGGCCATGGAGCTGTCCTTCGTTTCGTATTCCCCGTGATATTGCTTGACTACCAGTTGTGAATCAGTGTTAGCTTCCACGTTTCTTTCCCTCATCTTTCTTGCCAGCCTTAGCCCAGCTAGAAGGGCCTCATACTCTGCGGTGTTGTTGGTGTTCTCGAAATCCAATCTGATGGCGTATGTTAATTCGACTCACTCGGGGCTGATCAGTGTGATCCCTGCCCCGCTTCCTTCCTCACTTGAAGCTCCGTCTGTGAACAGTTTCCATACTGCTTCGTCCTCCTTTTTCTCTTCCTCCTCTAGGTTTTTCCATTTAAGAAGTTCTTTCTCCTCTTCCTCAGGGACTTCTGCCAAGAAATCCGCCAGTATCTGCCCTTTTGTTGCAGTTCTTGCTTTGTACTCTAAGGAGTGTTCACCTAGCTCAACGGCCCATTTAGCCAATCGGCCAGAGAGTTCTAGTCTCCTAAGGACCTTTTGAAGTGGCT
Source organism: Helianthus tuberosus (assembly GCA_030545235.1). Lineage (NCBI taxonomy): Eukaryota > Viridiplantae > Streptophyta > Magnoliopsida > Asterales > Asteraceae > Helianthus > Helianthus tuberosus. The sequence goes on along the minus strand of CM060402.1, from coordinate 142,236,803 downwards.
GGTCCATCAACAGTGTGATCTTGTGTGCTTGGAAATATCTCCGGAGTCTCCGGGAGGCGAAAACAAGTGCCAGGGTTAGCTTCTCTATTGGCAGGTATCGCTCCTCCGGACCTTTGAGGGTTCTGCTAAAGAAGTATATGGGTATTTGTTTCTCTTCCATTTCCACCATCATCACTGCACTGATTGTCGTCTTGGATGCAGACAGGTATAAGAACAGTCCCTCCCCAGGGACTGGGGTGGCTAAGGTTGGGAGCCTGCAAATGTAGTCTTTCATCTCTCGGAAGGCCGCCTCAGCTTCTGGGATCCACTTGAATTTGTTTTTCTGGAGACAGTCCTTCAGGACTTTCATGAAGGGAAGAGTTCTGTCGGCTACTTTGGATAAGAAACAATTAAGGGCTATTAACCTTCCGTTCAGTTGCTGAATATCTTTCACGGATCTGGGAGACCGTATTTCGGCCACTTCCTGGGTTTTTTCTGGATTTTCCTTGATTCCCCCTTTGGTAACTACTACCCCTAAAAACCTTCATTTTTCCACCCCGAAGCAACACTTCCCCGGGTTTAACTTCATGTTCACATCTTGCATGGTTTGTATGGTTTCGGCTATGTCTTCTATCATGGCCATTTCAGTGAGGCTTTTTATGACAATATCATCAACATACACTTCCAAGTTTCTTCCCCGTTGTTCTCTAAAGAGGGTGTTCATAAACCTTTGGTACGTGGCTCCTGTGTTTTTTAGCCCGAATGGCATTTTGGTGTAACAAAAGGTGCCTTCGTCTGTGATGAATGCGATTTTCTCCTCGTCCTCTAGCGACATTTGGATCTGGTGGTACCCCTTGTACGCGTCAAGAAAGCACTTTAACGGATACTGAGACAGGGAGTCCACCTGGACGTCTATCTTCGGGAGGGGGTAGCAGTCCTTAGGACATGCCTTGTTCAGATCCTGGAAGTCTATGCACATCCTCCACCCTCTGTCTTTCTTTTTTACCATAACGGGATTGGCAATCCAGGAAGGATACTTGACCTCCCTTACTATTCCAACCCTGAGCAACTTCCTTGTTTCTTTGCATGCAGCCCTTCTTTTGCTGGGGCCCATGCTCCATTTCTTCTGCTTGACTGGTTGCACCCAGCTGTAAGTATTGAGCTTATGCTCAGTCAGACTCCTCGGGATTCCAGTCATGTCTCCATGTTGAAACGCGAAAACGTCTATGTTGAGGAGGAGCAGATCCTTGAGAGCACTTTTACATGTGTCGCTGAGGTGGCTGCCTACCTTTATCGTTTGTTCTGTAAACCTGTCACAGAGTGCCCATTCCTCGATTCCTTTCTTTTGAGATTTTCTACCACCTCCCCTTCTGAGACAGAGGATATTACCTCGTAAAAAGACTTCACCCAAGCTAAACCCTTGGGGGTTTGAAACACCAGGATTGCATTGTATTTGGAGGGTGCCCGGACAACAGTGAAAGTGAGGGTTATGGTCCGAACCCGATCTCCGACTCCAACTGTGAATGGGAGCCTGATCTTCCCCAAGGGATGGGATACACTGTTGTTGAAACCTACTAGGGGGATTGATTCTTCTTCCAACCTGTCCCTTACGTCTCTGTCGAACCCTAGGAAATAGTGTTCATATATTACCTCAACTCCACTCCCTCCGTCAACGTGTATCCTGGCCACCTTGTGCCCGGCTATGATTGCTGAGATGTTAAGAGGGAGCCTTTGTACCTCGTGATCCTCTAGGTGTGGCATTAGTATGGGGGCCTTCATGCGGTCCGGGGGACCCAGTACCCTAGCCTTGACACTTCTGGTGGGATCATACTCGTCTCTCCTTCTAATCATGTCGACATACCCTCTTTCTGGTTCTTTTGTGTCCCTTCCTTTCCTTTCTCCCCCTTCCTTGATCTCTTTGACTAAGTGTGCCAGTTTGCCCGTTTTTACCGCCGCCTCTATTTCTCTTTTCAAATACATGCAGTCATCGGTCTTGTGACCATAACCCTTGTGGAAGTCACAATACTCGTTTGGCTGGGCTTTTGGCCCCGGTTTTATTGGGGGTGGCTTAGGGAAAGAGTTCTTGACTCTCTCCGTGGCTAATATTTCACTTGGTGTCTTGGTAAGAGGGGTGAAGTTCTCATAATAGGGGGCTAGTCCCCTGCCTCGGGGTCTGTATGGGGAGTACGTTGGCTTCACCCTGTCATGCAATGTCTTATCAAAAATTGTTTTTCGAGGATATGGCGTACCTTTTTCCAGGAGCTTTGGTGCAGGGTTGGCCTTCCGAGGGGGAACGTCCATCTCCTTAGCCTTGCTGGCCGTATCCTTTCCCCTGACAAAATCTCTAACTCGATCCATGAGGTTGTCGAACGTGGGAGGGAACTCCTCACCTAACTTTTCACATAACTGGGCGTGCTTCAACCCATTGATGAAACTGCTGATCTTCATCACCTCAGGGGCATCTTAGATGTTCATACTCTCTTTGATAAACCTTTCCATGTATTGGTCAACCCTCTCGTTGTCCCGCTGTCGTATGTGTAGGGCTGGCATATCGTGTATACCCGTACACGATAAGACACGACATGATAAGCCAAGATACATGAAATCTCATACCCAAACATGACACGATAACTTATCGTGTCCTTTTTTTTAAACACGAACACGAACACGAAACGATATACACGAAAACTACCTGTTAATACCTGTTAACACGACTGTTCGACTGTTATACACGCAAATTACCTGTTAATACCTGTTAACACGAACAAAAACACGAACACGACATGCTATCTGAGAGTTACAGAGGGAGTTTAGGCTTTTTTTTTTTAATTGAATGAGGAATGAAAATAGAAAGGAATTAAGGAACCCACACACACATGGCTAATGAGTTTTATTTAGTTTAATTTCTTATCGTGTAATAACGGGTATTAACAGGTAAACAGGTATTTAACCTGTTTATACACGAAAATTAACAGGTAATCTCGTGTCTACCTGTTTGGTACACGATACCTGTTAAGGCCATACATGATACTTGTTAACTTCGTGTAGGTTCTTGTCGTGTATTCGTGTAAAATTGCCATCCCTACGTATGTGTATGATTTCATTGGGGTTCTTGCTCACCTTTCGCTGTTGACTGAAGTTCCTAAGGAACTTCTCGCTCAACTCCTCGTAGCTGTCTATTCCCCCGGGAGGGAGGCTGTCGAACCAGAGTCTGGCTCCCTCTGTCAGGGTCTGGACGAACAGTCTTTTTTGGATGGTTTGTGAGTTAGGAGATGGTGTTGCCATGTCATCTTTTTCAGATGATGGGTTCTTACAACGTCGATGGTTTTTTGAGTGGGAAAATCAGTCTGATTGAGTCCCACGGATGGCGCCAATGTCGAGTCCTCCGGTCACTGGTGACGTCTAAAGAATCTCGCTGACGTTGCAATGCCCCTGTTCCTGTTTCCTACAAGAAAGAAAACCGTTAGTCTCGTCACGGAGGGCCCCAAGAGGGGGATCCGTGACCAAGCTCCGGCGTGAGAATAAGTAAACTTGCCGGAGAAAAATGAGAAGCCTATTCCGACGAGTATGATCGCCGGGATATTCTCCTTGGTGTGGATTCTTGTAAGTGAGTTATTATGTCGGAATAAATGAGAGTATGTGATGGTCGGAATAAATGAGGCTGTAGAGCATTTAGTGAGAGTTTTCTTGTCCCTTAAGGGTCGTTCCTTACCTTCCTTATATAAATGAGATCACTTATCTCCCTGAAAATGATGCCTGGACGATCTAACGGCATTCTGCTGCCTTTGGGGGACTCAGACACGTGTCTGAGCCCCTACGGTGGGAACAGGGACTTCAATTAATGAGGCCAGCTCAATTGTACCATGTTTCCGGCGATCTCTTTCCCCTTATCAATCAGGCATTTAATGCCTTGCAGCATCCTTGGATCCCTTTTCTCTGTTTCCCGCTCATTTCAAGTGTATAAGACTTTTATCAGGAGAAGATGTAAGCCTTGGGCTTAGCAATTGGGCCCAGACGATAAGAGCCCAAGATGGGTTATGTTGTGCTACCAACTGGCCCGTCGTCAATAATTAGAAACCATCCATTTTGATGAATCGCTCCTTGCAATCTTTCATTGTACCATAGTCGCATAACCGATTTTGCGATTCAATTTTGACAACAAACAAGCTAGAGTGTAAAAGTGAAAGCATAGTAACTGCATTTCTTTCAATAGGACATTCAAAAGTATATTATTCGGTTAGAGCTGATTAAACTGCGTAAATCTACAATTTTACTCAAATTAATTATATCCAAGCTACATTTTGCAAACATGATAAAAACAAATATTTGCTAATTTTGAACAGTTCTACTCTTGCTAATCTCAAGAATTGAAGAACAAGTATTAGATACTAAGGCGATTTAGTATTTAGACTTCACTTGAACACTGACGAAGCCGTGTTGGATGCATTCCAAAAAGATTAAGCAAACTGAAAAAAATATCTTGTATCGTTAACTATTTAAGAATCAATATAACTTATGAACCATACACGTGAGTCGCCTTTAAGAGCTCTTCTTTTTCACTGACATTAGCGAGTTCCACTCCCATACATGCGACGTGACAGTTCAACTCTCCAACAAACTTAATCATCTTGAGCGGTAGTGTTAATACTCTCCATCAAACTACTAAACCCCGAGCAGTGACGGACCCTTTTTTTTTTGGGGGGGGGGGGTGGTAAGCAAGGGGCTTAGCCAAACTTTTAAACGATGTGGTCGAGAATTTTGCCTAAAAAATACAGTATTTTTTATGCCTCCCCCAAGTATCAGTTTCCATGTGAAAAAAAAATATTTCTACCGTGAATTGAGTAAGTCTCAATCAAGTGTTCGTTTTCTAGGTAAGTAGGAGAGAAATTGCTTGCTACAAACAAACATCTTCACACTGTTATCTTGGATCACATTTTGTTATGTTTTCTTATCAATTTTATTGAAGTCAAGAAAGCAATACTCGGGACTCGGTTTTCTTTTGGTCTCGTTTTTTTTGTGGTCCACTCAACGCTGACGACTCGACGAAGGGAAGGTGTTCCGGTATAGCGAGTGCGGATATCTGATTTTCACTTTGGTGGAAGGTCTTTTATATCCTCTATCTCTATTCTGCGAATCCGAAACTTCCATTCGTTGTTCGGGTTGCTGGTCCAGTTCCGGCTTCATCATGGATGTTGATGATGACTCGTGGGAGGTGTAGAACAAGAAGCGAAGAGGCAGTGGGACAGGGGGTGCGTCTTTGTCGGATGTCTCTAAGTTTTGTGCTACAAACATTCCTCAAGGTTGTCGTCCCTGGGATTTGGCTAATGCGTTTAGACCTTTCGGGGAGATTGCGGGCGCTTTTATTGCAAAGAAGAAGGATAGAGAAGGTAGAACATTCGGGTTTGTTAGCTTTAGAGGTGTGAGGGATATGGAAGAACTGAAGATCAACCTTTCGAAAGTTAAGCTGGGCGGGAATAAGTTGTTGGTTAACGTTGCTTTGTTCGCGAAAGAGAATGGGAACCTTAAACCTTCTGGTCAGTTCGGGGGGAGAGCCAAGGGGTCAGGCGAAGGGCCCCCAAGACCTCAGGGGGTTTTTTCTAAGGGGTTTGGTGCTCAGCAGGTCAAGAAGGGAGTCTCGTTTCTGGATATTCTAACTGATAGAACTCATGCGGATAACGAAGAGGATGTGTTGGTCGTGGATCCCGGCATTTTCTCATTATCCAACCTGTCTGGGAAAGCTTTAGTAGGTAGAGCTTCGGGAGTTGATGAGCTTAGATCGGTCAAGTCTAACCTGTTGTTAGCGGGTTATGCGGGTGCAGGTATTCAATATCTCGGAGGGCTGTCAGTATTGATTTCCTTCGATGACGGGGATTCGGCTAAGAAGTTGGTTTCTGAGAAGGAAGTTTGGAGTCGTTGGTTAGTTAGTTTATCACCTTGGTTAGGACAATCCCTCCCTTATGCGTCTTGCTTGGGTGAATATTCTCAGCGTTCCCCCTCATTTAATCTCGAGAAGAGTCTTCTACTTGATTGGTAGTAAGTATGGAAAAGTGGTTCATTCGTCTCAGTTCCTTGAATCGGACGGTGACTTGTCGTTTGACCGGCTGGGTATCCTACTCGACACCGGCAACAGAATTAATGGGGTTCTTAGCTTAAGCTGGCAGGATAAAAGATACAAGGTTTGGGTAGTCGAAGAGATCGATCAGTGGAGTCCTAAATTTATTGAAGATGATGAGATTTCGGTGGCCGCGTCATCGGAGTTGGGAGGAGATTCGGTAATTCCGGTGGATGATACTCCAGCCAGTAAGGAAGACGAAGAGGTAGCGAAGGATGACGTGGCTGAGGTAATTGAAAAGAGGAAGGATATCCAAGGGTCACCTGGAGACATGCATGTTCCCAGGCAGAGTAAGATCTTTGGCGGCGGTTTGGTTACCAATGATAAAGGGGGCCGGTTATCCATGCATGTGGGACAAGACTTTTCTAATTCTCATAATTGCCTAAACAATACTCAGGAGGGAAGCATGGAAAGGGGCCCACCCTCAGTTTTTAATGTTGGAAGGTATACAAGTTTCAAATCCAGTAAAGTAAAATCGGCCCATTCTATAAAAATTAGGCCCAATGTCAGTTTTGGTGGGGTTGGTTTCGATAACTTGGAGAATAGACCAAAAAAGAGGTCCAGAACGTTCATGGAAGGTAATGGAAGTTCCGGAAGGCAGGTGAGATCAGAGGGTACCAAGGGTGTTGGATCCGACAATGGATTTGAACAGTTTTGCTTTGATTTGAATAAGATGGCCTCTACCGGAAATGTGGTGGCGGAGCAATCGGTAGGTAACCCCGTGAACGAGGCTCAGGTTGCAAACAGAGAAGAAGGAGGAGGCAATGTCGAGAGTTTCGAAGGGACTTTGGAAGTGGAGAAGAAAGTTTCGGAAACAATTAATATTGGAGCAAAGATCGGTGTTGATATTATTGGTCACTCGGAGTTAATCAGGAGCTCGATCGTTTCAGGTATTAATGCGGTTGAATCATGAATTTGTTGTCTTTAAATATCAGGGGTATTGGGGGTTTGAATAAATCTTGCTGGGTGAAAAGCATGATATCCGAGCATCGTATTTCTTTCGTTTCGCTTCAAGAGTCTAAATCATCTACAGTTACCCACGCTGAAGTTGCGAAAATTTGGGGAAAAAATAATTTTGGGTGGGATTTTGTGGAGTCTGTTGGCCTGTCCGGTGGGTTGATCTGCATTTGGGACGAAACTTTGTTTCGGAAATCCAGTGGTTCAAGGAATAGAAATTATTTTCACATCAAAGGGTCTTTGGTGGGTTGTTCATCTCCTGTTAATATCTTGAATGTGTATGCTCCTCAAGGGGTGTTAGCTAAAAAGGCGCTGTGGGAGGAGCTGGAACAAATTATCGATTCGAATGAAGGTTTTTGGGTTATTTCTGGCGATTTTAACGTGGTTCGGTTTAGAGAGGAGAAGAGGAATTGTTCCTGTAGGTCCCGTGAGCCGTATGGATCGTAACAGAATCGTCGATCTAACCTAGAGTGCGGAATCCCCTAGATCAGATTTCACAGAAAATGTGTAGAAACAGAATCAAGAACACGATACACTTTCAATCCGGTCTTCTATTGATTATCCAACAAGAAGTTTACAATCAATTCAAGACCCACAAGAAATCTCTCAGCCACTCTCTGTAGATTTCTCTAACTCTCTCTCAATGTCTCCACTAGCTAACCTAAACCCTTATGCCAAGCCTTGTTTATATAGGACAAGGTTTGCACATGGGCTTTGGTCTGGGCCAGGCCATTCTCCAAGCCCATAACACTAAATAACTCCCTAACCAATAATTCTAAGCCCAATACAAAATATCCAAAGACTAAATAAACAAACTATTAAGCTGTTGTCACAAAACATGCACCAACAGTTCCTTCAAACAAAATTGTGCTAACAATTTTAATAAGTTTATCTTTGATGCGGGTCTGTTAGAAAATAATATGAGTGGCCGGAAATTCACGTTTTGCTCTGATTATGGTAACAAACTTAGTAAGCTCGATCGTTTCTTGGTTAACTCAGATTTTTTCAATACTTGGCCGGCGGCGTGCTGTCGGGTCTTGCCAAGGTCGTGGTCTGATCATAACCCCATTCTTTTGGAGTGTTAAGTTAAGAACTTCGGTCCGCGTCCTTTTCGGATTTTCAACTCTTGGTTTGGTAAACAAGATTTTGATGAAGTTGTGAAGAAGGCTGTCAGTGATTATATTTCTACCGATAATCTTCCGGACGTGTCCTTTATCAAAAAGCTGAATTTTATTAGGGACCGTCTTAGAGTTTGGAAAGTTGACATGGTTCGCAAGGAAGGAGAGGATGTGGAGGCAGCTAAGAGTGAAAATGAGGTCTTAGAAGCTTCTCTGGATTCTAGAGATTTTTCGGAGGAAGAGGAATGGATCTATTATGAAAATAAAAAAATTATTCGAGAAGCGGAGGAATCAAAAGTCATGGATCTTAGGCAAAAATCCCGCATCAAATGGGCGAAGGATGGTGACGAAAACTCGAAGTTTTTTCATTCTATGATCAACAACAGGAAAGCGACCAATTCGATTCACGGTATTGATGTGAATGGGGAATGGATTTCTAAACCGTCACTGGTTAAAAAGGAGTTTTTCCGTTTTTTCAGAGACAAGTTTGTGGAGGAGTGCGATAACCGACCTCGTCTTCTTTGTCCTCATCTGAAGCAGATATCTCCGTTGGTTGCGGCCAATCTTGAAACTTGTTTTTCTAAGGAGGAGATCAAGGCTGCTATCTTCGAATGCGGTAAGGACCGGGCTCCCAGGCCAGATGGGTTCAACTTCAGATTCTTTACTTACTTTTGGGATCTTTTTGAAGAGGACTTTATAAATATTATGGCAACTTTTTTCGAGACTGGTATTATAAATAGGGGATGCGGCTCGGAGTTCATAGCTTTGATTCCGAAGTCTAGAGATCCTACGGGTTTGAGCGATTACCGTCCTATCAGTCTGGTTGGAGTCATTAATAAAGTGATTTCAAAAATCCTTGCCAATAGGTTGAAACCAGTTCTAAACGAAGTTATTTCTAATTCTCAGTCAGCCTTTCTTAAAGGTAGATTTATTTTAGACGGGCCTTTGGTTATTAATGAGTTAATTTCGTGGGCCAGAAAATACAAGAAACAGGTCTTCTTTCTCAAAGTAGATTTCGAGAAAGTTTATGATAACGTGAATTGGGGCTTTGTCTTGGATATCCTCCATCAAATGGGTTTCGGGGAAAAGTGGTGTGGCTGGATTTCAGGCATCCTGAAATCTGCCAGAGCGTCTGTTTTGGTGAACGGTTCACCTACCTTCGAGTTCGGTTGTAGTACAGGTATGAGACAAGGAGATCCGATCTCCCCGTTCCTTTTTGTTGTAGTAATGGAGGCGCTCTCTTGTTTATTCAAGAAGGCTTGTGAAGTTAAGGTTTTTCAAGGTATTCATCTTCCAGATTTCGATCTCCTTGTTTCTCATTTATTCTATGCAGATGACGCCATGATTATGGGGGAATGGAACAAAGACAACATTGTCAATGTTATAAGGATTCTTCGGTGCTTTTACGCTTGCTCGGGCCTAAAGATCAATCTTAATAAATCTAGTATTTTCGGCATTGGTACGAGCAACGATGTTGTCGAGGATATGGCGAATTGGATCGGTTGCAAGGTCGATTCTATTCCGTTTAAGTATTTAGGATTGATGGTCGGAGCCAATATGAATCGCATAAACAATTGGAGACCGGTATATGATATTTTTGAAAAGCGTCTCACGCTATGGAAAGTCGCGTTGTTATCTATAGGAGGAAGGGTAACTTTAATAAAGTCGATTCTCGAAAGTCTCCCTTCTTACTATATGTCTCTTTACAAGGCTCCCGTGAAAGTCGTCAAAGATCTGGAAAGCATCATTAAAAAATTCTTATGGGGTGGATCGAGCAATGTTAGGAAGACCCATTGGGTGGCATGGGAGAGGGTGGCTCTTCCGAAGAAAGCAGGAGGTTTGGGGTTGTGTAAACTAAGCGACGTCAATCTGGTTTTACTTAGTAAATGGGGATGGAGGGTTAAGATCGAATCCGATAATTTGTGGGTCAAAGTTGTTAATGCTATCCATTCGGGCCGATCGGAGTGGGCTTTTTTGCCGTGTAATAGATCTATCAGGGGAGTTTGGGTTAATATTTGCAACGTCTTAAATAAGCCACTTGTGGGAAATAAGTCCATTCGCAGTTTTTTCAGAGGAGAGGTCGCCTCGGGTACTGAAGTTCTTTTCTGGTTAGATCCTTGGATTTCCGAGGCTCCTCTTAAAGATATTCTTCCTTGTCTTTTTCGGCTAGAGGTGGTTAAAAGTTGCTCGGTGATCGATAGATTGGCTGGTAGCGGATCTTGGTTGTGGAGAAACGAACCGGATATGGCTGCAGAGGTTGCGGAGCTGGATATTCTCTCGGGTATGTTGTCTTCGTTTTCGCTTGGTAGTGGTAGTGATAAATGGAAATGGTTGGGTGATTCAACGGGTCTTTTTTCGGTTAAATCAGTCAAGGAGATTTTAATTCGTGACAGATGTGATCCGAATGCTTATGTGATTGATTGGTGTAAATGGGTCCCCATGAAGTGTAATATTTTTGTTTGGAGGTTAGAATTGAATCGTATTCCGACGTACGACGCTTTACTCTATAGGGGTATTATTAACCAAGCTGGGACATGTCCTCTTTGTGGCTGCGAAACCGAGACCGTTGATCATCTTTTTATCTCATGCCAATTTGCGGACCTTATTTGGCAAAAAGTGAGTAGATGGTGTCATATCCCGGCGATTTACGCGTTTTCTATTAAAGATTTATTGGAAATCCACAAGTTTAGCAGGCTGGGACTGCTAGAAAAAAAGATCTTACAGGGTATTATTATTACGGCGTGTTGGTGCATTTGGCTGGCCAGAAATAAGGTGATTTTTTCAGGATCCCGGGCTTGTGCGGAAGATGTTTTTAGCGATTTAAAATCGATGGGGTTCTTTTGGTTGAAGCATAGGTCGTCGCTCCATTCTATCGGGTGGAGTAACTGGTGTAAATTTGTAATTATGTAATCTCTTTCTTTTGTTTGTTTGTTTTTTCCGGCTCGGTTTTCGGGTTCGGTTGTTTGTTAATGAAAGTTAATTTTCAAAAAAAAAGAAAGCAATACTCACGAGGTTTTAGTTTGATAGTTTTATCTGCAGTTACTTTTATAGTTTTGAATTTTGATGATAATTTATTTCAAGAGGAGTTAGTTTTATGTTTGAACTACTAATATGACATGCGGGTCCATCAAACATCTAATGAATTATCGACGTACTCAGTTCAACTCAATGTAACCTATATAAGCATTGCAGCTGAATAAAAAACTAAAGTAAATCGAATTTATGCTGTACAGTTATTTAACGTAACGTACCAAAAAACATAAAGCGTGTATAGAGAAATAACTAACGTTTGTAATCAAAAGAGGCTTATTGTAGCCTTAAAAAATAGAAACCACAAAAGGAAGAAAGAAAACACATTCACATTAAGGGGCAACCATGAGTGTTTTTCAAAGTGAAATGACCAAAGTCAGGAGGTGTAAACATTAATGACTATGGTTTTATTGTTGCTTGGGGTCAAAACTTAGAGTAATTCGAATTTATACCATCGAATGAAAATGAATTATATCTAACCAAGTTTTCTTTAATACAAAATTTACGTCGAAACGTAGACAAACTGAAAACTTACATAAAGTAAGCACAAAAAAGTATTGTATTTGAGCTGAATCGTTTTCAAAAAAAGTTTACGTCTAAACGTAAACCAACTCGAATTTATACAAAGCGTACATAAAAATACACACCTAAAAAATTCAGTTTTTTAAAGTGAAGGAACCAAAGTGGTAAACTCAAAACTTTAGAAACATAAGGAGGTCAACGAAAAATTAGTTCTTTAAAAAAGAAATTAGCGAACGAAAATAATAGGATAAAACGCATATTATATATGGTATAGGGGTAAAGTTTAAACATTAGAAATGTGAGGAATTAATTTGTAAAACTTTAAGGGTGGCAAAGTCAAAGGAATTAAATTCCAATATGGTGAAAGCTTGAGGGTGCATATGGAAAACCTACCAACATTTCAATTTAAGATAGATAGAATATGTGTTAGGCTTTTCTAGTTTAAGACTTTGAATTGATTTATAACGTGATTTTATTTATGTAATACTAGGTTTTTACCCGAGATTGCTTCCCGGGCTCGAACTTAAACTTTTGTTGGATTCTGAAGTATAAACAAATATTAGACAGTTTATTTTACCATCGCATAAACAGATATTAGACAGTTTAATATATCAGTCTGCATCTGAAGTAAGATGGGTTGCACAAGAGAAAAAAAAAACATAACCAGCATTGTTTTCGAACCAGCATTTTAACCAGGGATTTGGGAAGTCAATTAGGCCTTAGTTGCATCCTAAACTCCCCAGTTTGGGCCTTCATAATCAGCATTGAACCAGGGATTTGGGAAGTCAATTGGGCCTTGGTTTTAGCCCAAAACACAGCAGGCCAGAGTTTCCTTTTGTCGGCCTTCATGAATGGATATAAGGCCCAGCTCCGATGCTCATCATACACCTATCTGCACCATCTCCAGATGTTGTACATCAGCATGAAACCGGTCCTCAACAGCAATAAATACGCAATAGTCAAGCCATTTTCACGGATATCCCACTTCAGTAATATTCCAACAAAATAGAATCTTTTACGCTGAGAAAAAATGCTAGCTTTATGCCACCAGCTCTCGGTTGTCCAGTGACATCCAACAGACAAACCGAGACCCAGAACCATCAACTTAACATTCCTGTATAACTCCCCTATAGAGCCACAATGACGCTGCAATGTCTCAGACCTTCTGCAGTAGTACCAGCTTGAGAACATCCCATTACACTGATTGTGCAACCTTTTTGACCTGTCCCAACCCAAACTACCCAAAATACCCCTTATGCAACACCAGTAAACCACGTTAAAATTACACGGTAAGTAAACAAACCAGGTTTCTGGTCCTGTGGGCATGAACAGATTTGGGTACCGACCAATACGGTCTTACCTTCGCACCGGCCTTTTTGCACAACTCCTGTATCTCTCGCATTCGGCACACAAGATTCCTGCATATTACAATACTGCCACATGTTTCAAAACATCGTTTTCCTTAAGCTTTAGTTCTCTCTAGAATGTTAATTAGGCCCACTTACTGTTAGTGTCAATGTGTACTTATGTTTATTAATCTTAGTAAGAAGACGTAGACAAATAGTTGCACTTCAAATGTCAATGTGTCATCTGATTCATGTTTGAAATTTGTATATGTTTGTATATATATGACTTAACTGATTTATAATAAATGATTCCCACTTATAGTTCTTTTTATGTAACACCTCGAAAATTCACATCCTATAATGTATTGACACGTGTCATAAGCTTGAACGTGTGAAAGAATACTCTAGAAGGACTAAAGTTGACAAACATGGAAAGTATGTGAATATAAGGGTTCAAAATGTCAACAATGGATAAATATACTTTACAATAACCCTACATGATGCTTATACCCTTAAACGAATGAATCATGGATCATACGAAGCTAATTGTGAAAAAAAGTGAGAGATTACAAACTACAAGGGTTAAATGTGTCAACATGTTTAAGGTATACCTCTGAGTGACCTTTTAGCAAACCCGAAGCTTTGTAATGATTAATTATGCTCACTAGAATGCAAGATAAAAATTTCACCAATTTTCATTATCATATGAGAAAGTTATGATAAAATTCGCACACGAGGGGTTAAAGCGTCAACGTTGAAAATTATGACTTTTCGGGTAAACATAAAGTGACCAAGGACTTAACAAAGTGGGTATAAGTCTTGAAGCCCTTATAAGTCAATTTGAAAGGCTCATAATGCAAGAAATAAAGGTGGAATGACCTTTCGAGGTACCAAGAGCCAAAGATACAATAAATGAAAAGTTTTTAACCTGACAGCAGGCATCAGGCGGGCCGCGTAAGGCTTACCAGAACCTTACGCGGGCCGCGTGCGACTCCCAGATACAGAAAATATAGGCAGCAGCCTGTTCAGCCTGTTCAGCCTTGTAACCGACTTAAGAAGATATTTTCCACTCCATGGGCGACCCCTACATGCTTTTAGACCTTAGGGACACTTGTGGATGATCCATGATCAGTTGTAGCATGATTTGTCATGATCACAAGGCCTAAAATTCACTATAAAAGGCCCTCATGTTGCAACATTTTGATCACACCTTCCATCTGCATTTGTGGAGCTTCCTGGAGCTTAAGATCAGTCCCCAAGCATCTTTAATCGTGCATAGGACCTTGGTAAGTACCCTTGACCTTCCTTAATTGAGTTTTACTTAGTTATTAGCTTAAAAGTCAAACCGTCGTAATTAACGTTTGACTTAGCGATTAATCATTTATGGTCCAGTGATTAGTTGAATTGAAGGTAGTTATAAGTTGGTAATTATGTGGGCATTAAACCCTTAAAAGGGCACCCTCTGATTCCCACTCTAACTAGATCAAATGTCGGGTCAAAGTTGTTTATAAAAAGTCAACAGAAGCTTAATTTGCAAATTAAAGCATAATTAGCAATGCAGAAGGCGTGTAACCTATTTTATCACTCACATAACTTAGTAATAAATGTAAGAACATGTCTAAGCATGTTCGACCCGACAATTTTCTGTTTAGACCCGGTTCGGAACCGAAAGTCGCAAAACTTTGACTTTTGCTTTGACTTCAGTTCTGACCCGATTTAGTATGATTTGGAAATGCCTTAGAGCTTCCTTAGGACCAGGCTACATGATAGTATAACCCTCTGTGGTTGGTTCGTTGATTGTCCGATTCGTTTACATATTTCCGTTAATTGCCTAATGTTGACCAATATGCCCTTTTGACCAAAAACGAGAATTTTGGATATGTGAGAGGACAATAATCTTTATTACTGATTTATAAACATATCCCTAAAATTTCACATCAGTTGGAGGTCTAGATTAGGAGTTATGCTCAATAGCGTAATTAGAAAGCTTTTTGTTAATTAAACGGCGTAATTAGCATAAAGCCTATCTAAACCCAATTTTCGACACCAAACCTTCTACCCACTGATGTAATATAATATTTTGGTATTTTTAAAGATTTTTAATTATTTTTAACCTGCTCATAACCTAAGGTTATGGCGTTGGTTCGGTAAATACCGATTATACCCTTTTGTTTATAAAATGAGTTCTACATAGTATTTTGACACCAATCCAATTGCTACTAATTTTATATAATAAATAGAGTATTTTGAACTTTATAACCAGATCAGAAAACTCAGATTTCCTGTATAACCCGGAAATCGCTTAAAACGGCTTTTTACGCGTATTAAACACCTAGTATGGGTTTAAAACCATTTTGTCATATAAGACTTATCACCAACTGATATAACCTGATAAATTAAGTTATTTTACTGATTTATTCAGACCCGAATCTCAGAATTTCATTTAATCTCTTTATAATCTTTAAAATGACCAAAATACCCCTACGGGGCTTAAATTGAGATTAAACTCGTTTTGGGCATAATGGAAGGTATCCTACTGATATCACAACATATTTAAGGCATATTAACTTAGGAAACCTGTAAATGACTCTCATGGTTACCCGTTACGCCTTTTGCGCGTTCGGTTCGGTTTATGTAACTAGTTTGCATAAATTAGCCGAAACGGGTCAAACCTTATCGTTTTTATCTAAAAATCCAGAATGTGTTTAGATTACCCATATTATACAAGTCTTCAAACTTGTCGGGTCTAAATCACATTCTATTCCGGTCTTCGCTTAATCGTGCGTTTGAACCGTATCTTCCCTTAAAACTAACCGGTCTAAGTTTAGGCTTAATTAAAGACCCGTTAGGATTCTAATAGGTTATTATAAACCTTCGTTCCAGAATAGGAGACCCGGTAAAAGCTACACGCACTTGCTAATTGTGATTGATACTTGCAAAGATAAATACTTTTAACTTATTTTCCCTTATACGGGCTTGGGGTACGGTATATAAAATACCGCTTGGTCCGGCATTGAATCTTTAATCGAATAGAGGTTAATCATTGATATGCTCCGTTTTGAAATGTTTTGTTTGCTTAAAGCCTTTGGGGGGTTAATGACCATGTCTCGGATATCCTTGGCATCATCTTACGAGATGGCCACGACCTGAGCACGGGGTGTAGGCGTACACCCGTCAGTGCATAAATAAGTAATGTGGTGTGTCTATTAATCTTTAACCCGGTCTACGGATCGGACTACTGAATGCATAAGGAACATGTAATTCTTTTACAAGTATTATATTCAAATAATTATCCCAAGTTATAAAAAGTTTGTGCCACGTGCATTCAAATCAATTTTATTAAACCTTTTCAAAATGAGTCAGTTAATTGTATTTACCAGTGTAAACTGACGTATTTTCCCAAAAAGGTTAAGTGCAGGTACTACGCGAACTAGGCTGGCTTTCTCCTAGCGTCCACAATAAGTCTCGCAAAGCTTGGATGTCAAAACTGTTGAACAATGTTTCCATTTTTATTTTGATCCACCTGTGGATTATTTTCAACTATTTGTGATACTTGATATTACAATATTATTTGGTTGAAATATATCTATCTTTTGCTTCCGCTGTGCATATTAAATATTGTGTTGTTTGACTGTAATGTTACCAACCACGTCACGATACTCCCCACCGGGCCCACCGGTAATACGTGGAAATATCAGGGTGTGACAGGTTGGTATCAGAGTCAACATTGAGTGAATTAAACACTAGCCTTTTGTGTTTAATCTCAATGACACAATTGCACATTCCTAAATTTTCGAGTCTAGACAAAGAACATAGGAATAATCCAAATTGTTTTTAATTTTAACTTTGTCCTTTATATTTCTTTGTTGTATCTTTTATTTATTTAACAGGAAGAATGCCGCCAAGATTCCGAAGAGGAGGAAGAGGTAAGGGGCTAATCACTGCCCCCCCACGATCACGAGGCCGGGCCTTCACACCGGCGAACTCCTTCTACCACTATGAGTGCCGATCCGCAAGGAGCCTGGAGGACCTATACGGAGCCCGCTAGACGGTCCGTCTCGCACAGCTCAACGCCTTCCTACCGTCACTCTTTTGGGCCGCACTCGGAAAACGAGCCCGAAGACTCCCGTCATTCCTTCTTACCATTGCAGCGATCTGCCTCGCACCGTTCCTTTGGCGACCCTACTCCTGTTTTTCAGGGCCGGTTCAACCCGGAAAACTATATTCAAGAACCAGTGGGTTTTAACCCATTGGGACCAGAGGACCACTTCTCAGGAGACAATGCAATGGACATGGACGAGGACACGAATCCCGTCGAACCTGCAAGCGGTACCCCCAACCATCCCATTGAGATCTCTGATGGATATTCTTTCCACGGATCACCCTACGGTGGTCCAGACAGTTACCAAGCAAGGTTTAACCAGCATGAATGGTACTTCACACCTTCTCACCATTCATCGCCCCACCAGCAGCAGCAGGATCCCTCCGGGGATTCGCAATTCGTGGCAGTCACGCCACCGCCACCACCGCCGCCAGTTCATCAAGCACCTCCAGAACCACCAAGACGTAGGAGAACAGGCGCACGTGTCACACCCCGATTTCCACGTGTCACCGGTGGGCCCGGTGGGGGAGTATCGTGACGTGGTTGGCAACATAATAGTCAAACAACACAATATCAATATGCACAGCGGAAGCAAATTTAAAATATTATACAACCGAATTTAATATTGTAATATCAAAGTCACAATATCCGGAAGTTTATCCACAGAAGGATCGAAATAAAATAATATTAATGGTTCAACAGACTTCAGGCATCTTAAGCTTGCGAGACTTCTAATGATGCTAAGGAGAAATCCCAGCCAATTTCGCTTAGTACCTGCATTTAATCTTTTTGGGAAAATACGTCAGTTTACACTGGTAAATACATTCAACTGACTCATTTTAAAAATGATTGAAAATTTGTTTGGATGCACGTGGCATAAACATTTTGACACTTTGATTAAACTGCACAGAGGCAAAATTAATCTTGTATAACTTGGGGCAATTATTTAGCTATATAATCTTGCGAACGAATTACATGTTACTTATGCGTTCAGTAGCCCAGATCTTGTCCGGGTTAAAGATCAATAGATACACCACATTTATTCTTTTGTGCGCTGACAGGTGTACGCCTACACCCCTCGCTTAAGTCGTGGCCATTACTTCGAATGATGCCATGGATATCCGGGACATGGTCATTAACCCCCCAAAGGCTGTAAAGTAAACAAGACTGTTTAAACGAGCCGATCAAATTATTCAATTAACCACCTAAGCGATGGAAGATTTGATGCCCGACCAAGCGGTATTTTATATACCGTAACCCAAGCCCGTATAGGGAAAATAAGTTAAAAGTATTTACCTGAGCAAGTATTAATCACAATAAGCAAAATGCACGTAGTTTTTACTGGTCCTCCTAATCTGGAACGAAGGTTTTATAATAACCTATTAGAATCCTAACGGGTCTTTTAATTAAGCTTAAGCTTAGACCGGCTAGTTTCAACGATACGGTTCGTACGCACGATTAAGCGAAGACCGGATAGAATGTGATTTAGACCCGACAAGTTTGAAGACTTGTTTAATATGGGTTTATTATTCACATTCTGGATTTTGAGATAAAACCGTTAAGGTTTGACCCGTTTCGGCTAATTTATGTAAACTTGTTACATAAACCGAACCGTACGCGTAATAAGCGTGACGGGTATTCATGAGAGCTATATACAGGTTTCCTAAGTTAATTATGCCTCAAATATGTTGTAACATCAGTAAGATGTCTTTCATTATGCCCGAAACGTGTTTAAACACAAACTAGGCCCCGTAGGGGTAGTTTGGTCATTTAAAAGTTTATAAAAGAGTTTAAGTAACAACCTGAGTTACAGGTCTGATGTAATCAGCAAAAATACATAATTTGCTAAGTTATATCAGTAGGTTAAAGCATATATGTGAAATTCATCGAATTTAACCAAACTATGCCACGTAGGGGTATTTTGGTAATTTCACATAAGCCGAAAAGCTCAAAACTGGAGTCTGAGTTTATCAACCTTTGCTTACTGTTAAAATATTATTATTTGCCCCATATATCAGTAGGTATCAACCCGGGTATGTCCAATATAATTTTAATACATACTTTGCGCTAAAAACGCTTAAAAAGGCGATTAAAGGCCATTTCCAGGTTCGATACTTAAATCTGATATTTTTATATTTCCAGAAGGCTTAAAATAATTTATTTATCATATGTGATCAGTAGCAAAAGGGTTTGGAGTCGTTTAGATATGTAAAACTCATTTTATGGCCCGTAAGGGCAAAACCGACAATTACCGGATTAAGCCTACGACTACTAGTTATGCTCAGCCTAAAATTAATTAAAAATATTTAAAAATCCCAAAATAATATATTACATCAGTGGGTAAAATATTTGATATCAAAAAGTAGGCTTAACTAGGCTATACGCTAATTACGCCGTTTTATTAACATAAAGCTTTAAATTTGCGATAATGAGCATAACTCTTAATCTACAAGTCAAACTGATGTCAAACTTTTCATACATGTTTATATATCAGTAATTAAAGTTTCTACTCTTTTACATTTCCAAAAATCACGTTTTAAGGTAATAAGGGCATAATGGTCAACATATGAGCGATTAACGGAGACATGCATATTAATTAGATAACTAATGAACCGAGGTGCATAATCACAGAGGGTTATTCTAACATGTAACCTAGTCCAATTAAAGCTCTGAGGCATTACTAAAACATGCCTTAACGGGTCAGAACTGAAAGTCAAAGTGAAAGTCAAACTATGTGACTTTCGGTTCCGAACCGGGTATTCACAGGGAATTGTCGGGTTGAACATGTTTAGACATGTTCTTACACTTATTACCAAGTTATAATAATGATCCTACAGGTTTTATATGATCTACAATGTTAATTATGCATAAATGGCATTTTAGACTTCCTGTTGACTTTTTAAATATAAGTTTGACCCGACTTTTGACCTGGTTAGAGTGGTAATCAGGGGGAACCCTTTTGAGGTTTTATTACCCACATAAATACCAACTTATAACTACTTTTGATTCGAGATATGCCTGAGCCATTAATCATTAATCTCGAAGTCAAACCGTAATTACGACGGTTTGACTTTTAGCTAAATAACTAAGCTAAAATTAATTAGAGAAGGTTAGGCAACCTACAAAGGTCCTAAGCTTGATTAGAGAACACTTGAGAGAAGGCTTTGAGTTCCAGAAGTGCTCCAAGAATGCAGATGAAGATGTGATTGCAAAGTTGCAACTCTTGGCACTTATATAGTGGATTAACTCACCACAATGTATTGACAACTAGGTCTACTACTGCCCACAACATTCCCACATGTGTCCTAGTGCTCTAGGATAGTTTAGGGGTCGCCCACATTGCAGAAATATCGCTTAAGGATCGAAATTCCACAAATACAGGAGGCTGTCATGTTTTTTCTGGTTCTGGGCACCTGAGGCGGCCCGCCTCAAGTTATGTTAATGTCCATGCGGGCCGCATGGACCTCCTGATCAGACAAAAACGTTTTTGAGTTGTTGCATCACACCTCTTGGCCCTTCGGAAAGCTCAATTGAGCTAAATACTTGCAATTTGACCCCTTATTATTTCCCCACAAGGGCTTTAGGACTTATACCCACTTTGCCAAGTCCCTGGACACTTCCGGTTAACCCGAAAAGTCAAAACCTTCAATGTTTACGCTTTAACCCCTCGCACACGAATTTGATCATAACTTTCTCATACGATAACGAAACTTTATGAAATTTATATCGCGCATTCTAGTGAGCATAATTAACAGTTACAAAGCTTCGGGTTTGTCAAAAGGTCACTCAGAGGTATATCTTTACACATGTTGACACATTTAACCCCTGTAGTTTGTAATCTCTCACTTTTTGCTTCGTATGATCCATGACTTATTCGTTTGATGTTATAAACATCATGTAGGGTTATTATGAAGTATATTTATTCCCTGTTGACATTTAGAACCCGTAAAATCACATACTTTCCATGTTTGTCAACTTTAGTCCTTTTATAACATTCTTTCACACGTTCAAACTTTATGACACGTGTCAACACATTATAGGACGTGAATTTTCGAGGTGTTACATCCTCACCCCCTTAAAATAAATCTCGACCCGAGATTTACTGAAATAAGTAAGGGTACTTTTCTTTCATCATGGATTCAACCTCCCACGTGAATTCGGGACCTCTACGGGCATCCCATTTGACCTTCACAATAGGCACATGCTTCCTTCGAAGCTTCTTTACCTGTCGATCTTCAATCGACAAAGGTTTTTCCACAAATTTTAAGCTCTCATCTATATGCACATCTGTGTGTGGTATAACCAGTGATTCATCAGCGAAGCACTTCTTCAGATTGCAGATGTGGAACACATTGTGAATTCCACTGAGCTCTTCCGGTAAGTTTAACTTATAGGCAACTGACCCGACACGTTCGATAACCTCGAAAGGTCCTATGTATCTCGGGCTTAGTTTTCCTTTCTTACCAAACCGCATCACTCCCTTCCAGGGTGATACTTTAAGCAACACTTTTTCACCTACCTCGAAGTGAAAATCTTTACGCTTAGGATCAGCGTAACTCTTCTGCCTATCTCGGGCAGCTTTGAGACGGTCACGAATCTGGACAATCTTGTCCGTCGTTTCGAACACTATCTCTGGTCCTGATAATTGGACATCTCCAACTTCTGCCCAACAAATGGGTGATCTACACTTTCTACCGTATAATGCCTCAAAAGGCGCAGCCTTAATGCTGGTATGGTAGCTATTGTTGTAGGAGAATTCGACTAATGGTAGGTGCTTATCCCAACTACCACCCAGATCGATCGCACATGCACGTAGCATGTCTTCCAACGTTTGAATAGTACGCTCACTCTGACCGTCTGTCTGAGGATGGTAAGCCGTACTAAAGTTCAAACGTGTGCCCAAAGATTGTTGGAAGCTTTTCCAAAAATGTGACGTGTATCTAGTATCTCGGTCAGAGATAATAGCCACAGGTATGCCATGTAAGGCTACAATCTTATCCACGTATAACTGGGCTAACATGTCGGAGCTATAAGTCTCCTTGATGGGTAGGAAATGTGCTGACTTAGTCAGTCTGTCAACTATAACCCATATCGTATCATTTCCTTTCCTTGTCTTAGGTAACTTGGTGATAAAATCCATGGTTACCATTTCCCACTTCCACGTAGGAAGTTCAGGCTGTTGTAGCAAGCCTGACGGCTTTTGATGCTCGGCTTTGACTTGCGCACATGTCAAGCATTTAGCTACATGGGTGGCAATAGACTTTTTCAAGCCTATCCACCAATAATTTGCCTTTAGATCCGGGTACATCTTATCAGCTCCAGGATGAACGGAGTATTTGGAACTATGGGCTTCCTGGAGGATAACATCTCGAAGCCCTCCATAAATTGGAACCCATATTCGTCCACTTAATCTTAGAATTCCGTCCTTGCTAAGAGTTAACTGCTCCTCAGTTACTCCTAGCTTTTCGTTAGGATAGTTAGCTTCCAACACAGCTTCCTTCTGTGCAGCTAACAACCTTTCAATCAAATTATTCTTTATCTCCATGCGCTTGGCACTAATTCGGATAGGTTTCACCCTTTCTTTCCGACTCAAGGCATCAGCGACTACATTCGCCTTGCTGGGATGGTATCTGATTTCACAATCATAATCATTTAAAGTCTCCATCCAGCGGCGTTGCCTCATGTTTAATTCCTTCTAATTAAACAGATGTTGGAGGCTCTTGTGATCCGAATAAATCACATACTTGACATCATATAGATAGTGCCTCCAAAGCTTCAGTGCGAATACAACGGCACCCAACTCCAAGTCATGGGTGGTGTAATTCTTTTCATGCACTTTCAATTGTCGTGAAGCGTAGGCAATCACCTTGCCTTTCTGCATAAGCACACACCCCATGCCAGTGTGCGATGCATCGCAGTAAACCACGAACTCTTCTATTCCATCTGGCAATGTCAGAACTGGGGCGTTGCTCAACTTTTGCTTTAGAATATCAAAGGACTCTTGCTGCTCAGGGCCCCAAATGAACTTTACTTTCTTCTTAGTCAAGGAAGTTAAGGGGGCAGCAATCCTTGAAAAATTTTCGATGAAACGCCTGTAATATCCTGCCAATCCCAGGAAGCTACGAATCTCTGTAGGCGTCTTTGGTTCTTGCCAGTTCATAACTGCTTCAACCTTAGCGGGATCCACTTGGATACCACGCTCACTAACCACGTGTCTAAGGAATTGGACTTCTCGAAGCCAAAATTCACACTTGGAGAATTTGGCATAGAGCTTCTCCTTATGCAGGAGCTTGAGAATACAGCGAAGGTGTTTCTCATGGTCAGCTTGATTCTTCGAATAGATAAGAATGTCGTCGATGAAAACGATGACGAATTTATCTAAGTACGGTTTGCAAACGCGATTCATGAGATCCATGAACGCGGCCGGTGCATTAGTGAGCCCAAAAGGCATCACTAGGAACTCGTAATGACCATAACGAGTCCTAAATGTTGTTTTATGCACGTCTTCATCTCTAACCTTCAGTTGATGGTAGCCTGACCTCAAATCAATCTTTGAGAAATAACTTGCCCCTTGTAACTGATCGAACAAATCATCGATCCTGGGCAAAGGATACCTATTCTTGATCATGACCTTATTAAGCTCACGATAATCGATGCACAGACGCATCGATCCATCCTTCTTCTTTACAAATAGGACTGGCGCTCCCCATGGAGACGAACTAGGTTTGATGAAACCTTTGGCTAGCAATTCGTCTAGCTGTGTCCTCAATTCCTTCATTTCTGTGGGCGCCAACCTATAAGGTGCTCTCGCAACTGGTGCTGCTCCGGGGATGATATCAATCCTGAATTCGACTTGTCTATCTGGTGGTAAACCAGGTAGATCTTCAGGAAACACTTCTGGGTATTCAGAAATGACAGGGATGTCTTCTATCTTCGGTTTAGGCTCATCAATAATCACTTGTGCCATGTAGATGACACAACCCTTCTTTAAACATTTGGAGGCTTTGAGCATTGTCACTTGCTCAGGCAGCCCATACTGGGTATCTCCCCGTATGGTAAGTGATTCACCAGACAGAGTCTTTATCGCCACTTGTTTCTTGTTACAGAAAATTTGGGCCTGGTTGTGAGATAACCAGTCCATACCCAGAACTATGTCAAAACCAGCTAACTTAAATGGAAGTAGAGACAGAGGAAAAGAATGGTTCTTAACGGATATGACACATCCATCTAACACAGTAGAGACGGTTTCTAGGGTGCCATCTGCTAACTCCACCTCATAATTCACATTTAGGGTTTTGACAGGTAATTTCAGCAATTCACAAAACTTATGATCTACAAATGACTTATCATCGCCTGAATCAAATAGTACTCTAGCATAGACGTCATTTACAAGGAAAGTACCTGTAATAACGTTGTCGTCTAGCACTACTTCTTTGGCGTCCATCCTGAAGACTCTAGCATTTGTCTTCTTAGCCTCTTCCGGCTTCTTGGCATACTTAGGGCAGTTGGTCTTGATGTGCCCCTTCTCATTGCAACGGTAGCACGTTGCATCTTTCAGATTCTTGCAATCCAAGGTTTTGTGATCCTTGGACTTGCATATCCCGCAAGCATAAGATCGTGACTGCGACTGCGAGTTCGAATCAAGTCTACACTTTCCAAAGTGCTGCTTTTTGCAAATCTTGCATTTGGGCTTTTCACCAGACTGGTGACCATCCCTCCTTGACTCCGACCCCTTTTTGTTATCACCGTTTCCGCGGTGTTTCTTGCTCGACCTCCGTGAGTTATCATCCTCACGTTTTCTTTTCTCGGCATCCTTAGTCCTCAACGATCTTTGGCTGACCGCATCCAAAGTGAGTGACAAGGATATATCTGCTACTGATCAGAAAGTAGTTGGTCGTGAGGCCTTTACGCTTGCCTTGATCTCGGGGGCTAAACCACCGATAAAACGAGCGATTCGTTTTGGTTCCGGGGTCACCAAATATGGAACCAACCAGGACATCGTGTTGAAGCTCGTTAGGTAAGCTTGACAGTCAAGGTTTGTCATCACCAATGATAGAAAGTCTGATTCAATCTTCTCAACCTCGTGCTGAGGGCAGTAATTTTCCCTAATAAGGGCAACAAATTGATCCCATGACATGTTGTACAATGGGAGTTTCCTGGTGGCTTGAATCAGTGATCTCCACCATGCTAAAGCTTCACCCTTGAAAGACTGCGACACAAACTTGACCACGTCTTTCTCAGCACACCCGCTGATATCAACAACTGTGTCCATCTCGTCCAGCCATGTCATACAGTCGATGGCTCCCTTCTCCCCAGTGAAATTTCGGGGTTTGCAGGATACAAAATACTTATAAGAGCAACCCTTAGCAAGGGGTCCTTTATTCAGTATAACCTGCTGAGATGGAGCACTGTGGTTCGAGGAGCGTCGATCATCATCTTTCTTCGGGTCGTCCTTCTTGGACAGTGGCTTAGAAGGCTGTGTAGATTGGGTCCTACTACGAGTCCCACTGTACTCTTCATACTGCCTTTCCAAAGCCTGTGTAACAGCGCCGTCTATGATTGCTTTTAATTCAGCACCCGTTAAATTAATCCGGGCGTTCTCGTTATTCTCCACTGGATGGCTATTACCCTCGTCCGAGTTAGCCATTTTAATTGAACTGTTGCAGAAAACAAGACAATATTTTTATTTGGGAGTTTATTATGGAATCGCCCCTTAGGGTAATTCATTAACCATGGTAAACAGAGACCATATTTGGTTAATTTATAAATCATATTTATTTAGGATTTCTATTATAATTTAACCTAATTATAAAACAT
This sequence comes from Helianthus tuberosus, assembly GCA_030545235.1. Taxonomy (NCBI): domain Eukaryota; kingdom Viridiplantae; phylum Streptophyta; class Magnoliopsida; order Asterales; family Asteraceae; genus Helianthus; species Helianthus tuberosus. Next base: position 142,210,820 of record CM060402.1, on the reverse strand, counting down.
TAACAGTTTTATTTGTGGCACAAAAGGCCTAGTCACGTGGACACTTTTAATTTAATCTATGATTTCAGAGAATCAAAACATTAAGGTATACTGGCACAATAGGCCTAGTCACAAGGACAATTATAAATTATATGCTAGGATTTCAGAGAATCGAAGCATTTGAGGTTTGAACCTAGTTCTTTACCTTTATTTAACAGGGAGTCATAGCTACCACTGTCTTTTGGCTCATATGGAAATGAGCAGGGCCCGTAGGCACCATATTACCACGTATGGTAAAAATATGATCATCTTAATTGATGATGTAAACCCAGGATTCAGAGATCATTAAACTGGGTTAGGAATCTTCTAAAGAATTCCTTTATACAAATGGCGTATGTGATTTTTAATGAATCACGTCAGCCAGGAGTGTTAACATATTTTCAGATGTTAACAGGGATACGAATCTTTTAAACATGTCTTACCATCTTGGCCCGGTCTTATTATGTCCAAAAGGCTAGGTTTCACACTTTAAGATTCTTAATTAATAATTGCATAAGCAAATTATTTCAAAAGGAATGATTTTAATTTATTTATTTCATTTATAATTTATATCTATGCACATAATGGCAAAACATGAAATTTATAAAAACATCCATTCCATTAATTTATTATAGTATTACATGCTGCCCTAAACGGGTCTTTTCAACAACAATTACCCACGCAGGGGTCAATCAACATACTTGTCCACGCAGGGACTTTAACAAACATAATAGTCCACGTAGGGACCTTAAACAAACAAACTAGTCCACGCAGGGACTTTAAGCAAACATCATACCCTCGTAGGGGTTAACGGAATATAGACCCACGCAGGGGTCAAAACAAACACACATACATACCCACGCAAGGGCTTAAACAAATACAGCAAAATATGCCCACGCAGGGGCTCAATAACAATTGGAAGGATTTAGTGATCCTTCTTGTTCTTCCCTTTGATCAAACTTGCTAATCCTTGGAAGAAAGTCTGTCTCTCCCTACGGTCCCTGTGCACTTCCCGTTCAACCTGATCCAGCCTCTGAAGGAGTTCTTCAGGCTCGGGTGGGGAGAACCTAGGCGGCTGCGATTGAGTCCGTATGATAGGCCTAGGTGGTATCTGGTACCCATGTGTTGGGTACCCAACTCCCCATGGAGCTCCGTATGGTCCTTCCGGGTGCAGGGCATTGTAGTTGGCTGCCACCATGTAAGGGTCGGCCTCTGCGTACCCGTAGTTGTTGTGGACCGGCGGCTCGAACGGGTTGTATGCCATGGAACCCGTATACGCTGGGATTGGGTTGTCAAAACCCATTGGCGGCGGCTGCGGCATCGCTGGGTTGGAAGGCCCACCCATTTGTGGGTCTTCCTGATGTGGCGGGTAGTGGCTGCCACTGGATTGACGTGGGGAACTGAAATGGAAATCCCCCGCTCGTGAAGACATGCGTGCACCGGTTCTCCTTCGCCTTGGCGGTTGAGGAGGTGCCGGCTGAACTGGTGGCGGTGGAGGTGGTGGCGTAACTGCCACAAATCGGGGATCCCCTGAGGAATCTTGATGATGCTGCTGCGGTTGCTGCTGCTGAGGAGGCGACGAATGGTGAGGAGGTGTGTAGTACCACTCGTACCGAGTGAACATAGCTTGGAAGCTATCCGGACCAACATAGGGTGATCCGTGGAACGAAGATCCGTCGGAGATCTCGATCGGGTGGTTCGGCGTACCACTGGCTGGCTCGACGGGGTCCGTATCCTCGTCCATGTCGTCCGCATTATCTCCAGAGAAGTGATCATCTGGCCCCAGTGGGTTAAAACCCACGGGTTCTTGTATGTAGCCTACCGGATTAAACTGACCCCGAAAAATAGGTGTGGGGTCCCCGTAAGAATGGTGCGATAAAGATCGCTGCAACGGTATATAGGACGGTTGAGGGTTGTTCGGCTCGTAGTCCGGTTGTGGCCCATACGGGTTTTGGACCGGCGGTGTAGAGCTGTGTGATACCGATCTTCTTGCTGGTTCAAACAGGTTTCTCCTGTTCTGCCGAGGGTCGTCACTCTCGGTAGTAGACGGAGCTCGCGCGTGCGATGGTCCAGCTTCATTGTCGTTGGGGGCGGTGATCGGCCCCTTTCCTCGTCCTCTTCTACGGAAGAATCTTGGAGGCATTTTTGTTAATCCTGTCAAAATAGCATAAGATAACAATGACAAATATAAAATTTAAAGGACAAAACAAAAACCGAATAAGGTGGAATTTGTCCTATGTTATATGTCTAGACTCGAAGGTTTAGAACTGTGCAATTGTGCAACTGAGATTAAACACAAAAGGCTAGTGTTTAATTCACTCAGAGTTGGCTCTGATACCAACCTGTCACACCCTGATTTCCACGTGTCACCGGTGGGCCCGGTGGGGGAGTATCGTGACGTGGTTGGCAACATAATAGTCAAACAACACAATATCAATATGCACAGCGGAAGCAAATTTAAAATATTATACAACCGAATTTAATATTGTAATATCAAAGTCACAATATCCGGAAGTTTATCCACAGAAGGATCGAAATAAAATAATATTAATGGTTCAACAGACTTCAGGCATCTTAAGCTTGCGAGACTTCTAATGATGCTAAGGAGAAATCCCAGCCAATTTCGCTTAGTACCTGCATTTAATCTTTTTGGGAAAATACGTCAGTTTACACTGGTAAATACATTCAACTGACTCATTTTAAAAATGATTGAAAATTTGTTTGGATGCACGTGGCATAAACATTTTGACACTTTGATTAAACTGCACAGAGGCAAAATTAATCTTGTATAACTTGGGGCAATTATTTAGCTATATAATCTTGCGAACGAATTACATGTTACTTATGCGTTCAGTAGCCCGGATCTTGTCCGGGTTAAAGATCAATAGACACACCACATTTATTCTTTTGTGCGCTGACAGGTGTACGCCTACACCCCGCGCTTAAGTCGTGGCCATTACTTCGAATGATGCCATGGATATCCGGGACATGGTCATTAACCCCCCAAAGGCTGTAAAGAAAACAAGACTGTTTAAACGAGCCAATCAAATTATTCAATTAACCACCTAAGCGATGGAAGATTTGATGCCCGACCAAGCGGTATTTTATATACCGTAACCCAAGCCCGTATAGGGAAAATAAGTTAAAAGTATTTACCTGAGCAAGTATTAATCACAATAAGCAAAATGCACTTAGCTTTTACTGGTCCTCCTAATCTGGAACGAAGGTTTTATAATAACCTATTAGAATCCTAACGGGTCTTTTAATTAAGCTTAAGCTTAGACCGGCTAGTTTCAACGATACGGTTCGTACGCACGATTAAGCGAAGACCGGATAGAATGTGATTTAGACCCGAAAAGTTTTAAGACTTGTTTAATATGGGTTTATTATTCACATTCTGGATTTTGAGATAAAACCGTTAAGGTTTGACCCGTTTCGGCTAATTTATGTAAACTTGTTACATAAACCGAACCGTACGTGTAATAAGCGTGACGGGTATTCATGAGAGCTATATACAGGTTTTCTAAGTTAATTATGCCTCAAATATGTTGTGACATCAGTAAGATGTCTTTCATTATGCCCGAAACGTGTTTAAACACAAACTAGGCCCCGTAGGGGTAGTTTGGTCATTTAAAAGTTTATAAAAGAGTTTAAGTAACAACCTGAGTTACAGGTCTGATGTAATCAGAAAAAATACATAATTTTCTAAGTTATATCAATAGGTTAAAGCATATATGTGAAATTCATCGAATTTAACCAAACTATGCCCCGTAGGGGTATTTTGGTAATTTCACATAAGCCGAAAAGCTCAAAACTGGAGTCTGAGTTAATCAACCTTTGCTTACTGTTAAAATATTATTATTTGCCCCATATATCAGTAGGTATCAACCCGGGTATGTCCAATATAATTTTAATACATACTTTGCGCTAAAAACGCTTAAAAAGGCGATTAAAGGCCATTTCCGGGTTCGATACTTAAATCTGATATTTTTATATTTCCAGAAGGCTTAAAATAATTTATTTATCATATGTGATCAGTAGCAAAAGGTTTTGGAGTCGTTTAGATATGTAAAACTCATTTTATGGCCCGTTAGGGAAAACCGACAATTACCGGATTAAGCCTACGACTACTAGTTATGCTCAGCCTAAAATTAATTAAAAATCTTTAAAAATCCCAAAATAATATATTACATCAGTGGGTAAAAGATTTGATATCAAAAAGTAGGCTTAACTAGGCTATACGCTAATTACGCCGTTTTATTAACATAAAGTTTTAAATTTGCGATAATGAGCATAACTCTTAATCTACAAGTCAAACTGATGTCAAACTTTGCATACATGTTTATATATCAGTAATTAAAGTTTCTACTCTTTTACATTTCCAAAAATCATGTTTTAAGGTAATAAGGGCATAATGGTCAACATATGAGCGATTAACGGAGACATGCATATTAATTAGATAACTAATGAACCGAGGTGCATAATCACAGAGGGTTATTCTAACATGTAACCTAGTCCAATTAAAGCTCTGAGGCATTACTAAAACATGCCTTAACGGGTCAGAACTGAAAGTCAAAGTGAAAGTCAAACTATGTGACTTTCGGTTCCGAACCGGGTATTCACAGGGAATTGTCGGGTTGAACATGTTTAGACATGTTCTTACACTTATTACCAAGTTATAATAATGATCCTACAGGTTGTATATGATCTACAATGTTAATTATGCATAAATGGCATTTTAGACTTCCTGTTGACTTTTTAAATATAAGTTTGACCCGACTTTTGACCTGGTTAGAGTGGTAATCAGGGGGAACCCTTTTGAGGTTTTATTACCCACATAAATACCAACTTATAACTACTTTTGATTCGAGATATGCCTGAGCCATTAATCATTAATCTCGAAGTCAAACCGTAATTACGACGGTTTGACTTTTAGCTAAATAACTAAGCTAAAATTAATTAGAGAAGGTTAGGCAACTTACAAAGGTCCTAAGCTTGATTAGAGAACACTTGAGAGAAGGCTTTGAGTTCCAGAAGTGCTCCAAGAATGCAGATGAAGATGTGATTGCAAAGTTGCAACTCTTGGCACTTATATAGTGGATTAACTCACCACAATGTATTGACAACTAGGTCTACTACTGCCCACAACATTCCCACATGTGTCCTAGTGCTCTAGGATAGTTTAGGGGTCGCCCACATTGCAGAAATATCGCTTAAGGATCGAAATTCCGCGAATACAGGAGGCTGTCATGTTTTTTCTGGTTCTGGGCACCTGAGGCGGCCCGCCTCAAGTTATGTTAATGTCCATGCGGGCCGCATGGACCTCCTGATCAGACAAAAACGTTTTTGAGTTGTTGCATCACACCTCTTGGCCCTTCCGAAAGGTCAATTGAGCTAAATACTTGCAATTTAACCCCTTATTATTTCCCCACAAGGGCTTTAGGACTTATACCCACTTTGCCAAGTCCCTGGACACTTCCGGTTAACCCGAAAAGTCAAAACCTTCAATGTTTACGCTTTAACCCCTCGCACACGAATTTGATCATAACTTTCTCATACGATAACGAAACTTTATGAAATTTATATCGCGCATTCTAGTGAGCATAATTAACAGTTACAAAGCTTCGGGTTTGTCAAAAGGTCACTCAGAGGTATATCTTTACACATGTTGACACATTTAACCCCTGTAGTTTGTAATCTCTCACTTTTTGCTTCGTATGATCCATGACTTATTCGTTTGATGTTATAAACATCATGTAGGGTTATTATGAAGTATATTTATTCCCTGTTGACATTTAGAACCCGTAAAATCACATACTTTCCATGTTTTTCAACTTTAGTCCTTTTATAACATTCTTTCACACGTTCAAACTTTATGACACGTGTCAACACATTATAGGACGTGAATTTTCGAGGTGTTACAGCACGTATATCCGCGCGAGGAGGGGATTTTCATTTTAGCACCCCTCATCACTCAAGTGGCAGCCACTATCCGCCACTACATGAAGACCCACAAATGGGTGGGCCCTCAAACCCAATTCCAGAGGTGAACTCTGCACCAGTTGCACCACAGCCGCCACCATTGGGTTTCGACAACCCGGTTCAATGGCGTACAATCCGTTTGAGCAGCCGGCTCACACTCATTATAACTATGCAGAAGCCGACCCGTACCTGGTCGCGGCAAACTACAATGCCCTACATCCGGAAGGACCGTATGGAGCTCCTTGGGGAGTGGGATATCCAACTCATGGATAGCAAGTACCTGCACGACCACCGATTCGGCAACAGTCGCAGCCACCACGATTTTCCCCACCGGAACAGGAGGAAATCCTCCAAAGACTAAGTCGGGTGGAGCATGAGTTTCAAGAAGAACGTAGGAACAACAGAGGATTCCTCAAGGGCCTAGCGAGCTTGTTAAAGGGGAAGAAGAAGAGGGATCATTAAATCCCTATATGCATTGTTGTATTTCCTATTTCAATCAAGTCCCTGCGTGGACATTTATCGGTGTATTTAGTCCCTGCGTGGACTTGTCTTTTTAGTCCCTGCGTGGACATCTATTCTAGTATTTGGTCCCTGCGTGGACTTGTGTTATCGGTTTAGCCCATGCGTGGGCAAATTGTTTCTGTTAAAAGTCCCGTTTAGGGCAATGTGTAATCCTTTTTAATAATTAATGGAATGTTAAGTTTATAAATTTCATTTTTGCCATTATATGCATAAATATATTATACATGAAATAAATAAATCAAAATCACTCCTTTTTAAAATAATCTGCCTATTAAATATTAAATGAGAATCCTAAAGGTATAACCTAGCCTGCATGTCATTATAAGACTTGGCCAAGATGGTAAGACCTGTTTAAAAGATTCGAATCCCTGTTAACATCTGATATACATGTTAGCGCTCCTGGCAGACGTGATTCGTTAAGATCACACACGTCATTCTTATAATAGGATTCTTCAAAAGATTTCCTAACCCAACTTAATGATCTATAAATCATGGGTTTAAATCATCAAATAAGATGATCATATGTTGACCATACATTGATAATATAGTGCCTACGGGTCATACTCATTGTCATATAAGACAAAAGACAGTAGTAGTCTACGACTCCCTGTCAGAGAAAGCTAATAAACTATGCTCAAACCCTCATGCTTTGATTCTCTGAAATCATGGTTTATGATTTAAAAATGTCATTGTGACTTGGCCTTTTGTGCTACTAATAATACTGTTAATATCTTATAATTAGGATAAATTATAATAAAAATCCTAATAAATATGATTAACAAATTAACCCAATATGGTCTATGTTTACCATGGTTAATGAATTGCCATAAAAGACAATTCCATAATAAACTCCCAAATAAATTATCGACAATATCTTATGTAACAGTTCAAACAATGGCTGACTCTGACGAGATCAACAGTCGGCCAAGGGAGAATCAGGACGCCCCCAGGTTCAATGTAACTGGCGCGGAACTCCGAGCGTTAATTGACAATGTTGTTACAAAAGCCTTGGATAGGCAGTATAGTGAAGCAAGCGGTACTCGGAGCAGAACCCTGTCCGCACCGCATTCCAAGCCTAAGACTCATTCTGAGGCTCACAGCAAGCTACCACCCTCTAAGAAAGATGAGCCAAAGAAAAACGATGACGATCGTCAGTCTTCTAATCAGCAAAGTGTCCCATCTCAAAGGTTAGTACTGAATCAAGGACCCCGTGATAAGGGTTGCTCCTACAAATATTTTGTTTCATGCAAACCCAGGGATTTCACTGGGGAGAAAGGAGCTATAGACTGCATGACATGGTTGGATGAGATGGACACCGTGGTTGATATCAGCGGATGCGCTGAGAAGGATGTGGTAAAGTTTGTGTCTCAATCGTTCAAAGGTGAGGCCTTAGCCTGGTGGAGATCTTTAATCCAAGCTACAGGGAAAATCCCATTGTACAATATGACTTGGGATCAGTTCATGGCTTTGATTAGAGAAAACTACTGCCCTCAGCATGAGGTAGAAAAGATTGAGTCGGATTTTCTGTCATTGGTAATGAAAAATCTGGATTGCCAAGCTTACCTTACGAGCTTTAATACAATGTCAAGATTGGTTCCGTATCTGGTGACCCCGGAACCCAAAAGAATAGCTCGTTTCATTGGGGGTTTAGCCCCAGAAATTAAGGCAAGCGTGAAGGCCTCTAGGCCAGCTACTTTCAGATCTGTAGCTGATATATCTTTGTCCCTCACCCTGGACGCGGTCAGACAGAGATCGCTGAGGAACACGGATGCCGAGAAAAGGAAGTGTGAAGATGACAATTCACGACGGTCAGATAAGAAGCACAGGGGAAACAATGACCACAAGAAGGGGTCTGGTTCTAAGAAGGATGGGCATCAATCTGGAGATAAGCCCAAGTGTAAGATTTGTCAGAAGCACCACTTGGGAGGTGCAGACTTGACTCAAAATCCCAATCTCAGTCGAGGCCTTGTGGGATTTGTAAATCTTCGGAACATAAGACCCTAGAGTGCAAGAAGCTGAAGGACGCAACGTGCTACAGTTGCAATGAAAAAGGGCATATTAAGACAAATTGCCCAAAATATGCAAAGAAAGCTGAGGAAGGGAAGAAGACCAATGCTAGGGTCTTCAGGATGGATGCAAAGGAAGCTGTGCAGGACGACAATGTGATCACAGGTACCTTCCTTATAAATGATGTCTATGCAAGAGTACTTTTTGATTCAGGCGCTGATAAGTCCTTCGTAGATAATAAGTTTTGTGAATTGTTGAAATTGCCTGTTAAAACTTTAAGTGTGAAATATGAAGTGGAATTAGCTGATGGAACCATAGAAACCGTCTCAACTGTGTTAGATGGATGTGTTATATCCATTAAGAACCACTCTTTTCCTTTGTCCCTACTTCCCTTTAAGCTAGCCGGTTTCGACATAGTTTTAGGCATGGACTGGTTATCTCATAACCAGGCCCAGATTGTCTGCAATAAGAAGCAAGTGGTGATCAAGACTCCGTCTGGTGAACCACTTACCATTCAGGGAGATACCCAGTATGGACTGCCTGAGCAAGTGACTATGCTCAAGGCCTCTAGGTGTTTGAAGAAGGGTTGTGTCATCTACATGGCACAGGTTACTATTGATGAGCCGAAACCTAAGATGGAAGACATCCCTGTCATTTCTGAATATCCTGATGTTTTCCCTGAAGAACTACCTGGTTTACCCCCAGATAGGCCAGTAGAATTCAGAATTGACATCATCCCTGGAGCAGCACCTGTTGCTAGAGCACCTTATAGGTTTACACCAATAGAGATGAAGGAATTGAGAACACAACTAGATGAATTGCTAGCCAAAGGTTTCATTAGACCTAGTTCATCTCCTTGGGGAGCACCAATCTTATTTGTCAAGAAGAAGGATGGATCGATGCGTCTGTTCATCGATTACCGTGAGCTTAATAAGGTCACTATCAAGAATAGGTATCCATTGCCCAGGATCGACGATCTGTTCGACCAATTGCAAGGGGCAAGCTACTTCTCTAAGATCGATCTGTGGTCAGGCTATCACCAATTGAAGGTTAAAGATGAAGATGTACACAAGACTGCATTTAGAACTCGTTATGGTCATTACGAGTTCCTAGTGATGCCTTTTGGGCTCACAAATGCACCAGCCGCATTCATGGATCTCATGAATCGTGTCTGCAAACCTTACTTAGATAAATTCGTCATCGTCTTCATCGATGACATTCTCATTTACTTCGAGAGTCAGGCTGACCATGAGAAGCATCTTCGATGTATCCTAGAATTACTTCAGCAGGAGAAGCTCTATGCCAAGTTTTCGAAGTGTGAATTCTGGCTTCGTGAAGTCCAATTTCTTGGACATGTTATCAGTGAGCGTGGTATCCAAGTAGATCCCGCTAAGGTTGAAGCTGTCATGAACTGGCAAGAGCCGACGACGCCCACAGAAATTTGCAGTTTCTTGGGATTGGCAGGGTATTATAGGCGTTTCATTGAAAATTTTTCAAGGATTGCTGCACCCCTAACTTCATTGATTCGTAAGAAAGTAAAGTTCGATTGGGGTCCTAAGCAGCAAGAATCCTTCGATATTCTCAAGCAGAAGTTGAGCAATGCTCCTGTGTTGACATTGCCTGATGGAATAGAAGAGTTTGTGGTATATTGTGATGCATCACACACCGGGATGGGATGTGTGCTTATAAAGAAAGGCAAAGTTATTGCCTATGCATCACGTCAGTTAAAGGTGCATGAAAAGAATTACACCACCCATGACTTGGAGTTGGGTGCCGTTGTATTTGCACTAAAACTGTGGAGACACTACTTGTATGGAATCAAGTTTGTGATCTATTCTGATCACAAGAGCCTGCAACATCTGTTCAATCAGAAGGATTTGAACATGAGGCAACGACGTTGGATGGAAACTTTGAATGATTATGATTGTGAGATAAGATACCATCCGGGCAAGGCGAATTTAGTCGCCGATGCCTTGAGTCGAAAGGAAAGAGTGAAGCCTATAAGAATCAATGCCAAGAGCATTGAGATAAAGAATAGTTTGAATGAAAGGTTGTTAGCTGCGCAGAAAGAAGCTGTACTGGAAGCTAACTATCCTAATGAAAAGCTAGGAGTAACTGAAGAACAATTATCCTATGGCAAGGACGGAATTTTGAGGTTAAATGGACGAATATGGGTTCCAGTTTATGGAGGGCTTCGAAATGTTATCCTCCAGGAAGCCCACAGTTCTAAATACTCCGTTCATCCTGGAGCTGACAAGATGTACCAGGATTTGAGAGCAATTTTTTGGTGGATAGGCTTGAAAAAGTCTATAGCTACCTATGTAGCTAAATGTTTGACGTGTGCGCAAGTCAAGGCTGAACATCAGAAGCCGTCAGGTTTGCTACAACAGCCAGAACTTCCCACGTGGAAGTGGGAAATGGTGACGATGGATTTCATCACCAAGTTGCCAAAGACAAGGAAAGGAAATGATACGATATGGGTAATAGTAGATAGACTGACTAAGTCAGCGCATTTCCTACCCATCAAGGAGACCTATAGCTCCGACATGTTAGCTCAATTGTACGTAGATAAGATTGTATCTCTACATGGCGTGCCTGTGTCTATTATCTCTGACAGAGATACTAGATACATGTCACATTTTTGGAAAAGTTTCCAACAATCTTTGGGCACACGCTTAAATTTTAGTACGGCTTACCATCCTCAGACGGACGGCCAGAGTGAGCGTACTATCCAAACTTTGGAAGACATGCTCCGAGCATGTGTGATTGACCTAGGTGGTAGTTGGGATAACCACCTGCCATTAATCGAGTTCTCATATAACAATAGCTACCATACGAGCATCAAGGCTGCGCCTTTCGAGGCCTTGTACGGTAGAAAGTGCAGAACGCCCGTTTGTTGGGCGGAAGTTGGAGATGTCCAACTGACAGGACCGGAAATAGTCTTTGAAACGACGGACAAGATTGTCCAGATTCGTGACTGCCTGAAAGCTGCCAGAGATAGGCAGAAAAGCTACGCAGATCTAAAGCGTAAACCTCTGAAATTCGAGGTAGGTGATAAAGTGTTGCTTAAAGTATCACCCTGGAAGGGAGTAATGCGATTCGGTAAGAAAGGTAAGTTAAGCCCGAGATACATAGGACCATTCGAGGTCATCGAATGTGTCGGATCAGTTGCTTATAAGTTAAAATTACCTGAAGAGCTCAGTGGTATTCACGATGTATTCCACATCTGCAATCTGAAGAAGTGTTTCGCTGATGAATCACTAGTCATACCACATACAGATGTGCACATAGAAGAGAGCTTGAAGTTTGTTGAAAAACTTGTGTCGATCGAGGATCGACAGGTTAAGAAGCTTCGAAGGAAGCATGTGCTGATAGTAAAGGTTAAATGGGATGCCCGTAGAGGTCCCGAATACACTTGGGAGGTAGAGTCCACAATGAAAGAAAAGTACCCTCATTTGTTTCAGTGAATCTTGAGGTCAAGATTTCTTTTAAGGGGGTGAGGATGTAACACCTCGAAAATTCACATCCTATAATGTATTGACACGTGTCATAAGCTTGAACGTGTGAAAGAATACTCTAGAAGGACTAAAGTTGACAAACATGGAAAGTATGTGAATATAAGGGTTCAAAATGTCAACAATGGATAAATATACTTTACAATAACCCTACATGATGCTTATACCCTTAAACGAATGAATCATGGATCATACGAAGCTAATTGTGAAAGAAAGTGAGAGATTACAAACTACAAGGGTTAAATGTGTCAACATGTTTAAGGTATACCTCTGAGTGACCTTTTAGCAAACCCGAAGCTTTGTAACGATTAATTATGCTCACTAGAATGCACGATAAAAATTTCACCAATTTTCATTATCGTATGATAAAGTTATGATAAAATTCGCACACGAGGGGTTAAAGCATCAACGTTGAAAATTATGACTTTTCGGGTAAACATAAAGTGACAAAGGACTTAACAAAGTGGGTATAAGTCTTGAAGCCCTTATAAGTCAATTTGAAAAGCTCATAATGCAAGAAATAAAGGTGGAATGACCTTTCGAGGTACCAAGAGCCAAAGATGCAATAAATGAAAAGTTTTTAACCTGACAGTAGGCATCAGGCGGGCCGCGTAAGGCTTACCAGAACCTTACGCGGGCCGCGTGCGACTCCCAGATACAGAAAATACAGGCAGCAGCCTGTTCAGCCTCGTAACCGAATTAAGAAGATATTTTCCACTCCATGGGCGACCCCTACATGCTTTTAGACCTTAGGGACACTTGTGGATGATCCATGATCAGTTGTAGCATGATTTGTCATGATCACAAGGCCTAAAATTCACTATAAAAGGCCCTCATGTTGCAACATTTTGATCACACCTTCCATCTGCGTTTGTGGAGCTTCCTGGAGCTTAAGATCAGTCCCCAAACATCTCTAATCGTGCATAGGACCTTGGTAAGTACCCTTGACCTTCCTTAATTGAGTTTTACTTAGTTATTAGCTTAAAAGTCAAACCGTCGTAATTAACATTTGACTTAGCGATTAATCATTTATGGTCCAGTGATTAGTCGAATTGAAGGTAGTTATAAGTTGGTAATTATGTGGGCATTAAACCCTTAAAAGGGCACCCTCTGATTCCCGCTCTAACTAGATCAAATGTCGGGTCAAAGTTGTTTATAAAAAGTCAACAGAAGCTTAATTTGCAAATTAACGCATAATTAGCAATGCAGAAGGCATGTAACCTATTTTATCACTCACATAACTTAGTAATAAATGTAAGAACATGTCTAAGCATGTTTGACCCGACAATTTTCTGTTTAGACCCGGTTCGGAACCGAAAGTCGCAAAACTTTGACTTTTGCTTTGACTTCAGTTCTGACCCGATTTAGTATGATTTGGAAATGCCTTAGAGCTTCCTTAGGACCAGGCTACATGATAGTATAACCCTCTGTGGTTGGTTCGTTGATTGTCCGATTTGTTTACATATTTCCGTTAATTGCCTAATGTTGACCAATATGCCCTTTTGACCAAAAACGAGAATTTTGGATATGTGAGAGGACAATAATCTTTATTACTGATTTATAAACATATCCCTAAAATTTCACATCAGTTGGAGGTCTAGATTAGGAGTTATGCTCAATAGCGTAATTAGAAAGCTTTTTGTTAATTAAACTGCGCAATTAGCATAAAGCCTATCTAAACCCAATTTTTGACACCAAACCTTTTACCCACTGATGTAATATAATATTTTGGTATTTTTAAAGATTTTTAATTATTTTTAATCTGCTCATAACCTAAGGTTATGGCGTTGGTTCGGTAAATACCGATTATACCCTTTTGTTTATAAAATGAGTTCTACGTAGTATTTTGACACCAATCCAATTGCTACTGATTTTATATAATAAATAAAGTATTTTGAACTTTATAACCTGATCAGAAAACTCAGATTTCCTGTATAATCCGGAAATCGCTTAAAACGGCTTTTTACGCGTATTAAACACCTAGTATGGGTTTAAAACCATTTTGTCATATAAGACTTATCACCAACTGATATAACCTGATAAATTAAGTTATTTTACTGATTTATTCAGACCCGAATCTCATAATTTCATTTAATCTCTTTATAATCTTTAAAATGACCAAAATACCCCTACGGGGCTTAAATTGAGATTAAACTCGTTTTGGGCATAATGGAAGGTATCCTAGTGATATCACAACATATTTAAGGCATATTAACTTAGGAAACCTGTAAATGACTCTCATGGTTACCCGTTACGCCTTTTACGCGTTCGGTTCGGTTTATGTAACTAGTTTGCATAAATTAGCCGAAACGGGTCAAACCTTATCGTTTTTATCTAAAAATCTAGAATGTGTTTAGATTACCCATATTATACAAGTCTTCAAACTTGTCGGGTCTAAATCACATTCTATTCCGGTCTTCGCTTAATTGTGCGTTTGAATCGTATCTTCCCTTAAAACTAACCGGTCTAAGTTTAGGCTTAATTAAAGACCCGTTAGGATTCTAAGAGGTTATTATAAACCTTCGTTCCAGAATAGGAGACCCGGTAAAAGTTGCACGCACTTGCTAATTGTGATTGATACTTGCAAAGGTAAATACTTTTAACTTATTTTCCCTTATACGGGCTTGGGGTACGGTATATAAAATACCGCTTGGTCCGGCATTGAATCTTTAATCGAATAGAGGTTAAATCATTGATATGCTCCGTTTTGAAATGTTTTGTTTGCTTAAAGCCTTTGGGGGGTTAATGACCATATCCCGGATATCCTTGGCATCATCTTACGAGATGGCCACGACCTGAGCACGGGGTGTAGGCGTACACCCGTCAGTGCATAAATAAGTAATGTGGTGTGTCTATTGATATTTAACCCGGTCTACGGATCGGACTACTGAACGCATAAGGAACATGTAATTCTTTTACAAGTATTATATTCAAATAATTATCCCAAGTTATAAAAAGTTTGTGCCGCGTGCATTCAAATCAATTTTATTAAACCTTTTCAAAATGAGTCAGTTAATTGTATTTACCAGTGTAAACTGACGTATTTTCCCAAAAAGGTTAAGTGCAGGTACTACGGGAACTAGGCTGGCTTTCTCCTAGCGTCCACAATAAGTCTCGCAAAGCTTGGATGTCAAAACTGTTGAACAATGTTTCCATTTTTATTTTGATCCACCTGTGCATTATTTTCAACTATTTGTGATACTTGATATTATAATATTATTTGGTTGAAATATATCTATCTTTTGCTTCCGCTGTGCATATTAAATATTGTGTTGTTTGACTGTAATGTTACCAACCACGTCACGATACTCCCCACCGGGCCCACCGGTAATACGTGGAAATATCGGGGTGTGACATTTTATGACAGAGGGAAGAAGAAGGATATAACCCAACAGTGGTTTCAACCACTGTTTTAACCCAACAGTGGTTTAACACACTGTTTTAACCCAACAACAGTGGTTTCAACCACTGTTTTAACCCAACAACAGTGGTTTCAACCACTGTTTTAACCCAACAGTGGTTTAACGCACTGTTTTAACCCAACAATGGTTTCAACCACTGTTTTAATCCAACAATACTTGTTTAACGCACTGTTTTAACCCAACAGTGGTTTCAACCACTGTTTTAACCCAACAACAGTGGTTTCAACCTTTCATTTATTATATATAATAGATATGTTATAATACAAATCTTTAACATTTTTAAATCTGATTTGGGTATATGGGTTACATTTTTTTTTCAAACGGATCAACCAGCGTCATATTAAGCTCATTAAATAAATAAGTTAAAACAAAAAGTACCTGTTAATGACAGCGTCAAGAATGATTTGGATGGGATTAGCACCGGTGAAAAGGTGGATGATCTCCATAGCGTGCTTGACGATGCGAACAACCATCAACCTTTTTACGGTTGTTTCTCCATAGCATGCTTGACGATGCGAACAACCATCCAGTACTGATGCATCCAGTTCTCGTGAGTACCCCTAGCAGTAGAATGGATAGAACAGGGACCCAGCAACATCAGCTCCTGTAATCTTCTAAAGAGCAGCAGACCCGAGGTACCCCCTTGGGGAGCCAACATCGTCACCAGCATGAAAAGACCCAAGATACAGGTCCGATGGTGGATTATCCAGTGAACTTGCAGCGATGTGGATTTCCAAAGGACCTGCAGCAGCACTATCTGAATATTATCATAATTTATGGAGTTCCACAACAGCGGCAGGTTCCAGTAGCAATTCCAGCATAGACAGCCCTGATACTCCCAACTCTTATTGCTCACACAACATAAAAGATCCAAGAACATCATGAGCACAACTTTCAACCTTGTTGACCTGTTATACCCATTTGACTCCTTCCCATTTTAGCTATATTTTTCTGTTTGGCCCATTTAAAATAAGGCACATACAGAATTGTCCTATTCATAAGTCAATGGGTCAAAATTGCCACCTCTTATTAACAATATTTTTTTAAAATTGTGGAAGATCACCGGCATTTCCTAAATATCACAAACATAAAAGAACATCAAAATAATGCATCATAATGAGTGATATTATACATAAAAAGACATTAAAAGCATCAAAGAAACCATGATGGGTCTAACAATGCAGACTCAAATCTCAATATGAAAGACCCTCATATATGTAATCAACTTTTGCATGTGACACATGTTCATACAAAAAGAGTCAAATATGCAAATGATTACATCAGTACGCTCTATAGTGTGTGATCTGGTATCTGATCACGGGCTATTGTTGATTCAGATAAAAAAATTGCTTATTACATTTGTGAAAAAAAAAATTACAATACACCAAAGCATAAAGAAATCATAAGTCTCATTATATTTCCTCTGTTCTATGATTTGAAACTTTTCCTTCTCTGCATATATACTCGTGTATTAGACAGAATTGAGTGCGATAAATAAAATGAAGGATGCAATAAAAGAATCTGTATTTACTTTTTTATAATAAATAATAAATACATATTGCATGTATAATCATACATATACAATAACATGAGATACATAATTAGATATGAAGGAAAGATATATCACCTTAGGCCTCAAATCATTATGAACCTGAAAGGCTAACACTGGCCTAAATCCACATTTATATCTCACAGCTCACAACACAAGTGTATTAGCAGCAACAACTATTTGTCTAGTTCTACTCTCACGTAGCAAAACAACAAATATACATACCGATGATGTAGCGACAGTGTTTGCTGACTTGTAGTAAGCGATCTTGACACCTTCAAACGTCCACACAACTTCCATCAACCATTTTTTTTGCGTTTAACTGTTACCCAAACAACTCATTTATAACTATTTGGTTGAAAAGGTTGAGTAGTTGAGTCACATATATAACCTCATGAAATTAATATAATGTTGGTGCATGCGTCTGTCGACTTCGTCTTGTATCGAGTCTTACATTGCAATTATTAGATCAGGGCGCGTTGTACGAGAAATAGGGTAGGATTTATGTGTGATTGAGCTAATTTCGTTTGAACATGACAGATGACACTTTCAAACGAAATTAAGATGTTTAATTTCATTTGAAGGACACCATGTCACCTTCAAACGAAATCAGGTCCCCTATAAATACCCTACATACGAAATCATTTGTAACAGTTCTCATTCCGGTACCGAAGTGTTGCCGACGCGTCATTTGATCTGTAAAGCTGTTTTTTTTTTCAATAAACAAGACGATTAATTGTGAAACAAGCTGTTTTTCACGTCTGTTTCTTTGTTTTCACCTCTGAAACAGACTAGAGCTCTTCTGAACGACTCGTTTGGGTCACAACACGATCCTACAAGTGGTATCAGAGCTCAGGAGGAAGAGTTCTTGCCAAATTCAGCTTAAAATCTGTTTTCTACACCTTCTTTTCAAAATTAATCAAGTTTTCACGGTTAAAAACGACTGATTTTCACATATCATGTGCGTAATGTTGTTTAACAAACCCTAAAAAGTTTCAGAACTAAAATCGGATTAAAACTTGATCAATTGGACAAAATCTAGATCGAAATGATGATGTCATGGTAATTTCGTTTGTGTTGACCTACTGATTTCGTTTGAAATCACACATTCATACTGATTTCGTTTGAACAAGCTTGCTGATTTCGTTTGAGAGTTCACATTGAGACTGATTTCGTTTGAAGTTATTGGCTGATTTCGTTTGAAAATGGTATCTCGTTTGAAATTGTTGGGTGATCTCGTTTGAAACAGTAATATCGTTTGGGGATCTCGTTTGAAAGTGGCAATCTCGTTTCAAATTTTAATTTCGTTTGAAAGATAATACAGAATCAGTTATTCCATTTGAAAGGTTGTTAATTCAAACGAAATAGGGTATCTTGTTTGAAAAGGTATTCCGTTTGAATGGGATTGTGCTTGAGTTTGTAATCTCGTTTGAAACAGTCTGTTTTGTGAAAAAGGTTATCGAATCATGAATGAAGAATTTTACAACGCATTTGCAACATCTCCGACTAGTCCAGCTGCCATTACTCAAAACATGAACATGGAAAATGAGACCGGAACCTTACAAAAACCCCCGAAGCTAATGAGCATTGAGGAATATTATGGTTGGAAAGATCGGTTTGAAAACTGGGTACAAGCAAACCATTTGAGATCTTGGGAGTGTATCTTGAAAAAGTATGTACTACCACGTACTGAACTGCGAGTTGAGAAAGAAATCTCTGAATTCAATGATAAAGAACGAGACATGTACAGAGCTGAAAAGATGATGATCAGTTTACTTCAGCAAGCTATTAAAGAAGACATCTTTGTATTGCTTCAACATGACAAAACTTCAAAATCAATTTGGGATGCTCTTAAAATCAAGTTTGAGGGAAGTGAGAAGATGATTAAGAGTAAAAAGGCACTGCTTAAGAAAGAATTTGATCTTTTCACAAGTTTGCCGGGAGAAGATACAAAGAAATTGATCGAAAGATATTGCCATTTTGTGCGTTCTATGTCGTTGTTAAGCATTAGCAAAACTCAAGATGAATGGGTAGACAAATTAGCTGATGCTTTACCTCAGAAAGAGTGGGGTACATTTTTGATGATTTTAAAGAACACTAGAGAATATGACAACTTGACGATTTCTCAGTTCATTGAGAAGATCGAGGGTCAAGATCTTGAACAACAAAAGATTGCGAGG
Organism: Helianthus tuberosus; assembly: GCA_030545235.1. Classification (NCBI taxonomy): domain Eukaryota; kingdom Viridiplantae; phylum Streptophyta; class Magnoliopsida; order Asterales; family Asteraceae; genus Helianthus; species Helianthus tuberosus. Next base: position 142,191,625 of record CM060402.1, on the reverse strand, counting down.
ATGAGTAATCCGAGTGGTCAACAAGATGTGAAAATGTATTACAAAGGCAATGTTCAAGAGGTTGAAAAGAGTCCAAAGATTCAAACTGCTTTTAGTGCTGGAAACTCATCTGGAACTGTTGAACAAAGTCCAAATAGCAACAGTGGATTTTCTTCATATCCAAGTGTTAATCCAAAGAGTTCAACTTCAAGTTTTCATTCTCAAAGTTCAAAAAGTGGGAATGGTTGTGTGATACAGTGCAACATTGCATTGAATCTTCCAGATGGTCAAATTTTTTCTGAAGAAATTGCAAAAGATCACATGGCATTACTTGCAACTGTGCTACAATCCTATGAAGGTTTGGTTGCAGGGAGGATCGGAAATCCTATGCTGACTAAAGAGGATTACGATCAGATAGATGCTGAAGAAATGGAGCTCATGGACATTAAATGGTGTCTAGCTAGTGTTTTGAGAAGAGCTGAAAAGTTTAAAATGATCACAGGGAGAAATGATTTTCTGGATGCACATGTGTCTACTTTGGGTTTTGATAAATCTAAAGTTACGTGTTTTCGATGCAGGGAGAAAGGTCATTTCAAAAGAGAATGCAAAAATCAGGAAGCGAGTGGAGCAAAGAATCCTTTTGGAAAAGATGATTACTATCGGAAAGCCATATATCAACAAGTTGCTCATCAACCATATCAACAAAAGGAAACACAAACTGCTCATGGAAAAATGATTGAAGATGCTAACAAGAAAGCTTATTATGGTATTGTCAATCAAGATGATGAAAAATCTTCAACAAATTTCAATTGGAATAAATATATTTCAGCCAATGGAAAAGCATGTTTAATAAACCAAGATGATGAAAAGTTACCTGAAGGGTTCAGCTGGGATAGGTTTGCAGATGAGAATGGGAATTTTAAAGCTTTCATTGCAAAGATTGTTCAAGAACCCAAATTGTTTACAGAATGGATGAAAGCGATTGGTGTTCATGAGAAGAATCAAGAAGAAGAATCTGTTTCATCCGATGAAAGTTCAGAAGAAGCAATTGATGTTGATCAAACATCATCAGATTTTGGTTCTTCAGATGAGAGTTCTGAAAAAACATTAATTTTTGATCAAACACCAGCTGATTCTAGTTCTTCAGATAAGAATTCTGAGAAGAGAATAGATTTTGACCAATCACCAACTGATGACAGTGGTGATGATGAGGAAGAAAAACATATTAACGTTGCAAAAACTCATCTATCTCCTGAAAGTTTTCAATTTTATTTTTCAGATCGCTTGGAGAAACTGAAGGAGAGAATAGCAGCAAAAGAACAAAAGAAAATGAAGTGTGAAAGTGTTGATAAAAAAGAAGAAATTGTTCAAAATGAAGAAGTTAATGCTGAGAAGGTGATTGAAGATGAACCAGTGATTGAGGTTGAAAAAGTCATCGAAGTTGAAAAGATTGTGGAAGTCATCAAGCCTTGCTTAAAGTGTTTAGAATCTTGCAAGAAATGTGCAGAAAAAGATGAGAAACTGAGTGAGCAAGAAAAGATGAAAGAACAATTATTATTCAATCTCAACTACGTGAAAGAATCTTACGATGTATTGAATAGAACGGTAACTGGTCTACAAAAGACTAATTCAGAAAGAGAAGATGCAATAACCATGATGAATGCTGTGATGATGACAAAGCAGAAGGCGATAAATCACTACGTTGAGGAATGTGCCAAGTTGCAGCAGGAGTTGGAGACATAAAAGATTGAAAATGAGAGAATTAGACGTTTATTGCAAAGTTATTCTAGTTCTGATTATCTCATTGATCGAATTTATCCAACTGTTGCAGGTTTTGAAGCATTTAAAGATGAGAAGTCAAAGAAGAAGGATACTGGTAAGAAACAGAGCGTTAGTTATAACAAGTGTACGCCTCCGATTTGGGAAGGGTATTCGCCTAGAAAACCAAATGAGGAGCAAGTTAAAAAAGCAGTCAATATAACGTTAAAGTCCGATATAACTGATGAATTACCAGAAAACATTGACGTAGTTTTTACATCGTCTGACACTGATCATGAGTCCGAGTTAATAAAAAGGTGGTCGATCAGGTGTTGGATACAGATGAGGAGTCGGAGTTAAAGTCTGAGTCAAAGTCCAAGTCTGGGTGTTCAAGTTCGTCCATCAAAAGTTCGAGTTCGTCGGTCAACAGTTCAAAGTCGTCGGTTAAACTGGTGTACAATAAAGAATTCCTGTTATCAAAATCTAATTTGAATGAGGAAACAATCAAAGTGGCATATACATTGATTGATTCAGACAAATTATATTCTGATGAGGAATTTCCAATAAGAAGTGTTCAAATTGAAAAGATTAAAAAGGTTTTCAAATTAACAGAAATTAATATTTCTGAAATAAAAGATTTAAATCTTTCTGAAAAACCTAAAAATTACACTTCAAGAGTTCAACAAAGATTGAACAAGAAAAAATGTTACAGTTCTGGTTCTGGTTTTCAAAAGAAGCCAAACCATAACAGTAATTTCAAAAAGAAAGGTTTAGGTTTTATTCCACCAGAAAATTATAAAAATGAAAAATATGTCCGAGATTTTAAATCAAAAATGACATTTGTTTCAGGGACAAACTCAGAAGAAGAAGCAAAAAGCCCATTCTGGAAGCATTCAAACAGAGAATTCCTTGCCAAAAAGCAAGAGAATGTGAAGAATGGAGGTAATCAAAGAAAGGAGACAAGAACCTGTTACAAATGCAATGAAGTTGGTCACATTGCATGGAATTGTTCTCAAGCTACAAAAACAAAACAGGAAGTCTCTGAAAAACTCAAAGAAAAAATTGTTGAGAAAAATGAACCACCAACTGAAAAATTTAAAATTTTTGGAAATTCAACATATGAAGTTGGTGAGTGTTCAAAGTCTCATTTTTATCAAAAGAGAGCTAAACATGACAACCAAATGTGGGTTGTTAAGAAGTTTTATGAAAAACTTGGCGATGAATCTGATTCCACAAAGTCAGATGAGCCACAAGTTGAGTTAAAAGATGAAAACTCAGTACCTCCAGTGGATGATGTTCATTTTCCACCATTGAGGGCTGAGAATTTTAAATCAAAAGTTGAAAAAGTTGAAATCTCACATCAATTTTATTCTGAAAAGAATGAATTTGATATTGAAAAAGCTTTTAATGGAAATGTGAAAAAGATTTTTGGAAAAATGGTTGAGGGTAAAGTCAAAGGGGTAAAAGACTTTTATGAAACAAAGAAGGCATCTTACTACCTAAGTGAAGTTGATGAGGAAACATCCAAGTTTGGTGAAGCTTGGATGTCTGTTTTTCACAAGTAAACATCCGGACTTGCCGGAGCTCCCAGGTTTGTAAGCGTGGAGCAGGAATTGGCATCTTTCTTGGTTAATAATCTTACAAGTGGTACAGTTGGTAAACATACAGGTGGTATTTTCTTAAACTGTTATATTTTTCAAGTGGTTGATGAATGAATTTACAGGTGGTTGAAGAAATTTTCAACTGCAAGTGGTAAATCAGGGTCATTAAGTTGAACTTGATTTGACCATACTTACAAGTGATTGTTTGGAAAACAATATGATGAACCCCAAATCTACATGTGGTTTATGAAAATCAACAAAATTTATTTTCCGGAACAACCATTTGATTAAAACAAACTTAAGTGTTTTGAAATCAATGGGAAAATAGTTTGTTGTAAGGGGGAGTTCTGATTGTTTATGCCAAGTGGATGGCGATTTGAAGCAATTCAAAACAGTTGTCACTTTATTTGTACAGTTTGTTTTCAAATTTCCTTTAAATGATTTTGAATTTTAGGGGGAGTAAGAAATTTCTGAAAATCCAAAAACATTTGAAAATTTGAAAAAGCCAAAAACATGATAAAATAAAAAAAAATGAGTTTTGTTGTATAAAAGAGGAAATGATAGTACATCAGTGGATTGTCACAGCATGCTAAAGAAATGGTTAGTAAAAATGTGATAAATGGTCTCACTGATGATGTGTCAGTAGGTTTTTGCACATTTAGTAGATTGTGACGAGATATAAACCTAAATTCAAACTTGCTTATCTCGTGGGTAACATCTCTAGGATATATGGGTAACCCCCGAAATCTCGTTTGAAAGATCCCTCTTTCTGAGATACTAGGTCTTTATGCTCAGTGATATCTGGGGTATTATCCCGGGACTTCTGATTTTGCGAAAGCAATGGCCTAGTCCCCGGAGAATACTTTACGCTTGCTTGAAATAAAAGCCTGCCCTCAGTACAAAAAATGATGAAACATTGAAAAATGCTAATCATGTGCTGTTGTAAAAAAGATCCTCTAAAGGGGACCCACCAAAAGTCGAAGCCATCATCTCTCTGCTGAACGGAAGTTCTGACCTGAGCTCTCACGGTTCTTCGCATTTAACCCCTTACAGATATCATTTGTGGTATACTCACCTGTAAGACTGAATATTGGGATCTGGATACGGGAGTATATTCTGAGGTGGGACACGCAAATAAGTTTAAGTTCTTAAGACACTAAATCCATATCTCGAAACAGTTGAACTTTGTGTGAAAATTTAAAGTGGATCAGTATACTGACAATCTAAGTGAATCGTTTAGAACTTAAAATGTTTAAAGCTTAACGGTGTTGGTGATTTGTCTCATATACTGATATGATCCTCTTACACAATCTCACAAAAATATTGTCTGTAAATATTTCTTTATTGCATTTCATTTACTTTCAAAAATTCCAAAAAGATTTTAAGTGTGTTTTAGCATAAATTTTGAAAAATTCAAAAAGATTTTCGACAACTGATGTTGGAGAGCTGATTTTCAAAATTCCAAGTGCTAAACATGATGAGCATGTGGTGAGGGGGAGTGTGTGTTTAAATGAGAAAATATTTTGAATAAACCTACATGTGATTCATCAGAAATTATCATTGATAAATCATTCTGGTTGATTTTGAAGGAAGTTTGAATAGATAAATTCGTAAATTGTTAAATTTGTGAAATTTACTTTTGGGTAGAGAATGTGCAGATCTCTGTGAAAGAGAGTCAGGTTTCGATACCTGAGGATGTTGTGATTTCAAAAAGCCAGGCTGCGATCCCAGCAAATCGAAAGGGGGAGTATGAAGACATCCGAGTAGATAAGATTGTTCGAGGAGGAGTCTGTTGATGCTAAAGAGAAGAAAGAGATAAAGATTTGAGGATACTTACAGTGTCGGATACTTCAAAGAGTTCGAGAGGACTGATAAAGACTGAAGATGTTAAAGACTGGACACTTAAGACTCGTCAACATTCGAGGGGGAGTCTGTTGGTGCATGCGTCTGTCGACTTCGTCTTGTATCGAGTCTTACATTGCAATTGTTAGATCAGGGCGCGTTGTACGAGAAATAGGGTAGGATTTATGTGTGATTGAGCTAATTTCGTTTGAACATGACAGATGACACTTTCAAACGAAATTAAGATGTTTAATTTCGTTTGAAGGACACCATGTCACCTTCAAACGAAATCAGGTCCCTTATAAATACCCTACATACGAAATCATTTGTAACAGTTCTCATTCCGGTACCGAAGTGTTGCCGACGCGTCATTTGATCTGTAAAGCTGTTTTTTTCAATAAATAAGACGATTAATTGTGAAACAAGCTGTTTTTCACGTCTGTTTCTTTGTTTCCGCCTCTGAAACAGACTAGAGCTCTTCTGAACGACTCGTTTGGGTCACAACACGATCCTACATATAAAGATTACTAAAAATTGGATCGTTAATGTATACAACCTCCTAAATAGTTTTACTCAAAAATCATATGATTATCATATTTAATGCTTTAATCAATTGTGAAAGACTATCCTGAAACTTAACCAAAAAAAATTCAAGCATTAACCACATTTCCATATTAGAAATCTGTGACATTCTTCATGTGAAACAATAAAATATTCTTAATTTGCCCTTAAAATTCTCTTAATATGCTATTTCACAAACATCAGAAGCAAAAACTTAGTATCATGGTCAAAGAATTTACTTAACCACATTGAAAAATCTACGTTGAGCTCCAAAAGGTCTTTGGACACTATCAAGAAGCCCATGATATTCGAATAATAATAATAAGTAATAAGAATCCCATGGCATTTTTTTCCAAAAAGACACCAGTTTTACTCAGCCCTAACCGAAAACCAAACTGAACACGATAAGTGCATAACAGAACCAAATAACCAAATTTGATTTCGTTTTAGTTTAATGGTTTTCTAACCATTAATCAACCAAAAACAAAGACCGGAAAGTTCAGGACTTACATCGAACACCATCAGAAACCCATGTGGTTGTGGTCTGGCAGCCGAAGTTCATCTCCGTCACCAACAATCGCTACCATCAACTGGAATCACCTGAGCCAGGCACCTTAAAATTCTAAAAATACAAATCCGGCTTTGCTAGATCAGTCCCGGATGCCACAAAACCACCAATAAAATATAAAATAATAAATAATGAATAAAATATAAAAATAAAACACAAAAAAATTTGCTAGAAAAATAGATTGATGGTTGTCATACCTAATAACCCAGACCATATATCAAACTCTTTAGTATTTTGAACGGATTCTTGGGAAGCTTTAACCATCTGATTGGTCACACCAAGATTCGAGCAAAGACGCATCTGATCCAGATCTGCAATCACAGAGAGAATGGAAGATGTGGAGGACCCTAGGGTTGAACAACAAAATGAAAAACAGACAGGTCTATACATATATCAACGATTAACATAAGATAACCTATATAGCTACTTTTAACTATAAGATCAGATGAAAATGGAGTGTATTAGGGTTTGGAAAGAAGCATATGAATGTACAAATTAACAGATATGATAAGTTGTGAAGAACATAAATGAAAATGGAACTCACCATTTCTTTGCAGAGAAAACCCTAGATCGTGAAATTTGAAGAGAAATCCTTAAATGAAAATGGAGCCCACCATTTGTTTTGAAAAAAGAAGCGTACACAAAAAGAGAAGGGAAAAGATAAGGAGTGCAGGAGAAGATTTAGGGTTTTGTTGAGAGATTATAAAGGGGATGGAAGGTTGGTACTTGTTGGGCGGAAAAGGGAACTGAGGATGCCCTAATTAAGTGACATGTGACCCAAATCACTTTCATTTATTATATATAATAGATCACTTCTTCTTTTATCGGTTTTGACTTGGGGTGCAAACGAGCTGAGCTACTCGCGAGCTACTCGAGCTCGTCTCGAAAAAAATCTCGTACGAGCCGAGTTTAAACGAGATCGAGCCCGAGCCTAAAAACAAGCTCGTTTAGTAAACAAGCCCGAGCCTGAGCTTCGCTTATCGAGCTCGAGCCGGCTCGCGAGCCTAATCGAGCTTTCTGTTTTTATATTTTTTATTAATATATTAAACATATATTTATATAATAATAATTACCATTTATATAAATATAAAAAAATAACTAAATTATATGTATAATCATAATTATAATTAATATAAATTAATTAATAAATACTAAACGAGTCGAGCCCGAGCTGAGCTCAAGCTTGAAAAATTACCTTCGAGCCGAACTCGAGCTTTAGAAATCAAGCTCGAATCGAGCCGAGCTCGAGCTCGAGCTTTCATATGTTAAACGAGCTCGAGCTCGAGCCTGGTCGAGCTCGGGCTCGACTCGGCTCGGCTCGTTTGCACCCCTAGTTTTGACTTTAAGTCTACTTGGGTTTAAATACACTGTGACTTTCAATCTACTATGGGTGTAAATGTAATATCACTTTTCTTCTTTTTTACTTTTAGGTTCCTTTATTTGATTTTAGTTTTTCTTCTATCCACTTATAATATGTTGAATCTACTTTTTCATTTGAATATGTTCCTAGTTTTTCTACATCAATTTGTTTCTTATTTAGACTAGTTATTTTCCTCCCGCGCGTTGCGGCGGGACCCAATGACTACAAAAGGTGTGTCAGCAACGACAAACAGATACCGAATATCAAAACATAAATAAAATGACATGGTAAGGATAGTCACTCCGTCATAAAAAACGATTTTAAATAACCTAATATATAATAATAGGACTCACACGTCCTACACGTTGGAAATTCGGTTGTTTTCAGTTCAGTTATTACGGTGCTAACACGTTAAAATATAGATGAGCTCGGTACCGGTAACGAAAGTGAAAGTACCGATCCAGAAAATCATCGAAATTAGGTACCGGCATCGAAAATGCTCGGTACAATACGGTATGGTATTTGAAGGTAAAAATCAATAAATACAGGTATGGTGCTAAACCGGTGTCGAACCGAAAGTAACGATTCTGAAAACGCCAAAAGGTGGGTACCAAATTGGTACCGAAAATGATTTGGTATAGTAAATTTGGTACCGATACGATACCAGTTCATTTACAGGATTTGATACGATTTGCTCATCGATATTCTAAATATCCAAGTTAATTTTACATGCTACAATTCATTCATTACAGTAAAAGAAAAAAAAGAAAGCAAAATAAGTTGTTGTGTATATAAAACCTCATTCAAACGAAATACAGTTTACTTACTGTGTGTATGAAAAGTAATCTAAACGGTGCAATTACTTGCATTGCTGCGTTGCTACAGGATTTGATGAGCTCGTTACCAACCGGTACCGAAAATACTGGTACCGAAATCCCCAAAAGTGGGTACCGGTACCGAATATACCTAGTATGGCACGGTTCGGTACAAGTCGGTATTGGTACGGCACCGGTATTTGAGGGTAAAAACCGGTGAATACCTGTGCGGAACCGGTACCAAAATACACCGGTTTGGTAAATTTGAGACCGGTACCTATACCCGATACCATTTGCTCATCTCTTAATCATGTTACTAATTTTAAATAATTCTAATCTAATTCTAATATTAATTTAATAATCTAATTCTAATAATTCTAATCTAATTCTAATATTAATTTAATCTAATTCTAATATTAATTTAATAATAAATCAACTGTTCATTCTGTTTCTTTTTTATCATATATAGATTGAAGTTCAAGATATAAACAGTCATACTTCACTGGTTAAAAAGAACTAACGGCCTAACTTACATTTACAACCTAGTCTAGTTTTTTTCAAGCTGCTTTCGCCTATAAACCATAAGGAAAACTGATCATCACAGGTTTACAATTCTAAAACCGAATGATCGATTTTTTTAATACAACCAACCGACTGAATTTAGAAAAAAAAAAAACCGCAAAACCAAACCTATGACTGGTTTTGATAATTTTACGGTTTTAAACTAAACGGTAAACATTTCTAGTCATGATCACCACATATAGTTTGATACTTATCTCTTTATTGTGTCTTAATCTGACATGTTTACACGTTGCACCCTGTTAGTTGTACCTTTGATTAGGGGAACATAGGAAATTGGAGACATTGAAACTTTTGTGTTCCTTAGGGGACAAGGTGTATATCAAGATGAGAGGCGATGGGTTGTGAGATCATAAATATGGTGTGTGACGATGTTGGCGGTGCTCGATTAGTAAAGGCCTCGATCGGTTAAAATAGAAACACCCAAACGTGAGAATGAACAAACTCGTTCGACTCTTTTTATTATATACTATAAGTCTACAACACACGAATTACAATAACCTTAATCATCTATCTATACTAATCAAACATCTTGGAAAACAAGAAGCCTAAACCACTCAAATAGGAAAATAAATAAATACTCAATATTTACCAAAAACTCTAAAAATGTGACACAATAAATAAATACTCCTAGATAAATAAAGCCAACTAAATAGACACTTATACACCCAACTCATTTGGTTATGTGAACAAAAGGATTAGTTCAACCCCATTCACCAACCGATAACATACCCACCTGCTTTGTTTTCTACCAAACAAAAAATCTAGCCACATGTTGTTTCATTTATACTGTGTTTATTGGTTCCCATGATTGATGAAGGCGCTAATCCGTTTTGATGTGGTAGTACCCCGAATTTGAGGATTTGAAATGATAACGCGGGCTTTAATATTGTGTATGGAATGAAATTCCAAGTTACTATAATGAAGGGTGTTGGTTAAAAGGGCACATTATAGGGATTGGAAAGAAATACAATAGTGGACCAAAGACCCAAACGGGGAACAAATTAGGAAAAACCCATGAGGGAAAAATGATCAAATTATGCATGAAACTCTAAAAAGGGAAAGGAATAAGGAGCCTCCTAATTTTTCATCTTCTTTCTGAACACACTAGAGAGAGAAAGTGCATGAACGAGCTACAAGTTTACAAGTTTCACAATTTGCATTGAGGACTCACCTTTCCAAGTCGGTTTTACCTTTTTGGGAAGTTGACGTAGCTCGTTCCATCGGGTTTTGAGGGATTCGAATTCGGGTTTTCATACTCACGGGTTTAAGGTAAGATTTACATACAAAGTTGTATGATTTTTATGTTTGATGCACGGAATGATGTTATGGATAGATTATAATGATTTTCAAGTGAAAAAGTCAGGAAAACTGATCATCACAGGTTCACAATTCTAGAACCGAATGATCGATTTTTTTAATACAACCAACCGACTGAATTTAGAAAAAAAAACAACCGCAAAACCAAACCCATGACTGGTTATGATAATTTTACGGTTTTAAACTAAATGGTAAACATTTCTAGTCATGATCACCACATATAGTTTGATACTTATCTCTTTATTGTGTCTTAATCTGACATGTTTACACGTTGCACCCTGTTAGTTGTACCTTTGATTTGGGAAACAGAGGAAATTGGAGACATTGAAACTTTTGTGTTCCTTAGGGGACAAGGTGTATATCAAGATGAGAGGCGATGGGTTGTGAGATCATAAATATGGTGTGTGACGGTGTTGGCGGTGCTCGATTAGTAAAGGCCTCAATCGGTTAAAATAGAAACACCCAAACGTGAGAATGAACAAACTCGATCGACTCTTTTTATTATATACTACAAGTCTACAACACACGAATTACAATAACCTTACTCATCTAATCAAACATCTTGGAAAACAAGAAGCCTAAACCACTCAAATAGAAAACTAAATAAAAACTCAATATTTACCAAAAACTCTAAAAATGTGACACAATAAATAAATACTCCTAGATAAATAAAGCCAACTAAATAGATACTTATACCCAACTCATTCGGTTATGTGAACAAAAGGATTAGTTCAACCCCATTCACCAACCGATAACATACCCACCTGCTTTGTTTTCTACCAAACAAAAAATCTAGCCACGTGTTGTTTCATTTATACTGTGTTTATTGGTTCTGTAACACCCCGAAAATATAAAAGTTTATATTTAAAATTATAAAGTATAAAGTAAACAAAAACAAACTAACTAGGAATAAATAACCTAGTTAGTCATAAGTGTAGTTGTTACAAAGGAACTTGGATAAAAACCCTTAGGGTAACTCAAGTAAAGATAAGGGACCAAAGTGGAACATGTGCTAATTAGTTTTAATAAAAAAAATTAACACACCAAAACACACACTTGGTGTGTTCTGGTCGCGCACAAACACAGAGCCAGGAGAGGCTCCCCAAGCTCAAACCCTAGTTATCAAGAATTGACTAAATTGAAGGCCAAATTTCGTTCCAAATCGCAATCCAAGCATAGAATAGTGATCTCCTCTGAAAGAGGATCATAAGGTATGTAATTTCCATGGAAAACCTTTATCTAAATTTCTGAGTGAATTCATGAAATTCAGAATTGATGTTGCATGTTAGTTGTTTGGAATGAAATAGTGTCTAGGGATGAACCCTAGTCAACTACTTGTTGAAATTTCGCCTATTTCTTGTGAAATTCATAGTCACCATTGAAGGTGATAAGTGGGTTTTGTAGAATTATGTTGAACACTAGGATTGTCTTTGTTAACTTAGTGTATTTGAGCTCTATGAAGCAAATCCAGATTTGTTGATATGAAAATTTGTCATGAACATATGAAATGATGTTTAAATCTTGGTTAAATAGTTAGTCAAGAACTTGATTTTTGAATTGTATGAAATCATGCTCATTAGGTGTTTGATATAATGCCTAAGAGAAGATAAATGTAGAGAATTTGGACTAAAAACGCATATTTGATTAGTGTGGTAAATTATGCGTTATATACTATAAGAGAGTTCTAAACACCTATGGTTGAACTCTATAGCCAAGGAAATCGGAACGTCAAGCGGACAAGCTAATGGCGATACGCGTTTGTAGGGAACGCTTGGAAGGTACGTAACCACGGTTTCGTTACGTTATGTTTATTATGTATTTTTACTAGTAGACTTGAATTTAGAATAGTGTATGAATTTGGATGTCTAGTCGAAGTGACGAAAAACACTAGATGATTAAATGGGTTAAATGTTGGTTAGAACAAGTTTGGTATGTCGTAAAATGGTGGTTCCCATTAAACAACCAAACGGGTCAAACAATGGTTGAATTTGTAAGTGTTGAAGTGACTAAAACGTCACTCATTACGATTGAGCTATAAAAACGTAATCCATGGAATGGATGTGAAACGCTAAGATTGACAAGCCCGGGGATGGGTAATTATGGTTAGATACCAATGTTGATGAATTATGCAAGTATGTAACTTGATTCGTTACATTGGGTGAATTTTGGTAATTAGCATATGTGTAGTCGAAATGTAGAATAAAAGTTGTGTTGATTTTAAGCGATAATGTTCGCTATATTGAATAATAGGTCAAGAATTGGTTAGGTTTCGTTGGTAGTCATCATAATGGAGGATTCCGTAGATGAGCCAAACGGGTCGAATAATCAAATAATGAGTGGCTATTGTAGATTTTGAACCCGAGTGACGGGTAGCGAAATACTAAACACGCAAACCAATGATGGGAGCGTGGGTGTTGAAAATAAAGAACCCATGATTGGGATCTTCTCGTTTAGAAGAGATATCCCGTTCATGGAAGTTTGGGTAAAATGATTTAAATGGGTCAAACAACAAAGTTACAGCACCTACCGTAAGTTACGGTCTCCACCGTAACTTACGGTAGAAAATAAAACTTTACGGCAGTTCTATACTGCCTTACGACAGACACAAGTGATCCAGCTTCTACCGTAACTTACGGTGGCTACCGTAAGTTACGGTAGAGCCTTGACATTTATGTTAAATTTTGCATATCCTTGTTAATCGAACCCGTTTTTGAGCGTAGTTTCGATTATGTATTATTTCTAAGAACTCTAATATTAGTTTTTGTTAAAAACATTTCAGTTTCTAGGTATTGCAAGTGTACGGATGGCGATCAAGCAAGTTTTTGAAGAACCGAACACAACTTTTGAAGCTTCCGCGATTTCATAACTTTGTTAAACAATGTTTCTATTTCTTTTAAATGTAAATAACTTGCAAATCAGGTCACGAATGTTTTAACTAGTCGTTGGTTGACTAGTTTTGATTACTCGGAACCTTGTTTTGGTAACTATGTTTTAATTTAGACACATTTTATATAAATCGTATGAATTTTTTTATTAAATTCAAGTAATAATTAGAAGGGTGTTACAAGTTGGTAATCAGAGCTTAAGGTTGTCAACAAAGTGTTCGGTTCAAGCTTGATCAATCGTCCGGTAAGAATTAATTTATTATTTTAGTAGATTTTATCTTATGTAAGAAATGAGATGTGAATTAATGTGCATGGGAAAAATGTGTTAACTCACTCAAACCCGGAAGGTGCACCAAAAGTGAACGGTTAAAGCAAGTAGTGAACTTGGCTAAACCAAAGCGAAAGATGCAAATGATACAAAATGAAATGTTTAACAATTAATATAAACATTCAGATTCAAGATGACTGATGAAGGCAACGATAATGATACGGTGCCGAAGGTCACCGAACAGATGAAAGAAATGTCCGGTGTAACCGAGAGCGAATTAGCATCTCAATTAACTGAAGAGATGGAAGCTAAAATTTCTGAGGAAGTCGGAAAGGCAATAGAAGCCAGTCTACCGCAGTTCGCCGAGAGACTACAAACCACAATTTTGCTAGCAGTAGAGGATATGATGACTGAATTAAAAGATAGTCTCTCACAAGAAAAAGATGACGGGAGTGAGTCGGATATGGACCCAAGACCCGTAAAGAAATTAAAGCCTGATACCCCGAAAGAGAAGACAAGGTCTTCGCACACGATAGCCGCGGAGGCTAAAGCTGAATCTGATGTTGTTCCAGGTATACTTATTACAAATTTAATTTCACTATAAATTTTATTCAATACTAGTGTGAACAATAGTTGCATAGGGGCATACCTGAGTAGTGAAACAGGCGAATTATGTGAAAGAAATGTATATGCATAAGAAAATAAACAATGGTAAGCATGTGAAACCAAGGCAAAAGTAATCACGGTCAATATAGTCGTGGGAAGGAGTGCGCGTACACTAGAACCCAGGAACTTAATAAAGTGAATAACTGACGTATTGGGAAGGAGTGTAATAACACCCGAACCCGGAAATTTGCAATAAAAATAGACGACAAGGACAAGGTTATAGACTTGGCCAAACCAAATAAAATATGCAGAAACTTTGTTATATAAATAAACGATGTAGATAAATTTCATACAATGATATGGAATAATAAGACGAAACTAATTGATTTTGTTATAGTTACAATAGGATTAAGGTTAAAGATGAGAAATTACGACTCGGACCAAACATATCCTCGAGAAAGAAACCAAATGGATGATACGTGTTATTCGCTACTATGAATAACAAAGTATCAATAAATGCAAATTTGGAAACTTGGGTATGGGTAATCATCCAAATAACACATTATTAATCAAACCTTTATGAGGAAGGATGATCACAGCGATGGATGTGATTATATAAAAGATTAGTAAAATAAACGTTATGAAAGTATTAGAATAAGGACGGGTAAACCCCAAAATCCGAATAACAATAGCAGTAGTTTTACCAAATAAGACTTGAGAAATGGGCCTTCGGGACATTAGCAAAAGAAATAGACCTAAGGGTCGCTAACAAAAGAAAGGCGGTGTTCGGATCAAATAAGTAAAATGCGTGATAATAAAGGTAAACGGAAGCCGGATAACGGGAGCGTATTACATTAAGGTAATGAGCCCAAGGGAAGGGATAAGAATCAAGGTAATTAAAATTATAAACTAACAAACAAGAATGTTAAGGCACAAGGATAAAGTTTGACTATTATAAGTAATAAAGTTCATCAGAACAAGTCAAACAAAATAAATGGAAGAATTAAGGAATTGGTGAAATAAAGGCGACGGGTTACGCTAATACCACCGAATAAATCAAAACGAAATCTTAATGCATGTCGGAATGATGACTCTAATAATGACTTCGGTAAAATAACCGATAGATGGGTAGGACTACGAATATATGCGTAAACCAAGAGACGGTGACGCATATTAAAAGTCAAAAGACTCGGACTAAGAGCTATGACTAAAAGACGATGAAATTTCGCAAAACAGAAATTTCGATAGTTATATTCAACTATTGCAATGCCGGACGGGCTGAATAAAGTATAATACCTAATATTTCAAGTAAGCGCAAAACGAATAATGGAAGTGCGAAATATTACTGAATCTGTGTGATAGGTCGTAAAAGAGTATGGAAAGGAAAATGCAAACCAATAAAATCGGAGTGTTAAAAACATTAAGATAAAGAACCCGGGTAACGGGTTGAAAGGAATAGGGGCGCAAATCAAATAACGGTATGAGTGAAATAAATCGACACGAAAGTGACATAAGAAGCCATAGAGTCGGAAGGATGATCCGAAAGAAAGCGGGCGTAGCCTTGGACTACGGTCGAATCAATAAAAAAAATTCGAAGATAAATGAATTTTAGGCTCGAAAGGGATGCCATGATACCATGAATGTATTTCTAAGTATATGAAAACTTCACAAGTAAAGATGATCTATGGGATCTTCATAACCTTTGGAATTATAAACAAAGTAAATGTTTAAAGGACAAAATAAATCTAGCGTCAACAATAGAAAGAAATGAACCAAAAGGGATGAAAGCCTAAAGAAATAACCTACGAGGCTAAACAAAAGAACCTTCGGGTCACTCGGGATATAGTAAGAGGACTGGATACGACTCCCCGCTTAATATAATAGCGGATAAGAATAAATTCTTGTCGTCAATTCCCGGATATGGGTAATTGACATAAGTTAAAAGAGATAAACGTTAAACAGAAATTCAGTTTTAGTAAGGAACAACGTTTAACAAAAATGAGTGTTATGAGACAAATTAGAAACAGTTAATAATAAAAGACATAGGTCTTAACACCGATGGGTGTAAGACGATACATTAGAAAGAAGATATTGATAACAAAAAGATTATCTAAACTTAAACACGACGTGATACGATCACGGTTAAGAAAAGTGATACAGAATATAGTCATGTTGTAGCATGAGTTATGGGATTGAAGATCGTAAACTTACCTAAGTTCGATTATGGCAAAGAGGGATAGACCCGAAATCTATGGGGCATGAAGTGATGGTGACTAATCAGTCTAGCCGATGGGTCCGTATGGAGTCAAATTAGTGTTGGGATTTATACAAAACCCTTGTCAATATAGAGTTAGTATAAAGTAAACATGTGGGCAAACTCATACTATTGAGTGATCAATTGACGATTGGGACAAATAGGCGATAAGATAAAAAAAAAAAAAAAACAAGACACAAGTTAAAGTCCATGAGGACCTACATGTGGAAAATGCATGCGTTGAGGCAAATGATAACTTTTGACTAAAAGAAATAAGGTCTGAAAAACAAAACTAAGTTAGTTCGGTCCAAACCAAAGAACTACTTAACGAAGGTTTCGGGGACGAAACCTTTTTAAGGGGGGTAGACTTGTAACACCCCGAAAATATAAAACTTTATATTTAAAATTATAAAGTATAAAGTAAACAAAAACAAACTAACTAGGAATAAATAACCTAGTTAGTCATAAGTGTAGTTGTTACAAAGGAACTCGGATAAAAACCCTTAGGGTAACTCAAGTAAAGATAAGGGACTAAAGTGGAACATGTGCTAATTAGTTTTAATAAAAAAAATAATTAACACACCAAAACACACACTTGGTGTGTTCTGGTCGCGCACAAACACAGAGCCAGGAGAGGCTCCCCAAGCTCAAACCCTAGTTATCATGAATTGACTAAATTGAAGGCCAAATTTCGTTCTAAATCGCAATCCAAGCATAGAATAGTGATCTCCTCTGAAAGAGGATCATAAGGTATGTAATTTCCATGGAAAACCTTCATCTAAATTTCTGAGTGAATTCATGAAATTCAGAATTGATGTTGCATGTTAGTTGTTTGGAATGAAATAGTGTCTAGGGATGAACCCTAGTCAACTACTTGTTGAAATTTCGCCTATTTCTTGTGAAATTCATAGTCACCATTGAAGGTGATAAGTGGGTTTTGTAGAATTATGTTGAACACTAGGATTGTCTTTGTTAACTTAGTGTATTTGAGCTCTATGAAGCAAATCCAGATTTATTGATATGAAAATTTGTCATGAACATGTGAAATGATGTTTAAATCTTGGTTAAATAGTTAGTCAAGAACTTGATTTTTGAATTGTATGAAATCATGCTCATTAGGTGTTTGATATAATGCCTAAGAGAAGATAAATGTAGAGAATTTGGACTAAAAACGCATATTTGATTAGTGTGGTAAATTATGCATTATATACTATAAGAGAGTTCTAAACACCTATGGTTGAACTCTATAGGCAAGGAAATCAGAACGTCAAGCGGACAAGCTAATGGCGATACGCGTTTGAAGGGAACTCTTGGAAGGTACGTAACCACGGTTTCGTTACGTTATGTTTATTATGTATTTTTACTAGTAGACTTGAATTTAGAATAGTGTATGAATTTGGATGTCTAGTCGAAGTGACGAAAAACACTAGATGAGTAAATGGGTTAAATGTTGGTTAGAACAAGTTTGGTATGTCGTAAAATGGTGGTTCCCATTAAACAACCAAACGGGTCAAACAATGGTTGAATTTGTAAGTGTTGAAGTGACTAAAACGTCACTCGTTATGATTGAGCTATAAAAACGTAATCCATGGAATGGATGTGAAACGCTAAGATTGACAAGCCCGGGGATGGGTAATTATGGTTAGATACCAATGTTGATGAATTATGCAAGTATGTAACTTGATTCGTTACATTGGGTGAATTTTGGTAATTAGCATATGTGTAGTCGAAATGTAGAATAAAAGTTGTGTTGATTTTAAGCGATAATGTTCGCTATATTGAATAATAGGTCAAGAATTGGTTAGGTTTCGTTGGTAGTCATCATAATGGAGGATTCCGTAGATGAGCCAAACGGGTCGAATAATCAAATAATGAGTGGCTATTGTAGATTTTGAACCCGAGTGACGGGTAGCGAAATACTAAACACGCAAACCGATGATGGGAGCGTGGGTGTTGAAAATAAAGAACCCATGATTGGGATCTTCTCGTTTAGAAGAGATATCCCGTTCATGGAACATTGGGTAAAATGATTTAAATGGGTCAAACAACAAAGTTACAGCACCTACCGTAAGTTACGGTCTCCACCATAACTTACGGTAGAAAATAAAACTTTACGGCAGTTCTATATTGCCTTACGGCAGACACAAATGATCCAGCTTCTACCGTAACATACGGTGGCTACCGTAAGTTACGGTAGAGCCTTGACATTTATGTTAAATTTTGCATATCCTTGTTAATCGAACCCGTTTTTGAGCGTAGTTTCGATTATGTATTATTTCTAAGAACTCTAATATTAGTTTTTGTTAAAAACATTTCAGTTTCTAGGTATTGCAAGTGTACAGATGGCGATCAAGCAAGTTTTTGAAGAACCGAACACAACTTTTGAAGCTTCCGCGATTTCATAACTTTGTTAAACAATGTTTCTATTTCTTTTGAATGTAAATAACTTGCAAATCAGGTCACGAATGTTTTAACTAGTCGTTGGTTGACTAGTTTTGATTACTCGGAACCTTGTTTTGGTAACTATGTTTTAATTTAGACACATTTTATATAAATCGTATGAATTTTTTTATTAAATTCAAGTAATAATTAGAAGGGTGTTACAGGTTCCCATGATTGATGAAGGCACTAATCCGTTTTGATGTGGTAGTACCCCGAATTTGAGGATTTGAAATGATAACGCGGGCTTTTATATTGTGTATGGAATGAAAATCCAAGTTACTATAATGAAGGGTGTTGGTTAAAAGGGCACATTATAGGGATTGGAAAGAAATACAATAGTGGACCAAAGACCCAAACGGGGAACAAATTAGGAAAAACCAATGAGAGAAAAATGATAAAATTATGCAGGAAACTCTAAAAAGGGAAAGGAATAAAGAGCCTTCTAATTTTTCATCTTCTTTCGGAACACACTAGAAAGAGCAACTAGAGAGAGAAAGTGCATGAACGAGCTACAAGTTTACAAGTTTCACAGTTTGCATTGAGGACTCACCTTTCCAAGTCGGTTTTACCTTTTTGGGAAGTTGACGTAGCTCGTTCCATCGGGTTTTGAGGGATTCGAATTCGGGTTTTCATACTCACGGGTTTAAGGTAAGATTTACGTACAAAGTTGTATGTTTTTTATGTTTGATGCACAGAATGATGTTACGGATAGATTATAATGATTTTCAAGTGAAAAAGTAAGGATCTTGACGTGAAACGAGAACATTTCTTAAAATTGTCGCGACTTTGCGCGACTAAGGTTTTACCAAGTATGTTGCACGACACTTCACGCTTCTTATTCATGAACGTGCAGTGTGCCACTTTGTGCTAGCATGATGGTGTGTAGAGTATACCTTGCGCACATAGCTTGGAGCGCAATGTTAGCCGCACGTGAAGGCTAGTGTAGTGTGATGTAGCTGGCGCAATGTGTTCCAAGTTGGGGCGTAATGCTGCCTAAGCGTAGAGCCACGTTGCACGTGACATTACCCACCTACCCAAAGCCCTACTTTGTGCTAGGCATTAAGGGCACAATGTTGGTGAATTATACCTGTATCATTGACTAGTTGACCAAGGTCCAAGAGTCATATCATATGTTTAAACTATAAAAGAAGTTGACTCTGGGGTGAGTTCTAGATGCCCACCTTTTAACATTTTGTGCTAATATGTATGCTACCATAAATGGTATCAGCTATTGAAGTACTTGATTGCTATTACGTGATTATTGATTGATTAATGCAACATTTTTGACCTTGAATGATTAATAGTGTAAGTTTAAATGATTGATGATTGGCGTTAAATGATTGACGATGGATGTTAAATGATTGACGATTGAATGATAGTGCTAGCCTTATTTATGGTCCGGTGAGCACTGCGACATAACAATCATGGATTTTTATACCAGTGTAAGCCTTTGTGATGTAGTATCGACAGTTGATGGTGAATATCGCTTCACAAGTTGATGTTTACTTATGATTGATGTTGATGTGCATGTTTAATGTTAAAATGTGTTATGCTGAAATGACTATCCGTTTTATAAAAATTGTTATCTCCTTGTTTTATTAAAACTAGAACTCACTCAACATAGCTAACATTTTATCATGCATGTTAGGTTAAACATGTTAATACTTGATAAGAAGTCTACGGCATAGATTGAAGGCTCCCCTACTTCTTGGATTCCATCCTATTGACCCTAGAAAACCATTATATTACTAGAATCTTTTGTTAAAACTTGACAATTTTTTTTATTTGACAATTGATGTACTTTCCACTGCAATGTGGTGACTATGAGCGGTTTAAGAACTATGTATTGATGCTATGATCCAACTGTAGGGCTCCATGGGTTTGGGGGCTTATAGATGCTACCCGTTTGTTTGTATGTCGACATCTTTCCCATTTATGAACAACATAAAAATCTAACATCAATTTGATTATACCCCAAAAAGTTCCTTAATCGATCTGTACTCGCTGCTATCGACCGCCAACACGACAAGCCACCACTATTATGTCTCTTTGGTTGCTAAAAGAATCCCCTTTAGCCCACACTGGTCTCGTTAATTGCAGCCAAGCATTTTGGTTTGTTACATGTCGATAAGAGAAAAAAACACCACTTATTCTTCTTTGCTAAAAAGCCATCGAAACCTGATTTTAATTAACCTTCTTCTATTGCTACTCGATCACCTAGAAACTTTTACGACGTTTGCAGGCTTGCAGCCTCGCAATTAAAAGGGGTTGCTCCCCTTCCCGAAAAACAACTCTCAAAACTGCGGGCACAAAGCTCTTATACCAATTAAAGGTTCGGATAGGTTAAATTAGAAACACCAAAACAAAAGAATGAACAAACTCACCTGACTTCTTTTATTATATACCAAAGCACACGAACTACAATAACTCTAACTATATTTTTATACTACAAAAACATTTTGAAAAATACAAAACTTAACCAATTAAATAGGAAATTAAATAAAAACTCAATTTTGACAAAAGACTCTAGAAATATGACCGAATAAATGAATAGACCCAACTAAAATTCCTTTGACTCAATTTGAACAAAAACACTAAGGTGCTGTTTGTTTTTTAAGAGGTATGTTAGTGCATTAAGTGTCTATCGCCTCCGTCAATCAAAATCGTAGTAGAAACCGAAGAATGCAAGACTTGATGATGTTACTAGTTAGTAAAGGCAAGGTGGCAATTTTGTAAATAATGAGATTTCTCATTATAACCTTGTGCCTATAAATAGGAGCTTTAGTTGTAAAGTTTAAGACTTTTGGCTCATTTGGAGATTTAGAAGCTTAGATTTTAGAGAGAGAAAGTCTAGAGAGAGAAAGTCTCTCCATGTGATTCTCGGCTATTGTACACGACATATTATTCAATAGAATCACGTCTCTACGTGATTCACGGCTTTGTACACGACATCATATCTATAGAATCACATCATTTGTACGTTCTTGTGTGTTCGGTCACGCACGTTCACAGATTCCGCACGTCGAACGTTCGTTACGCAATCGTACGGTGTCAAAACCGATCCTACAAGTGGTATCAGAGCAGGAGCTCGATTGCGCTGATCAAACACATAGATTCGTACCTGATTACATCGATTTCAGATCTAAATTTCATAGATTTCTTCATCTTTTTCATTCTTATCACGTTTTTTTCGGAAAAACGTAAAATTGAATGTGTTTTACCGGTCCGAATCTGCTGATTTTTTGATATGTTGTGCGAAAACACTTGATTTACAACCCTACAAAATTTCAGATTCAAACTCCTAGCCGTTTAGGAGAAATTCAAGTTTTTAGGTCCGATTTTGGTTGAAACAGCAAGGTTTCGCTTGAGATATCTGTTGGTTTCGCTTGAAAAATACTTTAAAATTGGGTTTCGCTTGAAAAAGGGGTGTTGTTTGAAGCGAAACACAGACTTTCGCTTGAAAGTATTTGGGGGTGTCTCGCTTGAAAGTATTTGGGGGTATCTCGCTTGAAAGTCAACAGTTTCACGTGATCATCTAGGTTTATAGTGTTTTGTCGTGTAATTGTCCATGTGACCTCATAGGTTATTGACCCAATCAAGTTAATACATCTGGGGTTTGTCAGCTCACAAAAGTGAACGGTCCAATTAAAATAGTTGAATTGTTGTTGACCACTGATGATATTAATTGTTCAATATTTTCAAAATGTGGCCCATGTGATCACACTGCTCAAGTAATAATCAGCCCAAGTTTCAATCATCAGACCACGTGATTCATATATCATTTGTCCAATTAGAATTGTGTTGGGTATTAAAAAGGTGTTGGAAATTAAAATTTGGACATGTTGACTAATTAAAGCGATTGTCTCGATACTACACATCACGTGAACAGATTAAAATTGTATTCATTAAATCGTTTGGACTGTTCCATGTGACTTTATTAAATGTGTCGGCCATTATAAAGTGTATGTGAACAATCAAAGTTGCATGTGAAGTCTATATCGGCCTTTAGAGTTTAAGATCAGTGGTTTGCATTGCTCCAACAAGTCATCTGATCAAGTTCATTCAGTGATCTTTACTTCAACAACATTTGAACGAATCCGAGAATCTTCGACAACGAGTCTTAGATTGATTTTACAAACACACTGTTACGTATTCAGTTTGTTTGAACTGATAGCTTGTTTGTTTTATTTGCAGGTGATTTCGAGGTAATTCAAGGACATAAAATCATGGGGAAAAATGACGAACCTATTCCTTGGAAAGATAACCGCACTGAAGAGCAGAAGTATCAATACAGAAAAATGTTGGCTGAAAACAAAATAATTAGAATATCTCGTATCTTTCTGGAAGCGAGGAGAGCAAATAGATGGGATCCGGACAGAGAGTGTTATCTTGACCCATATGGCAATATTGCAATTGATGACAAAACGCTTGATATCGAAGCCATAATCAAGGAGTACAAAGAAGAGGATGATTATTGGCAAAAGAAATGGTGGGGAGATGAAGAAGAGAAAAAGAAAAAGAAAGAGTTAATAGATGAAATAGAAAGAAACTCAGAAAATATAAGTTTGGATGTGTTTCTTGAAATAATCAAAATATTTGAAAATGGAACGACAAAGAATGAAGAAGAAGAAAAAGATGAAATTTCAAAAGGTGAAGCTGGTTGCTCAAAATGTGAAAAATCTGAAGCAGAAAATGTCAATCTCTTGAAAGATGTGAAGAATTTGACATTGGAAAACAAAGCTTTGAAAGGCGAGAAGAAAGCTGACAATGAACAGATTCTGGAGTTGCGTTTGGACTGTGAAAAACTGAAATCTGAAAATATCAAACTGTTGAGTGATGTAAACAGTTTGACATTGGGTAACAAGATTTTGATAGAAAAAGATTGTGAAAATGAAAAATTAAAATTTGAAAAAGATTTTCAAAGTCAAATGAAAGTTTTAGAAGAAGAAAAATCTGTTATTTTTAAAAATAATCTTGAAAAACAGATTGAGATAAATTCTCATCTTTAGAAAATCATTCGGCTTGAAAATGAAGCTGAAATTGCTCGAAATAAAATTACCGAGCTTGAGAATAAATTGAAAGGTTTTGTGAATTCTACATCACTTGTTTGTTCAAAACCGATCAATTCTGTTCCAATAAGTGACAATGTCACAAATTTTGACAAAGTCAAAATTGAAGATTGTGATGATAAATCTGATGATGAAAAAGAAAAAGAAGAAAAAAGAAAAACTTTTTTGAAATTAAATGAAATGTTTAAAAATACTGTTTTACATTCTACTGAGAAAGGTGAATGCTCAACACAAAAACCTGTAAAGAAGAATGTGGAACAGAAACTAAACGATAAAAAATCGAAAAATTTTCAAAAAGAAAATAAAAGCTCATCAGATCAATCATCCAATCACAATAAAAAATCACAAAAATCTGAAAATAAAAATTCACAAAAAGTTGGTAATATGTGGTGCAGGTTTGACCACAGTGCTCAAATGCCAAATCAAGGATACAAGAGGAGACATGAGTACCAAAAGGCAAATCAATGCTTTGATCTAAGTGTGTGGTATGAAGACAGTATGTGGTATGAAAGTAGTGAGAGGTATGATAACAGAGTGTGTTACACTTGTGGATTTCAAGGACACATTGCTGTTAACTGCCAAAGTCAGAGATTCGAAACAAGAAGGTGCTATGAATGCCACATCAGAGGTCATATTGCCAGAGATTGCCCAATGAGATCAAAGAGAAGATCGAGGGCTGAATCTCAAAAATTGGCAAAGAAATCAGTCAGTGTCAAGCCCAAAGAACAGAAAGTTCAAGAACCAAAAGTTCAAGAACAGAAAGTTCAAGAAAAGAAAGTTAAGCTTTCACAAGGGCAAAAAGACAGACTGAGGAAGAAAAGAAAGAAGGCAAGAGAATACTTGGAGAAAATTTTGTCCTCGGATACAACTGGTAATCCGAGAAAAAGTTCTGATAAATCGTTTTGCTCTCCCAAGACCGATAAGTCAAACAATACGAATTCATCAGATACAAATCTGAGGACAAACGGGAAAGAGAAAAGGAAGTTAAAGAAAGAAAAATTAACTAAGCAAAATGATAACCAATCAAAGAAAGTTAATTTTTCAGACAAAATCTTGATCAAGGTTTTCGAATATAAAAGAGACCGTGAAAGTTTATTCATTTCACAGGCTAATAAATTTGGAAAACCTAGATCTAGTAAGAATTGGGTACCAATGAAGGTTGGCGATGAATTTGACTTGTCAAAGTCAAAAGAGCCATCTTCTGGCAATGAATTTGTTTCTTCAAAAACAAAGGAGCAACATGTTGGCGATGAATCTGGCTCAACAAAGTCAGACAAGCCACAATCAGGCAATGATTCTGGTTCGTCAAAACCAGAAGAGCCATCTGTTGAGGTAAAAACTGTCAAACCCAAGGCTGGTCAGGCTTGGGTGAATCTGTTTAAATGAAAAACCTGACTTGCCGGAGTTCCCAGGTTGGTAAACGTGGAACATGAATCGGCACATTTCTTGAGAAATTTCACTCTGGTGATTTTTCGCCTTACATGTGGTAAATCAGGGACATTAAGTTGTACTTGATTTCCTACAAGTGTTTGTGTTGATAGAATCTTGAACTGTTAAATCTTTCAAAATGGTTAAAGGAGAACAAAGTGATGAGGTAATCCCCTAACCAACAAGTGATTTGTTAATTCAACAAAACTAATTTTCTGAAAGAAACATTTGATTAAAACAAACTTAAGTGTTTTGAAATCATAATGGGAAAATAGTTTGTTGTCAGGGGGAGTTCTGATTGTTTATGACAAGTGAATGGCGATTTGAGGCGATTCTCATCATGTTGTCATTTTATTTGTACAGTTTGTTTTCAAATTTTCCCAGAAAATCAAAATTGAAACATATTTTGATTTTAGGGGGAGAAAAATTTTTAAAAAAATTAGAAAATTTGAAAATGCCAAAAACATTGAAAAAGCAAAAATGAGTTTTGGTGTATAAAAGAGGAAATGATAGTACATCAGTAGACGATCACAGCATGCTAAAGAAATGGAAAGTTAAAAAGTGATAAACGGTCTCACTGATGATATGCCAGTAGGTTTTTGCACATTTAGTAGATTGTGACGAGATATAAACCTAAATTCAAACTTGCTTATATCGTGGGTAACATCTCTCGGATATATGGGTAACCCCCGAAATCTTGTTTGAAAGATTCCTTTTTCTGATATACTAGGTCTTTATACTCAGTGATATCTGGGGTATTATTCCGGGACTTCTGCTGAATGGAAGTTCTGACCTAGTCCTCGAATAATACTTTCCGCAAATGCTTGAAACATAGCATCACCCTCAGCATAAATGATAAGACAATAAAATTGATTAGCAATGCTGTTGTAAAAAAGATCCTCTAAAGGGGACACACCTAAAAGTTGAGTCATGATCTCTCTGCTGAACGGTAGTTCTGACCTGAGCTCTCATGATTCTTCATAATTTATTACCCCTTACAGATATCATTTGTGTTATAATTGCCTGTAAGACTGAATATTGGAATCTGGATACGGGAGTATATTCTGAGGTGGGGCACGTGATTAAGTTTAAGTGCTTAAGACATTAAATTCATATCTCGAAGCAGTTGAACTTTGTGTGGAAATTTAAGTGGACCAGTATACTGGACCAGTATACTGACAATCTATGTGAATCATTTAGAACTTAAAATGTCTAAAGCTTAATGGTGCTAGTGATTTGTCTCATGAACTGATATGATCCTTTTACACAAACTCACAAAAATATTATCTGTATATATTTGTTTACTGCATTTCATTCAAAAACAAAAATCCAAAAAGATTTTCGGAGTGTTTTAGCATAAAATTTTGAAAAATACAAAAAGATTTTCGACAACTGATGTTGAAGAGCTGATATTCAAAATTCGAGTGCTAAATATGATGAACTAGATTAGATTGGGAGAATATGTTGAAAACTTTGAATGTCATATACAAATGTTTTAAAAGAATGTGTGTTTAGTTAATCAAGGTCATTCATTTGAACTTGATGTAACTATACAGATTGATGAATGAATGATTTCTACCAGTAAGTTTCTTAAATCCGAGTGTTATAAATTTGTGAAACTTATGTTGAGGTAGAGGATTTGCAGGTTAACCAGGTTTCAAATCCTGAGCAGATGCAGAACAAAGCCAGGAATTGATCCTGAACTTATGAACCTATGAAAGCCAGACTACGATCCCGACAGCTGAGTCTAAGGGGGAGTCTGAATACGAGCTCAACGCAAGAGGAAGCGTGGATTAAAAAAGCCAGATAAATATTTTGGTGGAGCTTATATATGGAAATCCAGGTGTCGATCCCAAAAGCACGGAAGCTTGACGAAAGGGGGAGCCTGAAGAAAGAGACTACCGAG
Source organism: Helianthus tuberosus (assembly GCA_030545235.1). NCBI lineage: Eukaryota > Viridiplantae > Streptophyta > Magnoliopsida > Asterales > Asteraceae > Helianthus > Helianthus tuberosus. Next base: position 142,164,384 of record CM060402.1, on the reverse strand, counting down.
AGGGGGAGCAACGGAAGCTTGAAGACAGATCCACGGGGATTCTGTTCAAGAAAGAGAAAGACAAGATGCTACGAGATTGACTACGGCAATATCCAAGGGGGAGTCTGTTAGTGCATTAAGTGTCTATCGCCTCCGTCAATCAAAATCGTAGTAGAAACCGAAGAATGCAAGACTTGATGATGTTACTAGTTAGTAAAGGCAAGGTGGCAATTTTGTAAATAATGAGATTTCTCATTATAACCTTGTGCCTATAAATAGGAGCTTTAGTTGTAAAGTTTAAGACTTTTGGCTCATTTGGAGATTTAGAGATCTAATCCTAGAGAGAGAAAGTCTAGAGAGAGAAAATCTCTCTACGTGATTCACGGCTTTGTACACGACATCATATCAATAGAATCACATCATTTGTACGTTCTTGTGTGTTCGGTCACGCACGTTCACGGATTCCGCACGTCGAACGTTCGTTACGCAATCGTACGGTGTCAAAACCGATCCTACAAGGTAAAACATCTGCAGTCTGCGGACCACATCTGGAGACATCTGCAATTGAAGAGGTGGACCAAACCTCTGTAGTCTGCAGGAAGAAGACTGATTGTTTTTTTAGCTTAACAAAGCAAAGATCTGCTAAAAATTCCAAAAAAATTCTTACAGTTTAACATGATCAATTTCCGAACAATTCTCACAGTTTAACAAACTTTTGAACCTAAATTATAGGTCAAAAAAAATAGCCCTAATATCAACACCGTCAGACCAAAAGTTAAGAACATACGTTATCTAAGCCATTTCAACAGCAATTAAATGATGATTCTATAAAAGTTCATACAAATTAGGAACTTCAAAAACCTAATCAATAGTTTACATAATGTGACCACACAAACTGTATTTCAATTGCAGCAAATAAGTTAAGAGAAACTCACTGCGAAGAATTCGGTGATCGAAGACATACAACAGAGCAACCGTCGAGTGTTTAGAAGCTGAATTAGACATGGATGATCATCAACACGAAGATCGCTTTTGTACCAAATAACTGCGGCACCTGTGGTTTTTCCGCCATTAGAACTTGCAACGGTGTTCAGAGTGGAAAATCTGACGGTTGGCGGAGAAAAAGATCGGACGGGAGTGAGTGAGGAGTGGCGGCGACCTGTGATAGTTGGAGTGCGGGAGAAGATAAGCATCACCATGGAGATAGAGCTCGGCTTTCATCAGACGGAGGTAGAGGTCGACGGAGGTGGAGATCGATGGAGGTGTCGGCTGGATGCTAGGGTTTTTGAGATGTGTTTTGAAAGAGCAGAGAGGAAGAAGAGGTATAGAAGAGCCTTGAAGATTTGAGGTCAGGTCTGTGCGAGGAAGAGGTGTAGAAAAGGGTTTTTAATGAAATCACTTTCAAAAAACAAACACGCTGCAGACTCAAACGTCTGCGCGTGGTCTGCATGGGGCAGACATAAGAGGTTATGAAGTGCTTTTCAAAAAAAAAAAAAACAAACACCCCCTAAATTCAAGAGATATAGTGTAGTGGGGTGTATGGTGGCTTTTCGATGAATCTGATTGATTATAGAAGAAGAAACGAAGGTGTGGCGACCAAAAAGAAAAGGAAACTAAGGGGGTGGTGGTCCATTAGCAAAGACAAAGTCTTTAAACACATAGGTTTGGGAGAGGAGTCTTGGGTTCAAGTCTCTCATATGACAAAGATTAAAAAAAATGTCGTTAAAAAAGGAGAGTTTTTTCTTTGTAGTCTAAACATACTTTCGGTTAATAACTCAAACTATAATGGTTAAGCAAACAATAAAAGGACCATAAATGTAATTTGTTAAAACTAAGTTGAAATGAACATGAATTCACACTAAATACACGGACCATAGGTTTAATTTAATCTTGGGTATATTTGAAGTTCTCACTTAGTATTTAAATGTTGGCGAATCTAATGGAACACCGACCTGACATATAACCTATGTTGAGATTATGCTATGATGTAATTCATGTTTATATATTAACGTTGACAACTAATAAACTAAACAAATTTACACCCTGTATTATTAATTACCAATTAACTATTTCGAAATAAGGTGTCATCACATAACTACAACTTATTCCTACTAATTAATTTAACATTTTTCTTGAGGCAAGTTTGAGTATTGAATAAAAGTAAATGGTATATATATTGTTGATGAAACATATATTAGACCAAGGATAGTAGCTGGGTCGGTTAGGCAAAAGTGTTGAAGGGTTCAACTTTGTCTAACGCAGGTCGTGGGGCCCCTCCACGTTTGCAAGACGTGGAGAGAGGTTCACTAGTTTAATTTTGTTGTTTGCTCGGGATCCTCCACTGAAACGTGATCAGACTCGGATGTGGGAGCAATAAGAATGTGTGTGTTGAATGTGATAGAGAGTGACTTGCATAGAACAAGTACTCAAGAACAATGACTAGAGATTCGCCTGGAATCAGAGCTGATCGAGAATGTTTTTCACACTTAATGAAGTGTCACATTTATAGGAAAAGCCTTAGCTCAAAGAGGAAGCTGTTTGACTAGTGAACATGCTTACAGTTGGGGACTTACCCTTTTAGGGGTTAAAGCCTTTTGACCTGCGGATAAAAGACTGTGCTCTGTGATCTCGTGTTACTTTTGCGGCTGGGTAAGTTGGTGAAGCAATCAGAGATGTGACAATTTACTGTTCACGTGTTGCTTTATCTCAACTTCCGGAGTTTAAACCTTTGAACCTTTTAACCTTTTAAGCATTTATGTGTTTTGGTCATTTTATTTGGTCTTGGGCCCCGTCATCAGCCCCCCAAGTCAGAGGTTTTTGGGAAGTGAGCTCAAAGACTTCTGACTTTTGCACATTTGTTTTGTTTAAAGGCTTGAAGGCTTAAAGGCTTGAAGGCTTGAGGACAGTTGAGAATTTTTGAATTTTAAGAAAACTGACAACTGATTTGATTGATGTATGGCAGTTTATAGGTCGGCGCTTTTTGCAGGGGGCAGGTTGATAACTGTCATGTAATCATAACTTTTTTTATTTTTCATCAATTGTTTAAGAGAAACAACAATCTTTCATTTTCTCTCAAGTTTCCTCCATATTTCCCTTCCATTTTCCAGGTTAGTTCCGGTTTCTTTCGTTTGCTTTACTTGTTCTTTATTTTGATCATGGGTGCACGTAAGGATCTTTCCGTTAGTTTTTCACGCCTCACCCAAGAGGAAGTGGAGAACCTTTGTATTGATTGGGGCATTGGCCTTAACTTCAATCCGGTTGCACCAGCTTGTGATAAATCTGTTGATCAATGTCCCCCTGGTTCGATTGATCTGTATTGTCACGGCCCCCGACCCGGTTTCACCCGTTTCAGGAGCCGCGGGACAGAAAATCCCTTGGTATTTATTTAATTGAGTTTAACAGCGGAAGTTTATCATCAGGATCTTTTTAAAGCTAAAATTTTTCCTTTTTATTTTATTTCACAACTTGGGATAAAACCCCGGTAATTTACAATACTATGATTTCACGGAGAAATCTTTATTGTACAAAACATATTTCTATATTTTATAATGAGCCACTTTCTTAAGCTTCTAGTGCTCCATAGCACCTTTCCTGAATCACAACAGATCACCTGAAACATGTTTGAAAAAGGTTTTGTCAGCGGGAAATACTGAGTGAATCATTCTATTTAATAAAACAGACTTGTTTGTTATAATTTACAGTATTAAGGGTGATTACATTGTTTCTATATCAAACCAACTACCCACGGTATTTGTCACTCGACCAGATCTGTGACTATGGTCATATCCCCCATTGGCTGCCCCAATGGTGACGATTATCAAGTAATGTATACAAAACCCCACATACCGGCTGTAAATTGGTGATTACAAAGACTTAATCCCCGTAATTATAACTTTGAAAATAAACATGATTTTGAAAGTAATTTGATAAAAAGAGAATGACTCACATTGCAGATTTAACACGGATAAAGTCTAGTTGATGGATTAGCCTTGTTAACCTAATTTAAATAACAATGCACACAAAACTGGGTTAGTAATCAATACAGCATTTACGATAACTCACGAGATCAAACTCTCACAACGAATGACAAAGTGCGATACTTAAACATCCATCGAATTAACGACGAATGACAAAGCATAACCCTAATATGGGCAGCACTTAAACATCCATTGGATATATTGATCGATCGGACAATGAATCGTAATAGCGATCGAGTTATTACCCTGAATTGCGGCAGCACTTCGTGATGTGTGTGTGTTTTGGACTGTTTTCACTATAACTTCGTGTACTAAAGGAATTTAAACGTCAAATCAACGCAGAAGTTCCAGTCCCACAGCCTACTATTTATAGCTGGAAAATGGTCCCTGTCGCGTGTCGCGACAGGTCCCCTTGTGCCTGTCGCGTGGCGCGAGGGGTGCCAATCTACCCTAGGGTAGCCTTGTGTCCCAGTAGGCTTGCTGAGTTGGTTTCGTGTTATTTCAAATTTTTGACAACAAACTGTATAGATATTACCGATTAGGGTTTACCCCCCTGTGTTTTAGGGGCCCTGATCCTGATTCCAATTGTTCTGAAAATTTTAGGGATTATGCAGAATTACTTGGGTGTCTCAATTAGGGTTTCCTTTTGGATAATCTAATACAATAAATAGGAATTTTGATACGAGTTGTTACATTCTCCCTACCTTAATAAAAATCTCGTCCTCGAGATTTACTGGAATAAATGAGGATACTTTCGTTTCATTTCTGATTCCAGTTCTCAAGTGTATTCAGCTCCTCTCTTTGAATTCCACTTGACTTTAACTAGAACTAGTCGCTTGTGCTTGAGAAATTTTACCTTTCGATCTTCTATTTGAAGAGGTTTCTCAACAAATTTTAACTTTTCGTTTACCTCTATATCTTGAAGAGGTACTACCAAAGATTCATCTGATAGACATTTCTTGAGATTGGATACATGAAATACATCATGTACTCCAGCTAGTTCTTCGGGTAGTTGTAAACGATAAGCAACTGGTCCTATACGTTGGATCACTAAAAATGTTCCTACGTATCTGGGACTTAGCTTTCCTTTCTTACCGAATCTAACAACTCCTTTCCAAGGAGAAACTTTCAACAATACTCTGTCTCCAACTTGGAATTCTAACGGCTTGCATCTATTGTCTGCATAACTTTTCTGGCGATCTCGAGCCGTCTTTAGCCTTTCTTTGATTTGAGTAATCTTGTCGGTTGTCTCTTGCACTATTTCAGGACCTGACAATTGACTTTCTCCTATTTCTGCCCAACAAACTGGAGTTCTGCATTTTCTTCCATACAATGCTTCGAATGGGGCAGTTTCAATACTTGAATGATAACTATTGTTATAGGAGAATTCGATCAGAGGTAAGTGATCGTCCCAATTTCCACCAAAATCTATTACACATGCTCGGAGCATGTCTTCTAGAGTTTGGATCGTCCTTTCACTTTGCCCGTCTGTTTGAGGATGATATGCAGTGCTTAAGTTTAGTCGAGTTCCCATTGCTTTTTGGAAACTTTTCCAGAAATGAGAAGTGAAACGACTATCTCTATCTGATACAATGGAGAGTGGAACTCCATGTAGAGATACGACTTTATCTACATATGTCACACCCCAAATTTCCACGTGTTACCGGTGGGCCCGGTAGGGGAGTATTGTGACGTGGTTGGCAACATCATAGTCAAACAACACAATATATAAATGCACAGCGGAAGCAAAAGGATAAATATATTATAATCCGAAATAATGTACATCTAAGTATTATGACGGAAGTAAAAGATCCACAGGCGGATCGCAAATAAAATAACATGGTTCAACAGACTTTAGGCATCTAAGCTTGCGAGACTCTTTATTGATGCTAGGAGTAGCCAGCCAATTCCAATTAGTACCTGCACTTAGCCTTTTTGGGAAAATACGTCAGTTTACACTGGTAAATACAATCAACCGACACATTTTGAAAAGGTTTAATAAAATGATTGATTTGAATGCACATGGCACAAATAATATTTTATAACTTGGGATACTTATCTAATATATAAACTTGTACATGATTTACATGTTTCTTATGCGTTCAGTAGCCCGGATCGAGCCGGGTTAAAGATCAATAGACACACCACATTTAATTATGAGACACCGACGGCGTACGCCTACGCCGGGTGCTAAGGTCGTGGCCATTTCGTAAAATGATGCCAGGGATATCCGGGACAACGGTCATTAACCCCCAAAGGCTTTAAGTAAACAAAACAAATTAAACGGAGACATCTCAATAATTTAACCATAATAAGATTAAATATTCAACGCCCGACCAAGCGGTATTTTATACACCGTACCCCAAGCCCGTATAGGGAAATAAGTTAAAAGTATTTACCTGAGCTAAATATAAATTCAATCCCAGCCGTATCAAATCAGCAAGTACAGATAGCTTTTACTGGGCTCCTAAATCTGGAACGAAGGTTTTTAATAACCTATTAGAATCCTAACGGGTCTTTAATTAAGCCTTGACTTAGACCGATTAGTTTTCAAGAGGAAGATACGGTTCAAACGCATGATAAGGCGAAGACCGGAATAGAATGTGATTTAGACCCGACAAGGTTGAAGACTTGCTTAATATGGGTACATTACACACATTCTGGATTTTGAGATAAAACCGATAAGGTTTGACCCGTTTCGGCTAATTTATGTAAACTAGTTACATAAACCGAACCGAACGCGTAAAAAGCGTAACGGGTAACCGTAAGAGTCCTAAACAGGTTTCCTAAGTTAACATGCCTTAAATATGTTGTGATATCAGTAGGATACCTTCCGTTATGCCCAAAACGAGTTTAATCTCATATTAAGCCCCGTAGGGGTATTTTGGTCATTTTAAAGATTATAAAAGGAATTAATTTATCTTCTGTGATCCGGGTCTGATTAAATCAGTAAAATGATTTATTTTAATAGGTTATAACATTTGGTTATAAGTCTTATATGCCAAAATAGTTTTAAACCCTAACTATGCGTATAATACGCGTATAAAGCCGTTTTAAGCGACGTACGGGTTAAAATAGGATTCTGAGTTTCCTGATCAGTTAAACAGGTTCAAAACACTCCATTTAATATTTAAAATCAGTAGCAATTGGATTGGCATCAAAAGGATTTGTAAAACTCATTTTATGGCCGAAAAGGGCATTTCCGGTATTTACCGAATTAAGGCGCTAATCCTAGCTTATGATCAGTTTAAAAATAATTAAAAATCTTTAAAAATCCCAGAATATTATTTAACATCAGTGGGTAAAAGTTTTGGTGTCAAAAATTGGTTTTAGATAGGCTTTACGCTAATGACGCCGTTTAATTAATAAAAGTGTTTATAATTACATCATTAAGCGTAACTCCTAATCTAGACTTCCGATTGACGTGAAAATTTACAGACATGTTCAATAATCAGTAACTAAGATTATTGTACTTTCATATTTCTAAAAATCTCGTTTTATGGCTATAAGGGCATTACGGTCAATATTTAGGCGATTAACGGAAACGTCGGACAAATAAGGATTCAAGTGGTATAAACGCAGAGGGTTATACCAACATGTAACTAGGTCCTAATGGAACTTTAAGGCATGTCTAAACCTATCTAAACCGGGTCAGAATCGAGGTCAAAGCAGAAAGTCAAACTATGCGACTTTCGGCTCCGAATCGGTTCAAAACAGAAAGTTGTCGAACCAAACAAGTTTAGACAAGTTATTAAACTTATTTTCAGGTTATAAGAACATTAAAACAGGTTATACGCCTTCTGTATCATTATTTATGCGACTAATGGTTCCGTTGACTTTTTCGGAAGAAGTTTGACTCGACGAACGACATAGTTAGATCGGGAATTAAAGGGTGCCCTTTCAAGGGTTAATTGTCCACAATATTACCAACTTGTAACAACTTTCGTTTCGACAAAACTTTGGACCGTTTATGATTTATCGACAAGTCAAACCGTAATTACGACGGTTTGACTTCTAGGCTATAAACTAAGCATAACCCAATCGAGAAGTGTCAAGGGTACTTACATATGTCTAATGAATGGTTTGGAAAGCTTGTATCAGTTCTTGAGCTCCTCTAAAAGTCCAGAAGTTGAAATGTGCATGTATGTTGCAATATGAGACTTTATAAGAACTTTGATCTTTCACAAATTGATGCCAAATGAGTCTAGCAATGATCCAAGATCAGTACATGTGCCCTTTATAGGCTATAAACCACCTTAGGAAGCCCATAGAATCGAAAAACTAGGATTTAAGTCGGTTACAACATGCAAACAGGCACCTGCCTGTTTTTTCTGCATCTGCAGGTCGGACGCGGCCCGCTTCAGATGTTGGCAATTCTCACGCGGGCCGCCTGGAGCCTGGCTTCAGGTGACAAACTTTTCAGTTATTGCATTTTCAGTCCCCGGTCCTCCTAAACGTCGCTTTCACTTTGTTTCTTGCATTATAAGCCCTCTAACTTGATTTATAAGGGCTTCAAGACTTATACCATCTTTGAGAAGTCGTCGGGTAACTTTGTGATCACCCGAAAAGCCCTAAATTTCAATGTTAACGATTCTAACCCTCACACACGAATTTTATCACAACTTTCTCATACGGTATCGAAACTTGGTGAAATTTTTATGGTACATTCTAGTGAGCATAATTAATCGTTACAAGGCTTCGGGTTTGCTAACAGGTCACTCAGAGGTATAACTTAACATGTTGACACATTTAACCCCTGTAGTTTGTAATCTCTCACTTTCTTTCACAATTCGCTTCGTATGACCCATGACCCATTCGTTTAAGGTTATAAACATCAAGTAAGGTTATTGTAAAGGGTAATTATTCATTGTTTACACTTTGAACCCTTATATTTACACAGTTTCATTGTTTGTCAACTTTAGTCCTTCAAGAACATTCTTTCACACGTTCAAAGGTTATGACACGTGTCAAGACATTATAGGACGTAAATTTTCGAGGTGTTACATCCTCACCCCCTTAAAAGAAATCTCGACCTCGAGATTTGTTAAAATGTTGGAAGTACTTTTTGTCGCATAAGGGACTTAACTTTCATAGCATATCTGGAGTCTTTCCTAGCTCCCAAAGTGGCTCTTATATTAGGCGTATGTATCCTTTTAGAGCTTCTTGACCTGTCGATCCTCAATCGATACAGGATGCTCATCACATCATAATTCTGCATATCATTATGTGATAGTGCTACTTGACTTATTGGCGGAACACATCCTTCAGTCACTAGTGTGTAATGTATTGCGAGCTCCGTCAAACTCCTTAAGTAGGTTTTAGCTTATAAACTACTAGATCTTGGTACATCCGATTTCCTTCGGATGATTCTATATATTCAGAGCTTAACTAGCCTGATAATTTAACAAATTCGGCACATTTTTCCTGGGTGATATCTTTTGTTTGAACTTTATTCTTTAACAAGAATTTAGGAAGTTTGCTATTTTCATAACTCCTTGATTTCTTGCCGTATACTGGCAACCTACAATCGATTATGGATTTGCATGATCTTATTTGTTGTCTCCCAGGCAACTTTCAGATCTTGATAATTGGACTTACCAATTCTCTATCTAACAATCGATGTTTAACATTCTATCTATCCAAGGTCTCCAAAGGAGTAGTCTTAATACTTACTTAACAATTTTTATAGAAAAGCTTATCTTAATGTGAGATGGTTATTCCAATCACTATTCAATACCAATCTTAAGGAACAGCTAATCCTTATAGTTAGTCGAACAAATCGACGATCCGGGGCAGCTGATGGCAAATTCTTAATCGTTGCCTAATTAGGGTTGCGGTAAATAATGCATAAGCAAAATGAACCGTATTTCATCATTAACTATACCGAATTCTCAGGATATTTGAGTTAGGCTATATGAACCCTCTATTTTTTAAAACATAGTTATTCAGGGTTTCGATTCTCCAATTGATGGTACTAGCCGTCTTGGAGATTTCTTAGTAATACAGCCTTAATGGGATATAACTCTTAATTCTACCTGCTTCTCAGGGTAAACAGGGAGATATTAGGAGAAGATAATCAAGGTATAAGGAGGTTACAGAGATTTTATGAATCTCAAGCTCCAATTCATCCATCTTTGCTTGTGTCAATTAAGTGACACTTTTACGTTACGAGTCCACGAATTTCTTGATCTGGAACATTTACTTGGATAATTCCATCCTGGATATCTCCTCTGAATACCATTAGTTGACTTTAGTACCATATGACCTCTCGGAATACCTTTGTGGTCCCATGCATTAAACCTCCATACTGATCAGGCATGGAAGCAATCTATGGAACTTATTAAGATACACCAATCTTCATATGGCGCTTTTATCATACCATCTGGTATTCGGAATCGGTAGAGATTAAAGAGATATCAACTATATGTGCTTTCGCACTTCCTTTTTGAGAGAGGATACTTCTCAAATTTTATGCCTAAAGGTTTCTGACAAGAACAGAAGAAATGGTTCATATGATTTGCCTGAAGGTTCTACCTTACCCTTAACATCTGGTGTTCTTACAGGGAAAAATTTCTAAAAGTTTGCTAAGTTTATGGTCTGGTGAGAGACTTAACAGCACCCGAAACCACATGTAATTTATAGCAATAAATCACAAATAAGGATTTATCTGGTGAAATTCCTAATGTGAACTGTCTCTAATTATTCAACAGGAGGGTTAAACGCCTCCATTATTAATCCTTCTAAACTTAGCTGTAAAATCTTAGATAACTTTAGGCAGTCTCAGCTTTGACTGATTACTTCTTAATCATTATAACGTGAGTAGCTGAGGTAGATCCATAATGGATTTTTAATGAGTAGGTTTTAAAACGTTAGTGTGCCCTCTTATTGCCAATGCTAACCACTAATAATTATGTGCTTTATTAGGGTATTATCTCAGCCAATGAATTAAACTTTTGCGACATACTGTCGACAGTCTATAACTTTTATGGCGAGAGTCAGGAATTCTTATTCCGTCTTTTCCCTTTTCGCGAAACGAATACTAGGTTTTTTCTAATAAGGTCCTTAAAACTTGGACCATTCCACCATTTATAAGAGGATCCTTCTTGAGGATTTCATTAAGGTCCTTACTAATTAAGAGTATTGTTATTGTATGGCTGTGATGTATGCTTTACCAGGTCCTTTCCAGCATAACCGCTGATATACCTAATGGTTTCTACTTCATCCATCAATTTTCTTGAAATCGATGGCCCCCTTTTTATTATTGAAATCTCTTTCTGAGTTTTTCCATACTCGAAGTTTTGGTATTAATTACCGAATTCAACAAGTGCTTAGTCAACATAAGAAGGATAAGTAGGTGACTTGTAGTAAGAAGTAAGGAAGTTATTGTACATGTGCTTATATTTAATTAGATTGGAAATTTCACAAACTAGGCACCTACCTCGGTTGGCTAGGCGCGCGAAAGGGTGCGGCCTAGACCCAGGTTCGATTCCGGGGACGGCCAATTCCACCATTTTTTATGTTTAATATTAATTAATCGTACTGATACATGTAATGATGAGGGTTGTCTCATAAGGAGTCTTGATAATTAATTGTTTCTTATCACCCATAATATGGGCTTGGTCACTAGACGACCAATCCTTCCTATTACTATATCGAGTCCTCCTATTAATAAAACAAGGACAGCGGAGAAGGGTAATTCCTAATGGATATAAAATATCCATTTAATATTGCTGAGGCAGTCTCTGAGGTACTATCGGTTAATTTTACTTCATTCTTAACGCTTAGAGTTTTAACAAGCAGATTTAATGATTTACAAAATCTATTGTCTACGAGAGACTTATCTGCACCTGAATCAATTAGTACTCTAGCATGAGCGTTATTGATAAAGAAAGTACCTGTTGTGACGTTGTCATCCTGAATAGCCTCTTAAACTTCCATTTGAGAGCTTCCAGCTTTAGTCTTTTTAACGTCCTCAGGCTTTTTAGCGTATTTAGGGCAGTTGGTCTTAATGTGCCCCTTTTCTTGACAGTTGAAGCATGTTGCATCTTTTATTTTCTTGCACTCTATCGTCTTGTGTTCTTTAGACTTGCAAATTCCACAGGGTAGAGGCTGTACTTCATATCTGCATTTCCCGAGGTGATATTTCCTACAGGTTTTGCATTTGGGCTTTTTACCAGTCTGTGGTTTGTCCTTCAAATCCTCCCCAGACTTCTTGGTTTTATTAGGGCAATTAGTTTTGATGTGCCCTATTTCATTGCAACCATAACAGGTTGCGTCCTCCATCTTCTTGCAGTCCAAGGTCTTATGCCCCTTGGACTTGCATATTCCACATGCAACAGTTCTCGCCTGTGTATGCAAGTTCGATTCATACCTGCACTTCCCGAAGTGCTGTTTCTTGCAGATTTTGCATCTGGGTTTTTCACCCGACTGTTGGTTGTTTTTCAATTCCTTGCATCCATGGGTCTTGTGATCCATCTCTTTACAGATACCACATCCCCTGATCTGTTCATATATGCATTTACTGAAGTGCCTCTTCTTCCCGCAATTCTTACATTCGGGTTTAGCCTCCTTTGGCTTGGACTGGTTATAGTTTGAACCGGTCTTACCCTTTTTACAACCTTGAATTGGGATATTATTGCCCTTTCGTTTGTGATCCTTCAGTACACGATCCACAACGTTATTTATGGCTGTATTTAACATAGCCTGTAGCTCGGTGCTGGTTAAGTTTAGTCTTACATCATCATTCTGATCAACTGGACGATTGTGAGCTTCATAGGAATCAGCCATGGTGAAGCTTTGAAGGCTACATACCAAGTAGTAATAATTGGTTTAATTATATGGTGAATTGTCGAATTTTATGACTAATTAGCCATGGTGTAAATAGACCATATAGGCCAATAGATAGTATTTAAGTTAATTGATTATGTTCTGTCTAGGTTTTTAAGTAAACCATCCTTGGCGTGTAAACAGAATATAATCCTTCATATTTACTAGACAGGGAACATAAATCACTACTGTCAATGTCATACCGACATTTTATATAGCACAAGAGCTTGTTCCCAAGGACTCTTGATGGCACTAGGCCTTGTCACTAGGGAAAAATCTAAAACATAATCGATGATTCCTTTAGATCGGAAAATTCCATAGTTCATTGTCTTGACAAGAATTTATGAAATAAAAACTATCTTTTCATGTATACACTTTTTCCCGTAGGTGTACATCCCAATTGGATGTTTTGATGCGTACATCATGCTCGACGTTTACCAGCCATGATTCCTATTGATCATTTAGGCTAAATAAGGGATTTGGAAAATTCCTAATATGAGGGTGACAAGTGTGATTTTATCGCATCACTGTTGTCAGGAGTGTTAACACATTTCCAGATGTTAACAAGAATCTGAATCTCTTTTTAAACAGGTTTTACCATTTTAGCTAGGTCTTCAATGACATTCAAGCTAGGTCAAACCTTTTTAAAATTCTCTTTTAATATTTACACTGGCAGGAAAGGAATGATATTTATTTTATTCAGGATTTCTATCATAAATCCTGATTTACAAGTTAATAATAGCACAAATGGCCTAGTCGCGTAGACAAGTTTAATTTATAAGCCATGATTTCAGAGAATCGAGGCATTAAGGTTTTAATAATAGTACGAATGGCCTAGTCACAAGGACATTTATAAATTATAAGCTAGGATTTCAGAGAATCAAAGCCTTGAGGTTTGAACCTAGTTCATTACCTTTTTCTGACAGGGAGTCATAGCTACCACTGTATTTTGGCTCATGTAGAAATGAGCAAGGCCCGTAGGCTCTATATTACCACGTATAGTTAAAATATGATCATCTTAATTGAAGATGTAAACCCAGGATTCAGAGATCATTATACTGGGTTAGGAATCTTTTGAAGAATCCTTAATAACGTGTGTGATTTCCAACGAATCACATCTGTCGGGAGTGTTAACATGTTTTACGATGTTAACAGGGATTTGAATCTTTTAAACAGGTCTTACCATCTTAGCCCGGTTTTATAATTGACCCGCAGGCTAGGTTTCACTCTTAAGATTCTTAATTTATAATTAACGCAGAACAATTTTTAAATTGAGGTGTTAATAAGGATCTGAACCTAAATGAGAAACTGTCATCCTGCCATTTTATTATAATGGTAGATCTTATAATATAGGAATGATATTTTAAACATAATCGTTCCTTTAAAACTTAAACAAGTATAGGGTTGCCCTATACGGGACTTCGAAGGAATAATGTTGTCCTCGAAGGGACTAAAAGATAAATATCGCTATAAGGACTTTTAAGGAAACGATCTTCAGCAAAAAGGAGTTTCTTCTTCATCTTATTTCTGTATGCTTTCTCCTTGGTTGCACGTTTCATCCTAGCCGCTGTACGAAGGTCAGTAATTTAAGGCTCCGGGTGTGGAGAATTCCTATTACGGCTTCTTCGCTTGGCGACGTATCCGATATATAAAAATTTGAAAACAAAATTTCCAGATGAGGATTGAGAGTATTCCTATGTTAAGTCTAGACTCAGAAGGTCAAGGAATGTGCTAATGTATCATTGAGATTACACACAAAAAGATAGTGTTTAATTCACTCAATGTTGGCTCTGATACCAACCTGTGACACCCCAAATTTCCACGTGTTACCGGTGGGCCTGGTAGGGGAGTATTGTGACGTGGTTGGCAACATCATAGTCAAACAACACAATATATAAATGCACAGCGGAAGCAAAAGGATAAATATATTATAATCCGAAATAATGTACATCTAAGTATTATGACGGAAGTAAAAGATCCACAGGCGGATCGCAAATAAAATAACATGGTTCAACAGACTTTAGGCATCTAAGCTTGCGAGACTCTTTATTGATGCTAGGAGTAGCCAGCCAATTCCAATTAGTACCTGCACTTAGCCTTTTTGGGAAAATACGTCAGTTTACACTGGTAAATACAATCAACCGACTTATTTTGAAAAGGTTTAATAAAATGATTGATTTGAATGCACATGGCACAAATAATATTTTATAACTTGGGATACTTATCTAATATATAAAGTTGTACAGGATTTACATGTTTCTTATGCGTTCAGTAGCCCGAATCGAGCCGGGTTAAAGATCAATAGACACACCACATTTAATTATGAGACACCGACGGCGTACGCCTACGCCGGGTGCTAAGGTCGTGGCCATTTCGTAAAATGATGCCAGGGATATCCGGGACAACGGTCATTAACCCCCAAAGGCTTTAAGTAAACAAAACAAATTAAACGGAGACATCTCAATAATTTAACCATAATAAGATTAAATATTCAACGCCCGACCAAGCGGTATTTTATACACCGTACCCCAAGCCCGTATAGGGAAATAAGTTAAAAGTATTTACCTGAGCTAAATATAAATTCAATCCCAGCCGTATCAAATCAGCAAGTACAGATAGCTTTTACTGGGCTCCTAAATCTGGAACGAAGGTTTTTAATAACCTATTAGAATCCTAACGGGTCTTTAATTAAGCCTTGACTTAGACCGATTAGTTTTCAAGAGGAAGATACGGTTCAAACGCATGATAAGGCGAAGACCGGAATAGAATGTGATTTAGACCCGACAAGGTTGAAGACTTGCTTAATATGGGTATATTACACACATTCTGGATTTTGAGATAAAACCGATAAGGTTTGACCCGTTTCGGCTAATTTATGTAACCTAGTTACATAAACCGAACCGAACGCGTAAAAAGCGTAACGGGTAACCGTAAGAGTCCTAAACAGGTTTCCTAAGTTAACATGCCTTAAATATGTTGTGATATCAGTAGGATACCTTCCGTTATGCCCAAAACGAGTTTAATCTCATATTAAGCCCCGTAGGGGTATTTTGGTCATTTTAAAGATTATAAAAGGAATTAATTTATCTTCTGTGATCCGGGTCTGATTAAATCAGTAAAATGATTTATTTTAACAGGTTATAACATTTGGTTATAAGTCTTATATGCCAAAATAGTTTTAAACCCTAACTATGCGTATAATACGCGTATAAAGCTGTTTTAAGCGACGTACGGGTTAAAATAGGATTCTGAGTTTCCTGATCAGTTAAACAGGTTCAAAACACTCCATTTAATATTTAAAATCAGTAGCAATTGGATTGGCATCAAAAGGATTTGTAAAACTCATTTTATGGCCGAAAAGGGCATTTCCGGTATTTACCGAATTAAGGCGCTAATCCTAGCTTATGATCAGTTTAAAAATAATTAAAAATCTTTAAAAATCCCAGAATATTATTTAACATCAGTGGGTAAAAGTTTTGGTGTCAAAAATTGGTTTTAGATAGGCTTTACGCTAATGACGCCGTTTAATTAATAAAAGTGTTTATAATTACATCATTAAGCGTAACTCCTAATCTAGACTTCCGATTGACGTGAAAATTTACAGACATGTTCAATAATCAGTAACTAAGATTATTGTACTTTCATATTTCTAAAAATCTCGTTTTATGGCTATAAGGGCATTACGGTCAATATTTAGGCGATTAACGGAAACGTCGGACAAATAAGGATTCAAGTGGTATAAACGCAGAGGGTTATACCAACATGTAACTAGGTCCTAATGGAACTTTAAGGCATGTCTAAACCTATCTAAACCGGGTCAGAATCGAGGTCAAAGCAGAAAGTCAAACTATGCGACTTTCGGCTCCGAATCGGTTCAAAATAGAAAGTTGTCAAACCAAACAAGTTTAGACAAGTTATTAAACTTATTTTCAGGTTATAAGAACATTAAAACAGGTTATACGCCTTCTGTATCATTATTTATGCGATTAATGGTTCCGTTGACTTTTTCGGAAGAAGTTTGACTCGACGAACGACATAGTTAGATCGGGAATTAAAGGGTGCCCTTTCAAGGGTTAATTGTCCACAATATTACCAACTTGTAACAACTTTCGTTTCGACAAAACTCTGGACCGTTTATGATTTATCGACAAGTCAAACCGTAATTACGACGGTTTGACTTCTAGGCTATAAACTAAGCATAACCCAATCGAGAAGGGTCAAGGGTACTTACATACGTCTAATGAATGGTTTGGAAAGCTTGTATCAGTTCTTGAGCTCCTCTAAAAGTCCAGAAGTTGAAATGTGCATGTATGTTGCAATATGAGACTTTATAAGAACTTTGATCTTTCACAAATTGATGCCAAATGAGTCTAGCAATGATCCAAGATCAGTACATGTGCCCTTTATAGGCTATAAACCACCTTAGGAAGCCCATAGAATCGAAAAACTAGGATTTAAGTCGGTTACAACATGCAAACAGGCACCTGCCTGTTTTTTCTGCATCTGCAGGTCGGACGCGGCCCGCTTTAGATGTTGGCAATTCTCACGCGGGCCGCCTGGAGCCTGGCTTCAGGTGACAAACTTTTCAGTTATTGCATTTTCAGTCCCCGGTCCTCCTAAACGTCGCTTTCACTTTGTTTCTTGCATTATAAGCCCTCTAACTTGATTTATAAGGGCTTCAAGACTTATACCATCTTTGTGAAGTCCTCGGGTAACTTTGTGATCACCCGAAAAGCCCTAAATTTCAATGTTAACGATTCTAACCCTCACACACGAATTTTATCACAACTTTCTCATACGGTATCAAAACTTGGTGAAATTTTTATGGTACATTCTAGTGAGCATAATTAATCGTTACAAGGCTTCGGGTTTGCTAACAGGTCACTCAGAGGTATAACTTAACATGTTGACACATTTAACCCCTGTAGTTTGTAATCTTTCACTTTCTTTCACAATTCGCTTCGTATGACCCATGACCCATTCGTTTAAGGTTATAAACATCAAGTAAGGTTATTGTAAAGGGTAATTATTCATTGTTTACACTTTGAACCCTTATATTTACACAGTTTCATTGTTTGTCAACTTTAGTCCTTCAAGAACATTCTTTCACACGTTCAAAGGTTATGACACGTGTCAAGACATTATAGGACGTAAATTTTCGAGGTGTTACAACATACAACTTTGCCAGTCTTTCCATGCTAAAGGTTTCTTTCATAGGTAGAAAGTGAGCAGATTTGGTTAATCGATCCACAATTACCCAAATCGCATCATTACCTTTTCTGGTTTTGGGTAACTTAGTAACAAAATCCATTGTTATAAGTTCCCATTTCCATACTGGTATTTCTAACTGTTGTAGTAGACCTAAAGGTTTCTGATGTTCTGCCTTAACTTGTGAACAAGTAAGACACTTTGAAACATATTTAGCTATATCCTTCTTCATGCCTATCCACCAGAAATTATTTCTTAAATCTTGGTACATCTTATTGTTTCCAGGGTGTATGGTATATCTAGATTTATGAGCTTCTTCTAAAATCTTATTTCTTAATTCTCCCTGCTTTGGTACCCAAATCCTTCTTTTGTGGAATCTCCAAATTCCATCAGCTCCTTGTTCCAACTCTTTTATTCTTCCTTTCATTCCTTCAGCATCTTCTTTGATTGCTGTTTCCTGAACATTCTTTATTTGTTCCATTAAATCTAACTGCAGATTTAATCTGAGAGCACGAACCCGTCTTTGTTTCTCATGGTACTTACGACTTAAGGCATCTGCAACTACATTTGCCTTTCCTTCGTGATACTGAATATCACAGTCGTAGTCACTTAGGATTTCCATCCATCTTCTTTGTCTCATGTTTAACTCTTTTTGTCCAAAAATATATTTTAAACTTTTGTGGTCTGTATAGACAGTAAATTTACTTCCGTAAAGATAATGTCTCCAAATCTTAAGGGCAAAAATTACAGCTCCTAATTCTAAATCATGAGTTGTATAATTTTCCTCGTGCTTTTTCAACTGTCTTGAAGCATACGCAATTACCTTCTTGCGTTGCATAAGCACACATCCTAATCCTAGTTTTGAAGCATCACAATATACTTCAAAATCTTCAGTTCCTTCTGGTAAGGCTAAGATTGGAGCATTGGTTAACTTTTGCTTTAGAATTCTAAAGGCTTCTTCTTGCTTAGGTCCCCATTCAAACTTAACTGCCTTACAGGTTAGCTTAGTTAATGGTACAGCTATTTTGGAAAAATCCTTAATAAACCGTCTATAATATCCAGCTAAACCTATAAAACTTCTAATTTCCATTGCGGTTTGCGGAATCTTCCAATTGGTAATTGCCTCTATCTTAGCAGGATCTACATGAATACCTTCGTGATTCACCATGTGTCCTAAGAATTGCACTTCTTTTAGCCAAAATTCACACTTCGAGAATTTGGCATAAAGCTTTTCTTTTCTTAACAAAGTTAAGAGTGCATGCAAGTGCTCACAATGTTCATTCTGACTTTTTGAATAAATAAGTATATCGTCTATGAAAACAATTACAAATTTATCCAAATATGGTTTACAGATCCTATTCATCATGTCCATGAATGCTGCAGGTGCATTCGTTAACCCAAAGGGCATGACTGTAAACTCGTAATGACCATACCTAGTTCTGAAAGCAGTCTTAGGTATGTCTTCTTCTTGTACCTTTAATTGATGATATCCGGAGCGTAAATCTATCTTAGAAAAATATCTAGCCCTTGAAGTTGATCGAATAGATCATCAATCCTAGGTAATGGGTATCGATTCTTAATTGTAACCTTATTCAGTTCTCTATAATCAATACACATTCTCATCGAACCATCCTTCTTCTTTACAAACAACACTGGAGCTCCCCAAGGGGATGAAGTAGGTTGTATGAATATTTTACTTAATAATTCATCTAATTGTGTTTTCAGTTCTAACATTTCGGTAGGAGCTAACCGATAAGGTGCCTTAGCTATCGGTGTAGTTCCAGGAATTAGATGAATCCTAAATTCTACTTCCCTGTCTGGGGGTAATCCTGGTAACTCTTCTGGAAATATATCTGGGTATTCTGAGACTACAGGAATCTCCTTAAGTTCTTTGTTCTTAGTATTAATGATTACCGAGATCATATATACTATTCCTTGCTTTCGTTCATAACTAGCAACTTTCATTACTGATATGAACTTCATGGGCTTACGTGGTTTATCTCCTGTAATCGTGATTACTTCTCCAGTAGGTGCCTGAATTTCTACAGAATTCTTATCACAAAGGATTCGAGCATGGTTGGCTATTAACCAATCCATTCCTAACACAATATCAAATTCAGCTAATTTCATAGGTAACAGATTTGCAGAAAATTTATGACCTGAAAGTTCTATTTCTACTTTTTGTAAAACCTGATCTATTTTAACTGAATTCCCATCTGCGGTTTCGACTGTAAAAATCTGCCTAATGTTGGTTAAAGGTAACTTAAGAGCTTGACAGAATAAAGTATTTATAAAACTTTGGTTTGCACCAGAGTCAAATAATACTTTTGCGTATACGTTGTGAACTAGGAACGTACCAGCTATCACATCTGGAATGAGTTCTGCTTCTTGAGTGGTCAGCTGGAATGCTCTGACATTCTTCTTAGTAGCTCCATCGGTTGCCTTGGTTTTGTTGTCTGTAGGTTTGACCAATTTAGGACATTCTATTTTGAAATGTCCGGCTTCTCCACAATTATAACAAATTGTGGATTTCTTCCTGCAGTTTTCTTCACGATGTCCTACAGTTTTGCAAAAATTGCAGGTTATATCGCATCTTCCATAATGTTTCTTTTTGCATTTCCTGCAGTATGATGGAGTTGGAGATTGCCCTAATCCTCTTCTTTTGAAGCTGTTATTATTACCCACACGAAATCCTTGGGTAATTTTCTGAGCCAGTTCCTTCTTCCTGTTTTCATCTTGCGTGCGTACCAGTTCGTCAGTTAAGGTATTAGCTAATTCCACCGCATCGTCAATAGTGCGTGGTCTCGCAGCCTTAACAATATTGCGGATTTCGCTAATTAATCCCCAAATATAGCGAGAAATGAGTACCGGTTCTGGCGAAGCCAGTGTTGGTACCACTCTAGCATATTCGAAGAATGTCGAAGTATAACCACGACAATCCACATTAACCATCCGATGGTTTAGGAACTTATTGGCCATTTGATCTTTTTCATACTCGGGACAGAATTTTCTTTCTACAAGACTCTTAAATTCTTCCCAGTTCATTGCATACGCCATCATCCTTCCTTTTGCTTGTAAAATCGTGTTCCACCATTCTAGCGCCCCTTCTTTAAAAAGATTGGAAGCATACATAACTTGATCTTCCTCAACACATTTACTTATAGCAATTACTGCCTCAGTTTTCTCTAACCAACGTAATGCTGCAATAGCCCCTTCATTACCTGCAAACTCAGTTGGTTTACAGGCAAGGAATTCTTTATAAGTGCAACCAGGTGTTGCAGCTTTCAATTTCTTGAAAATTGGGGCTTGCAGATCATTATTGTTATTAACATGATTTCCGCCTCCGTTTATACTGTTACTAAAGTTGTCGCCTTGAGTACGTTTACTAGGAATGATTGATTGAGGTTTAACAGGTTTTTGAACAGCAGCAACAATTGCTGGGATAGCATTGGCTATTCCTTGTGCAACCATATCCTCGATATCTTTCCTATTTAATAATTGCTCTTCCTGAATTTGCTCGGACTGATTTACTTCATTTACTGGTTCATTACCAATGTTTGCCATCTGATAATTAATTTATATATGAATAATTAGTATAAAAGAAATAATCCAATATCACAATTAATTGCACATAATCACGAAAACGAATATACAAACAAAATTGTAAATTTTCTAAAATTCCATTTGTTTTATAGATTATATCATGCCTCTATATACAACCGTTTTATTATTTCTTTTACACATGCTGATTTTTTATTAATATTACTATTACACAATCATAGTCTTACTATCCACTTCTTTCTCGTCACTTGTTTTCCTAAAAACGAAGCTCCCTTTCATCATATTTCCAGGCAATTTGTCCTCCTATCTCTCGGATCCTATTCCCAGCATCCATCAGCTCTTCACCAAAATGGCGAAGTTCAGCCATATTCTCGTTACTCATCGGTGGATTTGGTAGGGGTTCTGGATCGAATTGTGGGAGAAAGGAATAAGGACTGTTGACAATGTTTTGGAATTGCCAATCATTTATCCACCATTCATCCATTCCTAAAGGTTGGGTATGGATTATTGGTTCTGGGATTGCTGGTTCAAGATTTATAGGGATTTGGGTTTCAATAGGACGAGTAAAAACATTTGTATTGACAGGCTGAATAGTATCACAGCTTGCCAATATAAAATCTATTTCCTCCTGAAATGTCATTTCCTGGTTTCGTTTAGAACTTTCTCCAATTTCCATCTGAGTTTGTCTAGTACCTTTTCCAACCTCCGTTTCTATTTCCTTAGAGTATTCCTCAAATTGTATTCCCATTTGCCTAGATTCTTCCCTGACTTCAGTCTCTAATTCCGGCTGTCTAGAACTTTCCCTGGTTTCAATTTCTTTTCCTTTTTCTAAGGGGTTGTTTATTTTGGGAAATCTCTTAGCTGGCTTTTTCCTACGTAGACGACTTCCCCACACGTATCTCCTTCTTTTCTTTGGTTTTGGCTTTTCCAAAGGTGGAGCGTTGAATTCTACTGGTTGTTCCACATCAGGAAAGTATCCAGTAAATTCTTTAGAAACTTCTATGTTTACAGGGTAAAGGTTGAGATTCTCTAGGGCTCCAGATAAATCATTCATGCTGTTTAACATAAATTAAAAATTTTATAACAACTTTCAAAATAACCTTCACATATTATTGCATATCATATGACTACAAAATAACTGAAATTTAAAACACACTATGTTTTATTGTGAATTTATTTATTTACTGGATAGATTTTCTAGCTTGTAGATGGTATGGTTTGCTAAAACTGAAACAAATTATTTAAAGATCTGCGTTTACTGCTACTGTAGCTAGCATATACAGATCTGCCCATTTTTCGTCTAACTTGTCTTCCCAAGGTGATTTACTGAGTAATTCATGGGTTTCCTTTTTAACTTTCTTTTATCGGGATTTCCTTAATTTCTCCTGACTTTTTCTAATAATTAAACTTCTTTTATCAGGAGAAAGTGGTTCCTCGTATTGGGCTTTTCGAACGAATATTCCTTCTTCAGGAGTTTGGGATGAACTTCCTTTTTCATTTGATGACCTATCTAATTTAAGATAGATATTTGAAAGCTTTTGTTTACCCATACTGTAACTAACAAATAATCAGTTAAAAAACACATAATCACATAATAGTAATCAGGAAAAATTAAGTATTTCTCAAATACTTAATTAGCTTAACTCAGTGGCTCTGATACCACCTTTTTCTGTCACGGCCCCCGACCCGGTTTCACCCGTTTCAGGAGCCGCGGGACAGAAAATCCCGTGGTATTTATTTAATTGAGTTTAACAGCGGAAGTTTATCATCAGGGTCTTTTTAAAGCTAAAATTTTTCCTTTTTATTTTATTTCACAACTTGGGATAAAACCCCGGTAATTTACAATACTATGATTTCACGGAGAAATCTTTATTGTACAAAACATATTTCTTTATTTTATAATGAGCCACTTTCTTAAGCTTGTAGTGCTCCATAGCACCTTTCCTGAATCACAACAGATCATCTGAAACATGTTTGAAAAAGGTTTTGTCAGCGGGAAATACTGAGTGAATCATTCTATTTAATAAAACAGACTTGTTTGTTATAATTTACAGTATTAAGGGTGATTACATTGTTTCTATATCAAACCAACTACCCACGGTAATTGTCACTCGACCGGATCTGTGACTATGGTCATATCCCCCATTGGCTGCCCCAATGGTGACGATTATCAAGTAATGTATACAAAACCCCACATACCGGCTGTAAATTGGTGATTACAAAGACTTAATCCCCGTAATTATAACTTTGAAAATAAACATGATTTTGAAAGTAATTTGATAAAAAGAGAATGACTCACATTGCAGATTTAACACGGATAAAGTCTAGTTGATGGATTAGCCTTGTTAACCTAATTTAAATAACAATGCACACAAAACTGGGTTAGTAATCAATACAGCATTTACGATAACTCACGAGATCAAACTCTCACAACGAATGACAAAGTGCGATACTTAAACATCCATCGAATTAACGACGAATGACAAAGCATAACCCTAATGTGGGCAGCACTTAAACATCCATTGGATATATTGATCGATCGGACAATGAATCGTAATAGCGATCGAGTTATTACCCTGAATTGCGGCAGCACTTCGTGATGTGTGTGTGTTTTGGACTGTTTTCACTATAACTTCGTGTACTAAAGGAATTTAAACGTCAAATCAACGCAGAAGTTCCAGTCCCACAGCCTACTATTTATAGCTCGAAAATGGTCCCTGTCGCGTGTCGCGACAGGTCCCCTTGTGCCTGTCGCATGGCGCGAGGGGTGCCAATCTACCCTAGGGTAGCCTTGTGTCCCAGTAGGCTTGCTGAGTTGGTTTCGTGTTATTTCGAATTTTTGGCAACAAACTGTATAGATATTACCGATTAGGGTTTACCCCCCCTGTGTTTTAGGGGCCCTGATCCTGATTCCAATTGTTCTGAAAATTTTAGGGATTATGCAGAATTACTTGGGTATCTCAATTAGGGTTTCCTTTTGGATAATCTAATACAATAAATAGGAATTTTGATACGAGTTGTTACATGTATTGTCGGCACTTTGAGTTTTCCAACCTTCGTCATCCTTTTTCTCTTTTTGTGTTGAATGTTTTGGAGTATTACCATGTTTCCTCCGGCCAAATTCATCCAAAGGGCATGGCTAGGGTTTACACTTCGAGGTTTTATGCCGTGCCCTTGGTTATGATCCTTCGTTGTTGTTATTCCGTCGGTTTTTTCGTTTGGCAAAAAACGGTGATTGGTTCACCTTTGAAACATCCAAGGTTGATACTTGCCTAATCTCTTCCATGGTTACCACACTTGGTGCTTGGAAAGATCGTTTTTTCTGGGTCTCCGATTCTGTTATCCCCTTCAAAATGGTGTGGAGGCACCCGGATGCCGTTCTCAATGAACCGGAACCTTCTGAATCCGATTTGAATGAAGTTTTTCTTAAAGTCATCCGAGAGTGCCCTTCAAGGGTTCGTCCTTTCTGTGAGCATTTGCTAGTTCTGTTAGGGATTAGTAAATTATGGGAAAAGGCCAATCGGGATCCGGTTCTTATGAGGAATGGCCAGGGTATGCTTTTTCTTGTTTTGTCTATTGGAACATCTTTGTTTGGTGACTTATTTGTTTTTTGTTTTTGAAACATTTTGCAGTCATGTCTGCTTTGGACTTTATCAAGAGTGATGATACATCTGACGTTGCTTTTACGGATGCCCAAGCCACTGAAGGGGATGATGCTGTTGCTAGGGGTATAGAACAGAGGTTTGAGGATGCTGGCTATGTTAGTGTCTCCAATGTTAAGGGTTTTTCTAAGCCTGCTGTTCCCAAGGCTTCAACCCGTCGATCTACTCGCCGTTTGTTGAAGGGTGTTCCTCAATCCACTTCTTCTGAACCAGTGGAATTGAGTGATGATATTGAGGTTTCTGAAGATCAAGGTGTTGATGTGGATGTTGAGTAGGAAAAGAAATTGGTTGTTCATGGCAAGAAGAAGACTCCATCCAAGAAGGTTATGGCTACTCTTGTTCAGGGTTCCTCGAGCAGGGACGTTGAAGGGTTGAATGAGGATGAGGTTTATGTGCCTGAATGGTCTGTGAAGGTTAGTGATAGTTTTAAGGATGCTTCTGTTTGTGAGGATGTGTTGAGCCATATTGCTCCTCCTTCGGTTCATGGTACTATTCCTGAGATGGATGATGACATGATGTTGTCTCGTATGATTTTAAGTACTTGCAACCTTGCTGCCATGCTTCCTCGAGGGATTGCTCGTTTTCGTAAGAGGATGCATGAGTATGAGTAATTTTCCAAAAAGAAGGAGAAAATGAAATCTTCGATGGTTGCAATGAAGAAAGAGATTGATGGGTTTGCTAAGAAGGAAGAGGCCTTGGTCAAAAAGGTTGGTGAATTGACTAGAAGGCATGAAATTGAGATAACTGATCTCAAGAAAAGCTTCGAAGCCGATCGGTTGAAGCTAAAGGCTGATAGGGAGGCTTTGTCTGTTCAACAGAAAGCCTTTGATGAAGAGAAGGAAGGCCTGGAGGCTTTGGCTGCTCAAGCCACCAGTGATAACCAATGGCTAATTGAGCAAGGTTTCCAGCAAGTTGTTACTTACCTTCTTCACTCCAAGGAGTTCAATTCTACTCTTGGGGAAGTTTATACTAAATTGCTTAACTTAGGGAAACATCAAGGTC
Organism: Helianthus tuberosus; assembly: GCA_030545235.1. Classification (NCBI taxonomy): domain Eukaryota; kingdom Viridiplantae; phylum Streptophyta; class Magnoliopsida; order Asterales; family Asteraceae; genus Helianthus; species Helianthus tuberosus. The sequence goes on along the minus strand of CM060402.1, from coordinate 142,138,169 downwards.
TCATTGCCGGTTACAAGCTTTATGAGTCTGACCATTCTTTAGAAAAGTCTCCTTTATATCATCCTGAAGCTTCTGAGGTCTTCAAGGGTTCTGTTGAACAGATGGAGAGGTTGACCTACCCGTATGTTAATCAGGTTTCTACTTGTTTTGGTAAGCCTCTTACTGTCTTGCAGGAGCTAAAACCGGATGGTCTTAACGAAAAAGTTTGTGCTGAAGTCCTCGGTTCCCTTTCAAGAAAGCGATCTTATTCGGGAGATAGTGATGATACCCTTTCAGGAGGACCTGATGCTTCGAAGGATGCGAGCTTGGAAGGTTCAGCAATAGGTGGTGATGGTGGCTTGAAAGCTAAGAAGTCAAAGAAAGCAAAGAAGGTTAAAAATGATGGTTCCGGGGATTCCAAGCCTCCTGCTGATGCTTGATGGACATTCGTAGCTTTCTTAGCACCCTTGAAAACAATTTATGGTTTGTAATGTTAACTTAAACAATTTTAAGTTTCACAGGAACCCTTAAGGTTCCTGTTATGTGGTTGTGGTTAGGCCTGCATGGCCATTTGAACAATTTCTAAGTTTACAAGTCGTTGGGGCTTGTTTTAACTTTGTTTGGATGTTTGAAAGTCTTTAAGGCTTCTTTTATTATGCTACTAAGTTTAACTATTTGCCTTGTGTTATGTCTTTTATGCTTGTGCCTGTTTTGTTAAGGCAGCTTGGTTGGTTTCAAGCCTTCAAGGCTTCTGGCCGTCATGTATGTAGGTTGAAGCCTTCGAGGCATCTGGTTGCTACTTTAGTTTCATAACTTGGTTTGTATCTTTGAGTTTTGGGTTATGTGTAACCTTTTTTCTCATGTTGTTGTATTGTTCCTTAGATTATTTCTTTTCTTTGTGGTTTTGTCTTTGTTGGGTTTTGTGTTGTCTTTATGTTTTTCATACCTTGAAGGGTTCAGTGCTGTAGTCACTTAGCCTTGGTATTTTAACAAGAAGACATAGCACCTATCCTATTCATCATCTTTCTTAGTTTGATTTTGTTTCGTAAGCCTGTGTTTGATGAATTTTCTAAGGCTTAAGGAACAGTTGGTGTAGGCTGCTCAGACCTGTCTATGAGATAATTTTGTTTTTTTAACTAGGAGTCTCATGGAGTTGTATTGATTTAGGAACTCACCCCTTATATAGGCTCATTCAACCCTTGCACCTATTAAGCGATATGGCCTGGGAGCTCATCCCCTTACATGGCCCTTGCCATGGAGTTTTTTGCTAGGTTCCCAACCTGATTTTAGGATAGAAAGACAAATTTGATAAAACATCATCATTCATTCAAGAGATATTGTTACAAAAGGTGATCAACTCTTGAAATACAACGTTGTAGACTACAAACCAATCTTTCTTGACCACACATGAAACCTCTTGAGGGTTTTTCCATACTAGTGTCTTGGAAGCCTTTTACCTTCTGAGTCTAGTAGTTTATAGAATCCACCCTTGTGTGCTTCAAGGATTGTATATGGCCCCTCCCATTTTGGGCCAAGTTTTCCTTGGTTCTCTTTCCTACTAGCTTCGTTGTTTCTAAGCACCAGGTCTCCTGGCTTGAAATGTTCATATTTGACTCTTTTGTTGTAATAGGCTTCCATCGTTTGCTTGTACTTGGCTTCTTGGATTGCCGCTTGGTCTCGTGCTTCCTCTAAGAGTTGTAAGTTCAACATGGTCTCTTTTTGGTTAGCTTCGGGATCCATGTTGACCGTTCTTTGTGTTACAACTCCTACTTCAGCTGGAATCACGGCCTCAGATCCAAACACCAAGCTGTAAGGTGTTCTTTTGTGGCTTGTTTTTTCTGTTGTTCTTATGGCCCATAGAACACTTGGCAATTCTTCAAGCCAATTGTTTTCATATCTTCCTAATCTGGCTTTGATTCCTTCAACTATGCTTCGGTTCATCCTTTCAACCTGACCGTTTGATTGCGGATATGCCACCGAGCTGAAAACCTGAGCTATTCTGAATTCTTTGCACCAAACACTGAAAGGCTTCTCGGCGAACTGTTTCCATTATCGGTAACAAGCACTCCTGGCAACCTATAGCGACAAATGATGTTCTCCCAAACGAAGTCAATGACTTGCTTGCCCATGATTTTTGCAAGTGGTTTAACCTCAGGCCACTTGGTGAAGTAGTCTATGGCTACTAACAGGAACTTCACTCCAAATTTGGCTGGTGGGAATGGACCAACGATGTCCATCCCCCATTTATAAAATGGCCATGCTGAGATTAATGGGACAAGATCATGCTTGGGACTTTCAGGACTGGTGCATGAATTTGGCAGGAATCACACTTCCTCAGTTGCTCAGTGGTATCTCGGTGCATGGAGGGCCAAAAATACCCTAGGTTCATCAGTTTGGCAACCACCGTTCTTGCTCCAAAATGAGCTCCGCATATTCCTTCATGAACCTTCCTGATCAAATACTGGCTTTGCTCGGGACCGACACATCTTAGCAAAGGTGCAAGGTAACCCTTTTTGTAGAGGATTTCATCTTGTAACACGTATTGCCTAGACTTGACTTTAACCCTTTCGGCCTCCGTTTGATCAGCGGGTAACTCACCATTTTTAAGGAATTTTTTAATTGGAGTCATCCAATTGGGGCCTTCCTCAGTGATTACGTCTTGAACTTCCAATTCTTCAATCGATGGAGCTTTCAAGACTTCTAACAGCACCTTTTTGGTAAGGTGGGCGAAGGTGAGAGAAGCGAGCTTACTCAAGGCATCAGCCTTCTTGTTTTGAGACCTGGGAATTTGCTTGATGGTACACGTTTGAAATATGTTCATCAGCTCTTTGGATTTCTCTTTGTACCTTTTCATGTTGGGCTCCTTGGCAACGTAGCTTTTGTTCACTTGGCTGGATACCAGCAACGAGTCCATGAAGACTTGAAGCTTTTTAACCTTCATTTCCTTAGCTAACCTCAAGCCAGCTATCAACGCCTCGTATTCAGCCTCGTTGTTGGTGGTCTAAAATTCAAATCGAAGAGCATACGTGAATTCTAACCCTTCAGGGTTGATTAGAATGAGCCCAGCCCCTTACCCTTCAACGCTTGAAACCCCATCGGTAAAAAGCTTCCAGGCTTCAAGGTCGGAGGGTTCAGTGGCAGTTGTGTTCACTTCAGTGACTGTTTGCTTTGGAACTTCCACAATGAAATCAGCGAGGACTTGGGTTTTAATGGCTTTTCTTGGAACATAGGTGATGTTGTGTTCACCTAGTTCCACGGCCCATTTAGCCAGTCGTCCTGAGTTTTCTGGTTTTTCAAGCACACTCTTGATAGGCTGGTCGGTGACCACCTGTATGGGGTGTGCTTGGAAATACCTTCGAAGCCTCCTAGTTGTTTGTACTAGGGCTAGGGCAAGTTTTTCCAAAGGAGGATATTTGACCTCTGCTAATTTTAGGGTTTTGCTGAAGAAATAAACGGGTACCTGAACTTTGTTTCGTTCGATGGTGAGGACCACACTTATTGCTTCTTCAGCTATTGAGAGGTATACGGAGATCAGTTCACCCGTTTCTGGGGCTGCGATGTCTGGGAGCGAAGCCAAGTGTTGCTTCATTTGGTTGAAGGCTTCCTCAGCTTCCTCCGTCCATTTGAAATCCTTCTTGTCGGAGCATCCCTTGAGTGTTTTGAAAAAAGGTAATGACCTTTCAGCCAACTTTGAGATGAAACGCTTTAAGGCTGCCAACTTCCCATTTAAGCTTTCTACCTCCTTTTTTTCTTTGTGGTGGCTTGGTTTCGAGGACAGCTTTTACCTTGTTTGGATTTGCTTTTATGCTTTGCTTTCCGACGATGTGCCCCAGGAACTTTCCTTCCTCAAACCCAAATGAGCATTTTTCGGGGTTGAGCTTCATGTTGACCTTTCTTAGGTTCTGGAAGGTTTCTTGGATGTCATCCAGCATTTGGTACTCCGTTTTACTTTTGATAACCAGATCATCAACGTATGCTTCCATGTTCTTACCGATTTGATTGGCAAAAGATTTGTCGAATAAACGTTGGTAGGTCGCTCCTGCGTTCTTGAAGCCAAAAGGCATCTTTTGGTAACAAAAGATTCCCTTGTCCGTATGAAAGGCAATTTTTTCTTCATCTTCTTCCTTCATGAGAATTTGATGGTACCCCTTGTATGCATCGAGAAAACACTTGAAGGGGTAACCGGTGAGAGAGTCGACCTTTGAGATTAATTTCTGGCAACGGGTAACAATCCTTAGGACAAGCCTTGTTTAAGTCTTTAAAGTCAATGCACATTCTCCATGAATTATCAGGCTTCCGGACCATGACTGGGTTTGCAACCCAGGACTGGTACCTTACCTCTCGGAGAATTCCGGCTGAAACAAGCTTTTCGACTTCTTGGCAGGCTGCCAAGCTTCTTTCGGGTGCAAGGCTTCGCTTTTTCTGAACAACGGGCTTGACTTCGGGTGGTATTCTTAATTCATGCTCAGCGATGCTTCGAGGGATACCTGTCATGTCTTCCGGGCACCAGGCGAAAACATCACTATAATGTACCAGCAACTTTTCAAGATATGAGAGGGTTTCTTGTGAAAGGCTTGGATTAACTCGTATCCTTTGTTCAGGGTACTTTGTTGTAATGATTAACCTTTGCTTCTCTTCTTCATTTTTGGAGCTCTCTCCTTCAACCATGTAAGCTTCTCGGGTAGGTTGAAGGGTTGCGATCCCTCTCTCGGTAGGAAACTTGACCGGGCCATGGCCTACAGAAACGGCCATGTAAAACGCACACTGCCCCGGTCTCCCTATGATGACATCATAGTTTGAAGGTATATTGATGACCACGAAAGTGAGGGGTTGTACTCTTTCCATTTTTCCATCGCTGAACCGAACATCAAGAGTTAGTTGCCCTAAAGGCTTCAAGGGTATATCAGCAATACCTTTTATGGAGGTCCCGGAGGGTTGGAGCTTCGAACGTTCCTCGTTGCTCAAGCTGTTAAAGAACTTCTCAAACATAATTTCGGTGGCAGCTCCAGTGTCTATGTATGCCTTGCTGGTCTTTAACATTCCCACAGTCGCTTCGACCACAAGGGGGTCGGAAAGCGGGTTCTTTTCTGTTGGAGGGAAACAGACACATTGAAGCTCCCAAGCCTCCAACCGGTGTCTCTTGCTTGGAACCTTCCCATCAAACTCCACCATGCTAACTTCCTTTCCCTTCGACTTGGACATCTTGTCTCTTACCCCCTTTACTAAGTGGGCAAGTTCCCCTGACTTGACGGCCTCTTCAATCCTTTTCTTGAGTTGGAAGCATTCATTTGTATGGTGGCCCTTCTCCTCGTGAAATTCACAAAATTGGTTGGAATTTTCGTTTCTTTTGCTTTTGGGGAGAGGCCTCGGAGGTCGGAAGCTTTGCTTTACCTCTTCTGTAGCAAGAATTTCTTGAGGGGTCTTGGTAAGGGGTGTGAAGTTCATGCCTTTTTCCCTGCTGGGCGGGTTCCGGCCTTCAGGCCTTCGTTGTTCTGAACCCTTTTGGCGTCTGTCATAGGGATGAAAGCTTCCCCTTTTTCTAGCTGGATTGTTGACTCACCAGCTTGAACCCCTTTTTCGTTGCTCTTTAATGTCTACAGCCACTTCTCCCCTGATGTGGGCTTCAGCCCTTTCGAGAGCTTCCTCTAAGGTCTTGGGCAGGGATTTGTTGAAATCTCTTGTGAGATATTTGGACGTGATGGCGTTCATAAAACCGGCCACCCTCATTTTTTCGTCTGCCCCTACGTATGTGAGACCTTCTTTCTTGTACCTTTCTATAAATTCTCGGAGGCTCTCGTCATCCCTCTGTTTTATTTGAAAGGTTACTGTAGCGTCCTTGACGTATCGTCTCTGTTGTGAGAAATTGGCTAGGAAACCTTTGCTCAGATCGTCGAAGCTTCGAACGCTTCTGGCTGGTAAATCATTGAACCATATCCGGGCTGACCCAATGAGAGTTTGCATGAACATAAGGCAGCATTCAGCATTTGACCATTTCTCAATTCTAGCGGCTCCAGTGAAGATCTGAAGATGGTCTTCAGGATTCTCCGTTCCGTCATATGTCTTGATATGGGACGGCATCTTGATCTTCGTTTGGAAATCATAATCGGCTATTTGCTGTGAGAAGCATGAAAGATTACTGGGTTTGTAAGGTTTGGCCAAATCCTCTTCCACCCTTGCACCCGTGTTGCTGTTGTTGCTGCTCCCTTGAGTGGACAGCACTTGATTAATGAAGTGCTGCCATGGGAAGCTCGCCATCATCTGAGCCATCATCTGGGGCATAAGGTTGAAGCCTTGAAGGCTTCCGGGTGCAACTGGGCAGTTTACCCCTAAAGGGGTGCTCATAACGGCACTTCTGGCTAAGGGGAGTACAGACAAATCATGTTCCCATGTGGTACTAGCTGGGGGTGGAAGGCTTGACACCGGAGATTGTAGGAGCTGGTCCAAAGTCAGCTCATGTCCTAGTGGAGCACCGGCTGTAGCTGGTTGGGAAGAAAAAAGAGGAAACGTAGTCGGATTTGGCCTCGTGTATAAATATGGGTTAGGATTTGGAGGATGATTGCTGGGACCAGCCTCATCCCTAGATGTAGTAGGTTGTGAGCTTGCAAAAGGGGGGATGGGGGGTTCAGGAGATAGAGTTGGTTCTGGTTCGTCATAGTCCAAACGAATCCTCACTCCCTTGTCCCTTTCTCTACTCACATATTGATTGAGGAGAGACCTCAATTCCAGGAAATTGTTGGCGACCCCTTCAGGGGTGAGTTCAACATGTGAGGGAGTGGTAGAGACACCGACGTTAGGGGAAGGATGTGGAAAGTGAGAAACTCGGAAGTGCTCCCCGGTGTCGAAAAAGACGATGGTATAGCCACATGAGCTTGGCTAGTGCTTGGGGTGGAGGTGTTTGGAACCTGATTCACCTCTCCCGGAGACTCACTTTCTGACATGGTGATTTCAAGAAGATGGAACTACACTACTAGGTCCTTTTAAAGAAAATTAGTGGCGTAGCCCCACGGTGGGCGCCAACTTGTTGATGCAACAGATATTAGACCAAGGATAGTAGCTGGGTCGGTTAGGCAAAAGGGTTGAAGGGTTCAACTTTGCCTAACGCAGGTCGTGGGGTCCCCCCACGTTTGCAAGACGTGGAGAGAGGTTCACTAGTTTAATTTTGTTGTTTGCTCAGGATCCTCCACTGAAACGTGATCAGTCTCGGATGTGGGAGCAATAAGAATATGTGTGTTGAATGTGATAGAGAGTGACTTTCATAGAACAAGTACTCAAGAACAATGACCAGAGATTCGCCTGGAATCAGAGCTGATCGAGAATGTTTTTCACACTTAATGAAGTGTCACATTTATAGGAAAAGCCTTAGCTCAAAGAGGAAGTTGTTTGACTGGTGAACATGCTTACAGTGGGGGACTTACCCTTTTAGGGGTTAAAGCCTTTTGACCTACGGATAAAAGACTGTGCTCTGTGATCTCGTGTTACTTTTGCGGCTGTGGAAGTTGGTGAAGCAATCAGAGATGTGACCATTTACTGTTCACGTGTAGCTTTATCTCAACTTCCGGATTTTTAACCTTTGAACCTTTTAATCTTTTAAGCATTTATGTGTTTTGGTCATTTTATTTGGTCTTGGGCTACCCCCGTCATCATATATGATGACTTTTGTTTTGAACAAATTAATTTGATTTATATATGCTACACAATAATATAACTTGCAAAGGTACAGATAAATTAAATACTATACAATTGAAAACCGTAGAAACAAAATTTATTGATAGTTTTTTATCTACATAACTTATACATTTGTGTGTTAAAAGGTACAAAGTTCAAAAAAATTAGACCAATGATAAAAAAATAGTTGTTTTGATATATTTTTTGTGTGTTTTACAAAACAATGTTCATCAGAAATGAGTCCAAATGTTTCTCCCGATGGATATATACATTTCAATTGTTTAAATTTCTTGACAGAATTAATCATAACTTGTTGATAGCTGATTCTTATGTTGAAAAATATCGTTTATATAGAAAAAAATGAGTAACATTTCAGAAAAAAAATAATCCAACATTATTGTTGTATACTTGTATAAAGAATGAAATTACGCGTACGACTCTGTCTGGTTGTTTTGACTCCCATATTTCCAGTCGTGCAGCATCTTAAATTCTTAATGCATGCATATGGTTTGACTTATTAAACACATTAAGCATGCCGATTAAGATTGACTCAATCAAAATATTATTTTATTAAACTAAAAAGTTATACAAAATATAATTTATTCTATTAAGCTACACTAATTAAGCAACTAAAACCACCGCCAAACTACTGATATACGTCAATTAAGCAGTTAAAACGACCACTTGATAAACCCTATTTGTATAATCACAACATGACCAAAAAAAAAAAGTTATTTGTAAGCATTTTTTATTTAAGCAGCGAAACGGCGCGCCTGACACAGTGACAGCATGATCGTCACTGTGTCAGCAGTCACTTCAGCAGTCGCTTTCGTCACCAACCTGTCAGAAGACGCTCTTTCAAATTTCAAAGTTTTTGCTGCGGAAAAAAGAGAGATTACTTCAGAAGAAAGCTAGCTAGCTGCGCCGTATAAGCAACAAGTAAACAACACGTGCGCCAGCCCTCTAGCGCACATGCTGATTTCCAGAACTCCAGATCAAAGCCCAAACACTTGATTTTTATTTCTAGTCCAGAGCTCCAACCACTCGCCTCGCGCATGGAAGCAGCACTGAATTAGGGGGACTTGAAGGGGTACGGCTCAAATCATGCGCCAACCAAATGAGTTAGCCTCATGCCGCGCGTGAGACCATATCCAAAGTAAACCAAAGCCTTGGCTTCCTCGACCTTGCGCCGACTATGAGGGTGTGCCCCTAGGGACAAGATGCTCAAAGTAACATCGGACAAGTACAAAAGGTACAAGTGGTAGAGCAGTGGGCCAATAGGCGCTCAACAGACTGTATCAGATCATGTTACACGATGAACAATCGTGCAGGGGACAAGAAGTACACAAGGACACATACGTGGCACCAATCAGCGTGCGCCAACCACTTTTCCATGATCTCCACTCAACTGCTGATGACAGACTAGACAACAAGGACAGTCGTCTGGACACGTGGATCCATTCAACGTGGGCCAAATACCCTCTCATCTGAAATCACCAATGGTTGTGACATAATGGATATTACTTGTTGTCGACCTCAGGCCCAAGGCCCATAGCCCATCTCCTTCACAGATCACCTCGGCTATAAATAGAGAACTTCACCTCCAGGTTTAAGGATTGCTCTCTCACTTAATACACACACTTTATTTCTCAAAACAAGTTCTTATTCTCACGTCGGAGTGTGGTTACAAGGAGAACCCCCATATTTCCCTCCTTATAACGAGCTTCACGATGTGTTGATTGTTTTGCAGGATTGAGGAAGTTGTTCGTTAAGTACAGAAGAAGATTAACCTTATTTGGACGAGACACAAACCACAAGCTAATCTCCGGATTAACCTGGTGGTTCTTCACGAGTTAAGACGAAATACACTCTAAAGTGCACATAATGATGGATTCAGAACACTTTGCTATTGAGTAGACAGATGTATATGATGACAAATATTGCTTTATAAAGTCTACACTTATCAAGCACAAATGATAGTAAATGATTATAGTCGCGGGCATATGGGCCGCCTTCTATCATTGGGTTATCTGGGTAGTCGGCTTTTATCGTCGGCCATTCAAAAGAAAAAAAACAAGAACAAATGTTGTAAATGACTATAGTACACGTGTGAGATACCATCATAACATTTACACCTCCAAACGTGAACAAATCGCCATTGACAAGGAACACATATTCCATAACAAGTTAACAAAATGAAATTTGCATGTTGAACGTTGAGAAAAAAACCATACATTTTATGAGCAACTGAGTTATTCGACATTCAGATAGCCAAAATAGAGGACCAATACGAATGACCTTGTTTCCCTTCTCAATATGTGTATTAATGCTACATGTTGCCACCTTATAGTAGTTTTAAATTTTTAGTTCATTTACTCAAATCTTACACAAGGCAAAAACTTATATACAAACACAAAAAGAAAAAAAGAATGTTGGTATAATAGATGCCAATACAAGAACAACTTTCATTTTTTCACACAAAAACTTGTATTTAAATGCCAATACAAAAACTTATCACACAATCCAGCTGTCATAACTAACTGTCACACCCCGATATTTCCACATATTACCGGTGGGCCCGGTGGGGAGTATCGTGATGTAATTGATATCATCATAGTCAATACACACAATATAATAGCACAGCGGAAGGCTTGGTAGAATATTACTATTTCAAACCATAGTGTCCGAGTGTCCAAATAATAAAATATACAGACTGGTTGTAATAGAGATCCACAGGAGGATCATAAAACAAATACAAGAAACTGAAATAACAGACTTCAGGCATCTAAGGATTTGCAAGATCCTCTTATTTGACACCAAGTAGCTCCAGCCTAATTTCGAGAGGTACCTGTCACTTAGTCTTTGGAAAATACGTCAGTTTTCACTGGTAAATACAATTAACTGACTCATTTGAAAAGAGTTTATGAAAATTGATTTAATTGCACAAGGCTCAAACCATTTATAACTTGGGACAATTATTTAAGATAATCTTGTATACAGTTTTACAAGTTTGTCATACATATGGGTCCGGTTTGGAAGCCGGTCATGATTAACCGACTCACTACTATAAAACCCACAAAGGAGTTATCCCCAACATGTGGGTTATTTAGCATTTTGCATTTGTCAGATGTATGCCTACACCCCGTGCATAAGTCATGGTCATTTACAAATGAAATGAGCCAAGGATATCCAGGACACGGTCGTATTAACCCCCAATGTTTATGTTATCAAACAAAACAGATTAAAATGGGTTATGTAAATTTATTAATCACAATCCGATTAAATGATTTCATACCCGACCAATCGGTATTATTATAATACCGTATCCCAAGCCCGTATAACGGAAAATAAGTTAAAAGTATTTACCTGAGCTAGATGTGTTAAGATGTAACTCAGCCGTATGTTTCCTAAAGCTTTATGTAAATAACTTCTACCGAGGCTACTCAATCTTTATGGAAGGTTTATTAACCTATTAGGTTACTAACGGGTCTTTATTTAAGTCAAAGACTTGGACCGGTTAGTTTGAAAGATACTTAACGGTTCTAAACGCTAGATTAAGCGAAGACCGGAATAGAATGTGGTTTAGACCCGACAAGTTTGGATACTTGTATAATATGGGTAAACTAAACACATTCTGAATTTTGAAGATTTAATGATAAGGTTAAACCCAATTCGGCTAATTTATGTAAACTAGCTACATAAACCGAACCGAACGCATAAATGCATAACGGGTAACCAAATGAATTATATACAGGTCCCATATGTTATTATGCTTAGAATATGTTAATACATCAGTAGGATGTTAACATATTTGCCCAAAAAGTATTTAAAACCAATTTAAGTCCCGTAGGGGCATTTTGGTCATTTTAATGTTTATAAAAGAGATTTTATAGTAAACTGAGGTTCGGGTCTAAAACATTCAGTAAAATTATTTATTTTATCAAGTTACACCAGTAAGATATCATACATATGTAAGGTTTAACGTTCATGGCCAAACTATGCCCCGAAAGGGTATTTTGGTCATTTCACATATGCTTTTAAGGACATTTTTGGAAGTCTGAGTTCATGACTTATACCTACTGTACTAATATTAAAATTTATTTAGAAATTCAGTAGGTAATAAGTCTTAGGTGTTTAATATGGTTTTAAACCATACTATGTACTTAATTATCGTAAAAATCGCTAATTGACGATAATTAAGATGTTTATGGTAATCTGAGATTTTGATCAATCTCATGTGCTCAAAATATTTTATTTAATGTATAATATCAGTAGGAAAAGGTTTGGCATTCAAATCATATGTTAATCTCATTTTATGCATGAAAAGGGTATTATCGTCATTTACCGAATTATACAAGAACTCAATGATATGGTCAGTTTATAATCTGACCAAAAATTCTAAAAATCCCTAAAAATAATATCTTAACAGTAGGTAAAGAGTTTTGGGTCAAAATCCATGTTTAAACATGCCTTATGCAAGATAGCGTAATTTAATTAATAAAAAGTTTGAATTTACGATATCTTAGATAACTTTAGTTTGAGACCAGAAACTGATGTCAAATTTTCGGGACATACTTATGTGTCAGTAATAAAGCTTTTTGTCCTCTCACATTTTCCAAAATCTCGTTTATATGACATAAGGGCATAATAGGCATATATAAGCATATTAACGGAAACTAGCATATAATCCAATATATAAATGACCAGGTAATATAACTCCAGAGGGTTATACTACAACATAATGTGGTCCTAATGGAAGCTTAAAACATAGAAGAATTAAGCTCAATCGGGTCAGAACTGAAAGTCAAATCAAAAGTCAAGCTTTGCGACTTTCGGTTGCGAGCCGACTCTAAACTTAGAATTGTCGGGTTGTACCTGTTTGTACATGTTCTAATAATAATTATTAAGTTATTAGAGTGTTAAAATATAATTTATAACCTCTGTATTATTAGTTTTAATTATTATTTATAATTCTGTCCAGATTGACTTTTTAACTAAATAGTTTGACCCGACAATTAACTAAGCAAACGAAATAATTAGGAGGTGCCCTTTTTATGGTTAATCACCTACCTAATTATGGTCACATAACCACATTCATCTCGGACAGTGGCTGGACCATTTGAGTTTAAACCGAAGGTCAAAGTCAGATTACGATAACTTTGACTTTTCGGTTTTTAAATTAAAAACTGAACTAAAGAGAGGGCTAAGGCACTTACAAAGGGTCCTAGCAATCTTTTCTACAAGAAAAAGCTCCCTTTTTTATCAGGAACCACCAGATGAGAGAGTAGAGAAGAATTGAAGGATATGAGCAAATGAACTAGTGCAACATAGTGCCTATTTATACTTGAAGAACACCTTCTATGATCATCACAGGTGTTATGGGATGATCCCAGATGTTTACAAGTGTCCTAGTGGTAAATTAAAACCATCAACAAGCTCCAGGTATCGGAAATCAGGTGTTTAAGGCGGTGCAACAGGCTTCAACCAGCAGCTGTCCACTTTTTGCTGAACTGGGCATCTCTCGCGGGCCGCGAAGGAGTTAAGGGGGTCCTTCGCGCCCCGCGACAACCTTGATTTCAGGTGAAAAATGTTTTAAGTTTGGCAGTTTTAGTCCCTGGTCCTTTATAACTTTTGTAACTATCATTTTAGGCACAAAAGGCCCTTGTAGTTAGTTTGTGGAGGATCATGGGAGTATAACTAAACTCCGTTAGGTTCGGTTTCATTAAAGGATCACCGAAATACTAGTTTCATCACATTGACGTTTTTCACCCAAAGTCTTGAAAACTTACATAACGATCTCGAAACCTCGTGAAACTGATATCAGTTATTCCTGAGAGTATATTTGAATATTACAAAGCCCCGGGTTCGTTAAAAGGTCACTCAGAGGTAAGAATTAACATGTTGACACGTTTAACCCGTGTATTTTGTAAACTTTTGTCTACTTTCACAACCATCTTCTTATATTCAATTAATTACTTGTTTAAGAATATATTCTTCGTATATGGTCAATCAGAGGCACAAGTTTGGCATGTTGACACATTTAGTCCCTTTGGTTTCATATTTTCATCGTTTGTCAACTTTAGTCCTTCAAACTCAATCTTTCTCATGATTAGGGTTTAGGACACGTGTCTTCTCATAATTGGACACGTTTTTACGTGGTGTTACATCCTCACCCCCTTAAAAGAAATCTCGACCCCGAGATTTACTGGAACAAGTGAGGGTATTTCTGTCGCATAGTGGACTCAACTTCCCACGTATATTCAGGGCCTCTACGGGCATCCCATTTAACTTTCACTATAGGCACGTGCTTCCTTCGGAGCTTTTTAACCTGTCGATCCTCGATCGATATAGTTCGTTCAACTAACCTCAGGCTTTCATCAATCTGTACGTCTTTATGAGACATTGCTAGTGATTCATCAGCTAGACATTTTTTTAAATTACAGATGTGGAACACATTGTGAATTCCACTAAGCTCCTCAGGCAAGTTTAGCTTATAAGCTACACTGCCGACACATTCGATGATTTCGAATGGTCCGATATACCTTGGGCTTAACTTACCCTTCTTACCAAAACGCATCACACCTTTCCAGGGTGACACTTTTAGTAAGACCTTGTCGCCTATCTCAAACTTTAGAGGTTTTCGCCTCTTATCAGCATAACTCTTCTGCCTATCCCTGGCAGCCTTTAGGCGATCACAAATTTGGACAATCTTGTCCGTTGTTTCAAGGACTATATCAGGTCCTGATAACTGAGCTTCACCCACTTCCGCCCAACAAACAGGCGTTCTGCATTTCCTTCCATACAATGCCTCAAAAGGCGCAACCTGAATGCTAGTATGGTAACTATTATTATAGGAGAACTCGATCAAAGGTAGGTGGTCATCCCAGCTACCACTCAAATCAATAACACATGCACGAAGCATGTCTTCCAGAGTTTGAATTGTACGTTCACTTTGTCCATCCGTTTGAGGATGGTAAGCAGTACTAAAATTCAAACGAGTGCCTAATGATTGTTGGAAACTTTTCCAAAAGTGAGAGGTGTATCTAGTATCTCTATCGAATATAATAGATACCGGCACTCCGTGGAGAGATACAATCTTATCCACATACAACTGAGCTAGCTTATCGGAGCTATGAGTCTCCTTGATGGGTAAGAAGTGTGCTGACTTAGTCAGTCTATCGACTATGACCCATATTGTATCATTTCCATGCCTTGTTTTTGGTAACTTGGTTATAAAATCCATGGTTACCATCTCCCACTTCCATGTGGGAAGTTCTGGTTGTTTTAGCAAACCTGACGGTTTTTTATGTTCAGCTTTTATCTGAGCACAAGTCAGACATTTAGCTACATGTGTGGCTATAGATTTCTTTAAACCTATCCACCAATAATTGGCTTTCAAATCTTGATACATTTTGTCACCTCCAAGGTGAACTGAGTATTTGTAATTGTGAGCTTCCTGGAGTATTATTTCTCGAAGCCCTCCATGAATAGGAACCCAGATTCTTCCATTCACTCTAAGGATTCCATCCTTACCAGGTGTTAACTGCTCAGCAGTTACACCTAACTTTTCAGTTGGAAGATTAGCTTCCAAAACAGCTTCCTTCTGAGCAACTAACAGCCTTTCATTCAGGCTATTCTTAAGTTCGATGCTTTTGGCATTAATCCTTATAGGTTTAACTCTTTCCTTTCGGCTTAGAGCATCAGCAACTACATTTGCTTTGCCAGGATGGTAGCGAATTTCGCAATCATAATCATTTAGAGTCTCCATCCAACGGCGTTGTCTCATATTAAGATCCTTTTGGTTAAATAAGTGTTGGAGACTTTTGTGATTCGAATATA
This sequence comes from Helianthus tuberosus, assembly GCA_030545235.1. Taxonomy (NCBI): domain Eukaryota; kingdom Viridiplantae; phylum Streptophyta; class Magnoliopsida; order Asterales; family Asteraceae; genus Helianthus; species Helianthus tuberosus. The sequence continues at coordinate 142,122,686 of CM060402.1, read as the reverse complement.
TCACACATTTAGTTCCATATAAGTAATGTCTCCACAACTTTAGTGCAAATACAACGGCACCCAACTCCAAATCGTGGGTGGTGTAATTCTTTTCGTGCACCTTTAATTGTCTTGATGCATAGGCAATCACTTTGCCTCTCTGCATAAGGACACACCCCATACCGGTGTGTAAAGCATCACAATACACGACAAACTCTTCTATTCCTTCGGGCAATGTCAACACCAGAGCATTGCTCAATTTCTGCTTAAGAATCTCAAAAAGACTCTTGTTGTTTAGGACCCCAATCGAACTTTACATTCTTGCGGGTCAGAGAAGTTAACGGTGCAACTATCCTTGAGAAATTCTCAATGAATCTTCTATAATATCCAGCTAATCCCAGAAAGCTGCGTATCTCTGTAGGTGTCTTAGGTGCCTCCCAGTTCATGATAGCCTCTATTTTAGCGGGATCTACTTGGATACCACGCTCACTCACAACATGTCCAAGGAATTGGACTTCACGAAGCCAGAACTCACACTTGGAGAATTTAGCATACAACTTCTCCTGTCGTAGCAATCCCAAGATACATCGAAGGTGTTTCTCGTGATCAATTTGACTACGAGAATAGATAAGTATGTCATCTATAAAAACAATGACAAACTTATCTAGGTATGGCTTGCAGACTCGATTCATTAGGTCCATGAACGCTGCAGGTGCATTGGTGAGTCTGAATGGCATCACTAAGAACTCATAATGTCCATACCTCGGTCTGAACGTTGTCTTTGGTACATCTTCAGTTCTAACCTTGAGTTGATGATACCCGGATCTCAAGTCAATCTTCGAAAAGAAGCTTGCCCCATGAAGCTGGTCAAACAAGTCGTCGATCCTGGGCAATGGATAACGATTCTTGATCGTTACTTTGTTTAGCTCTCGATAATCAATGCATAGGCGCATTGATCCGTCCTTTTTCTTCACAAACAAAATAGGAGCTCCCCAAGGCGAAGAGCTGGGTTGTATGAAACCCTTTTCTAGTAAGTCATCCAATTGAGTTGTAACAATCCTCAAATAACCCGACACCCTCATAAAATTTCCGACACCTTATTATATTTTAAAATGTCCCAATATGCCTTTAAATACACCCCGTATGTGAAAACCGAGCCCGAAATACATGAAATAGTATTAAAAATAAATAAAAATTAAAATCTAGGGCTGAGGCGGGCCGCGTAGACCCACCTCAAACCCTTACGCGGGCGGTATCAAGGTTAGAACCTGATTTCGTTGGTTTTCTTAAGTTAAGACGGGCCGCGTAAGACCTATGTTAAGTGTACGCTGGCCGCGAGAGATCAACAACGCGGAGGCACCCCAGGCCGACACGTGTCATCATCGTGTCGAGTCTATACGCTGATCCGGACGAGCTACACGTTGACTCGGAGTCAACGCGGGCCGCGTAAGCCCCTGCGTACATCTACGCGGGCCGCGTGAGACCCAAGTTCAACAAGTATAAATAGAACGCATCAGATTTCATTTCAATTCGTTCATTCTTCGTTTCTCAATCACAATTTCTGAATAATAGGCATAGAAAGCTGGTATAATACCCCCTAATTAGCGAGGTTCTGCTCCGTTGTAAGTATTATAACCCCAGTTTCGTAATAGATACTCTGCCTGATTGATTTAGGGTTCCGTAACAACTGTCGTGGTTCTGCCCGACGTAGTTGTTGGAATACCGTCTCGGGGAGGGTATCATTAATATTTTCAAAGGGTTACGATACTAACCTATGTACATTTGTATAAATTATAGATTATTCCCAGGAAACCCTTACGCGAAGTCTAAGATAGAAATGTGAGTTTATCCAATTTTTGTTAACCTTTTTGTAATATTTTACAAAACCTTAATTGTTTTACAATGTGATTAAGCGGTGATTGAGTCTTTGTAGTTCTTCAATTACTGCCAGTATGTTGGGGTTTTGTATACAAAATTTACTACTGCGAGTAGTAAGTCGGGATGATAGTACGTTACCATTGGACAATGAGTTAGCCAATGTGTAATATGACCCGCAAGTCAGGATTGACAGTACTGAATGAGTAATTGTGTAGAAATAAACAATCTGATCGCTCTCAATACTGTTTTAATTGATAAAATGTTTCTTGATTAAACTGGGATTCACTCACCAGTATTTCCCACTGACAAATGTTTTTAAAACGCGTTTCAGGTAACACAATGTGACAACCAATTAGTAAAAAGCCAGCTGGAGAGCACTGAAGGCTTGGGAAAAATATGGCTATAAAAGTTACCTAAGAGACGATGTTTTAAATTCAATAAAATAGGGTTTATCCCTATAAATGTATTGTAATAAGAAACTTGGGTTTTACCCACGTGATTATTAATATTAAATATGGTGGTTTTACTCTGATAAATATTTCCTAACTACGGTCCTGATGTAATTTCCGCTGCCAAATTAACCAGCTGATACCACCGAAACTCTGAGTTCGCGTCCGCCCGTTCCCGGGACAGATAAGGGGTCGGGGGTTGCGACAGAAGGTGGTATCAGAGCCTAGCCACTGGTCTAAGCCAAAGAAGTGTTCTGCTGACACTTAAATTCTAAATTTTGTGTTAGGAAATAAATTACGGAAATACGTGCATAACTATAATTATTTGTTATGTATTATTTGACTAATTGTTAGTTTACAGTATGAGTGATCAAGGACCCTCAGACATGAGTCATCAGTTATCTGATTCACCTAGGAGTGAAGGTACCTCTTCACAGCCTGCCCTTTCTGGGTATTCTGCTGATCAGGAAGAAGGAATGTTTGCCTTTAAAGCTTAGTCAGAAGAGCCATTTCCTCATAAGAAATGAGGATGGTTCAGTAAGGAAGCCTTTGCACGTAGGAAAAAAAATGCGAAAGTTGCAACAGCAAAGAGTTTTAGCAGCTGCTAAGCGAAAGACAGATGCCCATACACAGGATATGCTTAATAGAAGCCTAGCCAATTTCCATATCTTAGCTACCACTGCTGCTGACCCAAGTCTGGAACAACTAGTAGCCCCACAACCACTAATCCCAGACCAACCCATGGAGATAGAAAACCCTGAAAACCAAGTGGAGATGCATGACTTTAACCCAGAAGAAATCCCTAGGGTACCTGCACCAAACCCCCTAGACCCAAATTACGACCCCTGGTGGGACGATAATAGGGACTTTGTGCAACGTTACCCGATACATGAAGACACACCCATACAGAACATAGGAGCCTATCCAGGTATGGACCCTTTAGATCCCTATTACCATGATAACTACATTAGGGAGATCTTTGAAGATCCTTACCGATTTCAGGCACTTTCACCTCCATATCAGGAACCCGCACCCCAGATTCCAAACCCAGTCCTAGAACCTGCACCCCCAAAGAGTCCAGAAAACATGCAAGAACTTAGGACATTTGGTGAGGAAATTTTAGAAAGCAGTGAGAGAATGCGTCAGGTGGGAGAGCGTCTCGTATGGAAATACAATGAGCGCAATATGGATTTTTGGATAAATCCATATCCGTGATGTGATGGAGGAAACAATAATAGTAAGAATAATATAATATAATAAAATAAAAATAAAAATAAAATAAAATATGTGTGTACGGATGCATATTACTATTAGTGTGATTCTATTTCTGTTGGTATTGTAATTTTTATTTCAGTACTAGTGTGTAATAGATGCATAATAGTATATGAAATTAGAGTAAAAGTCGCAATGATTGACATTTTTGGCTAGAATGCGTATCATGTGATTAACTATATTATCTTGTGATATTAATATGGGGTAAATGTTTAAAATTCAGATGGCCGATGAAGGAAATCAAGGAAATCTGAATAATGATAACCAGAGTAACATTAACGTGGATAATGAGAATCCAAGCATCAATAACAATGGAAACCAAATGGATAATAGTGCTGTTCAACATATAGTGGCACAAGGAATCATAGATGCAATGCCATTTATTATTCAAACTATTCAAGAAGCGAATAATAAAAGTAAGCATAGCAGTAAGCGACCAATTGAACCAGAACACAGCGTGAACAATGGACCTGTACTTCAAATGCCTATTCCCAAAAAGAGAAGAACCGTGTCTTACGGTTGTTCTTATAAAGAATTCTGGTCTTGTAAACCAATGGAATTCTCGGGCAACGAAGGGGCCATTGCAACCCTACGCTGGATAGAGAAGACTGAGGCAGTCTTAAGAATAAGCAAGTGTGCTGAAGAAGATAAGATATTGTTTGCTTCTAATCTGTTTAAGAATTCAGCACTAGAATTGTGGAACACTATCCTCCAATCAAGAGGAAGTGATAGAACCTACAATATGGAATGGGAAGAATTTAAGAATAAGGTAGAAAGGAAATTCTGCCCACCCAATGAGAAGGAACAGATAGCAAACAAATTCCTAAACCTTAGGATGACTGGTGTGGATAGTAAGGGATATACTAAAATATTCTTCGAATATGCTAGAATAGTGCCAACTCTTGCTTCACCTGAACCAGTATTAATCTCCCGTTATATTTGGGGATTAATTGGGGAGATAAGACACGTAGTCAACGCAGCTAGACCTCAAACCATAGAAAAAGCTGGAGAACTAGCAAATACCTTGACAGATGAATTAATCCGTACCCGAGAGGAGGATCAAAGGAGGAACCTAACCCAGAAACTCACACAAGAATTTCGTTCTGGAAATTTTAATCGTGAGAAAAATATAGGTTCTACCTCTACACCTTACTGTAAGAATTGCAAAAGAAAGCATTCAGGAAGATGCTCCATATATTGTAACTTTTGCAAAATATCGGGACACAAGGAAGAAAACTGTAGGAAGAAAACTAACAACAGGATATGTTACAACTGCGGAGAACAAGGTCATATCAAGTCTAATTGCCCAAAATTAGCTCCAGCTACAAACAACAAAAATACTCAAAATGCTAGAGCATTTGTTCTGACTGCAGATGAAGCAAAGATGATTCCAGATGTCATAGCTGGTACGTTTTTAGTTAATAATGTTTTTGCTAAAGTATTATTTGACTCTGGTGCAAACCAAAGTTTTATTAATACATCATTTTGCAAAATACTAAATCAGTCATTAACTAAACTACCACTAGAATGCTTAGTAGAGACAGCTAATGGAGAAACTGTTAGGATTTCTGAAATCTTGCAGGGAGCAAGCATAGAAATTTTAAATCAGAAATTTATTGCAAACCTTTATCCCATGAATCTGGCTGGATTCGATGTTGTTTTAGGAATTGATTGGTTAATAGCCAATAAAACCAGTATTTTATGTGATCAAAAGTCAATTCAAGTAAATTCACCAAAAGGTAAAACGATCACAATTAAAGGAGATAAACCATCTAGATCCACAAAATTCATCTCTGTGATGAAAACTGCAAGTTATATAAGAAAAGGTTCTATAGTGTATTTGATTTCCATAATCACTAACGCTAAAGGAAAATGAATTAAAAGACATTCCAGTAGTATCTCAGTTTTCAGATGTATTTCCAGAAGAATTGCCAGGACAACCTCCAGATAGGGAAGTTGAATTCAGAATTTATTTAATACCAGGAATAGCACCAATTGCCAAAGCACCCTACCGTTTGGCACCCGCTGAAATGCAGGAACTGAAGAAACAATTGGATGAATTGTTAGAAAAAGGATTTATACAGCCAAGCTCATCACCATGGGGAGCGCCGATATTGTTTGTTAAAAAGAAGGACGGATCAATGCGTATGTGCATTGACTACCGTGAATTAAACAAGGTCACGATTAAGAACCGGTACCCATTACCGAGAATCGATGATCTGTTTGATCAACTACAAGGAGCTCGATTTTTCTCTAAAATCGATTTAAGGTCAGGATATCATCAATTAAAGGTACAGGAAGAGGACATACCTAAGACCGCATTCAGAACAAGGTATGGCCATTATGAATTTACTGTCATGCCATTTGGTTTAACCAATGCCCCAGCCGCATTTATGGACATGATGAACCGAATATGTAAGCCATATTTGGATAAATTCATAATCGTCTTCATAGATGATATTCTCATTTACTCTAAGAATAAAGAGGATCATGCAAAGCATTTGCACGCACTCTTAAGTTTATTAAGAAAGGAAAAGCATTATGCTAAATTTTCTAAGTGCGAATTTTGGTTAGAACAGGTACAGTTTCTTGGACATTTAGTTAATCATGAAGGAATTCATGTGGATCCAACAAAAATCGAGGCGATTACTAAATGGAAAACCCCTGAGTCACCAACCGAGGTTAGAAGTTTCTTAGGATTGGCCGGTTATTATAGAAGATTTATTCAAGATTTTTCTAGAATAGCCATTCCTTTAACTAAACTAACCTGTAAATCTGTTAAGTTTGAATGGGGATTAAAACAAGAAGAAGCCTTTAGAATCCTTAAGCAAAGATTAACTCATACACCCATACTAGCGTTACCAGAAGGATCTGAAGACTTTGTAGTCTATTGTGACGCTTCCAAATTAGGTTATGGATGTGTATTAATGCAACAACAAAAGGTTATAGCCTATGCATCTAGACAACTTAAGAATCATGAAGAGAATTATTCAACACATGATTTAGAGTTAGGAGCTATAATTTTTGCTCTTAAGATTTGGAGACATTACCTTTATGGTAGTAAGTTTACCATATTTACTGATCATAAGAGTTTAAGGTATATTTTCAAGCAAAAAGAGTTGAATATGAGACAAAGACGCTGGATGGAGATGCTTAGTGATTATGATTGTGATATCCAGTATCATGAAGGAAAAGCAAATGTAGTGACAGATGCTTTAAGCCGAAAGTATCATGAAAAGCCAAAAAGAGTACGTTCTCTTAAATTAAATCTGCAAGTAGGTTTAAATGACCAGATAAGAGAAGCACAAGAATCAGTAATCAAGGATGATGCTGAAAAGCTAAAAGGTATGCTAAAAGAATTAGAACAAGGAGCAGATAGAATTTGGAGATTCCATGAAAAGAGAATGTGGATATCTAAATTAGGAAACCTGCGTCATCGTATATTAGAAGAAGCCCATAAGTCTAAGTATACGATGCATCCAGGAAATGATAAAATGTACCAAGATTTAAGAAAGAATTTTTGGTGGATAGGAATGAAAAAGGACATAGCAGATTATGTTTCTAAATGTTTAACCTGTTCACAAGTAAAAGATGAACACCAGAAACCCTCAGGATTTCTACAACAGTTAGAAATGCCAGTGTGGAAATGGGAATTGATAACAATGGATTTTGTTACCAAATTACCCAAAACAAAGAAAGGTAATGATACAATCTGGGTGATTGTAGATAGGCTAACCAAGTCAGCTCATTTCCTACCAATGAAAGAAACTTTCAGTATGGAACAGTTAGCTAAGTTATATGTAAATGAAATTGTTTCTTTACATGGCATTCCTTTATCAATTATTTCTGATAGAGATAGCCGATTTACCTCTCATTTTTGGTCAAGTTTCCAAAAGGCAATGGGAACCAAGTTAAATTTAAGTGGTGACTTGCGAGGCACACATATTTATTTACAGTGAACTTCGCACTCACGTGTGGTTTTAAATTTATAAAAATGGTATATACCTTAACATTAAAACACACACAACAAAGGACAATTGTATCCCGTCATATATGCAGCAAAGTATTGGTAAGAGCCAGATATCGATCCATGGAACACGGGCGTTATAATGTACTAAATCTTTGTCATTAGATTACCAGATAAAAAGATAAAGTGAATGGTTTTTTAACTAAGTTATCTAAATTACAACTAAAACATAAATATACTATTATCTTGTTTCACAAACAACCTAAACATGTTATCTATCAGATATGTCACAAAAGCACTTAATCAATTTTCCAATTTCGAGACAGTTAGTCATCCGCTAGGAGTTTTCTAACATGATGCTTCTTCGGAAAGTTAACGCGATAAACACACGTTAACCACCTAAAATCATTCTTTAGCGAGCTATTGATATTCATTCATGTAAACCTTTAAAGATAGATTAGTCATCCGCTAGGAGTTTTCTAACCTCACTTATCAAAGAAAGCAATACCGATGGTCACAATACAGCCACGAGGATAAGCATTTAAGTAGATTATATAACAACATATTTCACCTTTACAAGTCTTGAATACAAATCTACCATGTCAGCAATTTCAGACCAAAACTACTAAACAAGGATCATAAACTGCATGCAAGAACATGTAATCAACACCATATAATTCGTTAGAACCCTTACGTGTAAGAAAGTATTCCTAATCAAAATAAGATATATCTTAGATAAAACCAATACCCATCTCGAGTCTCATGGTGTAAACAAGTTTACAAACAAGTGATTAATCAAGAAATAGTTACCATCCAACTAACCACAGATTCATTATCCAAGACAATCAAACATAATCAAGAACTCAACATCAATGAAACGTTCATTATATAATCATGAAGATTCAAAAGTACTAAAGTTTCATACAAACAAGATTACAACATAAAGATTATTCACGAAACAAGTTTATAACTACTATTACATAAACTACATTAAACATAAACTAACATCAACTCATAACTTGCAAAATGATTAGAATACATGTTCAAGAACAAGGAATCGAACCATAAACAAGCAAGGAATTGATGGGTTGGATCGGTTATGCTTCCATTCGGTCTTTAAGCTTCAAAGTGGTCTGATCAGGACAGCTTCGGAACCCAGAAATCGCCCAGAAACATGGAGAAAAACCCAACATTTTGATCAGTAGCGAATGCTGCTATTTATAGGCAATTTTCAGTTTGGCACGGCCATGCGACTGGTCGCACGGCCGTGCGGTCAGGCCTTGTCGGGTGCGTCAGTTTCAGCGATCCCGAGTCAGCCAAGTGGACTAGTGGACAACTTGTCTAGGTCACCAGATCGGCACGGTCATGCGACTGGTCGCATGGTAGTGCGAGGTCATCAGAATCGTGATCAGAAAGTATGGTCCAGGTGGTGCATGGGGGTGCGGTTGGCTCGCACGGGAGTGCGGTTCGGGTAATCAGCGGCACCATGAGTCGCACTGGCAGTGCTTCCAAGGTCGGAGGTCTCGCACGGTAGTGCGGTTGGATCGCACGGCCGTGCGACACCTGGCAGTCATCAGATTTTTGTCCGTTTTATCATAAACGCATCAGAATTTGCCCGTTTTCATCAGATTTGTCTTTTGTTCTTCGTTTAAGACCTGAAAATATAAAAGTACCGGATTTGGTACCTAAACGTCGCGGTTTCGGTCAAAAACGCTTAAAACGGAAGTGTTTTGGGGTATAAAAACATGTATAATTTAACGTATATCAAACATCCCCACACTTGAACTTTGCTTGTCCTCAAGCAAACTTAAAATAAAGCAAGGAAACAAATCTAAATATTTACAAAGTTACTAATTTGTTTGGTGGTCAAATTGGTTTTCAAAAAGTCATCATCAAAGATTTAAAAAAACAAACAAGCTTTGTTGGAAGTATGAAAGGATAATTATAAAGCAATGACTCTACGTTTGATTGACTTAGCATGCAAATCTTTACATTTCTCACAATGTTCACACACACTCGGTTAAATTTCTGAATCATACATATAATGTGTATGTAAAACACTCGACGCCTAGTCAATGAATCATACAATATCATAAGCTTGTCAAAAGATCTAATCTCCACCAATTAATATGTGAAAAACATAAATCAAGAGGTCTTTGATGGGTTGTAATGATAGGTTATGGTTAAGGGTATGGAATGGATATTTGAAAGTGGCTAAATGGTTAAAACTCGGTGGTTATTTGTAACTAGTGTAAATGAATCAACAACTATACATAAATAACGCTTAAAGACGATTTTACACTTTTCGAGCTATACAACATATTTGTACTATTCAGTGCTTAAAATTGCTCTAATTTGATTGTCTTTTGATCTGTTTTTTCGATCACTATTTTCTTTTTCTTTTTTTTCTTTTTTTTTAAAAACAGGGAAAAATTACAAACAAGCTAGTTGGATAATAACTTTGGCCGAGTTTTAACACAAAGGTTTAAAAATAAAAAGGGTAAATTTGGTTAAGTAGGCTAAGTAGTTGGGTAAAATTAGAAAAACACGGAAAATAGGCTCAACATGGCGAACTAATGGATAATGTTGGGTGTGGGATATAAACAAAGAAAAAGGCTAACACAAAAGGGTATCCTAAGTGCCTCCATCATTTTCATGCAATTTCACATATTCATGATCTTGAAAAGTATACAAATGACAAGTTCTAAATTACATGAAACATCCGGCTCACTCATTTTCCGCAAAAACAAAGAAGCATTGTCAAGAAAGCAGTAAAGGCTCCAAAATATGCTCACGTAAACGGAAGGAATGGGTACGAATATAAAGATAAACATGCTAGTCTTTCTTTTGTTTCGTCAAGCTTTTAGTTATCTTTTTTAAAAATCGATTTGGCTTGTCGGTTTTGATCAAATATGATGCTTTCTAAAAAACACAACTGACCGTTTTTGTATCTTTTTAAAGTTTTTTTTTTTTTTACAAAAACGAAAGGACAAACAAAGTTAACCTTAACCCCTCCCCACACTTGAACTTCACATTGTCCCCAATGTGAAACACGTACTAGTTAAGCGATTATGAAGAGCTAAACTAATAATGTGAAAAAGGATAGAGATACTCCCTCAGAGTTGTAGTAGACTTGTATGAATAGACTTTGAATATAAGTCTTCTCAACTCTGTGTGCATTCCTTACAAACCTGCCAAGTACGTCACTTAACTAAAACAGCAAACAATACTATTGATCAAACCGTTAGATGAGTAAAACCAAATCCATTATTAAACAAAAATAAACACACACTAAAAACAAGTATGGAATCATACCTTGATTGAAGATTTGAGTTAAATCCTTGCAAAAATTGGTTGTTTTTAGGAGTGGGAGAGCCAAGAACGGGTGTGCGGCCAGTGTTAGTAATTTTGAAAGGTTTTATTTTATTATTAATATTTTTTTTTTTAAAAGTAGTTTTTATACCCTGAAAAATTACTGTTGCTAAAAAGTCGTGCACGGTAGTGCGCATCAACCTGTGCACTGTGGTTCGCAACGTGGTGCCGCTGTGCACGGTAGTGCACTCGGTTCACACGGTATTGCGTGTCCGACGACCACCTTATGCACGTTGTTCTTGGTCAGATGTGATTATAAAGTATACGGTCGTGCGGATCAGGTGCACGACCGTGATTCATCTATACACTCTGCAGACAGAAATAACAGAATGCTCTTCAACTCCTTTTTCTCAATAGATTTCACCATTTTTGCAAGGTATTTACATGTTTTAATTTTAAACTATCTTCAAAACTTCCTAAGACATGAATCAATCTTGTTTAAACCTACTAAAAACAGGAAAAGTTAACGAACAAGGAAATAAATGCGATAAATTAAATATTTACATTTTTACCCTTAGCGTGTGAAAACACGCTCGCTAAATTTGTCAGCGAGTCGATAGCTAGACTCCTTCTCTTTCCCACACTTGTTAAACATGCGGGGCATTGACACACCCTTTTGGATTCGGCTCCGTGTTTCCTGGAAGACCACCCAGGGGTCTCTCAGACAACATTTTAGCCAATTGTCCAACCTGATTCTCAATGGTCTGGATGGAAGCTTTCTGACTTCTCATCTCCCTTTCGTGGACCAAGAAACGCTCCTCATGTTGCTGGTAGCGGTTCTCGGCTATCTGATTAGCACAATTGAAGTTTCCTAACAGCTGTGTCATCATCTCCTCTAGCTTAGAGTTACTCTGAGAGGCTTGAGGCCGGGAACTGCTCCCGGAGCCTTGATGATGGTAATCTGGCTAGAAGGACTGACCCTGAGATTGGTAAGGCTGTGCCTGGGGCTGCTGTGGCCCAGGAGCACGTTGAGCGTATCCGAGTGTGTTTTGGTTCCCAGAATTAGATTTCCACCCAAAGTTCGGGTGATTTTTCCACCCCGGATTGTACGTGTTGCTGTAGGGGTTATTTTGGGGCCTGATTTGATTGCCCAGATAGTCCACCTCCTCGTGGCCTGTAAACATAACACCCTGCTCACATGTACCTGGCTCGTGTGACACTCCACACAGCTCACATGACGATTGTACTTTCGAAACGTTCTGAGCTTGATCAAACCTTGCCGCCAAAGCTCCGATCTGCGCTGCAAGAGCCGTATATGTATCCACTTGATGAACTCCAGGAATAGATAATGCTTTACTTCGTACTCCACTGTGACGAGAACTCGACTTTAAGGTAGCTTTCTCTATAATTGCGTAGGCTTCCGTTGGTGTTTTTGTTCCAAGATCGCCTCCTGCATATACGTCTATGTGTTCTTGTGAGTCGTAGTTAAGTCCTAGGTAGAAGTTCAACACAAGTTGTCTTTTGGACAACCCATGATGTGGTACATCGATTAGAAGATCTTTGAACCTCTCCCAAGCTGCGTGTAGAGATTCTCCTTCGTCCTGTTTGAATGTCATGATACGGTTCTTTAGCTTATCTGTCTTTTCCGGAGGGGAGTATTTTTGCATAAAAAGATCTGCCATCTCGTTCCAAGTCGTGATGGACCCTGCTGGAAGTGATAAAAGCCAAGATCGGGCTTTGTCTCGCAAAGAGAATGGAAAGAGCCGCAAACGGATTGCGTCTTCTGAAACGTCTCGTATTTTGAAAGTCGAACATACTTCGAGAAACGAAGCAATGTGTCGACCCGGATGTCACACCCCCAAAATCCACACGCAGAGTATCACCGCTTGGAGGCGTGACATGACCAGGATCCAGGCACCAATCATATTGAAAAATGTATTTAAAATAGATAAAATCCAACCACGCAATATAATTGGTGTTCAAAAACTAGTTAACCAAGTTCAAACTAAACAGCGGAAGCATAAGACGTGGAATCAAAACATAAGTTCATAAAGTTTAAATGTTTAGAACGGGACATAACAGTCCATATCCCACAACGACCTCCTCCTCGCGCAAGCTCCATAAGTATCTAACGACCTGCAAGGCATGTAACAACGAGTCAACAACAAAGTTGAGAGAGTTCACAGTAGGTGTTCGTTATAAAGTAGTTTTTCAAGAACTATGAGTTTGTTTGCAACTGCAGGTTAAATCAACTTTCCTTATTTTCCAAACCATAAACGGTGGGGGCTACCCCACGTTGTAAACCACTAGACTAGATGTATATATAAGTGTCCTTCCCAATCCGAGGACAGAGGTACATATTAAATACGTAGGTTTAGCGCTGGTGCCCTTCCCAATCCGAGGACAGAGGTACGTATAAGAATACGTAGGTTTAGCGCTGGTGCCCTTCCCAATCCGAGGACAGTGGTACGTAGTGAATACGTAGGTTTGGCGCTGGCGCCCTTCCCAATCCGAGGACAGTGGTAAGTAGTGAATACGTAGGTTTAGCGCTGGCGTCCTTCCCAATCCGAGGACAGTGGTACGTAGTGAATACATAGGTTTAGCGCTGGTGTCCTTTCCAATCCGAGGACGGAGGTAAGTAGTCTAGTAGTGGTGAAAGCACAAGTTCCGTCTTAGCTATTTAATCCCATTCCCAACCCACCGGGAATCCCATGCCTTAAGAGTGTGAACTCACCTTTGGTTGCTCGGTTTGACTCTCAAAAATAGCTATCAGTCAAGGTCGGTCAATCACGTCCTAGTATGATTACCACTTAGTGTATTAGTTACTTTAAATAAGCACGAAGTTCCTACACGCATCTACCACATAACATGCACTCACTTTAACGGTTCATGCCCATATAAACTTCCCATCTATTCCCATTCATAAGCAAACATACGACATTGCACATAACACTTTCATTGACGTATAACATGTTAGATCATTCTCAGATAACCTAACCGACATTTAGACACGCAAATTACTACTTATGTCGTTTCAGCTTTAACATTCAAAACTGGGCTGTTTTCGGGAATTTTAATAAAATAGGTAACCTATTCCAAAAATTCCCAACTTTTTACAGAAGGTCTTAAACGATCAAAATATTATTGTGTAAAAATCTCGGGTTCCAATTCATTACCAATATTTTATAAAAAAACATTTACCGGACTGCAATCAGATTCGTCAATTTATGACTGCAGTCCACGGAATAATTCATTTAAAATTGATCGTAAGTCCGATTGATGAAATTCTAGTTGTAGCATTACAACGACATCAGTGGTCATCTACAGTACAGATTTCATGAGCTAATTCTACACAGATTTCAAGTTATGATGAAAAACATAACACACATTTTCTGCAGTAAAAACGCATCTTTTGCTGCTGTGAAAAATGACCCTTTAAAAATAGCAAACGAAGTCCAAAAATTATGATTCCAGTGCCATTAGAACCGTATTTCGAAATAACACGTTATAAACTCAAGAAAATCAGTTTTTCGATAAATATCGACCTGTTTACAGCCAACTGAAGTTGGCTGTAAATGTTTGGGTAGAAGCTATTTTCAGCTTATAGCGCTCTAACGCAAGTTCTATTTGTTCCGTTATCATGTGTAGTGATCAACAACGACATTTAACATCACTTGCATCAGGTTATCGTTTATTAATCTCAGATTTATCATGTCAAATACCATCATCAACATAAACAAAACAACATCATACTAGCATCATTTCATCATGTTTCATCTTTATGTAAAGCTTTAAGTTCATGATTTATGTTTGTGTTCTTTTAGTGTTTCTTGTATTTCATCATACTACATCTTATATCCATAAAAATAGAAGTAACCAAGAGTAAATCAAGAACTTACAACTAGCTCAAAGGCTAGGGAAGATCTCTAGTGAAAAGATGATGAAGAGGGGATGATGAAAGCAAATGAGAAGGATTCTCCAAGACCTTCAAGCTCCAAACTCCATGTATCACCTTCTAGACTTGAATGAGCTTAGAATTGGAATGATATGGTGGTGACAAGGTGGTGGTGGCAGTTATAGAGGGAGCCGAGAGGAGAGGGAGAGGGTGAGGGATGGGGAGTGAACTTTGTAAGATATGAATTGATATGGTATGATCCTTGTAATCTTTTGGCCATACTTATAAGATCTTATGCAATCTAAGCAAAATCCATAGAAGATCTATGGCAATCTTGGAAAGATTATGGTGATCACAAGTGGGGCCACATGTGACCGTGAATACCAAGAGGGGGGGGGGGTTAATTGTAAATTCTTATGATAAGTAGGTAAATGGTTGGAAGATAAATGTAATATCTAGTGTTATATGTGTATGGTGCATTACATAACCTGTTGGGGTATTCGGGGATCGTAACTAGTCCAAAAATAATTAAATAATGTTTCTTGCAATATTTTGGTGTCCCGGGTAATGTCCGGTTGTTCGGTTAGATACCGGTTCGTTAATGTGCTAAGTTGTTCCGTATAGTGTCTTTTATGTAACTTTTTATAACATTTTTAATTCCTAACACATAGGAAAACATTCAGGACCATTTAGTCAATTTTCTGTACAATCAATAAGCACAATATAATATTAATTAATCGTACGGATACATGTAATTATGAGGGTTGTCACATTCTCCCCTCGTTAAGAAAATTTCGTCCCGAAATTTAGCACGTGGTTACTGAGGAAGCTAGTTGAGTTGCGTGGTTTCCTGGTTTTCCTGGGGTGTCACATCATCCCTCCGTTGGTTTGGAATTTCGTCCCGAAATTCCGCAGTAGCTTCAGTCTCAGTAGTGGTTGCACTTTTCTCAAACAACTGGGGATACTTGTGTTTCATTTGGTCTTCTCGTTCCCAGGTATACTCTGGGCCACGACGGGAGTTCCAACGAAGTCGAACAAGAGGTATTCTGGTACGCTTGAGAATCTTAACGTCTCGGTCTGTGATTTCAACTGGTTCCTCGACGAATCGCAACTGGTCGTCGATTGTGAGCTCCTTTAAGGGAACTATGAGGGTCTCATCTGACAGACACTTCTTCAGATTCGACACATGGAAAACATTGTGAACTCCGCTGAGTTCTTCAGGTAGATTCAACTTGTAAGCGACTTTGCCAATTTTCTCAATGATTTCGAATGGTCCGACATAACGCGGATTGAGTTTGCCTCGTTTGCCAAAACGAACTACACCTTTCCAAGGTGAGACTTTAAGTAGCACTCGATCCCCAACCTGGAACTCGAGTGGTTTCCTTCGCTTATCAGCATAGCTTTTCTGACGGTCACGAGCTGCCGCCATTCGTTTTCGTATCTGAGCAATCTTCTCGGTTGTATCTACTACAAGTTCTGGGCCAGTGATTTGACTGTCGCCAACCTTTTCCCAACAAAGAGGTGATCGGCACTTCCGTCCGTACAATGCCTCGAACGGAGCGGCCTGGATACTGGTGTGGTAACTGTTGTTATACGAAAACTCCACTAACGGGAGGTGTTTTTCCCAGCCATTACCAAAGTCAATTACACATGCCCTAAGCATGTCTTCAAGGGTTTGGATGGTGCGTTCAGATTGCCCATCCGTCTGTGGATGATATGCCGTGCTCATGTCTAATCGAGAACCAAAGGACTTGTGCATAGGTTGCCACAATTCAGATGTAAAACGTGAGTCACGATCAGAAATGATGGACGTTGGCACTCCGTGCCTTGATATTACTTCCTTTAGGTAGATGTCTGCTAGAGTAGAAAACTTGTCGGTTTCCTTGATAGCCAAGAAGTGTGCAGACTTAGTCAATCGATCCACTATCACCCAAATAGTGTCATTTCCGCGTTGAGATCTAAACAGGCCAGTAACGAAATTCATGGAAATTTGCTCCCATTTCCATGTCGGGATCTCTGGTTGTTGGAGTAGGCCTGATGGTTTCTAATATTCAATCTTGACTCTCGCACAAGTCAAACATTTACTGACGTAGGTTGCTATGTTGGCTTTCATACTATGCCACCAATACGTAGTCTTGAGATCGTGGTACATCTTATCCGAACCAGGATGTACTGAATAACGAGACTTGTGTGCCTCATCCATCACAAGCTCACGTAGATTACCATAGAGTGGAACCCAGATACGCCCTGTTACATAGTAGGCGCCATCTTCCTTTTGTTCTAACTGCTTCATTGATCCTCGTAAGGACTCGGCCCTGATGTTTTCTGCTTTCAATGCTTCGACCTGAGCATCTCGTATCTGAGTAGGAAGACTAGATTGGATGGTAAGTTGTAACGCTCGCACACGTTTAGGTATAGTATCCTTTCGACTGAGGGCGTCGGCCACAACATTGGCTTTGCCCAGATGGTATTTGATAGCGCATTCATAATCATTCAAGAGCTCGACCCATCGGCGTTGTCGCATGTTTAACTCCTTTTGCTTGAAGATATGCTCGAGACTCCTGTGATCGGTGTAAATGGTGCACTTGGTACCGTATAGGTAATGTCTCCATATCTTAAGTGCGAAAACAACAGCTCCCAATTCCAAGTCATGCGTAGTGTAGTTCCTTTCGTGAACTTTAAGTTGGCGCGATGCGTAGGCGATGACCTTGTCATGTTGCATCAACACGCATCCGAGTCCTTGGATGGAAGCGTCGCAATAAACCACAAAATCATATGTGCCCTCAGGCAATGAGAGGATAGGCGCGCTACAAAGTCTCTCTTTTAAGTACTGAAATGCAGACTCCTGTACATCACCCCAACGATAGGTGACACCCTTCCGAGTCAGTGAAGTGAGAGGTTGCGCAATCTTTGAGAAATCCTTGATAAACCTTCTGTAATATCCTGCCAAACCTAAGAATTGGCGGATTTCTGTTGGTGTACGGGGTGCAGGCCAGTTCTTGATCGAGTCAACCTTGGATGGATCAACATGAATCCCATCCTTGTTCACCACGTGGCCTAGAAAGTGGACTTCGCAAAGCCAGAAGTCACATTTCGAAAATTTGGCATACAACTGCTCTGTTCGAAGAAGTTCCAAAATAAGCCTCAGGTGTTGCTCGTGTTCTTCCTGACTCTTCGAATAGATCAGGATGTCTTCGATGAAAACTATAACAAACTTATCCAGGTAAGGTTTGCACACTCGGTTCATGAGATCCATGAAGACCGCAGGTGCATTCGTCAATCCGAAAGGCATAACCAGAAACTCGTAATGCCCATAATGAGTCCTGAATGCTGTTTTAGAGATATCCTCATCTCGGACTCTCAGTTGATGGTAACCTGACCTCAGGTCAATCTTGGAATAGAAACTCGACCCTTGCAACTGGTCGAATAAATCATCAATGCGTGGAAGAGGATAACGATTCTTCACGGTCACCTTGTTGAGTTCGTGATAGTCAATACACATCCTGAAGGTACTGTCTTTCTTCTTCACGAATAACACTGGAGCTCCCCAAGGCGAAGAGCTAGGGCGAATAAAACCCTTGTCCAAGAGGTCTTGCAATTGAGTGGACAATTCCTCTAGTTCCGATGGGGCTAAGCGATAAGGCGCACGGGCTATGGGTGTTGCCCCAGGAGTTAGCTCGATTTGAAACTTGACTTGACGATGAGGCGGAAGACCAGGTAATTCCTCGGGGAATACCTCAGGAAAATCACGTACAATAGGTATGTCTTCTATCTTCCTTTCTTTCGAGGATGTATCAGAAACGAGGGCTAGAATAGCAGTGTGGCCCTTTCGCAAACACTTCTGGGCCTTAAGGAAAGAGATGATGCCCACAACAGCACCACTCTTGTCGCTGAGAATTACGAGTGGTTCTTCACCAGAACGAGGAATACGGACGACTTTCTCTTTGCAGAAAATCTCCGCTTGATGTTGAGATAGCCAATCCATCCCAATAACGACGTCAAAACTACCAAGTACGATAGGAATAAGATCGATAGAGAAGGTTTGACCAGCTAAGACGAGGTTACAACCCTTAACTATGTGTGTGGCTTCAAGACTTTTATCATTTGCTAGCTCTACCATGTGTTTGGTGGTCAAAAGTGTTGGGGTGCGCTTAAGCATTTGACTAACTTTTAAGGACACGTAGCTAGTATCGGCACCCGAATCAAATAAAACAGTAACATAAAAGTCATCCAGTAGAAACTTACCCATCACAACGTTGGGATCATTCCTAGCATCACCCTGTCCAATCACGAAGGCACGACCTCGGGCGCCATTACCATTATTGTTACCCCCGTTGTTGCCTCCATTGTTGCCTCCATTGTTGTTCCCGTTTCCTTGGTTGTTGTTCTTATTCTGATTCTGATTCAGCTGTGGACAGTGCCTCTTAAAGTGACCCTCAACACCGCACTGGAAGCATCCCTTATTACCCTGCTGGTGTTGCTGTTGGTTCTGGGGAGCTTGTGGCTGCTGTTGTCGATTCTGATTCATAGGACGTGAGCTCCTGCAATCTTTGGCTTCATGTCCAGGCTTGTTACATCTCTGACAACGACCCTTGTTGCACTGCCCGCTATGATGCTTGCTGCACCGGTTGCACTTGGGGTGGTTCCCTCGGTATCCACCCTTGTCCTTGACTACCAGAAGATTGCTGACCAGGACTCTGGTAGTCATCAGTCTTTCGCTGCTGGGACTGAGACTGAACTGAAGTAGAACCCTTGCCCGAATTTCCATCCCACTTGCGCTTGTTATCACTGGGAGCATCAGTAGTAGTAGCGCTAATACGCTTCGGCAGCTTGTTCTGCTCAACTGCCTGATCAGTGAGACGATGAGCCAACCGGATGATTTGCTGAATGGTGCCAAGATTAGCTGAGGTCACGTGGCTTTGAATTTCTGGCACCAAACCCTTAAGGTACAGCTCGATACGCTTGATAGGAGGATCCACCATAGTAGGACACAAGATAGCTAATTCATTCGATCTCTTTGTGTATGCCTCGATTTCAGACCCCGTCATCTTCAAATTGAAAAACTCCACCTCTAGCTTGTGGATGTCATCATGATTACAGTACTCTTCTTTGATCAAGTCCTTGAAGTCATTCCATGGGGTGGCATTAGCAACCGCCAGCCCTAGCAGTTGAACCTGTGCTTTCCACCAGGTTAACGCAGCACCTTCGAGTGTTCCAATAGCAAATTTCACCCTACGATCTTCAGGGCATTCACATATCTCAAAAACAGACTCAATCTTCTCGAACCAGTGAAGAAGACCTACAGCTCCTTCTGTGCCACTGAAAGTACTAGGTCGGCAATCCATGAATGTTTTGAACGTACATACGGGAGGTTGAGCATGTTGACCTATTGCGCGAGAATAAAAGACAAGGTTAAGCACAAGAGTTGGTTCGCGAGAGTAGGATCTAAACATCCTAGGATAGGTCGAAATGGCAGGTTATACCTCCTGCAGGAGCTGCTGCGAGTGCCTCCGCAACTCGTTCATTAATCAAAGCCGTCAACTGGGCTTGATTTAGGTTGATACCACCACGTCCTCCGCGTCCGTTCATGATCTTCACAACGGAGTAACGTAAGTGAGAAAAGTGTCGTGAAAGTGCGTAAGCGTGGGACGACTGAAGAGAGTAAGCACACATGGCTCAAATAGCAGTTTTCCCGTTAACTAATGCACTATGTGAACTATCAAACAGACAATATAAACATAAATCATACCACCTATTGTGTCAAGTCTTGCACGTGGAGCGAAGCGTCGTTGTGGATCGTTGAGCACTGTACAGGTTATAGTCTGGTTTTGTCAAAAAGCTTTTCCCTTTTTAAAACCAAGTTCACTATAACCAATGGCTCTGATACAAATCTGTCACACCCCCAAAATCCACACGCGGAGTATCACCGCTTGGAGGCGTGACATGACCAGGATCCAGCCACCAATCATATTGAACAATGTATTTAAAATAGATAAAATCCAACCACGCAATATAATTGGTGTTCAAAAACTAGTTAACCAAGTTCAAACTAAACAGCGGAAGCATAAGACGTGGAATCAAAACATAAGTTCATAAAGTTTAAATGTTTAGAACGGGACATAACAGTCCATATCCCACAACGACCTCCTCCTCGCGCAAGCTCCATAAGTATCTAACGACCTGCAAGGCATGTAACAACGAGTCAACAACAAAGTTGAGCGAGTTCACAGTAGGTGTTAGTTATAAAGTAGTTTTTCAAGAACTATGAGTTTGTTTGCAACTGCAGGTTAAATCAACTTTCCTTATTTTCCAAACCATAAACGGTGGGGGCTACCCCACGTTGTAAACCACTAGACTAGATGTATATATAAGTGTCCTTCCCAATCCGAGGACAGAGGTACATATTAAATACGTAGGTTTAGCGCTGGTGCCCTTCCCAATCCAAGGACAGAGGTACGTATAAGAATACGTAGGTTTAGCGCTGGTGCCCTTCCCAATCCGAGGACAGTGGTACGTAGTGAATACGTAGGTTTGACGCTGGCGTCCTTCCCAATCCGAGGACAGTGGTACGTAGTGAATACGTAGGTTTAGCGCTGGCGTCCTTCCCAATCCGAGGACAGTGGTACGTAGTGAATACGTAGGTTTAGCACTGGCGTCCTTCCCAATCCGAGGACGGAGGTAAGTAGTCTAGTAGTGGTGAAAGCACAAGTTCCGTCTTAGCTATTTAATCCCATTCCCAACCCACCGGGAATCCCATGCCTTAAGAGTGTGAACTCACCTTTGGTTGCTCGGTTTGACTGTCAAAAATAGCTAACAGTCAAGGTCGGTCAATCACGTCCTAGTATGATTACCACTTAGTTTATTAGTGACTTCAAATAAGCACGAAGTTCCTACACGCATCTACCACATAACATGCACTCACTTTAACGGTTCATGCCCATATAAACTTTCCATCTATTCCCATTCATAAGAAAACATACGACATTGCACATAACACTTTCATTGACGTATAACATGTTAGATCATTCTCAGATAACCTACCCGACATTTAGACACGCAAATTACTACTTATGTCGTTTCAGCTTTAACATTCAAAACTGGGCTGTTTTCGGGAATTTTAATAAAATAGTTAACCTTTTCCAAAAATTCCCAACTTTTTACAGAAGGTCTTAAACGATCCAAATATTATTTTGTAAAAATCTCGGGATCCAATTCATTACCAATATTTTATAAAAAATCATTTACCGGACTGCAATCAGATTCGTCACTTTCTGACTACAGTCCACGGAATAATTCATTTAAAATTCATCGTAAGTCCGATTGATGAAATTCTAATTGGAGCATTACAAAGACATCAGGGGTCATCTACAGTACAAATTTCATGAGCTAATTCTACACAGATTTCAAGTTATGACGAAAAACATAACACATATTTTCTGCAGTAAAAACGCAGCTTTTGCTGCTGTGAAAAATGACCCTTTAAAAATAGCAAACGAAGTCCAAAAATTATGATTCCAGTGCCATTAGAACCGTATTTCGAAATAACAGGTTATAGACTCAAGAAAATCAGTTTTTCGATAAATATCGACCTGTTTACAGCCAATTGAAGTTGGCTGTAAATGTTTGGACAGAAGCTGTTTTCAGCTTATAGCACTCAAACGCAAGTTCTATTTGTTCCGTTATCATGTTTAGTGATCAACAACGACATTTAACATCACTTGCAGCAGGTTATCGTTTATTAATATCAGATTTATCATGTCAAATACCATCATCAACATAAACAAAACAACATCATACTAGCATCATTTCATCATGTTTCATCTTTATGTAAAGCTTTAAGTTCATGATTTATGTTTGTGTTCTTTTAGTGTTTCTTGTATTTCATCATACTACATCTTATATCCATAAAAATAGAAGTAACCAAGAGTAAATCAAGAACTTACAACTAGCTCAAAGACTAGGGAAGATCTCTAGTGAAAAAATGATGAAGAGGGGATGATGAAAGCAAATGAGAAGGATTCTCCAAGACCTTCAAGCTCCAAACTCCATGTATCACCTTCTAGACTTGAATGAGCTTGGAATTGGAATGATATGGTGGTGACTAGGTGGTGGTGGTGGCGGTTATAGAGGGAGCCGAGAGGAGAGGGAGAGGGTGAGGGATGGGGAGTGAACTTTGTAAGATATGAATTGATATGGTATGATCCTTGTAATCTTTTGGCCATACTTATAAGATCTTATGCAATCTAAGAAAAATCCATAGAAGATCTATGGCAATCTTGGAAAGATTATGGTGATCACAAGTGGGGCCACATGTGACCGTGAATACCAAGAGGGGGGGGGGGGTAATTGTAAATTCTTATGATAAGTAGGTAAATGGTTGGAAGATAAATGTAATATCTAGTGTTATATGTGTATGGTGCATTACATAACGTGTTGGGGTATTCGGGGATCGTAACTAGTCCAAAAATAATTAAACAATGTTTCTTGCAATATTTTGGTGTCCCGGGTAATGTCCGGTTGTTCGGTTAGATACCAGTTCGTTAAAGTGCTAAGTTGTTCCGTATAGTGTCTTTTATGTAACTTTTTATAACATTTTTAATTCCTAACACATAGGAAAACATTCAGGACCATTTAGTCAATTTTCTGTACAATCAATAAGCACAATATAATATTAATTAATCGTACGGATACATGAAATTATGAGGGTTGTCACACCGGATCTTCGTGATCCTTTCCATCGAACTGCACAGAATTTTGTAACATGTTAATTATACTAGATTTAATTTCAAAACTCGGTGCTGCTATAGTAGGTCGGGCGATGCTCGGCTGCAAGCGCTCTCCTCCTGGATGGCCGGTCTCATTTAGAGGCTGGTCGTCTTCTGCCATAATGCTTCCTGTGTCGTCCTCTGAACTCTCGCTGTCTGAAAGTATCACTGGTTCGTCGATTGCGGCCGCAGTCCTTTGTGCAACAACAAGTGATCTTTCGCGAAGCCGCCTACTTCTTCTTAAGTTATTTTCTGGTTCGTTGGCTAGCTCAGCATTAGCGGGTGCAGGGGTCGTGGACATTAGCCTGCAAAAAAGGAAGGCATTATACAGAAAAAAGAACATAATAATAATATATACAATTTATTATACATTTCTATTTAAATATTTATTGGCTATTTACTCATTTATATCCGGAAACTATTTTTGTTGTTTACCAGAGATTTTGATGACAATCATCAGAAATCTGAGGGAACCCTTTTTTTCTTATATATATATATATCAGAAAATCTGATAAGATCTGATAAAAATCTGATGAAAATTTTATTTCCATCAGAATTACCAGATGATCTGGTAAATTCATCAGAAATGTAAATTATTGCACCAGAAAGTCTAATGGGTTTATCAGAATCCATCAGAAAACCTGATAAATTAATCAGAATTTATCAGAAAATCTGATGATTTTATCAGAAAGTTTTATTTTATTTTTGTGGAGTAAATAAATAAACAATATAAACAAGTATTAATAAATGAATAAATAACAGTTAACTGAATAAATAAATAAATAAATATAAACATAAATGAATAAATAAATGAACGTGAATAAATAAATGTAAAAAAATGCATAAATGAAATAAATAAATAAATGAAAAAGTGGTTCGATTCCGAACACGGGCATAAATGTAAATATAAACATGAATGAAATGACTGAATTGAAATAAATGAAATAACTGAATTGAAATAAATGAATAAATAAATGTAAATATAAACAGAAATGAAATAACTGAATTGAAATAAAAAATGAAATACTGAAATAACTGTACTGGAATGAAATAAATAAATGTAAATGAAATGACTGAATTGAAATTACTGAAACGAAATAAATAAATGAAATAAATGAATGAATGGTTCGATCCCGAACACTTAACTGAGTTAAATAAATAAAAGAAAAATGTTAGTTGAACAATAAATAAAAGGTTAGTATGTTAGTAAGGTTAGTGGTTAGTTAGTTAGTAAAGTTAGTCAGTTAGTTGGTTAGTAAAACAGAAAAAGAAAAGTTAGTCAAAAGTTAGTACTAGTGGGCGTGCCAGGCAAGGTATTCACAAGTTAGAAAATAAAAGAAAACAAATAAATACAAAAATGTACAAGTATTCACAGGTATTCGCAGTTTGTACACCGGTAAAATAATGACTCGGATTGTTCCGAAAATTTCGCCGTGTTCCCCGGCAACGGCGCCAAAAACTTGGTGACTTGCGAGGCACACATATTTGTTTACAGTGAACTTCGCACACACGTGTGGTTTTAAATTTATAAAAATGGTTTATACCTTAACATTAAAACACACACAACAAAGGACAAGTGTATCCCGTCATATATGCAGCAAAGTATTGGTAAGAGCCAGATATCGATCCATGGAACACGGGCGTTATAATGTACTAAATCTTTGTCATTAGATTACCAGATAAAAAGATAAGGTGAATGGTTTTTTAACAAAGTTATCTAAATTACAACTAAAACATAAATATACTATTATCTTGTTTCACAAACAACCTAAACATGTTATCTATCAGATATTTCACAAAAGCACTTAATCAATTTTCCAATTTCGAGACAGTTAGTCATCCGCTACGAGTTTTCTAACTTGATGCTTCTTCGGAAAGTTAACGCAATAAACACACGTTAACCACCTAAAATCATTCTTTAGCGAGCTATTGATATTCATTCATGTAAACCTTTAAAGATAGATTAGTCATCCGCTAGGAGTTTTCTAACCTCACTTATCAAAGAAAGCAATACCGATGGTCACAATACAGCCATGAGGATAAGCATTTAAGTAGATCATATAACAACATATTTCACCTTTACAAGTCTTGAATACAAATCTACCATGTCAGCAATTTCAGACCAAAACTACTAAACAAGGATCATAAACTGCATGCAAGAACATGTAATCAACACCATATAATTCGTTAGAACCCTTACGTGTAAGAAAGTATTCCTAATCAAAATAAGATATATCTTAGATAAAACCAATACCCCTCTCGAGTCTCATGGTGTAAACAAGTTTACAAACAAGTGATTAATCAAGAAATAGTTACCATCCCACTAACCACATATTCATTATCCAAGACAATCAAACATAAACAAGAACTCAACATCAATGAAACGTTCATTTTATAATCATGAAGATTCAAACATGAAAAAGTACTAAAGTTTCATACAAACAAGATTACAACATAAAGATTATTCACGAAACAAGTTTATAACTACTATTACATAAACTACATTAAACATAAACTAACATCAGCTCATAACTTGCAAAATGATTAGAATACATGTTCAAGAACAAGGAATCGAACCATAAACAAGCAAGGAATTGATGGGTTGGATCAGTTATGCTTCCATTCGGTCTTTAAGCTTCAAAGTGGTCTGATCAGGACTGCTTCGGAACCCAGAAATCGCCCAGAAACATGGAGAAAAACCCAACATTTTGATCAGTAGCGAATGCTGCTATTTATAGGCAATTTTCAGTTTGGCACGGCCATGCGACTGGTCGGACGGCCGTGCGGTCAGGCCTTGTCGGGTGACATCAGTTTCAGTGATCCCGAGTCAGCCAAATGGACTAGTGGACAACTTGTCTAGGTCACCAGATCGGCACGGTCATGCGACTGGTCGCATGGTAGTGCGAGGTCATCAGAATCGTGATCAGAAAGTATGGTCCAGGTGGTGCATGGGGGTGCGGTTGGCTCGCACGGGAGTGCGGTTCGGGTAATCAGCAGCACCATGAGTCGCACTGGCAGTGCTTCCGAGGTCGGAGGTCTCGCACGGTAGTGCGGTTGGATCGCACGGCCGTGCGACACCTGGCAGTCATCATATTTTTGTCCGTTTTATCAGAAACGCATCAGAATTTGCCCGTTTTCATCAGATTTGTCTTTTGTTCTTCGTTTAAGACCTGAAAATATAAAAGTACCGGATTTGGTACCTAAACGTCACTGTTTCGGTCAAAAACGCTTAAAACGGAAATGTTTTGGGGTATAAAAACATATATAATTTAACGTATATCATTAAGCACGGCTTATCATCCTCAAACGGATGGACAAAGTGAAAGGACAATTCAGAGAATGGAGGACATGCTTAGAGCTTGTGTAATTGATTTCGGAGGTAATTGGGACGATCACTTACCTTTAATAGAATTTTCTTATACTAATAGTTATCACACAAGTATCAATGCTGCACCATTCGAAGCACTTTATGGACGAAAGTGTCGAACCCCAGTCTGTTGGGCAGAAATTGGGAAAAAGCAACTACCAGGACCTGAGATGGTGCAAGAAACAACTGACAAGATTATTCAAGTCAAGGAACGACTGAAAGCAGCACGTGATCGACAGAAAAGTTATGCCGATAACCGACGCAAGCCATTGGAATTTCAAGTAGGAGAAAAAGTATTATTAAAGGTCTCTCCTTGGAAAGGAGTAGTAAGATTCATCAAACGGGGAAAGCTAAGTCCCAGGTATATTGGACCTTTCAAGATTATTAGAAGAATAGGACCTGTAGCCTATCAGCTACAACTGCCAGAGGAAATGGCAGGAATACATGATGTATTTCATGTATCTAATCTCAAAAAGTGTTTAGCTGATGAATCACTGATAGTACCTCTTAAGGATATAGAGGTAAATGAACAACTCAAATTTGTAGAAAGGCCTCTACAGATTGAAGACAGGAAAGTCAAGAATCTCAAGCATAAGAGATTAGTTCTGGTCAAAGTAAAGTGGGACTCCAAAAGAGGACCTGAATACACATGGGACCTTGAATCAGAGATGCAAAGGAAATATCCGCACTTGTTCCAGTAGATCTCGAGGACGAGCTCTAAAACAAGGTGGGGAGGATCTAACAATCCTCAAATAACCCGACACCCTCATAAAATTTCCGACACCTTAATATATTTTAAAATGTCCCAACATGTCTTTAAATACACCCCGTATGTGAAAACCGAGCCCGAAATACATGAAATAGTATTAAAAATAAATAAAAATTAAAATCTAGGGCTGAGGCGGCCGCGTAGACCCACCTCAAACCCTTACGCGGGCGGTATCAAAGTTAGAACCTGATTTCGTTGGTTTTCTTAAGTTAAGACGGACCGCGTAAGACCTATGTTAAGTGTACGCGGGCCGCGAGAGATCAACAACGCGGAGGCACCCCAGACCGACACGTGTCATCATCGTGTCGAGTCTATACGCTAATCCGGATGAGCTACACGTTGACCCGGAGTCAACGTGGGCCGCGTAAGCCCCTGCGTACATCTACGCGGGCCGCGTGAGACCCAAGTTCAGCAAGTATAAATAGAACGCATCGGATTTCATTTCAATTCGTTCATTCTTCGTTTCTCAATCACAATTTCTGAATAATAGGCATAGAAAGCTTGTATAATACCCCCTAATTAGCGAGGTTCTGCTCCGTTGTAAGTATTATAACCCCATTTTCGTAATAGATACTCTGCCCGATTGATTTAGGGTTCCGTAACAACTGTCGTGGTTCTGCCCGACGTAGTTGTTGGAATACCATCTTGGGGAGGGTATCATTAATATTTTCAAAGGGTTATGATACTAACCTATGTACATTTGTATAAATTATAGATTATTCCCAGGAAACCCTTACGCGAAGTCTAAGATAGCAATGTGAGTTTATCCAATTTTTGTTAACCTTTTTGTAATATTTTACAAAACCTTAATTGTTTTACAATGTGATTAAGTGGTGATTGAGTCTTTGTAGTTCTTCAATTACTGCCAGTATGTTGGGGTTTTGTATACAAAATTTACTACTGCGAGTAGTAAGTCGGGATGACAGTACGTTACCATTGGACAATGAGTTAGCCAATGTGTAATATGACCCGCAAGTCAGGATTGACAGTACTGAATGAGTAATTGTGTAGAGATAAACAATGTGATCGCTCTAAATACTATTTTAATTGATAAAATGTTTCTTGATTAAACTGGGATTCACTCACCAGTATTTCCCACTGACAAATGTTTTTAAAACGCGTTTCAGGTAACACAATGTGACAGCCAATTAGTAAAAAGCCAGCTGGAGATCACTGAAGGCTTGGGAAAAATGTGGCTATAAAAGTTACCTAAAAGACGATGTTTTAAATTCAATAAAATAGGGTTTATCCCTATAAATGTATTGTAATAAGAAACTTGGGTTTTACCCACGTGATTATTAATATTAAATATGGTGGTTTTACTCTGATAAATATTTCCTAACTACGGTCCTGATGTAATTTCCGCTGCCAAATTAACCAGCTGATACCACCGAAACTCTGAGTTCGCGTCCGCCCGTTCCCGGGACAGATAAGGGATCGGGGGTTGCGACATGAGTCCTGAGCTCTTTCATTTCTGTAGGCGCTAGACGGTAAGGAGCTCGTGCGATTGGTGCTGATCCAGGCAAAATGTCTATCCTAAATTCAACTTGCCTCTCAGGAGGTAATCCAGGTAACTCATCAGGAAAGACATCAGGGTACTCCGAAATGATTGGAATATCTTCAATCTTGGGTTTCGGATCATCTACTGTCACTTGTGCCATGTAAATGACACATCCGCTCTTCAGACATTTCGATGCCTTGAGAATAGACACATTGTCGGGCAAACCATAATGTGTATCTCCTTGAATGGTGACTGATTCACCAGATGGGGTTTTGATGTTAACTAGTTTCTTATCGCAGGCTATTTGGGCTTGGTTGTGCGATAACCAATCCATGACTAAAACTACATCAAACCCAGCCAATTTCATTGGCAAGAGAGATAGCGGTATAGAATGATTCTTAATGGATATAAAGCATCCATCAAGAAGAGTTGAAGCAGTTTCTAAGTTACCATCTGCGAGTTCTACCTAATATTTTATGTCTAGAGTTTTAATAGGCAGATTTAGTAACTTACTAAACTTATGGTCTACAAAAGACTTATCAGCACCTGAATCGAATAAAACTCTAGCATAAATATCATTAATGAGGAAGGTACCTGTTATAACGTTGTCATCATTCACCGCTTCCCTTGCATTTATCTGAAAAACCCTAGCTTTGGTTTTCTTCGCCTCTTCAGGCTTCTTGGCATTTTTAGGGCAATTAGTTTTGATGTGCCCTTTTTCGTTGCAACCATAGCAGGTTGCATCCCTGATGTTTCGGCACTCCACAGTTTTGTGCCCTTTCTTTTTGCAGATCCCACAAGGTTTAGCTTGTGGATCCTTATTGCACTTTCCAAAGTGCCTCCTTTCACAAGTTTTACATCTGGGCTTGTCACCCGACTGCCCTTTCTTGGAACCAGAGTTTTTTTTCTTCTTTTTGTTTGAATGGTGGGACTGGTCGTCATGCCTCTTTCTCTTCCCTTCTTTTGTGGCTTTCTTTGCCTTACTCCTTACAACATCGAGAGTAAGTGACAAAGATAGATCTACAACAGATCTATAAGTAGCAGGCTTAGAAGCCTTGACATTTCCCTTAATCTCAGGGGCTAGTCCACCTATAAAACGCGCAATGCGTTTGGGTTCAGGGGTGACCAGATACGGTACAAGTCTCGACATTGAGTTAAAACTGGTCACATAAGACATGCAATCCAAATCCTTCATCACCAGAGTGAGGAAGTCAGTCTCAATCCTTTCAACTTCATGCTGAGGACAGTACGTCTCCTTCATAAGATCAACAAATTGATTCCAGGAAAGGTTATACAGAGGAACCTTTCCTGTGGACTGTACCAAAGCTTTCCACCAAGTTAAGGCGTCGCCTTTGAAGGATTGAGACACAAAATTAACGACGTCCTCCTTCGCACACACACTGATATCAATAACAGTTTCCATTTCATCCAACCACTTCATACAATCGATGGCTCCCTTTTCTCCCGTGAAGTCTCTTGGCTTACACGAGACGAAATATTTGTAGGTACAACCCTTGTTATCCTGGAACCTGGTTAACGACAAGTTGCCTCTGAGGTTCGCTCTTTTGATTGGATGAATGTTGAGAATCATCCTTTTTCAATGTATGTGAATGCGATAGGGACTTCGTGTGAGTTTTAGACCGAACATGACTCGGTTATTTAAACATTGTATCCACAGCTTGAGCAACTACTGTGTCAATCATTGCTTGTAATTCAGCACCAGTTACATTTATCCTGGCATCATTATTGTTTCCTTCTACCGGTTGACTGTTTGCTTCGTCAGAGCCAGCCATGATTTGAGTACTAAATCAAACAATAATGATCTTTTTATATTATATAATGAATCATCGTATCTGATGATTAAATGGTCATGGTGTTTAATAAACCATATAGACCATAAGTCAAAGTGATTTGCTTAGGCTACAATTGAACCATTATTGACAATCAAGTAGGATATAATCCTTTACATTTATTTGACAGGGAACATAAGTCACGACTGTCTTTGCCATAAAGACATTTTCATATAGCATAAAAGGCTCGTCTCGAAGGACATTTAAATGGCACGAAATGCATTGTCACAAGAACAATTAAAACATAATCAATGATCTCTTGAATCAGTGATCTTTAAGGGTCGAACATAGTTCATCGCCTTTTTGACAAGAAGTTTATAAAATAAAAACTGTCATTGTCATGAATACACCTTTGCCTGTAGGCATACACCTCAAATGGATGTTTTGATGTATACATCATATTTGATGTTTAATATCCATGATTCATATTGATCATATAGGCTATGAGGGTGGCTTGGAGAAATCCAAGTACTTTTGGAAGCTAGTGTGGTCTCTCAATTCACACTGGCAGGAATGTTAACATGTTTTCAGCTGTTATCAGAGAATTATTGTCTTAAAAAGGTTGTACCATCATAGCCATTTATTGGCTAAGTTATACCTTTAAGAATATCTTTTGAAATTTCTTTGGAAGATCAATTTAAAAACTGAAATGATATTGGCAAGACGATGTAATAAAATACATATATAAAAATTTCCAAAAGAAATTTCATTAAAATACTAAGCGATTACAAGATATGCCCTAAACGGGTCTTAGAATAACAAACTGTCCACGCAGGGACTACAGAAAAGAAAATAAGTCCACGCAGGGACCAAATACAGAAATGAAATGTCCACACAGGGACTTGATTGAAATTACAATACAAAATAGAATAAAATAAACTCCTATTTCTTCTTGCCCTTTATGAAGTTCGCAAGACCTTTGAGAAATTTGTTGTGCTTTTTCTCGCGTTCCTCTGCTTTTTGCTCAACCTGATCTAACCTCTGCACGATTTGTTACGTTTGCTGCTGTGGATGTAGAGGTTGTTGTTGATAATGAGGGTATTGATACCCTTGCGTCGGATACCCAGTTGGGTATGTTGGAGGAAACGGTGACGGGTAAAGGGCGTTAAAGTGAGCTGCCTCAAGATATGGATCCTGGGCAGGAGCTTGGTAATCATAACCGGTAGGAGCTTGATACTCGAACGGGTTATACCCAGACGAACCTGGGTAAGTTGGTATCGGGTTTTCATAACCCGTTGGCGGTGGCGGTGGGGCATAAGTAGCTGACAGGGGATCATTATCCGGCACCACGTGAGAAGGTCCACCCATTTGTGGATCTTCAGGAATAGGAGGGTATGTGCTTGAAGCTTGTGGGGAACTGAATCGAGGTCCCCCTCGCACTGACATCCGTGCAGTTATCCTTCGCCTTGGTGGCTCAGGAGGTGGTTGTGGTGGTTGTTGAGGTGGTTCCTCAACAGGCAAAGGCGGCGGAGTAACCGCTTGAAGATACGGTTCTTCCAATGGAGGTTGTGGAGAGTTATGAAAAGATGGGGTAAATTCCCGTTCATACTTGTTCCACCTTTCGGCCCATGAATCAGGGCCTTGATACAGCGATCCTTGATACGGAGAACCGCTAGAGATACTGATGGGATGAGTTGGTGTCCCGGTTGGCGGCTCAGGATCGGGGTCATCATCCATTTCCATATCTTGGGAAAAATGGTCCTCGGGTCCTAAAGGATTATAACCCTGTGGTTCGTTAATGTAGTTGTTTGGGTTAAATTGACCCGGTGAATAAAGATCGTGAGAACTAGAATGGTGAAAAGAATGAGAATGTAAAGAGTGATGTGATTGGTGAGAATGGTGAGAATGTTGGGGTTCGTTTAGAATAGGTAGCATAAAAGCTGGGTGATCTGAAGGAGAAGAACCTAACGAAACAGAGTGTCTCGCTGGTTCAAAGGAATGTATCCAGTTATCTTGCGAATCGGAGCAAGTAAAAGACGCTGATGGCGTGCATCTCTGCGAGGGTCCAGTTTGGTTGGATGGTCCTCCCCTCATTGGACCTTTCCCTTTTCCTTCACGTCCTCTAAATCTTGGGGGCATTTTGATTAATAACCTGTCAAAACAAGTAAGACAAAAAATATAAATGACAAAAGGAAATTAAGAATAATCCTAGGTTATTTGCCTAGACTCGGAAGTCTAAGGAATGTGCTTATTGTGTCATTGAGATTAAACACAAAAGGCTAGTGTTTAATTCACTCAATGTTGGCTCTGATACCAACCTGTCACACCCCGATATTTCCACATATTACCGGTGGGCCCGGTGGGGAGTATCGTGACGTAGTTGATATCATCATAGTCAATACACACAATATAATAGCCCAGCAGAAGGCTTGGTAGAATATTACTATTACAAACCATAGTGTCCGAGTATCCAAATAATAAAATATACAGACTGGTTGTAATAGAGATCCACAGGCGGATCATAAAACAAATACAAGAAACTGAAACAACAGACTTCAGGCATCTAAGGATTTGCAAGATCCTCTTATTTGACACGAAGTAGCTCCAGCCTAATTTCGAGAGGTACCTGTCACTTAGTCTTTGGAAAATACGTCAGTTTTCATTGGTAAATACAATTAACCGACTCATTTGAAAAGAGTTTATTAAAATTGATTTAAGTGGACAAGGCACAAACCATTTATAACTTGGGACAATTATTTAAGATAATTTGTATACAGTTTTACATGTTTGTCATACATATGGGGCCGGTTTGGAAGCCGGTCATGATTAACCGACTCACCACTATAAAACCCACAAAGGAGTTATCCCCAACATGTGGATTATTTAGCATTTTGCATCTGTCAGGTGTATGCCTACACCCCGTGCATAAGTCGTGGTCATTTACAAATGAAATGAGCCAAGGATATCCAGGACACGGTCGTATTAACCCCCAATGTTTATGTTATCAAACAAAACAGTTAAAACGGGATATGTAAATTTATTAATCACAATCCTATTAAATGATTTCATACCCGACCAAGCGGTATTATTATAATACCGTATCCCAAGCCCGTATAACGGAAAATAAGTTAAAAGTATTTAGCTGAGCTAGATGTGTTAAGATGTAACTCAGCCGTATGTTTCCTAAAGATTTATGTAAATACCTTCTACCGAGGCTACTCAATCTGTATGGAAGGTTTATTAACCTATTAGGATACTAACATGTCTTTATTTAAGTCAAAGACTTGGACCGGTTAGTTTGAAAGATACTTAACGGTTCTAAACGCTAGATTAAGCGGAGACCGGAAGAGAATGTGGTTTAGACCCGACAACTTTGGATACTTGTATAATATGGGTAAACTAAACACATTCTGAATTTTGAAGATTTAATGATATGGTTAAACCCAATTCGGCTAATTTATGTAAACTAGCTACATAAACCGAACCGAATGCATAAATGCATAACGGGTAACCGAATGAATTATATACAGGTCCCATATGTTATTATGCTTAGAATATGTTAATACATCAGTAGGATGTTAACATATTTGCCCAAAAAGTATTTAAAACCAATTTAAGTCCCGTAGGGGCATTTTGGTCATTTTAATGTTTATAAAAGAGATTTTATAGTAAACTGAGGTTCTGTTCTAAAACATTCAGTAAAAATATTTATTTTATAAAGTTACATCAGTAAGATATCATACATATGTGAGGTTTAACATCCATGGCCAAACTATGCCCCGAAAGGGTATTTTGGTCATTTCACATATGCTTTTAAGGACATTTTTGGAAGTCTTGGTTCATGACTTATACCTACTGTACTAATATTAAAATTTATTTAGAAATTCAGTAGGTAATAAGTCTTAGGTGTTTAATATGGTTTTAAACCATACTATGTACTTAATTATCGTAAAAATCGCTAATTGACGATAATTAAGATGTTTATGGTAATCTGAGATTTTGATCAATCTCATGTGCTCAAAATATTTTATTTAATGTATAATATCAGTAGGAAAAGGTTTGGCATTCAAATCATATGTTAATCTCATTTTATGCGTGAAAAGGGTATTATCGTCATTTACCGAATTATACAAGAACTCAATGATATGGTCAGTTTATAATCTGACCAAAAATCCTAAAAATCCCTAAAAATAATATCTTAACAGTAGGTAAAGAGTTTTGGGTCAAAATCCATGTTAAACATGCCTTATGCAAGATAGCGTAATTTAATTAATAAAAAGTTTCAATTTACGATATATTGCATACCTTTAGTTTGAGACCAGAAACTGATGTCAAATTTTCGAAACATACTTATGTATCAGTAATAAAGCTTTTTGTCCTCTCACATTTCCCAAAATCTCGTTTATATGACATAAGGGCATAATAGACATATATAAGCATATTAACGGAAACTAGTGATGCGCGTGTGGTGTGGTATATATTTAAGTATATTTTAAGCCCTTTTTACACGTTAGCCAAGTTTTAAATTTATAAAACACGATATTTTACTAACACCAAACACACATACGGGAAAGTGCACCCATCGTGAGCGTAGTATAGTGTTGGCAAGATACTGAAGTCGTCCAAGGACACAAGAGCTTTTAGTACCAGTTTATCCTCAACGTCTAATCAAATCAAAAGGTTAGAAAAATGTTTTTAAACTAGAAAAATAAAAACTAACTAAAATGCTGAAAAATAAAATAAAAGTAAAAACAGATAGACAAGATGAATCGCTTGGCTCCGACTCGTGTTTAGTGTAACCTTTGATTATTTCCGCAATTTTGCACTTTTTAAGAGATTATCTTAGTTATTGTAGTAGGCCCCTCTTTTGAAGGTGACGTTACCCTCAACCCAGTAGTTTGAGTCAGCAAGGATACAATCCTAAAGGTTCGGATTATTGAAAGATAATTAATTAAGTTATTAATGCATATTATGGTAGGCCCCTCTTTTGAAGGTGACGTTACCCTCGGCTAAGTAGTCTGAGTCAGCAAGGATACAGTCCTAAGTAGCCGGGTTAAAGTATTAATAGTAGCTTACATATGAGGGGATCAAAGAGTTTGGACCCCCGCCATCCAATACCGGTGGGTATTGAAGGAGGTCCTACTAAATTTGACCCAGGTCCTTGCAGGATCTATACACTGAACAAGGCAAGACTCTTACCAAACCGTTCCCTTAACCCCCGACCAGGTAGCCAACATATCTCCATATAGACCGTGGAGATATGAAAGGTGAAAATCTTTTATTTTATATAGACAGTAAAATAATGCCAAGACACCACGGACAAACGATAAGGAAGAATCACCTTCAACATAAGAAACTAGTTATTAAAGTCATTAATACATAACCAAAAAAAAGTGCGAAAAGATTAAAAATAAAAAGTATTACACTAGACACTTGTCTTCACCAAGTGATGTAAGAGACTTAGGCAAACATGGCCCTTGATTGTCAAGAACTCTTACGATCAATCTTGGATCCCGAGACGACTCGCACACTCTACGATGAATGATGGATGATGGTGGTGGATGATGGTGTTGTGATGGTGGTGGGTGGTGGGTGAAGTGTGAGAGAGGTGGTGTGCCAAGGGATGGTTTGCAAATGAGCCAAGCACCCCTATTTATAGGCTGAACAGAGACTCGGGCACGGCGCCGTGTCCATTGGGCACGGCCCCGTGTCCACCTTCCTTCTCTTTCTTCATTAATTGCAATTTGTCTGCATTAGTTGACCACGCCCCCGTGTCCGCTGGGCACGCCCCCGTGTGCAGAAGCGTATCTGTACTATCAAGATTTCCTCAGATTCTGTGAATCTTAGAGTTGACCACGGCCCCGTGTCCGCTGGGCACGCCCCCGTGGTGGGTGACAGAAGCTTCTACAGCTTTGTCTTTTCTGCAAACACTTGGGCACGCCCCCGTGCTCATTGAGCACGGGGCGTGTTCAGCCTTCTGTTCTCTTGTTTTGCTTGGGAAGATGCTGTCGGGGAGGCCGGGCATGCCACGTTTGTTCCTTTTCTTGTATTTATGTTAGATTTAGCTGCCTTTTTGCTTCTTTTGTTCATTTGAGCTCAATTAATCCTGAAAATACAAAAAGAAGACAAAACACACTTTTTCCAACATTAGTACTAAAAATGGTTAGTTTTATGCCACAATTGATGTAATTTATATGTTGCATTTTGTGCACATCACTAGCATATAATCCAATATATAAATGACCAGGTAATATAACTCCAGAGGGTTATACTACAACATAATGTGGTCCTAATGGAAGCTTAAAACATAGAAGAATTAAGCTCAATCGGGTCAGAACTGAAAGTCAAAGCAAAAGTCAAGCTTTTGCGACTTTCGGTTGCGAACCGACCCTAAACTTAGAATTGTCGGGTTGTACCTGTTTGTACATTTTCTAATAATAATTACTAAGTTATTAGAGTGTTAAAATATAATTTATAACCTCTGTATTATTAGTTTTAATTATTATTTATAATTCCGTCCAGTTTGACTTTTTAACTAAATAGTTTGACCCGACAATTAACTAAGCAAACGAAATAATTAGGAGGTGCCCTTTTTAGGGTTAATCACCTACCTAATTATGGTCACATAACCACATTCATCTCGGACAGCGGCTGGACCATTTGAGTTTAAACCGAAGGTCAAAGTCAGATTACGATAACTTTGACTTTTCGGTTTTTAAATTAAAAACTGAACTAAAGAGAGGGCTAAGGCACTTACAAAGGGTCCTAGCAATCTTTTCTACAAGAAAAAGCTCCCTTTTTTATCAGGAACCACGAGATGAGAGAGTAGAGAAGAATTGAAGGATATGAGCAAATGAACTAGTGCAACATAGTGCCTATTTATACTTGAAGAACACCTTCTATGATCATCACAGGTGTTATGGGATGATCCCAGATGTTTACAAGTGTCCTAGTGGTAAATTAAAACCCTCAACAAGCTCCAGGTATCGGAAATTAGGTGTTTAAGGCGGTGCAACAGGCTGCAACCAGCAGCTGTCCACTTTTTGCTGAACTGGGCATCTCTCGCGGGCCGCGAAGGAGTTAAGGGGGTCCTTCGCGCCCCGCGACAACCTTGATTTCAGGTGAAAAATGTTTTAAGTTTGGCAGTTTCAGTCCCTGGTCCTTTATAACTTTTGTAACTATCATTTTAGGCACAAAAGGCCCTTGTAGTTAGTTTGTGGAGGATCATAGGAGTATAACTAAACTCCGTTAGGTTCGGTTTCATTAAAGGATCACCGAAATACTAGTTTCATCACATTGACGCTTTTCACCCAAAGTCTTGAAAACTTACATAACGATCTCGAAACCTCGTGAAACTGATATCACTTATTCTTGAGAGTATATTTGAATATTACGAAGCCCCGGGTTCGTTAAAAGGTCACTCAGAGGTAAGAATTAACATGTTGACACGTTTAACCCCTGTATCTTGTAAACTTTTGTCTACTTTCACAACCGGCTTCTTATATTCAATGAATTACTCGTTTAAGAATATATTCTTTGTATATGGTCAATCAGAGGCACAAGTTTGGCATGTTGACACATTTAGTCCCTTTGGTTTCATATTTTCATCGTTTGTCAACTTTGGTCCTTCAAACTCAATCTTTCTCATGATTAGGGTTTAGGACACGTGTCTTCTCATAATTGGACACGTTTTTACGTGGTGTTACACTAACTCTACTTATACATAACAAATACACACTCTAATATGCTCCGTCAAGCAGAACGGGGAGCATCTATGTGAAGCTTGAACCGCAGACTGTCGAAACAAACATCATACAATCCTTTGGCCAAAATATCTACAACCTGAAGCGTAGTGGAAACATACCGAACATTTAAAATACCCGTGAAAACCATGTCACGAATAAAATATTTGGTGGGCTGACGAAACACCGGGTTTGCTGCAAGATAAGTAGCGCCAATATTGTCACACCAAAGAGATGGTGGACAAGTCATCGTAATATGCAACTCATGCAATATAGATGTAATCCATCGTAACTCTGCAGCAGTATGAACAAGAGCACGATACTCAGCCTCAGTACTCGATCTGGCAACCGTATGTTGTTTCTTGGAACTCCAACGGATGAGGTTGGACCTAAGAAAAACATAATAACCTGT
Source organism: Helianthus tuberosus (assembly GCA_030545235.1). Lineage (NCBI taxonomy): Eukaryota > Viridiplantae > Streptophyta > Magnoliopsida > Asterales > Asteraceae > Helianthus > Helianthus tuberosus. The sequence goes on along the minus strand of CM060402.1, from coordinate 142,083,588 downwards.
GGTAGAACGTCGATCATTGGGACAACCAGCCATGCCAGCATCACTATAAGCATGTAAATCAAGACAAGTAGACCGAAGTATGGATAAACCATGAGAGACAATACCCTTGAGGTACCGCAAAATACGCTTGACAGCGACCCAATGTTGAGTAGTAGGTGTCTGAAGAAACCATAACACCTTGCTAACCGCATAAGCAATCTCTGATCGTGTCAGCATAAGATACTGTAATGCACCAACCGTACTTCCGTAAGTAGTAGGATCAGATAAAGGACCACTAGTATGTCGAGAAAGTAGTCTACTAGAAGAGACAGGTGTAGATAATGATCGACTATCAACAAACTAGTATGATGTAACAAATCAAGTAAGTAACATTGTTATGATAAAGGTAATACATCCTCAGAGAAAGTAGTCTGAACACCCAGAAAACATGACAACTGACCCAAATCCTTGAGCGCAAACTAGGAGTGTAAGAGCCTAATCAATCCAGTATCAAAGTCAGAAGAGCTCCTAGTAATAATTATGTCATCAACATACATCAAAACATAACAAAGTATCAAATCTTGACTGTAAACAAAAAGAGATACATCTGAAATACACGTAGTGAAACCACTAGCAAGACAAGATGTGAATAGCTTGGAAAACCAAGCTCTAGGAGCCTGCTTCAGGCTATAAAGAGCCTTTTGCAGAGGACACACATAATGTGGTCTAGATGTGTCAGCAAAGCCTGGAGGCTGTGTCATATACACAGTCTTAGAAAGATCCCCAAGTAAGAACGCATTGTTGACATCAACTTAAAGAATAGACCATCCTTGAGAAAAGACAACATAAAGAACAAAACGAATAATAGTGGGTTTGACCATAGTACTAAAAGTCTTCGCGTAGTCAATACCCTCAGTCTGATGAAAGCCCTTCGCAACAAGTCGGTCTTTATAGCGACTCAGCGATCCATCAGGATTATGTTGGCCTGAACCAAACACCAGTAATCAAGCAAAACTTTGGGTTTAATTGGAAAAATACAACATACATCTTTAAATATAAAATATATTATCATGCTAACAACTAATCTAACTACCATGCCAACTCATGTCCAGCTGTCATAACTTACTCTACTCATACATAACAAATACACACTCTAATATATATATATATATATATATATATAGGATTAGGTTCAAGAGTGAATACTAGTGTAGTTTGCGAACTGAGCGAACTAATCCTGGCCATACATCTGCGTAGATCAATGGCCAGGATTTGATGATGAAATACACTAGTGTATTTTACGCTTTGATGATGAAATCCTAGCCATCCACGTGTGTAAATTAGTGGCCAAGATTTGTTCACTCAGTTCACAAATACACTACTGTTCACTCTAGAACCCCACCCTATATATATATATATATATATATATATCACTAAAAAATTTACAATTAAATATCATTTCACATTACATTTGCAAGGATTTAAATTCATACCACTTTTATGGAAAGCAAACATTAGAGCATCTACAACGGTGGTCAAAGTCCATACTCCAGCTTGTTTAGTCGAATGTTTTAAATACCAGTATAAACCGGCCGGTTATACCGGATACGTGCCCGTACGATAAAGGCCTGTAAAACCCAAATACGGTATGTCTTATGTACCGCCGGTAAATCCGGTTCTACCGGTTCAAACCATTGAACCGGTTTGCATTATCTTAAAATTTGATTTTTTTTAATTATAAAAAAATACGATATTAAGGTAATACAGATGTTCCATTGTTGGTAATTAACCTAGTGCCTCCATTACAAAATTTCATCGCTATTGAAACTGTTACTCACATCATCCAATGCAGTAATGTTTATAAGTAATAAAAATACTCTTAAAAATGCATAACATTTTACAAGAAAATAATTGCTTTTAAATAAAACCATAATCAGTTATATAAATATTAATTGATATTGGATTGTTTTTATAGATTAATGAGTAAACAGCCATTTTGGTCCCTGTGGTTTGGGCACTTTTGCCATTTTAGTCCAAATCTCAAACTTTTTACATATGGGTCCCTGTGGTTTGCATTTTGTTGCCATTTTAGTCCAAAATCCAAAAACCCTCTATTTTGACTTTTGAAAACTGATTATTTTGTCCTTTATTGCAGGGGCATTTTGGTTATTTTTTAAATTTCATTTTTTTAGCAATAAAACCCAGATCAAAATAATCAGCTCTCTCTCTCTCTCTCTCTCTCTTCTCTCTCTCTCGCTATAGCACCACCGCCACCACCACCACTTCCTCCCTCTCTCTCTCTTCTCTCTCTCTATAGCACCACCACCACCGCCACCTCCTCCCCCTTCTCACCACCGCTACTCCGGCGTCGTCCCATCCAACAGTCACACCCACACCCCCTTCCCAATTACATCATCATCTTCAACCCTTTTTCAAACAAACAAACAAACAGACATTTCAGTGCATATTAACTTCATTGAATCTGAAGATATCGAGGTAAATTCGTCACAAATTCCACTGAATCACATAAAAGTAATCCGAATCAGCAATTGAAACAACAAAATTCTACAATAACTCACAAACAAATAGACATTTCAGTGCATATAACTTCACTAAAACTGAAATTGTTGAGGTAAATTCGTTATGATTAAATCGCAAACAAAGATACATTTCATAGCAAATTAATTAGTACATCAAAGTACCTGAGAAAAAAGCCTTGAATTACATGGCAGCTTACAGTTAATCACCGAATTAGGTCTAAAACGTTACCTAATTTGAACCGATGATGCTTCGGTGTACTGTCTACAGACTGAGAAATTAAAAGCCGTTGTTGACATTTGGAACTGAGAAGCACCACCACCTGCCACCACCCTCTCGCACACCCTGCAACCACCGCCCCTATCTCTCTCTCTCTCTCTCTCTCTCTCTCTCTCTCTCTCTCTCTTACATCACAACACCATCACCTCCACAACTGCCACACCAATCCGGTGACCAAAATGGCTTTCCGATGAACCTGCAACTCAATCCGGTGAGCACCTCCACCCAAAAAACGACTGGGCAAACACTATAGACCCTACCGCTATCTTCATAAATTCGCCCAAATCTTCCACTATTCTCCACCACCGTCGCCTTATCCCACCTTAAAAACCCTAATCGGTTTACCATGTGTTCTTGAGGCGGAGATCTGTGTGTCTCATTCTGGATTCATCATCATCGTCTTCAAAATCTTGAGGCGGAGATCTGTGTGTTCTTAGGGTTAGGGTTTCGAGCGTTTGAGCTTCGATTTGAGCACCAGTAGAAGATGCCATTCGTGCCCTGCTCGTTGCGGTATTTTAGAGAGCGAGCAGGTCATCTTAGAGAGAGAGCAGAGTTGGCGGCGGTGGGATGGTGGTAGGGATGATGCGATGGTGGGGGTGGTGGTGGTGTGGTGGTGGTATTTTAGAGAGAGAGCAGAGTTGTATGTTGAGAGAGAGAGATGTCTGTATGTTGAGAGAGAGAGATTTATTATAATTGAGTGATAATAAAGAGATAATAAATCTAAAATGACCAAAATGCCCCTGAGGGTAAAGACAAAATAGCAGGTCATTAATGAGAAATCTGGTCAAATTTGAAATTTGGACCAAAATGGCAACAAAAACCAAACCACAGGGCCCTGGATGTAAAAAGTTTGAAATTTGGACTAAAGTGGCAAAACTGGCCAAACCACAAGGACCAAAATGGCAGTTTACTCTAGATTAATTTGTATTTTATGGAATTATAGTGTTAACTAGTGACCCGGATGAACCGCCCGGTATAATCCGGTTCAACCGGTTGAACCATTTCAGAGCCTAACCCAGTATGAATAAAAAACCGGTTTTTAAAACATTGGTTTAGTCAGCATGTCACATCATTCCAAACTATCACTATTCCAAACCCTACTTTTCCCACAACAATAAACAATTCCAAATCTCTACATCACACCCCACTTTTTACACTAAAATAAATAAATAAGTTTATTAATGGGTGCCCCCCACCCTTTCGAACAAAGCTCGTAGCTTAAGAAAACCAGGCTGCATGAGCAAACGCCTCCAACAAGGCTTGTCTAGTGGGTGGGGGGGGGGGGGGGGTTCCGCTCTGCGGACTTGAGCAATGGACGTCCCGTTCTTTAAGCTCTTATATTATTAGCAAAGACCACTTATATAAGTATATAAAAATATATTATACCATTTAACACATATTGTTAAAGCTTATTATGATATCATAGTTGATAGGGTTGTAAACGAACCGAACGTTCAGCGAAAAATTCGTGAACCGTTCAGCGGGAGATTCGTTTATCTTCGTTCGATTAGCTTAACGAACGAACACGAATAAAAAATTTCATTCGGTTAGCTTAGCGAATGAACACGAACAAAAGTCTCATTCATTCGACTGTGTTCGTGAACGTTCCGTTACATTTGTTCATGGCGTTCGTGTTCGTTTGATTATATTAAAAAATGAATAAATAATAAACATTTTATCTAAACATACTGAAAACTTGAAACTCTGTTTTTTTTCTAAGTTACCTAAAATTTGGACATTCAAGAGATTTTTTGGGATAGTTATGTCTCAATTAGTTAAAATTTGAATAATTATGTCTAATTTAGTTAATCTTCATTCATCGTTGGTGGTTGTAGTAGACTTCTTGTGTTTTAATTTATCATTTAGACTTCTTGTGTTTTAATTTATCGGTTGTTACTGGAACGTAAGTCTATGGAACCCGAAAAATTGAAATCACCATAAGATGTGATAGGACAAGCAAAACCAACTAAAGTTCCATGAGGCTACGATATACTTTCGTAAGCCTAAAGTGATTGACCTGAGCTTTGATACAACCAAATTAAATGCTTTATATAATCCTACTATTAATCAATACCATATTCATCACTTTTTTTTTTATATTTTATCAAACCAATCAACTTGTGAAAATTTACCGACTTGTGTAGATGTAATCAAATTCACAAATTGAAGAAAACTTATAACTAGGAAGAAAAGATGAATTTAATATCAATAAGAGTATAGCTACGATCGTAAAACCACAAATTTTGCCACAACTGTTAAAACCGAGTTCTCATATCATTAGGTGATAAGCATAGTTCTTAAAGCTAGTTTATGTGAATGTTAGATGATATCGATTATGTGAGGATAAGAATCTTCATTGCCAAATAAGTGAGTGTTTATGTCCACATTACCAAACAAGTGAGAATGGAGGTCCTATATATCGAATATATATGAGAACCATTCTTCAGAAATCCATTTAATGAAGACCATATTTAAGCCAAATTATGAGTATCAAGCTTCTAAATGCTCTTTGATGATAATCAAGTTATCTAGGCTAAGAAACTCATATGTATTAGTATACAACATTTAACCTATACTAATAAGTACTAGTATGTTCTTAAAACTAGGCAAATATACTTGGCAATACGATCAAATTCTCCAAATTTGATCACTTTGCACATAATTAGGAATAAGGACAAAAATCTACAAATAAAAATTTAAATTCATAATAGACAATTTTAGATTATACCACGTTTGGAAATCTCCATGTCAGTTAGCCACAATGGCTTCCATGTCACTTGTCTTTGCCTAAATTATTTTTGGAACAACTATGGTTTATTCAAAGTTCTATAAGTAAGCTTCTTAGAGCACACTACACATAAATGTGACACTATGTGGTCACATCCTTAACTAATATGGCAATTTCAAGCAGAGGCGAACATCTTGTAATAAAATCACTAAATTGCATATGATCAACTATCACACCAATTTAAAAGTTTGAAACTTTTGGAGGTATTTTTTCTTTATCATTTAAATACAATTCTTGGCCAATGTGATCAACCGATTAACCTGTTAAACAATTCGAGTCAATTCTAGACAAGATTCACCATATTCAACAAAAAATCGTAATATTGCAGTTACATTACAATTTATATAGAGAACATTTGGTGATTATAGTCAATTTAATGAATAATTGGTATTTACACAAAGTTTCATTATGGATTTACCTCAGTCAAATACTATCAAAAACGCTATTGTGTACGTATGCAATTGAATAAGATCTATTGTCTGGATTAGTTATATTATTGAAGAGGCTTTTATATTTATGATAACTGTTTTTACCTTGTAGTTTTATTAAAGACAAATACGTATTGTATAAATCAAGCAAGTTTGTTATATATGGTATTATATATCTATATTCTATAGTGTAAAACTAACTAAAAGCTATAGGAGTAAGAGTAAATGATGGTCCAAGACCTACTAACTTGTATCAGTGAAGTTAAATCTCTTGTGATCATTATAAACCGTGATTACTTTTTTGTTTGACATAACGGATTAGGCATTCCCTGAGCCAATGCAAATAATAAATGTATAAAAAAAAATAGGCGATTCCTCAAACCACAGATATTACATATGTTGCTTTCTCTTTTATGAAGTAAATTATTGCCTTGAATCCATTAGTTTTCTAGGAATACTAAGTATATGTATATAGTCTTAGGTTCATGTAAAAAAAAAATCGTTTTTTTTTTAGAAGTGTGAGAAGACATAGAAACAGTGGCGGACCCAGGAATTTTTCCATGGGGTGCGAAACATTTTAAAAATTTTAGGCCCCTAGGTATATAAGTAAAAAAATCGGTTCGTATCGGGTCGGTTCGGTTCGGGTCGGGTCATGTAAAACAAAAGAAATTACGCCATAACGTCCCTACTCATGGTTCCTATCACAAACAAATTGATGCATAAATTCATCGCTCCATAACATAATGTTTCAATTTTAATTTTCAACCCTAGAAATCGTGTGTAATCATCCTAAAAATAATCTAAACAACGTAATCACCCTAAAAATCATCTAAATAAACCATAAACAACGTCAAAACACATGAAATTTCAAACCTATTTAAGAATTTTGTTACCCTTTGGTGTCGGACGGCGGTGGTTCGCGGCTGCTGATGACGTGCTGTTGTGGTTGCTGTTGTGTTCGATGATCGCTGGTAGGAGATGACCCAAGAGAGGGAGGGCGGAAGGAATTCTAAGGGATTATTGAGCTTATTTTAATTATTATAGTTTGAACTTAGGTTGAGTTTGGTTAGTGGGCTAGTAATTAGTGGGCTAATTATGTTTAATGAAATAGTGGTTAAGGTATTGGGTATTTGGGTTAAGTTGGGTAGTATAAGTTTATATAATTTAGGTAGTTTCTTTAATTAGAGTTTACTAAAAAATTTAAAATATAAATCGACAACATTTTTTACCTAAGGTGTGTGGACGAAAAATTCAAAGGGGTGCGGATGAAAAAATCCAAGGGGTGCAGACGGGATTTTCAACGGAAAATAGCACTAAATTTTTTTTTTCCCGGGGGTGCGCCCGCCCACCTTGGGCTACATGTAAGTCCGCCCCTGCATAGAAATTGACATGTAGGCATCATGTATTGGATTTAAGCATATATATACATTTTTAGTGTAAAAATTTTTCTTCTTCTTTGTTTTATGAGATCATGAGCACATTATTTTTATACATACCCATATTTAAATCGTTAGTTAATTATTTACCAAGTTTTTTTTTTAGTTTATTATTGGAGTAAAAGGTGAGCATATATTAACTCATGTTCATACACATTGTGTTTGTTGAAATCGTATCCAAACGTCTTTAGTTGATTGCAAAGCCAACGTCCAAGAGAGCAAAAGTAGTTTATAGTTAAGATATTTCCCATCCAAGAGATTTTTGGTTGTATGGTTCTCCATAAACACAATGATGTAACCTCAAGAAAAAGTTGAGAATCACACGTAGGGTACAAATTCCATACACAACCAAAACATCGATGGGGGATTATCTATGGCTTGATATGATGAATGTGATGGACGATTATCATACAATTAGAGGGATAGCTTAAGCAACCAGACATGAAATAAACAAAATAAATGATCGTATACAATATGAACGAGAAGTGCATGAAACAGTTATTTCCACGATGTCACTGGCCAAAGAAAAATAAGATGGTCAAATCGATGGAATAAACATCCTAAAAGAGACTTCTAAAAAGTCATTACATGAAGTTTTTAAAGACATCGAACCATGAAAATGAAATAAATAAATTATGTCATGTCTAATAGAGTGTGGAAATGAAATAAAATCAATGTCAATAATACTTGTTTATATAAGACAATGCTAGAAAATTTTTAATGTGATGAATATTTGTAAGGATGTTGAAAGCATGCCTAGAAGTGCAAAAACGGAGATGAGTGCCAAAGTATAAAAGACACGAGCAATTCATGAGACATTAAAGTCTCTTTAAATACAAGAAATTTACGAGGTTGAAGTTTACACAAATGGTGTAAAACCTATTTCAAAAATGTGTTAGAAGCTCTTTTGTAAAAAAAAAAAAATATGAATTGACTATAATTAGATGGATTCTTTTGGGATGGATGCAACTATTTCTATCATCAGTCTGGTTAATGCGTCATGATTAAAAAAATTCTATCCAATTACAGTAAGATATTGCTATGTGGGTTAACCGATAGGAGCATATATATGATATAGCCATGTTTGTAAATGGTTATTCAAAGTAATATATAAAATGATTTTATTTGCCCTTTATTATGGAAGAACAATCAAGATTCGAATATGATGTAAATTTGTACATGATCAGAATTTTATACAACTGGAACTTCTAACATCACCCGTAGTGGTTGCCCAAAGGGCTTTTTTTGTGACGAATAACGCCCAATCTTGCCCTCTAGCCACTACGCATGGGCGTGTTTGGCATTTTTGTTGTTGAGGCGTGTTATAAATCACGCCAAATGGGGGGATTCTTGGCCAATCACATTTGAGCTTCCATTTGGTGGCCAATAAGATTTTTAAATGTTTTTTTATTTTATTTTATTACAAAACATAATGCCCACAATCCCCACATCCCCACTACACCCTTTTTGTAAAAACGCCCAATAATGCCTCATTGCTGACTGGGCTGTCACATGACGCAAAACGCCCTAGGGTGGGGCATTATTCACCCCCAACGACTACGCATGGTCTAAGGAGATTCATAAGAATATTGAATGCTTAAGCAATGAATTTAGTATAAAAGATGTTGGAAAGACTATATTTTACATTATATTATACTACATATACAAAAGTAAGTTGGGGGAATAGTGTCAGGCAGCTGCCTGGCACTCTCCCATTGGACGAACTTATTTCAATTTAATTTTATTCCCAGTTTAAAATTACGTTTTCGTCCTTTGTTTAAAATTACGTTTTTGCCCCCAGCTCAAAATAAAATTATAATCTTGCACCTAGCTCAAAATTACGCTTTTGCCCTCGGTTCAAAAACTCACTTTTAATTTTGTTCCCAGTTTAAAATTACGGTTTCGCCCAGTTTAAAATTACGCTTTCGTCCTTTGTTTAAAATTACGTTTTTGCCCCAGCTCAAAATAAAATTATAATTTTGCCCCTTGCTCAAAATTACGCTTTTGCCCTCAGGTCAAAAACTCACTTTTAATTTTGTTCTCAGTTTAAAATTACGGTTTCGCCCTCCGTTTAAAATTACATTTTTGCACCCAGTTCAGAATAAAATGTTGTTTTTTCCTCTAGCTCAAAATTACGCTTCTGCCCTCAGCTCAAAATTATGTTTTTGCCCACAGTTCAAAATAAAATTATGCTTTTCCCCCTAGCTCAAAATTATGATTTTGCTCTTAGTTTAAAATTATGATTTCGCCTCCCGTTCAAAATATAATTTACGATTTTGCTCTCTGTACAGACATACATGTTATGAGAGAGAAATATTCAGCTTATTGCCCCGCAACGCGGGCGGGGCAAAAACTAGTTGGTTAACAAAAAGCACATCCTGAGGATAAATCCTTATGCCACTACCAACACATGTATATAAAAGATATTAGAAAATATTTTAAAAGAATCTAGGCATTCACCGAGAACTCAAAAGGTTGTGAAGGCACTTGATGTTGAAAAGGCCCTTTTCGAGCATTGAAGAATAAAGAGGAAATTCTTGGTCCAAATGTGTAATGTTTAAGAAAAAGACGCCGGAGACTCAAAACTGACCGTCGCCGGGGGGCTAGACGGAGGGAAGTGTTTCGATTTAGTGGTCGAGGTCGCCCACCATTCGACTTGACCTTTATCCCTAAACTGATTCTATTGATCTCCCATTCGCCGACCGGGACTGGTATCATCATCACAACTGTTTGGGTACCGGAAACATATCGTTGGTGGCTCGACGAAAGGTGGAAAGTGGGATAGTGTGTGAGGTTTGACCTGAATCACATATTGCTTGTGGTTCTAAATTTACCTTCCACCCTATTTTGTTTTTCCATTGTTTCCATTCGCTACTGGGATAGTTTCCGAGGGGGTGACTCTTTCATTTGTCGACCGGGAATCTGTTCGTGTCTGGTCTTATGGAAAGAGAGGAGGGCGAGATCGAAAATTCCAGTGAGAATAAAGGTCAGTACAGAGAACAACAAATGGAAGATCAAGCGAGAGAGAAGGCGGTAACTTTTTACATTGCTAACATACATCCACACATCTCGGATGGAGAATTATGGACTGAATGCAGGAATTATGGACAAATTGTAGACGCCTACCTAGCAAAGAAACTTGATAAAAAAGGCCAACGATTCGGATTCCTTAGATTCGTGAAGATCACAGACGCTGACAAGATGGTGAAAGCCTTGAACCAGTTAACTTTCTATGGGTGGAGAATCAGGGCTAATGTAGCAAGATTTGTCAAGATAGTCAAAAAGGAAAAAATAAGTAAAGGCAGTAGATGGATACCAAAAGAGAACAAGTATAATAGCAGACCGGAGCCAATAAACAATCCAATCCTAAATAATGGGATGAGCAGGGCGGGGGTGGTGGCTGGAAAAAAGATACAACAAGAGGAGGGTAACGAGCTCACATTTGCAAATGAATCAAAGGCATATATGAATTGGAGAGGGAAGTCAATACTGGGTGAACTTCAGAAGGTGGAGCATCTAAGAGAAATAAAAAGGATGAGGCATCAGCTAGGTCTTAGGAATGACCAAGTGAGATATATAGGTGGGGTAAACGTGTTAATCGTCTATGATTCATATGAAATTATCGATGTCAGAATATGATGAGTCCTGGAACTATTGGTTTAATAGCCGGACAGTATGGAATGGGGAAGACATTCCATTCCAAAGAATAGCATGGCTCAAAATCAGGGGTGTTCCAATGCAGTTATGGATCGACGGTGCGTTTATCACTTTGGAATCCAGGTATGTTTAAGAAAGAACTGGAAATAAAAAAAACAAAACTTTTTATTAGTAAGAGGTCGAGTCACAGGGGGTAGATGAGGTTTTGGTTATCGTAAACGTGTATGCTTCAACGAGTCTGGCTAACAGAAGGAGAATGTGGGACGAACTGCTCGCTATAAAAGATACTTTATCTGGTCTTTGGATTTTGATAGGGGACTTTAACGAAGTGAGGGTACCAGAAGATAGATTCAATTCGATCTTCGATGCAAACGGTGCTTTGCATTTTAATAACTTTATTAGTAATGGAGGCTTTCAAGAATACAATATGGGAGGCATGAAATACACCTTTCTATCAGGAGACGGTACAAATCTGAGTAAGCTAGATCGTCTCTTAGTCTGTGAAAATTTCATGATGAAATGGCCGAATGCAACATTATTGGCCCTAAATAGGGAGATTTCAGACCATAGCCCAATCATCTTGACGATGGTTAATAATAATTTTGGACCGTCCCCATTTAGATTGTTCAACAGTTGGTTTACACTCAATGGTTTTGATGACGCGGTGAGAAAAGGGTTGGATAAGGTATGTGATTCAAGGTTCAAAGATGAAGTACTGGCTGTAAAACTGAAGGTTGTGAAAGACGAACTAAAAATTTGGCGGAAACGTAAAAAGTAAGAGGACGAAAGAGAAATGGTAGAGGCGCAAAACAAGTTGAAGGTTTTGGATAGACAAGCGGAATACAGAAGTCTAACCGAGTTAGAACTATCATTATGGCAGGATTGTAAAAAATTAATGAGGGATTGGCATAAGGTCCAGGCTTTGGACATGCAACAAAAGGCAAGAGTAAGATGGGTGGGATTAGGAGATGAAAACACAAGCTATTTTCATGCTATTGTAAATAGCCACATCGCCAGGAACAGGATTAGTAGATTATGGATAGAAGGGGCTTGGGTGGTTGACCCAAATGCTATAAAAAATCATTTTGTAAAGTCATTCCAAACAAAATTCAAAGAGCCGGTGAGTGTTAGACCCGGAATTGGTCCAGGAGGTTTTAAATGTTTGAATCCCGATGAAGCGGCAGGCTTAATACTACCCTTCACCACGGAGGAAGTCCGAAAGGCGATATGGGAGTGTGGAGAAAACAAGGCACCGGGTCCCGATGGAATTACATTCAAATTAATAAAGGCATATTGGGAAGAGCTTAAGGAGACAATTATGCAGGTAATGTCACAATTTTACACACACGGATCAATTCACCATACATGTGGAGCGTCGTTCATTGCCACTATCCCAAAGGTACCGGACCCTATGACTCTATCAGACTTTAGACCGATATCACTAATCGGTGTGGTAAATAAAATCATATCAAAAGTCCTAGCTAATACAGTAGAAACTCGATAAATTAATACTCGATTATTTAATAAACTCTCTAAGATAATATTTTTTGCCGGTCCCGACTCGGGGATAGGGTGCTAAATTAATAATTCGCTAAAATTATAAGATAATACATTTTTGATAATTTCTTTAGACCCCATATAAAATATAAATTAATAATTCCTTATATATAGCATATTACATGAATGATTTATGAAGGTTTCTTGAAAATGACTCAATTGAAAAAGTAAAGTCTGGAGTATCCACTGGATACATATCTTTCATGAACTTTTTCGCCTTCTCGATGATTAGTTCACCTGTCATATTCACATGTTCTTGATATTGAAGAATCCATTCATAGAGAGATTTTTCTAGGTCAGGAAATTTTGCCGGTTTGTGTCGCTTAACATCGCCTCTTTCGGGAGCAAGTGAGAGATACTCTAAAGACCGCTTAACTGTATTCGATATTGTCGCTTGACTCACCCGCAAACCATAGTTACTATGAACCCATTCTTGCAATTGCTTTTGAGTGAGACTTGGATTATCCTTGTTGTGCTTGCATAATGCTCTTCAAATCTCGTCTGTCATTGTTGTTTTTTTCACACCTTTAAGATGGGAAGCCATGTTGTGTGTATGATTTGTTTGTGTTAACCTATTTTGATCTTGTATTTATATAGAAAATATTTTTAATGTCCATAAAGTGATACATTGAACACAAGAAGCATAATAAGGTGGGAGATTGAAGGTTTCTTTCAAATTGGGCCGTTCATTTGATATACATGCATTGTATACAATAATTAAGTGGAAGCTTGAAAGGTGTTTGTAAACTAAGTATTCTACTATAAATTAATAAAATATTAATTAATATATAAATTAATAATTATTAATTTATCGATTAATTAATAACTCTTTTAATTAATAAATTTTGGTGGTCCCAAGTGTATTATTTTATAGAGTTTCTACTGTAGAATGAAAAAGGTTATAAAAAGCGTAGTATCCTACGTACAGTCAGCTTTTGTATCAGATAGGAATATTATCGATGGCCCATTAGTAATTAATGAAGTAGTCGGGTGGGCAAAAAAGACAAAACATAAGCTTTTTGTTTTTAAAGCAGACATAGAGAAAGCCTATGACACACTTAATTGGAAATTTCTAATATCTATTCTAACACATATGGGTTTTCCATCAAAATGGAGAAATTGGGTTATGGGAATATTGTATGCGGGAAGAGGTTCGGTCCTAGTGAATGGGTCCCCAACAGGTGAATTTAATTACAAAAGGGGTTTGAGACAAGGCGATCCCCTATCCCCATTTATTTTTATCGCGGCAATGGAAGCACTTCATGTCATGATGGAAAGGGCGAAAAGTATTAATGAGTTTTCGGGTATAAAATTACCAAACGACGGACCATATCTAACCCATATGTTGTTTGCGGATGACTCAATCTTTTTGGGGGAATGGGAGGAAAGTAACGTAAAAAATTTAAAGAGATTACTTAGAATTTTTTACCTTTTATCGGGCTTAAAAGTGAACCCACGGAAAAGTCAAATTTTCGGAGTAGGTACTTCTGTTGAGGAAATCACACTGATGGCATCGGTTTTCATGTGTAAACCCGGGAAAATGCCTTTTACATACCTTGGGTTGAAAGTAGGGGGAACATGAACAGGGTAATGCATTGGAAAGACATTATCGATACGTTTAACAAGAGATTAACAAGCTGGAAGGCCAGGCATCTATCATTTGCTGGTAGAGTAATATTGGTCAAGGCAATACTTGGGAGTCTCCCAAATTACTACTTGTCCCTCTACAAGTGCCCGGAAACCGTATTGAAAGTGCTTGAAGGTATTAGAAGGAAGTTTCTATGGGGAGGGTGTAGTTCAGTAAATAAAATCAGATGGATTAGATGGGAAAGAGTGGTTGCATCAAAGGATTTCGGAGGACTTGGCATCGGGAATATAAAGGATCTCAACTTAGCTCTATTACTAAAATGGTGGTGGTGGTGGAAGATGGAAACAGAAAGTATATGGGTAAGATCAATAAAATCACTGCATAAAATTAAAAGAAACATGAAACTGATCCCGGTTAAGAAACTGTTAATGGGAGTTTGGAAGAATATAGGTGAAATAGACAACGAATTCCTGAAATATAATGTGGACGTTAGCTCAAGATTAAGGAGTAAAGTCGGCATGGGGGAAAACGCTGTTTTGGATAGATACTTGGATCGGGAATGAGCCGTTAAGAAAGAGATATCCAAATTTATTCCATTTGGCTGAAGATAAATCGGCTAGAGTTGTTGACTCGTTCAGGCTAAATAATGGATGTAGGTTATGGGATTGGGTGTGGACAAGTATTCCGAATAGTGTGGAAGAGAGGAACGCAATGATAGAACTTACAAGCATGCTACAACAAGTCCAGATATCAACAAATGATGATTTTTGGACCTGGAGCGGGTCTGAACAGGTCGGTTTTCAGGTGAAAGATGTGAGACGCACACTTAGTCAGGAAACGGATCTAAATGAAACTGCTTCCAGTTTTGTGTGGAACAATTGGGCCATGAAAAAAAGCTTGATGTTCGTATGGAGAGCCATCGATGAGAGGATTCCAACAGCCAAGGCCCTTGCACGAAGAGGTTTGAGCCTGGCCGGGACAACTTGTAAAACTTGCGGTGCCGCAGAAGAATCAGCGGATCATGTACTCTTGTAATGCAACTTTGCAAAACGGGTGTGGGAGAAAATAACAGAGTGGATTAAGATACCGATGGTTAACACCGACGGTAACTTAAAAGAATTATTACAATAACTGAATGATATGAACCGAGGCCGGAGGAAGAAAAAAACGATACACGCTATAGCTATCCAGTCAATGCGGACCCTTTGGAATGTCAGAAACGAGAAGATCTTCGGTGAAAGGCAAAGCACGGTGCAAACAGTTATGGCAGTCATAAAGGAGACAACATTTCAAGGCATAAGGACGAGATCAAAGTACAAAAGACTCACACAACAAGATTGGTGGGATTTCAATGTAAACTGGTAAAGAAAGTGGATAGATAGTTTGCGAAGTTTTTGTTTTGTTTTGTTCTCTATTTGGATACATTCGAATTACTAGCTCCTGGCTAGTTGGTTCAATTTTGGAGGATTAATAAAAAGGTTCCATTTGCCATTCAAAAAAAATGTGTAATGTTTAAGTGTCATTACGTCAACTATAATTCTCTCATGTCATCGTAAGATCTATGATGAAATAGTGATATAAAATATAGTGTACACTTTGATATCATCAAAGAATGAAGGATATGGGTATCCAAAACAAGTTTAGTTGGTTTTCTATATGCGTGATATATGTCTGGTATCTTATATTGGCTAGTCTCATACAACATATGTATTTACAAATGACATTATTGTTCAATAAGATTGTTCATGTTGGTGTCTGATGGGTTTATGTCTCGATGGCCCCATGCGGTTGTTAAAGCCCTTAACCGTGAGCTATCGGACCATAGTCCACTTGTGTTGTCGTGTTCTCATGTTAACTTTGGCCCAATCCCGTTTAAACTTTTCAACCAATGGATGGATATGGAGGTCGTAACACAGTGAGATGCAGATTGGCGGCAGTAGGGTTTAGGCCAGTATTGGCGGCAATAGAGGTCGAAGTTTTTTTTTTTTTGAGAAGAAAAAAGAACACGCTCTGATACCAAATTAAATCATGGTATCGTATTATTCATGAATTTCTGATTACAATATAGATTATATAGATGACTAAGTTACATTCTAGTACCCTCTATTATAAACTAATTATATCTACACCACTAATCTAATATTATTTGTATAATCACAACATGACCAAAAAAATTTAAGCACCGAAAAGGTGCGCCTGACACAGTGACAGCATGATCGCCGCTGTGTCAGCAGTCACTTTCCTCACCAACCTTATTCCTTTTGTTCGGTGAGATGTTTGAGCCTACTTAGTTGTTAGTTGAATTACAATAAATGTTCAATTGTTGAGTGTAGGCCATATGTTGCTTTGTGTTAGAACTTGTGTGGTTTGATACATGCTGAGACTGTGCTTTAGCGTATGCACATAGATGATAAAGGCATTAGTGGTTGGTTGGTTGCAAGTGTTGAAGATGAAGAGGAGAATGTGCCTATGATCCCAGTCCAGTTGGGTGAGTTCAAGACTGAGAGGGCATTGGTGAATCATGGGGCAAGCATAAGCATATTGGTGGGTCGAGTGTTTGATGAATACGATTTTGGTGAGCTTGAAGAGGTGGATACTACGATTGTGCTTGCAGACGGGTCAAGGAAACCATCTAGGGGGTGTTGAGAGGAATTGCTGTAAGAGTAGGCGATTGTTATTACCCCGAAGATTTCCTAGTTGTGGACCACACACCATCCAATGTTGAAGGACAACCGCCAGTTATCTTAGGTAGGCCATTCTTGAAAACCGCGAAGGCTATCATTAATTGCAATGCTAATACGGTAAATATGGTCTTCGGGTCACGTAAGTTTTCCTTAAACTTTATGTCTCACACTTGTGCTTATTCTAATATTGCTAATAAGTGTCATCCTCCAAGTAATGAGGATGTCCCAAAAGAGAGTGTTGCTATGATTGACAGGTCTAAAGATGAAAAGGTCGTGAAGGATAAAGTGGTCAAATCACCGTGGTGGCTCAAGATGAGAAACAAAAAGCGTTCAGTCAAGTTAGAAAAGGAGTCACCAAAGGATGCAACCAAATCCAAGAAGAGACCACTTGAGGTGAATATGGGTGAGTTCTCACAGTTGAAGGAAAAGAAGAAGCCCGCGAGGAAAATTAAGGGTGAATTCTCACAGTCGATAGATTTTGATAACCCAGATCATTTGGATGCCATATGGAGTGATGGATGGCAGTGGGATACTAACCATCCACCAGCACAAGTGTTCTTTGCACGAGAGATGCCATTTGAACCACCATGAGCTTAATCAGGTACGGTCTGGCTGAAGACCTTTAAACTTAGCGCTCTCGGGAGGCAGCCCGAGGATGTAGAGTATTGTATTTTGGTTTGGTTTCGTTTTGGTGTGTTTGTGTTTTGACAGGTTTCTACGATTCAATCACCGCGGATGCAAGGAATCAAGTGTGGGGATGTTTGGCAACATCCCCGATGAGATACCAGAGAATCCAATAGATGTTTACGTCCCTGTCCGATCACAGCAGTTGCATCACTACCGACACTCACTTGTTTTCTGATCAGGTGCATGTGCTTATCTATCCTGTGTTTTATTTGTTTTTATGTACTTGGTGGTGTGAAATTTTTGTGTTGGGAGTGGTTTCCTTGTGTTGAGTCGTCTAGTTGTTAGCCGTTCATGGTTTGCGGGTGGTATTTCTCGAGTTTAGATTATAAATTGCACCATACATTGGGGACAATGTATCCCAAGTGTGGGGATGCGGTAACTCGAGAAAAGGGTTGGTAAGATTGTGATCTTAAATGCTTGAAGGGTTGAATTCGCTAAAAATTGAAAAAATTTGAAAATTTTTGTTTCTCAAGTATGCTTTAACTATATGAAAACCTAAATTTTCAATCGCTAATGGGTTCCTTGCTAATATTAAACTAACTTAGATCCCGAGTCATGGTTGTCCCTTTAAGTTTCATGAGAGTATTTTTGACGAGTTTTAGAAAATAGTTGAGAAGAGATGCCTAACTAGGGGTAACATGCTTTAGGAATTACACATGCTACGTGTCGGTAACCCTTATTCCTTTTGTTCGGTGAGATGTTTGAGCCTACTTAGTTGTTAGTTGAATTACAATAAATGTTCAATTGTTGAGTGTAGGCCATATGTTGCTTTGTGTTAGAACTTGTGTGGTTTGATACATGCTGAGACTGTGCTTTAGCGTATGCACATAGATGATAAAGGCATTAGGATCCATTCATTGTTTCATATGTTGATTGTTGATTCCACCCACCTTAGTTAACCATGTTGAGCCTTTTACCCTTCGTTTGCTACACCTTGTTTGACCCGTTTGATTACCAACCATGAATGACAAGTATGTTTAGAAATATGTTATGAAAAAAAAAATGAAAAAAAAAGAGAAAAGAAAGAAAAAGAGGAAATAAAAGTATTATTATGTTCGTGTTCAATAAATGGGTTGAAAATTAACCCAATGTGTTAGTATTATTGTGAATAAGTTGTCATGGTTTGGTATATTCATTTGTGTTCGCCATATAAATATAAAAACCCAAAAAAATATATCCTTACCTTTACCCTTAACCCAAAACCCAAAAAGTCCTTTTGATATGTGTTACGTTATTTGTTACAGTGGAGGTATGATTGCTATACAAGCTTATGATTGCAAAGTAGCGTATTTGGTTTTGAGCGAATTATATACTAGCACATTACACGCTAGTCTTGATAAAACCGAGAGGAGTGTTTATTGTGAGGGGCGTGTGGCATGTGTGTGGTATCATAAGCATGTTAGTTGTAGTTAGGCAAGTCTTAAGCTGTTTTCAATGCGTATCATTTATCTGTCAGATTGTCAATCTCGATTGTGTCAGTCTATGGGACAGGCATGACTTGGGACCTTGAATTGTGAATTCGGTAAGGGATTCAATGGTGATTTGTTAATAAGGTGAGTAATGTTTGTAATGGTTGCTTGAGGACAATCAAGGATAAGTGTGGGGATGTGATGGAGGGTGTGAAACCCGAGTGTTAATGTGCTTAATTTACGTGTTTTACTACCATTCGTGTGATTATACGCTTTGAATATGTTAACTACGCAAGTATGTGGTTTTACAGGTTAATCGCGTAATTCGGTGAAGTTATGACGTTTGGTAATGAAGCGGAATACTTGGATGATAACCGAGGCACATCGCGTTGCTACGTAATTGTTGCGGGTGATAAAACAACTTCGAAGCACGAGAAACACGAAGCAACGAAGTCAAGGGGGCAGTTTGTCATTAGTTAAAAGTTGAAATGCATGTTAAAAACGAAGTCACAAGGAGCGCGACATCAGCAAAAGAGTTCACAGAAGGTTTGTACCGTAACCTACGTTTTATAAACGTAGCCTACAGTTGGATATATGATATAAAGTCAGCGCATATCTAACAACACAACACGTGAAAGACTTTTGGAGTCTCTTGGATTTTTATTATTGGGCCAACACATCACACGCATACAAGAGGTGCCAATATTGAAAGGAAAAGGAGGAATTAATTGTTGTGATTAAACGAAAAGACACAATCATCGTCATAGAATTGGCGGCTGGTTTATTTTTGGTGGGGAATCCTTCACGTGAACCTTGGCAACATAAAAGAGAAAAGAATATAAAAATCATCATCATCACATGCTGGACAAGGAATTGGGCCTCCATATTTATGAGAGGACTATTTGTGGATTATTTTGGATTGGGCCGATCACTGATTCTACAACATAATCATCATCAACATTGACTTTGGGGGCCGCAAGACATCACGTGGACTTCTTGCACAATTTGTGGTGGGCCGACTTTGGGAGCAAAACACAAAGGGTGGATTTTCTTTTGGGTTTCAACTGGGCCATTATATCATCATCATCATCACATAGGAGACTTTGGGGAATCTCTTTGGATAGTGGGCCGCACATGTTATAGCCGACATCAGTCAAGTGGTGGAGGATTTATTTATTAAAAGACAATATCACACGGGATCTATCTCGACGGCAAAGAAAAAAAAGGGTTTTTCAACCGGGTATCAAGCCAGTGAAGATCATTCAACCGAGATGAGCGGCTAAATCTCTCGTGGACACTCTGGGTGAATAATTCTTGTGAGACACTTTTAATTCTAGTTTCTGTTTGTATTGAGATTTGGATTTGTAGTCGGGTGACAGCCGACTATTTATATGATTATATTATTTGTGTGACAGACAAATCCTGAGTGACAGTCAGAGTTATAATTATGTTTTGAATCCAATTATGCTTTCGTTGATTGAATGATTCCTATGAATGTTTGTTTTAATATTTCTCTGATCAATTAATATTAAGATTTTGAACTGCATAGGTAATTGGTAGATGTGACAGATTTACTATTTAATCAACAGCATCCAATAAAATCAGAACTAGGTTATTAGTAATTACAGAATCAAAATCCCGGAGTGACCACGTTTTTTTCTATCATTGTTTTTACAATCTCAAAGTTATTGTTTATAGTTTCTTAGCAAGTTCTCAAAGTAATTCAAATATTTACAAACAAATAATAATTAGCATTAACCACAGACTCCTCTGGATTCGATACCCTGCTTACCCTAGCTACCTAGGTTAATTAGGTTTTTGCATGTCACTAACGACAGACATCAGGGGTACGGCCCAAATCATGCGCCAACCAAATGAGTTAGCCTCATGTCGCGCGTGAGACCATACCCAAAGTAAACCAAAGCCTTGGCTTCTTCGACCTTGCGCCGACTATGAGGGTGTGCCCCCAGTCGCGCGCAAGGTCAGGACCAAGACAGAACCATTTCTAACACTTAGTTCCTTTGACAAAAGACCTAGCTTCTTTGAACTTGCGCGGGTTACATAGGCTTGCCTCGGGCCGCGCGCAGGGACAAGATACACAAAGTAACATCGGACAAGTACAAAAGGTACAAGTGGCAGAGCAGTGGGCCAATAGGCGCTCAACAGACTATATCAGATCATGCTGCACGATGAACAATCGTGCAGGGGACAAGAAGTACACAAGGACACATACGTGGCACCAATCAGCGTGCGCCGACCACTTATCCATGATCTCCACTCAATTGCTGATGACATACTAGACAACAAGGACAGTCGTCAGGACACGTGGATCCATTCAATGTGCGCCAAATACCCTCTCATCTGAAATCACAAATGCTTGTGACAGAATGGATATTACTTGTTGTCGACCTCAGGCCAAGGCCCATAGCCCATCTCCTGTAACATCTGCCAAAAAACGGGTCTTCGAAATCCGACCCGGATTGCAAAAACCGGACTCTTTTCAATTTAAAAAAAATAGAATTCTCGATAATATTTATTATGTTCAACATTATATTATTTAATTAATTGTCGGAAAAAAACTGGAATAAAGACAGAGTTTATAAACGAAAGTCAGTTAGATCGGTTAGAAATTATGAGTTAGAAAAAGGTAGTTAAAACAAGTTTAATACTTGAAAGGGTTAAATTGTCAAAACCTCAAAGTTATAAGTTAAAGGGTTATTCTTGTAATTAGTGGAAACTATATATTAAAATCAAGTTAACTCACTAGGTTAGATAATTAATTTGAATTTGGTTAGCCTAGTTAAGGAATTACAGGGGTTAAATTGTAAATCTTGAAAGTGGTTCAAGGGAACTAAAAGAAAAAAATTCGTCTAGCAAAGGATTCGAACCCGCCACCTCTCACTCAACAAAAGCACAGCAAACAAACTGAGCTGCAAATCAGTTGTGATATAATCTTAACACGTTTATACTTATACATTAACTGGAACTCAGATCTCCTCTCTTTCTTCTTCGCTGAAAACGCAAACAAACCGTTCGGGACATAAACAAGTCATTTTAACTTCGTTTATATGTATAATAAAGTCGATCAATGATGCCAATCAATCATTTACTTCGAGTTCTATGTTGAGACCCTTAATCATCCCATAACTACTCGGTTTTGAATCAAAATATAACACTCCATTAAAGAATATTATGAATACTTTTGGGTTTTACCTCAGTTCGTCAAATTGGAACCCGAAACTTTTACCATTTGTCCTTCTGATTAAACCACGCAATACCCCACTGAAATTTCTCCATTTCATCACTTCTACATCGCGAATTTAATCAAAGAACATTCAAGGGCTTGTAAATTGTGCGGACTATATCTCCTTCAATTCTCAACCTTTTCAGGTGATTCCAAAGCCCAACTTGCTTAATTTTTCGTTCTCTACAAAAGCCGTCTATCAATTTCAGTGATAGAAGGCTAATTTATCCGATTTTAATTTTAGTTGAAATTAGGGTTCTTCATGCATATAATTTGGGGTTTTTCGATTTAGACTTGTGTTTTGATGAAATTGAAAGTACAATGTTGTTATATATCATATTAGCATGTTATGTGTAAATTTTGGGAATTTTTAGATATCAAATTGGAATTGTGGTGAATTATATATATTTTAATCGCTAATTAAATCAAATAAAAATACAAGATAGTCTTAAATAAATTCAATAAATATTTTTGTTGATTATTTCAGATTATATAAACATTAGGTAATTTTTATAGAAACTTTCCTTAATTTTTTTTGGGAATTTTTAGATCTAATTTGCACCACTCATGTTTATATATTTTAATCCTTTAAAAATATATACAAGTTTATCATAAATAATTTTTATAAATAATATTACTGATTTTTGCAGATTATATGATGGTTGTAAAATTATTATGGATTTTCTATATTTTTTTATATGATTATATAACTAAATAATGGAATAGTTTAGACAAATAAATCCTATTACGAAATTATTATTTTAAAATAAAATTGGGGATGAATATTAAATTGAATCTATATAATTTTTTTTTTGATGAACTTGATGAACTTATTTAATCATTTGGCATTATCAAATATTTAAAACCATTAAAATAGCAATTCTATGATTTTTGCCATATTAATAAATTCTAAAACATATACAAATATTATTTTGGTTATTTCTTCGTTGAATGAATATAATTTTATATATTTCCAAGCCCCCAAATAGGAGAACCCAATTTCCTAAAATCATTAGGTTATCCTTTCGTTTAGTATGTCTGTTATTTACAATGCGGTTATTATCTTAGAATTCCACATATTCTAGTTTGTGCGTTAATTCTCGTGGAATGTCTCTTCGCAACCTGTGAGTAATTTCTTCCATTTCCCCTTTTTAATCTTTTACAAATTTTGGGGTGCATCATGTTACATTTTTTGATTTACTTAACATGCTATGATCAAGTGTTACTGTGTGAACGTCTTATGTGTATTGTATTAATCTATATGCTATCTGATGTCAAGTCTATTGCATGCTATTATGTCTAGTGGATCCACGGCTGACTAGGTTCCCCACGGCCATGGACGCTATTATCAGAAGTCTATTTATTTTGGTTGTTTGTGTTATTATTTGATTGTGTATTCTTGTTTGGTGAATTTAGATATATGGATATGTTGACTATGATATGAGACCAATTTCATACTAACCTTGAGGTGCATGTTAAAATTTTTTTTAAATAAATAAATATAAAATTGTTTTCTAAAAAAGGAGGAAATTATTCACCAACATATTTGTTGACCTAAAAATATATTTTTCTAACGTGGTGCAGATTTTCCAAAGTTGATGATCAAGTGATGTGGACACGTAGCATGAGCCTTAGGAAATTAAATTGAAATCTTGATATGTTTGTTTTGAACATTGTATGAACAATTTTGATTATTATATGTTATGCGACTGTTTAAATGGATATGCTTTAAATATTGAAACAATAATTAGTTGTCATGAGCTATGGGCAATCATCATGCCCCGTACCTTTCCGCTGCGGGTCGGGGTGTGACATCTCCTTCACAGATCACCTCGGCTATAAATAGAGAACTTCACCTCCAGGTTTAAGGATTGCTCTCTCACTTAATACACACACACACATTATTCCTCAAAACAAGTTCTTATTCTCACGTAGAAGTGTGGTTACAAGGAGAACCCCCCTATTCCCCTCCTTATAACGAGCTTCACGGTGTGTTGATTGTTTTGCAGGATTGAGGAAGTTGTTCGTTAAGTACAGAAGAAGATTAACCTTATTTGGACGAGACACAAACCACAAGCTAATCTCCAGATTAACCTGGTGGTTCTTCACGAGTTAAGACAAAATACACTCTAAAGTGCACATAATGATGGATTAAGAACACTTTGCTATTGAGTAGACAGATGTATATGATGACCAATTTTGCTTTATAAAGTATACACTTATCATGCACAAATGATAGTAAATGATTATAGTCGCGGGCGTATGGGCCGCCTTCTATCATTGGGTTACCTCGGGTAGACGGCTTTTATTCGTCGGCCATTCAAAAGAAAAAAACAAGAACAAATGTTGTAAATGACTATAGTGTTGGAAATTTTGTGAAAATAGCATTTTCACAAATATAGGAAAATGATTTTTTTCCTATTTTGGACTAGAAATAAATATAATAAAATGAGCGGGTTTTATATATTTAGTTGTGGGTTTGTGTTCTATGTCGGAAAAGCTTCGCAACGAACTAAACCATGTCCAAAACGGAGCTAAGATGAATGAGATATCGATGCTCAAAGTTTGGTGTTTGAAACTTGAATGCTGAAAAAAGTGGGAAAGTGGCACCTTGTCCCACATCGGATGAGAGATGGAACTTAAAGGGGTATTTAAGTGGGAACTCTCCATCCTTATTGTTTCATGGAAGCACTCACTAGTGTACTCGCGAAGGGTGCGGAGCACCCTAACTCGCACTCGCACACGCGCGCGCGCGTGGCGTGGGCGATGAGGCGCAATGTGGCGCTTTGATGGCGCACTTTGCACTTCGTACACTCGCATCGCCGCGAGCCGCTTGAGAGCCGCCTTTGTATTTTTGACCACATGCGTGTGGTGGAGCACAGGGGCTGCAAGGACCAAGTGGCTAGAGACGTGGTAATCAGGCAAGTGACCCAGATGGGTCCGCGCGGGGCGGCGCATGACGTGGCATGGTGGCGCGTTCTCGCGCATGGAGCATGGGCACTGAGGTGTCGTGCGCGGCGCACCAAAGTGAGCCAAAACGGCGCGACTGAGTGGCGTGCTCGTAGAGGCTTACAGGTGACGTGGCGCACGCGCATAGGTGCGCATGGGATTAAGCCAGTGGGGCGCACGCGCGCATGGCAGTGAGCCAAATGGACGCACCGCGCATGAGTGTGCAGACCTGCGCGCGCGCGAGCAGAAGCTTCCAGCAGCAGTTAATGCTGTGCAGTTACAATTCAGCATTCGAAACTGACGAAGTCAATGCTTTTGACTGCGAATTTAATGACGAATTAAAGTGCATTAAAGACGTTTAATGCATTTTAATTCTCCCATTAATTTCGTTTTTCAGTTTCTTCAAGACCTGCTGTATAAATAGGAGACTCCTTCAGCAGATTCACCACACCGAAATTCACAGCAACAATCTTTCTCTCTACAGAATTCTTCTTCTTTTTCAAGCTTTCGAGGTACTCTTTCGGGTTGGAGTCAAGACCGGCAGTGCAACTGCTTCGGGCTGTTGTATCCTGGAAACAAACGTGTTCTCCTGGGAGACACGAAATTTGTTTTAAGGGACCCGTGTCTAACACGATCCTCAGCCAAGAACAGTGTTTCTGTTCGATGTTTTTGTTCTTGTTTTTCCTTTTTCAGTTGTTATTGTATTGTATTGTATTTTATTTTCATTCTGTATTTGTTTCAGTAATTCAAGTTAATAAAGATTTTATTTAATTTTGCACGAACGGATTCCTACAATCTTAAAACAAATTTTAAAACACCGTTCGTGTAGAATCATAAACTTCTCTGCTGTAAATTAAATTTTTTTTCTCACAGCAGGTTGTGTTTTAAATTTTTTTTTTCTGTTTTGATTCAAAGTTGCGTCTTTGTCAAAACAGAATTCTGTTTCTACTCCTTCTGTCGCTGAGTTCTGAAAATCTCCTGCTGCAGTCTTCAAAGTTGGACTTAGAAGCTACACAGCTGAATTTTTGAACTCTTAATAATAATAAAGTAGCGTCTTTATTATTTTGAAAACAGAATTTAACTTGTTTTCTTGGAACTTTTTCAGAATGTCGACTGAAAATGTGAACACGAGCAACACCAATGTTGTTGTTGGTACCCCTGCCAACACTGTGGGAGCGACCACAGTGGCGAATCATGCTGAACGACCCGAGAAGTTCTCGGGTCTCCACTTCAAAAGGTGGCAACAGAAGATGTTCTTCTATTTGACCACCATGAACCTTGCGAGGTTCTTAACGGAGACCGCTCCCCAACCTGAGGAAGGGGAGACCAACGCTCAGGCTCTGAGCGCGGTAGAGGCGTGGAAGCACTCAGACTTTATATGTCGAGGCTACGTACTCAACGGTCTCTCGAATGCTTTGTATAATGTGTACTATAATATCAAGACTTCCAAAGAATTATGGGAGTCCTTAGATAAAAAGTACAAAACGGAGGATGCGGGAACAAAGAAATTTGTTGTCGCCCGTTTCTTGGACTTTAAAATGGTTGATAACAAGACTGTTATGAACCAAGTCCAAGAGTTGCAAATTATACTAAATGACATCCATGCTGAGGGAATGGTACTCAGCAAAATATTTCAAGTGGCAGCCATGATCGAAAAATTACCTCATGCTTGGTTGGATTTTAAGAATTATCTTAAACACAAGCGAAAGGAAATGTCGGTCGAGGACTTTGTTCTTCGTCTTCGTATAGAAGAAGAAAACAGGGTGGCCCAAAAAGGCACCATTTTGCAAGCTTCGGCTAAAGCAAATATGGTGGAAATTGGGGAATCCTCAAAAGCCAAGAAGGGCAAGGGTAAAACCAACAACAAAGGGAAAGCAAAGGTTAACAACCTTGGACCGAAAAAAGGGGCTGTGAAAAAGAAGCCTGCGCCTTTCCAAGGTACTTGTTACAATTGTAACGAGACGGGGCACCGTGCTAACCAATGCAAGAAACCTAAGCGTGAGCGTGCGTATATGGTTGATGAGGATGGTATGCCTCTAATCGCAATGATAACCGAGGAAGCGGCTATGATTGAAGAAGTCAACGCAATGGGTGAAAACCCAAAAGGATGGTTCGTTGACACGGGTGCAACCCGCCATGTTTGTGGAGACAAGGCTCTTTTCTCTACATTCAAGGAAGCTTCGGGTGAAGAAAAGCTTTATATGGGGAATAAAGCTACCGCAAGCATCAAGGGGGAAGGCACGGTCGTCTTGAAGATGACTTCGGGCAA
This sequence comes from Helianthus tuberosus, assembly GCA_030545235.1. Lineage (NCBI taxonomy): Eukaryota > Viridiplantae > Streptophyta > Magnoliopsida > Asterales > Asteraceae > Helianthus > Helianthus tuberosus. The sequence continues at coordinate 142,056,096 of CM060402.1, read as the reverse complement.
GGAGCTTACCTTGACAAATGTGCTGTATGTCCCAGAGATACGGAAGAATCTCGTGTCGGGATGGATGCTCAACAAGTTTGGATTTCGTCTAGTGTTTGAATCGGACAATTTTGTCTTGTCTAGACGTGGTACTTTTATTGGAAAGGGCTATGCCCTAAATGGAATGTTTAAAATGAATGTAATGGTTGTAAACCAAAACAAAAGTTTGAATGAAATTTCTACTTCTACTTACATGATTGAGTCTTCTAATGTTTGGCATGGTAGACTAGGGCATGTAAATTTTAATTCATTACGACGTTTAATTAAATTAAACTTGATACCAACATTCCATATCGAGTCCAATCACAAATGCGAGACATGTGTTGAATCCAAACTTACGAGATCATCGTTTAAATCGGTTGAACGAATAACCGAACCCCTTGATTTAATTCATACCGATGTGTGTGATTTAAAAGCGGTTCCCACGCGTGGAGGGAATAAGTACTTCATCATGTTTATTGATGATTGTACGAAATATTGCTACGTGTATTTACTTAAGAGTAAAGACGAAGCAATAGACAAGTTTATCTTGTACAAAAATGAAGTTGAGAATCAACTTAAAAAGAAGATAAAAGCTTTGAGAAGCGATCGAGGAGATGAATATGTTGCACCTTTTGCGGATTTATGCGCAAAAAGTGGCATTGTAAATAAGTGTACACCACCTTATTCTCCACAATCAAATGGCGTTGCGGAACGTAAGAACCGCACATTGAAAGAAATGATGAACGCCATGTTGATAAGCTCGGGAGTGAACCGAGAAATGTGGGGGGACGCCATTCTCTCAGTAAACTATCTTTTGAACAAGATACCTTTGAAAAATAGGGACGAAACTCCATATGAGTTATGGAGAAAAAGGAAGCCTTCGTACAAATACTTGAAAGTGTGGGGGTGCCTAGCTAAGGTGATTGTACCACCTCCTAAGGCTCTTAGGATAGGACCCAAAACGGTTGATTGCATTTTCATAGGATATGCACATCAAAGTAGTGCGCATCGTTTTCTTGTACATGAGTCCAAGAATCTCGATGTACACAAACACACTATCATGGAGGCAAATTTTAACACCGTCTCATATTTTGAGAATGTGTTTCCTATGTTAGGACAAACACATGCGCCTTCATCAAGAGCGGTTGATGAAGCAGGTCCAAGTTCGTATACATGGTTAGATGAAGCAGGACCAAGTTCATCTACGAGGATAGATGAAAGACATGAACGACCCGAGGTCGAGGAGGGTGAGCTTAGACGAAGTAAACGACAAAGGGTTGAAAAATCCTTTGGTCCAGACTTCATGAGCTATATGGTTGAGGGTGAGCCCAATACATACCGCGAAGCGGTTACCTCCGCCGAAGGACCTCAATGGCAAGAAGCAATTAAGAATGAAATTGATTCTATATTGCAAAATCATACTTGGGAGTTAGTAGATCTTCCACCTGGTTGCAAACCACTTGGATATCGTTGGATATTCAAAAGGAAGATGAAAGCCGACGGAAGTATTGATAAATACAAGGCAAGGTTAGTGATCAAAGGATTTAGACAAAAGGAGGGTCTAGACTACTTTGATACTTACTCGCCTGTAACGCGAATAACCTCTATACGATTGGTTCTTGCAATTGCGGCTCTAAGAAATTTGGAAGTTCACCAAATGGATGTAAAGACCGCATTTCTAAATGGCGATTTAGAAGAAGAAATTTACATGGAACAACCTGAGGGTTTTTCCGTCCCAGGAAACAAGGGTAAAGTATGTAAATTGGTCAAGTCTTTGTATGGCTTGAAGCAAGCTCCAAAACAATGGCACCAAAAGTTTGATCATGTCATGATTGACAATGGTTTCAAAATAAATGAGTGCGACAAGTGTGTTTATGTTAAAGACACCCCAAGAGGTTATGTGATTTTATGTCTTTATGTAGATGATATGCTTATCATTGGGAGTGATGATAACATGATCAACTCAACGAAAGACATGTTGAAAGCGAGGTTTGACATGAAAGACATGGGTCTCGCGGATGTGATTCTTGGAGTTAAAATCACTAGAACCCAAAATGGTCTTGTGTTGAGTCAATCTCACTATGTGGATAAGATCCTTGGGAAATTCAATTCGGATGATACGAGTGTAGCTCGAACTCCAATTGATAATACCCAACGCCTAAGGAAGAATAGAGGCGAGAGTATTTCTCAGTTAGAGTACTCAAGGATCATTGGCAGTCTAATGTATCTAATGACATGTACTAGACCCGACTTAGCGTATGCTGTGAGCAGGCTAAGTAGATACACCAGTAATCCGAGTGAGGATCATTGGAAAGCTATCATGAGGGTGCTTAGATACATAAGATACACAAGAGACTATGGATTGCATTATACCCGTGATCCAGCAGTGATCGAAGGATACACTGACGCAAACTGGATATCGGATATAAAGGATCACAGATCCACAAGTGGTTACGTGTTTACACTTGCGGGCGCGGCTATAGCTTGGAAGTCTCCCAAGCAAACGGTTATAGCGAGATCCACGATGGAATCCGAATTCGTCGCTTTAGATAAAAGCGGGGAAGAGGCGGAGTGGCTACGTCAATTTGTGGAAGATATTCCGAGATGGCCAAAGCCGTTGACGACGATCTGCATACATTGTGACAATCAGTCTGCTCTTGCTAGAGCACAAAACATGATGTACAATGGCAGATCAAGGCACATTCGACGTAGACACAACACGGTATGACAACTTATCTCAACGGGTGTGATCTCAGTTGACTATGTGAGGTCAAATGAGAACATTGCGGACCCGTTAACAAAAGGCTTAAGCACAGATAAGGTGTATAGGTTGTCAAGAGGAATGGGACTAAAGCCCATAGATGAAGGGAATATGAGGGAAACCTAACCTAGTTGACTGGAGATCCCAAGATCTAGGTTCAATAGGCAAACTTAATCATAAACCCAAAGGGAGTCACTGTCGGGGGTGCCCCAAAAAATTCAGAAAGGGAGTTGTATACTTCCTAGTCCATTCCAATCAGTGACATGAAGTAAGGTTAAGCATGTTGAGGTTAAGGATTTTGAGGAAATCCAGATTAACCATGATGCTTTTAATGATTCAGAGGAATCACCTATGTTAGAGAGAAGTGGGGTCGCTTCGAATGGATTTGTGGGGAGGCGCAAATCCTAGAGCTCTCGCAGAACCAGGAACATGTTCCATGACCATGAACGGACACAACCATGAGGTCTTAACTCGACTAGGGAGAGTATTGTGTGAATGTATATTGTCGCCTACATAAATGGGGGATTGTTCAAAGACCCCGCGTCTACAAGACCCTAGGAGGCTAAGTATGCTTCACAAAAGAAGGTTCAAAGGTTACACCTACCTATCTTGCAATGCTCAACTATTGAACGTGTATCGTTGAAACTTGATAGATCGATTTCTATTCATGTGGGGGATTGTTGGAAATTTTGTGAAAATAGCATTTTCACAAATATAGGAAAATGATTTTTTCCTATTTTGGACTAGAAATAAATATAATAAAATGAGCGGGTTTTATATATTTAGTTGTGGGTTTGTGTTCTATGTCGGAATAGCTTCGCAACGAACTAAACCATGTCCAAAACGGAGCTAAGATGAATGAGATATCGATGCTCAAAGTTTGGTGTTTGAAACTTGAATGCTGAAAAAGTGGGAAAGTGGCACCTTGTCCCACATCGGATGAGAGATGGAACTTAAAGGGGTATTTAAGTGGGAACTCTCCATCCTTATTGTTTCATGGAAGCACTCACTAGTGTACTCACGAAGGGTGCGGAGCACCCTAACTCGCACTCGCACACGCGCGCGCGCGTGGCATGGGCGATGAGGCGCAATGTGGCGCTTTGATGGCGCACTTTGCACTTCGCACACTCGCATCACCGCGAGCCGCTTGAGAGCCGCCTTTGTATTTTTGACCACATGCGTGTGGTGGAGCACAGGGGCTGCAAGGACCAAGTGGCTAGAGACGTGGCAAGTGACCCAGATGGGTCCGCGCGGGGCGGCGCATGACGTGGCAGTCATGCGCATCCGCGCGCGAGTACACGTGGCATGGTGGCGCGTTCTCGCGCATGGAGCATGGGCACTGAGGTGTCGTGCGCGGCGCACGAAAGTGAGCCAAAACGGCGCGACTGTGTGGCGTGCTCGTAGAGGCTTACAGGTGACGTGGCGCACGCGCATAGGTGCGCATGGGATTAAGCCAGTGGGGCGCACACGCGCATGGCAGTGAGCCAAATGGACGCACCGCGCATGAGGGTGCAGACCTGCGCGCGCGCGCGCAGAAGCTTCCAGCAGCAGTTAATGCTGTGCAGTTACAATTCAGCATTCGAAACTGACGAAGTCAATGCTTTTGACTGCGAATTTAATGACGAATTAAAGTGCATTAAAGACGTTTAATGCAGTTTAATTCTCCCATTAATTTCGTTTTTCAGTTTCTTCAAGACCTGCTGTATAAATAGGAGACTCCTTCAGCAGATTCACCACACCGAAATTCACAGCAACAATCTTTCTCTCTACAGAATTCTTCTTCTTTTTCAAGCTTTCGAGGTACTCTTTCGGGTTGGAGTCAAGACCGGCAGTGCAACTGCTTCGGGCTGTTGTATCCTGGAAACAAACGTGTTCTCCTGGGAGACACGAAATTTGTTTTAAGGGACCCGTGTCTAACACGATCCTCAGCCAAGAACAGTGTTTCTGTTCGATGTTTTTGTTCTTGTTTTTCCTTTTTCAGTTGTTATTGTATTGTATTTTATTTTCATTCTGTATTTGTTTCAGTAATTCAAGTTAATAAAGATTTTATTTAATTTTGCACGAACGGATTCCTACATATAGTACACGTGTGAGATACCATCATAACATTTACACCTCCAAACGTGAACAAATCGCCATTGACAAGGAGCACACATTCCATAACAAGTTAACAAAATGAAATTTGCATGTTGAACGTTGAGAAAAAAACCATAAATTTATTATTTATGAACAACAGAGTTATTCGACATTCAGATAGCCAAAATAGAGGACCAATACCAATGACCTTGTTTCCCTTCTCAATATGTGTACTAATGCTACATGTTGCCACCTTATAGTAGTTTTTAATTTTTAGTTCATTTACTCAAATCTTAGACAAGGCAAAAACTTATATACAAACACAAAAAGAAAAAAAGAATGTTGGTATAATAAATGCCAATACAAGAACAACTTTCATTTTTTCACACAAAAACTTGTTTTTAAATGCCAATACAAAAACTTATCACACAATCCAGCTGTCATAACTAACTCTACTTATGCATAACAAATACACACTCTAATATGCTCCGTCAAGCTGAACGGGGAGCATCTATGTGAAGCTTGAACCGCATACTTTCGAAACGACCATCATACAATCCTTTGGCCAAAATATCTACAACCTGAAGCGTAGTGGAAACATACCGAACATGTAAAATACCCACGAAAACCATGTCACGAATAAAATATTTAGTGGGCTGATGAAACACCGGGTTTGCTGCAAGATATGTAGCGCTAATATTGTCACACCAAAGAGATGGTGGACAAGTCATCGTAATATGTAACTCATGCAATATAGATGTAATCCATCGTAACTCTGCAGCAGTATGAACAAGATCATGGTACTCAGCCTCAGTACTCGATCTGGCAACCGTATGTTGTTTCTTGGAACTCCAACGGATGAGGTTGGACCTAAGAAAAACATAATAACCTATGGTAGAACGTCTATCATTGGGACAACCAGCCATGTCAACATCACTATAAGCATGTAAATCAAGACAAGTAGACCGAAGTATGCATAAATCATGAGAGACAATACCCTTGAGGTACCGTAAAATACGCTTGACAGCGACCCAATGTTGAGTAGTAGGTGTCTGAAGAAACCATAACACCTTGCTAACCGCATAAGCAATCTCTGATCGTGTTAGTATAAGATACTGTAAACAAAAAGAGATACATCTGAAATACACTTAGTGAAACCACCAGCAAGACAAGATGTTTATAGCTTGGAAAAACAAGCTCTAGGAGCCTGCTTCAGGCTATAAAGAGCCTTCTGCAGAGGACACACATAATGTGGTCTAGATGTGTCAGCAAAGCCTGGAGGCTGTGTCATATACACAGTCTTAGAAAGATCCCCAAGTAAGAACGCATTGTTGACATCAACTTAACGAATAGACCATCCTTGAGAAAAGACGACATAAAGAACAAGACGAATAATAGTGGGTTTGACCATAGGACTAAAAGTCTTAGCGTAGTCAATACCCTCAGTCTGATGAAAGCCCTTCGCAACAAGTCGGTCTTTATAGCGACTCACCGATCCATCAGGATTATGTTGGCCTGAACCAAACACCAGTAATCAAGCAAAACTTTGGGTTTAACTGGAAACATACAACATACATCTTTAAATATACAACATATTATCATGCTAACAACTAATCTAACTACCATGCCAACTCATGTTCAGCTGTCATAACTTACTCTACTCATACATAACAAATACACACTCTAATATATATACACACTAAAAAATTTACAATTAAATATCATTTCACATTACATTTGCAAGGATTTACATCCATACCACTTTTCTAGAAAGCAAACATTAGAGCATCTACAACGGTGGTCAAAGTCCATACTCCAGCTTGTTTAGTCGAATGTTTTAAATACCGGTATGAACTGTCCGGTTATACCGGTTAGACCGGATACCGGATACGTGCCCGGTACGATAAAGGCCTGTAAAACCCAAATACGGTAGGTTTTATGTAGCGCCGGTAAATCCGGTTCTACCGGTTCAAACCATTGAACCGGTTTGCATTATCTTAAAATTTGATTTTTTTTAATTATAAAAAATACGATATTAAGGTAATACTGACGTTCTATTGTTGGTAATTAACCTAGTGCCTCCATTACAATATTTCATCGCTATTGAAACTGTTACTCACATCATCCAATGTAGTATTGTTTATAAGTAATAAAAATACTCTTAAAAATGCATAACATTTTACAAGAAAATAATTGATTTTAAATAAATCCATAATCAGTTACATATATAAATCTTAATTGATATTGGATTGTTTTTAAAGATTAATTTGTATTTTATAGAATTATAGTGTTACTAGTGACCCGGATGAACCGCCCAGTACAACCCGGTTCAACCGGTTGAACCATTTCAGAGCCTAACCCAGTATGAATAAAAAACCGGTTTTTAAAACATTTGTTTAGTTATCATGTCACATCATTCCAAACTATCACTATTTCAAACCCTACTTTTTTTCCCACAACAATAAACAATTCCAAATCTCTACATCACACCCCACTTTTTGCACTAAAATAAATAAATAAGTTTATTAATGGGTGCTCCCCCCCCCCCACCCTTTCGAACCAAGCTCGTAGCTCAAGCAAAGCAGGCTGCATGGGCAAACGCCTCCAACAAGGCTTCTCTAGTGGGGGGGGGGTTTCCGCTCTGTGGACTTGAGCAATGGACGTCCCGTTCTTTAAGCTCTTATATTATTAGCAAAGACTACTTATATAAGTATATAAAAATATATTATATCATTTAACACATATTGTTAAAGCTTATTATAATATCATAGTTGATAGGGTTGTAAACGAACCGAACGTTCAGCGAAAAGTTCGTGAACCGTTCAGCGGGAGGCTCGTTTATGTTCATTCGATTAGCTTAACGAACAAACACGAATAAAAAATTTGATTCGGTTAGCTTAGCGAATGAACACGAACAAAAGTCTCGTTCGTTCGACTGTGTTCGTGAACGTTCGGATACATTTGTTCATGTCGTTCATGTTCGTTTGATTATATTAAAAAATGAATAAATAATAAACATTTTATCTAAACATACTGAAAACTTGAAACCCTGTTTTTTTTTCTAAGTTAGCTAAAATTTGGACATTCAAGAGATTTTTTGGGATAATTATGTCTAAGTTAGATAAACTTTGAATAATTATGTCTAATTTAGTTAAACTGTTGGTTTAGTTCTGTTTGTACATGAGGGAAAACATTAAAACATACCTGTTACAGCATTCAATGCAGTGGAGAATCCAGTCAGAGAAGATGACATCGAGTTCGACATAATTGTCAGTGTGATCTGGTTCCTCCTTAGGGTGCTAACTGATGATGGGGGACTAAGAAAACCGACAAGGGAATCGGTATAGGAGAGGAGGTCGATGATGATGATGTTATGCTTATGGGTTTTATGTCTAACTGTGTAACCCCTCAACCTCTGCATAAGACTCCTTTTTATAAGCACCCAGGAGGAAACCTAATTAGTTAATAAGGGTAATATGGTCCATCAACAATTACCAACTAATTATTTAATAGGTTATTATATATTTTGACCTATATTATGTAAATGATTATAATGGCTATAGATTAAATATTAAAACATAATATATTTAATCTTACATTCTCCCACTTAGCCGAGTAATCATTTACTATGAGTATTAGATAAGCCTGATCAGGATTTAATACTCATTTTAGCCTTAAACAAGTACTATAGCAGAGAAATACAGCCGTTGAATCATTATGCGACTCAGGACCCCCATTAATCATACTATAGCCTTAATTTAAAACCTAATCGTCATGATCAAAATACGCATAAGCCCTTTGTTTGATTTGTAACTATATTTGTCTATAGGCCATTATGTCGACTTGACATATTCTTAGAGACATACAAAATCAAACTGGTGAGGAAAAGTAACTAATACTTAGTCATTCATAGTACGATATGCAATTGCGCACGGCCATTAATTAATACCCGTCTATGAGCTCTCTTAATAAGACTTATGGGTTATAGCCCTTCAGTTATAGGATCCTTAAGCATATCATGAATGTATTCGATACAAAACTTAGTTTCCTCAATTCGTTCATAAACGAATAATTAATTGCGTATCGAAACTTAATGCAGCACCTCTTGAACTGTTACTGTTCAAGGAGTCATGGTAGCTGACTTTATCACACTAAGTCTTCAAAACATTATATGGAGTTAATAAACTTATGAGTCCACTGATAAACTTCCAACAACATTTAGTGACTATATTATGTCGTTATAACTTAGGTTGTTAATATCAGTACATTATGACTCCTCCATGAGATATGTTTTGTCTGCTGACATAAGGATATACCCGAAATTACATTTTGTCATCTTTGAATATCACAAAGTTAGAGTAATAAACCGGTTTGAGTTCTCACTTCTTCTTTAAAAATATAGTCTCTCGTTTCTTTAAAAATATTATGATACTCTATTAGATGCTTCACAATAATCTAGACATATCTAGTGTGTTGCAATGTGAGTAATATCTAAACGAGTATAGACTTGACCTTACATAAGGCTTCTAATTAATGAAGCGTAAATAAATAATCTCATTTACCATATTATCCTCTGAAGGAGAGCAGTATTGTTTGTTACATATGTAAGGACCCATTTAATGTTAAACTTATGGAATGGAACTAATGTCCCATTGGGTCTATCTCGGCATGTTATGATAACTAATACATAAGAGATATCTCTGAGATCTATTATATCAAAGTTTGTGTTAACAATGCTTTGACTTATGTAACATATACTTGTCAAAAGAATATCATCTATATAGACAAGTTTATCTTAGTTGCTCCCACTCATTTTGAGGTAGGTACATTAATCCACTTGATTTTTTGATGAAAATAATTACGTTAAGATTTCATCACATTATGATGTTTGCATTAACCCATACATGGATTTTATTGGCTTACAAATAAAGTGTTCTTTAACCTTAAGTTTAGAACTTTCAGGTTGTTTTATGAACATGTAAATGTGTCAGCCAGTTTGTTAGGGAAAATTCTTTTAATGTTCATCTAATGTAGCTCAATACTATTATAAGCTACTAGAACAGTGATGATCCTCAAAGAAAACTTTGATAATTTATCTCTTCCTAAGTATAACCTTTGACAATCAATCATGCTTCTTAGTGTCTTAACGCTTAAATCAGGATTTGGTTTAGTTATGAACACTCTTAGGTAATTCAATCAAATCCCAAACGTTATTTGAACACATAAAATCAGTTTTACTAGAAAACTGTTTTATTCCATTTAGAATATTGATTGACACTAAATGGCTTAATTTGAAGAGATAGGATCAGTAAACTTTTCCAAAATCCATTTCAACTTCAGTTAGGGAGGTTATGTAATCATCAAAGTTAGTAGGCTTTTAAACCTAGATGACCTCCTAAGTTGATTATTGGGTTTATTAGAAGTTTCAGTTTTATGGATTAGCTCTTGGTTAGGTTGCTATCATTTTCAGGATTCTAAGGTTGCAATAGTTGGTGCAGCATGGTGTACAATAGGTGTAATCGGAGTTAAATTTTGGAGTGAAATTTAATGACACTCTTCCCCCCGCCTCTTGTATTCCTTGCAAATCATGATAAGGACTTTGACTGCTCCCACCGACCTTAGAAAATTTTTAGGAACTCAGCATGCTTAGGGTCAGTATTTAACGACCAACAAATTCTAATAGAGAAACATAAATTAATGACGTTAGTTTAGGTAAGAAATCTTCTAAGTGTGCCCACAATTAAGCAACAATGAAACTTTTGTACGAGTAGCATTAGATTTTTAAGACACAAGTTTTGATAGAACAATGTCATAATGGAGCAGTGTCTTGTAGAAGAGGTGTAAATTGAAGTTATATAAAGTTTCCACTCCCCACCTCTTGCAACTATGGAAAGTTATTATTAAGACACTTAATGCTCCCACTGATCTTTAATATCTCTAGAATGCTACAAGAGAAGTTTCAATGAGCTACGTGACGTGGGAACCTATCATATATACGTTAGACTTTATTTGATTTCTTTAATGTCCAGATATCATAAGAAACTTTAGGGACATATTTAATAGAAATCTTATTAAGTATATATATGAATAGATTTCTTCTAAGACCATGGGCCATATGCGACAAAATTTAGATACAAGTTGATAGTCTTTTAAATGATAAATGAATTATGTCTGAATATTCCATTTGGAATAAGTTCCACGAATGTCAATGAATGACTTATGATGGACCCATACTTATTCCTTAAGCCAAGTCATATTTTAGGGCTTTAACGTCATGACATGAAAAAAACATCCTCATTAACCATGTCATGATTTCTCATGAATTTCGGTCATAATGGATGAAATTTATAAGTCTCATTTTCCTTTTGTCATAATTCTCATTTGCATGATGACAAAAGTTGTGAAAGTTTAAGGTATCATCTAGTTTCATCTTAGTAATGTTTCTATCCAGATATTAAGAACAAATAAAATGAGAGTTTAAGATAAGTGTGACTTTATGTTGGTTATGCAAACCTCACAACCTTCATGACATAGCCTAAGTAATGATACTGTATTCTGATTAATCTTCAGAATATGTAAGGTATCGAAAGGCTTTGTTAGAAGACTGCTTATTATGGTTCTTATAGCCTTAATAATTAATTATGTCACTGACTCTCATGTTAGTTATTTGTCGAGTTCTGGTAAGGAAACGTATGGAACTAGAGTCAACTAATCATGTGTTAATTGGAATATTAAAATTATCAGACTTAAATATCTTTAGTAAGTGACTATCTAATTAATTTATCCAACTGTTCTTTAGAATAATGGATAGTCTCGTTGCTTATGTCTAGTCTAATGGCATAATTATGCACTGAGATTTTCCCTTGAAGAACCTTAAAGTTGGAATTTTTACTTGTAATTTGTCTATGGACCTTAGAACAATCCTCTTTTAAAGTTTAAGTGGTTGTAAGGTGAATAACATCTTATTTTCCAGTTTCAAACATTTATTTCTATGTACATATATTGCTTATCAACACACTCATTATACTTTGGTACTTTTGAGTGTTATAGCTGATTTATAAGGCATCAAATTGTACAAGTGAAGATCTTAGTATGTAATGTACTGGAAAAAATGTACTTATTTCCATGCGTAAGCCCTTAACTTTATGGGTCATGGTATTGTACATTATTATGTATTTACATATACCACTTAGCTTTATAGTTTAGAATTTTAAATGAAGGCATGCATTTTAGGAGCTCTTGTGATTATTCCACAATTATAGATTAGTCTTAGGAAAGACTTAATCTGGGATAACCTTTTAGTGACAGCACTTATTCTTAGAGAGTTCTTGATTATCATAAGAGACATCATGTTCGATTTGTCCTAATCATCATGCTCTACTTTTCTTCTGTATTGCTTTATCAGAAGAGAGCAATAGGATTATCGTGTCTTAAGAGATAATCAAGGATTTAATTCAAGAGCTAATTCTTATAGAAACTTTAAGTAAAGCAAAACATATTAGGTTTAGAAATTAGAGTGGATGAGATATAGATTTATAGAAGAAAATTATAGTGAGTAAAAATTATGGGTACTAAGAATAAGGCAGACGAAATGATCATAAAAAAAATTAATTAAGGATCATTAATATAAGGATCATTATGTGAAGAGGTTGTGATATGTCTATTACTAACATCAAAATAATAGACTTATTTAAAGTTCTACTTAAACGAAGACAAATCAGCTTTGGCCAGAAGTGTAATCATTTAAGCATGTGTGCAAAGTGGTTGTAACAAATCAGCTTTGGCCAGAAATGTGCATCCGAAATGGTCATCCGGAATGTGCATCCGAAATGACCAGACAATTATTGATCTGTAATGGATGATGCTTAGTCCGTAATCATCCGTAATCCTTAGTTCGAAATGATCCGTAATGATCAAACAGATGTTGATTCGTGATGGACGCTCAGTCCGAAACGATCTGTAATGATCCGGAATGATCATCCGAAATGCCTATCCGTAATGTGTTCCACAAGCTACAAAATCCCTAATTTTGGCAGTTAATTATTGATAAGATTTAATCCGAAATCTTAGGGATTATGGGATTAAGTTTCCTATTTGAATATTAATTATGTTTATCTGTTTATTTCGAAAAATTATATCCATTAATAAAATAACAGATTTCGAAAATCTTAAGTAGATAAAAATAGATCAAAACAGGAACAAACACCCTATAATCCGAAATTCATTCCAAAACTAAGGGAATTTTCGAATTTAATCAAGAACTCATGATGAACCCTAAATCAGAAAATTCAAACATTCATCTGAAACGCATCGGTAATGATCCGAAATCATCCGTAATGATCAGAGATGATCCGTAATGATGAAACCCCAGATCCGTGATCATCCGTAATGATCCGTAATGATCCGAGATGCATTCGAGATGATGAAACCCAGATCCGTGATCATCCGAAATCATCCGTAATAAGGATTTCGGATGGCAAAACGGAATCTGTTATGCTTTTTTCAATTCTGTTTTCAGATTTTCAGATATAAAGCAGAACCGACTAATCAACATATGCTCTGATACCACATGTTGGTTCAGTTCTGTTTGTACATGAGGGAAAACATTAAAACATACCTGTTACAGCATTCAATGCAGTGGAGAATCCAGTCAGAGAAGATGACATCGAGTTCGACATAATTGTCAGTGTGATCTGGTTCCTCCTTAGGGTGCTAACTGATGATGGGGACTAAGAAAACCGACAAGGGAATCGGTATAGGAGAGGAGGTCGATGATGATGATGTTATGCTTATGGGTTTTATGTCTAACTGTGTAACCCCTCAACCTCTGTATAAGACTCCTTTTTATAAGCACCCAGGAGGAAACCTAATTAGTTAATAAGGGTAATATGGTCCATCAACAATTACCAACTAATTATTTAATAGGTTATTATATATTTTGACCTATATTATGTAAATGATTATAATGGCTATAAAATAAATATTAAAACATAATATATTTAATCTTACATAAACTTCATTCATTGTTTGATAGTTTTAGTAGACTTTTTGTGTTTTAATTTATCATTTAGATTTCTTGCGTTTTAATTTATCGGTTGTTACTGGAATGTAAGTCTATGGAACCCGAAAATATTGAAATCACCATAAGATGTGATAGGACAAGCAAAACCAACTGAAGTACCATGAGGCTACGATATACTTTCGTAAGCCTACAGTGATTGACCTGAGCTTTGACACAAACAAATTAAATGCCTTGTATAATCCTATTAATCAATACCATATTCATCACTTTTTTTTTATATTTTGTCAAACCAATCAACTTGTGAAAATTTACCGACTTGTATAGATGTAACCAAATTCACAAATTGAAGAAAACTTATAACTAGGAAGAAAAGATGAATTTAATATCAATAAGAGTATAGCTACGATCGTAAAACCACAAATTTTGCCACAACTGTTAAAACCGAGTTCTCATATCATTAGGTGATAAGCATAGTTCTTAAAGCTAGTTTATGTGAATATTAGATGATGATATCAATTATGTGAGGATAAGAATCTTCAATGCCAAATAATTGAGTGTTTATGTCCACATTACCAAACAAGTGAGAATGGAGGTCCTAGATATCGAATATATATGAGAACCATTCTTCAGAAATCCATTTAACGAAGACCATATTTAAGCCAAATTATGAGTATCAAGCTTCTAAATGCTCTTTGATGAGAATCATGTTATCTAGGCTAAGAAACTCATATGTATTAGTATACAACATTTAACCTATACTAATAAGTACTAGTATGTTCTTAAAACTAGGCAAATATACTTGGTAATACGATCAAATGCTCCAAATTTGATCACTTTGCACATAATTAGGAATAAGGTCAAAAATCTACAAATAAAAATTTAAATTCATAATAGACAATTTTAGTGTATACCACGTTTGGAAATCTCCATGTCAGTTAGGCCTTTGGGTATACTTTAACCTAACTTAACTCCACCTAATTGACACATCAACTTTTTTTTCTCATTTCACTTTGTCTCACTTTAAGGAAATGGTTTAACATGTTAACGCATAACTCATTTAATGCACTTTAACATTGGGTTTTTGTCTAAAAAATAAAATAATAATTAATTTAATCTCTTAACATTGGGTTAACATGTTAACACATAACTCATTTAATGCACTTTAACACAAGGAGGGAGCGGTTTGCAATGTTAGTTAACATGCCATGTCATTGTTAACACTCTAGATGTTAGAGTATATCTCATGGCCTTAGCCACAATGGCTTCCATATCACGTGTCTTTGCCTAAATTATTTTTGGAACAACTATGGTTTATTCAAAGTTCTATAAGTAAGCTTCTTAGAGCATACTACACATAAATGTGACACTATGTGGTCACATCCTTAACTAATATGGCAATTTCAAGCAGAGGCGAACATCTTGTAATAAAATCACTAAATTGCATATGATCAACTATCACACCAATTTAAAAGTTTGAAACTTTTGGAGGTATTTTTTCTTTATCATTTAAATACAATTCTTGGCCAATTTGATCAACCGATTAACCTGTTAAACAATTTGAGTCAATTCTAGACAAGATTCACCATATTTAACAAAAAATCGTAATATTGCAGTTACATTACAATTTATATAGAGAACATTTGGTGATTAAAGTCAATTTAATGAATAATTGGTATTTACACAAAGTTTCATTATGGATTTACCTCGGTCATATACTATCAAAAACGCTATTGTGTACGTATGCAATTGAATAAGATCTATTGTCTGGATTAGTTATATTATTGAAGAGGCTTTTATATTTATGATAACTGTTTTTTTTTTTTTTTTTGAACGGTAAATTTGGATCACTGACGGACCACTGGAGTATCATCGTGCCACCAGCGGAACCACCCGATCATATCCATCTCCACAAGGCATAATGCCTATACACCAATTCAAAGTCTTATGCACTACTAGAAAATACGCATATCTTGACACGCGAACAATGACACACGCTCATTTTATGACATTCAGAAGCGTATGTCAAGAAAAAAATGTCATGTTTTATAAAATTTAATAAATTTATGACACTCTTTTGTGTGTGTCACCTTTTTAGCGTCATAAAATAAAAAAGACCATATTTGAGAATATGCAAGTTATGTAAAAAAATAACCAAATCACTCCCAAATTAGGTTTCCCGCTTTGGCGCTTCTACCAAATATTTTGGATCCATCACCCCCAAATTAACTTCCCTCCACCTAATCTAACCCGCTCACTCCTCCAAAAACCTATTTGATCATTACTGTGTGCTCACCACGTTCTCCCCCTAAATTGATCATCACAAGTCTGACCTTTGTATCTGCCGCTCTGGTCCAAACCGTCCTTTTCACCCTCTAATCGTCATCGTTTTTAAAGGTTCGCTCAATCTCTTTTCCTGATTTCTTATTTTTATTTATTTTTTATTACCGATTTGGTTTTGAAAGTTTTTAAGCTGCTTTATTTTTGTGTGATTAATTTATACATAGAGTTTTGGATAGTATTAGTTTTATCTGTATGATGAAATGCACATAAAGCAAAACGGGGTGTTTTGATTCTGGCAATTAAATTAAATCATGTTCAAGCAATGGTTAAAGTTTCCTGAAACCACTCCAGTGGTAAGTACTATCATTCAAACCTTTTTTTTGAAAGAAACGTATTTGTTTGATAAAGATTTGGATGCAATTTTTATTAACCACAACCGGTTTAAATTCGAGTTACCGGATAACTTCGTTAATTCGCCGGTTTCGGTTATTGTTTTGGCGAATAATAAGTTTCATGGGTGTCTGCCGGCGAGTATTGGGAATATGTCGGATACTTTGAATGAGTTTATTATGATGAATAACGGGTTGAGGTCTTGTGTCCCGGATGAGATTGGGTTGTTGAGTAATGTGACGGTGTTTGATGTCAGTTTTAATGAGTTGATGGGGCCATTGCCGGAGAGTATTTCTGGGTTGGTGAGTGTGGAGCAGTTGAATGTTGCCAGTAATTATTTGAGTGGGAGTATTCCGGAGAGTGTTTGCCGGTTGCCCCGGTTGGAGAATTTTACTTATTCCGATAATTTCTTTACTGGTGAGCATCCGGTTTGCTTGAATTTGGCTGCGTTTGATGATTGGAGGAATTGTTTGCCCGGGAGACCGGCCCAGAGGCCGGTTAATCAGTGTAGGATGTTTCAGAGTAAGAAGATACATTGTAGCACTTTCCGCTGTGCTCCGTTTGTTCCGGTGTTGCCTACGCCTCCACCACCGTCTCCGCCTGTTCCTGTGCCTTCTCCGCCTATTTATACTCCACCTGCTCCGTCCCCTCCACCGCCACCATTGCCTCCACCACCCGTTTACTCGCCTCCACCGCCCCCTCCGTCGCCTCCACCACCCGTTTACTCGCCCCCACCTCCTCCACCATCACCCCACCACCCTCGCCTGTTGAGAAATTAGCATAAGATTTTATAATTTAATTTAATTATGTTATATACATTTGTGTTTTTTAAGTAAATTTTAATTTTAATATATTAATTTCAGAAAAAAAAATAAGAAATTCGGGTTGAACGGGTCGTGTTCGGGTCAACCCACAAAACTTCGGGTTGTGTTCGGGTTCATATGTATGATACGATTTTCGGGTTCGGGTCAGGTTCGGGTTCGTGTAAAATTTTTGGGTTCGGGTCGGGTTGAACCCGCCAACCCGCGAACACGACCCGTTTAGCACCCCATAGTAAAAGATATTAACTGTATAGAAGAAGCAATAAGAAAGAAATACATACATCAGCTGCAACTTTTTCTGGACATTACCCTTGTTACCAAACATCATACAAAATCATTAGTCAAATACTAAAAAACAGTTGACACGGTTGAAGTCGATATCAGTTCCAAGAAAGAAAGAACATGTTGCTTAAAAGTTTAATGTTGATCAGATCTTCGGTGTCATCAATATACTCCTTAAGTTGCAGTTTAATACATATATTATAGTTAACATTGTTTTTACAAGACGGTAAGTTTTTGCTTCTCTTATGAAGTTTGGCAGCATAGATTATTAGCATTATGGCCTTTTTTGTTTACCTTTAACATGGGCATACAAGAATTAACAAAAAATAGTTTTTTTTTTGTTTCTTAGATTTCTCGTAAGACAATGAGTGGCCTTATGAGATTGGTCCTGTTAATGCTCTTGTTGAATTAAATGGTGTTTCTTTGTTTTTTAGATGGCATCCTAGGCAGCTCAAAATGCCATCAATAATTAAACAATCAATTTTACATATTCACTTCTCAAATTGCTTCCTTTTGTTGATCTCAAGAACTCTTTGGATAAAACAAATGACAACAATACCCTATACGCATATTTGTTAAGTCTTTTGCAAATTTCCTTGTGCTTGAAAGTGATTGGCTAGATGCTAATGGAGGCATGGGGGGTTGAATTTTATCTGGTATGTAAAATTATGCACTGCCTATACAATTAAACATTGAAACGATTTCATTGGAAAGATTCATGATGCTAGTGTCATTGTTGTTGCTAAGTATGTGTTTTGTATATGTTAATTTATTTACACCTTACATGTTTGACCAATTGTGCCTTGATCTTATGCTTATAGTTTTAGAGTACCTGAGAAGTGGAACTTATATAGTTGGAACTTGAAAGTTTACATATCCGTTTTGTTTTGTTGTTTTCATGATAGACAAGGTTGTTATCTGTTACATGACCTGAGCCTCTACTTGCAGAGATGCACTCATACAAGGTTATCAAGAAGGCATTCAACAAGTGATGGAGATCGATTGTATAAAAGAAAGGGCAATGACATCATCCTATTGCCCTACAATCTTGGGTTTGATTTTCCTTTTAAATAAGTATTCGTAAAGACCTATTATCTTAATTTATTTTGATTGAGTTTTGGATTTTGGATTTTGAAGAAACCATTGGGTGTTGCTAGTACTAAACCTGAAAACAACTACTTGCTATTATCTTGATTCCTTATGGCCTAGAAGTGTTGATGAGCAGTTGAGGCAAATTATTGATATGTAAGTAATACACATTATCATAATGGATGATAAAAGAGTTGGAATATACTTTGATATAATTTTGATTTTTTATAGGGCAATGGCTGTGTTTGCTTCAGGAAGTGGTGCCAACATAAGGGTTAAACTCATATGGATTAACGCTAGGGTAAGGCACTTAATCCCTTATGTAAATTGTGGTTGTAATGATATTGTAAATATTGAAACCCTTTAGTTTAAACTTAAATCTGAATGGTTTCACATTTCTTGATATTTTTAATTGTGTAGTGTCCACGTCAGCCAGGAGGTATTGAATGCGGCTACTATGTGAGTTCATGAAGAAGATAGCTTACGAAGGAGTTGAAATACTTGACAATGATAATGTAAGTTTAGGCATATTTTAGTCTGTATATTATAGAAATATGTACTTATATATCCAAACAAATGCTTAAATTCATATATTAGGATTAAATTTTGATTTTAAGATTTATTTTATTTAATTGTTATCTCAGGTTGGGAAATGAGTAGAGGAATACTCGACTGCGGATATGGATGGAATTCGCGAAGATTGGTTGAATTATGCGGTTAACTCTATTTTTAAGTGACAAATCGTATTTTAGGTGTTGATGATGTATTGACAAACAATTCTTTTTTTTTTTTGTTAACGTTACAATATTTGTAGTATACTTGACAAATGATTATGTAATGGATTGTTTTGGTATATATATATATATATATATATATATATATATGTGTGTGTATTTGTTTTATGAAAAAGATTTATTGTTTTTGTTATTATACACGTATCCAGGGCAAATTAGTAATTCTATAAAAAAATTTAACATTTAAAAGCATGACACGCGTAAACGAATGTCATACTTATGTGTCATAAATGCTTGTTATGAACGTATGTCATTAAAAGTATCATAAAACGAGTGTCATGAATGTGTGTCATTAGATGCGTGTCATAAAAACATGACACACAATTGCATGCCATGTTAATTTTATGACTCCTCAATCAACGACTCGCTTTTGCGTGTCATAATTACCGTTTTATGACACACAATATGCGTCATGAAATGTGTATTTTCTAGTAGTGATGATAACTGTTTTTACCTTGCAGTTATATTAAAGACAAATACGTATTGTATAAATCAAGCAAGTTTGTTATATATGGTATTATATATCTATATTCTATAGTGTAAAACTAACTAAAAGCTCTAGGAGTAAGATTAATGATGGTCCAAGACCTACTAACTTGTATCGGTGAAGTTAAATTAAAACTCTTGTGTGTTGGGGAATTTCAGTTTACCGGATGATCAGAGAGGCGTGTAATCACTCTCAGATCAAATTATTTCGGTGGTTCACCCGAATAATTCAATCGGATACAACTCTTATTTTGAGAAATCGAACCAGTGTATGTTTGTGTGTGTGAATTTTCGAACCAGGAAGAACAATCTAATCAAAACTGTCTACGAAAAGTGTTTTGGGGTAGTAACTGCCATTAGGCAGTTTTCAGACAAAAATTTCCAAAAAACTGTCGTTTTTTTATCAGCTCGACCCCAGCCAGGGGCTCTGCCCCTTGGACCCCGCCAGGGGCTGCCGCCCCTTGGACCCTGCTCCCAGGGGCGCTGCCCCCGGACCCCCGCCAAGGGGGTGCTGCCGCACCTCCTAACTTGCTTGATGTGTATTATTATTCGCCTTGATCACCAAGTCAATCCCCGATTACACTAAAATATCTAACAATCCTCCCCCATTTTAGCGTAATCCTTGATTAACTTAAACAAATTCACAAACAATCAAACTTATGCATAAATGAAATATCACGACGATTGAATTTCACATTAGTATATTACACATTCCAAATATTCGAATATAGGGGTGTCGCTAAGGATTGAACCCTTTCTATTCAGTGAATACATGAAGATAATATACACATAAGTTTACATACTCTAATGTTCTTTCTTGACACTATTTTTACTAGCCTGTGTCCCATCCTTCAATGAACATATCAAAGCCAAGTCCTAGCTTCTTGAAGCGGCTAAACTTCATGCTCATATAGGTAGCTCTTTATTCTTGCACCTGCATATGCAATTTTTCAAAGAACTATTAAGAAGAAAACCTTCAACCTCCTTTAACTTGCAGGTCTGAACACATACCTTGGGATGATGCTACTAATGTGTTCCAATTTCTAGATGTTAAGCTTTCCACATTGAATTCAGCACCTAACGTCATATTAGGTGGGAATTGGGTATCTTAACACGAGAAATCTCAGGTGGACTTTAATCCCATCCCTACAGCCGCCTTGTGCACAAGATCTCTACATAACTCTTTGGTTAAGTGGTCGGCTAAATTCTGTTGAGTTCTCACAAACTCCACCGATATCACCCCATGCATGATGAGCTCACGAATCATGCTGTGTCTAACACCTAAGTGTCTAGACTTCCCATTATACACTTGGCTATATGCCTTAGCCAATGTAGCAGCACTATCACATCTAATAGATATTGGTGATATAGGTTTAGGCCACAATGGAATCTCATAAATCAAGTTTCTTAGCCACTCAGCTTCTTTGCCAGCTGCGGCTAATGCTACAAACTCAGACTCCATTGTTGAATCAGTTATGCAAGTCTATTTCTTAGATGCCCAGGATATGGCACCTCCGCCAAGCAGAAAAGTCCATCCACTCGTGGAAGAATGATCTTCCTTGTTTTTAATCCAACTTGCATCCGAATAACCTTCTAAAACCGAAGGAAATCCAGTATAGGTCAAACCATATTTCATGGTTCCTTTCAAGTGCCTAAATACTCGATTCATTGCTTGCCAATGACTTGCACCTGGATTGCTAGTATACCTACTAAGCTTTCCAACAGCATAAGCTATATCCGGTCTAGTGCTAATCATGGCATACATGAGGGATCCAATGGCCCTTGAATATTCAAGTTGGCTTACAGCTACACCTTCATTAGGTGAGAGCTTAAAAGCAGGATCCATTGGAGTGCTAACCGGAGAACTATCATGAAAATTAAACTTTTTCAATATCTTCTCAATATAATGAGATTGAGAGATAGATATGCCATTGTTCTCCCGTTTGATCCTTATACCAAGGATCACTTCCGCCTCCCCCAAGTCTTTCATATCGAAACAAGACGACAAAAATTTCTTTGTTTTATCAACTTGATCCTGGTCAGTACCGAAGATCAACATGTCATCTACATATAAACAAATTATGACTCCTTTCCTAGAATCATCAAATTTGCTATATACACACTTGTCTGCTTGGTTTAATATAAAACCATTAGACAAAACCACTTCATCAAACTTTTGATGCCACTGTTTTGGTGCTTACTTTAAGCCATATAATGACTTAACTAGCTTACACACCTTATGCTCATTGCCAGGCATAACAAAACCCTCTGGTTGTTTCATATATATCTCCTCATCCAAATCACCATTAAGGAAAGCAGTTTTCACATCCATTTGGTGAATTACAAGATTGTGTATTGCAGCCAAGGCAACCAACAATCTAATAGTGGATATTCTTGCTACAGGAGCATATGTATCAAAGTAGTCAATTCCTTCCTTTTGTCTAAAGCATTGGATAACCAATCGGGCTTTAAACTTTTCAATTGAACCATCTACTTTCATCTTCTTCTTGAAGATCCATTTACAACCAAGTGGTTTACACCCAGGGGGTAGATCAGACAGTTTCCAAGTGTTATTCTGCATAATAGAGTCCATCTCATCATTTATAGCTTCTTTCCAGAAAGCTACATCTCGAGATGCCATGGCTTCACTATAGGTTTTAGGATCTTCCTCAATATTGAAGCAATATTGATATTGAATTTTAATTTCATCTCTAGATCCTTCAACCAAATATAGCTGAAAATCATCACCAAATGATTTAGCTTTTCTTGCTCTACCACTCCTCCTAAGTTCCGGAGGAGTATCAATCACTTGATCAGCCACGTGAGAGTTACTAGAACTTGGAACCATGTCTCTAGGCCTAGGCATTGAAGAGAATCTATTCTCATCATACTCTGCAGTTCTTGCCTCAATAACCGTATGCACTGACACGTAGTCATTTGGTTCTATAACATAGAACCTGTGAGCAAATGAATGCTCCGCATACCCAATGAAAATGCAGTCTATACCTCTTTCCCCTATGTTCCTTATTTTAGGATCAGTGAGCCTCACCACTGCTCTACAACCCCAAACTCTCAGCTTATGCAGCTCAGGTGGTTTTTTATACCAAAGCTCAAAAGGGGTGTTCTTGTTCCTTTTATTTGGAACCCTATTTAGTAAATAGCAGGCTGTCAACATAGCCTCACCCCAAAAGCCCTCACTTAGGCCCGAATAGGACAACATGGTATTAACCATTTCCTTTAAAGTCCTATTTTTCCTTTCCGCCACACCATTTTGTTCCGGTGTGTAAGGAGCTGTGGTATGGTGTATTATTCCAGTAGATTGGAAATACACCGGATCAAAATACTCACCACCTCTGTCCGTATGTAGGGTTTTGATCAACCCACTCCGATGAAGCTCTACTTCTTGTTTATAAATCTTAAACTTTTCAAGAGCTTCATCCTTAGCATGCAACAAATAAACGTAACAAAATCTAGTAGCATCATCTATAAATGTTACTACATATTTTTTATTACCTAGAGATGGTGTAGCATGAAAATCACATAGATCACTATGTATCAAATCTAACACTTTAGTTTCCCTATGAACATGTTGCATGAAAGGCTTTTTGGTTATCTTATTCAACTTGCAAACATGGCATTTATCATTGTTTATGTTAATAGGCGGAATTAAGCTCATTTTAGACATTTCTTTAACTCTTTTATAATGTACATGTCCTAGTCTAGCATGCCACAATTCCGATTCTGTCAAGTTGTTTCTACTACTAGTTGAAGCTATGCAGTTTGCATTACTAGTTGAAGGTACATCATTAACATGACTAGTTGAAGCAACACAAACAGATTCATTCATAAACGAGACATCAACATTCAACATAAACATACCATTACATAGATAACCGAAACCAACAAAGGTAACATGTCTTGACAAGATATACTTGTCACTTTCCAATACTTGTTTGTACCCACAATTATTCAACACAATGCCACTTAACAGATTCTTTCGAATTCCGGGCACATACAAAACATTGTTCAAAAGTAAACATTTTCCAGAAGTAAAAACAAGATTCACAGTTCCTATTCCCTTGATTGGTTCAGTTGCAACGTTCCCCATCTTGATGATAAATCCGTCTTCGATTGGTTGAAAGTCTTTAAACCAACGAAGATCCTTGCATACATGACTCGTTGCACCCGAATCAACCCACCAAAGCAATGTCATCATCCTGCACATAAAATGCCTCAGAAATTAGTGACACATAATTCTGAACCGAATTATCAAATTGTACTAAATTCTGACCTTGCTTGCCCGGGTCCTTGGACCCGCTAGAACCATCCTCATTCTTGTTCTTTGAACCGGACTTCTTGTTATTCTTCATCATTTTACAGTCCCTCTTAAAGTGACCAACCTTACCACATTTCCAGCAAGGGTAATTTGGCTTTTTGTTTGAACCCGAATTGTTGTTTCCTTGAAACTTGCGTTTCCCTTTGAACTTACTGTTTCCTTTTGATGATTCACCCGTTTCAACCATGTTCACAGAACTTGATCCAGCCCATTTCTTATCATCATTGACCAACACATTTTCCTGTGCTCTCAAGCCTTCTTCAATTCTGAAGTGGCTTCCAAGTTCAACCAAAGTTAACTCTCCTTTCTGATGTTTCAGATTATGTTTAACATCTCTCCAGGAAGGAGGTAACTTGTCAATGATACTCGAAACAGAGATGGATTCATCCATCTTCATATCATGTTGGGCAAACTGCCCCAGAATTCGTAACAATTCATGATATTGTTCCATCACAGGCCGTTCATCAACCATTTTGTAATTATTGAAATTACTGACAAGAAACTTCTTACTAGAAGAATCTTCTGCCATGTATTTGGCTTCCAACGTGTCCCACAGTAACTTTGCAGTTTCAACATTTTGATAAACATCAAATAAGGGATCAGACATACCGTTCAGGATGTGGCCAAGACATATGTAATTGTCGTTCTCCCACTTCGACCTCTTCCTAATTTGCTCCAGATTTCCCTCCTCCTGTATCTCCGGGATTGGAGTAGTCAACACGTACACAACCTTCAACGAAGTCAGAAGAAAGTGCATCTTCTTCTGCCATCTTCGGAAGTCCACCCCTTCGAACTTCTCCAGTTTGTTTTCCTTGATTGTCATATCCTTCATCGATCCGCTTGCCATCTTCACAGAAATTAATTTGATCTTTGTTGGGGAATTTCAGTTTACCGGATGATCAGAGAGGCGTGTAATCACTCTCAGATCAAATTATTTCGGTGGTTCACCCGAATAATTCAATCGGATACAACTCTGATTTTGAGAAATCGAACCAGTGTATGTTTGTGTGTGTGAATTTTCGAACCAGGAAGAACAATCTGATCAAAACTGTCTACGAAAAGTGTTTTGGGGTAGTAACTGCCATTAGGCAGTTTTCAGACAAAAATTTCCAAAAAACTGTCGTTTTTTTATCAGCTCGACCCCAGCCAGGGGCTCTGCCCCTTGGACCCCGCCAGGGGCTGCCGCCCCTTGGACCCTGCTCCCAGGGGCGCTGCCCACGGACCCCCCCCAAGGGGGCGCTGCCCCCTTGGAACCCTCGTAGGGTACGGGCTCCGCCCGTACACTTCGAATTATAATAACTCAAACAAGCGTGCACTCCCGCACCTCCTAACTTGCTTGATGTGTATTATTATTCGCCTTGATCACCAAGTCAATCCCCGATTACACTAAAATATCTAACATTGTGATCATTATAAACCGTGATTACTTTTTAGTTTGACATAACGGATTAAGCATTCCCTGAGCCAATGCAAATAATAAATGTATAAAAAAATAGACGATTCCTCAAACCACAGATATTACATATGTTGCTTTCTCTTTTATGAAGTAAATTATTGCCTTGAATCCATTAGTTTTCTAGGAATACTAAGTATATGTATATAGTCTTTTAGTTTCATGTAAAAAAATCATTTTTTTGAGAAGTGTGAGAACACATAGAAATTGACATGTAGGCATCATGTATTGGATTTAAGCATATATATACATTTTTAGTGTAAAAATTTTTCTTCTTCTTTGTTTTATGAGATCATGAGCACATTATTTTTATACATACCCATATTTAAATCGTTAGTTAATTATTTATCAAGTTTCTTTTTTTAGTTTATTATTGGAGTAAAAGGTGAGCATATATTAACTCATGTTCATACACATTGTGTTTGTTGAAATCATATCCAAACGTCTTTAGTTGATTGCAAAGCCAACGTCCAAGAGGGCAAAAGTAGTTTATAGTTAAGATATTTCCCATCCAAGAGATTTTTGGTTTTACAATATATGTTGTTGGTTCTCCATAAACACAATGATGTAACCTCAAGAAAAAGTTGAGAATCACACGTAGGGTACAAATTCCATACACAACCAAAACGTCGATGGGGGGATTATCTATGGCTTGATATGATGAATGTGATGGACGATTTTCATACAATTAGAGGGATAGCTTAAGCAACCAGACCTGAAATAAACAAAATAAATGCTCGTATACAATATGAACCAGAAGTGCATGAAACAGTTATTTTCACGATGTCACTGGCCAAAGAAAAATAAGATGGTCAAATCGATGGAATAATAAACATCCTAAAAGAGACTTCTAAAAAGTCACTACATGAAGTTTTTAAAGGGCTCAGACTATTCACACACCAAGGCTACCTATTTGCATACTTAGGCTTTACATACGCTGCGTATAGCTCTATACGCAGCGTAGGGTTACACCTATTGCGTATAGAGCTATACGCAGCGTATAAATGCATAGAATTCAGGATCTGCCCAGCAATCATTGGCACAGACAACAAGGTTTTATATACGCTGCGTATAGAGCTATACACAACGTGTATAACCCATCAGCATTTTGTTTGGTTATTTTGATGTATTTGTGGTATAAATACATACCCGGTTCCAAGGTTATATCGCTTAAAATATATAATCGTTAATGTTATACCATTAATATCATTTACCGTTAATTTTTTTTGAAAATCGTACATATGGTTCGAATATATTATATTGTTATCGTTTAAATTAAATTATTATACCACGTCTAGTGCGGTTCGAATGCTATAAACCTTTAAAAATATACCTGTGTATGGTTAGAATATATTATAGCGTTTTCATACTATACCGTTTAAATTAAAACCGTTAAATATCTTGAAATATCCGGGTATGGTTCGAATATATTATACAGTTTCAATAGAATTCCGTTTAAATTAAATTATTATACCAAGTCTCGGTGCGGTTCATATATTATACCGTTCAAGATTTTTATACCATTAATTTTATTAAATTACTCGAATACGATTCAAATATATTCTACCGTGTTTCCATACTATACCGTTTAAATTAAATTATTATAGCAGTTTTAAAATTTTATAACGTTAATTATTTTGAAATACCCGGATACAGTTTGAATATATTACACTGTTTCCATACTATACCGTTTAAATTAAATTAAAATACTATACTGTTTTAATACGACTTAATATGATATATTTGTCTAAGTTTGATACATACATAACAAAAGATATAATATAACTAAGTACTAAATACATCGAAGAAGATAAAATACTATGGCGGCGGATCATCCTGCTGCTGCTGATGCTGCTGCTACTGATAATGCTGATGCCATGCTGTAGGCGGAATGTAGGGTCGTGGAAGTAACCCATCACGCTGTCATCGCTCCTGCAACTCCTCAGCTACCCAACCCATCACATGCTTTAGCCAGCCAACGTCGTAGATGGTCAACGTCCTCATGTAGCTGCTGATACGCCGCGTGTCACACCCCGAAATATCAGAGCATTGGCGTGACTGGACTGGTATCTTCATTGCACAACGGAAGCAAATAAGCTAAGACTTCTAGAAGTCGAACGCCACTAAGTACTCGACTCCACATGGTTCTCCTATTCCAACCACGCCATGATTTGAAAAAGTAATCTGAGAAAGAAACATGCGAAAAATCAACATAAAGTTGAGGGAGTTCATAGTTTGTTTGTAAAAGATTTGAAATAACTCTTTTGAATAACCGGTTTTTTAAAAGTTGTTATGAAAATATAGTAAAATCATTTTTCTCAGCATGTTATATGAAAACTGTGAGCTCCAAATAAACATGTAAACATTTGAGAGTATTCCTTTGATAACTGGTATGTAAAGCGTCTATGAACAGATCAATTAATGTTTTAAAAGGACATTAATATGTGTGGAATGACGTAGGAAGGCTCAAACCTAGCAGATTTTGTACCGGTCCACCCGGCTGGAACGACATAGTCACTACATGCGGCCACTTCAGGACCCATGAGTGGGGCTCGCTACACCCGATAGATCTACCACTCATGCCCCTCGGTCTTAAACAAGATTAATGGTCTTAAGTGTGCGCCTACCCATCCACATGATCTAACAGTTCATTCCTTAGCTAAACCATACCATTTAAAACATGTATTCCATCCTCGAAAGTTATAAATCCAAAAACAGTTAAGAGAAAAGGGGATATGAACTCATTGGGTTGTCTCGTTTTTCGTACGCAAACCAACCCAGTCCTGTTGTTGTAACTAGGACATTCCCGTCTCTAGTCATGAAAATCATGCACGTTTCGTAAATACGCATTTGTTTTGGAAAACCGGTATATTCAGTATAAATCATTCGAAAACCATTCGAGTTCCTTGAAATCCATTCGTATCATGGTTTAGAAATATGAGTTTTCGTTTATCGAAAAATTGTTTACTTTTGTAAAACTTGCATTTCTTTCCACCCCCGAAAACATTTATAAAAATGTAAAACCGTAAAAAGTGGGGGTTATGAACTCACATGGATTGCCTTGTGCAAAGATAGCTAAACGTGCATCCATATTGTCGTTTCCGAACGTGACTCGCTAGCGTGTAATATATAAACATTCCTAAAACGGAATAACTATAAGTTCCTAATAAAGTGACGTAGTTAAACTACGTGTCACCGAGCTCTACCAAATTGTTGACTGAATGACTCGACGGTTTGTTGTTAACTCAATGAAAACGATTATATTCGTTAAGTTCCGTTTATTGTCGGTAATAACTAACAAGTCTTGGAAAGACTTAATTCTTGAGAGATTTAAAAATAATTAAATATTTATATAAAATATATAAATATATCGTTATAATCGCGTTAGCCGTCTCGAGATTCGTATGTGTATGTGTATGTGACGAGTATTAATATGAAAATAATATTTTGCGACTCGTACATTGATATATAGAATGTCGTTTAGGCGTTTGAAATAAATATAAAAGTTATATTTATTTTATAAAAGAATCGTCGAGTTGTTGTGTTTGAAAATAAATATATAACTATATTTATTTTTATAAAAGAATTCGTGTTGTACGATATTTGAAATAAATATATAAACTATGTTTATTTTATAAAACGAATTCGTGTTGTTTGATATTTGAAATAAATATATAAACTATATTTATTTTATAAAACGAATACGAGTCGTTTGATGTTTGAAATAAATATGTAAACTATATTTATTTTTATAAAACGCATGCGTTATATCGGCGTTTGAAACAATATAAATAATTATATTGATTTTGTAAAAAGAATTGTCGAATTTTCGAAGTTCAAAATAACTAGATTTATTGTTGTAAATAATTCCCAAATCGTCGATTTCGTAAGTTGTAAAGTGCCGTCGTAAATAAATATTCATTTGTATTTGTGTTTATTAAAGTTTCTCGGATCCAATAAGTTTCGTCTTCTAATAAAACGCGTTAATTTTAACGGATTTTCTCAAAAAACGGGCAGAGTTTCCTCTGTTTTTGGACGCCCATCAATCACCGTATATCAATTGTCCATTCATATTATATAAAATTTCGTTAAATATATCGAAACGCAAACTATAAATCAATACGAATTGGCTAAAGCTCGTTTGTCACGTATGTAATTAAAACTATAAAAATTTAAATTAATTTCGCCGTTAAACTTTACCACTCTTCGTGTCAAACGTCGAACCGTTGACTGAGTTGACCGAGTCAACCGGGTTGACTCGCTGAGTTGACCAGGTTTGACCGAGTCGACCCAATACCCAAACCCGAAATTCTGCCGCGACCCGAACTGAGCTGACGTTGACCATCCTTGACCGAACCAAAACTGATGTACCTCGAATCCGTAACTTGAACTGAAACTGTTGACTGTCTTTGAAATGCCCAAACACGTGATAACTTAAAAACAATGCAGCGGAAAAACAAGTTATAAAATTTCTTTCTTTCCTTGACACATTACTTAAATTAAGGTTCAAATACAAAATATCAAACATTTACTAGTAAGAAATTTACAACATTCCATTAAATTAACATCTCAAGGAAATACATAAATCAAGCAAAGTGACCAGTCTTTCTGTACAATCCCAACACTTGACTCGATCTTCAATCCTCTTCTTCTTCATAATAAGATTATGTCCGCCCAACCTGCATTCACCACATACCTAACATCGTTAGGATTTGGTGACGTATTTCTTAACTTAAACATATGCAAGCAAATAACCGCTCCATGTTCCTTCTTCTCGTGCCATTCTTTTCGAATAAGCTTTCCATGTATGATCATGTATTCCATTTCCTTAAACCTTCACAAGTTCATGAATAGTGTATCTGCATTCTCATTTCATACTCAAGATCCCGATTTAATAACTTAACACACAAACTTATTTAAGTTATACAAACATACACACATATCCCATTAATTCGTAAGCAATAAGTTCTGCTTCGTACTCAGGTGCTATCATACATACAATCTAAAAGACTAAAACACGTATTTACATACATGATTAGGTACGCGTAAACAAATGTATAATCTATACAAAAATACACACTACATAAGGCATCCCAAAAAGGGTTAGCTAAAACATCCTAATTACAAGCTTCCAAATAATTAGATCGCATACATACGAACCTACGTACATTCCCTCCTCTATTCATAATTACCTAGCGATCCCGACTACCGGAGGGTAATTATTTTCCTAAATTCCAAAACCAACAAAAAGGTTAGTTTTGATCGTTTAAATAAAGGTTCAAACAAGTTCCATGTACATAACCAACAAAATCGAACCAAAAAGCCAGCTGGAAGGTCCCTGGCGGGGCGCGAAAGCCAACCCCTGATCTTTCGCGGGTCGCGTAACGCGATGGTGAAGCAGCCATGCTGTCGCGTAGCGCGACAGCCCCAAAATGACAAAAACTTCCATTCTGTTGCTGGAAATTCCCAGCTATAATTTCCAAGAGTATTTTCGACTTACAATACGCATAACTTTTGATTTACGGGTCCGATTGACATGATTCTTTTTCCTATGCGTTGGTAAAACGATTTTCTAACATATGAGCTTATAACATAACATCTGAACAGGGGACAATCTTAACTTAAAGCCTTCGGCACTACATACTTGTTTCGACTATTCAACCCACTTATATTTTATTATTAAAACTTGCATATCCCGGGCATTCCTCAATCAAATTGCTCAAAACTTATCGCTAATTGTCCGTAAGACTTGTCCTTACATTATTGGCTAAACGTCCTTATCCGGATCCTTAATCTTTACGTGTTTCATTAGCATTACAAAGCTTATGCACATTTATTCGACCCGTTCGCATTTTTGTTAAACAATTCTTTTATCTATGGGCGAGGTTAAGTATTACGACCATTAACCCAAGTCCACGTTTCTCGGTTAAGACACTTGTAAGGACTTCTATCCTTTAGGCAATTATAATACCTTCATTGTCACCCTAGCAAATCATACCGAAAGAGTACATTCTCATATTGACCCGTTTGCTCGACTTAACGAAGATCTTTACTTCTACATACCCTTACCTTTCTAAATTCCAATACATATTTGAATAACTAAAACATAACCATACCTTCCTACATTAAGGAGTGATTCCGGATAATCACTCATGTGATGGAAATACTAAATATCATCATCTAATTTACATTTCACCACCTCTACTAACATTAATCATACTACTAACCACTTTACTAATAAAGAGGGAGTCCGGGAAATTACTTACCTCGTGCGTCCGAATTTATGCATAGATCCCGTGTTTACTTTTCGACCCGTTGTCCTTCCGTGCTTGTATCCATGATAATATGGCTCCTATTCGTACAAGCAGTCACATTCATAACATAATTAGCAAACATACACCCATTCAACTATGTCCACAAACTCATTCATGGCATTAATACATAGTTGACTTTCAATAGTCGAATATTCAGCTTATATAATTTCATTCAAATTAAGGATATGAATTCGTCTTAATGTAGGAGACAATAGTATAAACATCATTCACATTTCACGCTCATATTGTACAATATGTAAACTTACAAGATCGTTTGATTATATACTCACATTCCATTCTGTTCATACTAGGATTCTCAAAATTTCATAACTAACAACATCATCATTCAAGATTATCTAATTTGTCACTATCCTAGAACCGGACATGATTCTTACTAGAAATCCACATGAACTCCATCTAAAACACACTTCACGTGTTAGTTTGCTAACAATTTCATCACCATCACTTTCTATACATGTAAACTTACAACTTGCATACAATTCCACATATTTGCTCTCTTAGGCATTTCATCGAACACTTGACGGGTTTCGCATTTGTAAGACAATATTTACAAGCTTTAAAAGCATTATTCCTACTAATTCTTCACATAACTTTCACTTTAATTTAGATTCAAATCAATAACCTATAACATCCATTGTCATAAAATCAAGTATCATCAAATTAACATAAAATACATCATCATTCATCAACAATACACATCTATTGAACATGAATGATCATCTTTATCATCATCTTTACTACTACTACAAGTGGGTTTTTCCCAAATCATCATCATAGTCAAAATTAAACATATTTTAGCATCTACACATTCATTATAACAAACATTCATGTTCAATCTTACACTATATTTTCGGATTACACAAAACCCACCTAATCAAACATCATCAAAACACCAAATTCGACTTACTTGATGTTAGAAACACTTAGGTAATCGACTTTCTTGGTTCATGCATTCGTTTAGCCCTTAAATTCCCTTTCAATTTGATGGATTTGGTGATCTAGGGTTTGACCCCCTTTCTTCTCCTGTCACAGCCCCCGACCCCACCCTGGGAGCGGGAGCCGTGAACCAGTCAGATGGTACCGGTGTTTATTAATTACGCAGCGGAAATTTTTTTTTCATCAGGATCGTAGTTAGGAAATGATTTCAGAGTTTTAAAACACCAAACTTTTAATATAAAACAAATGGGCTAAAACCCGTATTTCATTCAAATGTTTTTATGGGGATAAACCCAATTAAATAAAACATAAGTTTCTTCTTTTATTCAGGTATTTATAGCCACTTTATTTAAGCCTTCAGTGCTCCATAGCTGGCTTCTAGCAAATTACCTGAAACACGTTTTGAAAATATTTTATCAGTAATAAATACTGGCGAGTTCATTCCATTTTTATAAAAGTATATTGTTATACTTTACAGCATTAAAGGTTTTTATATTTATTTACATTTTCCCAACTCAATCAGTATTTGTCACATGGTGCAATTCCGATGTGACAGTGGTCATATCACTCATTGGCTCACTTTCGTCCAATAGTGAAGTTTATAAAGTAATCGATATATAGTATATCTTACTATTATATTGGTCACTAGGCGATTCCTGTGACGGTGGTCAAATCACTGTTGATCATTTTTTTCAACTAGTGACGGGGGTCGTATCACTGTTGATCATTCTCTCAACTAGTGACTCTGGTCATATCACTGTTGATCATTCTTTCAACTAGTGACTGGGTTCGTATCACTATTGGTCATTCTCTCAACTAGTGACTCTGGTCATAACACTGTTGATCATTCTTTCAACTAGTGCCTTTGGTCATGTCACTGTTGATCATTCTTTCAACTAGTGACTCTGGTCATATTTCTGGTTATATCACTGTTGATCATTCTCTCAACTAGTGACTCTGAACTTAGTAGTGTCCCATGACATTACTTTGTCAAATATATTTTCTATGGCACAAAACCAATTAGCCCAGAAAATGAAATATATCATTTTCTATCAAATTAATAGTTATAACTTTATTAAATAAAACATATATAACGTAATATATTATACTGCTTAATTTAATATTTTATATTAATATATTAGATTGATAATTGAGAATTATATACATTACTTTTTTTTAGTTATATTTAAATATAACTTTATTGTTACTATCCCATATTACCCTGGTGATGTTATAACATTTAATACATGTTATAACATTTAATACATGATAATGAATGTTATATATACGTATGTAACACACTATTTAATTATGTATATAGGGCATGAGAATTTTAATTACCCATTTAATTACCCTATGCCCATTTTATCATATGTTACGGTTCTAAAGAAATTAAATAGTGTCTAAATATTAAGTTAACATACTAATATATCTACATCAATTTATATATTTTATTATAGAAATCATATTTACACAACATTTAAAACGTAGATCTATATTTCATTTAAAATAATAATAAACATTAAAATCATAATAAGTGTTATTTTAAAAACTGTTTAAATGTTTTTACAGTTTTAAATCGATTAAAATGTTAATAATAATTTAGGTTTATTAAATATATTTTCTTTAATATATATTTTAATAATGATTAATAAAGCTCTATTTTATATATACATACTATTTAGATTTATTTCAATCATACATTAAATTTATTAATTACTTAATGTAATAATAATATTAGTTATAGGCTATGGCCATTGGGGTACAATTTCCCTCGTGCTTGTGGTCATGCTATTATTGGCTAACTTTTTGGCCAATAGCAACGATGGTCAAGTAATATATAAAACTTCCCATACCAGAAGTTATTGCAGAACACAAAAATTTAATCACTGTAAGTATAACTGATAAATATTTAGGATTTTGGAAAACATTTTTAAATATAACTGTATCACAAAAAGGTGATAAAAAGACGAATGACTCACAAACTGTGAGAAAAGAGAATTGACTCACCTTGTAACTTTAGGATTCAACTAGAAAGCCTCCTGGTATAAATCTTGGGTATAACTCCCGAGCTATTTAAATATATATATCTATACTATATTATAATACATGAGGGAAGGATTCCCAAAAGTTAAGAACTTCTTCCCCCATTATTTATAAATAAACCCCTAGAATGAGGGTAAAGTGGTCTTTTAAACCATAATTATTTTTTAGTCCCTCAATCTATTACATTTAAATCCTTGACATTTAACATAATTATGGGTAATTAGTTACACTTCCCCCCCTCTTTAATTCTTTAATGTATTCCTGCGATATCTTACAACCCGTAATGTTTTAAAAAAATCCGAAGGTACCATGACGATCGGCACATTTTTTTAAACGTTTCGATAGTTGTCTTTTTTAGTTTCGCCGTGCGTTCATAAAGTACAAATAGCCGATGCGTAAATGTACAATTGATTAAAGCCAACATTTGTTTTTTACCCAAGCCAGCTTTGACCATTACCTAGCTACCGTGCATTAACATTTGTTTTTTACCCAAGTTTTTTGTTTTGAACGGCATTAATAAACTAAAATATTCGCTAATTTTACTTGTACAGAGTCAGTTTGTTGTGGCATGTTTAATATAGTATAGATAAAACTCACAACAAACTTCCTATTAAACATGCCACAACAAACTAAACAGGATATGTGCATCTTATTTTAAAAACTTAAAACTGACAACAAACTTCCTAAATAAATGGATGACCAATCTAAAACTAAACCCTAATGGACTACTATAAATACATAGCAAACACTCACAATTCTACATTTCTATTGCTAAACAGATTTAAAATATGGAGCCAGTTCTGAATTCACTTGATGCGAAAAAACAAGCATGCGATATTGAAAAATCTAAGGTCGGTTCTATGATAAGTTTTGTTATATCGCAATAATGAATAATTGTTTTCTTTTATTTACTTTTATGTGAATACTAACTTATTTGATTTTTCAGATTCAACACAACAATTTAAACAGCCCAGTTGTCGAACAAGCTTTTGTTAGTTTTTAAGTAATATTTTCGCTTATAATCTTTCATATTAACAAGTTCGTTATGTTATTATTTGGTGTTTTATTGTAGGATGATGGTGATAATAGTGTTGAAATTATTTTTTATGGTGCAATGTTCAGTCCATACAAGTCTAATCTTCAACGTCAATTTAGTAAAGAGGTAATTTTAAAATTTATTTAATCTTTTTTTAAATTTTTTTATTCAATATTTGTTTTTTTTATAAAATTTATTTAATCATTTTTTAACTTTTTTATTAAATTTTTGTTTTTTAAGGATCGGAAGTATGAGAATCAAAAGAAAAGATCTAAGAGACTCTCTGAATGGAAATGAGTCGATGTTATAAATTTAGATGATTCTGAGGACGATGAGAAAGAAGATGAATTAGATGATACTGCTGATTCGAGCACAAACAAGAAAAATAGATCAAAAAAGAAGAGAAATTAGATGAAATATATCAAGTGTTTTTATGTTTTTTTCATTTTCAGTTGTTTTTGTTTGATCTAGACTATCCCATGAATAATAAAGTCTTTTTTTATATTTGAAGTTTATGTTTTGTGTTATTTTATTGCACTTATAATTTACATCTTGATTGAACTAATATACTTTTGTCATTTGTTTAGTATTTTTTATTAACAAACGAATCTTTACATGTTTAAAACAGTTTTTCTATACTTTATTTATATATTAATTTTTATAACAAAACAAAACTTTGATATTTAGTAGATAGAAGATAAACTATGTTCCAAAATTTTAGGAATTATTTAATACTAATTTACGATATTAGTAGATAGATAGTAAACTATATCCCAAAATTTTAGGAATTATTTAATACTAATTTACGATATTTATTTAATACTAATTTACGATATTAGTAGATAGATAGTAAACTATATCCCAAAATTTTAGAAATTATTTAATACTAATTTACGATATTTTGTAGATAAATAGTAAACTATGTCCCAAAATTTTAGGAATTATAAGTCAACTAATTAGGTCCTCCAAGTTAATTATATGGGATGAGGCATCGATGGCGAAACGTCAGGCGATAGAGGCAGTTGATCGAACATTGCAAGACATTATAGGTGTTAGGCTCCCACGTGTAACACTTATGACATATATCCACCACAATAATGTTATCATATACAAATAAGAAAACTACCAGCAACGAGTGCCGCAATCCAAAGTGTCGCCCTCGCCGCATCGCGCGGGCACCCTACTAGTATATATATATAGGGGAAGGTTCAAATGAAAACCACTAGTTATTGTGAAAACTCGAAAACTAATTAAAAAAGCCAAAAAAACATACCAAAATTTTATTTTATTTTGCAAACCAATTTTCGCAGGTTTTCTTATATATAAAAAAAAATTTCAAAATTTTTTTTTTTTTTTTGTGTAGTGCACATGTGTAATACTACACATGTATATGTGTACTACAAAAAAAAAAAATTTTTGAAATTTTTTTTTTCATATATAAAAACCAGCGATTTTTATAAAAAAAAATTGAAATTTTTTTTTTGTGTGTTTTTTAAGCTTTTTTTAGTTAGTTTTCGAGTTTTCACAATAAAAGTGGTTTTCATTTGAACCATCCCCTATATATATATATGCACTCGTGTTAAGTATAGTAACCCTAATTCAACCTTATCCCTACGTCACGAGACAGAACCCCAACAAACTTTGTCGGGCAGAGCCTTGACGTGCGTTATGGGGCTCCAGATCAATCGGAAAGGGTATCAGTGATTGGGAGTTAAAACACTTAAAAAAGTACATGGCTTTATTGCTATTATTATTACTAAAGAAAAAATATATATAATAGGGAAATGGCGAGTGAGAGAAATCAGAAAGAAAGGACAACAATTCTTTTGAATCCTTTTATTATGCCTATATATATATTGAAAGATGATAGTATGGCATCTCCACGTATACTTTCTGCATTAATTACTTTTCATCTAAATATTACACATGCACACACACGATCTATGTTTTCATTTGAAGGGGTTTAATTTAATTTTTTTATTTATATATTATAATTAATTCAGCTGCTTCACTTATTTGGTGCGTATAATTTCTAAAATATGACGTTTTATAAAACAATGAATATGTCTTTAAAACGAGAATAATCTTATCTACATTTTGAACTAAGTTTCATTAAAAACGGAGTAAGTCTAAATAGAATGTATTTTTATAATTAAATTATTAAACGGTTCCTAGGCCCGTCTAGGTACTTCATATTTCTAACAGTCAACTTACCCGTAGCCTACCCGTTTAATAATATAAGTTTTTATATACTTTATTTAATATAGAAAATAGAAATGTCACACATATACAAGCCAATTAATTAGTATAACATTCCAACCAATTATATATAAAATAGTTTTTAAAACTATATAGGTCGAAAAATAAAACTAGTTACTAGTGGGTAATAAATTTAAACAACCTATAACTCTAATATATAAAAAAATGGATATGTTACATCCTCCCCACCTTGTTTTAAATCTCGTCCTCGAGATTTGGGCTACGATGTTTTCTTAAAGTTATGTCACGTCTTAGTCAATAAGAACAGTATTAAGGTAAATGGAACAGAATCAAAATATCAAATTTTGGGAATATGAGTTGTACAATAAATAGAACTCAATGTTCAACTGAATTAATTTAAGAAATCGATGTCAAACGAATGAGATTAAATGATATAATTTCCAAGGTGACTAGGTTCAAGCCAAAAGAGATATATGATTAATAGATATCAAATTGAATGTTTACAAGTTGTAAATGACTTTAGAAACAATAGAATTCATTGTCAAAGGAAACTTACTTTGATTGTTAACTGAGGAAGACTCGGAATCAACAAGATCAAATGACATAGAAGCACGAAAATGATTTGTCAATTATCGAATCATGACATGAGAAAAATCAATGTGTGGACATTATTGAATTGCAAGGATACACCGAAATACCATAGAGTTTAGTGTATCATTGTCTTAATACATAATTTCATTAAGACTATTTTTAAATGATGAGTCAACCGAAAGACATACATGGTTTTGCGTGATTCGTACGATTATGATTAGTCCAAGTTACAAGTTTATACCGACGCCGCAAGGTGTCGTAATGATTGAAATGGTTTGATAATTACGGTGACCGAACAAATTCACCGTTTTTGAAATCAACTGAAATTTTTAATGAAGTGATTTGGATATTCATTTCAAATAAATTTTATAGGATTTTCAATTGATGATGAAAGACCAAATGAATATCATAGAATTTTCAATGAAAGAATCTTTAGAGGTACACAGGAATATAATATGAATTTGTGTACTCTTATCTTAACACATAATTGTATTAAGACTGTTTAAGATAATGAACCAACAGAAAATAAATCCGTACATCAGGTGTGAAAACGAGATTAGCTCAAACGTCAAGTTAATGAAAACGCCACCACAAGGTGTCGTAACCAAATAAATGATTTAATGAAAGTGAAGACCAAACAATATTATGGTTCTGAATAGATGAAGTAATTGACAGGATGCATTTATTTAAAAACTTTTATTTATATTAGGGTTAAATAATAACTTAACTTAGATATTACATATCAGCGATTACGTCTGGAATCATTTCTGCTTCTTGCGTAGTAAGTACGAATGCTCGCGCGTTCTTCTTAGCTCCGTCTGGTGTTTTTGCCTTGTTGTCGAGTGCTTTGGTCAGTTTCGGGCAATATGGTTTGATGTGTCCTCTTTCTCCGCAATTGTAACAGATATTAGTTTTCCTTCTACACTCTTCCTTTATATGGCCTGCCATCTTGCATAAGTTACAGTAGGGTGTCCTCCTAAAACGGCATTTTCCTGAATGCTTTTTGTTACACTTTCTGCAGGTTGGTTGTTCCAATGATGGTTCGGTTCCTTTCTTCTTTAATTCTTGGGAAATTTTATGGGCTAACTCTTTCTTCTTGTTTTCTTCTCTTGTGCGGATTAGTCCATCTGTCAGGATGTTAGCTAGTTCAACTGTTTCTTCAATAGTCTGTGGTCTAGCGGCCTTGACCATGTCTCGGATTTCGCTAACTAATCCCCAAATATAACGAGAAATTAGTACGGGTTCTGGCGAAGCCATAGTTGGTACCATTCTTGCGTATTTGAAGAACGTTGTCGCATACTCCCGACAATTCACATCTATCATTTTATGATTTAGGAACTCGTTAGCCATTCGCTCCTTTTCATAAGGGGGACAAAATTTCCTTTCTGTCATTTCCTTGAATTTTTTCCAGCTCATGGCATAAGCCATGTCACTTCCTTTTGCCTGAAGGATTGTATTCCACCATTCTAAGGCTTCTTCTTTAAAGAGGTTAGAAGCATACATCACCTTATCTTCTTTGGCACATTTGCTTATCTTCAGAACAGCTTCCGTCTTTTCCAACCATCGCAGAGCAGTCGTGGCTCCTTCACTGCATGCGAACTCAGTTGGTTTACAAGCTAGAAATTCTTTGTAGGTACACCCGAGAGTCATCGCCTTCATTTTCATGGGAAATGGGGTTTTGATAATATCTTCATTGTCTCCATTGACACTATGGCTAAAACTGTCGTCACGAGTATGCTTGCTACTCACAACTTTGGTAGGTTCTACGTGGTTTTTAACAGCTTTAATTATTAAAGGTATAGCATTAGCTATTCCTTGGGCTATTATATTT
This sequence comes from Helianthus tuberosus, assembly GCA_030545235.1. Lineage (NCBI taxonomy): Eukaryota > Viridiplantae > Streptophyta > Magnoliopsida > Asterales > Asteraceae > Helianthus > Helianthus tuberosus. The sequence continues at coordinate 142,015,290 of CM060402.1, read as the reverse complement.
TCTATAACATTTTTATCCAAAGGATTTTCATTATTAGCATGAACTTCTAGATTATTTGATACTTCATTCGACATCTGAATTGCAAACATTTTCAATTATTAATATCACATAATAATTAAAACAAAATAATACTTCCAGGAATCATATGAGCATATCTTCATATATATATATATATATTCATATATTTATATTTAAATTTACAAAAATAACACATATGTTACTTTGTATTAATTTCCTAACTTTATTGTTTCAGAGTAGGTATTAAAAGAACACCTAAATAGCTTAAACAAGAGGCTCTGATACCACCTTCTGTCATAGCCCCCGACCCCACCCTGGGAGCGGGAGCCGTGAACCAGTCAGATGGTACCGATGTTTATTAATTACGTAACGGAATTTTTTTTTTCATCAGGATCGTAGTTAGGAAATGATTTCAGAGTTTTAAAACACCAAACTTTTAATATAAAACAAATGGGCTAAAACCCGTATTTCATTCAAATGTTTTTATGGGGATAAACCCAATTAAATAAAACATAAGTTTCTTCTTTTATTCAGGTATTTATAGCCACTTTATTTAAGCCTTCAGTGCTCCATAGCTGGCTTCTAGCAAATTACCTGAAACACGTTTTGAAAATATTTTATCAGTAATAAATACTGGCGAGTTCATTCCATTTTTATAAAAGTATATTGTTATACTTTACAGCATTAAAAGTTTTTATATTTATTTACATTTTCCCAACTCAATCAGTATTTGTCACATGGTGACAATTCCGATGTGACAGTGGTCATATCACTCACTGGCTCAAGTTCGTCCAATAGTGAAGTTTATCAAGTAATAGATATATAGTATATCTTACTATTATATTGGTCACTAGGCGATTCCTGTGACGGTGGTCAAATCACTATTGATCATTTTTTTTCAACTAGTGACGGGGTCGTATCACTGTTGATCATTCTCTCAACTAGTGACTCTGGTCATATCACTGTTGATCATTCTTTCAACTAGTGACTGGGTCGTATCACTGTTGATCATTCCCTCAACTAGTGACTCTGGTCATAACACTGTTGATCATTCTCTCAACTAGTGCCTTTGGTCATGTCACTGTTGATCATTCTCTCAACTAGTGACTCTGGTCATATTTCTGGTCATATCACTGTTGATCATTCTCTCAACTAGTGACTCTGAACTTAGTAGTGTCCCATGACATTACTTTGTCAAATATATTTTCTATGGTACAAAACCAATTAGCCCAGAAAATAAAATATATCATTTTCTGTCAAATTAATAGTTAAAACTTTATTAAATATAATATATATAACGTAATATATTATACTGCTTAATTTAATATTTTATATTAATATATTAGATTGATAATTGAGAATTATATACATTACTTTTTTTTAGTTATATTTAAATATAACTTTATTGTTACTATCCCATACTACCCTGGTGAGATTATAACATTTAATACATGGTAATGAATGTTATATATACGTATGTAACACACTATTTAATTATGTATATAGGGCATGAGAATTTTAATTACCCATTTAATTACCCTATGCCCATTTTATCATATGTTACAGTACTAAAGAAATTAAATAGTATCTAAATATTAAGTTAACATACTAATATATCTACATCAATTTATATATTTTATTATAGAAATCATATTTACACAACATTTAAAACGTAGATCTATATTTCATTTAAAATAATAATAACCATTAAAAGCATAATAAGTGTTATTTTAAAAATTGTTTAAATGTTTTTACAGTTTTAAATCGATTAAAATGTTAATAATAATTTAGGTTTATTAAATATATTTTCTTTAATATATATTTTAATAATGATTAATAAAGCTCTATTTTATATATACATACTATTTAGATTTATTTCAATCATACATTAAATTTATTAATTACTTAATGTAAAAATAATATTACCTATAGGCTATGGCCATTGGGGCACAATTTCCCTCGTGCTTGTGGTCATGCTATTATTGGCTAACTTTTTGGCCAATAGTAACACGGGTCAAGTAATGTATAAAACTTCCCATACCAGAAGTTATTGCAGAACACAAAAATTTAATCACTTTAAGTATAACTGATAAATATTTAGGATTTTGGAAAGCATTTTTAAATATAACTGTATCACAAAAAGGTGATAAAAAGAGGAATGACTCACAAACTGTGAGAAAAGAGAATTGACTCACCTTGTAACTTTAGGATTCAACTAGAAAGCCTCCTGGTATAAATCTTGGGTATAACTCCCGAACTATTTAAAATATATATATATGTATATATATATATATATATATATGCACTCGTGTTAAGTATAGTAACTCTAATTCATCCTTATCCCTACGTCACGAGACAGAACCCCAACGAACTTAGTCGGGTAGAGCCTTGACATGCGTTATGGGGCTCCAGATCAATCGGAAAGGGTATCAGTGATCGGGAGTTAAAACACTTAAAACAGTACAGGGCTTTTGATGTGTGCAAAATGCAACATATAAATTTCATCAATTGTGGCATAAAACTAACCCTTTTTTAGTACTAATGTTGGAAAAAGTGTGCTTTTGTCTTCCTTTTGTATTTTCAGGATTAAATGAGCTCAAATTCACAAAAGAAGCAAAAAGACATCAAAAATCTGACATAAATACAAGAAAAGGAATAAGACGTGACATGCCCGACCCCACGACAGCATCTTCCAAAGCAAAACAAGACAACAGAAGACTGAACACGCCCCGTGCTCAGCCAGCACGGGGGCGTGCCCAAGTGTCAGCAGAAAAGACAAAGTGGTAGAAGCTTCTATTGCCCACCACGGGGCCGTGCTCAGCGGACACGGGGTCGTGGTCAACTATAAGATTCGCACAATCCAGCAAATCTGCATAGTACAAAGATTCTTCTGCACCACGGGGTCGTGCTCAGCGGACACGGGGGCGTGGTCAACTAAAAAGACAAAACTGCATTAAATGTAGAAAGAGAAGGATGTGGACACGGGGCCGTGCCCACTGGACACGGGGCCGTGTCCAAGCTTCTGTTCAGCCTATAAATAGAAGTGCTTGGCTCAAGCTCAAACCATCCCTTGGCACACCACCTCTCTCACACTTCACCCACCACCCACCACCACCATAACACCATCATCCACCACCATCATCCATTGTCCATCGTAGAGTGTGTGAGTCGTCTCGGGATCCAAGATTGATCGTAAGAGTTCTTGACAATCAAGGCCATGTTTGCCTAAGTCTCTTACATCACTTGGTGAAGACAAAGTGTCTAGTGTAATACTTTTTATTTCTAATCTTTTCGCACTTTTTACTTGGTTTTGTATTAATGACTTTAATAACTAGTTGCTTATGTTGAAGGTGATCTTTCCTTATCGTTTGTCCGTGGTGTCTTGGCATTATTTTACTGTCTATATAAAATAAAAGATTTTCACCATTCATATCTCCACGGTCTATATGGAGGTATGTTGGCTACCTGGTCGGGGGTTAAGGGAACGGTTTGGTAAAGGTCTTGCCATTGTTCAGCGTTTAGAGGTCCTGCAATGGACCTGGGTCAAATTTAGTAGGACCCCCTTCAATACTTAACGGTATTGGATGGCGGGGGTCCAAACTCTTTGATCCCCTCATAAGTTAACTACTATTAATACTATAACCCGGCTATTTAGGACTGTATCCCTGCTGACTCAGACTACTTAGTCGAGGGTAACGTCACCTCCAAAAGAGGGGCCTACCATAATTTGCATTAATAACTTAATTAATTATCTTCCAATAATCCACCCTTTTAGGATTGTATCCTTGCTGACTCAAACTACTGGGGTGAGGGTAACGTCACCTTCAAAAGAGGGGCCTACTACAATAACTAAGATAATCTCTTAAAATAGTGCAAAAGTGCGGAAATAATCAAAGGTTACACTAGATACGAGTCGGAACCAAGTGATTCATCTTGTCTATCTGTTTTTCTTTTTATTTTTCAGCATTTTAGTTAGTTTTTATTTTTCTTAGTTAAAACATTTTTCTAAACTTTTTATTTTGATTAGACGTTGAGGATAAACCGGTACTAAAAGCTCTTGTGTCCTTGGACGACCTCGATATCTTACCAACACTATACTACGCTCACGATGGGTGCACTTGCCCATATGTGTGTCTAGTGTTAGTAAATATCGTGTTTTATAAATTTAAAACTTGACTAAAAAGTGTTAAAGGGGCTTAAAATATACACCTAATATATATAACACTCGACTACGCATCAGCTTTATTGCTATTATTATTATTATTAAAGAAAAAAATATATATAATAGGGAAATGGCGAGTGAGAGAAATCAGAAAAAAAGGACAACTTCTTTTGAATCCTTCTATTATGCCTATATATATATTGAAAGATGATAGTATGGCATCTCCACGTATACTTTCTGCATTAATTACTTTTCATCTAAATATTACACATGCACACACACGATCTATGTTTTCATTTGAAGGGGTTTAATTTAAATTTTTTATTTATATATTATAATTAATTCAGCTGCTTCACTTATTTGGTGCGTATAATTTCTAAAATATGACGTTTTATAAAACAATGAATATGTCTTTAAAACGAGAATAATCTTATCTACATTTTGAACCAAGTTTTATTAAAAACGGAGTAAGTCTAAATAGAATGTATTTTTATAATTAAATTATTAAACGATTCCTAGGCCCGTCTAGGTACTTCATATTTCTAACAGTCAACTTACCCGTAGCCTACCCGTTTAATAATATAAGTTTTTATATACTTTATTTAATATAGAAAATAGAAATGTCACACATATACAAGCCAATTAATTAGTATAACATTCCAACCAATTATATATAAAATAGTTTTTAAAATTATATGGGTCGAAAAATAAAACTAGTTACTAGTGGGTAATAAATTTAAACAACCTATAACTCTAATATATAAAAAAATGGATATGTTACATCTCCTCTCCTGGTCGCACATCGACGCCCAAAACACGGTCAGTGTGTGTTTTTGGGTTTTAATTTTATTTTCTTTAATTAAACATAACCTTTCCCCTTTTTGACAACCTTGGCCCCTCTAGTTATTACTTGATCACACCTGTAGCAAATTTCTTCCTTTGGTTGTTTTGTTAGACATTTAACTAGGTTTAATAACCTAGTTATTTTATTTCTTTCTTTCAAACGTGGTAACATACTAATAACTGAAAAATTCGAGTTTTTGGGGTGTTGCAGTCTTGACTCGCGTTGACTCGACAGTTGACCGTACCTGAACCGAAACAATCATCAAATCCGAAGCCGGTTGAACCGAACACAAAAATCTGAGTCGAGATTGAGCTTTGAGCCGAACCCGAACTCGAACAAACTGAACATTATCAGTATCATCTTCATCATAAACTTTTAGAAAAACAAAAAAATGGAAGAAACGGGATGTTACCTGTGAAAATCGTCGGTCCGAACACTCGTGCCGCCACCGCCGCCGCGCCGGCTCTGCTGTCATCGGCGGATCTTCTCCGATCTCCCTCTCTATCTCTCGTTCCCGTCTCTCTTTATCTGCCTCTCTGTCCTGTCGCTGCCGCCGCCATGGTGGCGGTGTGTTGCCGCTGTTCTTCGTTGCCACCAGGAGACGGTGGTGGCTGGATTTGTTTCGGGTAGTTGGTAGGTGTTCACCGGAGAGGGGGGTTACCTGCACCGCCTGACCAGCCAGAGCTCCGCCGGCGGTCTCGCCAATAGACCTTTGGTCTTCACCGAGAAGGGAGAGGGAGAGGGGTAAGGGATTTGGGTGTTCGCCGGAGCTCGAACGGCGCCGGAGCTCGCCGTAACCCGGCTTCGGTTGCCGGTGTTTATTGATCAGGGAGAGAGAGAGTTGTGTGAGGGTGTGATTTTGCTGAGTTGCAGAGATGAAAAAGGGATCGAGAGATGTAGGTGTGTGTATATTGTCTGTGTTTTGATGGTGAGAAGAAGGAGATTGGAGTGGATAAGGTTTTTGTTAAGTAATGTTGAGAGGGAGAGTAGTGAAAAACAGCTGATCAAAATGGTGAGTTAGGGTTTCTCATTCCCTTTTATAGTTGGATTTAGATAGTGGGCTTTGGGCCCAAGGCCCACAAGCCCAATCCCCGAGTTTAAGTGGCCCGTAATTCCTACGAGACCCGTTATTAAAACTCGAACTCTCCGTAACGTCATAAATTAAAATTTTATATTTAAAAGCATGTAAAATAGTGTCGGTAGATGTTGTTTGCGCGTTCGTTCGTTGATAACCGTAAAAATCACGTAAAGTTGCGTCGTTCGCTGTTTCAATCCGTTTTTTGATCCGGTTTCAACTACGGTTATTAAAATTAAATCAGGGAGCTAAATATATCGTAAAATTTAAGTTTTAAAGGTAGTACGCGTGTCCGTTGCTTCCGTTTCGCTGTCGGTGCGTTTCCTGCAGTCGCGTTTCTCGTTCACGTTTGCGTTTGTGACGTACGGAAGCACATAAATTCGCAAAATCCTAATTTATAAGTATAAAATATTCGTATAAAATCCATATTTGTTAGCGTTGTCAGTATTTTGTTCGGTTTCAATTCGTAGTCGTTTAACGTTTAACAGGTTTTCCCATAAATCACCGTTTGCGCATTGTAAAGTCGGACATACGTTCCTAGGCACTCCAAAGGCCTAATTGAGTTAATCTACGTCTTAAACACTATTTATTATCATTTTAAACATCTGTTAATCACGTAATTAGAGGCGTAAATTACTGGTTGTCACACCGCGTGTGATGGGGCAGGACCGGGCCCACTGTAATCCGGATACGATTGTTATGCCGGGTAATATGGTTCATCAACAGGCTCATCTCTGTATCCACCGTAATCTGTATACGATTGTTGTGCCGGGTAATATGGTTCATCAACAGGCTTATCTCCATATCCACCGTATCCATCCGGATTACCTTGTTGCATGTACGAAGATTCACACCCGTATCCGTAATCAGGATACGCTTGATGCACCGGGTAATATGGTTCATCAACAGGTGGAGTCGGAGCCACATTCAAGTTTGCAAACTGAGCCTCGTTCAAGTCTGGCAACTGTATCTTTTGATCAACAGGGACACCAGACACAACCTCCTCATCCTCATTAGCATCATTCACTCCCCACAAGTCGTTAGAATACTACTTACCGAAATAATTGTTGCGCCAAAATGATGACATTTTAGCTTCACAATCGACTAAGAAGTTATAAACCAAAGAAATGAAGAAGAAGAATTGAATATGTTATGAATTCGTAGGCAAGGCAGATGATGTCTAACTAGGAATTTGAATTAACATTTTCCAGCCGCGTATAGCTCTATACACGGCGTATACATTTATTCACGTGCCTAGACAACATCGTATCATTGTCAAATTTGGCAGACATACGCTGCGTATAGCTCTATACACAGCGTATAGATGCCTCGTATACTTGTTTCGTATTGGTCTATACGCAGCGTATGTCTGCCAGATTTGACAATGTACTAGGTTGTCATGTACCTGCCCACTACATATGCTGCGTATAGACCTATACGCAGCTTATAGGGTTACTTCTATACGCTGCGTATGGCTCTATACGTAACGTATGTATGCATGATTTGACAGTGTACGAGGTTTGACTGAATGGTCCTGTACGGACCCTGTACCTACGCTGCATATAGACATATACGCAGCGTATAGAAGTAACCCTATACGCTGCGTATAGGTCTACATGCAGCGTAGGTACAGGTAGGGTTTAGTGTGCAAATAGCCAAGTTGGTGTGCAAATATGTATTCCCTTTTAAAGACATCGAGCCACGAAAATGAAATAAATAAATTATGTCATGTCTAATAGAGTGTGGAATTGAAATGAAATAAAATCAATATCAATAATACTTGTTTATATAATGTAATGAGTATTGGTAAAGATGTTAAAAGCATGCCTAGAAGTGCAAAAACGAAGATGAGTGCCAAAGTATAAAAGACATGAGCAATTCATGAGACGTTAAAGTCTCTTTAAAGACAAGAAATTTACGAGCTTGAAATTTACACAAATGGTGTAAAACCTATTTCAAAAATGTGTTAGAAGCTATTTTGTAAAAAGAAATTAAAAAAATGAATTGACTATAATTAGATGGATTCTTTTGTGATGGATGCAACTATTTCTATCATTAGTCTGTGTGAGGACCGGATGGTTCGGTTCTAGATTGAATAACTCAGGTCGGATCTGCAATCACTGTAGCTGTGCGGAATCCAAATACAGTGTAGAAGTAAGATCAACAACGAATTCAACATTTAAAGTTTCCATTCTCATTAATGATGTGCAATTACAAAGTTCTGGTGAGAAATGAACAGAGCTCTGCCTCAGAGACAACCAAAGAACTCCCTGTTACAAATGAACCCCAAGTCTCCTATTTATAGGCGGGCTGAATCAAGGAGAAACCATCCGGATGGCCATCCGATCGGATGGTCATCCGTCCGGATGAGTCAAACCCATCCGATCGGATGGACTAAACAAAACCAAATAAACTACGTTTCGTCCCTGTTTCGATAATATAAACAAAACTATACAATGACGACAACTAGGACAAAATATAGACTAAGTACAGACGGAAGCTACAGACATAGTGCATCTACAGTCTGGCTAATGCATCATGATTAAAAAAATTATATCTAGTTACAGTAAGATATTGCTATGTGGGTTAACTGATAGGAGCATATATATGTTTGTAAATGGTTATTCAAAGTAATATATAAAATGATTTTATTTGCCCTTTATTATAGTAGAACAATCAAGCAGAATTTTATACAAGTGGAACTCCTAAGGAGATTCATAAGATATTGAATGCTTAAGCAATGAATTTAGTATAAAAAATGATGGAAAGCCTATATTTTACATTGGTTAACAAACCCCACATCCTAAGGATAAATCCTTATGCCACTACCAACGCATGTATATAAAAGGTGTTAGAAAATATTTTAAAAGAATCTAGGCATTCACCAAGAACTCAAAAGGTTGTGAGGGCACTTGATGTTGAAAAGGCCTTTTTTCGAGCATTGAAGAAAGAAGAGAAAATTCTTGGTCCAAATGTGTAATGTTTAAGTGTCATTATGTCAATTATAATTCTCTCATGTCATCATAAGATCTATGATGAAATAGTGATATAAAATATAGCGAACACTTTGATATCATCAAAGCATGAAGGATATGGGTATCCAAAACAAGTTTAGTTGGTTTTCTATATGCATGATATATGTATGGTATCTTATATTGGCTAGTCTCACACAAGATATGTATTTACAAATGACATTATTGTTCAATAAGATTGTTCATGTGGGTGTCTGATGGGTTTATGTCTCGATGGCCCCATGCGGTTGTTAAAACCCTTAATCGTGAGCTATCGGACCATAGTCCACTTGTGTTGTCGTGTTCTTATGTGAACTTTGGCCCAATCCCGTCTAAAATTTTCAACCACTGGATGGATATGGAGGGTTTTGCAACCGCGGTACATGATGCGTTAGGCGACACAGGTTATGCCTTAGATGGGGATAAGGCTATCATGGAAATTTTAAAAAACTTCAAAGGCTAAATTAAAATTTGGAGGGAGAATGGTAAACACCGGGAGGAGGAACCTAAACTGATGGCGACTCAATCGTTGGCAAAGATCAATAACGCTGCAGCACATAGACCTTTAAATGATTATGAAAAACAAAACAGGATTAGCTGGAAGGTGATGTTAAGGAGGATGGAAAAACAATAATGCTTGGAGTTGAAACAAAAGGCGAAAGTCTATTGGATTTTGTATGGGGATGATAACTCTTCTTTCTTTCACAGGTACATTAATATGGAAAAGGCAAGCATACAGATAAGGACCATAACCATTGATGGTAATCTTATCTCGGATTCGGTGATCATGAAGAAGGAAATTAGACGTGTCTTTAAAGCTAAATTTGATGAGCCTATGAAACAGAGACTCAAGCTCTTGGTTAATGATTTTCGGAAAATCCTAATGCAAGCTAGAGTTTTAACAGCCCATTTTTCGGAAAAAGAGATCAAGAAGGCTATTTGGGAGTGCGGGAGCGACAAGGCTCCAGACCCGGACGACTTTACTTTCAAGTTTGTGAAACGATTTTGGGAGGAGCTTAAGCCAAAATTCATGGAATTGATGTACCAATTTTATGTCTCATGGAGAATAAATCCTGGTTGCAATTCCGCTTTTTCACTCTTATTCCTAAAGTTCAAGACCCGCAATTCCTGTCAGAGTATAGGCCTATCTCTCTTATTGGAGTCGTGTATAAGGTGATAGCAAAACCGCTTGCTAATCATTTAAAGGGGTGATGAATTCTGTGATGTCTCAAACCCCATCCACCTTTGTGAAAAAAAAGTATATTTTTGATGGCCCCCTTATAGTAAATGAAGTCGTTTCTTGGGCGAGAAAGCAAAAAAGGGAGGTCATGTTATTCGATGTGGATTTTGACAAAGCTTATGATTCGGTCAACTGGGGTTCCTATTAGACAATTTAAAGATGATGGGGTTTCGCAAAATGTCACGGCCACCGTCCTGGTGTGACCCGGTCCAGGAGCCGCGGGACAGAAAACCCGTGGTATTTATTATTTGATTTGACAGCGGAAGTTTAACAAAATCTTTTAAAACTTGAAAATGGCCAATTATTTTATTTCACAAATTGGGACAAACCCCGTAATTTACAGTAAAGGTAATTTCATGAGGAAATCCCTTGTTTTACAAAACATGTTTATTTATTTTACTGAGCCACCACTTCAAGCTTGTCAGTGCTCCGTAGCACTTTTTTCTTGATTCACAGTAAGTCACCTGAAACATGTTTAAAAATATTTTATCAGCGGGGAAATACTGGCGAGTCACTCAATTTTAACAAAACGACTCCTAGTTATAAATTACAGCATAAGAGCGATTACAATGGCTACTATCTTATTTTTATCTGGCGCCGTGTCACACCCTGGTGACGATGGTCATACCACTATTGGGTCCTTTCACCCAAGTAGTGATGATTATCACTGTTAGGTTGGTGAACCTAACCGTGAGAGATTAGTAATGTGCACAATACCCCACTTGCCAGTGATTCAAGATAACCAATACTTAATCCCTGTAAATATAACTTTTGAAAATAATTTGAGTATTGTAAAACATTGTTGATAAAAAGAGAATGACTCACATTGCAGGTTTAATTGGGCAGAGTTTAGCCTACTGATTTAGCCTTGTAACCTAGTTTAAATAACAATGCACACGAAACTAGGTCAGTAACTTAATACAACATTTACGATAGCTCACGAAATCAAAACCCTCACGACGAATGACAAAGTATAGCCCAAATACGGGCAGCACTTAAACATCCATCGGATCGGTTTCAATCGATCGGACATTGTATCGTAGCAGTGATCGAGTTAATACCCTGTATTCGTAGCAGCGTTTCCCTACTCGGAAATTCGAATTTAAGCAGTATATGGTCGTTTTGAAACTGAATTTTCGAATACAGAAGCAAGTCCCATGCACAGGCAATTTATAGCAAGTTTTTAGGTTTTACGCGGCCCGCGTAAACCTTAACATTACCTTTACGCGGCCCGCGAGGACCCCTAGTCTACGTGTAGGGCTAGCGTGTCATCTGTAGGTCTGCCACGTGTGCGACACGTGGCCTGGAATGCGTCCCGGTTTGCCAGATGTCCTCTCGCGTCCCGCGTAACCTTGCCTTATGGTTTACGCGGCCCGCCAGAAATCAACTTTTCTTGTTTTCTTGGTTTTTCATGAGGATTAAGGTTTCAGGGGTCCGGGTTTTCACTTACGGGTCGTTTTTGGGCATTTTTGCAGGTCCTTACATCCTCCCCACCTTATTTAAAATCTCGTCCTCGAGATTTACTGAAATAAGTGAGGATATTTTCGCTTCATTTCTGATTCCAGCTCCCAAGTTGTAACACCTCGTGTTCTCAGGAAAGTCAAAGTCAAGGTCAAAGTCAATGACCGATCACGCGATTTGACTTATAGTAAATTCGTTTTATGTGTTTATTTTAGTTGTATTTGTAGGATCGGAATCCGACCTAAACGAGTCGTTTGGAAGAGTTCTAGTCCGTTTCAAAGGCGGAAACAGAGAAACGGACAATGAAACAGCTTGTTTTACACTTTAATCTTCTTGTATATTAATTTGACAACCTTTACATTCAGAAGAATCACCGGCAGCACTTCGGTATAATTCTCAGACAACTGTTACAAATGAAATGACAATTGACCTATTTATAGAACCTACTATTTCGCTTGAAGACATTGAAGCGAAATCTCACATAAACTTTCAAGCGAAATCTATGATTTCCATTTTGTCTTGAAGCGAAATTGACAAAATATATAATCTGATTTCATGCATTTTATCCTATTGTGATGATGCAGTGATGATGTCAGCATAATGATGTAAGCATGATGCCACTTGTGTGATGTCATCATCCTAGATGATGACATCATGCTTGAATAGATCCACACCGAACCCGAGACTTGATACAAGACGAAGACGACAGATGAATGCACCAACAGACTCCCCCTCAGATGTTGACGAGTCTTAAGTGTCGAGTCTTCTCAATCTTCAGTCTTTATCAGTCTTTGATCTTCCTTCACTCTAACTTTCTTCAACTAATCTCCTCCTCGAATGATGTAACTCTCTCTAACAAACTCCCCCTCAAAACATGCTGGGATCGTAGTCTGACTTTTACAGTATCAGAATCGAAACCTGGATCTCTATCTGCTATCCTGCACATCCTCTACCCAAAAGTAAGATTCACAAAAAATATTTAACAATTTATCAAATTTCATGCACCAACACTGATCCTTCTCCAATCAATATATAATCAAACATTAACAATGATCATTTAAAGAATTTTCATCTCTGAAAAACTTTTCAATCAAATTCTCCCAAACCTGTTCGTCATGTTTAGCACTTGGAATTTTGAAAATCAGCTTTTCAATATCAGTTGTCGAAAATCTTTTTGAATTTTTTCAAAATTTTATGCTAAAACACACACAAAATCTTTTTGAAATTTTCTGAAAGACAGAAATGCAATGCAGTAAAGAAATATTTACAAACAATATTTTTGTGAGTTCGTGTAAGAGGATCATATCAGTTTTTGAGACAAGTCACCAACACCATTAAGCTTTTAAACTTATTAAGTTCTAAACAATTCACGTTGATTGACGATATTGTTGTCCACTTAAGCTCAATCTAAAAACTTTCGAAATGCTTACCGATACGTTAAGGTATATTAAGATAGCACTAAAATTCTTATGGACCCCACGATCTCAGCATATCCCCTCATCATGCAATACACTGACTCAAGTAATGCCTTTAAACTTTTATCAACTGTGATTTGTGCAAAAACAAAGCAGAACGTTTAAACATTAACAATCAGGTCGATACTTCCGTATACGCAGAGAAAGTCCAATGTTTAAACAAAATAAGAAAATAAAAATAAGTTGAAGTTGTTTAGGCTTTAACCACCAGGTCGATACTCCCGTATACGCAGAGGTGATCCAAAGCTTAAACGAAACACCAAAGAAAATAAAGCAGAACGTTTAGGCAACAACATCCAGGTCGATACTCACGTATACGCAGAGGATGTCCGATGCTTAAACAAAATAAAGAAATAAAACAAGTTTAAATCTTTGCAAAATGAAATGCACAATCACAGCGACTTTTTAGCAAAGTTGTGAAAGTTCACAAACTTAACCAGTTTTATGTCTTTCGACAATCAGCGATTACTGAGTAGGTACACAGTCAAGAAGGACAAAACTAAGTACTATGCTTTCAACCATGTTTCCCACTAGAACTAGGCTTTTTGCTTTAGGTTTGTATCGTTATCGCAAATCTACTAGTCTAGCTGAGCCTACCGTCACATCTTTAGTGAGACCGTTTATCACATTTTAACTTTTCATTTCTTTAGCATGCTGTGAAAGTCCACTGATTTACTATCATTTCCTCTTTTATACAACGAAACTCATTTTTGAATTTTATCATGTTTTTGTCTTTTTCAAATTTTCAAATGTTTTTGGATTTTCTGAAATTTTCTACTCCCCCTAAAATACAAACACATGAAAGGAAATTTGAAAATAAACTGTACAATAAAGTGACAACTGATATCGAATCGCATCAAATCGCCATTCACTAGGCATAAACAATCAGAACTCCCCCTTACACAAAACTATTTTCTCATTATGATTTCAAAACACTTAAGTTTGTTTTAACCAAAATGATTTTTCCAGAAAATAGGTTTTGTTGATTTTACCACTTGTAAAGTTAGGGGTTCATCATATCTTTCCTCAATCATTTGTAGAAAATCAAGTACAATTTAATGTCCTTGATTTACCACTTGACATTGAAAACCTCTTTCAACCACTTGTAAATAAACACAATCAAAATCTGATATAAAAAAAAATGATGCCGATTCATGATCCACGATTACCAACTTGGGATCTCCGGCAAGTCAGGTTTTTCAATGAAATAAAATATCCACCCAAGCCTGACCAGCCTTGGGTGTAACCTTCTCAACTTCACTAGGGGTTGGGCTATAAGTTGCCTTCTTTGTAGCATAAAACTCCTTTACCCCTTTAACCTTCCCATCAATCATTTTACCAATCATTTTCTTAATTTTCCCATTAAACGCTTTTTCAACATCAAAGTTATCCTTTTCAGAATAACCCTGATTTGAAATATCAACTTTTCCAACCTTTGATTTAAAATTCTCAGCTCTCAATGGTGGAAAGTTCTCATCATCCATTAGAGTCACTGAGTTTTCACTTTTTACCTCAACCTGTGGCTCCTCTGACTTTGTGGAATCAGATTCATCGCCAGATTTTACCTCTGATTTCTTAACAACCCAAGCTTGGTTGTCAAGATTTCCCCTTTTCTTGTAAAATCTTTTTGAACATTCACCAACTTCATATGTAGAATTTTTAAACACTTTGAACTTTTCAGTTGGTGGTTCAGTTTTGTCAACAATAACTTCTTTCAGTTTTTGTGAGACTCCCTGTTTTGTTTTTGTTGCTTGGGGACAATTCCATGCAATATGACCAACTTCATTGCATCTGTAACAGGTTCTTGTCTCCTTTCTTTGATAAGCTTCATTCTTCACTTTCTTTGCAAGAAATTCTGTGTTTGATTGCTTCCAGAATGAGCTTTTTGATTCTTCTTCATGGCTAGTTCCTGCAACATATTTTGTATTTGTTTTAGAAATTTTCTCATTTTTATAATTTTCATGTGGAATAAAACCTAATCCTTTCTTTTTGAGCTTACCATTGTGGTTTGGTTTCTTTTGAAAACCAGAACCAGAAACGTAACTTTTTTTTCTTGTTTAACCGTTGTTGAACTCTTGAAGTGTATTTTTTAGGTTTTCCAGTAAGATTTAAATCTTTAATTTCAGAAATATTAATTTCTGTCATTTTGAAAACCTTTTTAATCATGTCAAACCGAACACTTCTAATTGGGAATTCTTTATCAAAATATAATTTGTCAGAATCATTCAAAGTATATGCAACTTCAAATGTTTCGTCATTCAAATTAGATTTTGACAACAAAAATTCTTTACTATAAACCCGTTTTTCCGACAACTTTGAACTCTTCTTGGACGAATTCGAACTCTCGACTGACTGACACGAACTTTCGGACTCGGACTTTGACTCTGACTCCTCATCCTTATCCAACACCTGATCGACCACTCGTTTTATCAGTTCGGACTCATGATCTGTGTCGGACGCTGTGAACGTGACATCAATATTGTCTGGTAACACATCGGTTATCTCGGATTCTAGCTTAATATTGACCGCCTGTTTTAGTTCTTCCTCGTTAAGTTTTCTAGGCGAGTAACCTTCCCAAATCGGAGGCGGACACTTATTATAATTCTCAGACAACTGTTACAAATGAAATGACAATTGACCTATTTATAGAACCTACTATTTCGCTTGAAGACATTGAAGCGAAATCTCACATAAACTTTCAAGCGAAATCTATGATTTCCATTTTGTCTTGAAGCGAAATTGACAAAATATATAATCTGATTTCATGCATTTTATCCTATTGTGATGATGCAGTGATGATGTCAGCATAATGATGTATCAAAATCGCAGAAATCGATGTGTATTATTCGCTATTTAATCGACTTAGGACTGTGAATTATAGGAAGTAACAATGCGATAAAGTTAACTAAACGATAATCAACCTAATGTTATTCAAATCGACATCGAATCGTAACACGAATCACAACTCGAAACATGCATTCTGGATACTGTTTATGTGTGTGTGCCCTCTATGTGTTACTTGTGCATGTTTATCTACATTTGTGTGGTGATCAATCGAAACGAAATCGAAACTCAATCGCAAATCGAATCGCAAACGCTAAACGAATACGAAGTAAGGATGCTTGTATGTTGATAAAGTAGTTGGGATTAAAAGTAATTTGACTAGGAAAATTTATTACATCACAACGTTCGCAATCGCAATCGAAACAACAAGATTCGTCGCACCGAACACTCAAACAAGGTGACTGATCGACCAGGCGACCAGCCGATCGATCGAGCAGCCGCTCGATCGGACAGCTGTCCGATCGGACTGCCTAACCGATCGACCAGCCCCTCTCCACCCTTTTCCACTTTGGGTAACCCTATAAATACCCCTTGTCACTCTCAAACATTCCACTTTTGGCAACTGACGTCCGACCAGCGCTCTCACCTTGCTTTTTCTCCGATTTCTCGCAATTCCGGTAAGATCTCATCCTAAATCTTGTACTTCCTTAATCTACACGCACTCCTACACCTTTCTATCTTTTGAATCTTAACTTTTAACCGTGAAATCATCAAGATTCAAGGTGCTCTAGGATGACATCATCATGTGTTCTTGAAGAACTTCATGTTTTGGCCTCAATCCACCAAGAACAACTTAGATCTAGCCGATTTCCACATAAACAAACAAGGATCTTTCATAGATCTAAACATAATCACTACAAAAAGGGAATGAAAGATGATTTTCCAACTTTCTTTCAACTCTTTTACATCAATGCACTCAAAACCGATAGAATCGGAGCTTGTGCCGACTTACTACTCATCCTTGTGGTTGTGTTGGTTCAAGATCTGGATTCTATCCACGAGACTACCGATTTCGGGTTAAACATGGAACACCGTCTCGAACCGTTAACTGACCGGATTTGGGTGATTCCTGTCCGATCAGGGGTACCAAGTATTGACAAGGTTTCTGTAGCTTAACGCGTTACCAAAACGTCTTGATAAAAAGACAAACAATCAAAACAACCAAGTGTAAGACAAACAGGTCGACCAGGACGGAGTGTCGTCCGATCGGACTGCTGTCCGATAGAACAGCCAATCCGAACGACTGGCCAATCCGAACGACTTGCACCTTGGTCCCACACTTAACCTTTATTTTCAAACCTCAAAGGATGAACATTGAACCAAGTGCTGACCGATCGGATTACCATCCGACCGGGCTGCAACTTGACCATGTAATGATCAGACTTCAACACTTAAACAATTTTCAACATGTTCAATGCACAAGGGATGCCACCCGATCGAACCACCGTCCGATCGAGTGACAACCTAATGTGAACTTGTTCTCACTAAAGTGTCCAACCTATTGGGTTGTCGTCCGATCGAACGACTGTCCGATCGACCGACCTGAGAGGTAGAGATACTTCTATGTTTTCAGAATGCTACAACGAAAACTTCCAAAGTCAAACCATCATACACAAACACATCTTTCTCAAAGGAAGAAACAATCCACTCGAAAGATCACCTGAACGGATGACCATCCGAGCGGACTACCACTCGCACGATCGGCTGTCCGATCGGATTACCATCCGATCGAACTGCTGATCGACCCAACCTTCACTTGTTCCATTTTTACGCGTCGCTTATCATTATGCTATCAATCTGTTCAGGCTAACCCTACTCTCTAGCGCTCCCTTCAATCCATCAACCGCTGTGAGTATACTCGAACCCTTTTTTACTTTATGCACTTCTGGGTGTTACATACGTTACGAATATTCAAATCACATCGAACACACTACTCAATACTACTTTAACGCTAACCGTTACTGCATGTCATACGTGGCTTAATGAATGCTTGTTTGTTATGTTTACACATGAAATGCTGTCTACCTGCCTTAGCAACGATAGTACTATAGTTTGGACTCAGCACCTGTTCGCAGGGGTTGTTAAGGACAATTACTTGCATGGATTACGGTGGTAATCATGTATTGTGAACTGCCTCAGGCAGTCAACCCGCAGTCATTGGTATCGATAGATCTATGTCGATAACTAACGTGCTTCATTTCACTATGCGTACGTGCTGGTTATGCGTAAACGAATTTTGAACTTTACTATACCTATCAAACTTGTATGCTCACCTTTACACTATGTGTATTGACTTTTACTTTAACGTATGTGACAGGTGCCTAGGATGCTTATTTGCTTTCTGTGGTGTGAAATCGAGGCTAGGAAAGACCTAGGTCAACAATAAACAATTGTCTGTAATAAAAATCTGAGTTGTCGGAACAGAATAATTTGACTAGATCTTTTCAGTAATAATTGTATTATCATTTATGACATGGTATGGGACGTGTTTCTTTAAATATCTGGTAAATATAGTTGTTATGGAAACTTCTGGACAATCTGTTTCGCTCAGTGCCACGCCCCGATGTTTCCGCCATCGGTTGGGGTGTGACAGATTGGTATCAGAGCCATAACTATAGGGAATTAGGTAAGACTCGACCTAGTCCAGGTCGATGTCTTAGAGACCTAGACTATAGTTAGGTACCAACAGACCAACTTGTGCACACCCAGCAGGGGTCTTGTGCGAAGCTACCTACTATTTCCCGTCATTCTCGCTTACACTACACTATCACTACATTCGAATTTTGAAAATGAAGGAGTAATTGGGTCGAGATTAGGTGTGAAAACCGTAAACTCTCGACTAAATTACTTGTTCAACCCACATTTTATCTATAAACACGAGGAATTTACGTTGAAATAGGAGTGAGATCCATACTTTGACGTATAATTCCCTCTTATTTTATCAAAACAGGAAAGGAGTTGTTAAGCCAGGGGTGAAACCCTAACCTTGACAACTTGTTCCGATCTTTACTTGGTTTTACAAAACTCTCACCAAAGTCTTGACGGACTCCAACGACTTAACGACACACCGAAACTGAAAGGATACGTGCCATTCGCCCAAGAATCGAGGCGAAAGCACAGTCCCAAAGGTCAAAGTGTGCTCAGAAAGTCCTTGAGAATAGTCGGATCACTTTTGTTAGTCAATGTCTAATAGCCGCATACAGTCTATTTCTCGATTTTTATGTGTTTCGATTCTGAGCCCGCAATTGCTGTCTCTGATAATTCGTCGATTTTATGTGTTTGTATGTGTATTTACCTGCTTATGTGTTTTAATTTTTTTGGAGATTTATTCGATTTCCGCTAACGCTTTGATCGACACACACGACTCGCACTACACTCTATCTCAAAACGTTAACGAATCGCTACTACCATGAGGAACCACCGTACGCTATGTTGCTTGCTATATTATTCGCTATGTTAATCGCGGACGCTAATCTCGAACGATCGCGGACTTTGAATGATAGGTTTCTGTATTCTGACTGCTCCCGTGTGCTTCTAAGATAATTATGTGCTTATGTGTTTCTGTGCCCTACGTGCTTCTGTGCTTGTGTGAATCTGTGATTAAGTGCCTATGTGTTTACGTGATTGGATGTGTTCCTGAGCTTTACGACGAATCGCTAGACTATACTAGGAATAATCGAACTTATGTTGAGCCCTGTGACGATGTCTGTTGCAGACAATGTCGTCATCTGGATCTCGTGCTTCTCGAGATGCTCGCCGAAGGCAAGCAGATAAACGCCTCGCTGCCATGCTCTCTAAACAGATGGCAAAAGTAGTTCCTCAGCTCGTGAGCGAACTGTACGAGAACATGAGCAAATCATCTGAGGAGTCCCGAACTGAAACTCCCAAGACTGTTTTCAGCTTCAAGCAGTTTAAGGCTTATGGGCCCAAGGAATGCACTGGGGAAGAAGGCCCTACGGCTTTATTCCAATGGTTTGACTCCATCGAGGTCACTCTACGACAGAGCGGTTTCCCTGATGATCTCCGCACTCTCAACGCAACTGGCGTCTTCCAGTCCCGCGCTTTAGACTGGTGGACGGCTGAGAGGAACAAACGTGGAAACGATGCAGCCTACGGTCTGTCGTGGGGCGAGCTCAAGGAAGTCATGCTGGAAGAATTTTGCCCTCCTCATGAACGCCAAAAGTTAGAAGATGAATTCTGGCACATAAAGTAGAAGGATGGTGAAAACGCTGCTCTCACCGCTCGCTTCAAGCAGCTCAGTATTATTTGTCCCGATCAAGTCAAGACTCCAGAGATCGCAATCAAGAAGTATATCCGAGCTTTGCCTGATTGTGTTGCCGATTTTTTGCAAGCGGCCAAGACAACGACGATCGAAGAGACTTACCTACTGGCCGCTGAAATCAACGACAAGCGGGTCAAAGCTAGATTCTGGGATAAGGCTTCAAAGAATCTGCATCAAGTTACCACCGCCGCACCAACTGCTGAAACCGCCACTGCATCAAGCAACAAGAGGAAGAAGAAGAGAAAGGGAAACTCCAGCAACAAGAACTGTGCGGTCACTGCTGCACCGATCAAAGCTGTACCAGCTCAACCGCAACAGCGTCAAGTAGCGGCGCCTGTGGCAAATTGTAGGTGCATATGTCTGTCGACTTCGTCTTGTATCGAGTCATCTATTTAGTTTAGAAAGATCAGAGCTCAGTATACAAAAAAGTACAAATCGAGTGTCTAGTTCATGTGAAGTGGAGTGTCCAGTTCATGTGAACTGGGGAAAGCCACTTCATGTGGACTGGCTTGCCTATAAATACTAGCTCTTGATCATTCATTTGTAACGTTGGATTCCGGTAGCGAAGCTCTGCCGAAGTGTCGCCAAGGCTGTAAATCGTTCTATTATCAATCAAATCGACAATTAAAGTGAATATCTGTGTAATACAAGCTAAAACAAGATCGTATCATTGAATTCCGCCTTTGATTCGGTCTAGATCTCTTCTGAATGACTCATTCAGGTCGCCAAAACAATCCTACAAGTGGTATCAGAGCTCAGGAAGAAGAGTTCATACCTATTCAGCTTGTGTTCATCGAATTCTCTGATTTCTACTCCTTTCTTTCACATTTTTTCGAAATTAAACGAGATTCGTCGGTTAATATGATCTAAATTTGTCACAAAACCTGTAAAACTGAGTTTTAATCAATCGATTAACAAAATACACGGTAAAATTGACCTAAAATTGATCAAATTTGATGAATTCATGGAGTTTTGGACATAGATCTCTTGAACAGGTTGTTTTCGAGTTGATACGAAGTGCAAAGTTGTTCAATTTGCAAGAATATGGACCGAATTGATTGTTTCTTGGACTAGATTGGTTGAATTCTGTACCAAATTGCTCGAAATCAGTTTTGATCGATCGAAAATTGTTCAGTTCGTGTGAATATCGATCTAGATCGTGTGAATATCGTCCAGTTCGTTTGGAATTTTGGTCAAGTTCGTGTGATATTATTGTTCCAGACCACACGAAGTGGTCCAGATAGCACGAGTTTCATCAGTTCGTCTCCAGGTCATACGGTTTGACATCGTCCAGTTCATACGAGGTGAATTTCATCCAGTTCGCTTGAAACAACTGATCCAGGCCGCTTGGATCATCCGGTTCGTGTGAAAACTTAGCTCAGGTCGTTTAAAATTTGAATCCAGGTCACACGAAGTGACCAGATCGTTTGAAGATTCAATCAGTTTGTGTATTCTGAATTAGTTCATCAGTTCGCGTGAAAGATCAGTCCAAATCGTTTGGAGAGTTGATCTCAGATAGTTTGAACTTCAGTTTGCATGGTTTGATACTAAACTCATCCAGTCCGTACAAGGTGAGTTTGTGTCCAGGTCATTTGAGTTTGAACCCCAACTCGTTTGAACCGGATTAAAACCAGGTCGTGTGGGGTGATATCTTTGTTCAGATCGTGTAAATCAAAATCTAAGTCCACACGAAGTGGATCAGGTCATTTGAGACATTATCATCAGTTCGTTTAAACCTTCAGTTTGTTTGAAAGACAGTTGATTGTGAATCTTTGAAATCGAAACATGGATAACGAGTTTTACAACGCTTTTGCTACTGAACCGGTCATTCCTGTTACTGTTACTGAAACTATTAATAGTGAAAATGAAACAGGAACTTTCCAAAAACCGCCGAAGCTTATGTACATTGAGGATTTTAAAGGATGGCAAAACCGTTTTGAAAATTGGGTACAAGCTTATAAGTTTGATGCATGGTGTTCGTTAGATATAGATTACGTTAAACCAAAAGATGAACGTGGGAATGAAAAGGCTTTAAGTGACTATTCAGAGGGTGAAAAATTAAAGTACACCAGTGAGAAAATGATGATTAGCATTCTCCAACAAGCGGTAAAAGAAGATATCTTTGTTTTGCTTCAACATGAGGACACTGCTAGATCAATTTGGTTGGCATTAATTCAAAAGTTTAAGGGAAGTGCTGATATGATTAAAAATAAACGTGCATTACTAAAGAAATCTTTTGATATGTTTGTAGCTTTTGAATATGAGACGACTAAGAAGACTATCGATAGATATTGTCATCTTGTTCAGGAAATGAGAAGATTGGAGATCAAGAAAGAAGACGATGAATGGGTTGATAAGCTTGCAGATGCACTACCACAGAATAAATGGGGAACATATTTGTTGATTTTGAAACATTTGAGAAAATCTGAAAGCATGAATTTGAGTAAGTTCATTCAGAAGATTGAGGAACATGAATTGGATGTTCAGAAAACTGCCATCATGAATAATCCAAATGCTCAACAAGATGTTAGTCTATACTATAGAGGAAGCAAGGTTCAGACTACTCCGAGTCCAAAGATCAAGACTGCTTTCAGTACTGATGGTTCTTCTGGAACAAATGTTAGCACTACAACTCAGAGTGGTGGATATTCGTCATCTTATTCAAGTTTTGATCCAAATTTCTCAACACCAAGTTCTCAACGACAGAATTCAACAAATCTGCAATGCAATGTGACATTAAATATTCAAAATGTTCAAAATCTCTCTCCAGAAATAGCTAAGCAGCACATGGCATCACTTGTTACTATGTTAGAGTCATATGAAAGCTTAGTTGCTGGATGAATTGGAAATCCGATGCTCACCAAAGAGGATTATGATCAGATTGATGCTGTAGAACTTGAGTTGATGGACATCAAGTGGTGTCTAGCCAGTGCTGTAAGAAGAGCAGAAAAATTCACACAAATCACCGAAAGAGATGATTTTCGTGATATTGCTAAATCTCCGTTAGGATTTGACAAATCAAAGGTTACTTGCTTTCGTTGCAGAGAAAAGGGGCATTTTAAACGAGAATGTACAAATAAAGAAGCAAATGGAAGACAAGATCCGTTTGGTAACAACGATTATCATCGAAAATCAATTTATCATCAGATTGCTCAACAATCGTCATCATCCCGTGCTATTGAAGATGGAAAGAAGAAAGCTTATCTTGTAAATCAAGATGATGAAAGACTTCCAGAGGGATTTAGCTGGGATAAATATTGTCTAGATAAAGAATACTTAGAGAAATCAGCTTTTGTTGCTCAAATCTTGGAAAAAGAATCAATCAAATCTAAGCCAAAAAGAGAGAAAATTTTCAAGTCATCGGAAAGTGATGAAGACACCGATGATGAGGAAGAATATATTAATACAGCTCGAAAAAATTTGGACTCATTTAGTTTTAATTTGTTCTTTGCAGATAAAATCGAGATGTTGAAAGAGAAAAGAGCTGCTCGACTGATGAGAGAATTGGAAGAAGTGGAAACAAAAAGGAGTGCTGAAGAAAAGACAAAATTGGAAGCCGAGAAAGCAAAAGTTGAAGAGAATTCAACAGAGAAGGCAGAAGATGAAAAGTGTGAAGTAAAAGTAGATTTTGATGAAGAACCGATGATTGAAAAGGTGATTTAGAAAGTGGTGGAGAAAATCGTTGAAGTCGGAAAAATAGTTGAGGTTGAGAAAATAGTTGAAAAAATAGTTGAAAAAATCGTTGAAGTTGAAAAAATTGTCGAAGTTGAAAAAGTTGTTGAAGTTGAAAAGATCGCTGAGGTCATAAAACCGTGTCTGAAGTGTTTAGCTCCTTGCAAAGATTGTGAAGAAAAAGAAAAGAAATATAGTGAGCTAGAAGAGTTGAAAGAAAAATTGTTGTTCGATGTGAAGTATGTAAAAGAGTCGTATGATGTGCTGAACAGAACGGTTGATAATTTGAACAAAACAAACCTAGAAATGGGAGCTGCTTAGACAATGATGAGTTCAACATTAATGACGAAGCAGAGGATCATTAATGAGTATATTGAAGATTGTGCAAAGCTGAAGCAGGATTTGGAACTCGAAAAGATTGAGAATGAGAGAATCAAACGATTACTGCTGAGTTATACAACTTGTGATTATTTGATTGACAGGGTTTATCCTACTGTTGCAGGTCTTGAAGCTTTTCAAGATAAAAAGACGGAAGATACGGATGCTGGTAAGAAACAAAGTGTCAAGTATAACAAGTGTCCGCCTCCGATTTGGGAAAGTTATTCTCCCAGAAAACCAAATGAGGAACGTCTAAAAAAGGCAGTCAACATAAAGTTAAAGTCTGAAACCATTGATGAGTTACCAGACAACATTGATGTCACATTCACAGCGTCTGACACTGATCATGAGTCTGAGTTATTAAAGAAAGTGGTCGATCAGGTGTTGGATATGGATGAAGAGTCAAAGTCAGAGTCTAAATCTGAAAGTTCGAGTTCATCAGACAAGAGTCCGAGTTCACAAGTCAAACGGGTTTACAATAAAGAATTTATGTTATCAAAAATTAATTTGAATGATGAACCAATCAAAGTGGCATATACTTTGAATGATTCGGACAAATTATATTCTGATAAGGAATTTCCAATAAGAAGTGTTAAAACTGAACAGATCAAACAGGTTTTCAAATTAACAGAAATTAATATTTCTGAAATAAAAAATGTAAATCTTTTTGAAAAACCTAAAAAATACACTTCAAGAGTTCAACAAAGATTAAACAAGAAAATGAGTTACAGTTTTGGTTCTGATTTTCAAAAGAAACAAAACCATAACAGTAATTTCAAAAAGAAGGGTTTAGGATTTATTTTTCCAGAAAATTATAAAAATGAGAAAACTTATAAATCAAAAACTAAATTTGTTTCAGGAGGAAGTTCTGAAGAAGAACAGAAGAAACCATTCTGGAGACAGTCAAACCAAGAGTTTCTTGCTGAGAGAAAAAAGATTATGCAGAAGAAGTTTGTACCAAGAGTTGACAGAAGAACCTGTTTCAAATGTCAAATCGTTGGACACATTGCTTGGAATTGCCTAACCAACACAAAACAGGGAGTTTCTTCAAACTCAAGTCTGAAAGAAAAACATGTTGATGAAAAGAAACAACCAACTGAGAAATTTAAAGTGTTTGAAAATTCGACTTTTGAAGTAGGTGAAAGTTCAAAACGATTTTACAAAAGAAAAGTCGATTTAAACAAACAAAAATGGATTGTTAAATCTGAATCAAGTTCTGACAATGAATCTGACTCGTCAAAGTCAGAGGAGTCATTTGTTGTGAAAAATGCTGAGAATTCCGTTCCAGAAATGAACGATGAAAACTTTCCGCCATTGTCAAAAGATAATTTGAAGTTAAAAGTTGGAAAGATTGAGATTTCAGATCAATTTTTCTCTGGTAAAGAAGAATTTTATGCTGAAAAAGGCTTTCAATGGGAAAGTCAAACATATCTTTGGGAAGATGGTAGATGGGAAGGTTAAAGGAGCAAAAGAGTTTTATAAATCGAAAAGATGGTGGAGTGAAGATGATTCAAAATCACCCAAGGCTGGTCAGGCTTGGGTGACATCATTTTCTACTTAAAAAAAAACCTGACTTGCCGGAGCTTCCAAGTTGGTAATCGTGGAGCATGTATCGGCATCTTTCTTGAGAAATTCACATCTGTGATATTTCGACCTACAAAGTGGTATTATCATTCTTGAAAATTGTTATATTTCGATTTACAAAGTGGTATTGTGATAAGTACTTACAAGTGGTTAAAAGAACAAGGTGATAAAACCCCAAGTTTGTGAAATGGCACACAAAACTAATTTTCCGGAAAAACCATTTTGATTAAAACAAACTTAAGTGTTTTGAAATCATTTTGAGAAAATAGTTTGTTGTCAGGGGGAGTTCTGATTGTTTACGCCAAGTGGATGGCGAATTGAAGTAATTCGCATCAGTTTGTCACTCTATTTGTACATTTTATTGAGTTTACATTTCAAATTTTCCCCGGAAAATCAAAAATTGTGTTGGTGCATTCATCTGTCGACTTCGTCTTATATCGAGTCTTGGTTACGTTGCGGATCTGATCAAGCATGATGTCATCATATTCAATGATGACATCATACAGATGACATCATCATTTGCAACAGTACATGAAAAATAATGCACACATGAGACAAATTTGTATTTCGCTTGAAACAAAAATTGTAGGTTCGCTTGAAATGTTATTAGATGAGTTCGCTTGAAATGTTATTAGGTGAGTTCGCTTGAATTAGTCATGTTATGTTTCAAGCGAACTAAGAGGGTTATAATAGGCTAGTTGTCATTCTCATTGGGTAAGAAAAATCCAGATTTGATACCGAAGTGCTGCCGGTATTTCTTGTGACTGTAATCGTTGTCAAATCAATATACAAGACGTTTAAAGTGATATTCAAGCTGTTTCTTTGTCTATACGTCTGTTTCTGCCTTTCGTATAGTCTAAGAACTCTTCCGAACGACTCATTCAGGTCGCGTTTCGATCCTACAAGTGGTATCAGAGCTCAGGAAGAAGAGTTCTTGCCAAATTCAGTTTGAAAATCTGTTTTCTACACCTTCTTTCACAAAATTGATAAATTTTTCACAGTTAAAATCGGTTCAAACTTTCACATTATACTCGCAATCATGTTTTAACAAATCCTGGAAAATTTCAGCATTAAAATCGATCTAAAACTTGAAATTTTCGTTATTTCGCTTGAAATTTCGTTCGAAATGCTGATGTCACCGACACACCGCTTGAAAATGACATTCCGCTTGAACACACCGCTTGAAAACGACATTCCGCTTGAACACACCGCTTGAAAACGACATTCCGCTTGAACACACCGCTTGAAAATGACATTCCGCTTGAAAACATCGTTTGAACGAGATTCCGCTTGAAATTAGTTGTGTGAACCGCTTGAAAGTGCATTGTGTTGTGTGAACCGCTTGAAAGTGCATTGTGTTGTGTGAACCGCTTGAAAGTGCATCGAGTGGTGTGAAATAGGTGATCTGACTGTGTTTTACGAAGTGATTCAGCTCGTTTGAGATCAGTTTTTTTTTAAAAAACAACAAGAAAGTTTGTGTTTGTGAAGCTTTAACCTTGAATCATGTCTGAAGAATTTTACAATGCTTTTGCGACACCAGTTGCTCCCGTTACTGCTGCTGAGAATTTATACAGTGAGAATGAAACCAGAACGCATCAGAAACCGCCAAAACTGATGTACATTGAAGATTTCAAAGGTTGGCAGAATCGATTTGAGAACTGGGTGCAAGCTTATAAGTTTGATGCGTGGTGTTCTTTGGAGAAAGATTACGAAAAACCGAAAAACGAACGTGGGCTTGAAAAGGGTTTTAGTGATTTTACTGAGAGTGATAAATTGAAATACACAAGTGAAAAAATGATGATCAGTATTCTTCAACAAGCGATTAAAGAAGATATATTTGTTTTGCTCCAACATGATAATACAGCTAAGTCAATTTGGGAAGCATTGATTCAGAAATTCAAAGGAAGTGCAAATATGATTAAAAAACAAAAAGGCGTTATTGAAGAAATCATTTGATATGTTTTCAACTTTCGACCATGAAACAACAAAGCAGATAATTGATAGATATTGTCATCTAGTTTTGGAAATGAAAAGATTTAACATTGAAAAAGAGGATGATGAGTGGGTCGATAAACTTGCTGATGCACTACCACAGCATAAATGGGGAACTTATTTGATGATTGTGAAACATTTAAGGAAGTCTCAGAGTATGAATCTGGCACAGTTTATTCAAAAGATTGAAGAGAAGGAGCTGGATATTCAGAAAACTGCTATAATGACGAATCCAAATGCTAAACAAGATGTCAGTTTGTATTATCGAGGGAACAAGTTTGAGGCTAATCCAAGTCCAAGTCCAAAGATTAGTACTGCTTTTAGTGCTGATGGATCCTCTAGTCCGAATGTTAGCACTACTACTCAAAGTGGTGGATATTCTTCATCATTTTCAAGTTTTGATCCAAACAGCAAAACATCAAGTCCTCAACAACAAAGTGCTACAAATCTTCAATGCAATGTTACTTTAAACATTCAAAATGGTCACAACTTGTCTCCAGAAATTGCTAAGCAACACATGGCATCACTTGTTGCTATGTTGGAATCATACGAAAGTTTGATTGCTGGAAAAATTGGAAATCCGATGCTTACAAAAGAAGATTATGACCAAATTGACGCAGAGGAACTTGAGTTAATGGATGTGAAATGGTGTATGGCTAGTGCTGTTAGACGTGCAGAAAAATTTCAACAAATCACAGGAAGAGATGAGTTTCGGGGATTGGCTAATTCTCCATTAGGATTTGACAAGTCAAAAGTAACATGTTTTCGTTGCAAAGGAAAGGGACACTTTAAATGAGAGTGTAAAAATCAAGAAGCAACCGAGAATCAAGAAAAGAACAATTATTATCAGAAATCTATTTTCCATCAGATTGCTCAACAACCGCAAACTGCACCTGTTCGTGCTATTGAAGATGGAAAGAAGAAAGCTTTACTTATTTATCAAGATGATGAAAAAGTTGCAGAGGGATTTAGTTGGGACAAATATATAGTTGGTTCAGCTCTAGTTGCTAGATTTCTGGGTGAAGATGAGACTAGTGAGAAAAGAATCCCGATTTTTCCAGATCTTGGAAGTGATGTGGATACCGATGATGAGGAAGAACATCTCAACAAAGCTAGAAAAGGCATAGATCCTACTAGTTTTAATTTGTTTTTTGCAGATAAAATGGAGATGCTGAATCAGAAGAAGATTGCCAGATTGAAGAAAGAGCTGGAAACAGCAAGAAGGCTAGCTGATGAAAAG
This sequence comes from Helianthus tuberosus, assembly GCA_030545235.1. Lineage (NCBI taxonomy): Eukaryota > Viridiplantae > Streptophyta > Magnoliopsida > Asterales > Asteraceae > Helianthus > Helianthus tuberosus. The sequence goes on along the minus strand of CM060402.1, from coordinate 141,986,012 downwards.
ACCAAGACAGAAGCTGGAGAAGCAAATGTTGAACCAGCAACTGAGAAAGTAATAGAGAAAATCGTTGAAGTGGAGAAAGTTGTCACGACCCCCGACCCGGTTTAACCTGGTTCAAGAGCCGCGGAACAGAAAATCCCGTGGTTTTTATTTATTTGAGTTAACAGCGGAAGATTTTAACAGGATCTTTTTAAAACTGAAATTTCCTGATTATTTTATTTCACAATTCGGGATAAAAACCCGGTAATTTACAATCATATGATTTCACTGAGAAATCTTTATTTTACAAAACATGTTTCTTTATTTTATATTGAGCCACTTCCTTAAGCTTGTAGTGCTTCGCGGCACTTTTTCTTGGATCACAACAGATCACCTGAAACATATTTGAAAAAGGTTTTGTCAGCGGGAAATACTGGTGAATCATTCTTTTGACGCGTTTGTTATAATTTACAGTATTAAGAGCGATTACATTGTTTCCATATATCAACCAACTACCCACAGTATTTGTCACTCGACCGGATCTGTGACTATTGTCATATCACTCATTGGCCACCCGTTTGTCCAATGGTGACGATTATCAAGTAATGTATACAAAACCCCACATACCGGCTGTAATTTGGTGATTACAAAGACTTAATCCCTGTAATTATAACCTTGAAAATAAACATGATTTTGAAAGTAATTTGATAAAAAGAGAATGATTCACATTGTAGATTTAACACGAGCAGAGTCTAGTTTATGAATTAGCCTTGTTAACCTAGTTTAAATAACAATGCACACAAAACTAGGTTAGTAACTAATACAGCTTTTACGATAACTCACGAGATTAAATCCTCACAACGAATGACAAAGTGCGATACTTAAACATCCATCGATTTAACGACGAATGACAAAGCATAAACCCTAATGTGGGCAGCACTTAAACATCCATTGGATAGTTTAATCGATCGGACATTGAATCGTAGCAGCGATCGAGTTATTACCCTGTTATTGCGGCAGCACTTCATGAATTGTGTGTGTTTTTGGACTGTTTTTACTATAACTCAGTGTACGAAATGACTTTGAACGTCAAATCAACGCAGAAACTCAAGTCCTAAGCCCCTGTATTTATACTTAAAATTTGTCCCCCTCGCGTGGCGCGAGGGGTCCTCCTGTGTGCGTCGCGTGGCGCAAGGGGTACCAGTCTACCCTAGGGTAGCTTCGTGTCCCAGTAGCTTAGGTGAATTGGTCTCGCATGCAAATTCAATTTACACGTTAAACTGTTTAGATAATACCGACTAGGGTTTACCCCCCCCCCCCTGAGTTTTAGGGGCCCTGATCCTGATTCTGATTATTCTGAAAATTTCAGGGTTTATGCAGAATCACTTAGGTTTCTCAATTAGGGTTTCCTATTGGACAATGAAAGTAATAAATAGAACTTAATAAGATTTGTTACATCCTCCCCACCTTAATAAAAATCTCGTCCTTGAGATTTACTGGAACAAGTAGGGGTATTTCCGTTTCATTTCTGATTCCAGCTCCCAAGTGTATTCCGCTCCTCTCTTTGAATCCCACTTGACTTTGATTAGCACTAGTCGTTTGTGTTTGAGAAATTTAATCTTTCGATCCTCGATTTGAAGAGGTTTTTCAACAAATTTCAATTTCTCATTTATCTTTATATCTTGGAGAGGTACTACCAAAGATTCATCTGATAGACATTTCTTGAGGTTGGATACATGAAATACGTCATGTACTCCAGCTAACTCCTCTGGTAGTTGTAAACGATAAGCAACTGGTCCTATACGTTGGATCACTGGGAATGGTCCTACGTATCTTGGACTTAGCTTTCCCTTCTTTCCGAATCGAACAACTCCTTTCCAAGGTGAAACTTTTAATAGTACTTTGTCTCTAACTTGGAATTCCAACGGCTTCCGTCTATTGTCTGCATAACTTTTCTGACGATCTCGAGCCGTCTTTAGTCTTTCCTTGATTTGAGTAATCTTGTCAGTGGTTTCTTGTACTATTTCAGGACCTGATAATTGACTTTCTCCTATTTCTGCCCAGCATACTAGAGTTCTGCACTTTCTTCCGTACAATGCTTCAAATGGGTCAGCTTCGATGCTTAAATGATAACTATTATTATCGGAGAATTCAATTAAAGGTAAATGGTCGTCCCAATTTCCACCAAAAGCTATTACACATGCTCGAAGCATGTCTTCTAAAGTTTGTATCGTCCTTTCACTTTGCCCATCTGTTTGTGGATGATATGCAGTACTCAGATTTAGTCGAGTTCCCATTGCTTCCTGGAAACTAGTCCAGAAATGAGAAGTGAAACGACTATCCCTATCAGATACAATGGAGAGTGGAACTCCATGTAAGGATACAACTTCATCTACATACAACTTTGCCAACCTTTCCATGGTAAAGGTTTCTTTCATGGGTAGAAAATGAGCTGATTTGGTTAATCGATCCACAATTACCCAAATTGCATCATTACCTTTTCTGGTTTTAGGTAACTTAGTAACAAAATCCATAGTTATAAGTTCCTATTTCCATACAGGCATTTCTAGTTGTTGTAGTAGACCTGAGGGTTTCTGGTGTTCTGCCTTAACTTGTGAACAAGTAAGACACTTAGAAACATATCGAGCTATGTCCTTTTTCATTCCTATCCACCAGAAATTATTTCTTAAATCTTGGTACATTTTATTGTTTCCAGGGTGCATGGTATACCTAGATTTATGGGCTTCTTCTAAGATCTTATCTCTTAAATCTCCCTGCTTAGGTACCCAAATTCTGCTTTTGTGGAATCTCCAAATTCCATCATTTCCTTGCTCTAATTCTTTTATTCGTCCCTTCATTCCTTCAGCAGCATTCTCTATTGCTGTCTCTTGAACATTCTTCAGTTGCTCCATTAAATCTAATTGTAGATTTAATCTGAGAGCACGAACCCGTCGTTGTTTCTCATGGTACTTACGACTTAAGGCATCTGCAACTACATTTGCCTTTCCTTCGTGATAATGAATATCACAGTCGTAATCACTTAGGATTTCCATCCATCTCCTTTGCCTCATATTCAATTCTTTTTGCCCAAATATGTACCTTAAACTTTTATGATCTGTATAGACAGTAAACTTACTTCCATACAGATAATGTCTCCAAATTTTAAGGGCAAAAATTATGGCTCCTAATTCTAAATCATGAGTCGTATAGTTTTCCTCGTGCTTTTTCAATTCTCTTGAAGCATAAGCAATTACCTTCTTGCGTTGCATAAGCACACATCCAAATCCTAATTTTGAAGCATCACAATATACTTCAAAATCTTCAGTCCCTTCTGGTAATGCTAATATTGGGGCATTTGTTAACTTATGCTTTAAAATCCTAAAGGCCTCTTCTTGCTTAGATCCCCATTCAAACTTAACTGCTTTACAGGTTAGCTTAGTTAATGGTACATCTATTTTGGAAAAATCCTTAATAAACCGTCTATAATATCCGGCTAAACCTATAAAACTTCTAATTTCCATTGCGGATTGCGGAATCTTCCATTTGGTAATTGCCTCTATCTTAGCAGGATCTACATGAATACCTTCGTGATTCACCATGTGTCCTAGGAATTGCACTTCTTGCAGCCAAAATTCACACTTCGAGAATTTGGCATAAAGCTTTTCTTTTCTTAACAAAGTTAAGAGTGCATGCAAGTGCTGACAGTGCTCTTCCTGATTCTTGGAATAAATCAGTATATCGTCAATGAAGACAATTACAAATTTATCCAAATACGGTTTACAGATTCTATTCATCATATCCATAAATGCTGCAGGAGCATTTGTTAAACCAAAGGGCATGACTGTAAACTCGTAATGACCATACCTTGTTCTGAAAGCAGTTTTAGGTATGTCTTCTTCTTGTACCTTTAATTGATGATATCCAGAGCGTAGGTCAATCTTAGAAAAATATCTAGCTCCTTGAAGTTGATCAAAAAGATCATCAATCCTAGGTAATGGGTATCGATTCTTAATTGTAACCTTATTCAATTCTCTATAATCAATACACATTCTCATTGAACCATCCTTCTTTTTCACAAACAACACTGGTGCTCCCCACGGGGATGAACTAGGTTGTATGAAACCTTTACTTAGTAATTCATTTAATTGCTTTTTCAGTTCTAACATTTCTGTGGGTGCTAACCGATAAGGTGCCTTGGCTATCGGTATAGTTCCTGGAATTAGATGAATTCTAAATTCTACTTCCCTATCTGGTGGTAATCCTGGTAACTCTTCTGGGAATATGTATGGGTATTCTGAGACTACAGGAATCTCCTTAAGTTCTTTATCCTTAGTACTAATGATTACTGAAATCATATATACTATTCCTTGCATTCGTTCATAATTAGCAACTTTCATTACTGATATGAACTTCATAGGCTTACGTGGTTTATCTCCTGTAATTATGATTACTTCCCCTGTAGGTGCCTGAATTTCTATGGAATTCCTATCACAAAGAATTCGAGCATGGTTGGTTACTAACCAATCCATTCCTAACACAACATCGAATTCGGCTAATTTCATAGGTAATAGGTTTGCATAAAATTTATAACCTGAAAGTTCTATTTCTACATTTTGCAAAACCTTATCTATTTTAACCGAATTCCCATCCGCCGTTTCGACTGTAAAAATCTACCTAATGTTGGTTAAAGGTAAGTTAAGAGCTTGGCAGAATGAAGTTTTGATAAAACTTTGATTTGCACCAGAGTCAAATAAAATTTTGCATACACGTTGCGAACTAGAAACGTACCAGCTATCACATCTGGAATAAGTTCTGCTTCTTGAGTGGTCAGTTGGAATGCTCTGGCATTCTTTTTAGTAGCTCCATCAGCTAGCTTGGCTTTATTGTCTGCTGGTTTAACCAATTTAGGACATTCTGTTTTAAAATGCCCAGTTTCTCCACAGTTGTAGCAGATTCTTGTTTTCCTTCTGCAGTCTTCTTCACGATGTCCTACAACTTTACAAAAGTTGCAGGTTACATTGCATCTTCCAAAATGTTTCTTTTTGCAATTTCGGCAGAACGGCGAAGCTGAGGATTGTCCCGTTCCTCTTCTCTTGAAATTGTTATTATTATTACCCGTACGAAATCCCTGGGTAATTTTCTGAGCCAATTCCTTTTTCCTATTTTCATCTCGTGTGCGTACCAGCTCATCAGTTAGGGTGTTAGCTAATTCTACCGCATCGTCAATAGTGCGAGGTCTCGCAGCTTTAACGATATTACGGATTTCGCTAATTAATCCCCAAATATAGCGAGAAATGAGTACCGGTTCTGGCGAAGCCAATGTTGGTACCACTCTAGCATATTCGAAGAATGTCGAAGTATATCCTCGACAGTCTACACCCATCATCCGATGGTTTAGGAATTTATTTGCCATTTGATCTTTTTCATATTCGGGACATAATTTTCTTTCTACAAGACTCTTAAATTCTTCCCAGTTCATGGCATAGGTCACATTTCTTCCTTTGGCTTGAAGTACTGTATTCCACCATTCTAGCGCCCCTTCTTTAAACAGATTTGACGCGTACATGACCTTATCGTCATTGGTACATTTACTTATTGTAATCACTACCTCAGTTTTCTCTAACCAACGCAGTGCCACTGTTGCTCCTTCATTGCCTGCAAATTCCGTGGGTTTACAAGCAAGAAATTCTTTGAAAGTGCAACCAGGCGTTGCAGCTTTCATTTTCTTAGGGAGCGGAGGCTGTCATGGATCATTATCGTGATTAGTATGATTATCACCTTCGTTTACGCTATTACTGAAGTTATCTTCAGAAATACGTTTGCTAGGAATGATTTGTTGAGGTTCAACTGGTTTCTGGGCAGCAGCAAGTATTGCTGGAATAGCATTGGCTATCCCTTGAGCAATGATATTTTCTATATCTTGCCTAGTCATAAATTGATCCGCCGGATGTTGCTCAGATTGGTTAACCTTATTAACTGGTTCATTATTAGCGTTTTCCATCTGTTAATTAATTTATATAAATTATTAGTATCGAATAAATAACAATCATACACAAAACAATCATACAAATTTCACAACACATATATAATCAAAACTATCGATTTCTCGATTCCATTTTTATATTTATATATATGCGTCAATACACACCATTATCTTACAAAGGTTTTATTTGTAGTTATGTTCCAGACTGATTTTATTACTATTACTATTATTACACAACCATAGTTTCACCACCATCCTATCTCTGGGTACTTTTAGAAGCGACGTTCCCTCTCATCGTACTTCCAGGAGATCTGTTCTCCTACTTCCCTGATCCTATTTCCTGCATCCACCAGCTCCTCGCCAAAGTGGCAGAGTTCTGCTAAATTTTCATTGCTCATTGGTGGATTTGGTATAGGTTCTGGGTCAAACTGAGGGAGAAAAGAATAAGGACTGTTGAGAAGGTTTTGGAACTGCCAATCATTGGTCCACCACTCGTCCATTCCTAGAAGTTGGGTATGGATTATAGGTTCTGGGATTGCTGGTTCCAAGTTTATTGGAAGTTGATTTTTAACAGGATAAAGGTAGGGGTAATTATTAATAGGTCTGAGAATTTCACAGCTCTCTAATGCACGATCCAATTCTTCCTGAAATGGCAACTCCTCAATTTGCCTAGAGCTTTCCCCAACTTCTATCTCTGTCTGCCTATAACCTTCCCCAAACTCTTTTTCCATCTGTCTAGAATCTTCACCGACTTCAATCCCCTTTCCTTTATCTAAAGGATTTTCTACTTTGGGAATCTTCCTAGTTGCGGGTTTTCTCCTACGCACACGCCTCCATCCCACAAATTTTCTCTTTTTCTTAGGCTTGGGTTTCTCCGGAGGTGGAGCGTTGAATTCCATGGGTTCCTCTACATCGGCTATGTAACCCGTAAAATTTCTAGAAACCTCTATTTTCACCGGATAAAGGTTGAGATTCTGAAGAGCTTCAGATAACTCATTCATGCTGTTTAACATATATGCAAAATACACACAAAAAGCTAAGTAAAATTTTATAATAAAATTTCATAGATACCCTTTTTATTGCATACCGTGTGATTAATTTAATACAAAGGACAACTAACAACTAAAACATATCAGGGTTTACTATAACTTATTTATTTACTGGGTAAAGTTTCTGACTTGTAGGTGATAAGGGTATTAAAACTTGAGTCAGAGTTATTTAAAGATTTGCATTTACTGCTACAGTGGCTAGCATATAGAGATCTGCCCATTTTTCATCTAACTGGTCTTCCCATGGTGGGTTACTGCCTAGTTTCTTGATTTCCTGACTAATTCTCATTTCTTTTGATTGAGATTTCTTTATTTTCTCCTGACTTTTCTTAATAATCAAACTTCTTTTATTAGGAGAAAGTGGTTCCTCATATTGTGCCTTTCGAACAAATATTCCCTCCTCAGTATCTACTGAGTATCTTGAGGATTTTGTTTGGGATGAACTTCCCTTCTCTTTTGGTGAACTATCTAATCTAAGATAGATGTTCGAAAGCTTTTGCTTACCCATACTGTAATTAACAAGTAGTCAGTTAATAAAACACATAATCACATAATGGCAAACAGGAAAATTAAGTATTTCTCAAATACTTAATTTGCTTAACTCAGTGGCTCTGATACCACCTTTTTCTATCACGGCCCCCGACCCGGTTTAACCTGGTTCAAGAGCCGCGGAACAGAAAATCCCGTGGTTTTTATTTATTTGAGTTAACAGCGGAAGATTTTAACAGGATCTTTTTAAAACTGAAATTTCCTGATTATTTTATTTCACAATTCGGGATAAAAACCCGGTAATTTACAATCATATGATTTCACTGAGAAATCTTTATTTTACAAAACATGTTTCTTTATTTTATATTGAGCCACTTCCTTAAGCTTGTAGTGCTTCGCGGCACTTTTTCTTGGATCACAACAGATCACCTGAAACATATTTGAAAAAGGTTTTGTCAGCGGGAAATACTGGTGAATCATTCTTTTGACGCGTTTGTTATAATTTACAGTATTAAGAGCGATTACATTGTTTCCATATATCAACCAACTACCCACAGTATTTGTCACTCGACCGGATCTGTGACTATTGTCATATCACTCATTGGCCACCCGTTTGTCCAATGGTGACGATTATCAAGTAATGTATACAAAACCCCACATACCGGCTGTAATTTGGTGATTACAAAGACTTAATCCCTGTAATTATAACCTTGAAAATAAACATGATTTTGAAAGTAATTTGATAAAAAGAGAATGATTCACATTGTAGATTTAACACGAGCAGAGTCTAGTTTATGAATTAGCCTTGTTAACCTAGTTTAAATAACAATGCACACAAAACTAGGTTAGTAACTAATACAGCTTTTACGATAACTCACGAGATTAAATCCTCACAACGAATGACAAAGTGCGATACTTAAACATCCATCGATTTAACGACGAATGACAAAGCATAAACCCTAATGTGGGCAGCACTTAAACATCCATTGGATAGTTTAATCGATCGGACATTGAATCGTAGCAGCGATCGAGTTATTACCCTGTTATTGCGGCAGCACTTCGTGAATTGTGTGTGTTTTTGGACTGTTTTTACTATAACTCAGTGTACGAAATGACTTTGAACGTCAAATCAACGCAGAAACTCAAGTCCTAAGCCCCTGTATTTATACTTAAAATTTGTCCCCCTCGCGTGGCGCGAGGGGTCCTCCTGTGTGCGTCGCGTGGCGCAAGGGGTACCAGTCTACCCTAGGGTAGCTTCGTGTCCCAGTAGCTTAGGTGAATTGGTCTCGCATGCAAATTCAATTTACACGTTAAACTGTTTAGATAATACCGACTAGGGTTTACCCCCCCCCCCCCCTGAGTTTTAGGGGCCCTGATCCTGATTCTGATTATTCTGAAAATTTCAGGGTTTATGCAGAATCACTTGGGTTTCTCAATTAGGGTTTCCTATTGGACAATTAAAGTAATAAATAGAACTTAATAAGAGTTGTTACAAAAGTGATGCAGAAGATTGTTGAAATAGAAAAATTAGTCGAAGTTGAGAAACTTGTCGAAATAGAAAAAATTGTTGAAGTTGAAAAGATAGTTGAAAAGGTGGTTGAAGTTGATAAACCATGTTTGAAGTGTTTAGAATCGTGCAAAGTTTGTGAGGATAAAGATAAGAAGATTGCTGAGTTGGAGAAGATTAAAGAAGATTTACTATCTGATGTGAAGTATGTGAAGGAGTCGTATGGTGTGCTCAACAAACCAGTTGATAGTCTGAAAAGAACGAATTCAGAAATTGAAAATGCAATGACAAAAATGAGTGCAACATTAATGACAAAGCAGAGCGTTATCAATGAGTATATTGAAGATTGTGCACAGTTGAAGAAAGAAGTGGAACTTGAAAAGATTGAGAGTGAAAGGATTAAACGATTACTGTTGAGTTACACTACTTGTGATTATTTGATTGATCGTGTTTATCCTACTGTTGCAGGTCTTGAGGCATTCATGGAGAAAAAGACTGAAGATACTGATACTGGTAAGAAACCAAGTGTCAAGTATAACAGATGTCCGCCCCCGATCCATGAAAGTTATTCTCCCAGGAAACCTAACGAGGAGCGTCTAAAAAAGGCAGTCAACATCAAGTTAAAGTCTGAAATCATTGATGAATTACCAGACAATATTGATGTTACATTCACAGCGTCTGACACTGATCATGAGTCCGAGTTATTAAAGAAAGTGGTTGATCAGGTGTTAGATATGGATGAAGAGTCAAAACCGGAGTCTAAGTCTGAAAGTCCTAGTTCGTCAGAAAAGAGTCCGAGTTCACCGGTTAAAAGGGTTTACAATAAAGAATTCTTGTTATCAAAATCTAATTTGAATGACGGACCAATCAAAGTGGCTTATACTTTGAATGATTCAGACAAATTATATTCTGATGAGGAATTCCCAATAAGAAGTGTAAAAACTGAAATGATCAAACAGGTTTTCAAATTAACAGAAATTAATATTTCTAAAATAAAAGATTTAAATCTTAATGAAAAACCTAAAAAGTACACTTCAAGAGTTCAACAGAGATTGAATAAGAAAAAGGGTTACGGTTCTGGTTATGGTTTTCAAAAGAAACCAAACCATTACAGTAATTTCAAAAAGAAAGGTCTTGGTTTTAGTCTTCCAGAAAATTATAAAAATCAGAAAAATTATAAACCAAATACTAAATTTGTTGCAGGAGGAAGTGCTGAAGAGGAACAGAAGAAACCATTCTGGAAACAATCAAATCAAGAGTTTCTTGCTGAAGTCAAGAAAAATGTAAAGAAGTTTGCTCAGAGAGTTGACAGAAGAACCTGTTTCAAGTGTCAAAAAGCTGGACACATTGCTTGGAACTGCCAAGAGTCCACTTATTCAAAACAGGGAGTTTCTTCTAACTCTAAAATGAGAAGAAAAAGTGTTGATAAATCGACTGTGAAAGTTGGTGAAACTTCAAAAAGATTTTACAAAAGAAGAGTTGATTTAACAAAACAAAAATGGGTTGTAAAATCTGATAGTAGTTCCGACAATGAATCTGATTCCATAAAATCAAAGGAGTCATCTGTTGAGAAAAAGGTTGATAATTCCGTTCCTAAGTTGAACGAGGAAAATTTTCTGCCATTGACAAAAGATAATCTGAAATCAAAAGGTAGGGTTGAGATTTCAGATAAATTCTTTGCTGATAAGAAAGAATTTGATGTTGAAAAGGTTTTTAATGGCAAAGTTAAACATATTTTTGGTAAGATGGTTGACAGGAAAGTGAAGGATGCTCAAGAATTTTACAAATCAAAATGTTGGTGGGACAGATGTTTGCCACCAAAATCACCCAAGGCTGGTCAGGCTTGGGTGACAGCATTTTCATCATAAATTCCTGACTTGCCGGAGCTCCCAGGTTGGTAAGCGAGGAGCAGGAATCGGCATCATTCTTGAAATGTTTGTTTGGTAAATCTACAGGTGATATCTTTATATTGTTATATTTTGATTTACAAATGGGATGGTTGGTGAGTGAAACTGCAAGTGGTTGAAGAAGGTTTTCATCTTCAAATGGTTAATCAAGGTCATTAAGTTGAACTTGATTGGACCATACTTACAAATGGTATTTTGGAGAACAATGTGATGAACCCCTAACCTACAAATGGTTTCTTAAAATCAACAAAACTTATTTTCCGGAAAAACCATTTGATTAAAACAAACTTAAGTGTTTTGAAATCACAATGGGAAAATAGTTTGTTGTGAGGGGGAGTTCTGATTGTTGATGCCAAGTGGATGGCGAATTGAAGTGATTTGATATCGGTTGTCATTTTTTTAAGAAAACAAACTATACAGGTAGAGTATCAAAATTTGTTTTCAAATTTCCTAAAATGTGTTTGCATTTTAGGGGGAGTAAAAATTTCAGAAAATCCAAAAACATTAGAAAATTTGAAAAAGTCAAAAACATGATAAAATCAAAAATGAGTTTTGTTGTATAAAAAGAGGAAATGATAGTACATCAGTGGACGATCACAACATGCTAAAGAAATGGAAAGTCAAATGTGATAAACGGTCTCACTGATGATATGCCAGTAGGTTTTTGCACATTTAGTAGATTGTGACGAGATATAAACCTAAATTCAAACTTACTTATATCGTGGGTAACATCTCTCGGATATATGGGTAACCCCCGAAATCTTGTTTGAAGGACCCCTCTTTCTGAGATACTAGGTCTTTATGCTTAGTGATATCTGGGGTATTATCCCGGGACTTCCGATTTTGCGGAAGCAATGGCCTAGTCCCCGGAGAATACTTTATTGCTTGCTTGAAATATAGCGCCGCCCTCAGCATAAATGATGAGACAATAAAATTGCTAATCAATGCTGTTGTAAAAAAGATCCTCTAAAGGGGACCCGCCAAAGTCGAGCCGGCATCTCTCTGCTGAACGGAAGTTCAGACCTGAGCTCTTACGGTTTCGCAATTTAACCCCTTACAGATATCATCTAGGTATACTCACCTGTAAGACTGAATATTGGGATCTGGATACAGGAGTATATTCTGAGGTGGGACACGCGATTGAGTTTTAGTGCTTAAGACATTAATCTCGTATCTCGAAACAGTTGAACTTTGTGTGAAAATTTAAGTGGATCAGCATACTGACAATCTAAGTGAATCTTTTAGAACTTAAAATGTTTATAGCTTAATGGTGTTGGTGATTTTTCTCAAAAACTGATATGATCCTCTTACACAAACTCACAAAAATATTGTTTGTATATATTTCTTTGCTGCATTTCATTTCGGTTATATCAAAAATCCAAAAAGAGTTTCGGTGTGTTTTAGCATAAATTTTGAAAAATCCAAAAAGATTTTAGACAACTGATATTGAAGAGCTGATTTTCAAAATTCCGAGTGCTAAACATGACGAACAGGTTTGGAAAATTTTGTTTGAAGATGTTTGAAATGAAAATGATATTCATTCAAGTGGTTCATCAGTGACTTACATGATAAACCTTTTTGTTCGATACTTGAAAATGATGTATTCAGGGTTGTGTCTTCAAGTGATTAGCAAAGTTTCTAAATTTGTTATATCTTATCTTTTATGAAACTTATGTTTTGGGTAGAGAATATGCAGGTGAGCCAGGTTGCGATACCTAAACCTGTGAAGAGCTAGACTACGATCCCAGTACAAGTTGAGGGGGAGTCTGTTAGAAAAAGAAAGATTTTGGAAAGAGCACAAAGACTGATAAAGACTGAAGATTGTAAAGACTCAACACTTCAGACTCGTCAACATCTGAGGGGGAGTCTGTTGGTGCATTCATCTGTCGACTTCGTCTTATATCGAGTCTTGGTTACGTTGCGGATCTGATCAAGCATGATGTCATCATATTCAATGATGACATCATACAAATGACATCATCATTTGCAACAGTAGATGAAAAATAATGCACACATGAGACAAATTTGTATTTCGCTTGAAACAAAAAATTGTAGGTTCACTTGAAATGTTATTAGATGAGTTCGCTTGAAATGTTATTAGGTGAGTTCGCTTGAATTAGTCATGTTATGTTTCAAGCGAACTAAGACGGTTATAAATAGGCTAGTTGTCATTCTCATTGGGTAAGAAAAATCCAGATTTGATACCGAAGTGCTGCCGGTATTTCTTGTGACTGTAATCGTTGTCAAATCAATATACAAGACGTTTAAAGTGATATTCAAGCTGTTTCTTTGTCTATACGTCTGTTTCCGCCTTTCGTATAGTCTAAGAACTCTTCCGAACGACTCATTTAGGTCGCGTTTCGATCCTACAAATTGAGACGCATTTTTAATTTTAGGGGGAGTAATTTTGAAAATTTGAAAAATCTAAAAACATGATAAAATTTGAAAAATGCAAAAAACATCGAAAAATGAAAAATGAGTTTTGTTGAGAAAAAGAGGAAATGATAGTACATCAGTTAGACAGTTATGGTACGCTAAAGAAATGTAATGATTAAATAGCATTAAACGGTCTCACTGATGATATGCCGATAGGTTTTTAGACATTTAGTAAACTTTTTCGGGATATAAACTTAAATTCAAACTTGCTTGTTTCGTGGGGAACACTACTTGGATATATAGGTAACCCCTGAAATCTCGTTTGAAGGACCCCTCTTTCTGAAATACTAGGTCTTTATGCTCAGTGATATCTGGGGTATTATCCCGGGATTTCTGATAATGCGGAAGCAATGGCCTTGTCCCCGTATAATACTTTACTGCTGCTTGAAATAAAAGCCCGCCCTCAGCATAAAAAATGATGAATCATTGAAAAAATGCAAATCATGTGCTGTAGTAAAAAAGATCCTCTAAAGGGGACACACCAAAAGTCGAGCCTTCAACTCAGAAAAAAATATGAGCTCTCAAGGTTTCGCAATTAACCCCTTACAGATATCATCTGTGGTATACTCACCTGTAAGACTGAATATTGGGATCTGGATACGGGAGTATATTCAAGAGGTGGGACACATGTATAAGTTTAAGTTCTTAATACACTTAATTCGTATCCTGAATCAGTTGAAATTTGTGTGAGAATTTAGGTGGATCAGTATATCGACAATCTAAGTGAACTGTTTAATTCTTAATGTGTAATTAAGCTCAACGGTGCTAGTGACTGGTCTCATAAACTGATATGATCCTCTTACACAAACTCACAAAAATATTGTTTGAATATATTTCTTTACTATTTTTGTTAAAAACAAAAAAATCCAAAAAGATTTTAGTGTGTTTTAGCATAAAATTTTGAAAATACAAAAAGATTTTCGACAACTGATGTTGAAAAGCTGATTTTCAAAATTCCGAGTGCTAAACATGATGAACAGAGGTTTGGGAGATTTTGTTTTTGAAATGAAAGTTGATTTTGAAAGATTAAATGATTTTAGTGTGTTTACCATAACAATTATGAATTTAGAGACGCACGGACAACATCAGTTTTGAAGATTGGAGTGTTCGGAAGCCAAGAATCATTGACCAATTTAGAGACGCACGAACAACATCAGTTTTGAAGATTGTTATACAAGAAGAAGAAGAAGAAGGAAGAGCCTTTGAATTTCAAACATGATCAGTCTTCTCATTACATGCCACGCATCAAGTTAATGCCAGATAAATTTTTAATTATTTTTGAGGATCGGGTGGAATTAAACGGGTTAGATAGGGTCCAAGTCAAAGAGAAACCTCCTGATTAAGTTCAAGTGTGGGGAGGTTTTGTAGAGTTTATATTTTGAGTCATTTATTTTGTACCATGAGTCTTAGCTAGTAGTTTTGAGTCAGTCTTTTGTTTAGAGTTGGTACTGCTTTGGTTTTTGCTTGTTTTTGTTTAAACAGGTTTGAATATGTACCACCCGTACTCAATCTCCATTCGTGTGATTTCGGAGATGTTTATCAAATTTCAAGTAATTTACCAAGTGTACTAGTCAGAGTCAAAGCCGATCGCGAAAGAAATGCTATACGATCGAGCTGGATTGGACGAGAGATTTGGAGCATACGCGTTATTAACCAGCTAAGTCCTTTCCGATTTGCCCTTTATTTTTTATTTCTTATTTATTTTTAGTTTTTGAGTCGGTTTCCATCCTACATTGAGGGCAATGTAGAGTTTAAGTGTGGGGATGGGAAACTATCGTTTAGTGTCGTTAGTATAGTTAGTCGAGTCATATAAATAAAAATAAAAAATTTTAAAATTTTAAAATCCAAAAAAATTAAAAAATTAGAAAATGTCTTTTGAAATAAGAAGTTTGCAAACTAAAAAGCGGAAAATGATAGAAAAGTCGGGTTTTTGTTCGGGTTCAAATAATGATAATATGATATTAATATAATTGAGCTTGTGTCTAGTTTGGGATATGCGGGTAGGCTCGATTCGGTTCTAGGTTCCTTTGATCTTAAATATACCTAATTGTCGGTCTACTAGTGGGTTCTCATCTAGGGAAAGTGGGGAAATTGAAACCGCCAATAATAGTATAAGGGATGCCGTTATAAGTTAAGATCGTTAGAGTTTCTTATCATATCTCGTTGAAAGAAAAAAAATATACGAAAAAAATGAGCTAGAAACTAAAGGAAAGTAGCGCATTTCTATGTAGTCTAGGTTGGGGATAGCGACTCTACAACCGGATTACCGCTAGGGTGCGTGAAATCGACCTTGCAAAGAAAATAAAAAGTACCGAAGCCTAAGTAATCCGAGTTGGGGATAGTGACTTTGCAACCGGAATGCCTCTGGGTTAGGGAAAGCAACGTCTACGCTCGTAAAAAAAGTGATGAAAAGAAAAAAAATGCTAAAAAAATGAGAAAAGATTTGATTTTAAACTCTCTTGATCTTGGTATAAGGCGGTTAGGAAATAGCCCAATGGTTGTTCCTTTTGTCCTATAAGATTGAGGGGGGATTAGGTGAACTTGCGATTCTTAGCGTGAGACCCTAGGTAGGTTGACCATATAATGAACTAAACTTGCATGATAAGGGCTTAGAACCGGGTTGGGTTTAAGAGGATCAAAATACTTGCAATCGCGGCTAACACAAGTTTCGGTTTTAATAAGTAATTTAAGCTTTTGTCCCGAATGATTATTCATCTCTGATTCCGTTTTGCATAATTCTTTTTCAGGGACGAAAAAAGGTTAAGTGTGGGGATATTTGATGTAGGGTAAAATACACATATTTGTCCCGCGTAAATTGTATAATTTTTGTATAGGTTTTATTTGTTTTTATTTAGTTTTAGTATTTTATTACATTATTTTGTGTTGGGCCAGGTCCTGGTGCAAATGGAGCAAAAACGAGTAATATGAAAATAACCAGCCAGTTGGGCAGAGTGGGGCGCCAGTGACTGAATTAAAATTGCAGCTATTTTATGTGAGTGGGCCGAGGCCATTACCTCTATTTTTATAAGTTAGTGGGCCGAGAAAATACATTCTTAGAAAATCATGAAATCCTTATTAAACCTTGGACAAAGATATGTACACGATAGCTCATGGAAAAGGGAATACTATATACTTTGAATGTATATTCGACCAATTTAGAGATGCACGAACAACATCAGTTTTTAAGATTGTTTTGCAAGAAATCAAGTTCGGGAATCATTGACAAGAAGAAGAAGGAGGCTGTTTGAAGATTCTTGGAGTGTTCGGAAGCCAGGAATCATTGAAGGCTAACAGAGGTTTGGGAGATTTTAGTGTGTTTACCATAACAATTACGAATTTGGAGTTCCTGGAGACCATTGAAGGCTGTTTGAGGATTCTTGGAGTGTTCGGAAGCCAGGAATCATTCGGGTAACATCTTGGAGCGATCGGGAGTGAAGATTACTTGTTTTATCATCTTATTCTTTCGTTTTCTTTCGTTTTAAGTTGTTACTCGATGAATTCGGAATTTATAATGTTTGAATCTTTGTTTCTGATTATGTTTTCCGGCTAAAAACCTTTAACTACCTAGGCATGACAATGGTTTAATAAAAGATTGGATTTTTATTCGGTTTTAATGTGGTTTATGGATTTTCTTGTATTGTAAACGGCTATGGAATTTTAACTTGGTGTATATGCATGCTTGATATTGTTTGATCGCTGTTTATTGCTTCGTATAATCCTTGGTGACGGTCTATATCACATAATAGGGTTGTGCTAGGGTTCTTGATTTAGGTGAGTGTCTATATCACGTAATAAGTCATTAATCCTTTAGGGTGAAAATCGCGTAAGTAACCTTAGAAGTAATATTCGGTAATCTTATAAAATCAATGTTCTACTAATCTTGTCGCTGTGAGGCTCGAGGTTGTTAATAGGTCTTGGTTTGGATTATAGCTAGATTTAGGTTTTGTGAGAAATCGGTCTAGTTCCCTACCCATTCTCTTGTCTATTAAACCAAGTTAGAATCCATAGTTGCCTTAGACTTTCGCGCTGTGAGGTAGATTGTCACATTAGGGCACTTTCAAGAAGTTAGAGGACTGTAAGGAAATCTAACAACCGGTAATCGTAACAGCCTAGGTAGTGCCACAAGAATCGCCTTGAGAAGGGTCGAGGGGCTTAGTGGTGTCTTAATAGGTTTAGTATCCAAAGATCCCGGTTCCATACCACATTACCTTCGAATAGAAATCCATTCCGAGTTAAGCTTGCGTCTAGCCTAGGTAGTCTTCATCACCACTGGTCAAAGTCTTCGTTCGAGTTCGTGTTAGTTAATCTAGTTAATCTAGTTAATCGTTATTTGCATTCTTTAGGATTTTTAGAACCCCCCCCCCCCCAATCAATAAACAAATAGTTGAGTCGTGTCAGTCCTAGTCTAAATAGAGTCTTAGCGTAATCCTTAGAGTCTCGTGGGTTCGATACTCGGACTTACTGTAGCTATACTACAATGATCGGTACACTTGCCGGTTGTGTGGTTTAGTTTTAGATCGAGTCTAAGTTTATAAATTTAAAGCTTAGAGTGTCTAGATATAGGGTAATTTTCGTTGTTTTTAATTAACCACTTCGTGCACATCAATTCATTAAATTGAAATCTAATTTGAATGGTTTGATTGCAAGTAGTTAGCAGAGATTCTAAATTTGTTAAATATTAATATTTGAGAAACTTATGTTTTGGGTAGAGGATGTGCAGGTTAGCCAGGTTTCGAATCTTGAGCAGATGCTGAATAGAGCCAGGAGTTGATCCTGAACTTGTGAACTTGTGAAAATCAGACTACGATCCCAGCATAGTTTAAGGGGGAGTCTGCAAGCAAGAGGAGATTGAAGAATAGATCAGCATCCAAGGGGGATATTAGTTGCTGATAGAAGAAGAGAAGAGATTGAAGGAAGCTTACAATGTCAAATACGTTGGAAAGAGCGAGAAGACTGATAAAGACTGAAGATTCGTCATTCTGAAGATGTGTACTGAAGACTCGTCAACATCCAAGGGGGAGTCTGTAGGTGTATATGTCTGTCCACTTCATCTTGTATCGAGTCATGTATTTAGTTTAGAAAGATCAGAGCTCAGTATACGAAAAAGTACAAATCGAGTGTCCAGTTCATGTGAAGTGGAGTGTCCAGTTCATGTGAACTGGGGAAAGCCGCTTCATGTGGATTGGCTTTCCTATAAATACTAGCTCTTGATCATTCATTTGTAACGTTGGATTCCGGTAGCGAAGCTCTGCCGAAGTGTCGCCAAGGCTGTAAATCATTCTATTATCAATCAAATCGACAATTAAAGTGAATATCTGTGTAATACAAGCTGAAACAAGATCGTATCATTGAATTCCGCTTTTGATTCGGTCTAGATCTCTTCTGAACGACTCATTCAGGTCGCCAAAACGATCCTACACAAATGCACCACTTGCTAAGCGTGCATATACTGGGCCACACCCGCTTTGCCCTACTTGTACCTATCACCACCCGACTACCATCGCTTGCCGTTTCTGTGCAAACTGTAATATGTATGGTCACTTCACCACCAACTGCCGTGGTCGTCAAACCCAAGCTCCAACTCCAGCTACTGCTCATCAAGCTCTACTTCCTGCCCCTCAGGCTCAACAAGCTCCTCAGGCACCCGCGGTCAACGCCAGAGTCTGCTTCGCGTGTGGCGATCCTAACCATTTCGCCAACATGTGCCCGAACAGGGTTGTGAAACAAGAGCCCCAGCAGTAGCAGCCTCAACAGCAGCAACAGCAACAAGCAGCACGTGCTCAAACTTTCAACATCAACGTGCGCCAGGCCCAATCTGACAACAACGTGGTCAATGGTACGTTCCTCGTGAATGGTATTTATGCTTCATGTCTATTTGATATTGGTGCCGATAACTGTTTTGTATCGTTTGAGTTCGAAAAGCTCCTTAGTCGTAAGCGCTCCTATCTCTCCTCGACGTACGATGTTGAAGTCGCCATCGGAAGAACCGTCGCCGTTAATTCTGTTCTTCGTGATTGTACTCTTGAGCTCAGCAATCACATTTTCCCTATCGACCTTATTCCGATGCAACTCAGAAGTTTTGATGTCATAGTAGGCATGGACTTTCTTCGCGAAAACCATGCTGAAGTTGTGTGCTTCGATAAGATGATTCGATTCTCGCTCGCGAATGGTGATCTATTGTGTGTTTATGGTGAAACTGCTTCAAATGGCCTCAAGCTCATGTCATGTGTCCAAGCTAGTAAGTATCTCCGCAAGGAATACAGAGATTTCTTGGCTAACATTGTAGTAGCGGAGAAGGAAAAGAAAGAGAAGAAGGAAGCGAAAGACGTTCCCGTTGTCCGAGAATTTCCTAACGTCTTTCCGGAGGATCTTCCCAGACTACCGCCAAGTCGTGATATCGACTTTCGTATCGACCTCATTCCTGGAGCCAACCCTGTTGCCAAAGCTCCTTACCAACTCGCACCGTACGAAATGCGTGAACTCTCGAGTCAGCTTCAGGAATTACTTGAGAAAGGCTTCATTCGCCCGAGCACCTCTCCTTGGGGCGCACCAGTCCTTTTCGTCAAAAAGAAGGATGGGTCGTTCCGAATGTGCATCGACTATCGGGAGCTGAATAAGCTAACCATCAAGAACCGCTATCCCCTGCCTCGCATTGATGATTTATTCGACCAGCTACAAGGTGCTACGTGTTTTTCCAAGATCGATCTACGCTCAGGCTATCACCAGTTACGCATTCAAGAGGAGGATATACCCAAAACCGCGTTTCGCACCCGATATGGCCATTATGAATTCGATGTTATGCCTTTCGGTTTAACCAACACACCCGCGGTTTTCATGGATCTTATGAATCGCGTGTGAAACCTTTTCTCAACCGTTTCGTCATCGTGTTCATCGACGATATCCTGATCTATTCCATGTCGAAGGCCGAACATGCGCAACACCTACGTTTGGTTCTCGAGCTACTCCAGGGGAATCGACTCTATGCCAAGTTCTCCAAGTGCGAATTTTGGCTGGAGGAGGTTCAGTTTCTGGGTCACATCGTAAATAGTCAAGGTATTCACGTCAATCCGGTGAAGATTGAAGCAGTCAAGAGTTGGATTACACCCAAGAACCCTTCTGAAGTCTGTTCTTTCCTCGGATTGGCGGGCTATTATCGATGTTTCATTGAGGGATTCTCAAAGATCGCTGTGCCCCTTACCGCTCTCACGCAGAAGGACAAGCCTTTTGTTTGGGTAACTAAACAGGAGCCTGCTTTCCAAACCCTCAAGCACATGCTTTGCAATGCTCATGTCCTCACTCTACCTGACGGAAACGACGACTTCATTGTCTATTGTGATGCTTCCAACCTTGGTCTTGGTTGTGTTCTCATGCAACGGGACAAGGTTATAGCTTACGCATCTCGTCAGCTCAAAATCCACGAGAAGAACTATACAACTCATGATCTTGAGGTAGGCGCGGTTGTTTTTGTGTTAAAGATTTGGCGACACTACCTGTATGGTACCAAGTGTACGATCTTCACAGATCATAGGAGCCTATAACACATCTTTGATCAGAAAGAACTTAATATGCGTCAACGCCGATGGGTAGAACTTCTCAACGATTACGACTGTGAGATTCGTTATCACCCAGGCAAGGCAAATGTCGTTGTCGACGCTCTCAGTAGACGGAGTTATTTGCTCAGCATTCGTAATGTCCAAGCCCAATACGACCTCGAAACCCTCATCCGCGAAGCCCAGCATACCTGTTTTAATGAACGCACCTTGAAGAAGGAAAGAATCTATCATGATGGGCCCAGCTTGTGAATAAGTCAAATGGGATATTCCACTTTCTGGACCGAATTTGGATCCCTAAACGGACCAACTTGCGACAGATATTGATGGACGAAGCCCACAAATCCCGGTATTCTATTCATCCCGGTGCCGATAAAATGTACCAGGATCTTCGCTACAAGTACTGGTGGCCGGGCATGAAAAGGGATATTGCTCTCTACGTTGGAAAATGCCTGACTTGTTCAAAGGTCAAGGCTGAACACCAAAGACCCTCTGGCTTACTCGAACAACCGCCGATCCCTATGTGGAAGTGGGAAAGTATAGCCATGGATTTCGTAACCAAGCTCCCACACACGTCATCAGGTCACGACAGCATCTGGGTCGTTGTTGACCGTTTGACCAAATCAGCCCACTTTTTTGTCACACCCTGATTTCCACGTGTCACCGGTGGGCCCGGTGGGGGAGTATCGTGACGTGGTTGGCAACATAATAGTCAAACAACACAATATTTAAATGCACAGCGGAAGCAAAGTATAGATTCATTTCAACCAAACAATATTGTAATATTAAGTATCACAAGTAGTCGAATATAAATCCACAGGTAGATCAAAATAAAAGGAAACAATGTTCAACAGTCTATGACATCTAAGCTTGCGAGACTTATCGTGGATGCTAGGAGAAAAGCCAGCCTATTACGTGTAGTACCTGCACTTAACCTTTTTGAGAAAATACGTCAGTTTACACTGGTAAATACAATCAACCGACTCATTTTGAAAAGAGTTTAAGAAAATGCATTTAAGGCACAAGGCACAAATAATATTTTATAACTTGGGATAATTATTTGAATATAATACTTGTAAAGGATTTACATGTTACTTATGCGTTCAGTAGCCCGGATCGAGCCGGGTTAAAGATCAATAGACACACCACATTATTTAAATGAGACACTGACAGGTGTACGCCTACACCTGTGTGCTAAGGTCGTGGCCATTTCGTAAAATGATGCCAGGGATATCCGGGACATGGTCATTAACCCCCCAAAGGCTTTAAGCAAACAAAACAAATTAAACGAGACATCTCAATACTTTAACCATAAAACAATTAAAGATTCAATGCCCGACCAAGTGGTATTTTATATACCGTACCCCAAGCCCATATAGGGAAAATAAGTTAAAAGTATTTACCTGAGCAAGTATAAATCAAAATCAGCGAGTGCAAGTATATTTTACCGGTTCTCCTAATCTGGAACGAAGGTTTATAATAACCTATTAGAATCCTAACGGGTCTTTAGTTAAGCTTAAGCTTAGACCGGTTAGTTTTAAAGATACGGTTCGTACGCACGATTTAAGCGAAGACCGGATAGAATGTGATTTAGACCCGACAAGTTTGAAGACTTGTTTAATATGGGTATATTATACACATTCTGGATTTTGAGATAAAACCGATAAGGTTTGACCCGTTTCGGCTAATTTATGTAAACTAGTTACATAAACCGAACCGAACGCGCATGAAGCGTAACGGGTAACCATAAGAGTCCTAAACAGGTTTCCTAAGTTAACATGCCTTAAATATGTTGTGATATCAGTAGGATATCTTCCATTATGCCCAAAACGAGTTTAACCTAAAAATAAGCCCCGTAGGGGTATTTTGGTCATTTTAAAGATTTTTAAAAGGGATCAATTAAGCTTCTGTGATCCGGGTCTGAATAAATCAGTAAAATAGTTTATTTTAACTTGGTACATCAGTTGGTGTTAAGTCCTATGTGGCAAAATGGTTTTAAACCCTTACTATGCGCTTAATACGCGTATAACGTCGTTTTAAGCGATTTACGGGTTAAAATAGTATTCTGAGTTTTCTGATCAGTTAAATAGGTTCAAAACACTTCATTTATTATTTAAAATCAGTAGCAATTGGATTGGTAGCAAAAGGACTTGTAAAACTCATTTTATGGACGAAAAGGGTATATTCGGTATTTACCGAATTAAGGCGATAATCCTAGCTTATGATCAGTTTAAAAATAATTAAAAATCTTCAAAAATCCCAAAATATTATATTACATCAGTGGGTAAAAGGTTTGGTGTCAAAATTTGGGTTTAGATAGGTTTTACGCTAATGACGCCGTTTAATTATTAAGAAGCATTCTAATTACGTCATTAAGCATAACTCCTAATCTAGACCTCCGATTGATGTGAAATTTTAGGGACGTGATTAATAATCAGTAACAAAGGTTATTGTCCTTTCACATCTTCAAAAATCTCGTTTTATGATCATATGGTCAACATTTGGCAATTTAACGGAAACGTGCAACGAATTGGACAATCAAGATAACAACCACAGAGGTTTATACTAACATGTTACAAGGTCCTAATGGAACTTTAAGGCATGTCTAAACCTATCAAAACCGAGTCAGAATCGAGGTCAAAGCAGAAAGTCAAACTATGCGACTTTCGGCTCCGAATCGGTTCAAAACAGAAAGTTGTCGAATCAAACAAGTTTAGACAAGTCCGTACACTTATTACCAAGTTATATGAATAATAAAACAGGTTACACGCCTTCTTTATCGTTAATTACGCGTTTAATGATTCTGTTGACTTTTTCTAATTACCGTTGACTCGACAAACGACCTAGTTAGGATGGAAATCAGTGGGTGCCCTTTTAAGGGTTTAAAGCCCACATAATTACCAACTTATAACAACTTTCAAACCAACAAAACCCTGGACCGTTTGTGTTTTATCGTTAAGTCAAACCGTAATTACGACGGTTTGACTTCTAGGCTAAAAACTAAGCAAGACTTAATTTAGAAGGGTTAAACATACTTACACGTGTCTAAGGATGATTAGGAAGGTCTTGTGTCAGCTCTTGTGCTCCTCAAAATGTCTAGAAGTTGAAGTGTGGTTGCATGTTGCAACATGAGACTTATATAGTGACTTAGTTCTTCTTAGATTGATGCCAAATGGACCTACCATTGATCAAGGATTGATACATGTGTCTTCTATAGGCTAAATACCATCATAGGCAGCCCATGGTATCACACAAATGCGATTTGAGTCGGTTTAAAACATCAACAGGCAGCTGGCTGTTGTTTTTGTCGCTGGTAGCAGTCACGCGGCTCGCGTAAGATATGGTTAAGTCTTACGCGGCCCGCCTGGACCTCCGGTTCAGGTTACAAACTTGTTATTAATTGCACTTTTAGTCCTCGGTCCTCCTAAACATCGCTTTCTCAATTTTTCTTGCATTATGAGGCTTTAAAATTGACATAAAGGGGCTTCACGACTTATACCCACTTTGTCAAGTCCTCGGGTAACTTTGTGATCACCCGAAAAGCCCTGATTTTCAATGTTGACGATTCTAACCCTCACACACGAATTTTATCATAACTTTCTCATACGGTAACGAAACTTGGTGAAATTTTTATGGTGCATTCTAGTGAGCATAATTAATCGTTACAAGGCTTCGGGTTTGCTAAAAGGTCACTCAGAGGTATATCTTAACATATTGACACATTTAACCCCTGTAGTTTGTAATCTCTCACTTTCTTTCACAATTCGTTTCGTATGAGCCATTCGTTTAAAGTTATAAACATCATGTAGGGTTATTGTAAAGTATATTTATTCATTGTTGACACTTTGAACCCTTACATTTACATAGTTTCATTGTTTGTCAACTTTAGACCTTCAAGAACATTCTTTCACACGTTCAAACCTATGACACGTGTCAACACATCAAAGGACGTAAATTTTCGAGGTGTTACATCCTCACCCCCTTAAAAGAAATCTCGACCTCGAGATTTACTGAAATAGATAAGGGTACTTTTCTTTCATCGTGGACTCAACCTCCCACGTATACTCGGGACCTCTACGGGCATCCCATTTGACCTTTACAATCGGTACATGCTTCCTTTGAAGCTTCTTAACCTGTCGATCCTCGATCGACAATGGTTTTTCCACAAATTTCAAGCTCTCATCTATATGCACATCCGTATGTGGTATAACCAGTGATTCATCAGCGAAACACTTCTTCAGATTACAGATGTGGAACACATTGTGAATTCCACTGAGCTCTTCAGGTAAGTTTAACTTATAGGCAACTGACCCGACACGTTAGATAACCTCGAAAGGTCCTATGTATCTTGGGCTTAACTTGCCTTTCTTACCAAATCGCATCACTCCTTTCCAGGGTGATACTTTAAGCAAAACTTTATCACCTACCTCGAAGTTAAAAGCTTTACGCTTTGGATCAGCGTAACTCTTCTGCCTATCTCGGGCAGCTTTGAGACGGTCACGAATCTGGACAATCTTGTCCGTCGTTTCGAACACTATCTCTGGTCCCGATAATTGGACATCTCCAACTTCCGCCCAACAAACGGGCGTTCTACACTTTCTACCGTATAAGGCCTCGAAAGGCGCAGCCTTAATGCTGGTGTGGTAGCTATTGTTGTAGGAGAACTCAATTAGTGGTAGGTGGTTATCCCAACTACCACCCAAATCAATCACGCATGCTCGAAGCATGTCTTCCAACGTTTGAATAGTACGCTCACTCTGACCGTCTCTCTGTGGATGGTAAGCCGTACTAAAATTCAAACGCTTGCCCAAAGATTGTTGGAAGCTTTTCCAAAAGTGTGACGTGTATCTAGTATCTCGGTCAGAGATAATAGACACAGGTATGCCATGTAAGGCTATAATCTTATCCACGTACAGTTGGGCTAACATGTCAGAGCTGTAAGTCTCCTTAATGGGTAGGAAATGTGCTGACTTAGTCAGTCTATCAACTATCACCCATATTGTGTCATTTCCTTTCCTTGTCTTGGGTAACTTGGTGATAAAATCCATAGTTACCATTTCCCACTTCCATGTAGGAAGTTCAGGCTGTTGTAGTAAACCTGACGGTTTCTGATGTTCTGCTTTTACTTGCGCACACGTCAAGCATTTAGCTACATAGGCGGCTACAGACTTTTTCAAGCCTATCCACCAATAATTTGCCCTTAGATCCTGGTACATCTTATCAGCTCCAGGATGAACGGAATATTTAGAACTATGGGCTTCCTGGAGAATAACATCACGAAGTCCTCCATATACGGGAACCCATATTCTTCCATTTAATCTTAGAATTCCATCCTTACTAAGAGATAACTGCTCCTCAGTTACTCCTAACTTTTCATTTGGGTAGTTAGCTTCCAACACAGCTTCCTTCTGTGCAGCTAACAACCTTTCATTCAAACTGTTCTTTATTTCAATGCTCTTGGCATTGATTCGAATGGGTTTCACCCTTTCCTTCCGACTCAAGGCATCAGCGACTACATTCGCCTTGCCGGGATGGTATCTTATTTCACAATCGTAATCATTCAAAGTTTCCATCCAACGGCGTTGCCTCATGTTCAAGTCCTTCTGATTGAATAGATGTTGAAGGCTCTTGTGATCAGAATAGATCACACATTTGATTCCATATAAGTAGTGCCTCCAAAGTTTTAGTGCGAATACAACGGCACCCAACTCCAAGTCATGGGTGGTGTAATTCTTTTCGTGCACCTTTAACTGGCGTGAAGCATAGGCAATGACTTTGCCTTTCTGCATAAGCACACATCCCATCCCGGTGTGTGATGCATCACAATAAACTACAAACTCCTCGATTCCATCAGGCAATGTCAGTACTGGAGCATTGCTCAACTTCTGTTTCAGAATATCGAAGGATTCCTGCTGCTTAGGACCCCAGTCAAACTTAATCTTCTTACGCGTCAGCTAAGTCAGGGGTGCAGCAATCCTTGAGAAGTTTTCAATGAATCGCCTATAGTATCCTGCCAAACCTAGGAAGCTACGAATTTATGTAGGCGTCTTTGGCTCATGCCAATTCATGACAGCTTCAACTTTAGCGGGATCTACTTGGATACCACGCTCACTAACAACATGTCCAAGAAATTGGACTTCTCGAAGCCAGAATTCACACTTCGAGAACTTGGCATAGAGCTTTTCTTTATGAAGTAGTTCCAGAATGCAATGAAGGTGCTTTTCATGGTCAGCTTGGTTCTTCGAGTAGATGAGAATGTCGTCGATGAAAACGATGACGAATTTATCTAAGTGCGGCTTGCAAACGCGATTCATGAGATCCATGAACGCGGCCGGTGCATTTGTGAGCCCAAAAGGCATCACTAGGAACTTGTAATGACCATAATGAGTCCTAAATGCAGTCTTGTGTACGTCTTCATCTCTAACCTTTAGTTGGTGATAGCCTGACCTTAAGTCAATCTTAGAGAAGAAACTTGCCCCTTGAAGTTGGTCGAACAGATCGTCGATTCTGGGCAAAGGATACCTATTCTTGATAGTGACCTTATTAAGCTCACGGTAGTCGATGCACAGACGCATCGATCCATCCTTCTTTTTGACAAATAAAACTGGTGCTCCCCAAGGAGACGAACTAGGTTTGATAAAACCTTTGGCTAGCAAATCATCCAACTGTGTTCTCAATTCCTTCATCTCTGTTGGTGCCAACCTATAAGGCGCCCTTACTACCGGTGCTGATCCAGGAATAATGTCAATTCTAAATTCTACTTGTCTATCTGGTGGCAAACCAGGTAGTTCTTCAGGAAAAACACCAGGGTATTCAGAAACGACGGGGATATCCCCAATCTTGGGCTTCGGCTCATCTATAATCACTTGTGCCATGTAGATGACACAACCCTTCTTTAAACACTTAGAGTCCTTGAGCATTGACATTTTCTCAGGCAGCCCATACTGGGTATCTCCCTGGATAGTAAGTGATTCACCAGACGGAGCCTTGATCATCACTTGCTTCTTGTTACAGACAATTTGGGCCTGGTTATGAGATAACCAGTCCATACCTAAAACTATGTCGAAACCGGCTAGTTTCAAAGGAAGTAGAGACAAAGGAAATGAGTGGTTCTTAATGGATATGAAACATCCATCTAATAAGGTTGAGGGGGTTTCTAAAGTGCCATCGGCTAGTTCCACCTCGTACTTCACACTTAAGGTCTTAACAGGTAGTTTCAATAATTCACAAAACTTATTATCTACGAACGACTTATCAGCGCCTGAATCAAATAACACTCTCGCATAAACATCATTTACGAGAAAGGTACCTGTTATCACATTGTCGTCCTTGACGGCTTCCTTAGCATCCATCCTGAAGACCCTAGCATTGGTCTTCTTAGCCTCTTCGGGCTTCTTGGCGTATTTTGGGCAATTGGTCTTGATGTGCCCCTTTTCATTGCAACCGTAGCAGGTCGCATCCTTCATCTTTTTGCAATCTAAGGTCTTGTGTTCCTTGGACTTGCATAACCCACATGCAAAAGATTTCGATTGTGAAGTCGAGTTTGATTCATACCTGCACTTCCCGAAGTGCTGTCTCTTACAGATTTTACATCTGGGTTTTTCACCCGTCTGCTGACCATCCTTCCTAAATCCTGACCCCTTCTTATGATCATTGTTTCCCTTCTGCTTCTTGTCTGAACGTCGTGAGTTGTCATCCTCACGCTTCCTCTTTTCGGTATCAGTGTTCCTCTGCGATTTCTGCCTGACCGCATCCAAGGTAAGAGACAATGATATGTCCGCTGCAGACCGAAAAGTAGCTGGTCTAGAGGCCTTCACACTTACCTTGATCTCCGGAGCCAAACCCCCAATGAATCGAGCTATACGTTTGGGTTCCGGGGTTACCAAATATGGAACCAACCTTGACAAGGTGTTGAAACTGGTAAGATAGGCCTGACAGTCTAGGTTTCTCATGACCAGTGACAAGAAGTCAGCTTCTTTTTTCTCAACCTCATGCTGAGGGCAGTAGTTTTCCTTGATCAGTGCCATGAACTGTTCCCAGGTCATATTGTATAACGGAATTTTCCCCGTAGCTTGGATCAAAGATCTCCACCAAGCTAACGCTTCCCCCTTAAAAGACTGAGACACGAATTTCACAATATCCCTATTATTACAACCACTGATATCCACAACCGTATCCATCTCGTCCAACCAAGTCATGCAATCTACTGCTCCTTTTTCCCTAGTGAAATCCCTGGGTTTGCACGAAACGAAGTACTTATAGGAGCAACCCTTATTACGGGGTTCTTGATTTCGTACGACTCTTTGAGATGGAGCACTCCTCTGGTTTGATGAGTGGTGAGAATTACTGTTATGGGCAGTGTGGGTCCTGGAGGGTGTTCTAGAGTGTGGTGCAGATTGGGTCCTTGTATGGGTACCACCGGATTCATGGAGCTGTCTATCCATAGCTCGATTAACGGCATTATCTATCATTGCCTGTAATTCTGCACCCGCTACATTTACTCGGGCATTATCATGCTCTCTCCCTGGGTGACTATTGACCTCGTTTGAGTCTGCCATGTAGCTTGAACTGTTACATATTGACAATAATTTATTGGTGAGTTTATTATAAAATTGTCTTTTATGGCAATTTTATTAACCGTGGTAAACATAGACCATATATGGTTAATTTATTACTCACATTTATTTAGGATTTCTATTATAATTTATCCTAATTATAAAACAATAACAGTTTTATTAGCACATAAGGCCTAGTCACAGGGACAATTTAAATCATAAGCTATGATTTCAGAGAATCAAAGCATGAAGGTTTGAACAAAGTTCATCACCTTTATGAGACAGGGTCTCAGACTATTACTGTCTTTTGTCTCATATGAAAATGAGAAGGGCCCGCAGGCGTTATATTACCAATGAATGGTAAAAAGAACTGATCATCTTTATTGATGATTTTAACCCATGATTCAGAGATCATTTAGTTGGGTTAGGAATCCTTGAAAAGATCCTTATATAATAATAACACGTGTGATTTTTATGAATCATGTCTGCCAGGAGTGTTAACATGTTTTCAGATGTTAACATGGATTTGAATCTTTTTAACGGGTTTTACCATCTTGGCCAGGTCTTAAAATGACATGCAGGCTAGGTTATACCTTTAAGATCCTTAATTAATAAATAAAATAGGCAGCTGGATTTTTAAAAGGAATGATTCCGATTTATTTATTTCATATATAATTTAATTATGCATAACATAGCAAAGATGAAATTTATAAACTTACATTCCATTAAAACTTAAAAGTAGTATACTTTGCCCTAAACGGGACTTTTCACATAAACACTTGCCCACGCAGGAGCTATACAGATAATACATGTCCTCACAGGGACTGTTTACAAAAGTAAATGTCCACGCAGGGACTAATAGAGACAAGTCCACGTAGGGACTAAGTACAAGGATAGATGTCCACGCAGGGACTACATACACACATAAATAATTGTCCACGTAGGGACTTGATTTAAACAAGGAAATACAATAATACATATTGGGATTTAATGATCCCGTTTCTTCTTTCCCTTCAGCAAACTTGCCAAACCACTCATGAATCCCTGATTCTTCCTACGCTCTCTCTGGAGGTCTCGCTCAACCTTGTCCAGTCTATGACGGAGATCCTCCTGCTCTGGCGGAGAAAACCGTGGTGGCTGATGCTGAAGTGGTGGCTGAGCAGGTACTTGATACCCACGAGTTGGGTATCCCACTCCCCAGGGTGCTCCATAGGGTCCCTCTGGGTGAAGGGCATTGTAGTCTGCTGCCACTTGGTATGGGTCGGCCTCGGCATAGTTATAGTTAGTGTACGCCGGCGGTCCGTATGGGTTGTAAGCTGCCGGAGCAGTATAAGCAGGGATATGGTTGACAAAACCCGGTGATGGCGGTGCAATAGGTGCCGAATTCACCTCTGAAACTGGAACTGAAGGTTCACCCATCTGTGGTTCTTCATATAGAGGCGGGTAGTGGCTGCCACTAGAGTGTTGAGGGGTACTGAAATGAAACTCCCCTCCTCGTGCTGACATCTGTGCGCCAGTCCTCCTACGTCTTGGTGGTTCTGGAGGCTCTAGATGAACTGGCGGCGGTGGTGGCGGTGGCGTGACTGCCACAAAACGTGGATCCCCAGAGGGATCTTGCTGCTGTTGCTGCTGGTGAGGCGATGAATGGTGAGATGGTGTAAAGTACCAATCACACCGGTCGAACCGTGCCTGGTGACTATCCGGACCTTGGTAGGGTGATCCGTGAAAAGATGAACCATCAGAGATCACAAAAGGATGGTTCGGGGTTCCGGTTGAAGCCTCGACGGGATCTGTGTCCTCGTCCATATCCATCGCTTGATCACCAGAAAAGTGATCCTCCGGTCCTAGTGGGTTAAAGCCCCCTTGTTCCGGTAGGTAGTCCGTCGGGTTAAACTGGCCCCGAAAGACAGGAGTAGGGTCGCCGAAGGAATTGTGCGATAAGGATCGCTGTAGTGGTATGTATGAAGGTTGCGGGTTGTTGGGCTCATTCTCGGACTGAGGCCCAAAGGAGTGATGATATGGAGGTGTTGAGCTATGCGACGTAGATTGTCTGGCAGGCTCCTCATAAGTCCTCCAAGGTTCTCGCGGTTCTACACTCCTTGTAGAAGAAGGAGTTCGCCGGCGCGAAGGCCCGGCCTCGTGGTCGTTAGGGGCGCTGATTGGCCCTTTTCCTCGATCTCCTCGCCTGAATCTTGGCGGCATTGCAAAACCTGTGAATATAAACAAAGGTAACAACAAGGAAAAATAAAGGACAATGTTAAAATAAAATAAAAACATTTTGGATTATTCCTAAGTTCTTTGTCTAGACTCGAAGATTTAGGAATGTGCAATTGTGTAACTGAGATTAAACACAAAAGGCCAGTGTTTAATTCACTCAGCGTTGGCTCTGATACCAACCTGTCACACCCCGATTTCCACGTGTCACCGGTGGGCCCGGTGGGGGAGTATCGTGACGTGGTTGGCAACATAATAGTCAAACAACACAATATTTAAATGCACAGCGGAAGCAAAGTATAGATTCATTTCAACCAAACAATATTGTAATATTAAGTATCACAAGTAGTCGAATATAAATCCACAGGTAGATCAAAATAAAAGGAAACAATGTTCAACAGTCTATGACATCCAAGCTTGCGAGACTTATCGTGGATGCTAGGAGAAAAGCCAGCCTATTACGTGTAGTACCTGCACTTAACCTTTTTGAGAAAATACGTCAGTTTACACTGGTAAATACAATCAACCGACTCATTTTGAAAAGAGTTTAAGAAAATGCATTTAAGGCACAAGGCACAAATAATATTTTATAACTTGGGATAATTATTTGAATATAATACTTGTAAAGGATTTACATGTTACTTATGCGTTCAGTAGCCCGGATCGAGCCGGGTTAAAGATCAATAGACACACCACATTATTTAAATGAGACACTGACAGGTGTACGCCTACACCTGTGTGCTAAGGTCGTGGCCATTTCGTAAAATGATGCCAGGGATATCCGGGACATGGTCATTAACCCCCCAAAGGCTTTAAGCAAACAAAACAAATTAAACGAGACATCTCAATACTTTAACCATAAAACAATTAAAGATTCAATGCCCGACCAAGCGGTATTTTATATACCGTACCCCAAGCCCGTATAGGGAAAATAAGTTAAAAGTATTTACCTGAGCAAGTATAAATCAAAATCAGCGAGTGCAAGTATCTTTTACCGGTTCTCCTAATCTGGAACGAAGGTTTATAATAACCTATTAGAATCCTAACGGGTCTTTAGTTAAGCTTAAGCTTAGACCGGTTAGTTTTAAAGATACGGTTCGTACGCACGATTTAAGCGAAGACCGGATAGAATGTGATTTAGACCCGACAAGTTTGAAGACTTGTTTAATATGGTTATATTATACACATTCTGGATTTTGAGATAAAACCGATAAGGTTTGACCCGTTTCGGCTAATTTATGTAAACTAGTTACATAAACCGAACCGAACGCGCATGAAGCGTAACGGGTAACCATAAGAGTCCTAAACAGGTTTCCTAAGTTAACATGCCTTAAATATGTTGTGATATCAGTAGGATATCTTCCATTATGCCCAAAACGAGTTTAACCTAAAAATAAGCCCCGTAGGGGTATTTTGGTCATTTTAAAGATTTTTAAAAGGGATCAATTAAGCTTCTGTGATCCGGGTCTGAATAAATCAGTAAAATAGTTTATTTTAACTTGGTACATCAGTTGGTGTTAAGTCCTATGTGGCAAAATGGTTTTAAACCCTTACTATGCGCTTAATACGCGTATAACGTCGTTTTAAGCGATTTACGGGTTAAAATAGTATTCTGAGTTTTCTGATCAGTTAAATAGGTTCAAAACACTTCATTTATTATTTAAAATCAGTAGCAATTGGATTGGTAGCAAAAGGACTTGTAAAACTCATTTTATGGACGAAAAGGGTATATTCGGTATTTACCAAATTAAGGCGATAATCCTAGCTTATGATCAGTTTAAAAATAATTAAAAATATTCAAAAATCCCAAAATATTATATTACATCAGTGGATAAAAGGTTTGGTGTCAAAATTTGGGTTTAGATAGGTTTTACGCTAATGACGCCGTTTAATTATTAAGAAGCATTCTAATTACGTCATTAAGCATAACTCCTAATCTAGACCTCCGATTGATGTGAAATTTTAGGGACATGATTAATAATCAGTAACAAAGGTTATTGTCCTTTCACATCTTCAAAAATCTCGTTTTATTATCATAAGGGCAATATGGTCAACATTTGGCAATTTAACGGAAACGTGCAACGAATTGGACAATCAAGATAACAACCACAGAGGTTTATACTAACATGTTACAAGGTCCTAATGGAACTTTAAGGCATGTCTAAACCTATCAAAACCGAGTCAGAATCGAGGTCAAAGCAGAAAGTCAAACTATGCGACTTTCGGCTCCGAATCGGTTCAAAACAGAAAGTTGTCGAATCAAACAAGTTTAGACAAGTCCGTACACTTATTACCAAGTTATATGAATAATAAAACAGGTTACACGCCTTCTTTATTGTTAATTACGCGTTTAATGATTCTGTTGACTTTTTCTAATTACCGTTGACTCGACAAACGACCTAGTTAGGATGGAAATCAGTGGGTGCCCTTTTAAGGGTTTAAAGCCCACATAATTACCAACTTATAACAACTTTCAAACCAACAAAACCCTGGACCGTTTGTGTTTTATCGTTAAGTCAAACCGTAATTACGACGGTTTGACTTCTAGGCTAAAAACTAAGCAAGACTTAATTTAGAAGGGTTAAACATACTTACACGTGTCTAAGGATGATTAGGAAGGTCTTGTGTCAGCTCTTGTGCTCCTCAAAATATCCAGAAGTTGAAGTGTGGTTGCATGTTGCAACATGAGACTTATATAGTGACTTAGTTCTTCTTAGATTGATGCCAAATGGACCTACCATTGATCAAGGATTGATACATGTGTCTTCTATAGGCTAAATACCATCATAGGCAGCCCATGGTATCACACAAATGCGATTTGAGTCGGTTTAAAACATCAACATGCAGCTGGCTGTTGTTTTTGTCACTGGTAGCTGTCACGCGGCCCGCGTAAGATATGGTTAAGTCTTACGCGGCCCGCCTGGACCTCCGGTTCAGGTTACAAACTTGTTATTAATTGCACTTTTAGTCCTCGGTCCTCCTAAACATCGCTTTCTCAATGTTTCTTGCATTATGAGGCTTTAAAATTGACATAAAGGGGCTTCAAGACTTATACCCACTTTGTCAAGTCCTCGGGTAACTTTGTGATCACCCGAAAAGCCCTGATTTTCAATGTTGACGATTCTAACTCTCACACACGAATTTTATCATAACTTTCTCATACGGTAACGAAACTTAGTGAAATTTTTATGGTGCATTCTAGTGAGCATAATTAATCGTTACAAGGCTTCGGGTTTGCTAAAAGGTCACTCAGAGGTATATCTTAACATATTGACACATTTAACCCCTGTAGTTTGTAATCTCTCACTTTCTTTCACAATTCGTTTCGTATGATTCATTCGTTTAAAGTTATAAACATCATGTAGGGTTATTGTAAAGTATATTTATTCATTGTTGACACTTTGAACCCTTACATTTACAAAGTTTCATTGTTTGTCAACTTTAGTCCTTCAAGAACATTCTTTCACACGTTCAAACCTATGACACGTGTCAACACATCAAAGGACGTAAATTTTCGAGGTGTTACATTTTTTCTAATACGAGAAGACTACAAGGTAGAACGATTAGTCCAAATCTACACCAATGAGATCATTTGTCGACATGGGACGCCTCGTGACATCATCTCTGACCGTGATGCTCGGTTTACCTCACGACTCTGGGAAACGTTTCAAACGGCTCTCGGTACTACGCTTAATCTAAGTACCACATTCCACCCTCAAACCGACGGCCAGACCGAAAGAACGATCCGTACTCTTGAAGACATCCTCCGTTCGTGTGTCATAGATTTCGGTGGTAATTGGGATGCATACCTGCCGTTATTCGAATTCTCGTACAACAACAGCTATCATTCCAGCATACAAATGGCACCATTCGAGGCTTTATACGGAAGAAAATGTCGATCGCCGATTGTATGGCATGAGATCGGTCACTCGCAATTAACCGGTCCTGAGCTATTGCAAGAAACGACTGACAAAGTCCTCCGGATTCGAGACAACTTGTTGAAAGCTCGAAGTCGACAGAAAAGTTACGCCGATAGACGACACAAGCCCCTTGAATTTGACGTTGGCGACTACGTACTCCTAAAGGTATCAACTTGGAAGGGTGTGGTCAGATTCGGAAAGAAAGGGAAACTAGCGCCTCGATATGTTGGACCTTTTAAGATTCTGGAAAGGATCGGAAAAGTTGCCTACAGACTCGAACTACCGGAGGAACTTAGTAATGCCCACTCAACTTTCCATGTTTCGAACCTCCGAAAGTGTCTGGCTGATGATGATTTACACGTACCTCTTGAGGATCTGCAAGTGAACGAAACATTACACTTCGTGGAAAAGCCTGTCGAAATCATGGACCGACAAACCAAGCAGCTCAGGCGCTAACGCATTCCCATTGTGAAGGTTCGCTGGGAAGGCAAACGTGGGCGCAGAGTTCACTTGGGAACTCAAAAGCGACATGAAGGCGAAGTACCCGCAGTTGTTCGTTACGGCTTCAGCCTAATTTCGGGACGAAATTCCCTTAACAAGGGGAGGCTGTAACACCCCGTGTTCTCAGGAAAGTCAAAGTCAGAGTCAAGGTCAAAGTCAACGACCGATCGCGAGACTTGACTTATAGTAAATTCGTTTTTTGTGTTTATTTTAGTTGTATTATGTGGAGTAAGTATCAAAATCGCAGAAATCGATGTGTATTATTCGCTATTTAATCGACTTACGACTGTGAATTAAAGGAAGTAACAATGCAATAAAGTTAACTAAATGATAATCAACCTAATGTTAATCAAATCGACATCGAATCGTAACACGAATCGCAACTCGAAATATGCGTTCTGGATACTGTTTATGTGTGTGTGCCCTCTATGTGTTACTTGTGCATGTTTATCTACGTTTGTGTGGTGATCAATCGAAACGCAATCGAAACTCAATCGCAAATCTAATCGCAAACGCTAAACGAATACGAAGTAAGGATGCTTGTATGTTGATAAAGTAGTTGGGATTAAAAGTGTTGGGATTGAACCCTACCAGAGGAACAGATAATTAAAGCCAAAACCGGATCACAACAGTGGATTCATAATAAGCAGCAGTTTACATTAGACTTTCCCCTTGAAAGTGAATATAACATCTGATGGTCTCTATCCACTGTCCGTATACAACTGCTGCTACCCTTTCAACTACTGACAAAGCCCTGAAGAAGTAAACACTGCTGGCTCTATCTACTGATGACAAAGCACTGCCCACTCAAGGACAAATTAACCTTGATGAAAGCACTGATAAAAGAAGATAGTAGTAGTTTAGTGTTTTACTTGTCTTATGTAGAATCAGTGGTTAAGATTAGCAGTGTTTGTACAGGAACAGTGGTTACAGGTTGTTAGGCTGTTAGATGTCACTTTCATGGTGACGTCAGCTGAGATGCTTCAGTGATTTGGTTTGCCTATAAATGGAGCAGTACCCTGTACTGTTACATTTTATCGTTTTGAGTGAGTTCTTCTCCTCAATTCAATCCTTTCATCTTGTGCAACCAACCATGGAGTATCAGGCTGAGGGGGAGTTTAGTTTGTAATCATGCTTGTAATCTTTTGATTTGCTTTGTAACCTTTTGACTGATGAAAAGCATTTGTTTATCTAAACTATTTTCTTCCTTGATTGTGTTTACAAAGTTTGTGATCATTTCCGCTGCACTTAAACTCTGTTCATTTCTATTTGATTTGTTCAAATTATACAAACAAGCACAATCATGAAAGCCTCCGATCCTAACAATTGGTATCAGAGCTTGGACAGTCAAATTCGATCTAACAATCAATTTGACATAACAGTTCAGCTCAAAATTCATTGATACTAAGGTTGGTTGTATTTAGTTGAAAAACAGAGTAACGAATGATCACGCTTAAAGCTGTTGTTCAAATACTCTGTAAAACAACCAAGATGTCATAAGACACACAAATTTCACACAACAAGTGATATCATGCACAAGTCACTCATAGTTTTCAGATCGGAAAACATGTCTGCTAAACTATGGTATTATTTCTTCTTTTCAAAATTGATTTCAACTGTTGTTGTGAAATTTGTGATGTTTTCATTATATTAGATGCTAAAGTATGAACCTCGGATTAACAAAAACCTATGTTTATAAAAACATAACAATTGATGTTTTTGCTAATGAAAAAGAGGGAAATCAAAACCTTAGTCACTTGATCTTATGCGTTGAAAAACAGGTTGAGATCCTCAAAAGGAACAAACCAACCTTGTTAAAATTACATTAAGAAAATCAGGGGTCAAAGATGTCCAGATCATAGGTGATGTGAAATTTGGCATGAGCATGTGTATAAATGACCAAATCTCTCAAAACATTACTGCAAAATGATTTTGGAATAAGTATTCCTTCAATAATGCCTCCCAGTGAGTATTTTAGTACTTATGAATGGGAAGGGTAAAAGGGTAGAAGATAATCATAAAAACTCAAAAAGTGTGTTTATCTCAAAACTTTTGAAGTCAAAAGAAAAGAGTATAAATATAAAACGCTTAAGAGTCAAAAATTGGGGTAACAATGGTCATTAAGCAACTATGTGCATTCATTGGTTCAGGAAAAGGTTCAGGTAACCATAGTATTTCCAGTGAATAAACTCACAAGAGGACTAGACAAATTTTCAGAATTATCACATGGTAACAAAAGTCTATAACAGGGTTTTCAAAAACTCATGTGATCATGTGTCCTCATTTTTCTGTTGTCAATCAATCAACAAAAGAATGGTACCAAACAGTGGTTAAAATGTATTTGAGATTTCATACCACTATTGTCAAACCATTGACCATTTTCATAAACTTGAGATTGATATGATTAGGAGTTTCAGTGGAAAATTATACCAGATCCTTTTTGATGCTGTTTCCAGAGAATCCTTTAATTTAAAAAAAAAAAAAGGATTTTCTCAAATAAAGCAGGATATATTATTCTTTATTTTTTAAGAATAATATATTTTGAACTTTTTACTGGTTTTTGATAGTAAAAGTTTCAATCTCCTGTCAGGATATATTACCTTTATTCTTTGTTGGTTATATTATCCTCAAAATGGATCAAAAGGAAATGGTACACATGTCAAACTCAAAGTTTGTTTTTACTCTGAGCAAAAGATTGATTGTTAGCAGATCATAAAATACTTGGTACTCATGTTTTAATTCAAATATTATAACAAGGATGAGTAGCCTTAGTAAAAAGTGTACATCATCTGGGGTACTAAACCACTATCAGGGAGTTGTAAAAGCTTCAAAATGTGTAAATGACATGTGGCAAAACCTTGAATGAAAATTCTTGTAAAAGTTGCTGATATATTGAGCCTTCAATTCATTACCATTATCTTACCCCTAACCACTGTTGTGTTCAAACATCTGTTTCTTAAATACTGTCCATTGCTGAAAGTCAATCCCTGTTCTCTCATTTCCTTGATAAACACTCTTGTTCAAAAGCAGTGTTTTATCCACTGATATGCTATCCACTGATAGTGAAAATCATCCACTGTCACATTATTACCGTTGTAACTACTGATGTTTATTTCATCAGTGGCTCTCCAAAACAACTGTCCTCCGTTATTCATCCATTTCATCAGAGGTTGACATGTGGTCAGTTTTTAGCCTTCAGATCTTTGTAACCGCTGCCACATCAGCATCCATTTTTCTTTTCCCTAAATAAAACCCTGATCAAAACCCCAAACAGGGTTTTACACTGTCGAATTGAATTCCAAAAATTCTCTTCTCAAAGCAGTTTCCAACCTTTCTTCTCAAATCAATCTTCGATCTCTCTTCATCAAAATGACGAAATCAAAGTCAAAATCAAAATCAAAACCATCTCCATCTTCATCTCCCAAAGAAGCCACACAAATGGCCGCTGAACGCATTGAAATACCATACAAATCCCCTCACAACTATCTGGGTCTAGTCACAAAACCCACAAACAACCATACCTTTGATTCCATCATCGACACATTATCTGAATCAAAGTACAAAACTTTGTTGATAGCAGATGCTCCCATTTACTTGCAAACCCAGAGAGAGTTTTGGAAAAATGCTACGCTTGAAAAATAAGATGATAAAGTAGTAGCCATCAACTCCTCGATACAGGGTAAAGCGATTCAAATTACTCCGCAATCAATCTCAGAAGTCTTTAAACTCGATGATCAGAAAGGTAAAACTTCCTTTGACAAAACCGAGTTGAAAACTGATTTCTTAAAAAGGGGATATGCAGAACAACCAAAAAGGGATACCTTACAAAAGGGTTTCTTTCCTTCTGCACCTAGGTTTTTATTTCACACTCTCTTGATGTGTGTCTCAAATAAAACCACTGCTTTTAATGAAATACCATTAAAAATTCAAAATCTGGGATATGCTATTCTTCAAGGAGAAAATTTTAATTATTCTCGGAAAATTTTTAATGATTTGGTTAAAAATGTTGAAACAAAGGCATTCTTACTGTTTCCAAGATTTCTGAGTTATTATTTTGAAAAGAAACTTGGTAAGAATGATCCTTCTGCAATACAACAAGGTGAATCTCTTCAAATGCACAGCTTAACTGCTGAACCTTTTACAAGAATGTCAACACCTTGCAAAACACAAGCAGAGGTGCCTGAGCAGAATTTAGCAGCTACCACTGCTCCTCAGGTATCTGCTGCTGAGCCCACTGCTCAAGGTGATCAAAGTAGCAAAACAACTGCTTTGAAACCCACACCTACAATCACCAAAAAAGCCAACAAAAAGAAAAACTCAAACCCCCCCCCCCCCAACCCATCAAAAAGGCATCTCTGGAGGATGAGA
The DNA here is from genome assembly GCA_030545235.1 of Helianthus tuberosus. Taxonomy (NCBI): domain Eukaryota; kingdom Viridiplantae; phylum Streptophyta; class Magnoliopsida; order Asterales; family Asteraceae; genus Helianthus; species Helianthus tuberosus. The sequence continues at coordinate 141,945,557 of CM060402.1, read as the reverse complement.
TACCAGAGCAACTGCCAGTGACAGCACAAAAGTCACTAAAAACCACTGCTGCTTCTTCCTCACAGCAGTTGGTAAAAATATCTCAACCCATAGCCGAAACCCCTCCTGTCTCTTCTCAAAAAGAACAGGTTGTACATATAAGGACACCACATTATGATGCTCTGGATTCACTTGTTTCCATCATCCACAGCCCAATGCCCGGGGCAAATTCTCTTTCTACACCAAACATCACATCCACAATTCCCCCACCAACTAAACTTTTGTTGGATGCAATTGATTTGAACCAGGCACTAACCAGTCCTTCTCAATCACCTATAAATGAGAATATGCCTCAACAAATGACTGGGTCTGATGTATCAATCTTTGCTAACCCACCAACACAACCTGAGGAGGTTACACCCCTTGAGTTACAAGTAACTCTTGGTGGTAATCCAAGTGAAGCAGCCACTACAAGTGCTGAACCCACTGGTTTGCACTTGGACAGTGGTTACATCAATAAGACTTCCTTGGAGGCAATTCCTTACATAGCACCTCTGCCAACCACCAGTGGATTTGTTTTCACCACTGGCAACATCAAAAGGTTGTCAAGTGTTGAAGGAAGAAGACCCCAGTACCAAGAAAAATGGGCATCAGTGGTTAATGTTTGGAGTACACTCCCTACCTCAACCACTGATAAAACCACTGCTAGTGGGAAATCAGATGATCCCATTAAATTGGGTGATGGTTTAAGATATATGGATTTGACGGAACGAGTTGACAAACTGGATACAACTGTTGCAGATATAAAAGACATGCTACAACAGTTGTTAACAGTACAAAAGATGCAATCCACTGCTGTTCCACCTCAAGCACCTGCTACAAATGAGCTCTGGAATCTATTTCACCCTTTTCTCCAGCAACAAAAACAAATGGCTGATCAGCAACATGAAATACATGTACAAAAGCTGAGAAACATTATGGAGTCTAGGTTCAAGAACACACAAGCAGACATCAAGGCACTCAAGGCCCATATCTTCAATACCACTGGCACTGCTCCTCCAACTGTACTTTTCATTGATCAATTACCCTCCGATAATGCCAAAAAGGGGGAGAAAATTAAAGAATGGAAGAAGAAGGGAGTAGATGATGGTCTCTACATAGAACCAGAAATGGAGAATATGACCAAGCAGATACCTTTGCCAGATGGTAGCAAAAAGGTTGATGTTACCCAAAAAGCACTTGATGAAGCTATAGCAAGTGTAAAAAGGGACAGAGCGGCAAAAGATATGTCAAGGTGGAACAAGGAGAAAAGAGCTTACATGGAGCTGAATGCGCAGGGTTGTTCTGGGCTAAAGGATGTTCAAAATCCTGAGCTAAAAAGAAATCCCACTAGAAAAGTGAGGGAACCCAAGTCCACACCATCCAGACTCAAAAAGCATACTCCTAAACCATCGTCCAAAAGCCTCCAACATCAAACCTCCATCCAAACAGCTGTTGTAACCCCTGCTGTATCAACTACTGCTGGTACTTCAGAGGTTTCAATATCTGTTATCACTTCAACACACACCACAACCACTGCCTTACCTCCACCACCATCACCACCAAAAACAACATCACCACCATCTCCTCCTGCCAAAAAGCAGAAGACAACAGATGTTACAACATCTGCTGTAATGACAACAGCGGTTGAAACACCAGTTGTTTCAACAGCCGTTAGTCAATCACAAACCACTGCCACTCAAATCACCACCACTGATCCAACCAAAACATCATCTGCCTCTCCTAAAATAAAAAGGAGAAGGATTTTCATACCAGATGATGATTCACCATCACCACCACCAACATCTTCAAACTCTCTATCACTTGTTACAATACCCAAACCTGTGCCTCTCTCATCAGCACCAGTACAACAATCAATCCCTGTCATTACTCCTGCAGGTGTCAAATTTCCTCTAGAACTTGAAGCAGTTAGAGAAGAGATCAAATCCTTCTACTATGAGGATGACCCTGCTAAAAGGAAGTTGCCATCAGTGAAGGGATATCCAAGGCCAAACAATATTGAAGAATATTTGAAAGTCAAAGCTAAACAAGCAGAGGATATCTCAAAAAGAAAAGCACAAGGAAAAACTGATAGAGAAATTCAGCAGAATTATCAATTCTTGCTCACACAAGTCAGATCCTTAGAGCAATTTGCCAAAAATGTATGTCAACAAATCTCAGAGAGAGCAGATGAAACTTTGAGAAAAGACTACATTGAAAGCATCATGGCAACCAAAAAGTACAAGGGTGAAAAGAACATGTACAAGGAGTAGACCATTTCTGAACTTGAAAATGAAGCAGCCAGGATTCAGGAAATGATAAAGAATAAGGTCAAACATACTCCTCCAGATTGGAAAAAGTTCAAAAAGAATATACCTGATAAAAAGGTAGAGCTGAGAAGAATGAAAGAGGAATTGGTTGCTGCTGATTATGGGTCTAAAAATCAAGTGGCAAGATGGAAAGAAGATACAGTCAGGGCCACCTACAAAAGGTTGGAGGAATTAAGGAAGAAAGATCCCACTGTTCCACAAAAACCTGTCTATCCTGAAGCAGAGGTTTCAAAATACCATCAAAACTGCAAATCAGGAAAGCCACTGCTCCAGCTAGTGCAGCCATCTATAAAAGAAGGCAACAAAAATAGTTGGGTGGTGAAACCATCCAAGAGCTGATAAAAGGAGATGCCCTTGTAAAAGAAGGCATAAAGAAAATGATTATAGAAACTCTTGGTTTGGATCAAACTGCAAGTGCTGTTCAGTCAGTCATCAATAGGCCAGCTTCACCAAACTCCTCATCAAATAAAAATCTCCCAAGAAACCCACTAGGCTCAAAAGTACTAAAATGGGAAACTAACAAACAGACCCATGTATTGACTATGTTCAGGTCTGGTGGAGAAGTGAAGAAAATAACAAGGGAACAAGCTCTTGGCCTGAGTCTTGAAGATATGCAGGATCTCCTTGATCTTCCACTTGGTAGGGATGAAGATGACACAGACGCCCTAGACTTTGAGTTACAACTTAAAGGTCAGATAAGGGAGCTGTTGATGAGGAAATAAAAATCCAGAATAATGAAGGGTTTTGGCATTATCTGTTCCAGGGGGAGATTGTTGGGATTGAACCCTACCAGAGGAACAGATAATTAAAGCCAAAACCGGATCACAACAGTGGATTCACAATAAGCAGCAGTTTACATTAGACTTTCCCCTTGAAAGTGATTATAACATCTGATGGTCTCTATCCACTGTCCGTATACAACTGCTGCTACCCTTTCAACTACTGACAAAGCCCTGAAGAAGTAAACACTGCTGGCTCTATCTACTGATGACAAAGCACTGCCCACTCAAGGACTGATCAACCTTGATGAAAGCACTGATAAAAGAAGATAGCAGTAGTTTAGTGTTTTACTTGTCTTATGTAGAATCAGTGGTTAAGATTAGCAGTGTTTATATAGGAACAGTGGTTACAGGTTGTTAGGCTGTTAGATGTCACTTTCATGGTGACGTCAGCTGAGATGCTTCAGTGGTTTGGTTTGCCTATAAATGGAGCAGTACCCTGTACTGTTACATTTGATCGTTTTGAGTGAGTTCTTCTCCTCAATTCAATCCTTTCATCTTGTGCAACCAACCATGGAGTATCAGGCTGAGGGGGAGTTTAGTTTGTAATCATGCTTGTAATCTTTTGATTTGCTTTGTAACCTTTTGACTGATGAAAAGCATTTGTTTATCTAAACTATTTTCTTCCTTGATTGTGTTTACAAAGTTTGTGATCATTTCCGCTGCACTTAAACTCTGTTCATTTCTATTTGATTTGTTCAAATTATACAAACAAGCACAATCATGAAAGCCTCCGATCCTAACAAAAAGTAATTTGACTAGGAAACTTTATTACATCGCAACGTTCCCAATCGTAATCGAAACGACAAGATTCGTCGCACCGAACAATCAAACAAGGTGACTGATCGACCAGGCGACCAGTCGATCGAGCAGCCGCTCGATCGGACAGCTGTCCGATCGGACTGCCTAACTGATCGACCAGCCCCTCTCCACCCCTTTCCACTTTGGGTAACCCTATAAATACCCCTTGTCACTCTCAAACTTTCCACTTTTGGCAACTGACGTCCGACCAGCACTCTCACCTTGCTTTTTCTCCGATTTCTCGCAATTCTGGTAAGATCTCGTCCTAAATCTTGTACTTCCTTAATCTACACGCACTCCTACACCTTTCGATATTTTGAATCTTAACTTTTAACCGTGAAATCTTCAAGATTCAAGGTGTTCTAGGATGACGTCATCATGATTTTCCAACTTTCTTTCTACTCTTTTACACTCAATGCACTCAAAACCGATAGAATCGGAGCTTGTGCCGACTTACTACTCATCCTTGTGGTTGTGTTGGTTCAAGATCTGGATTCTATCCACGAGACTACCGATTTCGGGTTAAACATGGAACACCGTCTCGAACCGTTAACTGACCGGATTTGGGTGTTTCCTGTCCGATCAGGGGTACCAAGTATTGACAAGGTTTCTGTAGCTTAACGCGTTACCAAAATGTCTCGATAAAACAACAAACAATCAAAACAACCAAGTGTAAGACAAACAGGTCGACCAGGACGGAGTGTCGTCCGATCGGACTGCTGTCCGATCGAACAGCCAATCCGGACGACTGGCCAATCCGAACGACTTGCACCTTGGTCCCACACTTAACCTTTATTTTCAAACCTCGAAGGATTAACATTGAACCAAGTGCTGACCGATCGGATTACCATCCGAACGGGCTGCAACTTGACCATGTAATGATCAGACTTCAACGCTTAAACAATTTTCAACATGTTCAATGCACAAGGGATGCCACCCGATCGAACCACCGTCCGATCGAGTGACAACCTACTGTGAACTTGTTCTCACTAAAGTGTCCAACCAATCGGGTTGTCGTCCGATCGAACGACCGTCTGATCGACCGACCTGAGAGGTAGATGTAGGTCCCCTTGATTCGTATGGATCGTAACAGAATTGTATATCTAACCTAGAGTGCAGAATCCCCTAGATCATATTTGTTACACAAACAAGTAGAAAACATAATTCAATCAAACGTGTCTTCTATTGATTATCCAACTTGCAGTTTACAATCAATTCAAGACCTCACAACCTCACAGCCTATCTCTGTGATCTTGCACTACAACCTAATTTCGAAATCTCTCACTCTCTCTCTACTTTCTCTCTCTAGAATTCTCTTAATGTTAAAACCCTAATCACAAAACATGTTTATATACCACATGTCTGTGAACTAGGCTTCCTACTGGGCTAGGCCATTTTCCAAGCCCATTACAACAAATAAACTCACTAACCAATAAGCTAAGCCCAATACAAAATATCCAAAGACTAAATAATCAAACTATTAAGCTGTTGTCACAGAATATGCACCAACAGACTCCCCCTTGACAATAGCTTCATAGTGTAACATAGTCTTCAAACATCTTGTGTTCTTTTGGTCTTTGGATAGCGTCAGCTACACAGCTTCTGACATCAACAAACTCCCCCTTAGCTGATGCTTCCAATCTCCAAAACTTTCATTCATTGTAGATCAGTTAGCTAACAATCCTTGGTTAAGCAAGTAAGCTCCAACTCTTCATATGTCTTCCTCTTTCTGCAATGTAGTAGAAGGATCCTACCATGCATCTTCACACGTTCTTTACTTCACTCTCAATCTACACTTTACTTGTATTCTGCACTTCATTTTGATAACTGTGTCAATCTGTTTAGAAACACAAGCAAGTATCTCGAAAAACCATTAGTCTTTTTCACATTTAAAGATAAACCAATATTTTATCTTATCATGCAAAAACAACAATCTTTCAGTTCAAAATGGGAGATCTTTTAAAAGAAAATATTTTTGGTATTATTGTTTTTTTTTTTAATAAAAACTAACAAACTAAATTAAACTCAAAAATATTTATAATTTCATCTTTTTGTGAGAATCATGTGCAAGAAGATCATATCAACAAAATCAAACTGTTTTCATACTCTTAGATAATTCTTTTTATAATTTTTCGTGAAAAGCAGTCCAAGACGATTACCAGTATGTTTGTCCACCTAAACAAAATGCATGAACATTTCAAGTACCATTACCATATGATACGTTAAGGTAATTTTATTTCTGATATACTAGTGTGTCCCACTTCAGGATATACCCCCGAGATCAAGGTATGCACAAAGATTCATCGTAGTAGGTGAGTATACTGAATTCATCCGTTTTGTTTTTCAACGTTTAGATAATTGGTGATCAGGTCAGTACTTCCGTACAGCAAAGAGACCAAAATATCTAACGAGGGCTAAGACAAATACCATTTTTGGTACGATTTATGCATTTTGCACTTTTTTAATGACTCTCTATGAGAGCTTCTTCAATTATGGGATTTGGCATTTTTTGCTCTTTTAAGATATCCTGGTTGTGCCTAGGTCAGCATGTATCTAGATGCAGCAGAAGGACAACCCTGATATCCCCAGATGAAATAACAGTATAAAGACCCAAAACCTCAGATTTTGGCAATCTATCAACGCAAGATTTAAGGTCATTAAACCATACACCACTGATGTGTTCCCCACTCATAATCAGTTTATTTAAGTTTATATCACATTGGTAAGTTGATTATTTCATGCTTTTTGCCTACTGGTACATCATATGATGAAGCTGCTATCACACTTAAGCATTTTAATTTCAGTTTCAGTGTGACAGTCTAACTTGCTGATGTACTATCATTTCTTCTTTTTCACACAATGATAACTCATTTTTTCAATTTTTCATTTTTTTATGTTTTTCATTTTTCAATGTTTTTGTATTTTTTGAATTTTTAATTTATAACTTACTCCCCCTAAACACACGCACTAACTAAACTCCCACTTTAATCTGACAATAAGTTTTTCACCAATAAATACTCAAACAATCACTAAAGTAAATAGTTAGTTACCAATTTTAACCTACTATTCACCTCAGACGCTTTACAGGAACAACCACTGTCGAACACATCAACAGTCCTTCTTGGTCATCCTGCACACACTCAACAACTTAGTTAGACTTAACAACCCAAACCTGACCGGTTTTGGGTCGACCATGTAAATCCGTATAAGATGCCTCTAACCAATATCCATCACACCTTACTGGTGTCTTGGATGTTGTACTCGTTGTTGAACAAGATTTATAACTTCCACTAGGTCTTTGTTCACGAGAGTTCCAATAAACTCTCCGATTTTCTGACCTTTGAAAATTATTATCTTGAAACCTTCTTCGCCCATTATCATACCATGAATTTTGAAAAAATTTTGGATGTTGTCGAACATTTGAGTTACTAAAACCCCTATGTTCGTTTCTTCTTTGAAAATTTCGATTACCAAAAGTCTGGTATCGATTTTGATATCCAAAATATCTACTTTGACTTTGAAACCGATTTGATTTACCATTAAAATGACTAAATTGTGTAGAAAAACTTCTTGGTCTATCAAATATTCATGTTGTTGAAGTCTTAGATTGAAATCTTGGTTGATTATATTGACAATGTTGTTGAACATTATTATTCAAACCAACCCTATTCCCATCCTTAACCTCATCAACTTTTTCTTTATTTTTCTTTAAAGGACAACAACTCGCCACATGCCATTTAGTGTAACATTTAAAACAAGATTTTATCTTATAAATTTTCTTTTTGTTAAATCTCTTTTTAAATGTTTTCTTCTTTTCGTCTCCAGTATCCTCATCCGATTTATGAGGTGTACTGTTAGACCCTACAGATTCTTTCAAAGAAACTGGACTATTTGGCAAGTCCACAGCTATTGGATCCACTACCTCTGGTGTAGTAGGCACAAAATTTATTAGCTCATTCTCATCAGGCAGAAAAGAGTAGTCTTGGTCCTTAGAAGATGAAGCTTTACTAAACCCCACTCCCGTTCTATCATTACTCCTTTTCAGCCCTTTTTGAATTTGAGTCCTAACTAATGAAGAATTTCCAAATTTGTCTAACTTTTCTTTTAGTTCAACAATTTGGTCTTGTGCAATGGCCAATTCCCTGCACTTTTCAGAAAACTCATTAGTTTTATCCTTTACAGTTTCACGAGCCAAATCAATGATCTGTAACAGTTCATTGACTTTGCTTGTTAAACTGCTGATTTCTTGTTCATTCGATTTGAGTTCATTTAAACAATTTGACTCTCTTTTAATCAAAAGAACATTTGACTCTTTTTGTTTTTTCCAATTCAGCTAACAGAATTTTGTTCTGCTCTGATAGTCTGTTAACTTTACCTTGTAGTTCAGTGCAATTATGACATGTATGACTTACAGATTCTGATGATACCTTCACCTCTGCTGTAAGTCCGTTCACATCAGTTAAGCCCTTTGAAACTTCTGTATCCTTCTTCTCACCATTCTCCTTATCATCTTTCTTCTTCTCTTCTACCACAACATCTGCTTTTTCATCTAAAGCACGACCTCCTACACTCTTCCTTGATGAATTATGATAACGTTTTTCTAAACCTTCCCACAGATCTCTAGAAGTCCCATAGTGCTTGATGGTATGTTTAATTCCCTCAGGCAAGGACTTCTTGATAACTGCTAAAACTTTCTTCTCAGCATCAACCATGAGTTTCTCAGATTCATCCATCATCTCATAAGAAATCACCTTAACCCTTCCTTCAACACGACGTGTAGGAGCAACATATCCATCAATCATACAACACCACATTCTGAAATCTTCACTCTTCACAACCGATTCAAACTTCTCTTTCCAGTCAACATATTCTTTGACGTTTGTAAGCTTTGGCCAGCTCTTAACAGTCTCACTGACCTTGTCCATTTTAACAATCTTTAAACACGTTTTTACCTTAATCGTACTGAAAAAAACCGTGCAATATTTTTCCGAAAACTATTTTTACCAAATTATACCGTTAGAATCGTCTCGAAAAAACGAATCCAATGATATATAATGTCGAAAACCAAATTCGGGATTTTCCAGAACCAAGTTAATTTCGCTGTGTCACGCTAATTATGCTGGCAAGCCAAGTTAAATATGCTGATAGAGTAATTATAATTATGCTCGTAGAGTAGATATAATTATGCTGACTTTTTAAATTCGCTGGAACAGATTCGCTGATCACTTAATTTCGCCGGTTAATTATGCTGGCTGATCAAATTCGCTGGTTAATAATTTCGCTAGCACGACGTCTAGTAACTTCGCCGATCACCGTAATAATGTCGCTGAGGACAATTAAAACGGTTACCAAAGTCGCCTTTGGATTTTAATTTCGCCGGTCACCGTGTTGCTAGGTCACAAATTCGCTGGTCTGACAGTGTAGATGTTAAATTTGCTGTGAAATTGTTAATTATGCTAGTAAATTATGGAAACCCAATCTGATCGAATTTTCTTCAGATTTTCCAGATCCTTCTAACAGTTTCCTGCAGAATCACTAAGCAAAATATCAGTAATTTTTCGAAATTTATGAAGAACACGAAGAACAGTCTTCGAATCTTCAAATCTGTCTATCCAAAATTCCTCAACCAATCAACCAGAACTATCCGAAAACCTATAAATCAGCAAAAACAAACACACAAACAGATCAAACACAAACAAAAAACGCAGAATTTAACCAGAAATTTAAAAATTTCGAAACCCTAATTTTCAGGTTTCAAATTTTCGAAAATTTTAACCAAATTCCACCCGAATCTTGAGTCACAATTCTGAACCGAGCTTCTTCAAGAGCCTAATGCTCTGATACCAATTGTAGGTCCCCTTGATTCGTATGGATCGTAACATAATTGTATATCTAACCTAGAGTGCGGAATCCCCTAGATCAGATTTGTTACAGAAACAAGTAGAAAACAGAATTCAATCAAACGGGTCTTCTATTGATTATCCAACTTGCAGTTTACAATCAATTCAAGACCTCACAACCTCACAGCCTATCTCTGTGATCTTGCACTACAACCTAATTTCGAAATCTCTCACTCTCTCTCTCTACTTTCTCTCTCTAGAATTTTCTTAATGTTAAAACCCTAATCACAAAACATGTTTATATACCACATGTCTGTGAACTGGGCTTCCTACTGGGCTAGGCCATTTTCCAAGTCCATTACAACAAATAAACTCACTAAGAAATAAGCTAAGCCCAATACAAAATATCCAAAGACTAAATAATCAAACTATTAAGCTGTTGTCACAGAATATGCACCAACAGTAGAGATACTTCTATGTTTTCAAAATGCTACAACGAAAACTTCAAAAGTCAAACCATCATACACAAACACATCTTTCTCAAAGGAAGAAACAATCCACTCGAAAGGTCACCTGAACGGATGACCATTCGAGCGGACTACCACTCGCACGATCGGTTGTCCGATCGGATTACCATCCGATCGAACTGCTGATCGACCCAACCTTCACTTGTTCCATTTTTACGCGTCGCTTATCGTTATGCTATCAATCTGTTCAGGCTAACCCTACTCTCTAGCGCTCCCTTCAATCCATCAACCGCTGTGAGTATACTCGAACCCGTTTTACTTTATGCACTTTTGGGTGTTACATACGTTACGAATATTCAAATCACATCGAACACACTACTCAATACTACTTTAACGCTAACCGTTACTGCATGTTATACGTGGCTTAATGAATGCTTGTTTGTTATGTTTACACATGGAATGCTGTCTACCTGCCTTTGCAACGATAGTACTATAGTTTGGACTCAGCACCTGTTCGCAGGGGTTGTTAAGGACAATCACTTGCATGGATTACGGTGGTAATCATGTATTGCGAACTGCCTCGGGCAGTCAACCCGCAGTCATTGGTATCGATAGATCTATGCGATAACTAACGTGCTTCATTTCACTATGCGTACTTGCTGGTTATGCGTAAACGAATTTCGAACTTTACTATACCTATCAAACTTGTATGCTCGCCTTTACACTATGTGTATTAACTTTTACTTTAACGAATGTGACAGATGCCTAGGATGCTTATTTGCTTTCTGTGGTGTGAAATCAAGGCTAGGAAAGACCTATGTCAACAATAAACAATTGTCTGTAATAAAAATCCAAGTTTTCGGAACAGAACAATTTGACTAGATCTTTCCTGTAATAATTGTATTATCATTTATGACATGGTATGGGACGTGTTGCTTTAAATATCTGGTAAATATAGTTGTTATGAAAACTTCTGGACAATCTGTTTCGCTCAGTGCCACGCCCCGATGTTTCCGCCATCGGTTGGGGTGTGACACAAGTGTACTCAGGTCCTCTCTTTGAATCCCACTTGACCTTGACTAGTACTAATCTTTTATGCTTGAGAAACTTGACCTTTCTGTCTTCTATTTGGAGTGGTTTCTCAATAAATTTTAGCTTTTCATTTGCCTCTATATCTTGAAGAGGTACTACCAGGGATTCGTCTGATAAACATTTCCTGAGGTTGGATATATGAAATACGTCGTGTACTCCAGCTAGTTCTTCTGGTAGTTGTAAACGATAGGCAACCGGTCCTATGCGTTAGATTACTGGGAAGGGTCCTACGTATCTTGGACTTAGCTTTCCTTTCTTACCGAACCGAACTACTCCTTTCCAAGGAGAAACTTTCAAGAGTACCATGTCTCCAACTTGAAATTCTAGTGGCTTGCGTCGATTGTCTGCATAACTTTTCTGGCGATCTCGAGCCGTTTTCAGTCTTTCCTTGATTTGAGTGATCTTGTCGGTGGTTTCTTGCACGATCTCAGGACCTGATAATTGGCTTTCTCCTATTTTTGCCCAGCAAACTGGAGTTCTACACTTTCGTCCATACAGTGCTTCGAACGGGGCAGCTTCGATACTTGCATGATAACTATTGTTATAGGAGAATTCAATTAAAGGTAGGTGGTCATCCCAGTTTCCACCAAAATCTATAACACATGCTCTAAGCATGTCTTCCAGGGTTTGGATCGTCCTTTCACTTTGTCCGTCTGTTTGGGGATGGTAGGCTGTACTTAAATTTAATCGCGTCCCCATGGCTTCTTGGAAACTTGTCAAAAAATGTGAAGTGAAACGACTATCCCTATCTGATACAATGGAGTGTGGGACTCCATGTAAGGATACTACCTCGTCTACATACAATTTTGCTAATCTTTCCATGCTAAAGGTTTCCTTCATGGGTAGAAAATGAGCTGATTTGGTTAATCGATCCACAATTACCCAAATCGCATCGTTACCTTTTCTGGTTTTGGGTAACTTAGTAACAAAGTCCATTGTTATGAGCTCCCATTTCCATACAGGCATTTCTAATTGTTGAAGTAGACCTGAGGGTTTCTGGTGTTCTGCTTTAACTTGCGAATAAGTTAGACACTTAGATACATATCTAGCTATGTCCTTTTTCATTCCTATCCACCAGAAATTATTTCTTAAATCTTGGTACATCTTATTATTTCCAGGGTGCATAGTATACCTAGATTTATGGGCTTCCTCTAAAATTTTGATTCTTAAATTTCCTTGCTTAGGTACCCAAATTCTTTTCTTGTGGAATCTCCAAATTCCATCATTTCCTTGTTCTAATTCTTTTATTCTTCCCTTCATTCCTTCAGCATCATCCTTGATTGCCGTTTCTTGAATGTTTTTCAGTTGTTCCATTAAATCTAACTGTAGATTTAATCTAAGAGCATGAACTCGCTTTTGCTTTTCATGATACTTATGACTTAGGGCATCTGCGACTACATTTGCTTTTCCTTCGTGATATTGAATATCACATTCGTAATCACTTAGAATTTCCATCCATCTTCTTTGTCTCATATTTAATTCTTTTTGCCCAAATATATATCTTAAACTCTTATTATCTGTATAGACTGTAAACTTACTGCCATAAAGATAGTGTCTCCAAATCTTAAGGGCAAAAATTATTGCTCCCAATTCTAAGTCGTGTGTCGTATAATTTTCTTCATGCTTTTTCAATTGCCTTGAGGCATACGCAATTACCTTTTTGCGTTGCATCAACACACATCCTAATCCTAGCTTAGAAGCATCACAATAAACTTCAAAATCTTCTGTCCCTTCTAGTAGGGCCAGAATTGGAGTATTTGTTAACCTTTGCTTTAAAATATTAAAAGCTTCTTCTTGCTTAGGTCCCCATTCAAACTTAAATGTTTTACAAGTAAGCTTAGTTAATGGTACTGCTATCTTAGAGAAATCCTTAATAAATCGTCTATAGTATCCGGCTAATCCTAGAAAACTTCTAACTTCCATAGCTGATTACGGGACCTTCCATTTGGTGATTGCTTCTATTTTGGAGGGATCTACGTGAATACCTTCGTGATTCACCATGTGTCCTAAAAATTGTACCTCCTGTAGCTAAAATTCACACTTCGAGAATTTGGCGTAAAGTTTTTCCTTTCTTAACAGGGTTAAGAGTGCATGTAAATGCTCACAATGCTCGTCCTGACTTTTGGAATAAATGAGTATATCGTCGATGAAGACAATTACGAATTTATCCAAATACGGTTTACAGATCCTATTCATCATATCCATAAATGCTGCCGGAGCATTTGTTAGTCCAAAAGGCATAACTGTAAACTCGTAGTGACCATACCTAGTTCTGAAAGACGTTTTAGGTATGTCTTCTTCTTGTACCTTCAACTGATGATATCCGGAGCGTAAATCTATCTTAGAAAAATATCTAGCTCCCTGAAGTTGATCGAAAAGATCATCAATCCTAGGTAATGGGTATCGATTCTTAATGGTAACCTTATTTAATTCCCTATAATCGATACACATTCGCATCGAACCATCTTTCTTCTTTACAAACAACACTGGTGCTCCCCAAGGGGATGAACTAGGTTGTATGAATCCTTTACTGAGCAATTCATCCAATTGCTTTTTCAGTTCTAACATTTTGGTGGGTGCTAACCGATAAGGTGCCTTGGCTATCGATGTAGTTCCAGGAATTAGATGAATTCTAAATTCTACTTCCCTATCGGGTGGTAATCCAGGTAGTTCTTCTGGGAATACATCCGAGTATTCTGATACTACTGGAATTTCCTTAAGTTCCTTACCTTTAGTGTTAATGATTACCGAAATCATATACACTATTCCTTGTTTTCTTGAATAACTGGTCATTTTCATTACTGAAATGAATTTCAATGGCTTACGTGGCTTATCTCCTATAATCACCACTATTTCTCCTGTGGTTGTATGAATTTCTATGGAATTCTTATCACAGAGGATTCAAGCATGGTTGGCTACTAACCAATCCATTCCTAACACCACATCGAACCCAGCTAAATTCATAGGTAACAGGTTTGCAGAAAATTTATGGCCTAAGAGTTCTATCTTTCCTTTTTGCAAAATCTTATCTATGTGAACATAATTTCCATCTGCGGTTTCTACCGTAAAAATCTGCCTAAGTTTGGTTAAGGGTAAGTTAAGAGCTTGGCAGAATGAAGTGTTTATGAAACTTTGGTTTGCACCAGGGTCAAATAATACTTTCGCATAAACGTCGTTTACCATAAACGTACCAGCTGTTACGTCGGGAATCAGTTCTGCTTCTTGCGTAGTCAGCTGAAAGGCTCTTGCGTTCTTCTTATTAGTTCCTTCAGCTGGTTTGGCCTTGTTGTCAGCTGGTTTGACCAGTTTAGGGCAGTCTGGTCTAAAATGTCCAGCTTCTCCACAGTTGAAGCAGATTGTTGATTTCTTCCTCCTGCAATCTTCTTCTTGATGCCCCGGGATCTTATAGAAGTTACAGTATCCCTTACATTTTCCAAAATGCTTCCTTTTACAGGTATTGCAAAATGGAACAGTGGAGGATTGTCCAGTTCCTCTTTTCTTGAAGTTGCTACTAGCATTACCCCCTCGGAATCCTTGGGAAATCTTCTGAGCCAATTCCTTCTTTCTGTTTTCTTCTCGTGTACGTACCAGTCCGTCGGTCAAGGTGTTGGCTAACTCCACCACATCGTCAATCGTGCGGGGTCTTGCGGCTTTGACGATATCCCGAATCTCGCTAATCAAACCCCAAATATAGCGAGAAATAAGTACCGGTTCTGGCGAGGCCAGAGTTGGCACAATTCTGGCATATTCGAAGAATTTCGAAGTATACCCTCGACAGTCAACATCCACCATTCGGTGGTTCAGGAATTTATTGGCCATTTGTTCCTTTTCATATTCGGGGCAGAATTTCCTTTCTATCAATTGCATAAATTCTTCCCAGCTCATGGCATAAGCCATGTCACTTCCTTTGGCTTGCAACACCGTATTCCACCATTCTAATGCCCCTTCCTTGAAAAGGTGAGAAGCATACATGACCTTATCCTCCTCGGCACATTTACTTATTTTAATTACTGCCTTGGTCTTTTCCAACCAACGCAGTGCAGCAGTCGCCCCATCATTGCCTGCAAATTCGACTGGTTTACAGGCAAGAAATTCCTTGTAAGTGCAACTAGGTGTTGCAACTTTCATTTTCTTAAGTATTGGGGCCTGAATTACATTGTCGTTATTATTGCCGCCTCCGTTAACACTATTACTGAAATTATCGTCGCGCGTGCGTTTACTAGGGTTAGCTTGTGAAGGCTCAACAGGACTTTTAACAGCAGCGACGATTGCCAGGATAGCATTGGCTATTCCCTGAGCAACGATGTTTTCTATATCTTGCCTATTAAGAAAGTGATCCTCATGGTTTTGCTCAGATTGGTTAACTTCATTAACTGGTTCATTAACAGCAAGTTCCATCTGATAATTAACAATATATATATATAAGTTGTTGGCATAAAATAATTAATAACTAATGCAATAAAACAATCACACATAATCACGTTAACACATATAACCAAAATTGTCGACTTTGCGACTTTCATATTTTTATATATATTAGTATGCATCATTACACACCCGTTATATTACAAAAGTTTTATTTTAAGTTATTTTACATGATTATATTTTTATTATTTATTATTATTATTTTATTATTAAACACATAACCACACAACCCCCACATACGATCCCCGCCAGCTGGCCTTTCAGAAACGACGTTCCCTCTCGTCGTATTTCCATGATAGTTTCTCCCCCACTTCCCGGATTCTATTTCCTGCGTCTACCAGCTCCTCGCCATAGTGACGAAGTTCAGCTAAGTTTTCGGTACTCATCGGTGGGTTTGGTGCTGGTTCAGGGTCAAATTGGGGGAAGTAGGCATTAGGGTTATTCATGAAGTTCTGAAATTGCCAATCACTTGTCCACCATTCCTCCAGCTCTTCGGGTAGAAGTTGGTGGTTGACAATGGGATCTGGGATAGCAGGTGCTAAGTTAACTGGGAGTTGTGATTCAGTGGGGTAATTGAAGAGGTTTTCATCGGCAGGTCTGATGAGGTCACAATTTGCCAGTTTGCGATCAAGCTCCTCCCAGGGTGGCATTTCCTGGGCTTGCCCTGAACTTTCCTCGATCTCCTTTCCCTTGCCTTTATTCTTGGGATCCTCATTCTTTTTAACCTTCTGTGCAGCTGGCTTCTTCCTCCGTCCGCGTCTCCAGCCTATGATTCTCCTTCTCTTTTTCGACTTGGGTTTCTCCTGAGGCTGGGCTTGGAATTCCATAGGTTTCTCAGTGTCGGCCCAATAACTGGAAAAGTCCCCCGGAAACTTCCATGTCAGCAGAATAGATAGTGAGATTCTGAAGAGCTTCAGACAACTCATTCATGCTGTCAACATATATGATGAACACACACAAACTTAAGTTAATATTTTATTTATCGCGTTGAATTTTCACAGAATCACAAAATAGCAATTTGAAAAGAAATTAAGTATTTCTAAATACTTAATTAGCTTAAATCAGTGGCTCTGATACCACCTTTTTTCTGTCACGGCCCCCGTCCTGGTGTGACCCGGTCCAGGAGCCGCGGGACAGAAAACCCGTGGTATTTATTATTTGATTTGACAGCGGAAGTTTAACCGGATCTTTTAAAACTTGAAAATGCCCAATTATTTTATTTCACAAATTGGGACAAACCCCGTAATTTACAGTAAAGGTAATTTCACGAGGAAATCCCTTGTTTTACAAAACATGTTTATTTTGGCCCAATCCCGTTTAAACTTTTCAACCACTGGATGGATATGGAGGGTTTTGCAACCGCGGTACATGATGCGTTAGGCGACACAGGTTATGCCTTAGATGGGGATAAGGCTATCATGGAAATTTTAAAAAACTTCAAAGGCTAAATTAAAATTTGGAGGGAGAATGGTAAACACCGGGAGGAGGAACCTAAACTGATGGCGACTCAATCGTTGGCAAAGATCAATAACGCTGCAGCACATAGACCTTTAAATGATTATGAAAAACAAAACAGGATTAGCTGGAAGGTGATGTTAAGGAGGATGGAAAAACAATAATGCTTGGAGTTGAAACAAAAGGCGAAAGTTTATTGGATTATGTATGTGGATGATAACTCTTCTTTCTTTCACAGGTACATTAATATGGAAAAGGCAAGCATACAGATAAGGACCATAACCATTGATGGTAATCTTATCTCGGATTCGGAGATCTTGAAGAAGGAAATTAGACGTGTCTTTAAAGCTAAATTTGATGAGCCTATGAAACAGAGACTCAAGCTCTTGGTTAATGATTTTCGGAAAATCCTAATGCAAGCTAGAGTTTTAACAGCCCATTTTTCGGAAAAATAGATCAAGAAGGCTATTTGGGAGTGCGGGAGCGACAAGGCTCCAGACCCGGACGACTTTACTTTCAAGTTTGTGAAACGATTTTGGGAGGAGCTTAAGCCAAAATTCATGGAATTGATGTACCAATTTTATGTCTCATGGAGAATAAATCCTGGTTGCAATTCCGCTTTTTCACTCTTATTCCTAAAGTTCAAGACCCGCAATTCCTGTCAGAGTATAGGCCTATCTCTCTTATTGGAGTCGAGTATAAGGTGATAGCAAAACCGCTTGCTAATCATTTAAAGGGGTGATGAATTCTGTAATGTCTCAAACCCCATCCACCTTTGTGAAAAAAAAGTATATTTTTGATGGCCCCCTTATAGTAAATGAAGTCGTTTCTTGGGCGAGAAATCAAAAAACGGAGGTCATGTTATTCGATGTGGATTTTGACAAAGCTTATGATTCGGTCAATTGGGGTTCCTATTAGACAATTTAAAGATGATGGGGTTTCGCAAAATGTCACGGCCCCCGTCCTGGTGTGACCCGGTCCAGGAGCCGCGGGACAGAAAACCCGTGGTATTTATTTGATTTGACAGCGGAAGTTTAACAGAATCTTTTAAAACTTGAAAATGGCCAATTATTTTATTTCACAAATTGGGACAAACCCCGTAATTTACAGTAAAGGTAATTTCACGAGGAAATCCCTTGTTTTACAAAACATGTTTATTTATTTTACTGAGCCACCACTTCAAGCTTGTCAGTGCTCCGTAGCACTTTTTTTCTTGATTCACAGTAAGTCACATGAAACATGTTTAAAAATATTTTATCAGCGGGGAAATACTGGTGAGTCACTCAATTTTAACAAAACGACTCCTAGTTATAAATTACAGCATAAGAGCGATTACAATGGCTACTATCTTATTTTTATCTGGCGCCGTGTCACACCCTGGTGACGATGGTCATACCACTATTGGGTCCTTTCACCCAAGTAGTGATGATTATCACTGTTAGGTTGGTGAACCTAACCGTGAGAGATTAGTAATGTGCACAATACCCCACTTGCCAGTGATTCAAGATAACCAAGACTTAATCCCTGTAATTATAACTTTTGAAAATAATTTGAGTATTGTAAAACATTGTTGATAAAAAAAGAATGACTCACATTGCAGGTTTAATTGGGCAGAGTTTAGCCTACTGATTTAGCCTTGTAACCTAGTTTAAATAACAATGCACCCGAAACTAGGTCAGTAACTTAATACAACATTTACGATAGCTCATGAAATCAAAACCCTCACGACGAATGACAAAGTATAGCCCAAATACGGGCAGCACTTAAACATCCATCGGATCGGTTTCAATCGATCGGACATTGTATCGTAGCAGTGATCGAGTTAATACCCTGTATTCGTAGCAGCGTTTCCCTACTCGGAAATTCGAATTTAAGCAGTATATGGTCGTTTTGAAACTGAATTTTCGAATACAGAAGCAAGTCCCATGCACAGGCAATTTATAGCAAGTTTTTAGGTTTTACGCGGCTCGCGTAAACCTTAACATTACTTTTACGCGGCCCGCGAGGGCCCCTAGTCTACGTGTAGGGCTAGCGTGTCATCTGTAGGTCCGCCACGTGTGCGACACGTGGCCTGGAACGCGTCCTGGTTTGCCAGATGTCCTCTCGTGGCCCGCGTAACCTTGCCTTATGGTTTACGCGGCCCGCCAGAAATCAACTTTTCTTGTTTTCTTGGTTTTTCATGAGGATTAAGGTTTCAGGGGTCCGGGTTTTCACTTACGGGTCGTTTTTGGGCATTTTTGCAGGTCCTTACACAAAAGGTGGTGACGATGGGTAAATGCTTGCCTCTCCTCAAGCAAGGCATCCGTTCTTGTTAATGGCTCACCGACAAAAGAGTTTTGTCTCAAACAGGGGCTTCGGCAAGGTGACCCATTATCACCATTTCTTTTCATTATTGTGTTGGAAGTGCTTAAGGTTTTTATGAAAATAGTGGTTAATTTGGGTCTGTTCGAGGGGGTTTAACTTCCTAATGGTGGCCCGACTTTAACCCACTTATGTTACGCCGATGATGTAATTTTTTTGGGAAGGTTGTCGGAAAAGAATGTGACGAATCTTAAGAGAATTCTCAGATATCTTTTCCTTATGTCGGGCTTAAATTTGAATGTAGCTAAAAGTAGCATTATGGGGGTGGGGGTGGAGAACGAAGTGGTTCATGAGATGGAAAATAAACTCCGGTGCAAAAAAGGTGATATTCCTTTATGTTCTTAGGCCTTCCTATTGGTGAGAACATGAAACAAGTAAAGCCATGGAGACCTATTATAGACAAATTGGCTAAAATGCTTTCTAGATGGAAAGCCAAGACATTGTCGATGGGAGGTAGAATCACTCTCGCAAAGGTGATTCTTGAAAATCTTCCGTCTTACTACCTTTCAATCTTTAAAGCTCCGGTAAAGGTCATCAAAACTCTAGAGGGTATCCGTCGATATTTTGTTTGGGTAACATGGGTTCTAATAGCAAGATGAGGTGGGTGGCGTGGAACAAAGTTCAAGCGCATAGGAGATTGGGTGGCCTTGGTTTGGGCGAGATTCGGACGCTAAATTGGGCCTTGCTTCTTAAGTGGAAATGGAGGTTTAAATCCTACCCTGACCACCTTTAGTCAAATATTATCAAAGCTATCCACAGTAGAACTCATAATGTGCGGGACATCCCCCTAAAAATAGAGTATGCTGCAAATTGGAAAGATATCTTATATGTTTTGAAAGACATATCAAAGGCTAGGATTCAAGATGCAGATTCAATGGGCATTGTCGCGTCGGATGGGTCGTTCTCGGTTGCGCAATTCCATTCGAAAGTGGCTGAAGCTATGGGCAATGGTATCAAGTCGGACTGTTTTAATTGGAATGCATAGACGTCGAGTAAGGTTTTATTTTTCGTTTGGAAGCTCACTCTTGGATGTATTGCTGCCAAATTTGTCCTTGCTCATCGGGAAATTCCTATCACACATACAAGGTGCAAAATTTGTGGATATGGGGACGAGACTGTTGAATATCTTGCAGCCTCTTGCATCCTAGTTAAAGCAGTCTGGTGGCACATTTTCTTATGGGTCAAAATTGCGGTCTTTACTCAGTCCTTGTCTACTCGAGATCTGATGGAAGGATTAAAATATATGAGGGTGTCGACTGCATAGAAGAAGACTTTAAAGGTTATTTTTCATGCCACTCTTTGGAGCATATGGAAGACTTGTAATGCGTTGATCTTCGACGTCATATACTTTAACGTCATCAAAGTAGTGGAAGCAATTAAAGAAGACTCGTATATGTGGATCAAGTTTAGATCAAAGTACGGCGGGTTAGTTTGGGAGAGATGGCGAGACTTTAATGTCCGAGATACCATTTTGTAATTTCGGTTTTTGTTTTTCGGAACTCCCAGCTTCTTGTTGGCCCTTTTTTTAATATTTTATGTCTTGAATAAAATAGCCGTCTTTCAAAAAAAAAAAAGACAATTATGGCCTCAACACATAAGAAGTTGGTCGTTGACCATAGATTGCCCTTACTCAAGACCTTAACTTATGTCTCGAGAATGGGATGTGTGTTTTTCATTCGACCCACGTGAAAGTGAAAAATAGATTTGCTTGAGGGCAAGCAAAAGACAAGTGTGGGAATGTGATACGTGGTTGAAAACCGGTGCCTTAGTATGTTTAAGTTTATGATTTACATAACTTTTAGTTTCGAATAGCATGCTTTTGATTGGAATTGTGTTTTGCATGTCTAACGGAGTTTAAGGTGCTATTTGGAAGCTTTACGCAGCACTGGGAGCGAACGGGATCAACCAGGGATGTGAAATGAACTAAACAGGAAAACGACACCTTACAGGGGGCGTCGCCGACGCCCTATGGCCGTCGGTGATGCACCCGCGTCGACGGAAAATGCATAGGCAGCAGGATAATGCGTCAGCAGAAAAATGCAATTTCTAGGGGGCGTCGGCGACTCGAGAGGGGCGTCGGCGACTCCCTCCAGAAAGTGCAATTTTTGGGTCTTTGTTGTTTTGCGTGTTTGAACGAGAAAAAAACCCAATTTTTGGGTCTTTTGAAGGGGGTTACATATTATTTGATGGGGGAACATCATCTCCTTTACCCCTAACCTTCCTCTAACATCCCTAACCTCTAACCCATCATCACACACATTTCCTAACCCTAATTCACCATCACCATCACCATCACCATCATCACCAACCTTTCCACCATCATCCTCATCCATCCACACTCACCATCCAAACCCTAAACCCTAACCTTCATCATTCCTCCAAGACTCAAGGTCACGGCTCGATGCACGTGTTCGTCATCCGGATATCACGTACCTTCAACCATGAGCGGCTAGTGTCTTCGGTTTCACCCCGATGTAGATTGTTGTAATATTTTCTAGGGTTTATACATTTGTGTTTAGCTTGATTTTGTGACAAGATGTTTAGTATTTGAAACATTTGATAATTGTCTAGCATTTCTTTCGAATTCTTAAATTGTTGAGTGATGATAAAATTTGACTTTGCGAAATGGTTATGTGCAATCGTGCCTTATCTTAGGTTAGGATTTGCAGGTTCTTGGTAAAGAAATGCATTGTGGTCCGTTGTCTATGACGTTGATAGCTTTTGGCACCTAAGCCACGTGACACTAAATTCATTAATTACTATATGCAATTGAATCAAGTTAAAATGTGTAAGAACCCTAGGTCTTGCAATTATCAAACCGGGTGTGATCCGTATTCCGAATTCTTGTTTTCAATCAAGTAATCTAGTTTTTTTGCAATTAATGTGTAAGATCACATGAACAGTATACATTTCAGTTAATACCACATATCACAACATTACAACAAATAGTTCAATTCTCCATGTTTTTGTCGACGCATCCACTCTCTTACAATCATTTTTTAGCACACTACAACTGACATATCCACCCACTTACAATCAGTTTTTTTTAACACATTACAACTAGTATATCTTAGATATCCATGTTGGGAGAAGTGTAATAGTTTATTATTCACCTCATCAAATACTATATACATATTTTGAATATTTGGAATGCATGAGTGACATTCCTGTTGTACGTAATTTTCCTGATGTGTTTCCTGACGATCTTCCTGGTCCGCCTCTTGCTCGTTCTGTTGATTTTCGAATCGATTTAGTGCCGGGCCCTACGCTTGTCGCTAAGTCTCCTTATCGTTTAGCACCCTTTGAGATGCAAGAGCTTTCGAGCTAACTTCAGGAGCTTCTTGATAAAGGCTTTATACTCCCTAGCACTTCTCCTTGGGGCGCTCCTGTTTTGTTCGTCAAAAAGAAAGATGGATCATCTAGAATGTGTATTGAGTATCCTGAGCTCAACAAGCTTACTGTCAAGAACCGATATCCTCTTCCTCGCATTGACGATCTCTTCGATCAATTGCAAGGCGTGACCTGCTTTTCAAAGATCGATCTTCGTTCTGGATATCATCAATATACCTAAGACCGCCTTTCGTACACGTTATGGTCATTACGAGTTCGTGGTCATGCCCTTTGGTTTGACCAACGCACCTGTTGTTTTCATGGATTTGATAAACCGCGTGTGTAAAGCGTACTTGGACAGTTTCGTAATCATCTTCATCGACGATATTCTCATCTACTCCAAGACTTAAGAAGAGTATGAGCGACACTTGCTCCTTATCCTTCAGCTTCTATGCGCTGAACGTCTTCACGCCAAGTTCTCTAAATTGAAAGAAGTTCAATTTCTTGGTCATACCGTCAAGGAACTTGGTATTCACGTTGACCCTGCTAAAATCGAAGCTGTAAAGAATTGGATTGCACCTAAGTATCCATCAGAAATTCATTCGTTTCTTGGTCTAGCTGGTTATTATCGTCGTTTCATCTCCAACTTCTTGAAAATCGTCGTTCCTCTTACCTCCTTGACTCAAAAAGAGAAACCTTTTGTTTGGGGTCCTGAACAAAAGGAATCTTTCCAAACGCTCAAGGACATGCTTTGTAATGCTCCTATTCTTGCTCTTCCCGATGGTAACGACGACTTTGTCGTGTATTGCGATGCTTCAAACCTTGGCCTTAGATGTATCCTTATGCAACGAGACAAGGTTATCGCTTACGCGTCTAGGCAACTCAAAATACATGAGAAGAACTACACTACGCACGACCTTGAACTTGGCGCAGTTATTTTTGCCTTGAAAATATGGCGACACTACCTATATGGTACTAAGTGTGTGGTCTTCACCGACCATAAGAGCCTTCAACACATCTTCAACCAAAAGGAACTGAACATGCGTCAACGTCGTTGGGTAGAGTTGTTAAACGACTACGACTGTGAAATTCGCTATCACCCAGGAAGCGAATGTAGTGGCCGACGCTTTTAGTCGTAAAACTCATGTGAAGGGTATTCGTTGTCTCCAACTCGATAACGATCTTCAAAACCGCATTCGTGAAGCCCAATATGCCTCTATTAACGAGGGTAGTCTCTCCGTCGAGATACGAGGTGGTATTGAAGAAGATCTTGTGTCTAAATCCGATGGTATTCTGTACTATCTCAATCGAATCTGGATTCCTAATCGTGATAACCTTCGAGACTTTCTGATGAAGGAGGCACACAAATCGAGATAATCCATTCATCCTGGTGCTGATAAGATATGTCAAGATATGTGTACGTCCTATTGGTGGCCTGGAATGAAGAAAGATATCGCCACCTTCGTTGCAAAATGTCTCACTTGTTCGAAGGTTAAAGCTGAACATCAACATCCCTCTGGCTTGCTCGAACAACCAGAAATTCCTGTCTGGAAATGGGAGGGTATTGCAATGAACTTTATCACCAAACTCCCTCGTACTTCTTCTGGTCATGATAGTATTTGGGTAATCGTTGATCGATTGACCAAATCAGCTCATTTTCTCCCCATTCGTGAAGATTTCAAAGTCGAGAAATTGGCTAGAATCTACATTGATGAGATCATTTGTCGTCATGGCATCCCTATTGACATCATTTCCGATCGTGATGGTCGCTTTATGTCTCGTCTTTGGCAAACCTTTCAATCTGCTATGGGTACTGTTCTAAACCTTAGCACCGCTTTCCGTCCTCAGTCTGACGATCAAACTGAGCGTACTATCCAAACCTTAGAGGATATGCTTCATTCATGCATGTTCGATTTTGGTGGCAACTGGGACATGCACTTGCCTTTGATTGAATTCTTGTACAATAACAGTTATCACGCGAGTATTCAAATGGCATCATTCGAGGCATTGTATGGTCGTAAGTGTCGTTCTCCTATTTGTTGGCACGAGATCGGAGAAGTTCAAATCACCGGTCCCGAGCTTATACAAGAGACAACGGACAAGATTTTACAGGTTCGAGACAACTTGCTGAAAGCCATGAGCCGATAAAAGAGTTACGCTGACAAGCGTCGCAAGCCTTTGGAATTCGAGATAGGTGACTTCGTACTTTTCAAGGTATCCCCTTGGAAGGGTGTGGTTCGATTTGGTAAGAAAGGGAAACTCGCACCTCGCTACGTAGGTCCTTTCAAGATTATAGAAAGGATTGGCAAGGTTGCGTATCGACTGGACCTACCTGAAGAACTCAACAACGTTCATCTTATCTTCCACGTTTCAAACTTAAAGAAGTGTCTAGCTGAAGAAGGACTTCAAGTTCCACTCGAAGATCTTCAAATCAACGAGACTCTGTATTTCGTTGAGAAACCTATCGAAACCATGGATCGAGGAGTCAAGCAATTGAGGCGCAGTCGAATTCCTATCGTCAAGGTTCGATGGGAAGGAAAACATGGCGCTGAGTTTACTTGGGAACTCGAAAGTGATATGAAGACTAAGTATCCGCAGTTGTTCGTTACATCTTCCAAAATTTCGGGACGAAATTTCCTAAAGGGGGGAAGACTGTAACGCCCTGCTTCTTCGTACTTTCCATAAGTAGAAAGCATTGTTCGTATTTCTATTTTTGGAAACCTTGTATTCTTTTAATCGTCTTTTCATTGTATTCGTTGTAAAATCCAAGATTTGGATCATAAATAAAATTTGTATTTCTTACAATTCGTGTTTTACATATTCATACTTATTCATACGTTTGAATTCATTATACATATGATAACCTATTCGTAATTCTTGCAAGATGTGTTAAACTTACAAACCTTTGTCATACATGTTTAATTCATGCGTATACGATACTAAATCTCGATCTTCATATTTAATCGTACTTGTTTGTTACTTGTAATGTGTTCTTTTTTTTATTAAAACATATTTACTTTCATATCATCTATAAGAACATAATGTTTCTACCTTGAAACATGATAAATACACACATTTGGACTTGTAACATGTTAGGTTATACATTGAATATGTTAAATACTTAACATATAACATAAATATGTAACATTATAATGTTTAAAAAAATAAAAAGAATGGCAGCCCAAATCAGCGCCAAAACAGCCCTTTTTGGCTGGGTTTTGCAGGCTTGTCTCAATGATTAACCTCTTCTAAACACTTCTAAGGCCCAATCCAATGTAACCCTAATCCCTTCCCTTTATAATAAGCACTTCCCCATCCTTTATCCCGCTTTTACAAGCCTCTAAACACTTCCAAAACCCTCCCAAACTCAGCTGAGTTTCAACATCAACATCAGGAACTTTCAGCAACAAAAAGTGAGTTTTAACTCACTTCTACTTCAATTATCTTCTTCTTCAACACTTGGATAACCTCTAGGAAGGTTCTCACAAGTTTTCTTGGGAAAACTAAGTTGAAACCTCACCATTTTTTAGGTCCAAAGTGCAACTAAATTATGCTCATTTTTATCTTCATGTTTTGGAAGAAAACTCATGTTTTCTTCATACATTCCTATGTCCTTATGCCACTAATCAAGACTATGATTATGTGTGCTTAAAAACAAGGTTGTAACATACAAATTCAGAGGTTTTAATCCTCTAAACTTTCTGTTTCTAAAAGGGTTTTAACCCACAAGTGATGAACAAGTCTTGAACTTATGTATGTGTGATTATTTGGATAGCTTGGGCTATCCTACTTACAATCCACACATCACTTGATGTTTTCCTCTTAGTTAGTTAGTTAGTTAGTATATTTCATTTCCGTAATAATCCATTCATGACCATCCTTGTTGTCTTTGACAACTTGTGCATTGGTGAAAATACAAAAGGGGTCTCAAATGGAAGGTTTATCCTCCTACCTCATGCATGAATTCTATGATAATCTTGTTATACTTGATGGACTAAAACTTATGATATATACTATATAGAATATATAATGCCTATAGTAACCGAACCTTTGATGATAATCTAAGGATTATTTGTCAAAATACTAAGTTAGACCATCTAAGAACTTAGTACTCGTTACGATTCTAATGGGTACTTTAACCCATGAAAACATTCAAACCCCCATGGGTTTCATAGTGTCAAAGATGAGTATTAGGTTCTAGATGGTATTTTCTCATATACTTGCTTTTGTTATACTTTTCATCCCAAATTCCTAATCCTCCGTTATCGTCCAAATACTTATACACCTATGTTTCCTCGTGTAGAAGGACTTGGTGTTTCCTCCTCCAGCAACCAACAAATCCTCGCGGATTAACAAGTGGAAGCTTGCAAAACCATGAGTACACTTGACCCATTTTCATTTTAACACTTTTGGGTGCAATATGTTGTTAGGATCTGAGTTTCTTATGATTGTGCTTGTTTGATAATAAGGAAGATGAAATAGAGTTAAGTGCAGCGGAATTTAAATGGAACAAACTTTCAACACACAATCAAAAGGAGAATTGTTTTCAGAAAACATGTTTAACATGAAATCGAATGATTATATTTATTACAATCTTCAACTACAATGCATGCATGCATACAATCTCCCCCTCAGCCTGAGCTCACAGTGAATGTTCGTACAGAATGACTTGGTGATGAAGAGAGCTAATAGAACAGTACAGGGTACTGTTCTATTTATAGTACAGAACAAACCACTGTGGCATCTTTGCTGACGTCACCATGAAAGTGACATCTAACCTCTTAACAACCTTTAACCACTGACTATTACAAACATTGCTTACAAAACACTGATTACAAGTATAAACAAAATACAAAGTAAACTACTGCTTCTCATTCCACTGTTATAGCTCCAGCAGTGCTTTGTGTCTTCAGCAGTACTTGATCCATATTAGTAGATTGAGCATCAGTACTTAGTCTTCAACAGTCTTTGGATGAACAACAGTTGTTGTAGACCAGCAGTGGTTGTAGAAGGGCAATACTTAGAGGACATCAGATGTTAAGCCACTTTAAAGGGGAAAGACTGAAGCAAACAACTGCTTATTCTAGATCCACTAATCTGGTCCAGTTTTGGCTTTAATCAACTGTTCCTTTGGTAGGGTTCATTCCCAACAATCTCCCCCTGGAACAGATGATGCCAAAACTCTTTATTATTTTGGATCTTTATTGCCTCATCAATAATTCCCTGACTTGTCCTTTGAATTGTAATTCAAATTCCATGGAATCTGTATCATCCTCATCCCTGCACAGTGTAAGCTCAAGGAGATCTTCTAGATCTTTAACACTCAGGCCCAGTGCTTGTTCCCTTGATATATGCTCCACTTTCCCATTGGATTTGAGCAAAGTCAATACGTGGGTCTTTTTATCAGACTTCCACTTTAGTATTTTTTAATCCAATGAGTTTCTTGGGAGAGTTTTTATTGTTGATGAGTTTGGAGATTGAGGCCAGGTGATGATAACTTTGGCAGGGTCTTGAGAGTTTGTTGAGTCTTGTTTCTCTGCCATAAGTGTCTGAAGAACCATCTTCATGATATACTCTTCTTGAGCCTTGTCTTCTTTGGTTTTTGCATCCATCTTCTTTTGTTTCTTTCTTTGATAAAGGATGGAAGCAGGTGGAGCAGTGGATCTCCTGATTGGTAACTTTTGTTGTTTAACTGAAACCACTGCTTCTGGATAATCAGGCTTTTTAGGAGCAGTGGGATCTCTCTTTCTCAACTCTTCCAGACTTTTGTAAGTAGCTAACACTTTATCCTCTGACCACCTTGTAACCTAGTTCCTTGACCCATAATTAGCAGCTATCAGCTCTTCTTTCATTCTTTTCAGCTTTAAGGCCCTTTCTGGTACATTTTTCTTGTACTTGGCCCATACTGGAGGAGTTTGCTTTGTTTTGTTTTTAATCATCTCTTGAATTCTTGCTATCTCCTCTTGTAACTCACTGATGGTCCATTCTTTGTATTGATACTTTTCTGCCCTGTACTTCTTGTAACCATGATGTATCCAAGATAGTCACTTCTCATGCTTTCATCATCTTTCTCTGATAATTTCTGACAGAGGTCCTTTGAGAACTGCTCTAGGGTTCTAACTTTGGTGAGCAGGTACTGCAAGTTTCTTTGAATTTCCTTGTCAGACTTTCCCTCTGTGTCTCTTTTAGCTATATCCTCTGCTTGTTGGGCCTTTATTTTGAGATATTCTTCTATATTTCTTGGCAAAGGATAACCTTGAATAGATGGGAGATTCCTCTTTTCAGGGTCATCTTCAGAGTAGAAGGATTTGATTTCCTCCCTGACTGCTGGAAGATCTAGAGGATATTGTACTCCTACAGGGACAATGGCAGTGTTTGGATTCAGAACTTGAGCTGAAGATATTGGAACAGGGTTAGGAATGGCAGCAAGGGTCAGAGTTTGTGTAGATGTTGGGAGTGGAGAAGCATCATCTTCTAGTACAACGTTTGTGACCCTTCTCCTTTTATGTTTTAGAGAGGTTGGTGGTGTGTTTGTGGGTTATGTGATGGTAGTTGTGGTAGTGGATGATTGACTAACAGTTGTTGAAACAACTGGTGTTTTAACCACTGTTGTCATTACGACAAATGATGTGTCATCTGTTGTCTTCTGCTTTTTGGCAGGTGGTTTTTTAGGTGGTGAGGTTGTTTTTGGTATGGCAATGGATTGAGTGTGGGTTGATGTAGTAGTGATGGCAGTTGTTGGGATAACATCTGTTGAAACCACTAAAGTACCAATAGCTGTTGATACAACAGGTGTTTTAACATCTGTTGGTTTGGAGGTTTGATGAGAAGAACTTTTGGGGATTTGAGGAGTTTGTTTGATGGTTTTGGAAGGTGTGGTTTTGGGTTGGCTTACTTTTCTGGTAGGCTGTCTTCTTTTAGGTCTAGAAGTACCCTGCTCTTCCTTTTCCATCAATACTTTCTTCTCCTGAGCAAACCTTTTTGACCCTTTTATTTCCATTGACTCTTTCATGTTTGCTTTTAAATCATCAAATGCATTTTGAGTCTCATCAACCTTTTTGGAACCATCTGGCCTTGGGATTTCTACAACCAGTTTTGACATTGGATCTGGTTTAATGTATAGACCATCTTTTCCCTTTTTACCCTTCTCCCCCCTTTTTGGCATCATCAAGAGTTTCAAAAAAGTTGATTGAAGGGGGAGCAGTGCCAGTGGTTTGAAACAAGTGAGTTTTTATGGCTTTGATATCTGCTTGAGTATCTTTGTACCTAGCTTCCATGACATTTCTTACCATTTGAAGTTGAACTTAATGTTGTTGATCTGCATATTGTCTTTGTTTGTGAAGCAGAGGTTGAAACAGATGCCATAGCTCATCAGGGGATGGAGCAGATGTTGCAGCAGTGGGTGTAGCCTTTTGAGCTTGTAACAGCTGTTGCAGCATAGATTTGATTTCTGCAACAGATGTGTCAAGTTTATCAACCCTCTCCGTCAATTCTTTGTATTTTAAACCATCACCCAAGTTAATGGGATCATCTGATTTCCCACCAGTGGTGGTTTTATCAGTGGTTGACTTAGGAAAAGTGTCCCAAAAGCCATCCACTGATGCTCCTTTTTCTTGGTACTGGGGTCTTCTTTCCTCAGTAGATGGTACCAATGTAAACACACCAGTGGGTATTGGATACTCACTAGTAGTCACTTTGGTTTCAAAAGAGGAAATTGCCTTCAAGGGAGTCTGAGTAATGAAACAACTGGCCAGGTGTAAATCAGTGGATTTAACACCTGTAGTTGCTGCTCCACTTGAACTACCACCAAGAGTTATTTGTAACTCAAGGGGTGTAGCCTCCTCAGTTGTTGGTGGGTTAGCAGAGATAGGGAGCCCAGACTCAGTCACTTGTTGAGGTATATTCTCATTTACAGGTGCTTGAGAAGAACTAATTTCTGTCTGGGCTATATCAAGTGCATCCAACAAAGGTAGCATTGAAGGTGGCAGTTGTGCAGTTAGGATGGGTGTAGAAAGAGAATTTTCCCCGGGAGCTAGGCTGTGGAAGATAGATTCAAGTGAATCCATTGCTTCATATTGTGGTGTCCCTGTGGATACAACCTGATCCTTTTGAGAGGATGCAGGAGGAGTTTTAGGCTCAGGTTGAGATCTTTCATCCAACTGCTGTGAGGAAGTAGCAGCAGTGGTTATTGGTGACTTTTGTGTTGTCACAGGTATAACCTCTGGGATCTCATCTTCCAGAGTTACCTTTTTGGAGGGTTTGGGAGGCTTTTGTGATTTTTTCTATTTGGGCTTTTTGGTGATTTTAGGTGTGTGTTTCACAGCAGTGGGTCTGCTACTGTGATCACCTTGAGCAGTGGGCTCAACAGCAGTTACCTGAGGAGCAGTTGTTGCTGCTAAATTCTGCTCAGGTTCCTCTGTTTGTGTTTTTGAAGGTTTTGACAGCCTTGTGAAGGTTTCAGAAGATAGGCTGTTGATTTGAATAGGATTTCCTTGGATAAGCACATGAGCACTATCTTTTGGAATCTTCTTTTGCAAATAAAAACTCAAAAACCTTGGAAACCATAGAAATGGTTTTTTATTTTCTTTGATATTATTAACATTTTTGACCATGTCATTAAAAATCTCTTGGAAGGAATTAAAATTTTCGTTTTGCATGATAGCATATCCCAAGTATTGGATTTTTAATGGAATTTCATTAAAAGTTGTGGTCTTGTTTGAAACATACATGAGGAGGGTATGGAACAAAAACCTCATGGCAGGTGGAAAACTGCCCTTTTGCAAAGTATCTTTTTTCATTTCTTCTGCATACCCTCTCTCAATGAAATCAGTTTGGTAATCGGTTTTCGGGAAAGAGGTTTTACCTGTAATATCATTCATTTCAAATACCTCAGAAATGTCTTTCGGTGTGACACCAACCTGAATTCCCTTTACCGTTGAAGTAATAGCCCAGGGATTTTTGTCCTGGCTTTCAATTTTTGCATTTTTCCAAAAATCACGAAGGGTATCGAGGTATATAGATGGGTTGCAGGTCAACAAAATTTTGTACCTTGAAGACGAGAGTGCGTCAATAACGGAGTGAAATGTTGTGCTTTCACTTGGTTTTTCAAGTATGCACAGGTAGTTATGAGGGGTTTTGAATGGAAGTGCCATGGTGAATCATGATTTGTGAAGGAGGATGAATGAAAGAGATGAAGAATTTGAGGAAATTTGGTGGTAACTGCTTTAGAAAGGAATTTTGAATTCGATTCGACAGTGAAAACCCTGTTTGGGGTTTTGATCAGGGTTTTATAAAGTGAAAAAGTGAATGATGACGTGGCAGCGGTTACAAAGATCTGACGGCTAAGTACTGTCCACGTGACAACCTCTGATGGATAATGGATGACAGTTGTTTAGGAAACCACTGATGGATCAATTATCAGTGGTTTACAGTGGTGAAAATGAAACAGTGGCTAACTTTGAACTATCAGTGGATAGCCATCAGTGGGTTAAAACACTGATTTTGGACAACAGTGATTAACAAGGATAATGAGGAATATAGGTTGACTTTCAGCAGTGGAGAGTATCAACAAAACAGATGTTTGAACCAAAACAGTGGTTATGGCAGACTTTTAAGGATTAATGAAAATTTTCATTTTTAGCTATTTTTAAGGATGAAATTTTGATTTTTTGAAAACATTTTAATGCTTTTATTCATAGAAAAACAAGATTTTGCCTATTATTCCATGTTCAGCATGCCAATCCTAGAGATCAAGCTTTCAAAGGTTAATGTGTCTAATGCTTTTGTTAGCACATCTGCCAGCTGATCTTTAGTTGGAACATGGTGCAGAGAAATCAAACCTTTTTCATAGCAATCCCTCACAAAGTGATGTCTGATATCAATGTGCTTGGTGGTTGAATGTGAAGCTGGATTTTTTATGATATTTTCTGCTGCCTGACTGTCCAACATGAGAGGTGTCTTTAAGGCAATGATACCAAAATCCAGCAATTGATTTTGAAGCCATAACAGTTGGGCTATACAACTTGCAGCAGCAATATACTCTGCCTCAGCAGTGGATGTTGAAACAACTGCTTGCTTTTTGCTTTGCCAAGACACTAAGCAATTGCCTAGGAATTGGCACCCTCCTGAAGTGGACTTCCTTGTTGTATTGCATCCAGCAAAGTCACTATCTGAGAAACCTGAAAGCTTGATATTTCCATCAGCTGGATACCAGATACCAAGTGTGGGAGCACCTTTTAGGTATCTGAATATCCTTTTTACAACAATAAGGTTTGACTTTCTGGGGGCTGATTGGGATCTTGCACAAACACATGTTGCAAACATGATGTCTGGCCTAGATGCAGTTAGGTACAATAAAGACCCAATCATGCTTCTATAAAGAGTTTGATCAACCAAATCATCCTTTTCATCAGACATGACTATTTTTGTGGTTGCTATGGGTGTACTACATGGTTTGCAATCATCCATCTCAAATTTCTTTAAAAGTTCTTTGGCATATTTTCCTTGATGGATGAAAGTACCATTTTGCAGTTGCTTTACTTGGAGACCAAGAAAGAACTGTAGTTCACCCATTGCACTCATCTCAAACTCAGCTGTCATGAGTTATCTGAACTCTTCACACATTTTAGAACATGTGCTTCCAAAAATAATGTCATCCACATAAATCTGGACAATCATCAAATCTTTCCCTCTCCATATTAAAAACAATGTTTTATCAATTTTACCTCTTGTGAAGCCAATAGAAAGAAGAAAGGTGGAAAGAGTTTCATACCAGGCTCTAGGTGCTTGTTTCAAGCCATACAAAGCTTTATTTAGCTTGTAGACATGATTTGGATTAAATGGATCCTCAAAACCTGGAGGTTGACAAACATATACCTCTTCTTGAATCTTACCATAGAGGAATGCACATTTGATATCCATTTGAAACACCTTTATGTTGTGGTTGACAGCAAAGGCCAAGAACAGTCTGATAGCTTCCAATCTTGCTACAGGGGCAAAAGTTTCATCATAGTCAATGCCCTCTTCCTGTCTGAAACCTTAAACCACTAGCCTTGCTTTATTCTTGACAACAATGCCCCTTTCATTAGTTTTGTTTTTGAAGACCAACTTTGTGCCAATAGGACTCACACCCTCTGGTAGTGGTACAAGCTCCCATATTTGTTGTCTTTTAAACTGTTGGAGCTCTTCCTGCATGACTTCTACCCAGCTGTTGTCTTTTAGTGCCTCTTGGTACTTGACTGGCTGATGGAGTGATAGGAAACCAGCAAAAAGACAAATGTTTTAGGATTGGCTTCTTGTGAGCACCCATTCACTGATGTTGCCAATGATTTGGTCAGGTGGATGAGACTTCAAGAAGATTAGATCTCCTTTGTATGGAACTATGGCATTTAAGGGTGAGGGCTGCAGATGTGAATCATCTGAGCTAACCACTGTTGGTGACTTTGATGATCCAACAGTGGCTTAAAATGGAGGTGGAGGAATAGGAGGAAGTGGTGTGGAAACATGTTGATTTTTATCCACTGTTTGAGGATCTTTATCAACAGTGTTTGATGAGTGGAAGCAGGGGTTAAAGGGCTACTTTGGTCAACAACTGTTGAGGTAACAGTGGTTGAGCTTTGACATCTGTTTTGAACATCTGCTGCTCTTGCAATGGTTGCAGACTTTTGTTGTGGAATGATGACTTCATATCCATAGTCTGATGGAGGATTTTGAGATGGACCTGCACTGTTAGTCTTGACAGAAACATTTTCAAAAGTAAATTTATCAAGATCAAATAACTCTGCAGGATTTGCAGGGATTTTCATTGAAGAAACTTCATTGAACTTCACATTCAAAGTCTCTTCCACTGTCTTAGTCCTGGTGTTGAACACTTTGTAGGCATTAGTAGTGGTTGAGTATCCCAAATGATAACCACAATCAATTTTGGCTGCAAACTTTGAAATGGAATCTTTTAAGTTTAAAATGAAGCATGGGCAGCCAAAAACTTTGAAATATGAGATCAGTGGTTTGATTTTATACAGAATTTCATAGGCAGTCTTTTGATGCCTGGGGTTTATTAAAACTCTGTTCTGGACGTAGCAGGCAGTGTTTACAGCCTCTGCCCAGAAAGTTAATGGCAAACCTGAATCACCAAGCATGGTCCTGGCAGCCTCAATCAATGTTGTGTTCTTTCTTTCAACAACCCCATTTTGTTCTGGTGTCCTTGGAATGCTGTACTGCCTTACAATTCCTTTTGACACACAAAACTCATCCAACTCCCTATTTCTGAATTCTGTGCCATTGTCACTCCTGAAGACTTTTACTGGCAAGTCAAACTGCTTTTCAACCTGTTTGACAAAGTCTTGCAGAATGCCTGCAGTCTCATCTTTGGAATATAAGAAATAAGTCCATGTAAACTTAGAAAAGTAATCTACAATTACCAAGCAGTATCTTTTCTTCTTAAGACTCATGACTTTTACTGGGTCAAACAGATCCATGTGAAGCATTTGTAAGCACTTGGTTGTTTTGGACTCTTCAATGGACTTAAATGAGCTTTTATGTTGTTTTCCTTTTAAGCAGGAAACACAATGCTCAGGACAGGTGAACAGTTTTTGAGGAAGACCTCTTACAAGTCCCTGTTTTGACAAAGCAGTGATTGTCTTGAGATTTGTGTGCCCCAATCTCCTGTGCCAAAGTTCGGTCTCTTTGTTAGAGGCAGCTGAGAACAAATAGGCATCAGTCCTGGGGCTCTCTTTTGACAAATCAACTACATAAACATTGCCACTTCTTTGAGCAACAAGTTGGGTTTTTCCATTTTTATTATTTCTTCAATCTTTTTAACCATTTCTGGTCCAACAATCCTACAACACTCCTTAGTAAAAAATGATCTATAACCTTTGTCACTCATTTGAGAGACACTAAGGAGGTTGAATTTTAGATTGTCTATCAGATTGACATTTTCAAACTTAACATTTTCAGACTGTACTGTACCAGAACCCATCACCTTCCCCAAAAGATATATAACCCCCTCCATGAGTTTTTGAATTCTTTGAGTAGGGCTCTACATCCAGTCATGTGCCTGGAGCCTCCACTGTCTACATACCAAAGACTATCTAAGCATGCAGAAGCTCCCTGCACATCAAGTAAATAATTAGTTCAGGAGGGTCTCCAAAGCCAATAAGGCTTTGGATGGGGTCTCAACAGTGTCTATGTTAAGGTCAAGAAGATGGACAGTGGTTAGATCAGGGGATTGAGCAATTTTTGAAACTTGTTTCTCTAACCACTGTTGGGAGCCATTTCCAATTAATTCTTGATATCCATAGGGATGCCTTTTCACTCTTGGTTTAGAAGGCCTTTTGTAGGCTTCATAAACATGTGGGACCCTAGGATATGGTGGTTGACCTTTACCTCTTTGGTATTGGTTTGCAGGGGGTGCATCAGTCACCTGAACTTCTCTTTTGACAGAGGTTTGGTTCAGCTGCTTTGTAACAGCTGTTTGGACTGGCACAAACAGTGGTTGTTGTTTGACTTGTGATTTTGATGAACTCAAAAGTGTTTTTGATGTGTACTCTTCCTTTTTGACCTCAAAGTATTTTAAATACACACACTTTTGAGTAGGATGATTTGTTTTACCACAAATAGTGCAGCTCTTTGAAGGCATAATGGTGCTTGCTTTGTTTATGTCATAAGCTTTCAAGTGAAAACAATCTTTGGCCAAATGATTTTTCTTTTCACAGAAATCACAAAACAAGTTTTTAATTTTTTCTTTTTTTTTTCTTCTTTTCAGACTCCTTTGCAACAGAGTTTTGAACCACTGTTGGGATGTCCTTAAGAGGAATTACCTTGGCCTTAGGAGCTTTGACACCATCTATAGTTGTGAAGTCCATGGGTTTGAAATTTTCAAGGATGTCACACTCATCAGACCATGTAGGTTTGAGTTGGTATTTCTCAATCTCCTCAAAAGTTGAGGACCCCACAGATCTTTCCAAAGTGATTTTGTTGCCAAGTTTATCAGTTATTTTAACTTCTTGGCCATCCTTGTTGGTGGGTATGATTTCAACAGAACCAGC
Source organism: Helianthus tuberosus (assembly GCA_030545235.1). NCBI lineage: Eukaryota > Viridiplantae > Streptophyta > Magnoliopsida > Asterales > Asteraceae > Helianthus > Helianthus tuberosus. The sequence goes on along the minus strand of CM060402.1, from coordinate 141,908,611 downwards.
TGGATTTGCAGCAGTGTTTTCAACTTGGTCATTTTTTCTAAACCCTATGCCAAATTTTACATTGCTTTCAAGCTGTTTTTCAAGCATAATTTCGTAACCTTTGCAGGATTTCACCCATTTTTCACATGTGATTTGGGTGGATTCCAACTCCTTTTTGCAGACCTGGTATTTTTTATCATTGTCTGAAGTTGGTCCTTGATTATGCTTTGCTCTTGTTTGAGGCTACAAATTTCATTTTCTTTTTCTGATAATTTGTTTTTCAATTCTTTTAAAGATTTTTCAAATTGTACTTCACCATTTAACAATCTATCTCTAAGGTATTCATTCACCTCCTTAATGTTTGCAAATGCTATGATGCATTTGTTTGAACAAAGGTTTTTAAGAACCTGGGGTGATACCTTAGTTGCAGCCATCATGGCACATTCACAAGTATGCTCACTTTCTTCTTGAAGTTTCTCTTCTTTTTCACCTTGTTTCTTCTCCTCTTCTTCAGACCAGGGGTCAGACAGTGGTTCCAACAGGGGTTTTGAATTTTCTCCCAACAGTATTTCACCAGCAACAGCAGTAACCACTGCTTCAGCAATTGTATCCACTGTTTCTTCACTTGATTGCCCCTCTTCACTATCCAGCCCTTCTGGTATAGACTCCAATGCTACAAAACAGAAATCATTACTAGAATTATCATTTTCAGCATAGAGTGCAAAAATTTCATCTCCTAACTCCTCAGGTAAGCTACTCCAGTCAACAAAACCTTGGGTGAAAAAGCTTTGCTGATCTGGTTGAACCACTACTGGTGCAGCTTGTTGAGGTGCAACTTGTTGCACCTAAACCTGAGGAGCTGGGGCCTGGACATACTGTATCTGAGGAACACTGGTTTGGACATAGTGAACAGGAACAGGGGTTGCAGGGTGTGCATAGTGAGCAGTGTTTACATGAGTAGCAGGGGCATATTGGGCATAATGCATAGTGTTTTGGTTATTTTGTGGTCTAGGGTTAGAGTCAAGGTGTGTTATGATTGGTCCACTGGTTTGACTCCTGCACTCTCTAGCAAAATGACCTAACCTATTACACTTGTAACATTTTATCTTTGATTTATCCAACCATACTTTTAAATTCTCATGTAACCCTGGAAATTTTCTCCCTGTCCTTTTGTAAAATTTGCTAGTTCTAACACTCAGCAGTGCAAGTTGGTGTAATATGTCCATTTCCTCTAAATCAGTTGGATCAAAATGCTGCAGATCATTGAGTTCAAAGCATAGATTATCAGAATTCTGGTTTTCTCCATTAGCTGTAAAAGCATAATTGGATGAGTAAGAATCAGAGTTGTTAAAAGCTCCTCCAGCTGTTATGTCAATGTAATGATCATAACCCTAATCCTTACTACCACCAGATTCTTCCTGACCCAAAGGAGCTGTGTTGCCAAATGAATAGTCATCTGCAACCTTACCAGACTCTTGTAACTTCTTTTTCTGGTTCAACTCCCTTTCATAGGTCAGGAGTTTACCATAAAGCTGGGTTAGGGTCAGATCTTTGAACCCAATTGAATTCCTGGTTACAAAAGCAACTGTGTCCCATTTTTCAGGAAGTGACCTTAGAAACCTGCTATTTTGTGTTGCATTAGGAAATTCAACCTTAACAAGTTTCAGTTCACTCATGAGACAACTAAATCGCTCAAACTGTTATGTTAATGATTCACCCTTAATGTGACAAAAGGTTTCATACTGTTAATTCAAAATTTCCCTGTTATTTTCAATTACTTCTTTAGTTCCCCCAAATTGTTCCTTAAGTGCATCCCACAATTCCTTGGCACTGTTACAGTGTAACAGCCCAGCATAAATTTCATTTGGGAGTGCAGATGAAACGATGCTAAATGCCTTGGCATCCAGTTCAATTTTCTGAAAATCCTGATCAGTATAGTTCTCAATTTTCTTAGGTTCAAAAACTTTTGGAACCTCAGCACTCGGCACCATTGGAACATGTGGTCCAAAGATAACCGACTTCCAACATCCGGTATTCTGTTGAGCAAGGATGTAACCCATCCTTCTCTCCCAGATGTTATATTCAGATCTAACCAACATAGGTGGTTTGAAGAGAGAACCAATGTTATTAGTGTTATCCTGTGATTGTGACGTCATTCTGGTTGTTTTACAGGCACTGATTAATCAACTTTGCTCGTGATTAAACCTTACTATGTTTTTCAACGAAACGAACAATTTAAAGTATCAACGAAATTGAGCTGAACTTTTACGTCAAAATGATTGTTAGATCAAATTTAACTGTCCTAGCTCTGATACCAATTGTTAGGATCTGAGTTTCTTATGATTGTGCTTGTTTGATAATAAGGAAGATGAAATAGAGTTAAGTGCATCGGAATTTAAATGGAACAAACTTTCAACACACAATCAAAAGGAGAATTGTTTTCAGCAAACATGTTAAACATGAAATCGAATGATTATATTTATTACAATCTTTAACTACAATGCATGCATGCATACAATCTCCCTCTCAGCCTGAGCTCACAGTGAATGTTCGTACAGAATGACTTGGTGATGAAGAGAGCTAATAGAACAGTACAGGGTACTGTTCTATTTATAGTACATAACAAACCACTGTGGCATCTTTGCTGACGTAACCATGAAAGTGACATCTAACCTCCTAACAACCTCTAACCGCTGACTATTACAAACACTGCTTACAAAACACTGATTACAAGTATAAACAAAATACAAAGTAAACTACTGCTTCTCATTCCACTGTTATAGCTCCAGCAGTGCTTTGTGTCTTCACCAGTACTTGATCCATATCAGTAGATTGAGCATTAGTACTTAGTCTTCAACAGTCTTTGGATGAACAACAGTTGTTGTAGACCAGCAGTTGTTGTAGAAGGGCAGTACTTAGAGGACATTAGATGTTAAGCCACTTTCAAGGGGAAAGAGTGAAGCAAACAACTGCTTATTCTGGATCCACTGATCTGATCTAGTTTTGGCTTTAATCAACTGTTCCTTTGGTAGGGTTCAATCCCGACATATGTTAACCTTATCAAAAATCACAAATACTTTATTCTTTATGCAAATGCACGAAAACAATCCAAATACATGAATGCTATGTTGTTATACTTGATGCATATACTTGGGTGATTCTTATGTGATACTATAGTCATTAGCTTTATACGAGCCTCCATTTAACATGTATAGCGCTATAGGAGTAACACACCACCCGTGAACGAGAGATCATGTTAAATTATATTCTTTATTGCGTAAACAGAGGGTTGACTAGAAATATTGCATGCCAAGATATGTTGATCTTGAATAACTTAAATTGTCATGTGGATTCGTTCTAAACTTTTATACTTATATACTTATACTTCGACTTGTGTACTCGCCAATGTATTTTTGTGCTGAACTATATTTTGTTAACATGTTGCAGGTTGATGAGGTTGAAATAACGAAATCCAGTAGGGACGATATTAGAAACACACTTGAAATTACTAGATTTTGTACTTTAATTGTTGAACTAGTTGTATTGTTTTGCATGTTGTATTTGAATTTCATGTTGTACTTTGATAATTTTATCATTATATGAAATCAATTTTGAATTAAATATTGTCGCAGTAGCGTTATGTGTGATGAGCAATCTATCTTCGTCCCACTCCGATGATTCCGCCATTGGTTGGGGTGTGACACTTCGTTTCTCAATTACTTCAAAGGACCTGAATCAAGAATTATTTAGGATTTCAAAATCAATTTCACTATCTTTGATTTTTCAAATTGTTCCTTTTTTTGAGACATGTACCCCTTGTCTTCTTCATCACCTCCATTAAACCAAACCTTATGCAACTTTATTTCTTTCTTGTTTTAATATTGAAACCTGCAAACCCCAACATTATTAACACCTTTCCAAAGCAGACGTGAGCCAAACCTGAAATCATGCCTTCACTTTTTGAATCGTCGTTCAAAACTTTACACAACAACCTTCAATTCTGATTAGTCTACTGTTAAATCATTGATTCAAGTGGTGGTGGACGTGGATCTGGCCAGAAAATGGGGTGGCAGCGGAGGTTGTGGTGTGGTGTGGATAGGTGATGGTGAGCGATGGCTGAAGTTACAAGACATGGGGGTGGTGGTGGGGTGAGGGTAGGGTAGGGTTGTTATAATGGTATTTTTGTATTTACACCCACTTAACTGAATTATTTAACCCCATCCACTCTAGGGACCATCCGAGTAAAAAGTAAACCACAGGGAGCACCGGTGTAATTTCCAAAAGTTGAAGACTATATGTGTTACTTTACAAAACCACAGGGACTATCCGGGCATTTTACTCCAATTATAAAAACCGTTTTAAAAATCGTTTTGAATTGGTTACCTTTTATATTAGTAAATCAAGTTAATTTCTGAAAAATAGATGTAAATAAAATAGAAAATTTTAAACAATATTGAGAGTAATAGCTAGATAACCAAAATTTAAAAGAACTTGTACTAAGACTATACGCTGTGATGCGTGAAAAGCATAGGGCAAAGGCCCTCCACGCCTCAAACACCACCCGCCCTCCACGTCATAGGGCGTTTCCCCTCCTGATCGCAAGATATCCATGGACGTTGCCCTTCTTGTTTAGCATGACCAACTTAATTTTTGGGGCTTTCCCCTTTACCACACTTTTCATTTTTAGATATGGAGGGCAAATGTCACATGGTGATCGGCGTCGATGTACCGATCAAAGATAGAGAGAATTGTTTTCCTAAATACCTTAATTTAGTTAGGGCAAGTAGGGTGTCGAACCACGAAGAGCTTTTGGTTAGTGTTTAGACTCAATTGATTCATGAACATAATGTAAACTTGATTCTTTGATTGAGTTGTTTAGATTAAGTAATTCGCAAAAGTAAAACCTAAAGTGATTGATTTTATCACAGGTAATTAAGAGATGGTCACACCAAGGATCGGGTTGCACATTCAATAAACAATCTAATTCAATAGCACATTAATCACTACATAGACATAGTGAAGTTTACCACATTCACACATTGGATAATCAATGGACTCTTCAATCAAACAACAACTCTTTTAACGATTCTAGACCGAATAATTTATGTTGTAGGATGAGGTTATTATCAATTATCAAAACACTATCCGACGCTATCAATCAAAACACCTTGTTCTCTAATGATAAACACCAAATAGAAGAAACAATGTTGTGAAGTGTTCAAAATAGTAAATTGTTCAACATTGAAACATGATAAACACATGAAATCACAAAGAAAATGTCAAGTACTTAACAAATCAAAGCAAATCCATGTCAAATGTACTTACAATTCAGATTGAATACTAAATGAGATCAAACCCTAGACCTTGATGCAACCATGAATGATTTAGCTACTCATGATGGTGTGAAATGATGATGAAGTGTGGAATTCGGAAGTGAAAGACATGATTAGGATGATAGAAAGGCTTTGTCACTCAAGATTCTTCTTCCTTGGTCGTCCCTTGGCACCCCCTTGTGTTGAATGTCGAGTTCCTTGGTCAAAACTTCATAGAAAAACATCAAAAACCGTCTGGAACCGTTTTTGTTCGTTTGCAGGAGTAGGGCTACGCCCAGGAGAGTAGGGCTACGGCTTCTCTAAAGTCAGCTTTCCTGAATCTTTAAAATTCCCATGCAATACACCCAAATATCAAATTTGAGTGGGAGTAGGGCTATGTCTATGCTTGTCTTTGCTTTGTTTCCATCCTTGTGTACATGTAAAGCTCCAACAAATCATGATATCTTTGCTGCAAACCTACACAACCAAAATACACACAAAGTGACCATATTCCAAGCATAATTCCAAGTGAAAACATACAAAATCATGACAAATTAGACCATCCAACCATAACACATCACATGGTCTATGTGGCGTCTACATGGCAGGATAGGGGCTTTGCCCTTTGTCCTCATGACCTAAGCAGTTAGTGCGATAAAAAATCGGATTTGACCGATATTTGAGATATCGGTAATCGCGGTGGAATATCGATAATTTTAATATTATGCTGAATTTATACACACACACACACACAACAATTTAACACTAACAATTTAGTATACTACCATTAACAAATTAACCTTTTGCAACTTGCAAAACACTAACAATTGTCCCAAGTAGGAACTGGTTAAGACTTATCACACTATCATTTAACACTAACAATTAACAATTAAGACTTAAAATAGTAATAATTGAAAGAAGAATGCTAAAACTAAGAAGAAATTTACTGATATTGGGAAAATCAGTGAGATATCGGTCAATATCACCGATAATATCATTACCATATTCTGACCCATATTTACACCGATATTTTACTAGGGGACCAATATCCGATATATCACCGATATATCAATTATATATCACGATATTAACTGCATAGGTCATGACTCCATACAATCTAAGCTTGAAAATTCGTTTAAACGTAACAATATTTATGATGTTGATAGTCCACATTTATTTAGAACTATTTAAATGCACATATTGCCTAAGGTCATGCATGTTTTTTTTTTCATTTTAACAGTTGCCAAAGTATAAAAAAGTGTTTTCAAATTAAATCCGTAAAACCATTTCTTAAACTCTGTAATATCAAAACATAAATAAATAGAATCACCCCTGTAATATCAAAAGATAATATAAATGGAATCATCCTTCCGTAGATTGAAAATTTATTTAGAATTAATTACATGGTTAGTCCCTGTGGTTCTGAAGTACTAAGACTAACAGATATTAGTTTTCTTGTTAGGTTTAAGGGCATTTAAGTCATTTTATACTTAAAGGACTAATTACGTAACTATTTGGTTAATAAGAGACTGTTTTTCTAATTTACAAAAAGAAAAAGAAAAAAACATTTAATTGGCACACCAAGATTCTCATCACCACCCACCACCACTTCTATCTGCATATCACCACCATTCTCTCTCTCCTCCCTCTCTCTGCATATCATCACCACCATCACTTCTATTTTCAGATAACCACCACATCCAACCTGAGGATTTCGACCAAGATCCTGCCCCTAATTCATCATATTCGCATCATTTGGCACACCAAGATTCGCATCAATGGGGGATGAAAACCGCAAGGCTGAGGCCTTGGTGTGTTCGAGATTGGAGCAGGTGAGGGTTAATATGGGTGTCAACACTTTGAATCCCTTAGATTTGCATAATTTTTGTGTGAATTACTATTGAAGTTTGAAACCCTAACCAAGTTGTTTCCCCATTGTTGTATTAAAGAAGTTGTGATTCAGTATGAAGCTTACATGATTCTGGAATTAAAGATTTACATAACAAATCGGAATCTTCCTCGTCACCGTCACCGTCGCCGGAGTAATACACCGAACCAGAAATCGGCTAGCATCCGACCAACCGTTATCTGTTGGTCAACATACGAAGCTGGGAAATATTTTTTCAAGAATTAAAGAATGACAATGCACTACAAAAAAATGCCATTTAGTGGCATTAAAAATGTGCCACAAAATACCTAAAAAGTGCCACTAAAGACCCTTGAAGGAATGAGTGGCACACAAAAAAAAGTGCCACTAGAAGCAGTGCCACTAAAGCCCTTTAGTGGCACTTTTTTGTTTGCCACTACAAACTCTTAAGCCTTTAGTGGCACATAATTTTTGCCACAAAAATTGGCCTTTCCTACATTAGTTTTAATTAATAATAATTATTATTTATTACATAGATAAAAACAAGAATAAAACTTTAACATGTAGAAATCATAATATAATAACTTCAATTAAAAGTTTGATTGTCTTTCACACATTGCGAATATTTCAAACAAATGTCTAATAACTATCAACCTAAGTCTATATCAAACATAAAAAACAAATAACTAATAAACGTTTGAATAAAAACTCAAAACTTCATTGCGCTTATAAACCTCTTTCACAATCTTCATGCTAGTTAAATGATTGCTATTATCAATTGCATTCCCCTGACCAACAGTGAAACCATGACTACCAGGCTGAGAAACGCCACCAACAGGTCCATGTACTCCATGGTTGGTATAACGTAAGGCTGCGGACCACCACGATAAGTTGGAAGAGGAACCTGGGGCATTAGATATGCAGATGGATGTAGACTAGGTTTGTGACATCATTAGGTGGTGGTCCAGATGGTATCTACTAGCCTGCACACAAACAAAATGATTAAAATAAATGAAAACCATCTTATGTGATTAGTTAAACAAGAACCAGATTAAAGAAAAGAAGGCATTAAAGACAGATGTACCCTGTAACTTCTATTCCTTCCATAAGCTTCTAAAGCAGCGGATCCAAAGTTGTTATTGGCTGCGATTCATTTCCAGCACCACAACATGAAAATTAAATATTAAAAGTGATCTGCATACCCGATGCCATCTATAGGATTCCAAGTATCTTCTTCAGGTCCACAGCTTTCCAAAGGATGTAGTAGTACAATAACATATAATCAAAGGAATCAGATAGAGTGAACATAACATAAACAAAAATAGGGATGAGCAATTGGTATAAAATACCGTCTCGATCCCATCCCGATCCCGAATTTTTTCGGTACCGGAAACGGTATCCACTTTTTGGCATTTTCGGTATCGGTACGGTACGGTATCGGTAAAATACCGAATTTTACCCTCAAAATACCGATACCGTACCGACATATTTCGGTATCGGTATCGGTACCAAGTTTACACAAAATTCGGGATCGGTATTTTTCGGGATCGGGACGGTATCGGTATTTGCTCATCCCTAAACAAAAACACCCAGAAGATAATTATTCAGATGATATATAAAAATAAAACGAAATAAAGTGCCATAAATTATAACTCTGAATTAACTAATAACATTAAGATAACCCTTTAATGGTAATAGAAATAAATAATTAAATTTTTTTTTCAGCAAATTTAAATTTTATCTGGTTAGTTAGTTACTTTCGAATCATCAGGGCAAATTACATAAGGATAGCGGGTAGACGAGCAACAAACTGCGCCGCCATCCCTTTCTGAATAGAAAACCCTATTCTACTAAAAACAAAGCCTCGCCCCTGAGGGGTCGAAAAGTTGCTGTGCACAACACGCTGAACCCTAGACAAGAACCGAACTGCCTCCGGCGCCAAGGAGCCGAACGTGTCAAACGCCAGGGGGACAAAGGCATGCTGATTATCCTCACAAGCTTTCACGTGCTTTTCCACCTTCTTTGACTCTGCTTTCAGTACCGCTTGCCCCGCCACAAACCCATTTTCCCGGAACCCGGCTAGTGGGGATACACCTGTGAGATCAACACAAGCATGTTTCCCGCCCTCCCAACCAAAAACTAGCACGTCAGCTGGGCGTAGGGTGGATCTCCCCTCCGACGGGTCTATAAGAAAATTAACCGGTGCCTCTTTCTTCGCCGAGATCCCTGCTCGTCTGAGAATATCCATTAACGCGTCTCGCACAAAGTCATGGCGATACTTAAACCCCGGCAACTCTCTACAGTGTAACGCATGCTCCCCGTATTTATCTAGGCATGCTTTACGGCAAATTGGGCAAGTTTCATCATTTGGGAACATGGGGATCATCAAACGGTACTTAAGGATTGACCGGTACTCCACCGCTGACATACGTTGACCCAAAGCTTCAATAGGAATAACAGTTAAGAAATCCTGAGCGTGAGGCCTCTGTAGGCATTCAATGACGGCTTTCTGGCGGGGTGACAAATGGAAATCTTCTCCCAAACTTTGTGCGATTCGACAACAAAGGGCATTCGCCAAAGTTTTCTGTGGCTTTTTGGGGGCGGTGTCCTTGTTAGAGAAACCGCCAAGATCAAAGTCAGGTAGAGATTCATGCAAGCGTTCCAAGGCGCTGGCATAATCCGGATCAGTGTTAGCAACCCCACTGTTACGTAAGATGTGGTCCTGCAACTCCCAAGATTGAGACCTGGAAGCAACAAAGGAATAGGCAGCCACATCCCGGGCCGAGAGAAGGCCCAACCCACCAAGCCTCATTGGCAATGTCACGATTCGCCACAGTAGATCACCAAAAAAAGGACCCCCAGATACGACAATGTCTTCTATTGCCTCCCGAAGACCTTTATCAAAACATGAAACAGCATCATCCACAAAGGGGGCCTGGCAAGTTCGCAAACCAAATAGCAACTTTGCAACCCCCATACAAGATCTAAGCAAGAGGAGTTCGCTTTGAGGATCCCGCAACAAGGGAAGGTGTCCCATAATGTCAACAGCACGCGTTGCCCTCTTAGCCGCTAGACCACTTATAAAACTGGCATCACGGCTGACTGTCCCTCCTAGCAGTTTGACACCTTTCTCCGGCCTCCCAATCTCACTGGGGAAAAGCCCTGGCCGGACCTTCACCCCGTTGCATGTCGGCCAAAATACTTCAGTTTTTCTAATATTAAGTCGTAGCCCCAATGCTGGACCCTCCGAACCGATGATGTCGAGAGCTTTAGCAACCTGAACAGCGTCCCCGATAATTGTCCCGTCATCCAAGTACCAAGCATGGAAAGGGAGTTTACAGTTTTCCTGCACCTGAAGCACTAAGGGGTGTAAAGCTAGGGCAAAAAGCAAAGGTCCCAAAGGATCCCCTTGCTGCACCCCCGTGAATGCCCCGATGCGGTCATTCCCCACGTATAGCCTAGCAGGCTGAGTATACAGAAATTGAACCCATGGGAATATGGAGGGGCAACGGCGATGGACCTCGCGAAGCAAAACTGAACGGTCAACTAAGTTGAAAGCGTTGGAAAAATCAACCGTAAGCATGGCCAGCGAGCCATCTGAATGAAAAGAATTAAAAAACCTGTTAGCGCTGTGCAGCACCGCCTCCGCCCCATTGGGGACCCCCACCCCAAATTGATAGTCCCCCAAGTACTTAACAGCTTCTTTCCCAACTTTCTTCATGGCTACTTTGGAGACTAATCTTCTCCAAATTGCCCCCACAGCAATGGGGCGAATCCCATTATCAGGCTTCAACAAAGGGGTTAGGGGCGCCGAAGCAACAAAATCCGCAAGCACCTTAGGACATAACCCCCCTAGCCAAAGGTTTACCACTGCAGTGATGGCAGTAAGCAGTCCCGAGGCAGTCGCTGACCCCTCGCCGCTAAGAGCGTCCAACAGGTGTTGGGCCCGGAGGCCATCTCGCCCACAAGATGTCCCTTTCGGGAAAGATTTCACACACATGTGGACGCAGTCTTCATCCACGGATAACGCAGGTTGTGAAAGAGGAGTTGAAGGAAGGTTCAGGGGCGGCGCGAAGGGATGTTTGTCGATAAGGGCTTGCATGGTGGATTCCCCCCGGGGGAGCAACCCCACTGGAACACAATACCTTAACTGCAGTAGTGAAGTGACCATCACTCACTTTCCTGAGACATTGCTTGATGTTGGGGCTAACCTCCTCAGCTATCTCCTGTTGTGCCTCCCCCCCACGCACGACCCCTTCTCCAGTATCGGCAAGGAGGGAATTGACCAAAACCTCAAAACTAGAGCCCTCCTTCCACATAGCTAAAGCCCGCAAAATACTATCACATTGCAAGGATTTTCGATTACCCGACCTTCGCTCTTGCCTGGAAGACGGCTTAACCACCTTAAGGGTACAACGGGGTAAGAGCAAGAGTTTGACCCAATTTTCAACAGTCCCAGAGGAAGCTACTACTTTATGGATGGCACATGTCAAAGCTTGTGCAAATGCCAAACGACAGCTTGGGGGGATGCTCTTAACAGTTCGAACCGGAAGGGAGAAAACACGTTCAAGGAGATCGACATCTCCCATCACTCCCTGCGGGGTCCTAAGCTCGACAACCATCACAGGATCTTGGGGCCTTGGGATCCCCACGACAAAATCCTCATCAGACCCGGATTTTCTGGAGAACGTGAAAACACCATCAGGATGATGACACCCCCTACTAAGTGTGTGTGTCTTCATGCACCTCCCACACAACCAATATCCAAAAACTCGCAGGGTTTCCCCAACATTCGAAAACAATTCTAAATCCTTAGAAAGCGCATCTTGAAGGGATTCTTTACGATCATCTTTAAAATGGAATTGTTGAAAATGCGCGATCAATCTGTTATACCCGGAAGACCCAGGCTTGCCGTCTTTACACTCGTGGAAGTTCCTGAAAGGGCATAGCCACACTCCATTGGACGAGGTGGAGCCAACATCCCCTTCAGAGGCACTGGATACCATGCTCCTACCCTTGGCAGAGCCCATTGGAAACAATTAAAACCGAGAAGTGATAACGAGTCCTCCTTCTCGAGGTGAGGAGGAGGCCAGGTATCAACCCACCCAACAAACGAAGGAGAGGAAAGCAACCTACAGTTGCTCACCCTCCCAGACACCCCGTCAAGAAGAGCTACGTCATGAGTGCGCGACTTGCGGCAAATTCCAATTTTAACTTGAACAAGAATTAATCACCCAAGAGCCCTAAAATGTCTCCCTGTTGCTCCAACCAATTGCAAAGATACCAATCAAACAAACAAACGAAGAGTTATAGACACCTCGGTTGACTTGATGGATTGGATTTAGAAGCTATGCCAAATGTAGACACTGAAGATGAAATTGAAGTGGTGTGAAAGGAACTGAATGTGAAGATGCTTGAAGAAAAAAACCAAATTCAAAACTAATCCTGAGACATTTTCTGGGACCTTTGTTCTCAGAGGCATTTGATCGAACACATTGTGGGCACAAAAAATACAAACTTACAAAGACCTTCTGGTACAGAGATCTGACATCATAAAAGGTAAATAGAACGTACCAGCTTCATGATCACTAAATCCAGCCATAATTAAATCGAAAAAAATCTTGTGACTTCAAAACAACAAATCGATGACTCGCAACTTGTAATGGTTTTGGTAGTGATAGTGGGAAGACTGGAAGAGGGTTAGGGCTAGAAAAGAGGTTAACCGGCTGTCATGCGTGGTAGGAGGGCTGAAGTGTTGAACTGGAGTATAGGGAAAAAAAAGGTTTTCATAACGCAAAAGAGAGGATAGAGCTCGCGACCTCTTAGGCTCTTACACCAAACAAAAGCTCTTTACCAGCTAGAATCAAGTTAGATCTTGTATATGCGTTCACTTAAAATTTAGTCATTGGTTCAATCTTTTTTTATATATACCGTACGTTAAAAATTCAAAATTTAATGGTTTCACGTGAACCCGTAACCTTGTACTTGAGTCCGCCCCTGCCTGTAGCAGCAACAGAAAACCATTTGCTGACTCGTTCTTATCCTGCAAAAAATGTTTTTGCAATGTCATTAGTTTAAGAAATAACACTCGTATACAGAAGGTATGGTGAATGCCACACACTCTAGATGATTCAGCTTCAAGCTTTCAAATGCATATTTTATTTAAATCTACAACCCATCTCTATAATTAAACACATATAAATAAAATTTAGAACAGGGAATATTCAAAGATACACACAATATTAACATAGAATCATGTCCTGCCATGACAGGACTCACATCTGCCATATTAGTACCAAACAAAGTCTGGTAGACATAGAACCTCATCCTGAATAGTGAATAGAGGTCACACATCCTCATCACAAGTATTTTGTCCACTTTAATTTTGTATACCTTGGTGACAATTACATTAGAATTAGACTCAGAAGATGTGATTGAATCAGACTCATTTCTATCTACTTTGCGATCTGCAAACAAATAAAGCTGGTCAAAAACCAAAAAATCTCTTTTTGTTAATATATCAAGTATCCAGAAAAAAATTATTTAACAACACTTACCAGGTGAAAGGTTTTGGTAAGATGAAAATGGTACCAAATATAGCATGTCATAATAATAGTATGCATTTGAAAGTATACGCATCTTAGTTGCCACATGAAGAAAGCAACTAAAGTTCTAAATGACATGGCTCATAAGCCTAGCCTGCATCGCCATATGAGCATCACCCATTTCACCATCAAGTTAACTTTTAGGGACAAGAGCAACAACCTGGTAGTACATTAACGTACTGTAAGCAGAAGACAAAACTGGTTAGTAAACACTTGCCTAGAGAAAATATATAGGATGCCATTTGTTTAGAGAAAAAAAAAAGAACAAATGTGCCACATTGGACATTATCATTTCAATCGGCATTCAATATTCCTAAAATTAACATTAACAAATAACCATTAAAAGATAAGCTTCTTATGAAATTTAGAAACAAATAAACGGGCAAAGAACTTACTTTAAAAAAGTTAAGAACCAAGTTGTTAAAGTCATAATTTATTCCACTGTCGTGCCTTTGCGCGGGTGGAGGTCGGGTTTCCGCGCATCTGGGAGAGCCAAAGGGCTGGCGGCGGTCGAGTAGTCGACGTTGGCCACAACGCCCGGTGTCACAGTGGTTGGCACGTCATTCCTTGCCATTCAAAAAAAAATTAAGTTGTAAGTGTAAAAAATATATCTTTATTTGTAAGCAATCTACAGCCAAAGGAAACTCCCATTAGCAAATTAGAAACACATTTTGAGTGTTTTATTTTTCCCAAACCTTGTCTTTTTTAAGAGCAACTGCATCATCATCATCATACTCAGTAAATCCCACCAATAGCAAAGCTAAGGTAGGGTCTCCCACCAATAGCAAAGCTAAGGTAGGGTCTAAGGAGGGTAAGATGTAGACCGCCTTACCTCTACCCTGTAGGAATAGAGAGGCTGCTTCCAATGAGACCCCCGGCTCGATAGTAGTTTTGCATGAAGCCTTGGACATAAGGCACATAACACTCGGCAAACTTATGGAATCAATGTAGCTTCCCTAAAATTGTTCCTTATTTTGAGGATCCTTTAGCCGATATCCTTAAATCTTTTCTAAAATTTAGATAAAATAAGTTGTTAGTATTTTAAATTAAAAACAATTGTAACCGTTTTTTATTCTGTCTTAATTCAACCTTACTGGGTCTGGAACCTTTACATCCCCTTTAGATAAAAGCAAATGTCAAAATCAAGGTCATATCTATTTATTGATTAATCGTATCAAAACAAGCATTCGTGACCTAACAAAAAAAATTTATCCTAGCGCCAGAAGAAACTGACACTAAGAAGTAAGTACAGATCGCAATTGACGCATCAGTTATCGTTATACCATATCAACAAACAAGCTCGTTGAAATACACCGACTGAACTCGAAAACTCAACATCGTTAAGCCAGACAGCAAACAAACGCATTGAAATACACAGATTAAACTCAGAAAAACTCAACGCATCAGCAGTTGTTAAGCCAGACATCAAACAAACTCACTGAAATATACGACAATTAAACTCAAAAATAGAGCGCATCAGCAATTGTTAAGCCAGATCAACAAGCAAACTCATTAAAACACAGTGATTAAACTCAAAAAACTCAACGCGTCAACAATCATTAAACCAGAACAACAAACAAACTCAAGAAAACACACTGATTAAACTCGAAAGACTCAACTCATCAGCAATCGTTAAGCCAGACAACAAGCAAACTCATCAACACACACCGATTGAACTCGAAAATCTGAACCGCTACACAACAATATCAATTAGATCCGAACACTGAAGCTTAATCAACAACAAACACAGGTAAGCGTATCAATCAAACTAAATACAATGCAATAATCAAATCAACTGGATAAACAGATCGACTAAACACAAAAAGCTAAACGAATCTGAACCGATACACAACAATATCAATCTGATCCAAACACCGAAGCTCAATCGAGCATATCAATCGAACTAAAAATTACACAATAATCAAACCAAATAGATAAACAGATTAAAACTGATGAATATGAACCAATACACAACGATATCGATTAGATCCGAATACCGAAGCTCAAACAACAGCAAACACACTTAAGCATCTCAATCGAAACAAAAATTACACAATGATCGATCAAATTAACTGGATAAACAATTAGGTCAAATGAAACACACCGATTGAACTCAAAATCCACAACAAATCTGAACCGATACACAACAATAACGATTGGATCCGAACAACAAAGCTCAATCAACAACGAAACTGGATAAACAATTAGTCCAATGAAATACACCGATTGAACTCAAGAAAATCAACGAATCTGAACCTATACACAACAATATTGATCACATCAGATCCGAACACTGAAGGTCAATCAACAACAAACACACTTATGCACATCAATCGAACTAAAAACTACACAATAATCAAATCAATTCGTCAAAAAGACTAGGTTAACGAAAATCGATGAAAATGAGACAAACCTGAGGGAAACTAGCGGATTGAGCCCAAATACTGCCGTCATGACCGATAATAGCGGCAACAGTGAGGTGATTGCCTTCGATATCGCACATCACGTGCTCATCGACGTACGCTTGCCATGACATGTTATTGCTAAAATATCTGCAAGTTTATGTGAAGTTTGTATGCTTGTTTGTTTGTTGTAGACTTTAAGAGCAACTGCATCTAAAACTTAAAAACATGAGAATTCTGTAAATTTATAGACCTTATGATCCTTTTAAGAATCCTTCTACGGATTCCTTGACTTTGTAAAGGAGAGATTACCTACAAAGTTACTGATACAAGCTTACATGAACAAAAATATAAATAAGAGAATCTAATATATCAACCATATTGACTTTCTACATGTAAATGAATCAATAAGATACAAATTTGATTTAATTTAGTTTACCAAAGATGTAATAAACTATCAAGAACAATTTGAATCAAATTTATGCCAAAATCAATTGTACAGGGGATTAATTTGCTAGGAAAACGAGAAGATGAAATTAGGGTTTTTACCATGAAATCATAAATTGAAGAGCAGTTAATGCACTTTCAGACAAAGATCTACCAAATCGGACTACTTATCCACTAATTAGCATCAACCGAATCATTCGCTTGTACCAATCGCCACCAACACTCGATTACGGTAACTAGGTGACTAGTTTTGATCTGGCGAAGGCAGAAACAACGACTGGGAGGGAATTTGCCAGCAATCTGACCTTAGAAGATGAGGATGGAAGATTTTTAGAATTGAAGTTGCCCTAGTTTGTAGAGGGAAGTTGATTTTGGAATGGGAAATTGATTTTGGGGGGAAATGTTAAACTTTTCTAATATATTTGGGAGGGAAGAGATTTAGGGAAAATTTTTATTAGAGTAAATTACAAGTTTTGTCCTTTATGTATGTCCCAAATTGCAGGCGCTGTCCTTTGTCTTTAAAATTGATGAGTTTTGTCCTTAATGTTTGCAAATCTTGCACGTTATGTCCTTTAGGGCAAACCCAGTTAATTTTTTTGGTTAAATCTGGTCATGTGCAAGGCACATGAGGGTAGCATTGTCTTTTCACATCCTAATTTATAAATGATTTTTAGAAATCAAATAAAATACAGCCAATCACCTGCCGCCACCACCTTCCACCCTCACCTGCCGCCCACCACCACCAGCTTCCACCCTCACCGCTGGGGGCGGTGGCAGTGACGGTGGTAGGTGGGGACGGTGGTGGCTGGTGGCACTGGCGGTGGTTGGAAGCTGGTGGTGGTGGGCGGCAGGTGAGGGTGGAAGGTGGTGGCGGCAGGTGATTGGCTGTATTTTATTTGATTTCTAAAAATCATTTATAAATTAGGATGTGAAAAGACAATGCTACCCTCATGTGCAAGGCACATGACCAGATTTAACCAAAAAAATTAACTGGGTTTGCCCTAAAGGACATAACGTGCAAGATTTGCAAACATTAAGGACAAAACTCATCAATTTTAAAGACAAATGACAGGGCCTGTAATTTGTGACATACATAAAGGACAAAACTTGTAATTTACTCTTTTTATTAAACAGGTTTCACTGAGGGAAAAACTTTTAGAAAAGTGCTTGAATTTTATTTTATTTTCTTAAATAAAAGATTTTATTCAAAAACACGGCCCCTAGACGGGAACCACCACAAACAACCCCCAAGAGAACTTACATCATATCAAATGAGCTAAGGTATTCGAGCTCGGCTTGAAATAAAACTGAAATGAGTCGAGCTTTAATGAGCTCAAGCTAAGTCCAAGCGTAAAAATGTTTTTTTAGTAAACAAGCCCGAGCTTTATTTATCGTGCTCAAGGCAGCCCGCAAGCCTAAACGAGCCTATTATCTCTATAGTTTTAATAATTGCTATTTATAAAGTTATGGAAAAATAACTAGATTATAACCCTAATTTCGTAAAAACTACGTACGAGCTGGGTTCGAGCTCAAGCTCGGGCTCTGCTTAGCTCGATTGCCCCCCTAATTTCAAAGCACATATAAAATGTCATTAAAAGTTTATTAAATGTTTTCGTGGCATAGGCAAAGTGTCATTAAAAACCTAATGTAGTGGCATAAAAGCTAAATGCCACTAAAAGTGGGTGCTAAGCAACTATGGCACACGCA
Organism: Helianthus tuberosus; assembly: GCA_030545235.1. NCBI lineage: Eukaryota > Viridiplantae > Streptophyta > Magnoliopsida > Asterales > Asteraceae > Helianthus > Helianthus tuberosus. Next base: position 141,890,292 of record CM060402.1, on the reverse strand, counting down.
ATGTGCCATTAAAAACCTAAATTAGTGGCACAAAACGTAAATGCCATTAAAAGTGTGTGCCACTAAATGGCATTTTTTTTTGTAGTGATGACAAAAGCTAGCATGATAACCCAATAATCGACATTTAATTTTTCTTATTGTTGTATTTGAGAAATACTACTGCTCACAATAGAAGAAAACAAACACAGATCGAGTTCTTCACGTCTCAGATCCCACGTGTTTCCAGCTGTCGTGAATTTTTCTGAGTCTCGAATCGAACACTTTATCTGGTGACGGTTGATGCGAAAGAGAAGTTGCGGTTTTGGTTTCGTGTAGGTAATTGTTCCATGGGATATGGTCATGAGATTAGCAACTGTGTATTTGTTGTTTGATGCACACCTCGTAAACACTGAATATCGTCCTCTTAGCGGTTAACAGCGGATCGGTGGTGGTTAATAATAGTGTGGGTTTAGGACTGGTTGGGGAGAAGAAAGGGGTGGCGGCGGTGATGGTTGAAGAGAGAGCTAAGATAAGAGAGATCTGTGTTATGTTTTTAAAATTTGATTTTATTTGTTTAAAATTATTTTTGATAAATGAGTATATTTTACATAAATGGCCCTTGAAGTTATAAAGGGTATTTTTGTCATTTCATAGAAATCTAACTAAAAAACTAACATAAGTTATTCTTAGTACCCTAGGTTGTTACAAAATTAAAAGTTGATACTTCATAATGTGATTTTAAACTATTAGTACCTAATGTTGTTATTTCCTATAAACCACGGGGACTAACTATGTAATTAACTCATTTATTTATTTATAAAAAATAAAGGGCAAATGCTATGAAAAACTAAATTTCTCAATTTTCTCATGAAAGTTTTTCAACAATTTTTTGCATAAAAAAAGCCAAAATACTTTCTGTTTTGTCTCACAAAAGTCTCTCAATAATTTTTTAAACATTAAAGTCCAATCACATATTAAATTTGAACAACATCATCTCAAAAATTTGTAAAAACAACTTGCTACAAAACCGAAAACGATTAAAAAAAATTTGAACAAAAAAACGATTAATCCGAATCTAGTAAAATGAATTCGATTTATATGTAGCCTAATAAACCGAATAACCAAAGTAAACCATATTTTATATTTAGTCAATTAAACCCAATAATGTGAATTCGTTGTATTCGGTTGAAACCGAAAACCAAACCGAATTCGAAAGCAGCTTGTGATTAAGTTTTAAAGTACTGAAATTCCGTTTGGTTTGGTTCAATTCTTAGTTTAACCCAATAATTTCAAACCGAATAAAAGGAATCAAATAATTGAATATACCGAAAAGAACCGATGGACGCCTGTAACGGTTTCAAGTTGTTTTATTTTTTTTTGTCATAATATTGTTCAAATTTAATATGTGAAAGGAGTTTAAGGTTTAAAAAATTATTGAGTGACTTTTTTGATACAAAATATAAAGTACGTTGGTTTTTTATGTGCAAAAAAATGTTTAGAGATTTTTCTGAGAAAATTGTTATGGTTTTTACCCAAAAATAAATTGCAAAAGTTGTATTATATTTTTTAACGACGTACGGGTAGGATATCGCTAATCGAGTTAGTAGTAAGTATCACCGAGTTAGTATATAATTCCCTTGCGTGGAATTAAACCCAAGACCTCAACTATTTAAATAATTAAATGAAGGAGGTAACGACATTGTATGGGCCAACATGTGGGCTTCACATTTTATTTTATCCTTGGGCCAATAATTTAAAATCAAATATTAAAATGAAAGTGGTTAGGCCGATAGTGGTTATAAATGAAGAGGAATTCTTTAAATTTCAAATCTAATCTATCTACTATAATAAAATAAACCAATAAGTGACACGTGTCATTCATTGAAGACGTCTACATTTGTAATTTCCTATCTTTTCATACTTATCTTATATCAATAAATTAAATAATAAATAATCAATTAATATTAAATCTTATCTTACTTTGAATGTCGGATAGAATCATTCCATTTTTTTCTAGTAATATATTATCTTCAAATTTAAGTTATAAATTAAAGATATTTTTTAAATAATAACACAAAACAATAATCTTAAACTTAAAAAAACAATAATACACTCATATAAAAAATTTAAAGTACAAACAAAATATACAAAATAACTTATTACAAAACAATAATCTTAAACTTAAAAAAACAATAATACACTCATATAAAAAATTTAAAGTACAAACAAAATATACAAAATAACTTATTAGACATTAGATCAAACTTAAAAAAAAAACTAATTAGGAAGAGAAACTAATAATATAATTCTGGTTTTGATTTTTCAAATTGGGGTTCTAATCAATTCGAATTAAACTTAACCAAGTTTGTGAATTAATTCGAATTAAACCGAACCAAATTTATGATTTTTTAAACGAATCCAATAGCATATTATTTACTATACAAAATTACATTTATTTAACCCGTGTAATACACAGTGTTTTTAAAGATATAATTTTTTTTATTATTTAGTATATATAATTAGATTTATTCAACCCGTACAATACACGGATTTTTATTATTTGGTATATAAAATTACATTTATTCAGTATAATACATTGGGTTCTTAGAGATATAATTTTTTTATTATTTAATATATAAAATTACATTTGTTCAACTCGTGTAATAAACGAGATTTTTAAATAATAACTGTTTTAATTTAGTATATAAAATTACATTTATTCAACCCGTGTTATATACGGGGTTCTAACCTAGTAAAAATATATAGTTGCCCCTAAGTGTTGTATTTTGTTAGCATTACTTTTAGTAAAGATAAATGTATCTAAAAAGCTAATAGATATAATCTAAATAAAAAGGTACAATGTTGACGAGCTTATGATAAAAGATTTAACTATTTAAGGCATGAGCATGACTTCAAAATATGCATGGCTTGAAAATAATGGCTTAGTCAAATTTTGTTAGATAAATTATCTTTTGGAATTCACTTAAGTTATAGCAATTTTTATTATTTTAAAAAAGAAAAAGTAAAACCAACTGAAATTTTTCCTGGTATAAATATGAACAAGTTACATCTTGTTTTTTTTTAACGACAAATTTCTTTTAATCTATGTTGTATGTGGGACTTGAACTCAAGACCTCTCTTTCTAAACTCACGTGTCATATGAATTACACCCTGTTAAAATAAAAGATTCTGATGTTTGGATTATAAAGAATTTTACTCAAAGGATTGTGTTGTAAAACAAATGGGGGATAACAATAAAGTCTCTAATTTTATGGAAATCATTTTATTGGGGTGTTTGGGTTTCGAGAATAATGTGAGTAAATTATCTATACTATTGAATGTATATGATCACGGGGTAGCTCAAGACCAAATAAAATGACTTAGACACATCAAAGTTCAAAAGGTTAAAAGGTTCGAAGGTTGGAAACCCGGGAGACTAGATAAAATAGTACGTGAACAGTAGGCAGTCACATCTCTGATTGCTTCACCAAACTCTCCAGCCGCAAAAGTGACACAAGCCCACAGAGCACAACCTTTTATCCGCAGGTCAAAGGCTTCAACCCCCAAAAAGGGCAAAACCCCCACTGCAAGCATGTTCACTAGTCAAATAGCTTCCTCTTTGAGTGATGGCTTTCCCTATAAATATGACACTTCATTAAGTGTGAAAAACATTCTGACCAGCTCTGATTCCTGGAGAATCTCTAGTCATTGTTCTTGAGTACTTGCTTCATGCAAGTCACTTTCTTTCACATTCAACACACACATTCCCCTTGCTCCTACATCCGAATCTGAACACATTTCAGTGGAAGATCTCGAGCAAACAACAAAAACAAACTAGTGAACCTCTCTCCACGTCTTGCAAACGTGGGGGGACCCCACGACCTGCGTTAGGCAAAGTTGAACCCTTCAACCCTTTTGCCTAACCAGCCCCGCTACCATCCTTGGTCTATTATTCGTTGCATCAACAAGTTGGCGCCCACCGTGGGGCTACGCCACTATTTTTCTTCAAAAGACCTAGTAGTGTAGCTCCATTCTCTCGAAATTACCATGTCAGAAAGTGGATCCCCGGGAGAGGTGAATCAAGTTCCAAATACCTCTACCCCAAGCACTGGTCAAGCCCATGTGGCTATACCAACGTCCTTCTCGACACCGGAGAGCACTCCCGAGTTTCTCACTTTCAACACTCCAACCCCATCCAGATCGGGGGTCCCTTCCCCTAATGTCGGTGTCTCTGGAACCCCATCACATGTTGAACTTACCCCTGAGGGGGTTGCCAACAATTTCCTTGAGTTGAGGTCTCTTCTCAACCAATATGTGAGTAGGGAGAGAGACAAGGGAGTGAGGATTCGTTTGGACTATGACGAACCGGAGCCAACGCTGTCTCCTGGACCCCCCATCCCTCCTTTTGCAAACTCACAACCTTTTTGTGTCTAGGGATGAGGCTGGTCCTAGTAATCCTCCTCCAAACCCTAACTCATATCTGTTCACAAGGCCAAATCCTACAACAATTCCTCTCTTTTCATCCCAACCATCTGCAAGCGGTGCTCCTCTAGGGTACGAGCTGACTTTGGACCAACTCCTACAATCTCCAGTAGCAAGCCTTCCACCCTCAACAACAACTACATGGGAACAAGCTCTGTCTGTACTCCCCTTGGCACGAAATGCTGTTATGAGTACTCCCGTGGGAATTAGTTGCCCGGTTACACCTGGAAGCCTTCAAGGCTTCAACCTTATGCCCCAGATGATGGCCCAGATGATGGCCAGCTTCCCGTGGCAGCACTTTATTAATCAGGTGTTGGCCACTCAAGGGAACAACAACAACAGCAACAACACGGGTGCAAGGGTTGAAGAAGATTTGGCCAAGCCTTACAAGCCGAGTAACCTCTCGTGCTTCTCACATCAAATAGCCGATTATGATTTTCAGACAAAGATTAAAATGCCGTCCCACATCAAGACGTATGATGGGACTGAAGATCCTGAAGACCATCTTCAGATCTTTACTGGTGCTGCCAGAATCGAGAAATGGTCAAATGCTGAATGTTGTCTAATGTTCATGCAAACCCTTGTCAGATCGGCCAGAATCTGGTTCAATGATTTACCCGCTCGAAGTGTTCGAAGCTTTGACGACCTCAGCAAGGGGTTCTTGGCCAATTTCTCCCAGCAGAGGCGATACGTTAAAGATGTTACAGTAATCTTTCAGATAAAACAAAGGGATGATGAAAGCCTTCAGGAGTTCATAGAAAGATACAAGAAGGAAGGTCTAACATATGTAGGGGTAGACGAAAAAATGAGAGTGGCCGGTTTTATGAACGCCATTACATCCAAATATCTCATAAGAGATTTCAACAAATCCCTGCCCAAGACCTTGGAAGAAGCTCTCGAAAGGGCCGAAGCCCACATCTGAGGAGAGGAGGCAGTAGACATTAAAGAGCAAAGAAAAAGGGGATCCAGCTGGTGAGGCCACAGCCCAGCTAGAAAAAGGGGGAACTTTAACTCCTATGGCAGACGCCAAAAGGGTTCAGAGCAGCGAAGGCCTGAAGGCCGGAACCCTTCCAGCAGAGAAAAAGGCATGAGTTTCACACCCCTTACCAAGACCCCCCAAGAAAACCTTGCAACAGAAGAAGTTAAACAAAACTTTCGGCCACCTAGACCTCTCCCCAAAAGCAGGAAGAACGAGAATTCCACCCAATACTGTGAATTTCATGAAGAAAAGGGGCACCACACCAATGATTGCTTCCAACTAAAGAAGAGGATCGAAGAAGCCGTTAAGTCCGGGGAACTTGCTCACTTGGTGAAGGGTGTAAAGGACAAGATGGCCGAAGGAAAGGGCAAGGAAGTCAACATGGTGGATTTTGATGAAAAGGTTCCACACAAAAGGCAGCGGTTGGAAGCTTGGGAGCTTCAGTGTGTTTGTTTTCCTCCAACAGAAAAAGACCCTCTTTCAAACCCTCTTGTGGTTGAGGCTACTGTGGGAACATTACAAACAAGCAGAGCATACATTGACACTGGGGCTGCCACCGAAATCATGTTTGAAAAGTTCTTCAACCGTTGAGCAATGAAGAGCGTTCAAGGCTTCAACCCTCCGGGACCTCCATAAAAGGTATCGCCGACATACCCCTTAAGCTTTTAGGGCAACTGACCCTTAATGTTCGTTTCAGCGAAGGACAGAAGGATAGAGTCCAACCTCTCACCTTCGTGGTTATCAATATACCTTCGAACTATGATGTGATCATTGGAAGACCAGGGCAGTGTGCATTCTACATGGTTGTGTCTGTTGGCCATGGCACTGTCAAATTTCCTACCGAGAGGGGAATCGCAACCCTTCAACTTACTCAGGAGGCCTACATGGTTGAGGGTGAAAGTTCTAAAAGTGAAGAAGACAAGCAAAGGCTAATTATAAACCCTATGTATCCTGAGCAAAGGATAAGGGTCAATCCAAGCCATTCACAAGAGACTCTCTCATATCTTGAAAAGTTGTTAACACGTTATAGTGATGTCTTTGCTTGGTGCCCGGAGGATATGACAGGCATCCCTCGAAGCATTGCTGAACATGAGTTGAAAATACCACCCAATGTCAAGCCTGTTGTCCAAAAGAAACGAAGTTTAGCACCTGAAAGAAGCTTGGCTGCATGCCAAGAGGTTGAAAAGCTTGTGTCAGCCGGCATTCTCCGAGAAGTCAAGTATCAATCCTCGGTTGCAAACCCGGTCATGGTTCGAAAGCTGGACAACTCTTGGAGAATGTGCATAGACTTCAAGGATCTTAACAAGGCTTTTCCCAAAGATTGTTACCCATTGCCAGAAATTGATCTCAAGGTTGACTCCCTCACCAGTTACCCGTTCAAGTGTTTCCTTGATGCTTACAAGGGTTATCACCAAATCCTCATGAAGGAAGAAGATGAAGAGAAGTCCGCCTTTCACACGGATAAAGGAATCTTTTGCTACCAAAAGATGCCTTTCGGTCTCAAAAACGCGGGTGCAACCTACCAACGCCTAGTTGACAAGGCTTTTGCCAGTCAAATTGGCAGGAACATGGAAGCATATGTTGATGATTTGGTCATCAAAAGCAAAACGGAATACCAAATGCTTGATGATATCCAAGAAACCTTCAAGAACCTAAGGAAGGTCAACATGAAGCTCAACCCTGAAAAATGTTCATTTGGGTTCGAGGAAGGAAAGTTTTTGGGACACATTGTGGGAAAACAAAGCATTAAGGCTAATCCAAGCAAGGTAAAAGCTGTTCTTGAAACCAAACCACCACAAAATAAAAAGGAGGTTGAAAGCTTAAACGGGAAGCTCGCAGCCTTGAAGCGTTTTATCTCAAAATTGGCTGAAAGGTCTTTACCCTTTTTCAAAACTCTCAAGGGTTACTCCGACAAGAAGGACTTCAAATGGACTGAGGAGGCTGAAGAAGCCTTCAACCAGATGAAGCAACACCTAGCTTCCCTACCTGACATTGCAGCCCCAGAAACGGGAGAATTGATCTCGGTTTACCTTTCAGTTGCTGAAGAAGCAATAAGTGCGGTCCTTACCATCGAACGAGAAAAAGTTCAGGTACTCGTTTATTTCTTCAGCAAAACTTTAAAATTGGCTGAAATCAAATATCCTCCCCTGGAAAAACTTGCTCTAGCCCTAGTCCAAACGGCTAGAAGGCTTTGAAGGTATTTCCAATCACACCCCTTACAAGTGGTCACCGACCAACCAATAAAAAGTGTGCTTGAAAAACCAGAGAATTCAGGACGATTAGCCAAGTGGGTTGTTGAACTCGGAGAATATAACATCACCAATGTTCCCAGAAAAGCCATTAAAGCCCAGGTCTTGGCTGATTTCATTGTAGATGTCCCAAAACAAACAACTACTGAAGTAAACACAACTGCCACTGAACCTTCAGACCTTGAAGCCTGGAAGCTTTTTACCGATGGGGCTTCAAGCATTGAAGGGTCGGGGGCTTGGCTCATTCTGATCAACCCAGAAGGGTTAGTGTAACAACTTTCATTAAAAGTCCTAATTATTATCTTATTTTGTCTAATAGGAAACCCTAATTGAGAAACCCAAGTGATTCTGCATAAACCCTAAAAATTTCAGAACAATCAGAATCAGGATCAGGGCCCCTAAAACACAAGGGGGGTAAAACCCTAGTTGATAATATCCAAACAGTTTTACGTGTATAATGAATTTGCATGCGAGACCAACTCAGCTAAGCTACATGTACACGAGGCTACCCTATGGTAGTAGGGTGTCCCTCGCGCCACGCGAGAGGTCCTCGCGCCACGCGAGGGCGCGGTTTTTCAAGTATATATACAGGGGTGTGGGACTTGATATTTTGCATTAGTTCGACGTTAAAACTCAAAACGTATATTGAGATATTGTAGGAACAGTCCTAAAACACACACAATTCACGAAGTGCTGCCACGATAACAGGGTATTAACTCGATCGCTACTACGATTCAATGTCCGATCGATTAAACTATCCAATGGATGTTTAAGTGCTGCCCACATTAGGGTTTATGCTTTGTCATTCGTCGTGAATACGATGGATGTTTAAGTATCACACTTTGTCATTCGATGTGAAGGTTTAATCTCGTGAGTTATCGTAAATGTTGTATTAGTTACTAACCGAGTTCGTGTGCATGTTATTAAATTTAGGTTAAAAAGCTAATCAGTAGGCTAAGCTCTGCTCATATAAATCTGCAATGTGAGTCATTCTCTTTTTATTAAATTACTTTCAAAAGCATGTTTATTTTCAAGGTTATAATTACAGGGATTAAGTCTTTGTAATCACCAAGTTACAGCCGGTATGTGGGGTTTTGTATACATTACTTGATAAACTTCACCATTGGACAACGGGTTAGCCAAGGGGTGATATGACCATAGTCACAGACACCATTGGACTATGAGGTTACCAATGGATGTTCGAGTGACAAATACTGTGGGTAGTTGGTTGATATATGGAAACATTGTAATTGCTCTTAATACTGTAAATTATAACAAACGCATCGTTTTAGTAAACAGAATGATTCGCCAGTATTTTCCGCTGACAAAACCTTTTTCGAACATGTTTCAGGTGATCTGTTGTGATCCAGGAAAAGTGCCGTGAAGCACTACAAGCTTAAGGAAGTGGCTCAATATAAAATAAAGAAACATGTTTTGTAAAATAAAGATTTCTCAGTGAAATCATATGATTGTAAATCACCGGGGTTTATCCCGAATTGTGAAATAAAATAATCGGGAAATTTCAGTTTTAAAAAGATCCTGCTAAAGTCTTCCGCTGTCAACTTAATTAAATAAATACCACGGGATTTTCTGTCCCGCGGCTCCTGAACCGGGTCAAACCGGGTCGGGGGCCGTGACAGAAAAAGGTGGTATCAGAGCCACTGATTTAAGCCTATTAAGTATTTAAAATACTTAATTTTCTTGATTTTCATTTTGTGATTATGTGTTTTATTAACTGATGAATTGTTAATTACAGTATGGGTAAGCAAAAGCTTTCGAACATCTATCTTAAATTAGATAGTTCACCAAAAGAGAAGGGAAATTCATCCCAAACAAAATCCTCAAGATACTCAGTAGATACTGAGGAGGGAATATTTGTTCGAAAGGCACAATATGAGGAACCACTTTTTCCTAATAAAAGAAGTTTGATTATTAAGAAAAGTCAGGAGAAAATAAAGAAATCACAACCAAAAGAAAAGAAAGTTAATCAGAAAACCCAAGAACTAGATAGTAAACCACCATGGGAAGACCAGTTAGATGAAAAATGGGCAGATCTCTATATGCTAGCCACTGTAGCAGTAAATGCAAATCTTTAAATATTCTGACTCAAGTTTTAGCACCCTTATCACCTACAAGTCAGAAACTTTACTTAGTAAATAAATAAGTTACAGTAAAATCTGATATGTTTTAAGTTGTCAGTTGTCCTTTGTATTAAATTAGTTATACGGTATGCAATAATATTTAAAGGTTACCTATGAAATTTTATTTAACTTAGCTTTTTGTGTGTATTTTGCATATATGCTAAACAGCATGAATGAGTTATCTGAAGCCCTTCAGAATCTCAACCTTTACCCGGTGAAAATAGAAGTTTCTAGAGACTTTACGGGGTACATAGCCGATGTAGAGGAACCCATGGAATTTAACGCTCCACCTCCGGAGAAACCCAAGCCTAAGAAAAGGAGAAGATTTGTAGGATGGAGGCGTGTGCGCAGGAGGAAACCCTCAACTAGGAAGATTCCAAAAATAGAAAATCCCATAGACAAAGGAAAGAGTATTGAAATCGGGGAAGGTTCAAGGCATATAGAAATGGAAATTGGGGAAGATTCTAGGCAAACAAAGAGGGAAGTTGGGGAAAGCTCTAGGCAAATTGAGGAGTTGCCATTTCAGGAGGAATTGGATCGTGCATTAGAAAACTGTGATATTCTCAGGCCCATAAATAACAACCTCTACCCTTTTCCTGCTGAAAATCAACTTCCAATAAACTTGGAACCAGCAATCCCAGAACCCATAATCCACACCCAACCTCTAGGAATGGACGAGTGGTGGACTAATGATTGGCAGTTTCAAAACCTGCTCAACAATCCTTATACTTTTCTCCCTCAGTTCGACCCGGAACCTATACCAAACCCACCAATGAGCAATGAAAATTTAGCTGAACTCCGCCACTTTGGCGAGGAGCTGGTGGATGCAGGAAATAGGATCAGGGAAGTAGGAGAACAGATCTCCTGGAAATACGATGAGAGGGAACGTCGTTACTGAAATATCAACTAATGAGGGATAATAAGGGTTATGAAACTGTGGTTGTGTAATAATAAAAATAAAATATAATCTTGTAAAATAACTACAAATAAAACTTTGTAAGATAATGGTATGTATTGATGCATATTATAAAATATAAAAATGGGAATCGAGAAATCGATAATTTTGGCTATCTATGTGTTATGAAATTTTGTAATTATTTGTGTATGGCTATTAATTATTTTATACTAATAATTTATATAAATTAATTAACAGATGGAAAACGCTAATAATGAACCAGTTAATGAGGTTAACCAATCTGAGCAACATCCGGAGGATCAATTTATGACTAGGCAAGATATAGAAAATATCGTTGCTCAAGGGATAGCCAATGCTATTCCAGCAATTCTTGCTGCTGCCCAGAAACCTGTTGAACCTCAACAAATCATTCCTAGCAAACGTATTTCTGAAGATAACTTCAGTAATAGCGTAAACGGAGGCGGTAATCATACTAATCACGATAATGATCTACGGCAGGCTCCGCTCCTTAAGAAAATGAAAGCTGCAACGTCTGGTTGCACTTATAAAGAATTTCTTGCTTGTAAACCATCTGAGTTTGCAGGCAATGAATGAGCGACTGCGGCTCTGCGTTGGTTAGAGAAAACCGAGGCAGTAATTACAATAAGTAAATGTGCCAAGGACGACAAGGTCATGTACGCTTCAAATCTTTTCAAAGAATGGGCGCTAGAATGGTGGAATACAGTACTTCAAGCCAAAGGAAGAAATATGGCCTATGTCATGAACTGGGAAGAATTTAAGAGTCTTGTAGAAAGAAAATTCTGTCCCGAATATGAAAAAGATCAAATGGCAAATAAATTCCTAAATCATCGAATGATGGGTGTAGATTGTCGCGGGTATACTTCGACATTCTTCGAGTATGCAAGAGTAGTACCAACCCTGGCTTCGCCAGAATCAGTGCTTATTTCTCGCTATATTTGGGGATTGATTGGCGAAATCCGCAATATCGTTAAAGCTGCGAGACCTCGTACTATTGACGATGCGGTAGAATTAGCTAACACCCTAACTGATGAGTTGGTATGCACAAGAGATGAAAACAGGAAAAAGGAACTGGCTCAGAAAATTACCCAAGGATTTCGTGTGGGTAATAATAGCAGCTTCAAGAGAAGAGGAACAGGGCCATCTTCAACTCCGCCGTTCTGTAGGAATTGCAAAAAGAAACATTATGGAAGATGTAATGTAACCTGCAACTTTTGCAAAGTCGCAGGCCATCGCGAAGAAGACTGCAGAAAGAAAACAAGGATCTGCTATAACTGTGGAGAAGTCTGACATTTTAAAACAGAATGTCCTAAATTGGTTAAACCAGCGGACAACAAATCCAAGACGGCCGACGGAGCTACTAAAAAGAATGCCAGAGCATTCCAGCTGACCACTCAAGAAGCAGAACTCATTCCAGATGTGATAGCTGGTACGTTCTTAGTTCACAATGTTTTCGCAAAAGTATTATTTGACTCTGGTGCAAACCAAAGTTTTATCAATACTTCATTCTGCCAAGCTCTTAATTTACCTTTAACCAACCTTAGGCAGATTTTTACAGTCGAAACGGCAGATGGGAATTCAGTTAAAATAGATAAGGTTTTGCAAAATGTAGAAATAGAACTTTCAGGTCATAAATTTTCTGCAAACCTATTACCTATGAAATTAGCTGAATTCGATGTTGTATTAGGAATGGATTGGTTAGTAGCCAACCATGCTCGAATCCTTTGTGATAAAAACTCTATAGAAATTCAGGCACCTGCTGGGGAAGTAATCATGATTACAGGAGATAAACCACGTAAACCCATGAAGTTCATATCAGTAATGAAAGTTGCTAACTATGAACGAAAGCAAGGAATAGTATATATGATTTCAGTAATCATTAGTACTAAGGGTAAAGAACTTAAGGAGATTCCTGTAGTCTCGGAATACCCAGATGTATTCCCAGAAGAGTTACCAGGATTACCACCTGATAGGGAAGTAGAATTTAGAATTCATTTGATTCCTGGAACTACACCTGTAGCAAAAGCACCTTATCGGTTAGCACCCACAGAAATGTTAGAACTGAAGAAACAATTAGATGAATTACTAAGTAAGGGATTCATACAACCTAGTTCATCCCCTTGGGGAGCACCAGTGTTGTTTGTAAAGAAGAAGGATGGTTCGATGAGAATGTGTATTGATTATAGAGAATTGAATAAGGTTACAATTAAGAATCGATACCCATTACCTAGGATTGATGATCTTTTCGATCAACTTCAAGGATCTAGATATTTTTCTAAGATAGATTTACGCTCCGGATATCATCAATTGAAGGTACAAGAAGAAGACATACCTAAAACTGCTTTCAGAACTAGGTATGGTCATTACGAGTTTACAGTGATGCCTTTCGGATTAACAAATGCACCTGCAGCATTCATGGACATGATGAATAGGATCTGTAAACCGTATTTGGATAAATTTGTGATTGTCTTCATCGACGATATACTCATTTATTCCAAAAGTCAGGACGAGCATTGTCAGCACTTGCATGCACTCTTAACTTTGTTAAGAAAAGAAAAGCTTTATGCTAAATTCTCGAAGTGTGAATTTTGGCTGCAAGAAGTGCAATTCCTAGGACACATGGTGAATCACGAAGGTATTCACGTAGATCCTGCTAAGATAGAGGCAATTATCAAATGGAAGGTTCCACAAACAACTATGGAAATTAGAAGTTTTATAGGTTTAGCCGGATATTATAGACGGTTTATTAAGGATTTTTCCAAAATAGTTGTACCATTAACTAAGCTAACCTGTAAAGCAGTTAAGTTTGAATGGGGACCTAAGCAAGAAGAAGCTTTTACGATTCTAAAGCAAAAGTTAACAAATGCCCCTATCTTAGCATTACCAGAAGGGACTGAAGATTTTGAAGTATATTGTGATGCTTCAAAACTAGGATTTGGATGTGTGTTGATGCAACGCAAGAAGGTAATCGCATATGCATCAATGCAATTGAAAAAGCACGAGGAGAACTATACGACTCATGATTTAGAATTAGGAGCCATAATTTTTGCCCTTAAAATTTGGAGACATTATCTGTACGGAAGTAAATTTACTGTCTATACAGATCATAAAAGTTTAAGGTATATATTTGGGCAAAAAGAGATGAACATGAGGCAAAGGAGATGGATGGAAATCCTAAGTGATTACGACTGCGATATTCATTATCACGAAGGAAAAACAAATGTAGTTACAGATGCCCTAAGTCGTAAATATCATGAGAATCAAAGACGAGTTAGTGCTCTCAGATTAAATCTACAATTAGATTTAATAGAGCAATTGAAGAATGTTCAAGAGACAGCAATAGAGGATGCTACTGAAGGAATGAAGGGACGGATAAAAGAATTAGAGCAAGGAGATGATGGAATTTGGAGATTTCATGAAAGGAGAGTTTGGGTACCTAAGCAAGGAGATTTAAGAAATAAGATTTTAGAAGAAGCCCATAAATCTAGGTATACCATGCATCCTGGAAACAATAAAATGTACCAAGATTTAAGAAATAATTTCTGGTGGATAGGAATGAAAAAGGACATAGCTAGATATGTTTCTAAGTGTCTTACTTGTTCACAAGTCAAGGCAGAACACCAGAAACCTTCAGGTCTACTACAACAATTAGAAATGCCTGTATGGAAATGGGAACTTATAACAATGGATTTTGTTACTAAGTTACCCAAAACCAGAAAAGGTAATGATGCGATTTGGGTAATTGTGGATCGATTAACCAAATCAGCTCATTTTCTACCTATGAAAGAAACCTTTAGCATGGAAAGATTGGCAAAGTTGTATGTAGATGAAGTAGTATCCTTACATGGAGTTCCACTATCCATTATTTCGGATAGGGATAGTCATTTCACTTCCCATTTCTGGACAAGTTTCCAAGAAGCAATGGGGACTCGATTAAATTTAAGCATTGCATATCATCCTCAAACAGACGGACAAAGTGAAAGGACGATCCAAACTCTGGAAGACATGCTTAGGTCATGTGTGATAGATTTTGGTGGAAATTGGGACGATCACTTACCTTTAATTGAATTCTCCTATAACAATAGTTATCATTCAAGCATTGAAACTGCCCCATTCGAAGCACTATATGGAAGAAAGTGCAGAACTCCAGTTTGTTGGGCAGAAATAAGAGAAAGTCAATTATCAGGTCCTGAGATAGTACAAGAAACTACCGACAAGATCACTCAAATCAAGGAAAGGCTAAAGACGGCTCGAGATCATCAGAAAAGTTATGCCGATAATAGACGCAAGCCGTTAGAATTCCAAGTCGGAGACAGAGTACTGTTAAAAGTTTCTCCTTGGAAAGGAGTAGTTCGGTTCGGTAAGAAAGGAAAGTTGAGTCCATGATACGTAGGACCATTTTCAGTAATCCAACGTATAGGACTAGTTGCTTATCGTTTACAACTACCAGAGGAGTTAGCTGGAGTACATGATGTATTTCATGTATCCAACCTTAAGAAATGTCTATCAGACGAATCACTGGTAATACCTCTACAGGATATAAAGGTAAATGAAAAGTTAAAATTTGTAGAGAAACTGCTTCAAATAGAAGATCGAAAGATCAAGTTTCTCAAGCACAAGCGGCTAGTACTGGTCAAAGTTAAGTGGGATTCAAAGAGAGGATCTGAGTACACTTGGGAGCTAGAATCAGAGATGAAGCGAAAGTATCCTCACTTATTCCAGTAAATCTCGAGGACGAGATTTTTATTAAGGTGGGGAGGATGTAACAACTTTCATTAAAAGTCCTAATTATTATCTTATTTTGTCTAATAGGAAACCCTAATTGAGAAACCCAAGTGATTCTGCATAAACCCTAAAAAATTCAGAACAATCAGAATCAGGATCAGGGCCCCTAAAACTCAAGGGGGGTAAAACCCTAGTTGATAATATCCAAACAGTTTTACGTGTATAATGAATTTGCATGCGAGACCAACTCAGCTAAGCTACCTATACACGAGGCTACCCTATGGTAGTAGGGTGTCCCTCGCGCCACGCGAGGGCGCGGTTTTTCAAGTATATATACAGGGGTGTGGGACTTGATATTTTGCATTAGTTCGACGTTAAAACTCAAAACGTATACTGAGATATTGTAGGAACAGTCCTAAAACACACACAATTCACGAAGTGCTGCCGTGATAACAGGGTATTAACTCGATCGCTACTACGATTCAATGTCCGATCGATTAAACTATCCAATGGAAGTTTAAGTGCTGCCCACATTAGGGTTTATGCTTTGTCATTCGTCGTGAATACGATGGATGTTTAAGTATCGCACTTTGTCATTCGATGTGAAGGTTTAATCTCGTGAGTTATCGTAAATGTTGTATTAGTTACTAACCGAGTTCGTGTGCATGTTATTAAATTTAGGTTAAAAGGCTAATCAGTAGGCTAAGCTCTGCTCATATAAATCTGCAATGTGAGTCATTCTCTTTTTATCAAATTACTTTCAAAAGCATGTTTATTTTCAAGGTTATAATTACAGGGATTAAGTCTTTGTAATCACCAAGTTACAGCCGGTATGTGGGGTTTTGTATACATTACTTAATAAACTTCACCATTGGACAACGAGTTAGCCAAGGGGTGATATGACCATAGTCACAGACACCATTGGACTATGAGGTTACCAATGGATGTTCGAGTGACAAATACTGTGGGTAGTTGGTTGATATATGGAAACATTGTAATCGCTCTTAATACTGTAAATTATAACAAACGCGTCGTTTTAGTAAACAGAATGATTCACCAGTATTTTCCGCTGACAAAACCTTTTTCGAACATGTTTCAGGTGATCTGTTGTGATCCAGGAAAAGTGCCGTGAAGCACTACAAGCTTAAGGAAGTGGCTCAATATAAAATAAAGAAACATGTTTTGTAAAATAAAGATTTCTCAGTGAAATCATATGATTGTAAATCACCGGGGTTTATCCCGAATTGTGAAATAAAATAATCAGGAAATTTCAGTTTTAAAAAGATCCTGCTAAAGTCTTCCGCTGTCAACTTAATTAAATAAATACCACGGGATTTTCTGTCCCGCGGCTCCTGAACCGGGTCAAACCGGGTCGGGGGCCGTGACAGTTAGAATTCACATATGCTCTTCGCTTTGACTTTCAAACCACCAACAATGAAGCTGAATATGAAACGTTGATAGCCGGCGTGAGGTTGGCTAAAGGAATGAAAGTCCAAAAGCTTGAAGTGTTCACAAACTCGTTGCTGGTGTCAAGCCAAGTGAATGACAGCTACATTGCAAAGGAGCCAAACATGAAGAGGTGCAAAGAAAAGTCCAAAGAATTGATGAATACCTTCCAAACATGCACCATCAAGCAAATTCCCAGGTCTCAAAACAAGAAAGCGGATGCCTTGAGTAAACTAGCATCTCTCACTTTCGCCCACCTTACCAAAAGGGTATTGGTAGAAGTGTTAAAGGCTCTGTCAATTGATGAGTTGGAAGTTCAAGACGTGATCACCGAAGAAGATCCAAATTGGATGACTCCAATCAAGAAATACCTTTAAAATAGTGAACTGCCTGCTGATCAAACAGAGGCTGAAAGGGTTAAGATCAAGGCAAGACAGTACGTATTGCAAGGTGAAATCCTCTACAAAAAGGGTTACCTTGCACCCTTGCTAAGATGTGTTGGTCCTGAGCAAAGCCAGTATTTGGTCAAACAGGTTCACGAAGGTATATATGGAGCTCATTTTGGAGCTAGATCGGTGGTTGCTAAACTAATGAACCTTGGGTATTTTTGGCCCTCCATGCACCGAGATACCGCCGAGCAATTAAGAAAGTGTGATGCCTGCAAAATTCATGCACCAGTCCCGAAGAATCCCAAGCATGACCTTGTCCCAATAACCTCAGCATGGCCATTTTATAAATGGGGAATGGATATCGTTGGTCCATTCCCACTAGCCAAAGGAGGAGTAAAATTCTTGTTGGTGGCCATAGATTATTTCACCAAGTGGCCTGAGGTTAAACCACTTGCAAAAATCACAGGCAAACAGGTCATTGACTTCGTTTGGGAAAACATTATTTGCCGTTATGGACTACCGGGAGTGCTTGTCACCGACAATGGAAAGCAATTTGCCGAGAAGCCTTTCAGCGTTTGGTGCAAAGAATTCAGAATCGCTCAGGTGTTCAGCTCAGTGGCATACCCACAGTCAAACGGTCAAGTTGAGAGGATGAATCGAAGCATAGTTGAAGGAATAAAAGCCAGATTAGGAAGGTATGAAAGCAATTGGCTTGAAGAATTGCCAAGTGTTCTATGGGCCATAAGAACAACCGAAAAAACAAGCCACAAAAGAACACCCTATAGCTTGGTATTTGGGTCTGAAGCCGTGATTCCAGCTGAAGTAGGAGTTGTAACACAACGAACTGTCAACATGGATCCCGAAACAAACCAAAAAGAGACCATGTTAAACTTACAACTCCTAGAGGAAGCACGAGACCAAGCTGCAATTCAAGAAGCCATGTACAAACAAAGGATGAAAGCTTACTACAACAAAAGAGTCAAGAATGAACGTTTCAAAGCAGGAGACCTGGTGCTTAGAAACAATGAAGCTAGCAAAAAAGAGAACCAAGGAAAGCTGGGCCCAAAATGGGAAGGCCCGTATACCATCCTTGAAGCACATAAGGGTGGATCTTACAAGCTAGCAGACTCAGAGGGTAAAAAGCTTCCAAGACACTGGAATGGGAAAACCTTGAAGAGGTTCCATGTCTAATTAAGAAAGATTGGTTTGTATTTCACAAAGTTGTGTCTCAAGAGTTGCACTATGAACACCTTTTGTAAAAACAATATCTCATGAATGAATGAAGTTGTTTTATCAAAATTTGTCTTTCTATCCTAAAATCAGGTTGAGAACCTAGCAAAAAACTCCATGGCAAGGGCCATGTAAGGGAATGAGCTCCCAATAGGTTCAAGGGTTGAATGGACCTATATAAGGGGTGAGTTCCTAAATCAATACAACTCCATGAGACTTGTTATTGAAAAAAAAGCTGTCTCATAGACGGGTTTGGACAACCTACATCAAATGTTCCTTAAGCCTTAGAAAGATAATAAACAAACAGGCTTACGAAATCAGATAAAAAAATATATAATAATAATTAATATGATAGGTGCTATGCCCTCTTGTTAAAAATACCAAGGCTAAGTGACTGCAGCACTGAACCCTTTAAGGTATAAAAAACATGAAGGCAACACAAACCCAACAAAGACAAAGGTACAAGGAAAAGAAATAACCTGAGGAACAATACGACAACATTCAAAAATACAAACCAAGTCATGAAACTATAGCCAAGTCATGAAACTGAGAAGCCTTGAAGGCTTCAAGCTACATATGTGATAACCTGAAGCCTCAAAGGCTTCAACCTACATGCATGATAGCCAGAAAGCTTGAAGGCTTGAAGCCAACCAAGCTGCCTTAACAAAATAGGCACAAGCATAAAAAACACAACACAAGACAAATAGTTAAACATAATAGCATAAGAAAGTCTTAATAGACTTCTAAATATCCAAACAGAGTTAAAGCAAGCCCTAACGACTTGCAAGCTGAGAAATTGTTCAAACGACCATACAGGCCTAACCACACCCACATAATAAGAACCTTAAGGGTTCATGTGAAACCTAATATTGTTTAATTTAACATTACAAACCATAAATTGTTTTCAAGGATGCTAAGAAAGCTACGAATATCCATCAAGCATCAGCAAGAGGCTTGGAGGCCCCAGAACCATCACCTTTAACCTTCTTTGCTTTCTTTGACTTCTTAGCTTTCATGCCACCATCACCACCTACTGCTGAAGCCTCCAAGCTTGCATCCTTCGAAGCAGCGGGTCCTCCTGAAAGAGTGTCATCACTATCTCCCGAATAAGATCGATTTCTTGAAAGGGAACCCAGGACTTCAGCACTGACTTTTTCATTAAGCCCCTCCGGTTTTAGCTCCTGCAAAATAGTAAGAGGCTTACCAAAACAAGTAGAAACTTGATTAACATACGGGTAGGTCAGCCTCTCCATCTGTTCAACAGAACTCTTGAAAACCTCAGAAGCTTCGGGACGATACAGGGGAGACTTTTCTAAGGAATGGCCAGACTCATGAAGCTTGAAACCAGCAATGAGACCTTGATGTTTCCCCAAGTTGAGCAATTTAGTGTAAACTTCACCAAGAGCATAATTGAACTCCTTGGAGTGAAGAAGGTAAGTAACAACTTGCTGGAAACCTTGCTCAATTAACCATTGGTTATCACTGGTGGTCTGAGCAACCAAAGCCTTCAGGCCTTCCTTCTCTTCATCAAAGGCTTTCTGTTGAACAGACAAAGCCTCCCTATCAGCCTTTAGCTTCAACCGATTGGCCTCGAAGCTTTTCCTAAGATCACCCATCTCAATTTCATGCCTTCTAGTCAATTCACCAACCTTTTTTACCCAGGCTTCTTCCTTCTCAGCAAACCCACTAATCTCTTTCTTCATCACAGCCATCGAAGATTTCATCTTCTCATTCTTCTTAGAAAATTCTTCATACTCATGCATTCTCTTACGAAAGCAAGCAACTCCTTGAGGAAGCATGGCAGCAAGGTTGCAAGTACTTAGAATCATTCGAGAAAGCATCATGTCATCATCCATCTCAGCAATGGTACTATGAACCGAAGGAGGAGCAATATGGCTTAACACATCTTCACAAACAGTAGCATCCTTAAAACTATCATCAACCTTCACAGACCAATCAGGCACATAAACCTCACCCCCATTTAACCCTTCAACGTCCCTGCGCGAAGAACCCTGAACATGAGTAGCCATAACCTTCTTGGCTGGAGTCTTCTTTCCGTGAACAACCAACTTCTTTTCCTTCTCAACATCCACTTCAACACCTTGATCTTCAGAAGCCTCAATATCGTCACTCAAATCCACTGGTTCAGAAGAAGTGGATTGAGGAGCACCCTTCAACAAACGGCGAGTAGATCAACGGGTTGAAGCCTTGGGAGCATGAGGCTTAGAAAAACCTTTGACGTTGGAAACACTAAAATAACCAGAACCCTCAAACCTTTGCTCAACACTCCTAACTACAACATTTTCATCAGGGACAGCTGGGACATCCTCAAATGCAACATCAGAAGTATCGTCACTTTTGATGAAATCAAGTGCAGACATGACTGCAAATAACCATAAAACAAAAAGCATATAAGGCATAAATTAAGAAAACACAAAAGGAGTAAAAAAGAAAAATGCATACCCGTGCCATTCCTCATTAGAACCGGATCCCGATTGGCCTTTTCCCACAATTTACTAACCCCTAACAGAACTAGCAAATGTTCAGGGAAAGGACGAACCCTTGAAGGGCACTCTCGGATGGCTTTAAGGAAAAATTCATTCAAATCAGATTCAGAAGGTTTCGGTTCATTGAGAACGGCATCCGGGTGCCTCCACACCATTTTAAAGGGGATAATAGAAGCAGAGACCCAAAAAAACGATCTTTCCAAGTACCAAGTGTGGTAACTGTTTTGGTCAAAAATTACCTAAGCAATTAAGTGATCAAATTAGTTAAGTGAGGTAGTGTGCTAAAATTATGTGTGAAAAATATTGTAACCAAGTTAGTTATAAAAAACAGTTTCAGGATACGGCTCAAGATATAGAGCTGTATATGTGATCAAACAATGAGCAGAAAAGTAAAGGTTGACACGTGATGTACGAGGAAAGCCCTTGATCAATCTAGATCGCCGGCACAAAACCTCGGGAGCTGACAATCGCAGCTGCCTTGTTCTTCTATTGCTTCAAATATCAGGATACAGTGCAGGATATGATGCGGATCGACTAGGTGTTACAATGTAATTTGAGTACAAGTGTTTGTGTGTAGTGATTGCTAGTAGCTAGAGAGTAAAGTGTGCGAATGAAAGTGATTGGAAAAGTTGTGTCTACCTATGATCCGATCGCCCCTATTTATAGTAACAAAAACTAACAAACTATCCTATTATTCCGGGATACTTTGGAATATTCCATTCTGAACGTTGGGGGACTCTTTTAACATGTTTTCCACGTGCATATTAACCATAAAACCGGGTCTTCAGCTCATATGACCGTTACAACGTCAATAGCATTGACCAACATCCGATATTCTCGCGGAATATGCCTTTCTTCTATTCTGACCGTTACAAGACCCTTTCTTCCACCATCAACATCCATTTTTCAACCACCTTGAGCGAATCTTCAGGTAGATCAAGTCCTTTAACGTTGGTACCTTGCAACCAAAGAAAATCGTTAGCTGCAACCAGGATACCCTAGAGGATGTTACCAATATCCTGGTTCAGTATCCTGGCCGCAGCATCAAGCATATAATATCAGGATATGCCTTCAGGATATAAGCTCGAAATTCCACCCATAACAATTGTCCCCAAAAATATATCTGTTAGGATCCTGAAATCCAAACGGGTATATTTTTCGTTGTGTTGCTCGATGCACGTAATGGGATGTAGATGTTGATGTTACTTCGCGCAACTTCCAAGGTTATATGTAACACCTGTGCCTCCACGGCCATCAAACAAATACCAAACCAATGAAATATTATATTTCATACTTGGGATTTGTAAAAATATGTGTATCATTTGCACATATCAATTTTTGTTCAATTCCAAACTCTAAATCGCTTTCTGGAAGGTTATACGCGCACCGATGCGTAAATATAACCAGTTTAATGCAAAAAACACTCCGGAATAGTGACATAGGCTTAACATACCTTAAATAACCTTTACATAACTTAGAAATAAGTTTTGAAGGCTTTGGTATGGCAAAACCAAGTCAAATCGCTTACAGGGACTAAATTTGACAAACTGCGAAAGTATGCCAATTTGAACTGTAACAGACATTCCGGAACATGGCCATAAGTTAAACACACCTTAAATATCCTTTACATAGCTTAGAAATAGGCTTTGAGGGGTTCGATGTGCTAAAATAAACTTTTGTGTCATTCAGGGACTAAAAGCGTCAAAAAGTGCACAAGTTTGCATTTTCACGCATAACTTACGTTCTGAATACATCCGGACATCCAAAAAATTTATGTAAGCACTAAAACATTTTATTTTAGTGTTTGGCATAAGAAAAATCCATTCGTCGCGCATTTTGGATCGTTTTTCGCGCTTGTGCGCATTCCGTCGTAATTAAGCGAACATCGCGTTCGTACGGCCAAACGAACCAACACCCGACATATTTTTGAGCATGTTTCATGTCCATAATGTTTAGGCATCATTTTAGGGCCTTAAAGTTGGCTTGACGGGCCTTAGAAGTGTCGGAAATGGGCTTAAACACGTGCAGGGACTGAAACTGTAAATTCTGAAACTATTTCTGATCTGTGACTCCCAGGCGGCCCGCCTAAGCCTTGGTGAATCCTGAAGCGGGCCGCGTGGCACCTTCTGACCAGATTAAATGAATCTAACAGCAGATTGCAGCTGTTACATTCACAACCACACACTCATACTCGCCTAGTCAGCTGATAAGAACCCATTTTTAGTTCCCACAACATGTCAACAAGTGTACGGATGAGATTAAGGCACGATATTCGACAAACGATCTTAACGGTGGACCATTTACTATAAATACCCATCCATCCCCAACTTCATTTCTCACTAGAATCTTGATTTGAGAGCTCTAAGTTGAAACCATTGTGTCATACCTGAGTTCTTGGATCGAGATTAGCATTCGGGGACCCTTCGTAAGTATTCTTTCGTTCTTTTCCTTCTTTTATTGCTTTCGAGTCCGAAAGTCAAACTTTGTTTGACTTTCAGCGTTGACCAGCTTATGGTCAATGCGAAGTTCGTTTGAACTTCGCAACGTGATTGTAATCACGATGGTTATAGTCCCTTAGGACTATGCCTACTGATTACCACGTTGCCTAGGGTCGTAAGGGTAAGCGATCTGATAAATCGCTTATACCTTCGAACCCGACCCAGTTTGGTCGATCATTAGGATCCGACCAAATACATTAGGTGACCATAGTATATAGGGAATAACCTTCCGAGGTTATACCTAATGGTCACATCGTTTAAGTAGTTGTATGATAGGTAGTTTATATGCCTTAGGTAAATTACCAGAATACCCTTTTCATGTATAATTGGTAATTAAGCATATGTAACCTAAACTTTTGTCACATAACTGATTATGTAACATGTTTAGGCATATAACACTTGTCATAGGACTAGTTAGGCGGTCCGAACGCGTTTCACGCGAACGACGCGTTAAAGTAGCATAAGCTACCTAAACGGGTCGTAATGGGTCGTAATTACTTATGTTAGGTTTCATTTAGTATGTAGGCTTTGTTAAACCATATGATACGAGTCTCTATACTCGTTTGGTTTACGAACCCTCATTCTATCTAAATCTTCCGATTTAGGTCCGGTTTATTAACATAGTTACCTATATTAGGTGCCGTTTGATTTCCGTGATCTCTAGCGTTGCTTGGTGGTTATCTTTAGACATCTGAGCAATCTCAAGTGAGTACATAGACCCCTCTTTTACTGTTTTCCAAACTGTTTTGGGGTGGAACACATGTGCCTACTTGTTACTTTCATGCTTTCCTGTTTTCACATCATATACTTGCTATGTTTATTAGTACATTTATAGTACATGATTTCATTGTGTTTTATGCTACGTACGCCCATTATGTGCATACTTAGTACATTGTTTTACATCACATCACATGCTATGTATGTCCATTTAGTACATTATTTTACATTGCATCTCTGTTGCATATGTTCCAGTAACATATGGACACATTGTTTTACAGCTCTACCTTGTATGTTTACTCTAGCATACTAGGTACATTATCTTCATAAAACATGCTTACATTTTGGTATGACATTTGGTTTGTTTAACGGGTCTTTATTACATTCATTAACATTTGCTACGCCGCTCGGTAGTAGGTGGTGGTACCATAGGACTTGACAAATCCCATTCCTGAAATCTCGGGTTTGTTTGGACGTAAGGAATGACCGAATCCGAATACATATTCTTTTGATAACTCATTTTTACATATTTATCCGGCTGTCTCAAGGCTTGAATGTATGCGTTTAACATACCGTATAAGTGTTTGTATCAGTAAAGCATGCATTATTCTACAAAGCATAACTTTTGATTTATTCAAATACTTTGTTTTGTACATTTTTACTTATGGTTTAAGTAGTCTTATTTTACTTACCATACATATCATTTTGTTTACATATTACATGATTTACATTGATCATGCATTTCCACAAAACATAGCTTTGATTTAAACCAAGTTTTACTTCAATACTATGTTCTTGTGCATTTCATCTATGGTTTAGTTGATGCGTTTTCACTAGCCATACATATCATTTTGGTTATACATTACTTGACTACTTTTGGACTTATAAACATTTGACATGGCTTATACAAGGACTTTTGACTATTGGTTTAAACATACACTTTATACATTGTTGGTTTGGTTTGAATAAGTGATTAAGTAACGAGGCGTGTGTAATATGATACAAGCATGGTGGATACGCCGCTGGTACTTCCTATATATAAGTGATTGTATGGTATTACATATCGTGGCGTTATTTGAATCATTTCAATTTGGACATATAACATTTTATACAAATAACATACTTTTCACAATACATTGTTTTACAAATGACTTAACTTATACAAACTCATTTTACATGGTTATTCATTTAACCATGCATTATTCTCTTATTTATACGTATCATCTGAACTTATTGTTTTTCAAATAATTTACAAAGACAAAGCAAATTACAAGGTTCATGACTAAACATTTTCTTAAACAGAAGTCATGAATCTTATTTTCACAAAACCTATGTACTCGCCGGCATTTTTATGCTGACGTACCTATTTTCACATGTGTTTCAGGAAATGAAGCATAGGATTGATCAAGATACACTTAGGCGGACATGGGCCTTAGTGACAATAAAAAGATGCGGACTAGTTATTTATGTTATGTTTCTTTGATTATCAAGACATTGTAACTCTTTTATTCAATAAAACAGTATTTCAATTTCCATGTGTTATGAAACAATGATTCTGTTACAACACTCCCCGATGTTTCCACCATGTTTTGTTGTTTTACGTGGTCGGGGTGTGACAGAAAAGTTGGTATCAGAGCTCATGGTTATAGGGAATTAGGTTATTAGTAATACTTTGACCTAGTCTATAACCTTTCTAGGACCCTAACGCGAGTTTACTTGCGTTTAGTCATAAAACAATACTGTCACCTATCCTTAGGCGACAACCACAACAAGAACATAAAATTCAAAACCGCTTTGAAAAGTAATCATCTGTTCTAGGATGATTGATTACTAGGTTTTGAACCCTCTATTGTAAGGTTTTGAACTCTCTATTATATGGTTTTGAACCCCTTTGAGTTTTCAAAATCTCGTCAAGGTTTTGGGTTTTAAATAATGTGAACACGTGCAAACTGGAAGGGTGAATGCCTGTATTCTGGGTTTTCTGTCTAGGCAAGCACTTCGTATACATCTCATCAGACGCGAGACCAGTTGTGCTTACCTGGGAATTCTTGGGATGAGTATTCACTTATAGGCGAGCATGTCTTCGCGATACATTATTTTTGACCCATTTACTTTGATTTGTCACCATCTCATTTGTTTTCCTTAGGTAACAAACAAATGATCACAATTTTCATTCGTTACCATTCTGTATTGATTAAAAACTGAACCTGTATCCTGGTTAGTTTGTCCTTAACGATACCTGTATTTTGCTTTTTAGGGTCTGAATCATCTGGTCGTCCTGTACTTAGAACAATTTTAATTTCCTGCAAGCTTTAGAACAATTTAACAGTTGGAGGTGGAGGGATCTCGTGTTTTCAGGACGAAGCCTTCAACTGTTTACGTAAATATGCTTTAAAACTTAATTGTGTTCTTGGTGGATGGGTCTCTTTTTGAGATGAAACCAAGAATACAATTAATAATAAACTAACCTTTTAATCTTACATGTTGTTATTTTTTATGCATTGCTTAGTCTGAATTCCAATGTCCCAAACTTAGTGCAATTATTACTTTTTATGAAAATATCTTGATCAATATACTCGCAAATATCCTATTAAGACTTCTGTCAAATAGGGTTTTTATAACTCAAGCAATTCAGATAAAGTTTTCAGAGAAAGAGGACAGCTCATCTTTATTTTACAAAGTTGGTTTTGAGAACACTTGTTTGACTAGAACACAGTTTCAGTTTTTAATCCAAGTATCACCTCAAATATTCCAATCAAATATCCTGAAACATATTTTGAAAATACATTTTGAAAATATATCCCGAGAATATATCCTAATCAGGATGCTTAAGCTTTTGTCAAACATAGTTTCAAAAACTCAAATGATTTAAATAACGTTTACAAAGGAACGATCATACCAGGAATAGAGTGTAACCCTATTCTCAAACTTCAATCCTTTTGCAACTTTTCCAACGAAGATGTCCCCAGTCTGAGACACTTAGTGTACTAGGTCCGAGCTTGATCCTTTGAGCTTTACACAATTGCCTCAGTATGAATGTCCCCTGTGCATAATGTCTTTGAATACTTAGAAATTTTCTGGACATCAGCTGCAACCGTTTGAATAATTCTTATATTACAGGGGATAAACCCTAAAATATACTGGAGATAAATCCTTAATGTACTAGGGATAAACCCATAAGTATTCTGGGGAAAATCCTGAATTTTCATGCGCTACAGGCGGGAGTGTATAAACTCCAAAACTTAGAAAGGTGAAAACCTTTAAACCTTAGGGAGTATGAAAATACCCTTTCGCGAGAGAGTGTGATCAATCCTCATATACCTTTAGGATCCAGGGTATAGCCAACAGTAACGAAATTGTCAGCCACTTTTACATGAACTGGTCCCGCCACCTTGAACTATCCCTGGATAACTTGCGCTCCAGGCGGGGTGTTTAAACCCAATTCGGAAGAAAGGTGAATACCTTTAAACCTGTGAAGGGATCAGGATCCCTTATACGTGAGAGAGGGGGCCAATCCTCTAATCTTCCGAAGTATCCTGAGTGAGCATCCTGGAGCTATATCCTGGAGCATATACTACAAAACATCCTTAAACTAAGGTGGGTGTTAGCTTGGCTAACACCCCTCCGATGCTTAAGTCAGTACTGGGTTCAAGATAATAAACAAATATATTTAAAAGAGATAGAATACATACCATTCTGAGATAGAAATTAAATTCTATTCTTACTTGAAATAGAGCTTTAAGTGTATTGCATTCCAGGATCTTGGTAGCATATCCCCCTCCATATCCTTGAGTCGGTATGCACCTTTTCCTGATTCTGATTCAATCTCATATGGTCCTTCCCATTTCGGAGCCAGCTTTCCATCAGCAGGATTGGTAGTATTCTGAAAAGCTTTTCTTAACACCCAATCTCCAACTTTGAACCTTCTAATCCTTATATTCTTGTTGTATGTTCCGGATATCCTTTGTTGATATGCCGCCATTCTTAGCCGTGCTGCATCTCTTGTCTCATCAATAGTATCCAGCTCCTGGCATAGGACTTCAGGATTCTGCTCAGGATTCCAGATGTTGGATCTTGCTGTGGGTATCACCATTTCTGTCGGGATCACTGCTTCTGCTCCAAATACTAAGGAAAACGGGGTTTGACCAGTTGCATTTTTTACCGTCGTTCTATCAGCCCACAAAACAAAGGGTAATTCTTCTGCCCATCTCCCTTTCTTGGCCCCTAATCTTTTCTTCAAGTTGTTGACAATTATCTTGTTTGAGGATTCAGCTTGTCCATTTGCTTGAGGATGTACAGGAGTAGACGTAATCATTTTGATTCCCCAACTCTTGCAAAAGTCAGTAGTCCTCTGACTTATAAACTGAGAACCATTGTCACAGATTATCTCGGCTGGTACTCCGAATCTGGTCAGGATATTTCTCTTTATGAAGGACACCACTTCTTGATCCCTGACTTGGACAAATGCCTCGGCTTCAACCCATTTGGAGAAATAATCTGTCATTGCCAACATAAAAACCTTCCCTCCTGGAGCCTTTGGAAGCTTTCCCACTATATCCATACCCCACTTCATAAATGGCCAAGGGGAAACAATAGGATATAATGGTTCAGCAGGCTGATGCAGTATATTACTATGTCTTTGACATGCATCACATCTTCGAACATATTCTGTGGCGTCTTTCCTCATTGTCGGCCAATAATATCCTGTCCTTAATACTTTTGAGAATAATGATCTGCCCCCAGTATGGTTACCACAATCCCCTCCATGTATATCTTGAAGTACTTCTTTTGCTTCAGGATCCTCCAACCACCTCAAATACGGTCCTGCAAGAGATTTCTTGTATAAAACATTATTTATAATAGTGAATCGTGATACCTTCATCCTAAATGCCTCAGGATTTTCATTTCTGGGGATGTGTCCTTCCTTGAGATATCTCATGATTGGAGCCGTCCAGGATTTAGGATCCTCTTCAGGATACCCTGCTCCAGGATCCTGAATACCCACTACTTCTTTTATCCTGACGATTCGTTGCAGGATACAAGATATGTAATATTGGTATTTGGGTCCCTTCCGGTATCCTGATCGATGATCCCAGATTCGCTAAGGCATCTGCTTCAGCATTATCTTCCCTTGGTACCTGTTCAAGTGTAAAAGCATCGAAATATCCTGCTAATTTTTTGAGAATATCGAGGTATTCGATTAATTTCTCACCCTTAACTGCATAGGATCCATTAAAATGGTTAGTGATTAACAAGGAGTCAACATACACTTGCAAATTCTTGATACCCATATTCCTAGCCAACTCTAATCCTGCAATTAAAGCCTCGTACTCTGCTTCATTATTAGTAGCAGGAAATTCACATCTAATAGCCTGGGGTAATATGTCCCCCTGTGGCGATTTTAGTAGTATACCTAATCCTACTCCTCTTACATTAGATGCACCATCAGTATATAACGTCCAGGATCCTGAAGATTCTCCTAACTGTTGGACTTCTAGGTCTACCTCATCCTGAATGTCACTACTGAAATCAGCCACAAAGTCAGCTAAAGCTTGAGACTTTATGGCATTTCTAGGTTCATATACTAAATCATAAGCACTTAACTTTACTGACCACTTAGCCATCCTGCCTGACATTTCTGGTTTCCTAAGCACATTTTTGACAGGATAATTTGTTTTAACATGAATTCTATGTGTCTCAAAGTAATGTCTAAGCTTCGTAGATGCCATAACTAATGCTAGTATCACTTTTTCTAAATGAGAATATCTAGTTTCAGCATCTAACAAACTTTTACTAACATAATAGACAGGATATTGCTGACCTTCATGGTCTTTTATAAGAACGGCACTTACAGCATTCCCTGATACAGCGAGGTATAGGGATAGTGGTTCACCATTTTCAGGCTTCATCAATAGAGGTGCAGTCGAGAGATATTTCTTCAAATCCTGCAAGGCTGCTTCATGCTTTGCTCCCCATTCGAACTTCTTATTCTTCTTGAGGATATCATAGAATTCCTTGCATTTTTTCGAGGATCTTGAAATAAATCTGTTCAATGCTGCTACTCGGCCTGTTAACCGTTGAACACCTTCATATTCGAGGGTGATTTTATATCCAGGATGGCTTTAATCTGCTCCGGGCTTGCTTCTATTCCTCTTTTAGTCACCATATATCCTAAAAACTTTCCTGCCCCCACTCCGAAATGGCACTTAGCAGGATTCAGCTTCATGTTATACTGATCTAGGATATCAAATGCTCCCTTGATATCCTGGAGGTGATCCTCAGCCTTTTTGGATTTCACCACCATATCGTCAATATATACCTCCATGGTGTCCCCTAGCTTATCTTTGAACATCATGTTCACCAATCTCTGGTATGTTGCACCTGCATTTTTCAAACCGAAAGGCATAGCAGTATAGCAATAAATACCTGTTGGTGTCATGAAAGCAGTATCCTCCTGGTCCGAAGGATCCATTTGAATCTGCTGAAATCCTGAGGACGCGTCCATGAACGTTAACATCTCATGCCCAGCAGTAGCATCCATCATTGCATCGATATGAGGAAGGGGGAACGGATCTTTAGGACAAGCCTTATTCAAGTCTGTGTAATCTACACAGACTCTCCATTTCCCATTTTTCTTCTGCACTACGACCACATTTGCCAACCATCTTGGAAACTTGACTTCTCTGATCATTTTGGACTTTAACAATCTTTCAACTTCCTCTTGGATGATTATATTTCGCTCAGGAGCAAACTTCCTTCTTTTTTGCTGAACAGGCTTGAATGACCTGTCAATTCCAAGCTTGTGAGTAATAATGTCTTTGGATATACCTGTTGTTTTGGTCAAAAATTACCTAAGTAATTAAGTGATCAAATTAGTAATGTGAGGTAGTGTGCTAAAATGGGGTGTTGAAAATATGCTGGTTAAGTTGTTTATGAAAACAGTTTTCAGGATACGGCTCAGGATATTGAGCTGTATCTACGATCAAACAATGAGCAAACAATGAGCAAAAATTAAAGTAAATGACACGAGATGTACGAGGAAAGCCCTTGATCAATTTAGATCGCCGGCATAAAACCTCGGGAGCTGACAATCGCAGCTGCCTTGTTCTTCTTATTGCTTAAACTTCAGGATACAGTGCAGGATATAGACCAGATCGCTAAGTGTTACAATGCTTTTGTATGAAAGTGAGAGTGTGCTCGAGAGCAAGTGTTAGAGTGTAGCGAGTGTGATTGTGATGTCCTTGTTGATCTGGTATACCCACCTATTTATAGTAATGAATTACAAACAATAATCCCTACAAATATGGGCTACTCCGAATATTCCATTATGAACGTTATGGACCGAGTAATACGGCTTCAACGTCTTCATTTGAACGACTTGGACCGAGTCTTCCGCGGAATAAGTCTTGTGAACGTTGCTAGCTTCTAACCCACGTACCTGCACATAATCCATTAGTAATCCCGAGGATACTATTCAGGATGTTACCAATATCCTGAACCAGCATCCCGGATGTAAACAGATACTACATAAACAAGATATAAATCAAGATATTTTCCAGGATATGGGCTCAGAATTTCACCCATAACAATTGTCCCCAAAAATGTTACCGTTTGATATCCTAACGGTTACATTTTTTCACAGTGGCCGAGGCAATTAAGGGATAAGACTATTGATGTGACAGCTTTCAACCACCCGGCCTATATTTACTCATCATACCCTATATCTTCTCAACCTCATCTCCTTTTTTACCCACAATCGACAAGAAAAAGGTAATATTCTCTCTCTCATCTTCATAACCATCTATTATCTTTCTCCGGTGAATAATTCCGGCGACCCAATGCCTAGGCAAACTAGGTCCAGTTCAGGCGATTCTGCTCCCACATTCATCCAACAGAATCTTCTCCAAGAACCGGAGAATGAAACATGCACCTTTGACAGTGCTCATCTGTCGGCCTTGAAATCCTCCGGTATCTTTCCGGAAGGAACTATTTTCCGACCTTTTGATAGGGAAATCCGGTCAGATATGGTTTCCAACGAGTGGATTTGTTTCAATGCTTTCCCGTTTACCTTAGGGTTAAGATTCCCTTTTCCGGACTTCATCACCGAGTTCTTTAATATCACCAAAATTTCTTTCAGCCAAACCATGCCAATGCTCTGGCGCGTTTTGTCTGTTCTTGACCAAATCAAGAGAAACCACATACCTGACCTTTCCGTCCATGATCTCCCTTTAGCCTACAAGCTTAGATGCCATGGATCATCTAGGTTCCTGTTTTATTCTACTTCCGGTCCCCCATTGATACTTCGTGCCACCAGGAACGAGGATGGTTGGCAATCCAAGTTTTTCTTCGTAAAAAGGGACTCAATCCCTGGTGGAACGGATTATCCAATGAGATGGTTAAGAAAGGGTAGGACTTAGGGTTTAAGAACGATCCTGTCTCTTATCCTGTCTCATATTCTGAACTAACAAATTTTCATTTTTGTGCAGCTGATTTCAGGAAGATTGCACCTCCTCTTGCTAATTCTCAAGAAAGAATAGACGCCATCAGACTCCTTCCAGAGGCAGAGAGAAGTTTCAATCCATCTCCACCAACTCCAAGCCCTCTTTCAAGTGCCAACATGTCTGGTAAGGATCCTGTAAAATATCCTGTACATACATGTTTTTATCTGTTATTCATAGGAGAGAGTTAGAATTTTACTCCCTGTGTGCAGACTCCAGCAAAGTTCCAGTCTATCTAGACCTTGATGAACTCGACAGCTATCCAACTCCAGCCACAGTCAAGAAGGAGACTCCTGCTGCCACTAGCTCCAAGCCACTCCCGGCTCCCAAGGCCAATCCAAGAACCCGTGCTTCCACAGCGAAAAAGAGGAAGGGTCTTGAAGTCAGTGCTCCAGGCTCAGAAGGGTTCTCCTATGACGAACTCAGCTTCTCTGACTCCTTAGAGCCAATGACATCCTTCCTTAACAAGGTAATATCCTGACGCATATCCTTCATGTATATCCTGCACATATATCCTGCACGTATATCCTAACAGGATATCCTGGTAGGATATCTTGGTCAACATATATTCTAACTTTATACCTGTAATCGATGTGCAGGGCCTCCAGCATTTGCTCCATTTGTACAATGACGCTTGTGGTACTGTGGCACTTCATGAAGCCAGGATCAAACAACTCGAAAGCACCGTTGCTGACCAGGGTGCCATTGCTGAAGCGAAGTCCCGGCACTACGAAAGCCTGCTGAAGAAGGTCACCCAAGACGCTGAGGTCAAACTTGCCACCGTTCAAATGGATCATGATCAAGCCTTGGTCAACTTCCGGGAGGGAATCAAGGCTTCTGCTATCGTCTCCCTGTTACAAGCACGCATCAAGATGGCCTACGAGGCTAAGGAGACGGGCCTTGTTTATCCAGCTTGGCCAGTTGAATCCTGGGTGGCCAAGTTAAAGGAGCTCGGAGGCAAAGCTGTGCCCCTTCCTGCTGAAGCTGGTGGGTCTTCTAAGTCAGCAGAGGTGGTGGTCCAGGCTGGAGACAAGAAGGAAGCTGGAGCTGATGCTGGGATGGATATTGGCGAGGATGCTGCGCAGGATGCTGGTCAGGATGCTGGTGCTGAGAAGCCTGAGAAGGTTGGAGGTGATGCCGCTGTGTGAGGGCATTTAGGTGGGCGATGACGGATATACGTGCCAAGGCCAGAGCCCACCTTTTTGAATTTGAATGTTGGTTTGTAGTCCCAAAAAACAATTTACTTTTCCGCACTTTACTTTCCTGCACCTGAACAATTTACATTTCCTGCATGCTTTTTGAACAATACAACAGTTGAAGGTGGATGGGTCTCGGTTTGAGATGAAGCCTTCAACTGTTGGGTAAATATGGTAAGGAACTATTAGTGCTCTTAGTGGATGGGCCTTGTTTTAAGGTGAAACTAAGAGCACATCTTTTGGTATGTTAATAATATAACTTCTATTTTGACTTTACTATTGTTGTCATTGATGTATAAATTTTACTTGTGAAAATTGTTTGGTTTGAACATTCTCAGGAACATATATAACAAATGTATCCTGGGAGATATCCTGAAAGATATCTTGAAAAGAATATTGAAATATAACCCAGAAGTTGTCCAAACAAAAAGGAGAGATCATACCAGAAATTCTTAGAGAATCAGTTCCAATCCTTTATCATAAGTTTGTCCCCAGTGCATACTTATAAACTTGGATCCATCCTTTGAACAATATAATATATGTCCCCTGTGTTCGACAAAAACACAAATGTTTTTATATTTTGACTCGAATGAATTCCGAATACCCAAGGGCAGAACCCCTGATATCCTGAAACGAATCCTTAGTATACTGGGGATAAACCCTGAGATCTGGGGATAAACCCTAAATTTCATGCGCTACAGGCGAGAGTGTATAAACTCCAATTCTTAGAAAGGTTAAAACCTTTAAACCTTAGAGAGTATGAAAATACTCTTTCGTGAGAGAGGGTGATCAATCCTCATATACCTTTAGGATCCAGGATATAGCCAACAGTAACGAAATTGTCAGCCACTTTTACATGAACTGGTCCCGCTACCTTGAACTATACCTAGATAACTTGCGCTCCAGGCGAGGTGTTTAAACCCAATTCGAAATAAAGGTGAATACCTTTAAACCTTTGAAGGGACCAGGTTCCCTTAAACGTGAGAGAGGGGGCCAATCCTCTAATCTTTCGACTTATCCTGAGTATATATCCTGGAGCTATATCCTGAAACATATCCTGCAAAACAATTGCAAACTAGGGTGGGTGTTAGCTTGGCTAACACCCCTCCGATGCCTAAGTCAGTATTGGGTTCAAAATAATAAACAAATACATTTAAAATAAACTGAATACATACCATTCTGAGATAGACATTAAATTCTACCCTTACTTGAAATAAAGCTTTAAATGTATTGCATTCCAGGATCTTGGTAGCATATCCCCTTCCATATTCTTGAGTCGATATGCTCCTTTTCCTGCTTCTGACTCTACTTCATATGGTCCTTCCCATTGAGGAGCCAGCTTGCCATCGGCAGGATTAGTGGTATTTTGAAAAGCCTTTCTTAGTACCCAATCACCAACTTGAAATCTTCTAGTCCTTATGTTCTTGTTATATGCTCTGGATATTCTTTGTTGATATGCTGCCATCCTTAGCCTTGCTGCGTCTCTTTTTTCGTCTATAGTATCCAAATCTTGACATAAGGCTTCAGGATTCTGCTCAGGATCCTGTAGGTTAGATCTTGCAGTAGGTATCACCATTTCCGTTGGAATTACTGCTTCCGCTCCGAATACTAAGGAGAATGGGGTTTGGCCGGTTGCATTTTTTACCGTTGTCCTGTCAGCCCATAAAACAAAGGGTAATTCCTCTGCCCATCTTCCTTTTTTGGCTCCAAGTCTCTTCTTTAAGTTATTCACTATTATCTTGTTTGAAGATTCAGCTTGTCCATTTGCTTGAGGATGTACCGGAGTAGACGTGATCATTTTGATTCCCCAACTCTTGCAAAAGTCGGTAGTCCTTTTGCTTATAAACTGGGACCCATTATCACAAATGATCTCTGCTGGTACTCCAAACCTAGTCAGGATATTCCTTTTTATGAAGGATACTACTTCTTGGTCTCTAACTTGAACAAATGCTTCAGCCTCAACCCATTTAGAGAAATAATCCGTCATTGCTAACATGAATACTTTTCCTCCCGGAGCTTTTGGTAACTTCCCTACTATATCCATCCCCCACTTCATGAATGGCCAAGGGGAAACTACAGGATATAATGGTTCAGCCGGTTGATGTAGTATGTTGCTATGTCTTTGACATGCATCACATCTTCGAGCATATTCTGCAGCATCTTTCCTCATCGTTGGCCAATAATATCCTGTCCTTAATGCTTTCGAGAACAATGATCTGCCCCCAGTATGATTACCACAATCCCCTTCATGTATATCCTGAAGTACTTCTTTGGCCTCAGGATCCTCCAAGCATCTCAAATACGGTCCTGCAAGAGATTTCTTATATAAAATATTATTTATAATAGTGAATCGTGATACCTTCATCCTAAATGCCTTAGGATTTTGATTTCCGGGGATGTGTCCTTCCTTAAGATATTTTATGATTGGAGCCGTCCAGGATTCAGGATCCTCTTCAGGATATTCTGCTCCAGGATCCTGAATACCCGCTACTTCCTTATCCTGAGGATTCGTCGCAGGATACAAGATATGTAATATCGGTATGTGGGTCCCTTCTGGTATCCTGACTGACGACCCCAGATTTGCTAAGGCATCTGCTTCAGCATTATCCTCTCTTGTTACCTGTTCAAGTGTAAAAACATCGAAATATCCTGCTAATTTTTTGAGAATATCGAGGTATTCGATTAACTTCTCACCCTTAACTGCATAGGAGCCATTGAAATGGTTAGTAATTAACAAAGAGTCAACGTATACTTGCAAATTCCTGATATTCATACTCTTAGCCAATTCTAATCCTGCAATTAAAGCTTCATATTCTGCCTCATTATTAGTAGCAGGAAATTCACACCTAATAGCCTGGGGTAATATGTCCCCCTGTGGCGATTTTAGTAGTATTCCCAATCCTACTCCTCTTATATTAGATGCACCATCAGTATATAATGTCCAGGATCCTGAGGATTCTCCTAACTGTTGAACTTCTAGGTCTACCTCATCCTGAATGTCACTACTGAAATCAGCCACAAAGTCAGCTAAAGCCTGAGACTTTATGGCATTCCTAGGTTCATATACTAAATCATAGGCACTTAACTTTACCGACCACTTAGCCATTCTACCCGACATTTCTGGTTTCCTAAGTACATTTTTGACAGGATAATTTGTTTTAACATGTATCCTATGTGTTTCAAAGTAATGTCTAAGTTTCGTTGATGCCATAACTAATGCTAGTATCAATTTTTCTAAATGAGAATATCTAGTTTCAGCATTTAACAAGCTTTTACTAACATAATAAACAGGATATTGCTGACCTTCATGGTCCTTTACAAGGACGGCACTTACAGCATTCCCTGATACTGCGAGGTATAGGGATAACGGTTCACCATTCTCAGGCTTCATTAGTAATGGTGCGGTTGAAAGATATTTCTTCAAATCCTGCAAGGCTGCTTCATGCTTCTCACTCCATTCGAATTTCTTGTTCTTCTTCAGGATATCATAAAACTCCTTGCATTTTTCTGAGGATCTTGAAATAAATCTGTTTAACGCTGCCACTCGTCCTGTTAATCGTTGAACATCCTTCATATTGGAGGGCGATTTAATATCCAAGATAGCTCTGATCTGCTCCGGGCTCACCTCTATTCCTCTTTTGGTCACCATATATCCTAGAAATTTTCCTGCCCCCACTCCGAAATGGCACTTAGCAGGATTTAGCTTCATGTTATAGTGATCCAGGATATCGAATGCTCCTTTAATATCCTGTAGGTGATCCTGAGCTTTCTTTGACTTTACCACCATATCATCAATATATACCTCCATGGTGTCCCCCAGTTTGTCTTTGAACATCATATTTACCAATCTTTGGTATGTTGCACCTGCATTTTTCAAACCAAAAGGCATAGCTGTATAACAATAAATACCTGTTGGTGTCATGAAGGCAGTATCTTCCTGATCAGATGGCTCCATTTGGATCTGTTGAAATCCTGAGGATGCGTCCATAAAAGTCAGCATTTCATGCCCGGCAGTGGCATCTACCATCGCATCAATGTGGGGAAGAGGAAATGGGTCTTTAGGACAAGCTTTGTTCAAGTCTGTGTAGTCTACACAAACTCTCCATTTTCCGTTTTTCTTCTGTACCACAACCACGTTCGCTAGCCATCTTGGAAACTTAACTTCTCTAATCATCCTGGATTTCAACAACCTTTCAACTTCCTCTTGGATAATCACATTCCGTTCAGGAGCAAATTTTCTTCTTTTTTGCTGAATAGGCTTGAATGATTTATCAATTCCAAGCTTGTGAGTAATGATGTCTTTGGATATGCCTGTCATATCCTCATGTTTCCATGCAAATGTCAACATCCTGCACTTCAAAAAGTTAGTTAACTGTTCTTCAATATCCTGAGGGATATTGGTTCCTACGAGCACCGAGATATCAGGGTTATCCTGATCCAGGATAACTTTCTTCACATCCTGCTCCGAATCCTGCATGATATCCCGGGCCCGCATCTTTAATTGCTATGCTGTACTAGGCTTGGTTGAGGATTTCATCGAGGATGAGTAGCATTCTTTAGCCTCCTGCTGATCACTATCAACTTTGACAACTCCCCAAGGGGTAGGTATCTTGATGCATTGGTGATATGTTGATGGTACAGCCTTCATATCGTGAATCCACGGTCTTCCTAGTATGATATTATAGCAGGATAGAGAATCCATCACACAAAAACGTTGTATCGAGTTGACTCCTTCAACGTATACTGGCAACTTTATCTCTCCCACAGTGTTTCTAGCCTCTCCACTGAACCCAACAAGCACGGTAGACTTTGAAGTGATATCCATTGGAGATACATTCATTCTTTTCAGCGTCTCTAGTTGGATTATATTGACGGAGCTGCCATTATCAACCAATATCATGCGTACAAAATGGTTAGCCACATATAAAGTTATTACCAGAGCATCATGGTGAGGATCCTGGACAGTATCCCTGTCATCAGCGTCAAATGTAATCACTTTGTCAGTCGTGAGGGTAGTCATCCTGATAGGTTTATCTCCCCTTTCGGCCTTAGCTTCTTTTGCATGTCTCTTTGCCGCCGAATACGAAGTCCCGCAAATGTCGGATCCTCCCGAAATGAAGTTGATTATCTTGGCATCCGCAGGAGGTGATGCTGCTCGCTCAGGATCCTTCTCAGTATCCTGACCCTTATTCTTCTTTCTTCCCAAGAGATCTTTCAGATACCCCTTGCTTAGAAGATAGCTTATTTCTTTCCTTAAAGCGATGCAATCCTCAGTCATGTGTCCGAAATCTTCGTGGAAAGCACACCATTTTGATTTGTCTTTCCAATCGGCTTTTTGTTGATTCTTTCGAGGCCATCTAGCCTTGTCTCCTAGACCCTGCATGGCATACATCAATTCAGGAATGTTAACAGAAAAGCAATATTAAGATAATTCAGGATACTCTTCAGGATCCTCGTCTTCGACAGCATTCACTCTCTTGTTTTCACTTCTACCATATGGCTTAGGCCGATATGATTTGAATGAGGATTCTGACTTCCTGTTAGTTGACTCATAAGTGTTTGACGAGTTCATTCTTTCTTGCATCTTTCTGTCATCCTCCAACCGAATATATCTTAGGGCCCGGTTGCGAGCTTCATCTAAGTTTCTGCATGGGTTCATTACAAGGTCTTGATAAAATTGAGAATCTTTTTGCAACCCCATCTTGAAAGCTTGCACGGCTGTTGCAACATCAAGATGAGGAATGTCTAGGGATTCCCGGCTGAATTTGTTCACATAATCCCTAAGGGATTCCTGAGCCCCCTGTGTTATCCTGTAGAGATCACTTGTTAATTTTTCAAAACTTCTACTACAAGAAAACTGACTATTAAACAAATTTACTAAGTGAGCAAAAGAGGTAATTGAATGTGGAGGAACATTCAAGAGCCATTTCAAGGCTGATCCTGTCAAGGTTGAGCCAAAACCCTTGCACAAGCATGCTTCCTTGAGATCCGGAGGGATAGGGTTAATTTCCATTCTTTCCCTATACTGAGCAATATGCTCTTCAGGATCCGTGGTTCCGTCGTAAAGCTTCATGTTGGGGGTTTGGAATCTCTTCGGGATCTCAGCATCACAGATAGGATATGCAAAACGAGATATCTTGTGGCTGTCTTGGGACACTTCCGGGATTGGTTGGACCACCCCGGGTACACTAGATATCATGTCCTTCAACTTCTGAAGTTCCCTAGTAAGCGCTGACGTCACACCTGTATCCTGCAAAGATCCACTATTGTTAGTAGCATGAGTATTATTATTATTTGACATGTTACCCGTTGGTGGATTTTGCCCATATCCTGAAGCATATCCTGAGCTCCTTATGGTCGACATCCTGACCGAGGAGGGTATTTCAGGGGTATGATTCTGAGGAAGGCTGGGCACAATATTCCCCCTGTTATCCTCAGTATACACAGCTGAACTGAAGTTCAAAGTTCTGGGTTGTAATGGAGTGACAATATCCTCAGCAGATCTGCTCGAACCAGACTTCAGGAGTTGTATTTCCCTCAAAAGCATTTGGTTTGTTTCCTATTGCTGCCTCATTTGTTCCTGCACACTTCCAAATAAGGTTAAAATTTCGTCATTAGAAGCTAAAACAGGGGCAGATTCCTGAACACTGCGGGTAGGGATAATATCCTGAGGTCGTGTAGAGGCTGGCATCCTTGGAGGAGGTGGTGGAAGCACCGAACCAGTAGTAGCAGAAGTCATAGCAGACACAGTAGAGGAACTCATGTTTGATCTTGAGGCCATTATGGACAATGTGGCAAAAAGTCATGAAAATAGAAAACCGATTAGCGATTTAACAAAAAAATTTAGTAAAGAGAGCACCACTTGCCCCACGGTGGGCGCCAAATTGTTTTGGTCAAAAATTACCTAAGTAATTAAGTGATCAAATTAGTAATGTGAGGTAGTGTGCTAAAATGGGGTGTTGAAAATACGCTGGTTAAGTTGTTTATGAAAACAGTTTTCAGGATACGGCTCAGGATATTGAGCTGTATCTACGATCAAACAATGAGCAAACAATGAGCAAAAAGTAAAGTAAATGACACGAGATGTACGAGGAAAGCCCTTGATCAATTTAGATCGCCGGCATAAAACCTCGGGAGCTGACAATCGCAGCTGCCTTGTTCTTCTTATTGCTTAAACTTCAGGATACAGTGCAGGATATAGACCAGATCGCTAAGTGTTACAATGCTTTTGTATGAAAGTGAGAGTGTGCTCGAGAGCAAGTGTTAGAGTGTAGCGAGTGTGATTGTGATGTCCTTGTTGATCTGGTATACCCACCTATTTATAGTAATGAATTACAAACAATAATCCCTACAAATATGGGCTACTCCGAATATTCCATTATGAACGTTATGGACCGAGTAATACGGCTTCAACGTCTTCATTTGAACGACTTGGACCGAGTCTTCCGCGGAATAAGTCTTGTGAACGTTGCTAGCTTCTAACCCACGTACCTGCACATAATCCATTAGTAATCCCGAGGATACTATTCAGGATGTTACCAATATCCTGAACCAGCATCCCGGATGTAAACAGATACTACATAAACAAGATATAAATCAAGATATTTTCCAGGACATGGGCTCAGAATTTCACCCATAACACCTGTCATGTCCTCATGCTTCCATGCAAACGTTGACATCCTGCACTTAAAAAAGTCAGTTAATTGTTCTTCAATATCCTGAGGGATACTGGTTCCGACGAGCACCGAGATATCAGGATTATCCTGATCCAGGATAACTTTCTTCACATCCTGCTTCGAAGCTTCCAAGGTATCCCGGGCCCGCATCTTTAATTGCTATGCTGGATTAGGCTTGGTCGAGGATTTCATCGAGGATGTGTAGCATTCCTTCGCCTCCTGCTGATCACTATCAACTTTGACGACCCCCCAAGGGGTTGGAATCTTGATGCATTGGTGATAAGTCGAAGGCACAGCCTTCATGTCATGGATCCACGGCCTGCCTAATATGATGTTATAGCAGGATAAGGAGTCCATCACACAGAAGCGTTGTATCGAGTTGACCCCTTCAACATATACTGGTAACTTTATCTCTCCTACAGTATTTCTAGCTTCTCCACTGAAACCAACGAGCACAGTAGACTTCGAAGTAATGTCCATCGGAGATACATTCATCCTTTTCAATGTTTCCAGCTGAATTATATTGACAGAACTACCATTGTCCACCAATATCCTGCGTACAAAATGGTTAGCCACATATAATGTTATTACCAAAGCATCATGGTGAGGATCCTGAACAGTATCCCTGTCATCACTATCGAAAGTGATCACTTTATCAGTTGTAAGGGTAGTCATTCTGACTGGTTTCTCTCCCCTTTCACTCTTAGCTTCCCTTGCATGTCTCTTAGCCGCCGAATACGAAGTCCCACAAATGTCGGATCCTCCTGAAATAAAGTTAATTATCTTGGCATCTGCTGGGGGTGATGCTGCTCGTTCAGGATCCTTCTCGGGATCCTGCCCTTTATTCTTCTTTCTTCCCAGCAAGTCCTTCAGATACCCTTTGCTTAACAGGTAACTTATTTCTTTCCTTAAAGCAATGCAATCCTCGGTCACATGTCCGAAGTCTTTATGGAAGGCACACCATTTGGATTTATCCTTCCAATCAGCTTTCTGCTGGTTCTTTCGAGGCCACCTAGCTTTGTCCCCTAAACCCTGCATAGCATACATTAACTCAGGTATATTAACAAAAAAGCAGTATTCAGACAAGTCAGGATATTCTTCAGGATCCTAATCTTCAACAGCATTCACTTTCTTATTATCATTTCTGCCATATGGCTTGGAGCGATATGGCTTATATGAGGATTCTGATTTCCTGTTGATTGATTCATAGGTTGAGGTAGAATTCATCCTCTCTTGCATCTTCTTGTCGTCTTCCAAACGGATGTATCTCAAAGCCCTGTTACGAGCTTCGTCGAGATTCCTGCAGGGATTCATTACAAGATCCTGATAAAACTGAGAATCCTTTTGTAACCCCATCTTAAAAGCTTGCACAGCTGTTGCAACATCAAGATGCGGGATATCCAAGGATTCTCGACTGAACTTGTTCACATAATCCCTCAAGGATTCCTGAGATCCTTGAGTTATCCTGTAAAGGTCACTGGTTAGTTTCTCAAAACTCCGACTACAAGAAAATTGACTGTTAAATAAATTAACCAAAAAGGCAAACGAAGTAATTGAGTGAGGAGGGACGTTTAACAGCCATTTTAAGGCTGATCCTGTCAAGGTAGAACCGAATCCCTTGCATAAGCATGCTTCCTTGAGATCTGGAGGGATAGGATTGATTTCCATCCGTTCCCTATACTGGGCAATATGCTCCTCAGGATCCGTAGTCCCGTCACAGAGTTTCATGTTGGGAGTCTGGAATCTTTTTGGGATTTCAGCATCACAGATGGGATACGCAAAGCGGGATATCCTGTGGCTGTCTTGGGATACTTCTGGAATTGGCTGGACCACTCCAGGTACACTGGATATCATGTCCTTCAATTTCTGGAGCTCCCTGGTAAATGTTGACGTCATACCTGCATCCTGCAAAGACCCATTGTTGTTAGTAGCAAGAATATTATTATTTGACACATTACCAGTTTGAGGATTTTGGCCATATCCTGAAGCATATCCTGAGCTCCTCACAGTCGACATCCTGACCGAGGAGGGTATCTCAGGGGTATGATTCTGAGAATGGCTTGGGACGATATTCCCCCTGTTATCCTCAGTGTAAACTGCGGAACTGAAGTTCAAAGCCCTGGGCTGTATAGGAGTGACAGTTTCTTCAGCAGGTCTACTCGAGCTAGCTTTTAAGAGTTGTATTTCTCTTAACAGCATTTGGTTAGTTTCCTGTTGCTGCCTCATTTGTTCCTGCACACTTCCAAATAAAGTTAGAATTTCATCATTAGAGGCTAAAACGGGAGCAGATCCCTGAACACTCCGAGTAGGGATAACATCTTGAGGTTGTGAAGAAAATGGCATCCTTGGAGGAGGTGGTGGAAGCACCGAACTGGTAGTAGCAGAGGTTGCAGCAGACATAGTGGAGGAGCTCATGTTTGATCTTGAGGCCATTGTAAACAATGTGGCAAAAAGTTTCAAAAACAGAAAACCGATAAATGATTTCACAAAGATTTTTAGTAAAGAGAGCACCACTTGCCCCACGGTGGGCGCCAAATTGTTTTGGTCAAAAATTACCTAAGCAATTAAGTGATCAAATTAGTTAAGTGAGGTAGTGTGCTAAAATTATGTGTGAAAAATATTGTAACCAAGTTAGTTATAAAAACAGTTTCAGGATACGGCTCAAGATATAGAGCTGTATATGTGATCAAACAATGAGCAGAAAAGTAAAGGTTGACACGTGATGTACGAGGAAAGCCCTTGATCAATCTAGATCACCGGCACAAAACCTCGGGAGCTGACAATCGCAGCTGCCTTGTTCTTCTATTGCTTCAAATATCAGGATACAGTGCAGGATATGATGCGGATCGACTAGGT
Source organism: Helianthus tuberosus (assembly GCA_030545235.1). Classification (NCBI taxonomy): domain Eukaryota; kingdom Viridiplantae; phylum Streptophyta; class Magnoliopsida; order Asterales; family Asteraceae; genus Helianthus; species Helianthus tuberosus. The sequence continues at coordinate 141,845,790 of CM060402.1, read as the reverse complement.
GTTACAATGTAATTTGAGTACAAGTGTTTGTGTGTAGTGATTGCTAGTAGCTAGAGAGTAAAGTGTGCGAATGAAAGTGATTGGAAAAGTTGTGTCTACCTATGATCCGATCGCCCCTATTTATAGTAACAAAAACTAACAAACTATCCTATTATTCCGGGATACTTTGGAATATTCCATTCTGAACGTTGGGGGACTCTTTTAACATGTTTTCCACGTGCATATTAACCATAAAACCGGGTCTTCAGCTCATATGACCGTTACAACGTCAATAGCATTGACCAACATCCGATATTCTCGCGGAATATGCCTTTCTTCTATTCTGACCGTTACAAGACCCTTTCTTCCACCATCAACGTCCATTTTTCAACCACCTTGAGCGAATCTTCAGGTAGATCAAGTCCTTTAACATTGGTACCTTGCAACCAAAGAAAATCGTTAGCTGCAACCAGGATACCCTAGAGGATGTTACCAATATCCTGGTTCAGTATCCTGGCCGCAGCATCAAGCATATAATATCAGGATATGCCTTCAGGATATAAGCTCGAAATTCCACCCATAACAGTAACCATGGAAGAGATCAGGCAAGTATCAACCTTGGATGTTTCAAAGGTAAACCAATCACCGTTTTTGGCCAAACGAAAAAACCGATTGAATAACAACAACGAAGGATCATAACCACAAGCACAACATAAAACCTCGAAGTGCAAAACCCTAGCCATGCCCTTCGGATGAATTTGACCAAAGGAGACTCGGTAATACTCCAACAGATTTAAAACAAAGAGGGAAAATGGATGACGGATGTTCGAAAACTCAAAATGACGACAATAAAGAGCAATCGAACCGGCCAGACATTTATCAATCGGAACGTCACAAGCAGGAGCAGTTGGTTTAAACTTCTTCCCAATACCATATTCCATGCAAAACAGTTCTACCTCTTCTTGGGTTAATCGAGAAAAGGATTTTGCCAAATCCTTACGAGCACCCATTTTTACAGAAAAATAAGAAGAAAATAAGGAAACAGAGGAAACCGGAACTAACCTGAAGGATGGAAAGGAAATGCAGAGAAAACTTGAAGAGAAAATGAAAAATTGTTGTTTGTCTTCAATAATAAAAGAAGATAACGCCCAAATATAAGTTATGATTACACAATAGTCATTAACCTACTCCCTGCAAAAACCGCCGACCTATAAACTGCCACACATCAATCAAATCAGTTGTCAGTTTTTAAAATTCAAAAATTCTCAACTGACTCTAAGCCTTCAAGCTTTCAAGCCTTTAAGCAATAAAAGCAAATGTGTAAAACTCAAAAGTCTTTGAGATCACTCCCAAAAACCTCTGACTTGGGGGGCTGATGACCGGGGTAGCCCAAGACCAAATAAAATGACTTAGACACATCAAAGCCCAAAAGGTTAAAAGGTTCGAAGGTTGGAAACCCGGGAGACTAGATAAAATAGTACGTGAACAGTAGGCAGTCACATCTCTGATTGCTTCACCAAACTCTCCAGCCGCAAAAGTGACACAAGCCCACAGAGCACAGCCTTTTATCCGCAGGTCAAAGGCTTCAACCCCCAAAAAGGGCAAAACCCCCACTGCAAGCATGTTCACTAGTCAAATAGCTTCCTCTTTGAGTGATGGCTTTCCCTATAAATATGACAATTCATTAAGTGTGAAAAACATTCCGATCAGCTCTGATTCCTGGAGAATCTCTGGTCATTGTTCTTGAGTACTTGCTTCATGCAAGTCACTTTCTTTCACATTCAACACACACATTCCCCTTGCTTCTACATCCGAAGCTGAACACATTTCAGTGGAGGATCTCGAGCAAACAACAAAAACAAACTAGTGAACCTCTCTCCACGTCTTGCAAACGTGGGGGGACCCCACGACCTGCGTTAGGCAAAGTTGAACCCTTCAACCCTTTTGCCTAACCAGCCCAGCTACCATCCTTGGTCTATTATTCGTTGCATCAACAGTATAAGACATATTATAGTTATAAAATTGGAATTTAACATCAACCGCGGGGTGCGAACTATGACACCAGTTCAAATTAGCAATAATATACCAACCGCGGGATTCCTACTCGTGACCTGGGTGATCAAAGGCCAAAGGCCTAACCGGGTGATCTGGCTGTCTAAAGAAAAAAAAAACATCAATCTAATAAACTCTATTTAACAAAGTTTTCATAATTAAGATGTTATTTAATAAACTTCATTTATTAATTTCTATTTACTTAAAGTTTAAAAGTAACATTTATAATTTTTTTGTTATATTTAAGATGTCATTTAATTTTTTTTCTTATAAAAGATGAATTTCTCAAAATCAAGTTCAATGTTATGTTTTTATCAAAATGTTTTATCGGGAAAACACCTTACTGACTTTTAGTTTGTTAAATAACCATGAGAATCTAGCTGGGTTTCTTTTTTCTCAAACCGGTTCGAGTTTTTCTTAGAAGTATTTGAACCAGTTTTGGCCAAATTGGTTTTGTGCTAGAAATCGGGTTGGGCAAAAAATAAACCAAACCTCATAAAACATACTGGGGTTGGAGGAAACCAAAATATTTTTTTGCGATATTTTTGTTTTTGGTTTTTTTAGTAGTGTTATTTTTATTGTTTTGTCTACGTTTCTATTTAAATTTTGTTTAAAATCGGTGTGTTCCCGTCGTGAACCGCAGCGAGCCACTTCTATTTTAAATAATTGAGATGTCCTTTGAGCTGTACTAGGGATAGCCACGAACTTGCCCTTAAATTTGTTCACACATTATCACCGATTGTAGACTGTTTCTCACAACAATTCTCCGGAAAAAAAAAAATTCTTGTTCGTGTGGAATTTGTGTCATCTAGGTAACCAACCATCTATTGTAACAATCAAACCAACAAGTTTTCGTTAGAAAGGCGTATCATGTACTTAAAATGAGATCTACTCATTTACAAGGTTAATTTCTTCGAGCCCCTCGTTAATTTGAGATAATGCTATAAATGTATGGTAATGCTCAAACTAATTTGATATAAATCATTTGAATCTTGTTTAACATAATAGTTGGCATAATATAAAAATGATATCAATCCATGTTTAATGAGATACGTATCACTTACCATATCCTATTTTTTCGTGATTTCACTTGATATACACACACACTAGCAGGGAGTTTGCGTGATGCGGCGGGTTGGACACTTTGCGTTACGGTATTTGTTTCTGTTGTTTTCTTTTTTGTATGGTATTTCTTGTAGCATCATTATGGTGGATATATGTCATAAGCAAATCATGGGTTAATTCATTTCATTGTGGTGTGCATGGTTCAGTTGGTTCAGTTATTATCCTCAAGCAAAGCCGAAACTAAAGTTATCGGTTAGTCTATTTTATTAACCAATCGGTTTTCAGTTAATGTGTTCGGTTTATTTAGTTAGATTGACAGTTTTTGGTTCAGTTCGTTTAAACTCGGTCAATAGAAAAAACCAAATTCGGGCTAAACTTTTACTTAAAAATACATGAAATTGAGTTATAAATACATGAAATAAATGTATAAATACCTGAAATTTATTTTTTTGAACGACCAACAGAAAATTTTTATTCATTGTAGCAATACGCTACCACCATAATTACATCCAAAGAAACTCATACACCAAAAAAAAAAAAAAAAAAACAGAACGCATACACCAAACGAAAATAAAATTACAATACCTTAACCAAAGAAACTAAATCGGCACCATTCTTCCCATGTTAAATGCATCTCCTTTGCGCGATTTTTTACCCATAAATACGCCATTGCCTTAACTTCCTCCAAGACTTTAACTATATTCGGTGATCCTTGTCTGAAAATGACCTCATTCCTCATCCTCCAAATGCCCCAAAAAGTAACCAAAACGATCACATTTATAGCTTTCTTCTTTTTCTTCGAACCTGGGCTGAATCCGTGCAACTCTAGCAAATCTTTAACATCAAAGGCAATGATCGGAGGTATCCTACACCATCCTGCAATATTCTGCCAAATGGTTTGCGCAAAATGACATGAAACAAACAGATGTTCACAAGTCTCATCATATTCACTGCATAGTGTACACCTTTGATTTTGTACCGGAATGTTACGAACCAATAGCGCACACTTGGTCGGTATACTTTCCATTTCTGATCTCCATGCTACTATAGCCACCTTTTTTGGAACCCAATTGTTCCACTCGAAAACTCTGTTTGGTCGCTCCCTGTTAGCCAAATTTAGGATTCTTTTCAGCCCTGAAACACTAAAGCTACCCGATGGGTCGTATTTCCAACTCCAATCATCACGTCCAGCCCTTAAGCTGGTGCAACCGAGAAGTAACAGCAGGTGTTGAAACTGAGAAGACTCTTCGGGACTAAATTCTGACCGAGACCAATTCCAATTGAAGAGTAAACCGTGACCGGAACCTCCCATAATTACACGATCGGCCACCACACACTCCTTTTCTTTTTCAAGCTTGAAAAGATCTGGAAACCGAATATACAGTGGGTCCGGTTCCATGAAGTGGAGGCATAAAAGCTATAAATATATGAAAATATGAATGGTTCAGTGAATTTTGGTTAAACGAGGCTACAAAAAAATCTGATAACCGGTTTTCGGTTATGTTTTTAGTTAATTGGTTTTCATTTAATTCAGTTTTTGGTTGATTTTAGTTCGGTTTCATCTGTTTTCTGTTTGATTTTGATTAACGATTCAGTTATTGTTCACTCATAAACACTATTAATCATGTAACATATATAAATTTAAGTTAAAAAACTATAGTTATACTACTTAAAATAAAGAGAATAATATGCTTGTATTTTACGGTGTATTTTTTTTAAATATTAACGTATGATAAAGTTATGGTCGTTTAAAAATCGTGGGGGTAATTAGTTTTTGTAAGAAGATTAAGTATAACTATTAACAAATTATCTATAATACGGCTAAAGATGAGGAAATTAAAGTATAATTAAGATGAAGAGAAAAAAGTGTAATTAGTGTTTAAAAGACCAATTTACCCTCATTTTAGAGTTGTATCATATACATTAAAGGGTTATTGGATTTTAATAATCCTAAGTTTCACCTGTTGGTCGATAATAATCCCAACTTTACATATTCCTTCTAACGATCTCAACTTGTAAGAATTTGACCCCCATTAATCCTTTTCTAACATATAAGAATTTGGTCTCCTCAATAGATTCAAGCGCACCTGCAGACTCTTTAAATGATTTAAGTGCATCTATGTTGGAAAAGGATCAATGAGGGCCAAATTCTTACAAGTTGGGATCGTTGGAGGGAATTTTTAAAGTTGAGATTATTAACGGCCAACAGGTGAAACTTATGATTATTAAAATCCAATAACCCTACATTAAACTAAAAAAGTTTTTAACTTTTAGGTACTTCCAATTGCCGTTGTGAAAGCATTATATAGGATATTGATAAGGGTATATAGGGGAGAGATAAAACAAAACCCCCTCTAGTTGATAAAAGCATGCAAATATCTCCTCCATCAACCATCTAATCTAATCTATGATTAAGATTAAACCAATTTGTATTTTAAATAAAATATTACTAACAAGTACAAAATTCGTTTTTGAAACTGTAACACGTTCTCTCTCTTCTGACACAAAGTGTATTAGGTTCTCTCATTGTTACAAAATGCATCTCCCTACCAAAAAATTTATCTTTTACAAGTCCTTCAATTAAACACTTTGAAAATTCTAAGTTCAAAATTCTAAATACTTAATAAATTCTTAAAATCTAAAATCAAAACCCATAAAAAGTATAATAGGAGAAGTTAAAAAATGTAACAGATGAAATTATAACACGTTATCTCTCCGCTCTTATCTAACAATGTGAGTTTCCAGCGTGGGGATGAGGAATAAATCAAAAAAATATAAATGAAACAAATTCCAAAAAAAAAAAACTAAAAAAATATAAAAATGTCCCTGAATTTTTGCAACTAAATGGAAAATGATAGGAAATTGGGAATTGGTTCTTCAATATATATACGAAATGCCTTAACGTACGCCGGTTATTGTAAAAATGCCTTAATGTACGCTGCGTACGAGATTCAGTATCAACATGCGAAATTTGGTTTATAACATGCGACTTTCATTTTTTTACATGCGATTTCACTTTTTTATGTACATGTGATTTTGAGTTTTTTTGGAACATGCGATTTCCCTTTTTATATGTACATGCGATTTTCAGTTTCTTTGAAACATCGATTTTCATTTTTTCGTAACATAACGTGCGATTTTGCCATCGCGTACGCAGCATACATTAAGGCATATTATACGATACACTTTTTCTATATATATGTGTGTATGTGTGCGCGCGCGCGTGTGCGTGTGTGTGTAAAAAACAAAACGCATGTATCTTGTGATGTGTTGGTAGCCCAGCCGACTTTGAAAGGTTTCCATGTGTTGGTAGCCCAGTCTACTTTGAAAGGTTTCCATAGAAGTGTAATTAATAATTTTACTTAATTAAATCACGAAATCTTGTGGGTTCTCATCTTTTGAGAAACGGTAAGGCCGAAACTGTCAAAATAGTATGATAGGTACCACTGTAGATTTAAAACTTGGATGAAATAAAAATTATTTTCCCAAAATTGGCACACCACTTTCTTTTTATGAAAGTAAATTCGAAAATTGCTGGCGCTTCACACTTTCGTAATTCCATCCAAATGAGCTAATTTAAGATATTGAGCTCCGCCTACGTGTCACATACTGAGTTACAGCTTGGTTGAAACACCATTAGGTTAGGTTCAATTAAAATTATGATATGCTCAAAAACATCATCCATTTATCATTCTCTATCCTCTGTGATTTCAATTTTTAATACATGTAAGTTTTTGTTTATAGTGGTAGGAAAATCTAAATGATTTAGCCTGTGCCTTGATAGCTTGACGTGAGATTAGTTGAGTCGTGGCTTCTTAAGTGTTAGACTCATAGATGGACTGAACAGTTGAATTTAACAGCTAAACATCAATGGGACCGTATGATATATCGGTGGTTAGGTTTAACTGGACAAATATATTGACAATCGTAGTTGATGCGTTATTCTGTCTAATAATTAAGGTATCTAATAATTTGAAAGCCAATTTTCCAGTTGTGATGACATAGCGGACTTTTTCATGACAGAAAAAATACGTGTAGGAATATTTGATATGGTTTAATTTATACAAACTTTATAATCGATTATCCTTGGGTTTTGTATCGGTTTTAGCGTGACTTGATAGATTTTTGGTACTTAATTATGATGTTTATATTTTGTTGTGATAATATGGAGATTTGTGAGAAAACGAGCGAAATCGAAGTTCAGGATCGCAAAAATGATTAAAAAAAGTTGAAAAAGCCAATCCATATTGTTTTGGAGGAGCTGAAAACCTAAAATGGTTCATATTAAAGGTGTGAAACAAAATATTCCAGAATCTGACCGCCGACTTTGGGAATAAAATAGATCCAATCCAGATCGTGGTAGATAACATAAATCCTGAAACGGTCTAGACTAGACCAAATCACGAAAATTAATATTTGTTTAAATAGGAATTGTTGGGTTATGTAAGATCTGCTTATGATGAAAGTCAAAACATAAGGGAACCATCATCCTTGCATGATGAAATAAGTTAAAATACAATCATTTGGTCCAGCAGTTTTCCCCGCTTGAATGCTTCTCAGAACAACTTCCCAAACTACTGTTACACAAAACTACTGCTTTAAAGAAAAGATAACAAAAGAGTTGAAATGCAAAAGAGCTGGTCAAAAAGTCATCAGTCAAGTCGAAGTCAAAACTGAAGATTGAAGATCAAGTCAACAAGTCAAAGACTAGAAGTGTTGGATTTATAGAAAAGATGGATCAAACTAGCTTTTCTACAAAATCTAAATATTCTCTCACATATACAACGAAACCAACAGTTGAATATAGCAGTGTAACAATCCATCAGTTTTGTCAAATGTTGGCAATTACACTCATCTAATGAGTTATTCGGGATCCCTTTCACGATGACGTCACCCAACTGTTCTCTCCTCTTATATATAGTTTTTTCCATTCATTGTAATCGTTAACACTTAGAGCCTGAGAGGATAAGAACTAAGTGAGAGAGTGTTTACCTGGTGAGAAGGAGTTCGTTGTACTTTGTGATTGTATTACATTCTATGAATTCATTTTGCAGTCATTCCCAAATCCAGTTGTGGTAGATCGATGTATCTGTTTATTACTATTTGATTAATTTACAATTTGATTCAACTGTTTTATCAGAAAAACACACACTACACACACTCTTAGATCGAACAGTAATCATGACAACAGCTCTGTAACCCGAATTTTGGAGACAGCTGTGATGAATTGAAGCACGAGAGCTTGCTGGAAGGATTAGAGTTTGAAGATTTGATTGAAGACTCAAGTATTACTTATTCGGTTGGTGTTTAGATTTTAACTAAAACTTGATTTTTGTTTGAACTTTTTTGAATCATCATGAATTTGATTATGTAGTTTTGTTTTGATGTTTTGAATAAGTTTATGGGCTAATTTTCCATAGCCACTAAGGTTTTGATGAACTATGAACATATTCTTTGACTTTCTAGTTTGACTTTTTGCTCGAATTGTGTTTGATTTAAAATAAACTGAATTTGTTGCTGATTATATGATCACGTGTACTAGTTTTGATTGTGATTGTTGATTTAGTTGTTGATTTGTTGGTCTTGGCAAGTAGAGATACACCCTAAATTCGGTAAAATCAATCTTTGGTCTTTAATCGGTTGGTTTTCGGTCTAGATCTTAACATTAGAGATAATACAAGTTAACTAATCAGTGAAATCAGTTAAATAAAGTGTGCATCCAATCCAAACAAACCAAGAGGTAAGTTGAGATTTTTAGGTTATATTCAAGTCATTGTTTGATGTCGTTGTTTGATCGTCTGGATACTCGTTAGTACGATGTTCATTTGTTTATTCACGTCTAGTTATTGCTAGATTTTCGGTTTATCATCGTTGGGTTAGCTTCCCAATTTGAGGATTGTTGATATTATTGGTGTCACATATCTAATAGTTGTGGGATTCGGTATCTCTAGCGAGAACTGAGTCCATCTTAGCACTTCATTTACGTTGTTGTGATTGCACTTCATAGACCGAGTTTTAGGATCTTAAGGGTGTGGATGACATCCCTAGCTTCCTACTTACTACGGGATTTAACCATCACTTGAGGGAGGTTTGTCGGGTTAGAAATCGTGACTCTGGTCAGTTGTTAAAAATGAGGTCATAACATGTTTTTAGCGATGCGATGCCTGGGTGGTTTCTCATTCTGACTGGTTGATTCTTGTGTTCTTTAGCAGTTCCCGTGTTCAATTTTTTCTCATCATATTTCTCTTTTGCTTTCTTTTTTAATTTCGTTCGTAGTTATTATATAAAACCAAACAATTCTTTAAGAGTTGATAGGGGTTTGTTATTGAGAGTTTGCACACAGTGTCCTAGGTTCGATATCTGGTCTTACTTGTTTTACTACATTGCGACTGGTACACTTGTCGTTTGTGTGTGGTCTACTTATTGATTCATTTTCTTTTAAAACTTGGTAGATTAAAATATATATAGAATCACACATCAGTGGTGGTGGTAGGTGGATGGCCGCAGTGGCGGCATGGGCGGTGGTGGGTCGGTGACGACGGTAACGATGGTGGCAGGGGTGATGTTTTAAACTAATGAATGTAAGTTATTAATGAAAAAAGTTACTACAACAATGAATGCATAACGGTCGAAAACTATTATAAAGCGCATACGAGGGTCCCAATAATACCAACACCCGCATCTATATTGTTCGATTGGTTTTGGTTCAACGTGATGGTACTGCTATAATAAGAGCACACGGGGCGGTCTTAACCATAACGCGTGAAACAATTTATAACGCGTGGAACTTTCCAAAATCCCACCCCGCCATTTTCTATAACGCGTTATACAATCACGAAATCAAATTTTCGTTATTTTATCACGCCGTTATTGTTTTATTTTGTGAGGGTAGTTGTTGGTTGGGGGGAAATTGTTGGGTGTGGTGGTGAGTGATGACCACCCCCACTAAAAAAGGTTGTGAGTGATGAAAAAATGGTTGATGACATGGCGGAACTTGATTGGTGCTTGTGAGTGATAGAATTCTATCACTAGTGACCACCCCCTCCCCTAATGACACTTTGTACAGTTACGCTACTCAAAGTGCTTTATGCCGAATACAACCTCATATTTACCAAAGTTAAAATCAATATTGAGAAAAAGTTATTCATAAATGTGTAATCAGTTTTTTTTAATATATTAGTGAATATATAAGTAATTAAAGAAAAATAAAATTATTAAAAAAGTAAATGGGTTAAAAAAGTATATTTTTCATATATAAAAGGTTAAACTGAAACTTAAAAAACATTATTATTTTTTAATCTATAGTAAAACTCGCTCACAGTCCAAATTTGGTAATTGTTTTATTAATCTACAACATAATATAACTTTTAAATGTTTAGTATTACAAATAAAGTTTTGAAATTTGATGCAATACAATAATAAAATATCTATAGTTGAATAATAATAAAATAGTTTATCCTTAGAAATATTTTGTCTCTAATGCGATGAAATTAGGATTTCCTTTTATAGATTAATTATTATTCAAGTTTTTGCTGGGTAGTAGGGCTTTTTGTCTCTTAAGAGAACACCAAAGTTTTATTTATATTATGGAATAGATTATCATCAATTTGGTGTAATTTCAGATCAAGTAACATTAGTTTATAAAAAAAGTTATAGAATTAAATAAGAGTAACTTTGTCGCTAAACTCACGTACATTTGTTTTTAAATCTAAGGCCACCCAGGGTGCCCCGTGGTGACAAATCCTTCACGCGTTGAAGGTAGTGAAACACCGCCGCCACCCTCCTTTATAACGTGTGGATGGGTTAACGCGTTGCCATGGTCACGCGTGAAGAATTGAAGGTGCTACACATGTTCGAGGATGGAGATGAGTGTGTTGTGAGTGACAGACATTTCCGCTAAAATCCATCACTAGTGATGGAATAAAAGTTGATGGCGTGATGTAACTTGATTGAATGTTGTGAGTGATGGAATTCCATTACTAGTGGAGCGCCCTTACCGTTATAGGTAATTTGTTAAGCATGATAGAGAAACAACATACAAATTATATTTTGAATAGAGAGATTCCCATTAAAGTAAAGTTAGACGTGCATGTCTGCTGTCTTAAAATAATTTTTCAACGGGTAAAATCATACAGTTTAAAATAGTTTATTCGGGTTTGTACTACAAAACCATTACATATTTATCTTTACCGGTCGGTAAACAGTTATTTTCAGATATATTAAAACAATAAGACAGATAACTAATTTTAAGAGGAAGAGAGTAATAAATATTAAATAATAATAATAATAATAAAAGTATAAAACTAGATAGCCATGAACCTAGCTAGAGCACCGAGCTTTGATTCACGACCGAATGGGTTCCAGGACTGAAAAGAACCGACGAACACCAAGAAAACGAAGCCGGAGACAAACCTAACCCCATTGGACTCATGAGTGCACCACCGGATGGATCATGACCAACTGATTTCGGGGACAAACCTAAGCCATCTGGACTCCACTCTTCAAAACAATCCATCCCAGCTGGTATCGATGAATTTAACGTACTGGTTTGCATGGTTTCATTCAACAAGTTGCAAAAATCCGGTGACATGATGAAGTTCGATAGTGGGCTCATCATTCCTCCACCATCTAACGGCGGTGATGGTGGTGGTTGTGCTGTTGGTTTGGGAGATAAGGATGGCTTAGGTACGGATAGGACAAGAGGTGGTGGAGCTTTGTCTTTTAGTCGGTGTGAGGCCGAGTATTGAAATTTGGGGGTGCTTGTGAGCATGCGAACGACTTCCTTGAAATTCGATGGCTCGACGTAGTAAATTTTGAGTGGAGTGGGGGGCAATGGTGCGATGAAATGTTTCACGGTTGGTTTCCTGAGGGGCAGTGGCTTATGAACCGAATGGAGAGAATTATGGTACGATGGTTTGCGCAATTTGAGTGTGTGTTGTTGTTGTTCGTATGAGGATGAAGACGAGGATTCGGTGTAGGAACAAGTGAATTGATCCATTTTTTGATAAGATGTTTGAGTTGCTTTTGTTTGATAGAGTTGTTTGGATGGATATGTGTATATATAGAGGATGATGATGTTAATTTAAACGTTAGTTACCTTGTTTTTTTTTCTTTTTTCTGCCCGTTTAAATATTGTTTGCTATTTAATATATAACTTGTTAACCATTAAGTTTTATAATTAAGAATAAATCAATTTTTCATTGACATATAACTATTTGATTATTTACTTAAACTGATCATCTAAAGGGTGGTTCAAATAATTGTTGATATCGTCAAACCTTTGATGACGCAGTTCAATTCAATTCAATTCATGGTCAAATATGATACAATGACCAGGTTTTTAGATAGTACTTTTTTCTTCCGAAACTTTGGGTGTATGTGTTGGCTAATATTTTCTATGCCCTTGTACAAAGAAAATTCATTTGGAAAATATAAAACAAAATATGCATGAAATATCCTTAACCATATACGTGGTAAATTTAATAAATCTCTTTCGTATTATTATTAACCTGTAAATAAGCAAGTTATATGTGCTTTAAGAGTCTTTCAAAAAAAAAAAAAATAGAAATTTTCCTTTAGCTTTAAGAGTCTTTCAAAAAAAATAGAAATTTTCCTTTTTAACCCTAAAGTTTTAATGTTTGACAATTTAAGTTTAAACTTCTAATCTGTGTTTCCTTTTTAACCCTAAAGTTTTAATCTTTGACAATTTACCCTAAAGTTTTAATCTTTAACAATTTAAATTTAAAATTTTTAATCTTTGTTTCCTTTTTAACCCTAAAGTTTTAATCTTTGACAATTTAAGCTTAAAGTTTTAATCTTTGGTAATTTAACCCCTTTAATTAATTTGATTTTTTTACTTCTAATTCAAAAGTTTCCATCTTTTGCGATTTAACCATTTTGATTTTTTTTACTTATGTGTTGTAATCTTGGGTTTAGGGTTTTTCAAAGAAAAAATAGTTATGCATATGGCTGTAGTAACCTTGGCTTTGAGGGTTTTAAAAAAAATCAATTTTTTTACTTTTCACCTAAAAGTATTTCATAAATTACTTTTAACCCAAAACTATTTGTTTTTTTACTTTTAAAACAAAATTTTTTATCTTTTGCAATTTATCCTCACAACTTATTTTACTTTCAACTTTGGTCCTTTATAGTTTTCATTTTCCGCAAATTTTTCGCTAATGTTTCGTTCTAAATTTTGTGACTTAACACATCGCAACTTGCGTCTTTGGTTTAGCGTTTTACGTTTCGTTCTAAATTTTGCGAGTTAACACGACGCAACGTGCGTGTGTGGGTGAACATTTTTACATCGTCTATTTTTTCCCGTTTGACAGGTTCAATATAACGTGCGCGTCCTAAATCGACTTAGTTATAATTAAAGAATCCCCGCCGCATTGCATTCTAGTTTAATATTAATTTACAAGATTTTTATGCATTGTGGGTTGTACCTTTTGCTTTGTAAGTTTTACTTGATTTGGATGTTTATTTATCTTTTTTTAGTTGTCTATTTTAGGTCGGTGGGGGGTTTAAAAAAGTTGCCCCCTCACCGCATCTTATCATTTACGCTCTCTCTCTCTCTCTCTCTCTCTCTCTCTCTCTCTCTCTCTCTCTCTCGAGCTACTTGAACCGACTTTCTCCGGTGACTTTCCGGCTACTTTAGGTAAGTTCTTTGTTTGTTCGTATACGTATGTTGTCCAATCGACTTGCTTATTGGGTCTTATTGTTTGAACGATTTGTTTTAGTGGGTGTGTGTTTATTTATGTGCATTTTTCGGCCAACGCCGCTGAGTGTTTGCTTCCTTTGTTGACGTATGTTGTTTCATCGTCTTCGATTTTACGTCTTTTGGACTTTTGGTTTGTTGGGTTTGTCTGTTACTGATGTTACCGGCGTTTTTACGTCATGGTATGCTTATTGTTTCGTTCGTCTGTAAGGAAGACGTATTTTTGGTTTCTTATAGTCGGCTGATGTTTTGGGTTTACCAATTGCTTTTAACTACCCAATAGGGGACGGGAGTCCCTTAGCTGCCCGCATTCATCATTCCATTATTTCCATGGTGCATTAAGGAGAGAAAGTGATAGCAAGACAGAAACTGATTTCAAGCTTAAATCACCATATTTGGCTTGGTTTTTTAAAGGAAGGTTAGGGGGCTAAGCTTGTTGCATCATCTAAGCTCAAAGGGAGTGTATTGTTATTGTTTTATTGTTGAAAATGGGGTTTTTAAGCTGCAATTTTCAGTTTCAATTCAAACAACTATAAAGGTAAGGTTCTTACGTTAAAGTTCGTATACTTGCAAAATATTATGTATGGAAACATGTTATACGTCCATTTCAAGGTGTTTCAAGATATAAAGTTGAGATCCATATATATTTTCAGATTTGTACAAATGGGATCACATTGTTAGGGTATCTTCATTAAGAAGAAGGTAACTTTCGCACGCTACTATTCACAAGAGACTATGTAAAAATTTAACGCAAGAGTCACATGCAAGAATTCCAGTTCTCGCACGACTGTGTGTGCGAGACTTTCAGTTCTCACATGGTTGCATATACGAGAGTTGCTAAATTCTTGTTTGGTGATGTATACGAGCATTGGCGAAGCTTGGGGGGGTCGATTTTTCCCAATTTCGGGGGGTGTAAACGTATATACCTAAAAATTTCCATACGAAGGTACTGTTCATAACACTGCGCGTCGAAAAGTTTGGGGGGGGGGGGGGGGGGTCCCGCCCCAAGGAAGCTGCGCCCATGTATACGAGAGTTCACAACTCTCCTATAATTATGTGTACGAGAGTGTATGCAAGAGTTGGACCATTTCACATGTGAACCTTGAGCATTTTGTTAAGACTGTCCAAGTTTTTTATGACGGTCAAGGTTCAATAAGTTGATAGAGTGTAGAAGCAATATCTCACATGAGGGTTATATATAGACCTCCTTTTCCCTACTATTTTAGGGTGGTGTGCATACGATAAGTAATCCTATTAAGCCATGTTTTCTAGATTTTCTAAACTATGTTATGAATTGTTATCTTACAAAAAAAAAACATTAGCGGCAGTTGACAATGCATATTACCTTATGTTATGAATGATAGAAAGGAACTTGGTAAGTTCAGGCTAACGAAAGGGAGTGATGATGATCACTCATGATGGAAAACAACAGCTTTAGCTAACGAAACTGAGTAAAGACAATCACTCTTAATGGAACATGGTAGCTTCAGCTAACGGAAAGAAATGATGTTATGTTATGTTATTATTTATCAAGTGATGTTATGTGATTTGATACTATGCTATGATATGATATGATATGTTACGATATGTTATGTGTGAAATGATGCTTATTAAAGTTTTAAAGATGCTTATGAAACGGAAACTCACTCAACATAGCATAACTGACTTTTAGTATGCACATCAGGTTATAGTAAATTTCATGGTTGGTCCATGTGGTTTAGTCCAAATTATAGTTTTCGTTTATGTGTGTGTGTGTTGCATTGGTATCCCCAAGGTATTTATTTATTGCATTTCTAGTCCAAATCACTATTGAGGTTAACTTTTTATATTAAAATCATGTAAAATTACTCTTTTCCTCTTGGTCTTAAAAAACAAATAACAGGGACCAAATGTGTAACTTACTCTAACTATTATCATTATCATTATTATTCATTATTGTTATTAGTGTTGTTGTTGCTGTTGTTCTTGTTGCTGTTGTTATCATAAAAATATGCGTTTAAATATAGATTAACACGCTCTATTTGTTATGGTGTCTCGTAATGACCGGTGATGGTGGCGGTGACCAACAATGACAAGGGGTAACAACTCACTAATGTAAAATAGGATGGAATGGAATACCATAATGGTCACGGCTAAGAACTATTTCTTTTTTTGGTAAATTACACGTTTTGTCCTTTATGTTAAAACCTTTTTTTCAGGCGGTCTTATTTGGCGTGAAAATTGACGAGTTTTGTACTTAATATTTCAAAATCTTGAAAACTATCCTCATGTGCAAGGCACATGACCAGATTTAACGAAAAAAATATATAACTAGGTTAGGGCTAAAGACGTAACGTGCAAGATTTTGATACATTAGTTATAAAACTCATCAATTTTTGTTCCAAAGAACACCGCCTAAAAAACGATATTAAACGAAAGGACAAAACACCCTTTTTTTGTTCCAAAGTAGTCCGCCATGTTTTGAACTAATTTGGATCCAGTTTAAATAGATCATTAACCAAAGAAGCCGAAATAATTTGAAAGCAATACCTTTAAATAGCTTTTGTTTTAAGTTAGAAAATACGATTCTAGTTTTAAATTAGACAAGTCCGTAGTTTCAACCATTTTGAAAAGAAAAAAAAATAACCTTGAGATTGTTAGGATTATTATAATACTCATTGTATTGTATACTATTAATAGATGAACTTAATGAACAGTAACTATATATTTGTTTTAAAAGTTTTTTTTTTATATGTGTTGTTTAGTGGTTTTTATATGTGTTATGTGGTTCTTTTATATATCTTATGTAACTTGCGTTTGTTTTTTTTTCGTTCTATTTGTGTGAAATTTGTCATAAAGTTTATTTGTAATTTTGTATTAGGTATTACTGCTTTGCTTTGGTACTATAAACATATGCCAAAACATTTAAATCAGAAAAATATATTACCACTTTATCAGATTCTATCATCATTAAACCATAGTATATATCAGTTTAGTTTAGTTTAGTTTAGTTTAGTTAAATTTTCTTTATGGTATCAAAGTAATGAAGAGTTCAGCACCTTTCTTTATCATTTAACTTCTATTATAATACCAATGGGTTGGTGCTCCATTGGCAAAGGCAAAGTCTTTAAACATCTTCGAAAGGAGAGATCTTGTGTTCAAGTCTCACAGACAACATGAATAAAAAAATTACCGTTAAAAAAAACTTCTATTTATAATATTAAATATTTTAAACAATCATTAAACTTCTATTTATAATATTAAATATTTTAAACAAAGGAGCTTACAAAATCAATGAACATAAACTATCTTAAACATAAACTATTATCGGGTACATTTCTAGTATTGATTGATAAAAAGACAAAAACAAACTTAGTCAAACAAGAAATAGAGATTAGCCGCCAGATATGGGTCCCTTTTTTTTTACCGCAAACGATACTTTGTTCATCACAAAATAATGAAATACATACAATGTTGATTAAAACATAAAGAGTAAACTGCCAAAATAAAAATAGTCTATGTTTGGTTATTTTTGTCACTTTAATTCAAAATTCAAATCTTTTGAATCTGAATTACTATGATTTCAATTTTGTTGCCAATTTCATTCAAAAGCAAAATCTAGTTAGATTTTTCAGTTAGCATTCAGCTTTTTTGTACTTTTCCTCTCATTTTAATGAAAGACAAAATGGTCAGATATTTTTAATTTATTACAATAAAACATTAAAAGACCATTTTGCTCTTAATTAAAAGAGATGACAAGACAAAAAGCTGTATATTAACTGAAAAATTTGATCAGATTTTGATTTTGGATGAAAATAGCAACAAAATTGAAACCACAGGGACCCAGATTGAAAAAGTTTGAGTTTTGAACGAAAGTGACAAAAGTGACCAAATCTAAAGGACCATTTTGGCAGTTTACTCAAACATAAAACATCATCACCCAAACATTTCAGACTCTCACTTATATGGTATAGCTTGGTAGAGACAAATGTCTTTTAAAGAGGAGGTTTTGTAATTTGCGTAAAGAGAATTAATTTAGAATTTTGATGTAAAAATTTGTTGCTATCAGTAGTTACGCATACTGTAAGGATTTTTTTACGGTAGTGTAAACAACAAAAATCTATATTTGTATATATGTATATATATATATAATGAAAGTTGGTTAAAAAGCCTAAGTTTCCTACAAAGTCTAGGAAGCAATAGGGAGGTGACATGTGGCTTTTAGTTTTTTATTCAAAAGGGCATGATGGTAATTTGATTATTAATTTAATTTTGGAATATTATATATCCTAAACTAACTATCCAGATATTTATGGAAACGTATATTTCTTTGACAATTTCAAATCATTACGATTTCAAAAGGGCAGTTACTTTAAATTACGAAGTTCAAATCATTAACAATCTCTTCACGTAGTGTTTTATCAGTTACTGGGTTCATCACAATGTGTTTTAGCAGTTACTGGTTTTAGTTACTGTTTCATCACAATGTGTTTTATCAGTTACTGGTTGATATGATTTTTGGCATTCTTGATGTTGTGTTTTATCAGTTACTGGTTCACGTTGTGTTTTATCAGTTATTGGTTTCATCACAATGTGTTTTATCAGCTACTGGTTTCAGTTACTGTTTCATCACAATGTGTTCTATCATTTACTGGTTGATGTGATTTTGGCATCCTTGATGTTGTGTTTTATCAGTTAATGGTTTCATCACAATGTGTTTTAGCAGTTACTGGTTTCAGTTACTATTTCATCACAATGTGTTTTATCAATTACTGGTTGATATGATTTTTGTCATTTTTGATGTTGTGTTTTATCAATTACCGGTTTCATCACAATGTGTTATACCAGTTATGATTCATGAATGGCATGTTCTTTTGTATTTTATCTACTGTTTCATCACAATGTGTTTTATCAGTTACTCGTTGATGTGATTTTGGCATTCTTGATGTCGTGTTTTATCAGTTACTGGTTTCATCACAATGTGTTTTATCAGTTACTGGTTCAAGTTACGGTTTCATCACAATGTGTTTTATCAGTTACTGGTTGATATGATTTTGGCATTCTTGATGTTGTGTTCTAGCAGTCAGTCACTAGTTCGTAACATTGTGCTTTATCGCTAAAACACACTACTATGAACACATCTAGATCTGATTTATCGTTATTTTTTGTATGATTTGGTGTTTTCAAATGTAAGGGATTAGAGAGAGAGAAAAAAATTGCAACATTTTTTGAGGTGGTTTTATGATTGGTAGTTATTTCCTTATTTAAAACAACTTAAATGACACATTTACCCCCAATCAAATAAATTAACCTATTTTAAAGACACGTATATTACCAAAATGATCTCAATCATTAAACACACTCATCTAATGGCCCAGATCGCTTCATACACTTTCTAGGTAAAACACACTTTCCACAGGATCCCCATTACATATATATATATATATATATATATATATATATAGGGAGGGGCTCATGCGAGAACCACCCTTATTGTGAGAACCGCGAGAACCAATGTGAACACAACCTAAAATAGCTAAAAAAACCTAAAAAAACCTAACCCCCACCCCCCTCCCACAAAAACCTAAACCCCCCACCCCCCCCCCCCCCAAAAAAAAAAAAAAACCTAACCCCCCCCCCCCCCCCCCAAAAAACCTAAACCCCCCCCCCCCCCCCAAGCTAAAAAAAAACCTAAAAAAAACTAAAAAAAACCTAACCCCACCCCCCCCCCCCAAAAAAAACCTAAACCCCCCTCCCCCACCTCCCAAAAAAAAACCTAAACCCCCCCTCCCCCACCTCCCAAAAAAAAACAACAGCTCTGTAACCCGAATTTTGGAGACAGCTGTGATGAATTGAAGCACGAGAGCTTGCTGGAAGGATTAGAGTTTGAAGATTTGATTGAAGACTCAAGTATTACTTATTCGGTTGGTGTTTAGATTTTAACTAAAACTTGATTTTTGTTTGAACTTTTTTGAATCATCATGAATTTGATTATGTAGTTTTGTTTTGATGTTTTGAATAAGTTTATGGGCTAATTTTCCATAGCCACTAAGGTTTTGATGAACTATGAACATATTCTTTGACTTTCTAGTTTGACTTTTTGCTCGAATTGTGTTTGATTTAAAATAAACTGAATTTGTTGCTGATTATATGATCACGTGTACTAGTTTTGATTGTGATTGTTGATTTAGTTGTTGATTTGTTGGTCTTGGCAAGTAGAGATACACCCTAAATTCGGTAAAATCAATCTTTGGTCTTTAATCGGTTGGTTTTCGGTCTAGATCTTAACATTAGAGATAATACAAGCTAAAATGCTAAAAACTAAACCCCCAAAAAACTAAAAAAATCTAAAAAAAATCCAAAAATTTTTTTTTGATTTTTTTAATATTTTTTAGGTTAAAATCGCTACTTTTCGAAGCCAAAAAAAAAAAAAAAAAAAATTTTTTTTAAAAAAAAAAATTTAAAAAAAAATTTAAAAAAAAAAAAAAAAAATTTTTTTTTTTTTTGGGTTCGAAAAGTAGCGATTTTAACCTAAAAAATATTAAAAAAATCAAAAAAAAAATTTTTGTGTGATTTTTAGCTATTTTTAGGCATTTTTGGTGTGTTCACATTGGTTCTCACAATAAGAGGTGGTTCTCGCATGATCTTCTCCCTATATATATATATATATATAAAGGCCAGTTAACGTACATTACGGCTTAACGTACATCACGTACGACAGGTAATTATGCACGTTCATTTTAAAATCACACACGTTATAATTCAAAAATCCAAAATCACACATGTTGAAACAGAATAATCACGCATATTGAAAACATTAATCACGCATGTTATAGAACAAATCACGCACGTTGTCGTACGCGAAGTACGTTAAGCCGTAATCAGTGGCGGATCCAGGATATTTTTTCACTGGGTTCACTTTTTCAGGTGCTCGAATTTCGGTCAATTCGACGTCAGTTTTTTCGGGTCGGGTCGGACTTTATCACTAAACTCACTTTTTTTTTTTTTTTTCCTATGATGCTTCAAAGCATTCCTATCCCATTATCTATCTTCGTCTCTAAAAAACACATTTCTCTAAATTGATTTGTAATAAACTTTTCCCAAACGAATTCGAGTCATCTAAAAATGGTCATTTTAGTTCGAGTTACGCAAAATCTATACATGATAAGGAAGCATAAAAGGGTGAACTAATAAGCATTTATTTGAGCCGATTCCAACTACAAACATCATCAAGAAAACTAAAACGATTTTTCAAGTACATAACAAAAAAATCTCAGCCATGACCCATACCTGCAACAATCAAAATAGTTTGACTAACAAAGTATAAACTAAAAATCAAATTCAAGTTTCAACAAATTTAACATTAATAAAGTCTACAAAGATTAGCCGGTTGTCATTGTCATGAACAATTTCTCAATAGATGATTGAAACTACAAATATTAGTAATTAAAATACCTAAAATGGATTGAGGAACCGTCATATATGGATATCATATATTAACTTCATTTCAAGATCCATTGCATATAGATCGGGAAATGGAATCCATTGTAGAAGGTCAGTAGGTGAAGGCGTCTAACTTCTCACTCACTGTGTTTATTTAACCATAAAATATATTGGTTTTATATATAAAAAGAATGCCTAAACTAAAAAGGGGAATCGATCCCGTGACAATCAGTTAGAAAAGAGGCAGTAAACCATTGGTGCACTTCATTTGCTTTGTTATGGGTTCACTAATAATTTATTTATGGGTTCCTTATCTATTTTCTATATAGGTAATCATTAAAAGTCCCAAACCGAATGGGTTCCTGGGAACCCGATATTTTCAATTAGATCCGCCCCTGGCCGTAATGTACGATATACTTTTTCTATATATATATATATATAGGAGATGGATAATGAGAAAGCTAGTTTAAATGAGAAAACCAAAAAACTAACTAAAAAAGCCTAAAAAACATACCAACTATTTTTGTTTTTTTTTACAATTTTTTATAAAAAAAATCGCTATTTTTTATGTATGGAAAAAAAATTAAAAAAAAAATTTGTTGTATTGCACATGTGCACTAATACGGATATAATGCACATGTGCAATACAACAATTTTTTTTTTTGAAAATTTTTTTTATATATAAAAATAGCGATTTTTTTATAAAAATTTGTAAAAAAAAAAATTGGTAAGTTTTTTAGCTTTTTTAGGCTTTTTTAGTTAGTTTTCTAGTTTTCTCATTTAGATGTAGTTTTCTCATATATATATATAGGATTAGGTTCAAACGTGAACAAAATCCCAAGCGTGAACTGCGTGAACTGATCTGGGCCCTTAATTTTTATGATCTTGAGATTAATGTCAATGGCATGATGGTAATTATTTGATTAGTTTTTTTTCATTTAATTAAATACATAAGGGTATATATGTAATTACACAACCAAAAGAATTCAAATAGAAACCTAAATTGTTTCCATTATATTAAAATCTCAACAAATCAGATCCATTATTTTTGTCTCTTTCCTTCTCGATTTCTCCACTGCCGTCAACTGTCCTCTCTCACTTCCTCTTCTTCATCAGCAAATGCATCCTAAACCAAGAACAATTATCCCTCACATATCATCGACATAAAGAAAAGCAGAGGAGACCATCGATCCCTAAACAAAAAACGAACCCTAAATCCATCCTCGCCGTCCGCCTCCCACCGCCACCACCACCTAAAAGCAGAGGAGACCTCTCGTCGTCGCGTTTCCGGTGACGTCAACGACGGCGAAGCTGAACAGATCTACCGCCGACGATAGAGATAGGAAACACACCACTTACTGGGTGTTTATTTTGAAGATTCAAGTGGATTAGGGTGTTTATTTTGAAGATTCAAGTGAATTAGGGTGTTTGGGTGAACAGATCTACCGCCGGTGACGTCAGTGGCGGCGAAGCTGAACAGATCTACCGGTGAAGCTGAACAGATCTATCGTCGTCGATTACAGGTATACCGGCTCAATCTGAATGGGTGTTTATTTTGAAGATTCAAGTGAATTAGGGTTTAGCATATACTATACTCCACTTACTTGTTAAATTGTTATCAGTTAGACGGTTTATAAATGCATATGACGTGGGATTTACTGATATAGGTTATGGATTTTTAATTTATGTTGATTTGTGTTTGCAGGTTGTTGTTTTAGATTTGAGATTTAAAGGAAGTAAATTTTTGGATGATGAAACAAGGGATGATAGAATGCAGTGTCTGTCATTCCAAGTTGCAACCGGTAACTTTTTTTTGTTTTACTGATCTGCTGGACTACAAGGTTTTCGATTTAAGTTTTTTGGATCCTGTATTCTGATTTTGCTCTGTTTTTAATGCGATGTACACATGTGTATTCTGATTTTTCTCTGTTCTTAACGCGATGTACACATGTGTATTCTGATTTTGCTCTGTTTTTAATGCGATGTACACATGTGTATTCTGATTTTGCTCTAATTTTAACCCAGTATACACATGTGTATAGCGTCTGCTTTTGTGATATCTCATAATTTTTTGTGTATTGAATGTGTAAAGTTGTTGATGTACACTTGTGAATTATACAAAGTATTAGTTGCTGAGTTTTTTTTTTGTGTTATTATAGGAGATGGAAGGTCGATAAGGATGATTCACGTATGAGGTCGATAAGGATGCTTCAGCATACAACGTGGCGAATAGTTGTAAAAGATTATGTTTTTTGTTTTTTCGATTATGTTGGGTTTATTGTTTTTACGAAAATGGAACTTGTAATTATATGTTTTTTTGTTTGGTTTGGAAAACATTATGGAACTTGTAATTTGTTAAATATAAAATAGTTTTACAGGTATTGTTTCTATGTATGTATTATGTAGCTAATTACACATATGTACAATGCTGAGTACACATGTGTACTGTTCTATTTATATCCAAGTACACATGTGTATACCGTTGACATATGAAGGTTACGTGGATCTTAAAAATCAAAATTTGAATTCTGGTGATTAAATCTGAAATAAAAATTAAAAGTGAAATCTGGTGATATATTGTTTGTTTTGATAATTATCTTATTAATAAATAAAACATAATGTAGATAATGAATGAATTTAAATTAGGAAAGATGTAACTTAATTCAATTATTAAAATAATTATTTAAATCTAGTTTTTTATATAATTACAATCCTACCCTTAATAACTAAAAAGGAAATCAAGGGTCCAGATCTGTTCACGCAGTTCACTCTTGGGAGGTTGTTCACGCTGGAACCCTACCCTATATATATATATACATGTGTGTGTGTGTGTGTGTGTTGGAAAAGTTGATTTTTATAGGATTTTTGATAAAAAAAAAACTTTTGGAAAAGCCTTCGTTTTGATCGAGTTCTCTAAGTTCTCTCACCTAGGAGTTATCATTTTACCATAACTATCTATATATATACGCACACACACATAAAATATTAATAAGAAGAAATTGATGTGCGTTAGGTGTGATAGGTTTTTAATGTATAATTTAAGCCCTTTTACACTTTTTAGCCAAGTTTTAAATTTATAAAACACGATATTTACTAACACTAAACACACATATGGGCAAGTGCACCCATCGTGAGCGTAGTATAGTGTTGGTAAGATACCGAGGTCGTCCAAGGACACAAGAGCTTTTAGTACCGGTTTATCATCAACGTCTAATCAAATCAAAAGTTAGAAAAATGTTTTTAAACAAGAAAAATAAAACTAACTAAAATGCTGAAAAATAAAATAAAATAAAAACAGATAGACAAGATGAATCACTTGGATCCGACTCGTGTGTAGTGTAACCTTTGATTATTTCCGCACTTTTCACATTTTAAGAGATTATCTTGGTTATTGTAGTAGGCCCCTCTTTTGAAGGTGACGTTACCCTCAACCCAGTAGTTTGAGTCAGCAAGGATACAATCCTAAAGGGTCGGATTATTGAAAGATAATTAATTAAGTTATTAATGCATAATGTGGTAGGCCCCTCTTTTGAAGGTGACGTTACCCTCGGCTAAATAGTGTGAGTCAGCAGAGATACGGTCCTAAGTAGCCGGGTTAAAGTTTTAATAGTAGCTTACATATGAGAGGATCAAAGAGTTTGGACCCCCGTCATCCAATACCGGTGGGTATCGAAGGAGGTCCTACTAAATTTGACCCAGGTCCTTGCAGGATCTATACACTGAACAAGGCAAGACTCTTACCAAACCGTTCCCTTAACCCCCGACCAGGTAGCCAACATACCTCCATATAGACCGTGGAGATATGAATGGTGAAAATCTTTTATTTTGTATAGACAGTAAAATAATGCCAAGACACCACGGACAAACGATAAGGAAGAATCACCTTCAACATAAGAAACTAGTTATTAAAGTCATTAATACATAACCAAATAAAAAGTGCGAAAAGATAAAAAATAAAAAGTATTACACTAGACAATTTGTCTTCACCAAGTGATGTAAGAGACTTAGGCAAACATGGCCTTTGATTGTCAAGAACTCTTACGATCAATCTTGGATCCCGAGACGACTCACACACTCTATGATGGATGATGGATGATGGTGGTGGATGATGGTGTTGTGGTGGTGGTGGAGTGTGGGTGAAGTGTGAGAGAGGTGGTGTGCCAAGGGATGGTTTGCAAATGAGCCAAGCACCCCTATTTATAGCCTGAACAGCAGCTCGGGCACGGCCCCGTGTCCACCCTCCTTCTCTTTCTTCATTAATTGCAGTTTGTCTGCATTAGTTGACCACGCCCCCGTGTCCGCTAAGCACGACCCCGTGTGCAGAAGCGTATCTGTACTATCAAGATTTCCCCAGATTCTGCGAATCTTAGAGTTGACCACGGCCCCGTGTCCGCTGGGCACGCCCCCATGGTGGGTGATAGAAGCTTCTACAACTTTGTCTTTTCTGCAGACACTTGGGCACGCCCCCGTGCTCATTGAGCACGGGGCGTGTTCAGCCTTCTGTTCTCTTTTTTTTGCTTGGGGAGATGCTGTCGGGGGGTCGGGCATGCCACGTTTGTTCCTTTTCTTGTATTTATGTTAGATTTAGCTGCCTTTTTGCTTCTTTTGTTCATTTGAGCTCATTTAATCCTGAAAATACAAAAGGAAGACAAAAACACACTTTTTCCAACATTAGTACTAAAAAAGGATTAGTTTATGCCACAATTGATGTAATTTATATGTTGCATTTTGCACACATCAAATACCCCCACACTTGAATCTTTGCTTTTCCTCAAGCAAAACTCTTTATAATGTGGCTTTACACTCCCAAATGGAATGGGTAGAAGAGAAGGTTTTTGGGCTTGTCATAGAGTGTCGGGATTTCCAAGATTCTTTATTAAGTTTTATTTTTATTTATTTACAATCCTATTCGTCATGATTTATTTAAAACATTACATAAGATAAATTACTTATTAGGACATAACATGCCTTTTTAAAATTCCACTTATATACAAGTTCACATACCTCACTGGGATCACTCAACACTCGGCCGAAGATGTTTTTTAGTGAATCACTCGAGAGCGGCATGGAACTTACTCCTTCCATAAGCTTGCCAAGCAATCAATCCTCCTCCTTTTTAACTATGCACCTTTGTAAATATCAAGAGGACTTTTTGGTGAAGGGTTAGGTTTGGGTTAAAGGTAGGTGGTTGGGTTAGTGGTTAGTAGAAAAGGGCGAAAGGCGTAAAAAGCGTCGGTTTTTGCAAAACATATTGTTTTTGTGACTTTTTATTCCAATGAAGCATTATTCAAACAAGCCTTCTTTTGATGAGCTTTGTTTGTTTATTGCTAACTTCATTTTTCTTTTCTTCTTTATCAACGTTTTTTTTTTCAACATAAGGAAGTCACACAAAAACCGAGCTTTGTTACTAAAATAAAGGGTTTAAAATGAAAAAGGGTTTTGGTGGGTAAAAGGGTGTTTGTTTTGGGTTAAGAAATGAAAAGGTTTAGGCTCAAAGGGGTTAACTATGGGGGATTTTGGGTAGGTGGTAAAAAAAAAGAAAAATAATGGTGTAGAAATAAAAAGGGGTTAGTCCTAATGCCTCCATCATTTACTTACTCGGGTTTAAGTTGGTAAGGACCGGGAATGTATTGTCGTGGCAAGTTCTAGAGTTGTAAGAACCAAGCGGCTTATTGAATGGTAATTGTCCACTGACTATACAAGAGTACAAGAAGACCTATAAATACAAAAGGCTAGGCACCTATTATGGAGAGAAATACTCCTCTATACTAAGAATACATATTGACTCAATAAATACAATTATGGTATGATAATGACAGGAGGATTTTAACCCTTGTGATTGACATTTCCTAATACCCCCGGTCAATGCAAGACGGAGGTGAACCAAGACGAAGCATTGTTCTAAATTTCTCAAACAACGGTTTTGGTAGACTTTTGGTGAAAATGTCGGCGACCTGTTTGTCCGTGGAGATGAACTTTGTGTGGAGCTTTCCAGAGATAACCAATTCACGGATGAAATGATAATCGATGTCAATGTGCTTGGCTCGTTTATGTGAGATTGGATTTTGACTTAAGAATAAAGCACTCTTGTTATCACACAATAATGTCGGACGTCCCGGTGGTAGAGCGTGAAGTTCCCGAAGAAGGTTGGTTATCCAAATAATCTCTGCTGCCGTATTTGCCATTGCTCGATATTCCGACTCACAACTTGATCGCGAAACCGTAGGTTGCTTCTTAGCACTCCAAGAGACTAAATTCCCACCTAAATAGATACAGTATCCGTAGGTGGATCTTCGTGTGTCGATACATCTTGCCCAATCTGCATCTGAAAAACCTAATAAAGTAGTGTTAGGAGGTTGGTCAAATGTTAGACCATGTGCTAAAGTGCCTTTAACATAACGAAGAATCCTTTTTACTAGTCGGAAATGATCGGTGGTGGGTTTTTGAAGGTATTGGCTGGCTTGGTTTACGGCGTAGGAGAGGTCGGGACGGGTGATTGTGAGATATTGAAGAGCGCCTACGAGAGACCGATAAAGAGTGGGATCATGGAACGGTTGGCCTTGGGAGTTGAAGACGTCTTTGGATGTGAGAGGAGTGGTAACCGGTTTGGAGTCAAGCAAACCGGCTCTAGTGAGAATGTCATGGGCATATTTGGATTGATTTAAGAAGAGGCCGGTTTTTGTGTGATGGACTTCCAAACCGAGAAAAAAACTGAGCAAGCCAAGATCCTTAATTTTAAATTCCTTGTTTAGACAAGAGGTGAAGTTGGTAATGAAGAGTTCATTATTCCCGGTGATAATAATGTCGTCAACATAAACAAGGAGATAAATTAAGATGCCTTGACGATTGTATACGAACAAGGAGGGATCTGCTCGACTGTTTTGAAAGCCACGATGAAGTAAAAATGTGCTTAAGCGGTGAAACCAAGCACGTGGTGCTTGTTTTAAGCCGTAGAGAGCACGATTTAGTTTGCACACATGGGTTGGTTTTTTGGGATCTTCAAAACCCGGAGGTTGTTCCATGAAGATTGTTTCGGTGAGATGCCCATTTAGAAACGCATTATTGACGTCTAATTGACGGAGTTTCCATTTGTTAATTGTGGCAAGGCTAAGGACAACTCGGATGGTGGAAGATTTGACAACCGGGCTAAAAGTGTGTGAGAAATCAAGTCCTGGTATTTGGGTAAAGCCTTGAGCTACGAGTCTAGCTTTGTAGCGATCTAGAGATCCATCGGATTTATATTTGATTCTATAAATCCATTTAGATCCAATGATGATGGTGCTAGAAGGGCGGGGAACAAGAGTCCAAGTTTTATTTTCATGTAGTGCTTTGAGTTCATCATGCATGGCTTGAATCCACTTGGGATTTTTAAGAGCTGTTTTGATGCCTTTTGGTACATGAGAGGTGAAGAGAGAGTGATGTAGTTGGTGGGTAGAGACTTGTGAAAGATTGACATAATGTTTCGGTTTAAAAATTCCATCTTTTGACCGAGTGGTCATTGGGTGGGAGTTGATAGGTTGGTTTTCGGTCATAGGTTGGGAGTTGATGGTGGGTGCGGAAGTGAGGATTGGAGGTGGTGAGTTTATTGGGCTCGGGGATGGGCTTGGTGGATGTGTGGAAGGTGGGGAGGGAGTGGGGTTGTTTGGCGCAGTGGAGGGATTTGGGCTTACGGGTTCTGGGCTGAAATGGGCGGAAGGATCTGGACTGGAAGGATAAGGTGGGCTGTTGATGGGTGGCTTTTGTGGGTGGACCGAAATATCATCATAGAAAGGAGTGTGAGTGTTTTGATGATTGGAAGAACTAGGTGGTTTAGATGAGGGAATTTGTGGAGTGATAGGAGTGGGTAGATGTTCTTCAAAGTTTGTAATGGGTAAGTCGGTAGTATTAGTGGGTGTCGAGTTTGTGTGAAAAGGCAAGACATCTTCATCAAATTTTGCATGTCTAGTCGTATAGACACGACCGGTTGTTGGTTCAAGGCATCGAAAACCTTTATACTTAGGACTATAACCGATGAATATGCACGGGGCACTCCTTGGTTGGAGTTTATTTTTTGTATAGTCTCTAAGATAAGGAAAAACACGACAACCAAAAATACGCATATTTGAGTAGGTTGGGGTTTGTTTGAATAAAATTTCAAAAGGTGATTTGTCATCAAGAACTTTTGTGGGAAGACGATTGATAATGTAAGTGGCGGAGGTGAAGGCATCAAACCATAGTTTAGGTGGAGCATTGGCATTGAACATCATAGCTATGCCGGTTTCGGTGATATGACGGTGTTTTCGTTCCGCCCTCCCATTTTGTTCGGGTGTGTGAGGGCATGATAGTCTATGATGTATGCCATTTTGTTGAAAGCACGTTTGCACTTGATGATTTGTAAATTCGGTTCCACCATCACTTTGAAAACCTTGACATTAGATGAAAATTGATTTTGAACAAATGTTAAAAAGGTTATGAGGATGTTTGGAAATTCGGATTTGGCTTTTAGTGGGTAGAACCATGTGAACCGAGAATGGTCATCAATAAAGATTACATAGTATCGATAACCATCAGTTGATGGAACTGGTGCGGGTCCCCAAAGGTCACAATGGATGAGGTCCAAGACATGTGGTGCGCGTTTGGTGTTGTCAATAAATGGTAAGTGTTTCGCTTTTGATAATTCACAAGATTCGCATAAACCTGGTTTGGGTAACAAAGACGTAACAAAAACATGACCAAGTTTATTTAATGTTGAAATTGTGTCAAAGGAAACATGTCCTAGACGACTATGCCATTTATTGAACGATGCACGAAGATGCGATGCAGAAAGGGCAGCAACAAGTGACTTGTGACCTTGGGTAAACACATAAAGACCATTTTCGCACGTGCCTCTAGCTAGAACCTCCGCTGTTTTTCGGTCCTGGATTTGAAAAAAATCGTTAGAAAATAGAACATCGACCGGTGAATCATTTGTTAATCTACTGATTGAGAGTAGATTTTTAGTGAGATTAGGAACTACTAATACATTTTGTAAAGGTATAGCATTATTTAAATTAGTATTCTCGATGTGGGTAACGGGTAACGAGTTACCGTTCCCAAAGGTGACACGAATGTTACCGTTTTGAGCTTTAGAATAATTTAAACCATGATTCGAAGGTAACATGTGTGTTGTAGCACCTGAGTCAGCGGTCCAATCGGGAGTTTCGGAGGCTATGTTGCATTGAGCATGAAAAGCCTCGGCTAGATTTGCATCAAGTGAGACCGATTTTTGAGCATAAGAAGCGAGTTGAGCACATGTACTCGCATAATGGCCATATTTGCGACATAGTTGGCAATGAGGAGGCCGTTTGGAATAGGAGATACCACGGCCATGGGATGAAGAGGAGCCACGGCTTCTCCCACAAGATGAGGGGTTACGGTGAGTGTTGGTTTTGTTCGAATGGGCATAAAAGGCTGCTTGGGGTGTTGGAGAACCATGGAGTTTATGGACAAACATTTCTTGATTTTCTGCGTTGGCCAATAGATCAGGAAATGAGGGAGCCGGGTGGATGGTTCTCTGAGAAGTGGAGAAGTTTTTGAATGCGACGCCTAGTCCACAAAGGAACCAGTGGCGTTTGTCCTCGTCACTTACGGGATGTCCTATAGCGGCGAGTTGGTCGGCTAAGACATTAAATTTCCGGCCAAACTCAGAAACGGAAGAGGTTCCTTTTTGAAGATTTCGAAGAGAGTCTTTGAGATTGTGGATTCGTTCAATAGAACAATGACTATAGGCATCGGCGAGGGCTTTCCAAACGGCGTGAGCCGTGTTATGGCCGATGGTCTCGGCCATGGCTTCTTTGGTTAGAGTGGAATTAATTAAGAGGAGAACTTTTTGATCGGTTGTTTTCCAGGCCGTGTATTCGGGATTGACAGAAGATTTATCATCTTTGGTAATGGTTTCGGAATGGGGAGGGGTGGTTCCGTCGACATGACCGATGAGTTCGAGATAGTTTAGGACCGGAGAGATTTGTTTCTCCCATGAGAGATAGTTGGTAGAGTTCAGTTTGATGTTGATAAGATGGCTAAGAGAATGAAATGGTATGGTAGATAGATCTGAGTTAGCAGCCATGGCAGAAAGAAATATAAAGGAGATAATGACAGAAAAAAAAAATATGAAGGAGATAGGTTTGGGAAGAAGAAAACGAGAGGAAGAGAGAGACTAGAAATAGGATCTTGAAATGTTAGGCTGATACCATATTGAATGGTAATTGTCCACTGACTATACAAGAGTACAAGAAGACCTATAAATACAAAAGGCTAGGCACCTATTATGGAGAGAAATACTCCTCTATACTAAGAATACATATTGACTCAATAAATACAATTATGGTATGATAATGACAGGAGGATTTTAATCCTTGTGATTGACATTTCCTAATACGGCTATTCAAACAAGAAACGAAAAATGAGCATTTAAGATAAAGATATGTATTTGCATGCTCAATAAAGGCTCAAAACTCACTTTTTTGTGGGAATGGGTTTTTATGTGATCAAGTATATATAATCAAATTTTAACTAAACTTGTCATGCCGTTTCATAATTTTCTTATGTTGGTTCTTTTTATCACGACGCTATCGGTTGTAAATTTGTAAAAATATAACCTTTTTAGAACTTGAAACTCCCAAATTAAACCTAGACAAGTAAAAAAAATGAAAAAAAATTTTGAAAAAATTTGGGGTGATTAGCGGTTCCAATAGAGTTTTGTGTAAGGCTTGTAATTAGGACTTGCGAGATTCAAGGTTTTATCATCCCCCCCCCCACACTTAAATTACACATTGTCCTCAATGTGTCCCAAAAATAAGTTTTTAGGTTGATTGAATGTGCAAAACGGTGTGAAAAGCAAAAATTTATGTTACTGGGCGTCTGGACACGGCCCCGTGTCGGATGAACACGACCCCGTGGTCAGAGTGCCAGTAATGTTAACTTACAGAAGGTGGACACGGGGGCGTGTCGGCTGAGCACGACCCCGTGTCTGGCAAAAATCTGCAGAATTTTTACAAACAGCAGGTCTGGGGCAATGGGCACGGGGGCGTGTCGGCTGGACACGACCCCGTGTAGACAATCTGCAAAGGTTAAAAACAGGTTTCTGGCTTCGGTTTTCCTGTCCCGGCTTTATCAGCACTAATGTTTAGTGCTCTAAGCCTCGTATGTACCTGTTTTATCAATAAACACTACACCAAACCATAACAAACATCCTAAATTACCATAGTTCAAACATCCATACCACAAAGTTAAAAAGAAAAAAGAAATGCAGAAAGTAACAAAAAAAAAAGAGTTAAAGGAAGTAAATTGTTCAACATACGGCACGCATGCCGGAAATTGTTCATGAGAAAAGGGGGTTAACCTGTGAGACCTCCTACCAGCTGCTCCTGCCTCTACTCCTCCCGCCTAGTCCCTGTCCTCGTCTTCATCATCACCTCCTCCTCCGTGCCTTGCCATGTACTCCCAGATGTTCCCAATGTCATCCTGAATGTCGGAGATGTTTATCTCAATTGCTCCTACCCGGGTGTACGTGTTGCTCGCCATGTTATAGGTGTTCCTGGTGCACATGAGGTTCTCCTGCAATAAATCATGTAAACTTTGGAAGTTAGGAAAACCGCCTCCTTGTGAGGAGGATTGGCCCGGATCACCGTGGGGCTGGTACTGGTATTGAGGAGATGGTTGAAACTGTGGAGCGTGAAGGACGAGTGCCTCTTGTGGGTTCCATGCATGCCCCTGGACTCTTTGGAAGCTAACTGTTCCGTCTTCGGCTTCATAGATCAAGTTCATGGAGCGGCAGATGTGTATGTCCACTCTTCCCGACCATGGACTCTTTTGGAAAGACCTGGGCATGTTCACGAAATGCTTGAAGAGACGGTATATCCATCCCCTGAAGAAGATAGGGGTTGGTGGAGTAGCAAGCCGGTTCCAATGCATGTTTCGGAGGAGGAGTTACGGAACATCAAGGTTTCTGCGGTTGTGAATGCAATGAAGGACCACCAGATCTCTCAACCCTACAACGCCACTACTATCGTGCCTTTGGCTAAGAGAGTAAGTGAGGACCCTATGGATGTAGCAGTAAAGAGGGTCCCTCAACTTAGTGCTCTTAGTGCTACTTGGGTTGTAGATTCCTTCTCCTATTTGAGCCCAAGCGGCTTGGCGTTCGTTTTCTGATAGTTCACGTAAACCTCCGGTGTTTTCTTCATTACCCGCATCTCCATCCGCATACAACCCCACTATCGACCCAAACTGTGCCATCGAAATCGAGTACTTGGTTCCCCCACATCGGAATTCTACCCATCGCTATCAAATGGGCCGCACCTCGAATTGAACACGAATGTGCTATAGAATTCCAGATTATACTCGTGGACTGAGCGAAGTCGAGTGGTTAGGGCGGCTCTTAGTGGGTCGGTGACGAGGTTGTTAAACCGGTCAAGTTGCTTCACTGTTGCTAAAAGAGCCATGCACACTTGTCGCCGGTATTCCTCCGGTCTGGTTCGAAGCACATCGTATCTTGCTTTAGCATCCAACTCATTTGCATTGAACCTTGTGAATTTCTTGGACATCTGAAAAAACACACCAAACAATTAGCATGAAACATTGAAATTTTTCGGAGAAATCAAAAAAAAAATCGGCTGAACACGACCCCGTGTTCAACGGACATGCCCCATGTTGGTCAGAAAATAGCTGGACACGCCCCCGTGCTCAGCGAGCACGACCCCGTGTCCAGACGTCTATTTCCCAAAAATCCCATTTTTCGACCCGGTCCCGAAAACTTGAAAATTTTTGGTCCAGTAGGGGTGGTTTTCCCCGAAAATGAAACCCCAAGTGCCGTTTTTCCCAAAACAAACCGTTTACCCTTTCGATTTTATCTTTTTCGGCTCAAAAAACAAGGGTTTGGGGGTTTTTGTGAGAAATCGGGCAAATCTATGAACAATACAAGTGGATTTACTTCCTATAACATGAATCTAAACTAATGCTAACAGATATATGCAAAAATTTGAGGTTCGATCCGGATGAAGTTCAAGAACCCTAGATTTTTCCCAAATTTTTGATGTTTTAACTACATGCAAATGCTTAATCTAACTACTAATGATGATAGAATCATACCTTGATGTTGTTAGAAGTAGAGGAGACGTCGAAATCTTGCAGAAAAATCGCCTGAACCAGAGAGTTTTCGGGGAAACGGGGCGTGTGGAAATGAAGAAACTGTTTGGAAAAGGGGATTTATCCCGACAGTTGCGCGGACACGGCCCCGTGCCGGGCAATTTTTTTTTATTTTTTTTATTTTTAGTGCTCGTGTGAGTGCCCTTGTTTCCCAAAAACTCGGTTAGAAGACTTACCGATTTAGAGGTCAACCCGTTTGTTCGTAACTTACCAGGTATGATGTTGATGCTTTTATTCTTCGACCGTTTGAAGTGAGATTTCTTCCTTCTCATCCTCAATGAATCTTTGATAGAGGTTCAGCCGTTGGCCATTGACTTTGAATGGAATGCCATTCCAAGATTTAATTTCTACTGCACCGTGTGGGAAAATATGGGTGATGGAAAAAGGTCCTGACCACCTAGACTTTAATTTACCAGGAAACAATCGAAGTCGTGAATTAAACAATAGAACTTGATCTCCTACTCGAAATTCATTTGGTTTTATGTGTTTGTCGTGCAAATTTTTCATTCTTTCCTTATAAATTTCAGAGTTTGAGTATGCATAATTCCTTAATTCGTCTAATTCATTTAATTGACAAAATCGATTTTTACCGGCACATTCTAAATCAAGGTTTACATTTTTAATTTCCCAGTAGGCCTTGTGAGCTATTTCTACTGGCAAATGACCACTTTTTCCATAGACGAGCTTATATGGGGTTGTACCTATTGTTGTTTTATAAGCAGTTCGAAAAGCCCATAAAGCATCATCTAATTTATCGGCCCATTCCTTTTTATTTAACCCTACGGTTTTTTTCAAGTATTCGTTTTAAACCTCTATTAGTCACTTCGGCTTGTCCGTTTATTTGAGGGTGATATGCTGTTGAGACCCGGTGATAGACCCCATATCTTGTTAAAAAAAATTCAAGTTGATGATTACAAAAATGGGTACCTCTATCACTTATTAATGCTTTAGGTGTTCCAAAACGAGAGAATAATTTTTTCAGAAATCTTACCACGACTCTTCCATCATTTGTTGGAAGTGCCTCGGCCTCGGCCCATTTAGACAAGTAATCTACTGCCACAAGTATATATTTGTTTCCTTTTGACGGTGGGAAGGGTCTCATAAAGTCGAGTCCCCACACATCAAAGATTTCACAAACAAGAATGCCATTTTGTGGCATTTCGTTTTTGGAAGAAATATTACCTGTCCTTTGGCAAGCGTCACATGTCTTGACAAGACTTTGGGCGTCTTTGAAAATGGTCGGCCAATAAAATCCTGATTCAAATACCTTTCGTGCGGAACTCGCGGCACCATGATGTCCTCCGTATGGACCTTCATGACAATGGCGGAGAATTCTTCTTTCTTCGCTACCATGTACGCATCGTCGGATGAGTTGGTCGGCACACATTTTGAAAAGATAAGGATCTTCCCAAAAATAATGCTTTACATCAGCAAAGAATTTCTTTCTTTGATGATGTGGCCAACCTTTTGCGACTATACCGCTAGCTAGGTAGTTAGCATAGTCGGCATACCATGGTTCTTCTCTGTATTCCACCATTTCTAGGGACTCCGATGGAAATTTTTCGTTGATTTGCTCGTCCCTGGTTGCCTGCAAAGCTGGGTCTTCTAAGCGTGAAAGATGATCTGCTGCAGTGTTTTCTGCTCCTCTTTTGTCTTTGATTTCAATATCAAATTCTTGGAGGAGTAGAATCCACCGAATCAAACGTGGTTTAGCATCCTGTTTCTTGAAGAGATATCGAATGGCTGCATGATCTATATAGACTATTGTTTTAGAAAGAACAAGATAAGAACGAAATTTATCAAAAGCAAATACCACAGCTAGTAATTCTTTTTCAGTTGTTGTGTAATTTTCTTGTGCATCGTTAAGTGTTTTACTAGCATAATAAATTGGGTGAAAATGCTTTTCTTTTCTTTGTCCCAAGACAGCTCCAACTGCAAAGTCACTTGCATCACACATGATTTCGAAAGGGAATTTCCAATCAGGCGCTATCATGATAGGTGCATTGACTAGCATTTCCTTTAGGGTTAGGAATGCTTGATTGCAATCCTTGTCAAAGATGAAAGGGGCATCTTTTTCAAGTAATTTTGTTAGAGGCCTTGAGATTTTAGAAAAGTCTTTGATAAACCGCCTATAAAATCCGGCATGCCCTAAGAAACTTCTGATAGCTCTAACGGAGGATGGGGGTGGTAATCGAGAAATAGTGTCTATTTTGGCTTGATCAACCTCCATTCCTTCGCTTGAGATTTTGTGACCGAGTACTATTCCCTCCGTTACCATGAAATGACATTTTTCCCAGTTAAGGGCGAGGTTAGTTTCCTCATATCGGGATAGCATTCGTTCAAGGTTATCGAGGCATTGGTCGTATGAATCCCCAAAGATAGAAAAGTCGTCCATGAAGGCTTCCATTGTCTTTTCTATCATGTCATGGAAGATGGCTACCATGCAACGTTGAAAGGTTGCGGGGGCATTGCATAGACCGAATGGCATGCGTCGATAAGCAAAAGTTCCATAGGGACATGTGAAGGTTGTCTTTTCTTGGTCTTCGGGTGCTATCGGGATTTGAAAGTAACCTGAAAAACCATCCAAGAAACAATAAATTTATGACCGGATAATCTTTCTAACATTTGATCAATGAAGGGCAAAGGAAAGTGATCTTTCCTTGTTGCTTCATTTAATCGTCTATAATCTATACATACCCTCCATCCAGTGACGATTCTCGTTGGTATTAATTCATTCTTTTCGTTAGTTATACCGTCATACCTCCTTTCTTTGGAACTACTTGGACGGGACTTACCCAAGGACTATCAGAGATAGGATAAATAAGTCCGGCATCAAGTAGTTTGATGACTTCGTTTTTAACCACTTCTTGTACATTTGGATTTACTCGACGTTGTGGTTGTATTACTGATTTGTAGTCATCGTTCATTAAAATTTTGTGCGTGCACATGGAAGGACTTATTCCTTTAATATCTACAAGCTTCCAAGCGATTGCATTTTTGTGTTTTTTCAAAAGTTTAATTAATTTTTCTTTTTCTAAACTACCTAATTTAGACGAAATAATCACAGGTGATTTACCATCTTTGTCTAGAAAAGCATATTCCAAACCTTTCGGAAGTTCTTTGAGCTCAAGAGGTGGGTCGTTAGGAGACTCCTTATTTGGTTGCTCATTTTGATCAAGAACTTTGAAAGTTTGTTCTATGGCGACCTCTTCTTCAACAAAGTGGTCAATTTTTTCACTTGTATCGGGTGGTTCATCTTCATCTTCATCTTCAATTAGGAGGTCATTATTGCCGAAAGGATATTTCCATGAACGCTCAATAACGATGCTTCTTTTAAATGCCCCTAATTAAATTGATAGATTGTTGTACTTCCGGTTTTTCAAAGCTTCGTGGGTTTTTACAAAAGGTCGTCCCAACACTAGAGGAGCGTCATCGAGGATGACAAAGTCGATTGGGATTACCATTTGATTTGTTTGAACCAAGACATCCTCAACTACACCGATTGATTTTATTACTTTCCGATTGGATAGAAAAATGGGTATTTGAAGTGGAGAAAAATCACTAATACTTAATTTTTTCGAAAATGTAGTTGGGCATTATGTTAACACAAAGATCTTTAACAATTGTGACATTACTAATAAATGAATTTTGAAAAAAACATGGAACCGGAGTAATGTTGATTTCAAATGGGTCTTCTTTTATTAGTGAGGTTTGATTATTAGTTAACTTAATGCTTACCGTTTCGTCAATTTTAGTGTTAGTGTTTAACTCTTTTAAAAACTTAGCATGAGTGGGTACTAAACAATGATTTTCAAAGGAAGGTGACAAGAGATTAATTTCCTCAAAATTATACTCTTCTTGAATTTTAACGTTGTCGGACTCACCTTTTTCGTTGTTTAACTCATGTGTCGGTTTTTCACTTATTTGTTCTTCCATTTTTACATTTTCAACTATCTCTTCTTTATTTAATTCCTCTCTTGCGCGGGACTCCTCTTCCCTTGCGTGAGATTCTTTTATGTAACGCTCGATAGTTTTAAGGTGTTCTAGTATCCTATCGGTTACGTCGGCGATAGAGTAAGGATCGGGATTTTCAAAGCTTGAATCCGGATGTTCGATCCTTTGTTCCTCATAATACTCATAGGAAGTAGATGGTTCACACCATTGTTCCTCATTGTAAGTATATGATGGATAAGGGTCGTAATTTTGTTCTTCATCATACTCATATGAGGTGGGTTGTTCAAGCCATGGTTCCTCATAATAAGTATACGAAGGTGGTGGCTCATATCTTGGTTCCTCAAAGTATGAGTATGAAGGCTCATACCTTGGTTCATCAAAATATGAGTATGAGGGAGAAGGTTCATACCTTTGGTCTTCATAGGATATGTATGAAGTTGATGGCTCGTACCTGGGTTCCTCATAGTAGGTGTATGAAGTGGATGGTTGAAATAAGTCACAATATTGTACCGAGTGCGGGTTTCCACAATTAGTGCAATAGTCTTTCCTATAATCATCCTCCTCATAGATGTAGTTGTAGCCTCCTGAGTATTGATCCATAAGAATCACTCAGCAGACCACAACAGAGTCTCGAGACCAGAAAACAAAAATAAAAACGGAAACAGAGGCTGGACACGGCCCCGTGTTCAGTGAGCACGGCCCCGTGTACAGAATCTGTATCTGGGCGTTTGAATTAAAGTTACTGATTTTGTTGAGCATGGGGCATGTTCAGTGAGCATGGCCCCGTGTTCAGGCTCTGTATCTGGGTGTTTTATGAAAAATATGCAGCACGGCCCCGTGTTCAGCGAGCACGACCCGTGTTCAACCTACTCTAAATGCAAAACTAACTAAAATGCAGAAAAATGTGCGCGCGTTTTGAAAAAGTTTTGAAAAACTGATTAGGCCGCCGATTTTAAGCTTTCTTAAAATACTTGTGTCCCCGGCAACGGCGCCAAAAACTTGATGTGCGTTAGGTGTGATAGGTTTTTAATGTATAATTTAAGCCATTTTACACTTTTTAGCCAAGTTTTAAATTTATAAAACACGATATTTACTAACACTAAACACACATATGGGCAAATGCACCCATCGTGAGCGTAGTATAGTGTTGGTAAGATACCGTGGTCGTCCAAGGACACAAGAGCTTTTAGTACCGTTTATCCTCAACGTCTAATCAAATCAAAAGTTAGAAAAAGGTTTTTAAAAAAGAAAAATAAAACTAACTAAAATGCTGAAAAATAAAATAAAATAAAAACAGATAGACAAGATGAATCACTTGGATCCGACTCGTGTGTAGTGTAACCTTTGATTATTTCCGCACTTTTGCACTTTTTAAGAGATTATCTTAGTTATTGTAGTAGGCCCCTCTTTTGAAGGTGACGTTACCCTCAACCCAGTAGTTTGAGTCAGCAAGGATACAATCCTAAAGGGTCGGATTATTGAAAGATAATTAATTAAGTTATTAATGCATAATGTGGTAGGCCCCTCTTTTGAAGGTGACGTTACCCTCGGCTAAGTAGTCTGAGTCAGCAGGGATACAGTCCTAAGTAGCCGGGTAAAAGTTTTAATAGTAGCTTACATATGAGGGGATCAAAGAGTTTGGACCCCCGCCATCCAATACCGGTGGGTATCGAAGGAGGTCCTACTAAATTTGACCCAGGTCCTTGCAGGATCTATACACTGAACAAGGCAAGACTCTTACCAAACCGTTCCCTTAACCCCCGACCAGGTAGCCAACATACCTCCATATAGACCGTGGAGATATGAATGGTGAAAATCTTTTATTTTATATAGACAGTAAAATAATGCCTAGACACCACGGACAAACGATAAGGAAGAATCACCTTCAACATAAGAAACTAGTTATTAAAGTTATTAATACATAACCAAATAAAAAGTGCGAAAAGATTAAAAATAAAAAGTATTACACTAGACACTTGTCTTCACCAAGTGATGTAAGAGACTTAGGCAAACATGGCCTTTGATTGTCAAGAACTCTTACGATCAATCTTGGATCCCGAGATGACTCACACACTCTATGATGGATGATGGATGATGGTGGTGGATGATGGTGTTGTGGTGGTGGTGGAGTGTGGGTGAAGTGTGAGAGAGGTGGTGTGCCAAGGGATGGTTTACAAATGAGCCAAGCACCTCTATTTATAGCCTGAACAGCAGTTCAGGCACGGCCCCGTGTCTATTGGGCACGGCCCCGTGTCCACCCTCCTTCTCTTTCTTCATTAATTGCAGTTTGTCTTCATTAGTTGACCACGCCCCCGTGTCCGCTGGGCACGACCCCGTGTGCAGAAGCGTATCTGTACTATCAAGATTTCCCCAGATTCTGCGAATCTTAGAGTTGACCACGTCCCCGTGTCCACTGGGCACGCCCCCGTGGTGGGTGATAGAAGCTTCTACAGCTTTGTCTTTTCTGCAGACACTTGGGCACGCCCCTGTGCTCATTGAGCACGGGGCGTGTTCAGCCTTCTGTTCTCTTGTTTTTGCTTGGGGAGATGTTGTCGGGGGGTCGGACATGCCACGTTTGTTCCTTTTCTTGTATTTATGTTAGATTTAGCTGCCTTTTTGCTTCTTTTGTTCATTTGAGCTCATTTAATCCTGAAAATACAAAAGGAAGACAAGAACACACTTTTTCCAACATTAGTACTAAAAAAAGGTTAGTTTTATGCCACAATTGATGTAATTTATATGTTGCATTTTGCACACATCAGAATCATGAAAAATCTAATCTTCTGTACATAGTAAGTGTTAATATCATAAAGAGTAAATTACGATTTTGACCCACGTGGTTATGTCACTTTTTACCCTATTAGCCCAAAAATGAATCTTTTGACATCTGTACTCCCAACGTTATTTTATCTAACTATTTTGGACCTTGCCACTAACCCCATCTATTTATTTGGTTTAAAACTAGTCATGTGTCCCCTCATACGAGGGCATTTATGTCAATTCACCCACCCACTTATAGTAAACCCTTTAACAAAAAAAACCCATCTACGTTCCATCTTCATCTTCTTCATTTCAGCATCCCCAAACGTTAATTTCACCATTGTTATATGCAATGTCTACCCAACCATAATTCAAACCTAAAAGAATATGCTGAAAATAGCGGTTAACGATCAAAAAGAAGAATAAAAAATCAAATAGATACAGATACTAATTGAACAAGTAATAGAACAATTAACAATTACGGGATTTAGTATCTAATCACCAGTGTGGAATTTACAACAATTAAATACAAACACCGTTGTTCATGTAATCAGTAAATCTCACAATCCTTTCCATTGGGGATGCTCGATGTTTTCGAGTCTAGACTCTCCCTTTAGAAAGTGTTTGTCCTTTCCATTGGGGGCAGAGTGACACTCATCAAATCTGTTTTAGAATGCCTCCCAAACTATTATTTTTTGTTGTACAAGGCCCCGGTGCGTGTTATCAAGGATCTCAAGTCTTTGATTCGAAGATTCCTTTGGGGTAGGTCTAGTGAAGGCCATAAAATGCATTGGGTGTCATGGGATAGATTATCCTCTCCTAGATGGGTTGGGGGTCTCGGCGTGTGCAATCTCGGTCAAATTAACACGGCTCTTCTCTCTAAATGGGGGTGGAGGTACAAAGTTGAAAGGAATAGCTTTTGGGCCAAAGTTATCTCCGCTCTTCATTTCCACGGGCTTTCTCAGGAGTTCCTTCCGGTTCGGTCAACCTTAAAAGGGGTTTGGAGCAACATTTGTAAAACAATCTCGAGACAACTTGGGGATAATATTTCGATCAGAAGTTTAATGATAGATGAAGTTGGCGACGGTTCGGATATCTTCTTTTGGTTGGATCCGTGGCTGAAGTCGATCCCTCTTAAGGATGAATTCCCAAACTTGTTCCGTTTAGAATCGGATAAAAGGTGCAAAGTGAAAGATCGGATCGTGAGACTGGTTTCTAATCTAGGAGGTAGGTGGGCTTGGAGGGCAAATCGGAAAACAAATGAAGAGCTTGCTGAATGGAGTAATCTTTGCTGGTTGCTCCATCCGGTTTCGTTATCCAACAGTCGAGACGGATGGAAATGGCTTGGTGATGTGATTGGGGAGTTCTAGGTTGGGTCATTGAAGTGTGTTATTGATAATATACTTGATTATAGCTCTCGGGATGTATGAGAATGGTGCAAATGACTTCCGAAGAAGTGCAACTTGTTCGCTTGGAGAGCCAAAATGGATAGGATCCCGACAAGGGCTACGCTTCAACGAAGGAATATTCACGTGGAGGACAATAACTGCCTTTTGTGTAATATGGGGGTGGAGTCGGTTGAGCATATCTTTACAATATGCAGCGTATCTACGGTTATATAGTCGAAGATTGGAGGTTGGTGCAAGACTCCATTTCTCGTCTCTTTTTCTTTCAGAGACATCCTCGAGGAGCACAACTGGTGTGGGTTGATCGATCAGGCGAATGAGGCTTACTACGGTATTGTTATTCTCATTTGTTGGAGTATTTGGAAAGCTAGGAACGACTTGATTTTCTCGGGCAAACACGTAAACATCAATGACATTTTCAGCGAAATTTGGTTGCTAGGCTTCTTAGGGTATAAAAGTAGGTCGAAGAATAGGAATATCACATGGGAGTCGTGGTGTAAATTTGTTAATCTGTAAGTTTGGTTTGGCCGCTCGGCTTTCGAGTGTGTGTTCTTAATGAAGTTTTCCTTTCAAAAAAAATCTCACAATCCTTTGGGAATTAAAACCTAGAAAGTAAAATAGGATTAGGCATTTATGAATAAGCATAAATTAGTACTTATAGCTTAGAAAAATAAAGCTCATTTTATGGATTAATTAGCAATGGTGATCTAGAGGTTTTTATTCTGTTCAAT
The DNA here is from genome assembly GCA_030545235.1 of Helianthus tuberosus. Taxonomy (NCBI): domain Eukaryota; kingdom Viridiplantae; phylum Streptophyta; class Magnoliopsida; order Asterales; family Asteraceae; genus Helianthus; species Helianthus tuberosus. The sequence goes on along the minus strand of CM060402.1, from coordinate 141,802,543 downwards.
CCTTTATGATTCTATTATTTACCCATCGCTCTTACAATCACTGACATTATTCTCCGGTCGCTACCACCGATGTAATTCCAGAAAACTCTGAAACACGTTTTCCAGCTATAACGTTATCTACACATTGTCGCCACCCCTACATTTTGTCAAATGTGCCTTGAAACACCAGCAACAACCAACAATGTTTTTCCGACCAAATTTGAAGCACCGCAACCCCCTGCACTACAACCGGTCGTCAATCGAGGACGGTGATGGATGGGCAACTGAAGTTCGTCTCCACTGATGGTCAATCGCTAGTAGTGGACAACTACTTTTTTCAGATCTGGTTTTCAGGTGAGATAGAGATGTGATACGAGAGTAGATAATGAAAGAGACTGGAGTCAGAGAGACAGAGAGAGGAGTTGGTCTTATGGTGTCTGATGCTGATGGTGGCGGTGCGGCGGTGTCGGCGCTATTGGTGGTAGGTACGGTGGCGATGACTTTAAGTTTGTAAATGCTCAAATGAAGATGAAGATGGGATTGATGCAGATGAGTTTTTTTGTTAAAGGGTTTATTATAAGTGGGTGGGTGAATTGATATAAATGCCCCTCATGTGAGGGGTACATGACTAGTTTTTAATCAAATAAATTGATAGGGTTAGTGGCAAGGGTCAAAATAGTTAGATAAAATAATGTTGGGGGTACAGATGTTAAAAGATTTTTTTTTGTGCTAATAGGGTAAAAGTGATATAACAAGCATGAAAAATCGTAATTTACTCATCATAAAAAACAACATATTTTCTAATGTTCCTTAAAAAATTACTAAACTTAATTTGACATATTAAAGTCTTTAAACATGTCAAAATAGCATGAAAAAGTCAATCAACTCACTTTTGCTATGTTAAAACCTCTACACTTGTATACCATTCATGTACTTACAAAAATATCTTAAATAATGACCGTTACACCGTAAATTAATCAAAACAAGATTATAAAAAAATGTTTGTGAAAAAAAAAAAGTTGAGAATAACTTTATTAAATTTGGATCAATTTATGAGGTAAAGAGTAATTATTATATATATTTTTCATAAATACAGGAATTCTAAAGATGTTCAGAGATTTTAGTATAGATCACCTGGGTTGATAAACATTTTCTTGTTTCTTGACTTGTGGGATATTTTGCGTGTAGAAAGTAAGAAAGCCTAAAGCCTTGTAGTAATGTTAGGAGAAAACACTATATTAGCTACGAGAAACAAGACTCATATCTATTCATGACAACAACTGGTGAATCAATTTTTAACACCCATGCAATATCCATCAAAGCATCTTTTTTATGACAAAACTATGTAAGCGTGAACGTGAATAACATAAGACTTAAAATTATACGTATGTATTTCATTTTTTTAGTGTTGTTTTTGTTCTACTTAATGTCCATATTTCTTAGTTTTTAATCTTTAATATTTTTATAGCACGTTGTTAAACATTGTATGTTATATAATCAACCATCATACTCTATAGTTAATGTTATGCACTTGAATCAATAGATGCATTAATCAAACAAATTGCACTTAAAAATCATATTCTTAGTCAAATATATTTTACAATTCAAGTTAACTAAAAATAATGTCGGTCATTTGCTACTTTACCCATTTTTAGCTACAATTCGCCAACATGAAGATAGTTTTGATCAGCGATATATTACCATAACGTTGAGGTGGTGGTTATGATGGGTTCCATTTTCTTGTTATTAACAACCAAGTATTGCATAACATCTCAATGCGACCACAAGCCGCCATAATTATTACAAGTATATAATCCATCATTTTAATTTTTTTCAGCAATATGCTATTTATACAACATTTCCAAGCCAGGTACTAACAAGATTACATTGAACATGTCATTGATGATAAAACGTTGTCATGTTATGTTAACTTCAGGAAGTTTCTAAGATATTATGACCTTAACAACTTAGTAATCGATGTTAACATAATAATGCAACTTTGGTAGCACAATGTGTTGAGTGGAATGCATGTTTTACTAAATGAGGGTGTGTTGATTATATGGACTGAAATAAGCACTTTAGTGTTTATATCATCCAATTTCGTGAAAGTGCACTAATTTTAACGTTATTTTACTAATTTCATGAAAATAACGTTAAAAAGCGAGAGACGGTTAATCATGCATCATGTGGTGGCGTTGATAGCCGAAAGACAAGGGTTACATGCACTAATCGGCTTTTGTCCCAATTGCTAAGTGTTATGTGCCTTATGTCCAAGGCTTGATGCAAAAATACTATCGAGCCGGGGGTCTTACTGGAAGCAGCCTCTCTATTCCTATGGGGTAGAGGTAAGACTATCTACATCTTACCCTCCTCAGACCCTACCTTAGCTTTACTATTGGTGGGATTTAATGAGTATGATGATGATGATGTTTATATCATCCAATATGACAAGAAATATACTTTTACTAAAGTGATATGTGATTCCTCTCTTTTCATAAAACATGTGGAGAAATTATGATAGTATAGGTGTTAATAAGATAAGGGCTAATGTGGGGCTATCACATTTGGTAGAAATATACGTCTTTTAAAAGTAGATTTCAGGCTCAAACTCAAGTGAAGAAATAGTTTAAAATTATTGGAGTAAATTAGAGTATAACCAACTTTTGCCATCAGAGAAAATGTGCTAACACTAAAAAAAAATACATATTTTTCTCTATTATTTATCTATATTAATAAAGTTTTTTTATTCTTTGTATACGACTTGGGTAGAAAAATAATTACTTCATATTTTTCTCTGTTATTTATCTATATTAACACAGTTTTTTTTTAATTCTTTGTATATGACTTTTTGATTTTTCAGTCTTTATACTGAGACTCATATAATAATTGAAAGACAAAACCTTAAAAAGTATAAGTTATGATATAGCTAAAAGGATATCGACACATACTTTACAGAGATTGAAATTCAAAACCATAAAACGAGTATCAGTAACGGTTCCAAAACGAATATTACTAATGATTTTGATGGTACCGATAGCGGTTCCGGTACCAATGTTAGAATTGACTTGGTACCAATATTGTTTGAACGGTATAAGTTCGGTTCGTTACGTTATTGGTACGGTACCGTTACCGAAGTTGTTAACAAGATATCGGTTTAGTTCGTCATGATAAAAAACAAATGATATAAGTTCAATCTGTCACAGTACCGGTATAGTACCGATACTCGCTATAGTTTACAATATTAAAGCTACTAATGTCACTACCGAAGTTGTTCTCATGGTATGAGTTCGGTTGATCATAGCAAAGAACAAAAAATCAATTATATTTGATCCGTTCGATTTTGAATAAAATTTTAGCAAAACGAATATAAAATAAGAATGTCACATATATTCTGAATTTTATAAAGCATGACACTTAACTATTAAAATAACGAAAAAGGTTAACAACGCCAATTTATTAAATAAATAAACTAAGCTAAATATGAGCTAGCTTTGATACATGTACGTTTTTGTTTGAGTAAAATTACAAAAATTGTCCTTTATGTATGCTACTTACTGCAAACTGTGTCCTTTGTCTTTAATAAGTACAGTAAACGTACTCTATGTTTACAAAACCTTGCACGTTATGTCCTTTCGCCCTAACCCAGTTAATTTTCATAGTTAAGTCTGACCAATTGGACCCCACATAGGGGTACTTTAGTCATTTAACCTTAAATATTAGAATAAATAATCACTAAAAATAATAAATACATTCTATCTCTCTTTCTCTCTCTCTCTCTCTCTCTCTAACCTCCCTTCCACCCCCACTTACTCCCACAGGCCACAACCACAACCACCGTCACCAACACCCATCTGCCACCACACCCCACCTGCAACCACCAATACCACCATCCTGCCACCACCACCCCACCTACTCTCAGCAGCTTAATCCAATCATCTCCAACATTCGCAGCAGCTAACGGAGCTCTTCGCATATGTTTAAAAACCACTGGACCACTAAACAACCTCCTCCCTGACCTTAAAACCCTAGCCCCAAAAACCCTAATAGTCCTCCTCATCTCCACCGACGGCATCAGCACCGGCACCGTCCGTACTCTCTTTCGATGAGTCCTCACCACCTCGGGCAACCGTTCCCCCTAACTCCCGTCACTATCTCACAATTTTCAACACCGATGACGTCAATTCGAAACCCTAACCCTAATTCCCCAACAACAGCTAAAAATTACACATCTGCATACACTTGTACACACATATAATCAATAATTGATACAGAATTACAAGATCATCTGGTCATATACTCAACTTAGATCCGAATTGTTCTACATACACTTGTACACACATATAACCAATAGACTGATTTGCGTTGCACTGGGGAGACCGATTTGCATTACAGATTTGATTTTGTGGTAGTGCGATGGCGTAGATGCAATGGTGGTGGTCATGCGATGGGGGAGGTGCAATGGCGGTGGTCATGCGATGGTGGTGGTGCTATGGCGGTGGTGGGGGTGTGGAGTTGGTAGTGCTATGGCGGTGGTGGTCCGACAATTAGATAGAGAGAGAGAGAGCTGGTGTGTGTTGTGAAAGAGAGAGAGAGAGATGTGTTTATGTGAGTGTATGTATAGGTATTCATAAATATATCTATACTAGGTTTTTACACGGGATTGCTTCCCGGGCTCGAGAAACTTAGTTATATTAATTACTATTTGTTATTAATTACTATTTATTATTAATACGACCACAATATATTAAAATTAAATTTTTACTAAAAAAAATTAGTACAGGCAAAGGTATATTCCAATGAAATATCATTATGGCTCCTCTTCTCCCTAATGGCTTGGTTCATATCACTGAAACCAAAAACACTTTCCATGCTAAAGGCAAAGGCATATTCCAATGAAATATCATTATTGATATTTTCAATAAAATAACATTGTCAAAAGTTAATTTGAATAAACTGCTTTAGTCATTTAGTTAGAAGATGGACCATTACCAATATGTACTACCGTCAAGGGATCTTAAACCCCGCTAGAGTCCATGGAGCCATAGACGAACATACAATCGTGTAGCATATCGTCCTAAATATGGAAAACAAATGAATGAGAAAAAATTTATTTAAAAAGAAATTAAATTATTCATGATTTGTTACTAATACAACCACATTACATCAACCATCTCATTCGATTCAACAACAATGTCTTCAAATCACCGGATTAGATCATGAACTCATATTAGAGGACAAACAAAAGTACAACAGGACCATATGAATAATATCATTTCCACGTTTACTTCAATGCACTTACATGATAGGGTGATTTGGGATTTTGTAAAAATCTTTGTTTTTGTGCTTCTTTATAAAATAAGATGTTGACCAAATTTCAAACAGATGTTGACCAAAAGTCAATCAGATGTTGACAAATAGTCAAACAGATGTTGAGCTTAAACAGATGTTTGGTTTAAGGCCAAACATCTGTTTATGGCCAAACATCTGTTTAAGGTCAAACATCTGTTTAAGTCCATATATCTGATATAGAAGGCGAAACATCTGTTTAAGGCAAAACATCTGTTTAAGGTCAAACATTTGTTTAAGGTCAAACAACTGTTTAAGTCCAAACAACTGATATAAAAGGCCAAACATCTGGTAAAGGCCAAACATCTGTTTAAGCCTTAACAGATGTTTAACTTTCTAACATGGGTTTCCATTAACTATTGACCAAAAGGCAAACAGATGTTCAAACCACTGTTTGCTATTGAACTTTTTTACAAAATTAGATAGAATTAAAGAAAATGAAACAATGACTTAAAGAACTATAATTTAACATATAATCTAATTGGGCAAATATAAAACATAAAGTGCTAATAACAGTGTTTATCATCTTAGAATATTCCATTTTATCATTTTGTAATTAAAAATCATTTCATGAAAAGCAAAATAGAATTGTTTCAAATTATTGAAAAATTATTCCAAGCAATCTATTACATTGATAAAAAAACTTAACAACAAATTTTGTAATCTTTGTGAAATGTAAATCGGATGTTCATCGGTTAGGTTTACGGTTTATTTGTATATGATTTTTAAAATAAAATATTATTATCTTTATTTAATAAATAATTAAGTTAAACTGTATTTTTTTCAGTTATCCAAATAAACCAAACAAAACAAATAAAATAAAACGTGGATCGATAAACCGAACAAAAAACCAAATAAAATGGGTTTGAATTTACGCTTCATACTTGGTTACGATTTTTCTGAACAACATACTTTGAATGACTAAGACAAAATTTGAAGTATATAAAAAAGCTATTGAATGAGATTACTTAAATAAGTTAATGGGAGAAACAGGCACAAATTAAATATTTTTTATAAACTGTAACATATGACGGATACTTATTAAATCTTAGCCATCAGGGATAACGGTAAAAACCAATAAAGAACAACCACATCCACTGATAATCCTATATAAATTATGAGATAAGATAATAAGATTAAAATTGCTTAAAGATTACAAATGTTTGTAGATAAAAAAGTTGTTATTTGGGTTTATACAATATATATTATAAATTGTTGCTCCTATTCATACACATAAATTTTAAACTTAAATTAAATATTGACTATTGAACATCTCAATATTTATTTAACAATATACATTATAATATGCAAAGAAAGGTCATAGTCATTATAATATTAGAACATAACAGTATAATAAGCAGTTAAGTTTTCAGGAATTCAAAACCACACAATCAGTCCAAAACATAACCCACCAAACACCCAAAAGCAACAAAACGAAAACCATAAGTTCAACATGGCAACAACATATGAAATCAACACGTAAATGTATTTGAAAATACTGAAAAAACTATTTCTCAATCTTTGGAATCAAAAGCGTCGAAACACCAGCATCTTCATCCTGACACAGTTCATCACTGATGCGGCGCTTTGTCGAGGAGCAACCTAATGCATCATCTACATCGAACACTTCACGAATATTACGTTTTGTTTCATCTGAAGAGGGATTCTTAGTGCCTACAAGTGCTTGGGATGCAGGGGTAACATTGTCACCACAGCATGACATCTCATCCTGATATAAAAACACAATAAGTACTAACGTTTCAAAAAATTTAGTACAAATAACCAAATTCTCATATTACCTTCATAAGGTCAACAGGAGTAGACAAACTGCAGGAATCTGGAACATCCAACGATTCGGACTGCTCATGCTTTAAGTACAAAATACACAATAACATAAAATACACACAATGGTATAAATCTATTTCAAAATGATATGACTATGAAATTAAAAGAATGACATAATGAAGATTTAAACCTGGTTAAGAGTGAATTTGGCGGAAAGCGCGGCAAGGATCTCATCATCGTTAGTGGCCATTGAAATACCATAGTTTTCAACCGGATGCTCAATGTTATAGTCTTTAACACTTATGATGAACGCATACCTCTTTCCAATCAATGTGTCAAAGATCTCAGGATATGGGTTCAGTATCTCTCCAGAATTAACAACCTATGATTTTATCAAAATTAATATAAATTACAATGAGCAGAATGATTCCATAATTAAGAACATAAAATTTTATAAAAATTAATTTTAAATTATATTAACTACATGGCCAAATAACTGAATGCATGTATTTGTTACCTGATCTTGGATTGAAAGTAACTCTTTGGCAGTTTTCTTAAAAATCTTGTAAGCTTCGAAATCAAACAGTGCCAAAGACATAGTACCAGAAGAGTCTTGCACCCTAATAGGTATCTTGAACCTATCAAAGTTAAAAACAAATGAAAACATTAGTATTACTAATAACAAAAGGGTGGTTCATATTAGTATTTAGTATAAGGAAATAAAACTGTAATCTCAAACCGTGGAATAGAATAGATGTCGACTCCTTCACATTTATCATTTGTACACACCAACAATTTTGCATGATCAACATCAAATGAACCATCCGCATTTTCTTTCGTTACAAATCTTTCCTCCACACCTGACTTACTGTCACGGCCCCCGACCCGGTTTTACCCGTTTCAGGAGCCGCGGGACAGAAAATCCCTTGGTATTTATTTAATTAATTTGACAGCGGAAGTTTCCTTCAGGATCTTTTAAAAACTGCAATTTTCCCGATTATTTTATTTCACAACTCGGGATAAAACCCGGTAATTTACAATCATATGATTTCACGGAGAAATCTTTATTTTACAAAACATGTTTCTTTATTTTATATTGAGCCACTTCCTTAAGCTTGTAGTGCTACGCAGCACTTTCCTAGATCACAATAGATCACCTGAAACATGTTTGAAAAAGGTTTTGTCAGCGGGAAATACTGGTGAATCATTCTATTTATTAAAACGACACATTTGTTATAATTTACAGTATTAAGAGAGATTACAATGTTTCAGATATCAACCAACTACCCACAGTATTTTGTCACTCGACCCATTGGCCCATTCGTCCAATGGTGTCTGTGACTATGATCATATCACCCCTTGGCTGCCCCAATGGTGAAGATTATCAAGTAATGTATACAAAACCCCACATACCGGCTGTAATTTGGTGATTACATAAACTTAATCCCTGTAATTATAACTTTGAAAATAAATAGGGTTTTGGAAATAATTTGATAAAAAGAGAATGACTCACATTGCAGATTAAACACGGACAGAGTCTAATCTATGGATTAGCCTTGTTAACCTAATTTAAATAACAATGCACACAAAACTGGGTTAGTAATCAATACAGCATTTACGATAACTCACGAGATCAAACCCTCACAACGAATGACAAAGTGCGATACTTAAACATCCATCGAATTAACGACGAATGACAAAGCATAACCCTAATGTGGGCAGCACTTAAACATCCATTGGATATTTTGATCAATCGGACATTGAATCGTATCAGCGATCGAGTTATTACCCTTTTTGCGGCAGCAATTCGTGAATCGTGTGTGTTTTTTGGACTGTTTACACTATATCTCAGTGTACGTAACGAGAATTTACGTCGTTCAAGTGCCAAACTTCGATTGCCAATGTCTGCTATTTATAGTAAAATTTTACACTTGCTTACGGACCGTAAGCCTCATCCCTTACGGTCCGTAAGGGACACCTAATCACTATAGGGTAGCCACGTCCTGGACTAGCCTATCTGAGTTGACAACTTCTTAAAATTCGATTTTGACAGCGAGATTTTAAGATAATCGTAACTAGGGTTTTACCCCCCCTGAGTTTTAGGGGCCCTGATCCTGATTCTGATTATTCTGAAAATTTTAGGGTTTGCGTAGAATCACTTGGGTGTCTCAATTAGGGTTTCCTATTGGATAAAATAATAAAATAAATGAGGGTTTCCTGAATTTCTATAGAGTTCTGGTCACAAAGGATACGAGCATGGTTGGCTACTAACCAATCCATTCCTAACACAACATCGAATTCAGCTAATTTCATAGGTAATAGGTTTGAAGAAAAGTTATGACCTGAAAGTTCTATTTCTACTTTTTGCAAAACCTGATCTATTTTAACTGAATTCCCATCTGCGGTTTCGACTGTAAAAATCTGCCTAATGTTGGTTAAAGGTAACTTAAGAGCTTGACAGAATAAAGTATTTATAAAACTTTGGTTTGCACCAGAGTCAAATAATACTTTTGCGTAAACGTTGTGAACTAGGAACGTACCAGCTATCACATCTGGAATGAGTTCTGCTTCTTGAGTGGTCAGCTGGAATGCTCTGACATTCTTCTTAGTAGCTCCGTCGGTCGCCTTGGTTTTGTTGTCTGCTGGTTTGGCTAATTTAGGACATTCTGTTTTAAAATGCCCTGCTTCCCCACAGTTAAAGCAGATTATGGTTTTCTTTCTGCAGTTTTCTTCACGATGTCCTACAGCTTTGCAAAGGTTACAGGTTACATTACATCTTCCATAATGTTTCCTTTTGCAATTCCTGCAGAAAGGCGGACTTGAGGATTGCCCTGTTCCTCTTTTCTTGAAGTTGCTATTATTACCCACCCGAAATCCTTGGGTAATTTTATGAGCCAGTTCTTTCTTCCTATTTTCATCTCTTGTGCGTACTAGTTCATCAGTTAGGGTGTTAGCTAATTCTACCACATCGTCAATAGTGCGAGGTCTCGCAGCTTTAACAATATTGCGGATTTCGCTAATTAATCCCCAAATATAGCGAGAAATGAGTACCGGTTCTGGCGAAGCCAGCGTTGGTACCACTCTAGCATATTCGAAGAATGTCGAAGTATAACCGCGACAATCTACACCCATCATTCGATGATTTAGGAACTTATTTGCCATTTGATCTTTTTCATACTCGGGAGAGAATTTTCTTTCTACAAGATTCTTAAATTCTTCTCATTTCATGGCATATGCCTCAATCCTTCTTTTAGCTTGTAACACAGTGTTCCACCATTCTAGCGCCCCTTCTTTAAAAAGATTCGACGCATACATAACTTGATCTTCCTCAGCACATTTACTTATGGTAATCACTGCCTCAGTTTTCTCTAACCAACGCAGTGCTGCAATAGCCCCTTCGTTACCTGCAAACTCAGCTGGTTTACAGGCAAGGAATTCTTTGTGAGTGCAACCAGGTGTTGCAGCTTTCATTTTCTTGAAAATTGGGGCTTGCAGATCATTATTGTTATTAGCATGATTTCCGCCTCCGTTTATACTATTACTAAAGTTGTCGCCTTGTGTACGTTTACTAGGAATGATTGATTGAGGTTTAACAGGTTTCTGAACAGCAGCAACGATTGCTGGAATAGCATTGGCTATTCCTTGTGCAACGATATCCTCGATATCTTGCCTATTTAATAATTGCTCTTCCTGAATTTGCTCGGATTGATTTACTTCATTTACTGGTTCATTACCAATGTTTGCCATCTGATAATTAATTTATAGATGAATAATTAGTATAAAATAAGAAATAATCCAATGTCACAATTAATTGCACATAATCACGTAAACAATTATACAAACAAAATTGTAAATTTTCATTTATATATTATGCTTCTATATACAACCGTTTTATTGTTCATTTTACACATACTGACTTTTATTAATATTACTGTTATTATACAAACACAGACTCACTACCCACTTTTCTTTCGTCAACTTGCATCTTTTAATAACGATGTTCCCTCTCATCATATTTCCATGAGATTTGTCCTCCTATCTCTCGGATCCTATTCCCAGCATCCATCAACTCTTCACCAAAATGGCGGAGTTCAGCCATATTCTCGTTACTCATCGGTGGATTTGGTAGGGGTTCTGGATCGAATTGCGGAAGAAAGGAATAAGGATTGTTGATAAGGTTTTGGAACTGCCAATCATTTTTTGTCCTCCTATCTCTCGGATCCTATTCCCAGCATCCATCAACTCTTCACCAAAATGGCGGAGTTCAGCCATATTCTCGTTACTCATCGGTGGATTTGGTAGGGGTTCTGGATCGAATTGCGGAAGAAAGGAATAAGGATTGTTGATAAGGTTTTGGAACTGCCAATCATTTGTCCACCATTAGTCCATACCTAAAGGTTGGGTGTGGATTATTGGTTCTGGGATTGCTGGTTCCAGATTTATAGGGAGTTGATTTTTGATAGGATTAAAGTAAAAATTATTATTATTGACAGGCTTAATAGTATCATAGCTTGCCAATATAAAATCTAGCTCTTCCTGAGATGGTAACCCCTTAATTTGCCTAGAACTTTCCCCAATTTCCATTTTCTTAGGCTTGGGTTTCTCGAGAGGTGAAGCGTTGAATTCTATAGGTTCTTCTATATCAGGGATATACCTATTGAAATCTCTGGAAACCTCTATTTTTACCGGATAGAGATTTAAATTCTGAAGAGCGTCAGACAAGTCACTCATGCTGTTATGCAAAATACACACAGTTACTAATTTAAAACTTATAACAAAATTTCATAGAAAACCTTTAAATATTATTTCAGACTAGTTAACTACAAAACAATTGAAAACTAAAACACACGAGGTTTTTATTGTAAATTTATTTATTTACTAAATAAAGTTTTTGGACTGTAGATGATAAAGGTCACTAAAACTTAAATCAAAGTTTTTAAAGATTTGCATTTACTGCTACAGTGTCTAGCATATATAGATCCGCCCATTTTTCATCTAACTTGTCTTCCGAAGGTGATTTACTGGTTAATTCCTGGGTTTCCTGTTTAATCTTCTTTTCTCGAAATTTCTTTTATTTTCTCCTGACTTTTCTTTAAAATTAAACTTCTTTTATTAGGAGAAAGTGGTTCCTCATATTGTGCATTTTGCACAAATATTCCTTCTTCAGGAATTACAGAGTGGTTTGAGGATTTGGTTTGGGATGAACTTCCCTTCTCATTTGAGGACCTATCTAATTTAAGATAGATGTTTAAAAGCTTTTGTGTACCCATACTGTAACTAACAAATTGTCAGTTAATAAAACACATAATCATATAATAATAATCAGGAAAAATTAAGTATTTCTAAATACTTAATTAGCTTAAATCAGTGGCTCTGATACCACCTTTTTCTGTCACGGCCCCCGACCCGGTTTTACCCGTTTCAGGAGCCGCGGGACAGAAAATCCCGTGGTATTTATTTAATTAATTTGACAGCGGAAGTTTCCTTTAGGATCTTTTAAAAACTGCAATTTTCCCGATTATTTTATTTCACAACTCGGGATAAAACCCGGTAATTTACAATCATATGATTTCACGGAGAAATCTTTATTTTACAAAACATGTTTCTTTATTTTATATTGAGCCACTTCCTTAAGCTTGTAGTGCTACGCGGCACTTTCCTGGATCACAATAGATCACCTGAAACATGTTTGAAAAAGGTTTTGTCAGCGGGAAATACTGGTGAATCATTCTATTTATTAAAACGACACATTTGTTATAATTTACAGTATTAAGAGAGATTACAATGTTTCAGATATCAACCAACTACCCACAGTATTTTGTCACTCGACCCATTGGCCCATTCGTCCAATGGTGTCTGTGACTATGGTCATATCACCCCTTGGCTGCCCCAATGGTGAAGATTATCAAGTAATGTATACAAAACCCCACATACCGGCTGTAATTTGGTGATTACATAAACTTAATCCCTGTAATTATAACTTTGAAAATAAATAGGGTTTTGGAAATAATTTGATAAAAAGAGAATGACTCACATTGCAGATTAAACACGGACAGAGTCTAATCTATGGATTAGCCTTGTTAACCTAATTTAAATAACAATGCACATAAAACTGGGTTAGTAATCAATACAGCATTTACGATAACTCACGAGATCAAACTCTCACAACGAATGACAAAGTGCGATACTTAAACATCCATCGAATTAACGACGAATGACAAAGCATAACCCTAATGTGGGCAGCACTTAAACATCCATTGGATATTTTGATCAATCGGACATTGAATCGTATCAGCGATCGAGTTATTACCCTATTTGCGGCAGCAATTCGTGAATCGTGTGTGTGTTTTGGACTGTTTACACTATATCTCAGTGTACGTAACGAGAATTTACGTCATTCAAGTGCCAAACTTCGATTGCCAATGTCTGCTATTTATAGTAAAATTTTACACTTGCTTACGGACCGTAAGCGTCATCCCTTACGGTCCGTAAGGGACACCTAATCACTATAGGGTAGCCACGTCTTGGACTAGCCTATCTGAGTTGACAACTTCTTAAAATTCGATTTTGACAGCGAGATTTTAAGATAATCGTAACTAGGGTTTTACCCCCCCCTGAGTTTTAGGGGCCCTGATCCTGATTCTGATTATTCTGAAAATTTTAGGGTTTGCGTAGAATCACTTGGGTGTCTCAATTAGGGTTTCCTATTGGATAAAATAATAAAATAAATGAGAGTTGTTACACTTACAGTGGTTACAACCATTGTAATACCAAAGTTTATCAGTGCATATAGCTGTGATTGTGCCAAGAATCAAAACCTTCTTTGTCTATCAATATCAAACAAAAATAATAACACTTAGAAAAGAGTATAAAAAAACTCAGCATGTAGAGTACTTATAAGAAAATACACACCGTTGATATCATTCCAAGGAAACCAATAAGCATGAAATCAGGGTTATTAAGAAACTCATCTTCAACACTTGAGATAACATTTGAACCAACATTGTAAGGACTCTCAAAAATGTCCTAAAATGACCCATAAATAAAAACCCTTACCCCTGAAACCATACCATGCATCAAAAACCAAGAAATCAAAAAATATGGTCTTCAGGCGGGTCGCGTAAGGGTGAAGCTTAAGTTGACGCGGGCCGCGTCAATGTGGGGTTGACCGGATAAGCGTTCCGAATCCACGTGTCATCCACGTGGCACACCTACTGATGACCCAGCAACCCTACACGTAGACTAGGTGGCTACGCGGGCCGCGTAAGGATCGGCCGAGGGTTTACGCGGGCCGCGACAAGTCTAAATTTCACCTATAAATAGCTTGTCGCATGGCCTGTCCTCTGGTGTCGAAATCACTTCACAAAAACGAAATTAGACTGCTCTAATTCGTAAAATACATTTATAATAGCAAGGGGCTGCTACGATACCGGGTATTAACTCGATCGCTGCTACGATTCAATGTCCGATCGATTGAAAACTATCCAATGGATGTTTAAGTGCTGCTCAAAATTGGGTTATACTTTGTCATTCGTCATGAATTCGATGGATGTTTAAGTATTGCACTTTGTCATTCGTTGTGAAGGTTTTTAATCTCGTGAGTTATCGTAAATGTTGTATTAGTTACTGACCTAGTTCGTTTGTATGTTATTTAAATTAGGTTACAAAGCTAATCAGTAGGCTAAACTCTGCCCATATAAATCTGCAATGTGAGTCAATCTCTTTTATCAAAAGTATTTTACAATACTCCAATTATTTTCAAATGTTATAATTACAGGGATTAAGTCATGGTTATCTTAATCACTGGCTAGTGGGGTATTGTGCACATTACTAATTTCTCACGGGTTAGGCTAATAAATCCTAACAGTGATAAACGTCACTACTTGGGGAAAGACCCAATAGTGGTATGACCATCGTCACCAGGTGACACGGCGCCAGATAAAAATAAGATAGAAGCCATTGTAATCGCTCTTATGCTGTAATTGATAACTAAAGTGTCGTTTTATATACTTGAATGACTCGCCAGCATTTCCCCGCTGATAAAAAATTTTAAAACATGTTTCAGGCGACCTGCTGTAAATCAAGGAAAACATGCTACGGAGCACTAACAAGCTTGAAGAGGTGGCTCAGTTAAAATGAATAAACATGTTTTAATAAATCAGGGAATTTACTTGTAAAATTCCTCTATTGTAAAATACGGGGTTTATCCCGAATTATGAAATAAAATAATCGGGCATTTTCGAGTTTTAAAAAGATCCTGTTAAAAATCTTCCGCTGTCGCATCATAGATACCACGGGTTCCTGTCCCGCGGCTCTTGACCGAGTCAAACCGGGGCTGGGGCCGTGACAGGAAAAGGTGGTATCAGAGCTACTAAAAGAGCCACTGATTTAAGCCTATTAAGTATTTAAAATACTTAATTTTCCTGAATATCATCTTGTAATTATGTGCTCTTATCTTGACTATCTGTTAGTTACAGTATGGGTAAGCAAAGAGTGTCGGATATCTATCTTAAATTAGATAGTTTACCGAAAGATAAGGGAACTTCATCCCAATCAAATTCCTCAAGATACTCAGCAGATACTGAGGAGGGAATATTTGTTCGTAAGGCACAATATGAGCAACCACTTACCCCTAATAAAAGAAGTTTGATTATTAAGAAAAGTCAAGAGAAAATGAGGAAGTTACAACCAAAAGGAGTTATGATCAATAAGGAAACTCAGAAAATAGACACTAAACCCCCATGGGAAGATGAGTTAGATGAACAATGGGCAAATCTCTATATGTTAGCCACTATAGCAGTAAATGCTAACTTATAGTTAAATCGCCAAACCAGTATTAGCACCTATGTCACCTACAAACCAGAAACTTTAATATTTTAGTTGTACTAAAAATAAATATTTTTGTTTCAATAAAATGGGTTGTTAGATCTTTGTAATTAAATTTTCTGCTTTCCATTATATGATTCTGTGAAAATTAATTTACCAAATTTTAAACTAAAAGTTTGTGTGTTTCTTCATAAATGCTAAACAGCATGAATGAATTATCTGAAGCTCTAGAGAATCTCAATCTCTATCCTGTTAAAGTAGAAGTTTCCAGAGATTTTACTGGTTACTTAGCCGATGTTGAAGAACCTATGGAATTCCAAGCTCCACCTCCGGAGAAATCAAAGCCAAAGAAAAGAAGAAGATTTGTGGGTTGGAGGCGTGTGCGCAGAAGGAAACCAGCAACTAGGAAAATTCCCAAGATAGAGAATCCCATGGATAAAGGAAAAGGGATCGAGATTGGGGAAAGTATTAGGCAAGTAGAAATAGAAATTGAGGAAAGTTCTAAGCAAGCCGAGGAATTGCCACTGCAGGAGGAACTAGATCACATACTGGCAAGCTGTGATATTATTAGGCCAATTAATGAAAATCTCTTTCCTTATCCCGCTGAAAACCAACTTCCAATAAATTTGGAACCAGCCATCCCAGAACCTTTGATCCACACCCAACCACAAGGATTGGACGAATGGTGGACCAATGATTGGCAGTTTCAAAACCTCCTAAATAATCCCTATACCTTTTTCCCTCAGTTCGACCCAGAACCTGCACCAAACCCACCAATGAGTAATGAAAACTTAGCTGAACTTCGCAATTTTGGCGAAGAACTAATGGATGCAGGGAATAAGATTCGGGAGATAGGGGAACAAATCTCCTGGAAATACGATGAAAGGGAACATCGTTTCTAAAAGGCCAGCGGATTAGGGGGAGTGTGGTTGTGAAACTGTGTTTGTATAATAATAATAGTAATAAAAATATAAGTATGTATAATAACCTAAAAAATAAAACTTTTGTAAGATAACAGTGTGTACGGATGCATAATATAATATATAAAAATGGAAGTTGAGAAATCGACAATTTTGGCTATACGTGTTAAATGTGATTATGTGCGATTGTTTTGTTTTGTTTAATTATTTTATGCTAATCACTTATATAAATTAATTACCAGATGGCAAACGCTGGTAATGAACAAGTTAACGAGGGTAATCAATCTGAGCATAACAATGAAGATCAATTTCTGAATAGGCAAGATATCGAGAATATCGTTGCTCAGGGAATAGCCAATGCTATTCCAGCCATCCTTGCTGCTGCTCGAAATCCAATTGCACCACAACAAATTATTCCTAGCAAACGTACAAACGACGATAATTTCAGTAATAGTGTAAACGGAGGCGGCAACCATACTAATAACGTCAACGAAGGGATACAAGCTCCACTCCTTAAGAAAAAGAAAGTTGCAACACCTGGTTGCACTTACAAGGAGTTTCTTGCCTGTAAACCAGCTGAATTTGCAGGCAATGAAGGGGCGACTGCTGCACTGCGTTCGTTAGAGAAAACTGAGGCAGTAATTATGATAAGTAAATGTGCTGAGGACGATAAGGTCATGTATGCGTCGCATCTTTTCAAAGAAGGGGCGCTAGAATGGTGGAATACAGTTCTACAAGCTAAAGGAAGAACTGTGGCATATGCTATGAACTGGGAAGAATTTAAAAGTCTTGTAGAAAGAAAATTCTGTCCCGAGTACGAAAAGGAACAAATGACGAATAAATTCCTGAATCACCAAATGATTGGTGTTGATTGTAGAGGATATACTTCGACATTCTTCGAGTGTGCTAGAGTGGTACCAACACTGGCTTCGCCAGAGCCGGTACTTATTTCTCGCTATAATTGGGGATTGATTGGCGAAATCCGTAATATCGTTAAAGCTGCGAGACCTCGCACTATTGACGATGCTGTGGAATTAGCTAACACCCTGACTGACGAACTGGTACGCACAAGAGAAGAAAACCGGAAAAAGGAAGTGGCCCAAAAGCTTACCCAGGGATTCCGTGTGGGTAACCGTAGTAATTTCAAAGGAAGGAGAACTGGACAATCTTCCATTGTTCCATTTTGCAATTCCTGTAAAAGGAAGCATTTTGGAAGATGCAAAGGGTATTGCAATTTCTGCAAAATCTCGGGGCATCAAGAAGAAGATTGCAGGAAGAGGAAAGCAACAGTTTGCTACAACTGTGGAGAAGCTGGACATATTAGACCAGACTGCCAAAAATTGGTCAAAACAGCTGATAACAAAACCAAACCTGCAGAAGGAACTAACAAGAAATATGTAAGAGCCTTCCAGTTGACTACTCAGGAAGCCGAGCTAATCCCAGATGTGATAGCTGGTACGTTCCTAGTTCACAACGTTTATGCAAAAGTATTATTTGACTCTGGTGCAAACCAAAGTTTTATAAATACTTCGTTCTGCCAAGCACTTAATTTACCCTTAACCAAACTTAGGCAGATTTTTACAGTCGAAACGGCAGATGGGAATTCTGTCAACATAGATAAGGTTTTGCGAGAAGAAAAGATAGAACTTTTAGGTCATAAATTTTCGGCAAACCTGTTACCTATGAATTTAGTCGGATTCGATGTTGTGTTAGGAATGGATTGGTTAGTAACCAACCATGCTCGAATTCTTTGTGATAAGAATTCCATAGAAATTCCTATACCTACAGGAGAATTAGTGGTGATTACAGGAGATAAGCCACGAAAGCCCCTAAAGTTCATTTTAGTAATGAAAGTTGCTAGTTATGAATGAAAGCAAGGAATAGTGTATATGATTTCAGTAATCATTAACACTAAGGGTAAGGAACTTAAGGAAATTCCAGTAGTATCAGAATACCCAGAGGTATTCCCAGAAGAACTACCTGGATTACCACCTGATAGGGAAGTAGAATTTAGAATTCATCTAATTACTGGAACTACACCGATAGCTAAGGCACCTTATCGGTTAGCACCCACAGAAATGCTAGAATTGAAAAAGCAATTAGATGAATTGTTAAGCAAAGGATTCATACAACCTAGTTCATCCCCGTGGGGAGCGCCAGTGTTGTTTGTAAAGAAGACAGATGGTTCGATGCGAATGTGTATCGATTATAGGGAATTGAATAAGGTTATAATTAAGAATCGATACCCATTGCCTAGAATTGATGATCTTTTCGATCAACTTCAAGGAGCTAGATACTTTTCTAAAATAGATTTACGTTCCGGTTATCATCAATTAAAGGTACAAGAAGAAGACATACCTAAAACTGCTTTCAGGACTAGGTATGGTCATTACGAGTTTACAGTCATGCCCTTTGGGTTAACAAATGCTCCTGCAGCATTTATGGACATGATGAATAGAATCTGTAAACCGTATTTGGATAAATTTGTAATTGTCTTCATCGATGATATACTTATTTACTCCAAAAGTCAGGATGAACATTGTCAGCACCTGCATGCACTCTTAACTTTGTTAAGAAAGGAACAACTTTACGCCAAATTCTCGAAGTGTGAATTCTGGCTGCAAGAAGTGCAATTTTTAGGTCACATGGTGAATCATGAAGGCATTCACGTAGATCCTGCTAAGATAGAAGCAATCACCAAATGGAAGGTTCCGCAGTCAGGAATGGAAATTAGAAGTTTTATAGGGTTAGCTGGATACTATAGGCGTTTTATTAAGTATTTTTCCAAGATAGCTGTACCATTAACTAAGCTAACCTGTAAAGCAGTTAAGTTTGAATGGGGACCTAGGCAAGAAGAAGCCTTTAGGATTTTGAAGCAGAAGTTAACAAATGCTCCAATTCTAGCCTTACCGGAAGGAACAGAAGATTTTGAAGTATATGTGATACTTCAAAGCTAGGATTAGGATGTGTGCTAATACAACGCAAGAAGGTAATTGCATATGCATCAAGGCAATTGAAAAAGCACGAAGAAAACTATACGACTCATGATTTAGAGTTAGGAGCTATAATTTTTTCCCTTAAGATTTGGAGACATTATCTGTATGGAAGTAAGTTTACTATCTATACAGATCATAAAAGCTTAAGATATATATTTGGGCAAAAAGAATTAAACTTGAGGCAAAGGAGATGGATGGAAATCCTAAGTGACTACGACTGTGATATTCAATATCACGAAGGAAAGGCAAACGTAGTTGTAGATGCCTTAAGTCGTAAGTATCATGAAAAGCAAAAGCGAGTTCGTGCTCTTAGATTAAATCTACAGTTAGATTTAATGGAACAATTAAAGGATGTTCAGGAAACAGCAATCCAGGATGTTGCTGAAGGAATGAAAGGACGAATAAAAGAATTAGAGCAAGGAAGTGATGGAATTTGGAGATTCCATAAGAAAAGGATTTGGGTACCTAAGCAAGGAGAATTAAGAAATAAAATTTTAGAAGAAGCCCATAAATCTAGGTATACCATGCATCCTGGTAATAACAAGATGTACCAAGATTTAAGGAATAATTTCTGGTGGATAGGAATGAAAAAGGACATAGCTAGATATGTTTCTAAGTGTCTTACTTGTTCACAAGTTAAAGCAGAACACCAGAAACCTTCAGGTCTACTTCAACAATTAGAAATGCCTGTATGGAAATGGGAGCTCATAACAATGGACTTTGTTACTAAGTTGCCCAAAACCAGAAAAGGTAATGATGCGATTTGGGTAATTGTGGATCGATTAACCAAATCAGCTCATTTTCTACCTATGAAAGAAACCTTTAGCATGGAAAGGTTAGCTAAGTTGTATGTAGATGAAGTAGTATCCTTACATGGAGTCCCACTCTCCATTGTATCGGATAGGGATAGTCGTTTCACTTCCCACTTCTGGACAAGTTTCCAAGAAGCTATGGGAACTCGACTAAATCTAAGTACTGCATATCATCCTCAAACAGACGGACAAAGTGAAAGGACAATCCAAACTCTGGAAGACATGCTTAGGGCATGTGTGATCGATTTTGGTAGGAATTGGGACAACCATTTACCCTTAATCGAATTCTCTTATAACAATAGTTATCATTCAAGCATTGAAGCTGCCCTGTTCGAAGCACTGTACGGACGAAAGTGTAGAACTCCAGTTTGTTGGGCGGAAATAGGAGAAAGTCAATTATCAGGACCAGAGATTGTGCAAGAAACTACCGAGAAGATCACTCAAATCAAGGAAAGATTAAAGACGGCTCGAGATCGTCAAAAGAGTTATGCAGATAATCGACGTAAGCCGTTAGAATTCCAAATCGGAGACAAGGTTCTCTTAAAAGTTTCTCCTTGGAAAGGAGTAGTTCGATTCGGTAAGAAGGGAAAGCTAAGTCCAAGATACGTAGGACCATTTTCAGTGATCCAACGTATAGGACCAGTTGCTTATCGCTTACAACTACCAGAGGAGCTCGCTGGGGTACATGATGTATTTCATGTATCCAATCTCAAGAAAAGCTTATCTGATGAATCTCTGGTAATACCTCTTCAAGATATAGAGGTAAACGAAAAGCTAAAATTTGTTGAGAAACCACTTCAGATAGAAGACAGAAAGATCAAATTTCTCAAGCACAAGCGACTAGTGCTAGTCAAAGTCAAGTGGAATTCAAAAAGAGGACCCGAATACACTTGGGAGCTAGAACCGGAAATGAAGCGAAAGTATCCTCACTTATTTCAATAAATCTCGAGGACGAGATTTAAATAAGGTGGGGAGGATGTAAGGACTCTCAAAAATGTCCTAAAATGACCCATAAAAAAAACCCTTACCCCTGAAACCATACCATGCATCAAAAACCAAGAAATCAAGAAATATGGTCTTCAGGCGGGCCGCGTAAGGGTCAAGCTTAAGTTGACGCGGGCCGCGTCAATGTGGGGTTGACCGGATAAGCGTTCTGAATCCACGTGTCATCCACGTGGCACACCTACTGATGACCCAGCAACCCTACACGTAGACTAGGTGGCTACGCGGGCCGCGTAAGGATCGGCCGAGGGTTCACGCGGGTCGCGACAGGTCTAAATTTCACCTATAAATAGCTTGTCGCATGGCCTGTCCTCTGGTGTCGAAATCACTTCACAAAAACGAAATTAGACTGCTCTAATTCGTAAAATACATTTATAATAGGGAGGCGCTGCTACGATACAGGGTATTAACTCGATCGCTGCTACGATTCAATGTCCGATCGATTGAAAACTATCCAATGGATGTTTAAGTGCTGCTCAAAATTGGGTTATACTTTGTCATTCGTCGTGAATTCGATGGATGTTTAAGTATTGCACTTTGTCATTCGTTGTGAAGGTTTTTAATCTCGTGAGTTATCGTAAATGTTGTATTAGTTACTGACCTAGTTCGTGTGTATGTTATTTAAATTAGGTTACAAAGCTAATCAGTAGGCTAAACTCTGCCCGTATAAATCTGCAATGTTAGTCATTCTCTTTTATCAAAAGTATTTTATAATACTCCAATTATTTTCAAATGTTATAATTACAGGGATTAAGTCATGGTTATCTTAATCACTGGCTAGTGGGGTATTGTGCACATTACTAATTTCTCACGGGTTAGGCTAATAAATCCTAACAGTGATAAACGTCACTACTTGGGGAAAGACCCAATAGTGGTATTACCATCGTCACCAGGTGACACGACGCCAGATAAAAATAAGATAGAAGCCATTGTAATCGCTCTTATGCTGTAATTATTAACTAAAGTGTCGTTTTATATACTTGAATGACTCGCCAGCATTTCCCCGCTGATAAAATATTTTTAAAACATGTTTCAGGCGACCTGCTGTAAATCAAGGAAAACGTCCTACGGAGCACTAACAAGCTTGAAGAGGTGGCTCAGTTAAAATGAATAAACATGTTTTAATAAATCAGGGAATTTACTTGTGAAATTCCTCTATTGTAAAATACGGGGTTTATCCCGAATTATGAAATAAAATAATCGGGCATTTTCGAGTTTTAAAAAGATCCTGTTAAAAATCTTCCGTTGTCGCATCATAGATACCACGGGTTCCTGTCCCGCGGCTCTTGACCGGGTCAAACCGGGGCTGGGGCCGTGACAAACATGCTCATTTTATGAAGATGAAGCAGAAATTTTCTCTACATACCTAAACAGATTCATGCGATCAAATTAAAACGTAAAAATTAAATGTAAGTACAAAATAATACTGTTCAATGTTTATATGCATATTACTAACTATACCTCTTCCTAAAAGAGGATATCTCTTCAATGTCAGTGTCAATAAAAAGTCTGCTCAGCTCAAACCCATTTGCAACTCCACGCTTGCCTGAATTTAAAAATAAAAACAAATGTAGATCAATATAAATAGTGTCAAATTTAAAATATATAAATAAATATAAAGATAAATTACTAAAAATAAAAAAATTAAACTAATTAAGTTTAAATTGTACCTTTGTAAAGGTTGACCATCCCAAAATGACAAAGGATAACAACATATTTCTCTCGTTTCTTATCATTCATGTAAGCAAACATGTCAATAGCAAAACCATCCCACAAAGTAACCGGACACTTTTGGCCTCTAAAATATTAACAAAAAACATAATAACATCAAGCAACCTTGTTATCTCTTCTTAAACGTCAAAATGCAACAACTTAATAAAAAGAACTCACTCAAGGTCTTCAATTCTAAGATTAAGTCTCTTGCCCTTGCTCCCATCCTTCTTTGATGTATCCTCTAGATTGAAACATACATCCACATAACCAATCCAATCTATAAACAAAAATATATTGTTAAAATAAAACAGCATTAAGAAGAGATACAAACAAAAAAAACGATAAGACAAAACAATAGATATATATCATGTAGTGATTTACATACCAATAACTGTATTAACTTCAATTTTATTTTTAACAACATCCTTGAGGTTAACGAAATTAAAACGGTATTTCGGTCCAGACCAGTCAAGGCATTTCTCAACAGAAGTATAGAAATACAGTGATATTTTGTCATTTCTCTTAGTATACTTAGCAGAGGACTTATTAGTAGCAAGAGACGGTTTGGTGATAAGAAGACATTCATCCAACTGAAGGAAGTCTTTGAATTTTCCTAGCATCTTATGCAAACAGCTGGCTTGTATCATAGTTCCCTAAGAATATGAAACATCCGATTAAATAAAAAACGTGTTATATAACATTTGGATATTCATATGTCCAAAAAATTATAAGACAAATATATACGGTACCATCTCATCCATGAAGATCATATCAAGACGATATATTTCATTTTTGTTATCATTCATCATCTTCTTCAAAATGCTAACAATCTTCACTCTAATAGAATAGTTGTTTGAGAATGTATTAAGATCGTTAAGCATGCTAACCTTTGCAACCTCCATTTAAAAACTGTATATAAAAAAAAGAATAAACAAAATATAACCATTGCTAAACGTAATATGATAATACAATAAGCATGGATGTTCTTAAAAACAAATATCAAGATTGGAATTCAAGCTTACCGATTCTCCAATAAAAATTTTAATTGAATGCAGTGGCAAATGTAATTTCAAAGGTAAGGAGTGTATATCCTTATATGCTGCTTTATTAAAGTAATTAAATATTAGAAATGATATGCAAAGTAGGAAAAAAAAGAGAAAGAACGTCAATTTTAAATTACCATTTTGTATATTTCAAATTTCAAATTTACCGATCTAATCAGTAATTACTGACTTGATTTCAAAGCAATTGTCATAATCACTTTTCTAAATTTTATTTTAAATTTAATTAAGAGATAATAACCGTCAATTTGAAATTCATATTTTGCTTAATTCAAATGTCCAAAGCTCAAGAAATTAGCATTAATTACTGATTTGATTTGCAACAAATAGTCATCAAGAATTTTTTTTATTTTTTAATTTAACTTTAAATTTTATCAAGAAAACAATGTTGGAGGAACTCTTATGTCATTGGAATGTAACGATTAGGTAAAATGGTAATATGATTGTAATTCTAGTTTTCATTTGATAATTTCAACATATCACTAATTAACAACATGAATAAATCAAATGTGAGCAGTGACTGTTTTTTAGGGAAACCGCTGATGGTCAATATCAGTGGATGTCAACAATAAAAAAGTGAGCAATGGCTATTTTTTCCTATCAGTGGATACCCAAAAGTTTTTGAAACACTGATGTTTGGTCAGGCAGTGGTCAACACTCAACACGGAGTTTGAAGAAACAGAGGTTCTATTTCAGCAGTGGATAACTTTTAACAATCAAATGTTTGAACCACTTTCAAGAATACTATACCCAAACAATCAAGATGAGGAGCTTAATAATCATCCAAGTGTATTTTGATTTTTATTTATTAGTATAAAGATGAAACAATTGTTCAATTAATAGTACAGATCAAACCACTGAAGTGATGTGATAAATACTGTTACATATAAACAACTGTTGTGATAAACACTGTTACATATAAAGACTGATGCCATAAAAATTGTTACATATAAAACACTGAGGTGATGACATCTAACAACCTAACAGACTATAAAACACTGTTAACATTTTGCATATCTTGAATTTCAAAATTACTGATATTATCAGTAACTACTAACTTGATTTGAAAGCAAATTTCATAATGACTTTTTTAAAATTTATTTTAAATTTAATTAAGAGATAATAACCGTCAATTTGAACTTCACAGTTTGCTTAATTCAAATGTCCAAAGCTCAAGAAATTAGAATTAATTACTGATTTGATTGGGAACAAATAGACATCAAGAATATTTTTTATTTTTTAATTTAACTTTAAATTTTATCATGAAAATAATGTTGGGGGAACTCTTATGTCATTGGAATGTAAAGATTAGGTAAAATGGTAATTTGATTGTAATTCTAGTTTACATTTGATAATTTCAACCTATCACTAATTACCATCATGAATAAATCAAATGTGAGCAGTGACTGTTTTTTAGGGAAACCGCTGATGGTCAATATCAGTGGATGTCAACAATAAAAAAGTGAGCAGTGGCTATTTTTTCCTATCAGTGGATACCCAAAAGTTTTTGAAACACTGATGTTTGGTCAGTCAATGGTCAACACTCAACACGGAGTTTGAAGAAACAGAGGTTCTATTTCAGCAGTGGATAACTTTTAACAATCAAATGTTTGAACAACTTTCAAGAATACTATACCCAAACAATCAAGATGAGGAGCTTAATAATCATCCAAGTGTATTTTGATTTTTATTTATTAGTATAAAGATGAAACAACTGTTCAATTAATAGTACATATCAAACCACTGAAGTGATGTGATAAATACTGTTACATATAAACAACTGTTGTGATAAACACTGTTACATATAAAGACTGATGCCATAAAAATTGTTACATATAAGACACTGAGGTGATGACATCTAACAACCTAACAGACTATAAAACACTGTTAACATAAACAAACATAGAATAACTAAAGTTGATGCTGAACCACTGTTGTTGTTTGACACTGTTGTTGGACGTCATAAATTTCAGATTTAATTTCAAAGGTAAGTAGTGGATATTCTTATATGCTGCTTTATTAAAGTAATTAAATATTAGAAATGATATGCAAAGTAGGAAAAAAAAGAGAGAGAACGACAATTTTAAATTACCATTTTGCATATTTTAAATTTCAAAATTACTGATATTATCAGTAACTACTGACTTGATTTGAAAGCAAATGTCATAATGACTTTTTTAAATTTTATTTTAACTTTAATTAAGATATAATAACCGTCAATTTGAAATTCAAATTTTGCTTAATTAAATGTTCAAAGCTCAAGAAATTAGCATTAATTACTGATTTGATTGGGAACACGTGTGACATCAAGAATATTTTTTATTTTTTAATTTAACTTTAAATTTTATCATGAAAATAATGTTGGAGGAACTCTTATGTCATTGGAATGTAAAGATTAGGTAAAATGGTAATTTGATTGTAATTCTAGTTTTCATTTGATAATTTCAATATATCAATAATTAACAACATCAATAATAAAAATGTGAGCAGTGACTATTTTTTAGGGAAACCGCTGATGGTCAATATCAGTGGATGTCAACAATGTAAAAGTGAGCAGTGGCTATTTTTTCCTATCAGTGGATACCCACCAGTTTTCGAAATACTGATGTTTGTTGAGACAGTGGTCAACATGGAGATTGAAGAAACATAGGTTGTATTTCAGCAGTGGATAACTTGGGACAATCAAGATGAGGAGCTTAATAATCATCCAAGTGTATAGGAATTTTATTTATTAGTATAAAGATGAAACAACTGTTCAATTTATAGTACAGATCAAAACACTGAAGTGATGGGATAAATATTGTCACATGTAAACACTGTTGTGATAAACACTGTTATATATAAACACTAATGTCATAAAATTTGTTACATACAAAACACTGAGGAGATGACATCTAACAACCTAACAGACTATAAAACACTGATGTGAAAAACACTGTTACATATAAACACTGTTAACATAAACAAACATAGAATAACTAATGTTGATGCTGAACCACTTTTGTTGTTAGACAGTGTTTCACATTTAGTTGATCAGTGCTTGTCTTCAACAGGTGCTTTGGTCTTGATCAATGGTTTCGTAATTGAACAGTGGATGATGTTCATCAGACTTTATGTACAACCATCGTTATATCCAACAGTTGTTAGGCAGATCAGGGTTTTGCCATATTAACTTGTTATAACCACTGTCATTGTAGGAAACTTAGCTGGGCAATGCTTATTGTAGGAAAAACTTCAGTTTACCTACAACAACTGATGAATTTAGAATGAATATCGCAAACTACTGTTAAGTCAAACAGCTGATGGAAAACTTTTAAGCACTGCTAGTAATTAAAACACTGATGGTGAGTAAGAAAACTACGTTTAATTGCTCAAATTGAGATGACGGGAGATCCGCAAGGGATTACAAATGAATCAATGCACCAATAAACGATAAATCAAAACGTTACAAATACAAAAAAATAAATCACACCAATTGAAGTTACCTTCGTGTTATGCAATCACTTTGATGTCCATGACAAAAGCACCTTCTTAAAAGTGGGAATGTAAAGGAGTACCATACCAAAATCAAATACATGACTAAGACAACCTCATTGAAAGTGGGAATGTAAAAGAGTACCATACCAAAATAACAAAAAGGGATGAAGCCTAAACTTTTGCGCTGGTATCACCTATCAACAGACCTGGTATCACCTTTCACATTTCCATCTCCTCAACAACCGTCCGGCAGAGGTAGCTTCTAATCAACAAACTCTATAAATGAACAAAAAAGCTTGGGAAAGACATAAACTACAAAACATATCAAAATAAATCTACTCATAATCACATGATACAACAAAGCAAGCATCTGAATAAACAATAACAAAGGAAAGACAAAATCAAAAGCTACAAACAGAGTTATTTATAAATTTCAGATATATACAATAATAAAAAGATTATTAGAACATACCAGAGTCACCGATTAAGAGGAGCTTGTACAAAAGCGTTCATCGAGTACGATAAGAAACCCTAGGAGATCTGCTTCTTCTTCTGAGGGTACAAAAGGGTTCATCGTGCTGAGTATGAGAAGATAGATAAAACGAAATAAAATTTCTGAATGAAAAAATAGATCTTACATGATTATTCTCTTCTTCAACCACTCGACGGTACATGATTTAGGGTTTCAAACGCAGATGTATCCAATAGAAGTAACATCTGCCGTACGTTGTTGAGGAGATGAATATGAGAAGAAGAAGAAGAAGAAGGATGAACATCAGAGAGAAAGAGGATCTGAACATCGATCGGAATAGAGCAGAGCAGAGGGAGAAAGAAAGCAAGAAGCCCTAAATGAGTAAATGAGGGAGGATATAAATAGAAGAGGGCAGTGGTACTGTTGGGCGGGAAAAGAGGAAAAACGATGCCCTAATTAAGTGACACGTGGCCCAAATAACTTTCATTTATTATATATAATAGATATATAATTTTTTTTATTATTTATTTTAGTATTTAGGGTAAAATGACCAAAACACCCTCATGTGGGGTCCACTTGGTCATATTTTACCATAAAAATTAACTGGGTTAGGGCTAAAGAACATAATATGCAAGAGTTTGCAAAGATCGCGTACAGTTACTGTACTTATTAAAGACAAAGGACATAGTTTACAATAAGTAGCATACATAAATGACGATCTTTGTAATTTACTCTTTTTGTTTTGATTACTTGTACATTACCACTCACAATTTAGTTTCTGAAAACTTTTATATCGAGACGTGGAAAAAATAGACGCGTCGCAGTAACATACTCGAAATCAGTGGTGAAACTCGAAAATTTCCATCGGGGGGTCGGAAATCACCGGACCTAAAAATTCTATACAAGTAAAAAATATATATAAAACCGGGGGTCGAAAACATATATACATAAAAAATTCTATACGAAACGTACATACATAACACTACTGAGCGAAAAGTTCGGGGGGTCGGACGCCCCTTACGGCCACTTGAAAGCTACGCCCATGCTCGAAATCAAATAAATCATCATATCTTAAGATTAAAAAAGGTTTAAAATCATCAAAATAATACAATAATCAAAACATAAAAAACTATATTCAAAAGTTATAAAATACCATTCATGCCTTCTACTTTCAATATACGTAAATAATAATTTTGTTTCTTAGTTTATTGTATTCGTATAATTAAATATTCGGTAATAATAAAAGAAAGTTATATAAATGCAAGAACAATCGTTTTCAATGACCGGAAGATGCTCGATGGCTCAAAACCTTCTTCATTAATTAGCTGGTGGCTGGTTGAACTAATTTATCTGGATTTTTTCTAATTTTCTAAGAGTTTATTAACCAATTTATCTGGATTTTTTTCTAATTTTCTAAATGTTTATAAGATACAAAAATCAATTTCTTCATATCCGGGGCTGGTTTTGCAAATTTGAATGTCACCATATTTAACGTTAAAAAATAAATAATATAAACGTAGTATGAAATTTATTAGCAAACACTAAAAAAGTAGGGAACCGGGGAACCATGCATTTAACATCTTAAAAAATCAACTTAGCATGTTAAAAATCAATTCTTTTAAATGTTTTTTGGCGATTCTCCTTATAAAAATGTGTAGAAGCCACTGGCGGAGCTTAGTGTAAAGTGGGGGTTTGCACCCTAGGGGTGTTCAGAATTCATTTCGAATTCGAAAAATTTGAAATTCGTTTAAATTCGATTCGATTATCAAGAATTCGAATTCGAATTCGATTCAATTCGAGTCAAGTAAATCGAATACGAATTGAATACGAATTTACAATTTCAAATTCGATTCGATTCGAATTCGAATAAAAATTATATATTTTTATTTATTATTTTTATATATAATACATATATAACTTTTATTAGGTTACAATATAAATTATTTTTCAAAATTTATTCTAAGTATTAAAATTATCCAGTACTAAACCAACTGCATGGCCCATAACTAAAACCTAAGTAACAAATCTATCAATAGATTTCTAACCCTAAAAATATTAACTTGTAATGGGAGTGGTTATTCCTGACTTCTCGTTTTGAATTTTAGATTTATGATACTTTATTTGAACTTTTTAATATGATATCTTGCTTTATGGTTGCTTTAAAATTTATGTATCATTTTGATAGTTTTTTACATGTTTTTAAAGAATCTAAATCAAATCGAATTTATTCGAATTCGATTCGAATTCGAATTTTTAATCGAATACGAATCGAATATGAATTGGGTTTTTTATTCGAATACGAATTCGAATCGAATTTTGTAGATTTTAATCGAATTCGAATACGAATTCAAGGAAAAATAAAAATTATTCGAATAATTCGATTCGAATAATTCGAAAATTCGATTCGATGAACACCCCTATTGCATCCGTCCCCCCGAATGTTTCGGTTATAAGTGTAAAATTTCATATTTTTCGTTCGAAAATTTTAAAATTATATAGGATTGTCCCCCCAATTATTTTGCATAAATATTTATACAATATATAAATTGGGTCCTATAACTTTCCGCCCCCTCAGAACTTTTGGTCAAGCTCCGCCACTGGTAGAAGCTATTTCATTACAAAAAACATTTTTTGTAAAAACATATATTTTAAAAATTCAACTTAACATGATAAAAATCATTTTTTTAAATGTTTTTAGCGCTTTTCCTTATAAAAATGTGTAGAACCTATTACAATAAAAAAACGTTTTTTGTAAAAAAAAAAAGTTACCTTTTTAACTGCTTTTTTAATTAAAATTTTATTTTTTTGAATTTTTTATTAAAATTGTTTCTACATGTATTTATAAGAAAAAGTGTCAATTAAAAAAAACGATTTTTAACATGTTAAGTTGAATTTTGAAAATGTTAAATGCATGGTTCTCCGGTTCCCCACTTTTTAATATTCCCCAATGAACCTTCGCTATAAACGTATACCTAAATCAAGACTTTCTGTATATATTTTACTGTGGATTTGTATCATTATTAAAACTAGTATTTTGCCCGCGGCGCGTTGCGGCGGCGCGCAACGTGTGAAAACATATAGTAAGACAAAACACGATTCGTAAAACACAGTGCGTAAAAGACAATTATAAAAAAAGTGTAAAGCACAAAGGTAGACACAAAGTGTAAAACACAATTCCTAAGACATTTCGTAAAACACAATGCATTAGCATTTGGAAAATTAGGAGTTGTAATTGCAAATTTTTTAAAGTTGGGCGGGTGCAAAAATGGAGTAATAGTGCAAGGGATAAAAAAGCAAAGACTAAAAACGACAGTGTAAAAATATAGGGGTGGTGGCGAAAATGTTTAAAAGATGAGGGGGTGTTGGTGGAAATATAAAAGAAGAGGGTTGGTGTCGTAACTTTGAAAGAGCTAAGGGGGTGATGGTGGAAAACCAAAGTAGAGGGTTGGTGCTGGAAAAGTTTGAAAGATGAGGTTGTGGTTTTGGAAATTCAAAGTAGAAGGTTTAGGGAATAAATTTGTCATTTTATGAAACTTTAAATATACCAAAATCAAAGGGCTGAAATTGCAATATCATTAAAGTATAGGGGATGGAAGGCAAAGCCGGTGGAAAATCCACCGAC
Organism: Helianthus tuberosus; assembly: GCA_030545235.1. NCBI lineage: Eukaryota > Viridiplantae > Streptophyta > Magnoliopsida > Asterales > Asteraceae > Helianthus > Helianthus tuberosus. The sequence continues at coordinate 141,770,532 of CM060402.1, read as the reverse complement.
TTTGTCCTTTAAGATTGTATACAATATGAGACCTGAACTAGACAAAATATGAAGTCCGAAATCCTATATAAATTAGTAAAAAATCTTAAAAGAAAAAAGGTACAAAAATATACAATTGGTTACCGTTGGACCAACTGTCATGGGCGATTTTGGGATTTAAATGAACCAAACGTTCAACGAATAGTTTGTAAACTGTTCGACGGAAAGTTCGTTTATGTTGGTTTGTTTAGTTAATGAACGAACACGAACAAGATATTTTGTTCGATTAACTACATGAATGAACACAAACAAAGGTCTCGTTCATTCGACTGCGTTCGTGAACATTCGGTAATATGTTTGTTTACGTTTGTTTTTGTTCGTTCGTTCATGTTCGTTTGTTTATGTTAATTTTTTAATGTTTTTTAGTACTTCGTTTTCTTTCTTAAGTTTATCTTCCCCCTAGACATTACTTAATAATTATATCGAATAAATAGTAAAATGTAGACCCTAATCTAAGCATATGAAGAAGTTGGATAGTAAAGACATTTTTTGTGATATGTCTAAGTAACTTTAGATAATTGTGTCTTAAGTTAGCTAAACTTGATTTATCGTATGGTACTTGTAGTAGATTTCTTTTGTGTTGAGTTATTGATTATCATTTAGCCGTTGTATTTGACTACTTGTTTCGGATGTTTAAGGTTAATGGTGCTTTTTTTATTTCACGTTTAATGTTTGTTTGTGTTCATGACCAGTGTTCACGAACTGTTCGCAAACAACTGAAATTCCTTAACAAACGAACACGGATATGAACTTATGCTCGACATGTGTTCATGAACATCTGCATTTCCTTAACGAACAAACACGAACATGGTCTCGTTCGGTTCGTTTACAACCCTAGGCAGAGGATAATGGAGGCCCGGGGGTGCCCCGGCCCCCACCGATTTTTCGCGCGTAGTGTTTGTTTTACCAAAAGTTTTTTATATAGTGTAAAATATTGGATTTTTAAGAGTCCAGCCCAGACCGAGTTTCCGTTCAAGCTCCGACACTGCCAACTGATCTTGTCCAATTCTGAAATTGTGCTAAAGTTCATATTTGATTGAGAACTAGATGTTAGCATGGGTACTAGCGATGTTAATTTGTCAAATTTGTTATCGACTATAGTAGTTTGTCGACTTAATGTAAAAGACACAATCTTAAACATCAGATTATTGATTTTTATTTTTGAACCTCTAAAAAGGACATTGTAGTGTAAGGTTTAAATACCAACGACGTCTACGTACAAAGGCCTTCCATGCCACAATAAAGAATTGAGATATATAAGTAATTATGCATGAAATAAATATATTACGTAACATGTATAATCTAATAAATATATTATGCATGTATAAGTAATTATCCCCCCACCCTAGCTCAGTTGGTCAGTTGGGCTGGTGTTCTCCTTGGAGACGCCGGTTCGACTCTCGGCTGTAGCAAAGGTGCGGGACATCTCAATGATGGATCGTTTCCTACCGAGGCATGGTTCGATCCGGAGGGCAACCCGGTTTTTACCCAGCTGTTACCCCAGCGAGGTTCTCGTGTGAGGGCAGTATGGTTTCCGGGCGAAGGTCAGTTTGCGCGGCGGCCGGGGCCCGATAGAACATCGCGTCCGGAGGCGGGGCTGACGGGGGATTGTCTTTGACAAGAACCCGGTGACCACTAGATCCTGTACATAGAAAGTCACCCTTCAAAAAAAATTACACACAATAATTACGCAACAAAAGATAATTATGAAACTTATGTTAATAATTATGCAACATGCATAACTTATTAAGCACAATAATTATACAACTTATAGAAAAATAATTACGCAACTTGCGTTAATAATTAAGCAACCTATATAATATTTTGTACGCTTTGTATTTTAAGAGTCATTTGTACATCAGCTTACCCCTATACATATGTGTGTATGTATGTATGTATGTATGTATGTAGAACAAATATGATAAAAACTAATGAGGTCTTCATCAACCTAAGTTTGTTGAAGGTTTTACTACAGGAATGAGTTGTGTGTTCAAGAATGGTAAAATTGTTACTATTGTAAATAGTATCTTTTGTTGGCGTATACGGAAGGGGTGAGGGCTTGTATGAGGACAGGTGTGTCATATAACGATCTAGATAAGGCAAAGTAATGTGTGAAGCGTGTTAGAAGATAACTATGGCAAAGCATGATGTCACAAAGTGGAGGCTTGGGGGTTGCGAAGAAGGAGAGATGCCAAGCTTACAGTGACGACGATGATGACTACCTTAGTTGCTCATTTGGGGGACAAGATGAGAGCAAACTGGCAAATTAGTAGACTTGATCAAACCCATCGGCCATGTAGCATTTAACTAAATATTTTTCTAAAACGAATTTGTATTTACAATAATACATGTAAAAGTATTTGTTTCTTAAAATCTCACAATATGTATTCTAGGATGGTGAATAAATGTAGCTATTCTCATGAATAAAATTTAAAATATATTGATATATGTTATAGTTAATCTTTCTATTTGTTAAATTTGATCTTTGTTAATTAATAAAAACACTAATAAGTCATGAAGTAGAAAGTAGTCTATTTTTGTGTTCTTATAATTCAAAATAGAAAGTTCTAAAAGAGGAAAGCATGTCACACTCCATATTTTGGAAATCAAACAAACTATGACCAGACAATGAATGTGAGTACAAAGATGACAAGTGCTTTCCATATAATAGTATGTCTATACCTAATAAATAAATAACTATTTACGTAATGTCATAAATTTGTAGGTAAGATGAAAATTCTTTTTTCTCATTTTGTTATTTCACCCATTTTGGCCCCTATGATTTGAGCAGTTTTGTCAGTATAGTTCAAATGTTTCATTTATTTTCTATGGGTCTAAAAAGTTTTTGTCATTGTCATTTTAGTCCAACTGACTTAACTCCATCCAATGAACTCTGTTACTCAAGGGCAATTTTGTCATTTCATATTTTTTTTTAAATTTCACTTTATTTTTATGATTGTTAAAATCATTTCTTTGTTATTAAATAACAAACTTATATTATTAAATAACACCAAACAAACCAAATACTTTTTTAAAAACAAAAACACACCAAATTCATTCTCCATCTTCATATCTGTGTGAAATAATCAATGCGTGTTTGAGTACACATGTGCTGCCAGTAATCTCGAACTATTTCTCTCTACATTTATACATTAAACACAAACATATATATGCGTGTGCGTATATGCATCTAATGCATACATCTGCGCATGAGATTCACGTTGACTTTGCATGATTACTACACAATCACCACTGTGCCCCATCATCACCCACCATTATTACCACCACACCACATCACTGCCACCCATCTCCACCCCTTTGAAAGACAACCACTACAACCACCACCCATCTCCAACCTTAATAAACCGCCAAAGCTACCATCTTCACCCCTTTAAAACACAACCACCACACCATTGTCACCCATATCCACCCCTCACCAACTACCGTTCACCACCACAACCACTGTTCCCCACCTTCACCAACCACCACAACACCAAACAATAACCCCCTCCTTTTTCTACCTGTCACCACCCAACATCAGCACCCCACTAATAATGTAAGATCCATACTTAATCATATATAAAATATTATATGAAAATTTAATTTATGCATATATGTATAATATTAATTACAAAACGCAACACATTTTCTTTCGAAGTTCCCACGTTTTGTTTAGTAGTTTTGTTAACCTAAACGTTGCATAAATAGTAGAAATGACCCTTGAATATGCTTTGAAGTCTTAGTTAACTAAGACACATGTTTTGCGTTTTGTAATTAACATTATAAATATATGTATAACTTAAATTTTCATATAATATTTTATATATGATTAAGTATGGGTCTTACTCATAAGATCCATAAAGGTCGCGGGTGCATTTGTTAGCCCGAAAGACATTACCAGAAATTCGTAATGCCCGTAACGTGTACATAATGCCGTTTTTTGGTATGTCTTCGTCTTTCACCTTCAACTGGTGATAGCCTGACCTTAAGTCGATCTTCGAAAACCAACTCGTGCCTTGCAATTGGTCAAATAGATCATCGATATCTCAGAAGCGGGTACCGATTCTTTACCGTAAGTTTGTTTAACTCCCGGTAATCGATACACATTCGCATGCTTCCGTCTTTCTTCTTCACAAATAATACTGGCGCTCCCAAGGAGAGACACTAGGTCAAATGAACCATTTGTCGAGCAACTCTTGCAAATGTGATAGTAATTCTTGTAGCTCCAATGGTGCTAGCCTATACGGTTCTTTGGTTACCGGCTTTACAAGCCAATGTTAGACAAGTCGGTGATAGTGTTCATTGACGATATTCTCGTGTATTCAAAAAGCGAGGCGGATCATGTGCGTCATTTTCGTGAAGTATTGGAAACGCTTAGATGAGAAAAGCTTTTCGCAAAGTTCTCGAAATGTGCCTTTTGGGTACGAAACGTACAATTTCTTGGGCACGTCATAAGTGCCGATGGGGTTTTGGTAGACCCTTCCAAAATCGAAGCAGTGTCAGAATGGAAACATCCGAAGAATCCCTCGGAGATTAGAAGTTTATTAGGTATTGCGGGTTACTATAGGAGGTTTATTCAAGATTTCTCCAAAATCGCGTCACCTTTTACTAAGTTGACCCGCAAGGATGAGAAACTTAAGTATGGGTCTTACAAATAAAGAAAGAACCGAGAGGGGGATAGAAATAAAGAGAGAGAAAACCGAGGGTTGGCGGCTAGGGTTCCGACTTAAAATGGTGGTGATTTGACCCAGACCTAGGGTTTCGATGCACAAATCAACTGTCGAAATGGTGGTCGAATGTGGTGGTGGTAGGTTCTAGATCTGGTCAGGTTGTGGTGGCGGGTTATGGATGTAATCGGGTTGTTGTGGTGATGGTGGCAGGTGGTGGTGATGGTTGTGGTGGTCGGGTGGTGGTGATGGTGGTGGTGGTCGCGGTTGGTGGAGTTAGAGAGGAGTAGAGAGAGAGTATATTATGTGTTTTGAAATACGGACTTTGGATTTGTTTTTTTCTATATAAATATATAAATATTTCATAAATAAGGTGAATAAATCTGATATAAAATAAAAATACATAAAATGACAGAATTGCCCTTCGAGTTAACATGAAAAATGGATGGGGTTAAGTCAGCTGGACCAAAATGACAATGGTGAAGCATTTTTGGACCCACATACGAAAAATAAAACCTTTAGACTATACTGACAAAACAGCTGAAACCACAAGGACTAAAATGACACTTTACTCTTATATCTTTTAAGTTGAAAAAGTTACTTAAAATGTAAGTAACTTCAATCTGAGCAATCAATTTAGCACTTCAATATCCATACTTTTATTTAATATAGAAAAAAATATAAAGAACACGCATAAGACATTAATACATTGGATTCTCTGCCGATGAAGTGTAGACCAATTGGTTTGCATGGAGGTGGGAAGGTTTTCCTCTAGGGGTTTCCTGCCCAGGGTCTCAAGTTCGATCCCCAGTGGAGGCATTTATGTCCCATGTGGTGTTGGCCTGGTTTTGCCCTGCCCCCGTTTGGGGGTGCCCGGATTCGAACTTGAGCTGCTCCCGTTAAAAAGGGTTGGAGTAGTCGGGATTGCCAGTTGATCTATACCTTACCAAAAAAAAAAAAAATACATTGGATTCTCTCTAATAAATAAATATTTATTGAATACTAAAGTATGTGTCTATACTTAGAGGCTAATATTCAACTTTCTATAATTTAAAGTGAGTGTATAAAAAAGAAAATAAGTGTGTGTAACAACTAAGATGGTGTTTGTTTTTCTAAAAAAAGATTCGTGGAGGCTCTTTTGTCTGTATTGCGCAGACATTGCCATCTGCAGACTGTTTGTTTTTACGAAGACGTTTCATTAAAAAACATCTGCACGAGTTCTACTTGGTGCAGACTTAGCTCAGCCACTTCTAAGGTCTGCAGACTACAGACATTTTACCTCTAAAAAACAATAGCACCTAAGATAGAGATTGAGATGGAGAGATGGCTGGGAGGCTTTTTGAAAAATAAAAAAAACATCAACTCGATTCTAAAATCGAACTCTTGAGAACATCAACTCGATTCTGCTTGCCCTATTGCTTATGTTAACATCAAATTACGAGGGAAAAAGCCTCACATGAATATAATTTAAACCAACACTATTTAGTGTTGTTTTGGTCTTTTGTTATTTTAAAATTTTTGGGTTTAGTGTTGTTTCGGTCTTTTGTTATTTTAAAAATTTTGGGTTTACAGTTTGCAGTAGTGGTGCACAAAAAACCCGAACCCGGACCCGAAAAAAAAACCCGGAATCGGGTATTATAAAACCCGGGTTTTTTATACCCGAACCCGACCCTACCCGTAGGGTAGGCACCGGATATGCATATTTGATCTAAAACCCGAACCCGGAACCGGTTTTTTTTATACCCGGTTTATACCCGAAACCCGGTTTTATAAATACCCGAACCCGAACCCGGAACCGGGTTTTATAAATACCCGGAACCGGTTTTTAAAAAACCCGATTTTGTAATAATCTTGTTTAATTATGTATGCATTAAGACTTCTAGTTCTTATAATTTAACAAAATTATGTATGCACTTTGATGTAATCTTGTTTAATTATTAGGTTTCTAATGATATTTGCCACCGCTACTTAATTATTTAGTATATTTCATTACAAGTGGAAACAAATATGCCAATATATGTTGGCCCTTCTATTTTCTTTCTTTGTTTGTTTAATATCATTATTAGTTTTTGTATTTAATAAATTGTGCCTCTGTTTATAAAGTTCAAGAATAACTACATGAAGAACTATAAATTGTGCCTCTGTTTATCAATAGATTTGATGTCTATGTGTGAGAGTTATGTTTGATACATTTTATAAGCATAGTTCCGGTCGGGTTTTTTTAATACCCGGTGCGGGTTTTTTCCCAACCCGATGCATACCCGAACCCTACCCGATGAATACCCGAACCGGACCCGAACCCGGAAATAGGGTATTATAATACCCGGGTTTTATAAAACCCGACCCGAACCCTACCCGAACCCGGGTATATAGGGTATACATTTTTGGTAGAAAACCCGGACCCGGACCCAACCCGGTTTTTAAAAAAACCCGATTTTGTAAAACCCGATCCTACCCGAACCCGATCCTACCCGAAACCCGGTTTTTAAAAAAACCCGATTTGTGCACCACTAGTTTGCAGTTTACACCGAGGCTGTTAGCTTAATATGGTCTTTTTTCTATGGGCTTTAAAAAGAACTACAAAGTACAAACTAAATTTACATTAAAGACTCTTCTCCCATTTATGGGGTATTGGGTCGGTCCATAAAACGTGGCCTGTAAATACCTTGTTAGTAAATTAGTGCAAAATAAAAGAAAAAAAGAACTACAAATTTTGTAGTTCTTTATGTACTAAAAGAAGGCCCACATATATTTCCCCATTTATACACAACAAGACGTTAATTAAAAGACCGACATAAAGTTAAGCCCAACTCAATACAGATATAGGCATAGGCATATAGCTGCTATAGTTATTTGGCAAGGGTCCTAATATTAACACATGGGAAAACTTATTTACACATGGTGTATACGGGCCGTATACTGTTATACGGCCCGTATAGAATAAAAACAACTGTCAAAGTCTGCTGGCACAGACTTTGTCAGTTGTTTTTATTCTATACGGGCCGTATAACAGTATACGGCCCGCATACACCATGTGTAAATAAGTTTGCCTGGTCGTATATAATGTATACGAACGTGTATACGGGCCGTATACTGTTATACGGCCCGTATGGAACGAAAATTTGATTTTTCAAGTATTTTTAGAGTTGTGAGGTGCTCAAAACTTTCTAAAAGTAGAAAAAAATAAAACATCAACAAGTAACAAAGATTGAAGAACAAGAAAACGTGTCGTATGACTGTAATAAAATGGAAGCTATCAACGCGGGATTACGGGCATGGTGTTATTCTTTATTTAATATTTATAGAATAAAAGGAAGGGTGAGGCATTTGATGAGAGTTGTAAGGAGTCTGAATAAAACGGAAGCTATCAACGCGGGATTACGGACATGCGTTTAATTCCCAACATATTTATTTTGTCACGTACATTTCGTAAGAAACTTTTCGTGCACTGAACCTTCACCTCCAATCATTTCCTGGTCAAATCACACACTATAAAGTTTAAACTTATCGTGTGTTGTAGTTTGGAAAGATGACCGAATAGAGATCTGAATAACAAACTGTGGAGAACTTGTTTGCGTTATCCACCAACAATCCGTTCATTATCTGTTGTTGTCTAAAACAATATCAATTAACGATCAGTTGTGTATACAAATTCATCACCGGTTTCTACAGCACAAGCACATACACAGGGAGAATGTTCTCGAAATTGAAGGAAAAGAAAAAACGGTTGTTGATGTTTTTCACTATCAAGTGTGAGATTAGCCAAACGAGGATGAAAGATACTCAAACCATCTGATCCCGTTGTTGCAAACTCCTTTAATGTGAGATTCTTCAAGTTTGCACATTTTGAGAAAATACCAATGTGGGGTCAGCTTCGTCAATACACAAAGTGACAGAATTTGTGGATTTCGGTTGGGTCAGAAAACTTTTCCCCAGGGGAGGGTGAGTAGTATGAGTCTGAGTCCATTGTGGTTCGTGAATGTTGGAAGAACCCGACACGTCTTCTGCTGCCTCTTCGGTTGGTAAAAGACATAGGATGGCTTCTAATACAGGCTCTTTGTCAGTTGTGGTTGATTTATAGGAGGAGGTTATGAAACGAATATATGTTTATGCGAACATCCTTATTTTGTCACGTACATGCGTTTAATTCCCAACATCCTTATTGTCAAGATTATATTTGCAGAACCCGACATACTTGACAGTGGTACCAATGTCAAGTCAAGTTGAGCTTCCTGATGCAATTTTCACAGTGGTACCAATGTCCTACTACTACAATCCTTCCAACACCTGACTCATATACTCTCGGTTAAAAAATGGTAAAAAATGGTGTATTCTCTTTAATCTATTAGAACGATCCTTGTCTTGAGAACCTGATTCTGATTTAAACAATGGAATTTGTGGATCAACAGAAATAACTGAAAATAACTCGCCATTCAATACAAACTCTTCTGAAAGACAAGAATTCAACATTCATGTATCACAAGGAATGACCGAGTTTGGAAACCGGACGGAATCTACGAAGAAACTGTTGGAATTTGTGGATTTCGGTTGGTTCAGAAACTTAACAAGAGAAGCAACTAAAAAAATGAAAGAAAGAAATTTTTTACCATTTTTTACCATTCTGTATACGGGCCGTATACAGTTTATACGGTCGTATACTCTCGGTAAAAAACAAATTTACCGATCGTATACAATGTATACGATGATTGTATACGGGCCGTATATTCTGATACGGCTCGTATACTATGGTAACAAAAGGGTAAAAAATGGTTTATTCTCTTTAATCTATTAGAACGATCCTTGTCTTGAGAACCTGATTCTAGTTTAAACAATGGAATTTATGGATCAACAGAAATAACTGAAAATAACTCGCCATTCAATACAAACTCTTCTGAAAGACAAGAATTCAACGTTCATGTATCACAAGATAATGGTTTCTCGACAAATGAAGTATTATCAAGGTCTTAAGTGATGGACAACTGGTTAAAAGATGTAGAAGAGTTTGTGTAGAGATCTTTACGTACAAATTTGCATCATCCCTACGGTTACAAATGAACCGTTGGGATTCAAGGGTTTATGAGTGACAGAATTTGTGGATTTCGGTTGATTCAGATTCAGAAAGCAGATGTTTAGTAGTGTTTGAGAAACTAACAAGGTAAACCTTAATTTTCAAAATTTTATACACTTACTTGAACCGTTAGTAATGCTAGATGTCATTTTGGCTGAACCACAACCTATTACAGCACTGTATGAACATGCGTTTTGAAAATAGGCTTTGTTCTTCGTTTATTGGATCGTTCTAATAGATTAAAGAGGTTTTTACCATTTTTTACCATATGTATACGAGTCGTATACGGTTTATACGGCCGTATACCATTGGTAAAAAATATTTTTACCGATCGTATACAATGTATACGATGGTTGTATACGGGCCGTATATTATTATACGGCTCGTATACTATGGGTAAAAAATAGTAAAAAAGGGGTTATTCTCTTTAATCTATTAGAACGATCCTTGTCGTGAGAACCTGATTCTGATTTAAACAACGGAATTTTTGGATCATACTACTAGCAGAAGAACCCGACACGTCTTCTGTGATGATTCGAAACATTCACGAACCACAATGGACTCAGACTCATACTACTAGCAGTAGAACCCGACACGTCTTCTGTGATGATTCGAAACATTCCGAATAACTAGCAGAAAAACCCATACCGGTGATTGTTTATTGTAACACCCGTCTAATTATTTAATAAGTTTTCGTACAAATAACGAAAATAAACATGTAATTACGATTAAGTATGCATAGAAAATACGAGTAATCTAAAACTTTTACAACTTAAAAGTTTTCAACATAATATAAACAATTTCGTCGTTTAAAAGTTATGACGTAACGCCGTGCGAAAGCTTTAATCTCGAGTGTTTAATTTTATCGTGTTCGGTTCCTCATCGAGCTTGATCTTCATCCGGGCACTCTTGGCGATCACCAATGATCAAAACCAACTTAAAAGTTAGTTTTGATAGTCAAATATTAAGTTCAAACAAGTACAGGGGTTAAAATGATAAAATTTAAAAGTTTTCCGGAGTTAGGGGCGTCGCGTGACGCCAAGGGGCTTGGCGTGACGCTAGGCCCCCTTTTTCACAGCCTGATGCTTAATCAGTTGCTGTACATACTCAGCTCAACCCGATTTCACGGAAATGGCCATAACTTCTTCGTCATTGATCCGTTTTACCCGATTCTTTTTCCTACGCGTCCGTAATTTAATTCTCCATCATATGGAGTTAAAATCCAACATCCAACATTAATAAATTTTGAAACTTTCAAGCCTTCGACTCGTTACCTTATTATCAAATTTTACCCGTTTTTGTATTTTATCAAACAAACATATTTGTTTGATTCCTACATCACCTACACTTCTTCAAATTGATATCAACTACCATTTTAGGTTCTAATCACAAGTTTATTACACAATTTAAACCCGTTTTTGCTCGTATGCTTATTTTGACCCGTTAAGGGTATTTAAGCACTTTCGAGCCTAAAATCGCTTTCGATTGCTTCTAACATTCCATCACCACATTTCTTATCCTAAAATCTCCCACCACAACTGTAATTAAGGTGAGTTTAATGTGGTGATCAATATAAACCAAAGTTTTACCTCTTGGATCATTAATTTACGACAAAAACTAAAATATTGCCTTTTGACTAACATAATACATCTTTCAACTTCTATACTTATTCTAAGTATTTATCTAATCATGAAATTCGCTTCCAAACAACCTTTAAGGGTTGTTTGTTCAACTTAGCCTACAAGGGCGTTTTGGTCGATTTTGGTCCTTTTACGACGAAGGACTCTCTCTCAAATTATTCGACCAAAATAGCATTCTTAACTACAACATAATTATGCGTACCTGGCCCGGATCAATAAGTAGATCCGATTTATACCTCGTTTTCATTATCACACCATCAATGGTGACGTAATTATCCGATTTGCTAATTGGTCCTGTTAACATAAGACTTGACCACCACATTAGTCGATATTGTCAAATGGTGTTATCACCACCATTCGACCCGTTTGGAGTATATGCCCCACATTATCTATTTAATCAAAAACATCGTTTTTGATCTCCAATTCATACTTCCATCCCATCCCGGATTTTATTACCATACCCCTTTTTCTTTTACACTCTTTTCTCACCAATTCAACCCATTTCGGCTTACGCCATGGGTATCCTTTTAACCTTGATTTACATTAGTCGATATTTGACAAATTTCCATATTTCCAATATTATTGTTATCACATTTACAATGTATCGAATAAACGGGTATTCTACATAAGTGTGTAAATTACACTTACCACGCATCCACGCCACGCTTTTCTTTCCGTACTTACTCCGTTTGACCCGCTCCCTCCTCCAAGCTTTCACCTAGCTTGTTACGCGTCAAACTATTGTCAAACATTTACAAGGCGGTTAAATTAGTCATTAACAATCACGACTATTCCACCTCACTTATTTTCTATGCCGAAGCTACTATTCGGCTTCATGATTAGTTAACTTAACTTATCTAAAGTTAACTACTTTCAATCACATGTTTACTACATTAAGTCTAAATCAACATAGTATTTAGAACTCTTATCACTTCATATCACACGTAATTGCCATATCATTCGAATACGCGTTTTCACTCTAAATTCAATACTTTAGTTCTCATTTAGGCATTTTAACAAACACCTAATGTGCATAATTTCACATATTTACTAACTAGTTTATAATTAGTTATTTTCACCAAGATTTACATAACAATCAAACCTCTAAGTCTAGTGTTCATGAATTACATCAAGAACTTATATTATAACCATCAATTTTCATCAATTTAACACTCTCATCCGAGTGTTCATCTTATTGTCATAAAACCCACTTAGCACATAATAGGGTAATTACCAAATCCCTAGTTTTGACAACAATTCATCAAATTTTCTACTAGGGTTTGTTTCTAAACCAAGATATAATCACAATAACACTCATAGATTCAACATTCATTCCAGAATTTTGATTATGATTGTTCATCATAATCTCAAGTATCACCAAATCATAAAATTCAACATACCTTGTAATCCCCACGACTAGGTGATCACGAATTTGTAATCATGCAGACGATTTGGGTTTGATTTGAGCTTCAATTTGAGAGATTTGTTGGATTTAGGGCTAAAGCTCCATGGGAGCTTTCTCCTGGCCTTACCCACGCACGTACACACACACACACTTGTGTGTGTTGTGTTTTTTTTTTAAGTTTATAATTCCAATTTCAAGTTACCCGGCTTTGGTCCCTCGTGTTTGGTTAGTTATTAATTAGATCACAACCTAATTATTTTCAATAATATTCCCACTTATTAACTAGGTTTAATATTCCTAGTTAACTCAGCGGGTTTGGGAATATTTATGACTAAGTTTATTTTGGGTCCCGTTAACTCGGGCCTTTTATCCTTTTTATTTCCTTAAAAGCTTTTATTCACCTTTTAGTAAATATTAGGATTATTTATTTAAGTCCTAATATTCACCGGGTTAAATTTTACTACTAACGGTATTTTACCTAGTCATTCATATTAACGTGGTTTGATTACCAAACCCGTTTTTGGGGTGTTACAAGTCTACCCCCCTTAAAGAGGTTTCGTCCTCGAAACCTTTTCTTACATAATTTATCGAGTTTAACTCCATGCATTTGCTCTTGATAATCAATTGAGCATTGCTCATATTTTAACCGATTGTTAGTATTACCAGAAAAGTATGGTAATATCTTTTTGGTTATTAATCATCTACGTATCTAATATGACACAATGCAACTTGAAATAACGTAATCTCGTTATTTCTACTAGTTTAATTAACTTAGCCATATTCATCGCTTTCATATACTATCGAATTCTTTATGAATCCGTTACTTTGACCCGTCTAAAGGTCCTTAGTGAAATCCTTCACTTTTAGCAACAATTTCTTTTGTTTTCAAATTCATTTATTCGATTCAGTTATACCGAATCCACCGCTTACAAACGAGCAAATTTATTTAAATGACCTTAACCGGTCTCACTAACTCGACTTATTAGTCCAGTTACTTTTTACCGCTTGCTTGGTTATAATGTGATTCTACTTCACATTGCATTTCTTGACCGTGATCTTGTCACATCATGTTTAATTTATATTAACTTTTCATTTTCAAAAATATCACTTTTCGAGTATATCGTCTTGCGCCTATCAGTGTCAAGACTTGTATCTTTCATGCTTACTATTTAAATTCCTATCAGAATTTATGTTTGTAAAAACGCTATTTCTTACTAAAACCGAAGTTTTAGTTTTAGGATCTTCTCTTTAACTTTTGTCAATTATCCATACCAGGATATTGACAGTCCATCATTTATTCCTTTACAGTCTTAGTTTTATGCGGGGATTCTCAACCGATTCCCTCGCTTTATCTAATTAACCCGTAGGTTTTATCACTTTGCCTTATAGGCTATTTCATTAGACTTTCATATCTTTAAGGCGAAGTTCTTATAACTTCTTTCTAATCCTGACCCGTGGGTTGTTTTAGTCCCGTAGATCTTTCATTTGTTTATAACCCTAAAGGTTTTGTTGATCCCGTAGATCACTCTTTACTCATGTCATTCTTAAAATACATGTTTGGTGTCAAGGCACCCTGTTTTGTTCGAAGAATCATTCGGTTTCAAGCTTAGGTCCCGTTAACCTTAATTGTAGTTTCATGGCTATAATTGTTTTCTTTCGGACAATTTTCCGATTTTATGACTTCTCACGTCATTTATGCGTCAGTTCTTCTTATGCTTACTGTTATTTGATTTGCATATATTCTTATTTGGTTATATCCCATTACCGGGCTCATTATTCTCTTGCATTTAACGCTACCCTTATCTGGCTAGCGCTCGTTTGTGCCATTCGGCGTTATATTGTATTCAACCTGTTTGACCTATTAATGTGAAATCCATCACTTATAAACAATCAACTTTATTCTTTATTCAACCCATTCGACTTCGAATAGTTGAACATATTTACTCACAATTTCTATATACGAGGTTTTATAGTCATAACTCGTAACCCAAGTCCCTTTGATTTTTCAACCCGCGTTCACGTCTCTTGGTTTACGCATGTGTTTAATTCTTACCCATCAACCGGGTGTTTTACCGAAGTCGTTGTCATTGCAACCCTCCCGGTATGCATTAAGACCTCGCTTCATTTTTTTTTTTATATTTCGACTTTGCCCTTAAATTTGATGTTTTACCAAAAACGACCCGTTAAGGGACATATTTGCATTTTCCGGGTTCGAGTGTAAGTACACTCCCTCCCAATACTTGTCTAAATCATTTTACATGCTTGCGTTTCCTGGGTTCGAGTGTAAGTACACTCCCTCCCAATACTTGTCTAAATCATTTTACATGCTTGCGTTTTCTGGGTTCGAGTGTAAGTACACTCCCTCCCAATACTTGTCTAAATCATTTTACATGCTTGCGTTTTCTGGGTTCGAGTGTAAGTACACTCCCTCCCAATACTTGTCTAAATCATTTTACATGCTTGCGTTTTCTGGGTTCGAGTGTAAGTACACTCCCTCCCAATACTTGTCTAAATCATTTTACATGCTTGCGTTTTCTTTGTCCCTTCACTCGGGCTCATTATCCTAATGTAATACGCTTCCGTCACTCGGTTGTGCGTTTACATTATTATCAAATATTTTGCTTATCTGATTCATTTGGGTACTTTTTAATTAGTCCCATTCACCCCGCCCTTACTACATCGGATGTAAACGTGTCCGCCATAAGAAGTTCATGGTATCATATGCCACTGCTTACTTGGCCAGAGTAAGCGATTAACATATGACACGCATGACCTTTTTATAGTTTTCACATCACGCCCTATGTAAGTAATGCCTCTATTTGTTTCTCTTGGAAACAATATCCCGAATACATTTTCTATTCGGGTTTTTTCCAAGTTTTTAATCTACATATGCAACTTTCAATTTCTACATATTTGTTGCATATTACTATTTGTGCAATTAAATTTAAAGTGTGCACCTGGTAATGCTTGCCCCGACGGGCGTTCCTTGCCATTAACCTTGTTCGCGGTCGTTACGCGATTTAGTCCTTGGTGAGCATGCTCCTCTTGTCATACTTCGGACCGTTCTTCTATCATATCTTTAATTTGTTCAACTCTTGTCATCTTTAAATGCAAGTGTCCTTCAATCAAGACATTCACAAAAGTTAGTAATGTCAACTTTACTAAATGCCCGTATCATAATACTAGGCTTTTCTACCATACGTGTCGACGCGCGTGTTTTCATCAACCATATCAATCCTTCTAATTGGGGTATCGTGTATCACACGATAGCCCTATGTGCTGTTTACAACACTTTAGTATACATGTACTTACCGGATTTGCGATCAAGCCCCGAACCGAACACATTTTGTCAACAACCTTGAGCTCTGATTACCAACTTGTAACACCCGTCTAATTATTTAATAAGTTTTCGTACAAATAACGAAAATAAACATGTAATTACGATTAAGTATGCATAGAAAATACGAGTAATCTAAAACTTTTACAACTTAAAAGTTTTCAACATAATATAAACAATTTCGTCGTTTAAAAGTTATGACGTAACGCCGTGCGGAAGCTTTAATCTCGAGTGTTTAATTTTATCGTGTTCGGTTCCTCATCGAGCTTGATCTTCATCCGGGCACTCTTGGCGATCACCTATGATCAAAACCAACTTAAAAGTTAGTTTTGATAGTCAAATATTAAGTTCAAACAAGTACAGGGGTTAAAATGGTAAAATTTAAAAGTTTTCCGGAGTTAGGGGCGTCGCGTGACGCCAAGGGGCTTGGCGTGACGCTAGGCCCCCTTTTTCACAGCCTGATGCTTAATCAGTTGCTGTACATACTCAGCTCAACCCGATTTCACGGAAATGGCCATAACTTCTTCGTTATTGATCCGTTTTACCCGATTCTTTTTCCTACGCGTCCGTAATTTAATTCTCCATCATATGGAGTTAAAATCCAACATCCAACATTAATAAATTTTGAAACTTTCAAGCCTTCGACTCGTTACCTTATTATCAAATTTTACCCGTTTTTGTATTTTATCAAACAAACATATTTGTTTGATTCCTACATCACCTACACTTTTTCAAATTGATATCAACTACCATTTTAGGTTCTAATCACAAGTTTATTACACAATTTAAACCCGTTTTTGCTCGTATGCTTATTTTGACCCGTTAAGGGTATTTAAGCACTTTCGAGCCTAAAATCGCTTTCGATTGCTTCTAACATTCCATCACCACATTTCTTATCCTAAAATCTCCCACCACAACTGTAATTAAGGTGAGTTTAATGTGGTGATCAATATAAACCAAAGTTTTACCTCTTGGATCATTAATTTACGGCAAAAACTAAAATAGTGCCTTTTGACTAACATAATACATCTTTCAACTTCTATACTTATTCTAAGTATTTATCTAATCATGAAATTCGCTTCCAAACAACCTTTAAGGGTTGTTTGTTCAACTTAGCCTACAAGGGCGTTTTGGTCGATTTTGGTCCTTTTACGACGAAGGACTCTCTCTCAAATTATTCGACCAAAATAGCATTCTTAACTACAACATAATTATGCGTACCTGGCCCGGATCAATAAGTAGATCCGATTTATACCTCGTTTTCATTATCACACCATCAATGGTGACGTAATTATCCGATTTGCTAATTGGTCCTGTTAACATAAGACTTGACCACCACATTAGTCGATATTGTCAAATGGTGTTATCACCACCATTCGACCCGTTTGGAGTATATGCCCTGCATTATCTATTTAATCAAAAACATCGTTTTTGATCTCCAATTCATACTTCCATCCCATCCCGGATTTTATTACCATACCCCTTTTTCTTTTACACTCTTTTCTCACCAATTCAACCCATTTCGGCTTACGCCATGGGTATCCTTTTAACCTTGATTTACATTAGTCGATATTTGACAAATTTCCATATTTCCAATATTATTGTTATCACATTTACAATGTATCGAATAAACGGGTATTCTACATAAGTGTGTAAATTACACTTACCTCGCATCCACGCCACGCTTTTCTTTCCGTACTTACTCCGTTTGACCCGCTCCCTCCTCCAAGCTTTCACCTAGCTTGTTACGCGTCAAACTATTGTCAAACATTTACAAGGCGGTTAAATTAGTCATTAACAATCACGACTATTCCACCTCACTTATTTTCTATGCCGAAGCTACTATTCGGTTTCATGATTAGTTAACTTAACTTATCTAAAGTTAACTACTTTCAATCACATGTTTATTACATTAAGTCTAAATCAACATAGTATTTAGAACTCTTATCACTTCATATCACACGTAATTGCCATATCATTCGAATACGCGTTTTCACTCTAAATTCAATACTTTAGTTCTCATTTAGGCATTTTAACAAACACCTAATGTGCATAATTTCACATATTTACTAACTAGTTTATAATTAGTTATTTTCACCAAGATTTACATAACAATCAAACCTCTAAGTCTAGTGTTCATGAATTACATCAAGAACTTATATTATAACCATCAATTTTCATCAATTTAACACTCTCATCCGAGTGTTCATCTTATTGTCATAAAACCCACTTAGCACATAATAGGGTAATTACCAAATCCCTAGTTTTGACAACAATTCATCAAATTTTCTACTAGGGTTTGTTTCTAAACCAAGATATAATCACAATAACACTCATAGATTCAACATTCATTCCAGAATTTTGATTATGATTGTTCATCATAATCTCAAGTATCACCAAATCATAAAATTCAACATACCTTGTAATCCCCACGACTAGGTGATCACGAATTTGTAATCATGCAGACGATTTGGGTTTGATTTGAGCTTCAATTTGAGAGATTTGTTGGATTTAGGGCTAAAGCTCCATGGGAGCTTTCTCCTGGCCTTACCCACGCACGCACACACACACTTGTGTGTGTTGTGTTTTTTTTTTAAGTTTATAATTCCAATTTCAAGTTACCCGGCTTTGGTCCCTCGTGTTTGGTTAGTTATTAATTAGATCACAACCTAATTATTTTCAATAATATTCCCACTTATTAACTAGGTTTAATATTCCTAGTTAACTCAGCGGGTTCGGGAATATTTATGACTAAGTTTATTTTGGGTCCCGTTAACTCGGGCCTTTTATCCTTTTTATTTCCTTAAAAGCTTTTATTCACCTTTTAGTAAATATTAGGATTATTTATTTAAGTCCTAATATTCACCGGGTTAAATTTTACTACTAACGGTATTTTACCTAGTCATTCATATTAACGTGGTTTGATTACCAAACCCGTTTTTGGGGTGTTACATTTATCCATACTATTCTTCATAGCCATATTCCCACTCACAAGTTGTTGATACATATCGTCCGTTCAAGTTGAGCTTCCTGATACATATCGTTCGTAAGAAACTGTTCGTGCACTGAACATTCAGTTGTGTACCCTTCAATCTTTGTTGAGTATTTTTCTAACTTTATGCTTGCATCCACCACAGTGAATATTAACTTTGTGTGAAAGAGTTTGGAAACCGGACGGAATCTATGAAGAAACTGTTGGAATTTGTGGATTTCGGTTGGTTCAGAAACTTAACAAGAGAAGCAACTAAAAAAATACAATTGACTTCT
Source organism: Helianthus tuberosus (assembly GCA_030545235.1). Classification (NCBI taxonomy): domain Eukaryota; kingdom Viridiplantae; phylum Streptophyta; class Magnoliopsida; order Asterales; family Asteraceae; genus Helianthus; species Helianthus tuberosus. The sequence goes on along the minus strand of CM060402.1, from coordinate 141,751,109 downwards.
CTTCCGGTTACTAGGCCTATCATCTCCGTCTACGTTTGGTTTCCTCAACGAAGAACCATCAGCCATTATCAGCCCTTTTTTCCTTTGGTTTCTGGTTGATTTTTGAGGGTGAGGGTTTTGAATTGATTCCTGCGCTCAAGTTTCAACTACTGGAGTGAAAATTGGTAAAAAATGGTTTATTCTCTTTAATCTATTAGAACGATCCTTGTAACCATCAACCGTTCAAGTTGATATAGGAGAGTACTGAACAACCGAGATAACAGCTCCGGTATTTATCACCAACCCATCTTTGGTAGTGTTTTTTGTGAACCTGATTCGGATACACAACGGTCTCTTTGCTTCGTCCACTAGAACTATTTGTGTATGCATTCTTTTGGTAGTTAACAACGCTAATTAGAAAAAAATCTGTAAAAATTAATCATATCGATTGCAATAACAGGATGGATGTGACACACATAGATAGATAAAATGTCACAGTTGTCAAGACTGTTTGTCGGGTTTCCAATGCTCACACAGGGTGATAAACAACGCTGATACACGTAACATCTAGTTATATTCAGATTTAAACAATGCCCGCCTCAATCTTCAATACTTCAGTAAAATACCACTAGTAGAAGAACCCGACACGTCTTCATGTAACAGAGAATGTTTTAGAAATTCAAGGAAAATGAAAAGATTTGTTGAAATCGAATTTGACAACTATGACAGCTTATTAAAAGTATCGTGTGTTGTAGTTTGGAAAGATGACCGAACAGAGTCTGAATAACAAACTGTGGAGAACTTGTTTGTGTCAGGTTCTTCTGCTAGTTACTCGGAATCGATAAATAACCAACACGAAGATCTCTGCGATCGCTAAGGTTTTCATCAACGGACTGATCGGTAATGTTACTCTACCTGTGCTCCGATTTAAGCGGCATGTTCCGATCAACGTTTATCGACATTGTTAAAGGTGATGAAGAGTTTAGAAACCCTAGAATGATTGTGTTTTTACGGGAATAAAACGTGATATTTGAAAAAACGCCAATATATACGGCCTGTATATAGTTATACGGCCCGTATACATGTGGTAACATCAAAAACCCTCAAAAAATAAATCAATTGAGCCGTATACGTTTTACAAATCGTATACACATGTATACGACTCGTATAACTGTATACGGGCCGTATATAATAAAACAAAAAAAACATTCCCTGCGCATTTTCCTATTAAAAAACATTCTATACGAGCCGTATAATTGTATACGGCCCGTATACAATAGGGGATGTGAAAATAAGATATAGGGTATGTGGGAATAAGGCACCCCTTTAGCAATTCGGGTGTATTCAATTAATAAAATATATTTTACAATTGGATATTTTTTAAAACTTGTGCAAAAACTAGTGGCAGTTATCTAGGGTCTTACTAGATGTTATGATTTATTGAATTTGATTTGGCTGTTCAAAAGAAAAAAAATCAAGACATGTGGCAAAAACTTTACAATTTATTGAAGATTTCGCGTTCAAAAGAAAAAAAATCAAGACATGTGACCAAAACATTTTAAAAATCAAGAAAAGATATGTTAAAATAACATGCTAAAATAAATGTAAAAACAGATTAATGCAATTCTATCTTTTGTTATAACAACAAAATCTACCTCATAATGGACTATTTAACAAATTAGTTAGTATACATCACCATACTTTTTAAGTAGTTACCAACACAACTTTCATGTTTACTACCGCGGTACTTAAGCCCGGCGATACCTTATGGACTATGGTAAAATAACCAAATACGATTATATTGTCATTTTTTAGCTACAAAGTTACCAACCATGTGTAGTCATATTATAACATCCTAAAATTTTAATGAAATAAAGGGAGTTAGGAAAATAAGACGAGGAATAAAAGCCTACTATGGGAAAGTGTTTACCAAAGGCCCATGACTGGCTATATGGACTTATGGTCATTATCTTAAAACCTCAACATGGAAAGAAAGTATTTTAGCTAGAGGTGCACATAATAATCGCTTCCATACCCGACCCGGAACCGGTCGGTTCCTACCCGGTAGTAGGTGTAACCGGTTCCGACCCATCTATACCCGATAGTTTCTACCTGGTTTTACCTATTTTTTTCCGAAATCGGTTCCTACTCGACCCGGTTCCTACCCTACCCGATTAATGCCCAGTTTCCACTCGGTTCCTACCGTTGTGAAGCGCTGGAACCGGTTTTAGCCATTTGAAAAGGCTATATATATAGCCGTTGGGATGGTTTTTTACTGTTAAAAATCGGGTTGTTGGCCCTAAAAATCAACTATAAATAGTAGTGGATTGTATTGGTTGATTACCCAACTCAAAAACGCTTAAACACATTCAAAAACGCAAAAAAAATAAAAAAAATACTCTCAGTTTATTCTCGGTTCACTGATTTCTCAATGTTATTACTAAAGAAGTCTCATGTTCGAGTGTCATTAAATTGTAGTTCAAGCTATTCAGGGGAGTTTCAAGGTTGTTCTTACCAAACTAATTCAAACGAGGTTAAAGGTGAGTTTTCTTTGCAAAGTTTTGTATATTCGTGATTAGTTGTGCATTGGAATATGATAGACATAGATTTTGAAGCATTTGGATTCATAAACTTCGTATATTGATATATGCTTACAGCCTTGCATCATCACAACCGCCATTGCAGGTCGGTCTAGGGTTTCTGCGAAAGAGATAGTAAGTATTCTCATGCTTTAAATTTGCGAAAAGTTATAGAATATGCATAAATAAAGTATTCACAGAGATACAATATTCGAATGAATAGTTTTCACGTATATATAGTTTTCTCAACGTTGTGATCCTGAATAGATAATTGTGAGTAGTATTTGCGAATGGATACTATTCGCATGGTAAAGTATTCGCATAGCCCATACGGAAAGTTCTAAGACTTATGAGAAATGTTGACCCTTTCACGCGAACCATTGCTCAGATTTGTCTTAAATGTCCGGGCATTCAGATGGACGTATATGAGTAAGTGGGAGGGTCTCACCTCGACCCTTTGTGTCGCAGCCCCCGACCCCTATCCTGGGAGCGGGTGCCGCGAGACACAGAGCCGGTGGTATCGGTGTTTATTAATTTGACAGCGGAAATGAGACATCAGTACCGTAGTTAGGAAATATTTTATTAGAGTTTAAACACCAAACTTTTATAAATAATAAATGGGGTAAAACCCAAGTTCCAATTACAATACATTCGTAGGGATAAAACCCTAATTATTGAAAACATAAACTTATTTTTATTTAGGTAACTTTTATAGCCACTTCTTTAAGCATTCAGTGCTCTCCAGCTGGCTTCTATTAGCTTCACATTAAGTTACCTGAAACACGTTTTAAAAAAGTTTTATCAGCAAGAAACATTGGCGAGTGCATCCCAATTTAATCAAAACAAGTGTTTATAACTTTACAGTATTAAGATTTACAATGTTTATATCTATCCAATTATTTAATACAACATTGCTACTGGGCAACCTTTCTCCCCCGTGCTTACGGTCATGCTACTATTCGCAATAGTAACGAGTGTCAAGTAATGTATACAAAACCCCACATACTGATGATAATTGTAGAATCACAAAAACTTAATCACTGTAAGTATTTTAGGGTTTTGTAAAATATTTGAGACAATGACTCACAAAAGGGTTTATAAAAAGAGAATATACTCACATTGTTGATTTAGGGGTTACAACGGCTTCCTGGTGGTGTTCCTGATTATTATCTATTAAAAATTTAACAATGCACACATGTTAGTAAGATAACCCAATTCACATTAGCCATATTACCGAGACAGAACTCCAACGAACTGAGTCAGGCAGAGCCTCGACATGCTTTACGGAGCCCTAGATCAATCGGGTAGGGTAACGAATACGTGATCGGGGGTTATAATACTTACAACGAGGCAGAGCTTCGCTTTTTAGGGGTATTATTCCCGTGTATTATGTCTGCTATATATATATGTCAGAGAGGAAGAAAGAATTTTGAACGAATGTAAACTGAGGCCATCGGCCCCTTTTATAGGCCTGATCGAAGGGCGGCTCGCGGCCCGCGAGAGGTGTAGGCTAGGATCTAGCTTTGGTGAATCAACGGTCTAGACTTCACACGCATGGGGACATGTGGCAGCCTGAGGGCTCGCCTGGTGTCACCCCGTCGCGCCCCGCGACAGACCTAGGGGACCGGGTCGCGGCCCGCGAGAGACCCTAATAATTTGTTTTTATTTGATTTTTGTTAGTGCACTTTAGGTGATAAGTGCATGTCTCCCATTCTTTAGGGTCTTTATTGTACATTGTTGAAAGTTAGTCCCAACTTTATCCTTGGGACATTTTGTCCAAGGTTTATCCTAGGGACACTTTGTCCAAGTTTTAGGATAGTATTTTGTCTGAGGTTTATGTTAAGGACAATGGTCAGGGGTTTAAGGCTAGGACTATTGTCTGAGTTTTGTATAGGGACAATAGTCAGAGTTTTGTTTTGTGTAATTTGTTGTCCGGGCTTTCTGGTTTGTCTTGAAAGTCCGGGCTTTACCTTGTATATATACCTTTATGTGGAATAGTCAAGGTAGCGATTCTGTGTGAAATTCTGTGCACCTAACCCTAATCATTGTGTGTGTGTGTCTGGCGGCTACTGTGTGTGTGACGTCATTCATCTTCTTCATCAAGAATACTCTGTGTATTCTTGATTCCTCTCACAAATCTTTGCATTCTAGTGTTTCATCTACAGTGGTTGATCATCAGGTGGATTCCGCACACCTGTTGGTTGCATTAGCTGAGTGAGATCTTGGATTAGGAGGCCTTACAAGTGGTATCAGAGCAGTGTGCTCATACTACTGTAGGTGTTTCTTAGTTTGAAGGTTTTTGTGAGAAAAGTTCAAACTTTGATAGGGTTTAGTGAGTGTTTAGTGAGTTTTTGTGTTTTATTCATGATTCTTCATTCATATCTAGTGATTTGATGATGGATTTTGAGTAGTTTGGTGATTATTAGTGTTGTTCTTCATCTGGGTTTTACAGGGGTTCTGGTTCTTGTTCATACAGAGTTTGAAGGTGAAAAGGATTCTGAGTTTGATCTTTGGAAGCCTTGTCCGTGGTTTAAATTCTGTGTTTGTGTCTCCGGGGTATTGTTGAACCAGTGTGAAGTCACATTGGGGAGATAGTCCGGAGATTGGCTCTTCTGAGTTTTGAGAAACTCTTGTCCGAATTTTCTATTAGAGTTAGTAGTCCGAATGTTTAGAGTGTCCGTTTTTTTTTAACTTGTTTCACTTAGTCCGACTTTTAATGTGTTTTTAGAGTCTGACTTTTAGTTATTAGTTGTCCGACTTTTACATGCTCTATTAGGTCCGACTTTTAGTTTATCTTTTTTTTAGTCCGACTTTTACATCAATTAAATCAGTCCAAGTTTATTAGTTTATTAGTCCTTGAGTCCGACTTTTACATGTCATTTAGGTAGTGTCCGACTTTTACATGTCATTTAGGTAGAGTCCAAATTTTCTCTTATCTAGAGTTTTATAGTCCGACTTTTATGACTTGTTTTTGTCCTGTGTCCGAATTTTTTTATTAGTAATATTAGTTTAATTCGTGTTTTACTTGTCCCAAGTCCGACTTTTATGACTTGTTGTTGATAAAGTCCGACTTTGTTGACTAGTTAGTTAAGTCCGAATTTTAATCATTTTATTACTAGTTAGTTAAGTCCGAATTTTAATCATTTTATTAGTGTCCGATTTTTAAATAGTAATGGTTAGAAGAGTCCGACTTTTTTTACTAAGGTTAGAAGAGTCCGACCTTTTAAATATTATAAGTTTTTTTAGTGTCCGATTTTCTTTAATATTATTCCGTCCGAATTTTCTTAGTGCTTAGAGAGTCCGATTTTTTTTTTTTTTTTTTAATTCTCTAGTCCGAATTTTTTTATTTTAGGAGTTCAAATTTTAAAAGTTGTAGTTAGTCCGAATTTTATAGTATTTTTAAGAGTTTTTGTGTCCGAATTTTATAGAGTTCATTAGAGTCCGAACTTTATACTCTTTAGGTGGTCTGAGTTTAAACGTCTAACTGTGTAGTGTCCGAGTTTTTCTGTTTGTGTTTATTTCAGGTTTTGTGATCCGGGTTTCACACTCTGATTAAAGCTCAGACACTTCACTCCGTGTTTTCTCTCCGAGTTTGGACTTAGAAAATCTTTCAGTGACACAGTTCTCGCTTGGTAACCTACTGTTGTTTTTCTGAAATGGCAAACAACAATCTGACTGCAATGGTGCAAAACCTCAAGCACAATGCTGAGGTAGGAAGTAACGACAAACCTCCTTTGTTGATAAACGAGCTTGATTTTCCTGAGTGGAAGGAGCGTTTCGAAAGATATGTACGAGCAAAAGGCATCAAAATCTGGTTGTGTATCGTTAAAGGATGTGGAGCTACTCCAGTACGCTCGTTGACGATTGATACGTATTTGGCACTCACTGACGACCAGAAGAGATTTTTTGACTGTGAAGAGAAAGCTATGTCAATGATAACGATGGCAATGTCACAATCTATACTTCATACGTTCCGTAAGAGAAATAGCTCGAAGGAATTGTGGGATAGTATGATCGAGCGATATGAAGGAAATGCAATTTACAAGAAACGACGGCTCGAAAAGTTGAAGACTCAATTCGTTGTGTTTAAAGCGTTAAAGAATGAATCATTTGATGACACAGTGAACCGATTTTATCATCTGTTGAGTGAACTTGATAGAAGTCAGGAGGGTATCTACACTGAATTTGAGAAGGTCGAGAAGTTTCTGAATTGTCTTCCTAGAGAATGGAATATGTACACAGCATTGATTAGAGAGGGTGTTCTCTATGAGGAGCTTTCATTGGAAGAAGCTGTTCAAAAGCTGAAGGGTTATGCCTGGAATATGGAAGATCAAGCATCTGATTTCGAGAAGCTCCAGGATCCTCAGTTATATAAGGCTTCGAAACAAATGGAGAAGGAGAGTAACAGTGGAGTCGGTGTTGCTTTGTATTCGGAGAGTGAAGGTCCTGCAAGTGAACATGCCTTTATAAGCAACAATGTTAGTTCAAGTGGAACAACCAATTCCAATCAAGGGATGTACTCTTCTAGTGGAGCTCAGAAATCTCAAGGAACAAGCTTGAACATTCCAAAGGTAGATGCAAGCTGTTTGAAGTTGATTGAAGAAAACATGAGTCTTTTGGCGTCCTTCATGACTGCCTACGAGAACTTCTGTCTTGGAAAGCTCGTTGAACCGTCAAGTCTCGATGAGGACTTTGACCAGATAGACCAAGACGAAATGGAAGAACTTGATCTACAACTCAATATGGCACTCTTAGTCCGTAGAGCGAAGAAGTTTCTGTTGAGAACGGGTAGGAAGTTCATAGGAGGTCAGACAAAGACTCGAATGGGAGTCGACATGTCAAAGGTGAAATGTCACAACTGCGGTATCTACGGGCATTTCGCACGTGATTGTCGGAAGCCGAAGATGGAAAGATCGAACAGAGAAAACTACTCTCAAGGAAACAACTCAAGACCTCACAACAATTCAGCAACTACTTCAAACTCAAATGCTCGTCCAAGTGGTTCTGAAAATCTTACACCTTCAACAAACAATGCTATGGTGGCTCAATCTTTACAAAAAGTGACTGAGCCTTACGACTGGGGTTGTGCATTGGAAGACATTTCAGGAACTATTGTGTCACAAGCCTTTATAGCTGAAATTGTCAACGAAGAAGTGTGTGAAGAGATTGTCGAAGAGACTAGCATTGAGGAACTTGCGGTTGTAGCTGAAGAAGTGTGTGAAGAGATTGCCGAAGAGACTAGCATTGAGGAACTTGCGGTGGTAGCTGAGGTTCTTGGGGAAGAGTTGGATTCGGGCAATGTTGCTGAAAATGAAGATCCCTCGAATGTAGAGTCTGTTGAGAAGTCTAACAAGACAGAAGATGGAGAAAAGGGAGAACGCTTTGAATTCAACATCTCCACAGCTGAAATGCAGCAATTTGCGGATGCAGAAGCTAAAAGGTTGGAAGAAAACTCCGTTGAAAACGAGGCTTGTGCATTTATGGCTGGCATTGAGGTAAAATCATCTTCTGTAGATAAGCGATGTGCTAGATGTGTTGAGTTTGTGACTAAGATTGATAGATATGCACTTCATAACACAAACTTAATTGCAGACTTAGAAAAATCCAGAGAACTCATTGTTGTTTTGTCTAATTCGGATAAAGAACACCGAATTAAGATAAAAGCGCTGAAAAATGATATCTCTGAATTTGAGAGACGTGTGGCTCAGGGAACTGTTAAAAATCAGGAATTAAAATCTGAACTTGAAATGAACCAAAATTGTGTTTTAGAAAAGAACAAAATCATTTTGGAAAAAGATAATCTGATTTTAGACTTGCAACGAAAAATTGAAAAGTTCAGGGATTCATCTGAAGTGATGAACTTCTGTATTAACAGCCAACGTCTCAAAGAATCTGAGGAAGAAATGTTCGGCATCGGTTATAAGAAAGTGCCTCCTCCGGTAAACCATAATTATACATCGATGCCAAGCATTGATCCTGAATTGGCAAATTTTGTGCCAAAGACCCCTCTGACGGTTGAACCGCAAAGTGAGTCAGAATCTGAGCCAGATGAAGTTACTGACTCAGATCAGTCGAAGATGAGTGGAGTTTCAAAGAAAAATGAAGTAAATCTTGAAAACATTGAAAATTTGATAAACAATAAGATTTTGGAAATGTTTAATCAAGTTCAAAATGTGAAGTCAAAACCAAAGTCACGTGGGAAACCCAAAAAGAATTTGAAAAATATCCCTAAAACTGAGTTTGTTAAAGGGGAAGATTTTATCAAAGAAGAAGAGAAAATCAAAACAGGTTCAAACTCTCAGTTTGTCAACCAAATTTTGAAAAATCCCACTAACACCTCATCATCTTCGACCAGTCATGAGGAACGTCCAAAGAATGATGCGAAAGTTCGCAAATGTTATAAGTGTCGTGGGAAAGGACACTTAGCAGCAGATTGTCCAGATGACAAGGGTAAATCACTTGTTGATCCTGATCAGAAGAAACTTTTTGTTGAAAAACCACAAAATGAAACAGTTAATGTTGAAAAGAAAAACGGTAAAAATCAGAAGGTTGAGAAAAACAAAGTGATTAAACAAGAAGTAAAACCAGTTGTCAAAACAAATGTTAAATCACAACAAAATCAGGATCATGGGGAGAAACCAGTTGTTATAAATCATGGTAAAGGATCGGAAAGTTCATCTAAAAAACATGATACTCGTGAGAAAACCCCTCACAGACGACAAAATCATGTTACTTTCCAAACACATGAGAATGGCCAACGTTCTGGAGGTTCGAGCAACAACAATGTTAGACCTCATGCACAGAACAGATTCGTGAATGACCGAAATGCGTCACCCCCCCGATTTCCAAATCAAAGGCAGCATTCGGATAATCATCCACGATCATTCTCAAGACACGATGATGTTCCTAGATTTGGTAGGAATTTTGAGCCACCCAGGAATCAAAATTACGGATACCAAAACTATGGAAGCCGAGATTATGGAAACTCTGGTTATACCAACAGATCGTCAACTCCGTATAATCCACGATTTACGGGGAGTCATTCCAACAATTTCCGAAATGGAAATGGAGGACATAGAGACGATGATGGCTATTTCAAAGAGTTTTCTTATGTTGACGAATCGGGACGACCCAAGACCATCATGGCTTGGGTCCCACACTCTAACTAAATTTTCTTGTTGGGGAGTGTAGGAGCAGCTGAAAAGAGCTATCTATATTTGGTATATCGATAGTGGCTGTTCCAGACACATGACAGGAAATAAAGAGTTATTGAACAATTTTAAACAAATTCGAGGTGGTTATGTTAACTTTGCCGGTGAGAAGGGTGGATACATCACCGGTGAAGGTTCTGTGTCAAATGGAAAAATTACGCTGCATAAAGTGAACTACGTTGAAGAACTGAAGCATAACTTGATGTCGGTTTCTCAAATTTGTGATAACAAGTACATGATGTTATTCACTGATAAAGCTTGCTTCGTTTTACGTCCGGGATTTGTTGTTCCTGAAGATTGGATTGTTATGAGGGCTCCAAGGGTGAATAACACATATGTCATGGATATGCGCCCGTTGGTTAACTCGTCTGCTCCAGTGACATGTCTACTTTCGAAGGCGACTGAAGATAAATCGTATCTCTGGCATAGGAGAATGGGCCACGTGCATCTACGAAAAATGAACCACTTAGTGAAAAACAACTTAGTGTTGGGGGTTCCTTTACGTAGTTTCAATATGCACAACAAATGTGAATCATGTGAAAAAGGAAAAATCAAACGAAAGCCTCACAAACCGAAAACAGTTAACTCAATCCAAAAACCACTTGAATTGCTTCACATGGATCTTTTCGGCCCAATCCATGTTGCTAGCATTGGTGGGATGTCTTATTGCCTAGTTGTCACTGACGATTTTTCACGATACTCGTGGGTATTTTTCTTAAAAACAAAGGACCAAACTGCGGGTATTTTAAGAGACTTGTTCAAACAACTTGAGAAAAATTATTCACTTCCTGTTAAGAAAATCCGAAGTGACAACGGCACTGAGTTTAAAAATCATTATATGGATGAGTTATGTCGGGAAATGGGAATAGTTCATCAGTTCAGCGCTCCATATGTTCCTCAACAGAACGGAGTTGCAGAACGGAAGAATCGTACCCTAATTGAGGCTGCCCGAACTATGCTTTCTGAATCAAAATTGCCAATTTTCTTCTGGGCCGAGGCGATAAACACTGCATGTTATGTGTTAAATCATGTGCTTACGGTCAAAAGAGAAGATAAAACGTGTTATGAATTGCTTGAAAACAAGAAACCGAACTTATCTGGTTTTCAACCTTTTGGGATCAAGTGTGTTATCAAACGGACCAAAGATACTCCTAAAATGGGAGAAGTTGGTGAAGTTGGGTTCTTTTTGGGTTATGCCAATGGAACTCCCAACAAACGCATTTATAACGTTAAGAAGCGTACAGTGGAGATCGTGTTTGATATAACTCCTTTGAGTTACGATCCTCCACCGTCCGAATTCGGTCCCAAAAGCGGTTATGATTATGATAAATTATTTGATTCATTTGATCTTCCTGATGTTTCAGAAGAAGATTCGGAGGTTGTCTACACACATCTTGTGAACAAAGATGAAGTGGATGCGAGCTGGAGAGCAAGTATTCCTACTAATGTGTCTCCGAATATTCCAGTCGCTGATTCTTCGCTCGTAAACGAAGTTGTTGCTGAGCAGATCCCCAATGCAACTGCTCAAACTACAAGTGGTGATCTTTACGTTGATTTCTCAGCATATCCCAATGTTAATGCGTCTTCTGGAAATGATCAAGCTTCTAGTAGTAATGCAAATGTTGAGGGGGAGATTCAATCGAATTTGGGAAACAATCTTCAAGCTCCGGCAATCCCAGTTCCAAGAACAAATATTCATCATCCTGTTGATAATATTATTGGGAATCCAAATGCGGGAGTGCAAACACGAAGGACTATTTCAGAGATGCAATGTCTGTTCTCTGCTATCAAGAAAGAAGAAATCTACAATCTTAGCCTGCATGAATGTTTTATCTCTCAGATAGAGCCGAAGAACTATCAAATGGCTCTGAAGGATAATTCTTGGTGTGAGGCGATGCAAGAAGAGTTAGCTCAATTCGACAAGTTAAAGGTGTGGAATTTGGTCGATCTTCCAAAGGGCCAACATGCAATCAACACGAAATGGGTTTTCAAGTGCAAGAAAGACGATAAGGGTGTTGTCGTCAGAAACAAAGCATGGTTGGTTGTTCAAGGCTTCAACCAAGAGGAAGGGATTGATTATACCGAAGTTTATGCACCGGTGGCAAGACTGGAAGCTATTCGTTTGTTTCTAGCCTTTGCTGCACACATGCGTTTCAAAGTCTATCAGTTGGATGTGAAAAGCGCGTTCCTTTATGGGAAATTGCATGAAACTGTGTATGTATCCCAACCACCGGGTTTCGAAGCTCCAGGGTTAGACAACAAGGTCTATCTGTTGGACAAGGCTCTTTATGGTCTTCATCAAGCCCCTCGAGCATGGTACGAGACGTTGTCAAAGCATCTATTGGAGCATGGGTTCTCGCGTGGTGCAATTGACTCCACACTGTTCATTTTGAAGAAAGGGGGAGATTTTCTGATCGTGCAAATTTACATTGATGACATAATTTTTGGTTCTTCAAATGAAGAATTGTGTCGTGAGTTCGAAGCGGTAATGAAGTCCAAATTTGAAATGAGCGCGATGGGCGAGTTATCTTTCTTTTTAGGTCTTCAAGTGAGTCAAGAAAAAACCGGGACGTACGTGCATCAGACAAAGTATGTCCACGAGATTCTCAAAAGATTTGGATTGGAAGATAGCTTACCCTATGACACGCCTCTCCCGACAAATCTCAAGCTTTCACCTGATAAGGAGAAAGATCCTGAAGTGGATCCGACTCTATATCGAGCAATGATAGGTTCACTGATGTATCTTACTGCTTCACGACCAGATATTATGTTCTCTGTTTGTTTGTGTGCTAGGTACCAATCAACTCCGAAGGAGTCTCACTTGAAAGCAGTCAAGCGTATTTTCAGATATCTGAAAGGGATGCCTAAGCTTGGATTGTGGTATCCAGCTGAAGGTGGTCTGGATTTGATGGCGTATGCTGACGCAGATTTCGGAGGGTGCCGGATGAACAGAAAGTCAACCTCTGGCGGCGCACAACTTCTTGGGAATCGTCTTGTCTCTTGGCAATGCAAAAAGCAAGTTGCCGTTTCTCTATCCACGTGCGAGGCCGAGTACATTGCTGCATCAAGCTGTTGTGCTCAGGTCTTGTGGATTCAACAGCAAATGAGGGACTACGGTTTGAATTTTACTCGAACTCCTATCCTTGTCGATAACAACTCTGCCATTTCCATAACTAACAATCCTGTTAATCACTCACGCACTAAGCACATAGATGTTAGGCATCATTTCATTCGCGACTGTGCTGAGAAGGGTTTAATAGAAGTGGTTAGGGTAGACACCTTGGATAATCTTGCCGACCTGTTTACAAAGACATTCGATCGGGCTAGATTTGAAAATCTGGTCCGAATGATTGGCATGATCAACCCCGAGTAAAATGCTTTTCAAAACTCGCATAGAAACTTTATTTTATGTTTTCTGTACAGTTCTTACCACTTTCCTAAAATTGAAAAACTCCAAAAATATTTTACTTAGTTGTAGGATAAATTTCAGAAAAATACAAAAACATTTGAAAAATTTAAAATGAAGTCGTGTTGAGATATAAGGGAAATGATAGTACATCGGTTAGTCGTATCTGGTGCAGGACTATAGTAATATGTAAAATTAACCGTTAACTGTAACAGCTTCATTATATGTTGCTTCGGTAGGTTTTACGCGTAAATAAGAACCTGTTTTTGGTATATAAACATAATGAACTGCGTAACTCGTGTGGCGCATCTCTCGGATATATGGTCTTGGTACCGTAATTTCGTTTGATAGATTGCCGAGGTTCTGAGATACGTGGTCTTTATGCTGTTTATCATCTGGGTATCATGGTTGTTTCTTTTACCGAAAACAACGGGGACGCAAGTCTAGATCTTCCATGATACCATACATACGTGTAAATATCTTTAATACATGATGCATTCGACCCAAATAAGTGATAAACAATCACATGTCCCACAAAATCTTGCGGGAGTCAAGTTCGTCTCTTTGTCTGTACGATGGTACTAACCTGTTCACGGACTTGCTCCTGTGCCCTTTGCATCTGAAATTCAAGTTCCTCCTCAATAAGTGATTTTATCACAAAGGACTTGTTTTCAATCCCAAATAAGTGAGTATCTCACATTAGCTTATACGTCAAAACAGATGATAAATGGTATACTCACCAGTAAGATGATCTCTCGTGCATACCTTGATACGGGAGTATATTCTGAGGTGGGTAAACATAGTTACAATCAGTTATTAATACACTTAATCGCATATCTCGAAAACAGTGTTCGAAAGCGTGCTAAAGCTTAAGTGGACCACAATACCGTTGAACGTCTTGAACTGTTAATATCATTCTAAGAGCTTAAACTGATAATCTATGTTCTTGTGTTGGATATTGACAGAAAAACCGATATGATCTCTTTGCTCCGATTTCACAAAAAAAAAAATAATTAGTGTAAATACGTTCGTAGGTTTAATTTCTTTATTCAGTAAAAAAAAAAAATATATCAAAAAGATTTTGCTTTCTTGTTTCTATGTGCGAGTTATCATTTTGAAAATTCTCTAAGGGTTGTGAACATTCTTTAATAAGGTGTAAAACATCAAGTTAGGTAATTTTAAAATAAGTCTTTTTGTATAAAAAAACGGTCGTGCAAGATCCATCTAAGTGTGTGGGTAATCACGTCATTTTAAGGTGTTTCGATAAATCTGCTTCCAAGTTGTGATATTTTTCCAAAAGTATAAGTTTTGAAGAAAGTTGTTATGAATGATCGTGTTTTGAAATACAATTTATTAAATATTGGTTGTTTAATATTTCATTTGTTGATTCCGGGATATTGGAATTAGTTTTGGGATCCAGGTTTGGGCCGAGTGTCTTCTGGGTTAAGTTTCTTAATCCGGGGTTAAGTGTTTCAGGTCTGGATCGGTCATCACAAGATGGAAGATTTGCAGAAGCTGTGTGCGTCTGGATCGTTCATCACAAGATGGAAGATTTGCAGAAGCTGTGTGCGTCTGGATCGTTCATCACAAGATGGAAGATTTGCAGAAGCTGTGTGCGTCTGGATCGTTCATCACAAGATGGAGGATTTGAAAAAGCTAAGACGTCTGCCGTTGCATTCCTTTGAAGAAGATCAACCGTTAGCTGATCAATACATCAAGGTCGTGCAGTTCTGTGTGAAAAACCAGGCAGCCAGTTCTCGAAGCAAGAGTATGAAGATCTCAAGTCCAATGAAGACCATGCACTGATCAAGGGGGAGTTTGTTAGTGCACTTTAGGTGATAAGTGCATGTCTCCCATTCTTTAGGGTCTTTATTGTACATTGTTGAAAGTTAGTCCCAACTTTATCCTTGGGACATTTTGTCCAAGGTTTATCCTAGGGACACTTTGTCCAAGTTTTAGGATAGTATTTTGTCTGAGGTTTATGTTAAGGACAATGGTCAGGGGTTTAAGGCTAGGACTATTGTCTGAGTTTTGTATAGGGACAATAGTCAGAGTTTTGTTTTGTGTAATTTGTTGTCCGGGCTTTCTGGTTTGTCTTGAAAGTCCGGGCTTTACCTTGTATATATACCTTTATGTGGAATAGTCAAGGTAGCGATTCTGTGTGAAATTCTGTGCACCTAACCCTAATCAGTGTGTGTGTGTGTCTGGCGGCTACTGTGTGTGTGACGTCATTCATCTTCTTCATCAAGAATACTCTGTGTATTCTTGATTCCTCTCACAAATCTTTGCATTCTAGTGTTTCATCTACAGTGGTTGATCATCAGGTGGATTCCGCACACCTGTTGGTTGCATTAGCTGAGTGAGATCTTGGATTAGGAGGCCTTACAATTTTTATTAATACTAATGTAATTTAGGGTCGTTTCTCATATACGAGGTGTACTTTAGGACGTGTAGGAGTGTTTTAAGGGTTGTTATACTTTGGGTGTAGCACAACCTCTTGAAGGGCATTGTGGGGGCGTGGTGGAGCAAGGCATGGCTACAACCACAGAGAAAGAGGCAAAAATTCTTTAAAAAGGTTCAAGCAGTTAGAATATACTACATTAGCTCATTTAATCCCACGCTCAGACTACTTGGTGTGGGGAGCGGCCTAGGGCCGGCGAGGGCCGACGACGCCCTAGCACACCACCCCTAGCCCCGTCCCCGTCCTCAACGTCCTCCCTTAGACGTTCATGCCGGTCTCACTTTATAAATATATATCCTTTATTCCCCCATTTAAACCCAAATCTTTCTAATCTCTCACTTTTTTTATACACCACCTTAATTTTTATAAAGTTTTAGGCATGTCTTCTTCTTCATAGTGGTGTTCGTCATCCTCGGGTGAGGGCGATTTGTTTTTTACGAACGTCGTAATGCTAGCAGCACAAATGATCATGGAGGAAGAGGAAGAAACGTCGTCAGAACCACGAACTAGGGCAGCTGCCTTAAACCGACACCGAGAAGGTTATCTTTATTTTTCGGTGTTAATATTTAGGTGCCCATGGTAGATTAGTGGCCGACTATTTTGCCGACGAACCTTTGTACACGGCCGCAATGTTTAAACGTCGGTTCCGAATGAGTCGTCGGCTGTTCTTACGTATATCAGACGACTTGGCGTGGTCTGATCCAGTTTTCACACTTCGATACGACGCTAGGGGCCATAGGGGATTCACCACTTTACATAAATGTACGATGGCCATTCGCCAACTGACATACGGGCCGACACCCGATTCGTTGGATGAGTATTTAAGGATGTCCGAAAGAACTTCACGAGAATGTTTGTACAAGTTTTGCGAATGGATAGTGAAGCTATATAGCAAGAAATATCTGCATAAACCAAACGCAAATGACGTCCAAAAATTATATCAAGCGCACGAAGAAATGAATGGTTTTCCAGGAATGCTCGGAACCATTAATTGCATACATTGGTCGTGACAGAATTGCACTAACTTGTAATTCTTTAGCCGTAAGTAGGCTTCACACCCGCGTATGCTTAAATAATACATTCTATGAGGCTTTCAATTTACATGGTGTCTTATTAAACATCTTGGTTGAAACCATATTGTCTACCATCGTTATGTTGACACCATTTACTTCAATCGAACGAATACTACATAACTCGTGTATGTGTGATACGACCCGACTCGTGAGACCCAGTTGCGTTGTGTTTTAAATTGTTATATTTGCTGTTTTTTTGCCAAAAATATCATGCTTAAATTCAAAACATGATGCCTATATGTCAATTTCTATGCCTTCCCAACCTTCTCAGGAAAAAGGTCCTTTTTACAGGAACTTCACCATATACATACATACATACATACATATATATATATATAGGGTGGTGTTCTGCTACAAAGTACATTTTTCCTACAAAGTTTACAAAGTCATAAAACATCACAATTTCAGCCATAAAACACACTCAAAACCCACAAATAACGGAGTGAAGATTACTAAAACACAATATCCAAACCCTAACAGTTCATAAAAACTTCAAACACACCATCGTAGAACTATCAATATAAAACACAACATGATAATCAACATAAAACACACTAATTTTAGTCATTCGATAATCAAAGTCCTATCATCCAAAACACAACACAAAACCCACACATATGGCGTTTTAGTAATCTTCACTTTGTTATTTGTGGGTTTTGAGTGTGTTTTATGGTTGACATTATGGTGTTATTTTGACTTTGTACACTTTGTAGGAAAAATGAACTATGTAGCCAACTCCCACCCTATATATATATATATATATATATAGGGGAAGGTTCATTTGAGAAAAATCTTCTTAAAAGAAGAAAAAAATGAATTAATCTAGACCCTATATTTTTTTTATCAATGGTTGTGAATCAAGATATCATTTTTGTCCACTTATAATTAATGTTTTAATTACTAAGGGTAGTATAGACATTTTGATATAGAATATTAATAAATATTTTAAAGAGTTACTCAAGTCTTATTAATGCAACCATAAATTTCTTCTTCACCATGATTAATGTATTGGCTCTTACACAAATTTTATTAGAAGTGACAAAATTATTTAAAAATTTTGTGTCCTACACATATTTTATTATGAGTCGCAAAATTATTAAAAGTGTTTGAGTCCTACACATTCTATATCCTACACCAAAATATTGTTTTAATGGTGTAGGAAACGTTGAAAATGTAAGATCATGTGCATGATTGTTTTTATTGTGTAAGGTGCACAACTATTTTATAAAACATGCTAGTTAAATGATTAAAGTTCATTAATTTGAATAGCAAAAATAAATAATAGACTCATTAAATGATTTTTTTCAAATTACCTTTGTATCCTTTATTCTTTTTATTCTTAATTTTTAATTTCTTCTCATTTGAACTCTCCACTATATATATATATATATAGGGAGCCGCTAAAATGAAAACCACCCCCAGTTGTAAGAATCGTGAGAAGCATTCTCAACCAATCACAATAAGGGGTATTTTGGTCATTTCCTTCAAAATGTCTTATCTTTCTCTCTCTCTCTTCATTTATTGTAGCAGTCTTTTATATATCTCATCTCTCCTCTCACTTCTGTCATCCCTCATCTCACCATCATCTCTCACCTCTCTCTATCTCTCTTAAAATCAAATCCCCTGCACATTAAAAATCCCCACCACCTACCTCCGTTTGGGTTCCATTTCTCTCACACCAAACACATTACAAACAAAAGCAAACTGGCACACAAGAAGAATAAGAAAGGTCGGCATCTCTTCTAGATCTCCAAACAACGAGCTCTCGAACAACAACAACAACAACAATTGCACCGGAGATCCAGTCGCTGGAACCCTAGCTCCACCTCCGATGAAGACGACGATGAACGGAAGGAGAAGAAAGTGAAGCTCGTTGTTCGTTTGCCCTCAATCGTCTGATTTGAACCCGATATTCTTCTATTAATTCGGCTTCTGGTGGCTCTGATTCCAATGTTGATGTGGTTAATTGGAAACCTAAATCTGGATCTCGAACTATTGTTGCTGATCATCAGGTGAAATTGACGAATTTCAAATACTAGTGTTCAAATTATTAAAATAAGGGTTTTTTGTGAATTTGTTGATGAATTGGTTGTTTATAGTTTGAAATTGGTTTCTATCCCTCTGTCTCCTTCACCAGTTCACCCACCCATGTACCTCCATACACGCCACAGCATCTCCGGCGACATCTTCGGTGGTGGTGGCGTTGCGGTTGGTGGCGGAACCCTAGGTGGTGGGAAAAAACCCTCTGGTAAATATAAGTTTGTTTATTTTTCTTTTCTCATATTTCGGTTACTGGGCTTGGTTTTGTAATGGGTTTTAGTTAAACAGGGTAATTACTAACAAGATTTTTGGATGTAAAATGGCTGATTCGTTTAAGTTGGATTAAATATATAGCTTGATGAAGAATAAAAAGATTCTTGATTTTCTGATTGATTGTTAATGTTGTAATTTTAAAGGGAATCTTGATCTGCAGTCCATACTAAATTTCTTGTTTTTTTTATGTTCAATCAAGATATATGGGGTGTACAAAACCTGTATAGAAAGAAGTTCAGGTCTAGTTTGTTTGTTTGATTGCTACATACATACGCTTAGTTAAACAATCGACACCTTACGTAAATATCTGCCCATTTTTTTTGTAACGTAAAACGTAAACTTTTTCACGTAAAACGTAAAAACGTAATTTTTTTAACGTAAAACGTAAAGTTTTTATCGTAAAACGTAAAACGTAAACTTTTTAACGTAAAACGTAAAGTTTTTAACGTAAACTTTTTTAACGGAAAACGTAAAACGTAAAAAGTTTAACGTAAAACGTAAAAAGTTTAACGTAAAACGTAAAAAGTTTAACGTAAAAAGTTTAAAAAGTTTAACGTAAAACGTAAACTTTTTTAACGTAAAACGTAAACTTTTTTTAACGTAAAATGTAAAACGTAAACTTTTATATAACAACTATTTAACGTAAAACGTAAAACTTTTCTACGTAAATTGTAAAACGTAAAAAACCGTGTGATAAAACGGCGCCTAAACAAGGGGCGTGAATACGGGCATAAAAACGCCACGAAAAAAAAGGGACATAAAAAACACCGCGTTAAAACGGATGTAAAAAACGCCGCGTTAAAACGACGCTTGAAAAAGCAAAGCGTAAAAAACGGCGTGCAAAAACAACCCGTTAAAAAACGATTCGTGAAAAAGCCGGGCGTAAAAACGAAAAACGTATTTTTTTAACGTAAAACGGAAAACGTAAATTTTTTAACGCAAAACGTACAATTTTTAACGTAAATGACGGCGCGTTAAAAAAACGACGCCTGAAAAAGCCGGGCGTAGAAAAAAGGCTATTCAAAACCTTTTTTTTAAACAAATCTTAAAAAAAATTATAATAAAAATCTAATTTCAAAAAAATTTGTAACAAAAAAATCTGTTTCTTAAAAAAAAAATCAAGACAAAAAAGTAATTAATTAATATGACAAAAAAGGTAATTAAAAATTAATATATATAAAAAGACAAAAAAAAGCAATTTACTTATATACCCTTTAACAATAAAATATTAAAAACAT
Organism: Helianthus tuberosus; assembly: GCA_030545235.1. Taxonomy (NCBI): domain Eukaryota; kingdom Viridiplantae; phylum Streptophyta; class Magnoliopsida; order Asterales; family Asteraceae; genus Helianthus; species Helianthus tuberosus. Next base: position 141,730,849 of record CM060402.1, on the reverse strand, counting down.
AATAAGACAAAAAGTTTTTAATATTGATTTTAACTACTTTCAATCTCATCCATCCATGTTCTTGATCTAATGGCCAGAAAGTGGTTCTCGTGGTTCTTACAACTGGAGGTGGTTTTCATTTTAGCGGTCCCCTATATATATATATATATAGGTAGAGGATCCTGTAAAAAGGCCTAAAGTGTGAGAATGGTAAGAAAGAATCTCAGCCATTAGATCTTTTGATCTAATGGTTGAGATCAATAGGGACCAAATTGTAAAATATTTTCATTAATTTGGACTGATTTGAAATATCTAGGGGCAATATTCTTTTATACCCACTAGAAATTAGGTAATGCACATGTAACATCCCCCGTCTTTTTTAAACGTCAATAACTTTTTATACGTAACTTTTTTTTAAAAAAAAATTACACCATAATAACGAGCGTTTTTTTATCTTTAATATGAGTACCATATTGCTATACTTATATAGAGAAAAAAATATGTTTCGATCAGATGTTTAGTCAATGAATGGTGTTATATACTTGCTGAATGGTGTTATATACTTATTGAATGGTGTTATATAGTTGCTGAATGGTGTTATATACTTGCTGAATGGTGTTATATACTTGCTGGATGGTTTATATACTTACTGAATTGTGTTATATACTTGCTGAATGGTGTTATATACTTGCTGAATGGTGTTATATACTTCCTATAATTAAGGTGGCGGTTATGGGAAGTTTTTAATTAATTGAATTAATGATAAAATTACTTGTTTACCCTTTTCAATTAATTTAGATCTAATGGCTGAGATTCTTTCTTACATTTCTCACACTTTTGGTCTTTTTTACAATAACCTTACCCTATATATATATAGGGAGCCGCTAGAATGAGAACCACCCCGAGTTATGAGAACCGCGAGAACCACACCATCCGGGGCGCCGTTGACCAAGATTTTTTTTTTACAACTAGATGTGTAAATTTTAAACACATTCGTAAAAAAAAAAAATTTTAACGGCGCGGCCGAGGGGGTAGTTTTTTACACCCAAAGTTTGGTGTTTTTTGTTTTTTTTTTTTTTCACCAAACTTTGGGTGTAAAAAACTACCCCCTCGGCCGCGCCGTTTAAATTTTTTTTTTTACGAATATGTTTAAAATTTACACATCTAGTTGTAAAAAAAAAATCTTGGTCAACGGCGCCCCGGATGGTGTGGTCTTCGCGGTTCTCATAACTCGGGGTGGTTCTCATTCTAGCGGTCCCCTATATATATATAGGGGTTCCTATAAAAAAAGGGTTTTTTGTGAGAAAGGTAAGAAAGAATCTACACCATTAGATCATTGATCTAATGGTTGAGATCATAATGGCAAAATTGTAAATAATGTTTACTATAAAACATATTAATTTTCAAGATTGAGGGTGTATAGGTAAATTTAACATTTTTAAATTAAGAAACTAACATTAATGCACATGTAACTTCCCCCGTCTTTTTTAAACGTCAATAACTTTTTATACGTAACTTTCTTTTAAAAAAAATTACACCATAATAACGAGCGTTTTTTTATCTTTAATATGAGTACCATATTGCTATACTTATATAGAGAAAAAAATATGTTTCGATCAGATGTTTAGTCCATGAATGGTGTTATATACTTACTGAATGGTGTTATATACTTGCTGAATAATGTTATATACTTGTTGAATGGTGTTATATACTAACTGAATGGTGTTATTGTAACACCCCGAAAACGGGTTTGGTAATTAACCCACGTTAATACTAAAAGACGGGTAAAGTGCCGCTAGTAGTAAAAATAACCCGGTAAATATTTGGGATTTAATAATAAATCCTAATATTAAATACAAGCGAAACAAAGTTTTAAGGAATTGAGTTTATAAGAGCCCGAGTTAACGGGACTTAAAATACTACGGATTATAACTCCCGGAACCCACCAAGTAACTAGGAGTATTAACCTAGTTAGATAATGTCTTGACAATTATAGAACAAATATGGTTAAGATATCCTTTAAATAACTTGTGTAAAGTTGAGGGGCTAAACATGGACAAAGGAATTATAGTTTTTAATTAAATCAAATATTAAAAACATAAAACACACATACGTGTGTGTGGTTCCTGCGAATTCAACCAGAGCCAAGAAAGGCTCTCATGCTCAAACCCTAAACTTCAACAAATCAACTAATTGAAGCTCAAATCAAGACCCAAATCGATGCATGATCACATATAAATGATCACCTAGTCGTGGGGATCACAAGGTATGTCGAATTTTAAGATTTGGTGATACTTTGAGATTATGATGAACAATCATAATCGAAATTCTGGAATGAATATTGAATCTATGAGTGCTATTGTGTTGATATCTTTGTTTAGAAACAAACCCTAGTTGAAAACTTGGAGAATTGGTGTTAAAACTAGGGATTTGATAATTAACCTATTATGTACTAAGTGGGTTTTGATTATGTAGTGAAGATGATGGTTTACACATGTTTAAAATCATCATAGTTGCTAGTAGAAACAAGATACTTGAACAATTTGCAAGTGGGAGTGTTGAACATACATGACTTGAGATGGGTTTTTATGATATGATGATGATAGTGTCAAACTTGTGATTAGAATCATCATACTAGTTAGTAAGACAAAGTACTTGAACAATGTAGGTGTTTGAGTACATAAATCATATTTACCATGAAATGGGTTGTTATATGATATAAAAGAATTGATGTTAAGATCATGATATAGATGCTTGAAATCATGTTACCTAGTTGTAAAATGTGTAAAAACAATGTATGCACATTAGGTGTTTGCTAAAATGCCCAAATGAAAACTAAAGTGTTGAAATTAGAGTGAAAATGTGCAATGAATAAGTTGATAAGTCGATTGACTTTAAAAAGGTCAAATCGACCAAGTGTATGATCGGATGGTAAATTCGATATAAGAAGAGTAGGATGGAATAGTCGTAAATGAATATGACTAACCTAACCATCTTACAATTACAATGATAGTTTGACGCTTGGCAAGCTAGGTGAAGGCTTGGGGAAGGAAGCGGGTCAAACGAAGCAAGAATGACGGAAAAAGCATAATTCGGATGCAAGGTAAGTATAGCTTACACTAGTCTTATATTTCAGAATATTCTCTTATCGTATTAGTATGAATAAGATAAATACAAAATCGAGGTATGATGTTCCGGCATGTAGACGTACGGAACAAGATAGTCGAGCATAATTAGAAGCCATGTTGATGGTTTAAAAAGAAGTAAATCGATAATTCGGTCATATTATGTCGAAGGTAATAAACGGTTTATAAGTTAAAATGACCGTACGGTGTTAAACGGAAAGAGTCATGTAGAGGAGATGATAATAAATATCATCTCGCAAAGATAAATGGTCAATTCGGCCAAACGGGTCAAAAGGTGTAGACAACACCGTTTGACTATATAGACTAATGATTCTTTTGTCGAGTTATACGCTTACAGGAATAGATGTCCAACGGATATTCGCATCATTCTTAATTAGCCAATATAAAGCAAGGTATTAAAACCGGGTCTATTTGTTGATCCGAGCCAGGTACGCATATTTATGATGTATGTAAAAGTGCTAATTTGGTCGAATAATTGGTGATAGCCCTTCATTGTAAAAGAAGGACCAAAATCGACCAAAACGCCCTTGTAGGCTAAATTGAACAAACAACTCTTAGAGGTTGTTTGGAAAGGAGTCTTATGATTAAACAAAAGTTTAGAACGAGTATGGTTAGTGAAAGATGTAATTCTTGGGCCAAAAGACTCCATACGAGTCTTTGCCGTAAAATGATATTTCAAGGGGTATAAATTCGGAACACAAAGATATCTACTTTAAATCCAACACACAATTAGTTGTGATGGGAGATTACTAGATAAGAAATATAGGTCACAACGCTAGATTAGAATGAAAGCGAAATTGAGCTTAAAAGTGCTTAAAATATCCTTAACGGGTCAAAATAAGCATACTAGTGAAAACGGGTTTAATTTGTGTAATAAACCTATGATTAAAAACCTAATATGGTATATCACAATTATTTGATGAAGTGCATGAAATATAGGAATCAAATAAATACGTTTGTTTGATAAAATGCATAATCGGGTCAAAATTTGGTATAAAGGGTAATAAGCCGAAGACTTAAAAGTCTTAAATTTTGTTAAGCCAAATGTCGGATTTTAACTCCAAATGATGGAGAATCAAATTACAAACACGTAGGAAGAAACGGTAGGCCAAACGGGCAAGCGGTTTGAAAGATACGGAAGATTTCGTGTCAAATTACGGCAAAATTGGAAAACTGGATGCAGGGTCCACCGTAAATTACGGTGCCACCGTAATTTACGGTGGAGATGAAAAGCTTTACGGCGGCCCCCTACTGGTTTACGATAGGGGCTTGTCAAACCAGTGGCCACCGTAAATTACGGTGCCACCGTAATTTACGGTGGAGGCCAGGTTGAAATTTTTCTTTTTGTTATCAATTGTTTCTCGGACTCGTTTAGACATGTTTTAAGTCCTGTATGACTAAAGCATTTCATGTTTATGAAATGTAGGTACACCTTGGATGCCGGAAGACGATCAAACTCAACGAAGAACCGAACACGATACAGTTACATGCTTCCGCACTTTGCCACGTTGTAAAATTTTAAACAACGAATTTCGATCACGTTATGTAGAATAAATTATAATTTGTAAAAGTTTTAATAAACCCGTATTCCCGATGTATATGTAATCATTAATTACATGATTATTTTCCCAAAATATACGTTAAACCTTGATTTATAAGAACGGGTGTTACAAGTTGGTATCAGAGCCTTGGTTTAAGAGATTCGAGTATGGTGGGGAGGAACCATGCTTGGACTTAAACCTTATGCTCTTGACAAAGAATAGTGTTCGGTTCGAGGCTTGATCGCAAATCCGGTAAGTGCAAGTATGCTAATGGTCTAGCGTATTAAAGTGTTGTAGACAACACATAGGGTTACCGTGTAATACACGTTACCCCAATTAAATGATTGATATAGTTGATGAAAATACGTGCGTTGACGCGTATAGTAGAAAAAGCCTCGTATTATGATACGGGCGATTATTAAAGTTGATATTACTAACTCTTGTAAGTGTTTTAATTAAAGGACACTCGCGTTGAAGACGACGAGAGTCAAACGAATTGTGGATACGATGATGGAACGATCCAAAGTATGACAAGAGGAGCATGCTTACCGAGGACTAAATCGCGTAGAGACCGCGAACAAGGTTAATGGCAAGGAACGCCCGTCGGGGCAAACATTACCAGGTGCACATTTTAAATAATCGCACAGATAGTAATATGCAACAAATAAGTAGAAATTGAAAGTTGCATATGTAGATTAAAAACTTGGAAAAACCCGAATAGAAAATGTATTCGGGATATTGTTTCCAAGAGAAACAAATAGAGGCGTTACTTACATAGGGCGTGATGTGAAAACTATAAAAAGGTCATGTGTGTCATGTGTTAAATCGCTTACTCTGGCCAAGTAAGTAGTGGCATATGATACCACGAGTTTCTTATAGCGGACACATTTACATCCGATGTAGTAAGGGCGGAGTAAATGGGACTAATTAAAAAGTACCCAAATGAATCAGATAAGCAAAATATTTGATAATAATGTAAACGCACAACCGAGTGACTGAAGCGTATTACATCAGGATAATGAGCCCGAGCGAAGGGACAAAGAAGCATGTAAAATGATTTAGACAAGTATTGGGAGGGAGTGTACTTACACTCGAACCCATAAAACGCAAGCATGTAAAATGATTTAGACAAGTATTGGGATGGAGTGTACTTACACTCGAACCCAGAAAACGCAAGCATGTAAAATGATTTAGACAAGTATTGGGAGGGAGTGTACTTACACTCGAACCCAGAAAACGCAAGCATGTAAAATGATTTAGACAAGTATTGGGAGGGAGTGTACTTACACTCGAACCCAGAAAACGCAAACATGAAAAATGATTTAGACAAGCAATGGGAGGGAGTGTACTTACACTCGAACCCGGAAAATGAAAATATGTTCCTTAACGGGTCATTTTTGTAAAACGTCAAACTTAAAGACAAAGTCAGAATATAAAAATGAAGCGAGGTCTTAATGCATACCGGGAGGATTGCAATAATAACGACTTCGGTAAAACACCCGGTTGATGGGTAAGAATTAAACACATGCGTAACCCGAGAAACGAGAACACGAATTTAAAGTCAAAAGACTCGGATTATGAGTTATGACTAAAAGACCATAAAATTTCGTAAACAGAAATTTTGATAATTATATTCAACTATTTTGAGATTGAACGGGTTGAATAAAGTATAATGCTTGAAGGCGTAAGTAAGCGCAAGCCGGATAACGGTAAGCTTGAGACAAATGAATTTCAAATGTAAAAAGAGTGTTTTGACACCAAATATATATTTTAGTAAGACACGAGTAAAAAGAGTGATCTACGGGATCAACATAACCTTTAGGGTTATAAACAAATGATAGATCTACGGACTAAAACGACCCACGGGTCATGATTAGAAAGAAGTTATAAGGACTTCGCCCTAAAGAGGTGAATGTCTAATCAAAAATAGCCCATAAGGCTAAGTGATAAAACCTACGGGTTAGATGGAATAAAGCGAGGAAATCAGTTAAGAATCCCCGCATAAAAAAAAAACTAAGACTGTAAAGGATTAAATTACGGACTGTCAATATCCCGGTATGGATGATTGACACAAGTTGAAGAAAAGATCCTAAAACTAAAACTTCGGTTTTAGTAAGAAATAATGTTTTTACAAACATAAATTCTGATAGGAATTTAAATAGTAAGCATGAAAGATACAAGTCTTGACACTTATAGGCGCAAGATGATATATTCGAAAAGTGATATTCTCAAAAATGAAAGGTTGATACAAATTAAACATGATGTGACACGATCACGGTTAGGAAATGTAATGTGAAGTAAAATCACATTATAACCAAGCGAGTGATCAAAAGTAACTGAACTAATAAGACTAGTTAATGAGACCGGTTAAGGTTTGGTTTGCTTGTAAGCGGTAGATTCGGTATAGCTGAACCGAATAGATAAATTTGAAAGCAAAAGAATTTGTTGCTAAAAGTGAAAGATTTCACTAAAGATCTTGAAACGGGTCAAAGTAACGGATTCATAAGGAATTCGATGGTATATGAAAGCGATGGATATCGCTAAGTTAACTAAACTAGTGGAAATAACGAGACTACGTTATTTCGAAGTTACATTATGTCATATGAGATACGTAGAGGTTCTGTAAAAAAAAAAAAAAAAAGAGGACATTACCATAATTTTTCTGGTAATGCTAACAATTGGTTAAAGTAGGAGTAAAGTTTAAGATTACTCAAGTCAAACGCATTGGGTTTAGAAACTCAATGAACTAGATAAGTAAGGTTTCGAGGACGAAACCTCTTTAAGGGGGGTAGACTTGTAACACCCCGAAAACGGGTTTGGTAATTAACCCACGTTAATACTAAAAGACGGGTAAAGTGCCGCTAGTAGTAAAAATAACCCGGTAAATATTTGGGATTTAATAATAAATCCTAATATTAAATACAAGCGAAACAAAGTTTTAAGGAATTGAGTTTATAAGAGCCCGAGTTAACGGGACTTAAAATACTACGGATTATAACTCCCGGAACCCACCAAGTAACTAGGAGTATTAACCTAGTTAGATAATGTCTTGACAATTATAGAACAAATATGGTTAAGATATCCTTTAAATAACTTGTGTAAAGTTGAGGGGCTAAACATGGACAAAGGAATTATAGTTTTTAATTAAATCAAATATTAAAAACATAAAACACACATACGTGTGTGTGGTTCCTGCGAATTCAACCAGAGCCAAGAAAGGCTCTCATGCTCAAACCCTAAACTTCAACAAATCAACTAATTGAAGCTCAAATCAAGACCCAAATCGATGCATGATCACATATAAATGATCACCTAGTCGTGGGGATCACAAGGTATGTCGAATTTTAAGATTTGGTGATACTTTGAGATTATGATGAACAATCATAATCGAAATTCTGGAATGAATATTGAATCTATGAGTGCTATTGTGCTGATATCTTTGTTTAGAAACAAACCCTAGTTGAAAACTTGGAGAATTGGTGTTAAAACTAGGGATTTGATAATTAACCTATTATGTACTAAGTGGGTTTTGATTATGTAGTGAAGATGATGGTTTACACATGTTTAAAATCATCATAGTTGCTAGTAGAAACAAGATACTTGAACAATTTGCAAGTGGGAGTGTTGAACATACATGACTTGAGATGGGTTTTTATGATATGATGATGATAGTGTCAAACTTGTGATTAGAATCATCATACTAGTTAGTAAGACAAAGTACTTGAACAATGTAGGTGTTTGAGTACATAAATCATATTTACCATGAAATGGGTTGTTATATGATATAAAAGAATTGATGTTAAGATCATGATATAGATGCTTGAAATCATGTTACCTAGTTGTAAAATGTGTAAAAACAATGTATGCACATTAGGTGTTTGCTAAAATGCCCAAATGAAAACTAAAGTGTTGAAATTAGAGTGAAAATGTGCAATGAATAAGTTGATAAGTCGATTGACTTTAAAAAGGTCAAATCGACCAAGTGTATGATCGGATGGTAAATTCGATATAAGAAGAGTAGGATGGAATAGTCGTAAATGAATATGACTAACCTAACCATCTTACAATTACAATGATAGTTTGACGCTTGGCAAGCTAGGTGAAGGCTTGGGGAAGGAAGCGGGTCAAACGAAGCAAGAATGACGGAAAAAGCATAATTCGGATGCAAGGTAAGTATAGCTTACACTAGTCTTATATTTCAGAATATTCTCTTATCGTATTAGTATGAATAAGATAAATACAAAATCGAGGTATGATGTTCCGGCATGTAGACGTACGGAACAAGATAGTCGAGCATAATTAGAAGCCATGTTGATGGTTTAAAAAGAAGTAAATCGATAATTCGGTCATATTATGTCGAAGGTAATAAACGGTTTATAAGTTAAAATGACCGTACGATGTTAAACGGAAAGAGTCATGTAGAGGAGATGATAATAAATATCATCTCGCAAAGATAAATGGTCAATTCGGCCAAACGGGTCAAAAGGTGTAGACAACACCTTTTGACTATATAGACTAATGATTCTTTTGTCGAGTTATACGCTTACAGGAATAGATGTCCAAAGGATATTCGCATCATTCTTAATTAGCCAATATAAAGCAAGGTATTAAAACCGGGTCTATTTGTTGATCCGAGCCAGGTACGCATATTTATGATGTATGTAAAAGTGCTAATTTGGTCGAATAATTGGTGATAGCCCTTCATTGTAAAAGAAGGACCAAAATCGACCAAAACGCCCTTGTAGGCTAAATTGAACAAACAACTCTTAGAGGTTGTTTGGAAAGGAGTCTTATGATTAAACAAAAGTTTAGAACGAGTATGGTTAGTGAAAGATGTAATTCTTGGGCCAAAAGACTCCATACGAGTCTTTGCCGTAAAATGATATTTCAAGGGGTATAAATTCGGAACACAAAGATATCTACTTTAAATCCAACACACAATTAGTTGTGATGGGAGATTACTAGATAAGAAATATAGGTCACAACGCTAGATTAGAATGAAAGCGAAATTGAGCTTAAAAGTGCTTAAAATATCCTTAACGGGTCAAAATAAGCATACTAGTGAAAACGGGTTTAATTTGTGTAATAAACCTATGATTAAAAACCTAATATGGTATATCACAATTATTTGATGAAGTGCACGAAATATAGGAATCAAATAAATACGTTTGTTTGATAAAATGCATAATCGGGTCAAAATTTGGTATAAAGGGTAATAAGCCGAAGACTTAAAAGTCTTAAATTTTGTTAAGCCAAATGTCGGATTTTAACTCCAAATGATGGAGAATCAAATTACAAACACGTAGGAAGAAACGGTAGGCCAAACGGGCAAGCGGTTTGAAAGATACGGAAGATTTCGTGTCAAATTACGGCAAAATTGGAAAACTGGATGCAGGGTCCACCGTAAATTACGGTGCCACCGTAATTTACGGTGGAGATGAAAAGCTTTACGGCGGCCCCCTACTGGTTTACGGTAGGGGCTTGTCAAACCAGTGGCCACCGTAAATTACGGTGCCACCGTAATTTACGGTGGAGGCCAGGTTGAAATTTTTGTTTTTGTTATCAATTGTTTCTCGGACTCGTTTAGACATGTTTTAAGTCCTGTATGACTAAAGCATTTCATGTTTATGAAATGTAGGTACACCTTGGATGCCGGAAGACGATCAAACTCAACGAAGAACCGAACACGATACAGTTACATGCTTCCGCACTTTGCCACGTTGTAAAATTTTAAACAACGAATTTCGATCACGTTATGTAGAATAAATTATAATTTGTAAAAGTTTTAATAAACCCGTATTCCCGATGTATATGTAATCATTAATTACATGATTATTTTCCCAAAATATACGTTAAACCTTGATTTATAAGAACGGGTGTTACAGTTATATACTTGCTGAATGGTGTTATATACTTGCTGAATGGTGTTTATAGAGATCTTTTAAAAAAAAATCCAGATCCTATAATTAAGGTGGCGGTTATGGGAAGTTTTTAATTAATTGAATTAATGATAAAATTACTTGTTTTCCCTTTTGAATTAATTTAGATTTAGGACACATGTTATCTCCACAATATTTCTCACCTTTCTCACACTTTTAACCTTTTTTACAATAACCTTACCCTATATATATATATATATATCTATACTATATTATAATACATGAGGGAAGGATTCCTAAAAGTTAAGAACTTCTTCCCCCATTATTTATAAATAAACCCCTAGAATGAGGGTAAAGTGGTCTTTTAAACCATAATTATTTTTTAGTCCCTCAATCTATTACATTTAAATCCTTGACATTTAACATAATTATGGGTAATTAGTTACACTTCCCCCCCCCTCTTTAATTCTTTAATGTATTCCTGCGATATCTTACAACCCGTAATGTTTTAAAAAAATCCGAAGGTACCATGACGATCGGCACATTTTTTTAAACGTTTCGATAGTTGTCTTTTTTAGTTTCGCCGTGCGTTCATAAAGTATAAATAGCCGATGCGTAAATGTACAATTGATTAAAGCCAACATTTGTTTTTTACCCAAGCCAGCTTTGACCATTACCTAGCTACCGTGCATTAACATTTGTTTTTTACCCAAGTTTTTTGTTTTGAACGACATTAATAAACTAAAATATTCCCTAATTTTACTTGTACAGAGTCAGTTTGTTGTGACATGTTTAATATAGTATAGATAAAACTCACAACAAACTTCCTATTAAACATGCCACAACAAACTAAACAGGATATGTGCATCTTATTTTAAAAACTTAAAACTCACAACAAACTTCCTAAATAAATGGATGACCAATCTAAAACTAAACCCTAATGGACTACTATAAATACATAGCAAACACTCACAATTCTACATTTCTATTGCTAAACAGATTTGAAATATGAAGCCAGTTCTGAATTCACTTGATGCGAAAAAACAAGCATGCGATATTGAAAAATCTAAGGTCGGTTCTATGATAAGTTTTGTTATATCGCAATAATGAATAATTGTTTTCTTTTATTTACTTTTATGTGAATACTAACTTATTTGATTTTTCAGATTCAACACACCAATTTAAACACCTCAGTTGTCGAACAAGCTTTTGTTAGTTTTTAAGTAATATTTTCGCTTATAATCTTTCATATTAACAAGTTCGTTATGTTATTATTTGGTGTTTTATTGTAGGATGATGGTGATAATAGTGTTGAAATTATTTCTTATGGTGCAATGTTCAGTCCATACAAGTCTAATCTTCAACGTCAATTTAGTAAAGAGGTAATTTTAAAATTTATTTAATCTTTTTTAAATTTTTTTATTCAATATTTGTTTTTTTATAAAATTTATTTAATCATTTTTTAACTATTTTATTAAATTTTTGTTTTTTAAGGATCGGAAGTATGAGAATCAAAAGAAAAGATCTAAGAGACTCTCTGAATGGAAATGGGTCGAGGTTATAAATTTAGATGATTCTGAGGACGATGAGAAAGAAGATGAATTAGATGATACTGCTGATTCGAGCACAAACAAGAAAAACGGATCAAAAAAGAAGAGAAATTAGATGAAATATATCAAGTGTTTTTATGTTTTTTTTTTCATTTTCAGTTGTTTTTGTTTGATCTAGACTATCCCATGAATAATAAAGTTTATTTTATATTTGAAGTTTATGTTTTGTGTTATTTTATTGCACTTATAATTTACATCTCGATTGAACTAATATACTTTTGTCATTTGTTTAGTATTTTTTATTAACAAACGAATCTTTACATGTTTAAAACAGTTTTTCTATACTTTATTTATTATTAATTTTTATAACAAAACAAAACTTTGATATTTAGTAGATAGAAGATAAACTATGTTCCAAAATTTTAGGAATTATTTAATACTAATTTACGATATTAGTAGATAGATAGTAAACTATATCCCAAAATTTTAGGAATTATTTAATACTAATTTACGATATTTATTTAATACTAATTTACGATATTAGTAGATAGATAGTAAACTATATCCCAAAATTTTAGGAATTATTTAATACTAATTTACGATATTTAGTAGATAAATAGTAAACTATGTCCCAAAATTTTAGGAATTATAAGTCAACTAATTAGGTCCTCCAAGTTAATTATATGGGATGAGGCATCGATGGTGAAACGTCAGGCGATAGAGGCAGTTGATCGAACATTGCAAGACATTATAGGTGTTAGGCTCCCATGTGTAACACATATGACATATATCCACCACAATAATGTTATCATATACAAATAAGAAAACTACCAGCAACGAGTGCCGCAATCCAAAGTGTCGCCCCCGCCGCATCGCGCGGGCACCCTACTAGTATATATATATATATATATATATGGGGCCACTAAAATGAAAACCACGAGAACCACTATATAAAGTATAAAATGAGAACCACTTTGAGTTATGAGAACCATGAGAACTAGGCCTTCCAAAAGGTTTTTCCAAATTTTTATCCTCAAAAATCTGAAAAAATATCACTTGTTTCAGCAAAAAAATAAAAAATAAAAAAATGCTGAATGCACAAATTTACATGAGGTGTAAAAAAATTTCATCGCCGTAACAAAATTTACATCAATGCGTAAACAAAACTTACATCAGGCATAACTACCGACTTGACAATTTTTTTCGATTTTTTACAGATGTGTTTATAATATTTTCATCTACGTTTGTGTAAAAAAATTGTGGACCAACTCGCGTGGGAAGTAGGAGTTCTCATGGTTCTCACAACTCGTGGTGGTTCTTAATTGAACCGAAGTCTATATACATATATACTAATTATATTATTAATATATTTAATAACAAAATTAATGTAAATCTAGTTGAGATGAATATCCAAAACAATTTGGTAGCCATGTGTACACAAAGGTACTAGAATTTGACATTTTGGGTAAGAGAATAAAGGGCGCGTGGATGAAAAAAAAACACATTTGCCATGATTCGAACCGAAACCCGAAAGCATTGCAATAGTACACGTAGCAAGGATATATATAACAGATAACCGAAAACAAAAAAAAAAAACAAATAAGGGTTAATAGCCAGCTGCCAAATTATGTGGGTAGGCACGAAAAACTAATTGAACTACATAAATTTTGGTGATTATCTCGTGCAATAAACTAAATAGTATTAAACTCAAAATGAAAAAAAAAAACCACCAATAGTCACCTGTCACAGGCACTGTTAATCCAAGATGCAAATTGTTGTAGATATAATATAATATAATATAAATATAAATTTGTAATACATATCACTCAACTTCACTAATCTTGTACCTTTGACTAAAGCCATCTGTGTATTTTGTCAAACTCAACTATGTGTCACCATGTAGGGGCATTTTAGTCATTTAAAAAGCATATAAAAAGTATACTAACATAAAATATAGAGTAAAGTACAATTTCAGTCCATGTGGTTTATACCTAATCAGAGATTCAGCCTTCATTTGAAAAAAAAGGAACAATCAAATCCGTGCGTTTGTCAATTGCTTGCAATTAAGTCCCTCCCACTAATTTTTGTTAGTCAACATTAGGACTTTGGTTAAAAGACCATAATACCCTCTAGGGACCGAAACTGCAATATGAAATCGTCTTCTCCCCTTTTTATTCTTTGCAACTCCCAAACCCACCACAAGTAACCCTAAAATGCAGACAACAAAATCCTCATGAAACTTTGCATTCTCACCTGGTTTAAGGAAAGACTACCAAACATACTTCCACCCTGCTCAAACAAAATCAAATACATCAATACCAAACATCATCTTCATCAATACATCATACAATCTTCTTTATTAAATGTCTCAGACCTGTTGTAGAGAAGAAGGTGGAGAAGGCTGATTAAGCTCATTCTTTCATTCCCAATTCAATTTTCTTAAACCCTAAGTTCCATAATCCAAAAAATGATCATACATGATTAATGTTAACAGAGATCAGATTAGGGATTTTGCTCGGGTAGTAGAAACGCACATAAGATACTTACCTATTGAGCTCGGCAAGACGGTTGTGAAGAGTTGACCGGATTTAGCTGGAATAAACAAGATCCGGCGAGGTGTGTAGAAAACACATAGATAAGTTGAGTGAAATAATAAATTGTGGTGAGTTGGAATGTGGTATGGGTACCTCTGTTTATACTCGTTTCGCTCGATTAACAGCTTATGATGAAGGTTAGAATTAGTGGGTTTTATGGGTTATCGGATAATCATAAAAACGCAGCAAATACGGGATGTTAAACTAGATTTAGATTGGTACAGAGTAGTGATAAGGTTTATTGTCAAAAGAAAGAGTTAAAACGGTGAGATTATGAGTATCCATGTTTGCTGGATTTCGGCGAAATAGCCGGCTGGATTAAGGTAGACGATTTGGAGGTCTTGTTGGTGGGATTGGTGGTGTTGTGTAGTGCGGAGGTGTTGTGGTGGTATGGTGGTGAAAGGTGGATGGTGGTGGTGATGAAAGGTGGAGGCAGTGGAGGGTGGACGTGGGGTTATGGAGAAGAAGATGCTAGTTGTTTTAGGTTTATACACGATGAAAAGACGATTTTACCCTTGAGTTTCTAAGTAAAAAGACATAAACACCCAAGTCAACTAGTTGACTTACAAAAATTAGTGGGAGGGACTTGATTGCGAACAATCGACAACCACATGGACTTGATTATTCATTTTTTTAAATGGGGGTTGAATGTGCGATTAGGTGTAAACCCCAGGGACTGAATTTATTTGTTTTTTTTTTCAAATGAGGGCTGAATGTATGATTAGGTATAAACTGTAAGGACTAAAACTATACTTTACTCTAAAATATATGTATAAAAAATAAGTTATCTTCTCCTATAAACCCATCTTTTCATTCTCCCCTTAAGACTTAGGGGGTGTTTGTTTTTTGTAAAAAGCTCTTCGGAACCTCTTATGTCTGCGCCACGCAGACCACGCGCAGACGTTTGAGTCTGCAGTGTGTTTGTTTTCTCGAAGACCTTTCATTAAAAAAAGGTCTGCGAGACCTTTTCTTGGGGAAGATGTGGACTCCCATCTTCAAGAATATTCTCTTCTCTTCTCCTATCCTCTACCATTTCATAACATAAATCCTTAACCCTAACATCTTCTTCTCCTCCACCCCTTCCTCCTCCCAGCCACCACCACCACATCTCCGCCACCACCACGTCGCCGCCGTCACCTTCCAGCCATCATCTTCACGGTACTGCCTTTTTCCCCGAATTTTGTTACCCACAATTTTGATCCGATGTTGTCGAAGATGATAGTTGCATCTGACAAGTATCAATGCTCAGATGAGATCATTTCAATTGCTGCTATGTTGTCAATTGGAAGTTCCATTTTCTATTGTCCAAAAGATAAACACGTTCATGCCGATAATGCTCGTTTGAATTTTCATATGGGTAATGTCGGAGATCACATAGCACTGCTTAAGGTATGTTGGTAAATATATAAGTTTAATCTTTTGTTGGTAACTGTAATCATTGTAGGTTTACTGTTCGTGGAAAGAAACGAACTTGTCTACTCAGTGGTGCTATGAGAATAACATTCAGGTCAGGAGTATGAAGCCTCCTAAATTGAGGAATCCTAAATCTTGTTGATAAAATTTGGGTATGTATCATCAATTTAATATCTATAATAGCCTGCTAGAAAACCCTGAATGTTGTTCAAATTGAGGAGTTTAGTTGGTCATATGTGAATGATTTGAGCTGAAATCTTGAGGATGAAAAAACAAACAGTCTTCTTGTTGCAGAGGTTTAATCCACCTCTTCTAGTGCAGACGTTTGCAGATGTAGTCCGCAGACTACAGACCTTTTGCATCTGAAAAAACAAACACCACCTTAGTCACCCCTAATTTAAAAAAAATAAGCTATCTTCTCCTTTAACCCCATCTTTTCATTCTCCCCTTAGGCCTTAGTCACCCCTAGTATT
Source organism: Helianthus tuberosus (assembly GCA_030545235.1). Lineage (NCBI taxonomy): Eukaryota > Viridiplantae > Streptophyta > Magnoliopsida > Asterales > Asteraceae > Helianthus > Helianthus tuberosus. Next base: position 141,714,274 of record CM060402.1, on the reverse strand, counting down.
GAGCTAACTTTACAAAAAATAAAATAAATGTCAACCACATCTATGTAGATAATCTTAATTTGGAAAAGATCGTTGCTGTAACTAAAAAGATTATTTAAACAAGGGCTTGGTTATTCACACATCCCCTTTGGTTATTTGCACATCCCTTGAACCCTATAGGAAGCGTATAGGGCAATATGGTTCCTCTGGGTCCAAGCGTATTGAGCAATACACTTCCTATATGTGTACTTGAAGTACAAACTTTTCAGAAGATGGTCAGCTAATGATTAGGGGACCAGAGGAAGCGTATAGGGCAATACGGTTCCTCTGGGTCCAAGCGTATTAAGCAATACACTTCCTATATGTGTAGCTAAAAGGAAGTGTATAGGGCCATACGCTCCCTTAATGATTTTTTTTTCAAAAGACAAGAGGAATCATATAGAGCCATACCCCTGGAGGAATTTTTTTCTGCAAGAACAACATATTGTTATTAGTATCTTTTTGAACTTTATTTTTTTAAACATTAATTAAGTTGTTTTTTTTTTTGTTATAAAATGATGTTATTTTTTTTGTTATAAATTTTATAAAAGACGTAGTGAAATTAAGCAATCCAAACAAATTAAACAAATATTACAAATACTTAAAATTAAATTCAATTGTTCGTACAGTACTACATAATATGATAATAAAAACCACTATCATCATCAATACTCGTCAGACTCCTCGTCAGACTCAGCGAGCTCCTCCTCTGTAAAGTTCGGGTCACGCCTAGTAACAGTGGCAGATCTAGGATTCGCGCCAAGCGGTAACGTTTTATAAATAAGAGGTAACGAAATAAAAAAAAACGTCAAATTTTTCAAAAATTTACACTACCGCCGGAACGCCAAGCCGTAGCGGACGCCACTGTAAGACCCTAGTTACTGTTTAACGATTTTACATGTAAATACCAACACTTAGATGTGTAGTTAAGACTACACATACTATAAAAATACGGGTTTATTAAAACTTTTACAAATCATAAGTTATTCAACATAACGTGATCGAATTCGTCGTTCAAAATTTACGACAAGGCAATGTGCGGAAGCATGTATCTTTATCGTGTTCGGTTCTTCGTTGAGCTTGATCGTCTTTCGGCATCCAAAATGTACCTACATTTCATAAACATGAAATGCTTTAGTCATACGGGGATTAAAACGTGTCTAAACGAGTCTGGGAAACGAAACTGATTAAAATAAATTTTTGTTACAGGGTCTACCGTAAATTACGGTGGCTACCGTAATTTACGGTAGCCCCTGAATGTTAAATTTTCCACCGTAACTCAGTGGGTGTATGGCGTAAAGACTTTAAGGCTACCGTAAGTTACGTTAGCTACCGCTACCCTAACTTACGGTGGCCTCTGCAGGATTTTCCAAGTTTACCGTTTTCTAAAACGAAAACCTTCATAACTTTTAATCCGCTTGTCCGTTTGACCTAACGTTTCTTCCTACGTGATTGTAATTTGATTCTCCACCTTATGGAGTTAAAATCCAACATCCGGTTTAACAAAATTTCAGACTTTTAAGTCTTCGGCTTATTACCTTTTTTACCAAATTTTGACCCGTTCGATTTTTTTATCAAACAAACATGTTTATTTGATCCTTAAACTCATGAAATTCATAATTTCCATATCTCCTATCATATTAATTTCAAATCACGGGATTCTTACATAATAAAAACCCGTTTACGCTCAAGTTCTTATTTTGACCCGTTTAGAGCGAATTATGTACATTTAAGCATCAAACTCTCTCTTCTCTTTCCACACTTCATACTCTCACTTTTAAATAGCCTCTTATATTCCACCACAACTATTTTTGTGGTGGATTTAACATAATGAACCGCTATCCTAATTTTTACCCTTAGGATAGTCATTTTACGTGATTGACCCGTTCATAGGCATTTGAGCCCCAAGGTTGATGCCTACAACTCTTACATGTGTCTAAGAGTTACACAATGATAATACTAGTATCTAAACGACTTCTAAGGGTCGTTTGCCCGATTTACCTATCAAGGGCATTTTCGTCAACTTATTTCCTCCTTTTACGACATAGGTCCTTTTGCTAAGGTATTTGACCAACATTGCATTTTTAACTATAAATCTATATATATGCGTACCTGGATCGAGTCAACATATAGATCCGTTTTATACCTCGCGTTAAATTACCAATATTCTATGGCGTCGCAATTATCCAAATTGCTAATCGCTCCTGATAACATACGACTTAACAATCACATTAGTCGATATTGTCAAATGGTGGTATCATCACCATTTGACCCGTTTGGACTATAAGACCAAACATTTACATAAATTAGAATAAAAGCAAGGTTTTAAATTTTCAAATTCACCTATTTGCCCCGTTTACCATAAACCATGGTTTTTATCATTTATACTTGTTCCGACTTGTATCAATCGTGTCGGAACCCTTATTTTGGATATTACATCATTCGCATTTATAGTTTATAAAATAAACACGTGTCCTACAAAAGGGTGTAAGTTTTACTTACCTCGTATCCAAGCTACGCTTTTCTTTTCCTTCTTGATTCGTTTGACCCGTTTCTTCCCAAGCCTCCACCTTGCTCGTTAAGTGTCAAACTATCGTCATCATTCAAAGGTGGTTAGATTAGTCATTAATAATCACGACTATTCCACCTTACGTGTTTTCTATGTCGAAACTACCGTTCGACCTCATTATTTATTAATTCAACTTATCAAAAGTTAACTACTTTTGATCACATGTTTTACACAATTAAGTCTAATTCAACATGATGTTTAGAACCCTTATCACTTCACATTTCACATAATTTTCCATATTATTCAAATGCGCATTTTATTCGAAATTTCAACATTTAGCTTTCTCTTAGGCATTATGTCAAACACCTAGTGAGCATTCTTTTATAAAATTTAACAATCAAACTTATGGCTACCAATCTTGCCAATTTCAACATCTTTTACTAGATAGTCATCAAATTCATGGTTAAATGTCAAGATTAACTTCATAGAGTTCAAATAACACTAGTTTGACAATCATGATTCTAGTGTTCATCATGTTTCTACAAAACCCATTAAACACCCATAATGGATGATCATGAACTTTATAATTTCAACACTAATTCAACTAGTTATTGACTAGGGTTTACTCCTAGACATGTTTTCATTACTAATTTCATCTAAGCATTAATCAATCAAGCTCAGATTTCGATTTCTAACATTCATCAAAATTTCAAGATGTAATCAAAAGACAAAATTTAACATACCTTGTGATCCTTTCACTTAGGTGATCACTAATATGAACTTGGATTTTGATTTGGGACTGATTTGGCCTTTCGATTTGATCAATTTGAGCAATTTAGGGTTTGAAGATGAGAGCTCCTGGCTCCTCGAAGTTTCGACCAGAACACACACTTAAAGTGTGTGTTTTGGTGTTTGGTATTTTTATTTAATAAATCTTGTTTCAAGTTTGCTATATTTGGCCCCTATACTTTACCCATGTTGCATATAACATGTTTTAACCAAGGTTTTACATAATTACAAGACTTGTGATTAACTAGGTTATTTATTTCCTAGTTATTTTATCTTGTTTATTTTTAAGTCCCTTAAACTCGGGCATTTTTATGTACTTTGTTTTCTCAAAGTATTTATCCTCTTTCCAATTAATATTAGATTTATTTATTTAAATTCCTAAAATTTACCGGGTTAATTTTTACCACTAACAGTATTTTATCCGTCTTTACTATTAACGTGGTTTGATTACCAAACCCGTTTTTGGGGTATTACAGCCACCCCTTACTATAATATACATCCGCCCCTGCCTAGTAGAGGGTGACGGGCTGTGCCGTGTATAGGACGTGCCTGGAGCCTATAAAAAATTCAAACAAAATACTCACTCATTACATAACATTAAAATTGTTCGTAGAAAATGAAATAAAACAAAATAACATACCTGCATGGAAAGGTCGGACAGAGGAAAGAGCGGCATGGTTTGGCCGGACCGAGGAAAATGTGGCAAGGAAAGGTCGGGCTGAGTATATGACGGTCGTAAGGCTATAAGAATTTAAACAAAATACCCATTACATAACATTAAATTGTTCGTAGATAAATGAAATAAAAATAAGATAATATACCTGCATGGACGGGAGCGGCTGGGTAAAGGATGGCATGGACGGGTCGGGCTGCTGCGTAAAGAACGGGTCCTGGTCCGGATAAACTCGTGGTGGTGGACGGGGTGGAACCACCCTATGTCATTATGCATCTGATCCATCTGGAGACCGTGGGATCTTATCTCCTGACCATGCAGTGTTAGAAGTCGCATTTGCTCATCTTGGTTACGCAAAATCCTATCGAGAAGACGGTTGGTTGATCGAGGCAACCTAACCGCGCGATAAGCTCTCTGTGGATGCTGATGATCCCCCTGTTCAAGCTGAGGCGGGACCTCAACATCATCATGCCTGTCATCATGCTCAGCCATCTGAGGCATCTGAACCTCCTCGACCTCCAAACGCGGGTGATGTACCAACGGCTGCCATGCCCAAACCTAACGGTTCGTCCTGACAAACCTATAACCAACATTAGGAATGTTTGCCGCCACTTTCATCCCTGTCATCGACCTCATGTCCAAATATTTGCAGGGAGCCGGCGGTGGATACCTGTAACACCCCGCCCCGATTAGGGCTGACGTGTTACATAATTCGGTAATCAGAGATAATTAATAACTTAATTAAAACATAAATTCCATAGGTTTAAAAACAAAAATCCCCAAAATGACATAACGGTCTCAACAGAAAAACATAAGTGTCTAAACTTATTGAATATAAGGTTTTATTAAACTCCTTATTCCAACTCTTGCTTTTTATTATCACTCTTCACACATTTCCCTGAGTACCTGTTTAAGACATAATAAAAGAAAACAAGAAAAAGAAACGGTTGAGCCAAAAATTGCCCAGTAACGGAGAAACAATAGCACTAACACATAAATGATAGAAGCAATACACTAAACACTTTAACGATGCAAACAATACAATACGCTGAATGATCACTGATGAATACCATAAAGGTATATTAGAAATACCCATGTGAGCCACTAACAATAAACACTAACACTTTGTACATTAGCTGCAGTTCCAATGCACCATTATGTAGAGGGGATGTGGGCACTCACACCTATCCCACTACCACTAACACTTACACTCCTAGGATCGATCCATACGCCTCTCAATAATCAATAAGTGCAATCACTTAGCACACAATACAATATAGAGACGCCGTGGGCCTTTCGCACCGCCACGGATGGTGCACGTCAACTGTGCCTATGATGACGCCCTATGTCCCCATAGGTGGATATGCTCGGGTATTGAGGTCAATAAACGATTCACTAAAGTCAAGGAAAATACACTAAGGATACACTAAGGCTATATTCCATCTAGCCAATGATCAATAATAAATAATAAAAAAAAACTTGTGGGAACATGCGACAATGAGTAAATAAAAAATGTAACCTATCGCATGGGTATTAAAGGCAATAATTCAATACGAGATGTGTAACAATAAATCATAGAACGGTGACGATATATACTACAATATTATGAAGAGAGTAAACACTTTACGCTACGAGTGACGGACCGAATATCCGTGCACTATAAGAATAAAAAAAAATAATATTATGCTAAAAGCAAGAGACCACAAAATCCGTACCTTAAGAAATCTTCTATGATTATACCAACGATGCTAAATTCTTTCCAAGTGTTCGCAAGAACCTATAAATATATTATTGAGTTATTTACCATTATTTATGTTGATGGTTCAGTAAACTGGTTAATGTTTGCTATTAATATTTCTACCACTTAAAAGCTCACCATCCTAATCATCACCGTATGAACATATTTAATAAGAAGAACATATAAAAACACACACACATATATATATATATATATATATATATATATATATATATAGGGTGAGGTTCATGCGAGAACCACCTTTATTGCGAGAACCGCGAGAACCAGTGTGAACGGATGGCAATTTTGTAAATAATAAAAAAAATTAGAAACTCGCGCTCCCCGGACGTCAGCGTTGAATTAAATTATGATCTATAGTACAATTTCAAGTTCAACAACTATCACAACTCTCCCAATTCAGTCGTCCGATACTCAATCGCCGATAATCAATACTCAATCGCCGATACTCCCTCGCCGATACTCCCGATACTCACTGGCGCTCCCAATTCCAGCAGTTTATCAGCAATTTCGCCATACGATAATCGTCGCTGTTCAATCGCCGTCCGCACATTAATCGCCGTCTCGAAATTAGGGCAAAAAACGGCCATACCGAATCGAATCGATTTAGGGAAAATACCGAATCGATTTAGGGCAAAAAACGGTCATACTCGGCATATTCGGCGAGGTTTATATATTACGAAGAGCATACGTCGTCGTTGCATTGATTTACGAACTTGAAAGTTCATACACAGCCGATGTAAGTTCATAATGATCTAAGTTCATACTATGTTGTGTTTGTTCATGTATGTGATTGTTCATGTAGATTACAGAGTTGTGCTTGTTCATGTAGATTACAGCCGATTATGTGCTTATTCATATAGATTACAGCCGATGTAGGTCAATACCAATACGATTATGTGTTTGTGATTGTTTTGGAATGCACATGTGCATTCGATTAAGTGTTTGTGATTTGATTTGGAATGCACATGTGCATAATATTGTTTCTGTACATTACAGCCGATGTTTGTGTGTGTAGATTACAGCCGATGTTGTGCATATGTGTTTGTGTTTGATTTGGAACGCACATGTGCGTAATTTTGTTAATGTAGATTACAGTTGATGGTTGTGCATATGTGTTTGTGTTTGATTTGGAATGCACATGTGCATAATATTGTTCATGTAGATTACAGCCGATGTTTGTTTGTGTAGATTACAGCCGATGTTGTGCATATGTGTTTGTGTTTGATTTGGAATGCACATGTGCATAATTTTGTTAATGTAGATTACAGTTGATGCAAGGTTAATACGATTATATGTTGGTGTTTGATTTGGAATGCACATGTGCATAACCTTGGTTATGTAGAGTACAGCCAATGTAAGTAGATGTAAGTAGATTACAGCCAATGTAAGTTCATACTATTATGTGTTTGTGTTTGTTTTGGAATGCACATTTGCATAATGTGATAACTTATGGTTGTACTTATGATTTTGGTTAGTATTTATGTTTGATTGGTATGCACATGTGCATAACATGTTGGAATGCATACGTGCATAATGTGATAACTTATGGTTTTACTTATGATTTTGGTTTGTATTTATGTTTGATTGGTATGCACATGTTGCATATCTGCATAATGTGCATATCTGAAGTTGCATGGTCATAGTTGTATAGATGCATATGCCCGATTTATAGCGGATTTTGGGAACGTATAATGGAATTTGTATATGTAGTTTGAAATAACATACTAACAAAGTAATATAAATTGAAGTTAATATACATTCTCATTGTATACAGTAAAATGGAAAAAAAAAACAAAGAAAGTTACGTTTCTCCTGAAGCCGAGAGATGAAGGGTCGAAAAGAATGCCAGATGCGACAGAGGACGAGCATGCGGTTGTTAAGCAAAAAGGTTAGAAAGTGTTGAGAACTTACTGTTAATATTAGTATTGTTAATGACGCAATATGCGGTTATGCACATGTGCATATAGATGCACGAATTCATATCGTTATAGTGATGAAAAAAGGTTGTTTAATGCACATACTAATTGAAACTGCATGTTTGATTATATTATGTTTCAATTATTATTGTAGGAAAAAAATGGAAAAAAGCGAAGAAAATAACACTTTTGTTGAGATCGAATGACAAAGGGGCAACAAAACTGCCAGATGATAAGGAAGGTGAATACAAAAGTGTTAAATGAAAAGCCAAATAAGGTTGGTTACTAGTCGATGATGCAGTTGGTAATATATGCACATGTGCATCCAATTGTTACTTTATGTTGAACGATGTTCTTTGATGTCACGTGCAGTTACGGCAAGATAAAGAAATACAAGGAATATGACAAGTAGACGAATGCACGATGTGATGGATCTTATGTGATGGATGATAAAGGCGACAAGACAGTGGAAAACATTATTGAAAGAAAGTTGGATAGAACGGTGTTATATTGAAAATTATGGTTGTTTTTTGTATGATGGTTTATATGTTAGTTATTTTCTTTTAACGATAATTTATATTTGTTTATTGGACGATGACAACTATGTGATTGTTAATTCCATAATTTGATGTAATATGGTATAGTATATGTTGGAAATGCACATGTGCATAAGGTGAATTAGTATGCATAGTGGTGATATATGATGTGTTACCGGATGATTATATTCAGTTTACAGCGTTTTCAGATGTTATATGGTGGTTGGTATAGTATATGTTGGAAATACACAAGTGTAATATTGTGACGTAAATGATTGTGTTGCCTATGCACATGTGCATATTTATATATTATGATGCATAGTGGTAATTCATGATGGTGTTTGGTATAGGACATGTAGTTTACAATGTTGTATGGTGTCTGGTATAATATATGTTGGAAATGCCCAGGCACATATTGATGTGATATAATGTGGCATAAATTATGTTGGCAATGCACATGTGCATAACGTAAAGGTAGTAATGTTTAATGTTGTTTGACATAGTACATAGTGGCAATGCACATGTGCATAATATATACGTTGCAATGTATAATAGGTGGATTGAAAATTTAGTACATGCACTTAAAACATAGTGACATTAGAAAGAGTGAATCGACAAGTTTAGATGCTACGGTTTAAATGTTGAAAATGCACGCGTTGGGTAATGCACACGTGCATGTGTTGAAACAGTGGACATATTGGTAATTTATGTTAAATGGACATGAATAAAACAATGAATATTACACCGTTAAGTAGATAAACAATAAGTATAAACAATGAATGTAAACAAAAAACAAGTGATAATCAATATATAAGTAGTTGCGTGTGGAAAATCCAGTTGTATCATAAGTGTTGTACATCATCACAATGTCCTCCTAGTGATTAAACGTTCTATTTAGAGTAGGGAATTCGGCTTGTTCTTCCATTTTTTTTTGTAGTTGTCCGCCACCCAAGACCCTTTGTTTAATGCCATTCCGTACATAATTGGATAGTCATCCATAAGGCATCTGTTCAGAATCCATACATCAACGACATGGTATAATTTTCAACATAATGCACATGTGCATATAAGTTAATACAATATCATTTACAATCAACATGATGCACATGTGCATATAATTTAATATAACATCATTACAGTCAATATAATGCACATGTGCACATCATTTAATACAATATCATTTACAAAAGTATAAACATCGTTTACATTCAACATAATACCTGGTGGAGTATGCTATATGTAAAATTGAATTACTTACAGCAGCCATCGTCCTGTCATTGAAACTTGTTTCGATTCCAGAACAACCAAATAATCTTTCAAAACGAGATTCGAATCAAGGGCAAATCATAAATTGAAATCATAGCATAAACATCTGAATTGGATTCGAAAACTAAAACCTACAGATTATGAAGAAAATCGAACAAATTAGTGAATAATGAAGATAATCGAAGCAGAATCCAAAATCGGATGAAAAATAGGTATTCCTACGTTTGAATGGTATCATATATATCCAAAACCGATTGAAGAAATGTGTGAGGATTCGCGAAAGATAGAAACAGGAAAACTCAATTGAAGATTATGCTATTCTTTGGATATCAGTCGCCGCTGTAAGATCGTCGTACAGCTTACTTACAGCTTACTGTTTGTTCAGGTATATTGAGCGACACCTGCACATGTGCATAACAAATAAAAACCATTACCCATAATTCCCAAAATCGAAAGAAGTTACAGACCCACTTTTCAACCTACTTTCAAGTTTCAACTTCTAGACATTCTATGAGTTACATACCATCATCCATCAAAAGTTGTAAACTTTCATACATTGAATCATTGACACACATCATAAAGGTTATGCTTTCGTTTGTATTTTGAGTTCCGTAATTTATTTACGAGGTTACGCATTGTGCAGTGAGACCGACCAGGCCTAAGAATTCTGCTAACTCACAGTTACCAACAACAGCTGCATATGGTTTTAACCAACAGAATTCAGTCGATCCCTCTCGAAACTATTATCAGGTGCTTGTGTACTCCATTTTCTTCACATTTCTTTATGTAAACCCAAAATATCTATACAAAGGTGTGGATTTATCAGACATACTGCTAGTGGAAATTTTTTGATGTAAACCCAAAATATTTAAACGTTTAATAACAACATATTTATAACGTAACCAAAATCAAAACTAACACCAAATATCCTTTCAGATGACCAAATCATATCATCATACTACCTCCCAACAACCATTCAACTACAAATCAACCATCTTTATAACACAAATCAGAATCAATCAATCAGAATTATTCAATTCACATCAAACAAAACAACTTAAATTCACAATCTACCTAAACAAAAAACTAAAACAAGCTACTAACCTAAATGAGACTGATGCCCACATTGGAGCTTTGCCATGGACCGATCGCCGCCATCCGCCACAATATCAAGGCAAATCGAGCATGAAACAGATGCAGCAGCTGCTGCTGCTTTAGATCCTCCATCACCATCATCCACGCCGCCGTGAAAACGTAGAACATCAGTCGCCGCCGTGAATCTGTAGAGATCAGTCGCCGCCGTCGTCGATTATGCAAAATCTCCAACGAAACCCTATTTTGAAAAAGACAACAATGAAGATATACCCTACTTTGAAAACGATGGCAGTTAACAAGATATGAGGAGCGCGTGTTTTTTTATCAAATATCATTAATTACAAGTTTGCCACGTGTTCACATTGGTTCTCGCGGTTCTCGCAATAAGGGGTGGTTCCTAACGGATCTTTGTCCTATATATATATATATATAATAATAATAATAATAATAATAATAATAAACAAATTACTACACGTAATAATTATGGCAAGGAATTTTTGTTTACAGTAGATGTAGAAAGGCTAATGTTTATTAAAGTAAAACTCAGCTCATCAACCATTCGTCAACCACAGCCTAATTTAAAATAGGTTCCTTTCTTTGATTTTATTAAAATCTTTAACCATGTTCTTCACTAAGATGTCAAAAGACAAACAGAGTAAGTAAGTAGCACATTAACAAATTTAATTTTGTATAATGTAGACTAGTATGATTTGGACCGGTGTTTGGCGGTAAAAGAGATTCAAAATTTAGTACCATATAAAATGACATTGAAAAAAAAAAAAAAAAAAACTATGTTCATGTATGTGTGTGAAAGTTTGGTTAGTATCTAGTATTTACTGTTACTATTTTATTCACCTTCTTCCTTATTAATTTAATTAGTTAGTCAAAGATTATTGTTTTGATGATCTTATTTATATTTCATTAAGCATAGTCATGAAGGTGTTCAAAGAATACTGGGTTATTGGTCGATACCTTATGTCGAAGGAAAAGACAGCCGGTGCGGTGAAGTCGGTTCAATAGAGATCTTTAGACGACGAGTCGATGGTATGTATTGGTGGCTCGGATTTATCGGTGTGGATCTGGTATGAACGGAGACGCCAAAAATAACCCAACAGTGGCGACTAAAAAAAAATATAACATGGGTCAAATTATAAGCAACAAGATGAGAGACTACCGGATTAACAACGAACCTTACCAGAAACTGATTGCGGTCTTTTGCAGCGTTGAACACCCGAACTGCCGGCGGGACAAGCAAGTTTGATCAGTTCAGACTAGCGGTTGGTGGCGACGTTTTGGTCGGCGCACTTGAAGGTTAGCAGAAAGGTTCGACCGAGATATGGGCTGTCTTTTGGAAGGCTTTCGTAAGGAGTAAGCAGCTGGGAGAAAGGATCCGATAAACATGATGGGTGGTCGATTGAAAAAGGATTCGAAAATCCCATGAGATACGGTGGAATACAGTACCGAAATGTTAGAGAAGGAAACTCGCGTGAATACGGTCGGAGATATGGAATAATGTTGAATATTTGCTTCTTGATACTACCTCCGTCCCATTAAAAGTGTCATATTTTGAATATTCAAAGTTTTTATTTATAAACTTTGACTTTAATTATATATTTTTTGTGTTATATAAAACTTGATGAAAATTAACCCGATAAAAACACTTGTAAAACACACTAAAATCATATAACTTTCATCAAGTATTATCTAACACAAACAAAATTATTTAAGGTCAAAGTTTATAAACAAAGACTTTGAAAATTCAAAATAGGACACTTTTAATGGGACGGAGGGAGTATAATTTACTCCCTAATTAACTCAATTCTTTTTTTTTTTTTTTTTTGTCGGTTACACTAGACAAAAGACAAATTGCAATTGCATTTGCATTATATGAATTTTGTTACTTAAACTACTAATTTAATATCATAAACCTCTAAGGATCAGAATATGATTTAATCACTATATTTAATTATTTAGGCTTTAGATGTTTTATAAAATACTAGTGTGGAAACATTGATAATACGACAATATAATATATCATGCTACTTATGACATTCACTTCATTAGAGTTTTGAAAGTTTCGTATATTACAATTCTTCCTCCCTTAAAAGAAATTTCGTCCTCGAAATTATCGTTATATCACAATATACAATACGGGTATTTCAACTCCCTACCCCTTAAAATAATTTCGTCCACGAAATTAGCGATTACGAATATGGTATACTATTTATGTTACTCATTAACGATGCGAATAACGATAACGAAGTTGCAAACACAATTAGCAAAAGAGTCGAAAAGACACACAAGTGAGTTTGATACACGGAAATTTAACCATTGGGAACACTAACCTTAGGTTTCGAATAGATATGGATATTGAGAACGGATCGCTTCCTCCGATTCCCAAGTGGCTTCACGTTCTGGATGATTTTTCCACAAGATTTTGACGAACGGAAAAGACTTCTTACGCATCACGCGTTCTTGTCGGTCCAAGATAGCCTCTGGTTCCTCTTCGTACGATAAGTCCTCACGAATCTCGTGTAGAGAATAGTTCACAACATGGAGTGGATGATAATTATACCCACGTAACAGTGAGATATGGAACACGTTATGCACGTGCGATAATTGTGGTGGTAGAGCTAACCGATAAGAAACTTCGCCAATTCGTTCCAAAATTTCAAAAGGTCCGATAAAGCGAGGACTCAGCTTTCCCTTTATACCAAAACGTCGAACACCCCTGCATGGTGAGACTTTTAAGAACACTTTTTCACCAACATTAAATTCCAAAGCCCTTCGATGGGGATCAGCATAACTCTTCTGTCTACTCTGGGCTTCCTTAAGTTTCTCGCGAGCAATAGCAACCTTTTCATTCGTGATCTGTACCAATTCAGGACCCTCAATCATCTTTTCTCCGACCTCGTCCCAACATGTGGGAGCTCGACATTTACGTCCCGTATAACAATTCAAAAGGTGCCATGTCGATACTAGCTTGCCAACTATTGTTGTAGGCAAACTCCACCAAGCACAAGTATTCATCCCAGTTTCCCGTCCACTCAAGTGCACACGATCTAAGCATATCCTCTAAAGTCTGAATAGTACGTTCAGACTGTCCATCAGTTTGCGGATGGAAAGCAGTGCTAAATCGTATCTTCGTATCCCATGCTTTTTGGAAACCCTTCCAGAACCGTGATGTGAAACGTGGATCTCTATCACACACTATAGATGATGGTGTACCATGCAATCGAATAATCTCACGAAGGAATATCTCTGATAGCTTACTCACCTCGTACTCCTTATGAATGGGCAAGAAATGAGCAGACTTTGAAAGTCTATCTACCACAACCCAAATAGCATCGTTCTTCATACGGGTTCTTGGTAAACCAGTTACAAAGTCCATAGAAATATCATCCCACTTCCAGACAGGAATATCTAAAGGCTGTAATAATCCACTAGCCCGTTGATGTTCAATCTTCACTTGCTGACATATCAAACATTGGCTCACATGTCTAGCTACATCTTCTTTCATACCACTCCACCAAAAATGTTGCCTCAAATCCCTATACATCTTTGTGGATCCAGGGTGTATAGAATAAGGTGAACTGTGTGCCTCAGTCAATAATGATTCACGAAGAGAGGAATCATCTGGCACACATAAACGCTTCCCACACCATATTGTTCCATGTTCATCCACTCGAAATTCAGATTGTTTCCCTACTTCCAAATTTTGTAAGACCGCCCAAAGCTCACCATCTTCTTTTTGAGCTTCCTTTATCTGAGTGATGAGGTTCGGTTCGATCTTCAGTCTAGCTAAATAACCACCAGACTCACCAACCTGTATACCAATATCCATGCGTATCAGGTCTGATTGAATTTGCGGCTGAACAGTCAAGCATGCCAAACCCCCCGAATTCTTCCTACTCAGTGCATCTGCAACAACATTTGCTTTACCAGGGTGGTACTGAATGTTGGCATCATAATCCTTGAGTAGCTCTAACCATCTCCTCTGCCTCATGTTAAGCTCCTTCTGAGTGAAAATATACTTGAGGCTCTTATGGTCGGTGAATATGTTACATGTCTCCCCATATAAATAATGCCTCCAAATTTTGAGTGCAAAAACAACTGCTGCTAACTCTAGATCATGCGTTGGATAATTCACCTCATAGGGTTTAAGCTGACGCGAGGCATAAGCAATAACCTTCCCATGCTGCATGAGAACACAACCAAGCCCTTTCTTCGATGCATCACTATATATATCGAATCCGCCTGTGCCAGAAGGTAGAGTAAGAATAGGAGCGGATACTAGCTTCTGCTTCAATGCCTCAAAACTCTTTTCTCGATCATCGTTCCAAGTAAAATTTACCCCTTTCCTCAACAGTTGAGTGAGAGGTAAGGCCAAAATAGAAAATCCCTCTACGAAACGTCGATAATAACCCGCGAGACCAAGAAAACTTCGAACTTCGGTAACTGAAGATGGTCTGGGCCATTTAGTGATAGCTTCCACCTTAGATGGATCCATTGTGATACCTTCCGCTGATACAATGTGACCTAGAAACGCCACTTGTTCAAGCCAAAAGTCACACTTAGAAAATTTTGCGTATAACTTCTCCTGGCGTAAAGTTCCTAGAACAGTGCGAAGATGGTCCTCATGCTCTCCTCTACTTTTAGAAAACACCAAGATGTCATCGATGAATACAATCACGAACCGATCCAAGTACTCATGAAATACTCGATTCATAAGATCCATGAAAACAGCAGGAGCATTTGTCAAACCAAAAGGCATGACTAGAAACTCATAGTGACCATAGCGGGTGCGGAATGCTGTCTTATGAACATCTTGATCTCTGACCCTCAACTGATGGTACCCTGATCTGAGATCAATCTTTGAGAAAAACTTCGCTCCTTGGAATTGGTCAAAAAGGTCATCAATACGCGGTAAGGGGTAGCGATTACGAATGGTGATCTTATTCAACTCCCTGTAGTCGATGCATAAACGCATGCTACCATCCTTCTTCTTCACAAACAAAACCGGTGCTCCCCAAGGTGAAACACTAGGTCTAATGAATCCAAGTTCCAAAAGTTCTTGCAGCTGCTCTTTCAATTCCTTCAACTCCAATGGGGCCATACGATAGGGTGCTTTAGAAATAGGTTCAGCTCCGGGAATCAAATCAATAGTGAACTCTACTTCACGTTCAGGTGGTATCCCTGGCAATTCTTCTGGAAAGACGTCAGAGAAGTCTCGAACAATAGGAACGTCTTCGACACGTGGTGTATCCACTGAGGTATCTTTAATAGAAGCTAAGAATCCCTCGCATCCATGGGATATAAGTTTTTGAGCTTTAAGAGCAGAGATGATTTTAATGGATTTTCGAGGTTGAGATCCTTGATAAATACATTCAGGATTCAGAATATCACCAAAAATGACTCGTTTGGAGTGACAATCAATGGTAGCTCGATGCATGGATAACCAATCCATGCCTAGTATGACATCAAAATCTCCCATTTGCATGGGATAAAGATTCGCTATACGAATAACATTTCCGATCACAAGCGGGCAATCTTTATAGATGTGAGTAATAATCAAAGAATTTCCCATTGGTGTAGAAATAACTAAAGCTTGATCCAACGGAGAAGGCGTAATTTTAAGATGTCGGGCAATTAGTTGTGAGACTATCGAATGGGTTGCCCCAGTATCAAATAACACATACAAGTCACGCTCACCCAAATAAATACTACCCGAAACGGTACCTAATAAATTGATAAACAATAAGACACAAACGAATGTATGAAAATCATAAACAACTAAGCAAGCAAATTAATACTACTAAAAGGAACATTTATCGGAGATGGTACCTGGAGCATTAGCAGCTTCCCCTGCAGTCAATGAGAAAACACGCCCTCCAGTAGTAGGTGGCACAGTAGCTCCCCTAGTGGTATCAGTTGGTCGGTTACCAGCCTTTGGGCACTCACTAATCTTATGCCCCATATCTCCACACTTAAGACAAGCCCCAGTAAGTCGACGACAGATGCCTGGGTGACGCTTGTTGCAATGGTTACACACTGGAGGCTGGGTAGGGTTCGGGTTACCTTTCTGGTTTACGGGTTGAACTTGGGTTGGTGGCTGGTAGGGTTTGATCTGACCCTGATTTTGGCTCCTTCCCTGCCATGGTCTATTATTCCTTCCCGATGACCTATTCCCCATATTGTTTTGATTATTTCGAGTAGGTGCTTGAGACGACTCACTAGTGAACGGGGTGCGGTATTCATCTCTGTTTCTCTTCCTACTGTTATTGGAACCACCCAAAAATTCTTTGTTCTCCATATCAACCTTTTTGGCAGCCTTAGCGGCCTCTGCAACAGTGGGGAACGTCGACTGGATGATTGCTCTACGAATCCGATCACAAACTGCCCATTGATATTTCTCTGCTTGTTCCTCTGGTGTTCCAGCAGCTGACCCAAGAAATCCGACTAGCCTGTAAAATCGATCAGTGAAGTCAGAAAGTGGTTCGTCATTCCTCTGACGGATATTGTGATACTCTCGTGTGTACGAACTCTTATCCACACTGTTGAAATATTTCTCAAAGAAAATAGTACGAAAATCTGCCCAGGGTAAATTCTCCACAAATGGGTCTCCTCCTCTTTCCTCCAATACACCTTCCCACCAAGTTTGCGCATCTTCTTCTAGTTTATACGATGCTAACCTCGATTTAAATTCATCGCCAACTCCTAACGCCCGAAATATTTTCTCGATATGAGCAATCCAATCCCTTGCTACAATTGGAGTGGTTGCCTTTGTGAAAGATCTTGGTTTCTGTTTTATGAACTTATCTAGCCAATCCCCAATTGCACCGTTTGGGTTTGGGTTTGGATTAGGGTTCGGATTTGGATTGGGATTAGGGTTTGGATTAGGATTGGGGTTAGGGTTTGGATTAGGATTGGGGTTAGGGTTTGGATTAGGATTTGGATTCGGATCAGGACCACGTACGGCCTGAACAAGTGCAGGCAACATAGCAGTAAAGGCCTGAGTGATAGCAGCTACAATATTTGGATCAGGCTCATTTGGTCCACCACCATTACGACGACCAGAGTTGCGTGTCGCACGACGAGGAGGCATCTAGAAAACACATTAAGAATTTAGATAAAGCAAAAATAAGGACCTATCGCATAAGGAAATACCTAACCCAATGTCTACCCAATCCTCACATGTCTTAATTATTTGGTTAATGTTTTCTACAGGATAGAGCCTAAGCTCTGATACCATAACTGTAACACCCCGCCCCGATTAGGGCTGACGTGTTACATAATTCGGTAATCAGAGATAATTAATAACTTAATTAAAACATAAATTCCATAGGTTTAAAAACAAAAATCCCCAAAATGACATAACGGTCTCAACAGAAAAACATAAGTGTCTAAACTTATTGAATATAAGGTTTTATTAAACTCCTTATTCCAACTCTTGCTTTTTATTATCACTCTTCACACATTTCCCTGAGTACCTGTTTAAGACATAATAAAAGAAAACAAGAAAAAGAAACGGTTGAGCCAAAAATTGCCCAGTAACGGAGAAACAATAGCACTAACACATAAATGATAGAAGCAATACACTAAACACTTTAACGATGCAAACAATACAATACGCTGAATGATCACTGATGAATACCATAAAGGTATATTAGAAATACCCATGTGAGCCACTAACAATAAACACTAACACTTTGTACATTAGCTGCAGTTCCAATGCACTATTATGTAGAGGGGATGTGGGCACTCACACCTATCCCACTACCACTAACACTTACACTTACACTCCTAGGATCGATCCATACGCCTCTCAATAATCAATAAGTGCAATCACTTAGCACACAATACAATATAGAGACGCCGTGGGCCTTTCGCACCGCCACGGATGGTGCACGTCAACTGTGCCTATGATGACGCCCTATGTCCCCATAGGTGGATATGCTCGGGTATTGAGGTCAATAAACGATTCACTAAAGTCAAGGAAAATACACTAAGGATACACTAAGGCTATATTCCATCTAGCCAATGATCAATAATAAATAATAAAAAAAAACTTGTGGGAACATGCGACAATGAGTAAATAAAAAATGTAACCTATCGCATGGGTATTAAAGGCAATAATTCAATACGAGATGTGTAACAATAAATCATAGAACGGTGACGATATATACTACAATATTATGAAGTGAGTAAACACTTTACGCTACGAGTGACGGACCGAATATCCGTGCACTATAAGAATAAAAAAAAAATATTATGCTAAAAGCAAGAGACCACAAAATCCGTACCTTAAGAAATCTTCTATGATTATACCAACGATGCTAAATTCTTTCCAAGTGTTCGCAAGAACCTATAAATATATTATTGAGTTATTTACCATTATTTATGTTGATGGTTCAGTAAACTGGTTAATGTTTGCTATTAATATTTCTACCACTTAAAAGCTCACCATCCTAATCATCACCGTATGAACATATTTAATAAGAAGAACATATAAAAACACACACACATATATCTATATATATATATAATAATCTATATATAATCTAAAATTTAGTTGCATGTTCTATTTTAAAACCAACATTTATGAAGTTTTAAATGCAATACTTAAAATAATATCTATACTATATTATAAAGCATTTCCCCAAGGACTTCTTAAAACTTAAGAGGTACAAGTAGAAATGCTTGGTATACAATACACAATGCATGTATTAATTATGTTTTAGGGGTAAATTTGTCTTCCAACATGAATATTAAATTAATATCTTAATTCTAACCGATTATAATTAATTGAAATGGATCTCTAGGGACTATAATTAATTAGTTGAAAAATAATAGTTAATTTAGTTTACAAGTTATCAAGCATCATGTACAAGGATGAGTAAGCCATTTTAGAGGGGTTAAATCCAATGTTTTAAGACATAGAATGTTAATTACATATTGAATGCTTCAGCTTCTGATGATTCATGTTCTGGTTCCTCATCGGCCATTATGAAAGAAAACCATAAGACAGTGGTTTCCGGGTAGTTTAGGGAGAAGTTTAGAGAGGTTACGCATTACAGTCTTCAATCGTTACCCCAAAACCTAGGGCATTCAAAATCTATCAACAATCTATTGGAGTTGTGCGATTTCATCAAGAACAATGGGAGTCGTTTGTGGGATTTCATTGAAGGAGTCACTGACAATATCTTTCAGTAATCCACCGGTAAACTAAAACCACTTTCATCATAGGGAAAACAAAAGGTAACATTTGATTGCCAAAACATCAATCGGTTGAAGTTTTATACTGTGGATTACTCATTGAGAAATGTGATCGATTTTGAAAAACGCAAACCAAATCGGGAATTTGTATTCACATACAATTGTTTTTTATCTTGATTACTTACCTTTTTCATTGTGATAATTTTGTAGGAAGTGCATGAAAAAACAAAAGAAATCGCAGGTGGCCCATGGCAATTTGTTGTCTTTGTAATGCATGACAGTGCTAAGACCATTAACGGAGCTCTCCATTTTGGTGTAAATGTCAACATGATTACTGGTAATCAATTATATCTTCTGATTATATTGAATAACTACTTTTATTTTTTATTTTTGTTTTCGTCTAAATACGACTGTATGCGATCAACTTGCCATTGCTAAGGAGACTGATAGACGACTTGGTATGGGAACAAACATGTACCCTTCCTCTTCTTTGCTCGGTGGCCACAACGAACGATGCATCCATTGCATTGCAGCACTCCTTATTGAAGAGTTGACAGAGAAAGCTAATGGATTTTTTTTTCAGGTTGGTGCTCCTTTGATTGATGTTATATGTGATTTGTTTCTTGATAAACTGAATCTTTTGATCTAAATATACAGAACACAAGTATGAGATTGTCACCAGGTTACAAGAAACAAAACACATTTGTGGGATGACTGGAGATGGTGTGAACGACGCCCCTGCTTTGAAGAAGGCCGACATCGGAATTGTTGTTGCTGATGCTACAGATGCTGCCTTAATAGTGTTTGAAGCTTATACTCTACCCGTCATTAAATTCTACACTCAGACTAGGAAGTTAGACAAGGTTTTACTTTATTCTTACTAACGGATTTTTTTTTTAATTATTAATAGTTTTTAAGACTTTTAAGCATCATCCATCACACTTTTAAGCATCATCCATCACATGTATGCTGAAATTTGTGGATCAATGCTATATATATATATATATATATATATATATATATATATATATATATTTGCCAATAGACATCAAAGTACACGATTACACGTTAAATTACAAAATTGATTATATGTGAAGTTTGACGGTTTCCGTTTGCTAAAGTTGATTATTAGATGAAAAGGTTATGCTATAAGATGAACTGTGATTCTGCAAGTCATTTTTTCATTAAATCTTTCAATAGATCTCAGGAAGAAAATGTAGGTTTTGCATGATTAATTGGATGATATTATTTTTTAAACATGTATTTATAATTAAGTAACTATCATTTTGTGAATGTGTAGTGGGACTGAAGTGAAGTGAAGAAGTTTGTTTTGTCATTCACCACATAAACAACAAATTGTAAAGCTAACAAACTGGCCATGAAATGGGGACATTATTGCTATTTTTTTATTTATGCAATAAAGATTCATGATAGGCTCAAATTCATATTTCCATTTTCAACGGGTTAAATGAGTAAATTTTATTGAACGGGTCAACTGGGTAATATTTATGGAACGGAATTCTTTTAAGTAATTCAGACCCTAACAAAAAACCGAAACAACTGATAAACAAAAGGAAAATGTGTACAACACTGTAAATTGTTGACTCCGCCGCAACGCGCGGGTTACTTAGAAATTTAGTTAATAAAATTAATATTATAATTCTAACAAATTAGGCTTAAAATAAAATTAAAGATAAACGTAACTGAATTAATGGAATTAAAGAATAGAATTAAAGGAATTTTAAGAACAACTCTTCATCTCCTTCCATTAACTCTAAATTAATGGAATTAAAGGAGAAATTAGAATTATAAACATAACTAATATCATGAGTTTTTGTTAAGTAAATATTAAAAAAAACGTATATGAATTTACACAAAAATAAATACATGAATCCTTGCATAATTTAAGAGTTTTCAGTTACATAGTCTTTTAATTGGCATTTGATAGAATGGTAATATTGACCTCCACATTCATTGCGCATGTGTTTATACCGTAAATTATTGTTCTATTTTAAAATCACCTCTTCACTTTCTTTCTTTATATCTCCCAAAACTCAAAACCCTTGATAGCAACCGGATAAAAACAACGTACACCACACACACAATGGCGACTACAGCGACTGCCGTCCGATCAATTTTCCGGTCATCATCCCTCCGTAGCGCAGCGGCGCGTGCATCCTCTCAAGCCAAAGCCGCTCGCTCTCCTTTTCGTATCGGTAGCCAGAACTCTCTCTCTAATCGCATCTTTAGGTAACCACCGTTTGATTTTTTTTACCCATGTTAAGTGTATATTCGGAAGCAATTCCGTATTTTGATGTTGTTTGTGATTTCAATACAGATGATTACAACTTATATTTGATCTGAATCTGTAGATATTTAATCGAAATTTGTATCTAAATTCGCTAATCGGTGTTCTGATGTTTGAAATCAGTATTTGCGTTTGGTGCTCCGGTGACTGGCGACCACACTTTTAATCAGGTCGGTTTTCTGTGACATAGCTATTATTTATTATTTCAATTTCTAACCCTAAACTGATCCTTGATATCCCTACTCTTCCTTGAACATCCGGTCATAAAACCGGTGATACAGGTATTCCGACGGCCCTTGATTTTTGCTCCGGCTACTGTTACGTTTGACCGGATAACACTAATTTACCACTCCCACTTCATGGTCGTTACCCCTTTATGCACTTTATTCTATTTTGTTCTTTGGTTTTTCGTTTCATATCTGTTTGTTGATTTACTGTTACTTCACAACTTTGTTTGTCAGGCGAGATTTTGGATGACAAGAGCTGCAAGAGTTCGATCTTCAGTTTGGAGAGTTAGCAGTAAACGCCCAGGTCATCTCTCTCTCTCTCTATATATATATATATGTGTGTGTGTGTGTATGTGGGTCTGGTTTTCGTTTCTTATCTCTTTTTTTGTTGTGAGCGTAGCGCGTAAAGGGTGTTTGGATTTATGGTTTGAAAGGGATAAAGTGATATGGATAATTAACAAGATAGTGTTTTTGATGTGTTTCTGGTGTTTGAGGTTGTAACAATCAGATTTTTGAGGGTTTATCAAAAAAATATTAATATTATTTAAGAAGTTAATAGATAATATGACCAAAAAAGCACACCTTTCACGTAGAAAGATAATTTGTAAATTGTGACTGATTAGAATTCTCTTATGTTAGATTAAAGAAAGGTTTTACTATGGGAATTTTTTTAGTTTACCCTCAATGATAGTTCTGTTGCAGGGGGTGATGTTGAGAAGTGGATTGATGTGATTCGGATCGGGTTAGAGGGTATAACGGTTAATGATGCGAATAAGTAAGATGTATAATGACTGATTTGATTAATGAGGTTTTTGATTGTTTGGTTTAACGGGTTGATGTTTTGATTGTAGATCGTTTAATGGATTCTGTTCTAGGCTCGAGGATATGCTGGATAGTTTGTCGACATTGCTTTCGGAAAATTCTGTGTTGAATAAAGACGAGTTGCTTCAGTTGGCATTTGCTGCTATTCAGTTAGTTAATTCGGTAAGATTGGTTTAAAGAATTTATAAACCCTCCCAACGCGTGGGTCGTTATCGTTATTCCCATACATATAGATAGGTGGCTAAGAAGTGATTGATTGCAGGTATTTTGTTCCATGAACCAAAATCAAAAGGAACAGAGGAGGCACATAATGTCGAGGTCTTTCATCTTTTTCTATTGCGATTTTAAATGTTTTTGTTCTTTATTGTTGTATGAGTTTGTTATCTAAACGGGTTCGGGTCAGGTTCGGGTCAACCTGGTCGGGTTGGCGGTTGACCCGTTTAACCCATTTCTGTAATATTATATTTTTACAATATGTTTTATGTTATAAATTAAATTTGGTGTGTATTTAATTTTATACTTATTTGATTTGGGTTTTCCTTTGTTTGAATTGGGTATTTATGTGTTCTCTTATTTGATCCCAATTTATACGTTCTTGATTGCAAAGTTGTTATGTTAGGGTGAATTTGGTGCCTTTTGAAGAAACGTTACGTAGCTTGGAATTATTAGAAAATATTAACACTTTTGATCATCTTTTTGGGTCTTGATTGAAGTTGATGGTTGGTGTTTTGAATCTGCAATCGGTACTTTGTTGGGTGCATTGACTGGTGCTTTGATTGGTCAAGAAAGAGAGAATGGGTGCGTTATTTGGAGCCATTTCGGGTGTGGTTATTTCGATTGAAGTTTCGAATCTGCTCTTTTTTTGTGGCACTCTGATGAGTCTGGGATCAGATGCATTCTTCTATACTTGGTGAGCAATTCTGTTTTCTCACATTCATATGGTAATTAAAGTGTTTTGTTAGCCGACTTTGTTATCTGTTATAGTTGATATTATTGATTCATCATTTATCTTTAATATTGATTTCTCACATTCATATGGTGAATTGGTGATATACGACCTGATTACCCGATGACGTAAACCCATTTACCCAATTGTATACTCGAAATAATTTCTTTTTTTTTTATTTTCTAAATATGGGCATGTCAAATTTGATTATGTGTAAAGCAAGTGAAGTGATATAAATTTTTAGCTGTTATATGCGTCCATGATTGTGTCACCATTGGTAAAAGTAGCTTCTTAAATCTTAATGATGTCTCTAATATGTTTATTTAATGAGCAATCAAACAAGAATTAGAGAATGTCTACATAATAATCGATGGTTATTATTTTTATTGGACAAACCACCACAACTAGATTCACCTATTATATTATGGCATCACGACCACTCAGTATTTCTAAATATGTAAATTAAGAGAACATCTTAGTTCAAGCATGAGAGTATTTATTAGTTTTTGCAACTGTTAGTTTTATCTAATCTGATTTTTAATTAGTGATCTGTGGCAACTCTTTTGTTTATTTTGTTTTGTTTTGTTTTGAGTTCACATAATATAGATATAGAATGAGAAGAATTTATACGATGTGATAGTTATAACGGGTAATTTTAATAAACCCGCAGGTATACCCGAAACCCGTGAGTATACCCAATACCCGACGAATATACACCCAATAGATATTTGACGGGCTTTGGGCTGGGTTTGGGACAAGCTTTTATTATCAGATTTATAGTTGAGATTATCTAAACCCGTCCTGTTGGTGCCCCCACATTGAAGAGTATATTGTGAAGATAAAATGAAGCCATCCAAGAGACAAAGTTTAGTCAAGGGGAAGTTCAGATGAGTGCCAAGGTTAGGATAATCAATAATGACATTGGTCTGGTAACTATTTTTTTTGAACTAAACTTTTCCCCCCTTTAATACTATACTAAATTACACCTCTCAAGAATTGAACCTTGATCTCCCTACAAGAGGTAGCTATTGATATATGGTTTTTATCAATGCTAGATGATCTTGAACCAAATTGTAAATGACCTTCAGTCATGAATATTATTTGGTTAATCAATGATTGTATTATCTCATCTTATTGTTTCAGTTGCTATTAACATGATTAAAATCGTTTCTTAACTTATTGTTTGAGTTGCTATTAACATGATTAAAATCGTTTCTTAACTTTTGTTCCATGTTAATTTGGAATAATATTAAAATGGTTGATGTGTTGGTGATGATTTAGTCTGGTTTTATTTCATTTCAAGTTTTTAGGCAGTTACAATTTAGTCTGGTTTTATTTAATTTATTGTTGCATATTGTAATATGATTTAAGGTTTTCATATGGTAGTGAGTTCTCTCAATGATTTTTATGGGTTAGTCATGTATGGAGAGTCATGCGTGCACATATGTTAAGATATTTGATTTGACTAACTCATAGCCGTTGCTTATGTTTACTTGCTTAAACCTGTTGTAGACAAGAAACTACTAATGGGAAGGGCGACTACATGGGCATGCATTAGCGGCAGAAGATTTCGTGAATTATTGAATAAAACCGGAAGCTTTATGAACTCCTTTAAGTTTTTTTTTTTTCTGTAATGTATGTTTTTAGACTTGGCATACATGTTTGTTCTTAAACACATTCCGCAAACAAAGTTTCCTGTGCTATGCACGCCTTAAATTTTGTGTGGCCGGCTCATGGTACAAGCTCTTATGACGTTTTGTATGGCTTCTCTTACATTGTCTTTTGGCTAATTACCTTTTATCCATGCATAAACATTTTTCCCAAACGCACCACAAAATGAAGGACACTAACTGTTGGTCATGCCGTGCATCGCACGGGCCTACCCTCTAGTAATAATAAACAAATTACTACACGTAATAATTATGGCAAGGAATTTTTGTTTACAGTAGATGTAGAAAGGCTAATGTTTATTAAAGTAAAACTCAGCTCATCAACCATTCGTCAACCACAGCCTAATTTAAAATAGGTTCCTTTCTTTGATTTTATTAAAATCTTTAACCATGTTCTTCACTAAGATGTCAAAAGACAAACAGAGTAAGTAAGTAGCACATTAACAAATTTAATTTTGTATAATGTAGACTAGTATGATTTGGACCGGTGTTTGGCGGTAAAAGAGATTCAAAATTTAGTACCATATAAAATGACATTGAAAAAAAAAAAAAAAAAAAAACTATGTTCATGTATGTGTGTGAAAGTTTGGTTAGTATCTAGTATTTACTGTTACTATTTTATTCACCTTCTTCCTTATTAATTTAATTAGTTAGTCAAAGATTATTGTTTTGATGATCTTATTTATATTTCATTAAGCATAGTCATGAAGGTGTTCAAAGAATACTGGGTTATTGGTCGATACCTTATGTCGAAGGAAAAGACAGCCGGTGCGGTGAAGTCGGTTCAATAGAGATCTTTAGACGACGAGTCGATGGTATGTATTGGTGGCTCGGATTTATCGGTGTGGATCTGGTATGAACGGAGACGCCAAAAATAACCCAACAGTGGCGACAAAAAAAAAATATAACATGGGTCAAATTATAAGCAACAAGATGAGAGACTACCGGATTAACAACGAACCTTACCAGAAACTGATTGCGGTCTTTTGCAGCGTTGAACACCCGAACTGCCGGCGGGACAAGCAAGTTTGATCAGTTCAGACTAGCGGTTGGTGGCGACGTTTTGGTCGGCGCACTTGAAGGTTAGCAGAAAGGTTCGACCGAGATATGGGCTGTCTTTTGGAAGGCTTTCGTAAGGAGTAAGCAGCTGGGAGAAAGGATCCGATAAATATGATGGGTGGTCGATTGAAAAAGGATTCGAAAATCCCATGAGATACGGTGGAATACAGTACCGAAATGTTAGAGAAGGAAACTCGCGTGAATACGGTCGGAGATATGGAATAATGTTGAATATTTGCTTCTTGATATAATTTACTCCCTAATTAACTCAATTCTTTTTTTTTTTTTTTTTTTGTCGGTTACACTAGACAAAAGACAAATTGCAATTGCATTTGCATTATATGAATTTTGTTACTTAAACTACTAATTTAATATCATAAACCTCTAAGGATCAGAATATGATTTAATCACTATATTTAATTATTTAGGCTTTAGATGTTTTATAAAATACTAGTGTGGAAACATTGATAATACGACAATATAATATATCATGCTACTTATGACATTCACTTCATTAGGGTTTTGAAAGTTTCGTATATTACAATACCTATCCTCGACCCAACCAAAGTACCGACTAACACTCTGGGCTATCCGGCCGATAAACGATCCTCCATATATACTACGATGACGCTGATTTTTCCAACGTGTGACAAAATAATCCACCAGGCAGAGGCAGAGATGGAGGGCGCACGGACGACCAGTAAATAAACAATAGAGATAGAAAAGATCGGCCTTCGTTACGTGCTCGCAACTGCCACAGGCCGCGATGCCCGTGCTAAAGCAACGATGCAAGTAACGAACTAACGGGTCGCGAATCTCCGAGGATCGGACCTCCTCCGCCTTGGTGTATGGACCTTCACCGATGGTGGGCCACCAGGCAATCAACTCATCTTCGGGCATACGATCGATAGCCGTGGTATACACGTCCTGAACCAACTCCTCGTCTGTGTAAAAACCGGTGGCGACGGCAAATTGACGAAGCGACATCTCAAATACCTCGCCGAACAGACGGAATGTGATCTCCGGTGATGGGGCCGGCAAGTTCGGATCATCAAAATCCGAGTTCGGCCCGTCATCCGGTCGAGGTCTATAGTGGAATGTGGAGAGAAACTCCACCATCAACGGTCGATAAGATGGTGCGGCTCCTATTCGAAATAAACGATCCCATAGGCTATCCTGCCCGATAACCTGTCGAACAGTGTCCGCCACCCCACATGTCTATATAATGATAAAATTATTATGGTTATCATAAATATGTTTTGGGTATTACAATAATGTATAAATGTTTTTTTGACACATTTTTATAAAAAGGATTCAGATTAGGGGACCAGGGGAACCATATTGCCCCATACGCTTCCTATACATTGGCTCTAGGGGAACCATATTGCTCCATACGCTTCCTATACTTTGGGTATAGGGGAACCATATTGCCCCATACGCTTCCTATACTTTGGGTCCAAGGAAACCATATTTCCTATACGCTCCCTATTATACCAATAGGAATCGTATTGCCCAATACACTTCCTATTGATTTAATGCGTTCACCAACCCAAGCCCTATGGGAAGTGTATTGCCCTATACGCTTCCTATTAAACTTATGGGAATCGTATTGGGCAATACGCTTCCTATTGGGTCACTTTTCAGACCTTTATAGTTTTGAACTACGTGCGCGTCAGAGAATATTGTACCAATAGGAACCGTATTGCCCAATACGCTTCCTATTGGTGTCGCATTTAATGCTTCAAACCCTATGGGAAGCAAAAGTTTAGGGGATGTGTAGATACCATCACCCTTAAACAAAAGTTCATATATGGAAAATATTGTATGAACATGTGTGCGCACCTTTCTTCTCAAACCATTGGCAGATTCAAGTTCCCTTCTCCTGTATACGTAGCTAAACAATATTCAAGTGCATCATCCAATCTTCATCTTTAAATTAAAACCCGAACAAGAACACCAAACCCTTTAATCAAAATTGACCGGCTCAGCACCCAAAAAACAAACACATCACCCCAATTTGTAAACCAGGAACCCAAAATTGAACTCAAGATATCGGAACCAAAATAATAAATAATCTTTGTACCCGGTTTCCATTGGGACCAAATTCATATAATTGATACGTATAAATAAAACTTAAATTAGACTTACCTTTAAATTTTGAGTAAGTGTTTATATATTCTTTTTAAAAAAGTTATGCCTTTTAGAATTTATGCACAAATGCTTCCAAACATGTGTCTAAATAATTACATCAGTGAACTTAATTTAAATGGGCTGATGTATGTGATGAATCGTGATGTAATATTGTGTTTAACTCTTTATAACAGTGCATCTAAAACTATTTGTAATTGAATAGATGTATTTATAGTCGCTCGATCTAAAAACACATGTCAGGAGATCATTCGTAAGCTTTGCACTTTTTAGTTTTTACATTAACGGCTCAATGGGCCATATGCCCATATATGTGTATGAAAAAAACTGGTACCACAATATTCCATGTTATCCATGTGGAATAGTTTATACTTTATAGTTCAGAAGACTCATCCTAATAATGATGTCCGACAAATGAAGACCAAACATTAGCTGTAAAGAATAGTATTGACAAACACATCATTCTTGACATATGTATATCACATTATTACCGAAACCAAATTTACAAACCTATATATTTTAATAGATGTTGATATTTTTTAAAATTTTGTAGTTCTTACGTGCAAATACGGTAAAAGACTGTCAAACTAACTTATTCGAATGTCTTTTTAACTTGTAACCCTTTACCTACACATTATAGATTATACATAGGTAATATAACCTACACAAGACTTACGCGTATATACCTACACATGTGTAATTTATAAAATCCGTTTATGTTGAATTTATCTTTTGTTCTCATAAAATATAATGTTCTCCCTCCTATATAATTATATGCGTGTGTTGTGTGTGTCAAAAAGGCCACCCCTGTTCTCCAAAAAGCATCTGGATGAAATGATCCAACTAAACCCTTTGATTTGATAAATATATTAACACAACTAACTAATGTTTGGCTTACATCAAACAGTTCTCGTCAACACATTAATTACTCTTGACATGCATAATAGGTTTTCATACTTAAATTAGAACTGATTATGCCAAATACGAAACACCTATATTTTCTCAATATTCTTATCACTACAACCATTGTTTTTATTACAAGCAAACTCATGAAAATTTGTTATTTTTATTATAATGTTAATATAGAGTGGGGAGGTTACGTTAAAGTGGTTCAAACAGTAATTTACTCTTTACGTTTTTATCGAATTTAATCGTCGTTCGTTGCTATTTAACATGGTGTTTGACATTAGGAGGAACGGTGACAATTGTGTTATTTAGTGAGTTTTTTTAGCATATTAGTTTAGAGTTTTCTATTTTTTAATTTTATCATAAAAGTTAAATTACTTTAGTCTGTCTATGTTTAACGTCAAATAAGTCATTTGGTGTTAGAAGTTGTGTTTTTGTTTTATGTTTTTTCTTGGATTTGGTCGTCGTTCTGTTGCCACTTAGCACGGTGTTTCGTGGTCACATTTGGCCCATCAGATTTTATTTCTTTTAGTGAAAGTTTTTTTATCCTTCCCTTCAACTTTCAAAGTGGTCGACTTTGCCTCCATTTTCTATACAATATCACTTTGACCCCTTGACTTTCTAATGCGTTTCGTCAACGTTTAACGTCATGTGAGTCACTTGGTGCTAGAAATTCGTGTTTTTATTTTACGTTTTTTTCACAATTTTGATCGTTGTTTGATTGCTACTTAACATGGTTTTATCCCCTCCCCTTCTCCCGTGTTGGTAGCACGATTCTACGCCCCCTCACAGTAGCGTGGGGGCTCAATATACTAGTTAGATCCTAATACATAAAATTTTACCTTATTTTATTTGCTCCTTTCATTGATTTACCTTGATAATAGTCCATTATCACTTTTATAGAATTTTCGTCTTCTTTATTTAATTGCTCGTTTCATTATACTATTGGAACATGATATATAAAATACGGGTACCAGCCCACAGATTATCAAAATATATATCTTTTCATAAAGTTACTAGATTATCAAAATACCTAATCATTTAATTTACTAGATAATCACAATTTAATATTACATAATTTAGACGTGTGTTCATCTGTTATTGTCATTTTTATAATCACATGGTTAGTTTAAAAAACAATGACATTATTAATAAATAATAACCGTGTGTATTTATTAGCACTTTCGTAACATTGTCTACAAACATTACGATATAGTCTAGGATACTCTATCGATCACGGCAATGCAAGCAACATAACCTTTTATATATATTTGTTGACTTTCAAATTCACAAATCCGATATATAAAAAAGCGACCTTTCTTTCACCACTTGTTATCTAAACACCATCATCACCTCTTTCAAATTTGAATCATCACATCATGTATTCTCCAAAAGTGGATCAAAAAAAGACCAAAAAACCTTCAATAGCAATTAGGGTTCTAAAGGCACCAGTAAAAGTTATGTGCAAGATCCGGGACTTGTATGTCTCCAGCATGTACAGATGCGCAACCGGTATGCGTGGTCCAACGGGTCCCTACAGCTCCGGTCTGCCGAGAAGCTACAGCACGGCATCTTCGAGAACCGACGATGATTTTATAGAGCTCATGAGGATTGCTTCCATCAGAAGTTTGGGTAACAGGTTGGATCCGGAGTTTCTCCGGCGGCACCAGAGTCCAGTGCCGCCGGTTGTGCCGCGCAGTCAAAGCGCGGCTATTGGTAGAATTGATGAAGACAAGGCTTGTGAATTTGGGAATGATTTTAGATTAAATTCTGAGATGTTTCCAAGGAGTAGAAGTCATGCAGTTGCAAGAATGTATGTCTGAGAATCTCAATCTGAGATAGGGTTTACAGGAACAGGTGTTTCACATGTCTGACTGGTACTTTTAATCTGAATATTTAAGAATTCTTGTTATGTTTCACACTTTTTTTTTTTTTTTTTTCTTTTTTCTCTTTTTTTTTTTTTTTTTTTTTTTGTTGTTCTGAAAAAAAGGTGGGTTTTCAATTTCATACGATATGACATCAAAGTTGTCTTCCTTTCTAGCTCTTATATTCATTTCTAAGAAAATGATATTTTCTGCATATTTTTCTTTTCTGAAAAAAAAAAGTTAATATCATAGTCAAATCTTAAGTTATTCGTTTATGGAAAGAGAGGCATCAAATAATATCTATTGTGTTGATTCATAGCTAATCACTTTTTGGTGTGGGAAATTCCTTGATTAATGTACCTTCACGCCCCCCCCCCCCCCGCGGCGGCGTTTTTTCATCAAATTTGGCTTCGGCGTGGGTTTGAAAAACGCCTGATCGAAGATAGAATGCCAATGGAATGTTTTTTATGGTTTTTTTTATTTAATTCAGTTTCAATATCTAATCATTGCAAGAGGCATTATGGGACATTAAACCACTACACCTCTTTTTAATTTAAAGAGTAAACTTCCGTTTTGCTCCATGTGGTTTGGTCAGTTTAACGGTTTTGCCCCAAACCTTTCAAAATAGCCATTTTGCTCCCTGATCTATGACGTCATTCTCCAGTTTGCTCCTCAGCTCTAACTCAGTTAAATTGTCTGTTATCTAAAAGGGTATTTTGGTAACTTCAAGTATAAAAGTAGGGGTATTTTAGTAAAACTACAAATAAAAAATTATATTATATATAATAATAATAATAATATATAACATCATCATCATCTTCATCATCAAAACCTCTTGACCACATCAGAATCAGTCTCTCTACACTCTCTCATCCTTCCATCTCTGACCACCACCCGACCACCGCCACCGCGACCATCACCACCACCTTCGGCCTTCATCTCTTACACCCCCCACACAACCACCACCATTGAATCGGAGCTCATACCCCAACCATCACCTCCGTAACCACCCCCACCATAGATCAAATCATGGATCTGAGCCAACCACCTGCTACGACCACAACCACCTCCTACGACCACCGAATCCACCCAACCCCCACCACTACAACATTGATCTGAATCGTCACGGTGGAACCCTAAAAACTGGAACCCTAATGCTGCCGTCATCTAATCGAGCACCAGCCAAGACCACCGTCGATGACCACCAAGGCTCTGCCATGGATGGTGGTCGGCCGCCGGAACCCTAATCGAGCACCAGCCAAGACCACCGTCTCTCTCTCTCTCTCTCTCCCTGTTCTTATATATATATTTTTTTAATTTGGGGATTTTGATTATAAAAGTTGGGGTTTGATTCTAGAGATAGTTTTGGTAGATGATAAGGGTTTAACATTAAGTTTAGTGGTGGGGTGGTGATGGCGGCGGAGGTGGCTGATGGGTGGTGGTGGTGATGGAGGATGGTGGTGGACTGGTCATGATGGCAGGTAGCGGCGGCAGGATGGTGGTGGTGTCCGATTAAAAGATTCCACCGCAACACTTGTGCGTGTACCCTTTGATTTTGATTTATGGAAGGTTTGGAGATAAAGATTGAAGCTTTAGGTGTTATTACTCCACCAACACTGATGTTTTTTTTATGGTTAGAAGATTCCACCGCAACACCTAAAGCTTCAATCTTTATAAATGAGTCGGTTAACAGGTGTCGAACTATTCTTAAACCCATCACCATTACTTGATTTTGATTTATCAGTGTTGGGAGATGAACATCGATTAGGGTGAAAGTCTGGGGAAAAGGGTGATAAAGATTATAATAAGGAGTAGTTAGGGTTTTATTAAAGAGATGGTTGGGAAAAGACATAAATGCCCCTCAGGTGATTTGCACGTGACATGGGTTAACTGGATAAATGGATGAGGTTAAGGGCCGGGGAGCAAACTGGAGAATGACGTCATAGATCAGGGAGCAAAATGGCTATTTTGAAAGGTTTGAGGCAAAACCGTTAAACTGACCAAACCACATGGAGCAAAACGGAAGTTTACTCTAATTTAAAATCTCTTTGCTGACTAGAAGCCAAATATCACATAATGCCCAAAGAAAAGATTTGAAGTTTAAGTTCCTCTACACAAGGTGTTATAGGGTGATTCACTTAATAGCAGATCTTTGGATCTTGAAGGATTTGTTTTATGGAGTATTTTATGTTCATAATTACTTCCATTTGACCGGAATATATTTATCAATATCAAAGGAGTTCACATTCTATTGCTTGTGGTTGGTGCTAAGGCTGGAGGGTGTGGGGGCTCCATCACCGCCACCTCACCATGTATAGCGCCCATATGGGCTCCATCACCACACCCTCCAAGTGAAGAGGGGGGCGCCATGGCTTGGGCTCCATGGTGGTAACTTGTGGTAACGCCCAAGTTGAAGAATTCAGGTGGGGCCCACTAGTTTTAAACCAATCAAATGTTTTTTTTTTTTTTAATTTTGTTTAATAGGGGCTTCATCCACACCATGTAAATTAAAAGGGGGCTCCATAGATGAGGTGGATCCTAGGTGGACTTGATAAAGCCCCATGAGGCTCCAACCACACCTCATAGCCTAATATTAAGTCAAATAGTAACAGTAGTAAGGCATTAATATTACAATCATAAGTAAAATATATTTTTTAATCTGAACACAAAGAATTCTGATTGTGATTTACATTTATTTTGTCAAAAGAGATTTTTGAGTTTTCAATTTTATAGGATATGACATTACAGGTCGTCGTCTTTTCTAGCTCTTATCTTCTATTTTTAAGAATGAGTTAAATGTCATTTTAGTCCCTGTGGTTTGGGTCATTTTACCAATTTAGTCTAAAGGTTTCATTTCTCACATGTGGGTCCAAAAATATTTCACCGTTGCCACTTTAGTCCACTGAGTTAACTTCATCCATTTTTTCTGTTAACAATAAGGGCAATTCGGTCATTTTATATGTAATTCTGTTAACTAGAAGGGCAATTCGGCCATATAAAATGACCGAATTACCCTTATCATTAACATAAAAAATGGATGAAGTTAACCCAGTGGACTAAAATGGCAACGGTGAAACATTTTTGGATCTACAAGCGAAAAATAAAACATTTGAATTAAACTGTCAAAATGACCCAAACAAGGACTAAGATGGCATTTAACTCTTTAAGAAAGGAAGGTGTTTAACAATAAAGGAGTAGCCAAATGGCCCAAATCTCATGTTATTCGTTTAGTTTACATACGTAGGAGATCGGGGCTCCTAAAAGATATTTGGCCTCGAATGTTATCTACTCGTATTAAACTTTCAATTGTAAATGAGAGTAGAACTTCATAGCTAATTTTTTGTTTTTTTTTTTTTTTTTTGAGAGAAATTTCAGATTTAATCTTATTACACTCACTTAATAGAAATCTTATTACACTCACTTAATAGAAAATCTTTAGATCTTGAAAAGTTATGAATGATTTATTTTCTTAAGCATGATGTATTCATAGTTATTTCGATATTTAACTAGACGAATATTTATAAAGATCAAAAAAGTTCACATTCTACTACTTCGGGTAGTGCTCATGATAAATCGAATAATAATAGTAGGTAATGTTCACAAAAAAAAAAAATTTCTTCAATTACCCCCCCCCCCCCCCCCCCCAAAAAAAAAAAACAGATTGAACCGACGTTCCTATGCTGGTACATACTTATAAATACATTTACAAATTTTATATATTTCTAAAATAGTTTAAACCACCTTATACTACACATTTGTAAAAAAAAAAAATTGGTTAAGATATTTCTTAAATGCAAAACATGTAGAGTAATTATCAACGTTAGAAGTACTTGGTTAGGTGCCAACGCTCTTACGAGTTACGTCACAATTATTGGATCAATATTGACTGGATATTGATATCCTTCCGAGATGTATATCCATACTTAATTTGACAAGTGAATTCAAATATTCAATAGTTTTTTTTTTTTTTTTTTGAACGGCAAATATTCAATAGTTGATAGTTGAGGAAAGGGAATATTTATTTGCACTATAATATAAATGTTTTTTTATATTATTGAAAACATTTTTAAACAACTGGATCTGGCAAAAACAGAAATATCGATAACAACTCCAAAGTTGTGTATAGTTTTGAGGGTTTTGATTAATGGCCATCATATATCGATGGTGACATGTTGTTGGTTTCATTCTGTGCCTACTGGTTTTGTCTATATATAATCCTAAACTATTACGCTGCGGGACAAAGCCGGCTTTGGGCCTGTGCAAGAGGTGCCATCGCACAGGGCCCAAAACAATTAGGGGCCCAATATCGTTTAAAAAATAATATAGATTTTATATATAAGTTTGCTGCAGGAAGGAATATTTAAATTGCTCCTTTTGCTCAATGGCTACAGCAATTAACTTGAAGCGGTCATTCCGGGTTCGAATCCTCTTGTCATTTTTTTCTTTTTTTAATTCACGTTTTGTTTTATTTATCCATTTTTAATTCATGTTTTGTTATTGTTTTTCATTTTTAATTCATGTTTTGTTTTTGTTTGTGCCTTAAGGGGCTGATTTTTTCAGCTTGTTTTATCAATAGGGGGGAAAAGCCCTATATGGTCACACCAATTGCAATTTTTCAAGCTTATTTTTAATTTTCATTTTGATTTTTCACATCTAAATTTGGGCCTCCACAAATTTGCAAGTTCATTCATTTTTTCTTCTCATTTAATCATTTACGTAACAAACTTTACATGTTTTCTTGTAGGTTTTTTTATTTCTTATTTCTCTTTTAACCATTTACAATATAAACTTAGAAGAACTCAATATCTAGTTCTATTTTTTTTATTTATATGAGAAGGTTCATGTTGCCAAACTAATTTGGGTATGTTTACATATATTCAGTTTTTTTTGCTATACTACTTTTGTTTTATTTATTTTATAACAATTATAGTCGTATTGTGGTTTTTGATATATGACTGATGAGTTTATATTATGGGGATGGGCCCGAATTTTTTTGTATCGCACAGGGCCCAAAAGTATTTTATCATTCTCGGGGACGGCCCTGCTGCGGGAAGTGGAGGGGTTTGGGTTGGGGTTATTGCTTGACAAGTGGTGAGGGTGGGATCCACAAACTTATGGTGAAAAATGAGGGGTGTGGTGTGGTGTGGCGTGGCTTAGCTTGGCATGGCCAACGATGTAAATTTCTTTTATTAAATTAGCCAACAAAGCCAGTCATATTGAACTAGCCAACCAAAGCCAGATGTAATGAGATTATTTAAATATTCATTTTTTTTAAATTATATATAGAAAGATGTTTACTAGGCGTTTATTAGCTCTATACCTTCCGATTTTTGCTTCCTATAGTCTTTAGTATGATGTTATGCTCTCTCCATCGTGGTGGCATTTAACAAGCTTGGACATTCTCGAGTACAGTGCCCAGTCTTTCTATAGCGGTAACACAAATTGGAACCAACTCTACCATGTTTCTTGCAACTATCAGTAGTTCCCTTTTGATCTTGCGACCATAACCCTTTCTCTTAGAATGCTTAGTGGCATTAGTTCGATTCTTCTTGGGTTATTACACAACTATATCTTCTAGGGTCAGCTTATCATATTCAATACCACTCATATTCAATACCACTCAGCTCTACAACAAACTCAAAAGCTTTCGGAGCACTAACTTCGATCCATGTGTGAACAGCAGGTAGAAATCCCTGGATGTCGCACATGATCCTTCTCTCCTCAGTGTTGAAAGGTAGGGAACTAGCCTGACCATTTCGTCGGATCCCAAGGTATACTGGCGACGTCTCACATTGCCTGCCTTGAACTTTAGGATCTTTGTCTCCACACAATCAACCTCAACTACGCATTGAACTTCTTAACCACGAGTTTCTTTTAAACATTTCATCTCATCATCATAACATTCATCAGGTTCAATTACAACTTCATTTCAAACACCCATTTTAGGGTGGTAATAGCATCCTTTCTCCCATCCAACGGTGATGGGTTACATATTTTGAAGGCCCTATAAGTACAACCACAAGTAGGCTCGGCAGTGGTAACTTCCTTGTCAAAATCGCTTTCATCATCCATAAATTCTTCTGAAGCACTTCCATCTTAGTTTCCTTTCTCGCTACTTTGGATGCCTATGTCAGATATGTAGGCAATTTGAGTGCAACACCAATGTAACCTCTTCAGTATTAGCATATTCAACCTTTTGCTCCATAATGAGCTTATGACTATGCACTTCCACTAATGGAACGTTATTATAATTATGGTTGACATTAATGGCGCTCTCGTGCACCTCCTCTGTTGGTTTCATGTTACTCGGTTGGTTTTGGCTTGCTGTTCCATGTAGCTTTTGATCTGCGTAAACAACACAGAAATATCACTATTACTATTAGTAGAAGATGAAATAGTAGAAGTTTTGGATCCTTGGAAGACAGATGATGTCTTCTTCTGAGCATTTTCCACATTCTTCTGGAATGGTGGGGGAATAGGAGGTAATGATGCACTGGTTTTAAATGAAGTAACTGCCGGCATGGCACTTGAAGTGGATTTTCCCTGAGAGGCCATGGAGTTGATGAAAATGAACATAAATGAACACAAAAAAGTTTTAGAATAGAAGCACCACTTGCCCCACGGTGGGCGCCAAATTGTTTTAGTCAAAAATCAGTTTAAAGATAATGTAACCATTTTGATAGTAAGTGTTTTGGTCAAAAATCAAGCAAGGATAATGCAACCAAATCTTTTGTTGTGAGGTGTGATGCTTGAATCTATGAACAATTGTATGAACAACTTGCAAATCAAATAAAGAGGTGACACAAGGATTTATACGAGGAAAAAGCCCTTGATCAAGAGTTGATCTCCGGAATAAAAAACCTCGGGTGATGGAAACTACCGATCACCAACTAAGATTAAACAGAAAAAATGGTTACAACTCGGGATGATAACAAGCTTGTTACAAGGATCACTAGTGTGTAAAAATGTTAAAGTGTACGAAATCTCCAAGTAAACTGTTGAGAGCTGTTCGAGAGTGTGTGTGTTTGCTAAATTAGCCAAGTGTTCTAACTCAAGCTTGTTATCCCCTATTTAAAATTAGAAATAACTAAACTAACTAACTGTCCGCTAATTGTGCAAGTCTCCCACGATCTCCATAACGTTCACAAGGGCCAAGCATGTGCGGAATATTGAGGGAATATGCTCCACGAATATCGGCATGACCAAGTCCATGCACGTACTCCTGCAAAACAAGCTCACATATAAGGTAGACAACCGTTAGTGTAAGGATAACAATGAGGATCCTGAATCCTGGTCCTGCAGCACATTCCGAGGATCCTGAATTCAAACAGAATTAAGGATCCGTTGTAACAACCGTCAAATTTCTATTCGAATTTAATAAAAAATATACATGATTTTATATAAAAAAAGTACTTTACTTCAACACAAGTACAAAATCGAATTTTTAAAGTGATCACATACTAGTTAACTACTAACTAGTTTGAACATTCAAAACATGATTAGTAAATCGTTTACATCATAAAAATTGTCTAAACAAAGTTAATTTACGCGGAAGCTTCAAAAGTTCGTGTTCGGTTCTTCAATACATACTTGATCATCGTCCACATACTTGCAAAACCTGAAAACTGGAGATTTTTAACAAAAATTAGTATTAGAGATCTTAGAAATATTGCTTAATCGAAACTACGTTCAAAAACGGATTCGATTAGCTAGGATATGCAAGATTCAACAAAATTTTCTGGACTCTACCATAACTTACGGTATCTACCGTAAGTTACGGTAGTCGCTAAGTGACACTAGTCCACCGTAACACAGTAGTGAACCACCGTAACAATTTGTTCTCTACCGTAAGTTACGGTGGACACCGTAACTTACGGTAGTCACTGCAAGTTTATGTTTTGACTGATTTATTTATTTCACCCAAAACCCAAATCTCGGATTCCTCATTTTCAACACCCACGCTCCCATCACCGGTTTGCGTGTTCAGTATTTCGCTACCCGTCACTCGGGCTCAAAATCTACAAGTGAGGCACTACCGTTATTCGATTCATACCTTCTTTTAATGACCCGTTTAGTTTACTCTTATGGACTTTATCGTTCTAACAAACCAACACGCTAAATTCTCGTATTCTAATATATCATTTATCAACAATAACAAAAGACCTATTAACCATATTACGAAGCATTAGCCACACATTATATGATTATTCGACTCGTTTGGCTCATCTACGGAATCCTCCATTATGATGACTACCAACGAGTTCTAACCAATTCATAACCTATTATTCAATATAGCAAACATTATCGCTTTAAATCAACACAACTTTTATTCTACCATTCAACTACACATATGCTAATTATCAAAATTTACCAAATGTAACAAATCAAGTTACATACCTTTAGTGCACGCCCTTCAAACGCAAGTCGCCACCGGCTTGTCC
Source organism: Helianthus tuberosus (assembly GCA_030545235.1). NCBI lineage: Eukaryota > Viridiplantae > Streptophyta > Magnoliopsida > Asterales > Asteraceae > Helianthus > Helianthus tuberosus. The sequence continues at coordinate 141,674,105 of CM060402.1, read as the reverse complement.
GCTTGGAGCTCCGGTATCCTTTCCTATAGAGTTCAACCATGCCATGTTTAGAACTCTTTTCAATTCATAGTTCGCATATTTTGCCGAAACATCACAATCATGCGGTTTAACTCAAATTTTCAGATTTAAGCCTTCTTTGAGGCATTTATGCAAACACTTTAAGGGCAGAAATTTACACGATATATTATCAAGTTCATAACTTGTCATATAGCCCTAAATTTTCATCAATCAACTACCTTACATGAACTTTAGCCTCTAGAATTCTGAAATCACTTCACATATGTCAAATATTACTAGAACAACCACTATAATCCTAGTGTTTATCAAGTTTCACAAAACCCACTTATCACCTTAGGTGGTGATTATGAATTTCATATAAAATAGGCACAATTTTTGTTAAGTAATTGACTAGGGTTTGTCCCTAAACATTATTTCAATCTAAACAACCAACATGCAACATCAAATTTCAGATTTCTAAGTTTTCTTAGAAATCCAACTAGAGATTCTTCACAGAATTCACATACCTTATGACTCCCCTTTCAATGGAGATCGCGAATTTGTGTTTGAGACTTGTTTTAGAACGAATTTGAGCCCTCAATTTGGTGAATTTCTGGAGGAACTAGGGTTTGTGGGAGACCCTGTGTCGCCCTCTGCTCCTAATCGACCCACACACACAATTTTGTGTGTTTTGGATTTTTATTTTGTTTAATTAAATCAAGTTCCAGTTTTAACACATTTAGTCCCTCTACTTTCGTTTTTATTTTATCTCAAGTGTTTAACCCATATTCAAGCCACTATCTAACTAGGTTAGTGTTATTCCTAGTTAGTTTATTTTGTCTATTTATTGACAACTTATTTGTAATAAATAATTTATATTTTCGGGGTGTTACAAGTCCACCCCCCTTAAAAGGGTTTCGTCATCGAAACCGAAAATACGTACCAAACAAGGTCGGGTAGAGACGCCGCATCTCCTCTTCGGACTCCCATGTAATGTCCGCGCCCTTTCTGTGTTCCCATTTAACCTTTACTTGATTGATCTCTTTATTCCTTAAGGTTTTTACCTTACGATCCAAAACCGCAATGGGCTTTACCACATAGTTTAGCCTGTCATCCACCTCGATATCGTCGTAGTGGATATAAGTTGTCTCATCCGCTAGACATTTCCGAAGATGTGACACATGAAATGTGCAATGAATTCCGCTTAGTTCCTCTGGTAGTTCAAGGCGGTAAGCTACCTTTCCTACCCGTTCTACGATCGCAAACGGCCCGATAAACCTCGGGCTCAATTTTCCTCTTTTTCTTAACCGGATAACCCCTTCCATGGGGATACTCTGAGCATGACTTTGTCGCCAACCTGGAACTCAATCGGTCTCCTCCTTTTGTCAGCATACGACTTTTGTCTATCTTGAGCCGCTTTCAAGTGTGCCTGAACCACATCAATCTTTTCATTAGTGGCTCGTATTATATCTTGATGGGCAAGTTCACGTGGGCCCACTTCACTCCAACATACCGGGGTTCGGCATTTCCTACCATAGAGCATTTCGTACGATGCCATCCTAATACTAGCATGGTAGCTGTTGTTATACGAAAACTCGACCAATGGTAGATAGACATCCCAACTTCCTCCAAAGTCGATTATACATGCCCGTAGCATGTCTTCCAACGTTTGTATTGTTCTTTCACTCTGTCCATCCGTCTGAGGATGGTACGCAGTGCTGATGAACAATTTGGTTCCCATTTGCTCTTGGAAATCTCGCCAGAAATTTGAAGTAAACCGGGTATCTCTATCTGACACAATAGATACCGGTACTCCGTGACGTGCCACTATTTCGTTTGTATACACCTCGGACATCTTTTCCGACGTATAAGTTTCGCGTATAGGAATGAAGTGTGCACTCTTTGTCAATCTATCCACAATCACCCATATGGCGTCGAATCCCCGGATCGTTTTAGGTAGTTTGGTCAATAGGTCCATAGTGATATGTTCCCATTTCCAAACCGGGATCTCCAAAGGTTGCAGTTTCCCATAAGGTTTCTGGTGTTCCGCCTTGACTTGTAAACAAGTCAAGCACTTCTCTACATATTTCACCACATCCCTCTTCATTCCGGGCCACCAATAATTTTGTTTCAGATCATTATACATCTTGGTCGCTCCCGGATGAATATAATATCGGGATTTATGGGCTTCATCAAGTAATAGCGCCTTCACTCCACAAGTATTTGGAACCCATATTCTTCCGGATCGAGTCTTCAACCCGTTCTTTCCATCCGACAAATCTTTTAATTGGCCGGTTATTCGTTCCTTCTTCCAGTTCTCCTCTTTTACTGCTTCTACTTGTGCTTCTCGGATACGTTCAAGTATACCCGAGGTCACCACAAGCTGCATCGACCTTACTCGTATTGGGACATAGTCCGCTTTTCTGCTCAGAGCATCCGCCACCACATTCGCCTTTCCGGGGTGGTAATGTATTTCGCAGTCGAAATCCTTCACTGTTTCTAACCATCGTCTCTGGCGCATGTTTAACTCCTTCTGGTCGAAGAAGTATTTTAAGCTCTTGTGATCGGTGAATATGGTGCACTTTACCCCATATAAATAGTGCCTCCATATTTTTAATGCAAACATCACTGCAGCTAATTCGAGATCATGAGTGGGATATTTCTTTTCATGTATCTTTAATTGCCTCGAAGCATAAGCTATAACTTTCGCCCGTTGCATCAGAACACATCCTAGCCCCGATAATGAGGCATCCGAATAAACCACCAAGTCCTCGACTCCGTCCGGCAATGTTAATACCGGAGCTTGAGTTAGCTTCTCTTTTAGCGTTTGAAACGCCCTTTCTTGTTCAACACCCAAATGAATTTCTCCTCCTTCCGGGTTAACTTTATTAGTGGCGACGCAATCTTGGAGAAATCTTGAATGAATCTCCTATAGTATCCCGCAAGCCCTAAGAAGCTTCTAATTTCCGAAGGGTTCTTCGGGGAATTCCATTTTGACACGGCCTCGATCTTTGACGGATCTACCGATACTCCATCGGCACTTATGATGTGGCCGAGAAATTACACCTCTCGTAACCAAAAGGCACACTTAGAGAACTTTGCATACAACCTTTCTCGTCTAAGTGTTTCTAACACCTCTTGTAAGTGATATGCATGCTCAGCTTCACTTTTCGAATACACCAAAATATCGTCGATGAACACGATGACCGATTTATCCAGCATTGGCTTGCAAACCCGGTTCATGAGGTCCATGAAAGCCACGGGTGCATTTGTTAGCCCAAATGACATCACGGGGAACTCGTAATGTCCGTATCGCGTGCGGAAAGCCGTCTTCGGCACATCTTCCTCCTTGACCTTTAGTTGGTGATACCCCGATCTAAGGTCAATCTTTGAAAACCAGTTCGCACCTTGTAATTGGTCGAATAGATCATCTATCCTCGGAAGCGGGTATCGATTCTTTACCGTGAGTTTGTTTAATTCCCGGTAATCGATACACATGCGCATGCTTCCGTCCTTCTTTTTCACGAACAGTACTGGTGCGCCCCAAGGAGACACACTCGGCCTTATGAATCCCTTCTCAAGCAGGTCTTGAATCTGGGACATCAACTCTTGTAATTCCGATGGCGCGAGTCGGTACGGTGCTCTAGCTACGGGTTTCACGCCCGGAATCAATTCGATTCCGAACTCTATTTCCCGTTCGGGCGGTATCCCCGGTAAATCCTCCAGAAACACATCTTCATAGTCCCGTACTACCGGTACATCTTCAATCTTCAGTGATTCTTTCTCGGGCTCATTTGCGTATATCATAAATGCCTTGCATCCTTGCTTCATAAGCTTGTGAGCTTTCAACATTGAGCATATTATGGGGTTACCTCCTTTTTCGCCGTAGATAGTAACATGTTTCCCGCTCGGAGACGTTAACTTTATCTCCTTACGAAAACACACGACCTTTGCGTGGTGCTGAGATAGCCAATCCATCCCAACGACTACTTGAAATTCCCTCATTAACATCGGGATTAGGTCTATCAGGTATTCTTCATCATCGATGCTTAATTTGCAGCCTCGACAAATATCACAAACTATAAAACTTTTATTGTCCCCTATTTCAAATTCTAAGGGCACAAATAATTTCGTCAATACAAATGAAGGATGTCGAATAATCCATGCGAAATGAAGGATTTATTCGCACCCGTATCAAACAATACACGTGCAGGAATTGAGTTAATTGTGAATATACCTGAGACCACATCGGGTTCTATCTTTGCTTCGGCCGGGGTAAGTTGGAAGGATCTGGCCTTCGCCTTTGGAGCTTCAGTTGGAGATTCTTTAGTGTTTCTTTTTCCAACTAAGTCTGGGCATTCAGACTTTTTGTGCACGTGCAGGAATTGAGTTAATTGTGAATATACCTGAGACCACATCGGGTTCTATCTTTGCTTCGGCCGGGGTAAGTTGGAAGGATCTGGCCTTCGCCTTTGGAGCTTCAGTTGGAGATTCTTTAGTGTTTCTTTTTCCAACTAAGTCTGGGCATTCAGACTTTTTGTGGCCGGGCTGATAACATTTATAGCAAACGGAAACCTTCCCGGGACATAACGATGCGGTGTGTCCCGTCTTCCCACATACCGGACACGACTTGTCTTTGAAGCGGCACTCACCCTTGTGCCCCTTTCCACACACCTTGCAACTTGGCGACCCGCCTTTAGCATCCACTTTCTTTCCCGATTCCATAGTTCGATCTTTCTTTCTAGGGCTTGGATTCACATCCTGTGCCCTTCGTTCACCCCTTTCAACTTGTTTCTTCAATTCAATTTCTCGTTCCCGAGCTACGTTTATGATCTCGGTAAGGGTCTCGTATTTTGAAGGAGTCATAAACTCCCTATACTCGGTGCTCAACATGTTATAGTAGTAATAAATCTTCTGTTCTTCATTCGTTACTAATTCATTGCAAAATTTCATCTTATCCATAAACGTCGCCGTGATCTTGTCTATGGTCTCGCCCTTGTGTCTAAGTTGCATGAACTCTTCTTTGATTTTATTAATGACCGCCTTGGGACTATGATGTTTAAGAAACGGCGTCTTAAACTCCTCCCATGTCATGGCCCTCGCCGCTTCGGCTCCTATTTCCTTCTTTTTATTGTCTCACAAATCTTTGGCTTGACCCCTCAGCTGACCTGTTCCGTAAGCAACAAAGTCACTTTCGTCACAATGGGTCCTTTCGAACACTCCTTCAACATCGCTTAACCATCTCTGGCATATTATCGGGTCAACCTCCCCATTGTAGATTGTCGGTTTACACGCCATAAACTCTTTGTACGAACATCCCTTACGTTCTCCCGATTTCTCTTTCATAAGGTTGACACTATCTTCCAACCTTTTGACTCATTCTTCGACAAGTGACAACACCGTGTTTTGAATTTTGTCTATAAACCCGGATAGACTACCTTCAATTGCCTTCCCCACTTCTTCGGCAATTATCTCTTTCATTTGTTCGGTGCTTGTCGGCACCGGATCATTATCGTTTCCTTTCGACATCTTGAAACTGAAATGTTTACATTAAACATTTCATTTATAACATAGCTTTATTTGCTTTGGTTTAGCCAAGTTCATAACTTTCTTTAACCGTTCGCTTTTGGTGCACTTTCCGGGTTTGAGTGTGTTAACACGCTCTTCCCATGCACATTAATTCGCATCTCATTTCTCACATAAGATAGGATCTACTAAAATAATTAATTAATTCTTACCGGACGATCGATCAAGCTTGAACCGAACACTTTATTGACAACCTTAAGCTCTGATTACCAACTTGTAACAACCGTCTAATTTCTATTCGAATTTAATAAAAAATATACATGATTTTATATAAAAAAAGTACTTTACTTCAGCACAAGTACAAAATCGAAGTTTTAAAGTGATCACATACTAGTTAACTACTAACTAGTTTGAACATTCAAAACATGATTAGTAAATCGTTTACATCATAAACATTGTCTAAACAAAGTTAATTTACGCGGAAGCTTCAAAAGTTCGTGTTCGGTTCTTCAATACATACTTGATCATCGTCCACATACTTGAAAAACCTGAAAACTGGAGATTTTTAACAAAAATTAGTATTAGAGATCTTAGAAATATTGCTTAATCGAAACTACGTTCAAAAACGGATTCGATTAGCTAGGATATGCAAGATTCAACAAAATTTTCTGGACTCTACCGTAACTTACGGTATCTACCGTAAGTTACGGTGGTCGCTAAGTGATACTAGTCCACCGTAACACAGTGGTGAACCACCGTAACAATTTGTTCTCTACCGTAAGTTACGGTGGACACCGTAACTTACGGTAGTCACTGCAAGTTTATGTTTTGACTGATTTATTTATTTCACCCAAAACCCAAATCTCGGATTCCTCATTTTCAACACCCACGCTCCCATCACTGGTTTGCGTATTCAGTATTTCGCTACCCGTCACTTGGGCTCAAAATCTACAAGTGAGGCACTACCGTTATTCGATTCATACCTTCTTTTAATGACCCGTTTAGTTTACTCTCATGGACTTTATCATTCTAACAAACCAACACGCTAAATTCTTGTATTCTAATATGTCATTTATCAACAATAACAAAATACCTATTAACCATATTACGAAGCATTAGCCACACATTATTTGATTATTCGACCCGTTTGGCTCATCTACGGAATCCTCCATTATGATGACTACCAACGAGTTCTAACCAATTCATAACCTATTATTCAATATAGCAAACATTATCGCTTTAAATCAACACAACTTTTATTCTACCATTCAACTACACATATGCTAATTATCAAAATTTACCAAATGTAACAAATCAAGTTACATACCTTTAGTGCACGCCCTTCAAACGCAAGTCGCCACCGGCTTGTCCGCTTGGAGCTCCGGTATCCTTTCCTATAGAGTTCAACCATGCCATGTTTAGAACTCTTTTCAATTCATAGTTCGCATATTTTGCCGAAACATCACAATCATGCGGTTTAACTCAAATTTTCAGATTTAAGCCTTCTTTGAGGCATTTATGCAAACACTTTAAGGGCAGAAATTTACACGATATATTATCAAGTTCATAACTTGTCATATAGCCCTAAATTTTCATCAATCAACTACCTTACATGAACTTTAGCCTCTAGAATTCTGAAATCACTTCACATATGTCAAATATTACTAAAACAACCACTATAATCCTAGTGTTTATCAAGTTTCACAAAACCCACTTATCACCTTAGGTGGTGATTATGAATTTCATACAAAATAGGCACAATTTTTGTCAAGTAATTGACTAGGGTTTGTCCCTAAACATTATTTCATTCTAAACAACCAACTTGCAACATCAAATTTCAGATTTCTAAGTTTTCTTAGAAATCCAACTAGAGATTCTTCACAGAATTCACATACCTTATGACTCCCCTTTCAATGGAGATCACGAATTTGTGTTTGAGACTTGTTTTAGAACGAATTTGAGCCCTCAATTTGGTGAATTTCTGGAGGAACTAGGGTTTATGGTAGACCCTGTGTCGCCCCCTGCTCCTAATCGACCCACACACACACAATTTTGTGTGTTTTGGATTTTTATTTTGTTTAATTAAATCAAGTTCCAGTTTTAACACATTTAGTCCCTCTACTTTCGTTTTTATTTTATCTCAAGTGTTTAACCCATATTCAAGCCACTATCTAACTAGGTTAGTGTTATTCCTAGTTAGTTTATTTTGTCTATTTATTGACAACTTATTTGTAATAAATAATTTATATTTTCGGGGTGTTACATCCGTGATCCTAACAGTACTTGAGGATCCATGATCCTTAGGATTGGAAAATCCTCCCCTAACAATTGCCCCCAAAATATAAGGAGTAAAGTGTAAATTAGCGAGTTATATTTTCTGATCTTATCTGCAACTAACTAACAAATATATAGCCGTTAGGGTCGAACTAGCCGTTACCGATCATACGTCATTGAAGCGGCATCCCCGCAGAATCATCATTATAAATTCAAGTTAGAGATAAGGGTTAGGAAGCATTTAAATTCGTGCGTTACACCCTTTAAATCCTCATTTGAAGATCAAGCAGGTACTTCTCTCCCCTTTTCTCTCTTCTCCTTCTTACTCTGTTCTTCTTTAAAACCTTTGAATCACGATGAAGTTAAGATCATCCCCTGCCAAGGATCACTAGAAAGATAGTCCTTTGAAAAGCCAAGGGATCATCAAAGATTCTCCGAAGGAACGTTGCTGCTTTACTGATCCTGAGATCGATAGGATTCGTCATTGCTTTCCGGCGAACGCTGTCTTTAAACCTTTCGACCCTACCGCCTTGAGTGACTTCATTTCTGTAACTTGGGTTGCTTTTCCGGCCACCCCATTTCTGATAGGATACTTCTATCCTTTCCCTGTTTTTACTCAGTCTTTCTTCTCCCTTACCGGCATATCCTATATCCAGGCTATGCCAATGATGTGGAGGGTTTTATATACCTTTGAGAGAATCATTGAGCAGGAGCATATAGATTTGGGAATGTCGGAATTGGCCGAACTATACAACCTTGTGAGCCATGGTTCACACCGCTTTCTATTCAAACACAAACCCGATGAGGCACACCCAATCCTGAAGACCACCAAGAATGACACCAATTGAAAGAAGCGATTCTTCTTCGTTAGGAGGGATTCATCCCGGATGGGAAGGATCTACCAAGAGAGTGGGCTACCCACGGTAGGATAGAGGATCCTTATAGAAGGATCTTAGGATACCCTGTTTCTGCTGAGGATCACTAACCCCTTTTTGTATCTTTTGTGCAGCTATATCGGTTTCTCATATCATTTCATCTCCTGCAACCAAAGAGAGGGTTGTTGCTTTTCGGAATCTTGATCCTGCAATAAGATCATTTCAAGCAAACGCCAAGGATTCTCAAGAAGTATCCTCAGGCTCAGTCACAATGTCAAGTAAGTATCCTAGTTTGAATATAATAAAATGTTTAAATGTGAATAAAACAAGAATACTTATCTGTTGTTTTGTACTGGTAGGCGCTGGAAAATCTTCAAGGTCAGCCTCACGCTTTAGCGTCAGTGATCTCAGCACTATGGCTCCCTGGTCTGGGAAGAAGAAAACTGCTGCTAGCCCAAGTACTGCAGTCCCCAAGCCTGCCACCTCCAAGGGGGGAAAGAAGAGGAAGGCCACTGAAGCTGACAATCTTGAAGGCCTGCCCCTCATTCGTCACCAGTTTCAGGAATACTTTGCCGATGTAAGAATCACCAATCTTTGTTTCATTATCATGCCCACTTGAGGATCACGGATCCTGAACTTTACCTTGTCTTTTTGCAGAAATTCGCCGAGATCGAAATGCTTTTTGATGCTTATGTTAAAGAGGCTGAGCAGAAGCATCTGGAGTTCCAAAAGATCTTCTTGGCCAAGGATTAAACCATCTCTCGCCTTGAGAAGGATCTCGCTCTGGCAAAGTAGCAGGTGGTCATGGCCCAGATAAATGCTGATCATGAGAAGCATGATGTGCTGGAGGATGCTAAAGTCTCTGCTGCCATCACCATGTATAAGATCAAGCTGCAAAAGGCCCAGGAGGCTGAGGATCCTGACTTTGACAGGACCATTTGGGATAAAGAGGGCTGGAAGGCGAAGCTGGCTGAGCTAGACGATGAGGAGGATGCTACTGAGGTCTTGACGATTGAGGCAAGCGGCAGCGGGAAGGATCAAGCTGGTGGTGATGATGCTGGTGGTGATGCAGCCAAGGTGTGAGCTGCAGAAATGGGCGATGATGGACATTTCTAGACGCGGCCGGAGCCCATTTTTTTAGGATTTGGTAGTGGTTTTTTGTTATGATGTTTTCATTTCAAACAATGTTGGTTTATAATAACTAAACAATAGCTATTAGGGTTGAGGATCATGGATCCTTTGAACAATAGGTAGGATAATAGGTGGTGGAGGGATCCTCTGTTTGGGGGATGAAACCACTTGTTATCCTGCCAACTTTTATTTCCTGCACTTTTAAGACCTGTTAACAATGGACACCCTCTGCCAACCCAAGTGGACGGGCTACGTTTTGCTGGTAGAAGCTTGGGTTAGCAATTTTTGACAACCTTTAAGGGTTTAACATTTTGGTGAATAAATAGAACTTTAATCTTTTGGCTATTTCTTGTGTTGTTATTCTTGTGAATTCTTCATTTTTCAACTGTTGTTATACACTTTCTTTGAATTCATAATTAGAGAATAAAGGTTTAATAAATCATGTAAAAAGTTTTAGGATATGATCAAGGATCAAATATCCCATAATCGATAAATTCAAAAAAGTAGTATAGTTTAAGGATCATAAATCCTGTTGTCAAAGGATAAGGGTCACTTATATAAATAATGAATAAAATTAAAGTAACTAAGGATCATACCTGAGAATCCAAGTTAGGATCCTAAACCTTTAACATTTACAATCAGGATAACCAAGAGACAAACCTTAGTAGAAGGTAAGGATCAAGGATCCTTAGCTGTTTCACTTCAAAAACCTGAAATGGAACATAACTTGGGACTAAGCCAATATAAGAGAAGAGTTAGCAACTGGGGACAAGCCCAACAATTCTGGGGACAAGCCCAAAAAACTGGGGACAAGCCCAAAAAACTGGGGACAAGCCCAAAGGATCTTGTGTAAACTGGAGTATGGCCCTCACTGGCGACTATCCAAACTTAGTGACATGAAGATGCCAAAACCTTAGTTAACGTGAAAACGTTAGAAACCTTAGGAACAGATGTATGGTACGTCTACCATTATACGTAGGATCCCGGATACAGCCAGTACAATGAAATTGTCAGCCCCTAAAGCGAGTACCGGTCCCATTGCCATGAACTGTACTAGGATCATCGTGCGCTACTGGCGATACTGGGGACAGGCCCAAACAACTGGGGACAAGCCCAAAAAACTGGGGTCAAGCCCAAAAAACTGGGGTCAAGCCCAAATAACTGGGGTCAAGCCCAAATAACTGGAGACTTCTGTGGATACTCAATCCTTCGTTAAGGATACATGAACCTTCTGCAAAACTCAGAATCAAGTGAAAGGAGGATAAAGGATCCAGGATCCTTCTCCTTGTATATAGGATAATTAAAGAATGAAATAGTCTGAGATTAGATCATTACCAAAATGAGGATCATCCATCCTCTAAGGATCCTTCCAGGATGTGATCATGAATATTGCTAAGGATCACACTTTCTTATCACATGAAGTACTTCTTCAGGTGGACAGCATTCCAAGCTCTTGGTAGCAAATCACCTTCCATTGTTAGCAATCGATATGCCCACTTTCCTGCCTCAGCTTCAATCAGGTAGGGGCCTTCCCACTTTGGTGCCAATTTTCCATCAGCAGGATTTGTGGTATTCTGAAATGCTTTCCTTAATACCATATTACCAACTTGGAACTTCCTGATCCTGACATTTTTGTTGTAGGATCCAGCCATCCTTTGTTGATAACTAGCCATCCTTATCCTTGCTAAATCCCTGAGTTCTTCTATAGTATCCAAGTCTTGAACCAAGTTTTCAGCATTCTCTTCAGGATCACGGATGCTTGTTCTTGCAGTAGGAACCACCATTTCTGTAGGGATCACTGATTCTGCTCCAAATACCAAAGAAAATGGAGTTTGACCAGTAGCATTCTTGGGAGTTGTCCTATCAGCCCATAATACATAAGGTAGTTCTTCTGCCCATTTTCCTTTCTTGGATCCAAGCTTCTTCTTCAAATTGTTGATGATGATCTTGTTGGATGATTCTGCCTGACCATTAGCTTGTGGATGGACTGGTGTTGATGGTATCATCTTAATCCCCCAGCTGTCACAAAAGTTAGTAGTTCTACTCCCAATAAATTGGGATCCATTATCACAAACAATTTCAGAAGGGATACCAAATCTAGTAATAATGTTTCTTTTAATAAAGGATATCACTTCCTTTTCTCTGACTTGAGCAAAGGCTTCAGCCTCTATCCATTTAGAGAAGTAATCAGTCATGGCAAGCACGAACACCTTTCCTCCTGGTGCTTTGGGAAGTTTTCCAACTATATCCATTCCCCATCTCATGAATGGCCAAGAAGAGGATATAGGATGCAAGAGCTCTGCTGGTTGATGAAGGATATTACTGTGTCTCTGACAAGGATCACACTTCTTGGCATAATTCACAGCATCCTTCTTAATTGTAGGCCAATAGTAACCTGTCCTTAGGATCCTTGAGAATAATGCCCTGCCCCCAGTATGGTTTCCACAATCTCCTTCATGAAAATCCTTTAGAACTTCTTGTGTTTCAGGATCCTCAATGCATCTTAGATATGGTCCTGCAAGAGATCGTTTATATAACATGTTATTCAATATTGTAAATTGAGATACCTTAATTTTGAAAGCCCTGGGATTTTCTCCTGTAGGAATCTCTCCATGTTGGATATATCTTTTGATTGGAAGGATCCATGATCCTGAATGAGATTGTGTATCATCACTAGGGATGATTGCAGAATCCTCTCCTATCTCCATGGCTACATGATCCTCAATAGCGGGGGTTAGGATGTGGATAATAGGGATCCTGATATCCTCTGGAATCTTCAAGGATGATCCTAGATTGGCCAATGCATCAGCTTCTGCATTCTCTTCCCTTGGTACCTGTGTTAAACTAAAGGAAACAAAAGAGAGTGCCAATTCTTTGACTATCTCTAAATATTTGATTAGCTTTTCACCTTTAACAGCATAGGATCCGTTAAAGTGATTAGTAATTAACAATGAATCTACATGTAACTCAAGATACCTGATCCTCATATGCTTGGCAATTTGCAAACCAGCTATCAAGGCCTCATGTTCAGCCTCATTATTAGTAGTTTGAAACTCACAAGCTATGGAGTGGGGTATTATGTCCCCCTGTGGCGATTTTAGTAGTATTCCAAGTCCTGTTCCTTTGACATTAGAGGCTCCATCAGTGAAGAGTATCCAAGGATCCTTAGTTTCTTCAAGCTGTTGGACTTCTAACTCAGCTTCTTTTTGCAAGTCACTACTGAAATATGCCACAAAGTCAGCTAAGGCTTGGGATTTAATGGCAGTTCTAGGTTCATATCTTATATCATAAGCGCTAAGCTTCACTGCCCATTTAGCCATCCTTCCTGACATTTCAGGCTTCCTGAGAACATTCTTAATTGGAAAATTAGTCTTGACAATAATGGCATGAGTTTCAAAATAATGTCTTAATTTAGTAGACGCCATAATTAATGCAAGGATAAGTTTTTCTAAATGTGAATACCTGGATTCAGCATCAAGCAAACTCTTACTAACATAATAGACAAGATGTTGTGTACCTTGGTGATCCTTAACAAGGACTGCACTTACTGCTTTAGAGGATACCGCCAGATATAAGGATAATATATCCCCTTTTTCTGGTTTCATCAAGGCAGGAGCTGAGGATAGGTAATCCTTAAGGGCTTTGAGAGCACTTTCATGCTTTTCAGTCCATTCAAATATCTTGTTCTTTCTCAAAATGTCATAGAATTCCTTGCATTTTTCTGATGACTTGGATATGAACCTGTTCAAGGCTGCGATCCTGCCTGTCAATCTTTGCACATCCTTGGCATTGGCAGGAGATTTGATATTCACAATTGTTTTGGTCAAAAATCAAGCAATGATAATGCAACCAAACTTTCTGTTGTGAGGTATGATGCTTGAATTGATGAACAACAATAAGGATCACTATGAAATGTAATGAACAAGTGACACGAAGATTTATACGAGGAAAAAGCCCTTGATCAATGAATGATCTCCGGCATAAAAAACCTCGGGTGATGGAAACTACCGATCACCAACTCAAATTAACCAAGAAATGTAATACAACTTCGGATGATAGCGAGCTAAGTACAAGGATCACTATAGTGTATTGTGTGTAAAAGTGTGTAATCGCCAAGTGAGTTCACGAGAGCTGGTGAGAGCAGTTGTAAGAGTGTGTGTGTAGCCAAAAATAGCCAAGTGTTTTCTAATTAGCTCGCTACCCCTTTAAAAATAGAAAATATCTACTCTAACTAACATTCCGCAAATGGTGCAAGTCCTCCACGACTCCATAACGTCCACTTCTGGCCAAGCACGTGCGGAATAAACATAGAATATGCTCCAGGAATATCGCCAAGACCAAGTCCAAGTTGATACTCCTGCAAAACAATTTAGAATTCAAAGTAGACAACCGTTAGTACAAGGATCCTTATGATGATCCATGGTCCTGATCCTGCAACACTTCTGAGGATCACTACTTCAGACAGAATTGAGGATCACTAAACCCAACAGTAAATGAGGATCACTGATCATTTAGAAATCCACCCCTAACAATTGCCCCCAAAATATAAGGAGTAATTATGTAAATAAATGAGTTATATTTTGTTCTTATCCGCAATTAACCAACAGATAACTAGCCGTTGAAGTCGGACTAGCCGTTGCGAACATGACGTCACTGAGGTGACTATCCTGCAGAATCATCATTATAAATAGGAGTTAGAGATAGGGATCATTTCACGTTTAAATTCAAGAGAACTCCCTTTAAATTCACATCCGACAATTAAGCAGGTATTTCTCTTCCTCTTCTTCCTTTACGTTTTCTTTCTCTGCTCCTTCTTTCTTTACCTTCTTCGAAACCAAGATGATGCTAAGATCCTCACCAGCCAAGGATCATAAGAAGGACAGTCCTCTCAAGAGCCAGGGGATCATCAAAGATTCACCGAAAGAAAGATGTTGCTTCTCTGACCCACAAATAGACATAATCCGGCATTGCTTCCCGGCGAACACCACTTTCAAATCGTTTGATCCCACTGTTCTGAGTGATTACGTTTCCGAAACTTGGGTAGCTTTCCCAGTCACTCCTTTCTCAATAGGATACTCGTATCCTTTCCCTGAATTCACCCAATCCTTTTTCTCCCTCACCGGCATCTCCTATATTCAAGCTATGCCAATGATCTGGAGGGTCTTATATACCCTTGAAAGGATCATTGAGCAAGAAGGAATTAACCTAGGAATGTCGGAATTGGCCGAGATGTATGATCTCACAACATTTGGATCCCACCGATATTTATTCAAGCGTAAACCAGGAGAAGAACATCCCATCTTTAAAGCTACTAAGAATGATACCAATTGGAAACGGCGGTTCTTCTTTGTCAGAAGGGATTCTATCCCGGATGGAAAGGATCTGCCAAGGAAATGGAGCACTCATGGTAGGATAGAGGATCCTTAGAAGGATCACTGAGTAAGCTCATTTTTGATGATGATTACTAATATGCTTCTGTTTCTCTTGTACAGCCATCACAATTTCACATATTATACCTTCACCTGCCACAGAGGAGAGACTTGCTGCTTTCAGAAAACTTGATCCTGCAACAAGATCATTCAAAACAAACACCCAGGATTCACAGGAAGTATCCTCAGGTTCTGTTACTATGTCAAGTAAGTATCCTATTTTTTGCATAATTAAGTGTTTAAATAAATAGTTGAATAAGAATAGGATAAGGATACTTATCTGTTTTGAATATGTAGGTGCTGGAAAGTCTTCACGATCTGCCTCCAAATTTAGTGTTGCCGAGCTTGATACTGTTAGGTCCTCAAAGAAGAAGTCTGCTGCTAGCCCCTCTGTTGTAATCCCCAAGGCTACCACTTCAAAGGGAAGAGGTGGAAAGAAGAGAAAAACCTCCGAAGCTGACAACCTCCAAGGCTTACCTCTGATTCGTCATCAATTTCTCGAGTACTTCAATGATGTAAGGATCACTGGCTCAGTTTAAGTACCCTATCCACTTGAGGATCACCTGATCCTAATCTTTGCATTGTCTTCTTTGTAGAAATTTGCTGAAATTGAGGACTACGTTGGAAGTGTTGAAGAGCTTGAGGAAAAATACTCTGTCCTCCAAAAAGTGGCGGTGCTCAAGGATCACAAGATTTCCTCCCTTGAAAAGGATCTCAAAGATGCCAAAACTCAGACAGCTTCAATTCTAATCAATTTTGATTATGAGAAGAGCGAGATCACGGAGGATGCTAAGGTCTCCGCTGCCATAGCCATGTACAAGACTAAGCTACAAATGGCCCAAGAAGCTCAGGATCCTTCCTTTGACAGGAGCAACTGGGACATGGAAGGCTGGAAGGCTAGGCTGGCCGAATTGGAGGATGATGCTGATGAGGCTGACGAGGTTCTGGCAATCGAGGCTAGTGGTAGTGGCAAGGATCATGCGAAGGATACTGGAGCTGGAGGGGATGATGATGCAGCGAAGGTGTAGGCTGCATGAATGGGCGATGAAGGACATTTCTAGACGTAGCCGGAGCCCATTTTTTAGTTTGGTTATGGTTTTTGTTTTGATGAACAATGGTTGGTCTGTACTTAAACAATAGTAATTAGGGTTGAGGATCATGGATGATCCTTTGAACAATAGGTAGGATAATAGGTGGTGGATGGATCCTCTGTTTAGGGGATGAAGCCACTTGTTATCCTCCCGTCTTTAATTTCCTGCACTTATTAGACCTATGAACAATGGACACCCTTTGCCAACCCATGTGGACGAGCCACGTTTTGCTGGTAGAAACGTGGGTTGGCAATTTTGACAACCTTAAGGGGTTTAATCTTTTGTTAATAAAAGAACTTTAACTTTTTGGCTTATACTGTGTTGATATCCTTGTTAGTATTTTACTTTCCAATTGTTGTGATATTTATTTTGTTTAAACTTATCAAGTAGAGAAAAAATTTAAGAAATATCCCCAAAAAGTTTAGGATATGATCGAAGATCACATAATCCATAGCCGATTAGTTTTGAAAAGTTATATAGTTTAAGGGTCACAAGTTCAGTTGTCAAAGGATAAGGGTTACTTGAATAAATAATGAATAGAATCAAAATAGTTAAGGATCATACCTGAGGATCCAAGTTAGGATCCTAACCTTTAAAATAGGATAATCCAAAAGATAAACCTTAGTAAAAGGTAAGGATCAAGGATCCTTGGTCGTTTAACTTCAAAAACCTGAAATAGGATACAACTTGGGACTAAGCCAATATAAGATGAAAGTTAGTAACTGGGGACAAGCCCAACAATTCTGGGGACAAGCCCAATATACTGGGGACAAGCCCAAAGGATAACTGAGGACAAGCCCAAAGGATAACTGGGGACAAGCCCAAAGGATAACTGGGGACAAGCCCAAAGGATAACTGGGGACAAGCCCAAAGGATAACTGGATACTTCTATGGATACTCAATCCTTAGTTAAGGATACCTGAACCTTCAAAACTCAGAATCAAGTAAACGGAGGACAAAGGGTGCAGGATCCTTATCCTTATATAAGAGAATAAAAGAATGAAATAGTTTGAGATTAGAATGTTACCAGAAAGAGGATCATCTGTCTGTAAGGATCCTTCAAAGATACTTGTCAAATGAGGATCATGGATCCTAGTTACATAAAATACTTCTTCAAATGGACAGCATTCCAAGCTCTTGGTAGCAAATCACCTTCCATTGTTAGCAATCGATATGCCCCCTTTCCTGCTTCAGCTTCAATCAAATAAGGGCCTTCCCACTTTGGTGCTAGCTTTCCATCAGCAGGATTGGTGGTATTTTGAAATGCTTTCCTTAATACCATATCACCAATTTGGAATTTCCTGATCCTGACATTTTTGTTGTAAGCTCCAGCCATCCTTTGTTGATAACTGGCCATCCTTACCCTTGCCAAGTCCCTGATTTCTTCTATAGTATCCAGGTCTTGAACCAAGTTTTCAGCATTTTCTTCAGGATCACGAATGCTTGTTCTTGCAGTTGGAACCACCATCTCTGTAGGGATCACTGATTCTGCCCCAAATACCAAAGAAAATGCAGTTTGGCCTGTAGCATTTTTGGGAGTCGTCCTATCAGCCCAAAGCACATAAGGTAGTTCTTCTGCCCATTTTCCTTTCCTGGATCCAAGCTTTTTCTTCAAATTGTTGATGATAATCTTGTTGGATGATTCTGCCTGACCATTAGCTTGTGGGTGGATTGGTGTTGATGTTATCATCTTAATCCCCCAGCTGTCACAAAAATTAGTAGTTCTATTCCCAATAAATTGGGATCCATTATCACAAATAATCTCAGAAGGGATACCAAATCTAGTAATAATGTTTCTTTTAATGAAGGATATAACTTCCTTTTCTCTGACTTGAGCAAAGGCTTCAGCCTCTATCCACTTAGAGAAGTAATCAGTCATAGCAAGCATGAATACTTTTCCACCAGGTGCCTTAGGAAGCTTTCCAACTATATCCATTCCCCATCTCATGAATGGCCAGGAAGAGGATATAGGATGCAAGAGCTCTGCTGGTTGGTGAAGGATATGACTATGCCTCTGACAAGGATCACACTTCTTGGCATACTCCACAACATCCTTCTTCATAGTGGGCCAATAGTATCCTGTCCTCAGGATCCTTGAGAATAATGCCCTGCCCCCGGTGTGATTTCCACAATCTCCTTCATGCAAATCCTTTAGGACTTCTTGGATTTCAGGATCCTCAATGCATCTTAAATATGGTCCTGCAAGAGATCGTTTGTACAACATATTATTCAAAATTGTAAATTGAGATACCTTGATTTTGAAAGCCCTAGGGTTTTCTCCTGTAGGAATCTCTCCATGTTGTATGTATCTCATGATTGGAAGGATCCATGATCCTGAATGAGATTGAGTATCATCACCAGGGATGATTGCAGAATCCTCTCTTATCTCCATAGCTACATGATCCTCGATAGCTGGGGTCAGGATATGGATAATAGGGATCTTGATATCCTCCAGGATCTTCAAGGATGATCCTAAATTGGCTAATGCATCTGCCTCTGCATTCTCTTCCCTTGGTACCTGTGTCAAACTAAAGGATACAAAAGAGAGTGCCAATTTTTTGACTATCTCCAAATATTTGATTAGCCTTTCACCTTTAACAGCATAGGATCCATTAAAGTGATTAGTGATCAGTAAAGAATCTACATGTACCTCAAGATACCTGATCCTCATATGCTTTGCAATTTGCAAACCAGCTATCAAGGCTTCATACTCAGCCTCATTGTTGGTAGTTTGAAATTCACAAGCTATGGAGTGGGGTATTATGTCCCCATGTGGCGATTTTAGTAGTATTCCAAGCCCTGTTCCGTTTACATTGGAGGATCCATCAGTGAACAGTACCCAAGGATCCTTGGTTTCTTCAAGCTGTTGGACTTCTAATTCAGCCTCCTTTTGCAAATCACTACTAAAATCTGCCACAAAGTCAGCTAAGGCCTGGGATTTGATGGCAGTCCTTGGTTCATATCTTATATCATATGCACTTAGCTTCACTGTCCACTTAGCCATCCTTCCTGACATTTCAGGTTTCCTGAGAACATTCTTAATAGGAAAATTAGTCTTAACAATAATGGCATGAGTTTCAAAATAATGTCTCAATTTAGTGGATGCCATGATTAATGCTAGGATAAGTTTTTCTAAATGTGAATACCTGGATTCAACATCAAGTAAGCTCTTACTTACATAATAAACAGGATGTTGTGTACCTTGGTGATCCTTAACAAGGACCGCACTTACTGCTTTTGAGGATACCGCCAAGTATAAGGATAACATATCTCCTTTTTCTGGTTTCATCAAGGCTGGGGCTGAGGATAGGTAATCTTTAAGAGCCTTGAGGGCACCTTCATGCTTCTCAGTCCATTCAAATTTCTTGTTCTTCCTCAGGATATCATAGAATTCCTTACACTTTTCTGAGGATTTGGATATGAATCTGTTCAAGGCTGCGATCCTGCCTGTCAATCTTTGCACATCCTTAGCGTTGGCAGGAGATTTGATATTCACTATAGCCTTGATTTGTTCTGGACTTGCTTCAATGCCCCTCTTTGTTACCATATATCCTAAGAATTTACCTGCCTTCACACCAAAATGACACTTAGAAGGATTAAGTTTCATATTATATTTATCAAGGATATTGAATGCTTCCTCCAAGTCTTTAAGGTGATCCTCAGCCTTCTTGGACTTAACTACCATGTCATCAATATAGACTTCCATAGTGTGTCCAATTTGTTCCTTGAACATCATATTGACAAGCCTTTGGTAAGTAGCACCTGCATTCCTTAGTCCAAATGGCATAGCAATATAACAATATATACCAGTTGGGGTCATAAAGGCTGTATCCTCTTGATCAGATGGTTCCATCTGAATTTGTTGAAATCCAGATGAAGCATCCATAAAAGTTAACAACTCATGACCCGCGGTAGCATCCACCATGGAGTCAATGTGGGGTAATGGGAAAGGATCCTTGGGACATGCCTTGTTTAAATCTGTAAAATCGACACATACCCTCTGTTTTGGTCAAAAAATCAGATGAGGATATTGCAACCAAACTCTAGATTACGGGGTATGATGCTTAAAATGTGTAACAATGATGAGGATCGCTTTAATGTTAAATTGCACAAAGAACACAAGGGTTTATACGGGGAAAAAGCCCTTGATCAAGAGATCTCCGGCACAAAAAACCCCGGGTGATGGAAACTACCGATCACCAATCTCAAATAAATGAATGAATGTTTACAACTTCGGATAGTAACGAACTAGGTACAAGGATCACTACGGTGGAATGTGTAAAAAGTGTATGAAATTGCTAAGTGTTTGAACGAGAGCTTGTATGAGCGTTTGTACGAGTGTGTGTAACTGAGAAAATGACTAAGTGTTTTCTACTAGCTCGTTACTCCCTTTTTAAAATAGAAATAACCACCTAAACTAACTATCCGACTTTCGTGCCAAGCCTCCACGTTCTCCACAACGTCTATTTTTGGTCAAGCACGTGCAGAATAGTTTAGGAATATTCTCCAGGAATGTCGCCTAGACTTGGTCAAGCTTGTTATACCTGTGAGACAGTACAAAACATAAGTAAACAATCGTTAGTACGAGGATCCTTAAAGTGATCCATGATCCTGATCCTGAAGCTCTTCTGAGGATCACCACCTGTCACAGAAGTAAGGATCACTAATGAGGATAACGAATAAGGATCACTAATTGTTAGAAAATCCTCCCCTAACAATTGCCCCCAAAATATAAGGAGTTAAATTGTAAATATGTGAGTTATATTTTACTGATCTTATCCGCAACAAACTAACGGATATATAGCCGTTAAAATAGAACTAGCCGTTGCGATCATGACGTCACGGAAGTGACAATCCTGCAGAATCATAATTATAAATAGAGATATAGATAGGATCATTATGCATTCAAATTCGAAAGAAACTCCCTTTAAATTCTCGGTCGACGATCAACCAGGTATTTCTTTCTCCTCTTTCTTCCTCTCTTACTCTGTTTTTCTTTCTTTATCTCCGTCACTTCGAAAATGTTGCTCCGAAGTTCACCGGCCAAGGATCACCCAAAGAACAGTCCTCCGAAAAGCCAGGGGATCATTGAAGACTCTATCAAAGAACGCTGCTGCTTCAATGATGCTCAGATAGATAGGATCCGCTACTGTTTTCCGGCGAACACCGAAATTAGACCTTTTGACCCCAATGCCCTGAGTGATCATATCTCCGATAAGTGGGTTGCTTTCCCCGTCACTCCTTTCACCATAGGCTATACATATCCTTTTCCAGCCTTAACCCAATCTTTCTTTTCCCTAACCGGCATCTCTTATATCCAAGCCATGCCGATGATTTGGAGGGTTTTGTACACCCTTGAAAGGATCATTGATCAGGAGGGAATAGATCTAGGAATGGCAGAGCTAGGAGAACTGTATGATCTTGCCACCTTTGGCTCTCACCGTTATTTGTTCAAACGTAAACCCGGTGAGGAACACCCGATCTTCAAAGCCACCAAGAATGATGCTAATTGGAAACGGCGCTTCTTTTTTGTCAAGAGAGATTCCATCCAGGATGGAAAAGATCTTCCTAAAAAATGGGCTACCCATGGTAGGATGGAGGATGGAGGATCCTGAGAAGGATCACTAGGAACTTTCTTTTGATGTAAGGATAACTTATATTTTTGCTTTCTTTTTATGCAGCTATCACCGTCTCACATCTGAAACTGTCCCCTGCTGCTAAGGAAAGGCTCCTCGCTTTCAAGAAACTTGATCCTGAGATAAGAACTTTCAAGACAACAACCCAAGATTCACAGGAGGTATCCTCAGGCTCTGTCACAATGTCAAGTAAGTATCCTTGTTTAAAATTTAAATAAATAATAAAATATGAACTAAGAAAAGATACTTATCTTGTTTTGATTGTGTAGGTGCTGGAAAATCTGCCAAGCCTGTATCCCAATTCAACACAGCTGACCTTGATGTCGTACGATCCAGGAAGAAAAGACCCACTACCAGTCCTAGCATCTCCATTCCAAAGGCACCCACTAAAGGAAAGGGTGTCAAGAAGAGGAAAACTTCTGATGCTGAGGATCTTCAAGGTCTACCACTGATCCGCCACCAGTTCCTTGAATACTTCAATGATGTAAGGATCCTTTATTCTGCCTAGATATCCTACTCGTATGAGGATCACCTGATCTTGAACTGCTTTACCCTTTTCTTTGCAGAAATTTGCTGAGATTGAGGATTACGTGGGGAACGTTGAGGAGCAGGACAAGAAAATTGCTGACCTCCAACAGGTTGCCGTGCTCAAGGACCTTGCACTTGCTGATCTTTGGAAGGAACTCCTAGATGAGAAGACTAAGACAGCCAAACTTCTGATCGACCTTGACTATGAGAAGCATGACCTCATTGAAAATGCTAAGGTCTCTGCCGCCATTACGATGTATCAGACAAAATTGAAGATGGCCCAGGAAGCTCAAGATCCTAGCTTTGACAAGAACAGCTGGGAAATTGAGGGTTGGAAGGCAAGGTTGGCTGATCTTGAGGATGATGAGGAGGAGGCTACTGAGGTCTTGGCGATTGAAGCAAGTGGCAGTGGGAAGGATCTGACGAAGGATACCACAGCTGAAGGAGAAGAGGATGCAGCAAAGGTGTAGGCTGCACAATTGGGCGATGATGGACATTCCTAGACGCAGCCGGAGCCCAATTTTTTTTAGTTTGGTGGTAGTTTTTTGTGGTTGTGATGTTTAAAACAATTTAATGGTTGGTACTTGAACAATAGACTTTAGGATTAAGTATCATGTAGGATCCTTTGGACAATAGGCAGGATTGCAATCGGTGGAGGGATCCTCTGTTTGGGGGATGAAGCCATTGTGATCCTGCCGCCTTTATATTCCTGCACTATCTTTGAACTTATTATCATGGACACCCTTTACCTACCCCAGCGGACGGGCCACGTTTTGCTGGTAGATGCTCGGGTAGGTAATTTTGACAACCTTTAAGGGTTAGTCTTTTGTTTATAAATAAAAACTTAACCTTTTGTCGCTTATCTCGTGTTGTTATCCTTTTCAATATGTTACTTTCCAACTGTTGTAATGTTTATTCTGTTTATACTTATCAATCCTTGAAAAATTAAAAAGGATATCCAAAAAGCTTAGGATATGATCAAGGATCACCTTTCTCATAACCGATAAGTTCTAAAAAGTGATATGGTTTAAGAATCATAAGTTCAGTTGTCAAGTGTAAGGGTCATTCAAATAAATAATGAATAGAATTAGAAATAGTTAAGGATCATACCTGAGGATCCAAGTTAGGATCCTAACCTTAATAAGGATAACTATAAGATAAACCTTAGAATAAAGTAAGGATCAAGGATCCCTAGTTGCCTATCTTCAAGAACCTGCAATAGAGCATCACTTGGGACTAAGCCAAAAATAAGATAAGAATTAGCAACTGGGGACAAGCCCAAGGATAACTGGGGACAAGCCCAAGGATAACTGGGGACAAGCCCAAGGATAACTGGGGACAAGCCCAAGGATCGTATGTAAACTGGAGTATGACCCTAACTGGCGACTATCCAAACTTAGTGACATGAAGATGCCAAAACCTTTGCTAACGTGAAAACGTTAGAAACCTTAGCTAACGTGAAAACGTTAGAAACCTTATGAACGGATGTATGGTACGTCTACCATTATACGTAGGATCCTAAGCATAGCCAGTACAATGGAATTATCAGCCCCTAAAACGAGTACTGGTCCCAATGCCTTGAACTATACCAGGATCATCGTGCGCTACAGGCGGAACTGGGGTCAAGCCCGAATAACTGGGGTTAAACCCAAAGGACGAGTTGCTTCTGCGGATAACCAACGCTATGCTAAGGATACCTGAACTTTCAAAACTTAAATTCACGTGAGAGGTGGATAAAGGATACTGATCCTTATCCTTATATGAGAAAATAAAGAAATGAAATAGTTCAAGTTTAGGATATTACCTAAGTAAGTGTTAGGGGAGGATTTTCTAACAATTAGTGATCCTTATTCGTTATCCTAACTGGTGATCCTTACTTCTGTGACAGGTGGTGATCCTCAGAAGAGCTTCAGGATCAGGATCATGGATCACTTTAAGGATCCTCGTACTGACGATTGTTTACCTATATTTTGTACTATCTCGCAGGTATAACGAGCTTGACCAAGTCTTGGCGACATTCCTGGAGAATATTCCTAAGCTATTCTACACGTGCTTAACCAAAAATAGACGTTGTGGAGAACGTGGAGGCTTGGCACGAAAGTCGGATAGTTAGTTTAGGTGGTTATTTCTAATTTAAAAGGGAGTAACGAGCTAGTAGAAAACACTTAGTCATTTTTCCGGTTACACACACTCGTACAAACGCTCATACAAGCTCTCGTTCAAACACTTAGCAATTTCATACACTTTTTACACATTTCACCGTAGTGATCCTTGTACCTAGCTCGTTACTATCCGAAGTTGTAAACATTAATTCATTTATTTGAGCTTGGTGATCGGTAGTTTCCATCACCCGGGGTTTTTTGTGCCGGAGATCAACTCTTGATCAAGGGCTTTTTCCCCGTATAAATCCTTGTGTTGTTTGTGCAAATTACATTGAAGTGATCTTCATCGCTGTTACACATTTTGAGCATCATTCCCCGTAACAAAGAGTTTGGTTGCACTATCCTCAACAGATTTTTTGACCAAAACAGTTTGGCGCCCACCGTGGGGCAATTGGTGCTTTGTCCTTAGAAGAATTCGCATTTTTGTGCTCATTCCGGTTCACTACAACCAAGCAAATGGCTTCCTCAGCGAAGAATACTTCAAACTTGATGCCTTCATTTACTTCTTCACAAGGCGTCCCTCCTTTGCCTCCACCACCTTCTGGATCCCAGAAGAATACCGAGAATGCCGCGAAGAAACCAACTCCCATTTTCTCAAAACCACCTACTTCTTCTGTTTCAACTAATCTTACTACTAATGATCTCTATTCCTTGATTTTGCAGATGAGGAATCATGCACAAGAGCAGGATAAGACCAACGAAAGGATCCTCCGGGAGATTGACGAAATTAAGAAACAGAAGAAAACGGCGGAGGATCGTTCCCCATTGATGCCCAGATCTTTGAATTTTGATACTCCGGTGATTACTTCTCAGCCATCAGTGGTCCCAGACATCCAATATGTGGGTGGACCAAAAGGAGTACACTACGGAACAACAACAATGACCCAGGCATCAGGTTCATATTTCCAGCCAGCGGGATCCTATCCTCAGCATATGGGATCCCTCACGAGTTCAGGAGGATACTCAGGAATGCAGCAGTTTCAAGGATCCTCCTTCGTTCCAGGATCATCCCAGGTTCAAGGATCCTCCTTCGTTCCAGGATCATCCCAGGTTCAAGGATCCTCCTTTGTTCCAGGATCATCCTAGGTTCAAGGATCCTCCTTCGTTCCAGGATCATCCCAGGTTCAAGGATCCTCCTTCGTTCCAGGATCATCCCAGGTTCAAGGATCCTCCTTCGTTCCAGGATCATCCCAGGTTCAAGGATCCTCCTTCATTCCAGGATCATCCCAGTTTCAGGGATCCTTCCAGATGCCAGGATCCTTGAGGAGTTTGCAGACAGGAAGTACAGATGTTCATCAGGGAGATTTTATTCCAATGCAGACCAACGCTTCTACTGGTCCATCGATCATTCCAGAGCCTCAACAATATGGATTAACATCCATTCTTCCTAACTTGAATCCAATGGGAGGTAACACTTTTAACAATTCTTATACTACTAACCAAGGTCTTATGCAGGATCCAGGTATCAATCATGCCATGGCCAGAGAATTGCAAAAGCTAAAGGATATGATATCAAGTGTCCCGGGAGTAGTCAAACCTATCCCAGAGATTGCAGATGGGAGCCATAAGATATCTCGTTTTGCACCACCAATCTGTGATGCTGAGATACCCAAGAGGTTCCATGTGCCTACAATGAAGCTGTATGATGGCTCAACAGATCCTGAAGAACACATAGCACAATACAGGGAGAGGATGGAGATCAATCCAATCCCAGAAAGGTTAAAGGAAGCATGCCTGTGCAAAGGATTCGGATCCACTCTTACAGGATCAACTCTCAAATGGCTGCTAAGTCTTCCTCCCTATTCTATTACCTCATTTGCTAACCTAGTTAACTTGTTTAATAATCAGTTTTCTTGTAGTAGAAAATTTGAAAGATTAACTAGTGATTTATATAGGATAACCCAGGGTCATAATGAATCATTAAGGGATTACATTACCAAATTCAGTAAAGAATCCTTAGACATTCCTAACTTAGATATAGCCACGGCTGTTGAGGCCTTCAAAATGGGATTGCTTAGGGATTCGTTATTTTATGATGATCTTGTTATGACACCATGCAGGAACCTAGATGAGGTAAGAACTCGGGCCCTTAGGTACATTCGGCTAGAGGATGACAAGAGGATCCAGGAGAGGATAACAGGATCCTCAAAGCAGGATAAGCAAGGATCCTCATTCAGGAACAACAAGTTCAGATCCTACAACAGATCTGATAACCAGAACGTGCACTCTATTGATCAAGAAGAGGATGACGAAGATTATCCTCCAATTTCTGAATATTGCTTTAGTGTTGATAACAATGAACTAATCCTTGCTATGCAGAACCTAGGTGATAAAGCTAGATGGCCGAGAAAGAATGATAGGCCGGCTGCAACTAAGGATAAATCAAAGTGGTGTGCATATCATGAAGATTTTGGCCACCTCACAGAAGAATGCATTGCATTAAGAAAGGAAATTGGATATTTGTTGAGCAAAGGGCATCTAAAAGAGTTGTTGGGAAGAAAAAAGTCAAGGACTCAGGATCCTGAAAGGATCCCTGAGAAGGCTCCAGCTCCTCCAGCAGATGCACAAGTGATAAACTTTATTTCTGGAGGATCCGACATTTGTGGCACATCCTTCTCAGCAGCTAAAAGGCATGCAAAGGAAACTAAAATGGATAATGGAGAAAGACCAGTTCGAACATCAAGTGTCTCCGAAGGAAAAGTCATAACCTTCGACGAAGAGGATCGTGTTGATATCCAGGATCCTCATCACGATGGTTTAGTTATTACTCTTTTCATATCTAACCATTTTGTCCGCAGGATCCTAATAGACGGAGGAAGTTCAGTGAACATTATCCAGCTTGATGTTCTAAAGAAGATGGGTATCCCTGAATCAGAGATCATACCAAGATCCTCCGTGCTCGTGGGATTTAGTGGCGAAACTAAGAACACCCTGGGGGACATTAAACTCCCAATATATATTGAAGGCTTACACTCTTATAAAAAATTTTGTGTTATTGACTGTTTATCTTGTTGTAATGTTATCCTTGGCAGGCCCTGGATACACGATATGAAAGCAGTCCCATCTACTTATCATCAATGTGTGAAGCTCCCTAGTCCTTGGGGAATAGTAAAGATTGATAGTGATCAGCAGGAAGCTAAGAATTGCTACACTTCATCGATGAAACCAGCCTCGAAGTCAAGGGAGCAATAGCAATCAAGGTATCCTCCAAGGAATGTCTTGGAGGCCAGCGAGCAGGATGTGGTAGAAATCCTCATGGATCCAGATGATCCTGAATCCAAAATCTATATCGGATCAGGGATCCTTGGCGAAATGAAAGAAGACCTCGTATCCTTCCTCAAAAGGAGAAAGACTACCTTTGCATGGAAACACGAAGACATGACTGGTATATCCAAAGATGTTATCACCCATAAACTCGGCATTGACAGATCCTTCAAACCAATCCATCAAAGGAGAAGGAAGTTTGCACCGGAAAGGAATGCCATTATCCAAGAAGAGGTAGAGAAATTGCTCCGGGCAGGTATGATTAGAGAGGTCAAGTATCCAAGATGGTTGGCTAATGTGCTTGTTGTTCAAAAGAAAAACGGAAAGTGGAGGGTATGTGTCGACTTTACCGATTTAAATAAGGCATGTCCCAAGGATCCTTTCCCTTTACCCCACATTGACTCCATGGTGGATGCGACTGCGGGTCATGAACTGTTAACTTTTATGGATGCTTCATCTGGATTTCAACAAATCCAAATGGAACCATCCGACCAAGAGGATACAGCCTTCATGACTCCAACTGGTATATATTGCTATATTGCTATGCCGTTCGGATTGAGAAATGCAGGTGCAACGTACCAAAGGCTGGTGAATATGATGTTCAAGGATCAGATCGGACAAACTATGGAGGTTTACATAGATGATATGGTGGTAAAATCCATAAGAGCTGAGGATCACCTAAAGGATTTGGAGGAAGCATTTGATATCCTTGACAAATATAATATGAAGCTTAATCCTTCAAAATGTCATTTTGGTGTTAAAGCAGGTAAATTCTTAGGATACATGGTGACTAAGAGAGGCATTGAAGCTAGCCCGGAACAAATCAAAGCAATAGTGAACATCAAATCTCCGGCCAATGCTAAGGATGTTCAAAGGCTAACAGGCAGGATAGCAGCTTTGAACAGATTTATATCCAAATCCTCGGAGAAGTGCAAAGAATTCTATGATATCCTAAGGAAGAACAAGAAATTTGAGTGGACCGAGAAGCATGAAAATGCTTTGAGAGCCCTCAAAGATTACTTATCCTCAGCCCCATCCTTGATGAAACCAGAAAAAGGCGATGTGTTATCCTTGTATCTTGCAGTATCCTCAAAAGCAGTAAGTGCGGTCCTTGTTAAGGATCATGAAGGTACACAACATCCTGTCTATTATGTAAGTAAAAGTTTACTTGACGCCGAATCCAGGTATTCACACCTTGAAAAACTTATTCTTGCATTAATAATGGCATCTACTAAGCTAAGACATTATTTTGAGACTCATGTTATTATTGTTAAAACTAATTTTCCAATTAAGAATGTCCTCAGGAAACCAGAGATGTCAGGAAGGATGGCTAAGTGGGCAGTGAAGCTGAGTGCATATGATATAAGATATGAGCCTAGGACAGCCATCAAATCCCAAGCATTAGCTGACTTTGTGGCTGATTTCAGTAGTGATTTACAAGAAGAAGCTGAGTTAGAAGTCCAGCAGCTAGAGGAGACCAAGGATCCTTGGATACTCCACACTGATGGATCCTCAAATGTCAAAGGCACAGGGCTTGGAATACTACTAAAATCGCCACAGGGGGACATAATACCCCACTCTATAGCTTGTGAGTTCCAAACCACTAATAATGAGGCTGAATATGAAGCCTTAATTGCTGGTTTGCAAATTGCAAAGCATATGGGGATCAGGTATCTTGAGGTACATGTAGATTCATTGTTAATTACATACCACTTTAATGGATCCTACGCTGTTAAAGGTGAAAAACTAACCAAATATTTGGAGATAGTCAAATGTTTGGCACTCTCTTTTGTTTCCTTTAGTTTGTCACAGGTACCTAGGGAAGAAAATACAGAAGCTGATGCATTGGCTAACTTAGGATCATCCTTGAAGATCCCGGAGGATATCAAGATTCCTATTATCCATATCCTGACCCCGGCTATCGAGGATCACGAGGCTATGGAGATAGGAAATGATTCTGCAATTATCCCTTGTGAGGGTACTCAATCCCATTCAGGATCAGGATCATGGATCTCGCCAATTATGAGATACTTACAACATGGAGAGATTCCTACAGGAGAAAACCCTAGGGCTTTCAAATCTAAGGTATCTCAATTCACAATTATGAATAATATGTTGTATAAACGATCTCTTGCAGGACCATACTTGAGATGCATTGAGGATCCTGAAGTTCAAGAAGTTTTAAAAGACTTCCATGAAGGAGATTGTGGAAACCACACTGGGGGCAGGGCATTATTCTCAAGGATCCTGAGGACAGGATACTACTGGCCAACCATGAAGAAAGATGCTGTGGAGTATGCCAGAAGATGTGATCCTTGCCAGAGACACAGCAATATCCTTCATCAACCAGCTGAATTATTGCATCCTATATCCTCCTCTTGGCCATTTATGAGATGGGGTATGGATATAGTTGGTAAGCTCCCTAAGGCACCTGGTGGAAAAGTATTCATGCTTGCTATGACTGATTACTTCTCCAAGTGGATAGAGGCTGAAGCTTTTGCCCAAGTCAGAGAAAAGGAAGTTATATCCTTCATTAAAAGAAATATTATAACTAGATTTGGTATCCCTTCTGAGATTATATGTGATAATGGTTCCCAATTTATTGGGGGCAGAACCACTAACTTTTGTGACAGCTGGGGGATTAGGATGATAACATCAACACCAGTCCACCCACAAGCTAATGGTCAGGCAGAATCATCTAATAAGATCATCATCAACAATTTGAAGAAGAAGCTTGGATCCAAGAAAGGGAAGTGGGCAGAAGAACTACCCTATGTGCTCTGGGCTGATAGGACAACCCCTAAGAATGCTACTGGTCAAACGCCATTCTCTTTGGTATTTGGGGCAGAATCGGTGATCCCAACAGAAATGGTGGTTCCAACTGCTAGAACAAGTACCCGTGATCCTGAGGAGAATGATAAGAACTTGGCTCAAGACCTGGATACTATTGAAGAAATCAGGGATATGGCTAGGATAAGGATGGCCAGTTATCAGCAAAGGATGGCTGGTGCTTACAACAAGAATGTCAGGATCAGGAGGTTTCAAGTTGGAGATATGGTATTAAGGAAAGCATTCCAAAATACCACCAATCCTGCTGATGGGAAGTTGGCTCCAAAGTGGGAAGGCCCTTATTTGATTGAAGCTGAAGCAGGGAAGGGGGCATATAGATTGCTAACCATGGAAGGTGATTTGCTACCAAGAGCTTGGAATGCTGTCCACTTGAAGAAATATTTCATGTAAGCAGGATCCTTATGGCATAGGTGATTCTCACGATAGGGATATCCTTAAAGGATCCTCAAAGTATCGGTGATCTTTACTTAGGTAATATCCTAATCTTAAACTGTTTCATTTCTTTATTTTCTCATATAAGGATAAGGATCATGTATCCTTTATCCATCTCTCACGTGAGTTCAAGTTTTGAAAGTTCAGGTATCTTTAGCATAATGTTGGTTATCCGCAGAAGCAATCTATCCTTTGGGTTTAACCCCAGTTATCCTTGGGCTTGTCCCCAGATTCCGCCTGAAGCGCACGATGATCCTGGTATAGTTCAAGGCTTTGGGACCAGTACTCGTTCTAGGGGCTGATAATTCCATTGTTCTGGCTATGCTTAGGATCCTACGTATAATGGTAGACGTACCATACATCCGTTCATAAGGTTTCTAACGTTTTCACGTTAGCTAAGGTTTCTAACGTTTTCACGTTAGCTAAGGTTTTGGCATCTTCATGTCACTAAGTTTGGATAGTCGCCAGTTAGGGCCATACTCCAGTTTACACACGATCCTTGGGCTTGTCCCCAGTTATCCTTGGGCTTGTCCCCAGTTATCCTTGGGCTTGTCCCCAGTTATCCTTGGGCTTGTCCCCAGTTATCCTTGGGCTTGTCCCCAGTTATCCTTGGGCTTGTCCCCAGTTGCTAACTCTTTTCTTATATTGGCTTAGTCCCAAGTTATGCTATATTTCAGGTCCTTGAAGATAGGCAGCTAGGGATCCTTGATCCTTATTTCACTCTAAGGTTTATCTTATAGTTATCCTTATTATGGTTAGGGTTCTAACTTGGATCCTCAGGTTGTAAAAATTACCTACCCGAGCATCTACCAGCAAAACGTGGCCCGTCCGCTGGGGTAGGTAAAGGGTGTCCATGATAATGAGTTCAGAGGTAGTGCAGGAATATAGAGGCGGCAGGATCACAATGGCTTCATCCCCCAAACAGAGGATCCCTCCACCAATTGTAATCCTGCCTATTGTCCAAAGGATCATACATGATCCTTAATCCTAAAACCTATTGTTCAGTACAGACCATCATTGTTTTAAACATCATAACCACAAAAAACTACCAAACCATAAAAAATGGGCTCCGGCCACGTCTAGAAATGTCCTTCATCGCCCAATCATGCAGCCTAAACCTTCGCTGCATCACCACCTCCGGCTCCACTTGCCTCACCAGCTTCACCCTTGCTTCCAGCCTCGATTGTCAGGATCTCTTCAGCCTCCTCTTCATCACCCAATTCAGCCAGCCTTGCCTTCCATTCCTCAATTTCCCAGCTGCTTTTGTCGAAGGCAGGATCCTGAGCCTCCAAGGCCATTTGCAGCTTGGTTTTGTACATTGCTATGGCGGCAGAGACTTTGGCATCGTCTGTGATCTCCTGCCTTTCATAGTCAAAGTTAACCAGCACCTTAGCCATCTTCTGCTTGGTATCCTTGAGTTCCTTCTGAAGATCAGCAAGTGCAAGATCCTTTAGCACAGCAACCTGCTGGAGGTCGGCAATCTTCTTATCCTGATCCTCAACATGGCCGACGTAATCCTCGATCTCAGCGAATTTCTGTAAAGAGGATAAAGGATAAGGTCAGGATTAAGTGATCCTCAGATCAGCAGGATATATCAGCAGGATATGTCAACAGAATATACAAGCAGAGACAATGATCCTTACATCATTGAAGTACTCGAGGAATTGGTGGCGAATTAGAGGCAAACCCTGCAAATCCTCAGCCTCGGAGGCCTTTCTCCTCTTGATTCCCTTTCCTTTGAGGGGTGCCTTGGGGATTGAGGCTGTCGGGCTGGTAGGAACCTTTCTTTTGGAGGATTTGACGATGGTGAGATCGGTGACACTGAACCTTGAAGCAGCTTTGGCAGATTTTCCGGCACCTACACAACCAAAACAAGATAAGTATCTCTTCTGAATTTACATTTTACTATTTATTTCAATTTTAAACAAGGATACTTACTTGACATTGTGACAGAGCCTGAGGATACCTCCTGAGAATCTTGGGTTGTTGTTTTGAAAGTTCTAGTTTCAGGATCGAGTCCCCAGAAAGCAGCAAGTCTTTCCCTGGTTGCGGGTGATGTAATGAGATGTGAAACCGAGATGGCTGCATGACACAAGACAAAAAGGGTTAGTGATCCTATTACAAAAACATGACCATCTGGTGATCCTTCTCAGGATCCTCTGTCCTACCATTGGTGGACCACTTCCTTGGTAAATGCTCTCCATCAGGAATGGTATCCCTTCTTACAAAGAAGAAGCGGCGTTTCCAGTCTTTATCGTTCTTGGTGACTTTAAGAAGAGGATGTTCTGCACCGGATTTTCGTTTGAACAAGTAACGATGGGAACCAAAGGTAGTAAGATCATACAGCTCCGCCAGTTCCGACATTCCTAATTCAATACCCTCCTGCTCAATGATCCTCTCTAGGGTGTGTAAAACCCTCCAAATCATCGGCATAGCTTGAATGTAAGATATGCCGGTAAGGGAAAAGAAGGATTGTGTGAATTCCGGGAAAGGATAGGTGTACCCAATAGCGAATGGAGTAACTGGAAAGGCAACCCATGTTTCAGAAACATAGTCGCTCAGAGCAGTAGGATCAAAGGGCTTGAAAAAGGCACTTCCCGGAAAACGGTGACGGATGTTATCTACTTGTGCATCGTTAAAGCAACACCTCTCGTTCACTGAGTCCTTGATGATCTTTTGACTCTTCAAAGGGCTATCCTTCTTGTGATCCTTGCCCGGTGAGCTTCGGAGCAACATTCTCGAACTGACGGAGATGAAGAAGAAAAACAGAGTAAGAGAGGGAGAAAGAGAAGAAGGAGATACCTGATTGATCTTCAACTGAGATTATAAAGGGAGTTTCTTTCAGATTTGAATGCATATTGATCCTATCTATATCTCTATTTATAATTATGATTTTACAGGGTAGTCACTTCTATGACGTCATGATTGCAACGGCTAGTTCAATTTTAACGGCAATATATCCGTTAGTTTGTTACGGATAAGAGCAAGAAAACATAACTCGCTATTTTTACAATTTCACTCCTTATATTTTGGGGGCAATTGTTAGGGGAGGATTTTCTAACAATTAGTGATCCTTATTCGTTATCCTAACTGGTGATCCTTACTTCTGTGACAGGTGGTGATCCTCAGAAGAGCTTCAGGATCAGGATCATGGATCACTTTAAGGATCCTCGTACTGACAATTGTTTACCTATATTTTGTACTATCTCGCAGGTATAACGAGCTTGACCAAGTCTTGGCGACATTCCTGGAGAATATTCCTAAGCTATTCTACACGTGCTTGACCAAAAATAGACGTTGTGGAGAACGTGGAGGCTTGGCACGAAAGTCGGATAGTTAGTTTAGGTGGTTATTTCTAATTTAAAAGGGAGTAACGAGCTAGTAGAAAACACTTAGTCATTTTTCCGGTTACACACACTCGTACAAACGCTCATACAAGCTCTCGTTCAAACACTTAGCAATTTCATACACTTTTTACACATTTCACCGTAGTGATCCTTGTACCTAGCTCGTTACTATCCGAAGTTGTAAACATTAATTCATTTATTTGAGCTTGGTGATCGGTAGTTTCCATCACCCGGGGTTTTTTGTGCTGGAGATCAACTCTTGATCAAGGGCTTTTTCCCCGTATAAATCCTTGTGTTGTTTGTGCAAATTACATTGAAGTGATCTTCATCGCTGTTACACATTTTGAGCATCATTCCCCGTAACAAAGAGTTTGGTTGCACTATCCTCAACAGATTTTTTGACCAAAACAGTAAGGATCACCGATACTTTGAGGATCCTTTAAGGATACCCCTATCGTGAGGATCATCTGTGCCATGAGGATCCTGCTCACATGAAATATTTCTTCAAGTGGACAGCATTCCAAGCTCTTGGTAGCAAATCACCTTCCATGGTTAGCAATCTATATGCCCCCTTTCCTGCTTCAGCTTCAATCAAATAAGGGCCTTCCCATTTTGGAGCCAATTTTCCATCAGCAGGATTGGTGGTATTTTGAAATGCTTTCCTTAATACCATGTCTCCAACTTGAAACCTCCTGATCCTGACATTTTTGTTGTAAGCACCAGCCATTCTTTGCTGATAACTGGCCATCCTTATCCTAGCCATATCCCTGATTTCTTCAATAGTATCCAGGTCTTGAGCCAAGTTTTCATTATTTTCCTCAGGATCACGAGTACTTGTTCTAGCAGTTGGAACCACCATTTCTGTTGGGATCACTGATTCTGCCCCAAATACCAAAGAGAATGGTGTTTGACCAGTAGCGTTTTTAGGGGTTGTCCTATCAGCCCAGAGCACATAGGGTAGTTCTTCTGCCCATTTCCCTTTCTTGGATCCAAGCTTCTTCTTCAAATTGTTGATGATGATCTTGTTAGATGATTCTGCTTGGCCATTAGCTTGTGGGTGGACTGGTGTTGATGTTATCATCTTAATCCCCCAGCTGTCACAAAAGTTAGTGGTTCTGCCCCCAATAAATTGGGAACCATTATCACATATAATCTCAGAAGGAATTCCAAATCTAGTTATAATATTTCTTTTAATAAAGGATATAACTTCCTTTTCTCTGACTTGGGCGAAAGCTTCAGCTTCTATCCACTTGGAGAAGTAATCTGTCATAGCAAGCATGAATACTTTTCCACCAGGTGCCTTAGGGAGCTTTCCAACTATATCCATACCCCATCTCATAAATGGCCAAGAGGAGGATATAGGATGCAATAATTCAGCTGGTTGATGAAGGATATTGCTGTGCCTCTGACAAGGATCACATCTTCTAGCATACTCCACAGCGTCTCTCTTCATGGTTGGCCAATAGTATCCTGTTCTCAGGATCCTTGAAAATAATGCCCTGCCCCCGGTGTGGTTTCCACAATCTCCTTCATGGAAGTCTTTTAAAACTTCTTGGACTTCAGGATCCTCAATGCATCTCAAGTATGGTCCTGCAAGAGATCGTCTATACAACATACTATTTATAATTGAGAATTGAGATACCTTAGCTTTGAAAGCCCTAGGGTTTTCTCCTGTAGGAATTTCTCCATGTTGTAAGTATCTCATAATTGGTGAGATCCATGATCCTGATCCTGAATGGGATTGAGTATCCTCATAAGGGATAATTGCAGAATCATTTCCTATCTCCATAGCCTCGTGATCCTCGATAGCCGGGGTCAGGATATGGATAATAGGAATCTTGATATCCTCCGGGATCTTCAAGGAGGATCCTAAGTTAGCCAATGCATCAGCTTCTGTATTTTCTTCCCTTGGTACCTGTGACAAACTAAAGGAAACAAAAGAGAGTGCCAAACTTTTGACTATCTCCAAATACTTGGTTAGCTTTTCACCTTTAACAGCATATGATCCATTAAAGTGGTTTGTAATTAACAAAGAATCTACATGTACCTCAAGATACCTGATCCCCATATGCTTTGCAATTTGCAAACCAGCAATTAAGGCTTCATACTCAGCCTCATTGTTAGTGGTTTGGAACTCACAAGCTATAGATTGGGGTACTATGTCCCCCTGTGGCGATTTTAGTAGTATTCCAAGCCCTGTGCCCTTGACATTTGAGGATCCATCAGTATAGAGTATCCAAGGATCCTTAGTCTCTTCTAGCTGTTGGACTCCCAACTCAGCTTCTTCTTGTAAATCACTACTGAAATCAGCCACAAAGTCAGCTAATGCTTGGGATTTGATGGCTGTCCTGGGCTCATATCTTATATCATATGCATTTAGCTTCACTGCCCACTTAGCCATCCTTCCTGACATCTCTGGTTTCCTGAGGACATTCTTAATTGGAAAATTAGTTTTAACAATGATAACATGGGTTTCAAAATAATGTCTTAACTTAGTAGATGCCATAATTAATGCAAGAATAAGCTTTTCAAGGTGTGAGTACCTGGATTCGGCATCAAGTAAACTTTTACTTACATAATAGACAGGATGTTGTGTACCTTCATGATCCTTAACAAGGACCGCACTTACTGCTTTTGAGGATACCGCCAAATACAAGGATAGCACATCGCCTTTTTCTGGTTTCATCAAAGCCGGGGCTGAGGATAGGTAATCTTTGAGGGCTCTTAAAGCATTTTCATGCTTCTCAGTCCACTCAAATTTCTTGTTCTTCCTTAGGATATCGTAGAATTCTTTGCACTTCTCAGAGGATTTGGATATAAATCTGTTCAAAGCTGCGATCCTGCCTGTTAGCCTTTGAACATCCTTAGCATTGGCCGGAGACTTGATGTTTACTATTGCTTTGATTTGTTCCGGGCTAGCTTCAATGCCTCTCTTTGTCACCATATATCCTAAGAATTTACCTGCTTTAACACCAAAGTGACATTTCGAAGGATTAAGCTTCATATTATATTTATCAAGGATATCAAATGCTTCCTCCAAGTCTCTTAGGTGATCCTCAGCCTTCAAGGATTTCACCACCATATCATCTATGTAAACCTCCATAGTTTGTCCAATCTGATCCTTGAACATCATATTCACCAGCCTTTGATATGTTGCACCTGCATTTCTTAATCCGAAGGGCATAGCAATATAGCAGTATATACCAGTTGGAGTCATGAAGGCTGTATCCTCTTGATCGGATGGTTCCATTTGGATTTGTTGGAATCCAGATGAAGCATCCATAAAAGTTAACAGTTCATGACCCGCAGTTGCATCCACCATGGAGTCAATGTGGGGAAATGGGAAAGGATCCTTGGGACATGCCTTATTTAAATCGGTAAAATCGACACATACCCTCCACTTTCCGTTTTTCTTTTGAACAACAACCACATTGGCCAACCATCTTGGATACTTGACCTCTCTAATCAAACCTGCCCGGAGCAATTTTTCTACCTCTTCCTGGATAATGGCATTCCTTTCCGGTGCAAACTTCCTTCTTCTTTGATGGATTGGTCTGAAGGATCTGTCGATGCCGAGTTTGTGAGTGATAACATCTTTGGATATACCAGTCATATCTTCGTGTTTCCATGCAAAGGTAGTCTTTCTCCTTTTGAGGAAGGATACGAGGTCTTCTTTCATTTCGCCAAGGATCCCTGATCCGATATAGATTTTGGATTCAGGATCATCAGGATCCATGAGGATTTCTACCACATCCAGTTCACTCGTCTCCAAGACATCCCTTGGAGGATACTTTGATTGCTATTGCTCCCTGGATTTCGAAGCTGGTTTCATTGATGAAGTATAGCAATTTTTAGCCTCCTGCTGATCGCTATCAATCTTCACTATTCCCCAAGGACTAGGGAGCTTCACACATTGATGGTAAGTGGATGGGACTGCTTTCATATCGTGTATCCAGGGCCTGCCAAGGATAACATTACAACAAGATAAACAGTCAATAACACAAAATTTTTGATAAGAGTGTAGGCCTTCAATGTATATTGGGAGTTTAATGTCCCCCAGGGTATTCTTAGTTTCACCACTAAATCCCACGAGCACAGAGGATCTTGGTATGATCTCTGATTCAGGAATACCCATCTTCTTTAGGACATCAAGCTGGATAATGTTCACTGAACTTCCTCCGTCTATAAGGATCCTACGGACAAAATGGTTAGATATGAAAAAAGTAATAACTAAACCATCGTGATGAGGATCCTGGATATCAACACGATCCTCTTCATCAAAGGTTATGACTTTCCCTTCCGAGACACTTGATGTTCGAACAGGTCTTTCTCCGTTATCCATTTTAGTTTCCTTTGCATGCCTTTTAGCTGCTGAGAAGGATGTGCCGCAAATGTCTGATCCTCCAGAAATGAAGTTTATCACTTGTGCATCCACCGGAGGGGCTGGAGCCTTCTCAGGGATCCTTTCAGGATCCTGAGTCCTTGACTTCTTTCTTCCCAACAATTCTTTTAGATGCCCCTTGCTCAACAAGTATCCAATTTCCTTTCTTAGTGCAATGCATTCTTCTGTGAGGTGCCCAAAATCTTCATGGTATGCACACCACTTTGATTTATCTTTAGTTGCAGCTGGCCTATCGTTTTTTCTGGGCCATCTAGCTTTATCACCTAGACTCTGCATAACAAGGATTAGTTCATTGTTATCAACACTAAAACAATATTCAGAAATTGGAGGATAATCCTCATCATCCTCTTCTTGATCAATAGAATGCACGTTCTGGTTATCAGATCTGTTGTAGGATCTGAACTTGTTGTTCCTGAATGAGGATCCTTGCTTATCCTGCTTTGAGGATCCTGTTAACCTCTCCTGGATCCTCTTGTCATCCTCTAGTCGGATGTACCTAAGGGCCCGGGTTCTTACCTCATCTAGGTTCCTGCATGGTGTCATAACAAGATCATCATAAAATAACGAATCCCTAAGCAATCCCATTTTGAAGGCCTCGACAGCCGTGGCTATATCTAAGTTAGGAATGTCTAAGGATTCTTTACTGAATTTGGTAATATAATCCCTTAATGATTCATTATGACCCTGGGTTATCCTATATAAATCACTAGTTAATCGTTCAAATTTCCTACTACAAGAAAACTGATTATTAAACAAGTTAACTAGGTTAGCAAATGAGGTAATAGAATAGGGAGGAAGACTTAGCAGCCATTTGAGAGCTGATCCAGTAAGAGTGGATCCGAATCCTTTGCACAGGCATGCTTCCTTTAACCTTTCTGGGATTGGATTGATCTCCATCCTCTCCCTGTATTGTGCTATGTGTTCTTCAGGATCCGTTGAGCCATCATACAGTTTCATTGTAGGCACATGGAACCTCTTGGGTATCTCAGCATCACAGATTGGTGGTGCAAAACGAGATATCTTATGGCTCCCATCTGCAATCTCTGGGATAGGTTTGACTACTCCCGGGACACTTGATATCATATCCTTTAGCTTTTGCAATTCTCTGGCCATGGCATGATTGATACCTGGATCCTGCATAAGACCTTGGTTAGTAGTATAAGAATTGTTAAAAGTGTTACCTCCCATTAGATTCAAGTTAGGAAGAATGGATGTTAATCCATATTGTTGAGGCTCTGGGAGGATCGAGGGACCAGTAGAGGCATTGGTCTGCATTGGAATAAAATCTCCTTGATGGACGTCTGAACTTCCTGTTTGCAAACTCCTCAAGGATCCTGGCATCTGGAAGGATCCCTGAAACTGGGACGATCCTGGAACAAAAGAGGATCCTTGAACCTGGGATGATCCTGGGACAAAGGAGGATCCTTGAACCTGGGATGATCCTGGGACAAAGGAGGATCCTTGAACCTGGGATGATCCTGGAACAAAAGAGGATCCTTGAACCTGGGATGATCCTGGAACAAAGGAGGATCCTTGAACCTGCTGCATTCCTGAATATCCTCCTGAACTCGTGAGGGATCCCATATGCTGAGGATAGGATCCCGCTGGCTGGAAATATGAACCTGATGCCTGGGTCCTTGTTGTTGTTCCGTAGTGCACTCCTTTTGGTCCACCCACATATTGAATGTCTGGAACCACTGATGGCTGAGAAGTAATCACCGGAGTATCAAAATTCAAAGATCTGGGCATCAGTGGGGAACAATCCTCTGCCGTTTTCTTCTGTTTCTTGATTTCGTCAATCTCCCGGAGGATCCTTTCGTTGGTCTTATCCTGCTCTTGTGCATGATTCCTCATCTGCAAAATCAAGGCATAGAGATCATTAGTAGTAGGATTAGTTGAAACAGAAGAAGTAGGTGGTTTTGAGAAAATGGGAGTTGGTTTCTTCGCGGCATTCTCAGTATTTTTCTGGGATCCAGAAGGTGGTGGAGGCAAAGGAGGGACGCCTTGTGAAGAAGTGAATGAGGGCATCAAATTTGAAGTATTCTTCGCCGAGGAAGCCATTTGCTTGGTCGTAGTGAACCGGAATGAGCACAGAAATGCGTATTCTTCTAAGGACAAAGCACCAATTGCCCCACGGTGGGCGCCAAACTGTTTTGGTCAAAAAATCAGATGAGGATATTGCAACCAAACTCTAGATTACGGGGTATGATGCTTAAAATGTGTAACAATGATGAGGATCGCTTTAATGTTAAATTGCACAAAGAACACAAGGGTTTATACGGGGAAAAAGCCCTTGATCAAGAGATCTCCGGCACAAAAAACCCCGAGTGATGGAAACTACCGATCACCAATCTCAAATAAATGAATGAATGTTTACAACTTCGGATAGTAACGAACTAGGTACAAGGATCACTACGGTGGAATGTGTAAAAAGTGTATGAAATTGCTAAGTGTTTGAACGAGAGCTTGTATGAGCGTTTGTACGAGTGTGTGTAACTGAGAAAATGACTAAGTGTTTTCTACTAGCTCGTTACTCCCTTTTTAAAATAGAAATAACCACCTAAACTAACTATCCGACTTTCGTGCCAAGCCTCCACGTTCTCCACAACGTCTATTTTTGGTCAAGCACGTGCAGAATAGTTTAGGAATATTCTCCAGGAATGTCGCCTAGACTTGGTCAAGCTTGTTATACCTGCGAGACAGTACAAAACATAAGTAAACAATCGTTAGTACGAGAATCCTTAAAGTGATCCATGATCCTGATCCTGAAGCTCTTCTGAGGATCACCACCTGTCACAGAAGTAAGGATCACTAATGAGGATAACGAATAAGGATCACTAATTGTTAGAAAATCCTCCCCTAACACCCTCCACTTTCCATTTTTCTTTTGAACAACAACCACATTGGCTAACCATTTTGGATACTTAACCTCTCTAATCATACCTGCCCGAAGTAGTTTATCTACCTCTTCCTGGATGATGGCATTCCTTTCAGGTGCAAATTTCCTCCTCTTTTGATAATTGGCTTAAATGACCTGTCAATGCCAATTTTATGAGTAATTATATCTTTAGATATACCTGTCATATCCTCATGTTTCCAGGCAAAGGTGGTTTTCCTTCTTTTGAGGAAGGATACTAGCTCCTGTTCAATATCGCTAAGGATCCCTGATCCTATGAAGATATTGGATTCAGGATCATCAGGATCCATGAGGATTTCTTTCAAATCCTGTTCTCTTGCCTCCAAGACATCTCTTGAAGGATACTTTAATTGCTATTGCTCCCTTGGTCTTGAAGCTGGTTTCATTGATGAGGTATAGCAATTTTTTGCCTCCTGTTGATCACTCTCAATTTTCACCACTCCCCAAGGACTTGGAAGCTTTACACATTGTTGATAGGTGGATGGGACTGCCTTCATATCATGTATCCATGGCCTGCCAAGGATAACATTACAACATCATCAGCAATCAATAACACAAAACTTTTGATAAGAATGCAATCCTTCAATATAGATTGGGAGTTTGATGTCCCCCAATGTATTCTTAGT
The DNA here is from genome assembly GCA_030545235.1 of Helianthus tuberosus. Classification (NCBI taxonomy): domain Eukaryota; kingdom Viridiplantae; phylum Streptophyta; class Magnoliopsida; order Asterales; family Asteraceae; genus Helianthus; species Helianthus tuberosus. The sequence continues at coordinate 141,631,618 of CM060402.1, read as the reverse complement.
TTCTCCGCTGAATCCCACAAGTACTGAGGATCTTGGGATAATATCAGACACTGGGATATTCATCTTCTTGAGAACATCAAGCTGAATGATGTTCACAGAGCTTCCTCCATCTATAAGGATCCTGCGAACAAAGTGGTTAGAAATAAATAATGTAATTACAAGACCATCATGATGAGGATCCTGGACGTCAACACGATCATCCTCATCAAAGGTTATGACTTTATCCTGGGTGACAACGGAGGTCCGAATGGGTCTGTCTCCACTATCCATCTTGGTTTCCTTAGCGTGTCTCTTTGCTGCTGAAAAGGATGTACCACAGATGTCTGATCCACCGGATATGAAATTTATGACTTGTGCATCTGCTGGAGGAGCAGGAGCCCTTTCCGGGATCCTTTCAGGATCCTGGATCCTTGACTTCTTCCGTCCCAAGAGTTCCTTCAAATGCCCCTTGCTCAACAAGTAACCAATTTCCTTTCTTAGTGCAATACACTCTTCAGTGAGATGCCCAAAATCCTCATGATATGCACACCACTTGGATTTATCCTTTGTAGCAGCTGGTTTATCACTCTTCCTTGGCCACCTAGCTTTCTCACCTAAATTCTGCATTGCAAGGATTAGTTCATTGTTATCAACAGAAAAACAGTATTCTGAAATAGGAGGATAATCCTCATCATCCTCTTCTTGTTCCACTGAATGCACATTCTGATTGTCAGACTTATTGTAGAACTTGGATTTGTTGTTCCTGAAGTAGGATCCTTGTTTCTCCTGTTTCGAGGATCCTGCTAATCTATCCTGGATCCTTTTATCATCCTCTAGGCGGATGAACCTAAGGGCCCTGGTTCTTACTTCATCAAGATTCCTGCAAGGTGTCATGACAAGATCATCATAGAATAATGAATCCCTAAGTAATCCCATTTTAAAGGCTTCTACAGCCGTAGCAATATCCAAGTTAGGAATATCTAAGGATTCTTTACTAAACTTAGTGATGTAATCTCTAAGTGATTCATTTTGACCTTGTGTTACCCTATATAGATCACTAGTTAATCGTTCAAATTTTCTACTACAAGAGAATTGACTATTAAACAAATTAATTAGATTAGCAAATGAAATAATAGAGTAAGGGGGAAGACTTAGCAGCCATTTAAGAGCAGATCCTGTAAGCGTGGATCCAAATCCCTTGCATAGACATGCTTCTTTTAACCTTTCAGGAATTGGGTTGATCTCCATCCTCTCCCTGTATTGAGCTACATGCTCCTCTGGATCCGTTGAACCATCATAGAGCTTCATGGATGGTATCTGGAATCTTTTAGGTATCTCAGCATCACATAAGGGTGGTGCAAAACGAGATATCCTATGGCTACCATCTGCAATCTCAGGAATGGGTTTAACCACTCCTGGTACACTGGATATCATATCCTTGAGCTTCTGTAATTCTCTAGCCATAGTCTGATTGATACCTGTATCCTGCATTAAGCCATGGTTAGTGTTATATGAATTATTAAAAGTGTTACCTCCCACAGGATTCGTGTTTGGAATTGCGGATGTGAATCCATATTGACGAGACTCTGGCATGATTGAAGGACCAGAGGAAGCAATGATCTGCATTGGTATGAAGTCTCCTTGATGAATGTCTGAGCTCTGAGGCTGCATACTTCTCAAAAATCCTTGATCCTGAAGGACGTTGGATCCTTGAAGTTGAGATGATCCTTGAACCTGAAAGGATCCTGGAACCAGAGAGGATCCTGGGACAAGGGAGGATCCTTGGACCGGGAAGGATCCTAGGACCTGGGAGGATCCTTGGACCTGGGAGGATCCTTGGACCTGGGAGGATCCTTGGACCTGGGAGGATCCTTGGACCTGGGAGGATCCTTGGACCTGGGAGGATCCTTGGACCTGGGAGGATCCTTGGACCTGGGAGGATCCTTGAACTGCATGCATTCCCAAATATCCTCCTGACGTGTAGTATCCCTGATGTTGAGAAGAGGATCCTGATGGTTGAGAAGAGGATCCTTGAGGCTGGAAGTGAGAGCTAAATGCCTGACTCATAGTTGTTGTTCCATAACGCCTTCCTGGTAATTCACCCAAGTATTGCACGTCCGGAACTGCTGAGTGTTGGGAAGTTATGGCTGGAGTGTCGAAGTTCAGCGCCCTTGGCATCAGAGGGGAGTGATCCTCCACTGATTTCTTCTGTTTCTTGATCTCATCGATCTCCCGGAGGATCCTTTCGTTGGTTTTGTCCTGCTCTTGTGCATGATTCCTCATCTGCAAAATCAGAGTGTAAAGATCATTAGTAGTAGGATTAGTTGAAATAGAAGAAGTTGGTGGTTTTTGGAAAATGGGGGTTGGTTTCTTCACAGCATTCTCAGCATTCTTCTGGGATCCAGAAGGTGGTGGAGGCAAAGGAGGAACGCCTTGTGAAGAACTGAATGACGGCATCAAGTTTGAAGTGTTCTTTGCTGAAGAAGCCATCTGCCTGGTTGTTATGAACCGAAATGATCACGAAAACACGAATCTTCTTAGGAATGAAGCACCAATTGCCCCACGGTGGGCGCCAAACTGTTTTGGTCAAAAATCAAGCAATGATAATGCAACCAAACTTTCTGTTGTGAGGTATGATGCTTGAATTGATGAACAACAATAAGGATCACTATGAAATGTAATGAACAAGTGACACGAAGATTTATACGAGGAAAAAGCCCTTGATCAATGAATGATCTCCGGCATAAAAAACCTCGGGTTATGGAAACTACCGATCACCAACTCAAATTAACCAAGAAATGTAATACAACTTCGGATGATAGCGAGCTAAGTACAAGGATCACTATAGTGTATTGTGTGTAAAAGTGTGTAATCGCCAAGTGAGTTCACGAGAGCTGGTGAGAGCAGTTGTAAGAGTGTGTGTGTAGCCAAAAATAGCCAAGTGTTTTCTAATTAGCTCGCTACCCCTTTAAAAATAGAAAATATCTACTCTAACTAACATTCCGCAAATGGTGCAAGTCCTCCACGACTCCATAACGTCCACTTCTGGCCAAGCACGTGCGGAATAAACATAGAATATGCTCCAGGAATATCGCCAAGACCAAGTCCAAGTTGATACTCCTGCAAAACAATTTAGAATTCAAAGTAGACAACCGTTAGTACAAGGATCCTTATGATGATCCATGATCCTGATCCTGCAACACTTCTGAGGATCACTACTTCAGACAGAATTGAGGATCACTAAACCCAACAGTAAATGAGGATCACTGATCATTTAGAAATCCACCCCTAACAACAATAGCCTTAATTTGCTCTGGACTTGCTTCAATGCCTCTTTTTGTCACCATATAGCCTAGGAATTTACCTGCTTTAACACCAAAGTGACACTTGGAAGGATTTAGTTTCATATTAAATTTATCAAGGATATTGAATGCTTCCTCAAAGTCTCTAAGGTGATCCTCAGCTTTCTTAGACTTAACCACCATGTCATCTATATAGACTTCCATAGTGTGTCCAATTTGTTCCTTGAACATCATATTGACTAGCCTTTGATAAGTAGCACCTGCATTTCTTAGTCCAAATGGCATAGCAATATAACAATATATACCAGTTGGGGTCATAAAGGCTGTATCCTCTTGATCAGATGGTTCCATCTGAATTTGTTGAAATCCAGATGAAGCATCCATAAAGGTCAAAAACTCATGACCCACGGTAGCATCCACCATGGAGTCAATGTGGGGTAATGGGAAAGGATCCTTGGGACATGCCTTGTTTAAATCAGTAAAATCGACACATACCCTCCACTTTCCATTTTTCTTTTGAACAACAACCACATTGGCTAACCATCTTGGATACTTAACCTCTCTAATCATACCTGCTCGAAGTAGTTTATCTACCTCTTCCTGGATAATAGCATTCCTCTCAGGTGCAAACTTCCTCTTTTTTTGATGAATTGGCTTGAATGACCTGTCAATGCCAAGTTTATGAGTAATTATATCTTTAGATATACCTATCATGTCCTCATGCTTCCAGGCAAAGGTAGTTTTTCTCCTTTTGAGGAAGGATACTAGATCTTGTTCAATGTTGCTGAGGATCCCTGATCCTATTAAGATTGTGGATTCAGGATCATGAGGATCCATAAGGATTTCTTTCACATCCTGTTCTCTTGCCTCCAAGACATCTCTTGGAGGACGCTTTAATTGCTATTGCTCCCTTGGTCTTGAGGCTGGCTTCATTGATGACGTGTAGCAATTTTTAGCTTCTTGTTCATCACTCTCAATTTTCACCACTCCCCATGGACTAGGAAACTTTACGCATTGATGATAGGTAGATGGGACTGCCTTCATGTCATGTATCCATGGCCTGCCAAGGATAACATTACAACAGGATAAGCAATCTATAACACAGAATTTTTGATAAGAATGAAGTCCTTCAATATAGATGGGGAGTTTGATGTCCCCCAATGTGTTCTTGGTTTCTCCACTGAATCCCACAAGAACTGAGGATCTTGGTACAATATCTGATTCAGGGATGTTCATCTTTTTGAGGACATCAAGCTGAATGATGTTTACTGAGCTTCCTCCAACTATCAGGATCCTACGAACAAAGTGGTTAGATATAAACAACGTAATAACAAGACCATCATGATGAGGATCCTGCACATCAACACGATCATCCTCATCAAAAGCTATGACTTTCTCCTGTGTAACAATGGAGGTTCGAATGGGTCTATCCCCATTATCCATCTTGGTTTCCTTAGCATGTCTCTTGGCTGCTGAAAAGGAAGTACCACAAATGTCTGATCCACCGGATATGAAGTTTATAACTTGTGCATCTGCTGGAGGAGCGGGAGCTCTTTCTGGGATCCTCTCAGGATCCTGGGTCCTTGACTTCTTTCTTCCCAAAAGCTCCTTCAAGTGCCCCTTGCTTAACAAGTAACCAATTTCTTTTCTCAGTGCAATACACTCTTCAGTGAGATGTCCGAAATCCTCATGATATGCACACCCCTTGGACTTGTCTTTTGTTGCGGCTGGTTTATCACTTTTCCTTGGCCATCTTGCTTTCTCACCTAAATTCTACATTGCAAGAATTAGTTCATTGTTATCAACAGAAAAACAGTACTCAGAAATTGGAGGATAATCCTCATCATCCTCTTCTTGTTCTACTGCATGCACATTCTGGTTATCAGACTTGTTGTAGGACTTGAACTTGTTATTCTTAAAGTAGGATCCTTGTTTTTCCTGTTTCGAGGATCCTGCCAATCTCTCCTGGATCCTTTTATCATCCTCTAATCGGATGAATCTAAGGGCCCTGGTTCTCACTTCATCAAGATTCCTGCATGGGGTCATAACAAGATCATCATAGAATAATGAATCCCTAAGCAAACCCATTTTAAAGGCTTCCACAGCCGTAGCTATATCCAGATTAGGAATATCTAAGGATTCTTTACTAAACTTAGTGATATAATCTCTAAGTGATTCATTTTGACCTTGTGTTACCCTATATAGATCACTAGTTAAACGTTCAAATTTTCTGCTACATGAGAACTGACTATTAAACATGTTAACTAGATTAGCAAATGAAGTAATAGAACAAGGGGGAAGACTTAGCAGCCATTTAAGAGCTGATCCTGTAAGTGTGGATCCAAAACCCTTGCATAGACATGCTTCTTTTAACCTCTCAGGGATTGGATTGATCTCCATCCTTTCTCTATATTGAGCTACATGTTCTTCTGGATCCGTTGAACCATCATACAGCTTCATAGTTGGTATTTGGAATCTTTTGGGTATCTCAGCATCACAAATAGGTTGTGGAAAACGAGATATCCTATGGCCACCATCTACGATTTCAGGAATGGGTTTAACCACCCCTGGAACGCTGGATATCATATCCTTCAGTTTCTGTAATTCTCTAGCCATAGCTTGATTGATACCTGTATCCTGCATAGAGCCATGGTTAGTGTTATAAGAATTATTGAAAGTGTTACCTCCCGGAGGATTCAAGTTTGGAATTCCAGATGTGAATCCATATTGACGGGATTCTGGTATGATTGAAGGACCAGAAGAGGCAATGGTCTGCATTGGAATGAAGTCTCCTTGATGAACATCTGTGCTTGGGGGTTATACACTTCTTAAGAATCCTTGATCCTGAAAGATGTTGGATCCTTGAACCCAGAAAGAGGATCCTTGAACCTGAGAGGATCCTTGAACCTGAGAGGATCCCTGAACCTGAGAGGATCCTTGAACCTGAGAGGATCCTTGAACCTGAGAGGATCCTTGAACTTGAGAATCCTTGAACTTGAGAGGATCCTTGAACTTGAGAGGATCCTTGAACCTGAGAGGATCCTTGAACCTGAGAGGATCCTTGAACTTGAGAATCCTTGAACTTGAGAGGATCCTTGAACTTGAGAGGATCCTTGAACCTGAGAGGATCCTTGAACTTGAGAGGATCCTTGAACTGTGTGCGTGTAACACCCTTGGTAATATTTTACGTTTTTCATAAAATTTAAGTCCATAATCATGTAATCACGGTCACAATTACAATGAAAATACGGGTTTATTAAAAACTTTTACAATCTAAAAAGATACAACATAATGTGCATTAATTCGTCGTATTAGAATAACGACGAAACAACTTGCGGAAGCTTCATTTAACGCGTGTTCGGTTCTTGCTCGACGCTTGATCTTCATCCGGGGCTCTCGACATTCACCTGTGTTCAAAACCAACTTAAAAGTCAGTTTTGATAATTAAATAACTAGTATCACAAGGAAAATGGGTCGGATAATCGAATTAAAGAAAATCAGGAAATCCCAACATTAATCTCTTGATCCCAGAAACAAGGACTCGAATCTGGCCTCCACCGTAACTTACGGTGGGCACCGTAAGTTACGGTGGCCCCTGATTTAAAATGCCCCTACCGTAAGGCAGTAGGTATCTGGCGTAATGATTTCAGCCCCACCGTAACTTACAGTGGGCACCGTAAGTTACGGTGGCCCCTGTATCAGCCCCTTCCATTTTTGCCGTTTTTGACACGAAAACTTTCGTATCTTTCAATCTGCATATCCGTTTGATCTCCCGTTTCTTCCTACATGATCAAAATTTGATTTTCCATCTCGTGGAGTTTAAATCCGACCTTCAAACTAATAAAGTCCGGGATTTCTAAGCATTCGGTTTATTATTCAAAATCCACATGTTGACACATTTGTATTTAAGACCTCCAAACGTGTTTCTAGTTATTCGTATATCATAAACCAAGGTATTTAACTAAAAATAACTATCTTGGATTCATAAGTTTTATGAATTACACGGCAAACACCCAAGTTACGCGCGTAATTCATTTTGACCCGTTCAGGGGATCTTTTATGCATTTTAGTCTAAAACTAACTCTTTTCTTTTCATACTTCGTAAGGCCACATCTACACATCTGCTTATGTTCCACCACAACTATTGTTATGGTGGATTTAGCATACCTAACCTATTATCCAAGATTTACCCATCGGTTGGTCATTTTACGCAAATGACCATTTTTATGCATTTGTCCCAGGAATGTGCATTCCTGTAACTTTTATTCATATCTAATGATTCCATAATATTAATGCAAGTTCCTAAACAACCCCTATGGGTCGTTTACCCAATATACCCTTCAAGGATGTTTTGGTCCACTTTAGTCCCTCACTTTACGACGAAGGACTTTCGTTAAATATTTGACCATAAATTATATGTTTAACTAAAAGCTTATTTATGCGTACCTGGCTCGGGTCAAGGTATTGACCCGTTTACATAACTTTTTGATTTAAATCTTTCTAGTTAAAGCAACGCACGTTTATGTTGTTTCCTGTGATTACAACACTCAACAAGCAATTGTCAAATGAAGTTGTCAAATGGTGTTAACAACACCATTTGACCCATTTAGCCTAATTGACCATTTATCCGTATGAGATGGTATTTGGTTACCATTTCATCCCTTTAAACCTATCCCGGTTTTCCATTAAACTCGTTTTACTCAAAACCGTTTTTATTTGTTTGTCATTACATGACTAATTTACCTTTTTACCCCTTTTACCATAATTCATGATTTCCTAACTTTTTATTCATTCCGACTTGCATTGTATCATGCCGGAACATCGTATTTCAATTACTTAACATTATTCACGATTAATTTTCGCTAGTAAGTGTATAGTAATTAAAAAGGGGGTGTAAGTTTAACTTACCTCGCATCCAAGCAACGTTTTCTTTTCGTATTTCCTCCGTTTGACCCGCTTCCTCCCAAGCCTCCATCTAGCTTGTCAAGAGTCAAACTATCATCATAATTCGCAAGATGGTTAGCTTAGTCATTGTCTATCACGACTATTCCACCTTACGTATTTTCTATCAAAATTATCATTCGAAGTTATTAATGGTCAGTTTGACTTCTTAAAAGTCAAATGTCCATTAGTACATGAATTGCACATTTAAGTTCATCAACTAGTTTCGGTCATTTTCAAATGACCCGGTAGGCATTCTTTTAAGCCATCGTTTTTAACTAATCTTTTAACCCGAGTTCATGCTATTATTAACACTAAGCTAGCCTAGCTCTCGATTATCGAAGACATTATATTTCTTCATTTCGCAAAATCTACGGGTTTTCCCTCTATAAGTGAAACCCGTTTTGTCATGGTATTTGGCATTTATCCAAATACATATCCAAATCAAGTTCTATCTATGAATTAGTAGGCACCCAATTTCACTTAGGCATTTTAACGAGCACCTTGCGGGCAAGATTCGTATACTTCTTTTGTCAAGTTCTTGAGTAACTTCCAACCAAGTTTCAAGCATCAATTTCAAGCCCTTATGTTTAGTGTTTATAAGTTACAACTAGAACTTGCATTACTTACCTAATGTTCATCCATTTTTAACACTATAATTCTAGTGTTCATCACATAGTCATAAAACCCACTTAGCACCTACATAACTAGTTAATCGAAACACTAATTTATGGTGCTAAATTAACGAGTTTATATCTAGGGCTTGTTCCTAGACTTGTGCTCATATCAATTGTACTACAACACTCATTATTCATGCCAGAATTTCATTCTTGAATGTTAATCAAAATTTTGAAGTATCATCAAATAGCAAAATTCAACATACCTTTCAATCCCCATGCTTAGGTGATCACGAATTTGTGTTCATGCATCGATTTAAGACTGAAATCGACCTTCAATTTGATGATTCTTGGCACTTTAGGGTTTCACCCTCTTTGGTCGCCCCTGATGATCGATCCACACACACACACCTTGTGTGTGTGGTGTGTTTTTTTTTTAAATAGAACTTGTTTCCTTTTTAACGGTTTTGGTCCCTCGAGTTTAAATTTTAATTATTAGGAACTAGAACTCCATATTTTATTTACCGGTTTACACCTCATTAACTAGGTTAATTACTCCTAGTTAACTTAATGGGTTCGGGAAGCTATAACCCGTTATATTTTTAAGTCCCGTTAGCTCAGGCATTTTTATGTGCTTTGTTTTCTCAAAGTATTTATCATCTTTCCAATTAATATTAGGTTTATTTATTTAAATCCTAATATTTACCGGGTTAATTTTTACTACTAACGGTATTTTACCCACTCTTTAGTATTAACGGGGTTTAATTACCAAACCCGTTTTCGGGGTGTTACAAGTCTACCCCCCTTAAAGAGGTTTCGTCCCTGAAACCTTATTTACGTAGTTCATTGGTTTAATCAAACGAACCTAGTTTCGTTTTTAAGGCCCCCGTTTCTTCTAGTCAAAAGTTTTCATTTTTATATTGGCGCGTGCGTCTTTTATGTGTAAGGCCTAGCAGGCCGATACTTTCATTTTGTATTTCTTATTCTGGTCATTTATTTGACCGAGTTGTCATCTGATCTCTCGGTTGTATTTATTTTCATTATGTTTACTTCAAGTTATTCTTATTTCGACAGGCGTTTTATATAAGTCGTGACACTACTCCGACTTTGAAGGGTTTTTCCGGCCAGACTGATTAGTCGCCGTCATTTTACTCCCCGTCATTAGGGTATATCTTATTGCCAACCCGGCCTTTTACGTATTTTCTGATTTTCATATCTCGTAACTCACGTTACGTCTTGATTGTATTCTATATCACTTTTTGTGACGTATCACAATTTAAATAATTGTGAATTCTTTTGTCATTTTTGCCAGTTTGAATGTTTTAGTGAAATTCTTCATTTTTGTCAACTAGACCTTTCACAATCTTTTCGCTTTTAGCCCATTTAATTAACTTAGCGAAACCCATCGCTTTTATACGAACATTATCTCCCGGTATTGTTTTACGCGGGAAGTTACAATCAGTTTCCTTGTTTTATACAATTGACCCGTATGTTCTTTCACTTAGCCTCGTAGGCTATTACTTTAGATTTTCACCTTTTTGACCTTATTAAGGTGAGACCCCAACAATTCGTTTCTTTCTATTTGTGACCCGAAGGTCTTTTTGGTCCCGTAGACCTTAGCATTATTTATAATATCATAGGTTATGATAATCCCGTAGATCATCTCCTATTCAAGTCTTTATTCAAAGGTATATACATTTATATATGTATATGGCGTTAAGGCACCCTTTTTATGTTCAAAGTCATTTATTTTCGCCTTTGAATTTCCTTTGACCTTGACCGTAGTCTAAGGCTATATTTGTTTTTCTTTCGAACAAATTTTCCGACTTTATGACTTCTCATGTCATTTATGCGTCGGTTCATCTTATGCTCACTATTATCCAGTTTACATATATTCATATTTGATTATGCCCCATTACCGGGCTCATTATTCTTTTGCTTTTAATGTTACCGTTATCCCGCTTGCGCTTACTCATGCCATCCGGCATTATATTATATTCAAACTCGTTTGACTTATTCATGTGAAATTTAATCATTTATGGATGTCAAACTTCACTCTTTGTTCGACCCGTTCAACTTTAAAATAGTTGAACATAATTTATCAAAATTTCTATTCACATCATCTTGTCGTCTTTTAGTCATGACTCAAAACCCGAGTCTTTTAACTTTCCATTCGAGTTCCCTTTTCTCGGCTTACGCATATGTTTAAACCCTTACCCATTAACCAAGCGTTTTACCGAAGTCGTTATTATTGCAACCTTCCCGGTGTGCATTAAGACTTCGCTTCACTTTTATATTCCTACTTTGTCCTCAAGTTTGACGTTTTACAAAAACGGCCCGCTAAGAGACTTATTTGCATTCTCCGGGTTCGAGTGTAAGTACACCCCCTCCCATTGCATATCTTAATCATTTTACATATTTACATTCTCCGGGTTCGAGTGTAAGTATACCCCCTCCCAATGCATATCTTAATCATTTTACATATTTACATTCTCCGGGTTCGAGTGTAAGTACCCCCCCTCCCAATGCATATCTTAATCATTTTACATTAATCTTTGTTGTAACACCCCAAAAACAGTTTTGGTAATCAAGCCACGTTAACATTAATGAACGAGTAAATACCGTTAGTGGTAAAAATTAACCCGATAAATATTAGGATTTAAATAAATAAACCTAATATTAATAAAAAGAGAATAAAACTTTTGAGGAGATAAAGTTCGTAAGAGCCCCGGGTTAACGGGACTTAAAAAATAAAACGGTTATGAATTCCCCAAACCCACTAAGTAACTAGGAATATCAACGTAGTTAGTTAAGCGATGCTAAAACAATAAAGGAAACATGATACGGTTAAACTTTTTATAACCTTGGAAAATGGAAGGACTAAAATGGACAACTTTGAAAGTAGATATTAATAAAGAAAATTTACACCAAAAACACACACAAGTGTGTGTTTCTGGTCGACATATTCACAGAGAAAAAGGGGGTTCTCCTTCTTGAACCCTAACTCGTAATTTTCATCAAATTCCAAGGGGGAAAACGGATTAGGATCGAAACCAAGCTGAATTCGTAATCAACCAAGCTAGAGGAATCACAAGGTATGTTGAATTTTGATGTTTGGTGATATTTTGAGTTTGTGATAAACATGCATGAACGAAATTCTTGTATGAATGTTGAATGTTTTAGTGAAATTGATGTGAGTATAAGTCTAGGAACAAACCCTAGATGCAAACTTGTTGAATTTATGCCATAAACTAGTGATTAGTCAACTAATCATATGAGCTAAGTGGGTTTTATATCAATATGATGAACACGTGAAATCGAGTGTTTAAAATCGTGAAAGTTTATGTTATAATTCAAGTTCTTGATGTCGTTCATATACACTAGACATAGGGGCTTGATTTTGATGCTAAAACTTAGTGACATATGTGTGTTTGTAATGATATGTTGATAAAATAGGGGTAATGTGTTCAAGAGATAGGTTAGAGACTAATCTTGAATGCGAAACCCGCAAAGTGTTCGATGAAATGCTTAAATAATATAGTGCATACCTGAATTTTAAAAATTCACAATAAATCACAGAAAAATCGTATGGGTGTGTACTTTATATGCCTAGAAAGGTCTCGGAGTAATTTGCATTTCGTTAGTTAACATGATGATTTGGTTCAGACGTTAAATGGGTCAAAAACGTCGAATTCAGTGGCTATTTCGAAAAGACAACATGCTGTTTGGGCTAAAATAAGCTGCTGTCCTGATTTTGTAAAAATCATATAAAATCATAGAAAAATCGTTAGAAGACGGACCATATATGCATAGAAAGCTATTTGAGAGTTCTACGATCCATCTTTGAACATGTTGATCTAATTCAGCTTTTAAATGGGTCAAAATGGTCAATTACAGCAGCTGAATACAAAATCGCTGCACATTAATAATGATCTTATTAACCAAGAAAAAGGCATAGGATTGTAAATACTTGCTTTAGGCATGAAGTATTGATTGTTGGGAACAAATAACACTTTATGTGACGTGCTTAAAGTGTTTAAAATCACTTACTAACTAGTTTATATAAGTAACTTCGCTAACAGGTCAAACGGTTAGTGAATGAAAAGAATTATGGTATAAAACTAGTTGTTGAATATATGGCATGTTTTGATTGATAAGTGTGTAAAAAAAAGACCATAGGGTGATGGCCATTGTAAAGAATGACCAATCTAACCATCTTATGGATGTTATGATATAGTTTGACTCTAAACAAGCTAGGTGGGAGCTTGGAAAGGAACGGGTCAACGGATGATGGATGCCAAGGATGTTTGCGCGGACGCAAGGTAAGTAAAGCTTACACCTTTATCGTAAGATATGTATTTATTTATAGATTATAAATACGACAAGGTTATATTCGAAATAAGATTTGAGACGAAAAGATACGGGTCGGAACGTATCAAAAGACGAAAAACCATGTTTAATGGTAAAAATGGGTGAAATGGTAAATTGGTCATGGGATGACAAATAAAAATGAGTTTTTAAATGGCTACTTTCTAAGTAAGCCTAAACGAATAAAAAGGGTAAAATGGTGATCTAGTCAAATATAAGCGCAAAATATTTGGTCGTTTAGACCAAACGGGTCAAATGGTAATGTTGATACCATTTGACAATTAACGACTAATAAGTGTTTGTGGAGTTTTATGCACACAGGATAAATCGGCTTATGATTTAGCGATGCTATGAATTAGCTATTATTGAGAAAAGGTATTAAAACTGGTCAATATGTTGATCCGAGCCAGGTACGCATAAATAAGTTTATAGTTAAAAAAAATGGGTCATTAGCGTAAAATGACTAACCGAATGGTAAAACTTAGGATAATGGGTTAAATATGTTAAATCCACCACGAAAATAGTAGTGGCGGAATATAAGTAGATATTAAAATATGGGAATATGAAGTTAGAAATGAATGAGTATGGCTTGTGCGTAAAAGCGCTTAAATACCCTTAACGGGTCAAAACAAGCGCATAAGTATAAACGGGTTAATGATGTATAATAACCCGTGATTTGAACCTCGTGTGATAGGAAACCTTAAAATATGATATCCAAGAGAATTAGTGTGTAATAAACAAGTTGGTTTGATGATAGTATAAACGGCTCAAAAGCTTTGTTAAACATTTAATAATTAAAATTAAGCCGAAGGCCTAAAACCTAGAAAATTGTAAATTTGGATGTCGGATTTTAACTCCATGTGATGGGGAATAAAATTACGAACGCGTAGGAAAAAGAATCACGCGAATCGGATAAGTAGATCAAAAGTTATGGCACTTTAAAGTTTGATTTTTGATTAAAAACATAGTTGGGTTGATATGCAGGTCCCAGACATGAACCTGCTGGAAACTGGTCTCCCCCACGGCACGCGAGGGGACACTGTGACATCAGCGCGACTCGCGACAGGCGTCGCGGCACGCGAAGGGACAAGGGAAGACTCTCGCGTGGTGCGAGAGGCACTAGTCCGAAAAATTATTTTTATTTTGTTGGTTTGATGCTTTTGATGCTACGAACATGTTTAGTCTTATTTTTAAGTTATCAAAACTAACCTTTAAGTTGGTTTTGATCATAGGTGAATATCAGGAGTACCCGGATGAAGATCAAGCGACGTACAAGAACCGAACACATGAAAATGAAGCTTCCGCAAGTTGTTTCGTCGTTATTTTTTTTAAACGATGAACTCAATCACATTATGTTGTAATATTTTAAATTGTAAAAGTTTTAATTTACCCGTATTTTTCAACGTATATGTAATCATAATTATATGTTTATTTTCGTAATTTATACGAAAAGCGTCATTTAATATTAAGAGTGTTACAAGTTGGTAATCAGAGCTCAAGGTTGTTGACAAATGTGTTCGGTTCGAGGCTTGATCGCAAATCCGGTAAGTTATAGGTATATAAATGGTTAACATGATTAAAGTGTTATAAATAACACATAGAGTTATCGTTTAATACACGTTACCTTAATTAAATGATAAAAATAGTTGACGAAATTACGCGCGTTGACGCGTATAGTAGAAAAGCCTTGTATTATAATACGGGCGATTACTGAGGTTGATATTACTAACCCTTGTAAATGTTTTAGTTGAAGGACACTCGCATATGAAGATAGCGGGAGTGTAACAAATCTCGGATATGACTGGAGGAACGGTCCGAAGTATGACGAGCATAGCGTACTCGCCAAGGACCTAAATCGCGTAACAGTCGCGAGTAAGGTGAATAGCAAGGAAAGCCGTTAGGGCAAGCATTACAGGTGCACGTTTTAAATTTATTGCATGAATAGTAATATGCAACAAATACGTAGAGACTGATCGTTGCATATGTAGATAAAAAAAACTTGGAAAAAAAAACCCTGAATTGAATACCTATCCAGGATATTATTTCCAAAAAAAAAAAAAAAAGTAGAGGTATTTACTTACATGGGGTGTAATGTGAAAATTATAAAAAAGATCATGTATGCCAGGTGTTGATCGCTTACTCTGGCCAAGTAAGTAGTGAACACGTGGTACCATGAACTTTCTATGATGGACATATTTACATCTGATGTAGTAAGGACGGGGTGAATGGGACAAATTAAAAAGTACCCAAATGAAACAAATGAACAAAATAGTTGATAATAATGTAAACGCACAGCCGGGTGACGGAAGCGTATTACATTAGGATAATAAGCCCGAGAGAAGGGACAAGGATTAATGTAAATGATGATATAAATGAATGATCAAAAGATAATTCACGAAAATAAGTCATCTTGGACGAAAGAGCCATGGTGAACAAAATGGGAAAGTAAAACCAAAGTATAGATGATCCGCCAGGTCATAAAAACAAAGGTGTTGCCCACACGAAAAAGATAATCAAGGTTGTTAACTTTAGTCGTAGTAAAGCACGGATAACGATGATAATCGTCACTCATAATTAATAAGGCCGCCAATGGTGGTCACGTAAAGAATAAAAGACATGGTCGAATAAAAGCGACGGATTTCGCTAAGATGACCAAGTAAATCGAAACGAAGTCTTAATGCATACCGGGAGGGGTGCAATGATAACGATTTTGGTAAAACACTCGGTTGATGGGTAAGGAATTAAACGCATGCGTAGACTGAGAAACAGGAACGCGTATGGAAAGTCAAAAAGACTCGGGTTTTGAGTCATGACTAAAAGACGATAAGATACTGCAAATAGAAATTTTGATAAATTACGTTCAACTATTTTAAAGCTGAACGGGTCGAACAAAGACTGAAGTTTGACATTTATAAGTGATGAATTTTCACACGAACAAGTCAAACGAATTTAATAAAGGATGACACTTGCTAAAGTAAGTAAGCGCGAACCGAATAAATAAAAGTGCGAAATACTAATAAACCTATGTAAAGGAGTTATAGGCGTTAAAACATTAAAATAAAAGAACCCGGGTAATGGGACGTAAAGAAGTATAGGTAAGAACCGGGTAACGGTAAGTGTAGGGCAAACCGACGTGTAATTGACGTTAGAAGTCACGAAGTCAGAAAAATAATTCGAAAGAAAACAATGTAGCCCTAGACTACGGTCAAGGTCAAACAAAATCCAAAAAGTAAAAGTGAATAATTCTAAAAAAAAGGGTGCCTTAACGCCATATGCGTATATAAACGTATACACATTTGAATAAATACTCGAATAAAAGATGATCTACGGGATCATCATAACCTACGGGATATTAATTAATGTTAAGTCTACGGGACCAAAAAGACCTTCGGGCCACAAATAGAAAGAAACGAATTGTAAGGGTCTCACCTTAAAAAGGATAAAAAGGTGAAAATCTAAATAAATAGTCTACGAGGCTAAGTGAAAGAACCTACGGGTCATATGTGTTAAACTTGGGAAATTGTTATAATTCCCCGCATTAAATAATAACGGAAAGGACTAGATTCTCAGAAGTAACATTCCTAGAAATGAGAGAAAGATGTAAGACAAAGAGGAAACGTAAACTAAAAATTTAGTTTTTAGTCAAAAGCCACGTTTTAACAAAACATAAGTGGTACGGGGTGACTTAGAGAATTTTAAACACACATAAGGCCGGAGATGGCAAAATAGTATACCCGGGTGACGGGGTATGAAGTAACCGGTGACTAACAAGTCTAACCGCCAAAATAAATAAACAATAAAGATAATGGATACAAGCTGAAAAGTAACGGCCCGCGAGGCCTTACACACGAAAGACGTACGCGTCAATATAAATGAAAACGTTAGATCGAAAGGAATGAATGAATGCCTTGAAAACGAAGCTAAGATTCGTTTGGTTTAAATTAATGAGCTACGAAAGTAAGGTTTCGGGGACGAAACCTCTTTAAGGGGGGGTAGACTTGTAACACCCCAAAAACGGGTTTGGTAATCAAGCCACGTTAACATTAATGAACGAGTAAATACCGTTAGTGGTAAAAATTAACCCGATAAATATTAGGATTTAAATAAATAAACCTAATATTAATAAAAAGAGAATAAAAACTTTTGAGGAGATAAAGTTCGAAAGAGCCCCGGGTTAACGGGACTTAAAAAATAAAACGGTTATGAATTCCCCGAACCCACTAAGTAACTAGGAATATCAACCTAGTTAGTTAAGTGATGTTAAAACAATAATGGAAACATTATATGGTTAAACTTTTTATAACCTTGGAAAATGGAAGGACTAAAATGGACAACTTTGAAAGTAGATATTAATAAAGAAAATTTACACCAAAAACACACACAAGTGTGTGTTTCTGGTCGACATATTCACAGAGAAAAAAGGGGTTCTCCTTCTTGAACCCTAACTCATAATTTTCATCAAATTCCAAGGGGGAAAACGGATTAGGATCGAAACCAAGCTGAATTCGTAATCAACCAAGCTGGAGGAATCACAAGGTATGTTGAATTTTGATGTTTGGTGATATTTTGAGTTTGTGATAAACATGCATGAATGAAATTCTTGTATGAATGTTGAATGTTTTAGTGAAATTGATGTGAGTATAAGTCTAGGAACAAACCCTAGATGAAAACTTGTTGAATTTATGCCATAAACTAGTGATTAGTCAACTAATCATATGAGCTAAGTGGGTTTTATATCAATATGATGAACATGTGAAATCGAGTGTTTAAAATCGTGAGAGTTGATGTTATAATTCAAGTTCTTGATGTCGTTCATATACACTAGACATAGGGGCTTGATTTTGATGCTAAAACTTAGTGACATATGTGTGTTTGTAATGATATGTTGATAAAATTGGGGTAAGGTGTTCAAGAGATAGGTTAGAGACTAATCTTGAATGCGAAACCCGCCAAGTGTCCGATGAAATGCTTAAATAATATAGTGCAGACCTAAATTTTAAAAATTCACAATAAATCAAAGAAAAATCGTATGGGTGTGTACTTTATATGCCTAGAAAGGTCTCGGAGTAATTTGCATTTCCTTAGTTAACATGATGATTTGGTTCAGATGTTAAATGGGTCAAAAACGTCGAATTCAGTGCCTATTTCGAAAAGACAACATGCTGTTTGGGCTAAAAATAAGCTGCTGTCCTGATTTTATAAAAATCATATAAAATCATAGAAAAATCGCTAGAAGACGTACCATATATGCCTAGAAAGCTATTTGAGAGTTCTACGATCCATCTTTGAACATGTTGATCTAATTCAGCTTTTAAATGGGTCAAAATGGTCAATTACAGCAGCTGAATACAAAATCGCTACACATTAATAATGATCTTATTAACCAAGAAAAAGGCGTATAGGATTGTAAATACTTGCTTTAGGCATGAAGTATTGATTGTTGGGAACAAATAACACTTTATGTGACGTGCTTAAAGTGTTTAAAATCACTTACTAACTAGTTTATATAAGTAACTTCACTAACGGGTCAAACGGTTAGTGAATGAAAAGAATTATGGTATAAAACTAGCTGTTGAATATATGGCATGTTTTGATTTATAAGTGTGTAAAAAAAAAAGACCATAGGGTGATGGCCATTGTAAAGAATGACCAATCTAACCATCTTATGGATGTTATGATATAGTTTGACTCTAAACAAGCTAGGTGGGAGCTTGGAAAGGAACGGGTCAACGGATGATGGATGCCAAGGATGTTTGCGCGGACGCAAGGTAAGTAAAGCTTACACCTTTATCGTAAGATATGTATTTATTTATAGATTATAAATACGACAAGGTTATGTTCGAAATATGATTTGAGACGAAAAGATACGGGTCGGAACGTATCAAAAGACGAAAAACCATGTTTAATGGTAAAAATGGATGAAATGGTAAATTGGTCATGGGATGACATAAATAAAAATGAGTTTTTAAATGGCTACTTTCTAAGTAAGCCTAAACGAATAAAAAGGGTAAAATGGTGATCTAGTCAAATATAAGCGCAAAATGTTTGGTCGTTTAGACCAAACGGGTCAAATGGTAATGTTGATACCATTTGACAATTAACGATTAATAAGTGTTTGTGAAGTTTTATGCACACAGGATAAATCGGCTTATGAATTAGCGATGCTATGAATTAGCTATTATTGAGACAAGGTATTAAAACGGGTCAATATGTTGATCCGAGCCAGGTACGCATAAATAAGTTTATAGTTAAAAAAAAATGGGTCATTAGCGTAAAATGACTAACCGAATGGTAAAACTTAGGATAATGGGTTCAATATGTTAAATCCACCATGAAAATAGTAGTGGCGGAATATAAGTAGATATTAAAATATGGGAATATGAAGTTAGAAATGAATGAGTATGGCTTGTGCGTAAAAGCGCTTAAATACCCTTAACGGGTCAAAAGAAGCGCATAAGTATAAACGGGTTAATGATGTATAATAACCCGTGATTTGAACCTCGTGTGATAGGAAACCTTAAAATATGATATCCAAGAGAATTAGTGTGTAATAAACAAGTTGGTTTGATGATAGTATAAACGGGTCAAAAGCTTTGTTAAACGTTTAATAATTAAAATTAAGCGAAGGCCTAAAACCTAGAAAATTGTAAATTTGGATGTCGGATTTTAACTCCATGTGATGGGGAATAAAATTACGAACGCGTAGGAAAAAGAATCACACGAATCGGATAAGTAGATAAAAAGTTATGGCACTTTAAAGTTTGATTTTTGATTAAAAACATAGTTGGGTTGATATGCAGGTCCCAGACATGAACCTGCTGGAAACTGGTCTCCCCCGCGGCACGCGAGGGGACACTGTGACATCAGCGCAACTCGCGACAGGCGTCGCGGCACGCGAAGGGACAAGGGAAGCCTCTCGCGTGGTGCGAGAGGCACTAGTCCGAAAAATTATTTTTATTTTATTGGTTTGATGCTTTTGATGCTACGAACATGTTTAGTCTTATTTTTAAGTTATCAAAGCTAACCTTTAAGTTGGTTTTGATCATAGGTGAATATCAGGAGTACCCGGATGAAGATTAAGCGACGTACAAGAACCGAACACATGAAAATTAAGCTTCCGCAAGTTGTTTCGTCGTTATTTTTTTTAAACGATGAACTCAATCACATTATGTTGTAATATTTTAAATTGTAAAAGTTTTAATTTACCCGTATTTTTCAACGTATATGTAATCATAATTATATGTTTATTTTCGTAATTTATACGAAAAGCATCATTTAATATTAAGAGTGTTACATTTGTCCCTTCACTCGGGCTCATCATCCTAATGTAATACGCTTCCGTCACCCGGCTGTGCGTTTACATTATTATCAAATATTTTACTCATTTGATTCATTTGGGTACTTTTTTTAATTTGTCCCACTCACCCCGTCCTTACTACATCGAATGTAAGCATGTCCATCATAAAAAGTTCATGGTACCACGTGCGTACCACTTACTTGGCCAGAGTAAGCGATCAATACCTGGTATCCATGACCTTTTTATAATTTTCACATTACACCCCATGTAAGTAATGCCCCTATTTGTTTCTCTTGGAAACAATATCCCGGATAGGTTTTCTATTCGGGTTTTTCCAAGTTTTTAATCTACATATGCAACTTTAAATCTCTACGTATTTGTTGCATATTACTATTTACGTAATCATTTAAAATGCGCACCTGGTAAATGCTTGCCCTAACGGGCTTTCCTTGCCATTACTTATTTGCGATTGTTACGCGATTTAGGTCCTTGATGAATACGCTCTTCTTGTCATACCTCGGACTGTTCCATTATCATATCCGCAATTCATTCATCTCTCGTCATCTTTAGACGCGAGTGTCCTTAAATTAAAACATTAACAAGAGTTAGTAATGTCAACTTCAATAATTGCCCGTATTATAATACAAGGCTTTTTCTACTATACGCGTCAACGCACGAAATTTCGTCAACTACTTCAATCATTTAATTGGGGTAACGTGTATTACATGATAACCCTATGTGTTGTTTACAACACCTTAACACGCTAACCATTAACATACATGTACTTACCGGATTTGCGATCAAGCCTCGAACCGAACACTAATCTTTATCAAGAGCGTAAGGTTTAAGTCCAAGCATGGTTTTCCCCACCATACTTGAATCTCTTAAACCAGGGCTCTGATACCAACTTGTAACACCCTTGGTAATATTTTACGTTTTTCATAAAATTTAAGTCCATAATCATGTAATCACGGTCACAATTACAATGAAAATACGGGTTTATTAAAAACTTTTACAATCTAAAAAGATACAACATAATGTGAATTAATTCGTCGTATTAGAATAACGACGAAACAACTTGCGGAAGCTTCATTTAACGCGTGTTCGGTTCTTGCTCGACGCTTGATCTTCATCAGGGGCTCTCGACATTCACCTGTGTTCAAAACCAACTTAAAAGTCAGTTTTGATAATTAAATAACTAGTATCACAAGGAAAATGGGTCGGATAATCGAATTAAAGAAAATCAGGAAATCCCAACATTAATCTCTTGATCCCAGAAACAAGGACTCGAATCTGGCCTCCACCGTAACTTACGGTGGGCACCGTAAATTACGGTGGCCCCTGATTTAAAATGCCCCTACCGTAAGGCAGTAGGTATCTGGCGTAATGATTTCAGCCCCACCGTAACTTACGGTGGGCACCGTAAGTTACGGTGGCCCCTGTATCAGCCCCTTCCATTTTTGCCGTTTTTGACACGAAAACTTTCGTATCTTTCAATCCGCATATCCGTTTGATCTCCCGTTTCTTCCTACATGATCGAAATTTGATTTTCCATCTCGTGGAGTTTAAATCCGACCTTCAAACTAATAAAGTCCGGGATTTCTAAGCATTCGGTTTATTATTCAAAATCCACATGTTGACCCGTTTGTATTTAAGACCTCCAAACGTGTTTCTAGTTATTCGTATATCATAAACCAAGGTATTTAACTCAAAATAACTATCTTGGATTCATAAGTTTTGTGAATTACACGGAAAACACCCAAGTTACGCGCGTAATTCATTTTGACCCGTTCAGGGGATCTTTTATGCATTTTAGTCTAAAACTAACTCTTTTCTTTTCATACTTCGTAAGGCCACATCTACACATCTGCTTATGTTCCACCACAACTATTGTTATGGTGGATTTAGCATAACTAACCTATTATCCAAAATTTACCCATCGGTTGGTCATTTTACGCAAATGACCATTTTTATGCATTTGTCCCAGGAATGTGCATTCCTGTAACTTTTATTCATATCTAATGATTCCATAATCTTAATGCAAGTTCCTAAACAACCCCTATGGGTCGTTTACCCAATATACCCTTCAAGGATGTTTTGGTTCACTTTAGTCCCTCACTTTACGACGAAGGACTTTCGTTAAATATTTGACCATAAATTATATGTTTAACTAAAAGCTTATTTATGCGTACCTGGCTCGGGTCAAGGTATTGACCTGTTTACATAACTTTTTGCTTTAAATATTTCTAGTTAAAGCAACGCACGTTTATGTTGTTTCCTGTGATTACAACACTCAACAAGCAATTGTCAAATGAAGTTGTCAAATGGTGTTAACAACACCATTTGACCCATTTAGCCTAATTGACCATTTATCCGTATGAGATGGTATTTAGTTACCATTTCATCCCTTTAAACCTATCCCGGTTTTCCCTTAAACTCGTTTTACTCAAAACCGTTTTATTTGTTCGTCATTACATGACTAATTTACCTTTTTACCCCTTTTACCATAATTCATGATTTCCTAACTTTTTATTCATTCCGACTTGCATTGTATCATGCCGGAACATCGTATTTCAATTACTTAACATTATTCACGATCAATTTTCGCTAGTAAGTGTATAGTAATTAAAAAGGGGGTGTAAGTTTAACTTACCTCGCATCCAAGCAACGTTTTCTTTTTGTATTTGCTCCGTTTGACCCGCTTCCTCCCAAGCCTCCATCTAGCTTGTCAAGAGTCAAACTATCATCATAATTCGCAAGATGGTTAGCTTAGTCATTGTCAATCATGACTATTCCACCTTACGTATTTTCTATCAAAATTATCATTCGAAGTTATTAATGGTCAGTTTGACTTCTTAAAAGTCAAATGTCCATTAGTACATGAATTGCACATTTAAGTTCATCAACTAGTTTCGGTCATTTTCAAATGACCCGGTAGGAATTCTTTTAATCCATCATTTTTAACTAATCTTTTAACCCGAGTTCATGCTATTATTAACACTAAGCTAGCCTAGCTCTCGATTATCGAAGACACTATATTTCTTCATTTCGCAAAATCTACGGGTTTTCCCTCTATAAGTGAAACCCGTTTTGTCATGGTATTTGGCATTTATCCAAATACTTATCCAAATCAAGTTCAATCTACGAACTAGTAGGCACCCAATTTCACTTAGGCATTTTAACGAGCACCTTGCGGGCAAGATTCGTATACTTCTTTTGTCAAGTTCTTGAGTAACTTCCAACCAAGTTTCAAGCATCAATTTCAAGCCCTTATGTCTAGTGTTTATAAGTTACAACTAGAACTTGCATTACTTACCTAATGTTCATCCATTTTTAACACTATAATTCTAGTGTTCATCACATAGTCATAAAACCCACTTAGCACCTACATAACTAGTTAACCGAAACACTAATTTATGGTGCTAAATTAACGAGTTTATATCTAGGGCTTGTTCCTAGACTTGTGCTCATATCAATTGTACTACAACACTCATTATTCATGCCAGAATTTCATTCTTGAATGTTAATCAAAATTTTGAAGTATCATCAAATAGCAAAATTCAACATACCTTTCAATCTCCATGCTTAGGTGATCACGAATTTGTGTTCATGCATCGATTTAAGACTGAAATCGACCTTCAATTTGATGATTCTTGGCACTTTAGGGTTTCACCCTCTTTGGTCGCCCCTGATGATCGATCCACACACACACCTTGTGTGTGTGGTGTGTTTTTTTTTTAAATAGAACTTGTTTCCTTTTTAACGGTTTTGGTCCCTCGAGTTTAAATTTTAATTATTAGGAACTAGAACTCCATATTTTATTTACTGGTTTACACCTCATTAACTAGGTTTATTACTCCTAGTTAACTTAATGGGTTCGGGAAGCTATAACCCGTTATATTTTTAAGTCCCGTTAGCTCGGGCATTTTTATGTGCTTTGTTTTCTCAAAGTATTTATCCTCTTTCAATTAATATTAGGTTTATTTATTTAAATCCTAATATTTACCGGGTTAATTTTTACTACTAACGGTATTTTACCCACTCTTTAGTATTAACGGGGTTTAATTACCAAACCCGTTTTCGGGGTGTTACAGTGCGTCCCCATATATCCTCCTGAGCTGACGAAGGATCCCGGATGCTGGAAAGAGGATCCCGAAGGCTGAAAGTAGGATCCTGAAGGCTGGAAATGAGACCCTAACGCCTGACTCATGGTTGTTGTTCCATAACGCCTTCCCAATGGTTCAGTTTGGTACTGGATATCTAAGGCTGCAGATTGTTGGGCAGTTATAGCTGGAGTGTCAAAATCCAGTGACCTTGGTATAAGAGGAGAGTGATCCTCCCCCGATCTCTTCTGTTTCTTGATGTCACCAATTTCTCGGAGGATCCTTTCGTTGGTTTTGTCCTGCTCTTGTATGTGATCCCTCATCTGCAAAATCAAAGTAAAAAGATCACTAGTAGTAGGATTAGAAGAAACAGAGGAAGTTGGTGGTTTTGGAAAATGGGGCTTTGTCTCTTTGCAGCATTTTCAGCATTCTTCTGGGATCCAGAAGGTGGTGGAGGCAAAGGTGGAACGCCCTGCGAAGAACTGATTGCCGGCATTGAACTTGAAGTATTCTTTGCTGAAGAAGCCATCTGCTTGGTTGTAATGAACCGAAATGATCACAAAAACAAGAATTTCTTAGGAATGAAGCACCAATTGCCCCACGGTGGGCGCCAAACTGTTTTGGTCAAAAATCAAGCAAGGATAATGCAACCAAATCTTTTGTTGTGAGGTGTGATGCTTAAATCTATGAACAATTGTATGAACAACTTGCAAATCAAATAAAGAGGTGACACAAGGATTTATACGAGGAAAAAGCCCTTGATCAAGAGTTGATCTCCGGCATAAAAAACCTCGGGTGATGGAAACTACCGATCACCAACTAAGATTAAACAAAAAAAATGGTTACAACTCGGGATGATAACAAGCTTGTTACAAGGATCACTAGTGTGTAAAAATGTTAAAGTGTACGAAATCTCCAAGTAAACTGTTGAGAGCTGTTCAAGAGTGTGTGTGTTTGCTAAATTAGCCAAGTGTTCTAACTCAAGCTTGTTATCCCCTATTTAAAATTAGAAATAACTAAACTAACTAACTGTCCACTAATTGTGCAAGTCTCC
The DNA here is from genome assembly GCA_030545235.1 of Helianthus tuberosus. Lineage (NCBI taxonomy): Eukaryota > Viridiplantae > Streptophyta > Magnoliopsida > Asterales > Asteraceae > Helianthus > Helianthus tuberosus. The sequence goes on along the minus strand of CM060402.1, from coordinate 141,605,957 downwards.
CACGATCTCCATAACGTTCACAAGGGCCAAGCACGTGCGGAATATTGAGGGAATATGCTCCACGAGTATCGGCAAGACCAAGTTCATGCACGTACTAGTGCAAAGCAAGCTCACATATAAGGTAGACAACCGTTAGTGTAAGGATAACAATGAGGATCCTGAATCCTGGTCCTGCAGCACATTCCGAGGATCCTGAATTCAAAAAGAATTAAGGATCCGTGATCCTGGCAGTACTTGAGGATCCATGATCCTTAGGATTGGAAAATCCTCCCCTAACAGTAAGGTTGAGTGCTTATGTGTATGAACAACAATGTAATCAATTATAAAGTGAAAATAATAATGAACACCGATATTTGTATGAGGAAAAAGCCCTGATCCTTATGAGATCTCCGGCACAAAAAATCTCGGGTGATGGAAACTACCTATCACCATCTATATTGAACAAACAAGCTAAAATTCAATACAACTTTGGAAGATAATGAGCTCGATACAATGGAATTCTAGTGTAAGTGGTGAGAGCAGTTTCAATGTTGCGAGAGAGTATGTGTACGTATGATATGTTATGCCTAAATGAGCTCGTTATCCCCTTATAAATTTGGAAAGAAATATACAACAAACTATACGAAAATCATGCAAGCATCCCACGTTCCTTCATAACGGTTACTGCTTCTTTTACACGTGTTTATTCAAGGCATATTCCATAATATTCCAGCTTGACTAAGTCCACTTTGTTAAGTACCTGCGAGCATAAGTTAGAATATAGGAAACAATTGTTAGTCAAAGTAAGTAATAATAAGGATCCTTGATCCTCAGTCTTCCTGCACCATCCATTAAGGATCAGTGATCCATGCTAGATCTAAGGATACATGATCCATAGTATTAAAAATCACTACCCTAACAAAACCCACTTTCCTCAAACACTCACTTGATGTCATTTTTATTTCAAAAGTATAGCAATACTATACTTGTTGTAAAGATAATAAAACACACAATTTTGTGGTGTGGTTGTTTTTAAAAAAATAATCATATAAAAAAGTTACGGAAGTTTAAAAAACGATGTGGAAGATGCATGTGAGTTGCATTGCATGGTCTTTGGCATGTGAGTAGCATGTGCATGGCGTTTTGACGATATTATCCTTCATGTAAGTTAGCACCTGTGACACATGTCAACACCAAAATCGTTCTCACTGTTTTCACACGTTTAGGCGGTTTCTACAAATCCCGCCCCTTTGTGTGTGTGTGTTATGGGGTTAATGTAAAAAAGAGTTTTTTTTTTGTGAGAAGTGTTTTAAACTCTTAGATCTTGTAGGTAATGGTTAAGATCAAAAGGACTTAGAATGTAAATTATGTTTTAATTTTTTTACTAATTTGGTTAGATCAGAGGTAATAGTGTCTTTTTGTTTAAATAAAGAAACTGTCATCAACCTCATTGCAATTGCAAGTTTCCCTTGTGTTTTTTAAACGTCAATAACTTTTTATACGTAATTTTTTTTAAATAAAATTACACCCAGGGCCGGCTCAACGTTTTAGGAGGCCCAAAGTAAATTCTAAATTTGAGGCCCTTCTCGTAAATCCACCGCTTAACCTTAGTTTACCCATAATTTGATAGATATCATTAAAAAAATTATATTAACACTTAAAAATCTTGCACCTTTAGCTGGTGTGCACAAACTTAAAACCAACATGATAAAAAAACTTTAGAATGTTAAAGTAACATCAAACATACCTAGCAAAAGTAAACATGCCTTGGAATTTGGCAGTGTATCCAAACGACAAAATGCCTTTAAACCAGCCTGAGCAAGATGCACATACCTAGGGTTTCCAAAAACAAATGTAAAGCACTTGTGAGCAGATGAAAATAAAATATATATGAACTGCGGAAATAATACTAAAATACTAAAATAAGAACCAAAAAATTTAAGTTTTACCAATTCTCTAATTTTTTTCAACAAAGCAAACACTTTGAAGTAGCAAATGTAAATAGCGCATATCCTCTTTACTACATTTAAGAACATCCACCGAGTTAGAAGTTGAGCCAAAAAAATTATTGTCAAAGTTAGGCTAAAACAACAATACAACTCTGTCTAGCAAAATTTTAACAATCCACATCAACATCCTGCAAAATCTTTACAAATATTACTCCTAACAAGATTTAAAAAAACTGTCGAATATAAAAAGCAACACTAGACGATTCTGAAAGACTGGGAGGCCAGTTTTCTTCAGACATTGAAGAAGTACACATATAGGGTGTTGGACGGCGATTTGTGCAACATAATATGAGAAGAGAGTAACACAGAAATAACCTGAAAAGAAATCAGAACTACAGAAGGGTTTAATCGGAAAACAAAGTGTTAGAAATCAAAAAGTAATAGAACCATATGTTATTTTCTTCCCCTTTGCTTTGTAGAAACCATATTATCTTTCTTCCCTGCAGGAACTATCGCTCAAAACTCAATACTCAAAAACCCTAAAGATAAAAAGTGGAGGCCCACTAAACATGGGGGCCTTAAGCAGCTGCTTCATTTGACTTACACTTCAGCCGACCCTGATTACACCATAATAACGAGTGTTTTTTTATCTTTAATATGAGTACCATATTGCTAGATTAATATAGACAAAAAATTAAGTTTCAATTGGATGTTTTAGTCCATTGAGTTTTGTTTATGTTCATACAATACAATTGTGTTTTAATTGTATTGATTTAAGTTAGGGTGTTTTAAAATCTGAAATCTGGAAACATTGTATTGTGATTCAAGTCATGGTGTTTTAACATATAGAAACATATATTGCTATTCAAGTCATGGTCTTTTAACATTTGGAATAGCAATACAATCATCTCCAAATGATGTTAAATATAACAACCCTCCTAAATATATTCCAGAACCCTTAAAGTATCCCTACACGTCCTAAAATGCACCGCGTATACAAAAAACGGACCCGATATACCTTTATTTTAACAAAAATCAAATAAAACAAATTTTATCGGCCGCTCGCAGGGCGCGACAAAAGCAAGGAAGCCTGTCGTGGGGCGCGACAAGCTGGACACCAGGCCGCACCCGGTGCTGCCACGTGTCGCGTTGCGTGTCGAGGCTAGTGGTCAATTCAGCAAAGCTAGGGCCTACCCTAGAAGGCCTCGCGGGCCGCAAAGGCCCTTCGTGTATCTCTCGCGGGGTGCGAGAAGCCCTCTTATCAGCCCTATAAATAGAGGTGAACGGCTTCAGTTCACAAATCGTTCACAATTCTCGAATCTCTCAAATTCTCTAATAGTAGAAGTAATACCCGGGCACTGCCTCGTTGTAAGTATTATAACCCCCGGTTACGTATTAGTTACTCTGCCCGATTGATCTAGTGCTCCGTAACGCATGTCGAGGCTCTGCCTGACTCAGTCGTTGGAGTTCTGTCTTGGGTGGGGGGGTATAGCTAATGTAAATTGGGTTATTTTATTAACACGTGTGCATTGTTTAATTTAATAGATTATAACCACGAAGTCACCAGCAGTAGTGATATCTAAAACAGCAATGTGAGTACATTCATTTTTGTAAACCTTTTTATACAAACCTCAATTATTTTAAAGTATAATTAACAGTGATTGAGTATTTGTGATTCTACAATTACTGTCGGTATGTTGGGGTTTTGTATACATTACTTGTTACTAATACTGAGAATAGTAACATGACCATAAGTCAGGATTGACAGTACCATGGGTGGTAATTTGATAGATGTAAACAAATGTAATTGTGGATGCCCTCAATACTGTAAAGTGATAAAAGTGTTTGATTAAATTGGGATGCACTCACCAGTATTTCCCACTGACAAAATATTTTTAAACGCGTTTCAGGTAACAAAATGTGAAAGCCAAATAGAAGCCAGCTGGAGAGCACTGAAGCCTTGGAAAAGTGGCTATAAAAGTTACCATAAACAAGAAAGACGTTTTATTTTAACAATATAGGGTTTATCCCTATAAACATATTATGAATGGAATTTTGGGTTTTACCCATGTATTTATTATTTATAAAATGAGGTGTTTTACTCTGATAAAATATTTCGTAACTACGGTCCTGACGAAAATTTCCGCTGCCAAATTTAATAAACACCGATACCACCAGCTCTGAGTGCTCGCGGTCGCCCGCCTCCCGGGGCAGGGGTCGGGGGTTGCGACAGAAGGTGGTATCAGACCTACAGCCACTAATTTAAGCCACATAAGTGTTCTGCTGACATCAAAATTTGTCAATTCTGTTAGGAAATAATCTATGTGACTATGTGCATACATGTATATTATTGTCTTGTGTTATTTGACAATTTGTTAGTTTACAGTATGAGTGATCAAGGTCCGTCTGACACCTATCGTCACCTATTTAGTTCTCCCAAAAGTGAAGGAACTTCCTCACAGCCTACTCCTTCGGGGTATTCTACTGATACAGAAGAGGGGATCTTCATATTTAAGGCCCAATCCGAAGAACCATTCCCTACGTAAAAGAGAGAATAGTTCAGTCGGGGAGCACATGAGCATAGGAAACAAATGAGAAAGTTACAGCAACAAAGGGCTTTAGCAGCAGCTAATAGAGAAGCCAATGCCCAGACACAAGACTTAGTTAATAGAAGTTTGGCCAACTTCCATATATTAGCCACCACTGTAGCCGACCCAAACCTTGACCAAATCATTGCACCACAACCATTGCCACTATTTCCAACTCAGCCAATGGAGATAGAGCCTAACCTAGGAAACGAGTTTCCAATACCAGCTTTTAACCCTCATGAGATACCTAGAGTCCCAACACCCAATCCTCTAGCATATGATCAAGGGAATGATGACCATAGGGATTACCAGGAACTCTACCCACAGGAAGACCCAATTCCAAACCCCATAGCCCAGTACACCAACCTCAACCCATTACCTGTATTGGAATGCCGACCCGTATATTCAGGAAATCTTAAGCAACCCGTACCCATATGGAGAACCTTTAGCTATGTACCCTGACCCAGTACCCGCACCACGACCACCCATGAGTGACAAGAACGTGCAGGAACTCCGCCTGTATGGTGAGGAGTTGATAGAAGGAGGAGAAAGGATGAGAGAAATAGGAGAGAAGCTCGTGTGGAAATACGATGAGTGGGAGATGCAGTTTAATCCATAGTAATAATATATATATATATATGTGTGTGTGTGTGTGTGTGTGTGTGTTATATAAATGCGTATAGTTTGAAAAAAATCAAAATCAACTAAAAATAGATAGCCTAATACCTATTGACGTATAATGATGTGAGTGTAGTGTTATAGATTTTTAATGTATATTTTAAGCCCTTTAACACTTTTTAGCCAAGTTTCAAATTTATAAAACACGATATTTACTAACACTAAACACACATATGGGCAAGTGCACCCATCGTGAGCGTAGTATAGTGTTGGTAAGATACCGAGGTCGTCCAAGGACACAAGAGCTTTTAATACCGGTTTATCCTCAACATCTAATCTAATCAAAAGTTTAGAACAAAGGTTTTAAACTAGAAAAATAAAACTAACTAAAATGCTAAAAAATAAAATAAAAATAAAAACATATAGACAAGATGAACCACTTGGATCCGACTCGTGTTTAGTGTAACCTTTGATTATTTCCGCACTTTTGCACTTTTTAAGAGATTATCTTAGTTATTGTAGTAGGCCCCTCTTCTGAAGGTGACGTTACCCTCAACCCAGTAGTTTGAGTCAGCAAGGATACAATCCTAAAGGGTTGGATTATTGAAAGATAATTAATTAAGTTATTAATGCATATTGTGGTAGGCCCCTCTTCTGGAGGTGACGTTACCCTCGGCTAAGTAGTCTGAGTCAGCAGGGATACAGTCCTAAGTAGCCGGGTTAAAGTTTTAATAGTAGTTTACATATGAGGGGGTCAAGGAGTTCGGACCCCCGCCATCCAGTTGGTGCATACGTCTGTCGACTTCGTCTTGTATCGAGTCTTGTATTAAGAATATTAGATCAGGGCACGTAGTTCGAGAAACTAGGGTTTATGTATAAGTGTGTAATTTCGCTTGAAATAGCCACTGGCCATTTCAAACGAAATTAGATATTGTAATTTCGCTTGAAATGGCCTGTGACACTTTCAAGCGAAATCATCACCACTATATATACCCCTCATGCGAAATCATTTGTAACTTTTGTAATTCCGGTACCGAAGTGCTGTCGACGTGTCTACTGATCTGGAATCTTGTTATATCAATAAAACAAGACAATTAAGTGTGAAACAAGCTGTTTTTCAAGTCAATTCATCTGTTTCCACCTCTTGAATTGATAAGAACTCTTCTGATCGACTCGTTTGGGTCACAAAACGATCCTACAAGTGGTATCAGAGCTCAGGAGGAAGAGTTTTTGCCAAAACAGCCATAATTTCTGATTTCTACACCTTCTTTTACAAAATTCACAAGTTTTTTTGGTCAAAATGACTTGAATTTCACATATTGTGTGCGAAACTGTGTTTTAATAAGTCCTTGAAAGAATTGGATCTTAATTCGACCTAAAACTGATAAAATTTATAATTTCGCTTGAAATTACATATTCCGTTTGAAAGTGTGCTATTTCACACGAAATTAGTTATTTCGTGTGAAAAGAGATTCCGTTTGAAAGAGATATTCCGTGTGAAGAGGTAATCTCGTTTGAAGAGGTATTCCATTTGAGAGTGATTCCGTTTGAAAGTGCTATTTCATTTGAAAGTGTCAGTTTTGTGAAAAAGTTTATCGAATCATGGAAGAGGAATTCTATAACGCGTTTGCTACATCCCCGACTACTCCAGCTACCATTGCTCAGAACATGAACTTGGAAAATTAAACTGGAACTTTACAAAAACCCCCGAAGCTAATGGGAATTGAGGAGTATTATGGTTGGAAAGATCGTTTTGAAAACTGGGTTCAAGCTAATCATTTGAGGTCTTGGGAGTGTGTTGAGAAAAAGTATGTTTTACCACGTACAGACTTGGGAGTTGAAAAGAAAATTTATGAATTTACAGATAAAGAACGAGACATGTACAAAGCAGAAAAGATGATGATCAGTTTACTCCAGCAAGCTATTAAAGAAGACATATTCATATTGCTTCAACATGATAAGACTTCACGCTCAATTTGGGAAGCACTGCGGATTAAATTTGAGGGAAGTGAAAAGATGATCAAGAGTAAAAAGGCATTGTTAAAGAAAGAATTTAACTTGTTTACAAGTTTGCCAGGAGAAGATACAAAGAAACTGATTGAAAGATATTGTCACTTAGTACGGTCGATGTCATTGTTAGATATTAACAAAGATCGTGAGGAATGGGTTGACAAATTAGCTGATGCTTTACCTCAGAAAGAATGGGGTACCTATCTGATGATTTTGAAAAATACTGGAGAATATGATGGTTTGACAATCTCTCAGTTTATTGAAAAGATTGAAGGACAAGATCTTGAGCAACAAAATATTGCAAGAATGAACAATCCGAGTGCACAACAAGTCGTTAAAATGTACTACAAAGGGAGTGTTCAGAATGTCAAAGCAAGTCCGAAAATCCAAACTGCTTTCAGTGCAGAAAATTCTTCTGGATCAATTAATCAAAGTTCAAACAGCAGCAGCAGTGGATTCTCTTCATATCCGAGTGTTAATCCGAAAGCGTCAAGCTCAAGTCATCAAGTTCAAAGCTCAAACAGCAACAATGGTCATGTCTTAAATTGTAACATTGCGTTGAATCTTCAGAATGATCAAAATTTTTCTGAAGAAGTTGTCAAAAGTCATATGGCACTACTTGTTACAGTATTGGAAACATATGAAGGGTTGGTTGCAGGAAGGATCGGAAATCCTATGTTGACGAAAGAGGATTACGACCAGATTGATGCTGAGGAAATGGAGCTGATGGATATTAAATGGTGTCTAGCTAGTGTTCTGAGAAGAGCTGAAAAATTTAAGATGATTACAGGGAGAAATGATTTTCTGGATGCAAATGTATCTACTTTAGGTTTTGATAAATCTAAAGTTACTTGTTTTCGTTGCAAGGAGAAAGGTCATTTCAAGAGAGAATGTAAAAATCGAGAAGCAAGTGGAGCACAAAATCCGTTTGGAAAAGATGATTACTATTGGAAAGCCATTTATCAACAAGTTGCTCATCAACCGTATCAACAAAAAGAACCACAAACAGCACATGCTAAAATGATCGAAGATGCAAATAAAAAGGCTTATTACGGTATTATTGATCAAGATGATGAGAAAGTGGCTGGAGGTTTTAGTTGGGATAAATATATTCCATCTGATTCAAAAACTGTGGCGTTAATTGCTCAAATAGTTCAATAACCAGATTTGATGACGGAATGGATGAAAGCGTTTGCCAGTGATGAGAAAAGTCAAGATGAAGAGTTTGTTTCTTCAGATGATAGTTCAGAACAGACTCAAGTGTTTGATCAATCATCAACTGATGACAGTGATGATGAGGAAGAAACACATATTAGTATTGCAAAAACTCATTTATCTCCTGAAAGTTTTCAATTTTATTTTGCAGATAAATTAGAGAAGCTAAAGGAGAAACGTGCAGCAAAGAATAAGAAACAAGTAAAAAGCGAGAGTGTTGCACAGGAAGAGAAGTCTGAACAGAGTGAAGAAGTTGAGTCTGCTGTAAAAGTAGTTGAAGTTGTTGAGAAAGTAGTTGAAGTTGAAAAAGTGGTTGAAGTTGAAAAGATAATTGAAGTTTAAAAGATTGTTGAAGTTACAAAACCGTGTCAAAAATGTTTGGAATCTTGCCAGCAGTGTGCAGAGAAAGATGAGAAGATGAATGAGTTTGAGAAAATGAAAGAGAATTTATTGTTTAATCTCAATTAAGTGAAAGAATCATATGATGTGTTGAATAGAACGGTAACTGGTCTACAAAAGACAAATTCTGAAAGAGAAGATGCGTTGACAATGATGAATGCTGTGATGATGACAAAGCAGAAAGCCATAAATTTTTACATTGAAGAAAGTGCAAAATGGAAGCAAGAGTTGGAGACAGAAAAGATAGAAAATGAAAGAACTAGGCGATTGTTACAAAGTTATTCTAGTTCTGATTATCTGATTGATCGAATTTATCCAACTGTTGCAGGTTTAGAAGTATTTCAAGATGAGAAGACTGAAGAGAAGGATACTGGTAAGAAACAAAGTGCAAATTATAACAAGTGTCCGCCTCCGATCTGGGAAGGTTATTCTCCCAGAAAACCGAATGAGGAGCAAGTCAAAAAGGCTGTCAATATAAAGTTAAAGTCCGAAACAACTGATAATTTACCAGAAAACATTGACATCACATTCACATCATCTAATGTGACAACCGTCACTTTTCCGTACATTCCGTACATGAAATGAACAGTAATTTGTGCTTAAATGACTGTGCATGATCTGGTTTACCAGACAAATAAATTTATGAATCCCATGCAAGTGAATTCATGCATGATATATGCTACAAGAATTACGTTATGATAGCGTTGCGTCAAAAATATTAGTAAACTCACCGGTAAGACACATCGTGTCAACGGAACTGCAGAAAGCAGTCAGACATTAGAATAGGGCCTAGGTGTAGGTCCAACGTCAAGAATGCATTAAAACCCAAGAGTAAATACAAGGGTTTTAAGATAGGCATTCCGGAAGCTAAATTACGCACTAAATAGCACCCGAAACGCACTTTAAGCGCATAATTTATTTAAAATCAGCTATAATCAGCATTATGACAATGAAATATTGAACAGAAATGATGATTTATCATCCAGAATACTTCCCTAAGTGTCGGGGATTGAAGGTGTTACGAAAAGGACACTTGAAAGACACTAAACGATGCAATTAAGCACTTAAACGAATCGGTATTTAACCGAACAACCGGACTTTACCCGGAACACAAAAATATTGCTAGAAGCAATGCTTTTATTTTTCTAAGCTAGTTAGGGTACCCGAACACCCTAACACACTAGATAATTGATAACACACTATATATTACTTAACATACACAAACCACTAATTACTTCATCTATTTACCTAACTAGATTAGTTACTTACCAACCACAACCCAACTAGAAACACCCCCCCCCCCCCAATCGGTTATGGGACATGGGAGATCCCCCAAGATTTTTCTAAATTGTTTAATGGGATTGTGTTGTACTTGGGAGACATCTAACCTAATGGGTAATGGCATGTTGGAAGTAACCTCTATTTAACCACAAGTCCTAACATCTTCATCAACCTACACACTTTCAAGCTCAAACTCTCTCCTACTCCCCTTGCATTCGGCAGCCACACATCACCACCAAACCGCCACTTTCAAGTCCCTTTCTAGCCATATTACATACACACAAAGGTGCAAGGAGTCATACAACTAAGCTCGGTGCACTCGGAAGCTCAAGGACCACTCTCGTTTGCTATTAACCATCACTTTTCTACACTCGAACTCCCCTAGCCTTGTGCTAGTGGTAAGCACTTAGATCCTTGCATTTACATGTTGTTTGTAGTGGTTAATAGTAAAATCATGATGAAAACTTGTGAACACTAAAAGATCATGTGCAAAGGTCTTGTAACATAAACTTGAAGATGGAGAAACAAGATGAGTGATGATAAAACATGATAAATCTGGGTATATAAACAATGATCTGCTGTAAATAATATATGTTAGGATATAAATCGTTATTAGGACAAATGATGATCGTATGTGTGCGTTTTAGTAACCTCTAAACTAAAAACAGCATGCTGAGTTGTATTTTCAGCCGACTTTAACTGGCTGTAACAGGACTTTAATAAAACGAAAAATGTATTTTCTGAAGTCTAGGTTCATGTATTATGAAATACGGTTCTAATGGCACCGGAATCATAATTTTTGGACTCCGTTTACTATTTTTAAGGTGTCTTTTCGTAACAGCAGCTAGAGCTGCATTTTTGCTGCTGAAAATGTGCGTCCTGTTTTCTGTCATAACTTGTATTCTGTGTGGAGTCTGATCACGAAATTTATTCCATAGTTGACCACTGATGTATTTGTAATACTCTCACTGGAATTTCGTAAATCGGACTCACGATGAATTTTTATTGAATTATTTCGTAAACTGTAATCAGAAAGCGACAAATCTGATTGCAGCCCGGAAAATGAATTCTTATAAAATATTGGTAACGAAATGGACCCCGATATTTTTAAAAAATAATTTTTGGATCGTTTAAGACGTTCTGTAAAAATTTGGGAATTTTTGGAATAAGTTAACTATTTTATTAAAATGCTCGAAAACAGTCCAGTTTTGGATATTTAAGTTGAAACGACATAAGTTGTAATTTGCGTGTCTAAATGTCGAGTATGTTATCTGAGGAAAAGTATATATATTTGTTGATTACTAAACTTTGTGCTAGATGTATGTGGTATGTATAATACGTGCTAGTATATTAGGACTTGCAAATGCACATACGACATATTCAGACAAAATACTTAATTCGGGTGCAAAGTGCATAATACAAGAAACTTATAATTATTTTCGAAAAAAATAATATAAGTAAGACACTTAGTTAAAAATATAAGTTATTTTTAACACAAGAATACGTACACAAGAGATAGTGGCTGTACTTGTGCGATACAAGTCTAGTGACTAACGTTAAGAAAACACGTATAGGTCACGACGCTAGATAAGCAAATCGGTGAAGTTTACGACGCAGGAACGCAAAGTTGTGAGTTCATGATCCCCCTTTTCTCTAACTGTTTTTGGTTTTATAACTCTCGGGGGTGAAATACATGTTACAAATATTACAATTTTTACAAATGGTAAAAATACAAGAAGCACTCTTGGTGAGAACGAGTACCGAGTGCAATATGATTTGAGAATACAAAAGAATACGAGAAGCACTCGTGGTGAGTGCAATATGATGAGCTTTAAGAAATGCCTAGAAAATACTAGATCATGTGAGCTTAAACTAGATATTGAGATGCCATTAATACTTAATTAGGGACGAGGGTTAGATCTAACGGGTACGGCCGAGCCCCACTCATGGTCCTTATGTGACCTCTTGAGTGCCTCGGTGTCCCAGTCGAGGGAAATCGACACAGTCGAGGTTAATCGACACAGTCGAGGGTAATCGACACAGTCAACGGAAATCGACACAGTCGAGGTTAATCGACACAGTCGAGGGTAATCGACACAGTTGAAGTAGAATATACTAATGCTCCCTATGTCCTCACATGCCTTGAAGGAGAATATACTAATGCTCCCTATGTCCTCACGTGCCTTAATGTCCTTGTATAAACAATCATTTAAAACGTGGGGTACACAAGAAAACTTGAATGATACTTGAGTACGTGGGGTACTCAAGAAAACGGGAATTATACTTGAGTACGTGGGGTACTCAAGAAAGACTTGAATTATACATGACACATACTATGTTTTCATACAAAGTATAAAAACGTGAAATATAAAAACGCATGAACTCGCTCAACTTTATGTTGATGTTTTCCAAAATTACTTGTATTTCAGGTGACAGGATGGATCTTGGGCGCAAGTGTCGTAACTAGAAGTAGACTACAAGTTTAGATGTCATCCACTGTTGTTGAATTGTAACCTTGTCAAAGGTCGTGTTTTGAAAACTTAAATAACAAGTGTTTGTAATACTCAAATTTTCATGAATGGATGAACATCGTTTTGATCATGTAGTTGTTTATTACGATTGAATGCAATGATAATAAGCTAGTCACACATCATACGCTTCCGCAAAAGACAGGGTGTGACATCTGACACTGATCATGAGTCTGAGTTAATAAAAAAGGTGGTCGATCAGGTGTTGGATAAAGATGAGGATTCTGAGTCAAAATCTGAGTCTGGAAGTTTGAGTTCATCTGTCAAAAGTTCGAGTTCGTCGGTCAACAGTTCAAAGACGTTGGTTAAAAGGGTTTACAATAAAGAATTTCTTTTATCAAAATCTAATTTGAAGGATGAAACATTCGAAGTTGCATACACTTTGAATGATTCTGACAAATTATATTCTGATAAAGCATTTCCAATAAGAAGTGTTCAAACCGAAAAGATCAAAAAGGTTTTCAAACTAACAGAAATTAATATTTCTGAAATAAATGATGTAAATCTTAATGGAAAACCTAAAAAGTACACTTCAAGAGTTCAACAAAGGTTAAACAAGAAAAAGGGTTATAATTATGGTTCTGGTTTTCAAAAGAGACCAAACCAAAATGGTAATTTCAAAAAGAAAGGTCTTGGTTTTGATACAGAAAATCATAAAAATATGAAAAATTTTAAATCAAAAACTGTATTTGTTTCAGGAGGAAGTGCTGAGGAAGAACAGAAGAAACCATTATGGAGACAGTCAAACCAAGAGTTTCTTGCTGACAAGAAGAAAAATGGAGTTCAACAGAAAAGGGAGACAAGAACCTGTTTCAAATGCAATGAAGTTGGTCACATTGCATGGAACTGTCCTCAAGCAACAAAAACAAAACAGGGAGTCTTTGAAAAACTCAAAGAAAAAGTTATTGATAAAACAGAACCACCAACTGAGAAGTTCAAAACTTTCAAAAACTCTACATACGAAGTTGGTGAATGTTCGAAAAGATTTTACAGAAAAAGGGTGAATTCTGACAACCAAACATGGGTTGTTAAGAAATCTGAAGTAAAATCTGGCAATGAATCTGATTCCATAAAATCAGAGGAGCCACAAGTTGAAGTAAAAAATGAAAAATCAGTTCCTCCAATGGATGATGAGAACTTTCCACCATTGAAGGCTGAAAATTTTAAATCAAAAGTTGGAAAGGTTGAAATTTCAAATCAATTCTATTCTGAAAAGAAAGAATTTGATGTTGAAAAAGTTTTTAATGGAAATGTGAAAAAGATTTTTGGTAAGATGGTCAATGGAAAAGTAAAAGGGGTTAAAGAATTTTATGAAACAAAGAAGGCAACTTATTACCCGAGTGAAAAAGAGGAGGTAACATCAAAGTTTGGTGAAGCTTGGATGTCTGTTTTTCATATGTGAAAAGTATGACTTGCCGGAGCTCCCAGGTTGGTAAGAGTGGAGCAGGAATCGGCATCTTTCTTGAGAAATTCACCTCGGTGATATTTCGACTTACAAGTGGTAAATCAGGGACATTAAGTTGTACTTGATTTTCTACAAGTGGTGTTTGTTGATTAAACTTAAAATTGTTATATTTTTCAAAAGGTTGAAAATGAAGATAACAATGTGATGAGATCCCCTAACCTACATGTGGTTTATGATGAAAACAAAACTTATTTTCCGGAAAAACCATTTTAATTAAAACAAACTTAAGTGTTTTGAAATCACAATGGGAAAATAGTTTGTTGTCAGGGGGAGTTCTGATTGTTTATGTCAAGTGGATGGCGAATTGAAGTGATTCGATAACAGTTGTCACTTTACATTGTATAGTTTGTTTTCAAATTTTCTTTAAATGATTTTGAATTTTAGGGGGAGTAAGATTTTTCAGAAAATCCAAAAACATTAGAAAATTTGAAAAGTCAAAAATATGATAAAAGTAAAAATGAGTTTTGATGTGAAAAAGAGGAAATGATAGTACATCAGTGGACTATCACAACATGCTAAAGAATTGGATAGTTAAAGTGTGATAAACGGTCTCACTGATGATATGCCAGTAGGTTTTTATACATTTAGTAGATTGTGACGAGATATAAACCTAAATTTCAAACTTACTTATATCATGGGGAACATCTCTCGGATATATGGGTAACCCCCGAAATCTTGTTTGAAAGGTCCCTTTTTCTGAGATACTAGGTCTTTATACTCAGTGATATCTGGGGTATTATCCCGGGACTTCTGATTTTGCAGAAGCAATGGCCTAGTCCCCGGAGAATACTTTATGCTTGCTTGAAATATAGCCCACCCTCAGTACAAAAAATGATGAAACATTGCAAAATGCTAATCATGTGCTGTTGAAGAAAAGATCCTCTAAAGGGGACACACCGAAAAGTCGAAGCTGTCATCTCTCTGATTTTGCGGAAGCAATAGCCTGAGCTCTCACGGCCCTCGCAATTTAACCCTTTACAGATATCATCTAGGTATACTCACCTGTAAGACTGAATATTGGGATCTGGATACGGGAGTATATTCTGAGGTGGGACACGCGAATAAGTTTAAGTCTCATAAAACATTAATCTCGTATCTCGAAACAGTTGAACTTTGTGTGAAAATTTAAGTGGATCAGTATACTGACAATCTAAGTGAATCGTTTAGAACTTAAAATGTTTAAAGCTTAACGGTGTTGGTGATTTGTCTAAAAAATGATATGATCCTCTTACACAAACTCACAAAAATATTGTATGTAAATATTTCTTTACTGCATTTCATATAATTTCAAATAATCCAAAAAGATTTTCGGAGTATTTTAGCATAAATTTTTGAAAATTCAAAAAGATTTTAGACAACAGATGTTGAAAAGCTGATTTTTAAAATTCCGAGTGCTAAACATGATGAACAACAGGGTTGGGAAAGTTTGTTTAAAATGAAGAAGATTGATTGAAATGAAAAATTTGAACATTATGTATTCAAGTGGTTCATCAAAGGTTAAAATTGTAAAACTATATCTTAGTTGTTATCTCTTGAAAGAGTTTAAATTTGTCAAATTTTAAATTTTGTGAAATCTTATTTTGAGGTAGAGAATGTGCAGGTTATGGCTATGAGAGAGCCAGATTGTAATTCTAGAACCTGTGAAAGCCAGACTACGATCCCGAGTATTCTTTAAGGGGGAGTCTGATGATGCAGAGCTTAAAGAATCAAGAAATCTGATCAAGAGAAGATATAGCCAGATCGAGATTCTGAGAAAGAAGAAAAGACTGATGATGCTTATACTGTTAGATATTTTTGGAGGAAGCCCAAAGACTGATAAAGACTGAAGATTGTGAAGACTCGACACTTAAGACTCGTCAACATCCGAGGGGGAGTCTGTTGGTGCATACGTCTGTCGACTTCGTCTTGTATCGAGTCTTGTATTAAGAATATTAGATCAGGGCACGTAGTTCGAGAAACTAGGGTTTATGTATAAGTGTGTAATTTCGCTTGAAATAGCCACTGGCCATTTCAAACGAAATTAGATATTGTAATTTCGCTTGAAATGGCCTGTGACACTTTCAAGCGAAATCATCACCACTATATATACCCCTCATGCGAAATCATTTGTAACTTTTATAATTCCGGTACCGAAGTGCTGCCGACGTGTCTACTGATCTGGAATCTTGTTATATCAATAAAACAAGACAATTAAGTGTGAAACAAGCTGTTTTTCAAGCCAATTCATCTGTTTCCGCCTCTTGAATTGATAAGAACTCTTCTGATCGACTCGTTTGGGTCACAAAACGATCCTACACATCCAATACCAGTGGGTATTGAAGGAGGTCCTACTAAAGTTGACCCAGGTCCTTGTAGGATCTATACACTGAACAAGGCAAGACTCTTACCAAACCGTTCCCTTAACCCCCGACCAGGTAGCCAACATACCTCCATATAGACCGTGGAGATATGAATAATGAAAATCTTTTATTTTATATAGACAGTAAAATAATGCCAAGACACCACGGACAAACGATAAGGAAGACTCACCTTCAACCTAAGAAACTAGTTATTAAAGTCATTAATACATAACCAAATAAAAAGTGCGAAAAGATTAAAAATAAAAAGTATTACACTAGACACTTGTCTTCACCAAGTGATGTAAGGGACTTAGGCAAACATGGCCTTTGATTGTCAAGAACTCTTACGATCAATCTTGGATCCCGAGACTACTCACACACTCTATGATGGATGATGGATGATGGTGGTGGTGGTGGTGGGTGGGTGAAGTGTGAGAGAGGTGGTTTGCCAAGGGATGGTTTGCAAATGAGCCAAACACCCCTATTTATAGCCTGCACAGAAGCCTGGACACGGCCCCGTGTCCACCCGTCTTCTCTTCCTTCATTAAATGCAGTTTGTCTGCATTAGTTGACCACGCCCCCGTGTCCGCTGGGCATGACCCCGTGTGCAGAAGCGTATCTGTACTATCAAGATTTCCTCAGATTCTGCGAATCTTAGAGTTGACCACGGCCCCGTGTCCGCTGGGCACGCCCCCATGGTGGGTGATTGAAGCTTCTACAACTTTGTCTTTTCTGCAGACACTTGGGCACGCCCCCGTGCTCATTGAGCACGGGGCGTGTTCAGCCTTATGTTCTCTTGTTTTGCTTAGGAAGATGCTGTCGAGGGGTCGGGCATGCCACGTTTATTCCTTTTCTTGTATTTATGTTAGATTTAGCTGCCTTTTAGCTTCTTTTGTTCATTTGAGCTCATTTAATCCTGAAAATACAAAAGGAAGACAAAAACACACTTTTTCCAACATTAGTACTAAAAAAGGGTTAGTTTAATGCCACATTTGATGTAATTTATATGTTGCATTTTGCGCACATCATATAACTAATAGTGTGTTTACATTTCAGTCTTAGATTGTAAGATATATATACATATATATATGAAAAAGAGTCAATGTCGCAATGCTCGACGATTTTGATCAATCTGTTTGTTTGGTTGTTTGCATAAAATCTTATTCTGTGATATTAATACCTGATAATTGTTTGTAAATCCAGATGGACAACGAAGAAAATCAGGAAAACCAGAATAATGATAACCAAATAAATAACAGTGCCATTCAACACATAGTAGCACAAGAAATTAGAGATGCTATGCCATATATTATTAAGACTGTTAAAGAAGCAGAAAATAATAAAAGTGGAAGTAAACGAACACCTAGTGAACCAAGTCACAGCGTGAATAATCGACCGCTACTCCAATTACCATTTCCAAAAAGAAGAAGAACCATGTCTTATGGTTGTTCTTACAAAGAATTCTGGTCTTGCAAACCAATAGAATTCTCAGGATATGAAGGAGCCATTGCAGCTCTACGCTTGATAGAAAAGACAGAAGCAGTCTTAAAAATAAGCAAATGTGCTGAGGAAGATAAAATTATGTTTGCTTCGAATCTTTTTAAGAATGCATCCTTAGAATGGTGGAATACTATTCTCCAGTCTAAAGGAAGTGACAGAACTTATAATATGGAATGGACTGACTTTAAGGAAATGGTCGAAAGGAAATTCTGTCCTCCCAATGAAAAAGAACAAATTGCTAATAAGTTCTTAAATCTTAGGATGACTGGAATAGACTGCAAAGGTTACACTACCATATTCTTCAAATATGCTAGAATAGTGTCAACCTTAGCTTCACCAGAACCCGTATTAATTTCCCGTTACCTTTGGGGATTAATTAGTGAGATCAGACACATAGTCAAGGCAGCTAGGCCACAAACTATAGAAGAAGCTGTAGAATTAGCCAATACCTTGACTGATGAATTAGTACGTACGCAAGAAGAGAATCAGAGAAAGAATGTAGCTCAGAAACTTACCCAAGAATTTCGTTATGGAAAAAACTATCATAGGAAAAGTATAGGTTCTACCTCTGCACCTTACTGTAAGTCCTGTAAGAAGAAGCATTTAGGAAAATGCTCGATATACTATGACTTTTGCATAGGGCTGGCAATAGATATATGTATAAGACACGATTAAACCTGTTTACTAAAAAAGTACACTACTTGGTTTTTTACTTTTTTAAAAATAAATAGAATTAGGAGGCTCCGATCAATCATTTATTCTCCTTGGTACATAAAACATACAACTGTATTATAGACATGAGATATAAAGTAGTTAAACAAGTTGTATTCATGCTTAATACTGGTGTTATTTGCGTCGTCAGAGACATGTTAAACCCGATAAGACACGATTTGCCAGCCCTACTTTTGCTTTGCAAAAGATCCGGACACAAGGAAGAAGATTGTAGGAAGAAACCTAGTAATGGGATATGCTTCAACTGTGGAGAAAAAGGGCATATCAAGCCGAATTGTCCGAAACTAGCTCCAGCCATGAACAACAAAACTACCAAGAATGCCCAAGCATTTGTTCTGACAGCCGAAAAAGCCAAGATGATTCCGGATGTGATTGCCGGTACGTTTTTAGTTAATGATATTTTTGCTAAAGTATTATTTGACTCTGGTGCAAACCAAAGTTTTATTAATACTTCATTTTGCAAAATTCTCAATCAACCATTAACTAAACTTCAAAAAGAATGCCTGGTTGAAACAGCAAATGGAAAATCCATTGAAGATTTCTGAAATCTTGCAGGGAGCAAGAATAGAAATTTTAAATCATAATTTTATTGCTAACCTTTATCCAATGAATCTGGCTGGATTTGATATTGTATTAGGAATGGATTGGTTGGTAGCCAATCATGTCACACCCCAACCGATGGCGGAATCATCGGGGCGCGACACTAGGCGAACCAGATTGCTCAAGAGAATCCATAACAACTATATTGCGACAGTATTTAATACGTCCATTATCCCATACTAATAAACAATTACAATCACATAAGTTGTCACGAATTCCATGTCCTCTCGAACAATACAAATCCGACAACCTAGATTTTAGGTGTGTTTCTAGACTTCCTAGCTTGATTTGATGTAGACTGCGACTAACCTGCAACATACGTTAAAACAACGTCAATACAAAAGTATTGGCGAGTATACAAGTTTTGATAGTGTAGCGTAAATAGTTAAAAGTGTTGCGAATTACCAAATACATAAATGAGATACCTCAACATATATGCACATAAGACAGATACTACCAGCTAAGTCACTCGAGCTGCGATTGCGATTGCTATTCATCCTAACTAGACCTTGTCGGGTGCTATAGTACTATACTAGTTAAGGCGGGACCTCGCGAGTAAAAGTCCTAACACATATGTAACTAGCATCACATGTAACTATGCATAACAGTCATTCGCAAGTGATAAACAGTTTGATTGAATAATTCGTTTGATATCTTGATTTAATAAGAACGTATGTTACACCCAAAATGCGATAAAAAGGGTTCGAGTATACTCACAGTCGGTGTTCAGCAAGTAAACACAACTTGGTTGGATTGAAGGGAGCGCGTCTGAGATTAGCCTGAGTACAGATTGATAGCGTAAGCATTGGACAGCGCGTAAATCGGTGCAAAGTGTCAAAGGATCGGACGGTAATCCGATCGGATGGCAATCCGATCGGATGGCCACCTCGTTTGGTGAGGATGTGTTTGTGTATGATGGTTTGCCTTTTGAAGTTTTCGTTGTAGCATTTTAAAAAGAAAAGAAGTATCTCTACCTTTCAGGTCGATCGATCGAACAGCAGCTCGATCGGGTGACGATCCGATTGGTAGAACACTTAGTGAGAACAAGTTCACAGCCGTTGGTCACTCGATCGGATTGCAATCCGATCGGGTGGCAATCCGTTTGGGACTGGCTATGTATTCAATATGCTGAAAATTGTTTAAGTGTCGAAGTCCCAAACATCACATGGTCGGATGGTCGTTTGATAGGGTGGCGATCCGATCGGACGGCAATCCGTTCGACGTTCGAGACTTTGAAAAGTTGAAATAATAGCTTAAGTGAGGAACCAAGTGCAAGCCGATCGGACGGCTGTCTGATCGGGTGGCAATCCGATCGGGTGGTAATCTGATCGCACGACAATCCGTTCCAACTGCCTTGATCGTCTTGACACTTGATTGTTTTGAAAGTTTGCGGTTTTGATCGAGATAATGTGATAACGTGCTAAACAACAGAAACTCGTCAAGACTCAAGTGACCCGTTCGGATAGGAACCACCCTAGTCCGACCAGTCAGCAATACAATCATTCCAAATGTTAAAACACCATGATTGTATTACGATTCAAGTAGCGGTATTTTTAGAATTTGTATGATGTTTTATTACTATAAAATAAAAAAAATAATTCCAGATGTTAAAACACCATGATCAATTATTGATACGTAAAAAAAGAATTATCCCCTACAATAACTCCTAAAGCGGTTACAATCTATTTTATAATTAAATTAATTTTTTGAAATTAATTACCTTAATCTATAACATTGAATAATGTGACGTGCCGTCTGCATAATATTTCTCACACTTCTCACAAACTTCACCCTTTCTATAAGAACCTGAACCTATATATATAAAACTATGTCCTTAATAAATAGGGGGAAAACAAAATATATAAATTACAATGATATATTTATAAAGTGAACAATACATTAAATTTTAAAGAATAATATCATGGTTAAGGTGAGTGTCTCGTAACCAAAAGGTTTGAGGTTCAAATCATGTATTTATTCTAGAAAATCCAAGGATTGTTCAAAAAAAATATAAAAAGTTTATTATTTATAAACGTTGCTAAAAATGCACATAAAACTTCATAAGGTCATTTTTTTCTACGATAATAACAAGAAAATTACTAAGGTAGTGTTTGGTATGCAGGAATGAGAGGTGGAATGGAATGGACCTAACGAGGGAATGAAAAACATGTGTTTGGTTGGACAAGGTAATGGAATAATCCATTACATAAGGCTTCCATTCCCTCAAATTCATTCCATCCACCACCCATATTTTTTCCATTCCATTCCCTCTCACCATTCTTCATTAATATCCCACCCACCATTACCACCACCCACCACTACTATCACCCACTGTTGTTGCAAACACCTGCCACTGCCACCTCGTGCAACCGCCCGACCACCCCCGCCATCACCCTCCGCCACCGACCACCGTCAACACCTGCCGTCGACAACCGCCACCCCGCCTTCGTCACCCTCCGCCACTACCACCCACCGCTGTCACCCTCCGCCATCGAACACTTGCGCCACCACCGACCACCTCCACTGCCGACCTTGGCAACCACCAGCCGCCACCAACGACCACCGCTGCCCACCTTCACCGCCACCCACCGCTGTAACACCTCACAAAATCATGTCTAATATAGTCATGACACGTGTCAAGAATCATAAACGTGTATTGAATTGATTTCGAAGGACTAAAGTTGACAAACAAAGAAAAGATGTATGTAAAAGGGCCAAAAGTGTCAACATGTGAAAACTATGCTTTTCAAAAACCGTACACGATGTTTGTACTCTAAAACGAACAAATTATGGACGTACGAAGTCGTTTGTGAAAGAAAGTGAAAGTTTACAAGACATGGGGGTTAAACGTGTCAACATGTTAAATTGCTACCTCTGAGTAACCTTTTAACGAACCCAGGGCTTTGTAACGAGTGATTATACTTTCAAGAATAAGTGACGAAAAATTCACGAGGTTTCGATATCGTTTGGTATTAAATACGTTAACTTTCGTAAATAAGGGTTAAAAGCGTCAACAAGGCAAAATTAGTATTTTCGGTTATCGTTTAACGAAATCGGACCTAACGATGTTTGGTTATAACCTTAAGACCATCCATGTTCTAACTATAGGGGTTATTTGTGCTTAAAATAGAAGTTATTAGGCTTTAAAAGGTTCAGGGGTTGTTTCTGCCAAGTTTCAAACTTGTGGAGCTGGTCACACATAGCGTCGCGCTGCGCGACACTATCACACATCTACTATCGCGCGAAAGATTAGGTGCAACTGTT
Source organism: Helianthus tuberosus (assembly GCA_030545235.1). Classification (NCBI taxonomy): domain Eukaryota; kingdom Viridiplantae; phylum Streptophyta; class Magnoliopsida; order Asterales; family Asteraceae; genus Helianthus; species Helianthus tuberosus. The sequence goes on along the minus strand of CM060402.1, from coordinate 141,583,490 downwards.
GACCAGTTGTCACCAGGGAACGATGGAATCCTTAGATTGAATGGCCGAATCTGGGTTCCAATTCACGGAGGACTTAGAAATGAAATTCTCCGAGAAGCTCATAATTCTAAATATTCGGTACATCCAGGCAGTGATAAAATGTACCAAGATCTAAAGGCAAATTTCTGTTGGATGGGTTTGAAGAAATCCATAGCCACTTATGTGGCTAAATGTCTGACGTGTGCACAGGTTAAAGCCAAGCATCAAAAGCCGTCAAGTCTGCTGTAACAGCCTGAACTTCCCACTTGGAAATGGGAAATGGTAACTATGGATTTCATTACTAAGTTTCCAAGGACTAAACACGGGAATGATACGATATGGGTTATAGTCGACAAGCTGACCAAGTCAGCTCACTTCTTGCCTATTAAAGAAACGCACAGCTCCGATAAGCTAGCTCAACTGTATGTGGATAAGATAGTATCTCTCCATGGAGTGCCATTATCTAATATCTCTGATAGGGATACTAGATATACGTCTCATTTTTGGAAAAGCTTTCGGCAATATCTAGGCATTCGTTTAAATTTCAGTACTGCTTATCATCCTCAGACGGATGGGCAAAGCGAGCGTACGATTCAAACGCTTGAGGACATGCTCAGGGCTTGTGTTATTGACTTGGGTGGAAGTTGTGACAACCATCTTTCTTTGATTGAATTTTCATACAACAATAGTTATCATTCGAGCATCCAAGCAGCTCCTTTTAAGGCCTTGTATGGAAGGAAGTGCAGAACGCCAGTTTGTTGGGCGGAAGTTGGAGAAACCCAACTATCAGTGTCACGGCCCCCGACCCGGTTTAACCCGTTTCAGGAGCCGCGGGACAGAAAATCCCGTGGTATTGATTTAATTGAGTTTAACAGCGGGAGATTTCATCAGGATCTTTTTAAAACTGCAATTTCCCGATTATTTTATTTCACAACTCGGGATAAAATCCCGGTGATTTACAATCATATGATTTCACGGAGAAATCTTTATTTTTACAAAACATGTTTCTTTATTTTATATTGAGCCACTTCCTTAAGCTTGTAGTGCTACGCGGCACTTTCCCTGGATCACAACAGATCACCTGAAACATGTTTGAAAAAGGTTTTATCAGCGGGAAATACTGGTGAATCATTCTTTTTATGTAAACGACTCGTTTATTATAATTTACAGTATTAAGAGAGATTACAATGTTTCCAGATATCAACCAACTACCCACAGTATTTGTCACTCGAACATCCATCGGTAGCCTCTTAGCCCGATGGTGTCTGTGACTATGGTCATATCACTCATTGGCTAACCCGTTGTCCAATAGTGACGGTTATCAAGTAATGTATACAAAACCCCACATACCGGCTGTAACTTGATGATTACATTAACTTAATCACTGTAATTATAACCTTTGAAAATATTTAAGAATTTATAAAACACTTTGATAAAAAGAGAATGACTCACATTGTAGATTTAACACGGGCAGAGTCTAGTCTATGGATTAGCCTTGTTACCTAAATTAATAATTATGCACACGAACTGGGTTAGTAACTAATACAGCATTTACGATAACTCACGAGATCAAACCCTCACAACGAATGACAAAGTGCAATACTTAAACATTCATTGAATTAACAACGAATGACAAAGCATAAACCCTAATGTGGGCAGCACTTAAACATCCATTGGATAGTTTAATCGATCGGACATTGAATCGTAGCAGCGATCGAGTTAATACCCGGTATCGGAGCAGCACCTTGCTAATATAATTGATATTTCGACTTCAGAGTGATATGAATTCATTTTTGAAAGTTTGTTTCGACACCAACAGACTGTGCATGCAACAAGCTATTTATAGGTGAAATTAAGACCTCACGCGGCCCGCGTAAGCCTTCGGCTTGCCTTTACGCGGCCCGCGCAGCCGCCCAGTCTACTACTAGCCTTGACCAGTCACAAGTAGGTTAGCCAGGTGGTCGCTACGTGGATCCGGAATACTTATCTGGTCAACACAGGTTTGACGCGGCCCACGTAAGACAAGCTTGTCTCTTACGCGGCCCGCCTGGAACCTATAAGTTTTGTTTTTCTTGATTTTTTTTATGTAGGGTAAGGTTTCAGGGGTCTGGGTTTATACTTATGGGTATTTTTAGGATAATTTTGAGAGTTCTTACATTCTCCCCACCTTATTTAAAATCTCGTCCTCGAGATTCATTGGAATAAGTGAGGATACTTTCGCTTCATTTCCGATTCCAGCTCCCAAGTTTATTCAGGTCCTCTCTTTGAATCCCACTTGACCTTGACAAGTACTAATCTTTTGTGTTTGAGAAATTTCACCTTTTTGTCTTCTATTTGAAGAGGTTTCTCAGCAAATTTTAACTTTTCGTTTACCTTTATATCTTGAAGAGGTACTACTAGAGATTCATCTGATATGCATTTCTTGAGATTGGATACATGAAATACGTCATGTACTCTAGCTAATTCATCTGGTAGTTGTAAACGATAAGCAAATGGTCCTATACGTTGGATCACTGAAAATGGTCCTACGTATCTTGGACTTAGTTTCCCTTTCTTTCCGAATCGTACTACTCCTTTCCAAGGAGAAACTTTCAATAATACTTTGTTTCCCACTTGGAACTCCAATGGCTTCCTTCTATTGTCTGCATAACTCTTTTGACGATCCCGAGCCGTCTTTAATCTCTCCTTGATTTGTGTAATTTTGTCTGTAGTTTCTTGCACAATCTATGGACCTGATAATTGACTTTCTCCTATTTCTGCCCAACAAACTGGAGTTCTACACTTTCTTCCATATAGTGCTTCAAATGGGGCAGTTTCAATGCTTGAATGATAACTATTGTTATAGGAGAATTCAATTAACGGTAAGTGATCATCCCAGTTTCCACCAAAATCTATTACACATGCTTGGAGCATATCTTCTAGAGTTTGGATTGTCCTTTCACTTTGTCCGTCTGTCTGAGGATGATATGCCGTACTTAAATTTAGTCGGGTTCCCATAGCTTCTTGGAAACTTTTCCAGAAGTGGGAAGTGAAACGACTATCCCTATCTGATACAATGGAGAGTGGAACTCCATGTAAGGATACGACTTCATCTACATATAACTTTGCCAACCTTTCCACGTTAAAGGTTTCTTTCATAGGTAGGAAATGAGCTGACTTGGTTAATCGATCCACAATTACCCAAATCGCATCATTACCTTTTCTGGTTTTGGGTAACTTAGTAACAAAATCCATTGTTATGAGTTCCCATTTCCATAATGGCATTTCTAATTGTTGTAGTAGCCCTGCAGGTTTCTGGTGTTCTGCCTTAACTTGTGAACACGCAAGACACTTAGAAACATATCTAGCTATATCCTTTTTCATGCCTATCCACCAGAAGTTATTTCATAAATCTTGGTACATTTTATTGTTTCCAGGGTGCATGGTATACCTAGATTTATGGGCTTCTTCTAAAATTTTATTTCTTAATTCTCCCTGCTTAGGTACCCAAATTCTTTTCTTATAAAATCTCCACATTCCATCATTTCCTTGCTCTAATTCTTTTATTCGTCCCTTCATTCCTTCAACATCATCCTTGATTGCTGTTTCTTGAACATTCTTCAATTGTTCTATTAAATCTAATTGTAGATTTAATCTGAGAGCACGAACTCGCTTTTGCTTTTCATGATATTTACGACTTAAGGCATCTGCAACTATATTTGCCTTTCCTTCGTGATACTGAATATCACAGTCGTAGTCACTTAGGATTTCCATCCATCTCCGTTGCCTCATGTTTAACTCTTTTTGCCCAAATATGTACTTTAAACTCTTATGATCTGTATAGACAGTAAACTTATTTCCGTACAGATAATGTCTCCAAATTTTAAGGGCAAAAATTATTGCTCCTAATTCTAAATCATGAGTCGTATAGTTTTCTTTGTGCTTTTTCAATTGCCTTGAAGCATACGCAATTACCTTCTTGCGTTGCATTAACACACATCCTAATCCTAGTTTTGAAGCATCACAGTAAACTTCAAAAATCTTCAGTCCCTTCTGGTAAGGCTAGGATTAGGGCATTTGTTAACTTATGTTTTAGAATCTTAAAAGCTTCTTCTTGCTTAGGTCCCCATTCAAACTTAACTGCTTTACAGGTTAGCTTAGTTAATGGTACAGCTATCTTGGAAAATCCTTAATAAACCGTCTATAGTATCCAGCTAAACCTATGAAACTTCTAATTTCCATGGCGGATTGCGGAACCTTCCATTTGGTAATTGCCTCTATCTTAGCAGGATCTACATGAATGCCTTCATGATTCACCATGTGACCTAAGAATTGCACTTCTTGCAACCAAAATTCACACTTCGAGAATTTGGCGTACAGCTTTTCTTTTCTTAACAAAGTTAAGAGTGCATGCAAATGCTGACAATGCTCATTCTGACTTTTGGAATAAATAAGTATATCATCTATAAAAACAATTACAAATTTATCCAAGTACGGTTTACAGATTTTATTCATCATGTCCATGAATGCAGCAGGTGCATTTGTTAGTCCGAAGGGCATGACTGTAAACTCGTAATGACCATACCTAGTTCTAAAAGCAGTTTTAGGTATGTCTTCTTCTTGTACCTTTAATTGATGATATCCGTAGCGTAAATCGATCTTAGAAAAATATCTAGCTCCCTGTAGTTGATCGAAAAGATCATCAATCCTAGGTAATGGGTATCGATTCTTAATTGTAACCTTATTCAATTCTCTATAATCAATACACATTCTCATCGAACCATCCTTTTTCTTTACAAACAATACTGGTGCCCCCCACGGGGATGAACTAGGTTGTATGAATCATTTAATTAGTAATTCATCTAATTGCTTTTTCAGATCTAACATTTCTGTAGGTGCTAATCGATAAGGTGCCTTAGCTATTGGTGTAGTTCCTGAAATTAGATGAATCCTAAATTCTACTTCCCTATCAGGTGGTAATCCTGGTAATTCTTCTGGGAATACATCTGGGTATTCTGAGACTACAGGAATCTCCTTAAGTTCTTTACCCTTAGTATTAATGATTACTGAAATCATATATACTATTCCTTGTTTTCGTTCATAACTAGCAACTTTCATTACTGATATGAACTTCATGGGTTTACGTGGTTTATCTCCTGTAATCATGATTACTTCCCCTGTAGGTGCCTGAATTTCTATAGAATTCCTATCACAAAGAATTCGAGCATGGTTGGTTACTAACCAATCCATTCCTAACACAACATCGAATTCAGCTAATTTTATAGGTAATAGGTTTGCATAAAATTTATAACCTGAAAGTTCTATTTCTACATTTTGCAAAACCTTATCTATTTTAACTGAATTCCCATCCGCCGTTTCAACTGTAAAAATCTGCCTAATGTTGGTTAAAGGTAAGTTAAGAGCTTGGCAGAATGAAGTATTGATAAAACTTTGGTTTGCACCAGAGTCAAATAATACTTTTGCGTAAATGTTGTGAACTAAGAACGTACCAGCTATCACGTCAGGAATCAGCTCGGCTTCCTGAGTAGTTAACTGGAAGGCTCGAACATTCTTCTTGGTAGCTCAGTCGGCCGGCTTGGCTTTGTGGTCTGCTGGTTTGACCAGTTTAGGACATTCTGTTTTGAAATGTCCATTTTCTCCACAGTTATAGCAGATCCTGGTTTTCTTTCTGCAATCTTCTTCGCGATGTCCTACCGTTTTGCAAAAGTTGCAGATTACATTGCATCTTCCATAATGTTTCTTTCTGCAATTCCTGCAGAACGGCGAAGTTGAAGATTGTCATGTTCCTCTTTTCTTGAAGTTGTTGTTATTACCCGTACGAAATCCTTGGGTAATTTTATGAGCCAGTTCCTTCTTCCTATTTTCATCTCTTGTGCGTACCAGTTCGTCAGTTAAGGTGTTAGCTAATTCCACCGCATCGTCAATAGTGCGAGGTCTCGCAGCTTTAACGATATTACAGATTTCACTAATCAGTCCCCAAATATAGCGAGAAATAAGTACCGGTTCTGGCGAAGCCAGTGTTGGTACCACTCTAGCATATTCAAAGAATGTCGAAGTATAACTGCGACAATCTACACCCGTCATACAATGATTTAGGAACTTATTTGCCATTTGATCTTTTTCATATTCGGGACAGAATTTTCTTTCTATTAAATGCTTAAATTCTTCCCAATTCATGGCGTAGGCCATATTTCTTCCTTTGGCTTGAAGTACCGTGTTCCACCATTCTAGCGCCCCTTCTTTAAAAAGATTAGACGCGTACATAACTTTGTCGTTTTCGGCACATTTACTGATTATAATCACTGCCTCGGTTTTCTTGAACCAACGCAGTGCTGCAGTCGCTCCTTCATTGCCTGCAAATTCAGCGGGTTTACAAGCAAGAAATTCTTTGTAAGTGCAACCAGGTGTTGCAGCTTTCATTTTCTTAGGGAGTGGAGCTTGCAGTGGTTCATTATCATGATTAGTATGATTACCACCTCCGTTTATGCTATTACTAAAGTTATCTTCAGAAATACGTTTGCTAGGAACGATTTGTTGAGGTTCAACGGGTTTCTGGGCAGCAGCAAGTATTGCTGGAATAGCATTGGCTATTCCTTGCGCAACGATATTTTCTATATCTTGCCTAGTCATAAATTGATCTCCAGGTTGTTGCTCAGATTGGTTAACTTCATTTACTGGTTCATTATTAGCGTTTTCCATCTGATAATTAATATATATAATTTATTAGTATCAATTAAATAACAATTATACACAAAGTAATCGTACAATTTTCACAACATATATAGTCAAAACTATCGATTTCTTGATTCCCATTTTTATATATAATATGCATCCATACACACTTTTATCTTACAAAGTTTTATTTTAGGTTATTTTACAAGCTACATTCTACTTATTTATTTTACAATCACAGTCTCATAAACCCACTATCCCTCGTCAGTTGGTATTTTAGTAATGACGTTCCCTCTCGTCGTATTTCAAGGAGATCTGTTCTCCTACTTCCCTGATCCTATTTCCTGCATCCACCAACTCCTCACCAAAGTGGCGGAGTTCTGCTAAATTCTCATTGCTCATTGGTGGGTTTGGCATTGGTTCTGGGTCGAATTGAGGAAGAAAGGAATAAGGACTATTGAGAAGGTTTTGGAACTGCCAATCATTAGTCCACCACTCATCCATTCCTAGAGGTTGGGTGTGGATTATTGGTTCTGGGATTGCTGGTTCTAAGTTTATAGGGAGTTGATTGTTGACATGATAAGAGTAGAAATTATTATTGATAGGCCTGACAACATCACAGCTTGCCAAAGCACGATCTAATTCCTCCTGAAAAGGTAACTCCTCAATTTGTCTAGAGCGTTCCCCAATTTCTCTCTGGGTTTGCCTAGAACCTTCTCCAAATTCCATTTCCATTTGCCTAGAATATTCTTCAAATTGTTTTTCCATCTGCCTAGATCCTTCCCCGACTTCAATACCCTTCCCTTTGTCTAAAGGATTTTCTATTTTAGGAAGTCTCTTGGCTGGCTTTTTCCTACGTACACGCCTCCCCCATACATATCTCTTTCTTTTCTGAGGTTTTGGCTTTTTCGGAGGTGGAGCATTGAATTCCATAGGTTCTTCTATATCAGGGATATACCTATTGAAATCTCTGGAAACCTCTATTTTTACCGGATAGAGATTTAGATTCTGAAGGGCTTCAGACAAGTCACTCATGCTGTTTATCATATAAAAAAATTGCTAAGTTAAAATTTTATAACAAAATTTCATAATTAATATTATTGCATACCATGTGACTACAAACAACTGAAATTTTAAAACACACTAGGGTTTGCTGTAAATTTATTTATTTACTGGATAAGATTTCTGGCTTGTAGGTAATAAGGATACTAAAAATAAAATAAGGTATTTAAAGATTTGCATTTACTGCTACAGTGGCTAGCATATAAAGATCTGCCCATTTTTCATCTAACTTGTCTTCCCAAGGTGTTTTACTGGTAAATTCCTGGGTTTCCTGGTTAACTTTCTTTTCTCGGGATTTCTTTATTTTCTCCTGACTTTTCCTAATAATCAAACTTCGTTTATTAGGAGAAAGTGGTTCTTCATATTGTGCCTTACGGACAAATATTGCTTCTTCAGGATTTTCATAGGGTTTTGAGGAAATTGTTTGGGATGAACTTCCCTTCTTGTTGGATGACCTATCTAATTTAAGATAGATGTTTGAAAGCTTTTGCTTACCCATACTGTACACAAATTTTCAAATAATAAAACACATAATCACAAATTGGAAATCAGAAAAATTAAGTATTTCTAAATACTTAATAGGCTTAAATCAGTGGCTCTGATACCACCTTTTTCTGTCACGGCCCCCGACCCGTTTTAACCCGTTTCAGGAGCCGCGGGATAGAAAATCCCGTGGTATTGATTTAATTGAGTTTAACAGCGGAAGATTTCATCAGGATCTTTTTAAAACTGCAATTTCCCGATTATTTTATTTCACAACTCGGGATAAAACCCCGGTGATTTACAATCATATGATTTCATGGAGAAATCTTTATTTTTACAAAACATGTTTCTTTATTTTATATTGAGCCACTTCCTTAAGCTTGTAGTGCTACGCGGCATTTTCCCTGGATCACAACAGATCACCTGAAACATGTTTAAAAAAGGTTTTATCAGCGGGAAATACTGGTGAATCATTCTTTTTTATGTAAACGACTCGTTTATTATAATTTACAGTATTAAGTGAGATTACAATGTTTCCAGATATCAACCAACTACCCACAGTATTTGTCACTCGAACATCCATCGGTATCCTCTTAGCCCGATGGTGTCTGTGACTATGGTCATATCACTCATTGGCTAACCCGTTGTCCAATAGTGACGGTTATCAAGTAATGTATACAAAACCCCACATACCGGCTGTAACTTGATGATTACATAAACTTAATCACTGTAATTATAACCTTTGAAAATATTTAAGAATTTATAAAACACTTTGATAAAAAGAGAATGACTCACATTGTAGATTTAACACGGGCAGAGTCTAGTCTATGGATTAGCCTTGTTACCTAAGTTAATAATTATGCACATGAACTGGGTTAGTAACTAATACAGCATTTACGATAACTCATGAGATCAAACCCTCACAACGAATGACAAAGTGCAATACTTAAACATCCATTGAATTAACAACGAATGACAAAGCATAAACCCTAATGTGGGCAGCACTTAAACATCCATTGGATAGTTTAATCGATCGGACATTGAATCGTAGCAGCGATCGAGTTAATACCCGGTATCGGAGCAGCACCTTGCTAATATAATTGATATTTCGACTTCAGAGTGATATGAATTCGTTTTTGAAAGTTTGTTTCGACACCAACAGACTGTGCATGCAACAAGCTATTTATAGGTTAAATTAAGACCTCACGCGGCCCGCGTAAGCCTTCGGCTTGCCTTTACGCGGCCCGCGCAGCCGCCCAGTCTACTACTAGCCTTGACCAGTCACAAGTAGGTTAGCCAGGTGGTCGCTACGTGGATCCGGAATACTTATCTGGCCAACACAAGTTATACGCGGCCTGCGTAAGACAAGCTTGTCTCTTACGCGGCCCGCCTGAAACCTATAAGTTTTGTTTTTCTTGATTTTTTTTATGTAGGGTAAGGTTTCAGGGGTCTGGGTTTATACTTATGGGTATTTTTAGGATAATTTTGAGAGTTCTTACAATCAGGACCTGATATAGTCCTTGAGACGACGGATAAGATTGTTCAGATCCGTGACCGTCTAAAAGCTGCCAGGGATATGCAGAAGAGCTACGCAGATAAGAGGTGCAAACCTCTAAAATTTGAGGTAGGTGATAAAGTTTTGCTCAAAGTATCACCCTGGAAAGGGGTGATGCGATTTGGTAAAAAGGGCAAGCTGGGCCCAAGATATATCAGACCATTCAAGATCATCGAATGTGTCGGGAGCATGGCATACAAGCTGAATCTACCTGAAGAGCTTAGTAGAATTCACAATGTGTTCCACATTTGCAATTTAAAAAAATGTCTAGCGGATGAGTCGCTAGCAATGTCTCATAAGGACGTGCAGATTAATGAGAGCTTGAAATTTGTTGAAAAGCCTTTGTCGATCGAGGATCGACAGGTTAAAAAGCTTCGAGATTTCTTTTAAGGGGGTGAGGATGTAACACCTCGCAAAATCATGTCGAATATAGTCATGACACGTGTCAAGAACCATAAACGTGTAATGAATTGATTTCGAAGGACTAAAGTTGACAAACAAAGAAAAGATGTATGTAAAAGGGCTAAAAGTGTCAACATATGAAAACTATGCTTTTCAATAATCGTACACGATGTTTGTACTCTAAAACGAATAAATTATGGAACGTACGAAGCCGTTTGTGAAAGATAGTGAAAGTTTACAAAATACGGGGGTTAAACGTGTCAACATATTAAATTGCTACCTCTGAGTTACCTTTTAACGAACCCGGGGCTTTGTAACGAGTGATTATACTTTCAAGAATAAGTGACGAAAAATTCACGAGGTTTCGATATCGTTTGGTATTAAATACGTTAACTTTCGTAAATAAGGGTTAAAAGCGTCAACAAGGCAAAATTAGTATTTTCGGTTATCGTTTAATGAAACCAAACCTGACGGTGTTTGGTTATAACCTTAAGACCATCCATGTTCTAACTAGAGGGGTTATTTGTGCTTAAAATAGAAGTTATTAGGCTTTAAAAGGTTCAGGGGTTGTTTTTGGCAAGTTTCAAACTTGTGGAGCTGGTCACACATAGCATCGCGCTGCGCGACACCGTCACACATCTGCCATCGCGCGACGCGACGGCCTCTCTTCGACAGACAGACAGACCTGCACAGCTGCAGGTTATGCATGGTTTCTGCCCCAATCCTCATTCCTTGCCTCTTAACTCGAAAACAATGGGACTTTGATGGTTTCTAATACCACTATGGACACTTGTTCTCATCTGGAAACTACATTACCTGGGATGATATGGAGATGCTCACATTCACTATAAATAGGAGCAATTGGGCAGCCTCATCACTTGCACACTTCAAATTTTCTCACTTTCTCAATTGCTCAAGCTTTGGAGCATTCTCTGGAGCATCCTGATCATTAAGGAAGCTCTCCTAAGTTTAATCTTCGTGCTAAGGACCTTTGTAAGTGTTCTTGGCTCTGGTAGTTCATGTTTTATTTGTTTAAGGACCGAAAGTCAAAGATAGCATATTTCTGCTTTGACTTTTAATTTAATCAAAACCCATAATTGTATTTAGTTTACCCATTTTATACAAGTCTCCATAATTGTCGGGTCTAAATTACATTCCAATCAGATCACCGCTTAATCTTGCGTTTCGTACCGTGAACCTTTCTTTAAACTAACCGGTCTAAGTGTATAACTTAAATAGGACCCGTTAGTAATCTAATAGGTTATTAAAACCTTCGTTCAAGATTAGGAGCCCAGTAAAAGCTACCTACACTTGTTGAGTAGGATATACGGCTGAGAATACAAATTTTACATTTTAAGCTCAGCTAAATACTTTTAACTTATTTTCCCTTATACGGGCTTGGGATACGGTAAACTATTACCGCTTGGTTGGGTATTGAATATTTAATTGATTAGTGGTTAAATCATTGAGATAACCCGTTTTAATCTATTTTGTTTGATTTAAGCATTTGGGGGTTAATATGACCGTGTCCTGGATATCCTCGGCTCATTCATTTGAAATGGCCATGACTTAAGCACGGGGTGTAGGCATACACTTGACAGTTGCGTATGTAAAATGATATACCCACTCGTGAGGAAACTTCTTGTGGGTTTATATTAGTGGTGTGTCTATTAATCTTGTCTCGGCTTCTATCCCGGACCCTGAACGTACGACAAACATGTGAATCTGTATACAAGATTATTTTATATAATTGTCCCAAGTTATAAAAGAACATTTGTGCCTTGTGCATTTAAATCAATTTTTATTAATGTTTTCAAAAGAGTCAGTTAATTGTATTTAACAGTGTAAACTGACGTATTTTTCTAAAAGACTAACTGGCAGGTACTACGCGAAATTGGCTGGAAGCTCCTGAGCACTAATTAAAGAATTTTGCAAGTTCTTAGTGCTTAAAGTCTGTCTAACAATACTTTACTTTATGTTTTAGATCCGCCTGTGGATCCATACACAACCGTTTGTATAATATTTATTTATACTTTGCATTTCGGTTTGTATTAATATTTTCTACCAAGACTTCCGATGTGCATTAAACTGTGATTATTGACTATAATGATATCAACTACGTCACGATACTCCCCGCCGGGCCCACCGGTAATACGTGGAAATATCAGGGTGTGACAGGTTGGTATTAGAGCCAACATTGAGTGAATTAAACACTAGCCTTCTGTGTTTAATCTCGATGACACAGTAGCACATTCCTTGACTTCCGAGTCTAGGCAAACAACTTAGGATTAATCCTAATCTTATTTGTTTTTGTTTTGTTTGTTTTTTTATTGACAGGACTACAATCACATATGCCACCAAGAGTTAGAGGCAGGAGTGGAAGAGATAAAGCCCCGATGAGGGGTAGGAATGATCATGAAGCCAGGCCATCTCACCGGCGCACACCCTCGGCATCACTCGGCTCCAGCCCACACGAAGACTGGAGGAACTACCTTGAGCCCGCGAGATGCTCTGTCTCGCTTAGCTCCTCACCATAATACCATCACTCATTCGGGCCGCATCAGGATGATGAGCCTCACGATTCACATCACTCTTTCATACCTTTGTATCGGTCTGACTCTCACAGTTCCTTCCAGAACCCAACACCCTACTTCCAGAGCCGGTTCAACCCAATGAACCAAGTCGAAGAACCAGAGGGTCCAAACCCACTGGGACCCGCTGATCACTATCCTGAATTTCAGGACATGGATGTGGACGAAGATCCAGATCCCGAGTTGCCACCATCTGGGACGCCGACGCATCCCATCGAGATTTCAAGCGGATCTTCTTTTCATGGTTCGCCGTACAGGGGCCCTGATATCTGGGCCGAAAGATGGAGCACGTATAAATGGGAGTATACTCCCCCTCACCACAACTCACCTCCACACCAGCAAGTCCCTTCTGAGGACCCATATTTCCAGGCGGTCACGCCACCGCCACCACCAGCACCGGGGCAACCACCACCGCCAGAGCCGTCAAGGCGGAGAAGAAGTGCACGGATGTCCGTACGTGGGGGTTTCCACTTCAGCACCCCCCAACACTCCAGCAACTACCCTCCGATCCAGGAAGACCCACAAATGGGCGGGCCTTCAAACGCCTTTTCTGAAGTCGACTCTGCACCAGTCTCACATGTACCACCGCCCATGGGTTATGAAAACCCGATCCCCGCTTACCCAGATGCAGCTGGGTGTAACCCGTTTGAGCAGCAAGCTCACTCGGGTTATAACTACAACAATGCACCTGTCGTTGACCCATACTTGGAAGTGGCACACTTTAACGCTCTTTACCCTTCTCCCTTTCCACCAGCGTACCCAACTGGGTACCCTGCATATGGGTATCAATACCCACCGCCTCCTCAACCTCAGCAGCAGCAGCCACCGCAACCTCAAATGCAGCAACCTCAGCAGCAAGAAATTCTCCAGAGGTTGTATGAAGTGGAAAAAAGGGTAGACGAAGAGCGTAGGAGTCACCGCGGTCTTCTATAGGTATTGGCAAACCTCGTTAAGGGGAAGAAGAAGAGGTATTATTAGAGACCCTTTATTTATTGTTTTGTAATTTCAAATTTCAATTAAGTCCCTGCGTGGACATTTTATTTAAGTATTTGGTCCCTACGCGGACTTGTTTCTTTATTTAGTCCCTACGAGGATAAGTTATTTATTTAAAGTCCCGTTTAGGGCAACTGTTGTACTTCTTTAAGACAATTTATGAAATGTTTCATTTTAAACTTTTATTTGTCATTATATATATGCAAGTACAATATAAAACAATTCAAAATATCATTTCAATTTATAATTGATCTGCCATTTAATCTCAAAAGAAAATCTTAAAGGTATAACCTAGCCTATATGTCATTTTAGACATGGCCATGATGGTAAAGCCTTTCTAAGATAATAAATCCTTGTTAACACCTAAGAATGTGTTAGCACTCCTGGAAAATGTGATTCGAGAAAGTCACACTAGTCATCCTTATATTGGATTCTTCCAATTCCTTATTTAGCCAATGATCTAAAAATCATGGCTTATATCATCAAATGAGATGATCATATTATAAACATCCATTAGTGATGAAGTGCCTACGGGCTATATTTATTGTCCTATAAGACATAATGACAGTTGTAGTCTATGACTCCCTGTCAAGAAAGGAAATAAACTATGTTCGAACCTTAATGCCTCGATCCTATAAGATCATGGCTTATAAATTAATACTGTCCTTGTGACTAGGCCTTTTGTGCCACCATAATATCCATAATAGTTTATAACTGGGATTAAATATAATGAAAAATTTAAATAAACTAAATTATCGAATTAACCTAATATGGACCTTTATTACCATGGTTAATGAATCAACGAAAATGATGATTCCATAATAGACTTCTGAATAAATTGTTTTCATCATTTTTATAGCAATCAAGCTTCATGGCTGAATCTCAAGAGGTTAATAGTTATCCAAGGGAAAGAAATGATAACACCAGAGTAAATGTAACTGGTGTAGATCTGCAAGCATTGATAGACAATGCTGTCACTAGGGCCGTTGGCAGAATGATCAAAGAACCAAGTGATACTCGCACAAAGACTCAATTTGTGGCTCATAGTAAGCCCCCTTCTAAAACACATGAGTCAAATAAGGACGATTCTCGGCATTCCTCGAATCAGAAAAGTCTCCCATCCAAGTAAATTGTACTTAATCAGGAACCGCGCACAAAGACTTGTTCTTACAAATACTTCGTCTCTTGCAAGCCAAGGGATTTTATAGGTGAAAAGGGTGCCATTGACTGTATGACATGGCTTGATGAAATGGATACCATTGTGGATATCAGCGGGTGCGCGGAATAGGATGTTGTGAAGTTTGTTTCACATTCGTTCAAAGGGGAAGCATTGGCTTGGTGGAGGTCGTTAATCCAAGCCACAGGGAAGATCCCACTGTATAACTTGTCATGGGAGCAATTTGTAGCGCTAATTAAGGAAAACTTTTGTCCTCAGCATGAGGTAGAGAAAATTGAAACTGACTTCTTGACTCTGGTCATGAAGAATTTGGATTGCCAAGCCTATGTTACGAGTTTCAACACCATGTCTCGACTTGTTCCCTATCTGGTTACGCCTGAACCTAAGCACATAGCACGTTTCATTGGAGGCCTGGCCCCGGAAATCAAAGGTAATGTTAAAGCTTCCAGGCCTACCACTTATAGGTCCGTGCTGGATCTATCCTTATCCCTCACACTCGATGCAATAAGGAATAAGTCTGTTAAGACTTCTGATGAGGGAAAAAGGAAGCGGGAAGATGAGAGCTCGCATCGCTCTGACAAGAAAAGGAAAGGCAATTCCGAGCACAAGAAGAATTCTGGGTTTAAAAAGGACTCCCAGCAGACAGGTGAGAAGCCCAAGTGTAAAACCTGCAAGAAGCACCATTTTGGGAAATGCAGACTTGACTCGCAGTCGCAGCCTAAAGTTTGTGGGATCTGCAAGTCAAAGGAGCATAAAACTTTGGAATGCAAGAATATGAAGAATGCAACCTGTTATGGTTGCAATGAGAAGGGGCACATAAGGACCAACTGCCCAAAAAACCCAAAGAAGCCTAGAGGCCAAGAAGACAAATTCTCGAATCTTCCAAATGAATGCTCAGGAGGCAGTGCTAAATGATAATGTTATAACAGGTACTTTCCTCGTAAATGATGTTTATGCTAGAGTTTTGTTTGATTCTAGTGCAGACAAGTCTTTTGTAGACAATAAATTTTGTAAACTGTTAAATCTGCCTGTTAAAACTCTAGACATAAAATATGAGGTAGAATTGGCTGATGGTACCTTAGAGACTGCTTTAACAATTTTAGATGGATGCTTTATATCCACTAGGAATTACTCTTTTCCATTGTCCTTGTTACCGATGAAACTAGCAGGATTCGATATAGTCATAGGCATGGATTGGTTATCTCTTAACCAAACTCAAATTCCCTGTGATAAAAAGGAAGTGGTTATCAAAACTCCTTATGGTGAATCACTTACAATTCAAGGAGATACGTAGTATGGATTGCCTGAACAAGTGTCCATGCTTAAGGCATCAAAGAGTTTGAAGAAAGGTTGTGTCATTTACATGGCACAGGTGACAATGGATGCGCCAAAGCCTAAGATTGAAGATATCCCTGTTATTTCGGAATTCACAGACGTTTTCCCCGAAGAATTGCATGGGTGGGTTACCTCCTGACAGACAAGTGGAATTCAGAATTGACATTATACCTGGAGCAGCCCCAGTAGTACGAGCTCCTTATCGTTTGGCACTGACCGAGATGAAAGAATTAAGAACATCGTTGGATGACTTATTGGAGAAGGGTTTTATTCAACCAAGCTCGTCTCCTTGGGGAGCACCAATTCTATTTGTGAAGAAGAAAGATGGCTCAATGTGTCTATGCTTTTGATTATCGTGAGCTGAACAAAGTTACAATCAATAATCGATATCCATTGCCCAGGATCGACGATCTGTTCGATCAGCTTCAAGGGGCAAGTTTCTTCTCGAGGATCGATTTGAGGTCAGGATACCATCAGTTGAAGGTCAGAACCGAAGAGGTGCACAAGACAGCATTCAGAACAAGATACGGCCACTATGAGTTCCTAGTGATGCCTTTCGGGCTCACTAATGTACCTGCAGCATTCATGGATCTCATGAATTATGTCTGCAAACCGTATCTGGACAAGTTTGTCATAGTTTTTATTGATGATATACTCATCTACTCTAAGAACCAAGCTGATCATGAGGAACATCTCCGATGCATTCTTAAACTTCTGCAATAAGAGAAGCTCTATGCGAAGTTCTCTAAATGTGAATTTTGGCTTCGAGAAGTCCAATTTCTTGGACATGTGGTAAGTGAGCGTGGTATCCAGGTGGATCCCGCTAAGATCGAAGTGATTATGAATTGGCAAGCACCTAAGACGCCCACGGAAATTCGCAGCTTCTTAGGTTTGGCAGGTTACTACAGGCGTTTCATCTAAATTTTTTCAAGAATTGCTGCACCTTTAACTTCGCTAACTCGCAAGAATATAAAGTTTGACAGGGGTCCCAAACATCAAGAATCTTTTGAGATTCTTAAGCAGAAATTAAGCAATGATCCTGTGTTGACATTGCCAAAAGGGATAGAAGAGTTTGTTGTTTATTGCGATGCATCGCACACTGGTATGGGTTGTGTGCTTATGCAGAAAGGTAAGGTGATTGCCTATGCTTCACGTCAACTTAAGGTGCACGAAAAGAATTACACCACCCATGATTTGGAATTGGGTGCCGTTGTATTTGCACTCAAGGTTTGGAGGCATTACCTATATGGAACCAAGTGTGTAATCTATTCAGATCATAAAAGCCTTCAACATTTGTTTAATCAGAAAGACCTTAATATGAGGCAGCGCCGTTGGATGGAAACACTAAACGATTATGATTGTGAAATTCGCTATCACCCGGGCAAAGCGAATGTGGTCGCTGACGCGCTAAGCAGGAAAGAAAGGATTAAACCTATTAGGATCAATGCCAAAAGCATTGAACTAAAGAACAGCTGCTCAGAAAGAAGTCGTTTAGAAGAAAACTTTCCAGCAGAAAGATTAGGTGCAACTGTTGACCAGTTGTCACCAGGGAACGATGGAATCCTTAGATTGAATGGCCGTAGCTGGGTTCCAATTCAGGGAGGACTTAGAAATGAAATTATCCGAGAAGCCCATAATTCTAAATATTCGGTACATCTGGGCAGTGATAAAATGTCCCAAGATCTAAAGGCAAATTTTTGGTGGATGGGTTTGAAGAAATCCATAGTCACTTATGTGGCTAAATGTCTGACGTGCGCACAGGTTAAAGCCGAGCATCAAAAGCCGTCAGATCTGCTGCAACAGCCTGAACTTCCCACTTGGAAATGGGAATGGGTAACTATGGATTTCATTACGAAGTTACCAAGGACTAAACACGGGAATGATATGATATGGGTTATAGTCGACAGGCTGACCAAGTCAGCTCACTTCTTGCCTATTAAAGAAACGCACAGCTTCGATAAGCTAGCTCAACTGTATGTGGATAAGATAGTATCTCTCCACTGAGTGCCAGTATCTATTATCTCTGATAGGGATACTAGATATATATCTCATTTTTGGAAAAGCTTTCGGCAATCTCTAGGCACTCGTTTAAATTTCAGTACTGCTTATCATCCTCAGACGGATGGGCAAAGCGAGCGTACGATTCAAACACTTGAGGACATGCTCAGGGCTTGTGTTATTGACTTGGGTGGAAGTTGGGATGACCATCTTCCTTTGATTGAATTTTCATACAACAATAGTTATCATTCGAGCATCCAAGCAGCTCCTTTTGAGGCCTTATATGGAAGGATGTGTAGAACGCCAGTTTGTTGGGCGGAAGTTGGAGAAACCCAACTATCAGGACCTGATATAGTCCTTGAGATGACGGATAAGATTGTTCAGATCCGTGACCGTCTAAAAGCTTCCAGGGATAGGCAGAAGAGCTACGCAGATAAGAGGCGCAAACCTCTAAAATTCGAGGTAGGTGATAAAGTTTTGCTCAAAGTATCACCCTGGAAAGGGGTGATGCGATTTGGTAAAAAGGGCAAGCTGAGCCCAAGATATATCGGACCATTCGAGATTATTGAATGTATCGGGAGCGTGGCATACAAGCTGAATCTACCTGAAGAGCTTAGTGGAATTCACAATGTGTTCCACATCTGCAATTTAAAGAAATGTCTAGCCGATGAGTCGCTAGCAATGTCTCATAAGGACGTGCAGATTGACGAGAGCTTGAAATTTGTTGAAAAACCTTTGTCGATCGAGGATCGACAGGTTAAAAAGCTTCGAAGAAAGAATGTGCCAATTGTGAAGGTGAAATGGGATGCCCGTAGAGGCCGTGAATATACGTGGGAAGTTGAATCCATGATGCGACAGAAATACCCTCATTTGTTTCAGTAAATCTCGAGGTCGAGATTTCTTTTAAGGGGGGTGAGGATGTAACACCTCGCAAAATCATGTCCAATATAGTCATGACACGTGTCAAGAACCATAAACGTGTAATGAATTTATTTTGAAGGACTAAAGTTGACAAACAAAGAAAAGATGTATGTAAAAGGGCCAAAAGTGTCAACATATGAAAACTATGCTTTTCAATAACCGTACATGATATTTGTACTCTAAAACGAATAAATTATGGAATGTACGAAGCCGTTTGTGAAAGAAAGTGAAAGTTTACAAGACACGGGGGGTTAAACGTGTCAACATGTTAAATTTCTACCTCTGAGTGACCTTTTAACGAACCCGGGGCTTTGTAACGAGTGAGTATACTTTCAGGAATAAGTGACGAAAAATTCACGAGGTTTTGATATCGTTTGGTATTAAATACGTTAACTTTCGTAAATAAGGGTTAAAAGCATCAACAAGGCAAAATTTGTATTTTCTGTTATCGTTTAACGAAACCAGACCTAACGGTGTTTGGTTATAACCTTAAGACCATCCATGTTCTAACTAGAGGGGTTATTTGTGCTTAAAATAGAAGTTATTAGGCTTAAAAAGGTTCAGGGGTTGTTTCTGCCAAGTTTCAAACTTGTGGAGCTGGTCACACATAGCGTCGCGCTGCGCGACACCATCACACATCTTTCGTCGTGCGACGTGACGGCCTCTCTTCGACAGACAGACCTGCACAGCTGCAGGTTATGCATGGTTTCTGCCCCAATCCTCATTCCTTGCCTCTTAACTCGAAAACAATGGGACTTTGATGGTTTCTAATACCATTATGGACACTTGTTCTCATCTGGAAACAACATATAACACCTGGGATGATCTGGAGATGCTCACATTCACTATAAATAGGAGCAATTGGGCAGCCTCATCACTTGCACACTTCAAATTTTCTCACTTTCTCAATTGCTCAAGCTTTGGAGCATTCTCTGGAGCATCCTGATCATTAAGGAAGCTCTCCTAAATTTAATCTTCGTGCTAAGGACCTTTGTAACTGTTCTTGGCTTCTGTAGTTCATGTTTTATTAGTTTAAGGACCGAAGTCAAAGATAGCATATTTCTGCTTTGACTTTTAATTTAATCAAAATCGGTCCAGCCATTATTCGAATTGAAAGTGGCTATGTGTTGGTAATTAAGTAGGTGATAATCCATCAAAAGGGCACCTCCTAATTATCACGTTTACTTAGTCAATTGTCGGGTCAAAGTAATGAACAAAAAAGTCAAACGAGTCAGATTTTATAAAATAATTCATAACTGATAATGTGGAAGCTATAAAATACGTTTTATCACTTAAATAACTTGGTAAATAATATAAGAACATGTTTAGACATGTTCAACCCGAAAATTATGAGTTTATGCTCGGTTCGCAGCCGAAAGTCGCAAAAGTTGACTTTTGCTTTGACTTTCAGTTCTGACCCGATTTAGCTTAGTTTCTTTGTGCCTTAGGGTTCCTTTGTGACCATATTATATGTTAGCATAACCCTCTGAGGTTATACTTCATGGTCCCTTAGAAATCATAGTTCATTGCATCTTTCCGTTAATTGCTTAAAAATTGACTATTATGCCCTTATGTTATAAAAACGAGATTTTTGAAAATGTGAGAGGACAAAAAGCTTTATTACTGATATATAAGTATGTCAAATAAATTTGACATCAGTTTCTGGTCTCAAACTAAAGTTATGCAAGATAGCGTAAAATGAAACTTTTTGTTAAATAAATTACATTTTTAACATAAATCATGTTTAAACCCAAATTTTGGCACCAAACCCATTACCTACTGTTTTGATATTATTTTTAGGAATTTTTGGAATTTTTGGTCAGATTATAAACTGACCTTATCATTGAGTTCTCGTATAATTCGATAAATGATGATAATACCCTTTTCATTCATAAAATGAGATTAACACATGATTAACATGCCAAACCTTTTCCTACTGATGTTATATTTTAAATAAATTATTTTGGACATTAAAGGCTGATCAAAATCTCAGATTTTCATAAACATCTCAAATATCGTCAATTATCGACTTTTACGCTAATTAGGCGCATAGTTTGGTTTAAAACCATATTTAACACCTAAGACTTGTTACCTACTGATTTTATAAATAAATTTTAATACTTTAACAGTAAGTATAAGTCTTGAACTCAGATTTCCAATTTTGTCCTTAAAACATATGTGAAATGACCAAAATGCCCTTACGGTGCATAGTTTGGCCATAAATGGTGAACCTCACATATGTATGATATCTTACTGATGTAACTTGATAAAATAAATATTTTTACTGAATATTTTAGACCAGAACCTCAGTTTATGTTAAAACCTCTTTTATAAACTTTAAAATGATCAAAATATCCTTACGGGACTTAAATTGGTTTTAAAATCTTTTTGGGCATAATCATTGATATCCTACTGATATCATATCATATTTAAAGCATATTAACTTGTGAAACTTGTACATGACTCATCCGGTTACCCGTTATGCTTATACGCGTTCGGTACGGTTTATGTAACTAGTTTGCATAAATTAGCCGAAACGGGTCAAACCTTAACATTTTTACTTCAAAATCCAGAATGTATTTAGTTTACCCATTTTATACAAGTCTCTATACTTGTCGGGTCTAAATTACATTCCAATCCGGTCACCGCTTAATCTTGTGTTTTGTACCGTGAACCTTTCTTTAAACTAACCGGTCTAAGTGTATAACTTAAATAGCACCCGTTAGTAATCTAACAGGTTATTAAAACCTTCGTTCTAGATTAGGAGCCCAGTAAAAGCTACCTACACTTGTTGAGTAGGATATACGGCTGAGAATACAAATTTTACATTTTAAGCTCAGGTAAATACTTTTAACTTATTTTCCCTTATACGTGCTTGGGATACGGTAAACTATTACCGATTGGTCGGGTATTGAATATTTAATCGATTAGTGGTTAAATCATTGAGATAACCCATTTTAATCTATTTTGTTTGATTTAAGCATTTGGGGTTTAATATGACCGTGTCCTGGATATCCTCTTTGACAACCCAAGATTTCAAGGTCCTTCCCATACACGTCACTGATTAATCCTGTTTTGCAATTTGTTTCTACGTGGTGTCGTACAGTTTTGTCTGAATAATGAATGTTTGGTTGTAACACCTCGCAAAATCATGTCCAATATAGTATCAACACGTGTCATGGACTTTAAACGTTTAACGGATTCATTACGAGGGACTAAAGTTGACAAACGAAGAAAGTATGTGTGTAATAGGATCCAAAGTGTTAACATATGAAAATTTTGCCTTTCAACGACCCTACACGATGTTTATACCCTAAAACGAATAAATCATGAATCGTATGAAACCGTTTGTGGAAGAAAGTGAAAGTTTACAAGACGCAAGGGTTAAATGTGTCAACATGTTTAAATTATACCTCTAAATGACCTTTTAACGAACCCGAAGCTTTGTAATGATTAATTATCCTCCCAAGAATAAGTGATAAAAATTTCACAAGGTTTCGATTTCGTATGAGGAAAATACGTTAACTTTCGTAATTAAGGGGGTTAAAAGCATCAACAAGGCAAAACTTATGTTTTCGGTTATCATTTAACGAAACTGGACCTAACGGTGTTTGGTTATATCTCATGAATCACAAGAATAAAAGTTAAATGGGTTAAATGTGCTTAAAATGAAAGAAATTACGCTTTAGAAGGTCCAGGGGGTGAAAATGTCATTATTGGAAACTTGCTGATAAGGTGACCCACATGGTGGGGTCACGCCACCACCAACCTCCTCTTCCGTCGCGCGATGCGACGGCCTGATCTGGGCAGATTCTTTGCACAGCTGCGAGTACAGCCAGTTCCACCGCCTTAAAAGCCTAGTTTTCGAATTCAGGGACTGTTCCAATGGTTTTTCATGCATAGGGGACACCTGGGATGATCAGGGATCACTTGTAGGCTTGTGTGTAAAGATCTTGTGAAGTTTATTTGGCTATATAAGAACTCTTGTTTGCTAGTTCACTTGCACTTCACCAAAAATCATTCTAAACTTACTCTCTGGAGCTCTCTGGACTTCAAGCAAGCTTTCCTCAACTCCTAATTCATGCTAAGAGCCCTTGTAAGCATTCTTAGCCTTCCTAATTCAAGTTTTATTAGTCTAATGACCAAAAGTCAAAGCCGTCATAATTAAGCTTTGACTTAGTGATTAATCACTAATGGTCCAGTCATTTTTCGAATTGAAAGCGGCTATGAGTTGGTAATTATGTGGGTAATAAACCCTTAAAAGGGTACCCTCTGATTTCCACTCTAACTTGGTCAATTGTCGGGTCAAACTTAATTAGAAAAAGTCAACAGAAAGCTATTTTGCAAATAAACTCATAAGTAACAATGTAGGAGTTATGAAACCTGTTTTAACACTTAAATAACTTGGTAACTAAAGTAAGAACATGTCTAAGCATGTTCAACCCGACAATTTTGAGTTTAGGCTCGGTTCGGAACCGAAAGTCGCAAAAGTGGACTTTTGCTTTGACTTTCAGTTCTGACCCGATTTAGCTTAGTTTAGATATGCCTTAGAGTTCCATTAGGACCAGGTTATAGGTTAGCATAACCCTCTGAGGTTATACAACTTGGTTCCTAAGTAATCCGATTCATTTGTATGTTTCCGTTAATTGCTTAAATGTTGACCATTATGCCCTTTTGACCTTAAAACGAGATTTTTGAAAATGTGAGAGGACAAAAAATCTTTATTACTAATTTATAAACATGTCCTAAAAATTTGACATCAGTTTGAGGTCTAAATTAGGAGTTATGCCCAATATCGTAATTTGAAAGCTTTTTATTAATTAAACGGCATTATTAGCATAAAGCCTATCTAAACCCAAATTTTGACACCAAACTTGTTCCCCACTGATGTAATATAATATTTTGGGATTTTTGAAGATTTTTATTAATTTTTAAACTAATTATAACATGGGGTTCTTGCTTAAATTCGGTAATTGACGGTTATACCCTTTTTACTAATAAAATGAGTTTTACATAACATTTTGATACCAAATATTTTGCTACTGATCGTATATGATAAATAAAATATTTGAAGCCTTCTGGGCTGATAAAAATCTCAGCTTTCCTTATATAACCCGAAAATCGCCTAAAACCGACTTTTTTAAGCATTATAAACGCATAGTATGGGTTAAAACTATTTTTGGCATATAAGACTTAATACCTACTGATGTTTTAAGTAAATTTTTATACTTTAACAGTAAGAAAAAGTTTTGAACTCAGATTCCCAATTTTGACCTTTAAAGCTTATGTGAAATGACCAAAATGCCCCTACGGTGCATAGTTTGGCTATAAATGATAAATTTCACATATATTCAATACCCTACTGATATGACTTACAAAAATAAATATTTTTACTGATCATTTTAGACCAGAACCTCAGATTAATATTTAATCTCTTTTATAACCTTAAAAATGACCAAAATACCCTTACGGGGCATAAATTGACTTTAAATTCGTTTTGGGCATAATGGAAGGTATCCTACTGATATCGTAACACATTTTAAGCATATTAACTTAGGAAACCTGTACATGACTCATTTGGTTACCCGTTATGCATTCTAATCCGTTCTTCGCTTAATCTTGCGTTTTGAACCATATATCTTTCTTTAAAACTAACCGGTCTAAGTTTAAACTTAAGTAAGACCCGTTAGGAATCTAATAGGTTATTAAAACTTTCATTCCAGATTTAGGGGATCAGTAAAAGCTACCTGTACTTACTTGATTGTATACGGCTGGGATAAATTGTATAATTTTCTCAGGTAAATACTTTTAACTTATTTTCCCTTATACGGGCTTGGGGTACGGTATATAAAATACCGCTTGGTCGGGTATTGAATTTTTAATCGTATGAAGGTTAAATCATTGAGATAACCCGTTAATCTGTTTTGTTTGTTAAAGCCTTTGGGGGGTTAATGACCATGTCCTGGATATCCTCGGCTCATTCATTGAAATGGCCACAACTTAAGCACGCGGTGTAGGCATACACCTGCCAGTGCGTATGTAAAATGATATACCTGTCTGTTCGAGAATAACTCGCCGTAGGTTATATTATGTGGTGTGTATATTAATCTTTAACCCGGTATTCAACCCGGGCTACTGAACGTATAATAAACATATAATTCTTTTACAAGATTATTTTTAAATAATTATCCCAAGTTATAAAAGAATATTTGTGCCTTGTGCATTTAAATCAATTTTCTTAAACATTTTAAAATGAGTTGGTTAATTGTATTTACTAGTGAAAACTGACGTATTTTCCAAAAAGGTTAAGTGCAGGTACTAAGCGAAATGGGCTGGCTACTCCTGGCATCAAATAAAGAGCCTTGCAAAGCTTAGATGTTTAAAAATCTGTTGAACACTGTTTCCGCTATTTTAGATCCGCATGTGGATCCTTTTACAATCGTTTTGTAATAATTAATATTACTTTCAATCGGTTTGTAATGTTATTATCTTCAGACTTCCGCTGTGTATTAAACTGTGATAAATTGACTATGATGATATCAACTACGTCACGATACTCCCCACCGGGCCCACTGGTAATACGTGGAAATATCGGGGTGTGACATTAGTGTGTATTGATGATTGTTATTTAATGATTGTTATTTGTGGGGTGTTAAATATAATTATGTATAGTGTAATCAGAATTTGATAATGACTTTCGGCACCCACTAATCTTGACGAAACTCAAGTGTTTCGCCAACCCTATCACGACGAAACTCAAGTGTTTCGCCACCTGGAACTTTCGTCAAAGAGAGGCCTTCGGCCCAAATTGTGCGAGGCCCAATACGAGGGGATGTATATTATAAACTCTCGTAAACACAATAACCCTAAAATTCTTTCCTCATTCTTGGTGCGACGGCAGTAGGAAACTTCAAGGCATTCATTCCATCCCGATTGATCTAAACTCTCTCTCATTACGGTTAGTGCCGAAACGTTGTATTTGATGAGATGATGATACTGTGATGTTTGTTATCTTGTGTGAAAATAGGGATTCAGTGATAGCATCGTAACTAGGGTTTTGTGCGAACCGGATTATATGTGTAACATGGAATCTAGGGTTTCGAACATAGGATGGTGTGCTTAGAATATATGATTGATCACAACATGAATTTATGATTAAATGGTTGATGTTGTTGATGACTTAGGGTTAACAAGGAAACCTGTGATTATGAATTGATAATAGATCTTGACCAATGTCTATTCTTATATGTAAATCCATGCTAATGTTAATATTAAGAATTGTTATTTGTAGTTAAGCTTTATAAGAACAGGATGATATAACCTTGTTTGATCCATTGTCTATGCTATTGAATGTCTAACTGATGATTGTGAAACCTAGACACAGTAACTGCTGCCGACGAAACATAATGGTTATTAGACATGTATGAGTCCGACGAAAGATGGGGACTTTCGTCAAACGAGACGTCGACGAAAGATGGGGACTTTCGTTAGATGAGACTTCGACGAAAGATGCGGACTTTCGTCGCTAGGGTGTTTCATCGAAGGGGTTGTTGGGTGGAACAGTAGACAGTTTTGAAAGTATATACTGTTTGGCATCTTGTTTATGAATTACAGTGGTTATATGATAACTTTACTGATCAACATTAAGTGTCATGTGCATGGAATGTGGACTGTTATGATATTTCAGTATGTGCTTTATGATAACAAAGATCGTAATGCTAGATGCAAACTGTGTAATCACACGTGACTTAATGTATGCAAGTATGCGATTTGAATGAGTATGAAACTGATATTGTTTGATAACCACGGTAGGGTTTGGGTTGACCAACTGGACGGGTAATTAAAACATACCGAGCAAATCAAAGGTGAGTTCACTACTCTTGAGCATGCGTCCCGGTGGTTGGGACAGTCAGTGGGTATCCCGAGGAGGGATAAGTCTTTTGGGTAAAACTGGGATGTTGGATAATAATCTCACTCTATCACTCTTAAGTCCCATCTTTTGTTACCATCTTTTGCTACTTAGTTGGCACCCTCACCCCGTACCAGAGAGGACGGGTGTGAACTAATGACCCAGTCATGCCCAGTGCTTTGATAGGAGCACTGGGGAACGGGCAAAACATACATCAGGAGCCGTCTTGTTCAGTAACGAGATATTATCAACATTACTTTCGGATTTGTTAATGAACTGGAATAAACACTTGGTAACTAACGTTTTCGAAAAGCTGTGAACTCACTAGCGTTGTCTGATACACTTGTTGCATGCTCGCATGTCGTTAGGTACTTTGGATGGGAACTTGCTATCTGGATGGCTGGAGTGGTCATGGTCATGTCGCTGAAGTTTGCTTGAATGTTATTTAAACACTATTACATTTGGTTTTGGGAATACTTTAAACATTGTTTTGTCATTTGCTTCCGCTGAATCTGATAACTCTTGTCTGACAATTATGATTACTCAATTTAATAAACATAAACTTGGTAATGTTTTATTATTGGTTCAATGTGATTGGTGGCTTGGATCCTGGTACGTCACACGTCCCGCGGTGTTTCCGCGTGTGGTATTTTGGGGGTGTGACATCCTCGGCTCATTCATTTGAAATGGCCACGACTTAAGCACGGGGTGTAGGCATACACCTGGCAGTTGCGTATGTAAAATGATATACCCACTCGTGAGGAAACTTCTTGTGGGTTTATATTAGTGGTGTGTCTATTAATCTTGTCTCGGCTTCTATCACGGGCCCTGAACGTACGACAAACATGTGAATCTGTATACAAGATTATTTTATAGAATTGTCCCAAGTTATAAAAGAACATTTGTGCCTTGTGCATTTAAATCAATTTTTATAAATGTTTTCAAAAGAGTCACTTAATTGTATTTACCAGTGTAAACTAACGTATTTTTCAAAAAGACTAAGTGGCCGGTACTACGCGAAATTGGCTGGAAGCTCCTGAGCACTAATTAAAGAATCTTGCAAGTTCTTAGTGATTAAAGTCTGTCGAACAATACTTTACTTTATGTTTTAGATCCGCCTGTGGATCCATACACAACCGTTTGTATAATATTTATTTATACTTTGCATTTCGGTTTGTATTAATATTTTCTACCAAGACTTCCGTTGTGCATTAAACTTTGATTATTGACTATAATGATATCAACTACGTCACGATACTCCCCGCCGGGCCCACCGGTAATACGTGGAAATATCGAGGTGTGACAATTGTCGCCGCCACTGACCACTGCTGCCTACGCTAACCACCACCACATGTCATCGCTGCCACCCGCCTGCCACCACCATCGCCCGACCACTGCTACCCACCATCACTGTCACCCTCCACCACCGCCGACCACGGCTACCACCTGCCACCACCACCTACCACCAACCACCGCCACCTGCCACCCCCGCCCATGCCACCACCACCCACCACCCACCGCCGACACCCCACCAACCTTGCCACCACCACCACTGTCGCCGCCACCCATTGCCAATTTTATTCTTTAATTTTTGCTGCCTACCAAACAACACAAGTTAATGATTCATTCCATTCTCACATGGTAACCAAACAAGACCATAGAATGGTAATGATTAATTTCATTCCTTTGTCCATTTCATTCCCCCGCTCATTCCATTACTTCATACCAAACAGACCTTAAGTGTTTAATATTTCTTTTTATTAACCCCGTCTATGAGATTCTATTCTAGCAATATTATATATAATAATTTTTGGTGCTTAGCACTAGTAAAAATGTCTTTTATTGTTATGTGTTTAATGTTTCTTTTTATTTACCATTTTACCCGTCTAAATATGAACTTTAATAAAGTTTATCATTTTGAGTGTTTAACAAATATTTTGTTATGTGGTTTTTTATGGGTTTCGTATTTTATATTAACGTTCCCAGCAAGTTATTTTTATTTACGTTTTGACGTTAATTTTTGGAGCGTATTTTTTAAACCAGCATTGGCACACCACCACCACCACAATCAGAAGCGTCACCGAGAATTCACGTACCCTGTTCGAGCTTGAAAAAATATGCCCTTCCGTACAGTGGCGAAGCTTGAGATTTCTGACCAGGAGGTCGAAAACGTATACACCTAATAAAATTATAAAACCAGGGGGTCGAAAACGTATATACCTAAAAAATTCTATACGAAAACTACATACCGGACACTAACGAGCGAAAAGTTTGGGGGGTCGGGCACCCCCCGACCCCTACAAAGTTGCGCCCCTGCTTCCGTAATGTTTTATTATTATTTAAAAAGTAATAATCAAATTAGTATTGGGCACAATAACCATAATGACAAGTGGGCTAAATTCTAAACCATAAAAAATTATTTGTAAATGGGCCTATATTAGAATTGGTATGTGATTACTATTTAAAAAAAATAACATAAACATATCGGAATTTTTTTTAAATCATGTGCCCCTCGAAATCACGGGCCTTGTGCGGGGGTCCTCCCCGCACACCATCAAAGCCGGCAGTGACAACAATCCACCACGCGTGGAATTGAAAACGCGTGGAGAGTATCACGCGTTGAACATTGATGAATTTGAACGTTGGCCTTTATTTTCTGACCGTTTTTTAACGGTAAACTTAATAAAAAAATATAACCTTTAAACCTTTTATATATACTTCTCCATTTTTAAACATTTCACCCATACCAAAACACAAACACATTTCACACAATCTACATCTTTCTCAAATGGGGTTTCCTACGGATTCGACGTTTCCGATGGATAGCCATAGCGATACCGAGTCGTCTTCCGACAATGAGACGTTTAAATATTTTGTCTCGGTGTATAACGAACTTGATACTAGTTCATCCCGCCCAAAGAAGAAGATGGTAGATTGTGATCGTATACTTGCCAACGAAGTGTTAATGAACGATTATTTTGTGGAGAATTCGCTCTACAATGCCGAAACGTTTAGAGATTGGTTTCGTTTACCAAAAGAATTATTTTTAAAGATTGTTGGAGACATCGAAGCAAGCGAGGAATTGTTTCAAGAAGGTTACGATGCGAGGGGCAAACCAAGTTTCACGGCGATACAAAAATGCACATCCGCCATTCGCCAACTAGCAACAGGTAACCCTCCCGATCAATATGATGAATACATAGCTATGGCGTCCAGAACTTCCCGTGAATGTCTGCAGATTTTTTGCAACGCGGTCATTAAGTTGTATGGTAAAGAGTTTTTACGTAAACCGATGAGACACGACATCTCACGTATTTACGCCACACATGAGGCTTGATGGCATTTTCCAAGGATGCTTGGTAGCATCGATTGTACACATATCGAGTGGAAAAATTGTCCAAGAGAGTTGCGAGGGGCGTATGTTAGGGGTGACATCAAAAGACCAACCATCATACTAGAAGCGGTGGCATCGAACGATTTATGGATTTGGCATTCATATTTCGGTGTTCCAGGTTCAAACAACGACATCAATGTGTTGCACACGTCATCGTTGTTTCAAACCATAACGGATGATACCGCACCCTTCTGTCCATTCTATGTTAACGGACGATATTACAGACGAGGCTTTTTTCTTGTAGATTGTATCTACCCATCATGGTCTGTTTTTTTGAAAGCTCCTTCCTTTCCTGTCGAGGCTAAAGAAATCGTGTTCAAAAAATTGCAAGAATCGGCAAGAAAAGATGTTGAGAGGGCTTTTGGTGTTTTAAAGGGTAGATGGGGCATACTAGGCCGACCGGTTCGTGCGATGAACAAGAAATCAATACATAGCATAGTATATGCATGTATCCTATTGCACAATATGCTAATCAAAGAAGACGGACGTGCAATATCTCCGGATTGGGTGCCAGATCCTCCTACACAAGTTCAAGTTCCAGAAAATATCCAACAAGACTTGCATGATGAAGAAACTCACTTTTGTTTAAGATACGGTTTAATCGAACTAGTAGGTTCTTTAGGTTTGGAGTTTCATGAGTCGGATGAGGAGTAGAGTTTTTTTAGTATTTTTTTTTTTGAGTAAATCACAAGTTTTGTCCTTTATGTTTGTCCCAAATTTCAGGCGATGTCCTTTACCTTTAAAATTGATGAGTTTTGTCCTTAACGTTTCAAAATCCTGCACGTTATGTCCTTTAAGGCAAACCCAGTTAGAATTTTCTGTTAAGTTATATCATGTGCACTACACACAAGGGTAAAACAGTCATTTCCCCTCCCCCACTTTGATTTTCATTTCCCACATTTATAATATCCAAATTAATTCTGAAAATCTAATTAATTCATAAATCTACACCCCCTCTCTCTTCCTGAACACACTCTCTCTCTCATTAAAAACTCCCAAACACCACCATACGTGAACTGTGAACATAGAAGTTGCTGAACACCATTAAAAAAACTCAGATCCAACTATTTCCGTTTCAGTACTCTCATTAAAAAGTCACGTATGGGAGGTGCTGAACACCACTACCACCACGCTTGAAATTAACACCAACACCCCTGTTATCCTAGAAATCAAACCTTAGGTCACCTAATCTAAACATAAAACAAAAAATCTACCCTGGGAACCCACAACCGTCATCGGATCCGTAGATTTACACCACAATGAAGACTGGAAGAAGACCATGATGACAGATCTAAAACGGAAATAGTTGGATCTGAATCGGGTCGCCGAACATAGAAGAGATCAGTTGGAAACTTGCCGCCGTTCGTTGTATCTCTTTGGTCAATATCATTTCATTTCATACAACATTAAATGGAAGAGGTGAGTGGGCGTTTGCAGGTGGAGTCGATGCCATGTTCGGCGCATACGACCTCCCAGAACTTGGCTCCGATCTGGTTGCCGCATTGGCCGCCTTGAATGTGGAGGATTTCTCTCATGGTTTTGTGTTAGGGTTTTGAGGGTTTGGGTTGAGGTTGAAGATGATCAGTGTTTTGTGTGTTTTCAGGTGAATTGGGAGGGTTTCAGGTTTGTGTACAGAACGGTTTTTCTCCTATTTCAAGAGGGAGAATTTTGCAGGCCCAATTGACATCTGATTATTTCTCCAAGTGGATAGAGGCTGAAGCCTTTGCTCAAGTCAGAGAAAAAGAAGTGATATCCTTTATTAAAAGAAATATTATTACTAGATTTGGTATCCCTTCTGAAATTGTTTGTGATAATGGATCCCAATTTATTGGGTGTAGAACTACTAACTTTTGTGACAGCTGGGGGATTAAGATGATAACATCAACACCAGTCCACCCACAAGCCAATGGTCAAGCAGAAGCATCCAACAAGATCATCATCAACAACTTGAAGAAGAAGCTTGGATCCAAGAAAGGAAAGTGGGCAGAAGAACTACCTTATGTGTTATGGGCTGATAGGACAACTCCCAAGAATGCTACTGGCCAAACTCCATTTTCTTTGGTATTTGGAGCAGAATCAGTGATCCCTACAGAGATGGTGGTTCCTACTGCAAGAACAAGCATTCGTGATCCTGAAGGAAATGCTGAGAACTTGGTTCAAGACTTGGATACCATAGAAGAACTCAGGGATTTGGCAAGGATAAGGATGGCTAGTTATCAACAAAGGATGGCTGGAGCCTACAATAAGAATGTCAGGATCAGGAAGTTCCAAGTTGGTGATTTGGTATTGAGGAAAGCATTTCAGAATACTACAAATCCTACTGATGGAAAATTGGCACCAAAGTGGGAAGGCCCCTACCTGATTGAAGCTGAGGCAGGAAAGGGGGCATATCGATTGTTAACAATGGAAGGTGATTTACTACCAAGAGCTTGGAATGCTGTCCACTTGAAGAAATACTTCATGTAATGAGGATCCAGGATCCTTAGCTATATTCATGACCGGTATCCTCGAAGGATCCTTAGAGGATAGATGATCCTCATTCTGGTAATGATCTAATTCCAATCTATTTAATTCTTTAATTATCTTATATACAAGTCGAAGGATCCTGCATCCTTTATCCTTCTTTCACTTAGTTCTGAGTTTTGCAGAAGGTTGATATATCCTTAACAAAGGATTGAGTATCCACAGAAGTCTCTAGTTATTTGGGCTTGACCCCAGTTATTTGGGCTTGACCCCAGTTATTTGGGCTTGTCCCCAGTTATTTGGGCATGTCCCCAGTATCGTCAGTAGCGCACGATGATCCTGGTGCAGTTCATGGCAATGGGACCAGTACTCGCTTTAGGGGCTGACAATTTCATTGTACTGGCTGCATTCAGGATCCTACGTATAATGGTAGACGTACCATACATATGTTCCTAAGGTTTCTAACGTTTTCACGTTAGCTAAGGTTTTGGCATTTTCATGTCACTAAGTTTGGATAGTCGCCAGTGAGGGCCATACTCCAGTTTACACAAGATCCTTTGGGCTTGTCCCCAGTTTTTTGGGCTTGTCCCCAGTATATTGGGCTTGTCCCCAGAATTGTTGGGCTTGTCCCCAGTTGCTAACTCTTCTCTTATATTGGCTTAGTCCCAAGTTATGTTCCATTTCAGGTTTTTGAAGTTAAACAGCTAAGGATCCTTGATCCTAACCTTTCATTAAGGTTTGTCTTTTGGTTATCCTGATTGTAAATGTTAAAGGTTTAGGATCCTAACTTGGATTCTCAGGTATGACCCTTAATCACTTTAGTTTTATACTTTATTTGTCTAAGTGACCCTTATTCTTTGACAACAGCTTGCATGATCCTTAAGTCAAATCACTTTTTGAATTTTTCGATTATAGGATATTTGATCCTTGATCATATCCTAAATTTTTTGACATAATCTACCAACCTCTTATTCTTAACTTATGAATTCAAACAAAGTGTATCATAGCAACTGAAAGGTAAAGTATTCACAAATGTAACAACACAAGAGATAGTCAAAAGATTAAGCTTTTATTTACCAAAAGTTAAACCCTTAAAAGGTTGTCAAAATTGCCAACCCAAGTTTCTACCAGCAAAACGTGGCCCGTCCACTTGGGTTGGCAAAGGGTGTCCTTGTTAACGAGGTCTAAGTGCAGGAATAAGAGTACGGCAGGATCATAATGGCTTCATCCCCCAAACAGAGGATCCCTCCACCATTTGTAATCCTACCTATTGTCTGAAGGATCAGTGATCCTTAAACCTAAAAACTATTGTTTAAGTACAGACCAGCATTATTCAGAAAACACCATCAAACAAAAAACAACTACCAAACCATAAAAAAATGGGCTCCGGCCGCGTCTAGATAAATCCATCATCGCCCATTGTTGCAGCCTACACCTTCGCTACATCACCATCACCATCACCTCCAGTTCCTGCATCACCAGCTTGATCCTTTGCCCCGCTTCCACTTGCCTCAAGCATCAAGACCTCTGCAGCCTCCTCTTCATCATCCAGCTCAGCCAGCTTAGCCTTCCAGCCCTCCTGGTCCCAACTGGTCCTGTCAAAGCTAGGATCCTCAGCTTCTTTGGCCATCTGCAGTTTGATCTTATACATAGCAATGGCGGCAGAAAGCTTAGCATCCTCCATCACCTCATTCTTCTCCTGATCAGTAGTGATGTGGGCTATGACCAGCTGTTTTTTCGCCAAGTTGAGCTCCTTCTCGAGGGTATAGATGGTTTGATCCTTAGCCAGGAAAATCTTATGGAAGTCCAGCTCCTTCTGCTCAGCCTCTTCAACATACGCATCAAAGAGCATCTGGATCTCAGCGAATTTCTGCAAAAAAGGAAAGATACAATTCAGGATCCGTTATCCTCAAATGTGAAGGATAGGATTAAGGATCAGGGATCCTTACATCAGCGAAGTATTCTTCAAACTGATGACGGATGAGGGGCAGGCCTTCAAGATCATCAGCAGTCTTCCTCTTCTTTCCTCCCTTGCCCTTGGAGGTGCGGGCTTAGGGATTGGAACGTTAGGGCTAGCAGCAGATTTCTTCTTTCCGGATCGGGCAGAGACAACATCAAGATCAGTGACGCTGAAGCGAGTGGCTGAATTTGAATACTTTCCAGCACCTATAAACGGCAAACAACAAATAAGTATCCTTGATCTAAATCTATTTAATCATACGTAAAAATAAACACTTACTCGACATTGTGAGTGAACCGGAGGATACTTCTTGTGAATCCTTTGTGTTCTCCTGGAATGATCTAACTGCAGGATCAAGGCTCCAAAAAGCAGCGATCCTTTCTTTTGTTGCAGGTGATTGAATGAGATGAGAGACCGAGACAGCTGCACAAAAAGACAAAAAAGGATCAGTTATCCTCGGCAGAAACAGGGTTATCCTATGATCCTTCTATGAGGATCCTATGTCCTACCATGGGTGGTCCACTCTTTAGGGAGATCTTTCCCATCTGGGATAGAATCTCTCTTAACAAAGAAGAAACGCTTTTTCCAGTTGGTATCGTTCTTTGTGGTTTTAAGGATTGGATGAGGATCACCGGGCTTATGTTTGAACAAGTAACGGTGTGAACCATGGCTCATAAGGTTATACAATTCAACCAGTTTTGACATTCCCAATTCTTTGCCTTCCTGCTCAATGATGTTCTCTAGGGTATATAGAACCCTCCACATCATCGGCATGGCCTGGATATAGCACATACCGGTAAGAGCAAAGAAGGACTGGGTGAAGGCAGGGAAAGGATAGGAGAATCCTATCAGGAATAGGGTAGCCGGAAAAGCAACCCAAGTGTCTGAGACAGAATCACTCTTAGCGGAAGGGTCGAAGGATTTGAAGACGGTATCCGCCAGAAAACAATGGTGAATCTGGTCAATCTCCGGGTCAGTGAAGCAGCAGAGTTCCTTCGAAGGATTTTTTAAAATCCCTTGGCTTTTCAGGGGGCTGTCTTTCTGGTGATCCTGGGCAGGGGAGGATCGTAGCTTCATTGTAATCTAAAGATTTTGATGAAGATCAGAATAAGAAGATGAAGAGAGAAGGAGGAGAGAGATACCTGATCGATCTTTGAATGAGGATTTAAAGGGAAGTATCGCTCGAATTTAAATGCAAATCGATCCTTATCTCTAACCTATATATAATGATGGTTCTGCAGGATTGTCACTTCGGTGACGTATAATGTGTAACGGCTAGTTCGATCCTAACGGCTATATTTCCACTGGATAGTTCGTTGCAGATAATGTTGAAAAATATGACTCATAAGTTATATTTTATTCCTCATATTTTGGGGGCAATTGTTAGGGATAGATTTTCTAGACCTAAGGATCACGGATCCTCAAGTACTGCCAGGATCACGGATCCTGAATTCTGTTTGAATTAAGGATCCTCAGAAGACGTTGCAGGATCAGGATCCAGGATCCTCATTGTTATCCTTACACTAACTGTTGCCTTCACTATGTTTAAGCTTGTTTTGCAGGAGTATACGCATTGGAGTTGGTCTTGCTGATATTCTTGGGGAATATGCTTTCAATATTCTGCATGTGCATAGCCTAAAGACCGTTATGGAAGTCGTGGGTAGCTAGCACCATTTGCGGGTTGTTAGTTATTTGGTTTATTTCTATTTTTAAAGGGGATAACAAAGCTTGAATTAGAAGAAGTTAGCTAATACACACACACTCGCAAGCTCTCGACAATACATTGGCGATTTCATACACATTGCACTCTAGTGATCCTTGTAACAAGCTTGTTATCATCCCGAGTTGTAATAATCATTTGTTTAATTATAGTTGGTGATCGGTAGTTTCCATCACCCTAGGTTTTTTATCCCGGAGATCAACTCTTGATCAAGGGCTTTTTCCTCGTATAAATCATTGTGTCACTTGTTCATTTCATTTGCAAGTTGTTCATACATTTATTCATTGATTCAAGCATCACACCTCACAACAAAAGATTTGGTTGCATTATCTTAGCCTGATTTTTGACCAAAACAGTTTGGCGCCCACCGTGGGGCAATTGGTGCTTCATTTCTGAAAAAAATTTAATCATTGTGATCATTTCGGTTCAACCAGATGGCTTCTTCAACAAAGAACACTTCAAGTTCCATGCCGGCAATCACTTCTTCACAGGGCGTTCCACCTTTGCCTCCACCACCTTTTGGATCTCAGAAGAATGCTGAGAATCCTGCGAAGAAACCGACCCCCGTTTTCTCAAAACCACCAACTTCTGCTGTTTCTTCTAGTCCTACTAACAGTGATCTTTTTACTTTGATTTTGCAGATGAGGGATCACATACAAGAGCAGGATAAAACCAACGAAAGGATCCTTCGGGAGATTGGTGACATCAAGAAACAGAAGAAATCAGTGGAGGATCACTCTCCTTTGATGCCGAGGTCGTTGAATTTCGACACTCCAGCTGTAACCGCCCTGCAATCTGCGGCTCCGGACATCCAGTACCAGAGTGGACCATTGGGAAGGCGTTATGGATCAACGACCATGACTTAAGCTTTAGGATCCTGCTTTCAGCCTTCAGGATCCTCTTTCCAGCATCAGGGATCCTTCGTTAGCTCAGGAGGATATATGGGGACGCACATGGTTCAAGGATCCTCTCAGGTTCAAGGATCCTCTCAGGTTCAAGGATCCTCTCAGGTTCAAGGATCCTCCTTTCAGGTCCAAGGATCCTCATCTCAGGTTTACGGATCCATGGATTATCCTCCAAGACCCCCATTCACAACACATCAAGGATCCAACATCTTTCAGGATCAAGGATTCTTAAGGAGTGTGCAACCCTCAAGTACAGATGTTCATCAAGGAGACTTCATTCCAATGCAGACCATCGCTTCTTCTGGTCCTTCAGTCATACCAGAATCTCGTCAATATGGATTCACATCTGGGATTCCAAACTTGAATCCTCCGGGAGGTAACACTTTGAATAATTCTCATAACACTAACCATGGCTTTGTGCAGGATACAGGTATCAATCAAGCTATGGCTAAGGAATAACAGAAGCTGAAGGATATGATATCCAGCGTTCCAGGAGTGGTTAAACCCATTCCTGAAATTGCAGATGGAAGCCACAGGATATCTCGTTTTGCACCACCTATCTGTGATGCTGAGATACCCAAAAGGTTCCAAATACCAACTATGAAGTTATATGATGGTCCGACGGATCCAGAAGAACATGTAGCTCAATATAGAGAAAGAATGGAGATCAATCCAACTCCTGAGAGGTTAAAAGAAGCATGTCTATGCAAGGGTTTTGGATCCACACTCACAGGATCAGCTCTTAAATGGCTGCTAAGTCTTCCTCCTTACTCTATTATTTCATTTGCTAATCTAGTTAATCTGTTTAATAGCCAATTCTCATGTAGTAGAAAATTTGAACGTTTAACTAGTGATCTATATAGGGTAACACAAGGTCAAAATGAGTCACTTAGAGATTATATCACTAAGTTTAGTAAAGAATTCTTGGATATTCCTAATTTAGATATTGCTACGGCTGTAGAAGCCTTTAAAATGGGTTTACTTAGGGATTCACTGTTCTATGATGATCTTGTCATGACCCCTTGCAGGAATCTTGATGAAGTAAGGACCAGGGCCCTTAGATTCATCCGATTAGAGGATGATAAAAGGATCCAGGAAAGACTGGCAGGATCCTCGAAGCAGGAAAAGCAAGGATCCTACTTCAGGAACAACAAGTCCAAATTTTATAACAAGTCTGACAACCAGAACATGCATGCAGTAGAACAAGAAGAGGATGATGAGGATTATCCTCCCATTTCTGAATATTGTTTTTCTGTTGATAACAATGAACTAATTCTTGCAATGTAGAATTTAGGTGAGAAAGCAAGATGGGCTAGAAAAAGTGATAAACCAGCTACAACAAAAGACAAGTCCAAATGGTGTGCATATCATGAGGATTTCGGACATCTCACTGAAGAATGCATTGCGTTAAGAAAAGAAATTGGTTATTTGTTAAGCAAGGGGCACTTGAAGGAGCTTTTGGGAAGAAAAAAAGTCAAGGATCCAGGATCCTGAAAAGGTTCCAGAAAGAGCTCATGCTCCTCCGGCAGATGCACAAATTATAAACTTCATATCCGGTGGATCATACATTTGTGGTACTTCCTTTTCAGCGGCCAAGAGACATGCCAAGGAAACCAAGATGGATAACGGGGATAGACCCATCCGAACCTCTACTGTTACACTGGAAAAAGTTATAACTTTTGATGAGGATGATCGTGTTGATGTGCAGGATCCTCATCATGATGGTCTCGTTATTACTTTGTTTATATCTAACCATTTTGTTCGCAGGATCCTAATCGATGGAGGAAGCTCGGTGAACATCATTCAGCTTGATGTCCTCAAGAAGATGAATATTCCTGAATCAGAGATCATCCCAAGATCCTCAGTTCTTGTGGGGTTCAGCGGAG
Organism: Helianthus tuberosus; assembly: GCA_030545235.1. Classification (NCBI taxonomy): domain Eukaryota; kingdom Viridiplantae; phylum Streptophyta; class Magnoliopsida; order Asterales; family Asteraceae; genus Helianthus; species Helianthus tuberosus. The sequence continues at coordinate 141,544,046 of CM060402.1, read as the reverse complement.
AAACTAAGAATACATTGGGGGACATTAAGCTTCCCATCTACATAGAAGGACTTAACTCTTTTCAAAAATTTTGTGTAATAAATTGCTTATCCTGTTGCTATGTTATCCTTGACAGGCCATGGATACATGAGATGAAAGCAGTTGCATCTACCTATCATCAGTGTGTAAAGCTTCCTAGTCCGTGGGGGGGTGATAAAGATTGAGAGTGACCAACAAGAAGCAAAAAAATTGCTATACCTCATCAATGAAGCCAGCCTCAAGACCAAGGGAGCAATAGCAACTAAAGTATCCTCCAAGAGAAGTCTTGGAGGCAAGAGAACAGGATGTGAAAGATATCCTTATGGATCCTCATGATCCTGAGTCCAAAGTATTCATAGGATCAGGGATCCTCAGCGATATTGAACAGGATTTGGTATCCTTCCATAAGAGGAGAAAAACTACCTTTGCCTGGAAGCATGAAGACATGACAGGTATCTCTAAAGATATAATTACTCATAAACTTGGCATTGACAGGTCATTCAAACCCATACATCAGAAGAGGAGGAAGTTTGCACCTGAGAGGAATGCTATTATCCAGGAGGAGGTAGACAAATTGCTCCGAGCAGGTATGATTAGAGAGGTTAAGTATCCAAGATGGTTAGCCAATGTGGTTGTTGTTCAAAAGAAAAATGGAAAGTGGAGGGTATGTGTCGATTTCACTGATTTAAACAAGGCATGTCCCAAGGATCCTTTCCCATTACCCCACATTGACTCCATGGTGGATGCTACCGCGGGTCATGAGATGTTGACTTTTATGGATGCTTCATCTGGATTTCAACAATTTCAGTTGGAACCATCTGATCAAGAGGTACAACCTTTATGACCCCAACTGGTATCTATTGTTATATTGCTATGCCATTTGGACTAAGGAATGCAGGTGCTACTTATCAAAGGCTAGTCAATATGATGTTTAAGGAACAAATAGGACACACTATGGAAGTCTATATAGATGACATGGTGGTTAAATCCAAGAGAGCTGAGGATCACCTTAGAGACCTGGAGGAAGCATTCAATATCCTTGACAAGTTCAATATGAAGTTGAATCCTTCAAAGTGTCACTTTGGCGTTAAAGCAGGGAAGTTCCTAGGCTACATGGTAACAAAAAGAGGCATTGAAGCAAGTCCAGAGCAAATTAAGGCAATTGTGAATATCAAATCTCCTGCCAATGCCAAGGATGTGCAAAGGTTGACAGGGAGGATCGCAGCCTTGAATAGGTTCATATCAAAGTCATTAGAAAAGTGCAAGGAATTCTATGACATTTTGAGAAAGAACAAGAAATTTGAGTGGACTGAAAAGCATGAAAATGCTCTCAAAGCCCTTAAGGATTACCTATCCTCAGCTCCTGCCTTGATGAAACCAGAAAAAGGGGATATATTATCCTTATATCTAGTGGTATCCTCTAAAGCAGTAAGTGCAGTCCTTGTTAAGGATCACGAAGGTACACAACATCTTGTCTATTACGTAAGTAAGAGTTTGCTTGATGCTGAATCCAGGTATTCACATTTAGAAAAACTTATCCTTGCTTTGATTATGGCATCTACTAAACTAAGACATTATTTTGAAACTCATGCCATTATTGTTAAGACTAACTTTCCAATTAAGAATGTTCTCAGGAAACCTGAAATGTCAGGAAGGGTGGCTAAATGGGTAGTGAAGCTTAGTGCTTATGATATAAGATATGAACCAAGGACTGCCATTAAATCCCAAGCCTTAGTTAACTTTGTGGCAGATTTTAGTAGTGACTTACAAAGAGAAGCTGAGTTAGAAGTTCAGCAGCTTGAAGAGACTAAGGATCCTTGGATACTCTTCACTGATGGATCCTCTAATGTCAAAGGAACAGGACTTGGAATACTACTAAAATCGCCACAGGGGGACATAATACCCCACTCAATAGCTTGTGAGTTTCAAACTACTAATAATGAGGCTGAATATGAGGCCTTAATAGCTGGTTTGCAAATTGCCAAGCATATGAGGATCAGGTATCTTGAGCTACATGTAGATTCACTGTTAATTACCAATCACTTTAATGGATCCTATGTTGTTAAAGGTGAAAAGCTAATCAAATATTTAGAGATAGTCAAAGAATTGGCACTCTCTTTTGTTTCCTTTAGTTTGACACAGGTACCCAGAGAAGAAAATGCAGAAGCCGATGCATTGGCCAACCTAGGATCATCCTTGAAAATTCCAGAGGATATCAAGATCCCTATCATCCATATTTTGGCTCCTGCTATTGAGGATCACATAACTATGGAGGTAGAACAGGATTCTGCAACGGTTCCTAGTGATGGTGCACAGTCTCATTCAGGATCATGGATCCTTCCAATCATGAGATATATACAACATGGAGAGATTCCTACAGGAGAAAACCCCAGGGCTTTCAAAATCAAGGTATCTCAATTTACAATATTAAATAACATGTTATATAAACGATCCCTTGCAGGTCCATATCTAAGATGCATAGAGGATCCTGAAATTCAAGAAGTCCTAAAGGATTTTCATGAAGGAGATTGTGGAAACCACACTGGGGGCAGGGCATTGTTCTCAAGGATCCTTAGGACAGGATATTATTGGCATACTATGAAGAAGGATGCTGTGGATTATGCCAAGAAGTGTGATCCTTGTCAGAGACATAGTAATATCCTTCATCAGCCAGCAGAGCTCTTGCATCCTATATCCTCTTCTTGGCCATTCATGAGATGGGGAATGGATATAGTTGGTAAACTTCCCAAAGCACCAGGAGGAAAAGTGTTCATGCTTGCCATGACTGATTACTTCTCCAAGTGGATAGAGGCTGAAGCCTTTGCTCAAGTCAGAGAAAAAGAAGTGATATCCTTTATTAAAAGAAATATTATTACTAGATTTGGTATCCCTTCTGAAATTGTTTGTGATAATGGATCCCAATTTATTGGGTGTAGAACTACTAACTTTTGTGACAGCTGGGGGATTAAGATGATAACATCAACACCAGTCCACCCACAAGCCAATGGTCAAGCAGAATCATCCAACAAGATCATCATCAACAACTTGAAGAAGAAGCTTGGATCCAAGAAAGGAAAGTGGGCAGAAGAACTACCTTATGTGTTATGGGCTGATAGGACAACTCCCAAGAATGCTACTGGCCAAACTCCATTTTCTTTGGTATTTGGAGCAGAATCAGTGATCCCTACAGAGATGGTGGTTCCTACTGCAAGAACAAGCATCCGTGATCCTGAAGGAAATGCTGAGAACTTGGTTCAAAACTTGGATACCATAGAAGAACTCAGGGATTTGGCAAGGATAAGGATGGCTAGTTATCAACAAAGGATGGCTGGAGCCTACAATAAGAATGTCAGGATCAGGAAGTTCCAAGTTGGTGATATGGTATTGAGGAAAGCATTTCAGAATACCACAAATCCTGCTGATGGAAAATTGGCACCAAAGTGGGAAGGCCCCTACCTGATTGAAGCTGAGCCAGGAAAGGGGGCATATCGATTGTTAACAATGGAAGGTGATTTACTACCAAGAGCTTGGAATGCTGTCCACTTGAAGAAATACTTCATGTAATGAGGATCCAGGATCCTTAGCTATATTCATGACCGGTATCCTCGAAGGATCCTTAGAGGATAGATGATCCTCATTCTGGTAATGATCTAATTCCAATCTATTTAATTCTTTAATTATCTTATATACAAGGAGAAGGATCCTGCATCCTTTATCCTTCTTTCACTTAGTTCTGAGTTTTGCAGAAGGTTGATATATCCTTAACAAAGGATTGAGTATCCACAGAAGTCTCTAGTTATTTGGGCTTGACCCCAGTTATTTGGGCTTGACCCCAGTTATTTGGGCTTGTCCCCAGTTATTTGGGCCTGTCCCCAGTATCGCCAGTAGCGCACGATGATCCTGGTGCAGTTCATGGCAATGGGACCAGTACTCGCTTTAGGGGCTGACAATTTCATTGTACTGGCTGCATTCAGGATCCTACGTATAATGGTAGACGTACCATACATCCGTTCCTAAGGTTTCTAACGTTTTCACGTTAGCTAAGGTTTTGGCATTTTCATGTCACTAAGTTTGGATAGTCGCCAGTGAGGGCCATACTCCAGTTTACACAAGATCCTTTGGGCTTGTCCCCAGTTTTTTGGGTTTGTCCCCAGTATATTGGGCTTGTCCCCAGAATTGTTGGGCTTGTCCCCAGTTGCTAACTCTTCTCTTATATTGGCTTAGTCCCAAGTTATGTTCCATTTCAGGTTTTTGAAGTTAAACAGCTAAGGATCCTTGATCCTAACCTTTCATTAAGGTTTGTCTTTTGGTTATCCTGATTGTAAATGTTAAAGGTTTAGGATCCTAACTTGGATTCTCAGGTATGACCCTTAATCACTTTAGTTTTATACTTTATTTGTCTAAGTGACCCTTATTCTTTGACAACAGCTTGCATGATTCTTAAGTCAGATCACTTTTTGAATTTTTTGATTATAGGATATTTGATCCTTGATCATATCCTAAATTTTTTGACATAATCTACCAACCTTTTATTCTTAACTTATGAATTCAAACAAAGTGTATCATAGCAACTGAAAGGTAAAGTATTCACAAATGTAACAACACATGAGATAGTCAAAAGATTAAGCTTTTATTTACCAAAAGTTAAACCCTTAAAAGGTTGTCAAAATTGCCAACCCAAGTTTCTACCAGCAAAACGTGGCCCGTCCACTTGGGTTGGCAAAGGGTGTCCATGTTAACGAGGTCTAATTGCAGGAATAAAAGTACGGCAGGATCACACTGGCTTCATCCCCCAAACAGAGGATCCCTCCACCATTTGTGATCCTACCTATTGTCTGAAGGATCAGTGATCCTTAAACCTAAAAACTATTGTTTAAGTACAGACCAGCATTGTTCAGAAAACACCATCAAACAAAAAACAACTACCAAACCATAAAAAAATGGGCTCCGGCCGCGTCTAGATAAATCCATCATCGCCCATTGTTGCAGCCTACACCTTCGCTGCATCACCATCACCTCCAGTTCCTGCATCACCAGCTTGATCCTTTGCCCCGCTTCCGCTTGCCTCAAGTATCAAGACCTCTGCAGCCTCCTCTTCATCATCCAGCCCAGCCAACTTAGCCTTACAGCCCTCCTGGTCCTAACTGGTCATGTCAAAGCTAGGATCCTCAGCTTCTTTGGCCATCTGCAGTTTGATCTTGTACATAGCAATGGCGGCAGAAAGCTTAGCATCCTCCATCACCTCATTCTTCTCCTGATCAGCAGTGATGTGGGCTATGACCAGCTGTTTTTTCGCCAAGTTGAGCTCCTTCTCGAGGGTAGAGATGGTTTGATCCTTAGCCAGGAAAATCTTATGGAAGTCCAGCTCCTTCTGCTCAGCCTCTTCAACATACGCATCAAAGAGCATCTGGATCTCAGCGAATTTCTGCAAAAAAGGAAAGATACAATTCAGGATCCGTTATCCTCAAATGTGTAAGATAGGATTAAGGATCAGGGATCCTTACATCAGCGAAGTATTCTTCAAACTAATGACGGATAAGGGGCAGGCCTTCAAGATCATCAGCGGTCTTCCTTTTCTTTCCTACCTTGCCCTTGGAGGTGACGGGCTTAGGGATTGGAACGCTAGGGCTAGCAGCAGATTTCTTCTTTCCGGATCGGGCAGAGACAAGATCAAGATCAGTAACGCTGAAGCGAGTGGCTGACTTTGAAGACTTTCCAGCACCTACAAACGGCAAACAACAGATAAGTATCCTTGATCTAAATCTATTTAATCATACGTAAAAATAAACACTTACTTGACATTGTGACTGAACCGGAGGATACTTCTTATGAATCCTTTGTGTTCGCCTGGAATGATCTAACTGCAGGATCAAGGCTCCAAAAAACAGCGATCCTTTCTTTTGTTGCAGGTGATTGAATGAGATGAGAGACCGAGACAGCTGCACAAAAAGACAAAAAAGGATCAGTTATCCTCGGCAGAAACAGGGTTATCCTATGATCCTTCTATAAGGATCCTATGTCCTACCATGGGTGGTCCACTCTTTAGGGAGATCTTTCCCATCTGGGATAGAATCTCTCTTAACAAAGAAGAAACGCTTTTTCCAGTTGGTATCGTTCTTTGTGGTTTTAAGGATTGGATGAGGATCACCGGGCTTATGTTTGAACAAGTAACGGTGTGAACCATGGCTCACAAGGTTATATAATTCAGCCAGTTCCGACATTCCCAATTCTATGCCTTCCTGCTCAATGATGTTCTCTAGGGTATATAGAACCCTCCACATCATCGGCATGGCCTGGATATAGCACATACCGGTAAGAGAAAAGAAGGACTGGGTGAAGGCAGGGAAAGGATAGGAGAATCCTATCAGGAATGGGGTAGCCGGAAAAGCAACCCAAGTGTCTGAGACAGAATCAATCTTAGCGGAAGGTGTTTTGGTCAAAAATCAAGCAATGATAATGCAACCAAACTTTCTGTTGTGAGGTATGATGCTTGAATTGATGAACAACAATAAGGATCACTATGAAATGTAATGAACAAGTGACACGAAGATTTATACGAGGAAAAAGCCCTTGATCAATGAATGATCTCCGGCATAAAAAACCTCGGGTGATGGAAACTACCGATCACCAACTCAAATTAACCAAGAAATGTAATACAACTTCGGATGATAGCGAGCTAAGTACAAGGATCACTATAGTGTATTGTGTGTAAAAGTGTGTAATCGCCAAGTGAGTTCACGAGAGCTGGTGAGAGCAGTTGTAAGAGTGTGTGTGTAGCCAAAAATAGCCAAGTGTTCTCTAATTAGCTCGCTACCCCTTTAAAAATAGAAAATATCTACTCTAACTAACATTCCGCAAATGGTGCAAGTCCTCCACGACTCCATAACGTCCACTTCTGGCCAAGCACGTGCGGAATAAACATAGAATATGCTCCAGGAATATCGCCAAGACCAAGTCCAAGTTGATACTCCTGCAAAACAATTTCGAATTCAAAGTAGACAACCGTTAGTACAAGGATCTTTATGATGATCCATGATCCTGATCCTGAAACACTTCTGAGGATCACTAATTCAAACAGAAGTAAGGATCACCAAGCCCAACAGCCATTGAGGATCACTAGTCATTTAGAAATCCACCCCTAACAATTGCCCCCAAAATATAAGGAGTAATTATGTAAATAAATGAGTTATATTTTGTTCTTATCCGCAATTAACCAACGGATAACTAGCCGTTATAATCGGACTAGCCGTTGCGAATCATGACGTCACTGAGGTGACTATCCTGCAGAATCATCATTATAAATAGGAGTTAGAGATAGGGATCATTTCACATTTAAATTCAAGAGAACTCCCTTTAAATTCACATCCGACGATTAAGCAGGTATTTCTCTTCCTCTTCTTCCTTTACGTTTTCTTTCTCTGTTCCTTCTTTCTTTACCTTCTTTGAAACCAAGATGATGCTAAGATCCTCACCAGCCAAGGATCATAAGAAGGACAGTCCTCTCAAGAGCCAGGGGATCATCAAAGATTCACCGAAAGAAAGATGTTGCTTCTCTGACCCACAAATAGACAGAATCCGGCATTGCTTCCCGGCGAACACCACTTTCAAATCGTTTGATCCCACTGTTTTGAGTGATTACGTTTCCGAAACTTGGGTAGCTTTCCCAGTCACTCCTTTCTCAATAGGATACTCGTATCCTTTCCCTGAATTCACCCAATCCTTTTTCTCCCTCACCGGCATCTCCTATATTCAAGCTATGCCAATGATCTGGAGGGTCTTATATACCCTTGAAAGGATCATTGAGCAAGAAGGAATTAACCTGGGAATGTCAGAATTGGCCGAGATGTATGATCTCACAACATTTGGATCCCACCGATATTTATTCAAGCGTAAACCCGGAGAAGAACATCCCATCTTTAAAGCTACTAAGAATGATACCAATTGGAAACGGCGGTTCTTCTTTGTCAGAAGGGATTCTATCCCGGATGGAAAGGATCTGCCAAGGAAATGGAGCACTCATGGTAGGATAGAGGATCCTTAGAAGGATCACTGAGTAAGCTCATTTTTGATGATGATTACTAATATGCTTCTGTTTCTCTTGTACAGCCATCACAATTTCACATATTATACCATCACCTGCCACCGAGGAGAGACTTGCTGCTTTCAGAAGACTTGATCCTGCAACAAGGTCATTCAAAACAAACACCCAGGATTCACAAGAGGTATCCTCAGGTTCTGTCACTATGTCAAGTAAGTATCCTATTTTTTGCATAATTAAGTGTTTAAATAAATAGTTGAATAAGAATAGGATAAGGATACTTATCTGTTTTGAATATGTAGGTGCTGGAAAGCCTTCACGATCTGCCTCCAAATTCAGTGTTGCCGAGCTTGACACTATTAGGTCCTCAAAGAAGAAGTCTGCTGCTAGCCCCTCTGTTGTAATCCCCAAGGCTACCACTTCAAAGGGAAGAGGTGGAAAGAAAAGAAAAACCTCTGAAGCTGACAACCTTCAAGGCTTGCCTCTGATCCGCCATCAATTCCTAGAATACTTTAATGACGTAAGGATCACTGACTCAGTCTAATTATCCTATCCACTTGAGGATCACCTGACTCTAATCTTTGCTTTGTCTTCTCTGTAGAAATTTGCTGAGATCGAGGACTATGTGGGGAATGTTGAAGAGCTAGAGGAGAAACACTCTGACCTCCAAAAAGTAGCAATGCTCAAAGACCTCAAGATTGCTTCCCTTGAAAAGGATCTCAACGATGCCAAAGCTCAAATAGCTACCATTCTGATCAACTTTGATTATGAGAAGAGCGAGATCATGGAGGATGCTAAGGTCTCCGCTGCCATTGCCACGTACAAGACCAAGCTACAGATGGCTCAAGAAGCTCAGGATCCTGCCTTTGATAGGAGCAGCTGGGACATGGAAGGCTGGAAGGCCAGGCTGGCTGAGTTGGAGGATGAGGATGAGGCTGACGAGGTCCTGGCAATCGAGGCTAGTGGTAGTGGCAAGGATCATGCGAAGGATACTGGAGCTGGAGGGGATGATGATGCAGCGAAGGTGTAGGTTGCATGAATGGGCGATGAAGGACATTTCTAGACGTATCCGGAGCCCATTTTTTAGTTTGGTTATGGTTTTTGTTTTGATGATGTTTTGAGGAACAATGGTGGGTCTGTACTTAAACAATAGTAATTAGGGTTGAGGATCATGGATGATCCTTTGAACAATAGGTAGGATAATAGGTGGTGGATGGATCCTCTGTTTGGGGGATGAAGCCACTTGTTATCTTTCCGTCTTTAATTTCCTGCACTTATTAGACCTATGAACAATGGACACCCTTTGCCAACCCATGTGGATGGGCCACGTTTTGCTGGTAGAAACGTGGGTTGGCAATTTTGACAACCTTAAGGGGTTTAATCTTTTGTTAATAAAAGAACTTTAACTTTTTGGCTTATCCTGTGTTGATATCCTTGTTAGTATTTTACTTTCCAATTGTTGTGATATTTATTTTGTTTAAACTTATCAAGTAGAGAAAAAAAATTAAGAAATATCCCCAAAAAGTTTAGGATATGATCAAAGATCACATAATCCATAGCCGATTAGTTTTGAAAAGTTATATAGTTTAAGGGTCACAAGTTCAGTTGTCAAAGGATAAGGGTTACTTGAATAAATAATGAATAGAATCAAAATAGTTAAGGATCATACCTGAGGATCCAAGTTAGGATCCTAACCTTTAACAGTTGTAAATAGGATAATCCAAAAGATAAACCTTAGTAAAAGGTAAGGATCAAGGATCCTTGGTCGTTTAACTTCAAAAACCTGAAATAGGATACAACTTGGGACTAAGCCAATATAAGATGAAAGTTAGTAACTGGGGACAAGCCCAACAATTCTGGGGACAAGCCCAATATACTGGGGACAAGCCCAAAGGATAACTGGGGACAAGCCCAAAGGATAACTGGGGACAAGCCCAAAGGATCGTATGTAAACTGGAGTATGGCCCTCACTGGCGACTATCCAAACTTAGTGACATGAAAATGCCAAAACCTTAGCTAACGTGAAAACGTTAGAAACCTTAGGAACGGATGTATGGTACGTCTACCATTATACGTAGGATCCTGAATATAGCCAGCACAATGAAATTGTCAGCCCCTAAAGCGAGTACTGGTCCCATTGCCATGAACTATACCAGGATCATCGTGCGCTACTGGCGAAACTGGGGACAGGCCCAAACTGGGGACTAGCCCAAATAACTGGTGTCAAGCCCAAATAACTGGGGTCAAGCCCAAATAACTGGGGTCAAGCCCAAATAACTGGATACTTCTGTGGATACTCAATCCTTAGTTAATGATACCTGAACCTTCAAAACTCAGAATCAAGTAAACGGAGGATAAAGGGTGCAGGATCCTTATCCTTATATAAGAGAATAAAAGAATGAAATAGTTTGAGATTAGAATGTTACCAGAAAGAGGATCATCTGTCTGTAAGGATCCTTCAAGGATACTTGTCAAATGAGGATCATGGATCCTAGTTACATAAAATACTTCTTCAAATGGACAGCATTCCAAGCTCTTGGTAGCAAATCACCTTCCATTGTTAGCAATCGATATGCCCCCTTTCCTGCTTCAGCTTCAATCAAATAAGGGCGTTCCCACTTTGGTGCTAGCTTTCCATCAGCAGGATTGGTGGTATTTTGAAATGCTTTCCTTAATACCATATCACCAATTTGGAATTTCCTGATCCTGACATTTTTGTTGTAAGCTCCAGCCATCCTTTGTTGATAACTGGTCATCCTTACCCTTGCCAAGTCCCTGATTTCTTCTATAGTATCCAGGTCTTGAACCAAGTTTTCAGCATTTTCTTCAGGATCACGAATGCTTGTTCTTGCAGTTGGAACCACCATCTCTATAGGGATCACTGATTCTGCCCCAAATACCAAAGAAAATGGAGTTTGGCCTGTAGCATTTTTGGGAGTCGTCCTATCAGCCCAAAGCACATAAGGTAGTTCTTCTGCCCATTTTCCTTTCCTGGATCCAAGCTTTTTCTTCAAATTGTTGATGATAATCTTGTTGGATGATTCTGCCTGACCATTAGCTTGTGGGTGGACTGGTGTTGATGTTATCATCTTAATCCCCCAGCTGTCACAAAAATTAGTAGTTCTATTCCCAATAAATTGGGATCCATTATCACAAATAATCTCAGAAGGGATACCAAATCTAGTAATAATGTTTCTTTTAATGAAGGATATAACTTCCTTTTCTCTGACTTGAGCAAAGGCTTCAGCCTCTATCCACTTAGAGAAGTAATCAGTCATAGCAAGCATGAATACTTTTCCACCAGGTGCCTTAGGAAGCTTTCCAACTATATCCATTCCCCATCTCATGAATGGCCATGAATGGTCAGGACATGTATAATAGGGATCTTGATATCCTCCGGGATCTTCAAGGATGATCCTAAATTGGCTAATGCATCTGCCTCTGCATTCTCTTCCCTTGGTACCTGTGTTAAACTAAAGGATACAAAAGAGAGTGCCAATTCTTTGACTATCTCCAAATATTTGATTAGCTTTTCACCTTTAACAGCATAGGATCCATTAAAGTGATTAGTGATTAGTAAAGAATCTACATGTACCTCAAGATACCTGATCCTCATATGCTTTGCAATTTGCAAACCAGCTATCAAGGCTTCATACTCAGCCTCATTGTTGGTAGTTTGAAATTCACAAGCTATGGAGTGGGGTATTATGTCCCCCTGTGGCGATTTTAGTAGTATTCCAAGCCCTGTTCCGTTTAGATTGGAGGATCCATCAGTGAACAGTACCCAAGGATCCTTGGTTTCTTCAAGCTGTTGGACTTCTAATTCAGCCTCCTTTTGCAAATCACTACTAAAATCTGCCACAAAGTCAGCTAAGGCCTGGGATTTGATGGCAGTCCTTGGTTCATATCTTATATCATATGCACTTAGCTTCACTGCCCACTTAGCCATCCTTCCTGACATTTCAGGTTTCCTGAGAACATTCTTAATAGGAAAATTAGTCTTAACAACAATGGCATGAGTTTCAAAATAATGTCTCAATTTAGTGGATGCCATGATTAATGCAAGGATAAGTTTTTCTAAATGTGAATACCTGGATTCAGCATCAAGTAAGCTCTTACTTACATAATAAACAGGATGTTGTGTACCTTGGTGATCCTTAACAAGGACCGCACTTACTGCTTTTGAGGATACCGCCAAGTATAAGGATAACACATCTCCTTTTTCTGGTTTCATCAAGGCTGGGGCTGAGGATAGGTAATCTTTAAGAGCCTTGAGGGCACCTTCATGCTTCTCAGTCCATTCAAATTTCTTGTTCTTCCTCAGGATATCATAGAATTCCTTACACTTTTCTGAGGATTTGGATATGAATCTGTTCAAGGCTGCGATCCTGCCTGTCAATCTTTGCACATCCTTAGCATTGGCAGGAGATTTGATATTCACTATAGCCTTGATTTGTTCTGGACTTGCTTCAATGCCCCTCTTCGTTACCATATATCCTAAGAATTTACCTGCCTTCACACCAAAATGACACTTAGAAGTATTAAGTTTCATATTATATTTATCAAGGATATTGAATGCTTCCTCCAAGTCTTTAAGGTGATCCTCAGCCTTCTTGGACTTAACCACCATGTCATCAATGTAGACTTCCATAGTGTGTCCAATTTGTTACTTGAACATCATATTGACAAGCCTTTGGTAAGTAGCACCTGCATTCCTTAGTCCAAATGGCATAGCAATATAACAATATATACCAGTCGGGGTCATGAAGGCTGTATCCTCTTGATCAGATGGTTCCATCTGAATTTGTTGAAATCCAGATGAAGCATCCATAAAAGTTAACAACTCATGACCCGCGGTAGCATCCACCATGGAGTCAATGTGGGGTAATGGGAAAGGATCCTTGGGACATGCCTTGTTTAAATCTGTAAAATCGACACATACCCTCCACTTTCCATTTTTCTTTTGAACAACAACCATATTGGCTAACCATTTTGGATACTTAACCTCTCTAATCATACCTGCCCGAAGTAGTTTATCTACCTCTTCCTGGATGATGGCATTCCTTTCAGGTGCAAATTTCCTCATCTTTTGATGAATTGGCTTAAATGACCTGTCAATGCCAAGTTTATGAGTAATTATATCTTTAGATATACCTGTCATATCCTCATGTTTCCAGGCAAAGGTGGTTTTCCTTCTTTTGAGGAAGGATACTAGCTCCTGTTCAATATCGCTAAGGATCCCTGATCCTATGAAGATCTTGGATTCAGGATCATCAGGATCCATGAGGATTTCTTTCAAATCATGTTCTCTTGCCTCCAAGACATCTCTTGAAGGATACTTTAATTGCTATTGCTCCCTTGGTCTTGAAGCTGGTTTCATTGATGAGGTATAGCAATTTTTTGCCTCCTGTTGATCACTCTCAATTTTCACCACTCCCCAAGGACTTGGAAGCTTTACACATTGATGATAGGTGGATGGGACTGCCTTCATATCATGTATCCATGGCCTGCCAAGGATAACATTACAACATGATAAGCAATCAATAACACAAAACTTTTGATAAGAATGCAATCCTTCAATATAGATTGCGAGTTTGATGTCCCCCAATGTATTCTTAGTTTCTCCGCTGAATCCCACAAGTACTGAGGATCTTGGGATAATATCAGACTCTGGGATATTCATCTTCTTGAGAACATCAAGCTGAATGATGTTCATAGAGCTTCCTCCATCTATAAGGATCCTGCGAACAAAGTGGTTAGAAATAAATAATGTAATTACAAGACCATCATGATGAGGATCCTGGACGTCAACACGATCATCCTCATCAAAGGTTATGACTTTATCCTGGGTGACAACGGAGGTCCGAACGGGTCTGTCTCCACTATCCATCTTGGTTTCCTTAGCGTGTCTCTTTGCTGCTGAAAAGGATGTACCACAGATGTCTGATCCACCGGATATGAAATTTATGACTTGTGCATCTGCTGGAGGAGCAGGAGCCCTTTCCGGGATCCTTTCAGGATCCTGGATCCTTGACTTCTTCCGTCCCAAGAGTTCCTTCAAATGCCCCTTGCTCAACAAGTAACCAATTTCCTTTCTTAGTGCAATACACTCTTCAGTGAGATGCCCAAAATCCTCATGATATGCACACCACTTGGATTTATCCTTTGGTTTATCACTCTTCCTTGGCCACCTAGCTTTCTCACCTAAATTCTGCATTGCAAGGATTAGTTCATTGTTATTAACAGAAAAACAGTATTCTGAAATAGGAGGATAATCCTCATCATCCTCTTCTTGTTCCACTGAATGCACATTCTGATTGTCAGACTTATTGTAGAACTTGGATTTGTTGTTCCTGAAGTAGGATCCTTGTTTCTCCTGTTTCGAGGATCCTGCTAATCTATCCTGGATCCTTTTATCATCCTCTAGGCGGATGAACCTAAGGGCCCTGGTTCTTACTTCATCAAGATTCCTGCAAGGTGTCATGACAAGATCATCATAGAATAATGAATCCCTAAGCAATCCCATTTTAAAGGCTTCTACAGCCGTAGCAATATCCAAGTTAGGAATATCTAAGGATTCTTTACTAAACTTAGTGATGTAATCTCTAAGTGATTCATTTTGACCTTGTGTTACCCTATATAGATCACTAGTTAATCGTTCAAATTTTCTACTACAAGAGAATTGACTATTAAACAAATAACTAGATTAGCAAATGAAGTAATAGAGTAAGGGGGAAGACTTAGCAGCCATTTAAGAGCAGATCCTGTAAGTGTGGATCCAAATCCCTTGCATAGACATGCTTCTTTTAACCTTTCAGGAATTGGGTTGATCTCCATCCTCTCCCTGTATTGAGCTACATGCTCCTCTGGATCCGTTGAACCATCATAGAGCTTCATGGATGGTATCTGGAATCTTTTAGGTATCTCAGCATCACATAAGGGTGGTGCAAAACGAGATATCCTATGGCTACCATCTGCAATCTCAGGAATGGGTTTAACCACTCCTGGTACACTGGATATTATATCCTTGAGCTTCTGTAATTCTCTAGCCATAGCCTGATTGATACCTGTATCCTGCATTAAGCCATGGTTAGTGTTATATGAATTATTAAAAGTGTTACCTCCCACAGGATTCGTGTTTGGAATTGCGGATGTGAATCCATATTGACGAGACTCTGGCATGATTGAAGGACCAGAGGGAGCAATGGTCTGCATTGGTATGAAGTCTCCTTGATGAATGTCTGAGCTCTGAGGCTGCATACTTCTCAAAAATCCTTGATCCTGAAGGACGTTGGATCCTTGAAGTTGAGATGATCCTTGAACCTGAAAGGATCCTGGAACCAGAGAGGATCCTGGGACAAGGGAGGATCCTTGGACCGGGAAGGATCCTAGGACCTGGGAGGATCCTTGGACCTGGGAGGATCCTTGGACCTGGGAGGATCCTTGGACCTGGGAGGATCCTTGGACTGCATTCATTCCCAAATATCCTCATGACGTGTAGTATCCCTGATGCTGAGAAGAGGATCCTGATGGTTGAGAAGAGGATCCTTGAGGCTGGAAGTGAGAGCTAAATGCCTGACTCATAGTTGCTGTTCCATAACGACTTCCTGGTAATTCACCCAAGTATTGCACGTCCGGAACTGCTGAGTGTTGGGAAGTTATGGCTGGAGTGTCGAAGTTCAGCGACCTTGGCATCAGAGGGGAGTGATCCTCCACTGATTTCTTCTGTTTCTTGATCTCATCGATCTCCTGGAGGATCCTTTCATTGGTTTTGTCCTGCTCTTGTGCATGATTCCTCATCTGCATAATCAGAGTGTAAAGATCATTAGTAGTAGGATTAGTTGAAACAGAAGAAGTTGGTGGTTTTTGGAAAATGGGGGTTGGTTTCTTCGCAGCATTCTCAGCATTCTTCTGGGATCCAGAAGGTGGTGGAGGCAAAGGAGGAACGCCTTGTGAAGAACTGAATGACGGCATCAAGTTTGAAGTGTTCTTTGCTGAAGAAGCCATCTGCCTGGTTGTTATGAACCGAAATGATCATGAAAACATGAATCTTCTTAGGAATGAAGCACCAATTGCCCCACGGTGGGCGCCAAACTGTTTTGGTCAAAAATCAAGCAATGATAATGCAACCAAACTTTCTGTTGTGAGGTATGATGCTTGAATTGATGAACAACAATAAGGATCACTATGAAATGTAATGAACAAGTGACACGAAGATTTATACGAGGAAAAAGCCCTTGATCAATGAATGATCTCCGGCATAAAAAACCTCGGGTGATGGAAACTACCGATCACCAACTCAAATTAACCAAGAAATGTAATACAACTTCGGATGATAGCGAGCTAAGTACAAGGATCACTATAGTGTATTGTGTGTAAAAGTGTGTAATCGCCAAGTGAGTTCACGAGAGCTGGTGAGAGCAGTTGTAAGAGTGTGTGTGTAGCCAAAAATAGCCAAGTGTTCTCTAATTAGCTCGCTACCCCTTTAAAAATATAAAATATCTACTCTAACTAACATTCCGCAAATGGTGCAAGTCCTCCACGACTCCATAACGTCCACTTCTGGCCAAGCACATGCGGAATAAACATAGAATATGCTCCAGGAATATCGCCAAGACCAAGTCCAAGTTGATACTCCTGCAAAACAATTTCGAATTCAAAGTAGACAACCGTTAGTACAAGGATCCTTATGATGATCCATGATCCTGATCCTGAAACACTTCTGAGGTTCACTAATTCAAACAGAAGTAAGGATCACCAAGGCCAACAGCCATTGAGGATCACTGGTCATTTAGAAATCCACCCCTAACAGAAGGGTCGAAGGATTTGAAGACGGTATCCGCCGAAAAACAATGGCGAATCCGGTCAATCTTCGGGTCAGTGAAGCAGCAGAGTTCCTTCGAAGGATTTTTGATAATCCCTTGGCTTTTCAGGGGGCTGTCTTTCTGGTGATCCTTGGCGGGGGAGGATCGTAGCTTCATTGTAATCTAAAGATTTTGATGAAGATCAGAATAAGAAGATGAAGAGAGAAGGAGGAGAGAGATACCTGATCGATCTTTGAATGAGGATTTAAAGGGAAGTATCGCTCGAATTTAAATGCAAATCGATCCTTATCTCTAACCTATATAAAATGATGGTTCTGCAGGATTGTCACTTCGATGACGTATGATGTGTAACGGCTAGTTCGATCCTAACGGCTATATTTCCGCTGGATAGTTCGTTGCAGATAATGTTGAAAAATATGACTCATAAGTTATATTTTATTCCTCACATTTTGGGGGCAATTGTTAGGGATAGATTTTCTAGACCTAAGGATCACGGATCCTCAAGTACTGCCAGGATCACGGATCCTCAATTCTGTTTGAATTAAGGATCCTCAGAAGACGTTGCAGGATCAGGATCCAGGATCCTCATTGTTATCCTTACACTAACGGTTTCCTTCACTATGTTTAAGCTTGTTTTGCAGGAGTATACGCATTGGACTTGGTCTTGCCGATATTCTTGGGGAATATGCTCTCAATATTCTGCACGTGCATAGCCTAAAGACCGTTATGGAAGTCGTGGGTAGCTAGCACCATTTGCGGGTTGTTAGTTATTTGGTTTATTTCTATTTTTAAAGGGGATAACAAAGCTTGAATTAGAAGAAGTTAGCTAATACACACACACTCGCAAGCTCTCGGCAATACATTGGCGATTTCATACACATTGCACTCTAGTGATCCTTGTAACAAGCTTGTTATCATCCCGAGTTGTAATAATCATTTGTTTAATTATAGTTGGTGATCGGTAGTTTCCATCACCCGATGTTTTTTATGCCGGAGATCAACTCTTGATCAAGGGCTTTTTCCTCGTATAAATCCTTGTGTCACTTATTCATTTCATTTGCAAGTTGTTCATACATTTGTTCATTGATTCAAGCATCACACCTCACAACAAAAGATTTGGTTACATTATCTTAGCCTGATTTTTGACCAAAACAATTGGAGCCTAAAATATTTCTAGTATGTTAAATTGAACTAGTATGTTTTAATTTTAATGAAATTTATAATTTTTGTTTTTTATTGTTAATTTCTAATTTAAAAAAAAATAAAAAAATTTGTGAGTGATGGAATTCCATCACTAGTGATGACCACCGCCACTAAAAAATGCTTGTGAGTGATAGAATAGTGGCTGATGACTTGACGGGACTTGATTGGATGTTTGTGAGTGATAGAATTCCATCACTTGTGACCACCCCACTCCCATTATATAGACGTCAAAGCTGTCTTAATGCAAAAGTAACAAAAAAAAAAGTCAACAGGTTAGTAAAGACCGCATGAGGCTTTGGTTAAATCATTGAACTTCGACAATGAGACATTCCCATCTCTAGCTAGTGTTTAACTGTTTTTAGAAGCTTACCTCTAATGCAATAAGATGCAATATATTTTTGTGGGGATGATCGGGCCCCTGGCCCAGACGGGTATAATTTTCGGTTTATTAAAAAGTTTTGGCATCTTATTGGGGGAGATTTTATTGATGAGGTACAGCATTTTCACGAATCGGAATCCATTTCTGACAGATGTAGCGCGTCGTTTATAGCCTTAATTCCTAAAGTAATCGACCCATTAGGATTCAATGATTTCAGACCTATAAACCCTGTGGGCTCCTTTAGCAAGATTGTGTCCAAAGTCATGGCCTTAAGAATTAAAAATGTATTAAATTAGGTGATCTCTGAAACGCAATCTGCCTTCTTGAGTAACCGAAATATTATCGATTGTCCTTTGGTTATGAATGAGGTGGTGGCATGGGCGAAGAAAAAGAAGAAGAAAATTTTCATGTTCAAAATTGACTTTGAAAAGGCATACGACCATGTGTCTTGGCAATTTTTGGATTCAATACAGGAACAGATGAACTTCCCGGTAAAGTGGAGAAGGTGGGTGTCACGACCCCCGACCCCACCCTGGACGGAATCGGGAGCCGCGAACCAGTGCAGTGGTACCGGTGATGATTTTGAAAAGGATTGCAGCGGAAATTTCATCAGGACCGTGAGTTAGGAAAAATATCAGAGTTTAGAAAACACCGGATTTTATTTATTAAATAGATGGGATAATACCCATGTTTTACAATGGTAGCTTTAATAAGGGATAAACCCGAATATATAAAACCATGTTTTCAGAATTTAATTTAAGTGAGAAACTAAGCCACGTCCTTAAGCCTTTCGGTGCCGTATCATCGTTCTTATTCCAATCTACTGTCATTACCTGAAACGCGTTTTAAAAAGGTTTTGGTCAGCAGGAAATACTGGTGAGTTCATTCATTTTTATACAAAAACATATTTGTTATAATTCACAGTATTAAGAGTTTTTACATTTGCTTCTTTAAGATTGGCAAAGACTTAATCACTGCAATTACAACTTTGTTATAACTTACAGTATTAAGAGCGATTACAATGTTTATACATATCAACCATCTACCCACGGTATTTATCACTCGACCACCTATTGGCTATCTCGTTGTCCAATGGTGTCTGTGATTATGGTCATATCACCCATTAGCTAACCCGTTGTCTAATGGTGACGGTTATCAAGTATTGTATACAAAACCCCACATACCGGCTGTAAATTGGAGATTACAAAGACTTAATCCCTGTAATTATAACTTTTGAAAATAACATGCTTTTGAAAACAAATTTGGTAAAAAGAGAATGACTCACAAACGGTGAGAAAAGAGAATGGACTCACATTGCAGATTTACACGGGCAGAGTTTAGCCTACTGATTAGCCTTGTAACCTAAATTTAAATAACATGCACACAAACTAGGTCAGTAGCTAATACAGCATTTACGATAACTCACGAGATTAAAACCCTCACAACGAATGACAAAGTGCGATACTTAAACATCCATCGTATTTACGACGAATGACAAAGCATAAACCCAATGTGGGCAGCACTTAAACATTCATTGGATTAATTTCAATCGATCGGACATTGAATCGTAGCAGCGATCGAGTTAATACCCTGTTTTACGGCAGCGTTTCGTGTTGTGTGTGTGTTTTGTAGTAAACAGGCAATATCTCGAAGTGTAAGATGAATTTTAACGTCGTTCCAACTCCAGAAATCAAGTCCCAAACTCCTCTATTTATACTGAGAATTTGACCCCCTCGCGTGACGCGAGGGGTCATGTAGGGGGCGTCGCGTGACGCGAAGGGTCACACTCTACCATAGGGTAGCCACGTGTGTTTCTAGCCTAGCTGAGTCGACGGAACTTGAAAATTCGATTTAGACAGCAAGATATGTGGATAATCGTCAATAGGGAATATCCCCCCCTGAGTTTTAGGGGCCCTGATCCTGATTCTGATTGTTCTGAAATTTTTAGGGTTTGTGCAGAATCACTTGGGGGTCTCAATTAGGGTTTCCTATTGGACACTAAATCATAAGAAATAGTAATTTTTAATGAGAGTTGTTACATTCTCCCCACCTTAATAAAAATCTCGTCCTCGAGATTCACTGGAACAAGTAGGGGTACTTTCGCTTCATTTCTGATTCCAGCTCCCAAGTGTATTCAGGTCCTCTCCTTGAATCCCACTTAACTTTGACCAATACTAGTCGTTTGTGTTTGAGAAACTTGATCTCTCTGTCTTCTATCTGCAGTGGCTTCTCAACAAATTTTAACTTTTCATTTACCTCTACATCTTGAAGAGGTATTACCAGAGATTCATCCGATAAACATTTCTTAAGGTTGGATACATGAAATACATCATGTACTCCAGCTAATTCTTCTGGTAGTTGTAAACGATAAGCAACTGGTCCTATTTGCTGGATTATTGGAAATGGTCCTACGTATCTTGGACTTAGTTTTCCCTTTTTCCCAAATCGAACCACTCCTTTCTAAGGAGAAACTTTCAGGAGTACCTTATCTCCGACTTGAAATTCCAGTGGCTTGCGTCGATTATCGGCATAACTCTTTTGACGATCTCGAGCAGTCTTTAGTCTTTCCTTGATTTGAGTAATCTTGTCGGTGGTTTCTTGTACTATTTCAGGACCTGATAATTGACTTTCTCCTATTTCTGCCCAGCAAACCGGAGTTCTGCATTTGCGTCCATACAGTGCTTCGAATAGGGCAGCTTCGATACTTGCATGATAACTATTATTATAGGAGAATTCGATCAAAGATAGGTGGTCATCCAAATTTCCACCAAAATCTATCACACATGCCCGGAGCATGTCTTCCAAGGTTTGGATCGCCCTTTCACTTTGTCCGTCTGTTTGTGGATGATATGCAGTACTTAGATTTAGTCGAGTTCCCATTGCTTCCTGGAAACTTGTCCAGAAATGGGAAGTGAAACGACTATCCCTATCTGATACAACGGAGAGTGGAACTCCATGTAAGGATACTACTTCGTCTACGTACAACTTTGCTAACCTTTCCATGCTAAAGGTTTCTTTCATAGGTAAAAAATGAGCTGACTTGGTTAATCGATCCACAATTACCCAAATCGCATCATTACATTTTCTGGTTTTTAGTAACAAAGTCCATTGTTACGATTTCCCATTTCCATACAGGCATTTCTAATTGTTGTAGTAGACCTAAAGGTTACTGGTGCTCTGCCTTAACTTGTGAACAAGTAAGACATTTAGAAACATATCTAGTTATGTCCTTTTTCATTCCTATCCACCAGAAATTATTTCTTAAATCTTGGTACATTTTATTGTTTCTTGGATGCATGGTATACCTAGATTTATGAGCTTCTTCTAAAATTTTATCTCTTAATTCTCCTTGTTTAGGTACCCAAATCCTTTTCTTATGGAATCTCCAAATTCCATCATTTCCTTGCTCTAATTCTTTTATTTGTCCTTTCATTCCTTCAGCATCATCTTTGATTGCTGTTTCTTGAATGCTTTTCAGTTGGTCCATTAAATCTAATTGTAGATTTAATCTAAGGGCACGAACTCGTCGTTGTTTCTCATGATACTTACGACTTAAGGCATCTGCAACTACATTTGCCTTTCCTTCGTGATACTGAATATCACAATCATAGTCGCTTAGTATTTCCATCCATCTCCTTTGTCTCATGTTTAATTCTTTTTGCCCAAATATGTATCTTAAGCTTTTATGGTCCGTATAGACAGTAAACTTACTTCCATACAGATAATGTCTCCAAATCTTAAGGGCAAAAATTATGGCTACTAATTCTAAGTCGTGAGTCGTATAGTTTTCCTCGTGCTTTTTCAATTGCCTTGAAGCATACGCAATTACCTTCTTGTGCTGCATTAACACACATCCAAATCCTAGTTTTGAAGCATCACAGTATACTTCAAAATCCTCAGTTCCTTCTGGTAAGGCTAGGATTGGAGCGTTTGTTAACTTTTGCTTCAAAATCCTAAAGGCCTCTACTTGCCTAGATCCCCATTCAAACTTAGCTGCTTTACATGTTAACTTAGTTAATGGTACATCTATTTTGGAAAAATCCTTAATAAATCGTCTATAGTAACCAGCTAATCCTAGAAAACTTCTAATTTCCATAGCTGATTGTGAGACTTTCCATTTGGTGATTGCTTCTATTTTAGAGGGATCTACGTGAATACCTTCGTGGTTCACCATGTGTCCTAGAAATTGCACTTCCTGTAGCCAAAATTCACACTTCAAGAATTTGGCGTAAAGCTTTTCTTCTCTTAACAAAGTTAAGAGTGCATGCAAGTGCTGACAATGCTCGTCCTGACTTTTTGAATAAATAAGTATATCGTCGATGAAGACAATTACAAATTTATCCAAGTACGGTTTACAGATTCTATTAATCATATCCATGAATGCTGCAGGTGCATTCGTTAATCCGAAGGGCATGACTGTAAACTTGTAATGACCATACCTAGTTCTGAAAGCAGTTTTAGGTATGTCTTCTTCTTGTACCTTTAATTGATGATATCCTGAAGGTAAATCTATCTTAGAAAAGTATCTAGCTCCTTGCAATTGATCGAAAAGATCATCAATCCTAGGTAATGGGTATCGATTCTTAATTGTAACCTTATTCAATTCCCTATAATCGATACAAATTTTCATCGAACCATCTTTCTTCTGCACAAACAACACAGGTGCTTCCCAAGGGGATGAACTAGGTTGTATAAATCCTTTACTAAGCAATTCATCTAATTGCTTTTTCAATTCTAACATTTCGTTGGGTGCTAATCGGTAGGGTGCTTTAGCTACGGGTGTAGTTCCAGGAATCAAATGAATTCTAAATTCTACCTCCCTATCTGGCGGTAGTCCTGGTAACTCCTCTGGGAATACATTCGAGTATTCTGATATTACAGGAATTTCTTTTAGTTCCATGCCTCCATTGTTAATGAACTCTGAGACCATATATGCTATGTCTTACTTCCGTGCATAACTCGCAGCTTTCATCACAGAGACGAACTTTGTTGGCTGGTCTGTCTTGTCTCCTTGTGGTCACTTCTCCGGTTGGCTTGCATATCTCAATCCAAGTCAGTGATCACCTCAGGAATCATTGTTGCCATTTTATTCCTTTTTATGAAGCAGACAGGATTTCCTCTCTGTCAGTTCTTTCTATTTCATGGCATACGTCGTGATCTTGTGTTCTGAAGATCGGGTCTCACTATCCTAATGTCTAAATTTTGAAGCATATATACTAATGGTTATGATACTTCGGTCCTTTAAGCCCATGTATTGTTGTAGCAATTCTTTTATTACTGGTAATCTTTGTAGGATTATAGGTGAAGAGTCTTGGCAAGTGCACCTAGTTGTGGTTACTCATATCTTTGCAAGAGCTCTTAAAGAAAGTAGAATTACCCCTATTAGTGTAAGTTCTTAGATGTTTTGTGCCTAGCACAACTTTAGCGACAGGTTTCCTAATGCATTAATGATCTAAGGTAACACAAAAGGAATTCTTATACTTTCGAGGGCGTCCCAATTTAAAGGATTTCTATCATTCATTTTGTCGCACGAGTTACTGATAATCGAACGAAATAATGTTTGATATCGGAATTATAGATGTATACAAGAGAATCTTTAATAAAGAAATCTAGAATTATCATTGACACACATGCTTGTGTTTTATTCTAAATTGTTAATCCTTATAGATATACATATCTATATAATTATATATTTCACATACGGTAATATACATACCATTCATAAAGTCAATGTATTTAACAGATTCATATTTCCAAAGACAAATCAGACATCAGGTCATGATACTATTTAGGGAATTCTGTCACTTGTTTGACATATCCTATACCCCATCTTACCCGGTTCTCACCGGAGAGGTAACCCCATCTTACCCGGACAAGCTGGAGAGTCTGCTACACCATGCCCAGTCTTGCCGGAGAGGTAATTTGAATTTCCCATAAATAGATCTTTCTTAAATCACGATTTAAAAATAAACCTTTTATTTAGAGTTTTCATCAAGGAACAAGGAAATTAGTATTCCCATGACGAATTATATTCTAGAACCCAGTAGTACCAATAAATAAGAAATAACAGTGGCCAAGTGTTATTGCTTATTTACCATACTTGCAACGTTCTAGTCATCATCCTCACGACATACCAATACCCATTCTATTTTATCAAAGCAAGTAATTAGCTTGTCTCGAAGCTAATACTAAGGCGTCTTTCTTAGGTTCAAGACTAAATACTATCCTGGGTGCTACCAGTTAATAACAATTTCCTAACTCTTTTATATAAGCTTAGGTATTATTATCACAACACCTATAGGCTTAAATCAGTGGCTCTGATACCACCTTCTGTCACGACCCCCGACCCCACCCTGGACGGAATCGGGAGTCGCGAACCAGTGCAGTGGTACCGGTGATTATTTTGAAAAGGATTGCAGCGGAAATTTCATCAGGACTGTGAGTTAGGAAAAATATCAGAGTTTAGAAAACACCGGATTTTATTTATTAAATAGATGGGATAATACCCATGTTTTACAAAGGTAGCTTTAATAAGGGATAAACCCGAATATATAAAACCATGTTTTCATAATTTAATTTAATTGAGAAACTAAGCCACGTCCTTAAGCCTTTCGGTGCCGTATCATCGTTCTTATTCCAATCTACTGTCATTACCTGAAACGCGTTTTAAAAAGGTTTTGGTCAGCAGGAAATACTGGTGAGTTCATTCATTTTTATACAAAACCATATTTGTTATAATTCACAGTATTAAGAGTTTTTACATTTGCTTCTTTAAGATTGGCAAAGACTTAATCACTGCAATTACAACTTTGTTATAACTTACAGTATTAAGAGCGATTACAATGTTTATACATATCAACCATCTACCCACGGTATTTATCACTCGACCACCTATTGGCTATCTCGTTGTCCAATGGTGTCTGTGATTATGGTCATATCACCCATTAGCTAACCCGTTGTCTAATGGTGACGGTTATCAAGTATTGTATACAAAACCCCACATACCGGTTGTAAATTGGAGATTACAAAGACTTAATCCCTGTAATTATAACTTTTGAAAATAACATGCTTTTGAAAACAAATTTGGTAAAAAGAGAATGACTCACAAATGGTGAGAAAAGAGAATGGACTCACATTGCAGATTTACACGGGCAGAGGTTAGCCTACTGATTAGCCTTGTAACCTAAATTTAAATAACATGCACACAAACTAGGTCAGTAACTAATACAGCATTTACGATAACTCACGAGATTAAAACCCTCACAACGAATGACAAAGTGCGATACTTAAACATCCATCGTATTTACGACGAATGACAAAGCATAAACCCAATGTGGGCAGCACTTAAACATTCATTGGATTGGTTTCAATCGATCGGACATTGAATCGTAGCAGCGATCGAGTTAATACCCTGTTTTGCGGCAGCGTTTCGTGCTGTGTTGTGTTTTGTAGTAAACAGGCAATATCTCAAAGTGTAAGACGAATTTTAACGTCGTTCCAACTCCAGGAATCAAGTCCCAAACTCCTCTATTTATACTGAGAATTTGACTCCCTTGCATGACGCGAGGGGTCATGTAGGGGGCGTCGTGTGACACGAAGGGTCACACTCTACCATAGGGTAGCCACGTGTGTTTCTAGCCTAGCTGAGTCGACGGAACTTGAAAATTCGATTTAGACAGCAAGATATGTGGATAATCGTCAATAGGGAATATCCCCCCCTGAGTTTTAGGGGCCCTGATCCTGATTCTGATTGTTCTGAAAATTTTAGGGTTTGTGCAGAATCACTTGGGGGTCTCAATTAGGGTTTCCTATTGGACACTAAATCATAAGAAATAGTAATTTTTAATGAGAGTTGTTACAGTGGGTGAGGGCAGTTTTATCGTCGGCCAGATCTTCGGTGCTTATAAATGGTTCACCCTCATTCGAATTTCAGTTTCATCGCGGTATGAGACAAGGCGATCCCCTTTCGCCATTTTTATTCCTCATCGGCATGGAAGCTTTCTCGCAATTGATAAAGAAAGCTACGGAGGTGGATCTTTTTAAAGGTCTGAAATTACCTAATAACGGTCCCGTTGTCTCACACTTATTATTTGCAGATGACGCGATCCTTGTGGGCGAATGGGATTCTTCCAACATTCTTAATATGGCGAAGATTCTTAGAGTTTTTAATTTAGCGTCGGGTCTTAAAATTAACTACTCTAAGTCTAGCCTCCATGGGGTGGGAGTGGAATCGGGGGAGATTATCGATGCGGCGAACTCCATCAACTGCATTCCGGGTTCCTTTCCGTGTAAGTATTTGGGTTTACCCTTAGGAGCCAATATGATTAGAGTGTCGAATTGGCAGCCGGTCGTGGAAACTTTCAATAATAGGCTCTCTTTATGGAAAGCGAACTTTTTATCGGTTGGAGGAAGGCTTACGCTTCTTAAATCTGTACTAGAGACTATTCCCACTTATTTTCTGTCTCTCTTTAAAGCTCCAAAGAAGGTCATTGATATTCTAGAGGCGAAACGACGAAATTTTTTTTGGGGAGGGGATGACGCTACAAAGAAGACGTGCTGGGTTAAGTGGGCTAATATCACGGCACCTTTGAAAGCGGGGGGGTTAGGTTTGGTGCCGCTCGGGGATGTCAATACAGCTCTTCTCGCCAAATGGTGGTGGCGCCTAAAAGTGGAACCGAAGGCGATGTGGAATTGGGTGATTGTGTCTATCCACGGATCAAACAAGTCAGGTTCATATCTCCCTCTCAACAGTAGCATGGCTGGGGTATGGAAAGCTATCACTAGGATGGAAAATGAGTTGAAAAAAGTAAATATTCAACCAACTAATCTGATCAGAGGTAGTTTGGGCAAAGGCGATTCCATTCGCTTTTGGACTGATGTGTGGCTGCTTCAAAATCCTCTTAAAGAAGTTCTTTCTAATCTATATAGGCTGGAAAAAATGAAAGGAATAACGATTAAAGATTGCTATGAAATGTGTGACAATCCGTACTCCCAAGGTTAGTATTGACCAAAATCTCTCAAACTTGACTCGTATTGCTACCATTCATGTTTTGATATACGTCGTCATTCCACCGACGTTGCGTAAACTTGTTAAAACTTGTGATTATACATTGAATTACTACGATTGATATATTTGGTGAGTGTGCTATTATGATAACATGTATGATTGATATATTTGGTGAGTGTGCTATTATGATAACATGTATAACGTTGGTAAATACGTATTACTCTAGACTATATAATCCTAGTCCATACCCTCGGCCCACCCTAAGCCCAACCGACCCATCTCTTTGTTATTTGTTTATATGGGTGCATGAGATAAAACCACATACACTTAGCGGACCAGGATAGGAACTTGGGCTGGTCACCTCACCACAAGCCCGAATTGAGCCCACCTTTTCTATCTATAGTTTACGTATAATAATTTTTAGATCACTCAACCCTTTTTGGCAAACCCTATTGTTTTCAAGATCATCGACGGCAGTAGCAAGAACCCCCCCCCCCCCTATTCAAATTTACATCTCGACTAATCAGAATCTCGGTTAGTATATTCTCAACTTATTGGGAACTGGATCTTCTTATCATACATGGCTGTAATAGATACATGAGTATTGCTATGAATTATGTGTGTGTACACGAGGTTATGTGAGTTAGATTGTTGCATGATTAAGTTGTTCAATATTATGTGATGAATATGTGTGACCAGTTAGATGAATAGATCACGTGAGTACACCTGCAGCCCACTACAAGAACCGGCCCAGTAATAGCATGAGTACATTGACTATTGTCGGCCACTTTTGTTGGTTTTGAGAATGGCACATGGTGTAATAATTGCTTTTGATTGAATATGTTGGATTATAAATTACCCAGTGTTAATTTGATTGATGTGGTTTCATGTTAATGATAAATTATACAGTGTACTATGCTCATGAATGTGATGTGATGGTTTGTTGATAGACTGATTAGTAAGTAGCAATAAAGAAATAGTGATAACCATTGGGTCTTGCATGCTAGTGTTGGGTTGATGAAGTTGGTGTCATGTGTAGGATTTATAGGATTCTCGGTTTGTGTGAGGACATGGTATATATTACACAATATTCATAAAATGTTAAACAAGGTTAAATCAATATTGTGGGTAGTTGTTGTTGCTGAACTAGTTTGACATCATTGGGCTGCTACATGAAAGGTTGGGCCACAAACTCTAACTGGTTGCATTAGGGTGTTGGGCCGGGTAGGTGATGTTGGGGCCGCACACAACTAATAAACACACACCTATATACTAACGTTCATTTGGATATGGATATATTGTTTGTTGAACTTAAAGCATGGACTAAGGAAATATACTTGCATGTATTTCATTTACTTGCTGTGTGTTGAGTGTAGCATGAAACTGTGATGTGAAGGTATAGTGAACCAACTATGTGATTATCAATGGAAATTGAGTTGTTAACGTGTGATATTATGGTACATTGCTTATGATGGGAATGTGTATGTGCATAACTTGAATACTCGCTTGTTTATACTTGCATAATAAAAATGAGTGGTCTGGGTGTGTAAGTAACTAACTGGTACTGAAATCATATTAGGATTGGATTGATCAAACTGTGACCCCTACTTAAATCCTACCGAGCAAACCAAAGGTGAGTTCATTGCACTTTTCTAAGCATGCGTCCCGGTGGTTTTGGGACATCTGGTAAACGTTTTCTGTAAGGCTATGGGGTAACTAGTTACCGGGACATCATTACCAATGCTTGGTTAGGGGCATTGGGGTTGGGCACACTCCCAGGTTATATTGGGCACACTCCCATGGTATATATTGGACACACTTCCAATATATAAGACTCTCCTACGTTAATAACAATTTCAAAACGAAACGATGAGTTGACTTAACAGAAATCTGGTAACTACACACGTTAATAAAACCTTGAACTCACCAGCGTAGTCTGACACACTTGTTTACATGCTTGTAGGTAATCATTGAAGGAACTTGGGAACTTGCCGTCTGATGCTGCTGGAGTGGTTGTGGTCATGATAAACAATTACATTGATTTGGTTTTTGATACATTTACACACTTATACATTTATGCTTCCGCTCAATACTTTGGTTTTGGTTTAACTTACAAACAATACATTTCTTTCAATTGAGTATTTCAATACATTATTACTTGTGTTTGATATGATTGGTGGCTCTTTGTTGGATCGTTGCACCTCCATTAGGGACATGCCCTAGGTGGTAATTTGGGGGTGTGACAGTTTGGTATCAGAGCCACTGGTTATAGAGAACTTGGTTTTAAAACGTTTTCATAAAACCAGACTATAACCGAATTGATCCAAACGATGACCATGACACTCAGCTTCAGATTGCAAGGTTCGTTCCTTGTTACAGTATACATCACATGTTTAGTAGACATATCTATATACATAGCATGCATGATACAACAAGATAGATATCATGACACATCGATAGCATAACACAACACTTGCATCTTGTAAATCCTAGTCTTGCTGTTAGTACATACCTGTGTTGATTGGAGTGGGAGAAACTTCGAACATAAGTTAAGAAGCGTCGAGAGGAGCATGCAAACCGCCTTATTATCATGGGTGCACACATAATAATAATGCGTGGTGCATGCAATTCCCAATGAGGCTTAACGAGTGCAAGAGGGAATCTCCCCTACTGTATGTGAACTTGAAAGTTGTAGACTTTAAGGTTATACTTGATTCTATCTCATTCTGAATTATCATTTGATCGATGCGAAACCTGATAACCTATAGGAGAAATAGTAGAGATTGTCTCCTACACGAATGTGATCTTTCCATTTTTTCCTTTGAAACCTTTCGAATTCCGATGCTATCGAGTATTACCTGAACACCCAACTGAACGCCTAGTGGACTGTGTAGAGTGCTAGGTGCTTATACGAACATCCCCGAGTGGGGTGATGCACAACGATGAACGATCTATATCTTTCCCATTTGTTTTCTTCGTTTGTTGGAACTTGACATATTGACGTCTCGAATCTCGAATCACGACCATTTCTGTAACGCCCTCGCAACAGACTGTGTAATACATAGACAACTTGCAACATCGTTGGATGAGAGGGTAAATGTAGTACTTCACCAACCTCAAACATTGGACGACTCTGATGACCGGCAGCGAACACCAACGAATAGAATACAATCGACTCTTTAACCTCTGCCAGTGACTCATGGGAGTCAGCTTTTACGAATCACTCGGAACGTAAGTAATGACAATCGAATACGGTGTGGAATGCACCGCTGTCAGCACAATGAGTAGCATCTTAGAACGTGGCACAGAACAGTAGAAGATGGATCCTGTCAGTGGAGGATCATAGGACTCCGCTTCATGAAACAATAAGCAGAAGTAACAGTTACGACAACATCAGGGTACTCGTAATAGTAGCCCTCACTATGGGAGTGAAAAACGTTTACCACATGGATTGGCCGTTGGTCAATCAAGACAGCAACAACCAAGGGAACGACGGCAGTACTGGAAATTCTCGTGACGAAAACAACACTGGAAATGAAGCTCATGGAAGGACACTTGGTATTGGCATAGACTATACCAGGCGTAATAGCAACACGATAGCTTGGATGGGTAGCTGTTCGCTTTGCCTCCAATCTGTTTGCCCTGATGTTTCTTGAAACCTCATATGTCCGCTGCGATGTAAACTAGACCATGTGGGACAAGTGTTCGACGTCAACCTTCCTTCTACTACCCTTGATGGTTGCAATACAGTAGTTAGTGTGGATTGGTTATCCAGAGATCGCGCAGATACACCAGTGAGGACAAAATTTTGTGTGGAAAATCGTTATTTGTTCTAAAGCGTCAGAGTAGTACAAAGGATAGCGCCATTTCAGCTATGAAGGCCAGAAGTGTCTACGGAGGGATTACGCCGCTATACTAGCAACCGTTACTGATGTTAGGGCTAAGGGAACAGAGGATCGATGATCCACCAATCATTCGTGATTCCTTTCGGTGTGCTACCCAAGGAACTTTCGGGTTTACTTCAACGACTGTTAGGCGAAATCTCAGCCTGATCTCACGCCAGGGGAAGCCCTGACTACACGCACTCTTACCATCTTGCACCAGGAGGGTTGCAAGAATTGTCTAATCAACTACAGAAACAGTTGGGGAGGAGTTTGTAGGATCTAGTTTTCACTTTGGGGAGCCACAGTTATATTTGTGAAGATACGCCTTTTCGTATGTGTACTGATTATCGAAAACTCATCAAGGTGGCGGTCAAGAACCGTTGGCCTCGATCATGTATTAACAACCTGTCAACCAGCTGCGAGGGTCAAGCCCCATTCGAGGATTGACTAACGAGTGAGCTATCACCAGATGGAAGTTCGAGGGAAGAATGTTCCTACAACAACATATTAAACGCAATGCGGCCAGTGCGACTTGGTATTTCATGACCGTTGGGTTAATCAACACACCAGCAGCTTAATGGATCACATGAATCGACCGTGTTTTGATGAAGTTTTAAATCGCTTCCAGGAGGAAGGAACAACATGGGTGGCATATGTATCTCGTTTTAGAGCTCCTGAGGGAGGAGCCACTCCGCGCGAAGTCTTGCTAAATGTAACATCTAGATTCGAGAAATGCATTTGATCATGTAACCAACGAAGTGGGAATACGCCTGGAATGTGCTAGGATCCATTTTATTAGAAACTGATTGACACCAAAGATTCCTTCGGGGGTACAACAATTTCCTGGTTTCGGTGGATGCTATTGTAGATTCATCACAGGGTTTTCGAAGATCGCGCATCTTGACTCCCTTGAGCACAGCAGGGTGCTGTGTTCGTGGGAGACAAAACAGGAGAACGCCTTTTCAGCTTTTGAAACTCAACTCTACAATGCACTGGGTATTGTCTTTACCCGAGGGTACATGTGATCTGGTGGTATACTATGATGATTCGAATCAGATTCTCAGTTACACGCCGATACAACATGAGAAAGTGATGGCTTACGTAGTGGAATTACAAGAAGAGTTGCACGAATCACAACCTACGATGGAAACCAAGGTCTTTGGATTTAAGTTGGAGGCATTACCTGTACGGTACCAAGTGTACCATCTATTCCGATCACAGGAGTCTTCAACATATCTTCGACCAGAAGGAATTGAATATGCGGCAACGTCGCTGGGTCGAGCTTTTTAATGATTATGAGTGTGCTATCAAGTATCATCCGGGTAAAGCTAATGTTGTAGCTGATGCTCTTAGTCGCAAGGAACCGAAACAGAAGCGTGTTCGTGCCCTACAGCTTACTATTCACTCTGATTTGCCTGCTCGGATTCGTTCAGCCCAGATTGAAGCATTAAAGGAAGAAAATATCGAAGCTGAAGGATTACGAGGTCTACACAAGAAGAAGTTCGAGCAACGGTCTGACGATATCTACTACTTCATGGAACGGATATGGGTTCCTTCATTTGGTAATCTTCGAGAGCTTGTGATGGACGAAGCACACAAGTCACGATATTCTATTCGCCCAGGGTCCGACAAGATGTACCAGGACCTCAAGGTTTTGTATTGGTGGCCGAACATGAAAGCTATTATTGCCACTTACGTGAGTAAGTGTTTGACCTGTGCTAGGGTCAAGGCAGAGTACCAGAAGCCTTCGGGTCTACTTCAGCAGCCAGAGATACCCATGTGGAAATGGGAACAGATCGCTATGGATTTTGTTACGGGGTTACCTAGAACGCAGGCTGGGAACGATACTATATGGGTGATTGTCGACCGTCTCACCAAGTCAGCACATTTCCTAGCAATCAAGGAGACAGACAAGTATTCGCAGCTCGCAGCAATGTACCTTAAAGAGGTGGTTTCTAGGCATGGGGTGCCGACTTCTATTATTTTTGATCGAGATCCTCGTTTTACTTCGGAGTTATGGCAGGCTATGCATAAGATGTTCGGCTCACGTCTCGATATGAGCACGGCTTATCATCCACAGACAGATGGTCAGAGTGAGCGCACTATTCAGACACTAGAAGACATGCTGCGGGCATGTGTTATTGATTTTGGGAAAGGATGGGAGAAGCATTTGCCATTGGTAGAGTTTTCCTACAATAACAGCTACCACACCAGTATCAAAGCGGCACCATTTGAGGCACTGTACGGGAGGAAGTGCCGTTCACCTCTCTGCTGGGCTGAGGTGGGTGATAGTCAGATCACAGGTCCTGAGATGGTACTCGAAACTTCAGATATGATTGTGAAAATCAGGGAACGTATGGCAGCTGCTCGTGACCGCCAGAAGGCCTATGCTGACGAGCGTGCCAAAGAGGTAGTGTTCGAGGTGAATGATCGTGTTATGTTGAAAGTTTCACCGTGGAAAGGCGTTGTACGTTTTGGAAAGCGTGGCAAGCTTAATCCACGTTACGTTGGCCCGTTTAAAGTTCTTGAACGCATTGGTAAGATGGCTTACAGGTTGGAATTACCTACTGAATTGGGTAATGTTCACGATGTTTTTCATGTATCGCAACTGAAGAAGTGCCATGCTGAAGACCCACTAGTTGTACCTTTCCAAGAGCTGAAAATTGACGACAAGCTACAGTTTATTGAAGAGCCCATTGAGATTATGGATCGAGAGGTCAAAATACGCAAGCACAGCCGCATTCCAATCGTTAGAGTTCGTTGGAACTCAAGACGTGGGCCGGAGTTCACGTCGGAGCGCGAAGATCAGATGAAGCTTAAATATCCACACCTTTTCCCCAAAGACAAACCTGAATCAAGCAAAGCTGGTGAATCTCGGGACGAGATTCCTCTTCAAGTTGGGGATGATGTGACACCCGAGCAGAATCCACAGCAATCTTGATCTCCTCACTCCACTCTTCTTTGCGTACTTACTTGTCAAATTTCGGGACGAAATTTTCTTCAAGTTGGGGATGATGTGACAATCCGTACTCCCAAGGTTAGTATTGACCAAAATCTCTCGAACTTGACTCGTATTGCTACCATTCATGTTTTGATATACGTCGTCATTCCACCGACGTTGCGTAAACTTGTTAAAACTTGTGATTATACATTGAATTACTACGATTGATATATTTGGTGAGTGTGCTATTATGATAACATGTATGATTGATATATTTGGTGAGTGTGCTATTATGATAACATGTATAACGTTGGTAAATACGTATTACTCTAGACTATATAATCCTAGTCCATACCCTCGGCCCACCCTAAGCCCAACCGACCCATCTCTTTGTTATTTGTTTATATGGGTGCATGAGATAAAACCACATACACTTAGCGGACCAGGATAGGAACTTGGGCTGGTCACCTCACCACAAGCCCGAATTGAGCCCACCTTTTCTATCTATAGTTTACGTATAATAATTTTTAGATCACTCAACCCTTTTTGGCAAACCCTATTGTTTTCAAGATCATCGACGGCAGTAGCAAGAACCCCCCCACCCCCCCCCCCTATTCAAGTTTACATCTCGACTAATCAGAATCTCGGTTAGTATATTCTCAACTTATTGGGAACTGGATCTTCTTATCATACATGGCTGTAATAGATACATGAGTATTGCTATGAATTATGTGTGTGTACACGAGGTTATGTGAGTTAGATTGTTGCATGATTAAGTTGTTCAATATTATGTGATGAATATGTGTGACCAGTTAGATGAATAGATCACGTGAGTACACCTGCAGCCCACTACAAGAACCGGCCCAGTAATAGCATGAGTACATTGACTATTGTCGGCCACTTTTGTTGGTTTTGAGAATGGCACATGGTGTAATAATTGCTTTTGATTGAATATGTTGGATTATAAATTACCCAGTGTTAATTTGATTGATGTGGTTTCATGTTAATGATAAATTATACAGTGTACTATGCTCATGAATGTGATGTGATGGTTTGTTGATAGACTGATTAGTAAGTAGCAATAAAGAAATAGTGATAACCATTGGGTCTTGCATGCTAGTGTTGGGTTGATGAAGTTGGTGTCATGTGTAGGATTTATAGGATTCTCGGTTTGTGTGAGGACATGGTATATATTACACAATATTCATAAAATGTTAAACAAGGTTAAATCAATATTGTGGGTAGTTGTTGTTGCTGAACTAGTTTGACATCATTGGGCTGCTACATGAAAGGTTGGGCCACAAACTCTAACCGGTTGCATTAGGGTGTTGGGCCGGGTAGGTGATGTTGGGGCCGCACACAACTAATAAACACACACCTATATACTAACGTTCATTTGGATATGGATATATTGTTTGTTGAACTTAAAGCATGGACTAAGGAAATATACTTGCATGTATTTCATTTACTTGCTGTGTGTTGAGTGTAGCATGAAACTGTGATGTGAAGGTATAGTGAACCAACTATGTGATTATCAATGGAAATTGAGTTGTTAACGTGTGATATTATGGTACATTGCTTATGATGGGAATGTGTATGTGCATAACTTGAATACTCGCTTGTTTATACTTGCATAATAAAAATGAGTGGTCTGGGTGTGTAAGTAACTAACTGGTACTGAAATCATATTAGGATTGGATTGATCAAACTGTGACCCCTACTTAAATCCTACCGAGCAAACCAAAGGTGAGTTCATTGCACTTTTCTAAGCATGCGTCCCGGTGGTTTTGGGACATCTGGTAAACGTTTTCTGTAAGGCTATGGGGTAACTAGTTACCGGGACATCATTACCAATGCTTGGTTAGGGGCATTGGGGTTGGGCACACTCCCAGGTTATATTGGGCACACTCCCAGGTTATATTGGGCACACTCCCATGGTATATATTGGACACACTTCCAATATATAAGACTCTCCTACGTTAATAACAATTTCAAAACGAAACGATGAGTTGACTTAACAGAAATCTGGTAACTACACACGTTAATAAAACCTTGAACTCACCAGCGTAGTCTGACACACTTGTTTACATGCTTGTAGGTAATCATTGAAGGAACTTGGGAACTTGCCGTCTGATGCTGCTGGAGTGGTTGTGGTCATGATAAACAATTACATTGATTTGGTTTTTGATACATTTACACACTTATACATTTATGCTTCCGCTCAATACTTTGGTTTTGGTTTAACTTACAAACAATACATTTCTTTCAATTGAGTATTTCAATACATTATTACTTGTGTTTGATATGATTGGTGGCTCTTTGTTGGATCGTTGCACCTCCATTAGGGACATGCCCTAGGTGGTAATTTGGGGGTGTGACAAAATGGCTGATCAAAATATAAATTGGAAGTGGCGTTGGAAGAGGTCAATTGGGAACCAAGATGAAAGCAGGGAATGGGAGGATCTGCTGAACCTTTTAAATCTAGTGTCTATTGTTGAGCGTGAAGATAAGTGGGTGTGGCAGCATGACCCGGGTGGGATCTTCTCAGTCAAGTCAATGAAAGAGGTTATAAGTAAAACTATCAGACCAAATTTGCAATGGTCTATGGATTGGAACTCATGGGTTCCAAAGAAGGTAAATGTGTTTATGTGGAAAGCGGAGTTGAACCGTCTCCCAACCTTAGCGGCGCTGCAAAGAAGACAAGTTAATGTTGAATCGTCAATATGCACCTTGTGTGAGGAAGCAGAAGAGACAAGCGAACATCTCCTCATCTCTTGCCATTTTGCCGCGGTTATATGGCAGGGAGTGTCATCATGGTGCGGGGTGCCTCCGATATATGCTTTTTCAGTCCGGGACTTGATCTCGACCCAAAATTTCCATCAGTTGGACCAGCATAAGAGGAGAGTTTTCCAAGGCATTATTTACACGACATGTTGGTGTATTTGGAAAACAAGAAATGAGGTTATATTCAATAACGAAATGGCCTCTATTTCTAAAACTTTGGAGAATGTTAAGGCGTTAGCATACCTATGGATTAGAAATAGATCTAAGTGTAGAGAGATCTCCTGGATGGATTGGTGTAGGTTTTCGATGTAATCTTTTGATGCTTGTTTGTTTTCTAGCGTCTTGCTAGTTGTTTAATGAAAGTTGCCGTTCCAAAAAAAATTATATTTATATATTACTGTTATGAAACCAGATATACCATTTCCCCCTAACTCCCTTGGCAGTTGACATCTTATAACTGCTTTGGCAGTTAACACATGTATGTATAATATATTCTTTTGTATTGTTATCGAATCGGTTGTTCTTCCAGAAAGTTTTAATACAAACACTTGCAATCTCATACAACGTTCGCTCTTTTCTTCACTGAAATTACCGTCCATCTGTTTGCGCTTTGCCGCTGTTTCAAGCCGCCAATCACCCTGTTCGGAAATTACTGGTCATCTGTTCATCAATCCGGGTACTGAACATCAAACTCACTCTTTGATTATAAATTGGAATGTTCATAAGAAATAGGTTTTCCCTTTGAACTTTAGAAAAAATTAGGACTGCCCTGTTATCTAAAAACGAAATCAATCAGCACGAAATCGAAAATAACAGTTTTTTTTTCTAACAATCCAGCGGTCACTGCCGCCACAAGCAATCGAACAAAACAGAAGATTCAATACATAATACATAAAATCTCTTACTCGTAAATCTTCCTCTGGCGATTCAACTCATCGGTCAACCGACGTTGCACACCACCGAAACCGTCGTTCACCGGAGACCGTCGTTCACCGGAAACGGCCGTTCACCGAATTACTTATGGCGGCAACAACAACGGACAACGGCAACAGTGCCAACACCGCAGATTATCGTCGGAAAGTCGGATCGCTTTCCCTTCACCACCGAAGAGAACTTTCGGACCTAATTGGAACATCATCTGACCGGCTTATGATGGCCGCCACCGCCGCTCGGAGATCTGACCGGCCACCACATTTTTTTTTCTTCTCTCTAGAATTCTGATCTAGATAACAAATAAAGGGTTTTCCATATGTAAAGGAACTACATAAAGGGTTTTTTTGGGGATGTGAAATACCAGGTCATGGTTTTGTTTTTCTGTGGGCAAAATTTATATTTTATTATAAATTATTTTGAAACAAGAAATTGTATAATCACATTTCCTTTTTCGGTCAACCTTTTTCATCAGTTAGATACTTAGATGTATTTAAAGATTCCTTTTCTTAAACTAAATTATACATTATTTAACTTTGTTTTGGAATATATCTGATGTAAATTAGTTAGTTAACTATCATCATTCATCCTATAAAATGTTATTTTATTTAACTTTTTTTTGGAATTTCTACATAAAAAAAAATCAATTCAACTTTAGAACTTGAAGTTCTAACTAAAAATGAACCTGAAGTTCTCCTATATCATACATTGGCTCGTTCTAAATGCATGAATCTTTCCTTGTAGATAAACATGTCGAACTTATCAAAGCTTGAATTCACCGCATTTGACATCTCGGGTAACAACTACCTCCTATGGACTCTCGATGCTAAAATCCATTTGACGGCAAACAATCTGGGGGAGACAATTATTGATGGTTATCAAACTTCACCTCAAGATAAAGCGAAAGCTATGATATTCCTCCGCCATCATCTTCACGAAGATCTAAAGCGGGAATATCTAATTGTTGAGGACCCCCTTGAATTATGGACAAACATCAAAGAACGTTTTGACCACCAGAAGTTGGTCTTACTCCCCAAAGCCCGCTATGAATGGCTTCATTTACGACTACAGGATTTTAAGACTGTCAGTGAGTATAATTCTGCCTTGTTCCGCATTACATCTGAGTTAAAATTATGTGGTGAAAAAATAACCGATGAAGACATGCTTGAAAAAACTTTCTCAACTTTCCATGCCTCAAATATGCTCCTGTCGCAGCAATATAGGGAACGTCAATTTACTAAATATTCCGAATTGATATCATGTCTTCTGGTCGCAGAGCAAAACAACTAGCTTCTACTACAAAACCATCAATCGCGACCCGCCGGTGCAAGCCCATTCCCTGAAGCGAATGTGGCCAATTCTCAAAGTGGACGAGGTAGAGGTAGAGGCCGCGGCCCCAGCAGAGGTCGTGGTCGTGGTCGAGGACGGGGTTACACATGGCATCGAGAGTCCCAGAACACTAAAAATAGCGGTGGTGAATCGAGTCGACATAATACGGGGCGACCTTCAAAAGGGAAAAGTAGCGGGAACCAAAGCAACATTTGTTATAGATGTGGGATGTCAAATCATTGGTCCCGCACATGTCGCACCCCTAAACACCTTGTTGAAGCATATCAACGCATGATGAAAGAAAAAGGAAAGAATGCTGAAACTAATCTTATTGAGGATGCACCTCCAGCCACGATACCAGACATTCATTTGGATGCATGTGATTTTATTGAAAATGTTCGTGATGTTTAAACATATTTAGTGTACCTTTTTATGCTTTACTTTATGCATGTGACCTTTGTACTTGACCTTTGTACTTGATTTGTTTTGAAACTCTTGCAATGTTTCATTTTACTTCTTTGCATTAACCTTTATTTATTTTTATTTCCTGAAGAAATATGTATACTAGCTCCAGTAGAGCTATCATTGGTGATGAATGTCTGGTAGATAGCGGTAGTACTAACACTATTCTCAAAGATATGAAATTTTTCTCTAAATTGTGTCCGGCAGAGACACCGATTGGTACTATATCTGGTGTCAGTAACCTTATCAAAGGCTCCGGCAGAGCACACATAACATTATCTTCTGGTACCCAATTAACAATTGATAATGCATTATTTTCTAGTAAATCCAGAAGAAATTTACTTAGCTTTAAATATATTCGGAAAAACGGTTACCACCTAAAAACAATATCTGAAAATAATATTGAATATCTTCAAATTACTTCAAACAAAAATGGCCAAGAAACAATTGTTGAACAATTAGAAGCCTTATCCTCTGGATTATATTGTACTAATATCAATCCTATCGAATCATACAAGGTGAGTAACCAAAAGCTATTAGATAAAGACACATTTAATATATGGCATGACCGTCTAGGTCACCCTGGTAGCATAATGATGAGACGAATAATCAAAAGCGCAACCGGACACCCTCTTAAAAACTTAAAAGTTTTGCTACCACAAGACTTATCATGTGCAGCATGCTCTCTGGGTAAACTTATAACTCGGCCCTCACAAACTAAATTGATACATGAAACCCCATCATTTTTAGAAAGAATCCAAGGGGATATTTGTGGGCCTATTCATCCTCCATGTGGACCATTCCGCTATTTTTTGGTATTAATTGACGCATCCTCAAGGTGGTCACATGTGAGTCTTTTAGCTACTCGAAATGTAGCATTTGCCCGACTTTTAGCTCAAATCATACAATTGAGAGCCAATTTCCCGGATAATCAAATTAAAAACATCCGGATAGATAATGCGGGAGAGTTCACATCTCAAGTGTTTAATGACTATTGCATGTCAATCGGGATCAATGTTGAACATTCAGTACCTCATGTTCACACACAAAACGGTTTAGCTGAATCTTTGATTAAGCAATTACAAATAATTGCTAGACCACTTTTAATGAGATGTAAACTACCATCTTCTGCATGGGGACATGCTATTTTGCATGCTGCTGCACTGATTAGATTGAGACCAACTGCTGATCACGAATACTCCCCGTTGCAACTGGTCTCCGGAAGAGAACCAAGTTTGTCCCACCTTAGAATTTTTGGTTGTGCGGTATATGTACAAATACCGCCACCACAACGTACTACAATGGGACCCCAAAGAAGACTGGGCATCTATATTGGTTTTAACTCCCCGTCCATAATTAAATGATTGGC
Source organism: Helianthus tuberosus (assembly GCA_030545235.1). NCBI lineage: Eukaryota > Viridiplantae > Streptophyta > Magnoliopsida > Asterales > Asteraceae > Helianthus > Helianthus tuberosus. The sequence goes on along the minus strand of CM060402.1, from coordinate 141,502,877 downwards.
CAAGAAGACTGGGCACGGTATGCTGACTGTCATTTTGATGAAACAATGTTCCCAGTCTTAGGGGGAGATAAGAAAAAAGAAAGACTGGTAACACAAGAAATAACGTGGAATGCATCATCGCTATCAAATCTCGACCCCCGAAGTGGTCAATGTGAATATGAAGTCCAAAAGATTATACATTTGCAAAGAATAGCGAATGAATTACCAGATGCATTCACAGACACGAATAGAGTGACAAAGTCACATGTACCAGCATCAAATGCACCTGCTCGAATTGAAGTAATCCCAGAAGTGATTACTATACAACGAAAGCGTGGGAGGCCAATCGGTTCCAAAGACAAAAACCCACAGAAACGAAAAGAGCAAAGTAACGCAGTTGGTGAAAACTCACAAAAGGTTATAAATGAAACCCCGGTAGAGGTAAATGTCCCGGAAGAGACAACTATAATTCCAGAGGAAAATGAAGTTTCAGAAGAAACACCGGTACCGAACGAAAATGAGATCTCTATTAATTATGTACAAGATAGTACAATGTGGAACCGGAATAAAACACGTGTTGATGATATATTCGCATATGCTATAGCAATGGATGTAATCAATGAAAATGATTACGTACCTAAAACTTTAGAAGAGTGCATGCACAGAAATGATTGGCCAAGATGGCAAGAAGCCATAAATGCCGAATTAAATTCGCTCGAAAAACGACATGTTTTCGGACCTTTAGTCCAAACACCCATAGACGTCAAACCAGTAGGTTATAAATGGGTGTTTGCAATAAAGAGAAATGAAAAGAATGAGATTGTACGATATAAGGCTCGACTTGTAGCGCAAGGTTTTTCCCAAATCCCAGGAGTTGATTATGAGGAAACGTATTCCCCTGTAGTGGATGCGATAACCCTTAGGTTCCTAATCGGCCTCACAATCTCTGAAGGACTTCATATGAGACTAATGGATGTCGTCACCGCATACTTATACGGGACACTTGAAAATGACATCTACATGAAAATCCCTAAAGGATTAAAATTGCCTGAAGCATTAAAATCAACACCTTGAGATATGTGTTCTATAAAGCTCCAGAGATCTTTATATGGTCTCAAAAAATCTGGTCGTATGTGGTACAATCGACTTAGTGAATATCTCGAAAAAGAAGGATACAAGTCTGATGTAATCAGTCCATGTGTCTTTATTAAAAGATCACTCTCAAATTTCACTATAATAGCAGTCTATGTTGATGATATCAACATCATCGGATCTCCTGAAGAGATAGAGAAAGCTGCTCAGTTGTTAAAGAAGGAATTTGAAATGAAAGATCTTGGTATGACAAAATTATGCATCGGACTACAATTTGCGTATCTGTGCAATGGTACATTTGTCCATCAATCAACCTACATCCAGAAGATGTTAGTATGTTTCAACATGGATAAAGCACATCCGTTTAGCGTACCTATGGTTGTCCGACCGCTAGATCCACACAAGGATCCTTATCGCCCTCAAGAAAAAAGCGAAGAAATATTTGGTCCGGAAGTACCGTACTTAAGCGCGATCGGTGCCCTTATGTACCTCGCAAATAACACAAGACCCGACATTGCATTTGCAGTTCATGTACTAGCGAGATACAGTTCAAATCCAACACGTAGACACTGGAATGGTGTAAAACATATATTCCGGTACATTTGTGGGACACAAGACGTAGGACTTTTCTATCAGAAAGATCAAAAGTCCCAACTGGTTGGGTATGCTGATGCCGGATATCTATCAGATCCTCACAAAGCAAAATCTCAGACAGGTTATGTATTCACATACGGTGGCACAACAATTTCTTGGAAGTCGACTAAGCAAACACTTACAGCAACATCATCAAATCATGCCGAATTGATAGCATTGTATGATGCTGGTCGAGAATGCGTGTGGTTGAGATCAATGATCAATCATATACAAGAAGCATGCGGATTAGAACAAATCAAGAAAGACCCGACGATTATTTATGAAGACAACGCTGCTTGCATAGCTCAAATAAGAGAAGGCTACATTAAAGGCGATAGAACAAAGCACATCTCACCAAAGTTCTTCTCAACGTATGACTTATAAAAGGAAGGGGAAATCGATGTTCGTCAGATCAAGTCAAGTGAAAATCTAGCAGACCTGTTCACAAAATCGTTACCTAGAAGCAGTTTCGAGCAGTTATCACATGAGATCGGGCTTCACAGATTAAAAGACGTTAGTTGAATTGAGGGGGAGCATTATACACGCTGTACTCTTTTTCTTGGCTAGGTTTTGTCCCATTGGGTTTTCTTAGCAAGGTTTTTAACGAGGCAGCATAACTGGTCCTGCAGTATCAGTTTATCATATTGGTCCTGAAGTATCGATTTAACATCATCCTGAAGAATGTTGTTAATAGTGTATAATGAACGGTATGTATATCTGAGGGGGAGTGTTATGAAACCAGATATACCATTTCCCCCTAACTGCCTTGGCAGTTGACATCTTATAACTGCTTTGGCAGTTAACACATGTATGTATAATATATTATTTTGTATTGTTATCGAATCGGTTGTTCTTCCAGAAAGTTTTAATACAAACACTTGCAATCTCATACAATTTTCACATTAGTTTCTTAACAATTACCTATATATACAAAAAGCAACACACACCGTTTCATACATATATACAAAATACCACATACCTTTTCGGATTACAAGTTTACGACACACCCTTTCATATATTAATTATAATTAGACATGGACTTTGTTGCAACCTCCAATGAAAACGTCATAATCCCACCCCATGAAGACGTTATAACTTCTTCACATGCCTTCAAATTCTAACTCTGTTCAATCCAAAAGTCAAAACCATCTTATATTCAATTTCGACATCAAAGGATCAAAGGTTCAAATCCAGTGCAAACCCATAATCTAGCCGTACAATCAACTCCGTCAAACATTCAATAACCGTCTGTCTCTGTTCGTCAAGCATTCAACAACCGTCGTCATTTTCCGTCATGCTTCCAACTTTCCGTGAAACATTCAACAACAGTCGTCAATTTCCGTCAAGCATCCAAAAACCGTCATCACTTTCCGTCAAACATTCAACAACCATCGTCACTTTCCTTCAAGCATCCAAAAACTGTCGTCACTTTTCCATCAACCATTCAACAACCGTCGTCATTTAACTGCATTTAATAACCGAACCAAAGCGCTTCCTACTACCACCATTTCCCACAATCGTTTTCCACCTTTCCACAACCCTATACAAACATCACCACCACCACAAAAACCACCAGTCATGTCCCAACAATTTAATTGAATTCTCCCATTTATTTTCTGCAAATCTCGTTGAATCCGGTGAAGTATTCGTAAGTTTCGTCTCCCCGTCGATTTAACGACGCCTGATTGGTTCGATTCTCCCAATGCAACGTTGAGCGGGTGAACATGGAGATGTGTAGTACACGTGGCCACAGTTGATTGGTCGGATCGCTTTTTTCCAACTAAATTTCCGGTAACACATTTCCGCCTGAGACCGGAGGTCGGATCTAGAAAGAGAGAGAGAGACTGTGAGATAGAGAGAAAGATGACATTTTTGTGTTTTCCTTTTTGTAACGCCGGCGCCGATGCTTTCGTCCAACCGAAACTCTTCATCGCCCTCCGGAGTGGTTTGAACATTTCGTCGGATTGCCTAAAACCGCGCCCGTCTTCTGCCACCGTATAACCGTCGGACTTCTGTGGAGCGCCGACCGACTGTTACAATGAGTAAAAAATGGTTGTATGATTGATTGGTGTTTGATATCCCTGGATATTGAAAAAATAAGGAAAAAAACCATTTAACCAGCGGTGTGAATATATACAGCGATATGCATCCTCACTTCATCATGTGTCTCAAAAAATTTTATGAAACAGATTTTAAATTATTTCATATATACAGGTTTTTTTTCTTCAACTACAAAAACTATATCATTATGTTAATATTGGACTTCAATATATGAAAATACAATAAAATAGCGTGTACATACCCTCATAGTTTAGGATATGTTCTGTATTGTTAGTTTAATATTATGTTTATTTGAATTTTGATAACAAAATTGATATTGTTTTTAATAACTTTTGAAATGTTTTTAACAAACCGAACACACACGTCATGGTTTAGGTTATAGGCAAAACGCTTAGTTAAGAAGGGTTCAATTTGGTTTGCTTTAGAAAAGCGACATCATAGTTTAGGTTAGACAAAACACTTAATTATCATGCTTTAGGGGCTGTTTGGTAGCCTCTTAATGGTTCCATTAAGAGGCTACCTCTTAATGAATAAGAATTAAGAGTGTTTGATTGGTAAAATAATAACATCTTAATGATTCAGTAGCCTCTAACCGATTCAGTTTTAAAAAGTCGTTGAATGAAATATCAGGCATGTATACCCTTTGCTTGAATGAAAAATTAGCCACACCTTCTCTCAAACACATCTGACAACAAGATTTCCACCACCGCTCGATGAAAGATTTCAGCCCTAATCGGTCGTCACTTGTCACTCGTCACCACCACTAGTCCGACGAAGCCACTCACGCAGGTATTCACTCTTCTCCCAATCTTTGTTTTTGCCCTCAACGGTTTCAGCCCTAATCTCTATCATTCACTGTACCTAGGTTTTGTTTCTGATGCAAATTTGTATAAGTTTTGGTCTGATTAACCCTAATATATTGATGATTGAACTATATACCATGATTTTCAGTGTGAAAGTGATAAGTTAGGATGAAAATTGTTACATCAGTGCAAAATTGACAGTTATTGGTCTGGTTACATCAGTGCAATCTGAAATACATATAAAAAGAACTTGATTTCATCTGCACTAATTACGATACCACATGCTTATGTTTGATCTATGTGAAGAGTGTAACTAAACTCTTGTGCTAGAAATACGGTTCAGGTTTTGATTTTATTGTGATTACTATTTATGATTTAAGCTGTATTCGGACGCGTATGGAATGTATTCAGATCTTATGATGGCGAATAATGCTGGTTATGGATTGTCATTTGAGTGGTGAGTTGTTTGTACATGATGGAGGTGTAGAAGATGTGAATTGGATGGATGCTGGTGGAGTTGTAGGTAGGAATTTGAGGAGAGAACAGAGAACTCAAGTAATTTCACTGGATTGCATCATCATCATCATGGGAATTTGAATAATGAAGGGAATGAAACACAGTATGGAAGTGAACCTGTTTATAGAGGGGATTCTTAGTTTGGATATGGGTCATATGGTGATGAAGAGGATGATACGACTGTTGTTTTGGGGCAACAAGTTTCGAGGTAAATTCATCTTCTAACCTTGGATTGTGTTTAAAATTAAGCAATCGCATATTGTGTAAACTTGACAAACTTCCTAGTTACTAAACACACAAACATGTCTCGACACTATTGTAATTTATAAATGCCTTATATTGTGAAGATGTGAAAAGTTGGTGTTTGTTACAGGTACTTTTAATTGCTAAAGAGTTGTGGTGTCAATACTGATATTTAAGAATCCAATGGGTTAACAAAGATGGTGGGATATTTGCTGATGATGGTGGGATTGGAATGTACAACGAAGCGAAGAAGAGGAGCACAAATAAATAGACGTCCAAGTTTTGTTTGTGAAGATTGTTTTGGCTTTATTCTTTCTGTTGTATCTTGTTTACCATTGTATATGAATCATGCCTTGAGTTGTTTAAGCTTATTTTATTACATTTTTGTATGTAAATAAACCATGTTTTTATCATTTGTGTTACTTCAAATTTTGTACAGAATGTGCAGTGAATAAAACTTAGTTTTCTTTGTAGTGCATTTGTTGAGAATTAAAACGTAAATAGTGATTTTGTTAAGAACTAAATATAAAAAGTAAATATTAGGTATTGATTTGCCGATATTTGGACAATGACAAGAACATAGTGTTCTCTAAAATATAAGGCGGAGAAAATGATAGTTTAGAGGGGTAAAATAGTCATTCTGTATCGTCATTCAGAGGTCCAACCAAACAGCACTATTGACTCAGCACTTACTAGTTCAGAGCCTCTTACCCATTCAGACCTCTTACTGGTTCAGCACTTAATGATTCAGAGGTTGCCAAACAGCCCCTTAGTGTGGTGTTGGATGTTGGATGTTAGACAAAACAACAAGAGTAATTAATAATTAGCATCCCGCGGCAACGCGTGGGGTTGTCGTCAACTTGTTTATATAAATTAGTAACATTTTTAGGCATTGATGGTTGTATTTTCTGCATAAAGATTTGCACAAGATTTTTTTTTCCTCGTCTTTTGCCACGTTTGCCTTCCTTTGTAGCACCTCCTCACCCACCACCGCTGATTCTCTCTTTTCTCTGTTTCTTTGATCTGCAACCAGTTACATACTTGCACCCTACACCCTTGCAATCGATCGATCGATCGAGAGAGATAGAGAGCAGGGAGACCTCTTCCGCTTATAGTCGGTGTACGGTGCAAGTCGGCGGTCGGCCGTGGTAACGGTCTTGCACGCCGAACCTGAACGAGAAGGGTGATGGTGGTAACCAGTAGCCACGTTAGCCGCAAGTCTCGACGGCAGCCGCTCACCTATATCGACCAATATTTCTTGATATCCACCACTCACCACCGACGTGATTGCCCTAAATCGAGAATTCTGAGCACGGATCATTGATATGCACAGCGATCTCACTCATATGCGGTTGACATTTGAGTATAAGGTGGGCACCATGATCGAGGTTACTTGGGTTACGCTAATCGCTGATGAGATTGCAAAAGAAGCCGAGTTCTTTTCATTCAGAACAACGATCTCACTCAGATGACGTTCGGGTAAGTATAGATGATGATTTGAAACACCTATCACAAAGAAAAAAGGTTGAGCCAATAACCAAAATGAATAACGTACAGATTGTGGATATTCCGAGTAAATGTTATTGACACAAATATCATTTGATGATTCATAGGTTCTTTACCAAAAAGTGGTGGGTCAATTGATCAAGATGGCTACCGAGAAGGGTTGTGCGGCCAATCATAATTTAAAGGTGACTAGTGAGTGAGCATGGGTCACTATACGTTATTGTGTTCATGTTGTAAAATGACGATATGGACGTGTTGAATAATAAGTTAAAATAGATGTTTACTTACGATTACAAGTTAACTTTTTAAAGTATATTTATTCAAAAGATTTTAAGCATTCTGAATAAACTTTGGATTGGTTGGTAAGAATCAAGAATGAACCGGTGATTGATTTTGGAGAAGTCATTGTGATGCCTGGTATATATGAATTTGTAAGTTTGGTTTGCTTTGCTTCGTGTGTTGTACCTCCTGCATGCTGCTGTTGTAACTTCTGCTTCATTTGTGTTTATAGCATTACTTTGTTGTACCTTATGTTTTCTTCCTTATACGTTGCCTCTTCATTTGACAAGTATACTGTTCAGCGGTTTCTGTTGATTGGAGACACTAATGCTGTTTTATTTAGTTTGAGAAATGACATCTGATTTTTGATTGAGCATTGGTGGCATTTTCGGTTTTGTGATTGTCCTCTGTATCGAACAACCTGATTGCTCTTATTTCAGTTTATCTGGTTTTGTTAGATATGTTAGATTGTTATCAAGAAGTGTTGTTGTCAATTCCCTTATGTATTTTTGTGTTGGGATTCGACAGCTAAAGAGAACGTGGAAGAGTCTATAGGTGTAGCTAATGTAAACTTAGGCACTCTTGATGGTCAAGGAGAAATGAATGATACTAACACTGGTGACGTCTGAGAGTAGGGATGTTGACGATTTTCCAGCAACCAAGATTTAACAAAATCAATGGGCTACGAACAGTGAGATTGCTAGGCTTTCGATAAAAAAAGGCACAACCTAACACGATTTTCCAACGTCCAAGATTTAACATCAGTGACCTTTTGACCATTTTATCTCCACGTGTACATCCCATCAACGACTGTATTCTTAGGGCTCTCATATCTAAACACGTCATCTCGCTGATCCCAAGTGTCTGGTGGTGTCATTAATCATTTCTTCTCTTTGCCAATAGAAGGTAAAAAAACATTAATAGTTCTAAGTACTTATTTTTATTAATACTTGCAAACTATGTTTTTGAAGGAAAGTATGATTTTGAAGGCTAATTGAAGAAAGATTAATCCAATTCTAAGAGGTTTACGAAGCTTGGTCAATCAGATTTATAAGCCAATTTCCAACTCTAAGTTTGGTTTTCTTGATTATTTATCTGATCGATAAGTTGATTTCCGACACCAACTTAGGTTAATGGCTTATATGGTGGTTCTCTTTTAGCATTTTCATAAGGTATTCCTTCTTCCCTGTTTGCATGTAATTGATTTGTTACAATGAATCTTGAACGAAATATTGTTCCAACTATATCCTTAAAACAATATAGGCTATAGCATCCCAATTTTGATAAAATAGGATGAAACAAGACTTCATGCCGCACCCAGAAGTTTCTCTTTTGGGCAGGTCTCATTATAGTCCTCAGATTAAAATCAGTCTCTGAATCTCACTTTGAACCACCAAAACAACTCAAAACGTTTACTTGGTTAGCGTTCATTCATTAGACACTAATAAAATCAAGATTAGTTTTTATTTACTTTGTTTCGGTTATGGTGTAGGGTAATTCGATATGGGTTCTTGCTCTAGAAAGGAAAGGAACATTTTAACGCATCTCCTTAAGTCCCTTTTGAAGTTTATGGAAGGAATGTAGGCTTACTTAAAAACTATGGGCCCCTTAACTTCCTCAAGGTTCATGATGCAGGGCATTTGGTTCCTATGGATCATCCTTGGGCTGCACTAGAGATGTTACAGAGGTGAACCAAGGGCTCACTAAAAGGTAGTATAAGGGACCAGACATTGCGCCTTAATTTGTAAGGCTTCCGGCCGCAACGCGGCGGGCTTTAATTCTAGTTATAGTTAAAAATTAACACAATTAACATTAGTATATTTTGATTATGTTTCTTTGTAGTTATAGTTATAATTATTCATATATATAGATGATTAATAATATATAGTACGTTACACTGTTTTCATTATTCTATACCTTCTGCCTTCAAGGACAAGAAATTTCTTCAAACAAGATATGATGTTGTCCATACCATTGATAGTCTGATAGATCTTCCATAGAAATACCTTCTTAATGATTTGAATTTTCCATATCCATATACTCTTGAAGGCACGTGATATAATCCCTAACTTGCATTACTTATTCCTACTTTCACTAGACTTTATTATTAGAGCATCTGTAATATTGTAACGCTAGTATTATGTGTTATTGTACTATTAAGTCAAAAAATTATATAAACAAACCTACATAGTTAATTTTTTCATATATTATGCACAATATTACATTAAATAAAAAGATTATGATTAAAGAGTACTGAACTCACTAGCGCTGTGCTTGGTCGTCTATGTGTATGGACAAACCCTCATAAATATCGTTAGCCTCGCCAAGCATGATCTTGTTATACCCTAATGGCCTAATGTCGCTATCATACTTATCAAATCACTATGATTTATAGGAGTTGTGGAGTTCATGCATCAATCGGTTACATATATTCTTTGTTTCTTTTTTCATATTATACGAGAGACATGGTCTCATACACACACATAAAGAGAGTTAGGTTCAATGTGAACATTTAAATATGATACATATGCCATCACCACTTTGGTGGGGTGGTAGAGGCTTTGTGTCTCTTAGGGAGTGACCAGGGTTCAATTCCTGGCATGAGGTAAAATTTGGTGTAATTTTAAAATAGTGTTATGTAACATTTGCGGTTTAAAAAAATATGATACATATCGAGAGAACCAATATTTTTTTTTTGAAAGGTAAACTTTATTAACCACAAACGACGGCCCAAGCCGGGCCGACAAAACAAGGAAAATCACATATTTACAAATGAAACCCAATCTTTCCAATCTATTTCTTTATATTTCGATCTTTTAGAAAACCAAAAATAACTCAAAAGCTTGACTTCGCTAAAAATATCTCCAATCTTGACTGGAACATTAGAGAACTTGAATTTGTTTCTCGCCCGCCATAGACTCCAACAAGTTATCCTAATTATTCCTTGCACCGCCTCTTTTTTCTTCTCCGAAACAGCAAGACCATTGTGAATAGAAAAAAGGTCTTGAACTGAAAAAGCATAAATTGGCGGGATCTTGCACCATGAGCTCACACCGTTCCACACCGTTGCAGCAATATAACAGGCAGTGAATAAATGATCAGCGGACTCCGATTCCGAGTGGCAAAACGGACAAGAAGTGTCGTTCAAACCGATGTTACGGGCTAATAAAGCCTCTGCAGTTGGAAGCTTGTTCATATCCAATCTCCATACATGTATATAGACTTTCAAAGGAAGCCAGCTGCACCGATCCAAAACCCCCTGGTTTACAGCGCCTTGATCCTCCTTCAGCAGCCTTTTGACCTCTTTAACCGAGAAGCAACCGTCCGTATTTGAGTTCCACTTCCATTTATCCAAGCCAGGATCAAATTGGTACCCTGAAATCAGACCTACCAACTGGTCTAGGCTGGACCGCTCGACATCAGACAGTAAAGGAGTGTTCCAGTTCCAATTATTAACGATAACACCATTTTGAAAATTAATTCTATCCGCCACGGTGACTTTCTTTTCTGCTTCAGCTCGAAACAAATCAGGGAATACCGTTCTAAGAGGTTCGTCCACAAGCCAGCAATCCAGCCAAAACGCCACATCTCTACCGTCTCCAACACAGGCTTTCAAGTAATTCCTCAAATACCGACCGTTCGCCTTAGCGTTTATGAATGTTTTAGCAATATTATTCCAAACTCCGGGCAGCGATTTTTTAAACGGGATGCATTCCCATCCCCTCCTATTCGAGTGAAGAGCACCGATAATTTTTTTCCAGAGGAGATGACCTTCGGTCTTAAATCTCCATCCCCATTTGATCAATAAAGATGTATTAACCGTTTGAAGCTTATTTAAACCCAAGCCTCCTTCTTTAATGTGACGAGTTACCGTATCCCAAGCGACCCAGTGCATCTTTTTCTCTTCCGATGATCCTCCCCACAGAAATCTTTTAATCAAACATTCCAATTCCGAAATTACCTTCTTTGGAGCTCTATAAAGCGAGAAATAATATGTCGGCAAGCTTTCCAGAACTGTTTTTATTAGAACCACTCTTCCCCCAATCGAAAGAAGGTGAGACTTCCAATTAGCGAGACGCGACCGAAAGATCTCCATAACCGGATACCAATTAGATATCCGATTCATATTAGCACCAACTATGAGACCAAGATATTTGAATGGCGTACAGTCCGGTTTACATCCCACCACATTGGCCAGTTCCCCCGTTTCTTCCAATCCTACTCCAATACCGTAAAGATTAGATTTGTCAAGGTTGATCTTCAAACCTGAACAAAGATAAAACACGCGAAGAATTCTCACAACGTTAGAAATCTCGTATCTGGACCATTCTCCCATCACAATAGCGTCATCTGCGTAGAGAAGGTGTGAAATAATCGGCCCGTCATTAGGGGTAGGTATTCCTTTAATGATTCCCACTTCTAAAGCTTTGTTGATCATGCAAGACAAAGCCTCCATGACCACCAAAAAGAGGAACGGGGAGAGCGGATCTCCTTGTCTCATCCCCTTCTCACACCTAAAAGTGAAAGTAGGCGAACCATTGACCAAAACTGAGGAATTCGCAGATTTCAAAATGCCCGAGACCCATGAACACCACTTGTTGTGGAAACCCATTTGATGGAGAATACTCACAACAAAGTCCCAGCTCACGTTGTCGTATGCTTTCTCAAAATCGATTTTTAGCAAAAATGCCTTGGACTTCTTCTTCTTTATCCATGAGATTAATTCGTTAACAATGAGCGGGCCATCCAATATAAACCTCCCTTTGAGAAAAGCCGACTGCGTATCAGAAATAACTTCATCAAGAACCATCCGCATACGATTAGCAAGCACCTTCGAAATCGCCTTACTGATCACCCCGACCAAGTTAATAGGCCTGTAGTTACTTAACGACACCGGATCTTTGACTTTAGGAATCAAAGCAATAAAAGATGCCCCACATCCAAGGTTGATATTGCCAGTGTTGTAGAACGAATCGAAAATCTTCCTAAAGTCTTCCTGAAATAAGTTCCAGAAGTGTTTAATAAATTTAAAATTTATCCCGTCCGGGCCCGGAGCCCTCTCATCCCCACATTCGAAAATTGCCTCCCTTATTTCTCGGTCACTGAAAGGCTCAATTAAAAACTCTCGGTTCACCTCCGAGATCTTCTTAATGTTGTGACATACCAACTCTGGCCTATTGGCAACATTATCTTTAAACTTATCCCGAAAAAACGAAAGAACCTGTTTCTTGACTAATTTGGGTTTGGAGCACCACTCTCCATTAATGTTCAGGCCATGAATCGCGTTAGAAGCTTTTCTATTATTTACCAACGCATGAAAATATTTAGAGTTCTCGTCTCCCTCTATCGCCCACTTGGTACGCGATCTTTGTTTTAGATCGGCATTCTTCCTAAAGTCCACTTCTTTCACTAATTTCCTGTTTTCCACCAAAATCCATTCTTCTTCCTCTGTTAACTCCCTGTTCTCCATTTCTTTTTCTAAAGACTCCATCTCTGCTAACGCGACAATAACATTTTCTTTTTCTTTTGCTATAAAATCATCCCTCCATACTTTTAACCGAGCCCTGATATGAGCAAACTTAGATGTAAGGCATGAATCCGGAGAGCCAGAGGCTACAAAACTCTCCGAGGCCTCCACAACAGCTACCTCAAAACCCGGAAGACCAAGCCATGAACTAAATACCCGAAACGGTCTAGGCCCATAATTATTGTCCTCAACTTCCAAAATAATAGGATAATGGTCCGAATGCCTCCCTGGAAGCACCCTCGCACACGCCAACGGCCTCGAATTAAAGAAATCCGAGCAAACCAGAAAGCGATCCAATTTGCTTAATTTTCTGCCGTTATCCCTGTAGCAAGTGAATTTACGCCCCTGCAGTTGGTATTCCTGTAACCCGTTTTCAAAAATGAATCTATTAAAATTATCAGCACAAGCCACTTTGAAATTGGAATTCTTTCTTTCTTCGATTGAACGAACCGCGTTAAAGTCTCCTGCTAGAACCCACTGTCCCTCATGAGAGTTAATCAGAACAGAGAGTTCGTCCCACAACAGTCTTTTGGCCGTAGTACTTTGTGGTGCGTAAACATTTAGCAGGTTTATAACAGCCCCATTACCAACCAACTTGCCTCTAATGAGAAGGAAACTTCTATTCTGAACTGAAACTTCGACTTTAAAGAAGGTCGGATCCCACATCCAGATTAAACCTCCCGAGAGACCCACCGATGCAGAGAAAGAATAATCAAAATTATTGTTCCCCCAGAAACCCAACAGATTGTTTCTAGAAACCGACTCCAGTTTAGATTCTTGAATTGCTACCGCCCCAATATTGTTTTTTAACCTCATCTCCTTAACCCACATAGCCTTGCCGCCCCCAAGAAGGCCTCTAATGTTAAGGGAAAGAAAATTCATGGGTTAACTGCGTACATACCTTCATTTCGAATAGCTTCCTTGATGAGTTCGCCATGATTACCAAGCTCAGTACCCACCAGATTACCAATTAAAATAGTGGCTTCAATCTCATCAGAAGACAACGTCTCTGGAGTGTCGGCGATTACCTCCTCTTCTTCTGCGATCTTTCTCGAATCTCCACTGAGATTGACAGTTTCCTCATCCCTAGATTCTTCCGCCTCTTTTGTGAAAGGAGGAGACACGTCCGGAGCGACATAGCTCAAATATAAACTCTCACACGCTAAAAACTTTGATGGTAGGTTTAATCTCAGAAAATCTCAAAATCATGAAAGGAACCGCTCTTCGGAGTGTGTTATGCCTTTATGATCATATCAAAACAATTTCCCGTGTACATAGTCTTTGGTAAGAAAACCAAAAACTTTGATGGTAGGTTTAATCTCAGAAAATCTCAAAATCATGAAAGGAACCGCTCTTCGGAGTGTGTTATGCCTTTATGATCATATCAAAACAATTTCCCGTGTACATAGTCTTTGGTAAGAAAACCAAAAACTTTGATGGTAGGTTTAATCTCAGAAAATCTCAAAATCATGAAAGGAACCGCTCTTCAGAGTGTGTTATGCCTTTATGATCATATCAAAACAATTTCCCGTGTACATAGTCTTTGGTAAGAAAACCAACATGCTCCCACTACACATGCAAAACAATAAAGAAGTGGACCCGTGGCTTGAATTGGGCATGCAAATTGGGTTCTCTTGAGTCTCTCAATGACTTGGACTTGACAATATTAATAATGACAACCTGTTACGTTTTTATCTTGAATTCCTAATGGCAATCCTTTATGTTTCCATCTTCAATTCCCACACGTATATAATTCTATTACATACATAGGAATGGCAATAGAATATGAAGCCGATAGGTAAACCCATAACCTGACGGTTTGGGGTCGGGTAATCAGGTATGGAATCGGGTTTGAGATTAGTTTTATTTTTTCACTGGTTTAGGATATGGTGATATACATGCTTACCCTATATGAGAGTAAAATTATCCTACGAAGTTTCCTAAATCTAAGAAATGTACAAAGACACAATTGATTGTAAAATATAACACAATGGCGAGTAAAATATAGCAGAATGTCGAGAAATATAACACAATGTCGAGGGAAAAAAACATTGAATCACAAAAAGACACAATGCTAAATAAAAAGACACAATTATACAAACAAAAACTCTAAAATCTACAAGTTATAAATCCAAAAGTGAAAGCCTAAAATCTTATATCGTAGAGTTCGTAGAAACGACTCCAATGCCGCTTGAATGAGGTCAATTGAAGTCTGTTTTATACCATTCTTACTGTTGGATCTGAGTTTGATTTTGATTGTATTTTACGTTTGAAATTAAGATGAAGAAGGATGAGTTGTGCAGCGGAATTAAGATGAAAGCAAACTTTGCATACAATCAAACGAGAGTATTGCTTTGATCAAGACATTTTCTACAAAGAACCGAAAGATTGAATTTAGTTTCAACACCGATTACAATGTAATGCTTAATACAAACTCCCCCTCAGCCAGAGCTCAGCGTTTGTTCGTGCAGGAAAACAAGTTTGCAAAGAGCTAATAGAACAGTACAGAGCACTGTTCTATTTATAGGCACTAGCAAACCACTGAGCATCTTAGCTGACGTCACCATGAAAGTGACATCTAACTTCCTAACAAACTCTAACCTCTGATCTATACAAACACTGCTATACTAACTACTGCTTATTACATTACATTACATAAAGACAGAATAAACAACTGCTGCATCCTTCCAATGCTGTGAACCCATCAGTACTTGTCCGGATCAGCTGTGTTTGACTCAAGACATTAGATTGAACAGCAGAGCTTTAGTCTTTCATCAGGTCTTTACTTGAACAGCAGTTTGACGGTCAGTAGCTTGTATGATCAGTAGATAGGAAGTCAGCAGATGTTGAAACCACTTTCAAGGGGAGAGACTTGTATGTAACATCTGCTTATTCTGGATCCACTGCTCTGACCCAGTTTTGGCTTTAATTATCTGTTCCTCTGATAGGGTTCAATCCCAACAATCTCCCCCTGGAACAGATAATGCCAAAACTCTTCATTATTGTGGAATTCTTATTGCCTCATCAGCAGTTCCCTTATCTGACCTTTAAATTGTAGTTCAAAGTCTAGGGCATCTGTGTCATCATCATCCCTGCTAAGTGGAAGATCAAGGAGATCCTGCAAATCTTCAAGTCTCAGGCCAAGAGCTTGTTCCCTTGATATTTTCTTCACTTCTCCACCAGACCTGAGCAAAGTCAATACGTAGGTCTGTTTGTCAGTTTCCCACTTTTGTATTTTTAAGCCTGGTGGGTTTCTTGGGAGATTTTTATTTGCAGAGGTGTTTGGTGAAGCTGGCCTATTTATGACTGACTGAGCAGTATTTGCAGATTGTTCCAATTCAAGATCTTCTTTTATCATTAATTTAATGCCCGCTTTTACAACAGCATTTCCAGCTTTTAGATCTTGAATTGTTTCAGCACCTGACTGGTTTTTACTCCTTCTTTTGTAGATGGCAGCACCAGCTGGAGCAGTGGTTCTTTTGACTTGCAGCTTTGGTGGTCTTTTTGAGACCTCTGCTTTGGAGTAGTCAGGCTTTTGTGGAACTTTTGGATCTTTCTTTCTAAGTTCCTCTAACCTTTTGTAGGTAGCCCTGACCCTATCTTCTCCCCACTTAGTCACTGAATTCTTTGACCCATAATCAGCTGCTATCAGCTCCTCTTTCATTCTCTTCAACTCTAAAATCTTATCAGCTTCAATTTGTTTGAATTTTTCAGGATGAGTCTGCTTGACCTTATTTTTGATCATTTCTTGAATCCTGGCTGCCTCTTTTTCAAGCTCAGGAATGGTCCAGTTTTTGTACATGTGTTTCTCCCCCTTGTATTTCTTATAGGTCATGATGTTCTCAATGTAGTCTTTTCTCAAGGACTCGTCTGCCCTTTCTGAGATTTGTTGACATACATTTTTAGCAAATTGCTCCATGGCTCTGACCTGTGTGAGTAGAAACTGATAGTTTTGCTGAAACTCTCTATCAGATTTCCCTTGCCTGTTTCTGACTGCGATATCCTCTGCTTGCTTGGCCTTGAGTTTCATATATTCTTCGATATTGTTAGGCCTGGGATATCCTTCAACTGATGGCAAACTCCTTTTAGCTGGGTCATCCTCATAGTAAAAGGATTTGATTTCTTCCCTAACTGCAATGAGTTCCAGAGGAAATGAGACACCAGTAGGAGGTAATGGCTTTAGAATTTGAGCTGAAGAGAGAGGTATGGGCTTTTGAATTGTGACAAGTGACAAGGATTTTGAGGATGTTGGTGGTGGTGGTGAATAATCATCATCTTTAAGGATTAGCCTTCTCCTTTTTGGTTGAGGAGGGACTGATGATGTTTTGGGTGGAACAGTGGTGGTAGATTGGGTGGCAGTGGTTTGTGATTGACTAACATCTGTTGTCTTCTGCTTTTTAGCAGGAGAAAGTGATGGTGAGATTGTTTTTGGTGGTGATGGTGGTGGTGGTAAAGCAGTGGTGTGTGTTGAAGTGATAACAGATGTTGAAACCTCTGAAGTACCAGCAGTAGTTGATACAGCAGGAGTTACAACAGCTGTTTGAGTGGAGGTTTGATGCTGATGGCTTTTGGATGGTGGTTTTGGAGGCTTTGGAAATCTGGATGGGATGGACTTAGGTTTCCTTTTTGTCTTAGGATTTTTAGTATCCTTTGATCCAGAACAACCCTGCGCATACAGTTCCATGAAAGCTCTTTTCTCCTCATTCCATCTTGAAATATCCTTTGCCATTCTATCCCTTTTTACACTTGCTACTCCTTCATCAAGTGCTTCTTGAGTAGCATCAACCTTTTTCCTACCATCTGGCACAGGAATTTTTCTGGTCATAGCATCCTTTTCAGGTTCAATGTACAGACCATCATCTATTCCCTTCTTCTTCCACTCTTGAATTTTCTCCCCCTTTTTGGCATTATCGTCTGGGAGTTGATCAATGAAAAGTACTGTTGGAGGAGCAGTGCCAGTGGTTTCCAGTAAATGGGCCTTGATTGCCTTAATGTCTGCTTGAGTGTTCTTGTACCTAGACTCCATTATGTTTCTCAGCTTTTGGACATGTAGTTCATGTTGCTGATCAGCCATATCTTTTTGTTGTTGGAGAAAAGGTTGGAAGAGGTTCCAGAGCTCATTTGTAGCAGATGCTTGTGGTGGAGCAGGTGCTTGAGGTGGAACAACAGTGGATTGCATCTTTTGTGTTTTCAACACCTGTTGTAGCATATTTTTAAGATCTGTAACAGATGTATCCAACTTTTCAATTCGTTCCGTCAAATCCTGATATTTTAAATCATCACCCAATTTAATGGGATCATCTGATTTCCCACTAACAGTGGTTTTATCAGTGGTTGAGGTAGGGAGTGTACTCCAAACACTAACCACTGATGCCCCTTTTTCTTGGTACTGGGGTCTTCTTCCTTCAACACTTGACAACCTTTTGATGTTGCCAGTGGGAAAAATAAATCCAATGGTGGTTGGCAGAGGTGCTATGTAAGGAATTGCCTCCAAGGAAGTCTTATTAATGTAACCACTGTCCAAATGCAAACCTATAGGTTCAGCACTTGTAGTGGCTGCTTCACTTGGAAAACCACCAAGAGTTACTTGTAACTCAAGGGGTGTAACCTCCTCAGGTTGTGTTGGTGGGTTAGCAAGGATTGATACATCAGACCCATTCATTTGTTGAGGTATATTCTCATTAATGGGTGATTGAGATGGATTGGTTAGTGCCTGGTTCAAATCAATTGCATCCAACAGAAGTTTAGTGGGTGTGGGGATTGTGGATGTGATGGTTGGTGTAGAAAAAGGATTTGCCCCGGGAAGTGGGCTGTGGATGATGGAAACAAGTGTTTCCAGAGCATCATAATGTGGTGTCCCAATTTGTACAACCTGTTCTTTTTGTGAAGAAGCAGGAGGGGTTTCGGCTATGGGTTGAGATATTTGTACCAACTGCTGTGAGGAAGTAGCAGCAGTGGTTTCTTGTGACTTTTGTGTTATCACTGGCAGTAGCTCTGGTATCTCATCCTCCAGAGATGCCTTTTTGATGGGTTTTGGGGGTTTTTGTGTTTTTCTTTTTGTTGGCTTTTTGGTGATTTTAGGTGTGGGTTTCAAAGCAGTTGTTTTGCTGCTTTGATCACCTTGAGCAGTGGGCTCAGCAGCAGATACCTGGGGAGCAGTGGTAGCTGCTAAAATCTGCTCAGGCACCTCTGCTTGTGTTTTGCAAGGTGTTGACATTCTTGAAAAAGTTTCAGCAGTTAAACTGTTTATTTGAATATAATCACCTTGGTTTATTACAGCAATATCATCCTTACTGAATTTCTTTTCAAAATAATAACTTAGAAACCTTGGAAACAGTAGGAATGATTTTGTTTCAACATTATTAACCAAATCATTAAAGATTTCCCGAGAATAATTAAAATTTTCTTCTTGAAGAATAGCATATCCCAGATTTTGAATCTTTAATGGTATTTCATTAAAAGAAGTGATTTTGTTTGAAACACACATTAGGAGGGTATGGAATAAAAATCTTGTTGCAGAAGGAAAGAAACCTTTTTGTAAGGTAGCTTTCTTCATCATTGTGTCTGCATACCCTCTCTCAATGAAGTCAATTTTCAACTCGTTTTTAGGGAAAGAAGTTTTACCTTGCTGATCCTCGAGTTGAAAGACCTCTGAAATTGACTGTGGTGTAATCTTGACAGGTTTTCCCTTTAGAGTAGAGTTAATGGCTATTACAGCGTCTCCTTGTGTTTCAAGGGTTGCATTCTTCCAAAACTCCCTTTGGGTTGTCAAGTAAATTGGTGCATCGGCTATTAACAAAGTTTTGTACTTTGATTTAGCCATTTTGGCGATGATGGAGTCGAAAGCTTCTGTGGTGCCGGGTTTTGTGAGAAGACCCAAAAGATTGTGAGATGGTTTGTGTGGGATTTCAGTGGGTTGTACCTTTTGAGAGGCCGCTTTCGATGATGATTTGGATGTGGGTTTCCCAGATGACTTCGATTTTGTCATTTTGGAGATGATGATCGAAGAAATTTTTTGAAGGAATTTGAAGAAAAACTGTTTTGAGAAGAGAATTTTTTAGAATTCAATTCGACAGTAAAACCCTGTTTTTGGTGTGAAGTGGGGGTTTTATAGAGGAAAAAGTGAAGGCTGACGTGGCAGCGGTTACAAAAGTACTGACCACTATGTACTGCCCACATGCCAAACTCTGAAGAAATGAAGGACAGTACTTTTATGAAAGTTACTGATGAAGGCAGTGGTTACAACGGTATAATGAAAGCAGTGGATGATTTTCACTATCAGTGGATAGCATATCAGTGGATAAAACACTGCTTTTGAACAACAGAGTTTATCAAGGAAATGAGAGAACAGAGGATGGCTTTCAGCAGTGGACAGACTTTGAAGTAGAGCAGACTTTTGAACAAACAGTGGTTATGGCAGACTTTTAAGGATTTTAATGAAAATTTCATTTTTTGGCTATTTTTAAGGATGGATTTTTGATTTTCTGAAAACATTTTAATGCTTTTATTCATAGAAAAACAAGATTTTGCTTGTTATTCCATGTTTAGCATGCCAATTCTAGAGACCAAGCTTTCAAAGGTGGCTGTATCTAGTGCTTTTGTGAGCACATCTGCCAGCTGGTCTTTAGTTGGAACATGATGCAGAGAAATCAAACCTTTTTCATAACAATCCCTCACAAAGTGATGTCTGATGTCGATGTGTTTGGTGGTTGAATGGGAAACTGGATTTTTGATGATATTTTCTGCTGCCTGGCTATCCAGCATGAGTGGTGTCTTTAAGGCAGTGATACCAAAATCCAGCAACTGATTTTGAAGCCACAGGAGTTGGGCTGTACAGCTTGCAGCAGCAATGTATTCAGCTTCAGCAGTGGATGTTGAAACAGCTGCTTGCTTTTTGCTTTGCCATGAAACTAAGCAATCACCTAGAAACTGGCACCCTCCTGATGTGGACTTCCTTGTGGTGTTACATCCAGCAAAGTCACTGTCTGAAAATCCTGAAAGCTTGATATTCCCATTAGCTGGATACCAGATACCAAGTGTGGGAGCACTTTTTATGTATCTGAATATCCTTTTTACAGCAATAAGATTGGATTTTCTAGGGGCTGATTGACTTCTTGCACAAACGCATGTTGCAAACATGATGTCTGGCCTAGATGCAGTTAGGTACAAAAGAGACCCAATCATGCTTCTATAAAGAGTTTGGTCAATCAGTTCATCCTTTTCATCAGACATGACAAGCTTATTTGTTGCCATGGGTGTGCTGCATGGTTTACAATCATTCATATCAAATTTATTCAAAAGTTCTTTAGCATATTTGCTTTGATGAATAAAAGTTCCATTTTGCATTTGCTGAACTTGGAGACCAAGAAAGCATTGCAGCTCACCCATTGCACTCATTTCAAACTCAGCTGTCATGAGTTCTCTAAACTCTTCACACATTTTGTTACATGTGCTTCCAAAAATAATGTCATCCACATAAATTTGGACAATCATTAAATCCTTCCCTCTCCATTTTAGAAACAGTGTTTTATCAATGGTACCTCTTTTGAAACCATTTGAGAGTAGGAAGTTGGAAAGAGTTTCATACCAAGCCCTTGGTGCTTGTTTCAGGCCATACAAGGCTTTGTTTAACCTGTAGACATGATCTGGATAAAATGGATTCTCAAAGCCTGGAGGTTGACAGACTTACACCTCTTCTTGAATTGTACCATAGAGGAAAGCACTTTTGATATCCATTTGAAACACCTTCATGTTGTGGTTGACAGCAAAGGCCAGGAACAGTCTAATGGCTTCCAATCTTGCTACAGGGGCAAAAGTTTCATCATAGTC
The DNA here is from genome assembly GCA_030545235.1 of Helianthus tuberosus. Classification (NCBI taxonomy): domain Eukaryota; kingdom Viridiplantae; phylum Streptophyta; class Magnoliopsida; order Asterales; family Asteraceae; genus Helianthus; species Helianthus tuberosus. Next base: position 141,481,409 of record CM060402.1, on the reverse strand, counting down.
AATCCCCTCTTCCTGTCTGTAACCTTGAACCACAAGCCTGGCTTTATTCTTGACAACAATACCCCTTTCATCAGTTTTGTTTTTGAAGACCCACTTTGTGCCAATGGGACTAACCTCTTCTGGCAGTGGTACAAGCTCCCAAACTTGTTGTCTTTTAAACTGTTGGAGCTCCTCTTGCATGGCTTCTACCCAGCTGTTGTCTTTCAGTGCCTCTTGGTACTTGACTGGCTGATGGAGTGATAGAAAACCAGCAAAAAGACAAATGTTTTGGGTTTGGCTTCTTGTGAGCACCCCTTCATTGATGTTGCCAATGATTTGATCAGGTGGATGAGGTCTCAAGTAGATTAAATCTCCTTGGTATGGAATGATGGCATTTGTTGGTGAAGGCTGCAAATGTGTATCATCTGAGCTACCCACTGCTGGGGACTTTGATGATCCAGCAGTGGTTTCAAAAGGTGGTGGAATTGGAGGTAATGAAGTGGATACATGCTGACTTTTATCCACTGTTTGGGGACTTTTGTTAGCAGTGTTTGAGGATGTAGAAGTAGTGGTTGATGGGCTACTTTGGTCAACAACTGTTGCGGTAGCAGTGGTTGAGCTTTGACAGCTGTTTTGAACATCTGATGCTCTTCCCATTTTAGCAGACCTTTGAGGGATGATGATTTCATACCCATAGTCTGGTGTTGAATCCTCGATGGACCTCCACTGTTAGTCTTGACAGCAGTATTTTCAAAAGTAAATTTTTCAAGATCAAACAGATCTGCAGGATTTGCTGGGATTTTCATTGATGAAAGTTCATTGAACTTTACATTCAAAGTCTCCTCCACTGCCTTGGTCCGTGTATTAAACACTTTGTAGGCCTTGGCAGTGGTTGAGTATCCCAGATGATAACCATAATCAATTTTGGCTGCAAATTTTGAAATGGAATCTTTTAAGTTCAAAATAAAGCATGGGCAACCAAACACTTTGAAGTATGAGATCAGTGGTTTGATTTTATACAGAATTTCATAAGCAGTCTTTTTGTGCCTGTGGTTTATTAAAACTCTGTTCTGGACATAGCAAGCAGTGTTTACTTCCTCTGCCCAGAAAGTTAATGGCAAACCTGAATCAGCAAGCATGGTTCTGGCAGCCTCAATCAAAGTTCTGTTCTTTCTTTCAACTACCCCATTTTGCTCTGGTGTTCTAGGGATGATGTACTGCCTTACAATCCCTTTCTTCACACAGAAGGCATCCAACTCCTTATTTTTAAATTATGTGCCATTGTCACTCCTGAAGCTTTTCACTGGAAGGTCAAATTGCTTTTCAACCTGTATCACAAAGTCTTGCAAAATGCCTGCAGTCTCATCTTTTGAGTGTAAAAAGAAAGTCCATGTAAACCTAGAAAAGTCATCAACAATAACTAGACAATATCTTTTCTTTTTGAGGCTCATGACTTGAACTGGGCCAAACAAATCCATGTGTAGCATTTGCAAACACTGGGTTGTTTTGGACTCTTCAATGGACTTATAAGAACTTTTATGATGTTTTCCTTTTAAACAGGAAATGCAATGTTCAGGACATGAAAACAATTTTTGTGGTAGGCCTCTTACCAAACCAGTTTTTGAAATTTCAGTGATTGTCTTAAGATTTGTGTGCCCCAGTCTTCTGTGCCAAAGTTCTGTCTCTTTGTTGGAGGCAGCTGAGAACAGACAGGCATCAGCTCTGGGACACTCTTTTGTCATATCAACAACATAAACATTTCCACTTCTTTGAGCAACAAGTTTTGTTTGACCAGTTTTTATTATTGCTTCAATCTTTTTGACCATTTCTGGTCCAACAATCCTACAACACTCCTTTGTGAAGAATGACCCATACCCCTTGTCACTCATTTGTGAAACACTCGGGAGGTTGAATTTTAGACTGTCTATCAGATTGACATTTTCAAATTTTACATTTCCAGATTGTACTGTACCAGACCCCAGAACTTTCCCTTTACTGTTATTCCCAAAGGATATATCACCCCCTCCATTAATTTTGAAATCTTTGAGTTGGGTCTGTCAGTGGTTCAATCAGGGTTTCTGAATTTTCTCCCAACAGCAATTCACCAGCAACTGCATTAACAACTGCTTCAGTCACCTTATCCACTGTTTCATCACTTAGCTGTTCACCTACAGTTTCAATCCCCTCTGGTATTGACTCTAATGCCATCAAACAAAATTCATCATTAGAAGGTTCATTAGAAGCATAGAGTGCAAAATTTTCATCACTAAGCTCATCAGGCATGCTGCTCCAGTCAACAAAGCCTTGAGTGAAAAAGCTTTGCTGATCTGGTTGTACCACTGCTGGAGCAGCTGTTTGAGGTGCAACAGGTTGCACTTGTGCCTGGGGGACAGGGGTTTGAACATATTGAATCTGTGGAACAGTGGTTTGGACATAATGCACAGGCACAGGGGCAGCAGCATAATGAGCAGTGTTAACATGAGCTGCAGGGGTATATTGGGTATAGTGCACAGTGTTTTGATTTTGAGGTCTAGGATTTGAGCTAGGATGAGTGATTATAGGACCAGTAGTTTGACTCCTGCATTCCCTTGCGAAATGACCTAGCCTATTGCACTTATAACACTTGATTTTTGATTTATCCAACCCAACCCTTAGATTCCCATGTAAACCTGGAAATTTCCGCCCTGTTCTTTTGTAGAATTTGCTAGTTCTAACACTTAGCAAAGCCAACTGATGCAAAATGTCCATCTCCTCTAAGTCAGTGGGATCAAAATGTTGCAAATCATTGAGTTCAAAGCATAAATTATCTGACATCTGGTTTTCAGTGTTTGCAGTAAAAGCATAATTTGCAGAGTGAGAATCAGGGTTGGTAAAGTTACCACCAGCTATTATATCAATGAAATGATCATAACCCTGTTCCTTACTACTGCTACCAGATTCTTCCTGACCAAGAAGAGCTGTGCTACCGAATGAGTAATCATCAGTGGCTTTTCCAGACTCTTGCAACTTCTTTTTCTGGTTCAACTCCCTTTCATAGGTCAGGAGTCTACCATGAAGTTGGGTCAGGGTCAGATCTTTGAACTCAACAGAGTTTCTAGTCACAAATGCAATTGTGTCCCATTTATCAGGTAGCGACCTAAGAAACCTGCTATTTTGGGTTGATTTTGGAAACTCAACCTTAACAAGCCTTAGCTCACTGATGAGACAACTGAACCGTTCAAATTGTTGGGTTAATGATTCACCCTTAATGTGACAGAAGGTTTCATACTGTTGATTCAGAATTTCCCTATTGTTTTCAATAACTTCTTCGGTTCCTCCAAACTATTCCTTCAATGCATCCCATAGCTCTTTGGCACTGTTGCAATGCAACAGTCCAGCATAGATCTCATTTGGTAATGCAGATGCTATGATGCTAAATGCTTTGGCATCGAGTTCGAACTTTTGAAAATCAGTTTCAGTATAGTTTTCATAAGGTTTTGGTACGAACTTCTTTGGATCCTCAGCACTTGGCACCATAGGAACATGGGGACCAAAAACAACAGACCTCCAACATCCAGTATTCTGTTGAGCAAGGATGTGACCCATCCTTCTCTCCCAGATGTTGTATTCATTTCTTTTAAGCATGGGTGGTTTAAAAAGTGAGCCAATGTTATTCTTATCATCTTGAGATTGTGACGTCATCCTGGTTGTTTTATAGACACTGATTAATCAACTTTAATGGTGATTAAACCTTGCTCTGTTTTTTCAACACAAACGAACAAACTATCGATATCAACGATTTTGAGCTGAACTATTTATGTCAAAATGATTGTTAAATCAAATTTGACTGTCCAAGCTCTGATACCAATTGTTGGATCTGAGTTTGATTTTGATTGTATTTTACGTTTGAAATTAAGATGAAGATGGATGAGTTGTGCAGCGGAATTAAGATGAAAGCAAACTTTGCATACAATCAAACGAGAGTATTGCTTTGATCAAGACATTTTCTACAAAGAACCGAAAGATTGAATTTAGTTTCAACACCGATTACAATGTAATGCTTAATACAAACTCCCCCTCAGCCAGAGCTCAGCGTTTGTTCGTGCAGGAAAACAAGTTTGCAAAGAGCTAATAGAACAGTACAGAGCACTGTTCTATTTATAGGCACTAGCAAACCACTGAGCATCTTAGCTGACGTCACCATGAAAGTGACATCTAACTTCCTAACAAACTCTAACCTCTGATCTATACAAACACTGCTATACTAACTACTGCTTATTACATTACATTACATTACATTACATAAAGACAGAATAAACAACTGCTGCATCCTTCCACTGCTGTGAACCCAGCAGTACTTGTCCGGATCAGCAATGCTTGACTCAAGACAGTAGATTGAACAGCAGAGCTTTAGTCTTTCATCAGGTCTTTACTTGAACAGCAGTTTGACGGTCAGTAGCTTGTATGATCAGTAGATAGGAAGTCAGCAGATGTTGAAACCACTTTCAAGGGGAGAGACTTGTATGTAACATCTGCTTATTCTGGATCCACTGCTCTGACCCAGTTTTGGCTTTAATTATCTGTTCCTCTGATATGGTTCAATCCCAACACTTACGACTTCTTATTTTTAGAAGATTTTGTATTTGATCCTAACCCTACTTATTACCCGATAAGGTGTGCCCATTTTTCGATTTTTATACCCTATCAATCGTGAGTCAAGTCAAAGAACTCCTCTTTCATAGTACACTTTTGTTGAAAACCTTTTTCTTGTTTCCTCCAACTAGAAATAGGACATCCTCTCCTAAGCTAAGGAGATACTTCAATGAAGGCCTCGGGTGATTTAACCCCTTAAGTAGGGCGAATAGACAAAGCCTAGTTTAAGAGCAGGATGAAGTAGCAAAGATGAACTAAATAGCCTTACAGAGAATGGGGTTAGAGAAGGCAGTGAAAGGGTATTGAGCTAATGAAACTACAGGGCAACACTTTAAAAAGGAAGGAATTTGTATTTGTGGACATATTGCCAATGCTTGAACAAGACAACTTAGACCTATTAGACCGATACCAGAAGAAGGACAAAAACCGATTTCTTTAAAGACAAAAAGACCTGTAACCAATGAAGATAGAAAGAAATGACTAATTGCCATACATAGACCGGTATGTATGTATGTATATATATATGTGTGTATATGTAGGTATGCAAACGCTATTATGGTATTTATTTTTATATATTATAGTAATTTGATATATTTTTATAGTGATAATATTAAATGTAATTGATTACTAGAAATATCAATTATTGGTAAATACTATTTCTGGCATTTTATTTTTACAAAATTATAACTATTTGATATATTTATTATGATATTACTATATGTAATTGATTACTAGTTACCCGATGAGTTTTGGGTAGGGTATACCTAACAGGTAATTTTTTAAATTAATGGGTTTATCTGAAAAAACCGTAGGTATACCGATACCCGATAAAAACTTGACCGGTTTAAGACAAACTTATCCATCAGGTTTGAGGTTGGTATTACTTATACCGTCTTATTGTCATCCCTACATACACATATACATACACAAATAGTCATACATGCGTAATAATACACATGTGAATCCATAAGCGATATGATGTCGCGTATCACATTAGTTTAAGTCATTATTGATAGGAAAAGTGTATGACTATACTAATGAAGTTGTTTTTGCCATAATTATAAGGATATAATTCATTAATATACTCAGAAATGAAATTGGTTATTCAAAATTATTAGACAAAATGTATTAAAAAAAAGAATCAATTAGAAAAATTGTCCTTTATGTTTATACGGAATTTCAAAGATTGTCCATAATCTTTAAAATTGACGGGAACAATACTTAACATTTGCAAATCTTACAAGTTACATCCTGTAACCCTAACCCAATTAGATTAGGTCATGTGGACCCCATATAGGGGTATTATTGTCATTTCTCATCAAAATACATAAACAATATTTTTAAAATATATTTTATAGAAAATTAAAAATAACTCACCCATCACACCCCACCCCACCCCACCCCACCCCACCTATCATTTATCTCTCTAAACTCTCTCTCTCTCTCTCTCTCTCTCTATATATCTCACCCACTAGCCACACGTCACCCACCAACACCCAACTACCACCCACAAAGCCCAACATTGCCGAAGAAATCCAACCAGTACCATCCTCCCATCTTCAACCGCACACAGCATCACCACCATCGCCAACAAATCTGCCACCGTTATCCTCTCTCTAAGTTTAAAGACGTTGTCGCTGACCACCGCCATTCTCTCTCTAAGTTCTGTCTTTAAACTCTCTCTTTTCTCTCTCTGAAGAGAAAGAGAGAGTTTAGAAAGAGATCTTAGAGAGATGAAATATGAATTTGTTAGAAAAAATATTTATGTACTATTCTATGTTTAATGGGAATGGGTCATTGTTCAACTCGGGTGGTTTGCCTTTATGCACAAGCAAAGAAATGTAGCTATAGGAAGCACGAGGATTAAACTTGCATATGGTCAATGAAGTAAAAAGGCTAGAAGTTGTCAAAATTGTTAAGTACAAGAGGTTGGTCTAGGCAAAACAAGAACTGTAATGGAAAACAAAATATAATTAGTGTTTTGACCCGCACGTTGTTGCGGTTAAATGACGAAGCAGGTTAATTGCGTAATATATTGTTGTTTTGAAGTCCATTAATAATTACAAAATAAAATATAGGAGAAAAATGCTCGGATAGTCTCTGTGGTTTCGCCTTTTTTCACCTTTAGTCCCTAACTTTCTAAAATTACTTGAATAGTCCCCAACTTTTCATTTTTTGTTCCCGGATAGTCCCTGGGTCTAACTTCAGTTTGTTTTCTCTGTTAAGAGGGTGTGAAATGACAAAAATACCCTTTCCTTTAAAAGGCCAAACCACAGGGACTATCCGGGCATCTTCTTCATTTTTATTTATAAAACCCCACCACCAACTTCATCTTCCCCACTCCACTCCACACCACCACCACCACCTTCAACCATCACAACCATCTCCCCCCCCCCCCCCCCATAGAACAACAAACTGAAATGTCAAGATGTAATTTTTTTTAACGGGAGATAAAAAGAAGAAAGTGGTACCCTCTCTGTGTACATGTTCTTGAGCTTGCTAGCTACTTCATCCATTGGCTGATCAAACTTCTGTTGCAAAGCCCACATGCCACCTTTCCCCTCGTTCTTCTTCTTTTTATTATTATCCACACTCCCTTCCATCTCAACCCAACCCAACCCTATTCAAATTCAACCTCTCTCAAACATAAATGGAACCCTAATTCACCCTCAGCAGATTAATTCTCATCCAATCAAACCTCACAACTCTAAGAACAAAATGTAAAAATCAACAACACAGAACTCAATGCGACGATCAAACAGCAGCTATAACATAAAAGAGAATTAGAATTGGAAAGAAGATAGTGATGATGGCGGCGGTGGTGGTTGTGGCGGTCATCCATCATTGGGGCTTAGGGTTTTATCCAGAAGGGTTAAGGATTTGGAGGTATGGGTTTTTGACAACCACCACCGGCCATTCGATTTGCAGGTCTTCAACTTCACACCCATGACCGGAGAAGAGAACAAGCGTCTCCACGGCGGCGCGTGGAGAAAGACTGACGGCGAGTAGGAGTGCGTGAGGAGGATGTGGTGGTGGATTTAAGTGACTGTTGGGTGGCGATGGTAGAACCGTGGCGGGGAACGGCGGAGAGAGAATGATTGTTGGGTGGCGGTGGTATTGTTGATAAGTCTTGATTCTTGACAGAGACAGAGTGAGAGAGGCCATGGCTGTTATAGAAAGAGAGGGGATCAGAGAGAGAGAGAGAGAGAGAGAGAGAGATAATGGCATTGTTAAATATGTTTATTTATTTATTAGTTGATTAGTTTATTTTATTTTATATTAAGGGTATTTTGGTCATTTCACATCAACTTAACTAAAAATACTAACCCCATCCAAACCAGGGACTATCCGGGAACAAAAATTGAAAACTTGGGGACTATTCAGGTAATTTTAGAAAGTTGAGGACTATAGGTGAAAAAAGGCGAAACCACAGGAACTATCCGGGCATTTTTCTCAAAATATAGTGTATGTTGATTTCAAAATAAAAGGATCTCAATCCAATAACAATATACATTGTTTTGTCTACTAAATGTGAGTGCCAAAAAGTCATCTTTGTCAAGCGAACTTAATCCTGAACTAATTTGTTTATTCAGAAGCATGGAAGACAACTTAGTACTCACAATGGTTGTATCTTATGCTAACTGTTGTGTGTAGCTTGTTGCATTTAGATATGAATAAATCAAAAGGTTGGGTGAAATCTTTTAATTCATGTTATAATATACATATACATATCTAGATAGAAATATAGAATTTTGGGGGAAAAGTTTCTAAAAGCATAAAATCCTCTTTTGATAGCCATTTGATACAACACAGTTCCACACCAATCAAAGATTTTAATGTTGATATCAAGATTACCTTGTAATATTTAAATAATATTTCAGGGTTCATATTTTTTTTGCTCAAAATGATAACTGAAAGTGAGGATTGGCTCCAGGGTCGATGTAGTGTAAATGTTTGATCTTCTTAAAAGCATAGAGTTGAATACGAATCTTAACAGAATTGCAACCCCCAAAATTAATCCATAAACAATAACACATAACAATTGCGTTACTAAGAGCAATAACTTTTCTTTACAAAAATTGACCACAAATGTCCTCCGACATAGATGATAAAAGTCCGTTTTAAACACACATATCGCATATATCGATTAAAGACCTACAGTTGAAGGCACTGAAAAGGAAGATGAAAAAACCTAAAGGCAAACCTCAATGTCGGCGACTACCTGTGATACAGTAGCCGGTCACTGGAGCACCCATACCCACGTGATAGTGAAGATAGATGCGAAGCCCTCAAATGATTCAAGAATCAAGATCATATCTCTCTCTTGCTGTTTTGTAGACTCGATTGTCGCCGCTAAGAATTAGGGGCGGCCGTCGAGATTTGCGGCTACCGCCGCTACTACTTGCCACCGTCACCTTCTTGTTCTGGTTCGTCGTGCGCCATCGTTACATTGTCGAACGCCGCCTTGCGCCACCGTGGTGGTGGTTTTGGTTTTCCAGCGAGGTCGTGTACTTTGTGTGCTTAGGTGTGCTTTCCCCACTTGTACATTAAACTAAACTGTGCATCATCAACTTGTAAAAAAATAATAGTGAAATTAACTCACAAAGTAAATCTACAAATTAATATAGGGGAAATGTGAATTTTGTATTACAATTTACGAAATATGAATTTGTTAGAAAAAAAAAAACATTTATGTACTCTAATGGGAATGTGTCACTGTTCACTCCGGTACAAGTAAAAAAATGTAGTCATAGGAAGCACCAGGATTAAACTTGCATGTGGTTAATGAAGTAAAAGAGCTAGAAGTAGTAAAAATGGTTAGTACAAGGGGCTGGTCTATGCAAATCAAAAGAGGTAAATGAAAAAAAAATGCTCTCGTTGAGAGTCGAACTCAAGACCTCCCGCTTACTAAACGGGTGCTCTAACCAACTGAGCTACGAGAGCATTTATGCTTGAACTAGTTTGATTCAGTTTATATATAAAGTTTTGCCTGTAAGTGGGCATTTGCGTCCACATGATTTAGTGGGCCTAATGGGCCAGTAGCAATGCCCCAATTTATAACCAATAACGCCTCTGCATCCAAAACCCCAACACATCTCGTGAATGCAATTATTACTTGTAATGTACTATCAACATCTTATGGCTCTACCAAATTTTTTCCTATTAATAACCAACCTTTATGGATATGATACTCGTACAATTTACTTGCAGGATTTTAACACTTAACTTTATGGACAGTGGAGAGACACATTACCACCAAGCTATGTCCTTTGAGAACGTTTAACTATGTATAAAAAGATATGTAACATAACTTAACAAAGGTCTATAAATCAAAATAAATGTTGGCGATTTCTTGTAAAAATTACATTGTGTTTTTTACTAGTTTTTATTGCATGAAACTAAATTTCAATAATCCGTCTTGTGGAGATAAGGTGTGGGCTCGAGATACTTAAAGATCATAAATGCAGTGATTCTTCCAGCATTTTCACGGCATTGTGGGTTTTGGTACCGACGAAGTGCTCAAAGGTAGAGTGTTGTTCGATGGGCCACAACTTGTCTTACCTTAAAGGGTTTAGGCTTAGTGATTATAAATATGATTTGTCCTGTAGGAACTGTTTTAAGAATATGCATCTCATGTGCCACATTGTTGCATTATTTGAAACAGCTAAAAACTCAATTTAATTTTGAATTTTTGGTTTTTAGTAGTAGCAAGATGATAACATGAAGAAAAAATAAATTTTTGTAGTAACATTAAATACAAATATTAGAATAGTGATCTATTTAAGTTTACCAATATACACTTACAATAACCATAAATACGAATATTAAATGAAGCAAAATAAGAGTGTACACACATCTTAAAACGTGTTAGTTTTTATTTTAAAAATGCTTTTCTAAAGGTTTTTAAAGATTTAATATTAAGAAGTTTATTTATTACATATGTCAAATATTTTATAGAGTATATAGAAAACTTTTTAAATGAAATTATAATAGGAAATAAAATAAAAAATGGTAGGAAAAGGAAAACGTCGAAAGGGTTCCTAAAAAACAAAAAATAAACAAAATTGATGACATTAATGTGTTCAGTTAGACCATGTGTAATGTGGCGTGACTGCCCCATTTCACGCCAACACACTCCCCTCTCCCCCTTCGTGATCGGGCCAATTTTTTGGTGGAGCATGATACAATTCACGGATGAAGGAGTTGGGTTTTCATGAATACCCATTATAAATAACCAATCAAACCACCCCAAACTAATCAATAGCTAATCAGACGGTGGAATGTGGTATCAGGAGGTGAGGTGGCAAGTTATCCCGTTGGGGAACACCGCCCCTCCCGACCCTTCTTCGGTGCAGACGTGGAATTCCCCCCGATCTCCCCGATCATTTTTGCTTGTTGTTGCTGTTGTTATTTTTTATTAGAGGAAAATCAAAAGGGAGTGAAGGGGAACAATTCCCCTTGACGGAGATAGAGGGGGAGATGGTGATATGGAGGTGATGTGGATGTTGGGGGAAGGTTGGAAGGCCACACCCCCATGAGCTAAGCGCCAGTTAACTCAACAGTGAGAATTTAAATGGCGTCCCACATGCCCAAATAACTAAGCGTTGCTTGGCGCCCTATGATGAGTTAGCATGAGGCGCCAACTTTGAATACATAGGCCTAAGGAAGGGTGTATGTTCTAACTGAGAAGGAATTAGAACTAGGGGTGTGAATTTTTGACACGACCCGAAAACACGACACGAACCTAACACGAAATTCACGGGTTTAGGTTTAGTTTAAATGGGTTCTGTTCAGTTTCAGATTGAACTTGTGAACCCGTTTAGCTAAACAGGTAAGGTTCGGCTCAACCCAGTCGGGTTGACGGGGTGACCCGTTTAACTCATTTCTATTATATTATATTTTTTACAATGTATTTTATGTGTTAAATTGGTGTTTGCTTTATGCTATAATCTATATAATCTATAAAAGGAGATTAGCCGCTGACCTCGATTTGCTTATGTGTCAACCTCTGAGATATGCCACGTTGTCCATGCTGTTGTCATAATTCGGATATATATATATATATCAAAATTCAAACAATATTTTCAATCCCTTTCAATTTCAAAATTCAAACAATATTTTCAATCCCTTTCAAAATCTGGCTCCACTTTCAAAATTTCAAAATTCAAACCATAATTTAAATCCCTCTCTCTCTCTTAAAACACTTCAAAATTTCAAAATTCAAACCATAACTTATTTCCTATACTCCTCGAGCTCTCATCTTCTACTCTACATCCTTCTGCTCCACCTCTCACAGAACATCTGCATAATCTAGGGTTTCTCCATATGTGATTACTTCTTCTTCTTTGCTACGATTCCAGATCAAACCATATATTCTCTGCTCCTCCATCGACGCTCCATCTCTTGCGGTTCTCCCCTAGATTTCCCAGGTATGGTTTCAAATCTCTAAATCTTTTATGTCCATGAACCCTAATTACTTCTAACCATCCTTCAAATCCCTTTTTAGATCTGATACAGAACCCTAATGTATTCTTAAGTATTCTTTCCATCTAGGGTTTCAAGATCTGCATTTAGGGTTGTGATGATGACCTGGTAGTCATCAGTCCGGTTCCTACTACCTCCATCATCCGCTGATTTCATCTTCATTGATTTCATCTTCATTGATTTCATCTTGATTCTGGTATGTTGGTTTATTGTTTGTATTCAATCTACATAAAGTTTTGATTTTTTTTTTATCTTACAATGATGTTTAGCCTTTGGATTTTGCGTTTTATTTGTACATCAGAAACCCTAACTTTATCGGTTGATATGTAGCCTACCACTTTTTCAATATCAGGAATCATCAGAAACCCTCATCTTTTTGTCTGCAACTCCCGCCGGATTCTTCGTTTTACAGAACCTCAAATGTCAATCAGATGCTTCTGACGCCGCCGTTGAGATTCCACTTCATTCTCCAAATCATCGTCTTCATGAGTTGAAAATTCATCACACAAGGTTTTTTGCTTAAATTTCTAGGGTTTTTGTGTTTGTTTTGTAGGAAATTGGATTAATGTGATGAATATACATGTTATGTACGGAAATGTGTGATGTTTATGTGTTAATTACAGGTTTGTGGTGGTTTTGTGAACGGATTTCTAGGGTTTTAGTATCTATTTTGTAGGATTTTGTACTAATGATGATGAATTATGTGTAAATTTTAGGTTTATGGTGGTTTTGTGAACAAATTTCTAGGGTTTAAGTATCGATTTTGTAGGCTATTGGAATAATGATGATGAATATTTGCATATATGTGATTTTATGTGTTAATTTTAGGTTTATGGTGCTTTTGTGAACGGATTTATAGGGTTTAAGTATCTGTTTTATAGGATGTTCGAATAATGATGATGAATATACGTAAATGAGTGATGTTTATGTGTTAATTGTGGGTTTATGATGCTTTTGTGAACGGATTTCTAGGGTTTTAGTATCTATTATGTATGATATTGGAATAATGATGATGAATTTATGTTTATGTGTGATGTTTATGGTGCTCAGGGAACTGAAGATTCTCGGCTGTCATTTGACTCTCCCTTCCACAAGTCATGTTTGGATTGCTTATTCGCATCATGATCTAGCACTTAAGTCGGAAATTTGAGGTCTTAAATAGGAACTGCAACATGCAAGGTTTGGCTGACATAATACATTTTGTCCAGTTGTTTATTTATTTATTATAAAATAGTTAAGTGTGTAAATTATAATGACAAGGAAGTGGATTGAAATTACCACCTGAACAAATATATAGTATTGTATCATTGTTTGCTCTAGAAGTTTCTTTTCATATGAAGCTCTCTCTGCAAGTATGTAGAGCTGGTTAAATGAGTCATTATCACTGACCTAATTGCAATTGCTTTCCACCTTTCACAATAGACAAACCCTAGATTGGTTTCTATGTCGCATGCTACTAGCAAACACCAGAATCTTACACCTTAATTCTTATCAAGGTAATTTACGTTTGTTCCGATCTGATTATTATCTTTGTAACATTATGATTAGACATTGTTTTGTTCATTGATTTGTGTTTCGTTTTTTTTTTTTTTTTTTTTACCTTGGTAAGATTACCATTAATGTTGGAAACAGAGGATAGTTTGGAGAGAATGGGATAGCCGCCCACTGGTCCTGAATCGTTAGTTGTTAGTAATGTTAAACATACCCTTTTCAAAACATCTTTTCTAATTTTCATTAAATTCTAGATTATTTTTATAACATCTTTACATTTGCAGCGAATTGAAATGCCCTCGCTTGAAAGACTGGTGTCATTATGTTGGTAAGAAAGATTTTTATTGCTTTCCTGTTCCATATTTGAAGCAACTAACCATCCCAAAGAAATTTGGGTGACTTTTGCCTTTGTTGATTGGCGAGGGCATCAAGGAAAAAGGGATGTGGCTCTTAATATTTAGTTATAATTTGATGCAGTGAAAACTAAACTCTTATTAGATATATTTTATGGGAATTCCATGTCAAATAAAACAAAAGGGAAAACAATAAAAAGTAAAATTTATTTAATTTTGTTTCAGCCATTGTCAATTGTTGGATCTAAATTTGTTTTAGTCATCTGTTTTATGACTTGAATCTTGATTACGTCTTTTGTTCAGTTAGATGCTAATGTTGAGAGATTTTTTTATTCTAAACATGGTCATTTAAGATTCGATTGTTGAAGCATAAAGTATTTGATTCTTCCAGTTTTGTTCAGATGTAAGATCAAACACTCATCCATCAATGTCATTGTTCAACTCAGACGAAGCCAAGTTTTGTAAAGAAAGGTGCCCTGGTAAAGGTAATTCTTTTTCTAAGTTACGCCATTCAAAGGTAAGATTTTTTTTTTAAAATCTTATAGCTTTTTACAGTTTGATTTTCCTTTGGTATGACTGTACCAGTAAGCATATTTGTTCTCAATGTTTGAATAAATAGATGGGTATTTATTAAAAATAGTTATTTCTATCTAAACTAAATTTTCCCATAGTAATGGGGTTGTTGCATGATGTGTGTCGGTGTGTATATAATTTATAGTTATATTTTTAGCCCTTTTTACACTTTAGTCAAGTTTTAAATTTATAAAACAAGATATTTACTAACACTAAACACACATATGGGTAAGTGCACCCATCGTGAGCGTAATATAGTGTTGGTAAGATACCGAGGTCGTCCAAGGACACAAGAGCTTTTAGTACCGGTTTATCACCAACGTCTAATCAAATCAAAAATTTAAGAAAAGGTTTTAAAAACAAGAAAATAAAACTAACTAAAAATGCTGAAAATAAAAATAAAAATAAAAACAGATAGACAAGATGAATCACTTGGATCCGACTCGCCTTTAGTGTAACCTTTGATTATTTTCGCACTTTTGCACTTTTTAAGAGATTATCTTAGTTATAGTAGTAGGCCCCTCTTTTGAAGGTGACGTTACCCTCAACCCAGTTGTTTGAGTCAGCAAGGATACAATCCTAAGGGGTTGGATTATTGAAAGATAATTAATTAACTTATTAATGCATAATGTGGTAGGGCCCCTCTTTTGAAGGTGACGTTACCCTCGGCTAAGTAGTTTGAATCAGCAGGGATACAATCCTAAGTAGCCGGGTTAATGTTTTAATAGTAGTTTACATATGAGGGGATCAAGAAATTCGAACCCCCGCCATCCAATACCAGTGGGTATTGAAGGAGGTCCTACTAAGCTTGACCCAGGTCCTTGCAGGATCTATACACTGAACAAGGCAAGACTCTTACCAAACCATTCCCTTAACCCCCGACCAGGTAGCCAACATATCTCCATATAGACTGTGGAGATATGAATGGTGAAAATCTTTTATTTTATATAGACAGTAAAATAACGCCAAGACACCACGGACAAATGATAAGGAAGATTCACCTTCAACATAAGAAACTAGTTATTAAAGTCATTAATACATAACCAAATAAAAAGTGCGAAAAGATTAAAAATAAAAAGTATTACACTAAATGCTTGTCTTCACTAAGTGATGTAAGAGACTTAGGAAAACATGGCCTTTGATTGTCAAGAACTCTTACAATCAATCTTGGATCCCGAGACTACTCACACACTCTATGATGGATGATGGATGATGGTGGTGGATGTGGGTTGTGATGGTGGTGGTGGGTGGGTGAAGTGTGAGAGAGGTGGTTTGCCAAGGGAAGAGTTGCAAGTGAGCCAAGCACCCCTATTTATAGCGTGCACAGAAGCCCGGACACGGCCCCGTGTCCATTGGGCACGGCCCCGTGTCCACCCATCTTCTCTTTCTTCATTAATTGCAGTTTGTCTGCATTAGTTGTCCACGCCCCCGTGTCTGCTGGGCACGGCCCCGTGTGCAGAAGCGTATCTGTACTATCAAGATTTGCCTGGATTCTGTGAATCTTAGCGTTGACCACGGCCCCGTGTTGGCTGGGCACGCCCCCGTGTTGGGTGATAGAAGCTTCTACAACTTTGTCTTTTCTGCAGACACGTGGGCACGCCCCCGTGCTCAATGAGCACGGGGCATGTTCAGCCTTCTGTTCTCTTGTTTTCGCTTGGGGAGATGCTGTCGAGGGGTTGGGCGTGCCACGTTTATTCCTTTTCTTGTATTATTGTTAGATTTAGCTGCATTTTTGCTTCTTTTGTCCATTTAAGCTCTTTTAACCCTGAAATACAAAAGGAATACAAAAATACACTTTTTCCAACATTAGTACTAAAAAAGAGTTAGTTTTATGCCACATTTGATGTAATTTATATGTTGCATTTTGCACACATCATTGCACCTGTATTAAAGATGGCACTCAAGCTTGGGTTGAACATGATTGAACATGTAAATAATTAAATGATGCATGTAACATGAGATATTTACGACTAAGCCAACAACCATACAAAAGGCTATATATAGAGAGTGTGTTATCAAAGCTAAAAATGGATAATTTATAGTTTCGTACTTAAAGTGAATTTAGGTTAATTCGAAACGCTTTTGTGTAAGTTTTTTAAGTATTTTGTTGGTGTGAAAATTATAATCGTAAAAAATATCATTTCAATATAAATGATTTTGTTGATGAAATAATTTAATGAGTCTTTCGTATTGGAAATATGGGTGGCAATTAATAAATGGGTTAGGGTATGTCGTAAACGGATTGACCCGTTTAACCCATTGAGTAAACAATTAAGAGTTATGGTGCCGTGGGTGTCGGTATAGTACATCTTTCGTGTTTCGTTTCCGAGGTGAGTTTCCTTTATTCTTGGGGGGTCATTTTAAATGGCCTAACCTTGTCATAGATTAACCTGTTTTGGAGAGTATGCTGATGTCACACCCCAACCGATGGCGGAATCATCGGGGCGCGGCACTAGGCGAATCAGATTACTCAGGAGAATCCATAACAACTATTAGCGACAATATTTAATGCGTTCATTATCCCATACTAATAAACAAATACAGTCACATAAGTTATCACAGATTTTGTGTTCTCTCGAACAATACAAATCCGACAACCTAGATTTTAGTTGAGTTTCTAGACTTCCTAGCTTGATTTGATGTAGCCTGCATCTAATCCTGCAACATACGTTAAAATAAAGTCAATACAAAAGTATTGGCGAGTATACAGGTTTGATATGTAATAGCATATTAGATTAAAAGTGCTGCGAATTCCTACATACATAAACGGGATACACGACATATATACTCACAAAACCGATACTACCAGCTAAGTCCTCGATGCTCGAATACGCGATGGCAAACTAGACCCCGTCTGGCGCAATAGTACTATACTAGTCATGGTGGGACGTTGCGAGTATAAGTCCTAGCACATATGTAACTAGCATCACGTATAAATATGCACGTAAGTCATTCGCAAGTGATAAATAGTTTAAGCATTTGATATGATTCGATTTGATAGCAACGTATGTTACACCCAAAAGTGCAAAAGCAAAAAGGGTTCAAGTATACTCACAGTGCTTGTTCAGCAAGTAAACACAACTTGATTGGATTGATTGAGAGTGCGTCTGAGTTAGCCTGATCATGGAATGGTAGCGTAAGCGATGAGCGGCGCGTTAAACGATGAAAAGTCAAACAAGTGCCTAGTGGCTATCCGATCGGATGGCAATCCGGTCGGATGGTCACTCGTTTGAGGATAACCATTGACTAGTGACTATCCGATCGGATGGCAATCCGGTCGGATGGTCACTCGTTTGGGATGATGGTTGTCTGGTGACTATCCGATCGGATGGTAATCCGGTCGGATGGTCACTCATTTGGGTTGATGTTTGACTAGTGACTATCCGATCGGATGGCAATCCGGTCGGATGGTCACTCGTTTGGGATGATGATTTGAAAGTTTCAAGTGCAATCCGACCGGATGGCTTTAATCGGATGGCAGTCCGATCGGACGGCAATCCGTTCCGACGTCCTGAGCGTCTTGAACTTGATGGTTTTGAAAAGAATAATGGTAATTTGACCGAAACGGTGTGATATCGTGCTAAACAACTGATATTCCATCAAATCCGACCCGTTCTAACGGCCGGGAACCACCCCGTTCCATCAGATCTGGCCGTTCTTTACGGTTTCCCATGTTTAGCCCGAAATCACTTAACTCTTTGATTAGGTAACATAGATTTGGACAGGATTTGTGTAAAAACCTATGGAAATCACTCAGATCTGAGTTGTTCATGGTAAAATGAGGTCACACTTTGAAGTTCATATGAACTCTTGATGACATCATCCTAGAACACCTCAAATCAGTAGATTTCATGGTTAAAAGTTGAGATTTAAAAGATAGAAAGGTGTAGAATCGTGTGTAGATCATAGAAGTACAAGAATTAGGGTGAAAACTTACAAGATTTGCGAGAAATCGGGAGACAAAGGGCTGGAACGTGCTGGTCAGATGAGGGCTGTCACATCACTGTTCAAGTGATGTGACAAGTGCTATTTATAGGCAAGGGAGGAGAAAGGAGATGCCAAACGTTGGATCGGATGGCAATCCGACCGGATGGCCATCCGATCGGATGGTCATCCGTACGGATGACCATTCGGTCGAATGGTCATTCGATCGAAGTGATCCGGCGAGTTAGGTTTCGACTTTTCGTTTCGTGCGTTGAGCGTTGCGATAGTTTTGTTACACATTTTCGTACCCGTAATTATATATATATATTATAATTAATCACAAAGGTCGTATATACGTATCCATATTTCGAATCCTGCGATAATCGAGTTGCGCGTGATTGCGGGTTTTTCTTTCGAGTTTGCGATGCGTTGTGCCACAATGACTGACGGGGTACTACTCGCTCGTATTGTCATCGTCGTCACAACGACTGGAGGGGTAGTACTCACCCGAAAGTCCTTGTTAGCGTTAATTGTTTGCGTTGCGACACATCACGGCCATCGAGGAGGGTAGAATAGGTCCTCACTCAATGTCATCGTGAGTGTTAGTATATGCGATGCGATGTAGTGTTAAAATATGCGAATATATGCGATTATACTACGAAATAGTGATGTATGCGATATAGTTACATTATGATCCGAATCTCTGGTGTTAGGCGTAATGAGTGTAGCGAGTAGTAACAATGCACGGAAGTGCGGGTTGTTACAGTCTCCCCTACTTTAGGAAATTTCGTCCCGAAATTAATCCAACAGGTAGACTCTTTGGAGAGTTGATCTCGGATAAGTAGCGATACAGCAGGTTAATTTGACTGAGAGTTGACAAGCGAGAGTGTTTCGAGTAAAAGAGATCGATTACGATAGCGAGAAGGCGACGTAATGACAAAAGTAGCATCCCCCAAGTTGGCGTTTCAAAAGTACTTCGAGCCACGAAGAATTTGTAAGTTCGATGCGATTGAAATTTTAAAGAAGAACTTGAAAGGTTTCCTATAACGTAGGGTTAACTGAGTCGATGTTAACCAACGTTGCAAGAAACGTTCGTTTTTAGATATTTTAAAAGTACTTTGGAAGGAAATCTTGAAAAAATTTCTTATAACTTAGGGTCAACTGAGTCGATGTTAACCGACGTTGCAAGATAGTTTAGGTTTTAAATATTTTAGAGAATTTGAAGAAGAAAACTGGACTTAAGAAAACTTTCCTATGACATGGGTTCAAGTTGAACTCGATGTTGAACCAACGTCCTAAGAAGGGTTTCGTTTTGATGTTGTAAAAGCTTTAAGGAAAGCTGGACTTGTGAAACTTCCCTTGGACATGGAGTTAAGCTGATTCGATGCTATCTCCACGTTGTGAGGAAATTTCACTGGTCCAACGGTTTTAATAAAATGTTTATAAAAATTGGTTTTAACAGTATAAAAAGATAATTGGACACCGAGCCCCACTTGGCACTTTCCCATGAAAGTTTGTTAATATGATCAAAACACTTATATTTAGGAAGTACCAGCAGCGTATCCACCATGTTTTGCCCATATTACTTCCGTTTCGTGAGGCGGTGTCATGTGCGCCGATAGGACACAGATAGAATTGCGTTCCCTCGGTCCAATCGATAGAAGGTCGGACCGAGTTGAGATTAGAATCGAATAGGTTAAACAGTGAGTGGGATTTGCGAACGTAGCGACGACGGCGTATGCGAGTAGCTTGATGACACGAAACATCGAAGTGGCGTGTCTGGATAGGCGAGGAGCGATAAGCGGTAAGAGAATTGTGCGATTTCGATTAGATTCCACATAAAACCCACATGGCATGTTTCCACGAGAGTTCGCTAACATGGCGAAACACCATGTTTGACCAGGTTAGTTTCGCCCCGTGAAGCGATGTCATGCATACTAATACCACCCAGATTGTGATGAATACCAAGCGATGAACGAGGATCGTTGAGCGATAAGCGATACGCGATAAGTGATAGCGATAAGCGGCGATTGTTACGTTGCAAGCGATGGAGATACGCGTGATTAATGCGATTCGATTGAATTTATTAACACCACAAATTTATTAACATTAGACCCCACGTGGCCTTTTTCCCCAAAAGTCGGCTGATATGGCTAAAACACTTTTATATAGGAAGTACCAGCGGCGTATCCACCATGTTTTAACCATATGAGTTTCGTCTCGTGAAGCGAGGTCATGTGTGCTAACTTAACACGGTTAACACAGATAACGGTAAGCGATAGCGACGAGCGATAGAGCGAGCGATAGGTTGATACACAGCAAGCGATATCGCGATACACACAATAAGCGATAGCGATCCACATAATAAGCGATAGAGATTCACATGATAAACAATAGCGATTGCGAGATAGATTTAAGCGATAACGCGATAGATTCCAACAAAACTGCGATTGAGTTGCGATGTGGACTTACGACCAGTCTTGCGTCGCTGCAATTGCCCTGCGGGGGTAGACTTACCAAAGTCCATCGATGAGGCGATTGCATCGCGTTGGCAGACTTACGAAAAGTCTCGCAGTGATGCGGTTCGGTTGTTACGCCTTGCGATTGAGTGTAGTGTGTTGAAATAACCACAATAGTATAATAGGTCTAATAACGTTCAACTCCACGTGGCACTTTCTTCACGAAACTTCGGTAGTATGATAAAGCACACCTTGCTTGACCCCTACTACTTACATCCCGTGATTTGGTGTCACTCTTTGTCGAGATGCTTATGGCACCTTAGAATTCACTACGATCTCCGTGCACTGACCAAAATAATCCCGTGTGCACCCGTGATTAGTCGTTCCTTGCACGTTTATCGTACCTTATTCTAAAAGTGCAGTGAGGGTAAAACACATTATCAAGTGATATAGTATATAGTATGTGTGTGAATCTAGTCTAAGTGTGAAACATGAGAGAGAATGTGAATCAATGTTGCGCATAGCGACAACATCAATTAGTAGGGACAGTTTCACACATGAAATTACGTCGAAAATTTGTTTCATTACAATACGATCCTACGTCTGTCTGATGTCGAAAACTTTTGTTGGAGCTGCGGTTGTTGTACTCAAGTCTTGATCCGGTGCGGCAGTTGCGGGTGAAGTGACCGTAACGATTGCAATTGTTGCAATAGTGACAGTCGGCTCCGACCTGGTGATGGTGGGTACATGAGTAACACTAGGGATGAGCTCCAGTGTAAGCTCGTTTTAGAAGCACCGGAACTGCTTGAAGAGGCTTCAGATGCAGCAGTTCGGTTGTTGATGAGTTTGGGCTTGAAATATTTCGTTTGCGGCTGGGTTTGTCGGTGTCTTGCGATGAAGTGTCGTCGTTGGATGATTTGTCTGAGGACTCACTTGCAATCTTCGGCCGAGTCATCGGAAGAATCGTCAGCAGCTTCGTCAGAAGAATCGTCGGCAGATTCGTCAGAAGAATCATCGGCAGATTCGTCAGAAGAATCGTTGACAGGATCGTCTGAAGAATTAATGACGATTGCTTGGTAAGTTTGCTTGACAGGATTCTTGGAGAAAAACCCTTCCATGAGTCGTTTGTTGTTGATTTCTGCGGTTAAGCGGTAGGCTTCTTCGATGGTAGTAGGTCTTGCAGCTTTGACAAAATCGCCCACACATTCAGGCAAGCCATGAATGTACTTTGCGATGGCTTTTTCTGGAGTTTTGACTTGACTTGGGCAGATTATGCTAAGCTGTTTGAACCTTGCGGTGTAGCCAGCAATGTCACCTTTGACTTGCTTGATTTCCCAAAATTCGCTTTCCAACTTCTGGACTTCGTGGGGAGGGCAGTACTCTTCCTTCATGAGCTCTTTCAACTCATTCCAGGAGAGAGCATAGGCTGCGTGAATCCCACGTTTGTTGCGTTCGGCGGTCCACCAGTCGAGTGCTCGCGATTGAAATACTCCAGTTGCGCAAGTGGTTTAGTAATGTTCGGGACACCCACTCTGACGAAGGGTCACCTCGACAGAATCGAACCACTGGAGTAGCTGAGAAACACCTCCTTCACCCGTGAAGACCATCGGATCACAGGCTTTGAAGTGTTTGTAGAGAAATGTAGGTTGCGACGCTTCTGTCTTGACGTATTCCGAAGTTCGAGAGTTGCTAAGAGGGTGCACTTGAGTGACAATTTGAGGAATGACTTTGACCACTTCCCTGGTCACAAGTGAAGCAATCCTCTTTTCGCCCCTTCGTTTGGATCGTCTCTTCGCTGATATTCTCGAAGCAGAGTTGTTGGAAGGCATCTAGACAGAGAGATACTTGGAGTGAGATTCGATCATAATGATTTTGAGTTTTGCGATGCGATTTGAGCGCGTTCAAAACTTGTTGCAGGTAGTATAGTAATACGTATTCACATAGGAGCCACATAGGAAACACGAAAATCCTGAGTTCTCACATTCGACACATAAGCGATTCCGTTTATATATATATATATAATTGTGACCTTCGTTCACGCGTTTGTATAGATAGCGCGAGGACGCGATGAAAATAAGAAGTGAGTCGTTAGTCTTTAGTTTTGTTGCGAACATTCGGTTTTCGTTCTAGATTGCGATGGTTGTGCGAGTTGTGCATTCATAAAGCGGGGAGTGTAAAATCGATAAATCAGGAAATCGTTAAAGCATAAAAATTTAAATCGTAACACGTAAGCGTAAATAAGTTTAACAAGCGTAAAAACCAGCGAATCGTAGGCTAGAAAATTCGATAGAATGCCCTGGGTGTTTAGGCGTCGACTACCCAAAGTCGTCCAACTATACTGTACGAGTTCATGCACGCGCGTTGACCTAGTAGACTATGCTTCCACTGGGATGCAGCTCATGGCATTCGTCTTTCTATTCATCACGCGGCTCGAGTCGTTTGATATAGTCGGGTCTTTGGTGAGAGCTTTTCAAAAACCATTTTAGGGAATGGAACGGGTCATTAAGGTATGGGTTTCACCCCTGGCTTAACAACTTCGTTCCCGACTGTGGTTGTGCTCATCGAAATAAATTAGAGAGTTCCATTAGATTGAAAGGAGATTTCCGTCGAGATCTGGATGTCACTCCTGGCTCGACAGAAGTTTCTCGTGCTAGAATAATGCGCTAAGTGAGCGACCTATTGAGAGTTACCGGTTTTCACACCTCATCTCAACACGATCACTCGTTGATGTCATGCGAGCATTGTAAATCGTGTGTATTATGTTCGCCTTAGGAAAGGCAAATAGTATTTAAGTCTTAGGAAAGACTTTCCTTGTGCGAAGCTGTAGTATGCGGTGTTCACACAGGGTGTAGTTTTAGCGAGTTCGAATGAGAGCATAAAAGTAGGCCCGTACAAACCCTACTGGGTTTGCACGAAATCAGCCCGTTGGTACTTAGACTATAGACTAGGTCACTGCTAAGAATTCAACCCGGACTGCGTCGAATGTCTTACCTAATTCGCTATAGTTATGGCTCTGATACCAATCTGTCACACCCCAACCGATGGCGGAATCATCGGGGCGTGGCACTAGGCGAATCAGATTGCTCAGGAGAATCCATAACAACTATTAGCGACAATATTTAATGCGTTCATTATCCCATACTAATAAACAAATACAGTCACATAAGTTATCACAGATTTTCTGTTCTCTCGAACAATACAAATCCGACAACCTAGATTTTAGTTGAGTTTCTAGACCTCCTAGCTTGATTTGATGTAGCCTGCGTCTAATCCTGCAACATACGTTAAAATAAAGTCAATACAAAAGTATTGGCGAGTATACAGGTTTGATATGTAATAGCATATTAGATTAAAAGTGCTGCGAATTCCTACATACATAAACGGGATACACGACATATATACTCACAAAACCGATACTACCAGCTAAGTCCTCGATGCTCGAATACGCGATGGCAAACTAGACCCCGTCTGGCGCAATAGTACTATACTAGTCATGGTGGGACGTTGCGAGTATAAGTCCTAGCACATATGTAACTAGCATCACGTATAAATATGCACGTAAGTCATTCGCAAGTGATAAATAGTTTAAGCATTTGATGTGATTCGATTTGATAGCAACGTATGTTACACCCAAAAGTGCAAAAGCAAAAAGGGTTCAAGTATACTCACAGTGCTTGTTCAGCAAGTAAACACAACTTGATTGGATTGATTGAGAGTGCGTCTGAGTTAGCCTGATCATGGAATGGTAGCGTAAGCGATGAGCGGCGCGTTAAACGGTGAAAAGTCAAATAAGTGCCTAGTGGCTATCCGATCGGATGGCAATCCGGTCGGATGGTCACTCGTTTGAGGATGACCATTGACTAGTGACTATCCGATCGGATGGCAATCCGGTCGGATGGTCACTCGTTTGGGATGATGGTTGTCTGGTGACTATCCGATCGGATGGTAATCCGGTCGGATGGTCACTCATTTGGGTTGATGTTTGACTAGTGACTATCCGATCGGATGGCAATCCGGTCGGATGGTCACTCGTTTGGGATGATGATTTGAAAGTTTCAAGTACAATCCGACCGGATGGCTTGAATCGGATGGCAGTCCGGTCGGACGGCAATCCGTTCTGTAACAACTCATATCAAAAGTCCTAATTATTATATTAGTTTATCCAAAAGGAAACCCTAATTGAGACACCCAACTGATTCTGTATAAACCCTAAAATTTTCAGAACAATCAGAATCAGGATCAGGGCCCCTAAAACTCAAGGGGGGGTAAAATCCCGTTAGTATTATCCACACAGTTTTACGTGTGAAATGAATTAGCATGCAAAACCAACTCAGCAAGCCTACTGGGATACGGGGCTACCCTATGGTAGGGGAGCACCCGTCGCGCCACGCGAAGGCCCCTCGCGCCACGCGAGGGAGCCATTTTTCAAGTATAAATATAGGGGTCTGTTTCAGGCAATTGTGCGTTAGTTCGACGTTCAAACTCAAATTGTACGTTGAGATATTGTCTAAATAGTCTCAAAACACACACAGATCACAAATTGCTGCCGCAATACAGGGTAATAACTCGATCGCTGCTACGATTCAATGTCCGATCGATTAAACTATCCAATGGACGTTTAAGTGCTGCCCACATTAGGGTTTATGCTTTGTCATTCGTTGTTAATTCAATGGATGTTTAAGTATTGCACTTTGTCATTCGTTGTGAGGGTTTTATCTCGTGAGTTATCGTAAATGCTGTATTAGTTACTGACCTAGTTTGTGTGTGCATTGTTATTTAAACTAGGTTAAAAGGGCTAATCAGTAGGCTAGGCTCTGCTCAATTAAATCTGCAATGTGAGTCATTCTCTTTTTATCAAAGTGTTTTATAAATTCTTAAATGTTTTTAAAGTTATAATTACAGGGATTAAGTTTTTGTAATCTCCATATTACAGCCGGTATGTGGGGTTTTGTATACATTACTTGATAATCTTCACCATTGGACAACGAGTTAGCCAATGGGTGATATGACCATAGTCACAGAAACGAGTCGAGTGACAAATACCGAGGGTAGTTGGTTGATATAAAAACATTGTAATCACTCTTAATACTGTAAATTATAACAAACAGGTCGTTTTAGTAAAAAGAATGATTCACCAGTATTTTCCGCTGACAAAACCTTTTTCAAACATGTTTCAGGTGATCTGTTGTGATCAAAGAAAAGTGCCGCAAAGCACTACAAGCTTAAGGAAGTGGCTCAATATAAAATAAAGAAACATGTTTTGTAAAATAAAGATTTCTCAGTGAAATCATATGATTGTAAATTACCGAGGTTTTATCCCGAGTTGTGAAATAAAATAATCGGGAAATTAAAGTTTTAAAAAATCCTGACGAAATCTTCCGCTGTTAAGCTCAATTAAATTAATACCACGGGATTTTCTGTCCCGCGGCTCCTGAAACGGGTTAAACCGGGTCGGGGGCCGTGACAGAAAAAGGTGGTATCAGAGCCACTGATTTAAGCCTATTAAGTATTTAAGATACTTAATTTTCCTGATTATTATTCTGTAATTATGTGTTTATTAACTAAATATTTGTTAGTTACAGTATGGGTAAGCAAAAGCTTTCAAACATCTATCTTAAATTAGATAGGTCATCAAACGAGAAGGGAAGTTCATCTCAAACAAAACCCTATGCAAATCCTGATGAAGGAATATTTGTCCGTAAAGCACAATATGAGGAACCCCTTTCTCCTAATAAAAGAAATTTGATTATTAGGAAAAGTCAGGAGAAAATAAAGAAATCCCGAGAAAAGAAAGTTAATCAGAAAACCCAAGAATTAGGCAGTAACCCACCATGGGAAGACACGTTAAATGAAAAATGGGCAGATCTATATATGCTAGCCACTGTAGCAGTAAATGCAAATCTTTAATACTTTGACTCAAGATTTTAGCACCCTTATCACTTACAAGTCAGAAACCTTATCCAGTAAATAAATAAGTTTACAGCAAAACCTAGTGTGTTTTAAAATTTCAGTTGTTTGTAGTCACACAGTATGCAATAATATTATTTATGAAATTTTGTTATAAAATTTTAACTTAGCAATTTTTTTGTGTATTTTGCATATATGATAAACAGCATGAGTGACTTGTCTGAAGCCCTTCAAAATCTAAATCTCTATCCGGTAAAAATAGAGGTTTCCCGAGATTTCAATAGGTATATCCCTGATATAGAAGAACCTATGGAATTCAATGCTCCACCTCCGAAAAAGCCCAAACCTCAGAAAAGAAAGAGATATGTATGGGGAAGGCGTGTACGTAGGAAAAAGCCAGCCAAGAGACTTCCTAAAATAGAAAATCCATTAGACAAAGGGAAGGGGATTGAAGTCGGGGAAGGATCTAGGCAGATGGAATTGCAATTTGAAGAATATTCTAGACAAATGGAAATGGAATTTGGAGAAGGTTCTAGGCAAACCCAGAAAGAAATTGTGGAAAGCTCTAGACAGATCGAGGAGTTACCATTTCAGGAAGAATTAGATCGTGCATTGGCAAGCTGTGATGTTGTCAAGCCTATTAATAATAATTTCTACTCTTATCCTGTCAATAATCAATTCCCTATAAACTTAGAACCAGCAATCCCAGAACCAATAATCCACACCCAACCTCTAGGAATGGATGAATGGTGGACTAATGATTGGCAGTTCCAAAACCTGCTCAATAGTCCTTATTCCTTTCTTCCTCAATTCGACTCAGAACCTATACCAAACCCACCAATGAGCAATGAGAATTTAGCAGAACTCCGCCACTTTGGTGAGGAGTTGGTGGATGCAGGAAAAAGGATCAGGGAAGTAGGAGAACAGATCTCCTGGAAATACGACGAGAGGGAACGTCGTTACTGAGATAACAACTGACGAGGGATAGTGTGATGTAAGAATGTGAGACTGTGGTTGTAAAATAAATAAGTTGAATGTAGCTTGTAAAATAACTACAAAATAAAACTTTGTAAGATAAAAGTGTGTATGGACGCATATTATATATAAAAATGGGAATCGAGAAATCGATAGTTTTGACTATATATGTTGTGAAAATTGTACGATTACTTTGTGTATAATTGTTATTTATTTGATACTAATAAATTATATATATTAATTATCAGATGGAAAACGCTAATAATGAACCAGTAAATGAGGTTAACCAATCTGAGAAACAACCTGGAGATCAATTTATGACTAGGCAAGATATAGAAAATATCGTTGCTCAAGGAATAGCCAATGCTATTCCAGCAATACTTGCTGCTGCACAGAAACCTGTTGAACCTCAACAAATCGTTCCTAGTAAACGTATTTCTGAAGATAACTTCAGTAATAGCATAAACGGAGGCGGTAATCATACTAATCATGATAATGAACCACTGCAAGCTCCACTCCCTAAGAAAATGAAAGCTGCAACACCTGGTTGCACTTACAAAGAATTTCTTGCTTGTAAACCCACTGAATTTGCAGGCAATGAAGGAGCGACTGCAGCACTGCGTTGGTTCGAGAAAACCGAGGCAGTGATTATAATTAGTAAATGTGCCGAAAACGACAAAGTTATGTACGCGTCTAATCTTTTTAAAGAGGGGGCGCTAGAATGGTGGAACACTGTACTTCAAGCCAAAGGAAGAAATAGGGCCTACGCCATGAACTGGGAAGAATTTAAGAATATTGTAGAAAGAAAATTCTGTCCCGGATACGAAAAAGATCAAATGGCAAATAAGTTCCTAAATCATCGTATGACGGGTGTAGATTGTCGCGGGTATACTTCGACATTCTTTGAATATGCTAGAGTAGTACCAACACTGGCTTCGCCAGAACCAGTACTTATTTCTCGCTATATTTGGGGATTGATTGGTGAAATCCGCAATATCGTTAAAGCTGCGAGACCTCGCACTATTGACGATGCGGTAGAATTAGCTAACACCCTAACTGATGAACTGGTGCGCACAAGAGATGATAACAGGAAAAAGGAACTGGCTCAGAAAATTACCCAAGGATTTCGTGTGGGTAATAATAACAGCTTCAAGATAAGAGGAACGGGACAATCCTCAACTCTGCCATTCTGCAAGAATTGCAAAAAGAAACATTATGGAAGATGTAGTGTAACCTGCAATTTTTGTAAAATGGTAGGACATCGTGAAGAAGACTGCAGAAAGAAAACAACGATCTGCTATAACTGTGGAGAAAAGGGACATTTTAAACCAGAATGTCCTAAATTAGTCAAACCAACAGATAACAAAGCCAAGATGACCGACGGAGCTACTAAAAAGAATGTCAGAGCATTCCAACTGACTACTCATGAAGCAGAACTCATTCCAGATGTGATAGCTGGTACGTTCTTAGTTCACAACGTGTATGCAAAAGTATTGTTTGACTCTGGTGCAAACCAAAGTTTTATTAATACTTCATTCTGCCAAGCTCTTAACTTACCCTTAACCAACATTAGGCAGATTTTTACAGTCGAAACGGTAGATGGGAATTCAGTTAAAATAGATAATGTTTTGCAAGATGTAGAAATAAAACTTTCAAGTCATAAATTTCATACAAACCTGTTACCTTTGAAATTAGCTAAATTCGATATGGTATTAGGAATGGATTGGTTAGTAGCCAACCATGCTCGAATCCTTTGTGATAAGAATTCTATAGAAATTCAGGCACCTACCGGAGAAGTAATTATGATTACAGGAGATAAACCACGTAAACCGATGAAATTCATATCAGTAATGAAAGTTGCTAGTTATGAACGAAAACAAGGAATAGTGTATATGATTTCGGTAGTCATTAGCACTAAGGGTAAAGAACTTAATGAAATTCCTGTAGTCTCAGAATACTCAGAAGTATTCCCAGAAGAATTACCAGGATTACCTCCAGATAGGGAAGTAGAATTTAGAATTCATCTAATTCCAGGAACTACACCGATAGCTAAGGCACCTTATCGGTTAGCACCTACAGAAATGTTAGAACTGAAAAAGTAATTAGATGAATTACTAAGTAAATGTTTCATACAACCTAGTTCATCCCCGTAGGGAGCACCAGTGTTGTTTGTAAAGAAGAAGGATGGTTCAATGAGAATGTGTATTGATTATAGAGAATTGAATAAGGTTACAATTAAGAATCGATACCCATTACCTAGGATTGATGACCTTTTCGATCAACTTCAAGGAGCTAGATATTTTTCTAAGATCGACTTACGCTCCAGATATCATCAATTAAAGGTACAAGAAGAAGACATACCTAAAACTGCTTTCAGAACTAGGTATGGTCATTATGAGTTTACAGTCATGCCCTTTGGGTTAACAAATGCACCTGCTGCATTCATGGACATGATGAATAGGATTTGTAAACCGTATTTGGATAAATTCGTAATTGTCTTCATCGACGATATACTTATTTATTCCAAAAATCAGGAAGAACATTGTCAGCACTTGCATGCACTCTTAACTTTGTTAAGAAAAGAAAAGTTATACGCCAAATTCTCGAAGTGTGAATTTTGGCTAAAAGAAGTGCAATTTCTAGGTCACATGGTGAATCACGAAGGTATTCATGTAGATCCTGCTAAGATAGAGGCGATTACCAAATGGAAGGTTCCGCAATCCGCAATGGAAATTAGAAGTTTTATAGGTTTAGCTGGATACTATAGACGGTTTATTAAGGATTTTTCCAAAATAGCTGTACCATTAACTAAGCTAACCTGTAAAGCAGTTAAGTTTGAATGGGGACCTAAGCAAGAAAAAGCTTTTAAGATTCTAAAACATAAGTTAACAAATGCTCCAATCCTAGCTTTACCAGAAGGGACTGAAGATTTTGAAGTTTACTGTGATGCTTCAAAACTAGGATTAGGATGTGTATTAATGCAACACAAGAAGGTAATTGCGTAAGCTTCAAGGCAATTGAAAAAGCACGAGGAAAACTATACAACTCATGACTTAGAATTAGGAGCCATAATTTTTGCCCTTAAAATTTGGAGACATTATCTGTACGGAAGTAAATTTACTGTCTATACAGATCATAAAAGTTTAAGGTACATATTTGGGCAAAAAGAATTAAACATGAGGCAAAGGAGATGGATGGAAATCCTAAGTGACTACGACTGTGATATTCAGTATCACGAAGGAAAGGCAAATGTAGTTGCAGATGCCTTAAGTCGTAAATATCATGAAAAGCAAAAGCGAGTTCGTGCTCTCAGATTGTAACACCCGTTCTTGTAAAGCAAGGTTTAACGTATATTTTGAAAGGATAATCATGTAATTAATCACTATCATATACATCGAGAATACGGGTTTGTTAAAACCTTTACAAATCATAGGTTATTCTACAAAAACGTGACCGAATTCGTTGTTTAAAATCTACAACGTTGCAATGTGCGGAAGCGTGTATCTTTATCGTGTTCGGTTCTTCGCTGAGCTTGATCGTCTTCCGGCATCCCTGAAAGTACCTACATTTCATAAACATGAAATGCTTTAGTCATACGGTATTTAAAACGCATCTAAACGAGTCCGGAAAACAAAACTGATAAAAAAAAAAAATACATTTTTGTACAAGGTTCACCGTAAATTACGGTGGACACCGTAATTTACGGTGGTCCTTGTTTTGATTTGTTTCTACCGTAAATCAGGAGGGTTTCACCATAACCCATTTCAGGTCCACCGTAAATTACGGTGGCACCGTAATTTACGGTGGCACCTGCATCCCACCTTTCCATTTTGCCGTAATTTGACACGAAATCTTTCGTATCTTTCAAACCGCTTATCCGTTTGACCTACCGTTTCTTCCTACATGTTTGTAATTTGATTCTCCATCAAATGGAGTTAAAATCCGACATCCGGCTTAATAAAATTCAAGACTTCTAAGTCTTCGGCTTATTACCCTTTAAACCAAACTTTGACCCGGTTATGCATTTTATCAAACAAACGTATTTATTTGATTCCTATAATTCATACACTTCATCAAATCATTGTGATATACCATATTAGGTTCTAATCATAGGTTTATTACACAAATTAAACCCGTTTTCACTAGTATGCTTATTTTGACCCGTTAAGGATATTTTAAGCACTTTTAAGCTCAATTTCGCTTTCATTCTAAACTAGTGTTGTAACCTATATCTCTTATCTAGTACTCTTCCATCACAACCTAAATGTGTGTTGGATTTAAAGTAGATATCTATGTGTTCCGAAATTATACTTCTTGAACTATCATTTTACGGCAAAGACTCATATGGAGTCTTTTGGCCCAAGAATTACATCTTTCACTACCCATACTCGTTCTAAACTATTGTTTAATCAAAAGACACCTTTCCAAACAACCTCTAAGAGTTGTTTGTTCAATTTAGCCTACAAGGGCGTTTTGGTCGATTTTGGTCCTTCTTTTACAATGAAGGGCTATCATTAATTATTCGACCAAATTAGCACTTTTACATACATCATAAGCATGCGTACCTGGCTCGGATCAACGAATAGACCCGATTTTAATACCTTGCTTTATATTCGTTAATTAAGAACGATGCGAATATCCATTGGATATCTATTCCTGTAAGCATATAACTCGACAAAAGAATCATTAGTCTATATAGTCAAAAGGTGATGTCTACACCTTTTGACCGTTTGGCCGAAATGGTCATTTATCCTTGCGAGATGATATTTATTATCATCTCCCCTACATGACTCTTTCCGTTTAACACCGTACGGTCATTTTAACTTATAACCGTTTATTACCTTCGACATAATATGACCGAATTATCGATTTAATTCTTTTTAAACCGTCAACATGGCTTCTAATTATGCTCGACTATCTTGTTCCGTACGTCTACACGCCGGAACATCATACCTCGATTTTGTATTTATCTTATTCATACTAATACGATAAGAGAATATTCTGAAATATAAGACTAGTGTAAGCTATACTTACCTTGCATCCGAATTATGCTTTTCCGCCATTCTTGCTTCGTTTGACCCGCTTCCTGTCCAAGCCTCCACCTAGCTTGTCAAGCGTCAAACTATCATCATAATTCGTAAGACGATCATATTAGTCATCATTAATTATGACTATTCCATCTTACATATTTTCTATCACAATTTCCATTCGATCTTATTAATGGTCGGTTTGACTACTAAAAGTCAAACGCCCCTTAGCATATAAATGCACATTCAAGTTCTATCTATCAATTAGTAGCTAACATGATCTTATACACTTAGTTACATGAACATGGCTACCAAATTTCATCATAACATTCAAACCCATTTCAATCATGTATGAACAAGTTCCCAAATCACTTAATTTGTTTGAGTGCCTTGTTTTGATTATCCAATATGATGATTTTAACATAAACTTATCATCATCTTTACTATTACATAAAAACCCACTTCCTAGTTTACTTGTTAATCACATACAAGTGATATTACTTCAAGTTCTTCATGATTTCATCATATCTAACAAAACCCACTTCTAGTTACTTATGAACTCTTAACAAAATCTCTAATTTGTTCAAATAGTTCATTCATATGAATTAGTGTGATGCTTATAAACACCATTAGAACATCAATTTCATCAATTCAACCAAAACCCACTTAGTTCATAATAGGGTAATTATCAAATCCCTAGTTTGACAACAATTCATCAAGATTTCTACTAGGGTTTGTTTCTAAACCAAGATATAATCACAATGTCACTCATAGATTCAACATTCATTCCAAAATTTCGATTATGATTGTTCATCATAATCTCAAAGTATCTCCAAAACTGAAAATTCGACATACCTTGTGATCCCCACGACTAGGTGATCATTAATATGCATTCATGCATCGATTTGGGTCTTGATTTGAGCTTCAATTTGTTGATTTGTTGGAGTTAGGGTTTTGGCTCTCCTTGGAGCTTTCTCCTGGTCATTCACGAACACACCAAATGTGTGTGTGTTTTGTTTTTGATTTTAGTAAATAATCTTTTAGATTATTACACCTTTGGCCCTTCAAGTTTTGTTAACTAATAAATAGGCTACAACCTATTTATTTTCAACAATACTTTGTTTTGTTAACTAGGTTAAACTTTGCTAGTTTAACTTAGTGAATTCGGGGTAATCGTAACCCGTTTTATTTTAAGTCCCGTTATCTCGGGCCTTCTATATACCCTGTTTTCCTTCAAAGCTTTTATTCACTTTTATTTAATATTAGGGTTAATTATTTAAATCCTAATATTTACCGGGTAAATTTTACCACTAACGGTGCTTTACCCGTCTTTTATTATTAACGGGGTTTGATTACTAAACCCATTTTCGGGGTGTTACAAGTCTACCCCCCTTAAAGAGGTTTCGTCCTCGAAACCTTTTCTTACATACTTCATTGAGTTTAACTCAATGTATCTGTTCCAAGAATCTTTAAAACATTACTTATACTTTAACCAATTATTAGTATTACCAGAGAAGTATGGTAATATCTTTTTGGTTA
Source organism: Helianthus tuberosus (assembly GCA_030545235.1). Lineage (NCBI taxonomy): Eukaryota > Viridiplantae > Streptophyta > Magnoliopsida > Asterales > Asteraceae > Helianthus > Helianthus tuberosus. The sequence continues at coordinate 141,447,065 of CM060402.1, read as the reverse complement.
ATAATCGTCTACGTATTATATACGGCATAATGTAACTTGAAATAACGCAATCTCGTTATTTCCACTAGTTTAATTAACTTAGTGATATTCATCACTTTCGTATACTATCGAATTCTTTATGAATTCGTAACTTTGACCCGTTTAAAGGTCTTTAGTGAAATCTTTTCACTTTTAGCAGCAAATTTCCTTTTGTCTTCAAATTTATTTATTCGATTCAGTCATACCGAACCTATCGCTTACAAGCAAACCAAATTTATTTAAATGACCTTGACCGGTCTCACTACTTAGACTTATTAGTCCAGTTACTTTTTACCGCTTGCTTGGTAATAATGTGATTCTACTTCACATTACCTTTCTTGACCGTGATCATGTCACATCATGTTTAATTTATATCCAAAATTTCCTTTCCGAAATATCACTTTTTGAATATAACGTCTTGCGCCTATCGATGTCAAGACTTGAACCTTTCATGCTTAATATTAAATTTTCCTATCAGGATTCTTATTCGTAAAAACGTTATTTCTTACTAAAACCAAGGTTTTAGTTTAGGATCTTCTCTTTATCTTTCGTCAATTATCCGTAACAGGACACTGACAGTCTGTAATTTATTCTTTTACAGTCTTAGTTTTATGCTGGGATGTTCAACTGGTTCTCTCGCTTTGTTAAGTAACCCGTAGGTTCCTTCACGTAGCCTCGTAGGCTATTTCCTTAGGTCTTCACCCCCTTTTTACTGAAAACACTAAGGTTCATTTCCTTTTCTTTACGTGACCCAAGGGTCATTCTGGTCCCGTAGACCTTAACACCGTGTTTAATCCCGTAGGTTATGATGATCCCGTAAATCATCTTTTATTTATATCTACATTCAAATGTATATATATGTTCATATATAGCTTCAAAGCATGACTTGCTATGTTTAAAATTGTATATTTTCGCTTATGAGCTTTAGTTGACCTTGACCGTAGTCTAAGGCTTCATTTGTTTATTTCCGGGCGGAATTTTCTGACTTTGTCCTTACGTTTGACGTTTTACAAAAACGACCCGTTTAGCGACATATTCACACTTCCCGGGTTCGAGTGTAAGTCTACTCCCTCCCATTACTTGTCTAAATCATTTTACATGTTTGCATTTTCAGGGTTCGAGTGTAAGTCTACTCCCTCCCAATACTTGTCTAAATCATTTTACATGCTTGCGTTTTATGGGTTCGAGTGTAAGTACACTCCCTCCCAATACTTGTCTAATCATGCTTGCGTTTTCTGGGTTCGAGTGTAAGTACACTCCCTCCCAATACTTGTCTAACATGCTTGCGTTTTCTGGGTTCGAGTGTAAGTACACTCCCTCCCAATACTTGTCTAACATGCTTGCGTTTTCTGGGTTCGAGTGTAAGTACACTCCCTCCCAATACTTGTCTAAATCATTTTACATGCTTGTTTGTCCCTTCACTCGGGCTCATTATCCTAATGTAACACGCTCCCGTCACTCGGTTGTGCGTTTACATTATTTTCAAATATCTTGCTTATCTGCTTCATTTGGGTACTTTTTAATTAGTCCCATTCATCCCGCCATTACCACATCGGACATAACTGCGCTCATTATAAGAAGCTCATGCTATCATGTGTTCATTACTTACTTGGCCAGAGTAAGCGATCAACACGTGGTATGCGTGACCTTATTATAATTACCACCTCACGTCCCATGTAAGTAACTCCTCAAATTGTCTCCATGTTTATGGTTTCATTTGGTAAAACTCTATTTAATTGTTAGTTAACAATTATTAGTTTTAATCGTTTATCCTTGAACATGTACGATGTCCCTTTTTATGAACATTTATTCGCATTCAATGATGTGATCATAAATTTTCTCAATAGGATTTGTATTGAGAATACTTGCTTGGATGATCACTCTCGTCCAAGTTTCTATATAAACAAGTCTTGTTATTCATTTGTTATTCATCATTGTGAATAACACATTTCCTATTAAATTTCTCTTGGAAATCAGGTTTTCCAAGTTCTGTCATATGTGTATGCAACCGTTATTACTTACGTGTTTGTTGCATATAACGACTCGTGCGATTAAATTTAAAAGTGTGCACCTGGTGATGCTTGCCCTAACGGGCTTCTCTTGTCATTAGTCTTGTTCGCGACCGCTACGCGATTCTGGTCCTTAATGAGTATGCTCTTTCTGTCGTACCCCGGACCGTTCCATCATCATGTCCATAATTTGTTTGACTCTCGTCGTCTTCAAACGCGAGTGTCCTTCATTTAAAACATTCACAAAAGTTAGTAAAGTCAACTTCAATAATCGCCCGTATTATAATACAAGGCATTTTCTACTATACACGTCAACGCGCGTATTTTCGTCAACCCTAACAATCATTTAAATTGGGGTAACGTATACCACACGATAGCTCTATGTGTTGTTTACAACACTTAAGCATACTAACTAATAACATACTTGTACTTACCGGATTTGCGATCAAGCTTCGAACCGAACACTATTCTTTGTCAAGAGCATAAGGTTTAAGTCCAAGCATGGTTCCTCCCAACCATACTCGAATCTCTTAAACCAAGGCTCTGATACCAACTTGTAACACCCGTTCTTGTAAAGCAAGGTTTAACGTATATTTTGAAAGGATAATCATGTAATTAATCACTATCATATACATCGAGAATACGGGTTTGTTAAAACCTTTACAAATCATAGGTTATTCTACAAAAACGTGACCGAATTCGTTGTTTAAAATCTACAACGTTGCAATGTGCGGAAGCGTGTATCTTTATCGTGTTCGGTTCTTCGCTGAGCTTGATCGTCTTCCGGCATCCCTGAAAGTACCTACATTTCATAAACATGAAATGCTTTAGTCATACGGTATTTAAAACGCATCTAAACGAGTCCGGAAAACAAAACTGATAAAAAAAAAATACATTTTTGTACAAGGTTCACCGTAAATTACGGTGGACACCGTAATTTACGGTGGTCCTTGTTTTGATTTGTTTCTACCGTAAATCAGGAGGGTTTCACCATAACCCATTTCAGGTCCACCGTAAATTACGGTGGCACCGTAATTTACGGTGGCACCTGCATCCCACCTTTCCATTTTGCCGTAATTTGACACGAAATCTTTCGTATCTTTCAAACCGCTTATCCGTTTGACCTACCGTTTCTTCCTACATGTTTGTAATTTGATTCTCCATCAAATGGAGTTAAAATCCGACATCCGGCTTAATAAAATTCAAGACTTCTAAGTCTTCGGCTTATTACCCTTTAAACCAAACTTTGACCCGGTTATGCATTTTATCAAACAAACGTATTTATTTGATTCCTATAATTCATACACTTCATCAAATCATTGTGATATACCATATTAGGTTCTAATCATAGGTTTATTACACAAATTAAACCCGTTTTCACTAGTATGCTTATTTTGACCCGTTAAGGATATTTTAAGCACTTTTAAGCTCAATTTCGCTTTCATTCTAAACTAGTGTTGTAACCTATATCTCTTATCTAGTACTCTTCCATCACAACCTAAATGTGTGTTGGATTTAAAGTAGATATCTATGTGTTCCGAAATTATACTTCTTGAACTATCATTTTACGGCAAAGACTCATATGGAGTCTTTTGGCCCAAGAATTACATCTTTCACTACCCATACTCGTTCTAAACTATTGTTTAATCAAAAGACACCTTTCCAAACAACCTCTAAGAGTTGTTTGTTCAATTTAGCCTACAAGGGCGTTTTGGTCGATTTTGGTCCTTCTTTTACAATGAAGGGCTATCATTAATTATTCGACCAAATTAGCACTTTTACATACATCATAAGCATGCGTACCTGGCTCGGATCAACGAATAGACCCGATTTTAATACCTTGCTTTATATTCGTTAATTAAGAACGATGCGAATATCCATTGGATATCTATTCCTGTAAGCATATAACTCGACAAAAGAATCATTAGTCTATATAGTCAAAAGGTGATGTCTACACCTTTTGACCGTTTGGCCGAAATGGTCATTTATCCTTGCGAGATGATATTTATTATCATCTCCCCTACATGACTCTTTCCGTTTAACACCGTACGGTCATTTTAACTTATAACCGTTTATTACCTTCGACATAATATGACCGAATTATCGATTTAATTCTTTTTAAACCGTCAACATGGCTTCTAATTATGCTCGACTATCTTGTTCCGTACGTCTACACGCCGGAACATCATACCTCGATTTTGTATTTATCTTATTCATACTAATACGATAAGAGAATATTCTGAAATATAAGACTAGTGTAAGCTATACTTACCTTGCATCCGAATTATGCTTTTCCGCCATTCTTGCTTCGTTTGACCCGCTTCCTGTCCAAGCCTCCACCTAGCTTGTCAAGCGTCAAACTATCATCATAATTCGTAAGACGATCATATTAGTCATCATTAATTATGACTATTCCATCTTACATATTTTCTATCACAATTTCCATTCGATCTTATTAATGGTCGGTTTGACTACTAAAAGTCAAACGCCCCTTAGCATATAAATGCACATTCAAGTTCTATCTATCAATTAGTAGCTAACATGATCTTATACACTTAGTTACATGAACATGGCTACCAAATTTCATCATAACATTCAAACCCATTTCAATCATGTATGAACAAGTTCCCAAATCACTTAATTTGTTTGAGTGCCTTGTTTTGATTATCCAATATGATGATTTTAACATAAACTTATCATCATCTTTACTATTACATAAAAACCCACTTCCTAGTTTACTTGTTAATCACATACAAGTGATATTACTTCAAGTTCTTCATGATTTCATCATATCTAACAAAACCCACTTCTAGTTACTTATGAACTCTTAACAAAATCTCTAATTTGTTCAAATAGTTCATTCATATGAATTAGTGTGATGCTTATAAACACCATTAGAACATCAATTTCATCAATTCAACCAAAACCCACTTAGTTCATAATAGGGTAATTATCAAATCCCTAGTTTGACAACAATTCATCAAGATTTCTACTAGGGTTTGTTTCTAAACCAAGATATAATCACAATGTCACTCATAGATTCAACATTCATTCCAAAATTTCGATTATGATTGTTCATCATAATCTCAAAGTATCTCCAAAACTGAAAATTCGACATACCTTGTGATCCCCACGACTAGGTGATCATTAATATGCATTCATGCATCGATTTGGGTCTTGATTTGAGCTTCAATTTGTTGATTTGTTGGAGTTAGGGTTTTGGCTCTCCTTGGAGCTTTCTCCTGGTCATTCACGAACACACCAAATGTGTGTGTGTTTTGTTTTTGATTTTAGTAAATAATCTTTTAGATTATTACACCTTTGGCCCTTCAAGTTTTGTTAACTAATAAATAGGCTACAACCTATTTATTTTCAACAATACTTTGTTTTGTTAACTAGGTTAAACTTTGCTAGTTTAACTTAGTGAATTCGGGGTAATCGTAACCCGTTTTATTTTAAGTCCCGTTATCTCGGGCCTTCTATATACCCTGTTTTCCTTCAAAGCTTTTATTCACTTTTATTTAATATTAGGGTTAATTATTTAAATCCTAATATTTACCGGGTAAATTTTACCACTAACGGTGCTTTACCCGTCTTTTATTATTAACGGGGTTTGATTACTAAACCCATTTTCGGGGTGTTACACAGATTAAATCTACAATTAGATTTAATAGAACAATTGAAGAATGTTCAAGCTACAACAATCAAGGATGATGCTGAAGGAATGAAGGGACGAATAAAAGAATTAGAGCAAGGAAATGATAGAATTTGGAGATTTCATAAGAAAAGAATTTGGGTACCTAAACAGGGAGAATTAAGAAATAAGATTTTAGAAGAAGCCCATAAATCTAGGTATACTATACACCCTGGAAACAATAAGATGTACCAAGATTTAAGAAATAATTTCTGGTGGATAGGAATGAAAAAGGATATAGCTAGATATGTTTCTAAGTGTCTAACTTGTTCACAAGTTAAGGCAGAACACCAGAAACCTTCAGGTCTACTACAACAATTAGAAATACCATTATGGAAATGGGAACTCATAACAATGGATTTTGTTACTAAGTTACCCAAAACCAGAAAAGGTAATGATGCGATTTGGGTAATTGTGGATCGATTAACCAAATCAGCTCATTTTCTACCCATGAAAGAAACCTTTAGCATGGAAAGGTTGGCAAAATTGTATGTAGATGAAATCGTATCCTTACATGGAGTTCCACTCTCCATTGTATCAGATAGGGATAGTCGTTTCACTTCCCAATTCTGGAAAAGTTTCCAAGAAGCTATGGGAACCCGACTAAATTTAAGTACGGCATATCATCCTCAGACAGACGAACAAAGTGAAAGGACAATCCAAACTCTAGAAGACATGCTCCGAGCATGTGTAATAGATTTTGGTGGAAACTGGGATGATCACTTACCGTTAATTGAATTCTCCTATAACAATAGTTATCATGCAAGCATTGAAACTGCCCCATTTGAAGCACTGTATGGAAGAAAGTGTAGAACTCCAGTTTGTTGGGCAGAAATAGGAGAAAGTCAATTATCAGGTCCGGAGATTGTGCAAGAAACTACAGGCAAAATTACACAAATCAAGAAAAGACTAAAGACGGCTCGGGATCGTCAAAAGAGTTATGCAGACAATAGAAGGAAGCCATTGGAATTTCAAGTTGGAGACAAAGTACTATTGAAAGTTTCTCCTTGGAAAGGAATAGTACGATTCGGTAAGAAAGGAAAGTTAAGTCCAAGATACGTAGGACCATTTTCAGTGATCCAACGTATAGGACCAGTTGCTTATCGGTTACAACTACCAGAAGAACTGGCAGGAGTACATGACGTATTCCATGTATCCAACCTCAAGAAATGCCTATCAGACGAATCTCTGGTAGTACCTCTTCAAGATGTAGAGGTGAATGAAAAAATAAAATTCGTAGAAAAACCTCTTCAAATTGAAGATAAAAAGATCAAGTTTCTCAAACACAAGAGATTAAAACTGGTCAAAGTTAAGTGGGATTCGAAGAGAGGATCCGAATATACTTGGGAGCTGGAATCAGAGATGAAGCGAAAGTATCCTCAATTATTCCAGTAAATCTCGAGGACGAGATTTTATTAAGGTGGGGAGGATGTAACAACTCATATCAAAAGTCCTAATTATTATATTAGTTTATCCAAAAGGAAACCCTAATTGAGACACCCAAGTGATTCTGTATAAACCCTAAAATTTTCAGAACAATCAGAATCAGGATCAGGGCCCCTAAAACTCAAGGGGGGGGGGGTAAAATCCCGTTAGTATTATCCACACAGTTTTACGTGTGAAATGAATTAGCATGCAAAACCAACTCAGCAAGCCTACTGGGACACGGGGCTACCCTATGGTAGGGGAGCACCCGTCGCGCCACGCGAAGGCCCCTCGCACCACGCGAGGGAGCCATTTTTCAAGTATAAATATAGGGGTCTGTTTCAGGCAATTGTGCGTTAGTTCGACGTTCAAACTCAAATTGTACGTTGAGATATTGTCTAAATAGTCTCAAAACACACACAGATCACAAATTGCTGCCGTAATACAGGGTAATAACTCGATCGCTGCTACGATTCAATGTCCGATCGATTAAACTATCCAATGGATGTTTAAGTGTTGCCCACATTAGGGTTTATGCTTTGTCATTCGTTGTTAATTCAATGGATGTTTAAGTATTGCACTTTGTCATTCGTTGTGAGGGTTTTATCTCGTGAGTTATCGTAAATGCTGTATTAGTTACTGACCTAGTTTGTGTGTGCATTGTTATTTAAACTAGGTTAAAAGGGCTAATCAGTAGGCTAGGCTCTGCTCAATTAAATCTGCAATGTGAGTCATTCTCTTTTTATCAAAGTGTTTTATAAATTCTTAAATGTTTTTAAAGTTATAATTACAGGGATTAAGTTTTTGTAATCTCCATATTACAGCCGGTATGTGGGGTTTTGTATACATTACTTGATAATCTTCACCATTGGACAACGAGTTAGCCAATGGGTGATATGACCATAGTCACAGAAACGAGTCGAGTGACAAATACCGAGGGTAGTTGGTTGATATAAAAACATTGTAATCACTCTTAATACTGTAAATTATAACAAACAGGTCATTTTAGTAAAAAGAATGATTCACCAGTATTTTCCGCTGACAAAACCTTTTTCAAACATGTTTCAGGTGATCTGTTGTGATCAAAGAAAAGTGCCGCAAAGCACTACAAGCTTAAGGAAGTGGCTCAATATAAAATAAAGAAACATGTTTTGTAAAATAAAGATTTCTCAGTGAAATCATATGATTGTAAATTACCGAGGTTTTATCCCGAGTTGTGAAATAAAATAATCGGGAAATTAAAGTTTTAAAAAGATCCTGACGAAATCTTCCGCTGTTAAACTCAATTAAATTAATACCATGGGATTTTCTGTCCCGCGGCTCCTGAAACGGGTTAAACCGGGTCGGGGGCCGTGACACGTTCCGACGTCCTGAGCGTCTTGAACTTGATGGTTTTGAAAAGAATAATGGTAATTTGACCGAAACGGTGTGATATCGTGCTAAACCACTGATATTCCATCAAATCTGACCCGTTCTAACGGCCGGAAACCACCCCGTTCCATCAGATCTGGCCGTTCTTTACGGTTTCCCATGTTTAGCCCGAAATCACTTAACTCTTTGATTAGGTAACATAGACTTGGACGGGATTTGTGTAAAAACCTGTGGAAATCACTCAGATCTGAGCTGTTCATGGTGAAATGAGGTCACACTTTGAAGTTCATATGAACTCTTGATGACATCATCCTAGAACACCTCAAATCAGTAGATTTCACGGTTAAAAGTTGAGATTTAAAAGATAGAAAGATGTAGAATCGTGTGTAGATCATAGAAGTACAAGAATTAGGGCGAAAACTTACAAGATTTGTGGGAAATCGGGAGAAAAAGGGGCTGGAACGTGCTGGTCGGATGAGGGCTGTCACATCACTGTTCAAGTGATGTGACAGAACAGTGATGTGACAAGTGCTATTTATAGACAAGGGAGGAGAAAGGAGATGCCAAGCGTTGGATCGGATGGCAATCCGACCGGATGGCCATCCGATCGGATGGCCATCCGATCGGATGGTCATCCATACGGATGACCATTCGGTCGAATGGTCATTCGATCGAAGTGATCCGGCGAGTTAGGTTTCAACTTTTCGTTTCGTGCGTTGAGCGTTGCGATAGTTTTGTTACACATTTTCGTACCCGTAATTATATATATATTTATTATAATTAATCACAAAGGTCGTATATACGTATCCATATTTCGAATCCTGCAATAATCGAGTTGCGCGTGATTGCGGGTGCGCTTTCGAGTTTGCGATGCGTTGTGCCACAATGACTGACGGGGTACTACTCGCTCGTATTGTCATCGTCGTCACAACGACTGGAGGGATAGTACTCACCCGAAAGTCCTTGTTAGCGTTAATTGTTTGCGTTGCGACACATCACGGCCATCGAGGAGGGTAGAATAGGTCCTCACTCAATGTCATCGTGAGTGTTAGTATGTGCGATGCGATGTAGTGTTAAAATATGCGAATATATGCGATTATACTGCGAAATAGCGATGTATGCGATATAGTTACATTATGATCCGAATCTCTGGTGTTAGGCGTAACGAGTGTAGCGAGTAGTAACAATGCACGGAAGTGCGGGTTGTTACAGCTGATTATTAAATAATTCTCTTTGTTATTTGCTACTTGATTAATATGAGCACACTACTACTACTAAAAGTGAACTTACCTAAATAATTATATAATTCTAGCGGCGTTTCAGGTATCAAACAAGTGGGAGCTTTAGGTATGCTTGCTAGAGTTCAGGAATCACTCTGATGTTTCAGGTATTTATTGCTTTGTAAACCTTAATAGAGTCTAAAGAGGCTGGAATCACTTTATGAGGCAACATCATCATCCATACATAGCTCATTATTCTCCAAATTGACCTATACAAGTCTGTCTGTTTGTTTAAATTTGATTAATATATGTTCTCATAATGAGTCAAACCGAGCTGTACCAGACGATACACAATATTAACCCATCATCCAACCTGACAAAACACTTTAAACTTGATTTGTAACACATACATATATGTGCGCATACATATATATATATATATAGGGAGAGGATCTTGAGAAAACTACATCTAAATGAGAAAACTAGAAAACTAACTAAAAAAAGCTAAAAAACATACCAATTTTTTTATATAAAAATCGCTATTTTTTATATATAAAAAAATTTCAAAAAAAAATGTGTTGTACTGCACATGTGCATTATATGTGTACTACACATGTGCACTATATCCGTAATAGAGCACATGTGCAATACAACAAAAAATATTTACTTATTTTTTTTTTTTTTTGAAATTTTTTTTCCATGCATAAAAACTAGCGAATTTTTATAAAAAATGTAAAAAAAAATTGCTATGTTTTTTAGGTTTTTTAGTTAGTTTTTTGGTTTTCTCATTTAAACTAGTTTTCTCATGATCTATCGCCTATATATATATATATATATATATATATGATGCTTTCAATGAGGTAAGTTTAGCTATATAAGATAAAACACTTTAAACCTGTATGAAATTATTTGAAAACTAATCAGTAATTTATATGTATTATGGAATACAGTTGGTCCAATAGAAATGAAGCTAATTAGAGCTAAAATGATGCATATCAACATATGCAAACGGATCCAGTTTGCTAGACATCTGAGTAATTAAGTATTGAATCTTTTGGATGTTAGGATTCTCATGATTATTAGTGAATACATGATTACCTGGAAAATGCAGGGGCATGGATTGGTTGTTAAGATGAAGGCCAACATTAGCATTCATAAAATTCATAGAATGTCCACATGGCAATATTATGAAAACATTTTGATCAAATTATATAGTTGGGTTTGGGTTTGTTTGTATCAGATCAAAAGAGGTTATGGGCTCAAATTAAAGGCTGTGGAAATAAACCATCAGAATAGGCTCAATAATTAGGGGATACATGAAGGAGCCAGTCAAAATTAAAAGAAGCGTTATATGGTCCGGTGGAAGCTCTTCTTGAAGGAGCCAGTAATGATACATGGCCTGCAATAAGGAAACTTCTTCATCAAGAAACTAAAAAAGTTGTTTCCGAGTTCTCTTCTGCACTTTCTGATAATATTAATTCATAAGCTTTACCTGATCACTGTATAATGAATTTCTGTTTTTTTTTTAAACAATTTTAGTGCTTCTATTTCAGAAATTCTTTCTTGGAGGGAGATTGATATTCGGTCCAGACGCCAAGTCTCTGCTTGCTACATTTTCACTGATTGAGCATCCAGTTATTATTTTTTGTGTATTCGTTGGAAGACATCTTCGCCGTGAATTCTCAGGTAAAGTGTAATTTAAATACGTAAAACTTCCTAAATCTTTTTCTTATTAAATAATTAGTTTTGTAATAATAGATGTTCTAAAATAATTATTCAAATTACAGATATCATCACTGATGGACGAGAACAACATGCTAAATGAAACACACGAAAATGCTAAAAAGAAGTTTCAGACATCCATAAATACACTTGAAGCACAAGTTAAAGAACACACGTCTAACGAAACGTCTCTAAAACTTGAGCTAGAAAATCTCAAGGCGGAGGTTGAAGAGAAGACTGCATTAAAGATCAGTCTAAAGAATCTTGAAGAAAATCTAGCAGAAGCCCGAAATGCCATTGTTGAACAGGTCTGTAGCTGTTTATACGCAATAACTATTTATATGACATTGCCATCACAATAATACAAGTAATCTTGTGTAAATTGTTTGTTGATATTTATGAAACAGAAAGAGATACTTTCACAAAAGGAGTTGGAGCTAAAGGCTGCATTAGAGGACCTTGAAGCAAAGAAGGAATCACTTTCGCATTTGGAGAAACAAGTTAAAGATCTTACGGAAAATGCTAAGGTCAAAGAACAGGTAATACTTTACATCTGAACTCGCATCATATATGATATAATGACACTAGCAGAGGGTTTTTGCATGATGTAATCATGACGTCTTTGAATACACGTGAATCAAATGCTGAGAAGAAAGTGGCTGATAAGAAGGGGAAGAGTTTGGAGGTTTGGCCGGCGATTGCAGGAGCGGTGATTTTGAGTGTAGCCGCATACTTCCGCCATCAAAAGTCTGGAGTGGTCTACAGGGAGCATCGTAACCATTGAGGATACGGTTATTTTGTTTGGTTTATTAGAAGGGCATCTATCTATTATCAAAGTTTAGTAGAATGCAAAGTTTATGCAACTGTCGTAACATCTAACAACCAAAATACGGTTATTTTGTTTGGCTTACTAGAGAGGCAGCTATTTATTATCTAAGTTTAGTAGAATGCAAGCTTATTGATAATAGTTGTTACTTGGGCCAGCTTAGTCTAATTAGCTTCATTTCTATTGGGCCAGCTTAGTGTAATTAGCTTCATTTCTCTTTTTTTAACGGCTAATTTCTTTGACATCCTGTCGTCTATGGAACTTGAACCCAAGGGCCATTTGCTGACCTCAGCTTAGTCTAATTAGCTTCATTTGTTTAGAAACTTTATAAACCATTTCTATAGGGACATCTGCTGACCTCAGATTAGAGTTTGTGGTTATTTTATGTGTTGAAAATTTGTGCAATGTCTTAAGATTGATCAACTGTTTTTCAGGTTGTGTGATTGTTACGTTTCTGCTACTCTTTATCCGATGTTCTGCGAGGAGACACTATCCCCTTCCAAGCGATAACGGAAGTATGAGAAAGCCCCTACAGACCTTTATATTAAATAAACTTTCTTTCATAGGTATCATTTAACTTTCTGTTGAAACTGAGAAAGTTTGATTAAGCTTTGATTGTTCAATTAACCGAATGTGATTGAAGAAATTGGTAAAAAAAAAAACATTATTCTGTGGCTCGCTGAAAATTGGGATGAAATATATGGGCCTTTATTCAATTGTTCAATAACATTTGGGCCTTGAAACTGTGACCCATTCTTAAGGTTAATTGGATCAAATATATGAGCCTTTATTGAATTGTTCAATAACATTTAGTTATTTAAACCCCAGATTGAAAAGTCCATTTAACTAGGTCATGCTGAATTGTACAATAACATTGGGCCTTTACTGAATTGTACACTAACAATGTGTCAAAAAAAAATTAAGGTCATGTTTTAATTATTAGACAACATAAAATTAGGTCATGCTTTCATTTTAGACAACATATTATCAATTACTTAGCTTATTTCTATATCATACCTGAACTAATAATTTTTTCGTAACATAGTAATGAAATTTTTATGTCCTAACACATACTGTCTTTAACATTGTTTTATAAAGATATGTAACTAAACGCAAACAATTTAACTGATATATTATAATCTGTTTTTTAGTATTTGATTTCGATCGTTATTAAACCTACCTGTGTGTTCACACGGGTCTTACTACGAGTAATAACTTAAAAAGAAAAATTGACATAAGATTTTATGACTTTAATGTAATTTTATTATTTAAATGTGTGTTTTTTTTTTTTGTAGTAGATGTTAATTTTAATATATTATTTTACTGAAAAAAATAAAAAAATTAAAAAATTTGGGTTGAACGGGTTGGGTTCGGGTCAACCTGCGTATATTTGGGTCGAGTTCGGGTTCATATGTATGACACGATTTTCAGGTTCGGGATCATCTAAAATTTTCAGGTTCAGGTTGAACCTGTCAACCCGTGAACACGACCCGTTTAGTAACTCTTATTAGAATCAGTGCACCATATAATCAACCATGTGACCCAAATTTCTTTTATTTATAATATGATGACAAGTGTTCTCAAAGTGGTTTCTTTTATTATATGTATAGACTAGTTACACTTTAAATCTTTCACCAACTTAAATAGTATTTAACTTATTCGGTATTTAAATTTCATTAATTTCGCTTATACTTTTTTTTTTCTAACAGTAGAATTTAATTTTTGTTTCATCTAAATATTTAAATTAAATTAGGCGAGCTAGATGAAACATATATAAATCTTAGTTACTATTTATTTAGTAAGGGTTTTTTTTTTTTCAAACTAACTTGAATTAAGAGGCAATGTTGAAGAAAATAATTCACTGAATAATAACCAAGTTTCTGAATTATATAGTCCAAGTCAACATAAGAAATAATCACTAATAGAAATAATAGTACTTCATCAAGTCACTAAATTAAAAATAGTAGCTTTAACATATATAGAATATTTTAGATCTATGTTATAGGTTAAATTTGTGATTATAAATGTAATAAACAAATTCATTAACTTTAAAAGTATAGTTTATTACTTCTGTTATATAATTTGTAATTAGTTGATCGTAAAATAGGATAGCATAAACAATTAGATTACAAACTAGTTTTATAATTTTTGCTAGTATATTATAAAGAAAAAAAAAAGTTTACTTTAGCATGCATATCGACAAATTTAATTTTTTAAGTTGATTTTGAGTGCACCTAATCATTGTGTAACGATGTAGTTTATAAGACACACTGTATTTTTGTTATTTTTCTGTAAGAACATAAGAATATAGGAATAAGATAATATGAAAAATGACATACATATGTAGTTTGTATCTTTAATTTTTTATTTATAAACTCTGAAATTAGAAAGATGTAGGCACTGCCAATATGTCCACCGACAAAGAAAACAGTTCAAGGCTTTGGCTCGTACCGTTATGGATAGTGTGCTAGGTGGTCCACGAATATCTCAGTACGACCAATAAGGATGAGCTCAAGTCTATCGTAGTGCATAAAACTAGAGTTTCTACAATCTTAGGTCTCAGTTTATTAGAATGAGACAAGTATCAACGTTGATAGATGGACTAAGGTTTCTAAGAACAAGCGACCTTCTAAATTTACTAACACACAAATGGTGAAATTTGAGATTTCCGACCGGGGGTCGAAAACGTATATACCTAATAAAATAAAATTATACGGTGTGTAGTTTTCATATAGGTTTTTTTAGATATATACACCTTTGCTAGTAAAGAGCGAGCAAGTAGGTTGTCGAATCCACGGTAAATTAATGAAAAGTGTTAAAGTTTATTGCTTTGTCTGTAATTTTCTAATTCTAAAACTATTTGGTGTTTTTTTTTTTTTTGCTGATTGAGAGAGTTATTGTAAAAATGAATTTGATTAATGCGGTTGTAAACAATTATGAGAAAATGACCAATCTCGGGGTTTTCGGGTTGTGCAGAAAATCGGGTAACCTAGTTACTACTAATTGGATATCAGATAGATATGATTTGTTAACCTGCCTGTTTGATAAATAACTAAAAGATAATATATTTGATTGCAATGATCCACGATCTAAACCGAAAGATTGATGCAATTGAATAATAACCTAGTTAATTACCCATCATAGATTTCACGAACACAAACAAATTCAATGGTTAAAGGTTACGAGAACAGTGACAACTTAAAATCTAATCCCAATTGTTGATGACAAAACCAAATAACTGATGAAAAAGTGTGTATGTGATAATCTAACAACCGTTTAATCAAAAACAAATAAACATCAAGATAGACTAACTGAATGATTAGACAAATCCCAATCCAAAAGTATGTAAACACAAGTTGACCCGGTTCCTAACACAAACTTTAGCTCCGGAGATGATCATGAATGAATCATCAACTCATGTTCTTGATTTGATAGTTGTTTTTGATTTTTTCCCTTGACATTCTGTTATAAGTTTTGTTAAAATTGAATTGTACTCAAAATAAAGTATTTATCTGGTATCATAAAACGGTAAAATGATAAACTCAACCGTTCTAATAGTTTGGCTTTCTATAACATTCTTTATTTTCAAATCACGTTTGTTTTACATTATCAGTTGCTGGGTTTCGCCGCAACGCGCGACGTAAAAAAACTAGTATGATTTAAAATTAGGGAATTTGTGTGTTCAAACTTACCACGTTTATATTAAACCTTTTATCTTAATCTAATACCACCTCAATATTATTTTCACACGCACATATTTCACAAGAGTTGGTGTATCTCAAAGAACTTGAGATGTTTTATCTAGCTTTTCATGTTCATGTGTCGACTCTGATAATTTCTTCAATGTTTACATCTCAAGGGAGTAACAAACTCCCCATTTTCCGTTTTCAAGATTAAACATAACTATTATTAAGCTTCTCACGTTGCGGCGAGGATGTAGAACCGTGAAAAAGAAACTTTCAAAATGTCTGATCCAACTCGAGTGTTGAAGTGGGCGTTGGACCCGCGCCTTGCAACGGGACTGTGAAATAACCATGCACGTTTGTTGTCACGTGTTAACTCTCATAAACTAGTTCGAAACATAAAATATAGAAAAGAATAACTAAGTTTCAGAATCACGGCCCCCGCATTATCACGGGGCCGTTAAACAGGGAAACAATTGACGTAACAACATTATACTAGACACACTTGTTGTAGCGGGTTAACTCAATAAAAATTTGACCTTAACGTCAAACAAAATATTTGTAAAAGATGAAAGTATAGATCACAGCTGAAACTTGAAAAGTAATGGGGTTAAAAATGAAAAAAACTTTGTCACAAAATTTGTAAAAAATAAGAAAATATAAGGGTTAAAAGAAAAAAAATGGGATTTTTTTATGACATTCATGAGAGAAAACTTTAGATTATAAACTGTTGTATCATAAAAATATAATATATTATTTTCATAAATTGTTGAGTAACTTCCTAAAATCGATCCTGAGGTTTGGGCATATTGATATGTTTCATCCAAAACGATTTTTTTTGTGCATTGCAGTCCTTCACCTTTTTTTTTATCATTTTCATCCTTGAGGTTGACAATTTATTGCGACTTTCGTCCCTGAAAAATGTCTCTCAGGGATGAAAATGACAAGGGTTCAAACTTTTAGGATGAAAATATCACATCGGAGACAAAAGTTGCAAAAGTGGCCAAATCTCGAAGACGAAAATGACATTTACTCTAAATTGTTTAAAAGGTAAATTTAGAATGTATGTAGTGGAATCACGTCCCGCCCACATGACGTGACTGCATTGGCAAAAAGTATGAGGTCCACACATATATTCACCCTTCCATACTCAAGCCTTCCCCTTTAACGCTTCTATGGTTCCTTTATAGGACGGTGTTTACTGTTTAGCACCCCTTACATGACACAGGGCCGGCTCTGGCCCGGCAAACCCGTGCCGAAAAGTCTTTATAAGCTTGTATATATATTTATTAAATTATATATTTATTATATTTATCCGTTTATTATGCAAAAAAATATTGGTGATGTAGTGGCAAAAGCCATCTCAAAATAATGTAAATATCTCAAGTTCGAGTCTTTACTCCATCACTATGTTTTTATTTTTGTAATTCATTTACCCTTAACCATAATTTTGGGCCCAATTCTTTTGGTCACCCGAGACCTAAATTTTTTAAAAAGTTTTCGGGGACGCCTCTGAAATGACAATATGGAGCCGGGCATCAGCACACTACACTTCTTACAGGTTTAAAGCAATACCAATGGGCAATGGACAATGGTTGTTTTCACATAAAAATCTTTAAGATTGTCTAACCAGAGCCCTCTCAATTCTTTTTTGTTTTGTCTTGTTTAAAAGCACACACAAACAAAATCTCTCTTTAGAAGAAATAATTTTGATGATGCGAAATCTCCTCCATAAGAAATAAATATTGTGTTTAGGGAAGTTGTGTGCCTAAGAAATTTATCGTTCATAAAGAAGAAAGAATAGTAAACTAAGTACACCACTTTATTTTCTTTAAAATATTAAAGAAGTAAAATAAAAAAAGTACGATTTTACCTTAAATATTATAACTCTAATCATTGCAAAAAAATATAATAAAATTTTAGGAATTAAATGTTTTTGACACATTTCCTACACATACAAAAGGAAGTGAGAACCAGTTTATTATATGGGGAAGGTTCATTTGAGAAGAAAATTTTATTGAGAAGAAAAAGAATAAAAGGGTATAATTGTAAAACATTAAATAGTTTTTTTTCTCATCTCATTTATTATTATGTTTGACTAATTAATTAGTCATTAAGACTATAATCCTTCACACTAAATATTTTTTGCCTACACACAACAAAAGTTATCCTACACATTTCGAAATTTAACCTACACATATTGAAATTTATCCTACACAACTCGTAATTTATCCTACACGCCTCGTATTTATCCTACACTTCAAATGAATTTTTATTTTTAATTTTTGTGAAAAATATATATCTTAAAAATAAGTTACAAATTTAATATAGTTAGTTATTAAAGATGAAACTACCAATTAATGATGTATGTAAGTTTACTAATATACCCTTATAGTTACATTAAGTACAAATATTAAATAAAGTCTAATGAAGCATTCATATTGGTTGAAATTTCTTCTTTTTTCTTCTTACAAAGAATTTCTTCTCATTTGAACCCTCCACTTTTATTATATTATATCCATTTTAAATTACGTTTTTGCCCCTGTTTAAAATTTCTGTTTTGTCCCCAGCTCAAAATAAAATTACGCTTTCGTCCCCATCTCAAAATTACGATTTTGCCCTTAACTCAAAATTACGATTTTGCCTGGCACTCCCCTATTGGACCAACCAATTTATTATTTTATATCCATTTTAAAATTACGTTTTTGCCCCTCTTTAAAATTACGGTTATGCCCCCAACTCAAAATAAAAATACGCTTTTGTCCCCAGCTCAAAATTACGATTTTTCCCTCGATTCAAAATAAAATTGTGGTTTTGCCCTCGGCTCAGAATTACCTTTTCGCCCCCAGTTCAAAATAAAATTTTGTTTTTGCCCCCAGCTAAAAATTACAATTTTGCCCTCTGTTCAAAAATGTGATTTTTCCCCGTTTAAAAAATTATGGTTTCGCCCTCAGTTTAAAATTACGTTTTTTCCCCAGTTCAAAATAAAATTATGTTTTTGCCCCCAACTCAAAATTACAATTTTGTCCTCGGTTCAAAATAAAATTGTGATTTTGCCTCCAGCTTAAAATTACGATTGTACCCTTAGTTCAAATTTATATTACGCTATTACCCCAAGTTCAAAATTATGAATTTGCCCCTGTGAAAATTTACAATTTTGCCTCTGGTTCAAATTTACAGTACTACCATCACTTTAGCTTTTGGCAAATTACGATTTTACCCCAGTAAAAAAAATACAACTTTCCTTCAGTTAAAAGTTACAATATTGCCATTGTTTTAGTTTTTTTTTATCAAAACTATAAAAGTGTTTTGTTTTAATTGGTTGACTCGATTTAATTGTTTTTCGTGTCAATGAGCTGCCTAACACTCGCTTATTATTCGGTCATCGCCCCGCAACGCGGGCGGGGTATTAACTAGTTTAGTATATTAATAAAAGTGTCATTTTCAAAATATATGACATCTTTTAAAAAAAAAATTGTTATCAAATTACAAGGAATTTTCAGTATTTCATACTAAATAGAAAACTAAAAGTAGTTTAAATCCCCCAACTTATCAAACTTTAAAGTGAATGATTAATTCCATTCAATATACAAATGAAGTAATCTTTAAGAAAAAACAACCATATAAGAGTTTTATGATTGTATTTTTGATTTTTTATCAAATCACTATTTTATAGACACGCGTATTACACGGGCTGTGTATATATATAAATCTATAAATACAACATAGAACTGAAATTGCATTTTTACATATGATAGTGGAAACGATTAATTAGGGTCGTATTTTGTCGGAAAGATTCAACTGAGTAACATGTTCCATTTATAAAAAAGCAAAAAAGTGAAATGACCAAACGTGTCAAAAGTATTTGAATGCTTAAAATGTTCTTAATTGTTTTATTAAAAAGAAATCTTATATCATGCTTTTAATAATATATTTTCGCTAGTCATGAACAATACATCAAACATTACAAAATGTCTATATATAAAAAATAGAATGCACAAAAGTTGTTGAAACGGTGGCCTAACATAACTCATATCTTTTTGACCCGTAAAAAATCACCGTTTTGACATGAACCCATTACTACTTCAAAAAGAACGATAAATAAGATTCAAGCACTTCCTATTAAAAAAGAAACAAAAATCCTACTACATATATGTGATTGACCTGAGTAGTTCACAACATTCACCTTTGTTGTCAAATACAAGAATAAATCGAAAACCACAACTAATATGTGGAATATAAAAGTTATAGAACATATAAAAAACTTAAGCATAATTATTTATTTTTAAAAAATATTAAAATCATAGGTTTTAAAATTATAAATAATCAAATACAATAACATAATTAACAAACAAATTTGTTTTACCATTCATCGTCTTTTTATATTCATATGTATAATTAACATAAAATTTTGTTTTACTATTCATCAGTGTTTCAATTTCATATATGTAAATTATATCATTAAAAAATCCCGTATATTACACGTGTTGAATAAATCTAATTTTACATAGCAAATGATAAAAAGTTATATCTTTAAAAACTTCGTGTATTACACGGGTTATATAAATGTAACTTTGTATAGTAAACAATAAAAAAATATATTTTAAAAAACCTCGTGTTTTACATTGTTGAATAAATAGAATTTTGTATACCAAATAATAAAAAAAGTTATCTTTGTAATAAATTAGGATAACATTTAATATTAATTTATTAGAGTTAATTAAATAGTTAGTCCCTGTGGTTTGCACAAAATAACATACTTAGGTACTAATAGTTTAAAATCACCTTTTAGGGTATTAACTTTTTATTTTGTAACGTTTGGGGGTATTAACTTCTAGGGTATTAACATAGTTAGTCCCTGTGGTTTGCACAAAATAACATACTTAGGTACTAATAAAATGTGATTTTAAACCTACAAATAACGTTAATACCTCCAAACGTTACAAAATGAAAAGTTAATACCATAGAATGTGATTTTAAACTATTAGTACCTAAGTATGTTACTTTATGCAAACCACAGAGACTAACTATGTAATTAACTCTAATTTATTATTTATATATTTAATATAGTGTTAATTACATAGTTAGTCCTTGTGGTTTGCACAAAATAACATATTTAGGTACTAATAGTTTAAAATCACCTTTTAGGGTATTAACTTCATTTTGTAATGTTTGGAGGTATTAACTTTTATGGTATTAACATAGTTAGTCCCTGTGGTTTGCACAAAATAACATACTTAGCTACTAATAAAATGTGATTTTAATCCTACAAATAACGTTAATACCTTTAAACGTTACAAAATGAAAAGTTAATACCCTAGAATGTTATTTTAAACTATTAATACCTAAGTATGTTACTTTATGCAAACCACATGGACTAACTATGTAATTAACTCTTTAATATAAGATAAGTAGGAAAGAAAGGTATTTGTTTTAAAAATATATTAAATTAACAATTTAGATTTGAGGATAATATTTTATTAAAGTATGACATAATTTAATATTAATTTATTTAGTTAATATAAGATAAGTATAGATTTGAGGATACCTTCAATGAATGAAACGTGTCTAAAAGTTGGTTTCTTTTATTATAGTAGATAGATATGTAAATGTAAATAACATGTATAAAATAAAATGTTAAGTTATCTCTTATTATTAATATCAACTAGTGATATTATCCCGCACTTTGCGGCGGGTGCTACTATCATACCAAACCGTACCGAAACCAACTGAACAATATATATGGCGGTATCCGTATTTATTTTTATTGTTTTTGCTTTCGATAAATTGACGCTCTATCGCTATTATATTATACCAGACCAAACCGAACAATATCGGTACTTATATATACTCATTTCAACGATTTTTTATTTAATAACGGATATCATGCTACTACCGTAGTGAACTAAATAAACAACATTGGTTTGGGTAACACTAATATTTTTTGGTGTTATTATTTCGATAAACTGACACCGTACCGCTACGGTACTGAACAACACATACGCATATCAATACTTGTATAAATTTATGGTTTTCGAATTTCAAAAAGAAAATTTTTTATACAAATCTGTCTACAACAATAAATACATATCAGTACAAGTATCGTGATAATCTGAATTGCTTGATCCATCGGTGTCGGTACCGATGCTCGTCTTTATCGTTTTCGGATGATATAAATCAAGTGTTGATTTCTATACCAAGTGCATGTATCGTATCGGTACTATAATGAACCAAATCCATACAATGTCTGCGGTAATGTTCCGTCACACGCGCGGTCAAATAACTTGGAATGTTAAAATAAATAAACATAGATACGAATTTGATTTTTTTTTTAAAGTTAATGAATGCAAGTTATTATTAAAAAATCAAATTAAATAATAAATAATAAAAATAAACAAATTCTTAAACACTATCTACCACTATTTATCACTAAAAACAAATTGTATAACAATAATAAAGATTATTACTAAAAAAATAAAAAAATATAAATTACTATCTAAAAAAATATATATATATATATATAAATTACTATTCATCAAGAGTTTCTTTTAATATGTATAACTAGTGATATTTCCCCGCGCTTCGCGGCGGGGATTAAGTCGGTATCAATTTGGTTCGTTACAGTAACTGCACTCGATATAGTAATTGAAAGAGAAAACACTACATCGATCGAAAACAAAAAAAAAACACATATATGTTGTTCAGTTGATATCTGTTCGGTTCGCTTGCATTTTATGTTTATTTTGTTTCAACATTACGATAATTTTTTTATAACGGATATTCTGCCGCTATCGTACCAAGCCCAATCGAAACCAATTGAACAACATTCGTATCGATACCAATATTTTTTTTTATTTTTTATTAATATTTTTTTTTTTGCTTTCAATAAACTGATATTGTATTGCTTCTATATTGTACCGAACATCATCGGTACCGGTATACATTCCGTTTTATTGTTTCCTGTTTGATAACAAATACTTTGATCGTATCTTAAAAGTTATATAAGAGAACAAAATATACTTAAATCAATTAAATCAATAAACCAATAAATTAATAAAACCTTAGAAAAAACAATACTGAAAAAAAAATCAAAAACAATTGTTCCACTCTTTTTATTTCAACATTACGATGTATATTTTTTAAACGGATATTGTGTCGCTATCATACCAAATTCAATCAAAACCGATTGAATAACATCTGTATCAATATTTATTTTTAGTGTTTTTTGCTTTTGATTAATTAATATCGTATCGCTACCATACCGTACTGAACAACATCAGTACCAATATACATTCATTTTTATGATTTCTTGTTTGATAATTGATACTTTAATCGTATCTTAAAAGTTATATAAAAATATATGTTTAAATCAATTACACTAATAAAATAATATAATAATAAAAACCTAGAAAAAAACAATATTAAAAAATTCAAAACGCACTATTCATGATATGTTTGTATTAATATGTAGAGAAAAATGCCCGGATAGTCCATGTGGTTTCGCCTTTTTTCACCTATAGTCCCCAACTTTCTAAAATTACCTGAATAGTCCCCAAGTTTTCATTTTTTGTTTCCGGATAGTCCCCAGGTCTAACTTCAGTTTGTTTTCTCTGTTAAAATGATGTGAAATGACAAAAATACCCTTACTAAAAAACAAAATAACTTAATCTATTTAATAGATTTATTTTTATGTGGGACCCACTACTTTATAAATAAATAAAAAACAACCCCAACCCCACCCCACCCCCACCCCCACCTTCATCTAGACCAACCATCATCTCCGGTCATCTTCTCCGGCCACCGTAAACTCTCCGACCAACCTGCAACATCCACCGCTGCCGTCATCGTCATTCACAAAATCCCGCACACCACATCACCGTACACCATCCCTGCACACCACAACCCCGCACACCACATCACCTTTCAAAACCGCACACCACCCTGCACACTCTGTTCATCTTCTCATACGGTAGAAAGCAAGATTAGAATCTATTGATCCATGTAAATATTATACATACAAGCATAATATATTATGAAATGAAATAGAAATGTTTGTCATAAAAGTAACATCAACAAGAGTAAATCAAATCAGTTAAGATTGATAAAGAATGGAGACAAACCAACCAGTAAGCATGCTCGCAACCTTTGACCAAAGCAGTTTCCTGTAACGCAATCTTATTCAAACAAATGGCACAAAATCCATGATGATTCTCATCAGCTGCTGTTGCTGCTGCTAATGTTTTCTCATCACAACTTAGTCAGACACCATCTTCAATCTTTATCTCCTTCTTCTCCGATAATCAACCACCTCTGACCACTGTATCACCGACGACCTGCAACTCATCACCATAACCACCACGACCTCCAGTTGTCATCATCTATTGTTCGTCGACTGCACCTCCGTTACCTCTCGTCGTCACCGTCAATCATCATCACCCTCCATCTTACTCCAACGACCTGTTATAACCTGCCTCCGTTCATCTTCCGGCTGAAGTTTACAAATTAGGTCTTGGTGGCTGAAGTTTACAAATTAGGGTGAGTTGGTGGTGGTTGTGGT
Source organism: Helianthus tuberosus (assembly GCA_030545235.1). Taxonomy (NCBI): domain Eukaryota; kingdom Viridiplantae; phylum Streptophyta; class Magnoliopsida; order Asterales; family Asteraceae; genus Helianthus; species Helianthus tuberosus. The sequence continues at coordinate 141,422,540 of CM060402.1, read as the reverse complement.
GGTGGTGGTGGTGAAGGTGAAAGTGGTATAAGAGGGGTGGGGATGGATCTGCAGGGGAAGGGGAAGAAAAAGTGATGAAGGTGGGGGGGGGGGGGGGTGGGGTGGGGTTGGGGTTGTTTTTTTCTTTTTTTATTTATAAAGTAGTGGGTCCCATATAAAAATATATCTATTAAATAGATTAAGTTATTTTGTTTTTTAGTAAGGGTATTTTTGTCATTTCACATCATTTTAACAGAGAAAACAAACTGAAGTTAGACCCAGGGACTATCCGGGAACAAAAAATGAAAACTTGGGGACTATTCAGGTAATTTTAGAAAGTTGGGGACTATAGGTGAAAAAATACGAAACCACAGGGACTATCCGGGCATTTTTCTCTAATATGTATAATGTATAACCATGGTGGCCACAGTTATTTAAGTTTCACTTATGGTGGGCTCGGGTGAGTTTTCCTCTGCAGGTATCAAGTTTGAATCTGGGTGATAGGGGTTTCTCATTGAGGGGTTTAAATTGGGGATCTATTGTGCAAGGGGGCTCTATCTCGGACCCGATTAAGATAACGTATACTAGAGCTCCTGACATTCACGAATAATTCACACCTTTAAAAAAAAAATTAATATCAATCTATACACTACTATGAAGTTGTCTTTAGTGTGTCTTATATTCAAAAACATTGAAGCTATTTGGTCAAAGCAAAAGGTTACAAATTCAACTATAGTCAAGAACTTGTTAGATTATATATAGAGTAAACTGCAATTTTACACCCTGAGGTTAGGGGTGATTGGCACTCCTACCCCCCCCTAAGGAAATAATTGCAAAATTACACCCCACTGTTTGACCTTATGTCGCACTTTTACCCCCCGCCGTCTAATTGAGTAACAGAACTGTTAAGTCTAAGTTGAAATGACTATATTACCCTTCCATTTTACCCCCCAACATTTCTGTTAAGTCGCACAATTACCCCCACTGGTAAATTACTAATTTGTCCTTTTCTATTACCCCTTGTACTTTGTGATAACACACAACATTACCCCCTGAAATTTACAAAACCCTTCCCGCCAAAATCAAATAGCTGTTCTTTGATCTAAAACCTAACAAGCAAATACCTGAAACGTAACAATCATACCTGTTAAAAAATCTGAAACGTAACAATCATACCTATTTCTATAAGGTGTTCACACCAACAAGCAAATACCTGTTCAACCAGTGGGAATGCATACAATCATACCTGCAATGTCAACATAATGAGTGTGCTGCTAATGTGATTAAGCCATAACCGTTGGAGCACATAAGTGTGCTGCTAATGTGATTAAGCCATAAGTGTATGCACATGAGTGTATGCACATGAGTGTATACATGATCATAAGTGTATGCACATGAGTGTATCCAGAATCTGATTAAGCCCAAACTGTGACCATAAGTGTATGCACATGAGTGTATACATGATCAACCAGGTCATTTTAATTAGTGTATACATGATCAACCAGGTCAACATAATGAGTGTATACATGATTATGCCCAAACTGAAGGACTCATTGCATACAACTGAAGGACCAGCATTCCTTTGAGATGCAGACTCATGATCTCATTGGATCCACCAACGAGCTCCTGTCCTATAAAAACAGCTGGGACACTTGGCTTACACCCTAAGGCTATGAGTTCCTGCTCAATTTGCTGACCATCTGGGCGTTCATCAAGCTCATAAACAGTTGGGTTTGCCCCAAAGCTACATATTAGCGTCTTAATGCTGTGGCATATACAGCAACAACTCTTGTGACAATGGCCATTACACATACAATCTTGTGACAATGGCCATTACACATACAATCAACTTATGCCCAAACTCTGGTTGATCATGTATAAAAATTGTACCAAACTCTGTTCAACTGCAAATGCATATTACACATAAGCTGATGTGCTAATGCATCCATGGGTTTAACAGAAGCTGATGTGCTAATGCAGACCTGGTTTGGTACAAATGCATACAATCATACAATCAACTGCAAATGCCTTGTGCTAACAGAAGCTGTTCAACTGCAAATGCATACAATCATACAATCAAAACAGGCTGCAAATGCATACAATCAAACAAGCTGCAAATGATTAAGCACACCCTGCAAATGCATACAATCAACTTATGCCCAAACTCTGTTCAACTGCAAATGCATACAATCATACAATCAAAACAGGCTGCAAATGCATACAATCAAACAAGCTAAATAAGTTAAGTTAGGTTAACCTACATATTACACAAAAGGTTCGATTAAGTTAAGTTAACCTACATATTACACATAAGCTAAATAACATCCATCCGCTCAACTCTCCGGTGGTAGATAGAAGTTGAGGACAGGCCTCCCAAACACGGAGACCACCAGGTGGAGCACCAAAGATGAGCTTGATAAGCTCATCGTCAGGTCAACTGTAGAAAAACCAACAGTGAACCAAATCAGACCCTAAACCCTGTTTTATAACATGATAATGACTAAATCTGACACTGATTAACTAACATTGGCCGATTATACCTTTGGTGTGGCGGATGATATAGCGGATTATCCAAAAGACCGGCATTTCCACTGAGAATGAAGCTAGCGGCTGTGGTTGATGTGATCCGACGAGGAGAAGAACGATCGGACGAGGAGCAGAATGATCGGAAGAGGAGATGTCGCCGTCGCCGTCGCCGGAGGGACACGGATCGCCGGAGAAGAAGGTAAGGTCGATGGTGGGAAGGTTGGGGGGTAATTATGCGGTGGTATGATTCTTATAGGGGGTGTTGTATCAAATAAGCTTGACATAAGAGCAAAATGACATTTATACCCTTTGACCGTTAGGTTATTATGTTGACTGGTTACCCATTTAGACGGCGGGGGGTAAAAGTGCGACATAAGGTCAAACAGTGGGGTGTAATTTTGCAATTATTTCCTTAGGGGGGGTAGGAGTGCCAATCACCCCTAACCTCAGGGTGTAAAATTGCAGTTTACTCTTATATATAATAATAATTCAAAATTAGTAAGTTTATTTTTCAGTCAAGGAGCATTTACTATCATATCTTTTGCCATCATTTGTCAAGTGTTTAATCAATTTATAGATAAGATAAATTGTATTTAAAACGATTCTAATTACCATATAATACAACTCAACTTTACTTGTATAGATTTAAAGTTACATATACTAATAATCTCAAATACCAACCAGAAGAGAAAAAATAATAATTTCCCACAACAAGAAAAACATGAGCAAGCCCAAAAAGCTAACAATTGGATGAAAATTGTAGAGACTACACCAACCATCCTCACATGACCAAGATGTACGTGTCGATTCAAGTAACCCATCATGGTTAAACACACTGGGCCCCATTTCCCAACACCATTAAAGTCACCCCCTAAACCTTTAACAAACCACCACTCACATTTACTCTACCGACGAACCCACCCCTTTTTCCGAAATGAAGTCCCCTGAACTTTACCAGTCCCCGTTTTCCGGTCAGATCGCCAGAAACACCGGCGGTGTACGGCGGTCATCCCTCTCCATCGCTTCCGACGCTTTCATTTTCTTCTCCGGCGCCGTCGCCGCACTTCTTCTCGTCTGGACTTTCTCCACTTTCTCAAACCCTCAACCTCAAACTCCACAAACTCATAACTTTGAGACACCGGTTTCTGATCCTAAACCCTCTGTTTCCTCTGTTTCTGTCACAGATGATGTTTGTGCGGTTAATTCTAACGGGTTAAATTTCCGGTACGACCCGCCCGACCCGAATTTCTACGATGACCAGACACTCGGGTACACGATCGACACTCCGATAAAAAACTGGGATGAGAAGAGACAAGAGTGGTTGAAACAACACCCGTCGTTTGCTTCGGGTTCTGAACAACGGGTGGTAATGGTAACCGGGTCACAATCCGATCCATGTAAGAACCCGATCGGGGATCATTTACTGTTACGGTTTTACAAAAACAAAGCAGACTACTGTCGGATCCACGGGTACGACATATTCTACAACAACGTTTTACTCCACCCACAAATGCACACTTTCTGGGCCAAAATCCCAGCGGTGAAAGCCGCAATGTTGGCCCACCCGGAATCCGAGTGGATATGGTGGGTCGACTCAGACGCGGCTTTCACCGATATGGATTTTAAAATACCGTTACAACGGTACAAAAACCACAATTTTGTTGTACATGGGTGGCCCAAGCTGGTATACGAGAAGAAAAGCTGGACTAGCTTAAACGCGGGTGTGTTTTTGATCCGAAATAGTCAATGGGCGCTTGATTTTATGGATGTTTGGGCGGGTATGGGTCCTCAGACTCCGAGTTATGAAAAATGGGGCGAGATTTTGAGGGAGACATGCAAAGATAAAGCATTCCCGGAGTCGGATGATCAAACGGGTCTGGTATACTTATTATTAAAAGAAAAAGAAAAATGGGGGGATAAAATATACGTGGAAGGTGAATATTATTTCGAAGGGTATTGGCTGGAAATTGTGGAAACATTAGACAACATAACGGCTATATACAACAATATTGAGAGAAAGGTGCGTAGTTTAAGGAGGCGGCATGGGGAGAAGGTGAGTGAGAGCTATGCTGCGCAGTGGGAGCCGTACTTGAAAGATGCTGGGTACGGGAAGTTTAGCTGGCGGCGGCCGTTTATTACGCATTTTACTGGGTGTCAGCCATGTAGTGGAAAACACAATCAGATGTATTCCGGGCAGAGTTGTTGGGATGCTATGCAGAAGGTTTTGAATTTTGCTGATAATCAGGTGTTGCGTAATTATGGGTTTATGCATCGCGATTTACTGGATTCTGCCTCTGTTTCGCCTCTGCCGTTCGATTATCCAGCTTGATTGTAAGTACAATTACTGGTTTTTTAAGTACTATTTGTTTTTTTGTTAACTAAATACTTAATTTTCAATTTAAGACGTATGTTAATGTTGGTTTAGCTATTTTTATTGTTTGTTTGTGTGGTTAGTAAGATTAGATTATAGGTATAATTTTATTTTAAATTAGTGTGATTGTCTAGTTAAAGGAACACGTGTGCGTATACCGACAAAGTACCAAGTGATTATGCAGACATAATTATTTAAAAAAAAAAGAATATATGTTGACACTTGACAAGGTCTCTGTATATAAAAAAAAGACTCGCAAGAGGCTAGAAAGCTGATTTTATTTTTTGTTTTAATTGGAGAATATATATTTATATTTTTACGTGGTGATTGCAGGTGGAAGCTGAGGAGAAAAGCAAAAGGAGGTGTTTTTTATTATATTAGTATTTTTATTATACTATTGCTTTCTCCTTTTGCTTTTTTTTTTTTTGTTTCTATATAAATATAGAAGTGCTGCTGCAATTTAGTTTTTGTATATTTTTATGACTTTAATTTGATGAATCTTTGTTTTCATCACATCTTCAGTTTGTTTATAAATTATCAGGAAAACAAAAGACCTTTCTCAGTGATAGAACTAATTTTAAATGGATAAAACATAGCAATTGATATATAATAAGTGTTAGAAAAAAAATGATATAAACGGTCAAATAACAACATTTAAAACAAAATCCAGACGTGTTTATATTGTTATCACAGTTTTCTGTTTTAAATTGATGTTGCATCGACGTCCCTTCATTAGTGTTAAGAACTATGATTAATATTTTTCTTTTATTTTAGAAAATGATTTGAAAATGTGGGTAGAGCCAATAACGAAGGTTGTGCGAGAGGATGTGTTGAGTATGTTGAAAATGTTTAAATTCTCCTACCATTTGGGAGAACTTTAGTAATAACTAGTTGGGCCAGAGTTAAGAGGCAAAAGGTCAGGTGGTTAGGGTTTCTTTCTTTAATTAAGCGCTACTAATACATGAAAATTCTGTAGAATGATTGAATCACATTTTTTAGGTCAAATATATATAATATATATGTCTTAGTAACAACTACATAACGGTACTCGGGGTTCAGTTTGGGCACGGCAACACCACCGCCGCACCCTAGGTTTGGATCCATTGGCTTGTAGGTAGATGGAGATCGTTTTGTAGTGTACCCCATTGTATGGGTATGAATGAAGATGGAGAACGTCTTCATCAACTTCTATCTTGGGTACTTGTAATATGCTTCGGGTAGTTTTAAAAGTAAAGATGTGACATGTGCTGGAGCTCGGTTACTCGGCATGTGCTCTGGGTACCCTTATCTTTCATTTGGGAAGAAGCATGTAATTGAGAAAAGAAAGCCTCAATTTACAGGTTTAACAGAAAAAAAAACCTCAATTTACATCATTGTTATTTAAAAGTTGCAAATAAGCTGTATTGAGGGAACTTTTACTTGGTTCTTCTTTTAATGGAATGAGATAAACAACACATGTTTACAAATTATTGTAGGGTGTTCAGAAATAGTTCGAAGTGACCAAGCGCAAATACATTCAAACGGTATAAAGCGAACGGTTCAAACCATAAAAAGTTTAGCCAGTTTGCGGTTTGTAACATGAAATCGTCCGTGTAAACCAGACCGGTAAATTATTATCATTGTTATTATTATTATTATTGTTATTATTGTTATTATCATTGTCATTATATTATATTATATTAATGAAATATATGATTATATGTTCATATAAAGACTTGTCTAAAACCGAATTGTTTAATCTATTCCAACCCTTGTTACTATTATACAACAATGTTTTAATGTTTAGCTCTTCATATAAATGATGCTTTTAGCTCTTCATGATTGATGTCGACTGCACGTATGCGTTTCTCTAGCAAACAAAAATGTTTTTAAAAGCTCTATACTCTCACGTATACTCTCCCGGAATTTTCTTCCCATCTTTGGAAACATCAAACCAAAAGTAGTTCTTTTTTGTCCTTTCAGAAAAATATTTAATGAACAATGATTTGATAACTTACTACTACTAAAAATGAAAAAGAAAAATGGTAAATTTAACACAACCGTAAAATATATGACAAGTTTGATGATTATACCCTCATAATTATAATTAATAATTATACGCCCATCATAACCCCCTTTCCAAAAAATAAAAACTAGAAAAAAAACCCCAAAAGCTAATTATAATTGCAAACTACACCATCTTTAATCTTTACAAACAACATACGTATAACTCCCTCAAGCCGGATAATCAAACGGGAGAGGCATCACCGAGTCCGAGTCCCCTACACTCGAGTGCACAAAACCATAACTCCGCAACACCTGATTATCTGCAAAGTTCAACACCTTCTCCATAGCGTCCAAACAACTCTTCCGAGTGTACAACCCGTTATGCGTACCACTACATGGCTGACACCCCGTAAAATGCGTCATAAACGGCCGTCTCCACCCCTCCCCTTCCAAATACGCCTCCCACAGCGCAGAATAGCCCCTCACCTTTTCAGCATGTCGCCTCCTTAACCCACGCTCCGATCTCATAACGCCATTATATTTCTCCGTAATTCTTTCCAATTTTCCCACTATTTCCTTCCAATACCCCTCCAAATAATACCCATCTTCAATATAAATTTTATGTCCCCATTTTTCTTTTTCTTTTAATAACAAATAAACCAGACCCGTTTGATCATCGGATTCGGGTTTAGTTTTATCCTTACATGTTTCACGCAATATTTCGCCCCACTTTTCATAATTCGGCGTCTGCGGACCCATACCCGACCAAACATCCATGAAATCAAAAGCCCATTGACTGTTTCGGATCAAAAAAACGCCCGCGTTTAACCCGGTCCAGCTTTTGTTCTTGTAGATAAGATCTGGCCACCCATGCACTACAAAATTATGGTTTTTATAACGTTGTAACGGTATCTTAAAATCCATATCGGTAAAAACCGCATCTGCGTCGGCCCACATGATCCACTCAGCTTCGGGGTGGGCCAACATCGTGGCCCGAACCGACGGAATCTTGGCCCAGTAAGTGAACATCTTGGGGTGGAAAAGTTGGTTGTTGTAGAAAATATCGTACCCGTGGATCCGGCAGTAGTCAACTTTATTCTTGAAAAATCTCAATAACAAATGATCTCCAACCGGGTTCTGGCACGGGCCGGTTTGTGACCCGGTTACTAACATGACCCGTTTCTCTATACCGGGTATGAAAGAGGGGTGTAGCCATAGCCATTCTCGTCGTTTTTCATCCCAGTTTTTTATGGGCTTGTTGATGGTGTATGTTAGATCCGGGTCGTCGTAGAATGTGGGTTCGGGTGGGTCGTGGGTATGGTTAAATTCATGACCACTGATGGTGGGACCGGAGAATATGTTGTAAGTGTTGACTCCGGTGTTGAAAGTGGTGGTGGTGTTTGGAGATGTGAATGTGAAGGTGATTATGGGCCTGAAAGCCCAAAATAGTGATAAGGCGACAATGGTTCCGGCAATGATGGGGATTATGTTGGAGGAAAACGATGACCCGGTTTGGTTCGGCATGGTGGTGATTTGGGTCGAGTGGTTTTATTTGAGGCTGTTTTATTGCAAGGATTTGGACCATTTTGTGTTGTCTTAAATCAGCTTTGAGAAAACTTGAAGCAAACGGTGTTAAATCTGGGATGAATACAATTTTTTTTCTATATTAAGGATTGATTAGTAATACAGTGATGGATGACGATGATTGATGATAATGATGTCGGTGAAGATGAGCTTTTCTGGTTGTAGAGTTGTATTTGTAATCGGAGTCTCTGATTGCATGGTTGACACGTTGGTGTATAGGTGGCCACTTTATCCACGTTTTCTAAGACCATTGGCTGCCTTATTATTTTTTTATACGATAAACACGTATCTAAGATGAGAAAATGGTAACGGGTATCAGTATCGAACTGTACCATACCTGTTATATTCGGTACACATACCCACTTTTGAGGATTTTAGGTACCAACACTGGTTCGGTACTGATTGGCACAAAACTCACCCCTACACATGCCAGCTATTGTATTTTAAATCTTCATCACCGTCTAGTAGAGTCCCTTAACCCGAGAGGAAATACATCATTACCAGAATAGTAAGCTAAGATGGGGGAAGGATCCACTAAAAAGTGGATTTTGCGTAAGTAGCCTAAAACGACTGTGATGATGACATGTGCCACTTCTAATAAGTAGGAATGAATGACATTTTAGTTCTTATAAATATGAGTGAAAATGACATGTGACACCCCTTTTGTTTTTTAAAAATACAAAAAAAAAAATATAGTACAAAAAAATATAGCACAAATGTAGTACAAAAAAATATGGCTCAAAAAAATCTAATACAAAAAATATAGCACGAAAAAATTTAGCGAAAAAATGCAGTACAAAAAAATCCAGTATAAAAATTAAGACAAAAAAATTCAACACAAAAAATTTATCACAAAAATATAGTACAAAAATCCAGCACAAAAAAATGTTATAAAACATAGAAATACAACACATTTTAGTGGGTTTTTTTAGTCTTCATATTTATATAGCAATATGGTACTCAAATTAAAGATAAAAAGACGCTCGATTTTACGATGAAATATTTATGAAAAAATAATGTCGTATAAAAAAGTTATCAACGTTTAAAAAATAAGGGTGGAATATGCATGTGCCTTGCATGTGGAGAGAGAAAATTCATTTTCCAACATACCCTTACACTCCTCTTTTCTCCTACACTTTCATCTTAACCATTGTTTTGAAAAATGAATGGTAAAGATTTCTTCTCATCCTACTTAAGTAAAATAAACTTTTTATTTGATCTTACCACAGCTAAGATGTATTCGGTTTAGTGCAATTTTTTATCAAGATCGTGTTATGAGTAGTATGTACAAGTAACAAAAACACAAAATACATGTTATTAAACTAAGATGTATTCGGTTTAGTGCGCCGCAACGCGGGCGAGGTATAAAACTAGTTATCTACACAATTTGATGCTATAGACTAGAGTCTTGTTAAATGATTTGGTGTGGAGGTCCGATCAAGGGAGGGCTGCTCGATATAGTCTTGGATCGGCTCACATAGTTTATAATTAGTAGTAAATTAGGTTTTAATTTAGCCGAACCTAATTATCTTTATACGGCTTTATCCTAACTTGAGGATTAAGTTTCCTACTTTTAAGGTGTTTGAGTTTTCTCTACCCAATAATCTCATGTCATTTCAACTTCCCCTTTCACTCCCAGGGGCGGACTTACCCCTAGCCCAAGGTAGGCGGGCGCACCCCCGGGAAAAAAAAATTTAATGCTATTTTCCGTTGAAAATCCCGTCCGCACCCCTTGGATTTTTTCATCCGCACCCCTTGAAATTTTTCATCAACATTTGTTATATACGCTTTTGACCCATTTAATTTTTATCTAATTTGATTTTTTTCTAATAACTTGTGTTCATTAACTTTAAAAAAAATGAATATGCAATTGTGTTTAACCTGCTTCCCCTGAAATTTTGGTATAAATTTATATTCGAAATATAGTATTTTCTTTTTCTTTGTAACGTAAGTTATACGAGTGACAGTAACATGACAAACCGAACCAATTCGGACAGAACAACATTAGATCCAATATCGTTATTATCGGAACCGGTACTGATATTCATTTTTATTGTTCTCGGTCTATTTAAACACATATTAAAATCTTTTTCGCATATCACGACTTTATTTGTTTAGTTTTCTCTTTTGGTTATCATAGCGAACCGAACCGATGCCAATCGAATTCCTACCACATAGCACGGGAGTATACCACTAGTTACACTTAATTTTGGATGTTATGAAATTTGATTATCATATTAAGAGTTATAAAATTATTTCACATTTAACTCAAATAGAAACCGTATATACGAAAAAAAAAACTTTGTTTGATATGATTTGATCTAGGATGCTCATAGGTCAATTCAAAACAGTGAAACCGTCTAAATCAGCCATTTATTTGGTTTCATGATCGATTTTTTCTTTAACTCTTGGTTGGTCAGTCTTAAAATTTTTAAAACATAATGAACTGTTTATTTGCGTTTTCACAGAAAACCGCTCGTATAAACCTGACCGGATTGTAAGATTTAAAAATATATTTTTTTTAAAACATTTCATATTATATGTATTTTAATGGTTTATATTATAGGGTAATTTTTAAGGTTAAGTTGCCACGATTAAGTTCCCAATCTACACAAATTAAAACCCAGTGAGCCTAAACTATGAAACCAAGCTAGAATCAAATCGTTAGTAACGATTCAGTTTGATGCACTTTTTATTTAACGGTTCAGTTTCCATTTTTTATAACAAAAATCGTTACCAACGGTCTGACTCAAGGTTTGACCGACTAACTATCAAACATGGACCATCAAAACCTCAGCTTGAACTATAGGGACACCTCCTTTATTACTCCTCTCAGTGGCAGATCTCGACCAAAATTTAAGTGGTAGCGTTCAATTTTTTTTACCGTACTTCAAACAATGTAAATGAAAAAAAAATAAAAACACGATAATAAAAGGCTCCAAAACGGGTGCAAACGAGGTTGAGCCCGAGCCGAACTTGAGCCCAAACCGAGCTTGAGACCCAGTGGCGGATCTAAACTAAAAAACGGCTCGCAAGCTACTCGAGATCTACACGAAAAAAGATCGAAAAGAGCCGACCCTTATCGAGCCCGAGCCGAGCTTAAGACTTAAATAAAGCTCGTTTATTTATCAAGCTCGAGCTTGAGCCTGGCATATGAAGCTCGTCAGACTCGTTGAGCCTTACCGAGCCCTAGTATAATATTATATATCATCATAGTCAGTAAATCCCACCAATAACAAAGCTAAGGTAGGGTCTGAGAAGGGTATGGTGTAGACAGCCTTACCTCTACCTCATAGGAATAGAAAGGACACTTCCAGTGAGACCCCCCCCCCCCCCAGCTCGATAGTAGTTTTGCATCAAACCTTGGACATAAGGCATATAACACTCAAAATTGGGACAAATGCCGATTAGTGCATGTCCCTTTTGTCTTTCGGCTATCAAGGTCACCACATGATGCATGATTAACCGTCGGCCTCTTTTAACGTTATTTTCATGAAACTAGTAAAATAACGTTAAACTTAATGCAATTTCACTTTTGCCCCCGATGGCCCACGCATATATACATTATATGTGCACACCACAAGCGGGGCGTCCCTAGTGTAATATTAGTTTTTATTAACATTTAGTAACATTTACCCTTTATTTAAAGTTGTCTAGTAAACGAGGGGAGCCAAGCTTATTTAAAGTTGTTTACGAGCCGAACTTGAACCTAAAAATAAGCTTGTTTAGTAAATGAGTCAGAGCTTCAATTATCAAGCTCACAAGCCTAAATAAAAGGCGAGCTCGAGCTCGAACTCTCATAAATTAATCGAGCTCTAGCCTGGTCGAGATTGGGCTCGGCTCAGCTCGGCTCGTTTGCACCCCTAGTGACAGCGGAGGTGCATGGTATTGCTTGTTGTGGTCGCTATGTTCATGCTCAATTTTCCCCTTCAAAAATCGATTCTAACTGGTATTTGGGCTTTAATCTATTATTTTAACTAGGCTTTAACTTATAAATTAAATAGTAGGCTTTTTAATAAACCTTTATAATGATAAATGTGTTAGGCTTTTTAAAATTTTATGAACATAATTTAATTTCAGCACTAAAATGTAATTAAAAAATTACATTTAGGCGGAAAAGTTAAAAGGTAACAAATGTTACCCCATACAATACACTACATTTGCCCCTAACTCCTCTCTTGTAGGGATCGGTCCACATAGAAAATATGATTACAATAAGAAAAAGCTAATAAATCACCTTTTGAGATATGTTATGCAAAGCACCTAATTATATATTTTCTCATTAATTAATATTCTTTGTCCTCTTTGACAATGATGAAAGTGGAGAGATAGTTATACAGATGAAATTAACATTACTTTTTAATAATTATTCGTAGATAAAATTATATTTGTGTTATTATTGTTGAAAATAAAGTGAAATAAGAAAGGCTCATTCTATACGCACCCCCCTCCTTTCCTGATTAGACCACCCGTAGTGGTGAACAAAAATAATGCCCCCACCATGGGGCATTATCCGACACGTGTCATCCTAGTCAGCATGGGGCGCTATTGCAAAAGTGGCGTAGTGGGTATAATGCCTAATAATGCCCTTCCAATCATTAAAAAAGAAAAAAAAAACAAAAGTTGCTGCTGATTGGCTAGTCAAAAAAGCAAACAGTCCCATTGCGACATGCAAAAATCTCATTGGCCACTTGCACCACACCCCAAACAACTTCAGCGTTTTAATAAACACGCCAAACCCATTTTTTTTCAAAAAAAACGCCCGGAAACGCCGGGTGTAGTGGAGGAGTGGGCGTTTTCCGGCGTTTTTTTTGAATTTTTTTTAAAAAAAACGCCCCACTACGGGCAGACTTATACCCCCCCCCCCCCCTTGTGAGAGGAAAACTATCGGTCCCACGCAGGCCCCACCTGTAAGTATGTGAGAGGAGGGGGGTGAAAAAAGTAAATAGGGGGTGTAGAAAGTAGCACCCATAAGAAAGAGGAAACATGATACCCTAATCATATTTTCCGATTGGACACATTTTTGTTTGATATATTGGTTGAAAAGTGCTGTTTTATCCCGTTATGATAATGTCGGTCAAAAAAGATTTCGCGCTCTCTCACGACAATCTAGGCAAGATGATTTCGACTCATTTAAAAACACGTACATGTAGGGCTGTAAACGAGCCGAGTCGATGTGAGCTAGACCCAGCTCGAAAGCGATTTTAGGCTCGAAAGTGCTTAAATACCCTTAACGGGTCAAAATAGAAGTATTAGCGAAACGGGTTAAGAATGTGTAATAACCCGTGATTTGAACCTTGTGCAATAGTAAATAATCATAATAATATGTTTACAAAAGAAACAAGGGCCACAAACAAGTTTGTTAGATGAAATCACGAACGGGTCAAAATTTGGTAAAAAGGGTAATAAGCCGAAGACTTAAAAGTCTTAAATTTTGTTAATCCGGATGTTGGATTTTAACTCCATATGATGGGGGATCAAATTACAAACACGTAGGAAGAAACGGTAGGTCAAACGGACAAGCGGATTGAAAGATACGAAAGTTTTCGTGTCAAAAACGGCAAATGGAAGAATCTGTCACAGAGGCCACCGTAAGTTACGGTGGGCACCGTAAGTTACGGTGGAGCCTGAAAGTGTTACGCCAGTTTACTACTGGTTTACGGTGGAAACATAGTAAAACAGGGGCTACCGTAAATTACGGTATCCACCGTAATTTACGGTGGACCCTGTACAAAAATGCATTTTAATTAATTTTGTTTTCCGGACTCGTTTAGATATGTTTTAAACCCCGTTCGACTAAAGCATTTCATGTTTATGAAATGTAGGTACTTTCTCGGATGCCGGAAGACGATCAAGCTCAACGAAGAACCGAACACGATAAAGATACATGCTTCCGCACATTACATCGTCATAAATTTTAAACGACGAATCGGATCACGTTATGTCGAATAACTTTTGATTTGCGAAAAGTTTTAATAAATCCATATTTTTATAGTATGTGTAGTCTTAACTACACATCAAATTGTTGGTATTTACATGTAAAACTGTTAGATAGAAACTAGGGTGTTACAGCGACGAAGCTCGAATCAGGCCCTATATATAGAGGGCATCGGCCGTTCATTTGAATTCGCACCAAATCTCTTTCTCTCTCTCGAAATTATGAAGAATTAACATAATTTTCGGGTATTATACCCACCTAAATAACGAAGTTCTGCCCCGTTGTAAGTATCATAACCCCGGTTACGTATTATATACGCTGCCCGATTGATCCAGGGTTCCGTAACGGCTGTCGTGGTTCTGCCCGACGTAGTCGTTGTAATGCCGTCTCGGGGAGGGTATTACTAATGTAAATATTGGGTTATTATACTAACACGTGTGCATTTGTGTATTTAATAGATAATCGCCAGGAAAACCTAAGACTGCAATGTGAGTAATCTCCTTTTTACAAATTGTTTTTTCAAAACCTCACACAATTAATACTATATTAAACAGTGATTGAGTATTTGTATTCTACAATTATCGTCGGTATGTTGGTGTTTTGTATAAAAAAATTGTTACAACCTTGCGAGGAGTAACATGACCACAAGTCGGGTTGACAGTACCGTGAGTGGTAATTAAAGTAGATGGAAACAAATGTAATTGCGCAACCGCCCTCAATATTGTACATTGGTTTTTTACTTAACTTGATTAAACTGAGATTCGTTCACCAGTATTTCCCACTGAAAAAATGTTTTTAAACGCGTTTCAGGTAACAAAATGTGAAAGCCAATTAGAAGCCAGCTGGACAGTACTGAAGGCTTGGAAAAGTGGTTATAAAGTTACCTAAAATAAAGAGATGTTTTATTTAAATAAAATAGGGTTTATCCCTATGAAAATGTGTGTACTTAAAACTTGAGATTTTTCCCACGTGTTTAATATTATGAAAGTGTGGTATTTTACTCTGATAAAATATTTCCTAACTACGATCCTGATGTGATTTCCGCTGTCAAAATGATAAACACCGATACCACCGAAACTGGCCGTGGTCGCCCGTTCCCGGGTTGTTAGGGGACGGGGGTTGCGACAAAAGATACCGAAGAGATATGTCTAATATTCGATAGTCATGTTGTCTTAAAGGCAATTAATGAACAAGAATCCCCTTGGTTAGAGCCACATTGTTTTCACGGATATTGTTTATGAAAATCATATTAATTTTAGTTTCTTTTTCTTGTCAATAAATTATCATTTTTAACATGAATCGCTTAAGGCATTTTATATAAGTTTCACAATTCACAATTGAATGCTTTAGTTTACAATGCTAGGAATCAGAATCAGATTATTAAGTTCAACTCCGTTATGGAGGAAATTTAAAAAATAAATCGAAAGCTCACAGTGGCTCGAGGAGCATGAACTAGACAGATGGACACTTGTACATGATGGTGGGAAACAATATAGGCTACTCACTACAAATTTGTCAGGGATTTTAAAAAGTGTACTTAAAGGTGCTTGTTTCTTACCAATCACGACATGTGTTTACCTTACATTTTATATATTAATACACAATTTTGATGTAAGACATCCTATGGAATCTAGTGCTCAAGCTTACGGAGGTATGTCTACTCTATGTTTGGCAAAACAAGCAACTTCAATGTTAAAAGCCGAGGCACATTCTTAAGGTTTTTTAACTGGTATAAATGTATACTTGAGGTGATAAATCAAAAGGAAAGAAATGTCCAGATAGTTAATTTGGGTAAAAAAATACTTGCTCGTATGATAGGTGGGAGATATTTAAATAACCATGTTCTAGTGTTTAAAGCAAATGTGTTGAACTTTCTTCAAACACGAAAGAACCAATTACAATCTTTCTTACTAGATTAATATTTTATACTAACAAAACCAACAAGAAGAAGTTATCAACAGCAAGATCCAACAACATTGCTAGTGAACTTTTAAATAGCAAAGCCAATATGAGCCTCTTTATCCTATGACTCTTGAGAGCATCCGTAGTGGGATGCTTCACCATGATACACCAATAAATAGTGGAAACAACAAACTTAGGGGTTGTTTGGTTCATGGAATATATACGATGGAATTGGAATGTTTGAAATGAATTGGAATATGAAGGATCTGGAACTAGTTCCAATTAAAGTTAGTGTTGTGTTTGGTTTGTCTAATTGTTAAAGGAATTTGAATGCAAAAACAAATCATTTACACAATTACCCAGTATAACCTCACTCCTAGATATAATAAGAAGGTAATTAATGGAAAGATGTGTGTTTATTGGCAATCTTGAAACATTCATTTGGAAAGTTTATAATTCCCTCCCATATAGGAAGGATTGTTAAATCCTTTTAATTGATGAAATCTGAAGAAATGTTTTCCAATTATAATTCCATCAAAAACCAACCAAAAACAATTTTTAAAGAAAAGTTTTCAAATTCCAATTTCATTTCCCTCGGATTTTATGAACCAAACGACCCCTTAAGTTTTATAAACCTTAACCTTTTAGTGTGAGTATTGTTGACTTTTTAATGAACAACTTCGGTATCGGTATTATCAAAACTGCTATCAACATTTGTTATATACGCTTTTGACCTATTTAATTTTTATCTAATTTGATTTTTTTTTTCTAATAATTTGTGTTCATTAACTTTTAAAAAAAATGAATATGCAATTGTGTTTAACCTGCTTCCCCTGAAATTTTGGTATAAATATATATTCGAAATATAGTATTTTCTTTTTCTTTGTATCGTAAGTTATACAAGTGACAGTAGCATGACAAACCGAACCAATTCGCACAGAACAACATCAGTTCCAATATCGTTATTATCGGAACCGGTACTGATATTTATTTTTATTGTTTTCGGTCTATTTAAACACATGTTAATAACTTTTTGGCATATCACAACTTTATTTGTTTAGTTTTCTCTTTTGGTTATCATAGCGAACCGAACCGATGCCGGCCGAATTCCTGCGGCGTAGCGCGGGAGAATACCACTAGTTACACTTAATTTTGGATGTTATGAAATTAGATTTATCATATTAAGAGTTATAAAATTATTTCACATTTAAATCAAATCGAAACCGTATATACAGAAAAAAAAAACTTTATTTGATACGATTTGATCTTGGATGCTCATAATTCAGTTCAAAATAGTGAAATCGTCTAAACCAGCCATTTATTTAGTTTCATGGTCGATTTTTTCTTTAACTCTTGGTTGGTCAGTCTCAAAAATTTTAAAACGTAACGACCTGTTTATTTTGCGTTTTCACAAAAAACCGCTCGTATAAACCTGAACGGATTGTAAGATTTGAAAATATATATTTTTTTAAAACGTTTCATATTATATGAATGGTTTATATTATAGGGTTATTTTTAACGTTAAGTTGCCACGATTAAGTTCCTAATCTACACAAATTAAAACCCAGTGAGCCTAAACTGTGAAACCAAACTAGAATCAAATCGTTAGTAACGATTCAGTTTGGTTCGCTTTTTATTTAACGGTTCGGTTTCCATTTTTTATAACAAAAATCGTTACCAACGGTTTAACTCAAGGTTTGACCGAATAACCATAAAACATGGACCATCAGAACCTCTAGCTTGATCTATAGTGACACCTCCTTTATTACTCCTCTCAGTGGCAGATCTCGATCAAAATTTGAGTGGTAGCATTCAATTTTTTTTACCGTAATTCAAACAATGTAAATGAAAAAAAAAAACATGATAATAAAAGGCTCCAAAACGGGTGCAAACGAGCTTGAGCCCGAGCCGAACTTGAGCCCAAACCGAGCTTGAGACCTAGTGGCGGATTTAAACAAAAAAACGGCTCGCAAGCTACTCGAGATCTACACGAAAAAAAGATCAAAAAGAGCCGACCTTTATCGAGCCCGAGCCGAGCTTAAGACTTAAATAAACCTCATTTATTTATCAAGCCAGAGCTCGAGGCTGGCATGTGAAACTCATCAGGATCGTTGAGCCTTATCGAGTCCTAGTGTAATATAATATATCATCATAATCAGTAAATCTCACCAATAACAAAGCTAAGGTAGGGTCTGAGGAGGGTATTGTGTAGACAACCTTTCCTCTACCTCGTAGGAATAGAGAGACCGCTTCCAGTGAGACCCCCCCCCATCTCAACAGTAGTTTTGCATCAAACCTTGGACAATAAGGCACATAACACTTAACAATTGGGACAAATGCCAATTAGTGCATGTACCCTTTTGTCTTTCGGCTATCAATGTCACCACATGATGCCTGATTAACTGTCGGCCACTTTTAACGTTATTTTTATGAAATTAGTAAAATAACGTTAAAACTAATGCAATTTCACTTTTGCCCCCCAAGGCCCCCGCCAATATACCTTATATGTGCACATCACAAGCAGTGGCGAAGCTTGAAAAAAAAGTTCGGGGGGTCAGAAGGTAACGGACCTAAAAAAAAAATTCTATCGCGTAGTTTCGAGGTGTATGTTCGGGTCGGACGTCTTTGATTCAATTCGGGTCGGGTCAAACATTAATATCAAATAAAAAACTTTCTCAAACATTAAAAAAGAAGTTATCATTTTATTATTCCCCATAGCAAAACAAGTTAACAAATCACCTTATATTTCAAACTCTAATTTCAATCTAAATCAAATCACAATAAGATTAAACAAATAAAGTTAGACATAGTTACAGAAAGATTCAAAAAGTTTAGGGCAAAAATTCAGACTAATTTCACCCCTAATTGCAACCTAAATCATATAAATTGTAGTCCTAAATTAAACCTAAAGATAAAAAAACACATAATGAAAATTGAAGAAGTCGAACAAGAGTACAAGACCACAACAACGAGCAGCGTTTTGGCTTCTGTTCTCGAACAAGAAGCTGAAGTCGAACAGTTCTGGAACCTGCGTTTTCCCCCCTTCTGCAGTTCTGGCTTGTGCCTTCTGTTCTTCTGGTCGATGTCCCAAAGTAAACGAATTTGGGTTTTTTTTTGGATAGGGTGGGCTTTTAAGTTGGGCTATATAATGATTTGATTTGGGTTATATGATATACATTCTAGTATTCTACCAAATATAATGATTTGGGCTAATTAAATATTTTATTTGGGCTATATAAATAAAAAGATTCAACAAGTTTAGGGCAAAAATTCAGAACAATTTCACCCCTAATTGCAACCTAAATCATATAAATTGCAGCCCTAAATTAAACCTAAAGATAAAAAACACATAATGAAAATTGAAGAAGTCGAACAAGGGTACAAGACCACAACAACGAGCAGCGTTTTGGCTTCTGTTCTCGAACAAGAAGCTGAAGTCGAACAGTTCTGGAACATGCGTTTTCCCCCTTTCTGCAGTTCTGGCTTGTGCCTTCTGTTCTTTTGGTCGATGTCCCAAAGTAAACGAATTTGGGTTTTTTTTTTATAGGGTGGGCTTTTAAGTTGGACTATATAATGATTTGATTTGGGTTATATAATATGCATTCTAGTATTCTACCAAATATAATGATTTGGGCTAATTAAATATTTTATTTGGGCTATATAAATAAAAAAAAGTTAAAACTGGGGGGTCGAAAACGTGTAAACCTAAAATTCTTTTTTTATAAAACCGGGGGGTCGAAAACGTATATACCTACAAAATCCTATACGAAACGTACATATATAACACTACTGACCGAAAAGTTCGGGGGGTCGGGCGCCCCTCCCCGCCCCTTAAATCCTGCGCCCCTGATCACAAGCTGGGCGTCCATAGTGTAATATTAGTTTTGATTAACATTTAGTAACATCTATACTATACAATAAAAGAAACCAATAGAAGGACACTTGTCTTTATTTTAGACCATCTTTAATTGTAGATAATTATTATTTAATTTAAATTATTAAAAATTAATTAAATTAATATAAATTTTATCAACTTGAAATTATTGGCATAAACTTAACTTCAAATGGTAAAGTCTTATCTAAACTAAAAAGCATTGTTTCACTTAACATATATAAACATGCATATTATTTATTGTTAATGTTATTATTAACTATGAGAAATTATATTAAACAACTTATTAATCAAACCAAAAATTTAAAATAGTATTAACCTAATTTAAAAAATAAAAAAAAAATCCATTTTGATTTAGAAATATTTTTTTAAAAACAGATAAACCCGTGTAATACACAGGCTTTTTAAAGATATATCATTTTTTTATTATTTGCTATATAAACTTATATTTATTCCGCCCATACAATACTCAGAGTTTTTTTTAATATAATTTTTTTATTATTTGGTATATAAAATTACATTTCTACCACCCATGAATACACATGGTTTTTTTAAAATATAACTTTTTTATTGTTTGTTATATAAAATTAAATTTATTCAAACCGCACAATAAACGAGGTTCTTAAGATATGAATTTTTTATTATTTAATATATAAAATTATTTTCACTCAACACGTGTAATAAATGAGGTTTTTAAAAATATATGTTTTTTAATTTAGTATATAAAATTGCATTTATTCAACCCGTGTAATACACGAGGTTCTAACCTAGTTTACCCTTTATTTAAAATTGTCTAGTAAACTAGAGGAGCCGAGCATATTTAAATTTGTTTACGAGCCGAACCTTAACCAAAAAATAAGCTTGTTTAGTAAATGAGCAAGAGCTTTAATTATCGAGCTCACAAACCTAAATAAAAGGCGAGCTGAGCTTGAACTCTCATAAATTAATCGAGCTCTAGCCTGGTCGAGCTTGGTCTCGGCTCAGCTCGGCTCGTTTGCACCCCTAGTGACAACGGAGGTGCATGGTATTGCTTGTTGTGGTTGCTATGTTCATGCTCAATTTTTTCCCCTTCAAAAATCGATTCTAACTGGTATTTGGGCTTTAATCTATTATTTTAATTAGACTTTTAACTTATAAATTAAATAGTAGGCTTTTAATAAACCTTTAAAATGATAACGGTGTTAGGCTTTTTAAATTTCAAAAAGTAACATAATTTAATTTCAGGACTACTGTAATAGAAAATGTAATTAAAAAAATTACATTTAGCGGAAAAGTTAAAAGGTAACAAATGTTACCCCATGCAATACACTACATTTGCCCCTAACTCCTCTCTCGTAGAGATCGGTCCACAGAGAAAATATGATTACAATAAGAAAAAGTTAATAAATCACCTTTTGAGATATGTTATGCAAAGCACCTAATTATATATGTTTTCATTAATTAGTATTCTTGTCCTCTTTGACAATGATGAAAGTGGAGAGATAATTATACAGATGAAATTAACATTACTTTTTTAATAATTATTCGTAGATAAAAGTATATTTGTGTTATTATTGTTGAAAATAAAGTGAAACTAGAATTGAGACACGCCGCAATGCGGCGGGAATTCTTTAGTTATACCTAAGTCGATTTTGGACCCGCACGTTATGTTAAACCTGTTAAACGGGAAAAAATAGACGATGTAAAAACGTTCACCCACACCGCACGTTGCGTCGTGTTAATACGCAAAATTTAGAACGAAACGTAAAAACGTTAAACCAAAGACGCACGTTGCGATGTGTTAAGTCACAAAATTTAGAACCAAGCATAAAACGAAAAATTTGCGGAAAATGAAAACTATAAAGGACCAAAGTTGAAAGTAAAAAAAGTTGCGAAGATAGATTGTAAAAGATAAAAAGTTTTGGGTTAAAAGTAAAAAAAAAAAAAACAAATAGTTTTGGGTTAAAAGTAACTTATGAAATACTTTTTGTTGAAAAGTAAAAAAAATCAAATTTTTTTTTTGGAAAACCCCCAAAGCCAAAGTCACGACAACATATGCATAACCATTTTTTCGTTAGAAAACGCCCAAAGCACACCCCGCGTTGCGGCGGGGCGTAAAACGGTGTCAAATAGTACTAATGTCACACAACCGTCATCGACCACCAACACTGACTCGACCTAGGATCTGTGTGTTGCGACGAACCTGTCAAACATGAAAAAATAGAGGTAAAAACGTTGAACCACACATGCACGTTGCGCTGTGTTAACTTGCAAAATTTGAAACAAAACATAACAAAGTTGAACCACACTCGTACGTTGAGTTCTATTAAGTTGAAAAATTTAGAACTATACGTAAACCGAAAATTTGCCAGAGATGAAAAGTATAAGTGATAAAAGTTGTGAAATTAAATTGCAAATAATAAAAAGTTTTGGGTTAAAGTTAAAAAAACAAATTATGTAAGGTTAAAATTACAAAAGATAAAAACCTTTAGGTTAAAAGTAAAAAATCAATTTTTTCTTTTTTTTATGAAAAAAAATTTGCTTATTTATGTATGGAACTAATTGATGCCCCGCCCGCGTTGCGAGGCGATGGACGAATAATTCTCAATCAATTAAAAAAAGGCTACAATAATTTTGCTAGGAAAAAAACAAAAACGATGATAAAACCATAATTTTGGGCCCGGGGCAAAATTGTAATTTTTCAGGACTGATGAGCCAGTGTTAGGGAGCTCCTTGACACGAAAAAAATTAAATCGAGTCAACTAATTAAAACAAAAAACCTTTATAGTTTTGCTAAAAACTAAAACGATGGGAAAAACGTAATTTTTAACTGAGGGCAAATCATAATTTTAATTCAGGAATAAAATCGTAAATTAAATGAACCGACAGGGGGAGTGCCAGGCAGCTGCCGGCATGACTGTAATTTTACACTGGGGCAAAATTGTAATTTCACCAGCAAAACAAACAAAAACGATGGACAAAATGTAAATTTAAGTTGAGGGCAAAATCGTAACTTGGCTGTGAGAAAAAAACTAATGGCAAAACTATAAATTTATACGGGTCAAAATCGTAATTTTGAACCGAGGGCAAAATTGAAATTTTTAGCTATGAGCAAAAGTGTAAACTTATTTTTAAGTGGGGATAAAAACATAATTTTGAACTGATGGGAAAATCGTAATTTTAAGGGGAAAAAACTAATGGCAAAACTGTAAATTGAACGGGGCAAAATCGTAATTTTGAACCGGGGGCTAAATTGAAATATTTAGCTGGGAGCAAAATTGTAAATTTATTTTTAAGAGGGGGCAAAAACATAATTTTGAACTGATTGCAAAATCATAATTTTAAAGCAAGATAAAATCATAAATTTGTTGGGCTAATAGGGGAGTGCCAGGCAGCTAGCACTATTGCCTCTGCCGCCCATCTAGGCCATTAGACATCAACCACTATTACCCCTCATGGGGTTTGTAGATATTGAACTAGTTGGTGCCCCGCCCGCGTTGCGGGGCGATAACCGAATAATGAGCGAGTGTTAGTCAGCTCATTGACACAAAAAACAATTAAATCGAGTCAACCAATTAAAATAAAACACTTTTATAGTTTTGATAAAAAAAACTAAAACAATGGCAATATTGTAATTTTTAACAGAGGGAAAGTTCTATTTTTTGACTGGGGTAAAATCGTAATTTGACAAAAGCTAAAGTAATGGCAGTACTGTAAATTTGAACCTAGGGCAAAAGTGTAAATTTTCACAGGGGCAAATTCGTAATTTTTAACTTGGGGTAACAACGTAATATAAATTTGAACTAAGGGCACAATCATAATTTTAAGCTTGAGGCAAAAGCACAATTTTATTTTGAACCGATGGAAAAATCTTAATTTTGAGCTGGGGCAAAAACATAATTTTATTTTGAACTGGGGAAAAAACGTAATTTTGAATTGAGGGCGAAATCACAATTTTTAAACGGGAAAAATCACATTTTTGAACAGAGGGCAAAATCGTAATTTTTAAGTGGGGGCAAAAACAAAATTTTATTTTGAACTGGGGTCGAAAAGGTAATTCTGAGCTGAGGGCAAAAACACAATTTTATTTTGAATGGAGGGAAAAATCGTAATTTTGAGCTGGGGACAAAAGCGTAATTTTATTTTGAGCTGGGGGCAAAACCGTAATTTTATAGAGGGACAAAAACGTGATTTTAGAATGGATAAAAAATAATAAACTGGTTGGTCCAATGGGAGAGTGTCAGGCAAAGTCGTAATTTTGAATTGAGGGCAAGATCGTAATTTTGAGATGGGGACAAAAAGCGTAATTTGATTTTGAGCTGGGGGCAAAAACATAATTTTAAAATAGATATAAAACAATAAACGTGTTGGTCAAATGGGGGAGTGCCAGGCAGCTGCTAGGCACTATTCCCCATTTGGTTTTTGTTTGATATATTGGTTGAAAAGTGCTGTTTTATCCTGTTATGATAATGTCGGTCAAAAAGATTTCCCGCTCTCTCACGACAATCGAGGCAACATGATTTCGACTCATTTAAAGACACATACATGTTTGTCTTAAAAGGATTTGGTTATTCACACATCCTCCATTTTATTTGTACATCCGTAGAGCTATATATATATATTTTTAACATCTCGATCAGGGCTATACATTACTAAAGCTCGGTTAAAATGGGATTCGAACCTGAGCACTCCTGGGCAGGAACTATCCGTAGAGCTATATAGAAATTGTATAGCGCAATACGGTTCTTCTAGGTCCAAGCATATTGAACTATACACTTTCTATAGGTGTACTTGAACTACAAACTTTTCAGACCAATGATTAGGGGACCAGAGGAATGGAATGTATGATTTTTTTTTCAAGAGTAGCATATAGCTCTTAATATCTTTTGGACTTTATTTTTTTTAAATTAATTAAGTTGGTTTTTTGTTATAAAATGATGTTGATTTTTTGTTAATTTTTTTTATAAAAGACATAGTGAAATTAAGCAATCCAAGCAAACTAAACATATCCATACATTATAATTTATCAAACAAACATATCCAAATTAAACAAATATTACAAATACTGAAAATTAAACTGTTCATACATCAAAACATAATAATTAAGTTGTTCGTACAGTACTGCATCATATAAAAATAACATAAACCACTATCGTAATCAATCCGCGTCAGACTCCGCGAGCTCCTCCTCCGTAAAGTTCAAACCACGCCTAGTAGAGGGCGATGGGTTGTGCCGCGTATAGGACGTGTCTGGAGCCTATACAAAATTTAAACAAAATACTCATTACATAATATTAAAATTGTTCATAGAAATGAAATAAAAACAAAATAATAATATACCTGCATGGAAAGGTCGGACAAAGGAAAGAGCGGCATGGTCTGGCCGGACTGACGAAAATGCGGCATAGAAAGTTCTGGCTGAGTATAATGTCGCAAACCCCGTCCCCTGATTTACCGGGAGTGGGCGGCCGGGGCCAGTTTCAGTGGTATCGGTGTTTATCAATTTGACAGCGGAAATTACATCAGGACCGTAGTTAAGAAATATTTTATCAGAGTAACATACCTCACTTTTATAATATTAAACACATGGGAAAATCCCAAGTTTCCTAGTATACACATTTTCATAGGGATATACCCTATTTTATTTAATAAAAACATCTCTTTATTTAGGTAATTTTTATAGCCACTTTTCCAAGCCTTCAGTGCTGTCCAGCTGGCTTCTATTTGGCTTTCACATTTTGTTACCTGAAACGCGTTTAAAAACATTTCGTCAGTGAGAAATACTTGTGAGTGAATCCCAGTTTAATCAAGAAGAGTTTTATCCTTTAACAGTATTGAGAGCGATTACAATGTTTATATCTACACAATTACTCATTCAGTATTGTCAATCCTGACTGGTGGGTCATATTACACATTGGCTAACTCTTTGTCTAATGGTAACGTGTTCCACATTTTGTATACAAAACCCCAACATACCGGTAGTAATTGAAGAATTACAAAGACTCAATCACTGCTATTTATAAATTAAAATAAATAAGGTTTTGTAAAAACAATTTAAAAAAGGTTTACAAAAAGGAGATTACTCACATTGCTGTATTAGGGTTTTCTTTAAGGATTTCCTGGTGCTTATCTATTAATTACACAAATGCACACGCGTTAGTATAATAACCCAATATT
Organism: Helianthus tuberosus; assembly: GCA_030545235.1. Classification (NCBI taxonomy): domain Eukaryota; kingdom Viridiplantae; phylum Streptophyta; class Magnoliopsida; order Asterales; family Asteraceae; genus Helianthus; species Helianthus tuberosus. The sequence goes on along the minus strand of CM060402.1, from coordinate 141,396,206 downwards.
TACATTAGTAATACCCTCCCCGAGACGGCATTCCAACGACTACGTCGGGCAGAAACACGACAGCCGTTACGGAACCCTAGATCAATCGGGCAGCGTATCTAATACGTAACCGGGGGTTATGATACTTACAACGAGGCAGAACTTCGTTAATTAGGGGGGGTATAATGCCCGGGTATAATGTATACTATATAGAAATTGAGAGAGAAAGTTGTGAATTGAACGATTTCAAATGAGAGCCGAAACTCTCAATTTATAGGGCTGATCAGACAAGGCGTCGCGCCCCGCGACGGAGACACAGGAGGGCTTCGCGACCCGCGAGGCCAGCTAGGGTAGGCCCTAGCTTGGCTGACCCGGACACTAGACTCGACACGGTTGCGACACGTTGCGGCACCGGAGGTGTCCTAGTGGCCTAGCTAGTCACGGCCCGTGACGGAGGTAGCTAGGGGCGTCGCGCCCCGCGAGCACCTCTGAAGTTATGTTTTTATTTAATTTTTGTAAAATTAAAGGTATTCGGGACCGGTTTTCGTATACGGTGTGTATTTTAGGACGTATTGAGATATTTTAAATATTTTTAGGGTGTCGAAAAATTTAGGAGAGTTGTTATATCCTCCCCACCTTGTTTTGGAACTCGTCCTCGAGGTCTACTGGAATAGGTGTGGATATTTCCTTTACATTTCTGATTCAAGCTCCCAAGTGTACTCTGGTCCTCTCTTGGAATCCCATTTTACTTTGATCAGAACTAATCTCTTGTGTTTCAGATTTTTGACATTTCTGTCTTCAATCTGTAGAGGCCTTTCCACAAACTTGAGTTTTTTATTTACCTCTATATCCTTAAGAGGTACTACCAGTGATTCATCAGCTAAGCATTTCTTGAGATTAGATACATAAAATACATCATGTATTCCTGCCATTTCCTCTGGCAGTTGGAGATGATAAGCTACATGTCCTATTCTTCTAATAATCTCAAAAGGTCCAACATACCTGGTGCTTAGCTTCCCCCTTTTGATGAATCTTACCACTCCTTTCCAAGGAGAAACTTTCAACAACACCTTGTCTCCTACTTGAAACTCCAACGGCTTTCGCCTGTTATCTTCATAACTCTTCTGTCGATCACGTGCTGCTTTTAGTCTTTCCTTGACTTGAACAATCTTGTCGGTTGTTTCTTGTACTATCTCAGGTCCTGATAGTTGCTTTTCTTCAATTTCTGCCCAACAGACTGGAGTTCGGCACTTTCGTCCGTAAAGTGCTTCGAATGGTGCAGCATTGATACTGGTATGATAGCTGTTATTATTATAAAATTCTATTAATAGCAGATGATCATCCCAATTACCTCCGAAATCAATTACACAAGCTCTAAGCATGTCTTCCATTGTCTGAATTGTCCTTTCACTTTGTCCGTCCGTTTGAGGATGGTAAGCAATGCTTAGATTGAGCTTGGTTCCCATTGCTTTTTGGAAACTTGTCCAAAAATGAGAGGTAAAACGACTATCTCTATCAGAAACAATTGATAAAGGAATTCCATGTAATGAAACTATTTCATTTACATACAACTTGGCAAGTTGTTCCATACTAAAAGTTTCCTTCATTGGTAAGAAATGAGCTGACTTAGTTAGCCTGTCTACAATCACCCAGATTGTATCATTACCTTTTCTTGTTTTGGGTAGTTTGGTAACAAAATCCATTGTTATCAATTCCCATTTCCAAACTGGCATTTCTAACCGCTGCAACAAACCAGAGGGTTTCTGATGTTCAGCTTTAACTTGTGAACAGGTTAAACATTTGGAAACATAAGCTGCTATATCTTTCTTCATTCCTATCCGCCAGAAATTTTTCCTTAAATTCTGGTACATTTTATCATTTCGAGGATGCATCGTATATTTAGAATTATGGGCTTCTTCTAATATATGGTGGCGTAAATTTCCCAATTTAGGTATCCACATTCTTTTCTTATGGAATCTCCAAATTCCATCTGTTCCTTGTTCTAATTCTTTAATCATTCCTTTCAATTTTTCAGTATCATCCTTGATTACTGACTCCTGTACTTCTCTAATTTGGTCATCTAAATCTACCTGTAGATTTAATTTAAGAGAACGCACTCTTTTTGGCTTTTCATTGTCACACCCCAACCGATGGCGGAAACATCAGGGTGCGAGCACTAAGCGTTCAGATTGCTCATGAGAATTCCATAACACTAAATATTTTGATAGACATTAAGTAGATTTCATAGCAATTGTCTAAAATAAACATCAACCACGAATAACAAGTATCAACATAACAAACGTTGTTTCAATTGTTCCAAATGTCTAAATTAACTAGGTGACGTTTCTAGGCATCCCCTAGCTTGATTTCTATGCATTCCAAAGCGACTTATCAGCCTGCAACATGTATTAAAATATCAATACAAAATTATTGGCGAGTATACAAGTTTGATAATCGAATAATAGATTAAAACAACTCATATCCACAATGTAAGTATAAAAATAGTTTCAGCCGTGCTAGTGTCGCAGTCCACGCAGTGATAGCCCAAGTATCCCGATGCTTTAGTGTTTACCCAAGACTCAAGGTAAACTAGAATCCTCCTAACAATACCCCCTGAGAATAATGGGAGATGTGCACCCCCTATAGCACTACTATTGTTAAGGCGGAACTACACACCCTCGATTAAACGTCACATAGCACAAATAGGATACTAGAATGCATAAGTTTTCACCAACACATAGGATAGAGTTTAGATTGTAAAAGATTCAAGTTTATATTGAATACATGTTACACCCCAAAGTTTAAAAGTAAAAAGGGGATCGAGTATACTCACAGTGATTGCTTAACAGTCGCAACTGTTATTGGATCAAAGGGAGCTCTTTTAGAATTCGCCTGATTAGATTACAATAGGATAAGAGTCGAGATTGAACAATAGTGTTGGAAACTGTCACTGGATCGGATGGCTGTCCGATCGGATGGCTATCCGATCGGGTTTCCAGTACGATTGGATGACAGGTGTGTGAGGAAACGGACGGCTGCCCGATCGGATGGCCATCCGATCGGGTTGCCACTTGCTTTAGAAGTGGCAAAGTGAGGGGAATAGGGTAGCTGCCCTATCGGGCGGCTGTCCGATCGGGTTGCCACTCGATCCGAATGTTTAGTACCTTGGTCATCTCAATCGGATGGCTGCTCGATCGGACGGCTGTCCGATCGGGTTGCCACTCGATCAAGACTTCCAAGTTTTACTAAGTGTTGAAAAATTTCAAGGTTTCAAGGCTAAAGGGCAAGTGTCACCTGATAGGGTGGCTGTCCGATCGGGTTGCCGCTCGCTCGGGCGACCCTTGTTCTTGTTTACCATTTTGTAAAATTTCTAAGTTTCTAGCTTAATGGTGACGGCACGGCACGTACTGTGACAACAACAAACTCATTAGCACACAGCTGTTCTGATCGGGTGGGAATCACCCCTGTCCGATCAGTCGTCTGTCCGTAATAAGTTTATGTCGGAATCCGTTCCATGCTCGTCCTCATAGGTAATAACTCAGATCCAAGCCGACTCTAGGCTATTTATCAAGTCTACAATCCGTTTAGACTCAGTTTCCACCGATTTAAAGTAAAAATTTGAGGAAAAGATGAAGGTACTCAAGTTTTATATGAAAAAGTCTAGATTTAGCTTGGATTTAGTGTGAAAACGCATGAAATACCTTAGATCCGAGCTGGATCTTGCCGGAAATGACATCACATAGAGGATGAAGGTGAATCACGTAGAGGATGAAGGGTAGCTCAAGAAAGTACAAGGATCTAGCTTGAAACGTACCGGAATCATCAAGAAAATGGGGGAGGAAGGTGCTTGTGCGTCTGAGTCGAGCAGGGCTGTCACATCAGTGAAGGACTTGATGTGACAACTCCTATTTATAGTGTGGGAGTGTGAGAAAGGGATAAGGTGCACACGGGTCGGGTGGTCATCCGGTCGGGTGGTAATCCGGTCGGGTGGTAATCCGACCGGGTGGCAATCCGATCGGATTGCCACTCTGGCCAATCCAACCTTTCCGTGTTCCCGTTTCTGATTCGTTTTGCGAGTTAGATTAGGCGTTGCGTATTATTTGAGTAATAGAATAACTAGATTACAACATACACATCAAAAGTTTACAATATTAATAGATTCCGCCAGTGACAAGGCTCTAGTCTCTCGTTCAACCAAGAATCAAATTTCACGAGTCTAAAGAGTCAAGCACCAAATGGATTTAGACATTCCAAACATACATTTAGGCATTCCAACATAGATTTAGACATTCCATCATAGATTTAGACATTTCAAATATAGAATTAGGCATTCCAAACACATAGATATAGACATTTCCAAGGATATAGACATTCCACACGTAGATTTAGGCATTTCAAGTATATAACATAGACTTCCACATAGATTAGGGCTAAAATGACAATATACAAACTTCAGCGACTAATCTTGACAAAATCCTAAAGTTTAAGGACGCTGGGCGTTACAGTCTCCCCTCCTTTAAGAGATTTCATCCCCGAAATCTTAGATGAAGACTGCTCGAAGAGCTGCGGATACTTGGCCTTCATATCACTTTTCAACTCCCAAGTGAATTCGGCACCATGCTTTCCTTCCCATCGAACCTTAACAATGGGAATTTTGTTGCGCCTCAGACGCTTGACAGGTTGATCCATGATTTCGACCGGTTTCTCCACAAATTGGACAGCTTCATTTATTTGCAAGTCCTCAAGGGGAACCTGCAGTTCCTCATCGGCTAGGCATTTACGTAGATTGGACATGTGAAACACCGGGTGCACATTTCTTAGCTCTTGTGGCAAGTCGAGTCTGTACGCCACCTTTCCAATCCTTTCAAGTATCACGAAAGGACCTACATAGCGAGGAGTGAGCTTTCCCTTCTTACCAAAACGAACTACCCCCTTCCAGGGAGATACCTTGAGTAGAACTCGGTCACCAACAGCAAATTCCAGAGGCTTGCGCCTTTTATCAGCATAGCTCTTTTGTCTGCTCCTAGCCTTGATCAAGTTATCACGGATCTGAAGAATCTTATCCGTTGTCTCTTGAATAATTTTAGGGCCAGTGAACTGCTTTTCCCCAACCTCATGCCAGCTGAGAGGAGATCGGCATTTTCGTCCATACAAAGCTTCGAAAGGAGCCATCTGAATACTGGAATGATAGCTATTGTTGTATGAGAATTCTATCAATGGTAAATGTACATCCCAGTTACCACCAAAGTCGATGACACAAGAACGGAGCATTTCCTCCAGGGTTTGAATAGTACGCTCAGTCTGTCCATCCGTCTGAGGATGAAAGGCCGTGCTAAGATTCAAGTGCGATCCCATAGCGGACTGAAATGTTTGCCATAGACGTGAAGTAAAACGACCATCACGGTCAGAGATTATGTCAAGAGAAATGCCATGACGGCATATAATCTCGTCGGTATAGATTCTAGCCAGTTTCTCCACTTTATAGTCTTCACGAATAGGAAGAAAGTGGGCTGATTTAGTCAAACGGTCAATGATCACCCAAATACTGTCATGACCGGCAGGCGTACGGGGTAACTTAGTAATAAAGTCCATAGCAAGACTATCCCACTTCCAAATGGGGATTTTAGGCTGCTCTAAAAGTCCAGAGGGACGCTGATGTTCAGCTTTCACCTTCAGGCAGGTGAGGCATTTTGAAACATATATAGCAATGTCCCTCTTCATACCATGCCACCAGTAGGTTGTACGCAAATCATGGTACATCTTATCAGCGCCTGGATGGATAGATTAACGGGATTTATTAGCCTCGTTCATAATGAGCTCACGTAGATTATCGCGATCCGGCACCCAGATGCGATTTAGGTAATACTGTAGTCCGTTAGGTTTAGTTTTAAGCTGGTCAATCCTGGCGCCGTGGATTTCTTCTTCTAGACTTCCTTCATTAGCTGATGAATACTGGGCATCACGAATACATGCATGGAGGTCATTAGAGACACGAATAACATTTACATGAGTTTTACGGCTAAGAGCATCGGCCACTACATTCGCCTTGCCAGGATGGTAGCGAATTTCGCAGTCGTAGTCGTTAAGCAATTCCACCCAACGTCTCTGTCGCATGTTCAGCTCTTTTTGGTTGAAGATATGTTGAAGACTTCTATGGTCAGTGAAAACCACGCACTTAGTACCATACAAGTAGTGTCGCCATATCTTTAACGCAAACACAACTGCACCAAGCTCCAGATCGTGAGTAGTATAGTTTTTCTCATGCACCTTGAGTTGTCGAGAAGCATAAGAAATAACCTTGTCCCGCTGCATGAGCACACAGCCCAATCCACAGTTCGAGGCATTGCAATATACCACGAAATCATCATTCCCATCAGGTAGAGTAACTATAGGTGCGTTACACAAAAGGGTCTTAAGGGTTTGAAAGGATTCCTCTTGTTCGGGACCCCAAACAAAAGGCTTCTCCTTTTGGGTTAAAGTAGTAAGGGGAACAGCGATTTTTGAAAAATCTACGATGAATCGGCGGTAATAACCCACCAATCCCAAAAAGGAACGTATTTCGGATACAGACTTAGGCATATTCCAATTCTTCACTGCCTCAATCTTAGAGGGGTCAACATGAATACCCTGACTACTGACAATATGACCAAGAAACTGCACTTCATCAATCCAAAACTCACACTTGGAAAATTTAGCATACAGACGTTCACCACGTAAAAGTTCGAGCATAAGACGTAGATGGCGAGCATGATCTACCTTAGACTTAGAATAAATAAGAATATCATCAATAAAGACTATAACAAAACGATCAAGATAGGGTTTACAAACGCGGTTCATAAGGTCCATGAACACAGCGGGTGCGTTGGTCAGTCCAAAAGGCATGACCACAAACTCGTAGTGTCCATATCGAGTACGAAATGCGGTTTTAGGAATATCATCTTTGAGGACACGTAGTTGATGATATCCAGATCGAAGATCAATCTTAGAGAAATAGGACGCGCCTTGTAGTTGGTCAAACATGTCATCAATACGAGGTAGAGGGTAACGATTCTTCACGGTAAGCTTATTAAGTTCACGGTAGTCGATACACATACGAAACGATCCATTCTTCTTCTTGACAAATAGCACAGGAGCACCTCACGGGGAGGTACTTGGATGAATAAAGCCCTTATCGAGTAATTCCTGTAGTTGACTAGATAACTCTTGCATCTCGGAAGGTGCAAGACGATAGGGAGCCCTGGCGATAGGAGTCGCACCGGGTACGAGATCAATACGAAAGTTGACGGATCTAGGAGGAGGAAGACCAGCTAGATCCTCAGGAAAGACATCAGGGAAATCACACACAACTGGAACATCGTTTATGTTCTTCCCCTTGCCCTTTTGTTCCACCACGTGGGCCAAGAAGGCAGGGTTCCGTTTACGTAAACTTCTGCTCGCCTGTGTGCATGACATCAGCCTCGGTACCTTTGAAGGTCGGTCTCCATAGACATTCAAAACACCACCAGATGGCAGATGGAGACGAACAAGTTTCTCATGACAAACAATCTCGGCATGGTTCTTACGCAACCAATCCATACCGATAATGACATCAAAACTACCCAAACGCATGGGTATGAGATCAATAGAGAATATGTGATCGTTAAGAGTCAGGGAACAATCACGCACAATAGAGTTAACAAGAATCGACTTACCATTGGCGACCTCAACAGAGAACGACTCTGGTAACTTAGAGCGTGTACCATTTATCAAAGACTCAAATTCCACGGACACAAAGCTTTTATCGGCACCAGTATTAAATAGGATCGAAGCATAAAGGTTATCAACAAGAAACATACCATTCACCACGTCATTGTTGTTGCGAGCCTGATTAGCATTGAGATTGAATGCTCGTCCACGAGCGGCTGCTTGTTGGTCTTGGTTCAGCTGGGGGCAACGATTATGAAGATGCGTAGTATCTCCACACTGGAAGCATGCACAAACAACATTGACCGGTTTAGGATTCTGCAAAGGAGCTGGAGGTGCTGGTAAAGCTGCCTGGGCTGGGGCTTGCTGAGCTGGATTACCTTGGCGACAATAGGGAGTCGTGTGACCATAGCGGTTGCAGTTGGTGCTCAGACGACATGCATAAGAAGTAGGATGATGAAAGTTGCAAGTTGCACACTTGTGATACGACCCAGTGTATTGCTTCTTCGCTTCGGGAGCAGCAGGAGTAGGAGCAGGTTTCGTAGCAGGGTTAGCAGCAGGGATAATAGCATTACATCCCGAACCCTAAGATTTCCTCTTCTTGTTCTTGCTGCCACTTGGCTGCTGGGTAACTTGGTTAGCAGACTTTGAAGGAGCAGGGGTAGCAAACTGCTTATCACGCACACGATTGTTGTTCAAACTTGTTGCCAGACGGTAGACTTCCTCAATAGTTTCTAGTTGAGCTGCTTCAATGGAATTACGCATAGCAGGAGGTAGGCCGTTGATGTACTTGGTTATCATCCGCTTAGGAGTCGAAACCAAATGGGGGACGATAAGACTTAGCTGCTTAAACCGGGTAGTATAAGCCAAGTTGTCATCACCAACTTGCTTCAGATGCCAAAACTCTTCTTCAAGCATGAGTTGTTCATGAGGAGGGCAGAACTCGAGCATCATGAGTTCTCACACCTCAACCCATGGAAGAGCATAGGCTTCTTCATTAGATCGGATGTTCCTCTCATTCGACCACCACTCCAACGCTCTGCCTTGGAACATTCCCGTTGCACTCCTTGTTTTCAAATGATCTGGGCATTCGCTATTAATGAAGGTAACTACGATGCTGTCGAACCACTCGAGCATAGCAGTCACCCCATCACTGCCCGTGAAAGGCTTAGGGTTGCAAGAGATGAAATGTTTGTAGCTGAACTTTGTAGGCTTCTGCTTCTCAGCCTTGGAGTCCACAGAGGATGGAGGGGTGTTAGATCCTTGGAGCTCAGAGACGATCTTTGGCACGACTCGAGCAATCTGGTCGGCCATGAATGACATCATCTTTTTCTGAGACTTCTCCCTGGATTTCCTGAGAGTGTCGGATAGCTTTCGAGAAGACATCCTAAAGATCCAATAAGAGGATCGTATAAGTCTAGATTAACATAGATTATCATAGATTTACGCACGTTAGACTAAGAATCAAGATTCACATAGATTTACATAGGCACTGCAAACTAACGACCTTCTCATGGCGCGTTGTACGGAGCTTGGCAACAAGTCAGAAACGCTTATATATAGGAAGTACCAGTGGCGTATCCACCACGCTTAGGGCACATCGCTTATGCCCCGTACTCGGCGTCATGCTACGTGTCGCAATTTCCAACAATACTCTCATCATATACATGGATTAATTCGATAGATTGCAATAGATTCAACACCACAACCCACGACCTTCACATGGCATGTTGCACGAAGCTTGGCAGTATATCAGAAGCCCTTATATATAGGAAGTACCAGCGGCGTATCCACCACGCTTCGTACACAACACTTCCACCTCGTACTCGCTGTCATGCTACATTTCATAATCCACACTCATCATAGATTAACATAGGCTTTCATAGATTTCAATATATTATGATAGGCTTCAGATAGTCTATAATAAACTCAATAGACTTCAATAGATTCGATAGACATTCAATAGATTGCCATAGATTTCAATAGACTTTCCATAGTCTTAATAGATTAACATAGATTTAGTATTAACAACTCACAACCAACGAAATCCCGCATGGCGTACTACGAAAGTTCAGCGACATGACAGAAGCACTTATATATAGGAAGTACCAGCGGCGTATCCACCATGCTTCAATCATGCCACCTCCGTCTCGTCGTCGGTGTCATGCTTCATTAAACAAAATCTTCACATAGATTGACCGAATAGATTTACGTCATAGATTAACCCAAATAGATTTCACAACTTCAAGCCGAGCCTACAAAACTATGAACTTCACTTAGCGCGTGGTACGAAGGTTCGGTAGTATGCCAGAAACACTTATATATAGGAAGTACCAGCGGCGTATCCACCATGTTTCGGACATGCCACCTTCTCCCTCTTCATCGGCGCTAGGCTACGTTTCGTATTATGTTTCTCATTCCACACGTATGTAGTTCACACATAGATTTCACTAGAATACACGATAGACTTCACATAGATTTCACATAGAGTACACAAGTAGGCCTTTCATATCTTTAGAATTCAACAACAGACACTAAGTTTCGCATGGCAGTTGGTACGAAAGTTGGTAACATGCCAGAAACACTTATATATAGGAAGTACCAGCGGCGTATCCACCATGTTTCGGACACGTCACTTTTCCCTCGTATTCCATGCCATGTTATGTCTAGTGCCTTACAAACACATTATCACATTGATTTGATCAAATAGGGTAAAGCTTCGTAAATTTAGTTCGATCTGAGATTACAATTAATGTTTTAGGTTGCGGACGCTTGTGTGAGTAGTGTAAAAGTATGCCAAAATGAATGAAGAATCGAGCTTAAAACCACATACGCAAAAATCGAGATAGCATAAAACGATAGGCTTATAAAACATAGGATTGTTCTGGGTAGAGGAACGACGACTAACCAAAGTGATTCAAATCCCCTTTCGAATTGAGGTAACGTGTCTTGACTTACTTGGACAAATACACCATCGATGTTAGGCCTACGATATTCGTCTTTTTAGCCATTCCACGTTCCTAATTGATTGGAAGTCACGAGACTTTGGCGAGACATAAAATCAAGGAGTGGGACTAGTTATCAAGATCTGAGTTTCACCTCTAACTTGACAACATCGTACCCTAAATAGCGTTGGTACTTATCCGCAAACAAGACCTACTAGAATTATATGGAGATTTTACCATCAAGGTTCGGATGTCACTCCTGACTTGTGAGCAAATCTCGTGCAAAATATAAACACTGAGTAACAGTGTTTTCAAAATATAAAGTGTACACTATGTTAGCCTTAGGAAAGGCATGTAAGTTTAACAGGAATATATGCTGCTAGGAAGCAAATACGGTAGAATGCATAAGTCTTAAACAACAAATAAGAGTCAAACTTCCTAGAACTATAGACTAGGGCAAGTATTCCTGCTTATCCTAATTCCCTATAGTTATGGCTCTGATACCAATCTGTCACACCCCAACCGATGGCGGAAACATCAGGGTGCGAGCACTAAGCGTTCAGATTGCTCATGAGAATTCCATAAAACTAAATATTTTGATAGACATTAAGTAGATTTCATAGCAATTGTCTAAAATTAAACATCAACCACGAATAACAAGTATCAACAAAACAAACGTTGTTTCAATTGTTCCAAATGTCTAAATTAACTAGGTGACGTTTCTAGGCATCCCCTAGCTTGATTTCCATGCATTCCAAAGCAACTTATTAGCCTGCAACATGTATTAAAATATCAATACAAAAGTATTGGCGAGTATACAAGTTTGATAATCGAATAATAGATTAAAACAACTCATATCCACAATGTAAGTATAAAAATAGTTTCAGCCGTGCTAGTGTCGCAGTCCACGCAGTGATAGCCCAAGTATCCCGATGCTTTAGTGTTTACCCAAGACTCAAGGTAAACTAGAATCCTCCTAACAATACCCCCTGAGAATAATGGGAGATGTGCACCCCCTATAGCGCTACTATTGTTAAGGCGGAACTACACACCCTGGATTAAACGTCACATAGCACAAATAGAATACTAGAATGCACAAGTTTTCACCAACACATAGGATAGAGTTTAGATTGTAAAAGATTCTAGTTTATATAGAATACATGTTACACCCCAAAGTTTAAAAGTAAAAAGGGGATCGAGTATACTCACAGTGATTGCTTAACATTCGCAACTGTTATTGGATCAAAGGGAGCTCTTTTAGAATTAGCATGATTAGATTACAATAGGATAAGAGTCGAGATTGAACAATAGTGTTGGAAACTGTCACTGGATCGGATGGCTGTCTGATCGGATGGCTATCTGATCGGGTTGCCAGTCGATTGGATGACAGGTGCGTGAGGAAACGGACGGCTGCCCGATCGGATGGCCATCCGATCGGGTTGCCACTTGCTTTAGAAGTTGCAAAGTGAGGGGAATAGGGTGGCTGCCAGATCGGGTTGCCACTCAATCCAAATGTTTAGTACCTTGGTCATCTCAATCGGATGGCTGCTCGATCGGACGGCTGTCTGATCGGGCTGCCACTCGATCAAGACTTCCAAGTTTTACTAAGTGTTGAAAAATTTCAAGGTTTCAAGGCTAAAGGGCAAGTGTCACCTGATAGGGTGGCTGTCCGATCAGATGGCTGTCCGATCGGGTTGCCGCTCGCTCGGGCGACCCTTGTTCTTGTTTACCATTTTGTAAATTCTCTAAGTTTCTAGCTTAATGGTGACGGCACGACACGTACTGTGACAACAGCAACCTCATTAGCACACAGCTGTTCTGATCGGGTGGGAATCACCCGTGTACGATCAGTCGTCTGTCCGTAATAAGTTTATGTCGGAATCCGTTCCATGCTCGTCCTCACTGGTAATAACTCAGATCCAAGCCGACTCTAGGCTATTTATCAAGTCTACAGTCCGTTTAGACTCAGTTTCCACCAATTTAAAGTAAAAATTTGAGGAAAAGATGAAGGTACTCAAGTTTTATATGAAAGTCTAGATTTAGCTTGGATTTAGTGTGAAAACGCATGAAATACCTTAGATCTGAGCTGGATCTTGCTGGAAATGACATCACATAGTAGTTCGTACAAACCACCATGATGACATCACCCTCAAGAACTCAGATCTGAGATATTTCATGGTGAAAAATGTGATTTTGAATGTGAATCACGTAGAGGATGAAGGGTAGCTCAAGAAAGTACAAGGATCCAGCTTGAAACGTACCGGAATCGTCAAGAAAATGGGGGAGGAAAGTGCTTGTGCGTCTGAGTCAAGCAGCCCTGTCACATCAGTGAAGGACTTGATGTGACAGCTCCTATTTATAGTGTGGGAGTGTGAGAAAGGGATAAGGTATACACGGGTCGGGTGGTAGTACGATCGGGTGGTCACCCGGTCGGGTGGTCATCCGGTCGGGTGGTAATCCGGTCGGGTGATAATCCGATCGTGTGGCAATCCGGTCGGGTGGTAATCTGACCGGGTGGCAATCCGATCGGATTGCCACTCTGGCCGATCCAACCTTTCCGTGTTCCCGTTTCTGATTCGTTTTGCGAGTTAGATTAGGCGTTGCATATTATTTGAGTAATAGAATAACCAGATTACAACATACACATCAAAAGTTTACAAGATTAATAGATTCCGCCAGTGACAAGGCTCTAGTCTCTCATTCAACCAAGAATCAAATTTCACGAGTCTAAAGAGTCAAGCACCAAATAGATTTAGACATTCCAAACATAGATTTAGGCATTCCAACATAGATTTAGACATTCCATCATAGATTTAGACATTTCAAATATAGAATTAGGCATTCCAAACACATAGATATAGACATTTCCAAGGATATAGACATTCCACACGTAGATTTAGGCATTTCAAGTATATAACATTGACTTCCACATAGATTAGGGCTAAAATGACAATAGACAAACTTCAGGGACTAATCTTGACAAAATCCTAAGTTTAAGGACGCTGGGCGTTACATTCATGATACTTTCGACTTAAAGCATCAGCTACTACATTAGCCTTTCCTGCATGGTACTGAATATTGCAATCATAATCACTAAGAATTTCCATCCAGCGTCTTTGTCTCATGTTTAACTCCTTTTGCCCGAAAACATAACTTAAACTCTTATGGTCTGTGAAAATGGTAAACTTACTTCCATAAAGGTAATGTCTCCAAATTTTCAGGGCAAAAATTATAGCTCATAACTCTAAATCATGGGTTGAATAATTTTCTTCGTGATTCTTAAATTGTCTAGATGCATAGGCTATAACTTTTTGTCGTTGCATCAATACACATCCATAACCTAACTTAGAAGCATCACAATAGACTACAAAGTCTTCAGTTCCTTCTGGTAAAGCTAGTATGGGTGCGTTGGTTAATCTTTGCTTAAGAATTCTGAAAGCTTCTTCTTGCTTTGGTCCGCATTCAAACTTCACGGATTTACAGGTTAGCTTAGTTAAGGGAATGGCTATTCTAGAAAAATCTTGAATAAATCTTCTATAATAACCGGCCAATCCTAAGAAACTTCTAACCTCGGTTGGTGACTCAGGGGTTTTCCATTTAGTAATTGCCTCGATCTTGGTGGGATCCACATGAATTCCTTCATGATTGACTAAATGTCCAAGAAATTGTACCTGTTCTAACCAAAACTCGCACTTCGAAAACTTTGCATAAATTTTCTTTTCTTAATAAACTTAGAAGAGCGTGTAAATGCTTCGCATGTTCCTCCTTGCTTTTAGAGTAAATGAGAATATCATCTATAAAGACGATTATGAATTTATCCAAATATGGCTTACATATTCGGTTCATCATGTCCATAAATGCAGCTGGCGCATTGGTTAGACCAAATGGCATGACAGTAAATTCATAATGGCCATACCTTGTTCTGAAAGCGGTATTAGGAATGTCCTCTACCTGTACCTTTAATTGATGATATCCTGACCGTAAATCGATTTTAGAGAAAAATCGAGCACCTTGCAACAGATCAAACAGATCATCGATTCTCGGTAATGGGTACCGATTCTTAATCGTGACTTTGTTCAATTCACGGTAATCAATGCACATTCGCATTGACCCGTCTTTCTTTTTGACAAATAAAATCGGTGCTCCCCATGGCGATGAGCTTGGCTATATGAATCCTTTCTCCAATAGTTCTTGCATTTCTGCATGTGCCAAACGGTATGGGGCTTTGGCAATTGGCGCTGTTCCTGGTAGCAGATGGATTCTGAACTCAACTTCCCTGTCTGGAGGTAGTCCTGGTAGTTCTTCTGGAAACACATCTGGGAACTGGGATACTACTGGAATTTTTAGTGCATATGTCTGTTGACTTCGTCTTATGTCTTGTATCGAGTCATGTAACTAGAATAGATAGACCAGGACCCGTTGTACGAGAGAAACGGGAAACAGACCTGAACCAACCACCCCTCACGAAGTGGTTTGGCAAGTTCATGCAACTTGGCAGGTTCGTGCGACCTGGCCAGTTCGTGCGACCTGGCAGTTCGTGCTTTCTGGCCAGTTCATGCGACCTGGAAGGACTGGTTCGTGGGGTCTGGCATTCCTATAAATAGGTGGTCTTGGATCTTCATTTGAAACATTCTGATTCTGGAGACAAAGTGCTACCGAAGTGTCGAACGATCTATAAACACTATCAAATCAATATGATCGACAGTTAAAGTGATTCTAAGTGTGAATCTAGCTGATATAACATCAATACGTCAGATTCCGCCTTTCGTATTGATCGAGAACTCTTCTGATCGACTCATTTGATTGAATCCCCGATCCTACAAGTGGTATCAGAGCTCAGGAGGAAGAGTTCTTACCATTTCAGCTTGATTTCTTCAAAAACATCTCATTTCTACTCATTCTTCTACACTTTCTTATCAAATTTACCCAGATTCCACGGCTAAAATGATATGATTTTGACAAATAACACGTAAAACACTGTTTTGAACAATCTTTGAACAAATTTGACCGTAAAATCAATCTAAAAACTGATCAAATTCGACAAAATCATGAACTTTTGGATTTAGATGTTTCAAACGAGGTGAATTTTCATCCAAACCGTTTGAATTTTGGCCAAATCGTTTGAAAAACCCTTCAGATCGTTCGAAACGTCTTCAAATCGTGCGAGGTGATCCAGATTGTGTGAAATTAGGACCAGGTCGTTTGAAAGATTTTTCAAGTCGCACAAACTGAACATCAAGTCTGATCAGGTCGTTCGAAGTGTCACTTAATTACTTAGTCAACTTTGTCAGTCAACATTTCTCAGAATTCATTAATTACATACTTCAATTGTCACGTGATGCACTAAAAAGGATAGATTCATATCAATCGGCCCAATCACATTTTAATAAAAAATCAATTTTTCTGATCTATATTTGTTCGGTCCAATAATATGTTAAGAGATATCAGATTTCACGTGATAATATCAAGAATTTCATTTGTTTTAAACGAGATTTGTTATAATTGAAAATCAAATCACCTTATCTTTACTGATCTTGTCGGCCTTTATATTTGATTGCATGTGAATATATTAGATTTGTCGGCCATTGTTTTCAAATATCAATACAGTGCATGTGAACAGGTTGCATGTGAAACTGAACCAGGTCGTTTGAAAGGTTTGTCAAATCAGGTCGCACGGGTTGAGTAAATAACTTCAGGTCACACGGTTTCAAATCCCAGGTCGTACGAGTTGAGTCCAGCTCGTATGAATTGAATTACCAGGCTGTTTGAATATTGAATTCAGGTTGTGTGAAATCCAACTCGTTTGAAAGCTCCAGGTCGTTCCAAAGTTCAGACTGTGTGAGAGTGTCAGATTATCAGACAGTTTGAAAAGTCCAGCTCGTTTCAATCTCAGATCGTTTGAAATATTTCAGATCGTTTGAAATTGATAATTTGTGAATTTTTAAAACCGAAACATGGATTCTGAATTTTACAACGCCTTTGCTACCCCGATCACTATGGCTCAGAACGTGAACTTAGAGAATGAAATGGGCACCATGCAAAAACCGCCTAAGCTCATGATTATCGAGGAGTATAGTGGATGGGAGGAACGTTTTGTAAATTGGGTTCAAGCGAATCACTTAGAGGCGTGGGAATGTGTTGAAGAACGATATGTTAGACCGATTGATGAATACGGAGAGAATGTTGCTATTAAAGATTTAGATGATAAAGAGAAAAAGAAATACAAAAGTGAAAAGATGATGATCAGTATATTGCAACAAGCCATTAAGGAAGACATCTTGATCTTATTGCAATACAATGGTAGTGCACACTCAATGTGGAAAGCACTAAAAACAAAGTTTGTTGGAAGTTTAGACATGATCAAGAACAAAAAATCGCTTTTGAAGAAAGAATTTGATCTATTTCATGGATTGAAAACTGAAAACACCAAAATGATTATAGAAAGATATTGCAATTTGGTGGTTAACATGAAGCGATTGGATATCAAGAAAGATAGAGAAGAATGGGTGGAAAAGTTGGCCGATGCGTTGCCACAAGATGTTTGGGGCACGTATCTTATGATTTTGAAGAATAATGGTGAATTTGCGAATCTATCGTTGAGCAAGTTTATTGAAAAACTCGAAGTTCAAGAGATGGAACAACGGAAGATGGCGAAAATGAAGAATTCTAATGGTGAACAGGACATTGGTCTGTACTACAAAGGAAGTACGATTGATAAGACCAACATTGCACCAAAGATCGAAACGGCATTTAACGCAAACAGTTCTTCTGGAGGGTCATCTTAAGGATCAAACAACAATAATGGATTCTCTTCATTTCCATCATTTGATCCAAATTTTTCAGCAACCAATTCTAAACCGCAAAGTTCATACAACAATAATGGCCAAGTACTACAATGCAACATTGCATTACATCTTCAGAATGGTCAGAATTTCTCGGAAGAGGTTGCCAAAGGTCATATGTCTTTATTGGTGACCGTATTAGAGTCTTATGAAAGTTTGGTATCCGGAAGGATTGGTAATCCAATGTTGACCAAAGTGGATTATGATCAGATTGATGCTAAAGAGATGGAACTAATGGAGATAAAGTGGTGTATGGCTAGTGTGTTGAGAAGAGCTGAGAAGTTTAAACAGATCACTGGAAGAGATGATTTCCGTGATGCTGGAACTTCACCTTTAGGTTTTGATAAATCTAAAGTTACTTGTTTTCGTTGCAGGGAGAAGGGGCACTTTAAGCGAGAATGCACAAATCACGAAGCAAGTGGAGCTCAAAATCCATTCGGCAACAATGATTATCATAGAAAAGCGATTTATCATCAAATTGCTCTACAACCGCATCAACAACAATCGCCACAAACTTCACATGCTAGGAAGGATCCAATCGAAGAGCCATCAAAGAAAGCTTATCTAGTTTATCAAGAAGATGAAAGAATTCTAGAAGGTTTTAATTGGGATCATTATGATCCTAACAGAACTTCAGATTCTAAAGCATTTGTTGCTCAAATTTTTGAAGATTCAACTGCTAAAGATGAAATAGTGTATGCTTATTACGAATCTCAGCAATTCAGTCCTAAAAAGAAAGAAGAAGAACCAGTTTCAACAGAAGAGGCTTCAGAAAAAGCACCAATCTTTGATCACTCATCAGATGAAGAGAGTGATGATGACAGTGAAGAAATTCGAAAACTTGAATATTATAAAAGAGAACTTTCACCTGATAGGTATAATTTGTATTTTGCAGGTAAAATGGAAGAGATCAAAGAAAGACAAGCTGCGAAAAAGAAGAATCATAAGGCAGCAACTGTTGAAGATAAGGTCAAACCTGAGGAAAATGTTCGAGTAGTAAAGAAGCAGGTTAAAGAAATTTCAGCTATCAAGGTTGAGAAGGAAGCAGATACTGAAAAGATACCTGAGAAGTGTGAAAATTGTGATACTATGAAAAGGCACAACAATAAATTGATTCATAACATGAACATACTGAAAGAATCTTATGATGTTTTAAACAAAGCTATGAATCAATATAGCAAGTCAAGCAATGAACAAGAGATAGCTATGAATACACTCAATGGAGCGTTCATGATGAAGCAGAAAATCATCAATCAATACATTGAGAAATGTGCTGAACTTGAACAAAAATTGGAAACTCAGAGGATAGAAACTGAGAGGGTAAATAGGTTATTGAAAAGTTATTCATGTGCTTCTTACGTGATTGATAGGATTTATCCTACAGTAGAAGGCATGGAAGCGTTTGAAGAGAAGAAATCTGAAGTAAAAAATACTGGTAAGAAACATAGTACCAATTATACAAAGTATCCACCTCCGCTTGAAGAAGGATATTCTCCACGAAATCCTAATTCAGAAAGAGTCAAAAAGGCAACCAATTTAAAGTGGGAATCTGAACCTTCAGATGGATTGCCAGATAATATTGACATCACATTCACTGCATCTGACACTGATCAACAATCTGAGTTGATTAAGAAAGTGGTGGATCATGTGTTAGATAAAGATGAAACCGAGGAGTCAATGTCAAAGTCAAAGTCTGACACTTCAAGTCCAACAGTTGAAAAAGGAAAAAGGGTTTACAATAATGATTTTCTAATATCAAAAAATAGTATGAATGACGAAACATTCAAAGTAGCATATACTTTGAATGACTCCGACAAATTATATTCTGATGAAGAATTTCCAATAAGAAGTGTACAAACTGAACAGATTAAAAAGGTTTTCAAATTAGCAGAAATTAATATTTATGAAATAAAAGATAAAAATCTTTCTGAAAAACCTAAATAATACACTTCAAGAGTTCAACAAAGGTTAAACAAGAAAAAAAGGTTTTGGTCCAAATCACCATAAGAAACCAAATCACAAAAATAATTTCAAAAAGAAAGGATTAGGTTTTATTCCAAAAGAAAATGAAAAATATGTTAAAGATTTTAAATCGAAAGTTGTTTTTGTAACAGGAACATCTTCTGAAGAAGAAAAAGAGAATTTGTTCAGAAAGCAGACGAACAAAGAATTCCTTGCTAAGAAGCAAGAGGGAATGAAGAATGATGTTGCTCAGAAGAAGGAAATGAGAACATGTTATCAATGTAAAAAAGTTGGGCACATTGCATGGAACTGTCCAAAGGCAACCCAAACAAAACAGGGAGTCTCTGAAAACTTGAAAGAAAAGATGGTTGATAATGAACCACCAACCGAACAATTTAAAGTGTTCAAAAATTCAAAGTTTGAGGTTGGTGAGAGTTCAACACGTTTCTACAAAAGAAGAGTGAATCTGAACAACCACAAATGGGTTGTTAAGAAATCAGATGTTAAATCTGGCGATGAATTTGTTTCTTCGGAAGCAAAGGAGCCACTTTCTGGCGATGAATCTGACTCGTCAAAGTCAGAGGAGCCCCCAGTTGAACTAAAAAGAGAAAATTCAGTTCCACCAATGGATGACGCAAACTTTCCACCATTGCGGACTGAAAATTTAAAACAAAAAGTTGGAAAAGTAGAAATTTCGAATCAATTCAATTCTGAAAAGAAAGAATTCGATGTCGAAAAGGCTTTCAATGGGAAAGTAAAACATATTTTTAGAAAAATGGTCGATGGTAGGGCAAAAGGGGTAAAAAAATTTTATGAATCAAAGAGGAGAACTTACACACCGAGTGAAATTAACTCGGATGCACCCAAGGCTGGTCAGGCTTGGGTGTCAGCATTCTTTGCTTGAAAATCCTGACTTGCCGGAGCTCCCAAGTTGGTAATCGTGGAGCATGAATCGGCATCATTCTTGAAAAATATTTTTTGTAAAAACTATCACTTGTGAAAGAACAAAAAACTATCACTTGTGAAAGAAAAAAACTATCACTTGTAAAATATTTTGTAATAAGTTTTTACAAGTGGTTGAAAGAACAAAGTGATGAATGAATCCCCATGATGTGTGAAATCAACAAAACTAATTTTCCGGAAAAACCATTTTGATTAAAACAAACTTAAGTGTTTTAAAATCATAATGGGAAAATAGTTTGTTGTCAGGGGGAGTTCTGATTGTTTAAGCCAAAAGAATGGAGAATTGAAGCAATTCACATCAGTTTGTCATTTTATTTGTACAGTTTATTGCTTTTACTTTCAAATTTTCCTGGAAAATCAAAAATTGAAACATATTTTTGATTTTAGGGGGAGTAAAAAATTTAGAAATTTTGAAAATTTGAAAAATCCAAAAACATGATAAAATCTAAAAACCAAAAACATCGAAAAATAAAAAATGAGTTTTGTTGTGAAAAAGAGGAAATGATAGTACATCAGTAGACAATCACAGTACGCTAAAGAATTGGAAAGTTAAAATGTGATAAACGGTCTCACTGATGATATGCCAGTAGGTTTTTACACGCTTAGTAGATTGTTTTCGAGATATAAACCTAAATATCAAATACTTACTTATCATGTGGGGAACATCTCTCGGATATATAGGTAACCCCTGAAATCTTCTTTGAAGGGCTTTCTATTTCTGACATACTAGGTCTTTGTGCGTGATGATATCTGGGGTATTATACCGGGACTTCTGATTTTGCGAGAGCAATAGCCTAGTCCTCGTATAATGCTCTGCACTGCTTTAATCATAAAGCCCACCCTCAGCATAAAAATGATGAAACATTGAAAAATGCTAATCATGTGCTGTTGAAGAAAAGATCCCCAAACGGGACACACCTAAAAGTCGAGCCATCATCTCTTTGTCTGAACGGAAGTTCTAACCTGAGCTCTCATGGCCTCGCATTACCCGTTTACAGATATCATTAATGTACATTCACCTGTAAGACTGAATATAGGAGTCTGGATACGGGAGTATATTCTGAGGTGGGACACGCGAATAAGTTTAAGTCCTTAAAACACTAATCCGTATCTTGAAACAATTGAACTTTGTGTGAAAATTTAAATGGATCAATATACTGACAATCTAAGTGAATCGTTTAGATCTTAAAGTGTTTAAAGCTCAACGGTACTAGTGATTTGTCATAAACTGATATGATCTTCTTACACAAACTCACAAAAAGATGTCTGTATATAGTTTATTTTCCAAAATCCAAAAAGATTTTCGGTGTGTTTTAGCATAAAATTTTAAAAATCAAAAAGATTTTATTTCATCTTATTTTCGACAACTAATGTTGGAAAGCTGATTTTCAAAATTCCAAGTGCTGAACATGATGAACAACAAGGGTTGGGAGAGTTTGTTTGAAATGAGAAATGATTTTGAAATGATTAAATGGTTCATTAATTTGAAATCAAAATTTGAGTGTTACGAATACAAGTGGTTAAGCAGAGATCATGTTGATTTGAGAATGTTTCAAGTAGTTTCTAAAATTGTCATAAATAAAAAAAATCTTATGTTTTGGGTAGAGTATGTGTAGGTAAAAAGCTTTGAAAATGCAAGGTTTCGACTCCTGAGGATTTTCCGCATAAGCGTATGCAGATTAGAGCCAGGTTTCCGATTCAAAGCTTGCAGATAGTGAATTCCAGACTGCGATCCCAGCTTGTCGAAAGGGGGAGTCTGAAGACATAAGAGCCAGATTCAGTTATTGGAACAGCATTCGAGATAGAAGCTGCTAATACTGATAAGCTTAAGGAATCAAGAGACATGATAAAGAGAATTAGAGAGGGAATAGAGTCAGGTTGAGATTCTGATAGAAGAAGAGAGAGATTGATGAAGATGCTTACAGAGAAAGATACTTTGGAGAGAGCATGAAGACCGATCAAGACTGAAGACTCGACACACTGAAGACTCGTCATCATCCAAGGGGGAGTTTGTTAGTGCATATGTCTGTTGACTTCGTCTTATGTCTTGTATCGAGTCATGTAACTAGAATAGATAGACCAGGACACGTTGTACGAGAGAAACGGGAAACAGACCTGAACCAACCACCCCTCACGAAGTGGTTTGGCAAGTTCATGCGACTTGGCAGGTTCATGCGACTTGGCAGGTTCATGCGACCTGGCCAGTTCGTGCGACCTGGCAGTTCGTGCGACCTGGCAGTTCGTGCTTTCTGGCCAGTTCGTGCAACCTGGAAGGACTGGTTCGTGGGGTCTGGCATTCCTATAAATAGGTGGTCTTGGATCTTCATTTGAAACATTCTGATTCCGGAGACGAAGTGCTGCCGAAGTGTCGAACGATCTGTAAACACTATCAAATCAATACAATCGACAGTTAAAGTGATTCTAAGTGTGAATCTAGCTGATATAACATCAATACGTCTGATTCTGCCTTTCGTATTGATCAAGAAATCTTCTGATCGACTCATTTGATCGAATCCCCGATCCTACAGGAATATCTTTCAGTTGTTTTCCTTTAGTGTTAATGATTATGGAAATCAAATACACTAATGATCCTTTTCTTACATAACTAGCCGTTTTCATTACAGAGATGAATTTTATGGATTTAGATGGTTTATCTCCTTTAATTGTGATCTTTTCACCCTTTGGTGAATTTACTTGGATTGACTTTTGATCACATAAAATACTGGCTTTATTGGCTATTAACCAATCCATTCCTAATACGACATCAAATCCTGCCAGATTCATTGGGTAGAGGTTGGCAATAAATTTTTTATTTAAAAATTCTATTCTTGCTCTCTTCAAGATTTCAGTAATCTTACTGGTTTCCCCATTTGCTGTTTCTACTAGACATTCTTGTGGGAGTTTAGTTAATGGTTGATTGAGAAGTTTGCAAAACGAAGTATTAATAAAACTTTGGTTTGCACCAGAGTCAAATAATACTTTAGCAAAAACATCATTAACTAAAAACGTACCTGCAATCACGTCCGGAATCATCTTGGCTTCTTCTCCAGTCAGAACAAATGCTCTAACATTTTTAGTAGTCTTGTTGTTCATGGCTGGAGCTAGTTTAGGACAGTTTGGCTTGATATAACCTTGTTCTCCACAGTTGTAGCATATCCTATTGTTAGGTTTTTTCCTGCAGTCTTTTTCCTTGTGTCCAGATATTTTGCAGAAGTTACAATATATGGAGCATCTTCCAGAATGCTTCCTTTTGCAATACTTGCAATAAGGTGCAGAAGTAGAACCTACATTTTTCCCACGGTTGGAATTTCCAGAGCGGAATTCTTGGGTAAGCCTTTGCGCTAGGTTCCTCCTCTGATCCTCTTCTCGTGTACGCACTAATTCATCAGTCAAGGTGTTTGCTAGTTCTACAGCTTCTTCTATGGTTTGGGGTCTAGCTGCCTTGACTACATGCCTAATTTCACTGATTAATCCCCAGATGTAACGGGAGATTAATACTTGTTCTGGTGATGCAAGGGTTGGAACTATTCTAGCATATTCAAAGAAAGTAGTAGTGTAACCCTTACTATCCACTCCAGTCATTCTAAGGTTTAAAACTTATTTGCTATCTGTTCCTTTTCTTTGGGAGGGCAGAATTTCCTTTCTACCATGTTCTTAAATTCTTCCCATTCCATATTGTAAACCCTGTCACTTCCTCTAGACTGGAGGATAGTGTTCCACCATTCTAAGGCTGAATTCTTAAACAGATTGGAAGCTGTCACGGCCCCAGCCCCGGTTTGACCTGGTCAGGAGCCGCGGGACAGGAACCTGTGGTATTTATAATGCGACAGCGGAAGATTTTTAACAGGATCTTTTTAAAACTAAAAATGTCTGATTGTTTTATTTCATAATTCGGGATAAAACCCCGGTAGTTTACAATAAGGTGATTTCACTGGGAAATCTTTATTTTACAAAACATGTTTCTTTATTTATATTGAGCCACTTCCTTAAGCTTGTAGTGCTTCGCGGCACTTTTCCTGGATCATAACAGATCACCTGAAACATGTTTGAAAAAGGTTTTGTCAGCGGGGAAATACTGGTGAATCACTCTTTTTACTAAAAACGACGCGTTGTTATAATTTACAGTATTAAGAGCGATTACAATGTTTATACGTATCAACCATTTACCCACGGTATTTATCACTCGACCACCTATTGGCTATATCGTTGTCCAATGGTGTCTGTGATTATGGTCATATAACCCCTTGGCTAACCCGTTGTCCAATGGTGACGGTTATCAAGTAATGTATACAAAACCCCACATACCGGCTGTAAATTGGAGATTTCAAAGACTTAATCCCTGTAATTATAACTCTTGAAAATAATTTGAGATTTAGTAAAACCATTGATAAAAAGAGAATGACTCACTTTGCAGATTTAATTTGAGCAGAGTTTAGCCTACTGATTAGCCTGATAACCTAATTTAAATAACAATGCACACGAACGAGGTCAGTAACTAATACAGCATTCACGATAACTCACGAGATTAAACCCTCACGACGAATGACAAAGTGCAATACTTAAACATCCATCGAATTCACGACGAATGACAAAGTATAAACCCAATTTGAGCAGCACTTAAACATTCATCGGATAGTTTCAATCGATCGGACATTAAATCGTAGCAGCGATCGAGTTATTACCCTGTATTGCAGCAGAGATTCGGGATTATAACTACTTTTGAACGAAGCAGTGTATAAGTGAGTGTACGTAATGAATTTTAACGTCGAAACATGCAAACTGTTCCAGTCCCAAGCCCCTGAATTTATAGCCTGATTTGGTACCTCCCGCGTGTCGCGACAGGATCTCCCGCACCTGTCGCGTGTTGCGGGGGAATCCAAAGTAGGCTAGGCCTTCTTTGTCACCTGGGTAGCCCTGATGAGTCGACAGTTTTTCAATTTACGTGTTTTATAACCGTTTTCGAAGGATAAACTTAATTTAGGGAATACCCCCCTTGAGTTTTAGGGGCCCTGATCCTGATTTCAATTGTTCTGAAAATTTTAGGGTTTATGCAGAATTACTTGGGGGTCTCATTTAAGGTTTCCTATTTAGGAAAATAAAATAATAGATAGGACTTTTTGATGAGAGTTGTTACATCCTCCCCACCTTATTTAAAATCTCGTCCTCGAGATTTATTGGAATAAGTGAGGATACTTTCGCTTTATTTCCGATTCCAGCTCCCATGTGTATTCGGGTCCTCGTTTCGAATTGCACTTGACTTTGACCAGCACTAGTCGCTTGTGCTTGAGAAACTTGATTTTTCTGTCTTCTATTTGTAGTGGTTTCTCGACAAATTTTAACTTTTCACTTACCTCTATGTCCCGAAGAAACTGGTCCTATACGTTGGATCACTGGAAATGGTCCTACGTATCGTGGACTTCGCTCTCCTTTCTTACCAAACCGAACTACTCCTTTCCAAGGAGAAACTTTTAAAAGTACCTTATCTCCGACTTGAAATTCCAGTGGCTTACGTCAATTATCGGCATAACTCTTTTGACGATCTCGAGCAGTCTTTAGTCTTTCCTTGATTTGAGTAATCTTGTCGGTGGTTTCTTGTACTATTTCAGGACCGGATAATTGACTTTCTCCTATTTCTGCCCAACAAACCGGAGTTCTGCACTTTCGTCCATACAGTGCTTCAAATGGGGCAGCTTCAATGCTTGAATGATAACTATTATTATAGGAGAATTCAATTAAGGGTAAGTGGTCATCCCAATTTCCACCAAAATCTATCACACATGCTCGGAGCATGTCTTCCAAGGTTTGTATCGTCCTCTCACTCTGTCCATCTGTTTGAGGATGATATGCCGTACTTAAATTTAGTCGTGTTCCCATTGCTTTCTGGAAACTTTTCCAGAAATGGGAAGTGAAACGACTATCTCTATCCGATACAATGGAGAGTGGAACTCCATGTAAGGATACTACTTCATCTACATACAACTTGGCTAACCTTTCCACGCTAAAGGTTTCTTTCATGGGTAGAAAATGAGCTGACTTGGTTAATCGATCTACAATTACCCAAATCGCATCATTACCTTTTCTGGTTTTGGGTAACTTAGTAACAAAATCCATTGTTATGAGTTCCCATTTCCATACAGGCATTTCTAATTGTTGTAGTAGACCTGAGGGTTTCTGGTGTTCTGCCTTAACTTGTGAACAAGTAAGACACTTAGAAACATATCTAGCTATATCCTTTTTCATTCCTATCCACCAGAAATTACTTCTTAAATCTTGGTACATTTTATTGTTACCTGGATGCATGGTATACCTAGATTTATGAGCTTCTTCTAAAATCTTATTTCTTAATTCTCCTTGCTTAGGTACCCAAATCCTTTTCTTGTGGAATCTCCAAATTCCATCAACTCCTTGCTCCATTTCCTTTATTCTTCCTTTCATTCCTTCAGCATCATCCTTGATTGCTGTTTCCTGGACATTTCTCAGTTGTTCTATTAAATCTAACTGTAGATTTAATCTAAGAGCACGAACCCGTCGTTGTTTCTCATGATACTTACAACTTAAGGCATCTGCAACTACATTTGCTTTTCCTTCGTGATACTGAATATCACAGTTGTAGTCGCTTAGTATTTCCATCCATCTCCTTTGCCTCATGTTTAACTCTTTTTGCCCAAATATGTATTTTAAACTCTTATGATCCGTATAGACAGTAAACTTACTTCCATACAGATAGTGTCTCCAAATCTTAAGGGCAAAAATTATGGCTCCTAATTCTAAATCATGAGTCGTATAGTTTTCCTCATGCTTTTTCAATTGTCTTGATACATATGCAATCACCTTTTTGCGTTGCATTAGCACACATCCTAATCCTAGCTTAGAGGCATCACAATATACTTCAAAATCTTCAGTTCCTTCTGGTAAGGCTAGAATTGGAGCGTTTGTTAGCTTTTGCTTCAGAATCTTAAAGGCCTCTTCTTGCTTAGGTCCCCATTCAAACTTAACCACTTTATAGGTTAGCTTAGTTAATGGTACAGCTATCTTGGAAAAATCCTTAATAAACCGTCTATAATATCCAGCTAACCCTAGAAAACTTCTAATTTCCATAGCTGACTGTGGGACTTTCCATTTGGTGATTGCTTCTATTTTAGCAGGATCTACGTAAATACCTTCTTGATTCACCATGTGACCTAAAAATTGCACTTCTTGCAGCCAAAATTCACACTTCGAGAATTTGGCGTAAAGCTTTTCCCTTCTTAACAAGGTTAAGAGTGCATTCAAGTGCTGACAGTGCTCGTCCTGACTTTTGGAATAAATAAGTATATCGTCGATGAAGACAATTACAAATTTATCCAAGTACGGTTTACAGATTCTATTCATCATGTCCATGAATGTTGCAGGTGCATTCGTTAGTCCGAAGGGCATGACTGTAAACTCGTAATGACCATACCTAGTTCTGAAAGCAGTTTTAGGTATGTCTTCTTCTTGCACCTTCAATTGATGATATCCAGAGCGTAAGTCGATCTTAGAAAAGTACCTAGCTCCTTGAAGTTGATCGAAAAGATCATCAATCCTAGGTAATGGGTATCGATTCTTAATTGTAACCTTATTTAGTTCTCTATAATCGATACACATTCGCATCGAACCATCTTTCTTTTTCACAAACAACACTGGTGCTCCCCATGGGGATGAACTAGGTTGTATAAATCCTTTACTTAGTAATTCATCTAATTGCTTCTTCAATTCTAACATTTCGGTGGGCGCTAACCGATAAGGTGCCTTGGCTATCGGTGTAGTTCCAGGAATTAGATGAATTCTAAATTCTACTTCCCTGTTGGGTGGTAATCCAGGTAGTTCTTCCGGAAAGACATCCGGGTATTCTGATACTACCGGAATTTCTTTGAGTTCCTTACTTTTCGTGTTAATGATTACTGAAATCATATATACTATTCCTTGCTTTCGTTCATAACTAGCAACTTTCATTACTGAAATGAACTTCATGGGTTTACTTGGCTTATCTCCTGTAATCATGATTACTTCTCTGGTAGGTGCACGAATTTCTATGGAGTTCTTTGTCACAAAGGATTCGAGCATGGTTGGCTACTAACCAATCCATTCCTAATACGACATCGAATCCAGCTAAATTCATAGGTAACAGGTTTGCATGAAATTTATGACCTAAAAGTTCTATATTTTCTTTTTGCAAAACCTTATCTATGTTAACAGAATTCCCATCTGCCGTTTCGACTGTAAAAATCTGCCTAAGGTTGGTTAAGGATAAGTTAAGAGCTTGGCAGAATGTAGTATTTATAAAACTTTGGTTTGCACCAGAGTCAAATAATACTTTTGCGTAAACGTTGTGAACTAAGAACGTACCAGCTATCACATCTGGAATGAGTTCTGCCTCCTGCGTAGTTAATTGGAATGCTCGAACATTCTTCTTGGTAGCTCTGTCAGACGGTTTGGTTTTATTGTCCGCTGGTTTAACCAATTTAGGGCATTCTGGTTTGAAATGTCCCGTTTCTCCACAGTTATAGCAGACCCTTGTTTTCTTTCTGCAGTCTTCTTCGCGATGTCCTATAACTTTGCAAAAGTTGCAGGTTAGATTACATTTTCCATAATGTTTCTTTCTGCAATTCCTGCAGAACGGCGGAGTTGAGGATTGCCCCGTTCCTCTTTTCTTGAAGTTGCTATTACTACCCACACGAAATCCTTGGGTAATCTTCTGAGCCAGTTCCTTTTTCCGGTTTTCATCTCTTGTGCGTACCAGCTCGTCAGTTAGGGTGATAGCTAATTCTACCGCATCGTCAATAGTGCGAGGTCTCGCAGCTTTAATGATATTTCGGATTTCGCCAATCAATCCCCAAATATAGCGGGAAATAAGTACTGGTTCTGGCGAAGCCAGTGTTGGTACCACTCTAGCATATTCGAAGAATGTCGAAGTATATCCTCGACAATCTACACCTATCATCCGATGATTCAGGAACTTATTTTCCATTTGTTCCTTTTCATATTCGGGACAGAATTTTCTTTCCATTATCTGCTTAAATTCTTCCCAACTCATGCAATAGGCCATATTTCTTCCTTTGGCTTGAAGTACCGTATTCCACCATTCTAGCGCCCCTTCTTTAAAGAGATGTGACGCATACATGACCTTGTCTTCTTCAGCACATTTACTTATCATGAGTACTGCTTCGGTTTTCTCCAACCAACGCAGTGCCGTGGTAGCCCCTTCATTGCCTGCGAATTCAGCAGGTTTACAGGCAAGGAATTCTTTGTAAGTGCAACCAGACGTTGCAGCTTTTATTTTCTTAGGGAGCGGGGCCTGTCGTGGATCATTATCGTTATTAGTATGATTGCCGCCTCCATTTACGCTATTACTGAAATTATCTTCAGAAGTATGTTTGCTAGGAATAATTTGTTGAGGTTCAACAGGTTTCTGGGCAGCATCAAGGATTGCTGGAATAGCATTGGCTATTCCTTGAGCAATGATATTTTCGATATCTTGCCTAGTCATAAATTGATTCTCCTGGTGTTGCTCAGATTGGTTAACCTTGTTAACTGGTTCATTATTAGCGTTTTCCATCTGATAATTAATATATATATTTTATTAGTAGAGAATAAATAACAATTATACATAAAACAATCATACAAATTTCACAACACACATATATATATCCAAAATTATCGATTTCTCAATTTCCCTTTTTATATATCATATTATGCATCCGTACACACTGTTATTTTACAAAGTTTTATTTATTTTTATTTTTACAAGATTATATTTTTATTACTATTATTTATTATTATACAATCACAGCTACGTTTTCACATCATCCCTTCTTCTGGTATTTTAGAAACGACGCTCCCTCTCGTCGTACTTCCAGGAGATTTGCTCTCCCACCTCCCGGATCCTATTCCCTGCACCTATCAGCTCCTCGCCAAAATGGCGGAGTTCAGCTAAGTTTTCATTACTCATTGGTGGGTTTGGTACAGGTTCTGGGTCGAACTGAGGGAAAAAAGGTATAAGGATTATTGAGGAGGTTTTGAAACTACCAGTCATTAGTCCACCACTCGTCCATTCCTAGAGGTTGAGTATGGATTAAAGGTTCTGGAATGGCTGGTTCCAAATTTATTGGAAGTTGAGTTTCGGCAGGATAAGGGTAAAGGTTGGTATTGATAGGTCTAATGATATCACAACTTGCCAATATACGATCCAACTCTTCTTGTAATGACAACTCCTCGACTTGTTTAGAACTCTCCCCAATTTCTATTTCTACTTGCCTATCCCCGATCATAATTCCTTTTCCTTTATCTATGGGATTCTCTATTTTGGGAACCTTTCTAGTTGCGGGTTTCCTCCCGCGTACACGCCTCCAGCCTACGAATCTTCTCCTTTTCTTAGGCTTTGATTTCTCCGGTGGTGAAGCGTTGAATTCCATAGGTTCTTCTATATCGGGTATGTAACCATAAAAGTCTCTGGAAACTTCTATTTTCACCGGATAAAGATTGAGATTCTGAAGGGCTTCAGATAACTCATTCATGCTGTTTACCATATATGCAAAAATGCACACAAAATGCTAAGTTAAAATTTTATAACAAAATTTCACAGATAAACATTCAAGTATTATTGCATACCGTGTGACTAATTTAATACAAAGGACAATTGATAATTAAAACATACTAGGGTTTATTATAAACTTATTTATTTACTGGGTAAAATTTTCTTTAGGGTTTCTGGATTGGAGATGATATGGGTGCTAATACTAGGTCAGAGTATTTAAAATTTTGCATTCACTGCTACAGTGGCTAACATATAGAGATCAGCCCATTTTTCATCTAATTCGTTTTCCCATGGTGGGTGATTGTCTAGTTTCTGGGTTTTCTGGTTAACCCTCACTTCTTTTGGTTGTGACTTCTTTATTTTCTCCTGACTTTTCCTAATAATCAAACTTCTTTTTTTAGGAGAAAGTGGTTCCTCATATTGTGTCTTTCGAACAAATATTCCTTCCTCAGTATTTGTTGGGCATTTTGAGGATGAAGTTCCTTTTTCTTTTGGTGAAGTATCTAATTTATGATAAATATCCGAAAGTCTTTGCTTACCCATACTGTAAACAATTATTCAAATAATAAAACACATAATCACAAAAATGGCAATCAGTAAAATTAAGTATTTTCTAAATACTTAATTGGCTTAAATCAGTTGCTCTGATACCACCTTTTCCTGTCACGGCCCCAGCCCCGGTTTGACCCGGTCAGGAGCCGCGGGACAGGAACCCGTGGTATTTATAATGCGACAGCGGAAGATTTTTAACAGGATCTTTTTAAAACTGAAAATGCCTGATTGTTTTATTTCATAATTCAGGATAAAACCCCGGTAGTTTACAATAGGTGATTTCACTGGGAAATCTTTATTTTACAAAACATGTTTCTTTATTTATATTGAGCCACTCCCTTAAGCTTGTAGTGCTTCGCGTCACTTTTCCTGGATCACAACAGATCACCTGAAACATGCTTAAAAAGGTTTTGTCAGCGGGGAAATACTAGTGAATCATTCTTTTTACTAAAAACGACGCGTTGTTATAATTTACAGTATTAAGAGCGATTACAATGTTTATACATATCAACCATTTACCCACGGTATTTATCACTCGACCACCTATTGGCTATCTCGTTGTCCAATGGTGCCTGTGATTATGGTCATATCACCCCTTGGCTAACCCGTTGTCCAATGGTGATGGTTATCAAGTAATGTAAACAAAACCCCACATACCGGCTGTAAATTGGAGATTTCAAAGACTTAATCCCTGTAATTATATGTAACGCCCGGCTCTTTTGTACTTTCCATTTATAGAAAGTTTTGTTCGTATTTCTATTTTTGGAAACCTTGTATTCTTGTGATCGTTCTTTCCTTGTAATTATTGTAAAACCGAGACTTGGATCATTACTGAAACTCGTATTTTGTTACAAATATGTTATACACACTCTATGTATGCTCGTATGTTCGATTTTGTGAATCAATCGATGTTTAATCATTATTCTTGGAAACTATGTGCTAAACTTGTAATTAATCTAAACATATGCATAAAACATGTTTTGAACGTAAACGATACTTACATACGATTCTCATACGCTTAATTATACTTGGTTTATGCTCCCCGTACTTAGATCTATCTTAAACTATGCTTTTGTGGCAAAAATAGTCCCTAAAGGACCTGAAATCACCAAAATAACAACTTTGGGGGCTGATTTGTAATAAATGAAACTTTATTCCGGAACAATAAGTTGAGGCGGCCCGCGACAAGGTCCCCTGAACCTTTACGCGGCCCGTTTGGGCATCAGATCTGTAGAAAACGTAACCAGCTGCATTTCTACGCGATTTTGCACGAAATCCTAAGTTCTAACACTCCCCAATCACCTTTAATCCACCTCTAATCATCCCTAACCTCTTCCACTATAAATACACACCTCTTCCAAGCATTTTTACACTTTCACAACTCTCTACAACTCACAAATTCACTCTCAAATCAGTTGCAAATCTGCATTTTCGGACAGATTCATACTCTTGCACTAAAGTGAGTATAACTTGCTCATTTCTCAACGAAATTACTTGATTCTTCTTCCTACTTGCTTGGATAATCATGGGGTTCGATTCCTTGACTTCTCCTTGGAGAAATTAGACCTGGAATTACCCTGAAATGGTCCATAAACTTTCTGTTTTGTTTTAAGTTCTTCAAAAGCTTGTTTAAACTTATCCAACTTGTGTCTAACACATCTCATACCTATGTCCCAATGCTTACAACCTATCTCATGGTTGGTTAAGCTTAAAAACAAGGTTGAGACACTTGAAATCAGAGAATTAAACCTCATAACTTTCTGTTTTGATTAGGGTATTTTACCCACAAGTCATGTTCGAGCTTAGATCTTGATGTAGAGTGATTGTGGAACAACTTGGGTTGCTCCAACATAAAATCCTCACATGATTTGATGATTTCTCTTAGTTTAGATTATTTATATACTTGTATTAATCCTAGTTCTTGACCCTCCTTGGTTGTCTTTACATCAAGTGAAGTGGTGAACGTTCAAGGGGTTCCTAAATGGAAGCTTGTCTTCCTACCCCATACATGACATCCATGATAACTCGAGGTGCCTAAATGAAGATCCTAATCTTCTACCTCCTACATGAATTATTGGACTAAATAATACGTAATACTTAACCTAAATATATATACCCCCATTCGAACCTTTAATGTTAAACTTGTGTTTATATGTTAAAGTAGTAGGATATCATCTAAGACCTAAAATCTCGATATGATTCTAATGGGTGTACTACCCATGAAATACAATATAACCCTAGTGGTTACATAGTGTCATATAAGAGTTATAAGTTGAAGATGATTATTTTTAATATCATACTTTATGTTATGTTAAACTCCAAATTTATAATCTTACGTTGAACGCCAAACTCACACACCTATGTTTCCTCGTGTAGAAGGACTAGGTGCTCCAACTTAATCCACTCCAACACTCACTCACGGGAATTCCATGTAGGAAAGCTTGCAACCACCGTGAGTATACTCGATCCCTTTTTCCCCTTTACACTTTGGGATGCAACATGTATAATTATGCAAACAACTTTTAAACTAAACATACTCAATCCTTGATCAAGCATGAAACTAATGTGACTTACTTGTTATTCTCGTATGCTATGTGAACGATTTGGAACGTTATATGCTCATTAACTTTGCTCGCCCACCTTAACAATTATAGCGCTATAGGATTAACGCCCCGCCCGCTATTCTATTGGGTATTGTTAAGTCACCACCCCGCTAAACTATTGGGATTAGGCTATTTTATGCGTTGTATTCTAGGGTTTGATCATATTGTATGCCAAAATTGCATACTAGTAATCACATATTATGAATCATGTTGGATTTGAGTTTTTATTCTATTATGCTATGTAAACAAACTTGTATACTCGCCATTGCTTTTGCATTGAAACTCTATTTTAATACATGTTGCAGGTTGATAGTTGAAGTATTGGATGAATGATGAAACAAGTTTAGGGTGGACTAGATACACACCTTTAATCTATTTATCTTTTGATGTTATGTTGAGATTTGAACAATGTTGTTATTTCTATTTTAAATGTTGTATGACGATTTAGCAATTGCAATGAAATTTGAATTTAATTAAATATTGTCACATAGTGTTATGAAGTCTCTTGCAATCTATACACACTTCGTCTCATCCCGATGTTTCCGTCATCGGTTGGGGTGTGACAGATTGGTATCAGAGCCATAACTATAGGGAATTAGGAAAATTGCCATGCTCTTGCCCTAATCTATAGTTTTAGGAATTTTGCCTCTTATGTGTTGTTTAAAACTTTTGTACTCTACCATGCATGCTTCCTAGCTATACTTCTTGTTGATTAAATTTATATGCCTTTCCTAAGGTTAACATGAATACACATTTGTTTATTTGTATACTCTTGTAACACAAACGAGACAACTTTACCAAAATAGGCGTGAAACCCACAATTTGGTAAACGACTCTCATTCTACCTTAAACTATATTTTTGCACGAAATTACACCATTAAGCTAGGAGTGAAATCCACAACTTAATGGTAATTTCCATTTCAACTCTAGTGGACCCTTGTCATAGTGTCGAAATTTTATTTTGACCCGACAAGTACCAACCACATTTAGGGTACGAAATCGTCAAGTTAGGGGTGAAACCCGCATCTCGTCGATTAAGTCCCATTCCTCGATTTTCAATCTCGCCAAAGTCCTGATTATTTCAATCAATTAGAGATGTGTAGTAACCGGAAGGGTAAGATACCGTTAATCGCTTCTCGACGAGAGTATCTTACTTATAGGCCAAAGCACGTTTTCTCTAATTCGAAAGGACTTTCGACCCACTTTGGAATAGTCGACGTTTCTCTACCCGAAACAATCCCATGTTTTATTGAGCCTCTTTTTTATGTATCTCAATTTATATGTGATTTTACACTTGAACGTTCGTTCATTTCAAATTTCGTTTCAATCATTTCGCACGTTAACGCAATCACAAACGATAATAATCCCTCGTGAACAAACTAAATTTACAATGCTTTCATTTATCCATGTTATGCTATGTTGGACTCATGACTATGCTATATGTGACATCTAAACTCTTTATGTTATGTGAATCAATTTGAACCTTTTATGCTATGTGACACTTTATGCTATGTGAATCAATTTATGCAAACGATTTTTTTTCTTAAACAAACATTATGATCAAGTCTCACCCATTCGTTCTTTTGAATCTTAGATGTCTTCTCGTCACTCCAACTCGTCTAAGAAGTCAAAGTCCCGTGCTACGAAGAAGATGATGGCTTTCATGGCCGATCAATTTGCGCGCGTCGTTCCAAAGGTCATTTCCGAGATTCGAGCTTCTGAAACTCCGAACTCCTCCGTCGACTCCAAGGTCGAAATACGCAAGCCCGCTTCGTTCAACTTCAAGCACTTTTCATCGTGCAATCCCAAGCCATTCACCAGCAATGATGGGGTGACCGCCATGCTCGAGTGGTTTGATAGTATGGAGGTCACGTTCATCAACAGTGATTGCCCCAATGAGCTCAGAACGCGTAGTGCGACTGGGGTATTCCAAGCCCGAGCTCTCGAATGGTGGACGAACGAAAGGAACATCCGCTCGAACGAACTGGCCTATGCGTTGACTTGGGAAGAAGTTAAGGCCCTAATGATGGACGAGTTTTGCCCTCCGCATGAGCAACTAAAGCTAGAGGAAGAATTTTGGGCGCTAAAGCAAGTGGGAGATGAGAACCTAGCTTACACCACCCGTTTCAAACAACTTAGCTTCATTGTTCCTCACCTCGTTATGACCACCGACCACAAGATAAGGAAGTACATCAATGGCTTACCCCCTGCTATGCGTGATACCATCGAGGCAGCCAAACTCGATAATATTGAAGCTTTTTACCGCCTCGCTGCTTCCCTAAACAACAATCGCATTCGCGATAAACAGGTTGCAACCTCCACCAAGATAGCCAATCAGATTACCACTGACCATGAAGCCCAAGCGAGTGGTGGCGAAGGTAGGAAACGAAAGTTTCAACACACAGAGTCAGTCAACAAAGTGCGCGCTTGCTCCAAGTGTGGAGACACTACTCATCTTCGGCCACAATGTCCTCTGTGGAATCAAGAACGACAGCAAGCCCAGGACGACAATGAAGACGTTGAGGGTACGCTTCTTCGTTAACAACCTTATTACCTCTATACTCGCGTAAGGCTTTGTATTTGTTAAACCTGAATCTATGTCATTTCCAGTCAAAATTTCTGATGGCAAGTCCATCACCGTTGATTTTATTTTCCTTTATTGTTTCCTCGCGCTCAACATCCATGTTTTCTCGATCGACGAAGTACCTCATCTTTTCCCTACGTCTTCCTAAATTTCGGGACGAAATTTCCTAAAGGAGGGGAGACTGTAACGCCCGGCTCTTTTGTACTTTCCATTTATAGAAAGTTTTGTTCGTTTTTCTATTTTTGGAAACCTTGTATTCTTGTGATCGTTCTTTCCTTGTAATTATTGTAAAACCGAGACTTGGATCATTAATGAAACTCGTATTTTGTTACAAATATGTTATACACATTCTATGTATGCTCGTATGTTCGATTTTGTGAATCAATCGATGTTTAATCATTATTCTTGGAAACTATGTGCTAAACTTGTAATTAATCTAAACATATGCATAAAACATGTTTTGAACGTAAACGATACTTACATACGATCCTCATACGCTTAATTATACTTGGTTTATGCTCCTCGTACTTAGATCTATCTTAAACTATGCTTTTGTGGCAAAAATAATCCCTAAATGACCTGAAATCACCAAAATAACAACTTTGGGGGCTGATTTGTAATAAATGAAACTTTATTCCGGAACAATAAGTTGAGGCGGCCCGCGACAAGGTCCCCTGAACCTTTACGTGGCCCGCTTGGGCATCAGATCTGTAGAAAACGTAACCAGCTGCATTTCTACGCGATTTTGCACGAAATCCTAAGTTCTAACACTCCCCAATCACCTTTAATCCACCTCTAATCACCTCCAATCATCCCTAACCTCTTCCACTATAAATACACACCTCTTCCAAGCATTTTTACACTTTCACAACTCTCTACAACTCACAAATTCACTCTCAAATCAGTTGCAAATCTGCATTTTCGGACAGATTCATACTCTTGCACTAAAGTGAGTATAACTTGCTCATTTCTCAACGAAATTACTTGATTCTTCTTCCTACTTGCTTGGATAATCATTGGGTTCAATTCCTTGACTTCTCCTTGGAGAAATCAGACCTGGAATTGCCCTGAAATGGTCCATAAACTTTCTGTTTTGTTTTAAGTTCTTCAAAAGCTTGTTTAAACTTATCCAACTTGTGTCTAACACATCTCATACCTATGTCCCAATGCTTACAACCTATCTCATGGTTGGTTAAGCTTAAAAACAAGGTTAAGACACTTGAAATCAGAGAATTAAACCTCATAACTTTCTGTTTTGATTAGGGTATTTTACCCACAAGTCATGTTCGAGCTTAGATCTTGATGTAGAGTGATTGTGGAACAACTTGGGTTGCTCCAACATAAAATCCTCACATGATTTGATGATTTCTCTTAGTTTAGATTATTTATATACTTGTATTAATCCTAGTTCTTGACCCTCCTTGGTTGTCTTTACATCAAGTGAAGTGGTGAACGTTCAAGGGGTTCCTAAATGGAAGCTTGTCTTCCTACCCCATACATGACATCCATGATAACTCGAGGTGCCTAAATGAAGATCCTAATCTTCTACCTCCTACATGAATTATTGGACTAAATAATACGTAATACTTAACCTAAATATATATACCCCCATTCGAACCTTTAATGTTAAACTTGTGTTTATATGTTAAAGTAGTAGGATATCATCTAAGACCTAAAATCTCGATATGATTCTAATGGGTGTACTACCCATGAAATACAATATAACCCTAGTGGTTACATAGTGTCATATAAGAGTTATAAGTTGAAGATGATTATTTTTAATATCATACTTTATGTTATATTAAACTCCAAATTTATAATCTTCCGTTGAACGCCAAACTCACACACCTATGTTTCCTCGTGTAGGACTAGGTGCTCCAACTTAATCCACTCCAACACTCACTCGCGGGAATTCCAAGTAGGAAAGCTTGCAACCACCGTGAGTATACTCGATCCCTTTTTCCCCTTTACACTTTGGGATGCAACATGTATAATTATGCAAACAACTTTTAAACTAAACATACTCAATCCTTGATCAAGCATGAAACTAATGTGACTTACTTGTTATTCTCGTATGCTATGTGAACTGTAACACCTCGAAAATC
Organism: Helianthus tuberosus; assembly: GCA_030545235.1. Classification (NCBI taxonomy): domain Eukaryota; kingdom Viridiplantae; phylum Streptophyta; class Magnoliopsida; order Asterales; family Asteraceae; genus Helianthus; species Helianthus tuberosus. The sequence goes on along the minus strand of CM060402.1, from coordinate 141,357,433 downwards.
CACGTCCTATAATGTGTAGACACGTGTCATATGTATAAACGTGTGAAAGAATGTTATAAAAGGATTTAAGTTGACAGTCATGGAAAGTATGTGAATATACGAGTTCTAAATGTCAACAGTGAATAAATATATTGTATATTAACCCTACATGATGCTCATACCTTCAAACGAATAAATCATGGATCATACGAAGCTAAAAGTGAGAGATTACAAACTACAGGGGTTAAATGTGTCAACATGTTTAATTTATACCTCTGAGTGACCTTTTGACAAACCCGAAGCTTTGTAACGATTAATTATGCTCACTAGAATGCACGATAAAAATTTCATAAAGTTTCGTCAACGTATGAGAAAGTTATGATCAAATTCGTGTACGAGGGGTTAAAGCGTCAACGTTGAAAGTTAGGCCTTTTCGGGTAACAATTAACTTAACCGGGGACTTAACAAAGTGGGTAAATGTCTTAAAGCCCTTATATGATAATTTCAAGGGCTCAATGTGCAAAACAAGACATGAAAACGACCTTTAGAAGGGCCAGGGACCAAAACTGCAATTAATAAAAGTTTTGTTGGATGACACTAGGGGCTCGCGTAGCGCGAGCACTAACTTCTCATGCAGTGGCGCTAAGCCACTGCCTAGTCTGGACAGATTTTGATCTTGTTTGATTCTTTGTTTGCCACAGCCCTTGTAACCACATTTTTCGATTTTGCCTCTTCATGCTTGACCCCTAAACACCCCCTAAGCACTAGGAACATGTGTTGATCAATTGTGGTGGGTTGTAGACTCATGTGTCAAAGTTTTGTGGTGATTAACCCACTATAAAAGGCCATGATGTGCAACCATTGTTCTTCACACCTCCCTCTTGCAATCTGATCATTTTTGGAGCTCCAAGGCACTCTCAAGTGATCACTAATCAAGCTTAGGACTCTTGTAAGTTTGCTTGACCTTTCTTAATTAAGTTTTAGCTTAGTTTTAGCTTAAAAGTCAAACCGTCGTAATTAACGGTTGACTTAACGATTAGTCATTGTTAGCTCAGTGATTAGTCGAAGTGAAAGTAGTTATAAGTTGGTAATTATGTGGGTAATAAACCCTCAAGAGGGTTCCCCCTGATTCCCACTCTAACTAGGTCAAATGTCGGGTCAAACTTGTACTTAAAAAGTCAACAGAATGTTTAAAGTCTAATTTATGCATGATTAGCAATGTAGAACACATACAACCTGTTGGATCATTGTTATAACTTGGTAATAAGTGTAAGAACATGTCTAAACATGTTCAACCCGACAATTTCCTGTTTAGACCCGGTTCGGAACCGAAAGTCGCATAGTTGACTTATACTTTGACTTTCAGTTCTGACCCATTATGGTATGTTTTAGAAATACCTTAGAGCTTCATTTGGACCAGGTTAGATGCTAGTATAGCCCTCTGTGATTATACACCTCGGATCATTAGTTATCCAATTAATACGCATGATTTCCGTTGATTGCTCATATGTTGACCATTATGCCCTTATTACCTTAAAACGTGATTTTTGGAAATGTAAAAGAGTAGAAACTTTAATTACTGATATGTAAACTTGTATGCAAAGTTTGACATCAGTTTGAAGTGTAGATTGAGAGTTATGCTCATTAGCGCAAATTGAAAGCTTTATGTTAATAAAATGGCGTAATTAGCGTATAGCCTAGTTAAGCCTACTTTTTTATATCAAAATCTTTACCCACTGATGTAATATATTATTTTGGGAATTTTAAAGATTTTTAATTAATTTTAAGCTGAGCATAACTCATAGTCGTAGGCTTAATCCGGTAAATGTCAGTTTTGCCCTTACGGGCCATAAAATGAGTTTTACATATCTAAACGACTCCGAACCTTTTGCTACTGATTAGATATGACAAATAAATTATTTTAAGCCTTCTGGAAATATAAACATATCAGATTTAAGTATCAAACCCGGAAATGGCCTTTAATCGCCTTTTTAAGCGTTTTTTAACGCATATTATGTACTAGAAGTATTTTAAACATACAAGGGTTGATACCTACTGATATTTGAGGCAAATTATAATATTTTAACAGTAAGCAAAGGTTTTTAAACTCAGACTTCAGTTTTGAGCTTTTCGGCTTATGTGAAATTACCAAAATACCCCTACGGGGCATAGTTTGATTATAATTGATAAATTTCACATATGTACTTTATCCTACTATTATAACTCATTAATTTGAGTATGTTTACTAATTACATCAGACCTGTAACTCAGTTAAACACTTAAACCCTTTTACAACCTTTAAAATGACCAAACTACCCCTACGGGGCCTAGTTTGTGTTTAAACACGTTTCGGGCATAATGAAAGACATCTTACTGATGTCACAACATATTTGAGGCATAATTAACTTAGGAAACCTGTCTATAGCTCTCATGAATACCCGTCACGCTTATTACGCGTACGGTTCGGTTTATGTAACAAGTTTACATAAATTAGCCGAGACGGGTCAAACCTTAACGGTTTTATCTCAAAAACCAGAATGTGAATAATAAACCCATATTAAACAAGTCTCTGAACTTGTCGGGTCTAAATCACATTCTATCCGGTCTTCGCTTAATCGTGCGTACGAACCGTATCTTTGAAACTAGCCGGTCTAAGCTTAAGCTTAATTAAAGACCCGTTAGGATTCTAATAGGTTATTATAAAACCTTCGTTCCAGATTAGGAGTACCAGTAAAAGCTACGTGCATTTTGCTTATTGTGATTTATACATTGCTCAGGTAAATACTTTTAACTTATTTTCCCTATACGGGCTTGGGTTACGGTATATAAAATACCGCTTGGTCGGGCATCAAATCTTCCATCGCTTAGGTGGTTAATTGAACAATTTGATCGGCTCGTTTAAATAGTCTTGTTTACTTTACAGCCTTTGGGGGGTTAATGACCATGTCCCGGATATCCATGGCATCATTCGAAGTAATGGCCACGACTTAAGCGCGGGGTGTAGGCGTACACCTGTCAGCGCACAAAAGAATAATGTGGTGTGTCTATTGATCTTTAACCCAGACAAGATCCGGGCTACTGAACGCATAAGTAACATGTAATTCGTTCGCAAGATTATATAGCTAAATAATTGCCCGAAGTTATACAAGATTAATTTTGCCTCTGTGCATTTTAATCAAATTATAAAATGTTTATGCCAAGTGCATCCAAACCAATTTTCAATCATTTTTAAAATGAGTCAGTTGAATGTATTTACCAGTGTAAACTGACGTATTTTCCCAAAAAGATTAAATGTAGGTACTAGGCGTAATTGGCTGGTTGTCTCCTTAGCATCATAGAAGTCTCGCAAGCTTAAGATGCCTAAAAGTCTGTTGAACTATTGTTTCCCTTTTATGTTCGATCCTTCTGTGGATAAACTTCCGAATATTGTGACATTTGATATTACAATAATAAATTCGGTTGATATAAAATCTTTTAAATTGCTTCCGCTGTGCATATTAAATATTGTGTTGTTTGACAATTATGTTGCCAACCACGTCACGATACTCCCCTACCGGGCCCACCGGTGACACGTGGAAAGTCGGGGTGTGACAGGTTGGTATCAGAGCCAACATTGAGTGAATTAAACACTAGCCCTTAGTGTTTAATCTCAATGACACAGTAGCACATTCCTTGACCTTCTGAGTCTAGACTTAACTTAGGAATATTCTCAATCCTAATCTAGAAATTTTTACTTCCAAATTTTTATTGGATACATCGCCAAGCGAAGAAGCCGTAATAGGAGTTCTCCACATCCGGAGCCCTGAGATGCTGAACTTCGTACCGCGGCTAGAATGAAACGAGCATCCAAGGAGAAAGCATTCAGAAATAAAATGAAGAAGAAACTCCTTTTACTGAAGATCGTTTCCTTATTAGTCCTTATAAGGACATAATTATCTTTCAGTCCCTACGAGGACAACATTATTCCTTTCAAGTCCCGCTTAGAGCAACTTTATACTTTTATTTTTATATAGTGGAATGATTAAGTTTAAACTTTCATTCTAAACAAGAAATATTAAATAAATGGAAAATAACATCTCCTTTTTGCAAGATCTACCATTATAATAAAATGGCAAAATCTAAAAGGACAAGACCTAGCTTCGGGTCATATTAAGACCGGCCAAGATGGCAGTTCCTCAATTTAGATTCAGATCCTTATTAACATTTCAATTTAAAAAAAAATTGCTCTGCGTTAATTATTATAAAGAATCTTAAGAGTGAAACCTAGCCTGAGTGTCATTATAAAGACCTGGCCAAGATGGTAAGACCTGTTTAAAAGATTCGAATCCCTGTTAACATCTGAAAACGTGTTAACGCTCCTGGCAGACGTGATTCATTAAAAATCACACACGTCATTTTTATATAGGATTCTTCAAAAGATTCCTAACCCAGTTTAATGATCTCTGAATCCTGGGTTTACATCATTAATTAAGATGATCATATTTTAACCATACGTGGTAACATAATGCCTACGGGCCCTGCTCATTTCCATATGAGCCAAAAGACAGTGGTAGCGATGACTCCCTGTCAGATAAAGGTAATGAACTAGGTTCAAACCTCAAATGCTTTGATTCTTTGAAATCCTAGCATATAATTTATAATTGTCCTTGTGACTAGACCTATTGTGCCAATATACTTTCATGCTTTGATTCTCTGAAATCATAGCTTAAAATTTATAAATGTCCTTGTGACTAGGCCTATTGTGCCAATATACTTTCATGCTTTGATTCTCTGAAATCATAAGCTTATAATTCATAAATGTCCATGTGACCAGGCCATTGGGTGCCACTAATAAAACTGTTAATGTTTTATAATTAGGATAAATTATAATAGAAATCCTAAACCTATATGATTAATAAATTAACCAAATATGGTCTTTGTTTACCATGGTTAATGAATTTCCCTAAGGGGCAATTCCGTAATAAACATCCCTTAGAAGGGAAGTACCTACGGGCTATAGTTAATGTCCTCTGAGACTAAAGACAGTGGCAGCCTACAGCTCCTTGTCAGGAAAAGGTAATGAACTTTGATTCAAACCTTAATGCCGCGATTCTCTGAAATCATGGCTTATAAATTTAACTTGTCTACGCGACTAGGCCATTTGTGCTATTATTAACTTATGAATTAGGATTTATGATAAAAATCCTGAATAAAATAAATATCCTTCCTTCCCTGTCAGTATGCATTTTAAAAGGGAATCTTAAAGGTGAAACCTAGCCTACGCGGCCAAGATGGTGAAACCTACTCAAGGGATTCAGATCCTTGTTAACACCTAAGAACGTGTTAGCACTCTTGACAAATGTGATTCGAGAAAATCACAACAGTCATCCTTATATTGGATTCTTCCAATTGCCTTATCTAACCTAGTGATTTAGGAATCATGGCTTATATCATCCTATAAGATGATCATATTATGAACATCCGTTAGTGATGAAGTGCCTACGGGCTAAACTTGTTGTCCGATAAGACAACGACAGTGATGGTCTTTGACCTCCTGTCTAAAATATTGGACTATGTCCAAACATAATAGTCTATATGATCAATGCGATCATGACTAATATCATTTAATACGATGATAATATTATTTAACATCCTTTAGTGATGTTTTGCCTACGGGCTATAATATATTGTCCATTTGAGACATTGACATTGTTATCTTTATGATTCCTTGTCTGAGGTGGTGAGCTATGCTCAAGCCAAAATAGTCAATATGATTAATGCAATCATGACTTATATCTTCTAATAGGATGAACCTATTATAAACATCCATCAGTGATGTTTCGCCTATGGGCCATATTATATTGTCCATGTGTGACAAAGACATTGTGATCTTTACGATTCCCTGTCCCAGGTAGTGAGCTATGCTCAAGCCTAATAGTCTATATGATCAATGCAATCATGACAAAGATCGTCAATATGATGATTAAAGATTTTAACATCCTTAATGATGTTTTGCCTAAGGGCTATATTATATTGTCCAATTGAGACAAGGCAATTGTAATCTTTTGTGATTCTTTGCCCTAGGGGGTGAGCTATACTCAAATCCCATAGTCTATACTATCATTGCGATCCTGACTAGTATCATCAGTATGATGATCATAATATTAACATCCCTCGTGATGAAATGCCTACGGGCTATAACTTATTCTAGTGTCGGTAAGACAAAGATAGTAGTGATCTTTATGATCCCCTGTTCAAAATGGTGTGATTATACCCAAACCTAATAGTCAATATGATCGATGTGATCATGACTAATATCATTAGATACGATGGTTATATATAAACATCCATTAGTGATGTTGATTGGCTTACTACTCTGCCAAATGAATCGTCTTTCAAGACGATGACAGTTGTAGTCTATGACTCCCTGTCCAAAGGTGAAGAACCACGTTCAAACCTTGAAGCCCTAATCTAATAAGATTGCGGCTAATAAATTAAGGTCCTTGATGATAGACCATCGAGTTATGTTTTAAAGTCATTCATGACAAGCCTATGTGCTATAATTTGTCATTCGTGACAAGCTAACATATTAAATGTTAACATTCCTGGTGACATGCCTTTGTGCCAGATTTGATAAATGTCCTTATGACAAGGCCATTTGTGCCATATCTAAATGACCTTTGCGACAAGGCCTTCGTGCCGTAAAATCATTTATGTCCTTCATGACTGGGCTTTATGCCATATCTTTCTACGTCCATCGAGACAGGATTCTATGCCATATATGTATATATATATAATAAAAGTCTTGTAAGACTAGCCTTTGAACTATTTATAATCGTCCTTGTGACAAGGACAGTTGTGACATTATGGTCCCCTGTCAAGCAGGTATTGGACTCGCTCCAAACCTTAAATGCCATTGATAGTCCTTTTGTGACCTAAGCTAAATGTAATAGATATACATTCAAATAGCATTCATTAAGAATGTTCAGAACAGAATAGCCCATACGGTTTATGAATGCCGTGGCTAATCTAAGTCAGGTCATCAGGATGATGACTAATAATTGTTAAATCTTGGTGATTAGTACCAAGTTTCGAGTATGGAAAACTCGGATGAGGTAGACGACAGTCGCAATACTAGTAATACGACGAAAGTTAATAAAACTACAAACGTAAACCTCAATATTAATGAAGTTAATCTCCAGGCTGTGGTGGACGTAGCAGTTGGAAGGACCATAGAAAGATCATGAAACAATCCAAAGAGTAGAATGCTTCTCGCTCTAATTTTCATTCAAAACCCTGTTCAATTGCTCATGAGAAGAGTTTTGTTCACACTTCGTATATGAAGGATGAACCAAAGGAGGAAGATAACTCCCAGAAATCTAAGAAAGAGAGCAAGTACAGGCTTAATAAAAAGCAACGAAAGTTCAGTAAGAGCCTGTATGTAAAAATTTGCTATAAAAGACACTAGGGACAGTGTCGATTAGAACAAAGACCAAAGCAGTGTGGCATCTGCTAAGGAAACAGGTCATCATTCCCATGAGCGTAGGGACATAAAGGATGCAGTCTATTACGGCTGGGGTGAGCAAGGCCGCATCAGAACTAGATACCATAAAGCTGCCAAAGAAAGTACAGCTAAGCCTGGAAGGGCTAAAGGAAGAAATGCCTGAACTCACCTGATGAATGCCAAAAGGCAGTTCACGATGTCATCAAATACACTCCTTATCATTTACCAATGATAATATCTGCTAAGTGTCCTGTTTTTAATACAGGCAATAATAAATCTTCATAAACCATAAGCTTAGCAAACTTTTATATTATTCACAAGGTATAACTTACCAAGGAAACCATAGTAACCGATTCTTCTAGTATCGGCAAGGAATCCTTCCGAAAAATCTAAGAGTACTCTTTCTTCGCATAGAGTACGACAACATATGTTATTTTAATTATTTTTCTCATTGTTTTTTTTATCGCCTGCGAATGCCAAACTATGTTCGATAAAAGTGCCATATGAGGATTGGCATATCCTAGTGTGTCCCATAGATTACTTCCATGCCTGATCAGTATGGAGGTTTAATACATGGAACCCCTAAGATATCCCAATGATCATATTGTACTAAAATCGACTAGTAGTATTCAAAAAAAAAAAAGATATCCAGAATGGAATTTTCCAAGTAAATGTCCCGATTAAGGAATTCGTGGACTAGTAACATAAAGGTGTCACCTATTTGACACAAGCACTGATGGGTGAACTAGAGTCTGAGATATGGAAATCCCTGTAACCTCCTCGTATCTTGACTATCTTCTCCTAAGATTTTCCTGTTTACCCCTGAGAGGCAGGTAGAATTAAGATTTATATCCATTTAAGGCTGTATTATTATGAAATCTCCAAGACGGCTAGTACCATCATTGGAAGAATCGAAACCCTGGTTTACTAAGCTTTTAAATGGAGGGTTCATATAGCCTAACTCGATACTCCGAAAGTTTGACATTGTTAAATAAGAAAGACGGTTCATTTTGCTTATGCATTATTTACCGCAACCCTAATTAGGCAACAATTAAGAAATTGCCATCAGCTGCTCTGAATCGTCGATTTGTTCGACTAACTACAAGGATCAACTAATCCTTAAAATTTGTTAAGTAGTGGTTGGAATAACCATCTCACCTTAAGATAAGCTTGTCTATGATAGTTGATATGCAAGCATCAAGGCTGCTCCCTTGGAGACCCTGTAAAGATAGAATGATAAACACCTATTGTAGGGGCAATAGATTGGTAAGTTCAATTACCAGGATCTAAGGGAAAATTATTGGTGGATAAGCTTGAAGAAGTCTGTAGCCACTCATGTAGCTAAATGCTTGACATGTGCGCAAGTCAAAGCCGAGCATCAGAAACCGTCAGGTTTGCTACAACAGCCTGAACTTCCTACTTGGAAATGGGAAATGGTAACTATGGACTTTATTACCAAGTTACCCAAGACAAGGAAAGGAAATGATACAATATGGGTTATAGTTGACAGACTGACTAAGTCAGCACATTTCTTACCCATCAAGGAGACTTATAGCTCCGACATGTTAGCCCAGTTATACGTTGATAAGATTGTAGCCTTACATGGCATACCTGTGTCTATTATCTCTGACCGAGATACTAGATACACGTCACATTTTTGGAAAAGCTTCCAACAATCTTTGGGCACGCGTTTGAATTTTAGTACGGCTTACCATCCTCAGACAGACGGTCAGAGTGAGCGTACTATTCAAACGTTAGAAGACATGCTACGTGCAGGTGTGATCGATTTAGGTAATAGTTGGGATAACCACCTACCATTAATCGAGTTCTCTTACAACAATAGCTACCATACCAGCATTAAGGCTGCGCCTTTTGAGGCATTATACGGTAGAAAGTGTAGATCGCCCGTTTGTTGGGCGGAAGTTGGAGATGTCCAATTATCAGGACCAGAGATAGTCTTTGAAATAACGGACAAGATTGTCCAGATTCGTTACCGTCTCAAAGCTGCCCGAGATAGGCAGAAGAGCTACGCAGATCCGAAGCGTAAAGCTTTTCACTTCGAAGTAGGTGACAAAGTATTGCTAAAAGTATCACCCTGGAAGGGGGTGATGCGATGTGGTAAGAAAGGCAAGCTAAGCCCGAGATACATAGGACCTTTCGAGGTTATCAAACGTGTCGGGTCAGTTTCCTATAAATTAAACTTACCGGAAGAGCTCAGTGGAATTCACAATGTGTTCCACATCTGCAATCTGAAGAAGTGCTTCACTGATGAATCACTGGTAATACCGCATTCAGATGTGCATATAGACGAGAGCTTAAAAATTTGTGGAAAGACCATTGTCGATCGAGGATCGACAGGTTAAGAAACTTCAAAGGAAGCATGTGCCTATTGTAAAGGTCAAATGGGATGCCCGGAGAGGTCCCGAATTCACGTGGGAGGTTGAATCCACGATGAAAGAAAAGTACCCTTACTTATTTCAGTAAATCTCGGGTCGAGATTTATTTTAAGGGGGTGAGGATGTAACACCTCGAAAATCCACGTCCTATAATGTGTAGACACGTGTCATATGTATAAACGTGTGAAAGAATGTTATAAAAGGATTTAAGTTGACAGTCATGGAAAGTATGTGAATATATGAGTTCTAAATGTCAACAGTGAATAAATATATTGTATATTAACCCTACATGATGCTCATACCTTCAAACGAATAAATCGTGGATCATACGAAGCTAAAAGTGAGAGATTACAAACTACAGGGGTTAAATGTGTCAACATGTTTAATTTATACCTCTGAGTGACCTTTTGACAAACCCGAAGCGTGTGAAAGAATGTTATAAAAGGATTTAAGTTGACAGTCATGGAAAGTATGTGAATATATGAGTTCTAAATGTCAACAGTGAATAAATATATTGTATATTAACCCTACATGATGCTCATACCTTCAAACGAATAAATCATGGATCATACGAAGCTAAAAGTGGGAGATTACAAACTACAGGGGTTAAATGTGTCAACATGTTTAATTTATACCTCTGAGTGACCTTTTGACAAACCCGAAGCTTTGTAACGATTAATTATGCTCACTAGAATGCACGATAAAAATTTCATAAAGTTTCGTCAACGTATGAGAAAGTTATGATCAAATTCGTGTACGAGGGGTTAAAGCGTCAACGTTGAAAGTTAGGCCTTTTCGGGTAACAATTAAGTTAACCGGGGACTTAACAAAGTGGGTAAATGTCTTAAAGCCCTTATATGATAATTTCAAGGGCTCAATGTGCAAAACAAGACATGAAAACGACCTTTAGAAGGGCCAGGGACCAAAACTGCAATTAATAAAAGTTTTGTTGGATGACACTAGGGGCTCGCGTAGCACGAGCACTAACTGCTCATGCAGTGGCGCTACGCCACTGCCTAGTCTGGACAGATTTTGATCTTGTTTGATTCTTTGTCTGCCACAGCCCTTGTAACCTCATTTTTCGATTTTGCCTCTTCATGCTTGACCCCTAAACACCCCCTAAGCACTAGGAACATGTGTTGATCAATTGTGGTGGGTTGTAGACTCATGTGTCAAAGTTTTGTGGTGATTAACCCACTATAAAAGGCCATGATGTGCAACCATTGTTCTTCACACCTCCCTCTTGCAATCTGATCATTTTTGGAGCTCCAGGGCACTCTCAAGTGATCACTAATCAAACTTAGGACTCTTGTAAGTTTGCTTGACCTTTCTTAATTAAGTTTTAGCTTAGTTTTAGCTTAAAAGTCAAACCGTCATAATTAACGGTTGACTTAACGATTAGTCATTGTTAGCTCAGTGATTAGTCGAAGTGAAAGTAGTTATAAGTTGGTAATTATGTGGGTAATAAACCCTCAAGAGGGTTCCCCCTGATTCCCACTCTAACTAGGTCAAATGTCGGGTCAAACTTGTACTTAAAAAATCAACAGAATGTTTAAAGTCTAATTTATGCATGATTAGCAATGAAGAACACATACAACCTGTTGGATCATTGTTATAACTTGGTAATAAGTGTAAGAACATGTCTAAACATGTTCAACCCGACAATTTCCTGTTTAGACCCGGTTCGGAACCGAAAGTCGCATAGTTGACTTATACTTTGACTTTCAGTTCTGACCCGTTATGGTATGTTTTAGAAATACCTTAGAGCTTCATTTGGACCAGGTTACATGCTTGTATAACCCTCTGTGATTATACACCTCGGATCATTAGTTATCCAATTAATACGCATGATTTCCGTTGATTGCTCATATGTTGACCATTATGCCCTTATTACCTTAAAAGGTGATTTTTGGAAATGTAAAAGAGTAGAAACTTTAATTACTGATATGTAAACTTGTATGCAAAGTTTGACATCAGTTTGAATTGTAGATTGAGAGTTATGCTCATTAGCGCAAATTGAAAGCTTTATGTTAATAAAATGGCGTAATTAGCGTATAGCCTAGTTAAGCCTACTTTTTGATATCAAAATCTTTACCCACTGATGTAATATATTATTTTGGGAATTTTAAAGATTTTTAATTAATTTTAAGCTGAGCATAACTCATAGTCGTAGGCTTAATCCGGTAAATGTCGGTTTTGCCCTTACGGGCCATAAAATGAGTTTTACATATCTAAATGACTCCGAACCTTTTGCTACTGATTAGATATGACAAATAAATTATTTTAAGCCTTCTGGAAATATAAAAATATCAGATTTAAGTATCAAACCCGGAAATGGCCTTTAATCGCCTTTTTAAGCGTTTTTTAACGCATATTATGTACTAGAAGTATTTTAAACATACAAGGGTTGATACCTACTGATATTTGAGGCAAATTATAATATTTTAACAGTAAGCAAAGGTTGTTAAACTCAGACTTCAGTTTTGAGCTTTTCGGCTTATGTGAAATTACCAAAATACCCCTACGGGGCATAGTTTGATTATAATTGATAAATTTCACATATGTACTTTATCCTACTGTTATAACTCATTAATTTGAGTATGTTTACTGATTACATCAGACCTGTAACTCAGTTAAACACTTAAACCCTTTTACAACCTTTAAAATGACCAAACTACCCCTACGGGGCCTAGTTTGTGTTTAAACACGTTTCGGGCATAATGAAAGACATCTTACTGATGTCACAACATATTTGAGGCATAATTAACTTAGGAAACCTGTCTATAGCTCTCATGAATACCCGTCACGCTTATTACGCGTACGGTTCGGTTTATGTAACAAGTTTACATAAATTAGCCGAGACGGGTCAAACCTTAACGGTTTTATCTCAAAAACCAGAATGTGAATAATAAACCCATATTAAACAAGTCTCTGAACTTGTCGGGTCTAAATCACATTCTATCCTGTCTTCGCTTAATCGTGCGTACGAACCGTATCTTTGAAACTAGCCGGTCTAAGCTTAAGCTTAATTAAAGACCCGTTAGGATTCTAATAGGTTATTATAAAACCTTCGTTCCAGATTAGGAGTACCAGTAAAAGCTACGTGCATTTTGCTTATTGTGATTTATACATTGCTCAGGTAAATACTTTAACTTATTTTCCCTATACGGGCTTGGGTTACGGTATATAAAATACCGCTTGGTCGGGCATCAAATCTTCCATCGCTTAGGTGGTTAATTGAACAATTTGATCGGCTCGTTTAAACAGTCTTGTTTACTTTACAGCCTTTGGGGGGTTAATGACCATGTCCCGGATATCCATGGCATCATTCGAAGTAATGGCCACGACTTAAGCGCGGGGTGTAGGCGTACACCTGTCAGCGCACAAAAGAATAATGTGGTGTGTCTATTGATCTTTAACCCGGACAAGATCCGGGCTACTGAACGCATAAGTAACATGTAATTCGTTCGCAAGATTATATAGCTAAATAATTGCCCCAAGTTATACAAGATTAATTTTGCCTCTGTGCATTTTAATCAAATTATAAAATGTTTATGCCACGTGCATCCAAACCAATTTTCAATCATTTTTAAAATGAGTCAGTTGAATGTATTTACCAGTGTAAACTGACGTATTTTTCCAAAAAGATTAAATGCAGGTACTAGGCGTAATTGGCTGGTTGTCTCCTTAGCATCATAGAAGTTTCGCAAGCTTAAGATGCCTAAAAGTCTGTTGAACTATTGTTTCCATTTTATGTTCGATCCTTCTGTGGATAAACTTCCGAATATTGTGACATTTGATATTACAATAATAAATTCGGTTGATATAAAATCTTTTAAATTGCTTCCGCTGTGCATATTAAATATTGTGTTGTTTGACAATTATGTTGCCAACCACGTCACGATACTCCCCTACCGGGCCCACCGGTGACACGTGGAAAGTCGGGGTGTGACAGGTGATTTGGAACGTTATATGCTCATTAGCTTTGCTCGCCCACCTTAACAATTATAGCGCTATAGGATTAATGCCCCGCCCGCTATTCTATTGGGTATTGTTAAGTCACCACCCCGCTAAACTATTGGGATTAGGCTATTTTATGCGTTGTATTCTAGGGTTTGATCATATTGTACGCCAAAATTGCATACTAGTAATCACATATTATGAATCATGTTGGATTTGAGTTTTTATTCTATTATGCTATGTAAACAAACTTGTATACTCGCCATTGCTTTTGCATTGAAACTCTATTTTAATACATGTTGCAGGTTGATAGTTGAAGTATTGGATGAATGATGAAACAAGTTTAGGGTGGACTAGATACACACCTTTAATCTATTTATCTTTTGATGTTATGTTGAGATTTGAACAATGTTGTTATTTCTATTTTAAATGTTGTATGACGATTTAGCAATTGCAATGAAATTTGAATTTAATTAAATATTGTCACATAGTGTTATGAAGTCTCTTGCAATCTATACACACTTCGTCTCATCCCGATGTTTCCGCCATCGGTTGGGGTGTGACATTATAACTCTTGAAAATAATTTGAGATTTAGTAAAACCATTGATAAAAAGAGAATGACTCACTTTGCAGATTTAATTTGAGCAGAGTTTAGCCTACTGATTAGCCTGATAACCTAATTTAAATAACAATGCACACGAACGAGGTCAGTAACTAATACAGCATTCACGATAACTCACGAGATTAAACCCTCACGACGAATGACAAAGTGCAATACTTAAACATCCATCGAATTCACGACGAATGACAAAGTATAAACCCAATTTGAGCAGCACTTAAACATTCATCGGATAGTTTCAATCGATCGGACATTAAATCGTAGCAGCGATCGAGTTATTACCCTGTATTGCAGCAGAGATTCGGGATTATAACTACTTTTGAACGAAGCAGTGTATAAGTGAGTGTACGTAATGAATTTTAACGTCGAAACATGCAAACTGTTCCAGTCCCAAGCCCCTGAATTTATAGCCTGATTTGGTACCTCCCGCGTGTCGCGACAGGATCTCCCGCACCTGTTGCGTGTCGCGGGGGAATCCAAAGTAGGCTAGGCCTGCTTTGTCACCTGGGTAGCCCTGATGAGTCGACAATTTTTCAATTTACGTGTTTTATAACCGTTTTCGAAGGATAAACTTAATTTAAGGAATACCCCCCTTGAGTTTTAGGGGCCCTGATCCTGATTTCAACTGTTCTAAAAATTTTAGGGTTTATGCAGAATTACTTGGGGGTCTCATTTAAGGTTTCCTATTTAGGCAAATAAAATAATAGATAGTACTTTTTGATGAGAGTTGTTACAGAAGTAAACATTATCTTATCCTCTTCTGCGCACTTGCTTATTTTTAAGACTGCCTCAGTCTTTTCTATCCAGCGTAGAGTTGCAATGGGTCCTTTATTGCCCGAGAATTCTATTGGTGTACAAGACCAAAATTCCTTGTAAGAACAACCATAAGACATGGTTCTTCTTCTTTGGGAATGGGCACTTGAAGTATGGGTCCATTGTTTACGATGTGTTCAGGTTCAGTGGGTCGCTTACTGCCATTGTTACTTTTATTATCCGCTTCCTTAACCGTTTTAATAATATATGGCATTGCGTCTATAATCCCTTGTGCCACTATGTGTTGGATGACACTGTTATCCACTTGATTTCTATTATTATTGTTGTTTGGGTTATCGTTGTTATTCTGGTTATCATTATTCTGATTTTCCTGGTTCACTCCATTGTCCATCTGAATTTCAAACAATTTCCACATATTAATATCACAAGACAATATCCAATACAAACAATCACACAACACACATATTGGTCAAAATCGTCAATCATTGCGACTTTTACTCTTTCTTATATATTATGCATCTAATACAAGCTGGAAACTGGAAATTAAAATTACAATACTATTATGCATCCATAGCTATTGTCTAGATTTTTTTTTCAAACATACACACATATTATATATTATTAGTTTATTATTTATTATTATTATTACTACTACTGGTATGGGTTCATCCAGAACTCCATATTACACTCGTCATACTTCCAGACGCGTCGTTCTCCTATCTGCCTCATCCTTTCACTACCTTCTAAAATCTCCTCACCAAAGGTTCGGAGTTCTTGCACATTTTCTGCACTCATTGGGGGTGCAGGAGCTGGTACTGGGTTTGGGAACTGGGGCATGGGTTCTTGGTAAGGATAAGGGTTCTCTAGAATTTCCCTGATGAATTTGTCATTATCATAATAGGGGTCTAGAGGGTCTAGATCTGGGTAGGCTGCTAGGTTTGGCATAGGTTCTTCGGGTATTGGGTAGCGTTGCTGGTAATCCTTATGGTCGTCAAACCATGGGTCGTAGTTTGGGTCTAAGGGATTGGGTGCTGGTACCCTAGGTATCTCTGCTGGGTCAAAATCATGCATTTGGATTTGGTTTTCTGGGTTGGCTTCAATCTCCATTGGTTGTGTAGGAAACAAGGGTAATGGTTGGGGTGCTATGAGTGGCTCTAGATTAGGGTCTGCAGCTGTAGTTGCTAAAATATGAAAGTTTGCTAGACTCCTATTAAGCATATCCTGGGCGTGAGCATCTGTCTCTCTCTTAATGGCTGCTAAAGCTCACTGCTGTTGTAACTTTTTCATCCTTTTCCTACGTTCATGCGCTCTTCTGCTGTACCATCCTCTCTTTTTAGGAAGGAATGGCTCTTCAGATTGGGCCTTGAACACGAATATCCCATCTTCATTGTCAGCTGAATACCCTGAGAGGGTAGGCTGTGAAGAGGTGCCTTCGTCCCTAGGTGAGCTGGACAACTGACGGTAAGCCTCTGAAGGTCCTTGGTCGCTCATACTGTAACTAACAAATAGTTAAATAACACACAATAATAATATACAGATATGCACGTAATTCCGTAGAAAATTTCCTAACATTTTGAATAATATCTTGGCGTCAGCAGAACACTTCTGTGGCTGAATAAGTGGCTTAGCTCTGATACCACCTTCTGTCGCAATCCCCGTCGCCTGATTTCCCGGGAACGGGCGGCCACGGCCAGTTTCAGTGGTATCGGTGTTTATCAATTTGACAGTGGAAATTACATCAGGACCGTAGTTAGAAAATATTTTATCAGAGTAAAATACCACACTTTTATAATATTAAACACATGGGAAAATCCCAAGTTTCTAGTACACACATTTTCATAGGGATATACCCTATTTTATTTAATAAAAACATCTCTTTATTTAGGTAATTTTTATATCCACTTTTCCAAGCCTTCAGTGCTGTCCAGTTGGCTTCTATTTGGATTTCGCATTTTGTTACCTGAAACGCGTTTAAAAACATTTTGTCAGTGGAAAATACTGGTGAGTGAATCCCAGTTTAATCAAGAAGAGTTTTATCCTTTAACAGTATTGAGAGTGATTACAATGTTTATATTTACACAATTACTCATTCAGTATTGTCAATCCTGACTGGTGGGTCATATTACACATTGGCTAACTCTTTGTCCAATGGTAACGTGTTCCACATTTTGTATACAAAACCCCAACATACCGGCAGTAATTGAAGAATTACAAAGACTCAATCACTGCTATTTATAAATTAAAATAAATAAGGTTTTGTAAAAACAGTTTAAAAAAGGTTTACAAAAAGGAGATTACTCACATTGCTGTCTTAGGGTTTTCTTTAAGGATTTCCTGGTGATTATCTATTAATTACACAAATGCACACGCGTTAGTATAATAACCCAATATTTACATTAGTAATACCCTACCCGAGAAGGTATTCCAACGACTACGTCGGGCAGAACCACGACAGCCGTTACGGAACCCTAGATCAATCGGGCAGCGTATCTAATACGTAACCGGGGGTTATGATACTTAAAACGAGGCAGAACTTCGTTAATTAGGGGGGTATAATGCCCGGGTATAGTGTATACTATATAGAAATTGAGAGAGAAAGTTGTGAATTGAACGATTTCAAATGAGAGCCGAAACTCTCAATTTATAGGGCTGATCAGACAAGGCGTCACGCCCCGTGACGGAGACACAGGAGGGCTTCGCGGCCTGCGAGGCCAGCTAGGGTAGGCCCTAGCTTGGCTGACTCGGACACTAGACTCGACACGGTTGCGACACGTGGCGGCACCGGAGGTGTCCTGGTGGCCTAGCTCATCGCGGCCCGCGACGGAGGTAGCTAGGGGCGTCGTGCCCCGCGAGCACCTCTGAAGTTGTGTTTTTATTTAATTTTTGTAAAATTAAAGGTATTCGGGACCGGTTTTCGTATACGGGGTGTATTTTAGGGCGTATTGGGATATTTTAAATATTTTTAGGGTGTCGAAAAATTTAGGAGAGTTGTTATATATAGGATAGGCCAGAAGCCTATAAGAATTTAAACAAAATACCCATTACATAACATTAAATTGCTCGTAGATAAATGAAATAAAAATAAGATAACATACCTGCATGGACGGGATGGGGATGCTGCGAATAGAACGTGCCCGGTCCGGATAAACTCGTGGTGGTGGACAGGGTTGAACCGATATACCCATATACTTATATATATATATAGGGTCAGGATTTAGGGAAAACGGTGAAAAGTACGCTTATGAATCGCTAGATCAAAACAATCTATGGACAAGATTGGTGCGGTGGCGTTTTTGTAAATAACATCAGTTTTATTACGTGGAACGTGCTTCATTAAAGTAAAAAGGGTAAAACATCGTTTCTCCCATAAAACGCCATTAAATTTAAAACGCCAACTAAATACAAAACGCCAACTAAATAAAACGCCATTAAATATAAAACGCCATTAAAGATAAAACGCGATTAAAGATGGGGCGTGTTACATACTTAACAGATAAAGCTGAGCAAAATAGGAAATACAAACAGTAACTGAAAAACGACAGATATTTTATTAATTGCACTTATTAATAATATCCTGCCTAAACTACGCCCCAAAGACTTCCTATAAACAGGAACGTCTCAGCACCTTCCATTCATTATATCAAAAAAAAAACGCCATGGTTCCCCAAAACCACTCACTGTAAAACGCCAAAAAGTTAAAAATGAAAAATGGCAAACATTTTTTCTTGGATATTCTATATTGTTCTACGTGAAGTTTCACCGAATGGATTGTTAGCTGAGGGGTGTAACTCAATAACATTTTCCTGCATGAGATGGACAAATATTCAAGAAAAAAAGACCGATGACAGACATACATCATTTTTTGTGCTTTGTTCTTGATGAATATTTGAATGACATGAAGAGACGGATGACACTGAAGAGTGGATTGAAGATAAAGATGAAGATAAATGTAGACCAAACAAAAAACCTACGTCATTTTGTGTTCAAAACATCCACAAAAAAGCTAATTCAACAAAAAAAAAATGAATCATACCAAAGTCAAAAACGCCATATATTTGTGACGGTTCTTGTAGTTTCAAAAAAGAAAAAGACTGGTGACAGAGAAGATTTGGAATAGAAATTCGATTAGGATTTTTAATTTATTTTTTTCGCTTCTATTTTTTTCTTTCTGTGATTTTTTTCTAATTTTCCAATAAAAATACATTATTTCTATAAAAAAAATAACTTATAAAACGCCAAAATGCCACAAACGCCCAACTCTACAATTATAATAAAATTTGTGTCATCTTGGGGTTTTACAAGCATTTTCTTAGATGGGACGTGTTACAACCATAAAATAGATGAAGCTGAACAAACAGTAAACTGAAGCGACGGAAAATTTATTAGTAAAATTATAATTAAAGCCCACTACATCGGTACTTGAATTTATTTTTCTTTTCAAAAACACCATAATTACCTGACGTTATAGGACTGCATCCTAAATGGTAGCAAAAAAAGTCATTATATAAGTAGAACAGGTAAACAAAATTTAACACTCCACATATTCTCTAACATGCCACACCTTGACTAAAACGCCAAAAAAAACTTAAAAAAATGGCTCAAGTTCTTGCATGGAGGTTTGATGGGTCAGAGAAACGTTTCGTCCTAAGTTCTCTGACAGGAGAAGGGTGAAAATCAACACAATCAAGGCCATACTTAACATGGATGAAGAGGTTCAGAAGGATATTCTGGCCCTTGGGGTTCCAATGGCCAACGATTGTCAAAGAACTCGAAAGGTAATAAGAAGATTAGAGAGAAAATTTTCAGCAGAAGATGATGATATTGACGATAGTACTCTACCAACAGTTAGCAGTTAGAGTTTGGTTGAAAAAAAAGAACGGTTAAAGTGTCTTATCAACACGGGTTCGAATATTCATTGCCGGTGGAAGAAATTCTGAAGACAGAGATACTACATCGTCTTGAACAACTCTGTGATTTAGCACCTTCGAACGATACAAGATTCAAGGTTGTTATGATATTTAAGTATAGGCTGCAGCAAAGATGAGACGACATAATGACGTTGTACGCAAATGCACAACATGATGATGAATCTGAAGAAAGCGATGAGCAAAGCGATGGGTACTTCTCTGATGTAATCCCATACACAGAACACCATTAGTTTGTTTTGATCTCGTCTTATTGTAATCTTTTGAATTATTAAACAATTATTAAGAACGCCATGAACGCCAAAAAAATTACATTTATAAGATATATGGGATTATTTCAATTGGTAAAATCTACAAAAACACCAAAAATGTATAGTTTGAATTATTAAATGTATATAATGATTTTGGTAACACCAAGGACGCCAAAGATGTTAAAATTATTAATTAATTTTATTGAATTTGGGAACGCCATAAACGCCAAACTGTTATCTATGTGACACAAGAACGATTAATTGAACGAGACAGATCTAATAAAGACCAGTAAAACGCTAGATAGTTATTGAATACAAACAAACGCCAAACAAATCTTACACGCCAAAAAATAAAGTTGTATTGTGACACACGAAAAATAAAAAAAAGGAAGATAAAAAGACAAAAAATCCCCTCCGTCTTGATAATATCGCGCGCCACGTGTCCCATCAGGATGCGTTCTCACTGTTCTCACAATTTAGGGTGTTTTCTCCTGATCCCGTTTATATATATATATATATATATATATATATATATATATATATATATATATATATATATATATATATATATATATAGGGGACCGCTAAAATGAGAACCACCACCAGTTGTAAGAACCGTGAGAACTACACCGTACGGGGCAAGGTGGACCAAATTTTTTTTTCATAAACGTAGATGCATGTATTATAAACACATTTGTAAAAAAAAATAAAAAAAAAATGTCGGGTGTGTAGTTTTGAGCACCCAAAGTTTGCGTTTACGGAACCCGTAAATTTTATTTAAAATTTACGGTACCCGTAAACACAAACTTGTGGTGTTCAAAACTACACACACGATATTTTTAAATTTTTTTTTTATAAATGTGTTTATAATACAAGCATCTACGTTTATGAAAAAAAAAATTTGGTCCAACTCGCCCCGAATCAAAAAGTTCTCACGGTTCTTACAACTGGAGGTGGTTCTCATTTTAGCGGTCCCCTATATATATATATATAGAGAGAGAGAAATTAAAACTGTTTTTAATCCTTTTTGACCATTCCAACGGTCATATGTATTGAAATCTTCAAAATTGTGTCGTTATAATTTTCATAGGGCAACCGATTGGAGGGGTATAGCGTCCCTCGGGGTGGCGTTTATAGGCGGCATGGGGCATTATGGCGGGCCTTGGCACGATAAAACATTCCACTACGGAAAGTTTTATATATCTCTCTCACGCAGACACACAATATACATGGGGCATAAATTTCTGACACGACCCAATATAACACTTAAAGGTCATTTTTGAGTTGTTAATTTGATCCATAAACCCCCTATAATTCTCCCTCCCCCCCTCTCTCTCTCTCTCTCTCACACACACACACACACACACATATATATATATATATGGTCAGGATTTAGGGAAAACGGTGAAAAGTGTGAGAACGGTTATGGATCGTCAGATCAAAACAATCTATGGACTAGATTGGCGCGGTGGCGTTATCGTTAATAACATCAATTTTATTTCTTAGACGTGCTTCGTTAAGGGTAAAAAAGGTAAACATCCTTTCATACGTAAAATGCCAATAAAATATAAAACGCCAATTAAATACAAAATGCCAATTTTATTACTGCGTAGTTTTCTCTGTGTTTTAGTTAAGGTCTTGGCCTATAAAAACGCCATAAAATATAAAACGCCATTAAATATAAACGCCAAGCTTGAAAGATGGGACGTGTTACAGACTTAACAGATAAAGCTGAGCAAAACCAGATACTTTATTAATTACATTTATTGTTATAATAATATCCCGCCTAAACTACGCGACAAAGAACATCCTATAAATAGAAACGTCTCAGCACCTTCCGTTGATCACACCAAAAAAACAAATACAATGGTTCCTAAATACCACTTACTGTAAAACGCCAAAAAGTTAGAAAAATCAACGATGGCAAACATCGTTTCTAGGATACTAAGTATTGTTCTGCATGAAGTTTCACTGAATGGTTTGTTAGAGGAGGGGAGTAAGATTTTGCTGCATGAGATGGACAAATTTCAAGAAAAAGAGACTGATGGAAGTCATATGTCATTTTGTCTTATTTGTTCTTGAAGAAGGTTTGGATGAGGAGAAGAGACCGATCCCAGTGTAAATGTTATTTTGGACTCCATAATGATAATGAAGATGACGGACAAATAGCATCCTCCCACACGGCGTCGATCTATGTCTCCAACATCCACAAACCCACTTAAACACATGAACAACAAAAAACCACACCAAAACCAGAATGCCCTTTATTTGTTTGTTTTTAGTATTGGAAATTTGGAAAATTGAATAGACGTTTAGTTTTAATCTATGCATGCAATGGATTATTTTGATTTTTTGGATATCCGTTTAAATATCCTAAATCTCAGAAATTCGATTCGGGATATCCAGAAATTCGGATATCCGAAACTTTGGATACAAATTTGGATATTAATATTGTCACACCCCAACCAATGACGGAAACATCGGGGCATGGCACTGAGCGAAACAGATTGTCAAGAGAAATTCCATAACGACTAAATTACCAAATAGTTAATATTATGTCCCATACCATAACCCATTAAGTAATCTAATTATTACAGACATAGATATTCTCAAAACAAAACATGTTTCGATAACTCAGATTCAAATAAATAAATTGTCTTTGTTTCTAGACTCCATCCTACTTGATTCCACAAAAGCAGATAAGGCACAGCATCCTAAGCACTTGTCACATACGTTAAAATAAAGGTCAATACACATAATGTAAAGGTGAGCATACAAGTTTGATATAGTATAATAGAGTTCGAAATCGTTTACGCATAACGAGCATGTAACATGTATAAAGTGAAGGCAAGTAGGTTATCGACAGAGAAATATGCACAGACGTGACTGCGAGTTGTAGAATACGCAACACATGTCCCCACTGGAACACGTGAAGTAAAGCCCTTAATGTCACACCCTGACTTTTGCGGAAGCGTGGTTATTCGGTGTGACTTCTTAATACCATAGCAACAATCATAACAATGCTATATGATAAAAACACGAGATGTTTATCCATTAAAAGAGTTTATAAAATACCACAACAACATTGTCTGAAAACATCAATACCAAATTAAGTTACAACCCATGACGTGTTTAACGGAGTTCACAAAGACTCAATAAAAGTACTTAAATAAAACCTGAGTTTAGAATTATGTATCACGTCCAGGAAAGGAATACACCCTCTAAACTCAACAACCCTGGATAACATCTTTTATTCAAACGCAGCTCGACACATGCATTCCCCGCCAGATCCACTAGTTCCCTGAAATACATGTAGTTTGAAAAATCAACAAAAGTTGAGCGAGTTCATGTGTATGTCTGTGTGTATAAACCTTTAAAGTATGTCTGTATGTATAAAAGTCCCTGGTATGTAGCAATTAAGGAAAAAGAGATCACCAATGGGTTGCAAAGCCAATGGTATGTCTGAAGCAGTGCAGGAAGAACTCAAACCTAGCAAATTTGTTACCGGGCCTCCGGCTGTAAGACATAGTCACCACTATGGGCCACCCTGGTCCCCATGGGTGTGGGCTCGCTACACCCAAATAGATCTATCACTCATGTCCCTCGGTCCTACGACGAGGATTAATGGCCTTAAGTGTCGTACCCACCCTTCACATGATCTAGTAGTAAACCCTCCTTAAGCTAATCATACCATGTAATAAATGTTTGTAATAATCGTAACATGTATTTCACCCCCGAAGTATAAAACTGAAAACAGTTAAAAGGAAAGGGGGACATGAACTCACTGTAGTGCGTCTTCAGTAATGTCAACTCAAACTCTGTCAGCTACACGACAACCTACAACGTACTAACGTCTATTAGACGAACGGGCCGTGCCTTGGCTTAGAGTTTAATGTTTTGAGTTGCGTTTCTTAAGTCTCCGAATATTATTCCAAGTTATAATTATTAGTTAAAATAATTATTTCAACTTTAAATTATATTTTTTTTGGAATGATTGATTAAACAATATTTCGCATTAATACTTCTCATGTATTTTAACTTCGTATTTCCTTCCAAAGGATGGGGGTATTTATACATGTATATTGTAGTTCCGAAATAATATATCTTTAAGTCCCACTTAGAAAATATATATAACTTATTTGTCCAAAACAATAATGTATTCCAAAATATATATATTTTTCCCAAAAATATTATATTTTCACTTCTTGTATCCAAAACAATATTTACCAAAAATATATTGTAAGAGTATTTTCCGGAATTTTTCATAAGTTACGTTTTAGCGTTCGGTTTCACAATATCAAGTGTGTAACTTAAATACTTATTCCGTGAGATTTTTGGTATTATTTTGGAGTTGTAATTTCCATGGTATTGTTAAGTTATTTTATTTTATTTTACCCTAAAATAATATAACTATTCCATAAATCATACACGTATTCACACAAGTGTTTTTAGTATAGAATATATATTCTAAATATATATTTATCCATTTTTATATACAAAAACCAACCTCCAATACTTGTATCTTTGTTACAAAAATCTATGGCGAAGTTTATATGGGAAAATCATAGTAAAAAATACACTCGTAAACATTTGTTAGAAAAGTATTTTCTAAGTGTTTTCATTTTTTAGAAAAAATTCGCCATAGTTTCCTTTGAAAACGGAGGTGTCCATGCTAATAAGCATATCATTTTCTTTTCCAAAAATCATTCAAACCATCAACAATCATACTCTAAACAATATTACACTTACCAAGTGCAAAACTATTCCATTTAATATACAACATGAACTTGATGTTTTAAAAAAACGTGTAGTAACTTGGTGAGGTGTTTAGTGGGTTTAGTTACCCTCCAAAGTGTGTTTATTTTATTTAAAATCTCATTCTTGCAAAGACTTGGTGTTTACAACTTGTAAACATAATTTACAAAAATGTTTATCCATAACATCTTTTTGTTTTACTAGCATCCATATACTTATTTTATTTCCAAAAATAGTGTAAGTATATGTAAGAATCATGATCTTTCAAAAACCGTCTTTTAAACTTGGTTTCTTTAGAAAAATCACTCACAAGTCTTGGATTTACAAGATTACTAGTTCACTTGGTTTGTTACTTTGTAAGAAAAATCATATTTACTTTCAAGTTCATGTTTAGTCTAGAAGATGATTATTTCATGAAAACACATAATCATCTCTAACTTGTTAAACCATGTTTTTAATCATACTCTAACAAGTTCCATATGATGATCAATCATCATATTACTAGCAATCATCAAGCAAACATCATACATTCACTAAACAATATCATATCAACCATGTATCATCATATATCATCTTTATGTTTAAGCTTTAAGTTTATGATCTATGTGTATGATCTTTAGTGTTCTCATGTTTTTCATCAAGATATATCTTTTAACCACTAAGAATATGAAATAAACAAGAGTTTAAAGAAGTCTTACAACTAGCTTAAAGCTAGGGAATATCAATGGAGAAAATGAGTTGATAAAAGCTTATGGTAGAGGTCCTTCAAGATCCGTGAACACCAAGCCTCCTAATTCACCTTCTAGCACCTTGAGACACACTTGGATTGGATGAGTGAGAGCCGAAAATTTTGGTGGTGTAAGGGGGGTAGTTCGGCCGAGCTTATGGAGAGGAGAGAGTGAGTTTGTGTTGTGGAGAAGATGATGGATTATGACCCATTAAGTAACTTCTAATTCCTTATTATCCATAGGTTAACATGTCTACTCAAGTATATACAAGATCTTGCCAAATCCCAAGGAGAGATTTAAATGGATTTTAGAAGATTTGAATAAATCTTTGGTGAGTGGGGCCCCTATGAGCCGTAAATCAGCCAAGGGGGGGGGGGGGGGTAAATTGTATTTTAGATGGTAGAGTTAATTAGTGGAAGGAGTTAAGTGTAAATCTTGAGTTTAGTGTGTTACTTGAATTATGTAATGTGTTATAGTGCTCGGGAACCATAACTAGCTCAGAAAAAGTGAAACAATGCTTTTAACAATACTTTTGTGTTCCGGGTAATGTTCGGTTGTTCGGTTAGATTCCTTTCCGTTAAAGTGCTAAGTTATTCCGTATAGTGTCCTTTATGTAACTTTTTGTGACACTTTTAATTCCCGACACTTAGGAAACCATACAGGACCATTTTGCCATATTTTTGCACATTACTAGCATGTTAAAATGCTGAATTTTGTTGATTAGTGCAGAATTCTGCACTTTGAGTGGGTTTTAGTAACTTTCCGGCACTTAAACTATCACCTAGTGACGCAGTCTTATGGTCCTTACTTCCCTACACTCCCTACTAGCGTAGTACCTTGTCTCTGGCTCATACTGGGCCTCAAAACATTGTCTGTCTATGTGCTGGCTTTGTCAGCATATTTCTGAGTTATCCGCTAATCGTGCTAACTGTGCTTTGTGCATCAAGTATGTCACTAAAGTTTGTATGTAATGAATGGTGTGACAGTATGAAGTGTGATGCACATGTATGTATGATACAGAAATCATAAAGCAGTTTATGTCATCAGTTGTAATTAAGCACAGTCATTAAGCACAAATTTAATATTAATTAATCGTACGAATACCTGAAATTATGAGGGTTGTCACATTCGCCCCCTGTTAAGAAAATTTCGTCCAGAAATGTTAGTTCTGCTACTAGATGCAGGGGTCTTGGGGAATAAATGTGGGTACTTGGCTTTCATGCGATCCTCACGTTCCTACATGTATTCTGGGCCATGTCGTGCATTCCATCGAACTTTGACGAGTTTGACACTACTCCGGCGTGTTTTGTTAACCTTCCAATCCGTAACCTCAACGGGTTCTTCAGTGAAATGGAGTGTGTCGTCAATATGAACTTCGTCGGCAGGAATGACAACTGTTTCTTGAGTGGGACTCTTTTTCAAATTTGATACATGAAATGTATCATGAACGCCATTAAGTTCAGCAGGTAATTCCAACTTGTATGCTACAAGACCAATCCTTTTCAGGATTTTAAATGGACCAATATATCTGGGGTTCAACTTCCCACGCTTCCCAAAGCGTGCCACACCCTTCCAGGGTGAAACCTTCAATAAAACCATATCTCCTACCTCAAATTCCAGAGGTTTCCTTCTTCGGTCCGCATAACTCTTTTGCCGATCACGAGCCGCTTTGATGCGCTCTCGGATATGTATAATCTTGTCAGTCGTTCCCTGGACCAATTCCGGGCCAACAAGCTGTCTATCACCCGCGTCGGCCCAGCATAATGGTGATCGACACTTGCGTCCATAGAGAGCTTCAAACGGTGCAGCCTGAATGCTTGCATGATAACTGTTATTGTATGAAAATTCAACCAATGGTAGGTGAGTGTCCCAACTTCCACCAAAATCCATTACGCAAGCTCGCAACATGTCTTCCAACATTTGAATCGTTCGTTCACTCTGTCTGTCTGTTTGCGGGTGAAAGGCAGTACTCAGATTCAACTGAGAACCAAATGCTTCTTGGAAGGATTGCCAAATCCTTGACACGAACCTTCCGTCTCTATCAGAAATAATTGAGAGAGGCACTCCATGTCATGCAACAATCTCTCTCATGTATAGCTCAGCTAGCTTGCTCGTGTTGTCTTTCTCCTTGATTGCCAACAAGTGTGCTGATTTCGTTAAACGGTCTACAATTACCCAAATCGTATCGTGACCTCTGGGTGTTTTTGGCAATTTTGTTATAAAGTCCATAGAAATTTGTTCCCATTTCCATTGTGGTATTTCTGGTTGTTGCAGGAGACCTGAAGGCTTCTGGTATTCGGCCTTTACCTTAGCGCAGGTCAAACATTTGCCAACATATATCGCAACATCGCCTTTCATTCTCAGCCACCAATAAAAATCCTTTAAATCTTGGTACATTTTATCCGATCCTGGATGGATCGAGTACCGTGACTTGTGAGCTTCATCAAAAATAACATTTCTCAAACCACCAAAAAAGGGAACCCAAATTCATTTCATGAAGCACAACGTTCCTTCCCCGTTTGGAACCAACTGCTTCTCCATCCCACGGAGATATTCATTTCCAAGATTCCTTTCCTTAAGAGCTTCTCTCTGCGTGGCACGAATGCGCAATGAGAGGTCCGTTTGAACAATCATTTCCAAAGCCCTAACTCTTATGGGCTTGATCCTTTCTTTTCGGCTCAGGGCATCGGCGACCACATTCGCCTTCCCTGGGTGATACTTGGTCTCACAGTCATAATCGTTCAGTAGTTCAACCCAGCGTCTCTGTCTCATGTTAAGCTCTTTTTGATCAAAGATATGCTGCAGACTCTTGTGATCAGTATAGATTGTGCATCGCGTGCCATACAAGTAATGTCGCCAGATTTTCAAAGCAAATACCACCGCGCCTAATTCCAAATCATGCGTAGTGTAATTTTTCTCGTGGACCTTCAACTGGCGAGAAGCATATGCTATAACCCTCTGATGCTGCATTAGCACGCAGCCTAAACCTTGACGTGAAGCATCACAATATACCACGAAGTCGTCAGTGCCTTCGGGTAGAGATAAGATCAGTGCGTCACAAAGCTTGTTTTTCAACAACTGGAAAGCTTCTTCTTGTTTGTCTCCCCAATCAAACTTCTTGTCTTTCTGTGTGAGAGAGGTCAACGGTTGAGCAATTTTCGAGAAATCCTCAATAAACCTGCGGTAATAACCAGCCAAACCTAGGAACTGTCGAATCTCGGTTGACGTCTTCGGAGTCTCCCAGTTCTTGATCGCATCGATCTTTGTGGGATCCACATGAATTCCATTTCCGTTAACTACATGACCAAGAAACTGGACTTCGCGTAACCAGAACTCGCACTTCGAGAACTTAGCGTACAAATTCTCTTTCTTAAGCAGCTCTAGAATAGCTCTTAAGTGTTGCTCATGTTCTTCTTTCGTCATTGAGTAAATCAAAATGTCATCAATGAACACGATCACGAACTTATCGAGGTACGGCTTACAAACTCTGTTCATCAAATCCATGAATACTACTGGTGCGTTCTCAGACCGAATGGCATAACCAGGAACTCGTAATGTCCATATCGAGTTCTGAAAGCAGTCTTTGGGATACTCTCCTCTTGAATCCTCAACTGGTGATAACCTGATCGTAGATCGATCTTTGAGTAAAAACTTGAACCTTGCAATTGATCAAACAGGTCATCAATCCTTGGCAGAGGATATCTGTTCTTGATTGTCAACTTGTTCAGCTCTCGGTAGTCGATACACATGCGAAAACTACCATCCTTCTTTTTGACGAACAAAACTGGAGCTCCCCAAGGCGAGAAGCTTGGTCTGATAAATCCCTTGTCTAACAGTTCCTGAAGTTACGTCGACAACTCCTGCATTTCCGAAGGCGCAAGTCGATAGGGTGCCTTAGCTACAGGCGCGGCGCCTGGAACTAAGTCAATATGAAACTCGACTTGCCTTTGCGGCGGCAATCCTGGCAAGTCTTCTAGAAAGACTTTAGGATACTCTTTCACGACTGGAATATCTTCTAGTTTCGGCTCAGCGGCTTCTTTATCAACGATGTGTGCCAAGAAGGCAACACATCCCTTCTTCAAACATTTCCTAGCTTTCAAACAGCTAATGATCCTTAAGGGCGTATCGTGCTTCTCTCCGTGTACCACGATTGTTTCTCCATCCGCCATTGGGATGCGAATGGTCTTCTCATGACAAACAATCTCGGCCCGATTGCTGGACAACCAATTCATCCCTACTACCACGTCGAAGCTCCCCAACTCGACTGGCAGTAGATCCAGTGTAAACTCGTGTTCTCCCAGCTCTATTACACATCCTCTGATGACTTCATTCGTTTCAACTAGCTTTCCATTAGCCAGTTCAATTGAGTACGGAATGTCTAACTTACTAGCAGTTAACCCAAGCATTTTCTTAAATTCTAGCGATACAAAACTATAATCGGCACCAGTGTCAAATAGTACAGATGCAAAGCGTTGATTAATAGGGAAGGTACCAGTGACTACATTAGGATCCTGGCGTGCTTCCCTCGTACCGATATTGAACACTCTTCCTTGCGCTTGATTGAGTTTCGGGCACTCTCGCTTGAAATGCCCCATGTCTCCACAATTGAAACACCCTGGTCCTCGACCATTCCCATTACCATTACCACCTCGATTATTGATTGCTCTCCGGTTACCAGCTTGATTCCCAGTATTCCCACGATTTCCATTTCCGCCATTTCCTTGCGGACGGTTTCCATTACCATTCCCATATCCTCGCTGAACACCACGACCAGCACCAGTACCAGTCCAGCATGTTTCTTTTGAATGGCCAGTCTTCCCACAAGACTCACATGTCCTTAACCTGCACTGGCCGGAGTGATGGTACAGATATATATCACATTTGGGCAGAGCGCCCATGTATCCCCTTCCCTTGACTTCAGTACCAGTTTTAGCTTCAACTGGTGTGTTCACCTCCTTCTTCCTACTGCGCTGCTGGTACCCTTTTTAAAATTAGAGAACTTCCTTTTGTTATCTCCTGAGGATTCAACATGTGTCTCCTTTTTCTTCGGATCAGAAATTGAAAACTTGTTTAACCGAAGAGCCTCCTCAGTCAGTGACACGCTCAGATCTATAGCTTCAGTAATTGTTGCAGGCTTTGAAGATGTTACCATGCTCATGATCTGAGGTGCCAACCCCCAGATGAAACGTTCAACGCGCTTAAATTCAGGAGTAACCATGTATGGTACCACGTGAGACAGATCATGAAATCTCTGAACATACTCGGCGATTTTCAGGCCGTCCATCTTAAGGTTCCAAAATTCAGTCTCTAACTTTTGGATCTCGGCCCTGGAGTAGTATTTCTTTCGCATGAGCTCCTTCAGCTCGTTCCAAGTCAACGTGTATGCCGCTGCCTCCCCCAAAGTTTGGACTTGGAGATTCCACCACGACAGCGCTCCATCTATGAACAGACCGGAGATGTAGGTAACTTGCTGATCTGGTGCGCATTTGCTCATTCTTAACACTGAATCGGTCTTCTCTGCCCATCGAACAAAACCCATAGCACCCCCGGTGCCGTCAAAATTTAGCGGTTTGCAGTCTAAAAATTGCTTGAAGGTACAACCTGTACAAGTAACGTCATTCACAGGAAGTATTAGCAATTGCACATGGAATGTCCAAATGTAATGTAATGTGTCTCAAGCGACTTAAACATTACCATTTGGTGGGTTGTTCCTCGAGGTATTCCCGCTAGTTTCGGCGCGGGAGGCCTCGTAATCCGCTATTGCTTGGGAGATCCTTGCTTGCAATTCAGCCTCAGTAGTAGGTAAACGATTTTCCCTTCTTGGAGGCATCTTCTATAAGAAGATTGTATTGGTCAAGTCGTAATAAGTATAATGAGTACGTAACACGCGCATGCAATAACGTTCATCAACACAAATAACACATAACATCCCATGTCATAACACAAAACAAATAATCCAACAACGCATGTAATGAGAATGCTGTGATTGAGCTATCATATAACAAGACCACAAGTACAGTTTACAAGTTTTACAAATGTATCATACACCAAAAGAGACTAAGGGTCACATCGCCCTTGTCTGAATCGTCTACAATCTACAACAACCAAAAGTCAAATGTCAAAAGTCATAATGTGGTCTTCAAAAGCTGTGCAATCAGGCTCAATAGATGGACTCTCATCAAAAGTAATGCTACCTGCATCAAACCAAAAACCTCAAGCTGATGGGGGAGTAGGAGGAGGTGGAGGAATGAAAAGCAAACGGTGCATACGCGCTAACTCCTCCTCGAGCGTATGAACAAGCTGCAACAAACAAGCAATCTGCTGCTCCCCATCGTCAGAAATCGGATGTCAAAATCCGGATAAGGAAATAGTGGAGCAGGTGGAACAAACTGTGACGAACCAGCACCAGGTGGAGGACGCAGGATCCTCTCGAGCTCAGCGACTCTATGACTCAACATATCCTGCTGGAGCTGCAGGGATAAAAGCAGATCATCCGTTGAATACCCAACATGAAAAGGATGGTACGGATCAGATAAAGGCATGACGTTGGGCGAAGACCACATGAATGGCTCGCCCGTGGGTGCAGAAGAAGAAGCCGTGTGTGGAAACTGTGGCATGAACTGATCGGCTCCTGACACGAAAGGTATGCGAGTGTGCTGCTGACTAGAAGGTCCTTCCCCTGGACGGGGAGGAGGAATGTCCTGAAGAAAAGTGACGGGTAAATCCATGCGGTGTACATCTGACACGTGCGGGCGAAACTGTGTGACATCAAAGGGTGCCTGAATAAGTGCAGCAGGGGGAGTAACTGGTCTAACATGAGGAGGATAGTCGTCGTCATCCTCAATCCACCCATTGCGGGTGTGAGCATATCTAGGGTCAACGTGGGTAGCAAAAGGGGCGCGATCAATAAGCACAGGTATAGGGTCAGGCAGAGGTGCAACAACTAGGACTTCAACAACTGGTGGTGCAACAACTGGAGCAACAACAACGGGTGGTGCAATGACTGGTACGTCAACAGGGATAGGGTCGTGCACAGGTAAAGGGTCGTGAGCAAAAACGGGCTCTGGTGCTAACTCAGGCTCTAGGTCGGCGGGAGCAAGCCCATGATCAGCGGGTACAACAAGGTGCTGATCATCAGGGATAACAGGTGCCTCAACAGGCTGCTCCTCAGGGATAAACTCCATCTCATGGTCTGGATCAAAATCGTGTGGGAAGTCAGGGACGAACCCAAAACCCAGCTGCGGAACGGGCGCTGCAGACATCGTAGTGTCGGAATCAGTGTCTGAGGGATACCGCTGTAATCCCAGTGCATGAAGTGTAGAAGATGACATGGACTCAAACGAATCGGGACCAGACGAATCATGACCAGACTGGTCAGGTAAAACCTCCACAACAAGAACCTCGACAGGTGGCAAAACAATAGCGTCAACAACTGGAACCTCATCCAAAGGAATAGCAACATCGTCATCAATCGGAGTCCCGCCATCCTGGTCATCCTCAGGGGGACCCTCGATGAAGAGATCGACGTCATCATTGGACATATCGTCGAGAGGTAGATCCTCAACAGGAAAAGCAACAAGAGGAATAGGTGCAGGGATCTGAGCAAGGGGTAGATCCCCGTCAAGAAAACCATCAGCTAAAGGTAAATCATCTCCGAAATCCGGTAAGGCGAAGGGCTGAAAGTCATCGTCGTCACTACTCGTAGTATCTGAAGTGAAAACCTCGTCCTCTGGAAGGATCTCGTCATCTGAAACGATGGCTATCGGGTCTATGGTGTCTGACACTCCACTCTCGGAGGATGATGACATGGTGTCTGTAACAAATCCATCACGACAACCTACAACGTACTAACGTCTATTAGACGAACGGGCCGTGCCTTGGCTTAGATTTTAATGTTTTGAGTTGCGTTTCTTAAGTCTTCGAATATTATTCCAAGTTATAATTATTAGTTAAAATAATTATTTCAACTTTAAATTATATTTTGTTTTGGAATAATTGATTAAACAATATTTCGCATTAATACTTCTCAAGTATTTTAACTTCGTATTTCCTTCCCAAGGATGGGGGTATTTATACATGTATATTGTAGTTCCGAAATAATATATCTTTAAGTCCCACTTAGAAAATATATATAACTTATTTGTCCAAAATAATAATGTATTCCAAAAATATATATTTTTCCCAAAAATATTATATTTTCATTTCTTGTATCCAAAACAATATTTACCAAAAATATATTGTAAGAGTATTTTCCGGAATTTTTCATAAGTTACGTTTTAGCGTTCTGTTTCACAATATCAAGTGTGTAACTTAAATACTTATTCCGTGAGATTTTTGGTATTATTTTGGAGTTGTAATTTCCATGGTATTGTTAAGTTATTTTATTTTACCCTAAAATAATATAACTATTCCATAAATCATACACGTATTCACACAAGTGTTTTTAGTATAGAATATATATTCTAAATATATATTTATCCATTTTATGTACAAAAACCAACCTCCAATACTTGTATCTTTGTTACAAAAATCTATGGCGAAGTTTATATGGGAAAATCATAGTCAAAAATACAATCGTAAACATTTGTTAGAAAAGTATTTTCTAAGTGTTTCATTTTTTAGAAAAATTTCGCCATAGTTTCCTTTGAAAACGGAGGTGTCCATGCTAATAAGCATATCATTTTCTTTTCCAAAAATCATTCAAACCATCAACAATCATACTCTAAACAATATTACACTTACCAAGTGCAAAACTATTCCATTTAATATACAACATGAACTTGATGTTTTATAAAACCGCGTAGTAACTTGGTGAGGTGTTTAGTCGGTTTAGTTAACCTCCAAAGTGTGTTTACTTTATTTAAAATCTCATTCTTGCAAAGACTTGGTGTTTACAACTTGTAAACATAATTTACAAAAATGTTTATCCATAACATCTTCTTGTTTTACTAGCATCCATATACTTATTTTATTTCCAAAAATAGTGTAAGTATATGTAAGAATCATGATCTTTCAAAAACCGTCTTTTAAACTTGGTTTCTTTAGAAAAATCACTCACAAGTCTTGGATTTACAAGATTACTAGTTCACTTGGTTTGTTACTTTGTAAGAAAAAATCATTTTTACTTTCAAGTTCATGTTTAGTCTAGAAGATGATTATTTCATGAAAACACATAATCATCTCTAACTTGTTAAACCATGTTTTTAATCATACTCTAACAAGTTCCATATGATGATCAATCATCATATTACTAGCAATCATCAAGCAAACCTCATACATTCACTAAACAATATCATATCAACCATATATCATCATATATCATCTTTATGCACTACAAGAAATTTGGTGCTTTACCAACACAAAGTATGTGTGGGAAAAAGCATATAGTTTGTTGGTAGTTGTCTTTACCTACACATAAATTAAGTGTAATGATGTGTAGACTCGTGACTGTGGATATAAGCCATTACCCACACATAAGTTATGTGTAGGTATATAGCAAGCTATACCTACACATATATGTGTAGCTAAAAGGCATTTATATGTGTGGTTAAAAGTACAACAATTTATTTAGAAGGCATTTGACGTGGCAGGTGACGTGGCAGGTGACGTGGCAAGTGACATGGCATCCAACATGGCAGGTGACATGGCATCCGACGTGGCGGATGACGTGGAATGAATATACGTGTAGGTAAAAGTAATCTTATATGTCGGTAAAAGTAATATTATGTGTAGGTAAATGTTGAAGATGTGTTGGTATTGATATTAATATGTGTTGAAACAAATGTAAACTAAAAGGCAGTAAAATCATACATAATGTCACAAACGTCACCATTGATTAATGCATGAAACAAAGTGCCAATTTGATTAATACATGAAACAAATGTAAACTACAAGGCAGTAAAATCATAAATAATCAAAAGGCTTGTCAACTTAACAAGAGAATCAAGAGTTGGATCTTGACCATTGATATGACCACGAAAATATAAATGTTATGATAGGTCCATAATACATCGTTAAACCATTTTATCTAACTTGTGACAGCATCAGCAAGCACTTTATTTTGAAATGTCTGCAAAAAAGAACAATATTGAAACATAAGATGCTCATTTTAACTATCATTAATTAATGTAAAAGAAAACCACCTGCATGAGTGTGTTGAGAACATACAAGACCTCGAAGATAAAATGTATGCAAACGTTCTTCTCATGTTGTCTCAGCTGGGACACCGCATTCACCACCCGAGTCATTACCGTCATAAAAAGATCGACTTCCAGGCACATCACGTTCATGGTTACCACTGCACGAAAATGTTACAAAATGTTAATACATGATTGAAAAAACTGTGAATAAAAGCGCTCAAAAACATGCACCAGAGTGCTATGTCTTTCATACCTTAAATTAGGTGAGGAGTTTCATCCATTGATACATGCATGACCTGCTAATTGTTGCTGAAAATATAATGAAATTGGATTTAGTTGATATAAGATCCAAGCATCTGTCATTAAGTTTCATATGCTTGTTTACCTTTGGCTGCGATATCATGTTTTACAACAAACTGTACTAAGCCCGGTTGCATTGGGATGTTGAGGTATGCCATCGAAAAACCCTAACACGAACCATTTTCTAGTGGCCGTAATCTTGCCTGAACACGTCTAAACCATCGTTGGCTTGCTAGTATATAAAAAACTATATGCCATTAAAAGAGTATGCCACTAAATGGCTTTTTTTAAATATATATTTAACATATTAATTAAAAATTGTACAAACATTGGGCTCGTTTAGGCTCGCGAGCCGTCTCGAGCCCGGGCTCGTTTTCTAAGCGAGCTTGATTTTAAGCTCAGCCTTGTGCTCAATCTCATTTAAGATCACCTCATTTCAAGCTTTTTTCAAGTCGAGCTCGAGTCGCTCACAAGTAGCTTGGCTCGTTTGCATCCCTAGTAGAAATGAGCCGATTTTAGTACTTCATCCAGCAAACATTATTGTTATTCCATTTTTTTCTAACTAGTGATATAATTATGATTACAAACATGAAGGCCATGACCGGATCAATTAACGCAACCATTTGTAATCACCACAATTACACACTATTATTGGGTGAATTGACCCAATTCCCATTAGCTTAAAATTATACTATACAAACATGATCTATGGAGAAACAGAGAGCAACCTATGTTAAATGAACTGCCAATAAATTTTGAATCACAATTTTAATCAACTTCAAGTGAACATATACACCCTCCGTTAAATTGAATGTCCGCATTTCTATTTTAGTTAAATAAATGTGGACATCCAAACTAAGATTCCCATTCACCCATAATTTCATTTATCATAGGACTTACTTAATTCTACAATCCTAGAACTTCTCATTTTTTTCAACAATAAAACAAATGGTCAGCAAAGAACTCCATTAACTATAAAGTTTTAAATTTGTGTTTTCCCTTGTGTACAATTATTTTGGGAGAAAATGTGTATAAAAGATTTATGTTTAAAGAAACTAACCTTTCAGGAGTCACTAACGTCTTCTGTGTAGCATTCACAATTACCAGCATTCTCGGACAAAAAATTTGCAGCCAATTCTTCATTACGATCACATGCTAGAAAAACCTTAATTACAAGGGTTCTATAAAAATCCATTATCAGCTAAGGTAATTCAAGTCCATTTATACAACTAAAGGAGACTAAAAACATAAATGAACAACTTTTACTAATCAAGATCCACAAGAGTTTTCAAGACTTCTACCTAGGCAGCAATGCACTTGACGTAAATAGCAATTTCACTCAACCATTACAACTAAAATCGCAAAAGGCATAATGGATATAACATGAATATTTTAAAACTGATTATTATAGTAACAAGCTCTACATAAGCCAATTGTTTCCTTAATAAATCGAAGAACCACAGGTGAAATCAGCGCAAGTAATCGACCAAGAAACAATTAACAATCAGAATATTACCCCAATCAAAAACTCAATTAGTCGATAATTAACAGATTAACATAACAAAACATCAAGTGTCGAAGTACAAACCTGAAATGGAAGTCAAGAATCAAACAAGAGGCATGTTGTCGATTGATCTCCCGACTCCCTGCCCTAAGCCCTAGCTTTGCCATTGTGTTTTTTAAGTACCTATCTATTTGATATAAAATAATCAGAACCAGATAACAACTCTAACAAAACAAACTAATGAAAATAGTGTTTGGATGCAGTTCTGTTGTTCGAAGTTATGATAACTACATAGTCAACTAAATATTAAGCATTTACAAGTGTTATGAAACCTAAATACCCATACTGTGATTGTTTGAACCCAACTAATCACACAATCATAATCACTATAAATAAAATAAAAAATTCAATGTAATAACACTCTTATAATTTCTAATGTCAACCTCAAAAACATCACCCATCAAGAGATAAAAGGGATATAAATTGACAATTTTAACCTACTTGTTCGATAACCTGCTGAACAGAGCTGCCATTAGAGGTGAAATTGGAGATTTCTTTGTAGGTATTATAGAATAAACAAAGCATGTCATAAACGTATACCTTAACATGAGAATTAGCAAACAAATTGTGTTCATCATCATAAAGCCTAACATTCTCTGTTCTCCAAACAGAGATCCACTAATTTCCTCACTTGCTGCTGATCTTCAATAGTTGGAACACTTACTACTGAGTCATCAGGAAGGAGAGATGACGAGATCACGGAGTTCTGCTCTTTTTACAAAAATAGTTCGGTTGGTTTGTTTTGAAATTATGTTAGGGAAGGAGTGGAGAAAGTGTAATAAAGGAGAGAGGGAGATGACGAGCAGAAGAAATGGAGATATGGTTATTGTTCTGGCACTAGGGTTCATTGTGAAAGACGAGTTTGGAGAAACAAATGTAGGATTAGGGTTACAATGACTTGGGGGAAAGAAATTTAGGGGAGTGAAATTTTAGGGCAGGCGGGAAAAATATGAGAGGGAAGTTTTAGTTTTTAAAGGTTTAGAAGGGGGAAAGAGGGAATTTGTTTTTAAAACCTCCAAAATTTTTACCGGCATGTGAAAATGCCATAAACGACTTATATTAGTGGCATAAAAAACTAAATACCACTAAAAGTGTGAGTAAGGTAAATATGGCATGCGTAAGTGCCATTAAAAGTCTAAATTAATGGCACAAAAGGTAAATGCCATTAAAAGCATGTGCCACTGTATGGCATTTTTTTGTAGTGTACGATCAATCCTAAGCACGCCACTTTCCCTTCGAGAGAAGCAAAAAAGGTTGTATCAAACGTGTACCAACCAAAGTCTGCCATGTGGATGAAGGGTAGTATTATCAATTCCGGTCCGGTAGATCTAAGTGAAATGTTATATTTATTAATATATATATATATATATATATATATATATTATGTTATATATAAAAGTTTGAAAAATATGTAATTATAAT
This sequence comes from Helianthus tuberosus, assembly GCA_030545235.1. Lineage (NCBI taxonomy): Eukaryota > Viridiplantae > Streptophyta > Magnoliopsida > Asterales > Asteraceae > Helianthus > Helianthus tuberosus. Next base: position 141,318,137 of record CM060402.1, on the reverse strand, counting down.
TAATATAAATTAATAAATCAAATAGGAGCCAAGTCGGAGCCTAGCTTGAAAAATTACCAACAAACCAAGTTTGAGCTTTACATGGAGCTTGGTGCCCTCATAAGTTATTTTATATGTATCCAATATCTATACATATTGTATATTTCTAAATATGTGTAGGTATTTGTTTTGCCACATCACCTTATAAAAAAGATTTAAATATGTATTTTATTTGCATTCAATATCTACACAAATATCTACACATATTGTACATTTCTAAATATGTGTAGATATTTGTTTTGTCACGTCATCAAAAAATATATATTTACTTATTTTATATATATCTAATATCTACACATATTGTACATTTAAACATGTGTAGGCATTTAATTTGTCATGTCATTTTTAAAAAAATAAAATAAATACATATTAACTTAGTTTATCTACATATTTTTTTTAAAATTATGTGTTGGTAAACATAATAATTTACCTACACATATATTAGTTTTTTACATATGTGTAGATAATTTACCTACACATGACGAATATTTGCCACATGTGTAGGTAATTTAATATTTAATCGATTGCCAATTTTGGGGAGAAATTTTACCACCAACACCAAGTGTGGCCAAAATCCATTACCAACACATATTAATTGTTAATCATTATGAAAATATATTATGAACCATTACCCACACATATACAAACATGTGTAGGTAAATACCCACACATTTACATGTGTAGGTAAATGATGTTTAAGCTTTAAGTTTATGATCTATGTGTATGATCTTTAGTGTTCTCATATTTTTCATCAAGATATATCTTTTAACCACTAAGAGTATGAAATAAACAAGAGTTTAAAGAAGTCTTACAACTAGCTTAAAGCTAGGGAAGATCAATGGAGAAAACGAGTGGATAAAAGCTTGTGGTAGAGGTCCTTCAAGATCCGTGAACACCAAGCCTCCTAATTCACCTTCTAGCACCTTGAGACACACTTGGATTGGATGAGTGAGAGCCGAAAATTTTGGTGGTGTAAGTTTGTGTTGTGGAGAAGATGATGGATTATGACCCATTAAGTAACTTCTAATTCCTTATTATCCATAGGTTAACATGTCTACTCAAGTACATACAAGATCTTGCCAAATCCCAAGGAGAGATTTAAATGGATTTTAGAAGATTTGAATAAATCTTTGGTGAGTGGGGCCCCTATGGGCCGTAAATAAGCCAAAGAGGGGGGGGGGGTAAATTGTATTTTAGATGGTAGAGTTAATTAGTGGAAGGTGTTAAGTGTAAATCTTGAGTTTAGTGTGTTACTTGAATTATGTAATGTGTTATAGTGCTCGGGAACCATAACTAGCTCAGAAAAAGTGAAACAATGCTTTTAATAATATTTTTGTGTTCCGGGTAATGTCCGGTTGTTCGGTTAGATACCGTTCCATTAAAGTGCTAAGTTATTCCGTATAGTGTCCTTTATGTAACTTTTTGTGACACTTTTAATTCCCGACACTTAGGAAAGCATACAGGACCATTTTGCCATATTTTTGCACATTACTAGCATGTTAAAATGCTGAATTTTGTTGATTAGTGCAGAATTCTGCACTTTGAGTGGGTTTTAGGCACTTTCCGGCACTTAAACTATCACCTAGTGACGCAGTCTTATGGTCCTTACTTCCCTACACTCCCTACTAGTGTAGTACCTTGTCTCTGGCTCATACTGGGCCTCAAAACATTGTCTGTCTATGTGCTGGCATTGTCAGCATATTTCTGAGATATCCGCTAATCGTGCTAACTGTGCTTTGTGCATCAAGTATGTCACTAAAGTTTGTATGTAATGAATGGTGTGACAGTATGAAGTGTGATGCACGTGTATGTATGATACATAAATCATAATGCAGTTTATGTCATCAGTTGTAATTAAGCACAGTCATTAAGCTCAAATTTAATATTAATTAATCATACGGATACCTGAAATTATGAGGGTTGTCACACTTAACAACCCCTGTCCACGACAGGTGCTGAGTCCAAACTATAGTACTATCGTTGCTAAGGTGTCAGGCAACAATCACTGTGTTAACATAACATACAAGCATTCATCGAATAACACGTAACATGCATTAGCGATTAGCGTATAGATAGTGTTTGCGTTGTGTGTCGATTGTGATTTGAATAAGTAACGTATGTAACACCCAAAAGTGCATAAGGCAAAAAGGGATCGAGTATACTCACAGATTGTGTTTAACAAGTAAACACTCTCTTGGATTGATGGGAGCGCTTGAGAGATTAGCCTGAACAGTTAGTGATAGCATAAACGATAAGCGGCGCGTAAAACGGTGCAAAGTACCAAGTGTCGGATGGTAATCCGGTCGGATGGCAATCCGATCGGATGGCCATTTGATTGGATTGACATCTTGTTTGGTAAGGATGTGTTTGTGTATGATGGCTTTGAAGTTTTTGTTGTAGCATTTTGAAAACAGAGAAGTATCTCTACCTTTCAGGTCGATCGATCGAACGGTCGTTCGATCGGGAAACGATCCGATTGGCAGGCACTTAGTGAGAACAAGTTCACAGCAGGATTGTCACTCGATCGGATTGCAATCCGATCGGGTGGCAATCCGTTGGTTACGGACTATGCATTGAACATGTTGAAAATTGTTTTTAAGTGTTGAAGTCCCAAACGTCACATGGTCGGATGGTCGTTCGATCGGATGGTAATCCGATCGGACGGCAATCCGTTCGACGTTCAGATCCTTGAAAAGTTGAAACAAAAGTTTAAGTGTGGAACCAAGTGTAAGCCGATCGGATGGCTGTCCGATCGGATGGCAGTCCAATCGGACGGCAATCCGTCCCAACGATCTGATTTTCTTTGACACTTGATTGTTTTGAAAGTTTTGCAGTTTTGATCGAGACGGTATGACGACGTGCCAAACAATAGAAACCCCATCAAGAAGGTGGTCCGATCGAACAGGAATCACCCTAGTCCGGTCGGTCAACTGTTCGAGAAGGTGGTTCGTGTTTAACCCGAAGTCGGTTGTCTCTTTGATAGAAAACAGATCTTGAACCGACACATCACTAAGGAGGAGTAGAAGATCAGAATGAGCTCCGATTCCATCGGTTTTGAATGCATTGAGTGTAGAAGAGTTGAAAGAAAGTTGGAGAACCATCTTTCAGCCCTTTTAACCATGAATATGTGTAGATCTATGCGAAAACATTGTTGATTCATGTGGAAATCCTTCAGATCTGAGTTGTTCTTGGTGAAATGGGGCCAACACTTGAAGTTCATAAGAACTCCATGATGACATCACCCTAAAACACCTAAAATCCGTTGATTTAACGGTTAAAAGTTAAATTCCAAAGGTGAAAAAGATGGAGTGTGTGTAGATCATAGAAGTACAAGATTTAGGTTGAAAACTTACAAGAATCGCGATAATTCGAGAGAAAAGAGTGCTTGAGCGAGCTGGTCGAGTGGAGGAGCTGTCACATCACAAATGATGCGACAGGTGGGTATTTATAGGGTTTCCAAAAGAGGAAAGTGCACTAGGGTCGGATTGGCCACCGATCGGATGGCAACTCGATCGGATGGCAATCCGATCGGATGGCCACTCGATCGGTTGGCCACTCGATCCTGGTGTCCGGCGTGTTGAGTTTTGTCGTTTTGATTCGTGTGTTGGGCGTCGCGATGCGTTTCGAGTGAGCGATGCGATAGAGTAATAATAAACACACAAATACTATATCTAACATACAATCATCATAATTAACTGGCGTGTAGCGCTTGCGTTTTGATTGCGATAGAGTTGCGATTGCGTTTTGATTAATCACCACAAACATAAACATAATTTAACATGCACAAGTAACACATAAATAGCACACACACGTAAAACAATATCCAGAACGCATAATTCGAGTTGCGAATGCGATTGCGATGCGATAAGCGATAAAACATGCGATAAACATCGATTATCCCTCGATTATTACTAAATACTCCACATAATACAACTAAAGCAAACAAAATAAAAGATTCGATTACAAGTCAAAGAAGTCAAAACAATAGTTAAGCAAGGAGTGACATATCGCAATTAGCAATCTTTTCTTCCTTTGACTTCAATCTTGACTTTGACTTTGGCTTTTCGAAACACGGGGTGTTACAGCCTCCCCTAGTTAAGGGAATTTCGTTCCGAAATTAGGCTTTAGCCGTAACAAACAACTGCGGGTACTTCGCCTTCATGTCGCTTTCGAGTTCCCAGATGAACTCTGCGCCTCGTTTACCTTCCCATCGGACCTTCACAATGGGAATTCATGAGCATCTGAGCTGCTTGGTTTCTCGGCCCATGATCTCGACAGGCTTCTCCACGAAGTGTAATGTTTCATCCACTTGTAGATCCTCCAGTGGAACTTGTAAATCATGCTCAGCCAGACACTTTCTGAGGTTCGAAGCATGGAAAGTCGGGTGGACGTTGCTAAGTTCCTCCTGTAGTTCAATTCTGTAGGCCACTTTTCCGATCCTTTCCAGAATCTTGAAGGGTCTAACATATCGAGGGGCGAGTTTCCCTTTCTTGCCGAATCTGACCACACCCTTCCAAGGTGATACCTTTAAGAGTACGTGATCGCCAACGTCAAATTGAAGGGGCTTGCGTCGTCTATCGGCGTAACTCTTCTAACGACCCCGAGCTTTCAGCAAATTGTCTCGAATTTGGAGGATTTTGTCAGTCGTTTCTTGCAACAGCTTAGGGCCGGTTATCTACGAGTCCCCGATCTCGTGCCATACAATAGGCGACTGACATTTCCTTCTGTATAATGCCTCAAATGGTGCCATTTGAATGCTGTGATGATAACTGTTATTGTACGAGAATTCAACTAAAGGTAAGTATGCGTCCCAATTACCACCGAAATCTATGACACACGAACGGAGCATGTCTTCAAGGGTACATATCGTTCTCTCAGTCTGACCATGGGTTTGGGGATGGAAAGCGGTACTTAGATTAAGAGTCATACCGAGAGCAGATTGAAACGTTTCCCAAAGACGCGAGGTAAACCGACCATCGCGGTCAGAGATGATGTCGTGAGGTGTCCCATCTCGACAAATGATCTCATTGGTGTAGATTCGGGCTATTTTTTCTACCTTGTAGTCTTCTCGTATCGGCAGAAATTGAGCAGATTTGGTCAAACGGTCAACGACAACCCAGATGCTGTCGTGACTTGATGGCGTGCGCGGAAGTTTAGTTATGAAGTCCATAGCTATACTCTCCCATTTCCACATAGGGATCTCGGGTTGGATGAGTAAGCCAGAGGGTCTTTGGTGCTCGGCCTTGACTTTCGAGCAAGTCAGGCATTTCGAAACGTAGAGGGCGATATCTTTCTTCATGCCCGGCCACCAGTACTTGTAGCGAAGGTCCTGGTACATTTTATCGGCACCAGGATGAATAGAATATCGAGACTTGTGGGCTTAGTCCATCAGAATCTGTCGTAAATCGGTCCGCTTAGGGATCCAAATTCGGTCCAGATAATGGAAAATCCCATTCGACTTATTCACTAACTGGGCTCCATCGCTGAGAATCCTTTCCTTCTTCAATGTGCGTTCGGTGAAACAAGCATGTTGGGCTTCGCGGATGAGAGTTTCGAGATGATGCTGGGCTTGAACATTACGAGCGCTATGCAAATAGCTTCGTCTGCTGAGGGCGTCGGCAACGACATTTGCTTTGCCAGGATGATAACGAATCTCACAGTCGTAATCATTGCGAAGTTCCACCCATCGGCGTTGACGCATATTCAGTTCTTTTTGGCTGAAGATGTGTTGTAGGCTCCTATGGTCAGTGAAGACCGTACACTTTGTACCATAAAGGTAGTGTCGCCAAATCTTCAACGTAAAAACAACTGCGCCTAGCTCGAGGTCGTGGGTTGTATAGTTCTTCTCGTGGATCTTGAGCTGACGAGACGCGTAAGCGATAACCTTGTCCCGTTGCATCAGAACACAACCAAGACCAAGGTTCGAGGTATCGCAATAGACAACGAAGTCATCGTTTCCGTCCGGTAAAGTGAGGACGGGAGCATTGCAGAGCATATGCTTGAGAGTTTGAAAGGCAGTCTCTTGTCTGGTTCCCCCAACAAAAGGCTTGTCTTTGTGCGTGAGAGAAGTAAGCGGTATGACGATTTTAAAGAATCCTTCGATAAATCGGCGATAATAGCCCGCTAGTCTGAGAAAAGAACAGACTTCAGACGGGTTATTAGGTGTAACCCAACTCTTAACAGCTTCGATCTTCGCGGGGTCGACGTGAATACCTTGACTATTGACAATATGACCGAGGAATTGAACCTCCTCCAGCCAAAATTCGCACTTGGAGAATTTGGCATAGAGTCGATTCCCCTGGAGTAGCTCAAGAACCAAACGTAGATGTTGCGCGTGATCGGTTTTTGACTTGGAATAGATCAGGATATCATCGATGAACATGATGACAAAGCGGTCAAGAAACGGTTTACACACGTGATTCATCAGATCCATGAAAACCGCGTGTGTGTTGGTTAAACCAAAAGGCATAACCACGAACTCATAGTGGCCGTAACGAGTGCGAAAAGCAGTTTTGGGTATATCCTCTTCTTGAATGCGAAGTTGGTGATAGCCTGAGCGTAGATCGATCTTCGAGAAACACGTAGCACCTTGTAACTGATCAAACAAATCATCGATTTGAAGCAGTGGATAGCGATTCTTGATCGTCAGCTTATTCAATTCCCTGTAGTCGATGCACATCCGGAACGACCCATCCTTCTTTTTGACGAAAAGGACTGGTGCGCCCCAAGGAGAGGTGCTAGGGCGAATGAAGCCTTTATCAAGCAATTCCTGGAGCTGACTCGAGAGTTCGCGCATTTCGGACGGAGCGAGTCGATAAGGAGCTTTAGCAACAGGGTTGGCTCCAGGAATGAGGTCGATACGAAACTCGATATCACGACTCGGAGGTAAACCGGGTAACTCATCAGGGAATATGTTAGGAAATTCACAAAAAACGGGAACATCGCTTACTCCTGGATTACCTTCCTTTTCCTTCTCCGCTACTACATTGTTAGCCAAGAAAGCTTGGTATTACTTGTGGAGATACTTGCTAGCTTGGACACATGACATGAGCTTGAGACCTTTCGAAGGAGTTTCGCCATACACAGAAAGTTGATCACCATTAGCGAGCGAGAATCGAATCATTTTATCAAAGCAAACAACTTCAACATGGTTTTCACGAAGAAAGTCCATGCCTACTATGACGTCAAAACTACCGAGCTGCATCGGAATAAGGTCGATAGGAAAGATGTGATTGTTGAGTTCAAGAGTACAATCACGAAGAACATAGTTGACAGCGACGGTTCTTCCGGTGGCAACTTCAACATCGAACGTCGAGGGGAAATGGGCGCGCTTACGATTAAGGAGCTTTTCGAATTCAAACGATACAAAACAGTTATCGGCTCCAGTATCAAACAAACACGAAGCATAAATACCATTCACAAGGAACGTACCATTGACCATGTTGTTATCGGCTTGAGCTTGGCGGACATTGATGTTGAAAGTACGTCCGCGGGCTGCTGGCTGCTGTTGCTGCTATTGCTGGGGCTGCTGCTGTTGTGGCTCTTGGTTCACTACTCGATTCGGGCACATGTTCGCGAAGTAGTTGGGATCACCACACGTGAAGCAAGCTCTAGCATGGATCGCGGGTATAGGAGCCGCTTGCTGGCCTTGAGGAGTAGGAAGTAGAGCTTGCTGAGCAGGAGCTTGACCTTGAGCTGGAGCTGGAGCTTGACGTGGACCAGTACGGCAGTTTGCGGTGAAGTGGCCGTACATGTTGCAATGGACACAGTATCTGCAGACGATTCCCACTGGATGGTGATAAGTACAAGTAGGGCAAGCCGAGTGAGGACCAGTGTACGCACGCTTAGCCGGCGGTGCGTTTGTAACAGGTGCCACTACTTGGCGGTGTTGAGGCTGCGGTTGAGCAGGAACTGATTGGAGCGGGGCAGCAGTGGTGGCAGCGCAACTTTTGCTACTGTTGTTGTTGTTCTTCCTCTTGTGACGAGAGGACTTTGAAGACTGTGGAGCGGCGGCGGTTTAAGCGGTTGCGGCGGTGGTAGCTTGATGCAGAGTCTTGGATGCTTTATCCTAGTAACCAGACTTGACTTGCTTGTCGTTGATCTCAGCAGCGAGTAAGAAAGTTTCCTCAATTGTCATCGTCTTTGCAGCTTGAACGAAATCAGCCACGCAATCTGGAAGAGCACAGATATATTTTTTTATGGTGATTTCGGGCGTAGTAACTTGGCTCGGACAGATTATGCTTAGCTGCTTAAAGCGAGCAGTCAAACCAGCGTTGTCTCCATCTTTCTGCTTGATATGCCTGTTGGAACCTGAAGGTTTATTCATGTAGGTTAGCAAAGTTGAAGGATTGTTTCTATGTTTTGTTTATTTTACATGTATTGGGTCGATTATGTATGGGTTGGGTTAGTAGACTTGTGTTGCAATGGGCTTAGGTTAGTGGCACGGTTGTTATGTATTTAAGAACATCATTACCTCATTGTTTGAGGTTGTTGATTGCGTGACAAGTGAGGGCGACACAAGGAGAGGAACCGAGTTGTTTTGCTAGATCTTGTATCAGTCTACGTTTATCGTTGAATGCAAGAATCTTTTGGTTTGTGATTTCTATTGTTCTTATCTATTGTTCTTTATTATCATTATTTAATCTTGAATCGTCTTGTGATTGATTTCCGCGCTTTCACAAGATATTGTTGATATCATTGATAGATCCTGCAAGGGTTTTACAATTGGTATCAGAGCCAAGAAACCATTCTTGGTTCGGTTTTGATATCAATCAGATTCAAGATTAAAACGTTATTACTAATCTGTTTTTGTGGTGATTGTTTTGCAGTGAAAGGAACTAATTTTACTGATCTGTTTTGGATTTGTTCTTGGTGATTTTGTTAAAAATTGTTACTGATTTGGATCGTATAATCTATTGAAATCTGTTTGCTGATTGTTCGGAGTTGTTTGAAGAAAATTCAAAGATCTCAAATCTTTGAATTTTGGAAGTGCTGGAAATCCGGGATTACGAGTCAACAGTTCTTATCTCTTATCTGTTTTGCAGGTTCCGACTCGCAACCATTCTAGTTGCGGTTCATCACGTTCTGGTTACGACTCGCAACCATCCTTGTTGCGGTTCATCACGTTCTGGTTACGACTCGCAACCATCCTTGTTGCGGTTCATCACGTTCCGGTTACGACTCGCAACCATCCTTGTTGCGGTTCATCCTGTTTTAGTTACGACTCGCAACCACAGCAGTTACGACTCGCAACCACAGCAGTTACGACTCGCAACCACAGCAGCTTACGACTCGCAACGACGCTGATTTACGGACCTTTGGACTGTTGACTTTTGGACTTAAAAACAAACTTCATTAATTAATTAACTGATTAATTAATCATGTCATCTAACAACAGTGAACTGTCCGCCCTTAAAGAACAACAAGAATTGGATTCAAAGCTTGGTACCACAACACGCATTCCTAGGTTAACTGATGCTAATGACTTTCCTGAGTGGAAGTGGCGTTTTGAAAATCATTTGAAGGTTAAGGATTATAAGCTGTGGCGAAGCATTATGCGAGGTCCTAGGGAAATTATGGTGGAAAGCTCAACTGAACCAGGTCTTAAGATAAAGAAACCTAGGGATCAGTACACTGAAGATGATGTGCTCATTGTTGAAGAAGATGATCGAGCTCTTTCCTACTTAACCATGGGTTTGGGTCCTGATATTGCTGTTGGTTTTCGCACCTGCAAATCTGCCAAAGAATTGTGGGATTCTCTGATCGAAGTATATGAAGGAAACGAAGATATGAAAGAGAGCCGAAGAAATCTGCTACAACAAAACTTCAACAACTTCAACCACATTTATGGTGAAACGGTAGACAATCAGATTCAGAGGTTTGTGAAGCTGATCACCCAAATGCAAATGGAAGAAATTCATACAACAAATGCATCTACAAATCGCCAACTTCTTAATGCACTACCAAAGAGTTGGGATCATCATGTTGCTATGATCAAGAAGACTAAAGATCTCGCTCGATGCACTCTGTCAGAGATGATCTCTCACATTAAGGCATGTGAACTGGATGATAAGCAAAGAGAAACAAATTACAAGAACAGTATGCTAGCTGCTGGTTACTCCATTGCTCCCGCTTCCTCTAACAACAGCAATACAGCATTATTGTCTCAAGGTGGTTTTCAGATGTTTCGAAATACTTCTACTCCAACTTCAGCTAAGGTGTACTCATCTGGATCCTCTAATCAAGTTGTCTCTCCAGCTTCTCCTGCTTCAATTCCAAATTCTGGAAATGTCTCTACTGCTGCTTCTGCTTCCACTGCCAACAACGAAATGATAGCTTTCTTTGCTAAACAATCAAAGGAAAACTTGGATATTGCAGCTTCGGTGATCAACTGTTTAAACGCTTTTATTGCAGGAAAACTTGACCCACCAAAGTGGTGTTCTGATGATCTGAAACAGATTCATCCAGATGATGTTGAAGAAATGGACATCACCTGGCAGATGGCGATGGCAGCATTCAGAGCCCAAAAGTTTGTGAAAAGAACAGGTAAAAACAAGTGGGGAAATGCATGGAATGGAGCTGCTAAAGTACCTTTTAATCTTCGTTGCTTTAACTGTCATGAGGAAGGACACTATGCTCGAAACTGCCCACAGCCACTTATAAACAGAGATCAAACTCCTGCAACTCCTGTCCAACCTGCAACTCCTAATCGAGAAAGAGCTCTTGTGACCACTACAGGTATAGCAGATGCTGCTGCTTCTGGAAGTCCTGTGCCGCAAGGATTAGCACAAGCACTGGTGGTTCAGCCCAACCTCAACTTTGATTGGACTTCAGAAATTGAGCGTCTAAACATATCAGCTCCAGAGAATCAATCTGCTACATCCAACATTGCTTTCATGACTTCAAGTGAACCTAGCCCAAAGCCAGAGGAAGAGGCTGCAGCTGATGATTTTGCGTTCATGACTCAAATTCTTTCAGCTCCTGTTAAAGGTCTCACCAAAGAAGAGGTAATTTCTGTTTTCTGTACTCCTGAGTGTAGGGAAAGGGTTGAGGCTTACAGAATACACAACGCTGAGCTCATTCAAGATTATAATGACATAAAAAATAAAAATTTTACTTTGTCTAAAAATGAGAAGCTTTATAAAGAAAAGATTGAAGCTCAGCGAAAAGACATCATCAAGCTAAAGGATGATGTGAGTGTAAAAACAGTCCATTTCCTAGAAGCTCAAGAAAAGGTATGCATCTTAACTAAAGAACTGGAAGATATTCAAAACAGATATCAAATTAATGAATTAAATATCAAGAAGTTTGATTCTTCCAGTAAATTGGTTAAAAATCTTTGTGATCAACAACTTGCATACAAAGAAAAGAAAGGATGTGGTTTGGGTTTTAATAAGGCTCCTCCTCCCTATAATGATAATTATACTTATTTACCCATGACTGAGGAGGAGATGACTAATGAAAGTAAAATGACCTATGGTCCCAAAAATAATCAGTCATCGTTCAATGACAGACCAGTTGAGAAAAAGAAGTCTGCTCCTATAAATTTTGTTCACAAAGGCACAATTGATCCTAATGTTTCATCTTCGTGTGCAGATGATAGCTCAGAAGTAAAGTGTGCTGATGTTCATGGGAGTGAACCAACTATTATTTCAAATGTTTCTGAACCATATTTTGAATATTATTCTGAACCAACTGAGTCGGACATTGCTTTTACTAGTTCTTTGTTTGCGTCGTTTTCAGCTTATGTTTCGTCTTGTGAGCCTGATGTTTTGGGCAAAACTGATAACGTTTGTGTGGATGATTTGAACAATAAGTGTGGTGATGATTGTTTTTCAACTAATGTTTGTGATCCTAATATCTCTAATGTTTCAGCTTGTGAGAATGTTACAGGTGAGGTCCCTCAGGATGCATTCAGTGAAACCACTGAAACGACTTCTCAAGAAAATCAAGAGTATCCTGATTCTTCTTCTGGATCTGTCTCAGTGGGTGTCCCTAATGTTGAATCTAGTGGGACCCCATTGGAAACTGTGTTAAACAATGAACCTGAATCTGTGTCACATGATAAATGCTCTGAGAAAATGCATATTGATGAAACTTCTTTAGGCTCAGAAAAGGAATCTGAATCAGTTTCACATGACAAATGCATTGAGGAAGAGCATATTGTTGAGACTTCATCTTGTTCGGGAAGTGAACCTGAATCGGTTTCAGATGACAAATGCCTTGATAAAACGCATTTGGATGAAACTCATACATGTTCAAATTCGGAATCAAGTTTAAGTAACAATGAAAAGGATGCTGATCTAAAAGAGAGGTCATTAGAAGAAAAATTGTCTAAAGAAAAACCACAAGTCAAACATGTTCAGAAAACTAAAACATCAAATCACACGAAATCAAGCAAACAGAGTCAAAATGTCAACAATATTAAAAATGTGAAACGTCAAACATGTTATAACTGTGGTATTGCTGGTCACATTGCCAGAAATTGTGGCAAACTCCCAAGGACACCGAACAAGAGAACATCAGAGCGAAATCAGAAGGTCACGTCTAATCGATATCACTGTTCGAAGTCCATGATGTCTGCAAAGACTAAGACAATGCAGAACAACTATCATAGGACTAGACCTTCTGATCAGGATTGGAATGCAGCCAAACGCTATAATCAATATCAGAATAGACAAACAAATTTTCAGCGCAATCGAAATAATTCTTTTGGTAACGCTTATGAAAGTTTCAACTCTAATTGGTCTAGACAGTTTTGGAAACCTAAAGCAAATGGCATGCAATCCAATTCAATGAAATCATATCATCAAAATGTCGCCAAAAGGGATGTTTCAAAATTTCTGAATAAAGATAATTTAGTGTGGCAGAGAGTGACGTTTATTGATGCACAAGGAAAACCCAGATCCACTATGGGCTGGGTTCCTAAATCTAACTAATCCCGCTAATCGTGCAGGAACAGCTGTGGAGGACTACCGTGCGCCTCTGGTACATGGATAGTGGCTGTTCCAGGCACATGACAGGAGACTTATCCCAACTGGAAAATATCAAAGAGTTTAATGGTGGATATGTCTCATTTGCGGGAGGAGAGTCAGGCAGAATCACGTTAAAAGGAACTGTTCGAAACGGCGTCTTAAGTTTTGAAAATGTTAATTATGTTCCAGAACTGAAACACAATCTGTTAAGTATTTCGCAGATCTGTGATCGAGGGAATTCAGTTCATTTCACGAAGAAGGGATGTCATGTTCTTAAGCCTGGGATTGTTATTCCAGAAGACTGGTTCTTGATGACGGCTGAAAGGAAAGGTAATGCTTACGTCATTGATATGAACAAGAAACCGTGTGAAGAGATCACTTGTCTATTTTCAAAAATTTCGGAGCATGATGGTCTGTTGTGGCATCGTCGACTTGGGCATGTGAATATGAAAAATTTGAACCGTCTAGCTAAAGGTCAACTGGTACGTGATCTTCCAATCAAGGACTTCATGTTGGTGGAGAAATGTGTTGCTTGTGCGAAAGGGAAAGCTCATCGAAAACCTCATAAGACTAAACCAGTACTCTCGACAAAAGCTGTTCTCGAATTACTTCACATGGATCTTTTTGGTCCAGTAAATGTGCTGAGCATTGGGAAGAAAGCTTACTGTCTGGTAATCGTCGATGATTACTCTCGTTACACTTGGGTGTATTTTCTTAGCCACAAAAATGAAACTGCTGACTTGGTGAAACAATTCATTACTTTGGCTGAAAATCAAGCGAGTACTAAGGTGAAGGTTATTCGATCAGACAATGGGACAGAATTCAAGAACGTTACTTTGGATACTTTCTGCATTGATAAAGGAATCGATCGTCAGTTCAGTGCGCCTCGAACTCCACAACAAAATGGAGTGGCTGAAAGAAGGAATCGTACTCTCATTGAAGCTGCGCGTACTATGCTGGCTGATTCAAAGCTTCCTAGCTTCTTTTGGGCTGAGGCAGTTAGTACGGCTTGTTATATCCAGAATCATGCTTTAGTAAACAAACGTCACATGAAAACCCCTTATGAGATTCTGGAAGGACATAAACCTTCGGTTTCACACTTTCGTATCTTTGGTTGTCCGTGTGTATTATTACTAATGGACTCCAATGGAAAGTTTGAAGTCAAAGGTGATGAATGTTATTTTGTTGGATATGCTAAAGGCTCTGCTTATAGGGTATACAACAAAGTAACTAAAAAGGTTGTCGAGTCGTGCAACATTGAATGGCTTGAAGAGAATGCTACGGACGCTAGAGTTGGTCCAGATTGGTTATACGATTATTCTGCTTTGTTTAAATCATTTAACATTTTGTCAAGTGATGTTTCAGTTGCAGGTGTGTCTATTCCCAAACAACCATTGTCATTTGAAGATACGGAAGACGAATCACAGATGCAAGATAACGTGAAGCATCATACCATTGATCCACCGGGAATGGTGTTTACGCAACATCCTACACCAACTCCGATGGTCAATCGATCTCCTGAGGGTGCATCAACTAGTGACTCTGTTTTATTTCCTGAACCAATTCCTGAGGATTGTGTTGTCACTTCTCCTGTAGTTCACACTACTACAGCACCTAATGAGGGGGAGTCTAGCAACACCACTACTGAAGAGGAGACTGTACCTGATTTGGCCATACCTACGAGCGTTCAACGCGATCATCCAATCGAGAATGTGATTGGTCCTGTAAATGCAGGAATTTTGACCAGGAGTCAAACAGGAACTATTAACACTTGCTTATATTCTTGTTATCTTTCTCAAATCGAACCTAAAACTATTGATATAGCTTTGCAGGAACCTGGCTGGGTAGATGCTATGCATGAAGAGCTGAACCAGTTTGAAAGACTTGGAGTATGGAAGCTCGTCAAGTTGCCAGCAGGAAAACGTAAACTTGGAACTAGATGGGTATTTCGCAACAAGCAGGATTCTGCAGGAGTCATCGTTCGAAATAAAGCAAGGCTGGTGGTTCAGGGATTTAGACAAATTGAAGGACTGGATTATGATGAAGTATATGCTCCGGTTGCCCGACTTGAAGCCATCCGAATCTTTTTGGCTTACGCGTCATACATGGGATTCACTGTTTATCAGATGGATGTCAAAACCGCGTTTCTCTATGGAAAGGTGAAAGAAGAAATTTTTGTCGAGCAGCCACCAGGGTTTGTGCATCCAGACTATCCTGACTATGCTTACAAGCTAGACAAGGCACTGTACGGGTTACACCAGGCTCCTCGAGCTTGGTATGCCACCCTAACAGAGCATCTGTTGGCTCATGGGTATACGCGTGGCACTATCGACCAGACTCTGTTTATCAAGAGGGTAGGAAGTGATCAAATCTTAGTTCAAATCTACGTTGATGATATTATTTTCGGATCAACAAGCGAGGATCTGTGCAAGGAATTCGAGAGAGTTATGAAGAAAAAGTTTGAAATGAGTGCTCTGGGGGAGATGACTCTATTTTTGGGCCTTCAAGTCAAGCAGAGTTCGCAAGGAATTCTGATTCATCAAGGGAAGTATGTGGATGATGTGCTGGCAAAGTTCAAGTTCACGGACGCAAAACCTGCTGAGACACCTATGGCTGAGAGACCATTGTTGACTGAAGATGAAGAAGGAGAGTCTGTAAATCAACGTCAATATCGGTCCATGATCGGGTCATTGATGTATCTCACAGCTAGCCGTCCGGACATCATGTTCGCTGTTTGCAACTGTGCACGCTATCAGGCTAATCCTAAAACTTCTCATCTTACTGCTGTTAAAAGGATCTTTCGGTATCTTAAAGGCCGACCTAGGTTTGGCCTGTGGTATCCGAGGGATTCCAATTTTGACTTGTTTGCTTTCTCTGACAGCAATTTTGGAGGTACTGACAGTGACAGGAAATCTACATCTGCGGGATGCCAATTTTTGGGTGATCGGCTCATTTCTTGGCAATGCAAGAAACAACAAACAGTGGCGATATCTACAGCTGAAGCCGAGTACGTTGCTGCTTCTGCGTCTTGCTCTCAAGTGGTGTGGATGCAACATCAATTGCAGGATTATGGTTTGACTTATCTTAACACTACTATTTACTGTGATAATGATGCTGCAATACAAATTGTTCGAAATCCTGTCTTTCACTCCAAAACCAAGCACATTGATATTAAAGTTCATTTTATCAGAGACTGTTTTGACAGAGGTCTTATTACTCTTGATCAAATCGACACAGATGCAAATGCTGCCGATTTGTTCACCAAACCTGTCAGCAGCTCAAAATTCAGAGTGCTTGTGGATTTTCTGAAAATGATCCGTTTTACTGACTGAGCATGTTTTTGTTTTTCGTAGATAAATTTGTTCATAAAGTTTTCTATTCTTAGGTAGTTTTCATTTATGCACAAATTTAGGGGGAGAATTTCTGAAAAATACAAAAACATTAAAAAATTGAAAAATACAAAAAGAGGTGTGGCAAGACTGGGAAATGAAATGAATTTTCACTTTATGGTCGAGGGCTGACTCATGTAAGACCAGTATCGAAATAGTTTGACTCTAGTATGATGTGTTGGTAGGCTCTATCCTTAAGACTGGAAACATGGGCTGTTTCTGTTTAGAACTAAAATATTGTACATGACCTCAGGAAAGAAAGTCACTTGGAATTAGCTCATTTCTATTTGAATGTCTGTATGTTGTCCCGATACACACAATTTTGGTCTGACTCTGAAATCTTCTCTGAAAAAGTCGTGTATCTCCTCTGCTGCATCCAGATATATGCTGACCTGGAGGTGCTAGGCAACGACAGCTTCTGCTGCATCCAGATACATGCTGACCTAGCTGTACGTTGTCGCGCTATAGATCTAATACACCCGAAAGAGGCCCTCAAGTGCCCAAAAGAAACCCTATAAACCTATGTCAAATTGAGAAAAACTCATTTGATCCTGTATATTATACCATCTCTACTTAAGATCTATTCTGTTCTCTTCTCAACCTAGTCCCAGTTAAGATTTCAGAGATCTGGATTGGACTTGTGAAACATGTGGTAGGGAAGCTACTTGCATGATAGAGTGTGCTGTTATAATTTCGGGATTTGATTAGTATTTGTTTTGAGTGTTCATTGTTAAGATATCAAAACATGATAAATTAAGTTACAGGCAGTTATATGGAAAAGGTCTAGGGAGATGAGTTTAAAGGGAAAAATATACTGACAATTGTCTAGATCATTCAGTAGTAGATCAGTGTTGATAAGTGATGTCAAGCCCAAAACCTTGTGATTTGATCCCTGAGTATCTATGCAAATTTCCTTAATTTATTTTGTAAATAATTTCGTTATTTAATTTTGTTTTTAGGTTTTTATTTTGCAAACATTGCTCAAAAGGTTTAATGGATAATTTTCATTAAAAAATTAAATCAGTTTTGAATTGGGTTTAAAAAAATTGGTTGATAAGTCTGTTTAGTTAAGAGCCCGATTTTGTCAAAGTCCGATCAGTTAATGTTGAGCCCAAGAGTTACAAGCCCATGATGGCCCATGATCTGTTTCATGGTATAAAAGGGCGGTTGCGAGTCGAGACCTCATTTCTCACTCGCAACCAAGTCTGATTTGCTCTCAAGATTCCGGTGTTCTGTTGAAGATTCCGATTAATCTCCGGTTACGACTCGCAATCTCCGGTTGCGACTCATTGATCATCAAGGTATAATGACGTCATTATTCAAGTTTTTGCAGGTATTATGAATGATCGTTGAATATTCCGATGAAGATTTGAAGATTCCGATGAAGATTTGAAGTTTCCGATGATGTTTCCGATGAAGTTTTGAAGATGTTTGACTCGCAATCAAGAACACTTATGACTCGAAACCAGGGGTTACGAGTCGCAACCTCAAGATTGCGACTCATGGTTGCGACTCAATGTTTGTTGGTTGCGACTCATGGTTGCGACTCATAGACAACTGGTTGCGACTCGTAGACAACTGGTTGCGACTCATGGTTGCGACTCGAGACCTTTTGGTTACGACTCATGGTCTCGAGTGAACAGTAACAGTGTTTGTTTTGGCTTATTTTTATCACTGTTATATTTGAAAGTTGGAAACTTATTTGAGTTGTGTTATGTGCAGAAAGATGGACTTGAAATTTATATCTTCACACAATCAGGTCGGATATTTGGCTCCTCCACCAGAGAAACACAAGAAGCTGTACACATCATTGATGAAAGGCTTGAATGGTTGCCGGATTGTTCATGCTCTTCGTGAGAATCCGGTTGTTTATGAAGAGCTTATTCAAGATTTTTGGAAGACTGCAAAGGTGGAAATTATTGAAGGAAAAGGAGCTATAGCTGCTGAAATCGAAGGGACAAAGATTATTGTGACGGAGCAGGTTATCAGGGATGTGTTGCAATTCAATGATCAGGAAACGGATCCAATCGAGCTTGCTGCTGGAACGATTGAAGCTATTTTGCCACGACTAAGCTATGAAGGAAGATTTCCTCCCTTGGTTAAGAAGTTTGTTCATCCGTACTGGCGTTTATTATTGCACATGTTCCTGTTGTGCATGACAGAGAACCGAGGAGGAATTGATCAACTGAACACAACACAGACGGCTGCATTAATTTGTGTGATTACAAATGAGCCGTTCAACTATTCACGATATGTTCTAGAAGCAATGAAAAGAAACGCTATTGGGCTACGGAAGGATAAGTTTTTGATGTATCCTAGATTTGTGCAGATGATTCTAAATGCTCGTTATCCTGAATTGAAGAGATCTGGTGATACGTTGGAATTAAAGCCTATGGGTCCTTCATGTTTTGGAGCTCTTACTGCAAAGAAGAGTACTGAGAAGAAGTTTGAAGGTTTGATTAAATTGGAGAAGTTTGGTCAGTTTGCAGAAACGGAAGATGTTAGTGAAAATCCAGTAATAGCACAATCTGTTTCAGTGCATAGTGTACCTGCAAGTGCTATTGTAGCTGAAGAACATGATATTCGTATGGATACTGAAGATCAGCCTGAGACAGAGATTTTAACGATAGACTCTGACGATGAAGGTGTTGAGATTATGTGTGATTCTGGTGAAGATGAAGAGCTTCCTCCTGAAGCTGAAGTTGATACTGCTGTTTCTGTTGTTCCACCCGTGATTACTGCTGAAAGTTTGACGATGTTGTTAAAGTCAGTGACTGACAAGATGGGAAATCCTCCTTCCAATCTGTCAGTATCAACTGAAGAGCCTGATGAAAGCCCTACGGATTCTGATTCCATGCCATTAAAAAGGAAAAGGAGGGATCCTAGACCCGGAATGTTTGTTGAACAAGGAAAAGATCAATCCGTAAACGTTGCTGATGATGAAGAAGGTTTGTATGACTTCGATTTTGAAAGAAATGTTAGCGATACTACCACCACTGCAGAGAATATCCTTGAGTTTGATGTTGGTATTCAAGGAGATGAGATAGCTAAAATGAATGTTGAAGTTCAAAATGAAGCTGGGCCAAATGTTGAAGTTCACGATGAAGCTGGGCCTTCTGGAATTGTTGGGCCTTCTGGAATTGTTGATATTGGACCTTCTGGAGTTGTTCATGAAGAACCTGGCAGTTCGAGTGGTAAAAGGCCTGAAGAACCACTAAGAATGCCATTTGATAGTGATTCAAGTGATGAAGATGAATTTATCAGCATGAGAGATATGAAGAAACGAATGGTTGTACTTGAGCAAGATTCAATTCATAAAGATGCAAAGATTATTCAACTTGAAGACACTATTGTAAAGAAAGATCAACAGATTGAACAACTTCAAGGAGACGTTAGCTTGTTGTTCAATATTGTTTATGATTTACGAGGAAAGTTGGAAAAGAAGTTTGGACAAGAATTTTCTGATCCAACTGATGTTGAAAATAGAAGAAGAGCTATTGCTAAAGATGATGCTGAAAGAAGTGCTGAAATGGAAAAATATTTCACAAGAGTTACAGATCCAGTTGCAGACAGAGAGAAGGCAGAGAGGATGAAAAAGAAAAGAGAGTTAGTGATCTTGAAGAACAAGAATGTGAATCCAGATGATGAAGATGCTCATGCAACCCATCATTTAATGGATGTTGGTGAAACTATTTATGATAAAGTTGGAAATCGTTCTGGTGTAGTTAGCTGGGGATATGACCATGATCGTAAGAGATGGTGGATAAGAAGAAAAGTTGGACCTGTTGAGTGGTACAAACGTTCAGGACAGTTTCAGTCGTTTACTAAGGTGGATTTGACAGACTTGTCTAATGCACCTTATGTGGATGATAAACCTGGTGGTCCTGGATATGCATTCTTTGAGAGGTTGAAGAGGGAGGTTGCTAGAGGTTTTCCCTCGATGCGTACGGCAGATTCCATTGTTAAACCAGCAAAAGGGATTAGAGATCCTTACACAAACAAACGTATGAAGATAGTGCATTGGCCAGCTACAGATAAAGAGAAGACTATTCCGTTAGTGAGAAAGATTCCCAAAGGAGCATTGAAGACATTACACTTTTGGGCATATAATGAACGTCTTGGGCAGGCAGTTATTGTTTGTGATGGAGAGATGAGTTATACTTTGGTTGATCAAATTGATTTGCTAAATCTTGCTGGTGAAGATCTGGAAGTCTTGGCATGCAATCAGATTAGAGCTACAGAGAAATATGAGGAAATAGCTAAAGCTTGGACTGCTGCTGTAGCATCTGTTTTGCATATTCATAAGAAGGGATTTGGTGGTTATAAGGATAGTGTAAGTGGTGGTGATCAAGGAAATTGAAGTCAGAAGAACCTTCATGCATAAACCTAGGGGGAGATTGTTGGAACCTGAAGGTTTATTCATGTAGGTTAGCAAAGTTGAAGGATTGTTTCTATGTTTTGTTTATTTTACATGTATTGGGTCGATTATGTATGGGTTGGGTTAGTAGACTTGTGTTGCAATGGGCTTAGGTTAGTGGCACGGTTGTTATGTATTTAAGAACATCATTACCTCATTGTTTGAGGTTGTTGATTGCGTGACAAGTGAGGGCGACACAAGGAGAGGAACCGAGTTGTTTTGCTAGATCTTGTATCAGTCTACGTTTATCGTTGAATGCAAGAATCTTTTGGTTTGTGATTTCTATTGTTCTTATCTATTGTTCTTTATTATCATTATTTAATCTTGAATCGTCTTGTGATTGATTTCCGCGCTTTCACAAGATATTGTTGATATCATTGATAGATCCTGCAAGGGTTTTACAATGCCAGAATTCGTCCTCCAGTTTTTGGCACTCGTGGGGAGGGCAGAACTCTTGCATCATGACGTCCTTCAACTCATCCCACGTCAACCCGTAAGCTGCATCATTTCCGCGTTTGTTTCTCTCGGTCGTCCACCAATCCAAAGCTCGGGATTGGAAGACGCCAGTTGCTTTAAGAGTACGGTGATTATCAGGACAACCACTCTGGCGTAGGGTGACCTCGATCGAATAAAACCATTGAAACATGGCTGTAGGCCCATCTTCGCCGGTAAATTCTTTCTGGCCGCAGGCTTTGAACTGTTTGAAGCTAAAAGCAGACTTAGGAGCATCAGTCCTGGACTCTTCAGAAGATTTGCTAGCGTTTTCGTTCAGCTCACTAACAATTTGGGGGATAACCTTCGCCATTTGCTTAGCGACGAGGGCGGCGATGCGTTTGTTATCATGATTGCGGCGAGCGGAACGTGAGTAAAATGATCCAAATGACGACATTGTCTGCAATAGACAACACCATAGGATTTAAAACGCTATATAATCGAATCTCACCTCACAGGTACTACTACTAAAGCTCAGGAACACGATCAACGTAACACATAGACACATAATCACAAAATCACGTAAGCATATAAACACATAACACATAAGCACGTAGGAGCACGTAAGCACGTAAGGCACAGAAGCACAAGAGGTAGTCAGAATACAGAAACCTATCATTCAAGTCCGCGGGCGTTCGAGAATAGCGACTGCGATGCAGCGAGTAACATAGCATGCGAGTATCCATAAGTAGCAGCGATTTGTTAGCGATTTGAGGTAGATGTGCAATGCGAATTGTATGTGTCGATCAAAGCGAAAAGCATATAAATCACCAAAATCGAAACTCATAAACAGGTAAAACCACGTAATCACATAAAATCCACATAAAAGCGACGAATTATCGGAGTTAGCGGCAGCGAACTCCAGAATTGAAAGCACATAAAATCGAGTATAGATTGCCTGGGTGCGAGACATTGACTACCCAAAGTGGTTCGACTATTCACATAGACCTTTGGTACACACCTTGACTTTCGGGACTGTGCTCTCGCCTCGATTTTAGGCGATCGACATGCATCCTTACAGTTGCAGTGTGACTTCAAGTCGTTGGAGTCCGTCGAGACTTTAGTGAGAGTTTTGTAAAACCAAAATAGAGTATGGAACAAGTTATCAAGGTTCGGGTTTCACCCCTAACTCAACTGCCTTGTTCCCGTTTTGATGAAAATAGAAAAGAAAATCTGCGTTAAAGTACGGATTTCATTCCTGATTCAACGCAAATTCTCCTGTTTATATATAAAAATGCAGGTCGAACAAGCGATTTAGTCGAGAGTTTACGGTTTTCACACCTAATCTCGACCTAATCACTCTTTCATTTCGAAAATTAGAGTGCAGTGATAGTGTAGTGAGTGCGAGCGAGAAATAGCAAGTAAGCTTGTACAAAACCCTAAGGGGCATGCACAAGTCGGTCTGTTGGTACTTAGACTATAGTCTAGGTCGTTTCTAAGACATCGACCCGGACTAGGTCGAGTCTTGCCTAATTCCCTATAGTTATGGATCTGATACCAATCTGTCACACCCCAACCGATGACGAAAACATCGGGGCATGGCACTGAGTGAAACAGATTGTCAAGAGAAATTCCATAACGACTAAATTACCAAATAGTTAAAATTATGTCCCATACCATAACCCATTAAGTAATCTAATTATTACAGACATAGATATTCTCAAAACAAAACATGTTCCGACAACTCAGATTCAAATAAATAAATTGTCTTTGTTTCTAGACTCCATCCTACTTGATTCCACAAAAGCAGATAAGGCACAACATCCTAAGTAAAGCATTCATTGTGTAAAGGTGAGCATACAAGTTTGATATAGTATAATAGAGTTTGAAATTGTTTACGCATAACCAACATGTAACATGTATAAAGTGAAGGCAAGTAGGTTATCGACAGAGAAATATGCACAGATGTGACTACGAGTTGTAGAATACACAACACATGTCCCCACTGGAACACGTGAAGTAAAGCCCTTAACAACCCATGTCCACGACAGGTGCTGAGTCCAAACTATAGTACTATAGTTGCTAAGGTGTCAGGAAACAATCACTGTGTTAAGATAACATACAAGCATTCATTGAATAACACGTAACATGCATTAGCAATCAACGTATAGATAGTGTTTGCGTTGTGTGTCAATTGTGATTTGAATAAGTAACGTATGTAACACCCAAAAGTGCATAAGGCAAAAAGGGATCGAGTATACTCACAGATTGTGTTTAACAAGTAAACACTCTCTTGGATTGAAGGGAGCTCTTGAGAGATTAGCCTGAACAGTTAGCGATAGCATAAACGATAAGCAGCTCGTAAAACGGTGCAAAGTACCAAGTGTCGGATGGTAATCCGGTCGGATGGCAATCCGATCGGATGGCCAGTCGATCGGATGTCAATCCGTTCGGATGGTCATCCGATCGGATGGCCATTCGATTGGATTGACATCTTGTTTGGTAAGGATGTGTTTGTGTATGATGGCTTTGAAGTTTTCGTTGTAGCATTTTGAAAACAGAGAAGTATCTCTACCTTTCAGGTCGATCGATCTAACGGTCGTTCGATCGGGCAAAGATCCGATTGGCAGGCACTTAGTGAGAACAAGTTCCAGCAGTATTGTCATTTGATCGGATTGCAATCCGATCGGGTGGCAATCCGTTGGTTACTGACTATGCATTGAACATGTTGAAAATTGTTTTTAAGTGTTGAAGTCCCAAACGTCACATGGTCGGATGGTCGTTCGATCGGATGGCAATCCGATCGGACGGCAATCCGTTCGACGTTCAGATCCTTGAAAAGTTGAAATAAAAGTTTAAGTGTGGAACCAAGTGTAAGCCGATCGGATGGCTGTCCGATCGGATGGCAATCCGATCGGAAGACAATCCGTCCCAACGACCTGATCGTCTTTGACACTTGATTGTTTTGAAAGTTTTGCAGTTTTGATCGGGACGGTATGGCGACGTGCCAAACAATAGAAACCCCATCAAGACCCAGGTGGTCCGATCGAACAGGAACCACCCTAGTCCGGTCGGTCAACTGTTCGAGAAGGTGGTTTGTGTTTAACCCGAAGTCGGTTGTCTCTTTGATAGAAAACAGATCTTGAACCGACACATCACTAAGAAGGAGTAGACGATCAGAACGAGCTCCGATTCTATCGGTTTTGAATGCATTGAGTGTAAAAGAGTTCAAAGAAAGTTGGAGAACCATCTTTCAGCCCTTTTAACCATGAATATGTGTAGATCTATGCGAAAACATTATTGATTCATGTGAAAATACTTCAGATCTGAGTTGTTCTTGGTGAAATGAGGCCAACACTTGAAGTTCATAAGAACTCCATGATGACATCACCCTAAAACACCTCAAATCCGTTGATTTCACGGTTAAAAGTTAAAATCCAAAGGTGAAAAAGATGAAGGAGTGCGTGTAGATCATAGAAGTACAAGATTTAGGTTGAAAACTTACAAGAATCGCGAGAAATCGAGAGAAAAGAGTGCTTGAGCGAGCTGGTCGAATGGAGGAGCTATCACATCACAAATGATGTGACAGGTGGGTATTTATAGGGTTTCCAAAAGAGGAAAGTGCACTAGGGTCGGATTGGCCACCGATCGGATGGCCACTCGATCGGTTGGCCACTCGATCCTGGTGTCCGGCGTGTTGAGTTTTGTCGTTTTGATTCGCGTGTTGAGCGTTGCGATGCGTTTCGAGCGAGGGATGCGATAGAGTAATAATAAACACACAAATACTATATCTAACATACAATCATCAGAATTAACTGGCGTTTAGCGCTTGCGTTTTGATTGCGATAGAGTTGCGATTGCGTTTTGATTAATCACCACAAACATAAACATAATTTAACATGCACAAGTAACACATAAATAGCACACACACACGTAAAACAATATCCAGAACGCATAATTCGAGTTGCGATTGCGATACGATAAGCGATAAAGTGATAAAACATGCGATAAACATCGATTATCCCTCGATTATTACTAAATACTCCACATAATACAACTAAAGCAACCAAAATAAAAGATTCGATTACAAGTCAAAGAAGTCAAAACAGTAGTTAAGCAAGGAGTGACAGATCGCAATTAGCAATCTTTTATTCCTTTGACTTCAATCTTAACTTTGACTTTGACTTTTCGAAACACGGGGTCTTACATATTCAGTATACGAAATTTTTGGATATCTGGTTTTCAGAAATCCGAAACCGGATAATCTGATCTTGAACACCCGTAACGAAAATAACAACCTGAAACCTTTTCCCGTTTTTTTCTTTTCCACCACGATTTTTAAATGAGCATAACTTTTTTCATACAATAATATTTTTTTTTTCAAAATACACCAAACTAGAGAGAATAAAGTAGCGTCTCTAGAGAGGCTTCAGCATTTTCCTTTTTTTCCACTATAATTTTTAAACAGACATAACGTTTTTCATAAGATAGTATTTTTTAAATACTACCGTATATAAAAGTTATGTTTGTTTACAAATCATGATGGAAAAGAAAAAAAAAAGAGAAAATGTTGAAACCTCTCTAGACAAGCTACAACAGGTAAGCAGGTGATGTAGCATCATTAAAGATGCTTCAGATGACTATTTTCATAATTGGTGTGGATTAATGAATAATATCGTAATTTTCCATTAATTAAATATACCCTTATAAAGCAAAAATATATATAACATTTATTTTGTTAACTAACAATTCAATTTATTGCTTTAGTAGAAAGATATGAAATATAACCTTTTTTATTTAAACATATATATAATTTTACAATTAATTAAATTTACATTTTTTATAAAATAATAATTAATAAAGACACTAACTAATATGATAATTATTTCTTTGTTAGTTAGTTTAAAAAACACTTATGAAATGATAATTAAATTGGAGAGATGAGACGGAGTTGATTACTGTGACGAGTTGAACCGATACCAGTCAAATAACATTGATATCGATATACTTTTTTATGATTTTCAATTGATGCAATGAAAATATTGGTTTTGTATAAAGTGATGTATAGTTGGGATGTGATTTTTTCCTAAATACCCGTACCCATACATATACCGTGCCCGTATTGGGACCCGTACCGATTTTGGGTATTGGGTACATGTATCGGTACCCAACTTTATTGATTTTGGTATTTGGTACTTTCGGTATTGGTACGGGTAAAATGGTACTAGTACCGAATTTTATATAGAAGTTCAAGAGTTTTTTTATAGAGTTAAATGCCATTTTAGTCCCTGTGGTTTGGACGATTTTGCCAGTTTAGTCCGAAGGTTTCATTTTTAGCCGGTGGGTCCAAAAAGGTTTCACAGTTGTCATTTTAGTCCACTGGGTTAACTTCATCCATTATTTCTGGTAATGAGAAGGGCAATTCGGTCATTTTATATGTAATTCTGTTAACTAGAAGGGCAATTCAGCCATATAAAATGACCGAATTGCCCTTCTCGTTAACAGAAATAATGGATGAAGTTAACACAGCGGACTAAAATGGCAACAGTGAAACCTTTTTGGACCCATAGGCGAAAAATGAAACCTTTGGACTAAACTGTCAAAATGGCACAAACCACAGGAACTAAAATGACATTTAACTCTTTTTTAAATTATTATTTGGTTCGTATGATAGTTTCTGTGCTACTCATATTGATTTTACCAATTTGGTACCCGTATCATATTAGACCATGGGGTATGGTGGGGCTTGGGTTGGGGCTTGGGTTAGGCATTGGTTGACACGTGGAATGGGGTGGCAGACACGGGTAAACCCACATTGAACACGATATGACCGGGGCGGGGGTTTGGGGCGTGGGTTTGGTGGGCTGACCGGCTGGGCTGACCCGCTGGGCAGTCCCAATATGATTTAAAACACAAATTTAATTTTTTTAATATTTTTAAATAAAGAAAATTACAAAAAAAAAATTCCTAACTTTTATATTTGTTTTTTATCTCTTCTCTCAACGCCAAGACTATTTCTAACTCGTCACCCTGTAGGTGATCAATCGGCTGGGATAGAATTTTCAAATCATCCCGTCTTTGTTTCAGGGCATCTCTAGCGGCATCTCTAGCTTCTTTGCTCCTTCGTATTTCGGCCCTTTGTTGTTGGAATACGTTGAATGTATCCATCTTGCATGAAATGTCATCCAACTGGTCGCTGTATATTCCCCTACGCGAGCCAGAACTCCCAGCTGAAGGCGATGCCGTTTGTTTTTTAGCACGCCTTCTTGAGGCATTTCTTCCATGCTCAGGCCGGTTTGGGCTTGGCGAATCATCCAAAAGGTCCTCAAACTCTTGATCTCGTGCATCAGATTGGGCTTGGGACGAGGCCCTTGACCTTTTACTAGACGAGTTAGTTTCGCTACCAGTGGGGATAGTCGCCCACTTTGGATGGAATTTACAAATCTCCCAACAATGCATGAAATGGAAGTCGGTGTTCATATTTGATTTGAATGCATTTACTGCATTTGTCAAAACGTCGGCTTCGGTTTCACCACTTTTAGGGTTTTGCTTTGCTTTATTTAAAAAACCACTAAATTTTGTAAGTTGGGTGCTTATCTCGCTCCACTTTGAGGATAAGCTATCGTTTTCACGATAAGTCCCCCTACCCATTTCTTCATGGAATAGTCTACTAACCCATTCCCACAGGGCGGTTCGATGTTGCGAATTTCCTAAAGTTGAATGTTGAGATTGTTCACACCAAGTGTTGGATATATGTATGTCCGACCTTAATTAAAGTCAACGTAACTAACTCGGTACGATCCGAAGAGTTACACGTTGGTACACGAATCGTATATGTTCACGAGTAGGTAGATTATTATTTGTGAAATAATAATAGTGGAAACCCAAGAGACACATTTTTCTAATAAAAGGATGTTTAATGTGGAAACCCATAAGACTTTTGATAATAACCACCTTCTTCTTGGCCGGTTCTACTCGGGGTATCTTGTGCTCGGTTGTGAACTTCCTACTAGCGAGGATTCGTTGTAACCCGCGTGTTACAATTCCGGTGTAGTCGTCAAAGGTTGATTACTAAAACCCTCTATGGTTGTTTATTCCGTTTATTTGTTTATACGCATATAACCTTGATCCTGATTGGGAATATTTATTAATCGGATTAATAAATCAAATAATTTATATAATCGGCTTTTGGTAAATTATATAAACCGCTTCCGCTATTATTTTGATACCTTGATTCCCAACAGTGGTATCAGAGCCACGGTTACACGCGTATAGATGGTAAAGTTATAATTTTGATCTATGTTTTATTTGTCAAAAATTATTTGTTTTGACAAAAGATCAAAAGCTTTTGGTTGTCTATGGATTGTGATGTGAATCGAGCCCTAGGTTATGACCTTTGTCATGGTTGTATTGGTTATGGTTTTATTTTGATTTGTTTTTTTTTCGGATATTGGATCCGATGTAATAGATAGGAATAAATTTGGTTTATTGTATTTTTTAAATTTATTATTGTAATCCCTCGAGTACAAGATCAAGATCAAGATAAATGGCGAACAGGTACCATGAAGATAGAGATCGCGGGTCAAGTGGGAGCTTTCAAAAATTAGCTTTTGAAACCCTTTTGACTAGTTCGTTTCGTTTCTGGCTAAAACGAAACGACCAACCTATTAGGGGCTCGATTCGATTTTTATTATTGTGTTTTGTGGTTGTGTTTTATTTATTGTAAATAATCTAGATAACCCAAAATAAATAAAATTTTCACAATCAAGACAACGGTTTTATTAAAACAAGTTTTATAAAACTGAAAAGTATACTTAATAAAAGAGTTTTATTAATATTTAAAACAAGATCATTCGCGATAAATCGACCGACATAGTTTAATAGGGTATTTAAAACTATATCGCGCGAGCGTGGAAAAGAGTTTCTATTATCACGA
This sequence comes from Helianthus tuberosus, assembly GCA_030545235.1. Lineage (NCBI taxonomy): Eukaryota > Viridiplantae > Streptophyta > Magnoliopsida > Asterales > Asteraceae > Helianthus > Helianthus tuberosus. The sequence continues at coordinate 141,288,950 of CM060402.1, read as the reverse complement.
ATTATATAAAATCGGATTTTATAAACTATTGTGTAACTCGCCTCATGCTACGAGTTATTCAAAATATTTTTTTGGTAAATATTAAAATAAATCCCAAATTTTAAATTGATGTTTTATGCCACCCTTAACGAGTTAACACTTCATTCTAAATCGAACCCAAATGTTAGTGCTATACCCTGCATCTGGGCATCCATCATGAAAGAAGGTAATCATCGCGTTTCCTGTGTAACATAGGCCGGTGATACAGTTAATAGTAAAGGACAAAACATCGCTTGTTCATCAAGTGGGCATAGTTGGGGTTAAACATACATCGTTTTAAGCGATAACCCCAAATGGAGAGTTGTGTAGTGGACACAATTAACAATCGTTGTTTACCTACATAATCATACCCGTGGATAGTGCTTAAGCCAATTCACTGTCATATGATGAATCGGGATCTCATCTTAATTAAAATTTTTGTTTTTGGGTCATAAAATTAAATTAAGATATTTAAAACATAAGATACTAATTAATTAATTTTGAATTTTGTAGATGTCAACTGAAAACAATTCCTCCCAATTCTCTCTCAAGTCCATCTTAGAGAAGGACAAACTGAACCACTCCAACTTCATGGACTGGCACCGCAACTTGAAAATTGTTCTCAAGGCGGAGAGCAAACTGTATGTTCTTGAAACGCCAGTCCCTGATGAACCCATCAATCAGCAAACTGTTGCATATAGAAACTATGCAAAGCACTTTGATGACTCTATGAAAGTCTCATGTTTAATGTTAGCATCCATGATTCCTGAACTTCAAAGGACCATGGATGACAAGATGGCATATGAGATGAATGAGCACCTGGTTGAAATGTTCCAACAGAAGGCTCGTCATGAGAGGTTTGATGTGATGAGATCACTCATAACCACTCGTATGCAAGAGGGTACATCAGTTAGCGCTCATGTGCTAAAAATGAAGGCATACGTTGATCATTTGGCTCGTCTGGAATCCCCCTTGAGTGATGAGTTAGCTGGGGATATCATCCTCAACTCATTGCCTAAGTCATATGATCAGTTCACTATGAACTACAATATGAATGGGATGGAGAAGACACTTGCAGAGCTGCATCAGATGCTCAAAACTGCTGAGGTGAATATACCCAGCAAAACTGCACCAGTGCTGATGATCAAGGAGGGTCATGTTAAGACACCTAACACCAAGAAAAGGGGCAATCAGGGCAAAGGGAAGGGCAAAGGCAAATTAGTTGCAAACAAGAAGCCTCAAAAGGATGCCAAGTGTTTTCATTGTAATGAAATTGGGCACTGGAAGAGGAACTGTGCTAAGTATTTAGCTGAACTGAAGCAAGCCAAGGCTTCAGGAGGAGAGTCCTCAGGTATATATGTTATTGAAATCTTTTCTTTTTCTGGCAAAACATGGGTGTTTGACACAGGATGTGGTTTTCACATTTGTAATGCTTTGCAGGGACTAAGAAAGATTAAGAAGCTGAAACAAGGCGACTTGGAGGTCCATGTTGGTAATGGACAAAGAGTTGCTGTGAAGGCGATTGGAGAATATGTTCTTTTACTTCCTTCTGGTTTAGAACTTGTTTTGAACAATGTTTATTTTATTCCTAGTGTTACTAAAAATATTGTTTCGGTTTCTGCTTTGCATGGACAAGGTTTCAATTATCGTTTTAATGGTGAATTTATTTCTGCTTATTTTAATGATGTATTTTACTTTGATGCAAAACCAAACAATGGAATCTATGAGATAGAAATCCAAAACAATAACATATTATGCAACATCTCCCATAAACGTAACAAGTTGGACTTTAACGATACGTATATGTGGCATTGTAGACTTGGACACATAAGCGAGAACCATGTTAAACAGCTTAAAACCGCAGGAATATTAGATTCTAAGGGTTCGGAAACGTTTGGCAAATGCGAATCATGCTTAAGTGGAAAGTTAACAAAAGCACCTTTTTCAAATGTTGGAGAAAGAGCTAATGATCTGTTGGGACTTGTACATACAGATGTATGTGGTCCATTCAAAACAATGTCAAGACATGGAGAAAGATACTTTGTTACATTTACTGATGATTTCAGTAGATATGGTTATGTTTATCTTATGAAGCATTAACATGAGACATTTGAAAAGTTCAAGGAGTACCAAAACGAAGTAGAGAATCAGCTAAATAGAACTATTAAGAGGCTTCGATCAGATCGAGGCGGTGAATATCTTAGTCAGGAGTTCATCGACCATCTAAAGGATTGTGGAATAGTTTCACAGCTCACTCCACCTGGAACGCCACAACATAATGGTGTGTCTGAACGGAGAAATCGAACTCTATTAGATATGGTTCGATCAATGATGTGTCGAACAACCCTCCCACGCTCCTTTTGGAGTTATACTCTAGAAACTGCCGCAAAACTTGTGAATATAGCTCCAACGAAGAAGGTTGACAAAACGCCTTATGAGATATGGCATGGAAAGAAACCGAAAGTATCCTATCTCAAGGTCTGGGGATGTAATGATTATGTCACTCTAGAATCTTCGGATAAACTAGATCCCAGAGGCGAAAAAGTGGTTTTCATAGGATACGCTAAAAGGATCGGTTACCTTTTCTACCACCCCACTGAAAATAAGATTTTCACTAAACGCAGAGGCACTTTCTTGGAGGAAGAGCTTCTGGCATGAGGGATTGGAGAAAACCATGTGGATCTTGAAGAAATTCGAGAATCACAAATGACTGAACCAGTTGTTCAGACAGAACCAGAAGTAACTGATCTAGTTGTTGAAGTTGAGCCTGAGAGGACTCAAGAAACAACAGAAACACCAAGTGTTCGAAGAAGTATTAGGGATCGTCGTGCCCCTGAAAGGTATGACGATATCTTCATGATTGATGAAGCTGAACCTGCTATTACAAAGCTGCAATGTTGGATTCAGAATCCCAGAAATGGCAAGAAGCCATGAATGCAGAGATGCAATCCATGTATGATAACCAAGTCTGGGATCTGGTTGATCTTCCTACCGAAGGTCGGACTGTAGGAAACAAATGGATCTTCAAGAAGAAGACCGACATGGATGGAAATGTGCAAACCTACAAAGCAAGGCTTGTAGCAAAAGGGTTCACTCAGACTCAAGGAATTGATTATGAGGAAAATTTTTCGCCAGTAGCCATGCTTAAGTCTATTAGAATTCTACTTGCCATTGCTGCATATTATGACTATGAGATATGGCAAATGGATGTCAAGACCGCGTTCCTTAATGGACACTTACTTGAAGATGTCTATATGGTTCAACCTGAAGGTTTTGTCGATTCAAATAATCCTAATAAGGTGTGTAAGCTAAATAAATCCATCTATGGATTGAAGCAAGCGTCTCGCAGCTGGAATCTTCATTTTGATCAGAAAATTAAAGAGTTTGGCTTCATTAAAAACGAAGATGAACCGTGTGTTTACAAGAAATCTAGTGGGAGCTATATCACTTTTCTAATTCTGTATGTAGATGACATACTAATCATTGGAAACAATATCCCTATGCTAAAAGATGTTAAGGCTTGGTTGGGAAAATGTTTCGCAATGAAAGATCTTGGTGAAGCCGCTTATATTCTAGGAATAAAGATTCATAGAGATAGATCAAAGCAATTATTAGGTTTAAGTCAAAGTACATATATTGATAAGGTCATACGACGCTTCTCAATGCAAGACTCAAAAAGGGGGCTCTTGCCCATGGCACATGGAACCATTCTTAATGGCGAGCAATGGCTAAGACCGAAGAGGAAAAGAAGAAAATGGAAAGAGTTCCATATGCTTCTGCTATTGGTTCCATCATGTACGCCATGTCATGTACCAGACCTGATGTCTCGTATGCTCTTAGCATGACAAGTAGATATCAACAGAATCCAGGAGAGAGCCACTAGGCTGCAGTGAAGAACATTCTTAAGTACTTAAGAAGGACGAAGGACATGTTCTTAATATATGGAGGACTGGATGAGGAGCTATCAGTTAAGTGTTATACTGATGCAAGTTTCCAGACTGATCGTGATGATTCAAGATCACAGACTGGATATGTTTTCATTCTGAATGGTGGGGCTGTTACTTGGAAGAGCTCGAAGCAAAGTGTGGTTGCTCAATCCACCTGTGAATCAGAATACAATGCTGCATCGGATGCTGCTAAGGAGGCTGCCTGGATGAAGAAGTTCATTACTGATCTCGACGTTGTGCCTAGCATAAAGAAACCAATCGAGATGCTGTGTGACAATACTGGTGCCATTGCTCTTGCAAAGGAACCAAGGTCGCATCAAACCACAAGGCATATACTCAGAAAATTCCACTATATTAGAGAGATAATAGAGCATGGAGACATCGTAATAAGAAAAGTTCATACAGATCTAAATCTGGCTGACCCCTTTACTAAGCCTCTGCCTCAAGCTAAACATGAGGAGCATGCTGGAAAAATAGGGCTTAGATTTGCTAGACAGTGGGCATGATCTGTAGTTAGTATTGGTGTTTTAATTTTGAACTACAACAGTTACATTGAAATGGTTATTTGATTTATTGGTTAAATGCAAGTTTAATTATTTTGTAACTGTGTTCGTTATTTGTATGTTTATATCCTTGAATAAGCGTATTCTAAAATATCCGTAGTCGATCAAATTACATGGGAATGAACTTGAATGTAAGACTATTGTGAATTGAGATGATTGTATTCATGAGATGAATAACTCAAGAGTTTGAGAATCAAAATTCACAGATATCACTAGGGAATGATATTGGATGTGACTCGCTTCAAAACGATCTCCATGGATCTAAGTCATGAGATGTTTTGATATTGATATGTTCAATCTGTCCTTTTTCTTTAGGCACATATTAAACTACATTGATCAAGGACAATCTTTGATATTATCTAACACTGTCCTGAAACATGGGTAGTAATCCGGGTAGCGTTGGGAGGAATCCAAGGTTAAGTGGGAGTTGTATGGTGCTGATGGAATTCTGTACTTCTATGGGATTAGAAGTTTAGACATTCTGGCGCCCTCGTTAACTCAAACTGGAATAAACGCGTGGCCACGCTCGGACTAAGAGTAGTTCGTTAGACCATTAAAGACGAGAATAGAGAATGGTTGATCACTATATAAGAATGAATGATCCATGTCTTATGATCAACGAATGTTCTATACAGAAGGGACTTATTGATAGAATTATCAGGGCTATAGTATTTGGTTAAGTAAAGTGTTACTTGAACACAAAGAACTAGTTGACGACTGTAAAGTGTCATGCCGTGTTAGGAGCAGTGCGATGCAGCTAGGCGTCTAACTCTGCACACGTTGACTCATTTAATTAAAATCGTCCAAGTGGGAGATTGTTGGATATATGTATGTCCGACCTTAATTAAAGTCAACGTAACTAACTCGGTACGATCCGAAGAGTTACACGTTGGTACACGAATCGTATATGTTCACGAGTACGTAGATTATTATTTGTGAAATAATAATAGTGGAAACCCAAGAGACACATTTTTCTAATAAAAGGATGTTTAATGTGGAAACCCAAGAGACACCTTTTAGAATAAAAGGATGTTTAAGGTGGAAACCCATAAGACTTTTGATAATAACCACCTTCTTCTTGGCCGGTTCTACTCGGGGTATCTTGTGCTCGGTTGTGAACTTCCTACTAGCGAGGATTCGTTGTAACCCGCATGTTACAATTCCGGTGTAGTCGTCAAAGGTTGATTACTAAAACCCTCTATGGTTGTTTATTCCGTTTATTTGTTTATACGCATATAACCTTGATCCTGATTGGGAATATTTATTAATCGGATTAATAAATCAAATAATTTATATAAGGATAAATTACACTTTTCGTCCTTTATGTTTGTAGCTAGTTGCAATGGATGACCTTTACTTTTAATAATTACAGCCACAGTCCTTTATTTTGAGAACTTGTTACATCTTTCGTCCTTTAGCACTAACTTGGTTAAAATTTTCAATTAAATTTATTTACTTAAGGGCAGTTTAGTCTTTCTACTTAATTATTTATAGTATAAATAAAAAAATAAAATCAAATATAAATACCTTTTTGTTTGTCACACCAAGTTGTGAAAGTTCCCACTCCCTACCTGTGAAAGTTCCCAAAATCTTTCATCTCTGTAAACCCTAGAAACTGAAAATCAAAATCAACTGTAAGTGGGCCTGAATCTCTTTCATCGACGGCTGCTCCTTCAACCCGGTGATTCAATTTAGCTGCTCGCTTCCAGGTGTTCGTGTTTCTTTAACACTCGTGTATCAATCATTATGGTTTCAAAAGGGGCTCCTCTGTTTTAAAGCAGTTCTCCGTTCCTCAGATCAGAAAGAAAGTTTCAAATTCATTCTCAGCCGTTTAAGATACTTTTTTATCAACCAAGGTGTTTCATTTGATCTGGGATTTTTTTTTTTTTTTTTTGTAATCCGGTTAAACTTCAAAATCGATTGGAGCCCTAGAAAAACCCCTATCTTAGAGGAGATGGTTTGACCAACAGTGTTGTTCCAGATGGTGTTCTGACCAACAGTGTTGTTCCAGATGGTGCACCAGCGGATTCACAGTCATGTTCTGACCAACAGCCGGGGATTAGGCCATCTTAGAGGAGATGGTTTTTAGGGGTGGTTAACAGATCGTTGGATCTGTTTAATGATTGCTCAGCCGTGGTTGTGACTTCAATGATTGCTCCGCCGCGGTTGTTTCCTTCGCTGGTGAGTTTCCTTTGCTGGTGACTTCAATGATCGCTGTTTAATGATCTCTCCCTGTTTCCTTCGCTGGTGAGTTTCCTTTGCTGAGAAGTTGTTGTTGTTTTTGCTTGGATCGGTTATGTGGTGGTGGCTGCACGGTGTTTGATGAAATGTACCTCAGATTTCAATAACCCCTGTGTTCCATCAGTAAAGCAGCTCCGTTAGTTCGATCCAGTGGTGGTGGCTGGGATACGGTGATGGTGGTGAGTCTCGATGGCGGTGGTTGTGGTGGCAATAGATTTGGTGGTGTTGATGGTTATGGTGGTGGCGGTGATGGTGAAAGAAGAAAAGGGTAGGGAAATGATGTAAAAGAAGAGTTTGAGATAATTAGGTTTTTTATTTTTTGTTAATTTTGTTGGTAAAATGACTAATTTACCCTTGATTGATCAGACTTAACTCAAAATTTTAACCAAGTTAGTGTTAAAGGACCTAAGGTGTAGTGAGTTTTCCAAACAAAGGACTGTGGCTGTAATTATTAAAGGTAAATGTCATCCATTGCAACTACCTATAAACATAAAGGACGAAAACTGTAATTTTTCCTTTATATAATCGGCTTTTGGTAAATTATATAAACCGCTTCCGCTATTATTTTGATACCTTGATTCCCAACACCAAGCCCTCGCCAATGCAACTTCTTCAGCATAGACCCATTTTTGTTGTTTTCGTTTGGCGGTTTCAACTATTTTATCCTCCTCGGTTTTTTTCTTATGACTTCTCTTTTTTATGGGTTTCGATGCGGAAGGACTATCATTGGGTGGTTGAGTTTCGGGAACGGTTTCGTTTTGTGAAAGGTCGATGGAGGTTGGTGAAAGGTTGATGGGCGATTGTGTAAACGGGGTAGGTATCGAATCATCGGAGTGTTGGAAGTTAGTAAATACACGATTCCCAAGAAGCGATGCATAACTCGCTTCATGGGGCATATAAGAGTGTATGAAAAATGGACGAGGAATTGGACGATTGGGTGGTGGGCTAGGATTACTTTCTTGGAATGCATACGGGTTGGTCGGGTCATAAGCACGGTTATAAGGATGCATTTTTTTGTATTGTAGAAGGAGAATTTGAAGATGTATAGAAGATGTGGTTGAATGTGGTAAAAAATGGAAGAAAAATGTGAGTTTTATAGTGAAAAAATGGAAGAAAAAATTAATTTTTTTTTGGAAAAATTACACTTTTCGTCCTTTATGTTTGTACCAAATTACAATGGATATCCTTTAACTTTAATAATTACAGTCACAGTCCTTTATTTGCAAAACCCATTACACATTTCATCCTTTTGCACTAACCAAGTTAAAATTTTATGTGTAATGAGTTTTGTAAATAAAGGACTGTGACTGTAATTATTAAAGTTAAAGGCTATCCATTGCAATCCGGTACAAACATAAAGGACGAAAAGTGTAATTTACCCTTTTTTTTTTTTTTTTTTTTTAATATGGTCGTTGGCCAACGGCTAGCCCAACGGCTATTTTCTTTTGGCCATTCACAAACCGCCATGTCACCTTGCTCCCCCGCCCGGCTTGAAACCCAAGCCCCAAGGGGCCACGCCCCAACCCAAGCCCACCCGGGGTGGTGCCTTGGGCGTTTTCCCCCAACCCAAGCCCCATACCCCACGGCCTTAGTACTCATAACGATTTTACATATTTATTACCCATACAAGTGTTTAAAAAATAAAATAAAAATAAAGTGGTACCAAAACGGGTATCATATTGAAATATCGGTACCGATACCCATAATAGTAATTTACCTATTAACCTCATGAAGCGGTTTTTTATTTCGGTTATTTAATATGATGATAGCTAAATATGGGTTATTTTAGTATTGTATTTGAACAAGTTTGGCAAACTATGATGTGATAAGGTAATTAAACAGGTTTCTTGAATTTTTTTTTTTTTTTGTTTATGGTTGGATTTATATAAATTTGTAGCTGGTTTGGGTGAAATTATATATATATATTTTTTAGATTCTAGTGGTTTTAGAACAACCAAGAATCACATTGATATGGGATGTAGAAAAAAAAAAGTTTTTATGGGCTGTTTATTTATAGCACAAAATAATAAACTTTTCTAGGCGTTTTTGGAACTGCCCAGAACCTTAGACTAAGGGGCTGTTTGAAAAGTTAAAAGGTGTTTGGGTTAGCTTATTATGTGAGAGTAATAAGTAAATAAGTCATTCCATTATGACTTATTTGCTTTTCAAATAAGCAAATAAGTAAATAAGTCAAAAAAATAAGCTTAGCCAAACAGCCCCTAAAGGGTGTGGGGACGGCTCAGGCCGTCGAGCTCCGTCCACATCGCCCCCACCCGGGTCGTCGCTTCGTCTTCGTCGTCTCCAAGCCGGTTTCGACGGGCCACTAGCTTTTTTCTTTGTTTTTTTTTTTTTTTTTTACTTTTTCATCTTTGTTAAATCAAATTTCATAACGAATCGGAGCTCAGGCGACTGTGGTGACTAGTGTGCGGCGGTAGTTTCACAGCGAGGGTGTTGTTATGTTTTTATAACCTGGGCTTTTAAAATTTTGTTTGTGGCCCAACTAAAAATATAATCGAAATGTTTTTTTTGGGCTTGCAAATTGAAACACTCAACATCAGTTTTATTCTTTTATTTAAGATGTACGCATCCATTCAAAGAAGTCTAGTTTTTAGCATACATAAATTCATTTGTTTCATTATTCTTTCTATTTTACTTAATTATTTTACACCACTCCTGTTTAATATTTTCGGAGACGAGCCTAACATGCATTGATTTTTTTGTAGATGATGTAACTCGTGGAAGAAGGAATGGTAGAAAGAATAAGAGACTGGTGCATAGCGATGAAGATGAAGGTTTAATTTTTAACCTAAAAAATATCTATTATTATCTATTATCTATTATAATAGAATATAGGGAATGGAACCGTCTAATGTTAGGATTAACCCATGGATATTAAAAAGTGTCTTCTTAGAACTGGGCTTAACTTTAATGTTTAATTTATTTTACGTCTAATGTTATTTAATTTCAGATAACGTATTTAAATTCCAAGGTTATAAATTTGAATATTATTTAACAAAAAAAAAAAACGGAGGCTTATCCTCCACGTCCTAGGCCCATCCCCAAGTTGTGAGGATAACCCCCGATGACGTGGCTGCCTAGGTATAGGGCCATCCTCAAAGGATGGGGCTACACCACACCCTTTAGTCTTATAACTTTGCCCAATCGTGTTGGTAACCGCACAAATCACCTAAATTACTTTTTGCCATGTTTGTTTGGGCGCACCTGAAACCGCCCAGAACCTTTAATTTCACCGCCAAAAAACGTGATTTTCTATTGGTGATATTTATTTTTTTATACACGTCACGACACGTCAATATAAAATAAACATGATGAAGAAATAACTACAAAATAAACTCTTATAAGTCATTATAAAATGACTACTTATTTTTATATATAGCATCAAACTGAAACATGGTATACCAACTATTCAACTGGAACCTTGACCATTATTTCAAACCATACTGAAAAGCAAGCAAAATACATGGAGTGATCGAGTTCTAATTACTAATAAACTTCAGGATGAGCAGCGGCGTAGGCTTCAATGGCCTTGTAGCTGTTCTCGTACACCTCTTTCTCTTTCTTAAGAAACTCTTCGGATGGTTTCTCCGCACCTTTACAATTATAGATAACGGTTTGTGTGTACACACTTCCTCCATTAGAAGAAGGCACAATCTTAACATGATGATTGATCGAGTCTAGTATACCTATCAGGCTGTCACCTTCGATGACTGAGTAGTCATAGCTATAGTTGCTTGGATCTACGGCATCAACCTTGTATTTTGCACTTTTGTATGGGACACCTTCATATAATAATAATAAAAAAAAAAACACATAATAATGACTAAAGGTGGAAAACAAAACCCTATATATGATTTTGAGATAATGATGAAAATAATAATAATATCTTACGTACCATCACCAAACGTGACGTTCTTTATAGTTCCAACATCTCCATTCCCTTGTACTGTCTCAATGGACTTGATGAATTGAGGGATAACCTTAGGTGCGAGGTTGTCAAAATCACTAATAACCTTAAAAACCTTATCGGCAGGATATTGAGAAGGAACCTGAACATCCAGAGTAACAGACATGATGACTTATTTTTCAAAGAACTTTTATAAAGAGAAAAGGGATGATCGTGTTGCGATGAAATGAGTATAAACTTTGTTGTATTTATAGACCGATACGGTGAAGAGTAAAACCCGTCAATTTTGACGAAACTGATCCAAGGATATGTCGTGTCATCCCCTCAGAAATTGTGTACCCATGATATGACTTTTGTTTATATTTCTTTTGTATATACGTTTAATTTACTATTTATTTTTAATTTTATTAATGTCAGTTTATTCTTTTTCATACATTAATAAAGATTTTAAACATAGAAACACGATTATGCATGTTTGGTTTATAAATATTTTAAACATAGAAACAAGATTAAAATAAAACACGAAAGAGTTTAAAGAAAATTAAAGTGTTTTACATATTCTGATTAGAATTATGATTTATAATTATAATTTTCTATAAAACTAAAAGAGCGGCTTGCAAAGTTTCATAAGAGGGTACGTTGTGGGCTGGCGCCCCATGCCACCTCACTCAAAACCCGGCGCCAAACATGAAAACATGGCCAAAAAGTTGCAGGCAGAACTTGAAAGTTCTTATGGAGAGAAGTCTAAAGCTTATTAGATAATTAAGCTGTAGAGGTATCTTATTCACTTGGATCCCATTAGTTATGTACTGAGATTATATATTTTAAGTTTCAATCATCACCTAGCGGTAGCTTTTGATACACACATGAATGATAAGACTACGGGATGTGGTATACCACCCCCAGCCACATCACCCCTTTTCGCGCCCCATTGCACCCCCAATCCACTTCCCAGGTGCAAAAGGGGTCGCCATCCTTCATTTCGCCATGTCCATAACGAGTGTTTTGCACATTTTTCGATGTTGGTGGTCAATATGACCGTTGACAAACGGTCAGATATATAAAAAAAAGTTAAGATTTTATTATAAATATACGTATATTTTACACACACCAATCACAAACTAAATCACTAAAACACACAAATTCTCTCCAATCATTTTTATAACAAAAATGTCATCCCACTCTTCATCTTGACGGAATGATCAACGATATGTGTAACAACTCGTATTAAAAAGTCCTAATTATTATTTTAATTGTCCAATAGGAAACCCTAATTGAGACACCCAAGTGATTCTACACAAACCCTAAAATTTTCAGAATTTTCAGAATCAGGATTAGGGCCCCTAAAACTCAGGGGGGGGGGGGGGGTAAAACCCTAGTTACGATTATCTAAATATTTCGTTGTCAAAAACGAATTTTAAGATTTCGTCAACTCAGCTAGGCTAGTCAAGGACGTGGCTACCCTATGAAAACTAGGTGTCCCTCGCGTCACGCGACGCCCAGGGCAGGGCCCCTCGCGTCACGCGAGGGGGGTCAATTTTTGTGTATAAATAGTGGACATTGGGACTTGATTTCTGGCACTGAAACGACGTAAAAATTCCAATCCTACACGGAGATATCGTAGAATTACTATAAAACACACACGGATCACTAATTGCTGCCGCAAAACAGGGTAATAACTCGATCGCTGATACGATTCAATGTCCGATCGATTAAACTATCCAATGGATGTTTAAGTGCTGCCCACATTAGGGTTTATGCTTTGTCATTCGTCGTTAAATTGATGGATGTTTAAGTATCGCACTTTGTCATTCGATGTGAGGGTTTAATCTCGTGAGTTATCGTAAATGCTGTATTAAGTTACTAACCGAGTTGTGTGCATGTTATTAAATTTAGGTTAAAAGGCTAATCAGTAGGCTAGGCTCTGCTCAAATTAAATCTGCAATGTGAGTCATTCTCTTTTTATCAAATTTATATTACAAAAGCATGTTTATTTTCAAAAGTTATAATTACAGGGATTAAGTCTTTGTAGTCACCATATTACAGCCGGTATGTGGGGTTTTGTATACATTACTTGATAATCTTCACCATTGGACAACGAGTTAGCCAATGGGTGATATGACCATAGTCACAGAAACGAGTCGAGTGACAAATACCGAGGGTAGTTGGTTGATATCTGAAACATTGTAATCGCTCTTAATACTGTAAATTATAACAATGTGTCATTTTAGTAAAATGAATGATTCACTCAGTATTTCCCGCTTACAAAACCTTTTTCAAACATGTTTCAGGTGATCTATTGTGATCCAAGAAAAGTGCCGCGTAGCACTACAAGCTTAAGGAAGTGGCTCAGTATAAAATAAAGAAACATGTTTTGTAAAATATAGATTTCTTCATGAAATCATACCATTGTAAATTACCGGGTTTTATCCTGTATTGTGAAATAAAATAATTGGGAAATTGCAGTTTTAAAAAGATCCTGAAGAAACTTCCGCTGTTAAATAAATACCACGGGATTTTCTGTCCCGCGGCTCTTGAAACAGATAAAACTGGGTCAAGGGCCGTGACAGAAAAAGGTGGTATCAGAGCCACTGATTTAAGCCAATTAAGTATTTAGAAAATATTTAATTTTACTGATTGCCAATTTGTGATTATATGTTTTATTAACTGACTATTTGTTAGTTACAGTATGGGTAAACAAAAGCTTTCAAATATCTATCTTAAATTAGATAGGTCATCCAACGAAAAAGGAAGTTCATCCCAACCAAAATCCTCAAATCACTCTGTAATTCCTGATGAAGGAATATTTGTACGAAAGGCAAACTATGAGGAGCCACTTTCTCCTAATAAAAGAAGTTTGATTATTAGGAAAAGTCAGGAGAAAATAAAGAAATCCCGAGAAAAGAAAGTTAAAGAAGAAACCCAGGAATTAACCAGTAAAACACCTTGGGAAGACAAGTTAGATGAAAAATGGGCAGATTTGTATATGCTAGCCACTGTAGCTGTAAATACAAATCTTTAAATATTTTTATTCAAGTTTTAGCACCCTTATTACATACAATAAATAAATAAAATTTATAGTAAACCCTCGTGTGTTTTAAATTGTTTTATTAAATTAATCTCACGTTATGCAATAATATTTAAATGTTATTTATGAAATTTTTGTTATAAAATTTTAACTTAATGATTTTATTTGCATATGTGCTAAACAGCATGAGTGATTTGTCTGAAGCCATCCAAAATTTAAATCTCTATCCCGTAAAAATAGAGGTTTCCAGAGATTTCAATAGGTATATACCAGATATAGAAGAACCTATTGAATTCAATGCTTCACCTCCGAAAAAGCCAAAACCTCAGAAAAGAAAGAGATATGTATGGGGGAGGCGTGTGCGTAGGAAAAAGCCAGCCAAAAGACTTCCCAAAATAGAAAATCCCTTAAATAAAGGGAAGGGGATTGAAGAGGGGGAAAGTTATAAGCAGATGGAAAAACAGTTTGGGGAATATTCTAGGCAGTTGGAAATAGAGTATGGGGAAGGTTCTAAACAAAACCAGAGAGAAATTGGGGAAAGCTCTAGACAGGTTGAGGAGTTACCCTTCCAGGAAGAATTGGATCGAGCATTAGAGAGCTGTGAAATTTTCAGGCCCATAAATAATAACCTCTATCCTTTTCGTGCTGAAAACCAACTTCCTATAAACTTAGAACCAGCAATCCCAGAACCAATAATTCACACCCAACCTTTAGGAATGGACGAGTGGTGGACAAATGATTGGCAGTTCCAAAATCTGATCAACAGTCCTTATTCCTTTCTTCCTCAGTTCGACCCTGAACCATTACCTAACCCACCTATGAGCAATGAGAATTTAGCTGAACTCCGCCACTTTGGCGAAGAACTGGTGGATGTCGGAAATAGGATCAGGGGAATAGGAGAACAAATCTCTTGGAAATACGACGAGAGGGAACGTCGTTACTGAAATATCAACTGATGATGGATAGTATGGTGTGAGGATGTGAAACTGTGGTTGTAATATAAATAAGTAGATTATAGTTTGTGAAATAAACTAAAATAAAACTTTGTAAGATAAATAGTGTGTATTGACGCATATATATATATATATATAAATGGAATCGAGAAATCGATAATTTTGACTAGATGTGTTGTGGAATTTGTACGATTGTTTTGTGTATAATTGTTATTTATTTGATACTAATAAAATTATATATATCAGATGGAAAACGCTAATAACGAACCAGTTAATGAGGTTAATCAATCTGAGCAACATCCGGAAGATCAATATATGACTAGGCAAAATATAGAAAATATCGTTGCTCAAGGGATAGCCAATGCTATTCCAGCAATAGTTGCTGCTGTTAAAACTCCAGTCGAACCTCAACAAATCATTCCTAGTAAACGTATTTCTGAAGATAACTTCAGTAATAGCGTAAACGGAGGCGGTAATAATCATGATAATAATCCACGACAGGTTCCGCTCCCTAAGAAAATGAAAGCTGCAACTCCTGGTTGCACTTACAAAGAATTTCTTGCTTGTAAACCCACTGAGTTTGCAGGCAATGAAGGAGCGACTGCGGCACTGCGTTGGTTAGAGAAAACCGAGGCAGTAGTTACAATAAGTAAATGTGCCAATGACGATCAGGTCATGTACGCGTCGAATCTGTTTAAAGAAGGGGCACTCGAATGGTGGAACACAGTACTTCAAGCCAAAGGAAAAACCGTGGCTTATGCTATGAACTGGGAAGAATTTAAGAGTCTTGTAGAAAGAAAATTCTGTCCCGAATATGAAAAAGATCAAATGGCGAATAAGTTCTTAAATCATCGAATGGTGGGTGTAGATTGTCGCGGTTATACTTCGACATTCTTTGAATATGCTAGAGTGGTACCAACACTAGCTTCGCCAGAACCAGTACTCATTTCTCGCTATATTTGGGGACTAATTAGTGAAATCCGTAACATCGTTAAAGCTGCAAGAGCTTGTACTATTGACGATGCTGTGGAATTAGCTAATACCCTAACTGACGAGCTGGTCCGTACTCAAGATGAAAACAGGAAGAAGGAATTGGCTCAGAAAATTACCCAAGGATTTCGTACGGGTAATAATAATAGTTTCAAGAGAAGAGGAATGGGACAATCCTCAACTCTGCCATTCTGTAAGAATTGCAAAAAGAAACATTATGGAAAATGTAGTGTAACCTGCAATTTTTGTAAAATGGTAGGACATCGTGAAGAAAACTGCAGAAAGAAAACTATAATCTGCTATAACTGTGGAGAAAAGGGACATTTTAAACCCGAATGTCCTAAATTGGTCAAACCAGCAGACAACAAAGCTAAACCAGCCAACGGAGTTACAAAGAAGAATGTCAGAGCATTTCAGCTAACCACTCAAGAAGCCGAACTCATTCCAGATGTGATAACTGGTACGTTCTTAGTTCACAATGTGTACGCAAAAGTATTATTTGACTCTAGTGCAAACCAAAGTTTTATCAATACTCCATTCTGTCAAGCTCTTAATTTACCTTTAACCAACCTTAGGCAGATTTTTACAGTCGAAACGGCAGACGGAAATTCTGTTAGCATAGATAGAGTTTTGCAAAAAGAAAATATAGAACTCTCAGGTCATAAATTCTTTGCAAACCTATTACCTATGAAATTAGCCGAATTTGATGTTGTGTTAGGAATGGATTGGTTAGTAGCCAACCATGCTCGAATTCTTTGTGATCAGAATTCTATAGAAATTCAAGCACCTACTGGAGAAGTAATTAGGATTACAGGAGATAAACCACATAAGCCTATGAAGTTCATATCAGTAATGAAAGTTGCTAGTTATGAACGAAAGCAAGGAATAGTGTATATGATTTCGGTAATCATTAGTACTAAGGGTAAAGAACTTAAGGAAATATCAGTAGTCTCAGAATACCCAGATGTATTTCCAGAAGAATTACCAGGACTACCACCTGATAGGGAAGTAGAATTTAGGATTCATCTAATTCCAGGAATTACACCGATAGCCAAGGCACCTTATCGGTTAGCACCCATAGAAATGTTAGAACTGAAAAAGCAATTAGATGAATTACTAAGTAAAGGTTTTATACAACCTAGTTCATCCCCGTGGGGAGCACCAGTATTGTTTGTTAAGAAAAAGGATGGTTCGATGAGAATGTGTATTGATTATAGAGAATTGAATAAGGTTACCATTAAGAATCGATACCCATTACCTAGGATTGATGATCTATTCGATCAACTTCAAGGAGCTAGATATTTTTCTAAGATAGATTTACGCTCCGGATATCATCAATTGAAGGTACAAGAAGAAGACATACCTAAAACTGCTTTTAGAACTAGGTATGGTCATTACGAGTTTACAGTCATGCCATTCGGATTAACGAATGCACCTGCAGCATTCATGGACATGATGAATAGAATCTGTAAACCGTATTTGGATAAATTTGTAATTGTTTTCATCGACGATATACTTATTTATTCCAAAAGTCAGGACGAACATTGTCGGCACTTGCATGCACTCTTAACTTTGTTAAGAAAAGAAAAGTTGTACGCCAAATTTTCAAAGTGTGAATTTTGGTTGCAAGAAGTGCAATTCTTAGGTCACATGGTGAATCATGAAGGCATTCATGTAGATCCTGCTAAGATAGAGGCAATTACCAAATGGAAGGTTCCACAATCCGCAATGGAAATTAGAAGTTTTATAGGTTTAGCTGGATATTATAGACAGTTTATTAAGGATTTTTCCAGGATAGCTGTACCATTAACTAAGCTAACCTGTAAAGCAGTTAAGTTTGAATGGGGACCTAAACAAGAAGAAGCCTTTAGAATCTTGAAACAGAAATTAACCAATGCTCCAATCTTAGCTTTACCCGAAGGAACTGAAGATTTTGAAGTTTATTGTGATGCTTCAAAACTAGGATTTGGATGTGTGCTAATGCAACGCAAGAAGGTAATTGCATATGCTTCAAGACAATTGAAAAAGCACGAGGAAAATTATACGACTCATGACTTAGAATTAGGAGCCGTAATTTTTGCCCTTAAAATTTGGAGACACTATCTGTATGGAAGTAAGTTTACTATCTATACAGATCATAAAAGTCTAAAATATATATTTGGGCAAAAAGAGTTAAACATGAGACAACGGAGATGGATGGAAATCCTAAGTGACTACGACTGTGATATTCAGTATCACGAAGGAAAGGCAAATGTAGTTGCAGATGCCTTAAGTCGTAAGTATCATGAGAAACAACGACGGGTTCGTGCTCTCAGATTAAATCTACAGTAAGATTTAATGGAACAAATAAAGAATGTTCAGGAAACAGCCATTAAGGATGATGATGAAGGAATGAAAGGACGTATAAAATAATTAGAGCAAGGAGCTGATGGAATTTGGAGATTCCACCAAAGAAGGATCTGGATACCTAAGCAAGGAAATCTAAGAGATAAGATTTTAGAAGAAGCCCATAAATCTAGGTATACCATGCACCCTGGAAACAATAAGATGTACCAAGATTTAAGAAATAATTTCTGGTGGATAGGCATGAAAAAGGATATAGCTCGATATGTTTCTAAGTGTCTTGTTCGCAAGTTAAGGCAGAACACCAGAAACCTTCAGGTCTACTACAACAATTAGAAATGCCTGTATGGAAATGGGAACTTATAACAATGTATTTTGTTACTAAGTTACCCAAAACCAGAAAAGGTAATGATGCGATTTGGGTAATTGTGGATCGATTAACCAAATCAGCTCATTTTCTACCTATGAAAGAAACCTTTAGCATGGAAAGATTGGCAAAGTTGTATGTAGATGAAGTAGTATCCTTACATGGAGTTCCACTCTCCATTGTTTCGGATAGGGATAGTCGTTTCACTTCTCATTTCTGGAAAAAGTTTCCAAGAAGCAATGGGAACTCGACTAAACCTAAGCACTGCATATCATCCACAAACAGATGGGCAAAGTGAAAGGACGATCCAAACTCTAGAAGACATGCTCCGAGCATGTGTAATAGATTTTGGTGGAAATTGGGACGATCACTTACCTCTGATCGAATTCTCCTATAACAATAGTTATCATTCAAGCATTGAAACTGCTCCATTCGAAGCACTTTATGGAAGAAAGTGCAGAACTCCAGTTTGTTGGGCAGAAACAGGAGAAAAACAATTGTCAGGTCCCGAGATAGGGCAAGAAACTACTGATAAGATTACTCAAATCAAGGAAAGGTTAAAAACGGCTCGAGATCGCCAGAAGAGTTATGCAGACAATAGATGCAAGCCGTTAGAATTCCAAGTTGGAGACCGAGTACTGTTGAAAGTTTCTCCTTGGAAAGGAGTTGTTTGATTCGGTAAGAAAGGAAAGCTAAGTCCAAGATATGTAGGACCATTTCCAGTAATCCAACGTATAGGACCAGTTGCTTATCGTTTACAACTACCAGAGGAGTTAGCTGGAATACATGATGTATTTCATGTATCCAATCTCAAGAAATGTCTATCAGATGAATCTTTGGTAGTACCTCTCCAAGATATAGAGGTAAACGAAAAGTTAAAATTTGTTGAGAAACCTCTTCAGATAGAAGACAGAAAAGTAAAGTTTCTCAAGCACAAACGACTAGTGCTAGTTAAAGTAAAGTGGGATTCAAAGAGAGGAGCTGAATACACTTGGGAGCTGGAATCCGAAATGAAGCGAAAGTATCCTCAATTATTCCAGTAAATCTCGAGGACGAGATTTTTATTAAGGTGGGGAGAATGTAACAACTCGTATTAAAAAGTCCTAATTATTATTTTAATTGTCCAATAGGAAACCCTAATTGAGACACCCAAGTGATTCTACACAAACCCTAAAATTTTCAGAATTTTCAGAATCAGGATTAGGGCCCCTAAAACTCAGGGGGGTAAAACCCTAGTTACGATTATCTAAATATCTCGTTGTCAAAAACGAATTTTAAGATTTCGTCAACTCAGCTAGGCTAGTCAAGGACGTGGCTACCCTATGAAAACTAGGTGTCCCTCGCGTCACGCGACGCCCAGGGCAGGACCCCTCGCGTCACGCGAGGGGGGTCAATTTTTGTGTATAAATAGTGGACATTGGGACTTGATTTCTGGCACTGAAACGACGTAAAAATTCCAATCCTACACTGAGATATCATAGAATTACTATAAAACACACACGGATCACTAATTGCTGCCACAAAACAGGGTAATAACTCGATCGCTGATACGATTCAATGTCCGATCGATTAAATTAGATGGAAGAAACATTTTCTATAAGCAGTACCATTTAGTAAAATGATTTTTTTGTAGGTTTGCGGTAAGTGAAGTCAATTTCTTTCTGTGGTGCTTTAGATGCACACACGTCGTCATAGTTGGAATTTGGGGATTGTCTGAATGTGAAATTAATTTAGAAAAATTATTAATTAGATTCTTTATATATTTTTTAAATGGTGGCTATTATATTATATTACATTACATTACATTACATTACATTACACACATATTAAAAATAGAAGTCAACGAATAGTGTTTTAAATCTTATAATAATATATATTTTTTTTAATACTTCTAATCTTCTTTACTTTTAAGTTTGATAAGCTTGTGTCAACCGGTACTTGTATCGAAAATACCGGTACAGTTATCGATACATGAAAGTAAAAACTGACACCGGCCTGGTACAGAAAACGCCAAAAGTCGGTATCGAATTGATTTTGAAAATCTTTTAGTTCGGAAAATTTGGTACTGCTACCCGATACCATTCGCTCATCCCTGATCACGGGTACCATACGAACAACAACGGCATCGTGCAACTTTTTTTTGTTGATTTTCTTCAATTTTTAATGATTTATTTTTTTAGTTTCAATGGTAGGAATGAGCTCGATGCCAACCAATATCGAATCGGTACTGGGACCGAAAATACCAGTTACGGTACCGGTATATGAAGGTAAAAACCGGTAGCGAACCGGTACCAGGAACGCCATTACCGAATTGGTACTTAAGATCTTTCGGTTCAGGAAATTCGGTACCGGTACCCAGTACGAGAACCACCCCAGTTACGATATATATATATATATATATATATATATATATATACATATATATATATATATATATATATATATATATATATACAGAGGGATCGGTTCAAATGAAAACCACCCCAGTTACGAGAACCACGAGAACCAATATTAACCAATCAAAAGTGGCCACCTTATTAAATATGTGAGTGTATTTGAGGGGTATATTGGTAACTTAACCAAACCGATCACTGTCTCTTCTCTCTCTCTCGTACAAAAGTCAGAGAACTTTTCATTTTCTCTCATATTACTTTTTCTCTCTCTCATATCACAAAATTCAGCTCTCTCTCTCTCTCTCTCTCTCTCTCTCTCTCTCTTGCTCTCTCCTTCATCTGACAGATAAAAATTTTGTGCATAAGGAAACAAACCCAAATCAAAACTCAAACCAAACACACACATACTTTCTGTCTTGTGGTTTTTTAGCTATTTTTAGGCATTTTTTGTTGTGTTCACATTGGTTCTCGCGGTTCTCGCAATAAAGGGTGGTTCCTAACGGATCTTTGTCCTATATATATATATATATATATATTAAAACACTGTCTCCTTGCTATAGAAAGACACAACCCTTCATTTAAGGGTTAATGACAAGGATGTCATTTGGCAATTCTTAATAAAAAGTTCAGTCTCAACACAAAATTAGGGCTGTTCACGAGCCGAACCGAACCGATCAGACCTTTGCTCGTGCTCGGTTCGTTTACAAACCGATCTGAACCGAACCGAGCGTTTTTTTAAAACGAGCCAAAGTCTAGCGAACGTCTTTCAATCCGAACATTTTTCGAACGAACGTCGAGCGAGTATCGAGCGTCGCGGAATAAACAAGGAAATTGACGATGGGAGTGCTAGTTATTAGAATAAAGTGCAGTTTTCGTCTCTAATGTTTCGTCCAATAGAACACAAGTAAAAATTTAACAAATAACAAGGAATATAAAAACATTCAACTAGTTCTATCGAGATTAACTAAGCGGGAAGATAAATCGTCGACCGATTGAAACATACCCTTGTTCTATCGGAAGTTTGAAATTGAATGAATCGATTGAAGCAAAACCCTGACGAGTTGGCGTCTTGGCGAGTGGAGATGGAGAAATCGAATAACAATGGCTAATGGGGTGTTTTGATTAGGGTCTTGCACTTCTGAATCAAATGGCTGGTTAAGACTTGAGTATTGATCGACGCTTCACATTTTAGTATTTGAAATTTTGACTCAATTACTCAAATAAACATTTAAGTATTGGATAATGGACTATTGGTATTGGATTTCAATTTTAATTACTTAAATGAACTCTATTTGGATCTTGGACCAAACATTGTTAATGTTGGTCTCTAGTCATTTCATTAAAAATGATACACACACAAACATAAATATACATGTATATATATATTAAAAAATAAATAGAGCCAACCGAGCCGAACCGAACTGGGCGGACCTTTGCTCATGCTCGGTTCGTTTAAAACCGAACCGATCCGAACCGAGCTTTTTTTAATCGAGCTGAATCGAGCGAGCAAATTCCGAGCATTTTCCGAGTGAGCATCGAACGAGCGCCGAGCAATTTGAACAGCCTTACACAAAATCAAAGAAAGGGTAAAATTGAAAATGAAAGCAGAAATTTTGGGTTTACATCTAGAAGTATTCTTCACCTTAAATTCCATAGCATTTACATCTTTTGAATATCAATTTTCAACCCATCATTAGCCTTGACCAGTTGACGTAAATCAATTATGAAAATTAAGGGTGTTCAAAAAAATTCAAATCCGAAATTAAATCTGAAATATTCAAAATATCCGAAATTTTGGATATCCAAATTTTCGGATTTGAATTTGGCTATGAATTTTTAAAAGTTTCGGATAATCGGATTATCCGATATCCAAAAAGTAAATATATATTATATGAGCATTATTTTTTGTTTGAATATGGTAAATAATCGGATGCGGATGTGGATTTATGAATGTTTTTTTGTTTGTTTTTAGAATTGGAAATTTGGAAAATTGAATTGACGTTTAGTTTTAATCTATGCACGAAATGGATTATTTTGATCTTTTTGGATATCCATTTAAATATCCGAAATCTCGGAAATCCGATTCCGATATCCGAAATTTTGGATACGAATTCGGATATTAATATTCAGTATATATATAGGACAAAGATCCGTTAGGAACCACCCTTTATTGCGAGAACCGCGAGAACCAATGTGAACACAACCAAAAATGCCTAAAAATAGCTAAAAAACACACAAAAAAAAATTTTAATATTTTTTTTATAAAAAAATCGCTATTTTCCGTAGCAAAAAAAAAAAATTAAAATTTTTTTTCCTACTAAAAGTAGCGATTTTAACATAAAAAATATTAAAAAAAAATTTAGATTTTTTTTAGGTTTTTTGGGGGTTTAGTTTTTAGCATTTTAGCTTGGGGGGTGGGGTGGGAGGGAGGGGTTAGGTTTTTTTAGGTTTTTTGGGGGTTTTAGTTTTTAGCATTTAGCTTGGGGGGGGGGGGGGGTTAGGTTTTTTTTTTGGGGGGTGGGTTGGGGTGGGGGGGTTTAGGTTTTTTTTTTGGGGGGAGGGGGGGGGGGTTAGGTTTTTTTTTTATCTATTTTAGGTTGTGTTCACATTGGTTCTCGCGGTTCTCGCAATAAAGGTGGTTCTCGCATGAACCTTACCCTATATATATATAGGTTAGGGTTTATGCGAGAACCACTTTTATTGCAAGAACCGCGAGAACCAATGTGAACACAACAAAATAAACCCACTACACCACCAAAAAACCTAAAAATACCTAACCCCCACCCCTAAAAAAAAACCTAAGCCTCCCCACCCCCTAAAAAAAACTAAACCCCCAACCCCCCAGCCAAGCTAAATACTAAAAACTAAATCTAAAAAAAAAACCTAAAAAACACACAATTTTTTAAATATTTTTTTATTTAAATCGCTACTTTTAGTAGCCCATTTTTTTAATAACAACAAGTAACGATTTTTTCTTAAAAAATACTAAAAAAATATACGTGTCTTTTACATTTTTTTTAGGTATTTTTTGCTGTGTTCACATTGATTCTCGCAATTCTCTAAATAAAGGTTGGTTTCTAACGGATCATTCTCCTATATATATATATATATATATATATATATATATATATATTAAAACACTGTCTCCTTGCTATAGAGAGACACAACCCTTCATTTAAGGGTTAATGACAAGGATGTCATTTGGTAATTCTTAAGAAAAAGTTCAGTCTCAACACAAAATCAAGAAAGGGTAAAATTGAAAATGAAAGCATAAATTTTGGGTTTACATCTAGAAGTATTTGAATATCAATTTTCAACCCATCATTAGCCTTGACCAGGATGTAAATCAATTATGAAAATTAAGGGTGTTCAAAAAAATTCGAATCCGAAATTAAATCTGAAATATTCAAAATATCCAAAATTTTGTATATCCAAATTTTCGGATTTGAATTTGGCTATGAATTTTTAAAAGTTTCGGATAATCGGATTATCCGATATCCATAAAGTAAATATATATTATATGAGCATTATTTTTAGTTTGAATATGGTAAATAATCGGATGCGGGTGTGGATTATGAATGTTTTTTTGTTTGTTTTTAGAATTTGAAATTTTGAAAATTGAATTGACGTTTAGTTTTAATCTATGCACGAAATGGATTATTTTGATTTTTTTGGATATCCGTTTAAATATCCGAAATCTCGGAAATCCGATTCCGATATCCAAAATTTCCGATACGAATTCGGATATTAATATCCAGTATATGAAATTTTTGGATATCTGGTTTTCAGATATTCGAAACCGGATAATCCGATCTTGAACACCCCTAACGAAAATAACAACTTGAAGCCTTTTCCCGTTTTTTTTTCTTTTCCACCACGGTTTTTAAACGATCATAACTTTTCAAACAAATATTTTTTTTAAATCATTCTATTTAAATTAAGATATGTAGATTTAATTTGAGGGATTGCGATAAAATAAACGCACCCAAAGGTGAGTGTCACTAAACCCCTCTTTTACTGTTTTATATACTGTTTTGGGGGAAGAACATGTCTTCAAATGGTAGTTATGCGTTTTGCACAAATTATACCTTGAATTATCTAAAAGTATATTTTCATTGAAAATATGATTTTTGAATGATATGGTATGTTTTATGGAAAAACATGAATTTGGAAATGTGTATGACTTAAAACTGTTTTTGAGGAAAACGGGATTTGATTGATAAAAATATGTTTCAAGGAGAAACGGGGAAAGATTACGGTGTTTTGGGTAAAACGATCGTAAGAAATAAAAAATATTTTGAATCTCAGTTGGGTCAAATTTATAGGGTCACCAGGATGTAAGTAGCAAGTCTAGCTTATATTGCATGGGGGACGTCAGAAATTTATGCAACACAAGATATTAAATTGTTATCTACAAGGTTATATATATTGATGCAATTGAGGAGGGCACTCGGTTGCATCCTTGCCATTTTTAATTATTAAGTATTGAACACGTGGAATTGTTGATAGATCTATCGGGTTGACATCCGTCGTGACCGGTAGCTCCGGTCCACATAGCTGCGAATTCATTCTATAATTGTCTAGTATTGATTAGAGCCTCAAGCATAGTATATAGCACGTAACATTTTGCAAACTTACGAAACTAAACAAATGACAAAAATTTGATATCAAAACCAATGGTAGAAATTCTCCTCGGAGATTTGTTAAATAAACAATTCCGGATGAGTTACCCTCGTATTTTATAAAGGAAACAAAACTTACTCTCTTAATTTTTACATGGATGCTTATTCCCATTAAAGATTTAATGTAAGAAAGAACACGCTAAAAGCACTATTGATGGAGTCAAATTTGTAGGATGTTTCAGATGTGGAAAGCATGGACATCTGGGACTGCCCTGAACCAAAGGATCAGAGTGTCAAAGGTAAAGCATGGGAGCTAAATGCTAGGAAGACTTGGGTTGATCATGCACTCATCATCGGTATGTTCATGGTTTTTAATTACTCTATGTTAACATTATTTTATGATTAAGGTTAACTGGAATATCATTCTGAAAACCCTGATGACACTTATGTGATCACAAGCTAGTAGGCTAAGGAAAATCAATATATGATAAACGGATAGAATCCGGTGATGTCACACGTGGTCATAGTATTTGAAGAAACACTGACCTTAACGGTAAGTGTAACACCCCGTGTTTCTAAAGTCAAAGTCAAAGTCAATATTGAAGTCAAAGGAAGAAAAGATTGCTAATTGCGATCTGTCTCTCCCTGCTCAATTCCTGTTTTGACTTCTTTGACTTGTAGATAGTCTATTTTATGTTTTACGTTAGTTGTATTATGTGGAGTACTTATTATAATCGAGGTTTATTCGAGATTTATCTCTTGTTTAATCGCTTTATCGCTATCGCAATCGCACTCGCAACTCGAATTACGCATTTTGGTTATTGTTATACGTATGTGTGTGTCTTATGTGTTACTAGTGCATGTCTATTTATGTTATGTTGAGGTGATCAATCGAAACGCAATCGAAACTCAATCGCAGTCGAATCGCAAACGATAAACGAACACGAAATAAGGATGATTGTATGTTGATATAGTAGCTGGGATTAAAAGTAATTTGACTAGGAAATTCTATCGCATCGCAACGCCCGCAATCGCAATCGAAACGGAAAAACTCGTCGCACCTAACACACGAATCAGATGGCCGATAGACCAGGAGACCGGCCGATCGACCAGCCGCTCGATCGAGCTGCCGCTCGATCGAGCTGCCGCTCGATTGACCAGCTGTCCGATCGGGCCGCCAACTGATCGACCAGCCCCTTTCCACTTTGGGTAACCCTATAAATACCCCATGTCACCATCATACTTTCCACTTTTGGCAACTCTCGTCCGACCAGCGCTCTCACCTTGCTTTTTCTCCAATTTCTCGCAATTTCGGTAAGATCTCAACCTAAATCTTGTACATCCTTGATCTACACACGATTCTACACCTTTCTACCTTTTGAATCTTAACTTCTAACCGTGAAATCATCAAGATTCAAGGTGTTCTAGGATGACGTCATCATGTGTTCTTGAGAACTTCATGTTGTGGCCTCAATCCACCAAGAACAACTTAGATCTAACCGATTTCCATATAAATGAACAAAGATCTTTCATAGATCTAAATATATTCACAAATAAAAGGATTGAAGGATGGTTTTCCAACTTTCTTTCAACTCTTTTACACTCAATGCATTCAAAACCGATAGAATCGGAGCTTGTGCCGACTTACTACTCATTCTTGTGGTTGTGATGGTTCAAGATCTGGATTCTATCCACGAGGTTTACCGATTTCGGGTTAAACATGGAACACCGTCTCGAACAGTTAACTAATCGGATTTGGGTGGTTTCTGTCCGATCAGGAGTACCAAGTATTGACGAGGTTTCTGTTGCTTGACACGTTATCAAAATATATCGACAAAACGACAACCAAGTGTAAGACAAACGGAACGACCAGAACGGAATGCCGACCGATCGGACTACCGTCCGATCGGACTGTCGTCTGAATGGGTTGTCACCCGTTCGATCTACACCTTGGCCCCGCACTTAACTTTTGTTTTCAAAACCTTGAAGGATGAACATTGAACGAAGGGCTGACCGATCGGGTTACCATCCGAACGGACTACCACTCGACCATGTGATGATCTGACTTCAACACTTAAACAATTCTCAACAAGTTCAATGCCAGCAGGTTGCCACCCGATCGGACTACAATTCGATCGAATAACAAACTGCTGTGAACTTATTCTCGCTAAAGTGCCCAACCTATCGGACTGTCGCCCGATCGAACGGTCGTTCGATCGATCGAACTAAAAGGTAGAGATACTTCTATGTTTTTAGAATGCTATAACGAAAACTTCAAAAGTCAAGACATCATACACAAATACATTCTTCCCAAAGGAAGTAACAACCTATCGCATGACTGGCTGTCCGATCGGACTACCATCCGATCGAACTGCTGTCCTACCCACTTGCACTCTGTATCGTTTTACGCGTCGCTTATCGTTATACTATCAATCTGTTCAGGCTAACCCTACTCTCTAGCGCTCCCTTCAATCCATCAATCGCTGTGAGTATACTCGATCCCTTTTTGCTTTACGCACTTTTGGGTGTTACATACGTTACTTATACAAAATCACATCGAACACACTATGCATTACTTTAAACGCTAACCGCTATCACATGTATACGTGACTTAATGAATGCTTGTTTGTTATGTTTACACATGGAATGCCGTCTACCTGCCTTAGCAACGATAGTACTATTAATTTGGACTCAGCACCTGTTCACTCAGGGGTTGTTAAGGACAATTACCTACATGGCTCACAGTGGTGAGTGTGTATCGCGAACTGCCTTGGGCAGTCAACCCGCAGTCATTGGTATCGATAGGTTCATGTCGATAACTAACATGCCTCATTTTACACTGTGTACGTGCTGGTTATGCGTAACGCTTTCGAACTCTATATGCTATTATCAAACTTGTATGCTCACCTTTACACTATGTGTATTGACTTTTACTTTAACGTATGTGACAGGTGCTTAGGATGCTTATTTGCTTACTTTGGTGTGAAATCGAGGCTAGGAAAGACCTAGGTCAACAATAAACAATTGTCTGTAATAAGAATCTGAGTTTTCGGAACAGAACAATTGACTAGATCTTTTTTGTAATAATTGTATTATCATTTATGACATGGTATGGGACGTGTTGCTTTAATTATTTAGTAAATATAGTTGTTATGGAAATTTCTGGACAATCTGTTTCGCTCAGTGCCACGCCCCGATGTTTCCGCCATCGGTTGGGGTGTGACAGATTGGTATCAGAGCCATAACTATAGGGAATTAGGCAAGACTCGACCTAGTCCGGGTCGATGTCTTAGAGACCTAGTCTATAGTTAGGAACCAACAGACCGACTCGTGCATGTCAAGTAGGGATTATGTGTGAGCGTACCTGCTATTTCTCGCTATTCTCGCCTACACTACACTACCACAGCACTCGAATTTTCAAATATGAGTGAGAAATTAAGTTGAGATTAGGTGTGAAAACCGGAAACTCTCGACTAAATTGCTTGATTCAACCTGCATTTTATCTACAAAAAAGGGGAATTGTGCCGAATCAGGAGTGAAATCCATACTTCGACACAATAAATCCTCCTTTATTTTATCAAGAACCGGGACGAAGTTGTTGAGTCAGGGGTGAAACCCTAACCTTGACGGTTTGTTCCGACCTTCACTTGGTTTTACAAAACTCTCACTAAAGTCTCGACGGACTCCAACGACTTGAAGTCACGATATGGCTAAAAGGATGCGTGCCGAGCCCAAAATTCGAGGCAAAAGCACAGTCTTGAAAGTCAAAGTGTGTACAACAGGTCCCTGTGAATAGTCGAATCACCTTGGATAGTCAATGTCTAATAGCCGCAGACGATCTATTTCTTGATTTTTGTGTGTTTCGATTCTGAGCCCGCAACTGCTGACTCTGATGATTCGTCGATTTTATGTGTTTGTATGTGTATTTACCTGCTTATGTGTTTTAATTTTTGGAGACTTATTCGATTTTCGCTTTCACTTCGATCGACACGCACGACCCGCATTGCCTATCTACCTCAAATCGCTGACAAATCGCTAAATTATGGACGACCTTATGCTATGTCATACGCATATACTATACTACTCGATATGTTAATCACGATCGCTATTCTCGAACGCTCACGAACTTTGAATGATAGGTTTCTGTATTCTGGCTGCTTCATATGCTTAGGTGCTTCTGTGATTCTGTGCATTACGTGCTTATGTGCTTCTGTGCTTATGTGAATCTGTGATTACGTGCTTATGTGTTTATGTGGTACATGTTACATTGTGTTCCTGAGCTTTAGTAGTATTAGACGTGTGAGGTGAGATTCGATTATGACGTGTCTAAGACCTATGACGATGACTGTTGCAGATGTGACAGCGCTCACAATTACAGGTATCCGTACTATTAATTAATATTAACTTTGTGATTAATGACTGTACTAGAATTATAACTGTTGAATTAAACTGCTTTATGAGTTCTGCATTATACATACATATGCATCACATTCATACTGTCACTCCATTTATTACACACAAGCTTTAGTGATAAACTTGATGCACAAAACACAGTTAGCACAGTGAACGGATAACTCAGAAATATGCTGACAATGCCAACACATAGACAAACAATAGGTTGAGGGACCTATTTGACTTTCTTTGAAACTTGCTTGAAGTTATTACTTTTTAATTTCGAGGACTAAAACCGTCATTATTTGAAAGTACAAAGTTTAGGGACTAAATTGTCATTTCTAAAACTATATAAATACGAGGGTTAAAGTGCAATTATTTCAAACTATAAGTTTTGGGTTCTTTTTGTAATTTTTGGAAACTTATTTTATAAAGAAATAAATATATAGTTTTGAAATAAAAGTCCAAGGTTCATTTGGTCATTTTCTGAAACTTAAACTCTAGGGACTAAAACTAACCTTTTGAAACTCATTTTAACTGAATTATGTTAACTGAGTTAGTCCTCATATAATAAATCCTTCTTTAAAACTTAACCCAGTTAGCCTTACTAACTAAGTATTACAGGGACTATTTCTGTATATATATAACCACAGGGACCAAAGTGTAAATATCCCAAAAATCGATTTAAAAAGGGGAAAACCTCTTCGGATCGGCTGTGTATGGGATTCGAACTCGTGACCTTGCGTTTGAAACCGAAGTGTCTTAACCAGTTTATCCTCCTGTACAGGAGCTGAAAGTTATAGAGTTTAATACATTATATATACTATTTAAGATTTAATAAATTAATTAAATAAATCAGGAAATTAAAAAGGTTTTTTTTTTGGAAAACCTTAAAGAACCGGCCACACAAGGACTCGAACCCGCGTACTCTCAAAGAACAAACACGCGCACAACCAGCTAGCTAGGACTTCAACTCTTTGGCGATCTGAACAGCTGACTGCAAAACAGAACACCGTTAGGACTCGTTACAGGAATGGGGTTATTCCTGTAACCACCCTCCGGCGTGAGAATAAGTCTCGGTTTTGGGAGTAAAGAATATGTGTAGAGAGAGAGCGTAAACGAGAGCAGAATAAATCGTACCTTTGATGTTTACCTCTATTTATAATTTACCATTAGGGTTTCCTCTAACTTAGGTTGGGCTCCAATAAGTTAGGGATTTGCATGATCCTCCCAAAAGATTGGGGATTTGGAACAATCTAGAATAAACATGTGTAATTAAGTATTTGTAATAAAATAATAGGTAACGACCGGGTCGGGTTGACCGATCCGGGTCATACCTCGTCATGTCCCCTCAGTCCGAAGTTATGAAATGAAATTCATGAGATCGGACTAAAAAGGAAAAAGTCAAAATTCCCCCTTTGAGTGTAAGTTTCTTGATTGGGGTACCGTTACTTTTTTGAAAAATGGCGGCGATGCGAAAAGATGTGACAGTTAGGTCATCATTAGGATGACAGTTGTACCTCCCCTGTCTTGACACGCGTCCCATCCGTTTTCCTTTTTGAATTCGAAAGGTTGTGATCCCTTATAAATAGGTTTCCCGTTTGGGGTTTGGAATTCCATTTCTATCTTTGTTCACAACCTCTTTACTTCTTCGATTTCTTGATTTCAAAAATGGCCTCCAAAACAAGCGAATCGTCTTCTGCCCAAACAGGTTCCGATGCATTGTATTGCAAATGGGGACTCGTATCGTACAACAATCTTGTACAAGAGTACAACCATAGGCCGGAATGGAACCCGGTGCTGCCGTCAAAGACAGACACGGCGTTTCCGTTGAAAGAGGGCAAAATCACTCTGTTCAGTTATTTTTTCAAATTTTGCAATTTCCGGTTGCCAATCACCAAGTTTTGAAAGTCTGTTCTTGACCATTATCCCATTCACATCTCCCGATTGCATCCGTTAGGGTTGGTCAAACTTTTTCATTTTGAGTTTGCTTGCATAGCCCAGGGTCATATCCCTGAGATTACCGTTTTTAGGGCTTTTTTCGTTCTCGTTTGGAAATCTCCCTTCTTTACTTTTGATAGGCGAGACGTTGATGTGTCTTGTCTGAGGGACATCCCTACCATTTCCAGGGATAAAGAATGGAAGAAGAAATTCTTCTATATTGACGCCAATGTTATCCTCGGGGAAATGCAGTGGAGGGAAATGGGAGTCAAGGACAAGTTTAAGGACGACGGTCCCCCTGCTGATGCTTATGTTGAAAATGCTCTGTTTAAGAGGTTGTGTCAACGCCCCTCTGAGTGCACAGTGATCCCGGAGGGGGCCTGGTGATGGCGGAGATGAGTTTGCTATGGCGTGATATCAGGTTGTACCCTTCCTTCCAAAGGGATGATGAAGGTATGTGGCCCTTTGCTTTGAATTTACTCTGCTAGTTACACTTGTATTAACTTCTATAAATGCGAAACAGGCAAGTGGAGTTTGATTGACTTCGTTGATCTGCCTCGGAACGCTGCGTTGAGGGCCGCCCATGCCTTACCCACTGGTAAGTGACTTTGTTTGTCAATGTAAGCGTTGAATTTCTTTGTTCTTGTGCTGAATATCTGAATTGATGCAGGTTCTATTGCTGAGTCCCAAGTTGAGGGCTTGTCCTCTATGCCTTTGACATCTGCGGATGTTGTGTCTTCCGCTGTGGGCGGACCAAGCCTTTCAGACCTTATATCCCAGGCGAGTGCTGCTGCTGTTAGCTCTTCTATTCCGCCACCGGTGTTTACAAAGGCTGTCGTTGTTACACCCAGTCCAGGTGCTACACCGCTATCCTCAAGTGCCACCCCCATGTCCCTGTTTGACTCTCCCATTGGCGTTTTCTCTGCATCTGAGAAGGAAATGCCTACAGCGTCCGCTGCTTGCGAGGCAACCAGTGCTAGAGATACCGCCGTAAGCGATGCTGGGGGGTCCAGCAATGGTGTTTTTGATGATGGAGCCCGTCTGGGCGATGATCTTTACCTGCCCGCCATTTGCTGGGATCCAAATGCTCAGGACCAACGCTATCAGCCTAAATGGAAAATAGCGGAGTCGTCCAGGCTGATCTTCCCCCCAGTGGTGCATCACTGGGTTGAGCGGGCATATCCCCCGGCTGAGTCAGCCTATGTAGAGGGGTTAAATAATGAAAATTTGATGAATGCCACCATGGTGGATGCCGTCAGTCAGCCCCGGAGGCTGGCAGAAATCCGACGCCGGTGGATGCATGATAACAACGAGCTTCACCAGGCGTGGGTTGCTATTCAAGAGCTTATGGATGAAAAATACCGCTTGGAAAGCCAGCTTCAAGCTACGGGTCTTAGGGAGAGTAGGTTTGTCTCTGAGAAAAACAAGGCAGAGGATGATCTGAAGCGTGTGACAGCCAACCTTGCCGAAGAGAGGATACTGTGGGCCCGCGATATAGCGGAAAAAGATCGAGTACTTGCTTACGCCAAAAAGGTTCAGGAGGAGTTGGAGCGTAAAGCTATCGCCGATGCTCAAAAGGTGAGATCTGAGCTGTCTGCTAAGATGGAAAAGTTCCGTCTTGACACTGATTTTGTGTCTCAGGTGCAGGAGCGGTATCAAGGTCTAACTGTGAAGTTAGAGGCGTCCCAGGCTAAGGTCCAAGCCAAACAGGTTGGGTTGGAGGAGCGGGAGGAACAACTTAGAAAACTTTAGCAATTATGTGACTCCCTTGTCTCTGAAAAGAACCTACTTGTTCAGCCTTCCACCACCCACCAGGCACGCCTTAAAGAGGCGGAAAGTGCATTAGACCAATCGAATGCCGAGGTGGATAGCCTGACCAGCTGCCTGGCTGGTTTACAAGGTGACAGGAATTGGTTGATAACCAATGGCCTGGTTGGGGCGTTTGAGTATCTACGCCCATCAGAGTCCTTTGTGACTCTTTTGGACCGCCTTTATGCTGCTGCTTATTAATCAGGGCACCATGATGGTGTTTACCATGGTTACTTTGATTGTCAACGAACGGATAAGATTACTCCTGCGTTCCAAGAGAACAGAGGTAAACTGCAAGCAGAGATAGCGGATGCTCTTGAGGCGGCTTGTAATGATCCGTTGCCCGCATTTGCAGAGCTGGCGGACAAGGTGGCTGAATACGGCGTGGACTCCCTACGCCAGATGCCGGACGTGGCGGAGGAGTCTGACGAGGAATGAGTGTTTTTATTTTTTGTTATGTACACTGTTCCTTAGATATTTTGTAAAACACTGTTTTGTTTGGGGTGCGTGTAAGCACTTGATTTTCTGTCAGACAATTAATGTTGTTATGATGATGACGCCACCGTTTTGCTTAAGTGTGGCGATTTGACATGTAATGATGTCTTCTTATTAATTTTGATATCGCCATTGTTGTCAGACCGCTTAACACTCTATAAATTATGTTATACTTTTACCAATTTTGGTAATTGAAGAGATGGGGTGACAATGCCGTAATCAGAAAATTTCTAACGTACTTCGAAATTTGGATGCAGCAGATGGTTTAGTTTGTCTCCAAGACTCGGTGACGGAGGAGATGATCAGAGGTAAGCGGACTGACCCCGATGATACCCTGCCCCAGGTAAACAGGTCCTGCAAGAGTATCGGAGAAGAAGGCCCTTCTAAGGCTGGAGTTATAGAGCCCAAAACGAATCTGGATCACAGTGGTTGGTTGTTTTAACCCATAACACCTTTTGATTAGGTGTTTGAGATATGAAAAGTTAAGAAAGATCAAAGATGAAGGTGAAGCTAATGGATTAATGAATACAACAAGTGTTGTATTGAATCCAAACAATAAGATATATCAATAAAACACCCTGGATATCAGATTTGAGCACAAGATCAACACAAGAATGTAACAACACTAATATTCATTCAAGAGCCAAAAGCTTGAGTAGGTTACAATGAGAGGGCTATATAT
Source organism: Helianthus tuberosus (assembly GCA_030545235.1). Classification (NCBI taxonomy): domain Eukaryota; kingdom Viridiplantae; phylum Streptophyta; class Magnoliopsida; order Asterales; family Asteraceae; genus Helianthus; species Helianthus tuberosus. Next base: position 141,254,241 of record CM060402.1, on the reverse strand, counting down.
AGTGCTCCTGACTAGCCAGCAAATTTATAAATTTGCTGGAATCTTATCTACACTAGGTCAGGAAGCCTATCTTCTAGAGAATTACAAAATAAGCCCTTGTACATTCAAAATAGCTACGAACTATGACTAAACTAATCCAGCACAAGTATCAACGATCTCAAAAGTTCTAACAATATCCCCCTAGATCGTTGCATACTTGTCTTTTCATTCTTCAGTTGTAGCCGCTGGATTCTCTGTAGCTTGCTTCTCAGGCTCTGTTGGTTTTTCTTTGCTTGTTGTCGCTTCTGTTGGTGCTTCGGTCTCGATTGGCACAGTTTGAGTTTCTTGAGTTGTTGCAGCTTCACTAATTGGTTGGTCCTCCTTAGTGGCCTCATATGTGGATGAGGCCGGAGGTGGTGATGTTGTGGTGGGTTCAGTTGTGGAAGCAGAAGTTCCTTCTTTCTTTCGTTCGTGTTTCTTCTTCTTTCTTGCTTCCTTTTTCTTTTCTTCTTTTTCTTTCCTCTTCTCAATTTTATCTACCAGATCCAGCATATCTCTTTTCAACTTCCAGGCTCGCTCCACCGCTCTCTGAAATAACGCTGCCTCCTCCATGTTTGCATTACCAGCTCCCACATTTATACGGCTAGCGTTCAATACTGTTAGATCTGAGAGCCCAAACATAAAAACATCCATCGGATCCAGAATACGTATATCCACATTTTCATTGGATCTTATTACAGCTTCACCAGTTCTGCTGTCGTAAAACCATTTCTTAAAATCATTGAGGGCGACAGGTACTTCTTCCGGAAGCTTGATCCTTGTGACAACTTTGGCAGGGTTGATCACCCACGTCACTTTTCCCTTTCCGGTTACTGGATCAATAGTTGTTTTTGAAACTCTGCATCTTGGACGCTGTGGAGCATGATTGGGGAAACCCTTGTTGCTTTCTTTGGCAATAATCCGCTCGAAATCCCTCCCGATTCCTCTTTCTTCTGGGTTTAATAAGTCTAGGCGACCAAGTTCCCGCAGATCCCACCTAGGAAGAGTAAAGAGATCAAATCCAGTCTGGAAGTACTGAATCACGCCGCCTCATCTTTTAACCACAAACATTCCTCTCAGATTGTCGTACATCCAGCTGATGATTTTGTCGGTGGCCTCAGTCTTTTCGACAGTTATCACCTGATAAAAATCAGGGAGTTTTTTTTTTTTTTTTTTGAACCACTCTGGATGCTGTGGGGAGAAAGTTTTTCCATCTTCCTGCTCGTACACGACTTCCTCTTCCAGTCCCCACTCAAGGAATTTGGCAGGCATTTCATCTCTATCAACCTCTTCTTCTTCACTCTCATCTCCTTCAGTCACCTTTTCGGTTGACTTCAGACGCCTTTTCTTAGCCTCGGCTTCTTTCGCCTTTCTGGTTGTTTCTTCTTCTAGGCTCATGGCAATCACGTGGACTATGAATCTCCAATCTCTTGTTAGCCCATTTCTTTTTTTTTTCTTTCTTCTGTCTAAAATCTCCAGCGTATCCCATGCCTCGAAAACCATCTAGAATGTCGTCCTTGCTCAAGCTGATCGGATCTTGAGCGTTGTCTTTCACCTTCAAAACTTTGCGAATTCTTTCTTCCGTGACAACTATCTTCTTGTTGCGAACGGTTGCGGATATTCCTCTGGAATTCTCAATTGTTTCAGGTTTTGCAGTTTGCCAGAAGTCTTGAATGTGGATTCTGTAAACTTTAACCTCGGTTTCAACCGCGTACCCAATTCTGCTTGATCTTACCCATCTTGCTGCGTCCAGGAAATCCTGTGGAACTTGATTGAGATTGATACTTTGATTGTGCTTAAACGTTTTATCCCATTCAATGTTCTTCACCATCCTGTCGACTTAACCAAAAACAATGTGAGATTACAGATGATCTTGAAACTAATTTCGACAAACAACCGATTTGTGATGTGTGCCCGGGTTTAGAGAGGAAGATGATGAAGTGATTTTGAAAAAAAATTCAAAAGAAATGACGGTTAAAGGATATTTATAAAGATATTAGATATCCAGCAAAATAACAACTTCGCTGGTATCTTAATTTCGCAGCCACTTGATTGTTTTCAAAACAATTTTAATTTCGCTCGTAAATTTCAAACTTTCTCGAAAAACGCGCCCATTTTTGTTTAAAACAATATGATTTATGAAATGTTTACACAATTAAGAAAATTTGGGCCATTTAGACTCCGAACTTCGAATTTTCAGCTCTGGGAGATTCCATTTGATGCGGATCTTCTTGAAACATTTGACGCTCGTTGACTTACCTGCAGAAGATCATATCGCCAACACTTGCCAATTTCTTATTTATTATTATTATTATTATTAATTACTAACCAGGGCACAAGAAAAACTGCCAGTATGTTTGTCCGCCTAAATCCATGCATCCTTCTTTCAACATGCCTTCGGAGAGCGCTTTTATCATGTTTTCGGTAATATTGACAAGTCTTCAATGGCCCCCACACAAGCTATTGAGAATAGAATCATTACGCCCGTGAGTCCCACATCAGGACATACCCCCGCGATCAAGGTATGCACAAAGGTTCTTCATAACAGGTGAGTATATTGGATTCATTCTTTTCAACGATAGAGCGGAGATCAGGTCTGTACTTTCGTACAACAGAGATCCCAAGAGCTATCGAGGGCTGAGACAGATAGTTCGGTGAACAGGTCAGTACTTTCGCACAGCAGAGAGACCGAAACTAATCCATCAAAAGGTTTTGGCCAAAAATGGCACTTATTATGAAAGGGTTTGGCCTTTTTTTTATTTTTTTTTTATTTTATTTTTTTTAAGGCGCTTATTATGAAGGGATATCATAGAAGTTCTAGGTCAGCATGTATCTGGATGCAGCAGAAGACCAACTATGATACCCCCGAATGAAAACCAATATAAAGACCCGAGATCTCAGACTTTGGCAATCTATCAACACAAGATTTAAGACCATTAAGCCATATGCCGCAACGTGTTACCCACTGTGATGCGTAATGCCTGAGAAAAGCCAGAATCCTTGTGTAGACGTTATGTTTTGCTCCCTAACAACAGTTTACTCGTCGGTGTTGCTGAATCTACCGACATGTCGTTGCTTGGTACCCCGATTTCTTTTTGTTTTCTGTTTTGCAAGAAATGACAAGGTGTTAGCAATTTTCTATCATTTCCTCTAACAGGAGTCAGACACAAGCATCTCTCATTTTTGCTTTTCTGGAATATCCCCCCTAAAATCTTTATTTTCGAAAGTCCCTTTGCCCGAAAATGAAATTTTAAGAAGCAGAAAATCTTTTGGTGGGCGACGCTTTACGATACTTGTTTTACTTTCAACAAACGTTTTTTTTTAACGTAAAAAGATAGAGTATTTACGAAAGCTTTTTGGACAACAAGATTCATTTCCATTCAAGGAAATTAACCATTTCCAACCAGGTTACCAGCTGGTTGAATCGGGTTTTATCAAAGGCCTTCGTGAAAATGTCGGCCCGCTGCTGTGTTGTATCCACTGGCACCACTTGAATGTATCTCGAATTGCGTGAATACGGATTTCGATATGCTTTGTTCTGGAGTGGTGAATGGGATTCTTCACAATTCCCAGACATGCCTCATTGTCGATGAATATAGGAGTCTTCATGATGTTGATTCCATAATCCAACAACTGATTTTGTATCCAGAGAACTTGTGAACAGCAACTGTAGGCCGCGGTGTACTCCGCTTGAGCGGTGGAGGTGGACACAGTTGTCTGTTTCTTGCTTTGCCATGAAATCAGACGATTTCCCAAGAATTGACATCCTCCTGAGACAGACCTGTGATCTACTTTACAACCTGCATGATCACTTCTGCAGGGACGACATATTCAGGCTTCAGAAACAAGCATTCCATGTCACTGAAAAGCACCGATATTCCTTTATCACAGACTTGTGATACGCTCATAAGATAGTAGCACAATTCTGGAACATAGTTGACATTTTCCAACGTGAGGGCTTTAGACACCACATCTCCTACTCCAACGATCTTCCCTCCCTTCTCGTCTCCAGCGAATGACACGAAATCACCATCAATAAAGCGAAAGTTCTTCAGAAGTTCCTTCAAGCCTGTCATGTGTCTTGAACATCCGCTGTCTACGTGCCAGATGTGTTCCATGAGCATGCGGAGCCATTTCTGGAGTTTATTCTGATATACACAAATATACAAATATACAAATTAGTTTGTTTTGGGAATCCAGATTTGCTTCATTTCGAATCTATCGTGGTTTTGACCCACTTTGGCCTCTTTTTGTTTCCAAAAATAGGCAGTTGACTCAACCAGATTTTTAAAAGACTTCTTAAGATAATTTAATTGAAATGTGACGTTTGTAAGAAAATCATGCTCTGGTTTAGAAAATTTCTTGGTTTTACAATGTTTCGCTGTATGTCCTAAATGACCACAGCGAAAGCATCTTTTATGTCTGGGTCTTTTGGTGTTAGAAGATGATGTATGTGATGAGAGTCTTGAGCTTTCTGCTTTCTTCATTTTCTTGTCTACTCTGCTTTCATCTTCTGAGTGTTCTTCATCACTGTCTGAATCGAATGAACTTTCAGACATGTTGTCCTCGCTTGAGCTTTGCTCTTCACTTGCTTCGTAACTTGACTCTTTGTGGCTTCGATCTTGGTTTGGACTTTTTGAGTCCTGGTCTTCAAATATCTCAACACTTGAACATTCAGAGCTTTCATCATTTGTAGTTTGATCTTCACTTGAGGTTTTCGGGGTTTCTTCACTTGAGAATTTAAAGCTTTCTCCATCTGTTGTTCGATCTTCACTTGAGGTTTCTGATTTTTGCTCATCTTCGGAATTTGAAGTCTCCTTTTCATCTTCTGAGGCAGCGATGCTTGAGTCTTTATTGCAGTGATCTTCAGTGAATTTCTTTTCTGAATCTGTCATACCTGTTCGAGATGGAATAAATTCTGGAATTTCCTCTGTGAGGAATTTTCCAAAGCTATTCTTTTTCAATTCTGGCACAAATACAGGAGATTCACAAACAATTTTATCATTACAAAATGCAGAATTTAAATCTTGACATTCAGACATAACATGTTCACGATCACGGGTCTCAAATGTAGGCGCATGGCCCTTACAGTCATCCGAAGATTTAAATTTAGGCACACGGCCATTGCAGTCATCCCGAATATTGTTTCTCTTATCACAGTTCCAGGCGAACCAGTTAACAGTGGAATAACTGTCGCCTGAATAGCCTATTCCTATTTTTGAACCGCCGCAGTCTCCATCCTCATCGCACACATCTTCTTTACACATAATTGGATCTGCATTACTTTTAGAAAAGTTAGCAGTTGTTTCATTTTCACAAGAATTGTTTTGTTCTACAGAGGCCTTTTCATCAATGAGATCATTTTCGGGATGAGGAGTTGGTATAGGCACATAGTTTTTGCTATGTGGAGGAAGAAAAAGTTTTCTTTCATTTCCTTGCCTATCCTTGTACCCGATCCCGTCTTTTACATACGTTGGTCGTTGGCAGTTTTTGATGTCAGTAAAGGCCTTTTGACTGACATTCCATTTATCGATGATAATTTGCAATCTATTCTTTTCGTTCAAAGCCTTTTCTAGTCTATCTGTGAGATCGTTAATGATAAGATCTTTTCTAATCACAAATTCTTTTAGAGTTTGCATTTCAGCTAAAGTTGAATTCAACTTTCTCTGATATGCGGCCTCGTTCAGTTTAAGTTCGTTATTCATTTTTAAGGCTTTGTCCTTTTGTCTCTCAAATTCTAGATTAAGAGACTTGTAATGTGCCACGACATCAACGCATGCTGGTGTGCATAACTTTACTTTAAAGTTATGTGGAATGCTGTTTACCAAGTCTTTGTCTGCCTTTTCTTTTGAGGATTCGGTTTTCATGGCCGCAGCTGAGGCTTTCGCTTTCTCTTCCTTCACAGAAGTTGTTTCTTTCTGAACCTGCTCTGTGGCCTTCACAGCTTCTTCAGCCTTCTTGTCTTTCTCAGGCTCAGAGGAAGTGAAAATACTCTTCAGACCCTTGTCGGTACCATCATCTCCTTTTGGGATTCCCATAGCCTGTTTCTCGGTGGGTTTTGACGATGAAGATAAAGACTCGCTCGAGATTTTTGCCATGAGTGCTTTGTGAACTTGTTCCTCTACTTCAACATTCTCTTCAGCTTGAGTTTCACCGAGCACAACTGTCTTTTCACTGGACCGTGGAGCCTTTGATGCGCTTGCGGAAGCGTTTAAGTAAGTCGTGTCTAAAGCTTGTTGGCTGACACCTTCAGATGCAAGAAGTGCCACGTTCTTCAATCCTGCAGAAGTCTGAACAGGCTTTGGGGTGTAACCAGTCGTATTCATTTCTCGTTTGTTAACATCCATTTCAAAATCCTTCAAAGTGTTGATCAAATCGGTTAGAGTGACAGGATTTGGATTGTTGAGGAAATCCCTTTTGATCATCATGCACTTCAGGCTCCATTCCTTTGTAAGTGAGTCCAAAAGCTTCTTTATGGCAGCACGGTTAGTGATATGATTTCCTGCCTTCTTCATCTTGGTCATCATATTTCGAAAGCGACTGATATGATCGGAAAGGCTTTCCCCACGAATTCCACAAAACAGGTCGTATTGCTTCTGCACCATGACTCTTTTGCTCTCAATCAGCTCTTCGTTTCCCTCGTAATATTCGATCAAAGCGAGCCAGAGTTCATTTGCAGTTCTGTATTTTTCAAACATGTTACAGTCATCTGTTGACAGAGCCATGGTTAAGGCGGCATGTGCACGACGATCACGTTGGATTAGAGCCTTATCTTCATCAGTAAAGGTAGTTGCATCATTGTTGGCAACTACCGCATCTCCTCGAACAACCGTTGGAATGTGGGGTCCAGCGGTGACAGAGAGCCACAGATTGTAGTCCGTGTACTCGAAGAACGATTGAATGCGAGTCTTCCAAGTGCTAAAGTCTTCAGCCCCTTTCAACTTTGGTGGCCGAGTAGTGGTTCCAGTCTCAAGTTCCGCTTGAGCAATTGGACTTAGTTGATTTAACGACATCTTTGCTTGATTTTGACAGAATAGAGCTGATCAGAAGCTAATTTTGCTGACAGATCGCTGGAAACTAGTGACAGAATGTAATTTCGCCGATGACAAAAGAGGCACGTGCAATTTCGCTGACAGGTCTTGCCGGTCTTCAACCTTCGCTGGTACCCTAGGTTGTCCTGCACGAGCGAACAAGATAATTCTGCTGACAAACACAACACAAACGTTAGCTGGACTAATTTCACTGATTACCGTGATAAGAACGCTGTGGTTCAGTATCACAGTTCTCGAAGTCGCCTTCGATAATTTCGCTCAAGGGTCACCGGACACTATTTCGCTGAAAATCAGTAATTTCGCTCGAATGGTGATCGTCGAAATAAATGATTCTGCGATGAGTTTCAAAACGATCTAATTATGTTCGCTATATTCAACGCCAAGTTAGCTATATTCAAAATTTAAATTCGCTGCCTTCATAAATTGTTCGCTGCATTCATGTTAAGTTCGCTGGACAGAGGGTTTAACACGAACTAAAACCCTCTAAACACTCAAAAACAGCTCAAAAACCATGTTTTGATGTATCAAAATGTCCAAAATGACTCCCTAATCATCTATTAACAAAAACCTATCGATTAAACACACCAAATCAATCCATTTTAAGTCCAAAAATTTGAAAACTTTGAAACTCTTGAAAAACCTTCAAAACTATGAAAAATCTCAACAAGAACACAACAACCAAGAGCACTAAGGCTCTGATACCAAATTATAGAGCCCAAAACGAATCCGGATCACAGTGGTTGGTTGTTTTAACCCATAACACCTTTTGATTAGGTGTTTGAGATATCAAAGATGAAGGTGAAGCTAATGGATTAATGAATACAACAAGTGTTGTATTGAATCCAAACAATAAGATATATCAATAAAACACCCTGGATATCAGATTTGAGCACAAGATCAACACAAGAATGTAACAACACTAATATTCATTCAAGAGCCAAAAGCTTGAGTAGGTTACAATGAGAGGGCTATATATAGTGCTCCTGACTAGCCAGCAAATTTATAAATTTGTTGGAATCTTATCTACACTAGGTCAGGAAGCCTATCTTCTAGAGAATTACAAAATAAGCCCTTGTACATTCAAAATAGCTACGAACTATGACTAAACTAATCCAGCACAAGTATCAACGATCTCAAAAGTTCTAACAGGAGTAGGTGTGGCTTTCGTAAGGGCCGAAACCTTGATGCAAGCATTTCCCCCTGAATATGTCCAACGTTGTAGGATGGTTTATGAACAAAGCCGGAGTGGCCACTTTTGTGCAAACCCGGTTATTGATCGGAGGATGTCAGCTTCTCCGGTAGGTGAGGTGAATATCGATGATCTCATCGTCGATCCTCACCCCTGGGAGTATTACGGTGAAGCACTGTACACCCCTTCAGAGGTGATGGCAATGTTCCCCGATATGTAAATGAATAGAACATGTTCGTTTTTTGTGTTCCCATATTTTGGTATTTAGTAACAGGGATAAGTACTTGGTTTTTGTAAGATAGTTGTATGTATTTATTACTAAAATACCTATCTTTTTGTAGCGGTTAATGTATCTATTACCGGGATACCCACTCTTAGCGCTGTGTAGTTTTGATCCTCTGACTTATATATGAAAAATGTTTCGTGTTAGGGATACTTTTTACCGTTATATGCAGTTTGAATGCGAGGGTAATGTTTTGTACCGTAATGTGCAGTATAAATGCGATGGTAATTGCTATTGTGCATGTAAGTAATGAGAGAGAATAATAAAAGAGCAACTTTTATTAACTCAATAACTTAAAGTAAAAAGAGACATCGTTAATGATGAATTACACTTGTTCATAGAAGGAAAATAACCAAACCCGCCGTTAGGGGCGGGGATCTACATGTAACATTTCTTCAACTGAGCGGCATTCCAGCTGCGTGTAACTGCTGTGCCATCAAGCTTGGATAGGCGGTACGCCCCTTTGCCTAAGTCTTCTTGGACGATGTAGGGGCCTTCCCAGTTGGGTCCCAATTTTCCTGAGGGTTCCGCTCTACTGGCCTTATTATCCTGCACGACATATATTCGCCTTCCTTGAAAGTTTGCTGAGCCACGCGTTGGTTATAGTACTTCTCTAAAGTTTTCTTGTACTTTGCCTCTCTGATGGTGGCTGCCTCGCGCCGTTCTTCTAGGAGGTCTAGGCCTTCCCTAAGGAGCCTGTCATTATCATCATTAGTAGTTAGGCGCCTTAGCGATGGTAACCCGACTTCCGCGGGTATCATTGCCTCTGCGCCGTAAATTAGGCTGAAAGGGGTTTCATTGTTTCTTGTCTTGGGCATGGTTCGATGTGCCCAGAGGACATTTGGAAATTCTTCTACCCAAGAGCTTCCCTCATAGCCTAACCTTCTTTTGATTCCATCGAGCAAACTCCTATTTGCCCGCTCCACTTGGCCGTTTCCTTGGGGATGTGCAACCGATGTAAAGATCTGTTGAATCTGAAGCTCTGCACACCAATCTTGTAAGACCCTTTATGTGAATTGTGTTCCATTGTTGCTCACAATGTATAGCGGTAATCCAAATCGGCACACTATGTGTTCCCATAGGAATTTCTTGGCGTTTTCAGCAGTTATTTTAGCCAAGGGCTTTGCTTCAACCCATTTGGTGAAATAATCAATTGCCACAATTAGGTACTTTAGATTCCCGGGGGCCAGCGGGAATGGCCCCACGATATCGACTGCCCATTTTTGAAAAGGCCAGGCTGCCGTAACAGGAATTAAGTTGTTTTTAGGGTAGAGCGTTTGAGGAGCAAACTTTTGACAACTGCGGCACTTTCTGAGTTCATCTACCGCGTCTTCGTGCATCCCGGGCCAATAGTATCCAACATTTTGGATTTTGGCAACGACTGCCCGTGGTCTGGCGTGAATACCGCATATACCAGCGTGTATTTTCTGGATCAAGTACTTTGCTTCCGCTGGGGATACACACCGCAATAGTGGGCCCAAATATGACTTCTTGTATAGGACGCCGTTGTTCACCTCATACTGTAATGCCTTGGTTTGTATCTTCTGGGCTTCGCCTATGGCGGAGGGTAATTCCCCATTTGTGAGGAACTTTAAAATTGGAGTGTACCAGCAGGGATCTTCTGCTGTGACGGCGAACACTTCCCGGGATTCTATGGAAAGCGCTTGTAGCGTTTCGACCTTTACTTCCTTTTCCATGCCCGAGGTGGCTAGCTTGCTCAGGGCGTCCGCTATTTGATTTTTTCCCCGGTGGACATGATTAAGTGTGAAGCTGTCAAAAGAAGCTATGAGCTCCTTGGTCTTAGCTAGGTATTTTGCCATCGTCTCATCCTTGGCTTCATAGGTCTCGTTGACCTGGTTATTGACTAACAGAGAGTCAACATATGCATCGACTCTTGTTGCTCCCATGGACTGGGCCATCCTCAAGCCTGCTAGCAGTGCTTCATACTCTGCCTCGTTGTTGGAGCATTCAAAATCAAACCGCATGGCGTACATTAACTTTATTTCATCTGGGCTTATCAGCATGAGGCCCGCCCCGGATCCTTTTCCACTGGAAGATCCGTCGGTATATAACTTCCAGGTTTGCCTGGCTGTGCTGGATTCGGGTATATCTTTGATCACGGGGTCTTGTATTACTTCTCCGTCAGGAATCTTAGCTAAGAAATCGGCAATCACTTGCCCCTTGATTGCGGTTCGCTTTCTATATTCAATATCTAGGGCTCCCAACTTAATCGCCCATTTGGCCAATCTTCCAGAGATTTCTGGTTTGTGTAAGATTTGCTGTAGGGGATAATTCGTTAAGACTTGCACTTGGTGCCCTTGAAAGTATCTTCGGAGACGTCGTGTAGCGTGGACCAAAGCAAGTACCAGTTTTTCAAGTGTTGGATATCGCGTTTCAGGTCCCGCTAGTACCCGGCTAATGTAATATATGGGCGTCTATTTGCCATCCCTTTCTACCATGAGTACCTCGCTTACAGCGTTTTGGGCTGCCGCCAGGTACATCTTTAAGACTTCTTCTGGGTATGGCACCGTCAACATGGGTAACTTTTCAATGAAATGCTTCATATCTTGCAAGGCCTCTTCTGCTTCACTGGTCCATTTGAAGTTTTTCTTGTTAAGGCAGTCTTTCGACATTTTTATAAACGAAAAAGATCTCTTGGCATGTCTTGCCAAGAATCTGTTTATGGCCACTAAACGCCCATTCAGTGCTTGTGCCTCTTTTAAAGTCCTGGGGGAGGGCATTCGCGTTATAGCGGCTATCTTTTCCGGGTTAGCTTTAAAACCGTCCCAGGTGACCACTACCCCCAAAAACTTGCCTTCTTCTACCCCGAATGAACACTTCTTGGGGTTGAGCTTGATGTTGTATTCTCTCAGCTTTTGGAAGGTTTCTTCGATGTCTTCGAGCATTTGTTTTTCCTCTCTGCTCTTGATCACTAAATCGTCGACATACACCTCCAAGTTTCTGCTGATTTGCTTTTCAAAAGCCTTGTCCATGAGACGTTGGTAAGTGGCCCCGGCGTTTGGTAGACCAAAAGGCATTTTGGTATAGCAGAAAATGCCTACGTCTGTGTGAAATGCCATTTTTTCTTCGTCTTCTCTTGACATTTTGATCTGGTGGTAACCCTTATAGGCGTCTAGGAAACACTTGTACCTATAAGGGACCAGAGAGTCAACTTTGAAGTCCATCTCAGGCAGTTGATAAGCATCTTTAGGGCAAGCCTTGTTCAACTCTTTGAAGTCAATGCACATCCGCCGTGTGCCATCTGGTTTTTTAACCATCACGGGGTTTGATACCCATGTATGATATTTAGTTTCTCTGAGGATTCTAGCTTCGACTGTAAGACCCTTAGTCCATTTATACGATTTTCATATCGTTTATGACTATAATTGTTTAATTATGCTTACACATACTTTACAAAATACGTATTTCTTAAAATTTTTAAGAAATAAAACAATTCAACCTTTAAAAAACATTCGCCATTTAAAAACGTGACGACGAATCATAACGCGGAAGCTTGAATCTTGATCGTGTTCGGTTCTTTATCGAGCTTGATCGTCATCCGGCACCGTATAGTAACCTACATTTCATCAAAACATGAAATGAGTTAGTCGTTCGATGCTTTTAAAACATGTTCGAATAGGTTCGTGAGTCCAAACCCTCAAAATTTATTAATTATGAGAGTCTAAAACTTGTTTATACAAATTCCTGAGTTCAAATTGATTAACAGCAACAAATTGCCAGGTAGTACAGCCGTCGCGTGCTGCGACACTGTTCACCTAAACCTGTCGCATGCCGCGACATGTGTCACGTGCCGCGACGCCATATGGCCATCCCCGTCATGTAACGCGACGAGTGCATTTCGACAGAAGGTTTGGTTCAGGTCTGCATATTTCCCAGCCAAACTCAGGTTTACGAAAACGACCATAACTTGGTCGTTATTGATCCGTTTTACGATCCGTTTCTTCCTACGTGATCGTAAATTGATTCTCCATAATATGGAGTTAAAATCCGACGTCCGGATTAACAAAATTTAAGACTTTTAAGCCTTCGGCTTAATATAAAATTTCCACTTTTGACCCGTTCATGAATTTATCAAACTAAAATTAGTTTGCTGCTTACAAATTATCATGAACCGTATTGTATATCAGTTTCCTATTATTCAAGGTTCAACCCATGGGTTTCTTACATATTCTTAACCCGTTTTAACTCATATGCTTATTTTGACCCGTTAAGGGTATTTAAGCATATTTTAAGCACGAATCACTTTCATTCGTTTCTAGATTCATATTTCCACATTTCTTATCTAATGATCTTCTACCACAACTATATTTGTGGTGGATTTAATGTGATTATCTATATATTCCGAGTTTTATTCATCGAATTATCATTTTACGGCAAAGACTCTTATAGAGTCGTTTGACCCAACGATTTACACCATTCGCTTTATATACTTATCCAAAGTATTTACTTAATCATAAGACTCGTTTTCAAACAACCTTTAAGGGTCTTTTGTTCGATTTAGCTTACAAGGGCATTTTGGTTAACTTTAACCCTTCTTTTACGACGAAGGATTTTTAATGACATGTTTGACCAAAAATCCCATTTTTTTAACTATGATCTTGTTTAGGAATCATTATGTTTCACAAAACATAATGATTGTCATTTAAATCATTAAGTTTACCTATTAAGGTAACCAAATGTCCATTTTTGACTTGTCTAGCTCTCATAGAACCATAAGTTCTAAATGATGAGTTGACCCATTATACATACCTGGCTCGGATCACTATATTGACCCGTTTTAATGCTTTGCGTAATAACCGCTAAGTAATAGCGATGCAAATATTCATTTGATATTTACTCCTGTAATCATACAACTCGACAAAATCATTAGTCGATATTGTCAAAGGGTGATAGTTTCACCTTTTGGCCTGTTTGGTCTAAATGACCGTGTATCTTTGCGAGATGATATTCATTACCATCTTATCTACATGACTCACTCTGATTTACACCGTACGGTCATTTTACTTATAACTCATTTCATGACTCTTTTGACCCATTATAGCTTACGCTATAAAGTGTCTTTCACAAGCTAACGGTTATCGTCAACGAGTGACTGAATTACCGTTTTACCTTTATTATGTGTATTGGTTTACCTTATAAGGTAATCATTCAAAACTCGCTATCTATTAGTCATTGCATGACTAGATAATCGTATTAGCTCTTTTTAACCATTAACATGGTTTATTATTATTGTCTTTTGTTCCGACCCGTATCATGTCGCGTCGGAACATCATAATTCAAACAAGACTTTATATTATTCATAACCTATAAAACCAATATGTATTTAATACAAAGAGTGTAAGTTTTACTTACCTAGCATCCAGATTATGCTTTTCCTTTCTTCCTGATTCGTTTGACCCGCTTCCTTCCCAAGCTTTCACCTAGCTTGTCAAGCGTCAAACTATCATTGTAATTTGTAAGATGGTTAGACTAGTCATAATCATTCACGACTATTCCATCCTACAATCTTTATGTCGAAATTATCATTCGATCATATAAAAGGTCATTTTGACTTTAAAAAGTCAAACTGCCTATTGACAAAAGTAATTACACGATGTAGCTTAACTACTCGTTTTATTTCTTTGCCACTATACTATAAGCATCCTTATTACGCTACCGTTTTAATCACTTATTTAGCAAGTTCTTGTAACCATAAGTTACCGAATTAATACTTGATGATTTTAAACATCATTTAACATGAACATATCATCAATTTTTATCATAGCATACTAAACTCATATCATAGTAAGTATGATTATATACTCAAACAGACAATTTGTTCAAGTATTTCCTGATTACTATCATGTATGATGATTCTAATCATAATTATATCATCAAATTCATCGTATGATTAATACCCACTTATCCTAGTGTGGTGAATCATCAAATCATTCAATTTATAGCATCATATGTATAATTTTCACTTAGGGTTTGGTTCCTAAGCAAGTATACATCACTAATTCAATCATAGCTTCAATAATTCATTCATAATTCGCGATTATGATGATTATTCAAATTTCACAACTTCACAAATCATCAAAATTTGACATACCTTATAATCCCCTAGCTTGGGTGATCGTTAATTCACGTTCAATTGTGAATTTGAAAGTCATTTGGCCCTTCAATTTGATGATTATGTTGAAACTAGGGTTTAAGCTCCTGAGGAGCTTCTGGGTTCGAACAGAACACCCTCAAAACACACTAAGTGTGTGTTTTGATTAAACTTTTGTTTTTATAACCTAACTTTCCATTTATCCGAATTTGGCCCCTCTTGTTTGGTTAGTTATTAAGTAGGCTATAACCTACTTATTTCTAATAATATTTCCACTTATTAACTAGGTTAAACATTCCTAGTTAAATTAGTGGGTTCGGGGAATTTACGACTCAGTCTATTTTAAGTCCCGTTAACTCGGGCCTTTTTATAAACTTTATTTCTTCAAAAGCTTTCATCTAACTTTTATTCAATATTAGGTTTATTTATTTAAAATCCTAATATTCACCGGGTTAATTTTACAACTAACGGTAATTTACCCGTCTTTTAGTATTAACGTGGTTTGATTACCAAACCCGTTTTCGGGGTGTTACATCGACCAGCTTTCGTACTTCTTTTACTACCGCTGCTTTTCGATCAGGGGCCATGCTACGCTTTCCCTGGGCGACTGGATTAATGCCTGGGAGCATGGCTAACTTGTGTTCTGCCTTGTCCCGGGGGATCCCGGTCATGTCGGAGTGTTCAAAGGCGAAGATATCAGCGTTTCTTCTTAGCAATTGCTTCAAATTGTTTTTAACTTCAGGAGAGAGACTGTCTCCTATTGTAACTATTTGCTCAGGATGGCGTGTGCTTAAAACCCACCATTCCGGGCCAATGGCACCGGTAGGTCCTTGACGGCATCTCTTAGTTTCCAAAACCTCTCCCAGCTTGTCCCGGTATATTGTTGCAATCTCCCGCTGGTTGGGGAACTTGATGAACCCACACGCCGTGGAAACAACAGCGTCTAGTTTTCCCAGGGTGAACCTTCCAATGATTACATTGTGGTAAGATTCAGCGCGTACCACAAGAAACGTGAGGAGTATGGTCCTTTCCCGGGTGGCGTGTCCGAATGTTACTGGAAAGGTAATTTGGCCGATTGGATCAACCTTTTCTCCAGTGAACCCCTTAATGGGGGCGTGTACCGACTCAAGCAATTTTCTGTCTTCCGGTTACATCCTGTTGAAACAGTGCTCATAGATTATGTCTTCAGAGCTCCCTGTGTCTACCAGAATCCTTCTCATGATGTAGTCGCCTACAGCAGCGGATATGATTAGGGGGTCAGTGGTGAGGTGTAAGTCCTCTACGCGTGGTTCGACCGTTATGGTTGCCAACATCCAGGGCTCGAGCGTGGAGAAACTCCGCTTTGCTCCCTTTCCCTTATCGGCGTAAACCATGTTTAGCTCCCGTTGTCTCTTACCCGCCCCTTTGTCAGCGTCTTCTTTGTTAGGGGGCGGACCCTGTTTTATGTCTTGAACCAGGTAAGCCAACTTACCCGCCTTAACGAAATATTCGATTTGTTCTTTAACTGATAGCAATCGTTGGTATCGTGGCCGCTGCCCTTGTGATATTCACAATACTTGCTGGTTTCTTTGTTGGGCACGTCCTTCAATGGCTTGGGGGGTTAAATTTCAGGTTTTCAGAGGCCAGGATTTCTGTCGGCGTTTTACTCAAATTCGGGTAATCAGACCTTGCCTTGGAGGAGGACTCGTTTCTTGAATATGAGCTCCTGGATCTGTCGTATCGCGAGTCTGATCTATCACTTTTTTGGTACCTATCCCCTCTGCCTTTGCCTTTAGAGTTCTGCTGCTCTTTATCATCTTGGCTTTTTCGTGCTTCCTTTTTTCTGTTAGCCGCGTGACTGGCTGAGTTTTTTCTTGTGTGACATATACCTTGGCTATCCTCAGGATTTCATCTATGGTTGAGGTCACGCCATCCCTTCCATAGAGTGTCGTTAATAACTCATCATCGTTTACTCCTTGTAGGAAAGCACCGCCGGCTAGATCGTTTGTGATGCCTGGGATCGCCAGGCTCTCCTTGTCAAATCTAACAATAAAACTCTCCACTGTTTCATTGTCTCGCCGACGAATGTGAAGGAGTTTGTTTTGATCCTTTGTTCGTCGTCTCTGTTGACTAAATTGCAACGTGAATTTGGACTCTAAGTGTTCAAAACTATCGATTTCCCCAATAGGTAGACTATCCCACCATACTCGTGCTGCCCCTACCAGCGTTTGCACAAACATCTTGCACCACAGAGGCATGGGCCAACAGGCCACTTCCCCGGCACTCTTGAACAGGTTGAGATGGTCATCAGGGTCGCCTAAACCATCGTATTTGCCCACTGTCTGAGGCATCTTGGGTTTTTCCTTAATTGGGGCCTCGGCTGTTCTCCTTGTAAACTTGGATCTGAAAGTAGCGTCAACAGGTTTGTAAGGCCTGGTGAGATCGTCATCTTCTACGTTAACGGGTTGTATTAGTTGAGTTGCTCCACCCTGGCTGGTTCCCTGAGTAACAGGGGGTTGGGCTGTGGTGATATTGAGTGTGGAACTGGGACCCCCGTTTGGAGGGAAACGAGGCCTTGATGTGTTACCCCGGTTGTAAACTGGTTCCGTCGTAGGCGGGGATTGACCGTAAGTCGGTTGTGACGTTGGGAAAGTCCACCAAGGTGGCATGTAGGCCGCGTATGGTGGCTGCTGAGCGTAACTCTGTGCTGTCATCTGTGGTGTGTACGTTTGGTTATTGTACGAGGGCAAGTACCCGTAAGGGGGTGCATAGTAATAACCTGGGAAGTAAGCTTGATTCCTAGGGGTGACTGGAGCGTTCATGATCCCGGCAGGCATGATAACCGGTTGATGTGGCGGAGTGGATAATGCTGCTGTAAGTGCCGCTGTATCTAGCGGTGGCATAGCGTATGTGGCCGGCGGCTGATAGTATTGAGCCATGCTTATCTGCTGTGTAGTGTTACTTGGACCCGCGGATGTGATAACAGGCATAGTGCTATGACGTATAGTCTGTGCACTTGTTGCTGATGCTAGAGTGGAGACAATGGTGGTTTGGCAAACCGTGTCGTCCCGATCAGTCAAAAACCCAATTAACCTAGGTAGCTAGGGTAAGTCGAGTATCGTATCCACGAAGAGCATGTGGTCAGTATCACACTAGTTGGTCGATTAGCAAAAGTATTTACAAACAAGTGTACAAATTGATTATGAAGTTTGCTAATTTTCTTTTTTTTTTCAAAGTTTGTTTAAAATAATTATAAAAAAATGATTAACTAAAATGAGTAAAACAATAATTTGGAACAAGGTTCACACCCGGTTCGACAACTGCAAGACCTAGGGTTTCTACACGTTAGACTTAATTTAGTTGTATTTGATTATTAACGGATTTGGTATTACGTGGCTTAGGCGCCAAGAGCTATCAACGTCATAGACAACGGACCGCACTGCACTTCTTTACCAAGAACATGTAAATCCTAACCTATAGCAAGGCATAATTGCACATATTCATTTCACAAAGTCAAATTTAATAACTCATTCGACAATTCATGAATCCAATACAAATGCAAGACAATTGATATAAGTTTCAAATGGTTAAATACAACTAGTCACAAATTAAATCATAAACAAAATATTGAAACCCTAGAATTCTTACAAAGTCTACATCGGGATTAAACCTTAGGGGATTAGCCGCGTATACTCATGACGTCCCACCAAGACTTCCTTTTTTTTTTATTTCAGTGCAAAGCATTCAAGGGTGTTGTCTCCTCTCCAAAAATTGCGACCAGTCCCTCCTATGCGATACCCCCCTCTCTTTTTTTCTTTTCATAACCGTACAGTGCCTCCCCCGTGTTTCTCGATGGCTAGGCCCAACAACTTCACTGCATTCAATTAGGCCATTTTAAAAAAACAATTAATTAAGCCCAATATTTTAGAATTCAACCCGTACGTTTTCAAAGAAACATACTAATAATTGACTAATTCATTACTATATTAATTGTAATATTTAATTAATTGTTTCAAATTTTATTTATCCTTGTTCTTTGATCTCACGTGAATTCATAAAACACAAGAAATTTTTGACCAAATTGCTTTTAAAATTTTATGTTTTGATTTTCTAAGATACCTTTTTTTATATTTTAATTATTATAAATTTATGGTTTTAAACTTGTTTTATCTACAACCAATAAAATAATAAAACCGATCAAAGTGGTATCTTTTGTAACAATATCGATGCATTTTTACTACAATTAAAATAAACTAATGTGTATTTAAAATGTACCGATCACATCCCCACACTTATATTTTGCTTGCCCTCAAGTAAATCTGTTTTTCACTTTCACGTAGGTCGAATGAAGAACACACTTCCCATTCTCGAGACATAAGTTAAGGTCTAATGTCATACCTGATTCTAAATTTTTACAAATTTTGAAATATTTAGCGGTGAAGTGAATAATCACATAGAAAATGGTTACCCAAGACTAAACCGCCCTTGAAACAAACAAACCATGCACATCCCTCACCATGTTTTCTCCACTCGGTTTAACATTTGGCTAATAGATAATGAATTAGCACTTTTTAAGTAATCACTCAAAACCGATTAGAACACGTACCTGCATATGCTTGCAACTCAATCATTCTCCACCACCGAACACGGATACTAAGCACAAGTCAAACGGTCTTTTAAGGGTTGTAATGGGGCTGGGCTAAGAGTATGGAATAGGATATTTTAAAGTGGCTAAGGTGATGAAAACTCGATTTTTATTAAAAAACAACTAATCTAATATAACTAATTATAAACATCAAGCTAAGAGGCAACAAGTTTCGCCTTTTATTCGACAACTAATAACTCATATTTTTGTATTTTCTCAACGATTTTCTATTCTTTTTTCGTAACATTTTATGTTTTTTTTTTGCCTTTTTTTTCTTTTCAAATGTAAATCACAACTATACAACACATAATCCTATAATCGAATTCTCATCACACGGGTTTAAAAATAAAGGGTTTATGGTTGTGGGCTAAATGGGTTGTCAAACGAAAGGTTTAGGATTAAAGTGGGTGACTAGGAGATTTGTTTGGGTAAGGATAGATAAATGGTTTTAAAGGAAAAGGTTCACCTAATGCCTTAATATTCTCGTGCTTGTATTTGGTCTATGGTCTCAAACGTATCAAAAGATGCAAGTTCTACAATACATGATTAATGGTCCACTCAAACAAAGAAATATGTGTATATATAATGTATACAAGTGGCTCAAAATCTCACGTATAAAGGGTATGGAATATGATATACATAAATTGTAAGTTTCTTAGGCGGATTATTCCCAAATAACCACCCGCTAAATACCCGTCATGCTATTAATTCGAACTTGACCATGACAAAAGACCAAATGGGTTGTATCATCCCTCGTTAACCTAGTTACTTGTGCTTTTAAGATCGCTTCAAACAAAGGCATTTTGAAAAATTTTTGAAATTTTTCCCCCATCCCCACACTTGAGGTAAACATTGTACTCAATGTGTAGTGTTTAAATGAACGGGTCAAAAATCGAAAAACTTTTACTCCCCCATCCCCACACTTGAGGTAAACATTGTCCTCAATGTGTAAGAACTAGAGTTTTTAAAATGCACAAGGGATGTGATACGGCTACCTTCCCAAAAATTTCACCCCGGAAAATTAAGTACAACTTACATTCCACTTATTTGCTAACTAAAAATCAAAGATAAAAAGAAACGTATACACCTGGTTTTTTGCTAGTTCCTCGTGTGCTCTTCATCTTTTCAACAAAGCGGTCGTCTCACGAACATAATGTACCTACAAATCTCAACCCTTGTGTAGAAGCATGCTTCTCACAACCATTAAAATTTGTTAGTTACCTAGTTCTACCACTTTTATGAAAATATTACCAAACCATACGTTAATTTACTTTGATTTATGTGGAAAAAAATAATGTACAACAACAACAAACCTAACTCACTTTCGTAGGAATCACGGTTGCATTTAGCGTATGCAACAAGCCCTTTTAAACCTCCCGATAGCGCGGGAGGACGAAAGGTCTCGTGAGGGTTATATAGGGAACACACCCACAAAGTTCATTTAACTAGGAAAATAAAATAAAACGAATAATTATACAAACTATACAACAATTATACCTGATTTGCCTCTCATGGTGGTCGAAGTGAACATTTTCCTACCGAGTTTCCAACATACGCTCGGTAGTTGGCATGCCGAATCCACTCTCTTTTTCTTTTATGCGGCATGCGTATTAAACAACTTTGGGGTCGTTTCTTAACAAATTGGTCAATGTATTGCAACGCCACCCTTCGAATCCTTATACCCGAGCCCTCATCCCCAACTTTGTTGGTTGGAGTGATAAGTATGGGAGAATGATGGATATGAACATGGGCTTCTTTCAGATCCGACTCGTCTCGCGGTGTCATGTCTTCCGCTCGGTTCAAACATTCATCTTCTTGCTCCGGAAGACCTATAACCTCTTCCACCACATCACCATCCACCATTGTACCATTAGCCAAAAACTCCCGTTCGCATTTAATTTGGGCTATTTCCTCGGTTAGTTGACCAACCTGAATAACCAAAGCCTCAAATGATTTGTCCCTCAGCTCGTCTTTCTTTTTCATTTCTATCATCATGTCCATGATTGCATCGAGCTTAGAGTGTAATGAATCTTGAGGCTCCTCGTATGTCGGCTGAGGGGAGTCATGATAACAGTCATCATACTCCTCCTGGTAACTTGGGAAATGTGGAAAGTCGGGTTCATAGTTGTTGTAACCCCACTCTTGCTCATAATGGTAATCAATCTCCGAATAGTAGTAGTCTTGATAAGTTGGTGGTGGTGGTGGTCTAGCGTATGGATAATGTGAGGATGGACCATTGAAATCTTCATAATCCGCCTTCCTATATTTATACAATCCGCTGAGGTAGTCTTCTTGATCCTTATAGGCTTGAACTTTTTCATAGAAAACAGAGCAATCCTCTAATAGATGTTCTCTGTTTCCGCAACACTCACACGGATCATCAATAACCCAATTCATATTGAAAGATGATGCCTGCAAAACATGTACCTACACAAACAAACTCGACCACCCAAAGTAAATTCACAAAAATACAAGAAAAAAAAAAGAAACTAAACTAAAATCGAACAAGCAATGAAATACTAAGCACACTAGCTCCCTGGCAACGGCGCCATTTTGACAAACCGTGTCGTCCCGATCAGTCAAAAACCCAATTAACCTAGGTAGCTAGGGTAAGTCGAGTATCGTATCCACGAAGAGCATGTGGTCAGTATCACACTAGTTGGTCGATTAGCAAAAGTATTTACAAACAAGTGTACAAATTGATTATGAAGTTTGCTAATTTTCTTTTTTTTTTCAAAGTTTGTTTAAAATAATTATAAAAAAATGATTAACTAAAATGAGTAAAACAATAATTTGGAACAAGGTTCACACCCGGTTCGACAACTGCAAGACCTAGGGTTTCTACACGTTAGACTTAATTTAGTTGTATTTGATTATTAACGGATTTAGTATTACGTGGCTTAGTCGCCAAGAGCTATCAACGTCATAGACAACGGACCGCACTGCTCTTCGTTAACAAGAACATGTAAATCCTAACCTATAGCAAGGCATAATTGCACATATTCATTTCACAAAGTCAAATTTAATAACTCATTCGACAATTCATGAATCCAATACAAATGCAAGACAATTGATATAAGTTTCAAATGGTTAAATACAACTAGTCACAAATTAAATCATAAACAAAATATTGAAACCCTAGAATTCTTACAAAGTCTACATCGGGATTAAACCTTAGGGGATTAGCCGCGTATACTCATGACGTCCCACCAAGACTTCTTTTTTTTTTTTATTTCAGTGCAAAGCAGTCAAGGGTGTTGTCTCCTCTCCAAAAAATTGCGATCAGTCCCTCCTATGCGATATCCCCCTCTCTTTTTTTCTTTTCATAACCGTACAGTGCCTCCCCCCTGTTTCTCGATGGCTAGGCCCAACAACTTCACTGCATTCAATTAGGCCATTTAAAAAAAAAACAATTAATTAAGCCCAATATTTTAGAATTCAACCCGTACGTTTTCAAAGAAACATACTAATAATTGACTAATTCATTACTATATTAATTGTAATATTTAATTAATTGTTTCAAATTTTATTTATCCTTGTTCTTTGATCTCACGTGAATTCATAAAACACAAGAAATTTTTGACCAAATTGCATTTAAAATTTTATGTTTTGATTTTCTAAGATACCTTTTTTTATATTTTAATTATTATAAATTTATGGTTTGAGTTAATTACATAGTTAGTCCCTGTGGTTTGCACAAAATAACAAACTTAGGTACTAATAGTTTAAAATCACCTTCTAGGGTATTAACTTTTCATTTTGTAACGTTGGGAGGTATTAACTTCTAAGGTAATAACATATGTAGTCCCTGTGGTTTGCACAAAATAACATACTTAAGTACTAACAAAATGTGATTTTAAGCCTACAAATAAGCTTAATACCCTCAAACGTTACAAAATGAAAAGTTAATACCCTAGAATGTTATCAGAAACTATTAGTACCTAAACTTGTTATTTTGTGCAAACCACAGGGACTAACTATGTAATTAACTCTTATGGTTTTAAACTTGTTTTATCTACAACCAATAAAATAATAAAACCGATCAAAGTGGTATCTTTTGTAACAATATCGATGCATTTTTACTACAATTAAAATAAACTAATGTGTATTTAAAATGTTCCGATCATGGTTGTTGCGGTTGGTACCACTGGTGAGAGGGTCTACTGCTGCTGTCCCAGAGGGGGCGACTGAGGAGCTTGCAAACCCCGATGGTGGTGCTTCTGCTTCAAACTCCTGGTCCAGAGACCTGGTTATGGCGGGTGAGGCCGGCATGGTAGTGACCACAGAACTTGTTACCAGCAACGGGTTATGGTTATTACTGCTTGATTTGGTGTTGTTGCCGTGTTCTGATCGCTTGCCATTGGGTCTAAGTTCACTGTTGTTACCAAAAGGTCCCACGGATGGCGCCAATGAAGAAACACTGACCTTAACGGTAAGCTCCGGCTAGGACTTCAACTCTTTGGCGATCTGAACAGCTGACTGCAAAATAGAACACCGTTAGGACTAGTTACAGGAATGGGGTTATTCCTGTAACCACCCTCCGGCGTGAGAATAAGTCTCGGTTTTGGGAGTAAAGAATATGTGTAGAGAGAGAGAGAGTAAACGAGAGCAGAATAAATCGTACCTTTGATGTTTACCTCTATTTATAATTTACCATTAGGGTTTCCTCTAACTTAGGTTGGGCTCCGATAAGTTAGGGATTTGCATGATCTTCCCAAAAGATTGGGGATTTGGTTACATGGTTTATCCATGCAGAACGGAACATTCTAGAATAAACATGTGTAATTAAGTATTTGTAATAAAATAATAGGTAACGACCGGGTCGGGTTGACCAATCCGGGTCATACCTCGTCAGTATTCAATAGTATAGTTATAGTTAGTACCTAAAGTTGCTGATGAAAATAGGCAGATTCGATATAGTAGTTGGGTTGGATTGGCTATCCCAAAAATAAAGCTAAGTTAGTAGTTCGAAGAAACTAGTGCAAACACCCTACCTTAGTGTTAAAGCAATTAGTAAGTTTTGAAAATTGAGAGTCGTTAGGATATGAAGATTGAAGAAGAGGATGGATTCGCAGGAGAATGAACAAATTAACTATCAAAATTGGTACCTACTTCCGAGGTTTGATAATTGATCGATCATTTGATGAAATCTAGCTACTACTTGAAGTTTGGCGCGCGAGTGGATTATCGTCGGAGGAAGATCACTGAAAGGATATCCCAGGATTTCCCTAAGAATATCACCGATAATACAATCACGAAATTTATTCAAATAAATTTGGCATATCTTAATCAAGAAGAGGATTTCTGAAACAGCTAACGACAAGGAATTGGATAATGAATTCCATAAGTGTAGGCTTAGAAGTCAAAAGCTCATTTTTCGCGACCATTGACGATAACAATTCAAAAGGGTAGAAGATTTGCCTGGACGAAGATGTAGGAGGAAGTTTTACGATTACTAAAGGAAAGTTGTACATTGCACATATTCAATCTCTATCTAAGGGGAATGAAAATTTAATTGTATACTGCGATGTGTCACGTTTGGGCCATAATTGCATGTTGTGCAAAAAGGATAAAGTAACAGCCTATGCGTCCAGACAACTGAAAGTGCATAGGAAGAACTGTACAACTTATGATCTGGAGAAGGAGATGTAGCATAATACCTTGGAGACTTATAGAGCATGCATCGAGTGTGAGTGATGAATTCTGATAGGAGTTGAGATACTCATATATCATTGGTTAAGTTTTTCTTACAATTGTAGCTATCGCAAAAGTTCGAAAACTGTCTTGTTTAAAGCTACGTATAGGAGAAGGCGTCGATTATCTATTTCTTTCAAGACAGAGGATGGCAAGAAACAAATTGACCAAATCTAAAAACTTTCAGAAAACCATTGATCGACTAGAGAAGTTATGCAGATAATCAATAAGACTGTTGCAGACTTCAAACGACAAACGCAATCTGTTGATAGTGCCATTGTGGAGAGAAGGGGTTAGATTTAGATAGAAGGGGGAAAGTTGAGCCCGTAGAATTTAGATACTTTCGAGAGCCCATCTCGAGTTGGATTAGTCGCTTACAGGTACAGAACGACATACATGTGGTGCAATATGTATCTAACCTAAAAAGGGTAACTGCCGATTTGAACGCTGACCGTACCCCCCCTAACAAGTTTCACATAAACGATAAACCAAAATTTATCAAAGACCTTGTAAAAGGTTTGGTACGAAGAAAAAAAATGGAAATTTAGGAGGAATAGGATTAAGTTAATAAAGGTCCACAATAATCCCTAGTAAGAATCCGAGTTTCCACGGAAACCACAGGACCGGAGTTAACAGAACTATTCTTATTTCACAAAGGAAAACCCTAAGTTAGCAATGTGAGTAATCCTCCTTTTTGCAAACTGTTTTTACAAAACCTCAAATGTTTTACATTATATTAAACAGTGATTGAGTATTTGTATTCTACAATTATCGTCGGTATGTTGGGGTTTTGTATACAAAATTTGTTACTACACTGTGAGTAGTAACATGACCGCAAGTCGGGTTGACAGTACCGTGGGTGGGAATTAAGGTAGAAAAAAAAACAAATGTAATTGCGAGATCGCCCTCAATGCTGTAAACGGTTTTACCTATCTTGATTAAATTGGGATTCACTCACCAGTATTTCCCACTGACAAAATGTTTTTAAACGCGTTTCAGGTAACAAAATGTGAAAGCCAAATAGAAGCCAGCTAGACAGCACTGAAGGCATGGAAAAGTGGCTATAAAAGTTACCTAAATAAAGAGATGTTTTTATTTAAATAAAATAGTGTTTATCCCTATAAACATGTGTGTACTGGAAACTTGGGAATTTCCCATGTGTTTAATATTATAAAAGTGTGGTATTTTACTCTGATAAAATATTTCCTAACTACGGTCCAGATGTAAATTTCGCTGTCAAACTGATAAACACCAATACCACTGATACTGGCCGCGGCCGCCCGTTCCCGGGGTATTAGGGGACGGGGGTTGCGACAGAAGGTGGTATCAGAGCTACAGCCACTGATTCAGCCACAGAAGTGTTCTGCTGACAACAAATTCTTATTCAATATGTTAGGAAATAATTTACATGGATACGTGCATATCTGTATATTATTATTTTGTGTTATTTGACTATTTGTTAGTTTACGGTATGAGCGACCAAGGACCTTCAGACGCTTACTGTCAGTTGTCCAGCTCACCTAGAGACGAAGGCACCTCTTCACAGCCTACCCTCTCAGGGTATTCGGCTAACACTGAAGACGGGATTTTCGTGTTCAAAGCACAATCTGAAGAGCCATTCCCTCCTAAGAAGAGAGGATGGTTCAGCAGAGGAGCTCATGAATGTAGAAAAAGGATAAGAAAACTTTAGCAGCAGCGTGCTTTAGCAGCCGCGAATAGAGAAACGAATGCTCACACTCAGGATATGCTCAATAGGAGTCTAGCAAATTTCCACATATTAGCCACTACAGCTGCAGACACGAATCTAGAACAACTCATAGCACCCCAACCATTACCACTATTTTCCACACAACCTATGGAACTGGAGCCAAACCCTGTAGACCAAATTCCAATGCCTGACTTTGACCCAGCTGAAATACCTAGAGTGCCAGCACCCCATCCCCCAGACTATGACCCATGGTTTGATGACCATAGAGATTATGAACAACGCTACCCAATACCAGACGAACCCATGCCAAACCTAGCAGCTTACCCAAACCTGGACCCCCTGGACCCATATTTTGATAATGACCAATACATCAGGGAAATCCTAGAGAATCCTTACCCACACGAAGAACCCATGCCCCAGTTTCCTGACCTAATACCAGCACCCGCACCACCCATGAGCACTGAGAATGTGCAAGAACTCCGAACCTTTGGTGAGGGGATTTTAGAAGGAAGTGAAAGAATGATACAGACAGGAGAACGACTCGTCTGGAAATATGACGAGCGCAATATGGAATTTTGGATGAAACCGTACCATTAATAGTAATATATATATATATATAATATGTGTGTTTGTATGAAAAAAAATATCTACACAACAGCTACGGATGCATACTAGTATTGTATTTTCAATTCCAGTTGTATTTGTAATAGATATAGACGCATAATATAAAATAGAGTAAAGGTCGCAATGTTCGACGATTTTGATCAAAATTCTTGTTGTATGATTGATTGCAATAAATATTATCTTATGATATTAATATGTGGTACATGTTTAAAAATTCAGATGGACAACGAAGGGAATCAAGGAAACCAGAATAATGATAATAATGGAAACCAAGTAGATAACAGTGCCATCCAACATATAGTGGCACAAGGAATTATAGACGCGATGCCATATATTATCAAAACGGTTAAGGAAGCGGATAATAAAAGTAAAAATGGCAGTAAACGACCTACTGAACCAGAACATAGCGTAAACAATGGACCAATACTTCAAGTGCCCATTCCCAAAAGAAGAAGAACCATGTCTTATGGTTGTTCTTATAAAGAATTCTGGTCTTGTAAACCAATAGAATTCTCAGGCAATGAAGGACCCATTGCAGCTCTATACTGGATAGAAAAGACTGAGGCAGTCTTAAAAATAAGCAAGTACGCGTAAGAGGATAAGATAATGTTTGCTTCCAATCTGTTTAAGAACTCAGCTTTAGAATGGTGGAACACTATCCTCCAATCTAGGGGAAGTGACAGGGTTTACAATATGGAATGGGAGGAATTTAAGAATATGGTTGAAAGGAAATTTTGCCCCCCTAATGAAAAGGAACAGATAGCAAATAAATTCTTAAACCTTAGAATGACTGGAGTAGATAGTAAGGGTTACACTACTACATTCTTTGAATATGCTAGAATAGTGCCAACCCTTGCATCACCAGAACCAGTATTAATCTCCCGTTATATCTGGGGATTAATCAGTGAAATTAGGCATGTAGTCAAAGCAGCTAGACCTCAAACTATAGAAGAAGCTGTAGAACTAGCAAACACCTTAACTGATGAATTAGTGCGTACACGAGAAGAGGACCAGAGGAGGAACCTAGCTCAAAGGCTTACCCCAAGAATTTAGTTATGGAAATTCCAACCGTGGGAAAAATGTAGGTTCTACCTCGACACCTTATTGTAAGGCCTGCAAGAAGAAGCATTCAGGAAGATGCTCCACCTACTGCAATTTCTGCAAGATACTAGGACACAAGAAAGAAGATTGTAGGAAGAAACCTAGCAATGGAGTGTGCTTCAACTGTGGAGAAAAAGGGCATATCAAGCCGAACTGTCCGTCACTGGCTCCAGCCATGAACAACCAGACTACTAGAAATGCTAGAGCATTTGTTCTGACTGCAGAAGAAGCAAAGATGATTCCGGACGTGATTGCCGGTATGCTTTTAGTTAATGACATTTTTGTTAAAGTATTATTTGACTCTTGTGCAAACCAAAGTTTTATTAATACTTCATTTTGGAAACTTCTCAACCAACCATTAACTAAACTCCCACAAGAATGTCTAGTAGAGACAGCAAATGGGGAAACCACTAAGATTACCGAAATCTTGCAGGGAGCAAGAATAGAATTTTTAAATAAGAAGTTTATTGCAAACCTTTACCCAATGAATCTGGCAGGATTTGATGTTGTATTAGGAATGGATTGGCTAATAGCCAATAAAGCCAGTATTTTATGTGATCAAAAGTCAATCCAAGTAAATTCACCAAAGGGTGAAAAGATCACAATTAAAGGAGATAAACCGTCTAGATCCACAAAATTCATCTCTATGATGAAAACAACCAGTTATGTAAGAAAAGAATCGTTAGTGTATTTGATTTTCATAATCATTAACACTAAAGGAAAAGAACTGAAAGTTATTCCAGTAGTATCTTAGTTTCCAGATGTGTTTCCAGAAGAATTACTAGGACTACCGCCAGATAGAGAAGTTGAATTCATAATTGATCTACTACCAGGAACAACACCAATTGCCAAGGAACCTTACCATTTGGCACCTGCAGAAATGCAAGAATTAAAGAAGCAGTTAGACAAATTGTTAGAAAAATGATTCATACAGCCAAGCTCATCGCCATGGGGAGCACCGATCTTATTCGTCAAAAAAGAAAGACGGGTCAATGCGAATGTGCATTGATTACCGTGAATTAAATAAAGTCACGATTAAAAAATTGGTACCCATTACCGAGAATCGATGATTTGTTTGATCAACTGCAATGAGCTCGATTTTTCTCTAAGATCGATTTACGATTAGGATATCATCAATTAAAGGTACAGGAAGAGGACATTCCTAAGACCGCCTTTAGAACAAGGTATGGCCATTATGAATTTATTGTCATGTCATTTGGTTTAACCAATGCCCCAGCCGCATTTATGGACATGATGAACCGAATATGTAAGCTATATTTGGATAAATTCATAATTATCTTTATAGATGATATTCTCATTTACTCTAAGAGTAAAGAGGAACATGCAGCGCATCTGCATGCACTTCTAAGTTTATTGAGAAAAGAAAAGCTTTATGCCAAGTTTTTGAAA
This sequence comes from Helianthus tuberosus, assembly GCA_030545235.1. NCBI lineage: Eukaryota > Viridiplantae > Streptophyta > Magnoliopsida > Asterales > Asteraceae > Helianthus > Helianthus tuberosus. Next base: position 141,224,426 of record CM060402.1, on the reverse strand, counting down.
TGTGAGTTTTGGTTAGAGGAAGTACAATTTCTTGGGCATTTAGTCAATCATGAAGGAATACATGTGGATCCCACAAAGATTGAGGCAATTACCAAATGGAAAACCCCTAAATCACCAACCGAGGTTAGAAGTTTCCTAGGATTGGCCGGTTATTATATGAGATTTATCCGAGATTTTTCTAGAATAGCCATTCCCTTAACTAAGCTAACCTGTAAATCTGTTAAGTTTGAATGGGGACCAAAACAAGAAGAAGCATTTAGAATTCTTAAGCAAAGATTAACCAACGCACCCATACTAGCGTTACCAGAAGGAACTGATGACTTTTTAGTGTATTGTGACACTTCTAAGTTAGGTTATGGATGTGTGTTGATGCAACGTCAAAAGGTTATAGCCTATGCATCTAGAAAACTTAAGAATCATGAAGAGAATTATTCTACCCATGATTTGGAATTAGGAGCCATAATTTTTGCCCTTAAGATTTAGAGACATTACCTTTATGGTAGTAAGTTCACCATTTTCACTGATCATAAGAGTTTAAGATATGTCTTCGGGCAAAAGGAGTTGAATATGAGACAAAGACGCTGGATGGAAATTCTTAGTGATTACGATTGTAATATCCAGTACCATGCAGGAAAGGCAAATGTAGTTGCCGATGCTTTAAGTCGAAAGTATCACGAAAAGCCAAAAAGAGTGCGTTCTCTTAAATTAAATATATAAGTAGATTTAAATGAACAGATTAAGAAAGCACAAGAATCAGTAATCAAGGACGATACTGAGAAATAGAAAGGAATGATTAAGGAACTAGAACAAGGAACAGATGGAATATGGAGATTCCATAAGAAAAGGATGTGGATGCCTAAACTAGGAAACCTACGCCACCGTATATTAGAGGAAGCCCATAAGTCTAAGTATACGATGCATCCTGGAAGTGATAAGATGTATCAGGACTTAAGGAAAAATTTCTGGTTGATAGGAATGAAAAAGGATATAGCAGCTTATGTTTCTAAGTGTTTAAGGCCTGTTCGCTAGTTAAAGCTGAACATCAGAAACCCCCAGGTTTATTGCAGCAGTTAGAAATGTCAGTATGGAAATAGGAATTAATAACAATGGATTTTGTTACTAAACTACCCAAAACAAGGAAATGTAATGATACAATCTGGGTGATTATAGACAGGCTAACTAAGTCAGCACATTTCCTACCAATGAAGGAAAATTTCAGTATGGAACAATTAGCTAAGTTGTATGTAAATGAAATAGTTTCATTACATGGAATCCCTTTATCAATTGTTTCTGATAGAGATAATCGTTTTACCTCTCATTTTTGGACAAGTTTCCAAAACGCAATGGGAACCAAGTTGAATCTAAGCACAGCTTATCATCCTCAAACGGACGGACAAAGCGAAAGGATAATTCAGACAATGGAAGATATGCTTAAAGCTTGTGTAATTGATTTCGGAGGTAATTGGGATGATCATCTGCCATTAATAGAATTTTCTTACAATAACAGCAATCATACCAGTATCAATGCTGCACCATTCGAAGCACTTTATGGACGAAAGTGCCGAACGCCAGTCTGTTGGGCAGAAATTGGAGAAAAGCAACTATCTGAACCTGAAATAGTGCAAGAGACAACAGACAAGATTGTTCAAGTCAAGGAACGACTGAAAGCAGCACGTGATCGACAAAAGAGTTATGCAGATAACAGGCGGAAGCTGTTGGAATTTCAAGTAGGAGACAAGGTGTTATTGAAGGTTTCTCCTTGGAAAGGAGTGGTAAGATTCATCAAAATGGGAAAGCTAAGCCCCATGTATGTTGGATCTTTTGAGATTATTAGAAGAATAGGACCTGTAGCTTATCAGCTACAACTGCCAGAGGAAATGGCAGGAATACATGACATATTTCATGTATGTAATCTCAAGAAATGCTTAGCCGATGAATCACTAGTAGTGCCTCTTAAGGATATAGAGGTAAATGAAAAACTTAAGTTTGTAGAGAAGCCGCTACAAATCGAAGACAGAAAAGTCAAGAATCTCAAACACAAGAGACTAGTTCTCGTCAAAGAAAAATGGGATTTCAAGAGAGGACCAGAATACACATGGGAGCTTGAATCAGAGATGCAAAGGAAATATCCACACTTATTCCAGTAGACCTCGAGGACGAGTTCTAAAATAAGGTGGGGAGGATATAACAACCCTCCTAAAATTATTTCCGACACCCCTAATATATTTATAAGGCCCCTATACGTCCTAAAATGCACCCCATATACGGAAACCGGTCCTGAATACCTTTATATCATTAAAAATTAAATAAAAATCAAATTTTATAGTCTCTCGCGGGCCGCGAGCGATAGGACAAGAGGCGACCCCCAGAGCTTCCAGGTGTCGTATGCGTGTCGATTCTAGTCCCATGACCGGGCCAAGCTAGGGCCTACTACCCCTACATCACGGGGAGCGTAATCCCCTTGTGTGGTCTACGCGGGGCGCGAGGGACGACCGAATCAGCCCTATAAGAAGAGGGCATCGACAGTTCATTTCCGACGATCACACACAACTTTCTCTCTCAAATTTCTGCATAGTATACATAATTCCCGGGCATAATACCCCCCCTAAATAACGAAGTTCTGCCTCGTTGTTAGTATTATAACCCCCGGTTACGTATTAGATACGTTGTCTGATTTATCTAGTGCTCCGTAACGGCTGTCGAGGTTCTACCCGACGTAGTCGTTGGAGTTCTGTCTCGGGGAGGGTATAACTTATATAAATATTGGGTTATTATACTAACGCGTGTGCATTGTGTAATTAAAAGATAATCACCAGGAAATCACAAAGGAAAACCCTAAGTTAGCAATGTGAGTAATCCTCCTTTTTGCAAACTGTTTTTACAAAACCTCAAATGTTTTACATTATATTAAACAGTGATTGAGTATTTGTATTCTACAATTATCGTCGGTATGTTGGGGTTTTGTATACAAAATTTGTTACTACACTGTGAGTAGTAACATGACCGCAAGTCGGGTTGACAGTACCGTGGGTGGTAATTAAGGTAGAAAAATAAACAAATGTAATTGTGAGATCGCCCTCAATGCTGTAAACAGTTTTTCCTGTCTTGATTAAATTGGAATTCACTCACCAGTATTTTCTACTGACAAAATGTTTTTAAACGCGTTTCAGGTAACAAAATGTGAAAGCCAAATAGAAGCCAGCTGGACAGCACTGAAGGCTTGGAAAAGTGGCTATAAAAGTTACCCAAATAAAGAGATGATTTTATTTAAATAAAATAGGGTTTATCCCTATAAACATGTGTGTACTGAAAACTTGGGAATTTCCCATATGTTTAATATTATAAAAGTGTGGTATTTTACTCGGATAAAATATTTCCTAACTACGGTCCTGATGTAAATTCCACTGCCAAACTGATAAACACCGATACCACTGATACTGGTCGCGGCCGCCCGTTCCCGGGGTATTAGGGGACGAGGGTTGCGATAACATAGCCTTAGGCGTGTGTATATATATGTTAGAGTTGAGTTTTGATTTATGAATGATTTTTGATTGATGTAGATTTAAAAAGGTGAATGCATGCATAATCAAAAAGGTGTCATATGAAAGTCTTGTGAATTGAAGTGATTATATGAAAAGTTGAATCTTGGAAGTTCATGTGTGTGTATATGTGTGCCATATATATATATATATGTATATGTATATGTATATGTACATGTGGGTTCTTTTTTTGTTAGTTAGTTCATAAATGAAAGAATGTTGTTTGCATTTAAGTCAAGATGATTAGATGATGAAGTCTTGGATTACTTGGATTGAATGAATGTTGGGTGTATTTAAAGTTCATGTATGATGATATGATAAACATGCATTAGATGTTTATACATAAGCATGCATGATGATTTAATGATCATAAGATGGTGAATTGGTCATGATATGATAAAAGTGAATAAAATCATTATATAAACATGTTTAAAAGATGTTATATGATGTGTTATGATGACACAAAATTTTGTTACAAGTTAATTAGCTTTGCATGTTGTACATGTAGCTTAAAAAATAGTAAAATTGGTGAAATTGCATGATTTATGTGACTTACATGAAATCTGCACTAATGTAACACCCTAGAATTTAAACCCTTGATTTTAAATAAAATATAGTTGATTACATGACTTTCATTTACAAAATTTAATAATAACCAAGACCCTAGTTGAGGGATGTCCAAGATACAAAATTGTTTCAACTGTTTAAAATGTAGTAATAACCATACACAAAGACTACAAGAGATCTAAAACGTTGCGGAAGCTTCAAAATAGAGTGTTCGGTTCTTAGTCATGTCGCTTGATCTTCACCCGTAAGACTTGTCGATTTACCTATGGTCAAAACCAGATAAAACATTAGTTTTGACATTAACGTATACTATAAACACAAGTTTGAACGTTACATTTATATAACGAAAACAAAAACAAGTTTCCTGGATCCACCGTAAATTACGGTATCACCGTAATTTACGGTGATCCTTGACTTTTCCTGGTCACCGTAAATCAGTAAATAATTACCGTAACCACTCTGACCTACACCGTAAATTACGGTATCACCGTAATTTACGGTAGGTCCTGGGAATCTATGTTTTGATTTCTTAGTTCATTTCCTGCAAAACCAATTTCGGGAATTTCCTTGCAAACAACCCATTTCATCTAAAACTAGTATTTCTAGCATGTAATAAACATTAACCAATAGCATAGAACAAATCTAACATATTTTCGGAATATGATTTATGTTTTACTCGATTAATTGACCCGTTTGGCTCGTCTACGAAATCCATTCCTATGACGACTACCAACGAGTACCATCCGAATTTAACAATCAATATAGCGACTTCATCGCGTAACCAAAACAACTCTTATTCAAGGATTCAATTACACACTAAATCATCAAGCTTAATAGAGTAACGGGTCAAGTTACATACCTTATCGCACGCCCTTCAACCGTGAATCCCCGCCGGCTTGTCCACTTGACGTTCCGGTATCTTGTCCTATAGAGTTCAATTCAATACGTGTTTAGAACTCTTTTCATATCATAATTCGCATAATGCACCGAACATCATGATTATGCGTTTTAACTCAAAATCTCAAATTTTAAAGCCTTCATAGAGGCATTTCAACAAACACTTCATATGCAGAATTTTTATATCTTTAGAAATCAACTTCTTAGCTTGCTAATTAGCTATCTTGACAACAATAGAGCCCACCTATAGTGTTTTAAGCATCTTATCTTTCTGGAATCACTTCCAACAATCAAATTACACTAGAATAACCCTTCTTAACCCGAGTGTTCATCATCTTTATGTAAAACCCACAACCCACCTTCAAGGTGTTCATGGAACTTTCTGAATTGGGTCATGATTTCTCAAATAGTTAACTAGGTTTTACTTCTAAACACCTAATCAACTTTAATCTAACCAAATAACACACATGCAAGCATGAAATTTCAGATTTCCAAAATCATGAGAATTTCAAACAAGGTTTTAACACGAATTTTTACATACCTTATGATCCTCTTGTGATGAGGATCGATAATTTAAACTCGGATTTCGTTTTGGATTAGAATTGCATCTTCAATTTAAGGAATTTGTGGGTTTTAGGGTTCTTGGATAGGGGGTGTCGCCCCCTGCCTTCTTCTGGTCGACCAACACCCTTGTTTGGGGTGTTTGGTTTATTTTATTTGTCCCACTTTTATTTAAGTTTTAGAGTTAACAACTATGGTCCCTCTATTTTGTTCAAGATATAGTTTGATAGCTTTTAATCATTCTATAAGCTATTTCTAGACTAGTTAACTAACTTGGTTAAAATTCTTAGTTAGTAAACTCTCATTTATTTAAACCTTACTAATTCCAGTTTAAGGTTTTCCATTTTTTCGGGGTGTTAGAAGTCTACCCCCCTTAAAAGGGTTTCGTCCTCGAAACCGCAATACGTACCAAATAAAGTAGGGTGAAGGCGTCGCATTTCCTCTTCGGACTCCCATGTAATGTCCGAACCTTTTCTATGCTCCCATTTCACCTTGACTTGTTCAATTTGCTTATTTCGTAAACGTTTGACCTTTTTATCTAAAATTTCAACCGGTCTTACCACATAATTTAAACTATTATCCACTTCGATATCATCGTAATGAATATAGGTCGTTTCGTCTGCTAGGCACTTTCTTAACTGAGATACGTGAAACGTGTTATGGATCCCACTCAGCTCCTCCGGTAGTTCAAGACGGTAAGCTACCTTGCCAGCTCTTCCGATAATCTTAAATGGCCCGATAAACCTTGGGCTTAACTTCCCCTTCTTTCTAAATCTAATAACACCCTTCCATGGGGACACTTTTAGCATGACCATGTCACCCACTTGGAATTCAATTGGCTTTTTCCTTTTATCAACATACGCCTTTTGTCTGTCTTGGGCCGCTTTCAAGTGTGCCCGAACTTTATCGATCTTTTCGTTCGTGGCTCGTACTATGTCTTGGTGGGCGAGTTCACGTGGACCCACTTCACCCCAACAAACCGGGGTTCGACACTTCCTACCGTAAAGCAGTTCGTATGGTGCCATTTTAATACTAGATTGATAACTGTTGTTATACGAAAACTCGACTAACGGTAGGTGAACATCCCAACTGCCTCCAAAGTCGATTATACACGCCCGTAGCATGTCTCCCAATATTTGTATCGTTCTTTCACTTTGCCCATCCGTTTGAGGATGGTACGCAGTGCTAATGAACAATTTGGTCCCCATTTGTTCTTGGAAATCACGCCAGAAATTTGAAGTAAACCGGGTATCCCTATCCGATACGATGGACACCGGCACTCCATGACGTGCTATGATTTCATTGGTATAGACTTCCGACATCTTTTCCGACGTATAAGTCTCACGAATCGGAATAAAGTGAGCACTTTTCGTCAATCTATCCACCACTACCCATATGGCATCAAAACCACGATTTGTCCTAGGCAGTTTGGTTAACAGGTCCATTGTAATATGTTCCCATTTCCAAACCGGAATTTCCAACGGTTGAAGTTTGCCATAGGGTTTCTGATGCTCCGCCTTGACTTGTAAACATGTCAAGCATTTTTCCACATACTTCGCCACATCCCTCTTCATTCCGGGCCACCAATAGTTTTGTTTCAAATCATTGTACATCTTGGTCGCACCCGGATGAATTGAATAACGGGATTTATGAGCTTCATCAAGTAGAAGCGCCTTTACTCCACAGGTATGTGGGACCCATATCCTTCCGGATCGAGTCTTTAACCCGTGATTCCCATCCGACAAGTCTTTCAACTGACCAATTATCCTTTCCTTCTTCCAATTCTCTTCTTTTACTGCTTCTATTTGTGCCTCTCGAATACGTTCAAGTATACCCGAGGTTACCACGAGTTGCATCGATCGTACTCGTATCGGAACATAATCCGCTTTTCTGCTCAGAGCGTCCGCTACCACATTTGCCTTTCCGGGGTGATAATGTATCTCACAATCATAGTCTTTCACCGTTTCCAACCACCGCCTTTGTCGCATATTTAACTCCTTTTGATCGAAGAAGTATTTCAAGCTCTTGTGGTCGGTGAATATGGTGCATTTCACTCCATACAAGTAATGCCTCCATATTTTTAATGCAAACACTACCGCTGCCAATTCGAGATCGTGCGTGGGGTATTTCTTCTCGTGCATCTTCAATTGTCTCGAGGCATAGGCTATTACCTTGCCCCGTTGCATCAACACGCAACCGAGCCCCGATAATGAAGCATCCGAATAAACCACCATGTCTTCGACTCCGTCCGGCAATGTCAGTACCGGAGCTTGAGTTAGCCTTTCCTTTAACGTCCGAAACGCTTTTTCTTGATCGACTCCCCAAACAAACTTTGCTTTCTTTTGGGTTAGCTTTGTTAGCGGCGATGCAATCTTGGAGAAATCTTGAATGAATCTCCTATAATATCCAGCAAGCCCCAAAAAGCTTCTAATTTCCGAAGGGTTCTTCGGAGTGTTCCATTTTGACACCGCCTCTATCTTTGACGGATCCACCAAAACTCCATCGGCACTTATGACATGACCGAGAAATTGTACCTCTCGTAACCAAAAGGCACATTTAGAAAATTTTGCATAAAGCTTCTCTCGTCTAAGTGTCTCTAACACTTCTTGCAAGTGGTGTGCGTGTTCAGCTTCACTTTTCGAATACACCAGGATATCATCGATAAACACGATGACCGACTTATCCAACATTGGCTTGCAAACCCGGTTCATGAGGTCCATGAATGCCGCGGGCGCATTTGTCAGCCCAAATGACATCACGAGAAATTCGTAATGTCCGTATCTTGTGCGAAAAGCCGTCTTCGGCACATCTTCTTCTTTGACCTTTAGTTGGTGATACCCCGACCTAAGGTCAATTTTTGAGAACCAACTTGCGCCTTGTAGTTGGTCGAATAAGTCGTCTATCCTCGGGAGCGGGTATCGGTTCTTTATCGTGAGTTTGTTTAACTCCCGATAATCGATACACATGCGCATACTCCCGTCCTTCTTTCTCACAAACAACACCGGTGCGCCCCAAGGAGACACACTCGGCCTTATGAATCCTTTATCAAGCAAATCTTGAATTTGGGACATCAACTCTTGTAGTTCCGACGGTGCAAGTCGGTACGGGGCTTTTGCTACAGGTTTCGCGCCCGGAATCAATTCAATCCCGAACTCTACTTCCCGTTCAGGCGGTATCCCCGGTAGATCTTCCGGAAAAACATCTTCATAATCCCGTACTATCGGTACATCTCCAATCTTCCGTGATTCTTTCTCGGTCTCATTTGCATAAATTAAGAATGCCTTGCATCCTCGCTTCATGAGCTTGTGAGCTTTCAACATCGAACATACTATGGGGTTGCCTCGTTTTTCGCCATAAATGGTGACGTGTTTTCCGCTCGGAGATGTTAGTTTTATCTCTTTGCGAAAACACACGACCTTTGCATGGTATTGAGATAGCCAATCCATTCCCACGACTACTTGAAATTCTCCCATCGACATCGGGATTAGATTTATTAAGTATTCTTCATCATCGATGCTCAGTTTACAATTTTCACATACATCACAAACAATAAAGCTTTTGTTATTACCTATCTCTACCTCTAAAGGCACAGGTAATTTTGTTAGAATAAATGAAGGATGTCGAATAAACCCATATGAAACAAAGGATTTATTCGCACCCGTATCAAATAACACGTGTGCGGGAATTGAGTTTACAGCAAATATACCTGAGACCACGTCAGGTTCAATCTTCGCTTCTGCGGCGGTTAGTTGGAAAGATCTTGCTTTTGCTTTCGGGGCTTCACCTTTTGATTCTTGCCCATCATTCTTTCCAACCAGTTCCGGGCATTCCGACTTTTTGTGACCCGTTCGATAACAGTTGTAACAAACCGTCACTTTCTCCGGGCATGACATAGCCATATGTCCCTTTTTCTTGCATATGGGACATGGCTTATCTTTGTAACGACATTCGCCCTTATGATTCTTCCCACAAATTTTGCAACCTGATGTACTACCTCTAGCGTCGGATTTCTTTGCGGATTCACCCGTTCTTGCTTTCTTGGCAGGGCTTGGATTCACATCTTGTGCCCTTCGTTCGCCCCGTTCTATACTCTTCTTCAATTCAATCTCCCTTTCCCGAGCAGCGTTAACAATCTCGGTAAGGGTCTCGTACTTCGAAGGGGTTATGAACTCTCTATATTCCGCGCTTAGCATGTTATGGTAATAATAGACCTTTTGCTCTTCATTCGTTATCAATTCGTCACAGAACTTCATCTTGTCCATAAACATCCCCGTGATCTTGTCTATGGATTCACCTTTGTGTCTGAGTTGCATGAACTCTTCCTTGATTTTATTTACGACCGCCTTGGGACTATGGTGTTTAAGAAACGGCGTCTTAAACTCCTCCCAAGTCATGGCCTTAGCCGCTTCGCTTCCAATCTCCTTCTTTTTGTTATCCCACCAATCTTTCGCTTGACTCCTTAATTGACCCGTACCAAAGGCTACGTAGTCTTCTTCGTCACAATGGGTTCTCTCGAATACCCCTTCGATGTCACTTAGCCATCGTTGGCACACTATCGGGTCAACCTCCCCATTGTATACTGGTGGTTTACAAGCCATGAATTCCTTGTATGAACAAGGCTTTCGTCCTCCACGCTTTTCCTTTACTACATTTGACTCGTCTTCCAGTTTCTTGATTCTATCTTCTACTATTGATAAAACCGTGTCTTGGATTTTATCAATAAAGTCCGACAAACTGTTTTCGATCGCCTTTCCAACCTCTTCGGCAATCACTTCCCTCACTTGTTCGGTGACTCTTGGCACCGCATTATCATTGCCTCCATCAGCCATCTCGATTTCTGAAATGTTTACATAGATTGTTAAACATTCTATTTGTAACACATGCTTTACTTGTTTTGATTTAATCAAGTTCGTAACTTGATTTGATAATTCATGTTTCTATTTAATCAAGTCCGTAACTTGATTTGATAATTCATGTTTCTATTTAATCAAGTCCGTAACTTGATTTGGTAATTCATGTTTCTATTTAATCAAGTCCGTAACTTGATTTGATAATTCATGTTTCTATTTAATCAAGTCCGTAACTTGATTTGGTAATTCATGTTTCTATTTAATCAAGTCCGTAACTTGATTTGATAATTCATGTTTCTATTTAATCAAGTCCGTAACTTGATTTGGTAATTCATGTTTCTATTTAATCAAGTCCGTAACTTGATTTGATAATTCATGTTTCATGCATTTTTTGCTTTTTTGAGTGAGCTTACACACTCTTTTCATGCATATTGTCCATTTCTCATTTTATACGTAGTACATAATTTATTAACAAAACAAGTTAATTCTTACCGGACGATCGATCAAGCTTGAACCGAACACTTATTGACAACCATGGGCTCTGATTACCAACTTGTAACACCCTAGAATTTAAACCCTTGATTTTAAATAAAATATAGTTGATTACATGACTTTCATTTACAAAATTTAATAATAACCAAGACCCTAGTTGAGGGATGTCCAAGATACAAAATTGTTTCAACTGTTTAAAATGTAGTAATAACCATACACAAAGACTACAAGAGATCTAAAACGTTGCGGAAGCTTCAAAATAGAGTGTTCGGTTCTTAGTCATGTCGCTTGATCTTCACCCGTAAGACTTGTCGATTTACCTATGGTCAAAACCAGATAAAACATTAGTTTTGACATTAACGTATACTATAAACACAAGTTTGAACGTTACATTTATATAACGAAAACAAAAACAAGTTTCCTGGATCCACCGTAAATTACGGTATCACCGTAATTTACGGTGATCCTTGACTTTTCCTGGTCACCGTAAATCAGTAAATAATTACCGTAACCACTCTGACCTACACCGTAAATTACGGTATCACCATAATTTACGGTAGGTCCTGGGAATCTATGTTTTGATTTCTTAGTTCATTTCCTGCAAAACCAATTTCGGGAATTTCCTTGCAAACAACCCATTTCATCTAAAACTAGTATTTCTAGCATGTAATAAACATTAACCAATAGCATAGAGCAAATCTAACATATTTTCGGAATATGATTTATGTTTTACTCGATTAATTGACCCGTTTGGCTCGTCTACGAAATCCATTCCTATGACGACTACCAATGAGTACCATCCGAATTTAACAATCAATATAGCGACTTCATCGCGTAACCAAAACAACTCTTATTCAAGGATTCAATTACACACTAAATCATCAAGCTTAATAGAGTAACGGGTCAAGTTACATACCTTATCGCACGCCCTTCAACCGTGAATCCCCGCCGGCTTGTCCACTTGACGTTCCGGTATCTTGTCCTATAGAGTTCAATTCAATACGTGTTTAGAACTCTTTTCATATCATAATTCGCATAATGCACCGAACATCATGATTATGCGTTTTAACTCAAAATCTCAAATTTTAAAGCCTTCATAGAGGCATTTCAACAAACACTTCATATGCAGAATTTTTATATCTTTAGAAATCAACTTCTTAGCTTGCTAATTAGCTATCTTGACAACAATAGAGCCCACCTATAGTGTTTTAAGCATCTTATCTTTCTGGAATCACTTCCAACAATCAAATTACACTAGAATAACCCTTCTTAACCCGAGTGTTCATCATCTTTATGTAAAACCCACAACCCACCTTCAAGGTGTTCATGGAACTTTCTGAATTGGGTCATGATTTCTCAAATAGTTAACTAGGTTTTACTTCTAAACACCTAATCAACTTTAATCTAACCAAATAACACACATGCAAGCATGAAATTTCAGATTTCCAAAATCATGAGAATTTCAAACAAGGTTTTAACACGAATTTTTACATACCTTATGATCCTCTTGTGATGAGGATCGATAATTTAAACTCGGATTTCGTTTTGGATTAGAATTGCATCTTCAATTTAAGGAATTTGTGGGTTTTAGGGTTCTTGGATAGGGGGTGTCGCCCCCTGCCTTCTTCTGGTCGACCAACACCCTTGTTTGGGGTGTTTGGTTTATTTTATTTGTCCCACTTTTATTTAAGTTTTAGAGTTAACAACTATGGTCCCTCTATTTTGTTCAAGATATAGTTTGATAGCTTTTAATCATTCTATAAGCTATTTCTAGACTAGTTAACTAACTTGGTTAAAATTCTTAGTTAGTAAACTCTCATTTATTTAAACCTTACTAATTCCAGTTTAAGGTTTTCCATTTTTTCGGGGTGTTACAACTAACATAAGTATAAGTACCATTTTATTCAGTAAATAACATGTGTTATGTTAAAATATCAACTCGTTACAATTTGGGATGGTTATAGTAAAATTCGGTACAAGACTATGCGTTAAAAACGGTAAAAATCAGCTTTTAAAGTGATTTTTACAAAACTGTTTTATATCAGAAGATAAACTGATATTTTTGATATAAATATAAGTAATTTAACATATGTTAAGTATCCTTGGTGTTTGACTAGTCATACGTGACTTCTGACGCCCAAAAACGTTACTGAAATGTCAAAATACGCATATTTCAATGTACACGAAAATATGTTAGGTGATGACATGATAATAGGGATTAAGACTATGCATATACACTTGTACGGTTATTTGTTTCATTATTGTTTCTATTTTACTTAATTATTTACATCACTTCTGTTTAATATTTTCGGAGATGGGCCTAACATGCGTTGATTTTTTTGTAGATATGTAACTCGTTGAAGAAGGAATGGTAGAAAGAATAGGAGACTGCTGCATAGCGATGAAGATGAAGGTTTAACTTTTAACCTAAAAATATCTATTATTATTATCTACTAGTTGGGGACCCGTGCGTTGCGGCGGAGTCGATAGTACGAGGGCGTGAACATATCATAAAGTTACCCGCAACACTTACTATCTGCTATACCCGTAAGGTAGATTACCGTATTGGTATATTTTTAAAATAATCAAACTTACAAAAAACAAAAGATTTGTCATTCAATCAAATATTACATGTATATTATAAAGGAATGCTTGATACCCATCAACGTTAAGGGTGCCAACCATCAACCATTAACATTTAGCTGTTAATCTAGTAAATCTTGTATAGAATGAACATGAATTCATCAGGTTATGAAATAAAAAGAGTAATATGAGAGTCGTTAGGCCATTGTTTGTGGCATGGCAAGTTGATCGATTTTTTTTGTATAGTAAACTTAGTACAGTGTACAAACACACGAAAGGCCTCTGCCAAGCCATGTTGTATGTTAAGAGAGATAATGAACAAATGAATTTATGAGTCATTAAGTTTACATGTTTTGAAATATTAGACGATTAAAAATGGATCAAACGAAGACATAGCTATACTATATAAAAGGAACTATGTTATAAATTGTCACTACAACTCCAGCATTTCCACGAAATCTTTCTTTACTATCAAATGTAAATGTAAATCGGCATATGTTTTCGTCATGAATGTTTGACCATAATTTGAATTCATGCCCATTGGTCAACCAAAACAACATTTGTTGCTAAGCAGAGACAACTTTTCTTTGTTCTATAGGCTACAGAAACACCCACTAATTTGAATGAATATCCATGTATAGACATTGTTTTCTACAATATATAATGTGCCAATTCTAATAATCAATTTCACAGCCTAAACAAATGCCAATAGAAACTTACTCAAAGTACTAAAGTCAAAAACTTGAAGCACTATTACTTGACCAGGATCAATTTTATATGAATGGGCTTCTTTTTCTTCAGTTGCAGCTACCAACTATACTTCATTCAACAACTCATCATGTGTACCATCAATTTCAACCAACTAATCTACTAACAGTGAATCCATCACATCCCTTAATATTAAAGCATGACCCTAGTCAACGTCATAAATGATAACCAAAAAAATTATTACAATTTTTAAAATAGAAAATTAATAGCCAGACCATACCTCGTTGAAAATCCTCATACAAGGTATCACTTAATCCCTTAACAATCTATTTAGTGCCTGCAAACAAGCATCAAATAAACAACTAATAATCAAATATCAATCTGACATGTAAAAAAATATAAAAATCTAAAAGCTGAGTACTCCCTAACCACAACCCAGCCTCGTGAGATACAAAACAAATAAGCAAAATAGAAAAAGAAAGTATACCTGGATGTCGCGGAACGCAAAACCCCAAACACTAATGGCTACATGAAACTTCAATAATTCACTCATATGCAGATGCATAATGTCTGGTGAACAACTTTTCAGTAATGAATTTTGCAACCTGTCAGTCTTTTAATGACTTCCAACGTTAGTGTGCCTAGTATAAGAATGACATGATAAAAAACCAAGATATTGTCATCCTAAATTAGTTGTGATTTGCATCAATTGTTACACAACAACTTGAATTGGTCAAGAAAACAATCCGACTAATAAAAAACTACATGTCCGAACTCATTTTGACCCATAATCCAGGCCCCACCAACAATAACTTCCATGCATATAGCTTATCACAAATATAACTAATAATGTGCATCCACCAATGTAGAGAATAACAGTCATTTATGATGAATGAGACAACGTTCCAGAATCATGTCATAAACATAATGTCAAATGAGGCTCTATTGATTTGCTTTTTCTTACCTTCATGAACACCGGATTTTCCATATGCATCAAGCCATCAACCATAACGTTAAATGAAGCTGTATCTGGTTCACAGCCCATATGTTGCATAAGCAAAATTATTTCTGCAACACCACAAGGAAAACCTGCCCACCTAATGGGGAACCGAAAAGAACATGAAAAAATATTATTCACGTATTCATGCCAAGGAGACGTAAGCAGATCACCGAAATGAACATCATAGCTTATAATATACATAACCAATGTGAAATCATGAAAAAAATGGTGGAAGTGAATACATCTTTGATCTGAACTCTTTTCTTAACACATTTAGTTCGCATGTTCCAATCAACTGGATTTTATCAGTTACCACAACCACTATGAAGCCAACATCGCCACCACCCCTCCAACGTTACACCTTTGCCACTGCCGCTAACATCTTCACAACATCCAGCCAACACCACCACCTAACCAACAAGCATCGTGAGAGTGAGACTTCGAAGCCGAAATCAGATTAAAATGTACAAAATCCTTGAGAGAGAGAGATAAGACACAAACATGCAAATGGAATCCAAAATAAACAACATGAAACTTTTACTAAGTTATGTGTACCAAGAACATGCAAAAAAGCTTAAAATGTAACTTCTGGAATATGATTCTCTTTGTGCACAAACAGATAACTAAAAACCAAACTAAGAGAGCTTCCCACAAGTTTTCTAAGGAAAGCATTCCATCGAACACCTTCAAAGCAAACAATTTTGTAACTCCTAAATTCCTTAAACAAATCCTTAATTTATACAAAACAATGTAGATTACATAAGAATCTCATAAACCTAACCAATGTACCAGAAATTCGAATAACGAAATACCTGAAATTAACCATGTTTGATTTACACTCCGACATATCTCTAAATTTCAGAAACAGCAGTTGTAGAGCCAATCACTCAAATTGTCCAAGAACATAAAAAATGTACAGAGACTGAAAATTCACGGAGGGGAGGAAGAATATGAGTTACTGAAAATTCCTGTATCACTGGTTTCTTAATCGGATGTTCAAGGATAACATAATCCCCTATGATAGGCAACAATTAAAGTAATGGTAATCGGATCTCAATATTATAATTAATTAGACAAAATAAAAGCTACAATGTGCAGCAAGAAGATGTGCGTTTGGTAATGGATAAACTTGCAGAATAAATTAGAAACTCAGTATATATTTTGAAGAATTTAATATATAAAATCAAACCTTGATTGCATTGTGAACACCAGTTATCTCTTCAAACTCAGCGAATCATCCTAAAGCATATTTAGAAACCCTAAATCAGAAACACAAAGGAAAAATTGAGCCCATAACAAACAATAATGATTGCGTATCTAATATACAAAATCGCATTACCTTAACACTGTCGTATGAAACAAACAAAAAGGCATATCGGCTGGTCCAAGTGCTGGAGAGGGAGAATTGATAGGATTTATGGGATTGAAATCGTAGGGTTTTGGTGGCTTTTGGTGTGATATCAGTTTCATCGATCAAACCTTAATGATGATATCAGTAATTGCACTGACGTTTGCTTCTCTCCTGTTCGGCTGGTTGATTTCCTTGAACCATGGTATATTCAAGAAAGACAATGAGTTGGAGGCCGGTTTCTAGGGGACAGGGGCAATAATGGAAGAAAATGGGGAAAAAATAGGGATTTTAACTGACTTTTCACATGCCATCTTAAAATTAGGGCTAGAAATTACTATTATGTCCAATGAAATGCTTTATATATGTATATATATAGATTATAATAGAATATTGGGAATGGAACCATAATTTCTAATTCTCTAAGACTAAAGGGTATGGAGAGGATGGGCTTGGAGGGGATGAGCCGCCACGTCAGCGCCACGTCACCGGCTCGTGTGGGATGGGCCTCCTTCATATTTGAGGGGGATGGAGGATGAGGCCCCACAACAATAAAAAAATACAAAACTTTAGAGAGAGATAGAGAGAGAGGAGAGACCAAGATGAGAGAGAGAGAAGAAAGGAGCTTCGTCTCATTCGGCGTGGGTGAGTCGTTTGGGCCGAGCCGGGGCTAAGGGGGGCGGTGTGGGGGACCGGCGCCGGTCCTAGCCGGGCCTAGCCGGCCCCCATACCCTTTAGTCTAAGTTGGCTTTTTTAAGGGCTTAAGATTAACCCATGGATATTAAAAAGTGTCTTTTGTAGAATTGGGCTGCTTTTTTTTTTTATTTTTATTTTTTTTTCAGGTGAACTTCACAACAAACGGCTAATCACACCCGCAAGACGCAGGCCCGCCACCACTCATTACCAGGACTTTGTTGTCTTAACCGGGCTCACGCCTGGTCGAGAGGGGCGTTACGCTGTCCCCGAGAAAATTTCCAGCCTCCTGCCATATGACAGGAGTTGCACCCTCCACAAAAGCCGACCCTCTGGAGTAAATGCACTGTAGTAGAAAACTCGGGTGAGATCAAGAGTCGAATCTGAGTCCTTCCCCATCATTTCCAATGCATCAACCAGTTGGGCTAGAATCATTTGCCTTTAAATACGCATATTTCAATTTATTTTACGTTATTTAATTTCAGATAACGTATTTAACTTCTAAGGTTATAAATTTGAATATTATTTAACAAAAAATAAAAATAAAAAAACGGAAGCTCATCCTCCACACCCTAGGCTCATCCCTAAGGCTGGAGGGTGTGGGAGGCGCCACCCCTCCACCTCAGCCATATATAGCGCCCCTTGGGCTTCATCCCCACACCCTCCATTTTAAGGGGGGGGGGGGGGGGGCGCCATAGACACTTCGCCAGCATGATAACGAGGGGAGAAGGGGTTATCAGGTGGACCCCACAATAATCAGCCAATGAATTTTTTTTTTTTTTTTAATTTTGTTTAATAGGGGGCTCCATCCCACACCCTGCAATTTAAAGGGGAGGGGGGTTATAACGTGGCGCCTAGGTGGCGCTGACGTGTCCGTATAAAGCCCCATGGGGCTTCATCCCACACCCTCTGGCCTAAGGTGTGAGGATAACACTCGATGACGTGGTTGCCTAGGTGGAGGGTCGTCCTCAAAGGACGAGGCTCCTCCACACCCTTTAATCTTATAACTTTGCCCAATTGTGTTGGTAACCGCCCAAATCACCTAAATTATTTTTTGCCATGTTTGTTTGGGCGCACCTAAAACCGTCCAGAAACTTTAATTTCAACGCCCAAAAACGTGATTTTCTATTGGTGATATCTAGTTTTTTTATACACGTTAGTATAAAATAAACATGATGAAGAAATAACTACAAAATAATCTCTTATAAGTCATTATAAAATGACTACTTATTTTTATATATAGCATCAAACTGAAACATGGTACACCAACTATTCATTCAGCTGGAACCTTGTCCAATATTTCAAACCATACTAAAAAGCAAGCAAAATACATCGAGTTGTACACCACTTATTCAACTGGAACCTTGACCATTATTTCAAACCATACTGAAAAGCAAGCAAAACACATCGAGTGATCGAGTTATAATTACTAATAAACTTCCGGATGAGCAACGGCGTAGGCTTCAATAGCCTTGAAGTTGCTCTCGAACACCTCTTTCTCTTTCTTAAGAAACTCTTCAGATGGTTTCTCCGCACCTTTACAATTATAGACAACGGTTTGCTTGAACACACTTCCTCCATCAGAAGAAGGCACAATCTTAACATGATGATTGATCGAGTCTAGTATACCTATCAGGCTGTCACCTTCGATGATTGAGTAGTCATAGCTATAGTTGCTTGGATCTACGGCATCAACCTTGTATTTTGCACTTTTGTATGGGACAGCTAATTCATATAATAAAATAAAAACATATAATAATGACTAAAGGTGGAAAACACTATGATTTTGAGTGAGATAATGATGAAAATAAAATCTTACCATCACCAAACGTGACGTTCTTTATGGTTCCAACATCTCCGTTCCCGTGTACTGTCTCGACGGACTTGATAAATTGAGGGTTAAGTTTAGGTACGAGGTTGTCAAAATCACCAATAACCTTCAAAGCTTTATCGGCTGGAAGTTGAGAAGTAATCTGAAGATCCAGAGTAACAGACATGATGAGTTATTTTTCAGTGAACTTTTATGAAGAGAGAAAAGGGATGATTGTGTTGTGATGAAATGAGTAGAAACTTTGTAGTATTTATAGACCGATACTGTGAAGAGTGAAGCCCGTCAATTTTGACGAAAATAATCCAATGGTATGCCGTGTCAACCCCACAGAAATTGTGTACCCATTCTTTATATTTCTTTTATATATACGTTTAGTTTATTATGTATGCCGGGTCATCCCCGGAAATATCAGTTTTTGGCTTTTTTCAGACTTTAATCTTTATATATTATAAAATGTAGAGTAGACTATAGACTTCAGTCTTTAATCTTTATATGTTGTAAAATGCAGGGTAGACTAGAATTAATCCTCTTTGGTTTATAAATATTTTAAAACAAAGAAACACGGTTAAAATAAAATAGGGTTCTCATTTTTTTCAAATCTCTACATTTTATTCTCACATATTTTTTCACTCTATCTCTCTCTATATATTTTTATGTGTGTATAGAGAGATAGATGAGAGTGTTGTGTGAATATAAACTACATAAAATAGGAAAGCGTAAAATATAATTGTTAAAAAAAGGGTTTTACAGATTCTTATTAGAATTATTATTATTGTTTATAATTTTCTATAAAATTAAAAGAGCCGCTCGCAAAGTTCGTGAGACTCGTGGGGTGGCACTCCATGCCACCTCACTCAAACAAGGAGTTAAACACCAAAACTTGGACATGAAAGATGGGCGCCAAAGATGGGAATGCCAACCCGACAACGGGCATGTGGCCCACTACATTTCACCAATCACATTCCTTGTTTGCGGGTGGGGGCCGTCACTTTTTCTCTCATTTGGGAGGGTGTGTTTAGTAGGGATGGGGTAAATTTAGATCAAGCCATGTACCCCGTCCTCTCACATACTTGTGGATGGGCCCACCACTTTTTTCTCTCGTTACGGGTGGTGGGGTGGGGTGGGGTGGGGGGGGGGGGGGGGTTAAAAATTAGCAGGGATGATGTACATTTAGATCAAGCTATCTTTAGTTACCTAGTATCGTAATCCCAAGCCACAATCAAGTTTTTCCAATCTTCTGTTTTGTTATTTTATTTTTAAATTAAGGTTTTTTTTTTTGAAATATTCTTCTCGATCATTCATGTGTTAAGCAATCAGACCTTTTTTTTTCTTTTTAACATGGAATTTAATCTTATTTCGGTCATCAATATTCATGGAATCTAGTGGTTTCAACGGTTAATCGTTGGTGAAAGAAAATAAAGAGAAAATTAGAAGAATATTTAGAGAGAATTCAAGACTAATTCATATTTTTCATTTATATCTAAAAATTAAAAACTACTTGCCAATTTTTAGGCTTGCAACATAAAAAATTCAACAAAAAAAATGGTAGAAACATGCACTACCACTACTAATCCACTCTTTTAAACACTAAGCATAAAAAAAGAAATAATGGAAATGCACTAAGGTGAATATGGGAAAATGGTTATTCATGGTTGCATGGTGACGTGAATACGGGATCGAGCATGGCACATATCATTCCCGCGTGCTTCAAGATGTTCTTGTCCTCAAGAACGAAATGATTTTGCCACAGTAGTCGCCATTTGACTTGGACAACCACATACGGGGAGGTCTTCGTGGGTCGCCACTCGCGACTCTTGGTTACACGTTCTTCAGCTTCTGTGCTTGCAAGACCGATACTCCCCATCTAAGAAGGACGTGCAGAATTGAAGTGACAAGGACCGATTTTCTTACAGGCTTGAGGTGGCATTAAGAATAGAATTTGGCTTGCTTTCTTAAGTGTAGCAAGTTGTAGTTACAAGGATGAATCATTGAGGGAAAAAAATGTTCTAGTGGTTTAGGTTTGTTAATGGGAGGTGGGCTATGACATTTGGATGAGTCGGCATAACTATTCAAGGAGTCGGTGTACATCCGTGATGGCCTTGGTGACAGTGTCGGAGCTAAGGGTGGTGCAAATGATTCATGCGATGGTGACGGTTATAATGGTGGTGCAAGCTGATTTGGGGTCGGTAACGATAGTAGGGTTGTTTTTGGTGGTGAGTTGGGAGGTCTTAGTTTGGGTGGCTTGCATGGCGGTTCGGATCGATTTAAGCTCATTGAAGATAGTTTGAAACTATGACTCGAGTCCCGCAAGGGATTCATTCACCCGTTGACGAAACTCGGTTTCGGATAGAGTTTGAGCGACTCGGTTTCGGATAGAGTTTGAGCGACTATGACGCTTTGCTCTGGTACCAATGATGTGGTTCCAATGGTTAATAGTTGGCCAAAGAAAATAGAGAGAAAACTAGAAGAATATCTAGAGAGAATTTAAGAGTAAATCATATTTTTCATTTATATCTAAAAAAAAAAAAAAACTGACCTATTTACAGGCTTGCAACATAAGAGAATTCCATTCAAAAAGTATGAAAAATGGTAGAAAATGCAAGACCACTAGTCCATTATTCTAAGCATAAAAAAGAAACAAAGAAAATGTAGTATGGTGAACGTGGGAAAATGGTTATTCATGGGTGACGTGAATACATGATTGATTAGAACTTGTAAATGAACAGAACCTTCATAAACTATTTGTAAACTTGTTTGACGGGAAATTCGTTTATTTAATAAACGAACGGAGATGAACAAAAAATTTTGGTCGTTTAATTAATGTTTAATTAAATGAAAGAACATGAACACACCATGTGTTTGTTCATTTATGTTCTTGAACGTTCGTTTATTTATGTTTGTGAACGTTTGGTTATTTACGTTCGTTTATGTTCATTTAAATTTTAGTAAATACATAAATAGTTGTATTCATATAAATGTTAGGTTTTTTCTAACTACTTATATAAATATAACTAACTAGTAATTGAGTTCTCTAGTAATAAAAAATGAAATTTTAAAATGTAACTCATCGTTTACTTAATATTTATATAAAAAAGCTACTTAATTTAATGTAAATGAACCCTAATTTAGATGTGTTTTCGGATGAACTGTAATATATTAAACTTGTTCGTCTGTGCTTGCTGATGTTGAATTTTGTTTATTTATATTTGTTCAATTACGTGCATTTGTGTTCGTTTATGTTTGTTCAATTATGTTAATTTATATTTATTTAAATATGTTCAATTAAGTTTATTTTGTTTATGTTCGTTTGTGTGCGTTTATGTTCATTTAGGCTTTAACGAACGAACACAAACATGCTCGATTTCTAAATGAACGAACATGAAAAAAAATTGTGTTCGATTATATGTTCGTGTTCATGTTCGTGTTCAGCTAAAGTTAAATGAACGAACACGAACATGTCTAAACTTCGTGTTCGTTCGATTCATTTAATTTACAGGCCTATGATCGATAATTGATTGGCCAAAGAAATTAAGAAATGAAACTCGAAGAAATCATAAGAGAATTTTTGGAACACTTTTTCTTGATTCTCGGACAGACATTCCTTTTAAAAGACGGGGTTGGTTCCGGTACAAACCATATTTATCCTACAAACCATAAGAACATATCTTAGCACTTAAAAAAAGTTAAATTAGCACATACTAAAACAATACATACATAAAAGTAGCACTTTTGAATTATATTAGCACATATTTGAAATGATATCAGCACTTTTCTTTATCAGCACATTTAAAACAAAAGGAATATCCAAATAAATAAAAAATAAATTGCTTGTTAGCATAATTATAAGGAATTCAAGATAATTGATATTATTTAGGTTATCAATTTACCATTTCTTTATAATTGATTGGATATCACATTACACTTTTTAAATGGTTTTTACAGTTTGTATACGAAATATGATTTGTATTTGATCCTACTCTTTTAAAAGAATACAATGAAAATAAACAACTAACAAATTGAAACCACTGCTCCCCTTTATTTTTCTTCACATGCTCAACTACAACAAACAATAATTAACAGGAATGAAACAAGCAGCCCAACTAGTTGCATCCCAACCCTTTCGTACATGGCTCTCGTAACAACTGCATGTGGATGTATGCATGAAGCTTAAAGGTGAGTGAGGCACATATCAATCCACCTCACTCGAACTCACCTTGTACCCAAGGTGAAAATTCGAAACCATTTTGTTTCCGACGGAGAATGGTGTGGTTTTTGGGCGGGTTTTGATATAGGTTTAGGGAATGCCGCTTGTTGTTGGACTGTTTTAGGTGAAGGCTCGGTGTCGGAAATGACAATAGGTGGCGGTATAATCGCTGGCTTGGGTGTCAAAAAGTTAGTTGAAGGGGCTTGTTTCGATGGTGGTGTGGTGTGTGTTGGTGTTTCAACGAAAATGGGTGGTAGCGGTTTAGAAGATGGGAAGGATTCCGTTGCGGTCCGAATGGATTGAAGCTTTTTAGAATTTATGGGATATATCTTATCGATTTGGTTAATGATTTGTTTGAATTTATTGTTTATATTATATCGCTTTGTTTGAATATTCGGTAATGATTGGTATTAATATTATATATTATATGTATTTTCTTATATTATGCAATACATTATCATATACAAAGGTGTAATAACAATATATTCATTGGTAAAAATAGCTATTTATAGCTAGAAGTAAATTCATGGTTAACTGACCAACGACCGGCCCGCTATGACTTTTAAAACCGATTAAACGAAACCTTCGTAACTGATCGACTATGGTTATAAGTATCCATTAACCGACTTCATGGTTATGGTTATGATTTTTTTGCCAAACCGACCCATTCACACCCATACTTTGTAGACTAACCTCACTTATAGGGGAATGTTCCACTCAAAAGATAAATAATTGCGAGATGTGTGAGAAAAAAAATATACATTTCATTTTTTTCAATATAAAAAAATTATTGAAATACAATCTATATTCATCTATTTTGAAATTTGTATCTATATATATATATATATATATATATAGAGAGAGAGAGAGAGAGAGAGAGGCGGGATTTAGAGAAAACACCTATAAGTGTGAAAACAGTGAGAACGCCCTCATCCATTGGATCAAAAAAATCTATGGATTAGACTGACGCGGTGGAGTTTTCGTAAATAACATCAACTTTATTACGTGAACGCGCTTCATTAAGGGTAAAAGGGTCTTTTGACTGCTCTAATACAAAACTTCGTTAAGCCTTTATATGAGAACGTGCCACGTCAGCATTCACTGTTCCGTTAAGCCTTAATTGTGTATACATATATATACAGGGGACCGCTAAAATGAAAACCACCTCCAGTTGTAAGAATCATGAGAACTTTTTGATCCGGGGTGAGTTGGACCAAATTTTTTTTTCATAAACGTAGATGCTTGTATTATAAACACATTTGTAAAAAAGATTCAAAAAAAAATGTCGTGTGTCTAGTTTTGAGCACCACAAGTTTGTGTTTACGGGTACCGTAAATTTTAAACAAACAGTGTGTGAACACAAACAGTAATTCCTAAAAAAATCTAAAAAACACCCAAATTTTTTTTTTTTTTTTTTTACTATTTTTTTGGAAAAATAGCTATATTTTGTTAATAAAAAAATAAAAAAAAATAATTTTTTTTTTCGAGTAACAGTTATCCATGCACATGTGCATATGTATCATTTCTTTGTCAAATTCCGTAATTCATTACAAATAATAGTCAACTGCACTTTCATTTATACTACCACGTGTAATACACTACATTTTACGTTAACAATGTTAGAAATGCACATATGCATCTATATGTATCAACATGAAATAAGGTGTTTTGGTACACTACTTTCTCTTTCATCTATCATTCCATCCATAATACACAAGCATGCACATGCGCATTTTTTGTCATTTCTTTGACAAATTCCGTAATTCATTACACATATTAGACAATTGCACTTTCATTTACACTACCATATGTAATACACTGCTTTTTACATTACCAATATTAGAAATGCACATGTGCATTTATATGTATCAACATGAAATAAGGTGTTTTGGTACACTACTTTGAATACACTTTCCCTTTCATCTATCATACCATCCATAATACACTACCATTACCTCCTACCATCCATAATACAATACCATTACCTCCTACCATCCATAATACAATACCATTAACAATATTTTCACTTTATTACATGTATGTAAACACCATTTATACCATCCAATCAACATATTACATCAAAAATTGACAACTATAACCAAACCATCAACCACTAGATATAACTAACAAAAAAACATGTATATGGGCCTACTTCTACATTCAAAATCACAAACTTTTTGTACCAAAACACATTATATCATGGTTATACCTAATGATGCACATGTGCATTTTGAATATTTGTAATGTAAAAAGTAGTGTATTACTAATGGTATTTTAAATTAAAGTGCAATTATCTATTCCTGATAACGTATTACCGAATTTGTCGAAGTAATGATACATATGCACATATGCATGGATAACTGTTACTCGAAAAAAAAAAGTTTTTTTTTTATGGTATCGAAATATAGCGATTTTTTTTTTAAATATTAAAAAAAAATTCTGAGTGCTTTTTTTATTTGTTTTAGATTTTATTTCGTGTTCACATTGGTTCTCGCGGTTCTCAGGGTGGTTCTCGCATGAACCTTACCCTATATATATATATATATTGACTGCTCTAATACAAAACTCCGTTAAGGCTTTATATGAGAACGTGCCACGTCAGCATTCACTGTTCCGTTAAGCCTTAATTGTGTATACATATATATATATATATATGTATGTATATATCACCCTGTTATTTATAGGTTTTAGGTGTATTTTATAGCTGAAATAATATTTGATGACTTTTTACATTTTATAGGAAATTTGGACTTTAGGCTTGCTAATTGCTTCTTAATATAAGAGTAAATTACAAGTTTTGTCCTTTATGTTTATACCAAATTGCAGGCGGTGTCTTTTGTCTTTAAAATTGATAAGTTTTGTACTTAATGTCTTAAAATTTTGCACGTTTTGAACCTAACCTAAACCGCCCAAAACCTTTAATTTCACCTCCAAAAAACATGATTTTTCTATTGGTGATATCTAATTTTTTTTTTATACACGTTACGACAAGTGAATATAAAATAAACATGATGAGGAAACAACTCCATAATAAACTCTTATAAGTTATTATATAATGACTACTTATTTTTATATATAGCATCAAACTGAAACATGGTACACCAACTATTCAGCTGGAACCTTTTCCAAAATTTCAAACCATACCAAAAAGCAAAATACATCGAGTTGCACACCACTTATTCAACTGGAACCTTGGCCATTATTTCAAACCATACTGAAAAGCAAGCAAAATACATCGAGTGAGTTATGGCCTTGACCATTACTAATAAACTTCCGGATGAGCAACGGCGTAGGCTTCAATAGCCTTGAAGTTGCTCTCGAACACCTCTTTCTCTTTCTTAAGAAACTCTTCAGATGGTTTCTCCGCACCTTTACAATTATAGACAACGGTTTGCTTGTACACACTTCCTCCATCAGAAGAAGGCACAATCTTAACATGATGATTGATCGAGTCTAGTATACCTATCAGGCTGTCACCTTCGATGATTGAGTAGTCATAGCTATAGTTGCTTGGATCTACGGCATCAACCTTGTATTTTGCACTTTTGTATGGGACACCTTCATATAATAATTAATAAAAAAAAACATATAATGACTAAAGGTGGAAAACAAAACCCTATATATGATTTTGAGATAATGATGAAAATTTTTAATATCTTACCATCACCAAACGTGACGTTCTTTATAGTTCCAACATCTCCGTTCCCGTGTACTGTCTCAACGGACTTGATAAATTGAGGGTTAAGTTTAGGCACGAGGCTGTCAAACTCACCAATAACCTTCAAAACTTTGTCGGCTGGAAGTTGAGAAGTAATCTGAATCTCCAGAGTAACAGACATGATGAGTTCTTTTTTAGTGAACTTCTTTGAAGAGAGAAAAGGGATGATTGTGTTGTGATGAAACGAGTAGAAACTTTGTAGTATTTATAGACCGATACTGTGAAGAGTAAAGCCCGTCAATTTTGACGAAACTGATCCAAGGATATGGTGGGTCATCCCCGGAGAAATTGTGTACCCATTCTTTATCTTTCTTTTATATATATATACGTTTAGTAGGGAAGGCTAGACAGAAAACCCTTAAATTTTTAGAAAACTCTGGAAACTCAAATCTCCCCCATTTTTACCCAACCTCCCGACATTTTTTTTTTTTTAAAAATAACACATGTAATATACATGTTTTAAAGTGTTTTGGGCCAAAAAAAACAAAAAAGCGCCGAAGGGATTTTTTTTAAAAAAATAAACAAATTTCAGCAATGTCCGGTTGCCTAACATGTGTTAGGCACAAAAGACAGAAAATGCTGAATTTTTTTTTTTTAAATCATCCCTTCGGCGCTTTTTTGATTTTTTTGGCCCAAAACTCTTAAAAACATGTATATTACATGTGTTATTTTTTTCAAAAAAAAAATGTCAGGAGGTTGGGTTTTCTAGGGTTTTCTATATATATATAGGGTTTTCTATATATCCCTCCCCTACGTTTAGTTTATTATGTATGCCGGGTCATCCCCGGAAATATCAGTTTTTGGCTTTTTTCAGACTTTAATCTTTATATATTATAAAATGTAGAGTAGACTATAGACTTCAGTCTTTAATCTTCATATGTTGTAAAATGCAGAGTAGACTAGAATTAATCCTCTTTGGTTTATAAATATTTTAAAACAAAGAAACACGGTTAAAATAAAATAGGGTTCTTATTTTTTCACATCTCTACATCTTATTCTCACATATTTTTTCACTCTATCTCTCTCTATATATTTTTATGTGTGTATAGATAGATAGATAGATGAGAGTGTTGTGTGAATATTAACTCCATAAAATAGGAAAGCGTAAAATGTAATTGTTAAAAAAAGCGTTTTATAGATTCTGATTAGAATTATTATTATTGTTTATAATTTTCTATAAAATTAAAAGTCGTTCGCAAAGTTCATCAGTGGGACTCGTTGTGGGGTGGCACTTCGTGCCACCTCACTCAAATAAGGAGTTAAACACCAAAACTTGGACATGAAAGATGGGAATGCCAACCCAACAACGAGCGTGAATACAAAGGAGATATGTGGTCAACTACATTTCATCAATCACATTCCCTATTTGCGGGTGGGGCTCGCCACTTTTTCTCTCATTTGGGAGGGTGTGATTAGTAGGGATATGGTAAATTTAGATCAAGCCATACCCCCTCTTCTCACATACTTGTGGATAGGGTTCATCACTTTTTCTCTCGTTAGGGGTGGTGTGTGTGTGTGTGTGGGGGGGGGGGGGGGGGGGGGTTAAAATTAGCATGGATGGGGTACATTCAGATCAAGCCATTTTTAGTTACCTAGTATCGTAATCCCAAGCCACCGTCAAGTTTTTCCAATCTTCTGTTTTGTTATTATCCCTATATTAATTTGTAACTTTCTCAACACTTACAAATACACTGTTCAATTTTGTATAATTTTGAATGCTCTATGAACTACTACTAGCTGCACAATTCTTTAAATTCTACATGCTTAGCCTTGTTTTATTTTAAATTTTTAAATTAAGGTTTTCTTTTTTGAAATATTCTTCTTGATCATTCATGTGTTAAGCAATAAGACCTTTTTTTTTCTTTAACATGGAATTTAATCTTATTTCAGTCATCACTATTAGGTTTTTTTAACCAAATTAATTATTGATTTACACAAGTTTCTATTCGTTTGATGTTCTATAATCCATTTTGATATTTTTATCCATTTTATTTGATTAGCTATCCTTGCCTCCATCAAAGATAATGAATCCATCTTTCTGTAAGGTCTTTCTTGACCCGTCATCGTTTTATCTGGCAATCTATCTTCTTTGCAAACTTTAAATTTTTGCTTATATCTTCTTGTAATATTCACTTAAATGCTTTTACATGTGTTCAATCGTTGGCTCCATGTTTCAAAAGGCTACATTTGGTAAACGATTACCTGATGGGGCCAATAATAATGCTTACAATCATGGAATCTACCGATGTGGTTCCATTGGTTACAGTGGCGGAGCTTGACCAAAAGTTTTGAGGGGGCGTAAAGTGATGGGACCTAAATTTTTTTTCCTATCGTTATATTTCGGGTCGGGTCGGCTATCGATTCGGGTCAAGTCAAATAATAATAGTTCCAAATAAAACTAAAAAATTTCATTCATTCAAAGGACCCGTTCATAGACATAAAAATTTGTGATTAAGTTTATTGTGTGGTGTGTAACCTAGGGTTAAACAAATAAGAGTTAAAATATATTTACAAAACTACCCATCACTTATATACAAAGTGGTAACAAACTTTACTTTAATTTATATATTGTATAAATATTTAGGGAAAATAATTGGGGGAGGCGATCCTATATAATTTTTAAAATTTCCGGACGAAAAATTGAAACCTATACACTTCTAACTGAAATATTGGGGTGGGCGGGTGCACCCCCGGGCATCAACAAACCTTCGCCCCTGATTGGTTAATCAATGGCAAAAAAAAAAAAAATAGAGAGAGAGAGAAAATTAGAAGAATATTTAGAGAGAATTCTAGACTAATTCATATTTTTCATTTATATCAAAACATCAAAAAATACTTGCCTATTTTTAGGCTTGCAACAGCAGAAATTCAACAAACGAAAAATGGTAGAAACATGTTTTTTTTCATTGAACGGTTAATTTTTTTAATCCCTTATTGTCTGTGGGACTTGAACCCAAGACCTTCTCCTTCCCAACCTAGATGTTTTAAAGGCTTTACCTTTGCCAATAGACCACCATCTCATTGATTAGTAGAAACATGTACTACCACTACTAATCCACTATTGTAAACACTAAGCATAAAAAAGAAACAATGGAAATGCTCTAAGCTGAATATGGGAAAATGGTTATGGTGATGTGCAGGGGCGTAGCTTACTTGGGGCGGGAGCCCCCCCCCCCCCCCCTCCGAACTTTTCGATGCGTAGTGTTATGAACAGTAACTTCGTATAGAATTTTTTTAGGTATATACGTCCCCACCCCCCGTTTCGAAAAAAAACAGGGGGTCAAGCTTCGCAAATGGTGACGTGACTACGGGATCGAGCATGACACATATCATTCCCGTGTGCTTTAAAATGTTCTTGTCCTTAAGAACGAAATGAGTTTTGAAGATCCAAAATTTGTGGACGGAGCCTGAGATTAGAGTTTGAATCTTGGGGGAGGATCGAGGACCTGAACCTGCAAAAGAGAAAACCGTTAGCCTCGCCGCAGAGATGGGAGGGCCCCTCTGCGACCACCCTCCGTTGTGAGGATAAGTATTTGATAGAGAGAGAAAGTAGGACGAAGGTTCAGGAAATTGTACTTGGCTTGTACTTGATGGGGTATTTATACTAGTCAACTAAGATGACGTCACTCGGCTGGACGCACTTGTTTGGTAGTCCGTCCCTGGAGCCTGAGGAACGAAGGTCTTTAGGACGTTCGTCCTGTTGTGTTTCGGTTCGTCCCTTATGAGGAAGGTCCGTCTCCGGATATGTATCTTCAAGTCACCCAGTTTATCAAGTCCAGGTATGGACTTGGTAAAATGTTACAGTGGGTTCCGGACGGATGACGTGTTGCATTAGTGCGGTGCTGACGTGGCGTCAGTGAGGCAAATGTTTTGACGGTCAGTCACCGACTGGTGACGATATCGTTCCCTGCCTTGGGAATTGTAAGCGGCGCGCGATATGATGGCTTGATTGGACTGTCCAGCTGTCACCGCCTCAAACTCCTCTATAAAAGGCAGGGCCGGCTCTTGGGCCGGCCAACCCGTGCCGAAGCCCAAGGCCCAAATTTTCAAAGGTCCCGAAAAGTCTTTATAAGGTTTTATATATTTATTAAATTATATATTTAGTATATTTATCCGTTTATTATGCAAAAAAATGTTGGTGGTCTAGTGGAAAAAACCATCTTAAGATAATGTAATGGTCCCAAGTTCAAGTCTTGGCTCCACCATTAAGGTTTATTTTTTTTTAATTTATTTCCCCTTAACCACAATTTTGGGCCCAGTTCTTTTTGTCGCTCGAGGCCTAAATTTTTTCGAGAGTTTTCGAGGACGGCACTGATAAAAGGCATTTTTCAAATTCACTTTTCACTTTTACTCCACAGAGCTCCTCTCTTGTGCTACCCTCTTTGAATCTTCTTCTCCATTCTTCTTCTTCTATAAAGGTG
This sequence comes from Helianthus tuberosus, assembly GCA_030545235.1. Classification (NCBI taxonomy): domain Eukaryota; kingdom Viridiplantae; phylum Streptophyta; class Magnoliopsida; order Asterales; family Asteraceae; genus Helianthus; species Helianthus tuberosus. The sequence continues at coordinate 141,193,014 of CM060402.1, read as the reverse complement.
CGTCCTTTTTTACAGTTTAGATATGGCTCCCGGAAAAGATAATATTTCCGAGAGCGTAAGTGTTTTAACCCAAAGACAGTTGGATAAGTTTGTCCGGGACTACCGTATCCCTACCGATCTTCATCCGGTACTTTCGGCTAAAGATAAGACAATATATCTCTTTCTTCCAGGGAAGTCTCCTCTATACACCCATGTTTGCAATTTCGCGAACTATAGGGTTCCCTTCATAAAATTTTTAATCAGAGTCCTTCAGTTCTTTCGGGTTCATCTCTGTCAAGTGAACCCGTTCGGACTGAGTCGGGTCAACCATTTTGAGATTTCGTGTAGGGCTTTGAATCAGAAATCGGATTTAAATGTCTTTAGGTATTTTTATGAATTCATCACCGCCGGCGACCGGTACACTTTCGCCTATCGAAAAGGTATCCCTAGCCCGGACGGAGACGAGAAGTCCAGCTTAAAGAACTGGAAGGATAATTTCTTCTAGCTGGACGACCGTTGTCTTCCGGTCGATATGGTATGGCGGTTTAAAGATCAGTCCATGAGCTTCGATCTTGGTGAAGATTTCATTTTTAATCAGCGATTAGCTCAGGGTTTGATAGATAACGGATCCCCTATTCGTCCACTTCCTGAACATTTGCTGTTGTTGGGATGGGTTTGTCATGTCTGGGGCCGAGGGGACAGAGAATGGCCGGTGATCCGTAAGAGCGGTGAGAGTAAGTAAACTGGCCCTTTTCCACCCTTTGGCGTTTTATGTTTTTTAGTTGCTAACTTTTTCTTTCTTGGTTTGTAGGAGACGAAATGTCTCTTAGGGACGCGTTAAAGGTACCGAGCTTCTCTGCCCTGGATTTTGATTACGACGAACTTGTTGAGGATGAAGAGCCTTTTCTGAAGCAAATATCTTCAGCAGCACAAGAGATCCGTCCTCTTGTTGACCCAAAATCCTCTGAGGCCCCTGTTATCGAGACTACCTCTGCTGACCATGGATCTAAAGGAGAGGCTGCTGGTTTTTTTCTGGTGCTCGAGTTCGGGCAGAGCTTTTGTCAGTGGATGTTGACAGTGATCCGGAGGTTAGGGAGTTGGATCAGGCGTTGTTATATCGCCCTTCAGGTGTAGCAGCCAAAGGTAAGGGTGTTTCTTTGGACTCTGGGCCGAAAGGCCTTATTCGTAAGCGGAAAGCCGATGTTCCTCAGATCCGGTCTTCTATTTCTCTCCATATGCCAAAGGTGGTCAAGAAAGCCAAGAAAGCCACTTCCCATTCTAGTGATAACGTCTTGAACGACCTAACCGAACATTTATCCGGTGGGAAATCATCCAGGGAGGAAGCTGCCAAGGCTCGATCTGCTCCTACTGCCACATTTTCAGGTGGTTATCTCCCGGTGGACGAGACTGAAGCGATGGAGACTGGGGAACCAGCGGTTACAAGCAAGGGCGAATGGAAAGTTCAGGGTGATGTGAAGATGGTAACATTTTAAAGTATAATTTTGGGTTCCTCTTTGGGTCCGGAATGTTTTCTTGATGAGGAGGAAAACCAAGTGTCTTCTCATCCTTCATCTTGGTTCGGACCCGAAGTGATGGCCTTCTTTCGATTTGCAGATGTGTTTTCTGATGAAATGGAGATTGACCCGGCCACGGCTGAGGAGAAGTTTGTTCCCGATTGGGATATCAAGAATAAGGATTCTGTGATGGATGAGCTTACGGCTAGGATGTTTTTATTTAATATTAACACTCCATTAAATCATGCTAAGAGCCGGAGGATGAAAGGTCAAGATTTGGGAGTTGCGGTGTTAGCCAACCCGGCTCAGTCAAATGTTTATGTAGTTGAGCTGTATCGAAGGTGGGTGGAAGCGGAATCGGTTAAGGAGAACTTGGAGAAGGAAATTACTTCCTTGAAACGTAAAATGCAAAGAACTCCGGACACCGAGAAAAAGCTTGCCCAGCTTTCCCAAGATCTAGCTGCTCAGAAGGAGAGAGTGAAATCCTTGTCGGCTATAACAACTCTCCTAAAATACTTATAACATCCCTATACGTCCTAAAAGGCACCCCGTATACGAAAAATAGGCCCAAAATACCTTTAGAGTAAACTTTCGTTTTGCTCCCTGTGGTTTGGTCATTTTAACGATTTTGCTCCAGTAGTTTAAAAATAGCCATTTTCGTCCCTGATCTTTCGAGTTTATCGCCAGTTTGCTCCCTAATCTTTCGAGTTTGTTGCCAGTTTCCTCCCTGATGGAGTTAGAGGCTGGGAGGAAAATGAAGATAAGTTAGAAAAATTAGGGAGGAAAATGGCTATTTTTAAACTATTGGAGCAAAACTGTTAAAATGACCAAACCACAGGGAGCAAAACGGAAGTTTACTCATACCCAATAATTTAACAAAATTAAATAAAAACAAGAAATAGGGGGCGCTCGCGGGCCGCGATCCCCTTGGCTACCTCAGTCGCGGGGCGCGACAGCCTGACACCAGGCACAACCCGGTGATGCCACGTGTCCTGTTACACGTTCAACCTACACCCGTGACTGGCCAAGGCTAAAGCCTACCCTACCTTGCTCGCGGGCCACGAAGGCTTAGCCTTCATCTGTCGCGGGGCGCGACAGAGTGGATGAACAGCCCTATAAATAGAGGCCATCGGCTTCATTTCCAAATCGCTCAAAATCTCGATCTCTCTCTAAATTTCTGAATTAATAGAAGTAATACTTGGGCATTATACCTACTAAATAGCGAAGCTCTGCCTCGATGTAAGTATTATAACCCCCGGTTACGTATTAGTTACGCTGCCCGATTGATCTAGTACTCCGTAACGCATGTCGAGGCTCTGCCTGACTCAGTCGTTGGAGTTCTGTCTCGGGGAGGGTATAGCTAATGTAAATTTGGGTTATTATACTAACACGTGTGCATTGTTTAAATTAATAGATTATAACCAGGAAGTCACAAGGAAATACCTAAATTAGCAATGTGAGTTTATCCTCTTTTGTAAATTCTTTTTATCGAGAATTCTACCCACAAGAGGAACCCATACCAAACCCATTAGCACCATACCCCAACCTTGACCCTCTAGATCCATATTGGGAATTTGGGATGCTGACCAGTATGTTCGGGAAATACTAGAAAACCCATACCATATGGAGACCCTTTACCACCATACCCTGACCCAATATCCGCACCACCACCACCACCCATGAGTACCAAAAATGTGCAGGAACTCCGCACATTTGGTGAGGAGTTAGTAGATGAAGGAGAGAGAATAAGGCAAATAGGGGAAAAACTCGTTTGGAAGTACGACGAACGAAATATGCAATACTGGATGAACCCCTAGAAATAATATATATATATATATATATATAGGGAGAAGATCATGCGAGAACCACCTCTTATTGCGAGAACCGCGAGAACCAATGTGAACACAACCAAAAATGCCTAAAAATAGCTAAAAATCACACAAAAATTTTTTTTTTGAATTTTTTAATATTTTTTATAAAAAAAATCGCTACTTTTCGAAGCAAAAAAATAAAATAAAATAAAAATTTAAATTTTTTTTTTTTTTTTTAAAAAAAATTTGGCTTCGAAAAGTAGCGATTTTTTTATAAAAAAATTAAAAAATTCGAAAAAAAAATTTTAGATTTTTTTTTTGATTTTTGTAGGTTTTTTGGGGGTTTAGTTTTTAGCATTTTAGCTTGGGGTGGGGAGGGTTTAGGTTTTTGGGGGGTGGGGGAGGGGGTTTAGGTTTTTTGGGGGGGGGGGTGGGGGGGGGGGGGGTTTAGGTTTTTTTTTGGGGGGGGGGGTTAGGTTTTTTTTAGGTTTTTTTTAGGTTTTTTTAGCTATTTTAGGTTGTGTTCACATTGGTTCTCGCGGTTCTCACAATAAAGGTGGTTCTCGCATGAGCTCCTCCCTATATATATATATAGGGAGAAGATCATGCGAGAACCACCTCTTATTGCGAGAACCGCGAGAACTAATGTGAACACAACCAAAAATGCCTAAAAATAGCTAAAAATCACACAAAAATTTTTTTTTTGAATTTTTTAATATTTTTTATAAAAAAAATCGCTACTTTTCGAAGCAAAAAAAAAAAAATTTGTTTTTAAAAATTTTTTTTTTTTTTAATTTTTTTTTTTTGCTTCGAAAAGTAGCGATTTTTTTATAAAAAATATTAAAAAATTCAAAAAAAAATTTTAGATTTTTTTTAGATTTTTTAGGTTTTTTGGGGGTTTAGTTTTTAGCATTTTAGCTTGGGGGGGTTTAGGTTTTTGGGGGGTGGGGGAGGGGGGTTTAGGTTTTTTTTGGGGGGGGGGGGGGGGGTGGGGGGGTTTAGGTTTTTTTTGGGGGGGGGGGGGTGGGGGTTAGTTTTTTTTTAGGTTTTTTTAGCTATTTTAGGTTGTGTTCACATTGGTTCTCGCGGTTCTCACAATAAAGGTGGTTCTCGCATGAGCTCCTCCCTATATATATATATATATATATATATATATACGAGTAGTTTGAAAAAATATCAACTAAAATAGATAATCTAATACCTACTGATGCATAACTAGTAGTATGTTTTAAATTCCAGTTACAGCTTGTAATAGATGCATATATATATATATATATATATAATAGAGTAAATGTCGCAATGCTAGACGGTTTTGACCAATGTGTTTGTTTATGCAATTGTTGGCATTAAATCTTATTCTGTGATATTAATACCTGATAAATTTTGTAAATCCAGATGGACAACGAAGAAAATCAGGAAAACCAGAATAATGATAACCAAATAAATAACAGTGTCATTCAACACATAGTAACCCAAGGAATTAGAGATGATATGCCATATATCATCCAAACTGTTAAAGAAGTGGAAAATAATAAAAGTAATAGTGGAAGTAAACGACCACCTACTGAACCCAGTCACAGCGTAAACAATGGACCGTTACTTCAATTACCTATTCCAAAAAGAAGAAGAACCATGTCATATGGTTGTTCTTACAAAGAATTCTTGTCTTGCAAACCAATAGAATTCTCTGGCAATGAAGGAGCCATTGCAGCTCTACGCTGGATAGAAAAGACAGAGGCTATCTTAAAAATAAGCAAGTGCGCAGAGGAAGACAAAATCATGTTTGCTTCCAATCTTTTTAAGAATGCAGCCTTAGAATGGTGGAATACTATTCTCCAGTGTAGGGGAAGTGACAGAGTCTATAATATGGAATGGACTGAGTTTAAGAACATGGTCGAAAGAAAATTCTGTCCACCCAATGAAAAAGAAAAAATTGCTAATAAGTTCTTAAACCTTAGAATGACTGGAATAGACTGTAAGGGTTACACTACCATATTCTTCGAATATGCTAGGATAGTGCCAACCCTAGCCTCACCAGAACCAGTATTAATCTCCCGTTACATCTGGGGATTAATCAGTGAGATTAGACATGTAGTCAAGGCAGCTAGACCACAAACCATAGAAGAAGCTGTAGAACTAGCCAATAACTTGACTGATGAATTGGTACGTACTCAAGAAGAAAACCAGAGAAAGAACCTAGTCCAGAAGCTTACCCAGGAATTTCGCTACGGTAATTCCGACCGTGGAAAGAACATAGGTTCTACTTCTACACCTTACTGTAAGTCTTGCAAGAAGAAACATTCAGGAAGATGTTCCACCTACTGCAACTTCTGCAAAATACCGGGACACAAGGAAGAAGACTACAGGAAGAAACCCAGTAATGGAGTATGCTTCAATTGTGGAGAAAAGGGGCATATTAAACCGAACTGTCCGAAACTAGCTCCATCCATGAACAACAAAACTACTAAGAATGCTAGAGCTGTTGTTCTAACTGCAGAAGAAGCCAAGATGATTCCGGACGTGATTGCCGGTACATTTTTAGTTAATGATGTTTTTGCTAAAGTATTATTTGACTCTGGTGCAAACCAAAGTTTTATTAATGCTTCATTTTGCAAAATTCTTAATCAACCATTAAATAAACTTCAACAAGAATGTCTAGTGGAGACGGCAAATGGAGAATCCATTAAGATCACTGAAATCTTGCAGGGAGCAAGAATAGAAATTCTAAACCATAATTTTATTACTAACCTTTACCCAATTAACCTAGCTAGATTTGATGTTGTATTAGGAATGGATTGGTTAGTAACCAATAAAGCCAGTATTTTATGTGATCAAAAGTCAATACAAATAAATTCACCAGAAGGTGAAAAGATCACAATTAAAGGAGATAAGCCAACTAGACCTACGAAATTCATCTCTGTGATGAAAACCGCAAGTTATGCAGGGAAAGGATCATTAGTGTATATGATTTCCATAATCATTAACACTAAAAGAAAAGAATTGAAAGATATTCCCGTAGTATCTCAATTCTCAGATGTTTTTCCTGAAGAGCTACCCGGACTACCACCGGATCGGGAAGTTGAATTTAGAATTCACCTACTACCAGGGACAACACCGATTGCCAAGGCACCTTCCCGTTTGGCACCAGCAGAGATGCAAGAATTAAAGAAACAGTTGGACGAACTATTGAAGAAAGGTTTCATACAACCAAGTTCATCACCATGGGGAGCACCAATCTTGTTTGTCAAGAAGAAGGACGGATCAATGCGTATGTGCATTGATTATTGAGAACTGAATAAAGTCACGATTAAAAATCGGTACCCATTACCGAGAATCGATGATCTTTTTGATCAACTGCAAGGAGCTCGATTCTTTTCTAAGATTGATTTACGCTCAGGATATCATCAACTGAAAGTACAGGAAGAGAACATTCCTAAAACTGCCTTCAGAACAAGGTATGGTCATTATGAATTTACTGTCATGCCATTTGGTTTAACTGTTGGATCTGAGTTTCTTTTTTATTGTATTTTTGTTTGAAATTAAGATGGAAATGGAAGAGTTGTGCAGCGGATTTAAGATGAAAACAAACTTTGCATACAATCAAACGAGAGTAATACTTTAATCAAACATCTTTACACAATGAATCGAAAGATTGAATTTGTTTCAACAACGATTACAATGATTGATGAATGAATGCAAACTCCCCCTCAGCCAGAGCTCAGTAGCTTGTTCGTGCAAAGAAGACGATGTGGTGAAAGAGCTAATAGAACAGTACAAAGTACTGAACTATTTATAGGCACTTGCAAACCACTGAGCATCTTAGCTGACGTCACCATGAAAGTGACATCTAACCTCCTAACAAACTCTAACCTCTGATCTATACAAACTCTGATGTACTAACTACTGCTATTACATTTCTTTACATAAGAGACACTTAAACAGCTGCTGTATCCTTCCACTGCTGTGAACCAAGCAGTGTCTGTCCGGATCAGCAGTACTTGACACAAGGCAGTAGATTGAGTCAGCAGAGCTTTGGTCTTCCATCAGTCTTTGACATTGACCAGTAGATGCAAAGCAGCAGTTGTAGGTCAGCACTTAGTAAGATCAGCAGATAGGAGATCAGTAGATACAAAACCACTTTCAAGGGGAGAGATATGCATGAACAATCTATAATCGTCTGCTTATTCTGGATCCACTGCTCTGATCCAGTTTTGGCTTTAATTATCTGTTCCTCTGATAGGGTTCAATCCCAACAATCTCCCCCTGGAACAGATAATGCCAAAACTCTTCATTATTTGTGGAATTCTTTATTGCCTCAACAACAGCTCCCTTATCTGACCTTTAAATTGTAATTCAAAGTCTAGGGCATCTGTATCTTCATCATCCCTGCTAAGTGGAAGATCAAGGAGATCCTGCAAATCTTCAAGACTCAGGCCAAGAGCTTGTTCCCTTGATATTTTCTCCACTTCTCCACCAAACCTGAGCAAAGTCAATACGCAGGTCTGTTTGTCAGTTTCCCACTTTTGTATTTTTGAGCCTGGTGGGTTTCTTGGGAGATGTTTATTTGCAGAAGTATTTGGAGAGGCTGGCCTATTCATGACTGGCTGAGCAGTATTTGCAGTTTGATCCAAACCAAGAGTTTCCATGATCATTTTCTTTATACCCTCTTTTCCAAGGTCTTCACCTTCCATTAACTCTTTGATGGTTTCAGCAATCAGCTGTTTGTGTGGCCTTCTTTTGTAGATGGCAGCACCAACTGGAGCTGTGGATCTCCTGATTTGCAGCTTTGATGGTCTTTTTGAAACCGCTGCTTCAGGATAGACAGGCTTTTGAGGAACTGTGGGATCTTTCTTTCTTAATTGTTCCAACTTTTTGTAAGTAGCCCTGACCACATCTTCTTTCCATCTAGCAACTTGTCTTTTGTTTCCATAATCAGTTGCTACCAGTTCCTCTTTCATTCTCCTCAACTCTTTCTGTTTGTCAGGAACATTCTTTCTAAACTTTGCCCAGTTAGGAGGAGTGTGAGTGACTTTCCTTTTTATCATGTCTTGAATTCTTGCTGCTTCATTTTCAAGTTCAGGAATAGTCCACTCTTTGTACATGTATCTCTCTCCTTTGTACTTCTTGTGAGCCATAATGCTTTCAATGTAGTCTTCCTTCAGAGTTTCAGCTGCTCTTTCAGAAATTTGTTGACTAACATTTTTTGCAAATTGCTCTAGGGATCTGACTTGTGTGAGCAAATATTGACTTCTCTGTGCAATTTCTTTATCAGATTTCCCTTGTGTGTTTTTCTTTGAGATATCCTCTGCTTGCTTGGCCTTGATTTCCAAATATTCATCAACATTTTTAGGCCAGGGATATCCTTTTATTGATGGCAAACTCCTTTTGGCAGGGTCATCCTCAAAGTAAAAAGATTTTATTTCCTCTCTAACAGCTGCTAATTCAAGAGGAAATTGAACACCTGCAGGAGGTAAGGGCTTGTACATTTTTACTGAAGAGAGAGGAACAGGTTTTGGAATTGTGACAAGTGCTAAAGATTTTGAGGATGTTTGTGGTGGTGAATTGTCATCATCTTTGAGAATTAGTCTTCTCCTTTTTGTAGGAGGGACTGATGATGTTTTGGATGGAACAGTGGTGGTAGATGTAGTGGCAGTGGATTGTGATTGACTAACAGCTGTTGAAACAACTGGTGTTTCAACCACTGTTGTCTTTACAACAGATGTTATAACATCTGCTGTCTTCTGCTGTGTGTCAGCAGGTGTTGTTTTTTATGGTGATGATGGTAAAGCAGTGGATGTTGTGTGTGTTGAAGTGGTGTGTGTTGATGGAACAACTGTTTGGCAAGCAGTAGTTTTTGTAACTCCTGTTGCATCAGCTGTTTTGTATGGTGGTTTTTGAGCAGACTTTGAACGTCTGGTTGGAATGGATTTGGGTTGCCTCACTTTTCTAGTAGGCTTCTTCTTTTCCTCAACAGGATTTTCATGATCCTTTGACCCAGAAGTACCCTGATCTGGATGATCCATTCTGTCCACCCTGGCTTTCCTTTTGGCCTCTCTATCCCTTTTTACACTTGCAACTGCTTCTGCTAGTGCATTTGTTGTCATATCAATTTTCTTGCTGCCATCTGGCAAAGGGATCTTTTTGGTCATGTTTGAATTTTCTGGTTCAAGATAGAGACCATCCTCTATACCCTTCCTTTTCCACTCCTTAATTTTCTCCCCCTTTTTGGCATTATCTTCTGGGAGTTGATAAATGTAGCGGACTTTTGGAGGAGCAGTGCCAGTGGTGTGCAAGATCTGAGTTTTGAGAGCCTTTAAATCAGCCTGAGTGGTTTTGAACCTTGACTCCATTGCATTTCTCAGCTGTTGTACATGATTTTCATGTTGCTGATCTGCTAATTGTGCTTGTTGTTGGAGAAAAGATTTAAATAGATTCCAGAGCTCATTTGTAGCAGGTGCCCTTTGTGGAGCAGGTGCTTGAGGTGGAACAGCAGTTGATTGTACCTTCTGAACTTGTAACACCTGTTGTAGCATATCTTTGAGTTCTGCAACAGAGTTATCAAGCTTTGCAATACGATCCGTCAATTTCTGGTATTTTAAACCATCACCCAAGTTAATGGGATCATCTGATTTCCCACTAGCAGTGGTTTTATCAGTGGTAGATGTAGGGAATATACTCCAAACATTAACCACTGATGCCCCTTTTCTTGGTACTGGGGTCTTCTTCCTTCAACACTTGACAACCTTTTGATGTTGCCAGTAGGATAAATAAATCCACTGGTGGTTGGCAGAGGTGCTATAAAAGGAATTGCCTCCAAGGAAGTCTTATGAACGTAACCACTGTCCAAATGTAACCCAGTGGGTGTAACAGTTGTAGTGGCTGCTTCACTTGGATTACCACCAAGAGTTACTTGTAACTCAAGGGGTGTAACCTCCTCAGGTTGTGTTGGTGGGTTAGCAAAGATTGATACAGCAGACCCAGTCAGTGGTTGAGTCATATTCTCATTGATAGGTGATTGAGAAGGACTGGTTAATGCCTGGTTCAAATCAATTGCATCCAACAGCAGTTTTGTTGGTGGGGGAATTGTGGATGTGAAGGATGGTGTAGAAAGTGGAGTTGCCCCGGGTATTGAGCTGTGGATGATAGAAACGAGTGTTTCTAGAGCATCATGATGTGGAGACCCTATTTGTACAACCTGTTCTTTTTGTGAAGAAGCAGGAGGAGTTGTGGTTATGGATTGAGATATTTGTACCAACTGCTGTGAGGAAGTAGCAGCAGTGGTTTCTTGTGACTTTTGTGTTGTCACAGGCAGGAGCTCTGGTATCTCATCCTCCAGAGTTGCCTTTTTGAAGGGTTTTGTGGGTTTTTGATTTTTTCTTTTTGGCTTTTTGGAGATAGTAGGTGTGGGTTTCAAAGCAGTTGTGCTGCTGCTTTGATCACCTTGAGCAGTGGGCTCAGCAGCAGATACCTGAGGAGCAGTTGTAACTGCTAAAATCTGCTCAGGCATCTCTGCTTGTGTTTTGCAAGGTGTGGACATTCGTGTAAAAGTTTCAGCAGTTAAGCAATTTGTTTGAATGAAATCACCTTGTTTTATTGCAGCAGCATCCGTCTTTCCAAGTTTCATTTCAAAATAGTAACTTAAAAATCTTGGAAAAAGTAGGAATGCCTTTGTTTCAACATTTTTAACCAAATCATTAAAAATTTCCTGGGAGTAGTTAAAATTTTCATTTTGAAGAATTGCAAATCCCAGTTTTTGAATTTTTAATGGTATCTCATTGAAAGAAGTGGTTTTGTTTGAAACACATTTTAAGAGGGTGTGAAATAAAAATCTTGTTGCAGGAGGAAAGTAACCTTTTTCTAAGGTGTCCTTTTTGACCTCTGCATTGTACCCCCTTTCCAGAAAATCATTTTTTAACTCGTTTTTAGGGAAAGTAATTTTACCTTCTTGATCGTCGAGTTGAAAGACCTCTGAAATTGTTTGTGGTGTAATCTTGACTTCTTTTCCCTTTAAAGTAGAGTTAATGGCTATTACAGCTTCTCCTTGTGTTTCAAGGATTGCATTCTTCCAAAACTCCCTTTGGGTTGCCAAGTAAATTGGTGCATCCGCGATTAACAAAGTTTTGTACTTTGAGGCGGTGATGATATCAATGATGGAATCGAATTCCTTTGTGGAACTGGGTTTTGTAAGAAGACCCAGAAGATTGTGAGATGGTTTATGTGGAATTTCAGTGGAGATTGCCTTTTGAGAGGCTGTTTTCGATGATGATTTGGATGAGGGTTTTGAGGATGACTTCGATTTTGTCATTTTGAAGATGAATGATCGAAGAAAGTTGTGAAAGATGAGAAGAAAAACTGCTTTGAGAAGAGAATTTTTAAGAATTCAATTCGACAGTAAAACCCTGTTTTGGAGGTGAGTGGGGGATTTTATAGGGAAGAAAGTGAATGCTGAGGTGGCAGCCGTTACAAAAGGTCTGACCAAAATGTACTGCCCACGTGACAACCCCTGTTTGAAAGTGAAGGACAGTACTTGTGTGATAGGGACAGATGAAGGCAGTGATATGAAAGCAGTGGATGATTTTCACTATCAGTGGATAGCATATCAGTGGATAAGACACTGCTTTTGAACAACAGAGTTTATCAAAGTAATGAGAGAGCAGGGGTTGACTTTCAGCAGTGGACAGACTTTTGAAAGAAGCAGACTTTTGAACAATCAGTGGTTAAAGGCAGACTTTTAAGGATTTTAATGAAAATTTCATTTTTAGCTATTTTTAAGGATGGATTTTTGATTTTCTGAAAACATTTTGTTGCTTTTATTCATAGAAAAACAAGATGTTGCTTGTTATTCCATGTTCAGCATCCCAATTCTAGAGACCAAGCTTTCAAAAGTGGCTGTATCAAGTGCTTTTGTGAGCACATCAGCCAGCTGGTCTTTAGTTGGGACATGATGCAGAGAAATCAAACCTTTTTCATAGCAATCCCTCACAAAGTGATGTCTGATGTCGATGTGTTTGGTGGTTGAATGGGAAACTGGATTTTTGATGATATTTTCTGCTGCCTGACTGTCCAACATGAGTGGTGTCTTTAAGGCAGTGATACCAAAATCCAGCAACTGATTTTGAAGCCACAGGAGTTGGGCTGTACAGCTTGCAGCAGCAATGTATTCAGCTTCAGCAGTGGATGTTGAAACAACTGCTTGCTTTTTGCTTTGCCATGAAGCTAAGCAATCACCTAGAAACTGGCACCCTCCTGATGTGGACTTCCTTGTAGTGTTGCATCCAGCAAAGTCACTGTCTGAGAAACCTGAAAGCTTGATGTTCCCATTAGCTGGATACCAGATACCAAGTGTGGGAGCACCTTTTATGTATCTGAAGATCCTTTTTACAGCAATGAGATTTGATTTTCTGGGAGCTGATTGACTTCTTGCACAGACACATGTTGCAAACATGATGTCTGGTCTAGATGCAGTTAGGTACAGTAAAGACCCAATCATGCTTCTATAAAGTGTTTGGTCAATCAGCTCATCCTTTTCATCAGACATGACCAGCTTATTTGTTGCCATGGGTGTGCTGCATGGTTTACAATCATTCATATTAAATTTGGTTAAAAGTTCTTTAGCATATTTGCTTTGATGAATGAAAGTTCCATTTTGCATTTGTTGTACTTGGAGGCCAAGAAAGCATTGCAGCTCACCCATTGCACTCATTTCAAACTCAGCTGTCATGAGTTCTCTAAACTCTTCACACATTGAGTTACATGTGCTTCCAAAAATAATGTCATCCACATAAATCTGGACAATCATTAAATCCTTCCCTCTCCATTTTAAAAACAGTGTTTTATCAATGGTACCTCTTTTGAAACCATTTGAGAGTAGGAAGTTGGAAAGAGTTTCATACCAGGCCCTTGGTGCTTGTTTCAAGCCATACAAGGCTTTGTTTAGCCTGTAGACATGATCTGGATAAAATGGATCCTCAAAACCTGGAGGTTGACAGACATACACCTCTTCTTGAATTGTACCATAGAGGAAAGCACTTTTGATATCCATTTGAAACACCTTCATATTGTGGTTGACAGCAAAGGCCAGGAACAGTCTAATTGCTTCTAGTCTTGCAACAGGGGCAAATGTTTCATCATAATCAATCCCCTCTTCCTGTCTGTAACCTTGAACCACAAGCCTGGCTTTATTCTTGACAACAATACCCCTTTCATCAGTTTTGTTCTTGAAGACCCACTTTGTGCCAATGGGACTAACCTCTTCTGGCAGTGGTACAAGCTCCCATACTTGTTGTCTTTTAAACTGTTGGAGCTCCTCTTGCATGGCTTCTACCCAGCTGTTGTCTTTCAGTGCCTCTTGGTACTTGACTGGCTGATGGAGTGATAGAAAACCAGCAAAAAGACAAATGTTTTGGGTTTGGCTTCTTGTGAGCACCCCTTCATTTATGTTGCCAATGATTTGATCAGGTGGATGAGATCTTAAGAAGATTAAATCTCCTTGGTATGGTATGATGGCATTGGTTGGTGAGGGCTGCAAATGTGTATCATCTGAGCTAACCACTGCTGGAGACTTTGATGATCCAGCAGTGGCTTCAAAAGGTGGTGGAATGGGTGGTAATGAAGTGGACAACTGCTGACTTTTATCCAATGTTTGAGGACTTTTGTCAGCAGTGTTTGAGGATGTGGAAGCAGTGGTTGATGGGCTACTTTGGTCAACAACTGTTGAGGTAGCAGTGGTTGAGCTTTGACAACTGTTTTGAACAGCTGATGCTTTTCCCTTTGTAGCAGACCTTTGAGGGATGATGATTTCATACCCATAGTCTGGTGATGTATCCTCTGATGGACCTGCACTGTTAGTCTTGATAGCAGTATTTTCAAAAGTAAATTTTTCAAGATCAAACAGATCTGCAGGATTTGCTGGGATTTTCATTAATGAAAGTTCATTGAACTTTACATTCAAAGTCTCCTCCACTGCCTTGGTCCGTGTATTGAACACTTTGTAGGCCTTGGCAGTGGTTGAGTATCCCAAATGATAACCACAATCAATTTTGGCTGCAAATTTTGAAATGGAATCTTTTAAGTTCAAAATAAAGCATGGGCAGCCAAACACCTTGAAGTATGAGATCAGTGGTTTAATTTTATATAGAATTTCATAAGCAGTCTTTTTGTGCCTGGGGTTTATTAAAACTCTGTTCTGAACATAGCAAGCAGTGTTTACTGCCTCTGCCCAGAAAGTTAATGGCAAACCTGAATCTGCAAGCATGGTTCTGGCAGCTTCAATCAGAGTTCTGTTCTTCCTTTCTACTACCCCATTCTGCTCTGGTGTTCTTGGGATGCTGTACTGCCTTACAATCCCTTTCTTCACACAGAAGGCATCCAACTCCCTATTTTTGAATTCTGTGCCATTGTCACTCCTGAAGCTTTTCACTGGAAGGTCAAATTGCTTTTCGACCTGTATTACAAAGTCTTGCAAAATGCCTGCAGTTTCATCTTTTGAGTGCAAAAAGAAAGTCCATGTGAACCTAGAAAAGTCATCAACAATAACCAAACAATATCTTTTCTTTTTAAGGCTCATGACTTGAACTGGGCCAAACAAATCCATGTGTAGCATTTGCAAACACTGGGTTGTTTTGGACTCTTCAATGGACTTATAAGAACTTTTATGCTGTTTTCCTTTTAAACAGGAAATGCAATGTTCAGGACAAGAAAACAATTTTTGTGGTAGGCCTCTCACCAAACCAATTTTTGAAATTTCTGTGATTGTTTTAAGATTTGTGTGTCCCAGCCTTCTGTGCCAAAGTTCTGTCTCTTTGTTAGAGGCAACTGAGAACAGACAGGCATCAGCTCTGGGACACTCTTTTGACATGTCAACAACATAAACATTGCCACTTCTTTGAGCAACAAGTTTAGTTTGACCAGTTTTGATTATTGCTTCAATCTTTTTGACCATTTCTGGTCCAACAATCCTACAACAGTCTTTTGTGAAGAATGACCCAAATCCCTTGTCACTCATTTGGGACACACTCAGAAGGTTGAATTTTAGATTGTCTATTAGATTGACATTTTCAAATTTTACATTTCCAGATTGTACTGTTCCAGACCCCAAAACTTTCCCTTTACTATTATTCCCAAAGGATATATCACCCCCACCATGGATTTTAAAGTCTTTGAGGAGGGCTTTACATCCTGTCATGTGCCTGGAGCCTCCACTATCTACATACCAAAGACTATCAAAGCATGCAGAAGCTCCCTGCACATGAAGTAAAAGGATTAGTTCATTAAGGTCTCCAAAGCCAACAAGGCTTTGGATGGGGTCTCAACAGTGTCTGGGATGGAGGCAGAATGATGGACAGTGGTTAGATCAGGGGTTTGAACTGTTTTAGGACAGTGTTTCTCTAACCACTGTTGTGGGTTCTGACCAATCATCTGCTGGTAACCAAAAGGATGTCTGTTCACTTTGGGTTTAGAGGGCCTTTTGTAGACCTCATAAACGTGTGGAATCCTTTGGTAAGACTGTTTTTCCTTGCCTTTTCTGAACTGATTGGCAGGGGGTGCATCAGTAACCTGAACATCTCTTTTGACAGATGTTTGGTTCAGCTGTTTTGTAACAGCTGTTTGGACTGGCACAAACAGTGGTTGTTTCTTGGTGAATTTGACAGATGTTGATGATGAAGGTGGACTCAAGGATGTTTTAGTCATGTACTCATTCTTTTTCACATCAAAGTTTTTGAGGTACACACATGCTTGAGTTTTATGGTTTGTCTTACCACAAACAATGCAGTTTTCTGCTGAAACAATGACACTTGTTTTGTTTAAATCATAAGCTTTCAAGTGGAAACAATCTTTTGTTAGATGATTCCTTTTTCACAAAATTCACAAAACAAGTTATCAATTTTTTCTTTCTTCTTTCTCTTTTCAGACTCCTTTGCAGCAGAGGTTTTAACCACTGCTGGGATGTCCTTGAGAGGTATGACTTTAGCTTTTGGAGCTTTAACACCATCAGTTGATGTAAAGTCCATTGGCTTGAAATTTTCAAGAATATCACACTCGTCAGACCAGGTAGGTTTAAACTGATATTTTTCAAGTTCTTCAAAAGTTGAGGAACTCCTTGTTCTACCAAGTGTGATTTTGTTACCAAGTTTGTCAGTGATTTTCACTTCTTGGCCATTCTTGTTTGTGGGGATGAACTCAGTGGTTACATCAGTGTTTTGAACAGATTTTTCACAAGCAATGTGTTCATCATCATATTTTCTGTACCCAACCCCAAATTTCACATTACTTTCAATCTGTTTAGCAAGCATCACCTCATATCCTCTGCAGGATTCCACCCATCTTTCACAAGTAATCTGGGTGGATTCCAACTCCTTTTTACAAACTTGGTATTTTTCTACCATAGTTTGAAGTTGGGTTTTGGTGATGCTTTGCTCTTCTTTTAGACAGCTGATTTCTTTTTCCTTTTCAGTCAATTTGTTTTTAAGTTCTTTTAAAGACTTTTCAAATTTAACCTCATCAGTCAAGATTTTATCCCGAAGGTTTTCATTCACCTCTTTGATGTTAGCAAAAGCAATTATGCAATTGTCAGAACACAGTTTTTCAAGAACTTGAGGAGATACCTTGGCAGCTGCCATCATTGCACAATCACATTGATAATTTTCTTCAACATCTGCTGTCACCTTCTTTTCACCAGCCTTTTCTTCCTTCTCTTCTTCTTTGTCCTCTTTGGACCATGGATCTGTCATTGGTTCAATCAGGATACCTGAACTTTCTCCCAACAGTAGTTCACCAGCCACAGCAGTAACCACTGCTTCAGTCACCTCTTCCACTGTTTCAAAGCTCTGCTGTTCCTCCTTAGTTTCAACCCCCTCCTGTATTGACTCTAATGCCATCAAACAAAATTCATCATTTGAAGGTTCATTAAAGGCATAGAGTGCAAAATTTTCATCACTAAAGTCATCAGGCATACTGCTCCAGTCAACAAACCCTTGAGTGAAAAAACTTTGTTGATCTGGTTGTGCTGCTGCTGGAGCAGTGGTTTGAGGTGCAACAGGTTGCACTTGTACCTGTGGAACAGGGGTTTGAACATATTGGATTTGTGGAACAGTAGTTTGGACATAATGTACTGGCACAGGGGCAGCAGCATAGTGAGCAGTGTTCACTTGAGCTGCTGGGGCATATTGGGCATAGTGCACAGTGTTTTGGTTTTGAGGTCTAGGATTTGAGCTAGGATGAGTAATTATGGGACCAGTAGTTTGACTCCTACATTCCCTAGCGAAATGTCCCAACCTATTACACTTGTAGCACTTGATTTTCGATTTATCCAACCCAACCCTTAGATTCCCATGCAAACCTGGGAATTTTCGCCCTGTTCTTTTGTAGAACTTGCTAGTTCTAACACTTAGCAAAGCCAGTTGATGCAAGATGTCCATTTCCTCTAAATCAGTGGGATCAAAATGTTGCAAATCATTTAGTTCAAAACTTAAATTGTCTGACATCTGGTTTTCGTTAGCAGTGAATGCATAACTTGCAGAGTGAGGATCAGGGTTGTTAAAATTTGCTCCAGCAGTTATGTCAATGAAATGATCATAACCCTGATCCTTACCACTGCTCCCAGATTCTTCTTGACCCAGAAGAGCAGTATTACCGAATGTATAATCATCAACGGCTTTTCCTGACTCTTGTAACTTCCTTTTCTGGTTCAACTCCCTTTCGTAAGTCAGGAGTCGACCATGGAGTTGGGTCAAGGTCAGATCCTTGAACTCAGGTGAATTTCTGGTGACAAAAGCTATAGTGTCCCATTTTTCGGGCAGTGACCTGAGGAACCTGCTGTTTTGAGTTGAGTTTGTAAAAGTAGTGTTAACAAGCCTCAGTTCACTGATGAGACAACTGAAACGCTCAAATTGTTGCGTCAGTGATTCACCTCTAACATGACAAAATGTTTCGTACTGTTGGTTCAGAATTTCCCTATTGTTTTCTATGACTTCTTCAGTTCCTCCAAACTGTTCCTTAAGTGCGTCCCATAACTCTTTGGCACTGTTACAGTGTAACAGTCCAGCATATATTTCATTGGGCAGCGCTGATGCTATGATGCTAAACGCTTTAGCATCTAGTTCGATCTTTTGAAAATCGGTTTCGGTATAGTTTTCAACTGGTTTTGGAACGAACTTTTTAGCATCTTCAGCGCTTGGCACTGAAGGAACATGGGGACCAAAGGTGACAGACCTCCAACAACCTGTGCTTTGTTGAGCGAGGATGTGACCCATCCTCCTCTGCCAGATGTTGTACTCATTTCTTTTTAGCACAGGTAGTTTAAAAAGTGAGCCGATGTTGTTTTTATCATCCTGAGATTGTGACGTCATTCTTGTTGTTTTACAGACACTGAGAAATCAACTTTAATGGTGATTTATCCTTGCTCTGTTTTTCAACGGACGAACAAACGATCAGTATCAACTGTTATGAGCTGAACTATTTACGTCAAAATGATTGTTAAATCAAATTTGACTGTCCAAGCTCTGATACCAATTGTTGGATCTGAGTTTCTTTTTGATTGTATTTTTGTTTGAAATTAAGATGGAAATGG
Source organism: Helianthus tuberosus (assembly GCA_030545235.1). NCBI lineage: Eukaryota > Viridiplantae > Streptophyta > Magnoliopsida > Asterales > Asteraceae > Helianthus > Helianthus tuberosus. Next base: position 141,174,142 of record CM060402.1, on the reverse strand, counting down.
AAGAGTTGTGCAGCGGATTTAAGATGAAAACAAACTTTGCATACAATCAAACGAGAGTAATACTTTAATCAAACATCTTTACACAATGAATCGAAAGATTGAATTTGTTTCAACAACGATTACAATGATTGATGAATGAATGCAAACTCCCCCTCAGCCAGAGCTCAGTAGCTTGTTCGTGCAAAGAAGACGATGTGGTGAAAGAGCTAATAGAACAGTACAAAGTACTGAACTATTTATAGGCACTTGCAAACCACTGAGCATCTTAGCTGACGTCACCATGAAAGTGACATCTAACCTCCTAACAAACTCTAACCTCTGATCTATACAAACTCTGATGTACTAACTACTGCTATTACATTTCTTTACATAAGAGACACTTAAACAGCTGCTGTATCCTTCCACTGCTGTGAACCAAGCAGTGTCTGTCCGGATCAGCAGTACTTGACACAAGGCAGTAGATTGAGTCAGCAGAGCTTTGGTCTTCCATCAGTCTTTGACATTGACCAGTAGATGCAAAGCAGCAGTTGTAGGTCAGCACTTAGTAAGATCAGCAGATAGGAGATCAGTAGATACAAAACCACTTTCAAGGGGAGAGATATGCATGAACAATCTATAATCGTCTGCTTATTCTGGATCCACTGCTCTGATCCAGTTTTGGCTTTAATTATCTGTTCCTCTGATAGGGTTCAATCCCAACATTAACCAATGCCTCAGCCGCATTTATGGACATGGACATGATGAACAGAATATGCAAAACCATATCTGGATAAATTCATAATTGTCTTTATAGATGATATTCTCATTTACTCTAAGAGTAAAGAGGAACATGCAGCGCATCTGCATGCACTCCTTACATTATTGAGAAAGGAAAAGCTTTATGCTAAATTTTCAAAATGTGAATTTTGGTTACAAGAAGTACAATTCCTTGGACATTTAGTTAATCATGAAGGAATTCATGTGGATCCCACAAAGATCGAGGAGATTACTTAATGGAAAGTCCCTAAATCACCAATGGAGGTGAGAAGTTTTCTTGGACTGGCAGGTTATTATAGACGGTTTATTCAGGATTTCTCTAGAATAGTCATTCCTTTAACAAAACTGGCCTGTAAATCAGTTAAGTTTGAATGTGGACCAAAACAGGAAGAAGCCTTTAGAATCCTTAAGCAAAGATTAACCAACGCACCCATACTAGCGTTACCAGAAGGAACTGAAGACTTTGTAGTCTATTGTGACGCTTCTAAGTTAGGTTATGGATGTGTGTTGATGCAACGTCAAAAGGTTATAGCCTATGCCTCTAGACAACTTAAGAATCATGAAGAGAATTATACAACTCATGATTTAGAATTAGGAGCCATAATTTTTGCCCTTAAAATTTGGAGACATTACCTTTACGGTAGTAAGTTTACCATTTTCACCGATCATAAAAGTTTAAGATATGTTTTCGGGCAAAAGAGTTAAATATGAGACAGAGACGCTGGATGGAAATCCTTAGTGATTATGACTGTAGTATCCAGTATCATGCAGGAAAAACTAACGTAGTAGCTGATGCTTTAAGTCGAAAGTATCATGATAAGCCCAGAAGAGTACGATCTCTCAAATTAAATCTACAGGTAGATTTAAACGAGCAAATTAGAGAAGTACAAGAATCAGTAATCAAGGACGATACTGAAAAATTAAAAGGAATTATTAAGGAATTAGAACTAGGAATAGATGGAATTGGTAGATTCCATAAGAAAAGAATTTGGATACCTAAACAAGGAAACCTACGCCACCTAATTTTAGAAGAAGCCCATAAGTCTAAGTATACGATACATCCCGGTAGTGATAAAATGTATGAAGACTTAAGAAAGAATTTCTGGTGGATAGGAATGAAGAAGGATATAGCAACCTATGTTGCCAAGTGTTTAACATGTTCACAAGTTAAAGCTGAACATCAGAAACCCTCAGGTTTATTGCAGCAATTGGAAATGCCTGTATAGAAATGGGAATTGATAACAATGGACTTTGTTACCAAATTACCCAAAACAAGAAAAGGTAATGATACAATCTGGGTGATTGTGGACAGATTAACCAAGTTTGCTCATTTCTTACCAATGAAGGAAACTTTTAGTATGGAACAATTAGCCAAGTTATATGTAAATGAAATAGTTTCATTACATGGAATTCCTTTATCTATTGTGTCTGATAGAGATAGAGGTTTTACTTCTCATTTTTTGGACTTGTTTCCAAAAAGCAATGGGAACCAAGTTAAATCTAAGCACAGCTTATCATCCCCAAACGGACGGACAAAGCGAAAGGACCATTCAGACAATGGAAGATATGCTTAGAGCTTGTGTAATTGATTTCAGAGGAAATTGGGACGATCACTTACCATTAATAGAATTTTCCTATAATAACAGCTATCGTACCAGTATCAATGTTGCACCATTCGAATCACTTTATTGACGAAAGTGCCGAACCCCAGTCTGTTGGACAGAAATCGGAGAAAAGCAACTATCTGGACCAGAGATAGGGCAAGAAACAACGGACAAAATCATTCAAATCAAGGAAAGATTAAAAGCAGCACGCGATCGACAAAAGAGTTATGCTGATAACAGGCGAAAACCGTTGGAATTTTAAGTAGGAGACAAAGTACTATTAAAAGTTTCTCCATGGAAAGGGATAGTATAACAACCCTCCTAAAATATTTTCGACACTCCTAAAAATATTTATAACACCCCTATACGTCCTAAAATACACCCTGTATACGAAAACCGGTCCTGAATAACTTTATATAATTGAATAACAAATAAAACAATTATTTAAGTCTGTCGCGGGGCGCGACAGACAGTTCTTAATTCTTCGCGGGGCGCGACAGCTCAACATCAGGTCGGCACCTGGTGTCGCCATGTGGCAGGACACGCGTCAGAACCCGGGATGACTCACCGCCTTTAGGGCCCTCGCGGGCCACGTAAGCCTCTTCCTCATCTGTCGCGGGGTGCGACAGACCTCCTGATCAGCCCTATATATAGAAAGCTCGAGCATTCAGTCCAAACCGCTCACAATTCGATTCTCTCTCAAAATTCTGAAGTAATAATAGTAATATCGGGTATTATACCCACTAAAATAGCGAAGCTCTGCCTCGTTGTAAGTATTTTAACCCCCAGTTACGTATTAGATACGCTGCCCGATTGATCTAGTGCTCCGTAACGCCTGTCGAGGCTCTGCCCGACGTAGTCGTAGGAGTTCTGTCTCGGGAAGGGTATAACTAATGTAAATTGGGTTATTATACTAACGCGTGTGCATTGTTTATTTAACTAGATTAAAACCAGGAAGTCACAAGGAAAATCCTAAAATAACAATGTGATTAATCCTTTCTTTTTGTAAACTGTTTTTACAAAACCTCAATTGTTTTACCTTATAATTAACAGTGATTGAGTATTTGTAATTCTACAATTATCGTCAGTATGTTGGGGTTTTGTATACAAAATTTGTTACTACACTGTGAGTAGTAGCATGACCACCAGTCATCGATTGACAGTACCATGGGTGGTAATTAAGGTAGAAAAATAAACAAATGTAATTGCGCGACCGCCCTCAATGCTGTAAAATGATAAAACCTGTTTTGATTAAACTGGGATTCACTCACCAGTATTTCTTGCTGATAAAATGTTTTAAACACGTGTTTCAGGTAACTTAGTGTGAAGCCATAAAAGCCAGCTGGAGAGCACTGAAGGCTTAGAACAGTGGCTATAAAAGTTAACTAGTTAAAAAGGAGAATTGTTTTCAATAATTAGGGTTTATCCCTATAAACATATTACAAATGAAAATCGGGTTTTATCCCACTTGTTTATTATAAATGTATTATCAGAAAAACTTGGGTATTATCCCAATTATCTATTTTAAACATTTTGGTGTTTAAACTCTGATAAAAATATTTCCTAACTACGGTCCTGATGAAAATTTCCGCTGCTAAATTGATAAACACCGATACCATCTGCTCTGAGTCTCGCGGCTCCCGCTCCCGGGGAGGGGTCGGGGGCTTTGACAGAAGGTGGTATCAGAGCTAAGCCACTTGTTTAAGCCATTTAGGTGTTCTTATAATACCTAAACCTTAAACAATTATGTTATGTTAGGAAATTAATCTCTTATGTATTATCCTGTGAACATAAAATCTTAATATGATTATTATGATTTTTATGTCATTTAACAAATTTTGAATTCCCAATATGTGTTACCCCTATCTGTATCTTACAGTTAGGATATGTTTAAAAAGTATATCTATATAAGTGATATATTAATAATATTATGCCTTATCAAATTTTGTGAAATATTATATTCATATACTTATGTGAATATAATTCAATATAAATTTTATATAACATTATGAATATAGTATGATACTAATATTTAATATCTTAGTCAAAAATATTAATATAAGATAACACAATTTAGATATGATAATTCGAAAATAGCATAATATAAATATTAAGATAATACATTATACTTAAATGATTTTGTCATTTAAATTCTCAATATATGTAATCCCTAATTGTATTTTACAATATGATTATGCTATAAATATATAAAGAAGATATATTCATAATATATTTATGTTAAAATTGGTAATAGATATCATCCCCATATATTTACGTGAATACCAATTATAATCATATTATGATATTGACATTAATATATTAATCAAAGTTGTAAAATAACACCCTTTAGGTATAATGTCACTAAAATATTATAATATGACTTGATACAAATAGTATGTTTTATGAATTGTGATATAGCCCAAAATTTTACTCGACTTAAAATATCTATATATTTTGTCAAAGTTTTAACAAAACAAATAATTATATTTATTTTGTTAAAATATAATATCTCAGCATACTTAAAATATGTTTATTGTTTAATACAATATTACAACAGAATTTTCATAATGAAACTATAAAAATATTATATATATTATTACATATACTTTTGTTATATAATATCAGCACATGTACCTATATATATACACATGAAAAGTATGCGAAAAATATAGAAGTATTCTATATTTCATAAATTATATTAACGAAACAAATGGTATTTCATACGTAAAATGGAAATATGTACAAAAACATTTGGTACTGTTGTATAACTTAAAATATATATACGTACTACACATATATCACAAGGGAATAACTTAAGAATTTTATCATTTTATAGTTTAACTCATTTCTTAAACTATATTTGATTCATATGTATGTATATTTTAATATAAGAATAATACTTCATTACTTAATACAATAAGGATCAAATTTAGAAACGCCAAACTTTGTATTATCTATTACGATTCTTTAAATAAATAAAACTGATAAATCAAGAATCAAGTCCTAATATTTTTAATCAATATGGTTCAACCCTCTGATTAAAGCTATTCTAAGAAATCCATAAGAATTATATATTTTTTTAGTTATTTACCCTTTTATTTCAAAATAGTATGATCAAGAGAAATTCATTCCAATTACTATTATTAGCATAAGAAATTAAAGTTAGGAAAATAAAAAGGATAATTAATACCTCCGCTATATTGCTGGATTGTTATAAAAATAATTTAGTATTATATTTTATACATATGCACATACAGAATAGAATTTCTTGCTAATGTATACCATATAATAAGACAAATACCTTCTGTAGAAAAACCAATTTTTGTATATAACAGAAGAAACAGGTCTACCTGTTTACCTAAAAATTATCCAAATGATTTTTCAAAACTATTAACCGCAATTAACCCAAAATAAACCCTAAGGACACCGGGGTTAGCACCAAGGGAAGAATAGTAGAATCAATGACTGGGAATCTCAGGATCTTATATAAACCTTTAATTCTAGCCACAGTCACAACTATAGTTTCCACCAAACATCCCGAATATTTGTCAAATCATGAGCCCTGAGAATATAAGCTAAGTTGAGAAAATATAAAACAATTCTTAGTAAAACATTAAGCCTATGATCTAGAATAAGAACTCGTCTGTAACTACAATAAAAAAAGAATAGCACATAATATTATATATATATATACTTTCCTTATATTTCGATAAAATGTATAGTGAAAAGAAAATGTTAGAATATAATATATCTATATGTAGATATATATTTATTTATCAACACATCATACTGATAGGTATGATTATACTTATACTAAATATATGAGCGACAAAATGTGCCTGTATAATTGCTTAGTTCTGTGATAATTATATCGAAATATGTTTGCAATTCAGATGCCAAAGGAAATAACCTGTAATCAAGAAATTCAGGCTAGTAATGAAAACTCTTTGGATAAGAGCACTATAGAAAAAACATAATAGCTCAAGCAATATTGAATGCCATACCTTCGATCATTGAAGCTATTAAAATTCCTATACCTATAAACGAAAGTCCCACTTTACGTTGTGAGCATACCCATTACTTCAAACCTAACCCTGTAAACAATGGAGGTCATGATATTCGTATCAAAACTCCATCTTCCAAGCGAAAGAAAACCACAACCTATAGCTACTCTTATAAGGAATTCCGCTCTGACAAAACCAATGAGAACCAAGAAGCTGGATCGTCAATCACATGACCTACCTGCAACAACCATAACAAGAAGCACGTAAGAAAACGCCATTCTAAGAAGACACTTCGTTGTAAGTTCTGCAAGAAGGCTGGGCATACAGAGGAAGAATGTAGAAGGAGAAGAAAAACTAATGTATGTTACAAATGCGGAGATCCAGGCCACTTCCGTCTCTACTGCCCGAAACTATCAAAGGCACCCGACAACGAGGATAGAAACCCAGATGAGGCTAAGGAAAACGCATAAATATTACAATATCGGAGGCAACAACAACTTCTAAAATAAGCACCTTTACGTTTTGACTATACTTAAGTTAGTTGACTTTTGATTCCGATCAAAACTTCATCAATAAAAGGTCTTTATTTTCTTTTATAAACCCAATTCTCATTTGCCTCATCTCTTGACAAATTCATATGTTGCACAAGCATTGCTTGTTACGCATGTGATTCCACTTCAAAAGATTTTCTATTCACGAGTTCGAATATTATGTTGTGATACTCATTTTAAATATTGATAAATTGCATTATTGCAAAAACGTTGATTTTTAATATCAAGTCAACAGATTTCTTGGAAAACTCCTTTTCTTTTCAAAATCACTTATCGGGTTTTCATTGTAACCATTTTTTGCCAATACATATATCCATTGTTGGAATATATCCAAACCAAGCTCAAATTATTTGAACTTGCTCCTATACATTCGATTCAAAATCCCATATGATGAATTGATATCATCATATTCGAGGTAATTTCATTTGTTTAAATCATAGTAGACCTGTTCAAAGTCTACAACTCCAATAAATCATTTGTTAAATCACGACACCTTGCGGTGGTGATTTCTTTGAAAACTTCGACTCATTTCGTTTTCACACCTGAGGTACGAATTTATCTAATTATCGATTCATCATCCTAAACCAGCTTTGTGTTGAGATAAAGGTACCTAAATTCTTATTCCAATGTGCCTCCAACATTTCTTTCATCTTTGATCAATCCTACGATATTCAATTGCTCCTTCATTTGAACATCCTATCCTTTGAATATCCAGATTCACTTCATTGAAACTTTCAGTTAATTTCGAAAACGGTGAATTCATTCGGTCACCGTAATCATTGAATTCTTTCAATCACTACAACACCTTGCGGTGTCTGTATAAATTTGTAGCTTGTGCTAATAGTAAACCCTAATCATATCAATTCATACGTCATTCGGTTGACTTATCATTCAGGTAGTCTTGATACAATTATGTATGAAGACCATGATACACTAAATTCTATTGTATTGTCCGGTGTATCCTTGCCATTTAAATAAACGTCACTGATTTCTGGTTTGATTATTGACAAATCATTTTTCATACTTCTATTTTCAAATGAGATTATTGATTCAGAGTTCTTCTCAGTTGAACAATCAAAGTAAGTTCTCTTTTGACATTGAATTATATTATCCCTAAAGATCGTTTAACATTTGATTCATATGCCTCTATTGATCTCGTGAAACTTAATTGTATCACGTTCAGTTAATAATTCCTGGAACTAAACATTTATGTTTCTCATTTTCTTCGATGTCCTTAGAAAAATCTCACTAAGGATTCGTCTGCTAAGCATTTTTGTAAGATTTCAAACATACATCATTTCTGTCAGTTGTAGCTGATAACCTACGAGTCCTATTCGTTAAATAAATGGTCCAACACACCTGGAACTTGACTTCCCTTTTTTAACAAATCTAACTACCCTTTCATAGAGAAACTTTTAACCAAAATCACTTGAAAGGTTTTCATCTGTTCTGATAATCTCATATTGCTTTAACTTGAACTATCTTGTCTATTGGTCCTTGCACTATCTCGAGTTCAGATGAGTTGCTTTCTCCAAATTTCTGCCCAACAGACAGGAGCTCGGAACTTCCGTCCATGAAATGCTTCCAAAAGACACTTTGACACTATTTTTACTAAACTACAAGACTTGATATAACTCCACGGGAATATAGTAACCCGAATCTCGAGGACGAGATTTAAAACAAGGCAGGGAGGATATAACAACCCTCCTAAAATATTTTCGACACTCCTAAAAATATTTATAACACCCCTATACGTCCTAAAATACACCCCGTATACGAAAACCTGTCCTCAATAACTTTATATAATTAAATAACAAATAAAAACAATTATTTAAGTCTGTCGCGGGGCGCGATAGACTGTTCTTAATTCTTCACGGGGTGCGACAGCTCAACATCAGGCCGGCACCTGGTGCCACCACGTGGCAGGACACGCGTCAGAACCCGGGATGACTCAGCAAACTCGTTGCCACCTTTAGGGCCCTCGCGGGCCGCGTAAGCCTCCTCCTCATCTGTCGCGGGGCGCGACAGACCTCCTGATCAGCCATATATATAGAAAGCTCGAGCATTCAGTCCAAACCGCTCACAATTCGATTCTCTCTCAAAATTCTGAAGTAATAATAGTAATATCGGGTATTATACCCACTAAAATAGCAAAGCTCTGCCTCATTGTAAGTATTTTAACCCGCGATTACGTATTAGATAAGTTGCCCGATTGATCTAGTGCTCCGTAACGCCTGTCGAGGCTCTGCCCGACGTAGTTGTTGGAGTTCTGTCTCGGGAAGGGTATAACTAATGTAAATTGGGTTATTATACTAACGCTGTGCATTGTTTATTTAACTAGATTATAACCAGGAAGTCAGAAGGAAAAACCTAAAATAACAATGTGAGTAATCCTTTCTTTTTGTAAACTATTTTTACAAAACCTCAATTGTTTTACCTTATAATTAACAGTGATTGAGTATTTGTAATTCTACAATTATCGTCGGTATGTTGGGGTTTTGTATACAAAATTTGTTACTACACTGTGAGTAGTAGCATGACCACAAGTCATCGATTGACAGTACCGTGGGTGGTAATTAAGGTAGAAAAATAAACAAATGTAATTGCGCGACCGCCCTCAATGCTGTAAAATGATAAAACCTGTTATGATTAAACTGGGATTCACTCACCAGTATTTCTTGCTGATAAAATGTTTTAAACACGCGTTTCAGGTAACTTAGTGTGAAGCCATAAAAGCCAGCTGGAGAGCACTGAAGGCTTAGAAAAGTGGCTATAAAAGTTAACTAGTTAAAAAGGAGAATTGTTTTCAATAATTAGGGTTTATCCCTATAAACATATTACAAATGAAAATCGGGTTTTATCCCACTTGTTTATTATAAATGTATTATCAGAAAAAGTTGGGTATTATCCCAGTTATCTATTTTAAACATTTTGGTGTTTAAACTCTGATAAATATATATCCTAACTACGGTCCTGATGAAAATTTCCGCTGCTAAATTGATAAACACCGATGCCATCTGCTCTGAGTCTCGCGGCTCCCGCTCCCGGGGAGGGGTCGGGGGCTGTGACAGATAGTTAGATTCGTCAAAAGAGGAAAGCTAAGCCCCAGGTATGTTGGACCCTTTGAGATTATTAGAAAGATAGGACCAGTAGCTTATCAGCTACAACTGCCAGAAGAAATGGCAGGAATACATGATGTATTCCATGTATGTAATCTCAAGAAATGCTTAGCAGATGAATCATTAGTAGTACCTCTTAAAGACATGGAGGTAAATGAGAGGCTTAAGTTTGTAGAGAAACCGCTATAGATCGAAGACAGAAAGATCAAGAATCTCAAACATAAGAGATTAGTTCTGGTCAAAGTAAAATGGGATTCCAAGAGAGGACCATAATACACTTAGGAGCTTGAATCAGAGATGCAGAGGAAATACCCACACCTGTTTCAGTAGACCTCGAGGACGAGTTCTAAAACAAGGTGGGGAGGATATAATAACTCTCCTAAAATACTTAAAACATCCCTATACGTCCTAAAAGGCACCCCGTATACGAAAAATAGGCCCAAAATACCTTTAATTTAACGAAATTAAATAAAAACAAGAAATAGGGGGCGCTCGCGGGCCCGACCCCCTTGGCTACCTCAGTCGCGGGGCGCGACAGCCTGACACCAGGCACAAACCGGTGATGCCACGTGTCCTGTTACGCATTCAACCTACACCTGTGACTGGCCAAGGCTAAAGCCTACCCTACCTTGCTCGTGGGCCGCGAAGGCTTAGCCTTCATCTGTCGCGGGGCGCGACAGAGTGGACGAACAGTCCTATAAATAGAGGCCATCGGCTTCATTTCCAAATCGCTCAAAATCTCAATCTCTCTCTAAATTTCTGAATTAATAGAAGTAATACTCGGGCATTATACCCACTAAATAGCAAATCTCTGCCTCGATGTAAGTATTATAACCCCCGGTTACGTATTAGTTACGCTGCCCAATTGATCTAGTGCTCCGTAACGTATGTCGAGGCTCTGCCTGACTCAGTCGTTGGAGTTCTGTCTCGGGGAGGGTATAGCTAATGTAAATTTGGGTTATTATACTAACACATGTGCATTGTTTAAATTAATAGATTATAACCAGGAAGTCACAAGGAAATACCTAAATTAGCAATATGAGTTTATCCTCTTTTGTAAATTCTTTTCAAACTGTTTTTACAAAACCTCAATTGTTTTACATTATAATTAACAGTGATTGAGTATTTGTAATTCTACAATTATCGTCGGTATGTTAGGGTTTTGTATACATAACTTGTTACTACACTGTGAGTAGTAGCATGACCACAAGTCAGGATTGACAGTACCGTGGGTGGTAATTAAAGTAGATGTAAACAAATGTAATTGCTGGATTGCCCTCAATGCTGTAAAATGATAAAACTTGTTTTGATTAAACTGGGATTCACTCACCAGTATTTTCCACTGACAAAAATGTTTTAAACGCGTTTCAGGTAACAAAATGTGAAAGCCAAATAGAAGCCAGCTGGAGAGCACCGAAGGCTTGGAAAAGTGGCTATAAAAGTTACCTAAATAAAGAAGAAGTTTTATTTCAATAAATTAGGGTTTATCCCTATAAACATATTATGAATGGAAACTTGGGTATTACCCATGTATTTATTATTTATAAAATGAGGTGTTTTACTCTGATAAAATGTTTCCTAACTACGGTCCTGATGTAAATTCCGCTGCCAAATAAAATAAACACCGATACCACCGAATGTGCGAGCTCGCGGCCGCCGCCGAATCTCGGGGCAAGGGGTCGGGGGTTGCGATATCGGCCCTTAACCAGTCTTCCCTAGCTGCGGCTGCTTCCGCCTCTGAAGAGAGGGATAAAGCGGTGGCCGAGCTGGCTGAATTTATGGCATCGTCAAAAGAGAAGGACGAAGAGCATAAGGGAGTGTTGGCTAAGATGGAGGAGTCCTTGTCCCATGCTTGTGCGGCTAACGAGCGAATGTTGGCAGGTTTGGTTTCATTCCTTATTTTATTTTTAGCTTTCCCTCTGTATTTTTCTAACATGTTTCTCAGAGCGGGATGCTCATAAAATAGGTGAAGCTGATTTGAAGGCTCGGATGGAGGAGATGAAAGGACATCACAAAGCTGAGGTTCAGGATCTGAAGTTGGAGAATGCGGACTTAGCTAAGAGGATCGAAGAGCTTCGTGCAACAAAGGTTTGGCTGATGACCGAGGGCGCACAACTTTTAGCGAAGCATATTCATTAAGGTCCGGAGATGACCTAGGCTGTTGCTGCGGTTAATAATGCATTGAGTTCAATTGGCGTCAATTCCGGTGTTCATGGAGGTTACATTCATGCTCTGAAGAAGAAAACTGTAACATCCGTCAAATTGGGTTTCCAAAATCCGACCCGATTTGAAACTCGGATACTAACCCGTTTTGAAACTCGGATCCTAACCCGTTGTGATTATAATGTACTAAGTAGATATGAAGGTCCTTAAGTTCATGAAAAAAGTTATTTTTTTCCATTTAGCCTAACCTCCCACCTACATCATCATTCTTAAACGATGATAAAGTATAATTTATTGGTTTTATACCTCAAACAAATTAATATTTATTTTTATAAAGAAGGTGATCGAAGTTAGTTTAAAAAAAAAATATATATATATATATATAGGGCCAGGATTTAGAGAGAACGACTAAAAGTGTAAGAACGGTGAGAACGATTAGGAACCGTCAGATCAAAACAATCTATGGACTACATGACGCGGTGGCATTTTCGTAAATAACATCACTTTTATTAGTGTGGCGCGCTTCCATAAGGGCAAAAAGGTAAATGTCCATATACAAAACACATCAAAGCCTGACCGAAACATATATACTTCCTAGAAAAAGCTCCCAAAATCAACGTAAAGCGCGAAAACCCTAGAAAACGCGAAACAACAAAAACTATGGCGTCGAAAGATCAAACCAGATCCAGAGGAAAAAAACATAGTGAGTTTACTTTGATTTACATTGGGCTAGTTTATGCTGCTTTTGGCGTTCTAATTTTAACAAAAATTTGCAGTTTCCACAAGGGGGGAAGGGGAAGAGTCATCTACTCCAAAACGCCAAAAAACGAACGAGCAACGAAAGAAGACAACAAGAGGACATGGTACACAAATGTTACTTTTCGTGATGTAAAAACACACTTTCATACTTTGTTGCCAAAACTCCAAAATATGTATCATTTGTTACTAAAGGCCACAACACATGAATCCTGTAATAGCTTTGTTACTAAACGCCAAAAATTGTATGGATTCTATTATAAACGCCATTTAACTGTTATTGAGTTGTTCAACATCTATAATCTCTTATTGATTTATAAAACGCCATAAATGTATCATAGTTATGTTAAATTATACTATTAAAACGCCATAAAATAAAACGCCATGAAATCATTTTTTATAGGCGAAGAGAGGTTAAGATTGAGAATAAATGTGCATACTGGAAAGGCCCAAAACGCCAAAAAGAGAAAGGCATTAAGTCAGAATGTGGAGGTTAAGGAAGAACCATACCATGAGTTCAGTGGGGCTAGGATCTTGTCAAGAGTAAAACCTACAAAATTGACTGGTTGGTTTATGAATCTAAACGAAAACCAAAGAAAGACAGTACACCAAATGGGTTTTGGTGCTACACTAAGGTTGAAAATAGACATCGTACCCACAATGCTTACGTACTGGTTGGTTGAAAATTATAATGAAATGACAAACACCCTAAATGTTGGCAACCATACCATACATATAAATGAAGAATTGGTAAACTCTTTAACGGGTATACCAAATGGAAGGGTGCCCATGAACATGAAAAAAAGACCAACAGCTAAAGACCACGTGGTGGCTGAGTGGAAAGCACAGTTCCGAGGGGCTGAGTGGAAAGCAAAGATAGGAGGGTTGGGCTGGGTTAATAGACCAAGTGTGAGGATATACTTTGATAATGTTTTGCCTATGATGCATGGCTTTGGGAGAAACTTCTGCCTAAATTTCCTTGTAGCATTCTTCACTATAATGGGGCATGCAACTGACAATGCAGTCGTTAACAAACAATTCTTGCACAATGTTACACCAGACGTTCAAATAAACCAAATGAACTGGTGTAGTTATATCATCCAATGCTTGCAACACGCCAAAACCGCATGGGCTCCCAAAAAGCATTACACGGGGCCACTGATCATACTTGCGGTAAGAATAAAATTACACTATTCATTTGTGTGTCATTAAAACGCCAAAAAAATATATGTCATTTGAAAATCTATTTTGTTACAGCTTGCCTTGGTGAACGATGCTTGCAATTTGAAAAAATGGGACCGAAAAGAAGGATACCCAATTGAGTGGGTTACAACAGAAACTCTTGACTTATTTGAGAGTGCAATGGCAAAACACCTTGTGGGCAATGAAGTAAAAAGGAAAACAGTCAAAAAAGGTAAAGGAAGCAAGCCCCAAAAAACAAGAAAAATGCAGATTGTTGTTCATGATGAAGATGATGGTGATGATGTTGAGAATGAAGATGAAGATGATGTTCACAAGGTCGATGCGCATGATGATGAGTTTGATGATGATGATGGTTTTGATCATGATGATCATTATAACTATGAACTGCAAAACGCCATGCCCTTCAATGATGATGAAGAGGCTTCACTTCAAAGGATGGTGAATGAGGATATAGAAAGTCGGGAAACGATGTTTGAAGTTTCTGCATCAGGAAACCATGCTCTTATCAGAGAAGTAACACAGTATGACAACATTTTTGCTGAAGAAGAAGAACAAAACAAAGAACCTGAAGAGGTATGTTGTTCAAATAATAAATTAAAAAAAAAAACAAAAAACACCATAATAAACAAAATCCTTTTATTTATTATAACAGGAAATGGCTGATAAATTGGATGGAGCATACAAAGAATTAGAAGACTGTTACAATAAAATGAGCACATTGTTAAAACAGTCAAAGACTGAATACCCAAACAGCCTCCTGGTACACATTAAATACTCACAATGTATGACATTGTTGGAGAACATCTCAAAACTTGTTGATGAAAACGCCAAAGAAATGCCAGCTGAAACAGAAGAAGATACACAAGAAACTGAGGATGAAAATGAGGTGGTACTAGGAGATGAAAATGAACAAGAAGGGGAAAAGGAGAAGGCTGAAAAAGAAAACGCCAAAGAATTTGAAAATGAAGAACAAGGAGAGGAAGGATGTGAAAATGAAGAAGAAAGGGAGAAGGAGATGGCTGGAATTGAAAACGCCATTGAAGAGGAAACAGTTGATGAAAACGCCATGCAAGTGGAAATAGTTCATGAAAACGCCATTGAAGATGAAAATGAAGGAAAGGGAAAAGAAAAAGGAGAAGGAAAAGGGGAAGGAGAAGAAGAAGAGGAAGGGGAGTGAGAAGGGAATGGTGAAGGGGATGGAGAAAGAGAAGGAAAAGGAGAAAGAGAAGGAGAAAGAGAAGGAGAAGGAGAAGGAGAAAGGCAAGGAGAAGGAGATACAAGGGATGGGGCAATAGAAAAAAAGCCGAACCCTCGACTGCTACAATAGCCCCAATATATGATGATGAAGAGGATACTACATCATCAGATAAAGATGTAAATGAAAAGGATATTGAGAGGTGGAGTTGTGATTTCAAGACACTTGAATATCACATTTCAAGATACAATGGGGAAAAAATAATTAAGAGGAATATTGCTGAGATTTTGGAGTTGCCAGGACAAGATCTAAAACAAATGATTGATATTAAAGAAGGTCTTGATAATTCAAAGATGGTGGATGAAGCAATTAAAGCAATAAAAAAACATCTACAACCTGCTGAAGAGACCCCAAAAATGCCTCTATTTGATAAGACACCAAACATCGCCACGACGGAAACAAAAGACAGCCAGGCATTCAACATTGAAAAAGAAAAAACTGAAGGGGAGATGGTGAACAAAAGTGTTGACCAAGAAGGGGAAGTGTTTGATAAAACACCAAATGAACAGCCACCAACTACATCTGGCAAAAACCTCTTGAAAAGTTTTGAAGAGGAAGAGACACCCAATAAACCCCAGGATGAAAACGCCATCAACACATCACCACCAAAAACGCCAAACATGTCAGATGTGCAGGAGAAAGGTGATGAGGACAACACTCCAGACATCGCAAAGCTGATGCAACAAAATAAAATTTTAAACCCTGAAGAGCTGCCTGGTGATGAAAAAGCTGATAAAGATGATGAAGAAGATAAAAACATAAAAAATAAGAATGTGGCTGAAGAGGAGAAGAGAGATAAAAAAAATTGAGCAAGGCATGTTTGTCACCTTATCTAAGGAGGCAAGTGGTAATACATGAAAAAAGGACAAACCCTGAAAATAACCTCTCCACATACATCTTCACTGGAATCGGCGATTATGAGTATGTACAATACTCTCAAAATAAAACGCCAAACTTTCAATTCATAACGTTTACTTGAGAATATGCATGCAAAAACAATCAAAACGCCATGTATTATAATAGAATGAGTTTGTATAACTAAAACGCCAAATGATGTTCTTTTAGAACAGAGCTGTTCAAGATGGGAGAACAGCTCAAAATAAAACGCCAAACTATCCGTTCATAACGTTTACTTGAGAATATGCATGCAAAAACAATCAAAACGCCATATATTATAATAGAATGAGTTTGTATAACTAAGACGCCAAATGATGTTTTTTTTAGAACTGAGCTGTTCAAGATGGGAGAAAAGTTTCTCATGAGGGTGATATGTGAGAGCATGAAACCAGGATTTCAAGCACACGTCTCAATTATTCTAAGTTGGGCACATATCCTGAACTATGAAGAAAGATACAAGGCTCAAGAATCACCCTCAAGGTTATTCTGCACAGAAATACTGCTGGTAACTCTTTTACTATATATATTTGATAACATTATAAAATGACATTGTTTTGTTGTTTAATTATGT
Organism: Helianthus tuberosus; assembly: GCA_030545235.1. Lineage (NCBI taxonomy): Eukaryota > Viridiplantae > Streptophyta > Magnoliopsida > Asterales > Asteraceae > Helianthus > Helianthus tuberosus. Next base: position 141,157,263 of record CM060402.1, on the reverse strand, counting down.
GGTACTCAATATTACAGAATACTCCAGCATACTACGAAACGACAACAGAAGATGCATGAAACAATGAATTCAACAGAAACATGGAAACTGTTATGAAAAACAGACGTTTCAAAGAAGACAAGAAACAGAAAACCATCAAGGATTATGAACTGGTCTTCGTGCCAATAATCTGGGAAAGACATTTCTATGTTGTCTGTTTCAACATGAAACACAAAAGAGTTGATGTATTGGACAACAGCCGTGTAGGGGATAAAGTCAGCATAAAAAAAACTATGAAGGATGGGTGGAAAAAATTGGTAAGTATCTTAAAAACTTTGAATATAGGAACTATGTTGACAAAACGCCAAACTAATATATGCAAAAAAATGTGAAAACTGCAGCACGGAGCTTTTGCAAACTACTTGCGTATTAAAAATCACCCAAAGCATGAGATCATGAGCAAGGCGAAGGTTGTCAGACAAAAGATGGATTGGAGGACAAAGTCTAACGTCATCGACTGTGGAATTTTCGCAATGAGGCATATGGAAACATACATGGGGGATATAGCTAGTTGGAAAAGTGGTTTGGCAACAGAAGATGCCCCAAATCAACTCCAACAAAAAAAGCTAAATGAACTAAGGGTAAAAAACATTGGAAAAATCATGTTTCATAGCGAAAATGAAAACATAGACCTAGTGAAAAGTTGCCTGAATACATTCATGGCTTATGGGGGAGAAAGAATACGTAAGTTGTTTGACAAAGCAGAAGAGAGAATAGCAAAACGAATGTCAGAATATGTAGATTAGCTAAACGCCATGTATTTTAATGTTGACTATCATGTTTTACTCTTTACATTATTACATCTACATGTTTGGTTGTGTGATCTACTACCGTATTTGGGCAAATCAAATAAAACGCCATGATTAGAAAAATTAACAAAAAGTAACCATTTAAAACATAAACAACATTAAAAAAAGGGGGTTAAAAAAACTAAATTAAGACAAGTAGAAAACACAAAAACGCCAAATCTATAGGAAATCAATAAAAACGCCATTAAAACATAAACGCCATTCGTAAAAAAATACTTTTTAAAAAAAGGCCATGAAAAAACAAGCATAAAGATGAAAACGCCATTAAAACACAAACGCCATTCGTAAAAAATACGCTTTTTAAAAAAAACGCCATGTAAACTAGCATAAAGATGAAAACGCCATATATATTTAATTATTTTTTGGCAAAGGAATCATAACGCCATTGTTTAGCGGGAAGTGGACAATGACAATCGTACTCCGACATAACAATTAGCTCTCCCAGCCACGTGTTGGGTCAGGATCCGTTCTCACCGTTCTCACATTTTTCACTGTTCTCTCCTGATCTCATTTCTATATATATATAGAGGAAGTTTGTAATGCATGAAAGGGGTTAAAATGAAAGCTCTCATTAAAAAAAATGATAGTTACATAAATTTTATTGGTCTTTATATAAAGATACACAATATACACTAAATGAAACTAAACATTGCTTGAAGTCTAGGGGCCTACGAGGAAATTTCTCTATTTTTGTAGATTGCAAACTTATTTGTGGCAAATTGGTTTTTTTGTTGAACAAAGGCTAAGAGCATTCTCGTCCAGTCCATCAAAGTGACCCTTATCTTCAAAATATAAAAAAACTTTCTAAAACCCACTCCAACCTATCCATTATATCTAAACCCTAACCTTAAATATTAAAAAAAAAAAAAAGCAACAGTAAATTTTTATACATAAAAAGCTACTGTAGCTCTCTATTCCCAACAACCACATCTCATTTCATCTTCTCCCGCCCCTCTCCTCCTACACATCGATTACCAGCAACAAATTCAACAAACTACTGCACTTGCAAGGTTCGGATTTGAGGGTTTCTATTTGAAAACACTTCTGATTTGTAAACACTGGCGATGATACGGCTTCGGTTGGAAAGTAGGGTTCCGATATGAAAATGATTTTGCTATCAGTGAAAGTGTCAACCGATTCATCCTTCAAATCTCCATCCCAATGCTTTCTGTAAGCTTTTTTTTATTCAATCTTTTTTGGATTTTGAGTTTTTAGTCTTAATTCAGAAGTGTATAAAACTTAGGTTTTGGATCTCGAAGGGTTGCTGAAGAACTAAACAAGCAGGTATGATTCTTCCTCTGTTTTATGTTTGTGTATACAAAGATTGTAGATTTTGTGATGTGAATGCTGGGAAAAGTAGCTGTAGAGTTTGGGAGCAAGTCTGTTGGATTATTTGATGTTTCTGTATTACCATCATCTGGTTAGGACTTCAGGGACATTATTGCATCAAGTACTACCCATGGTGGAATTAGTTATTTTGATATTATGATCATTGCTCCCTATCATTGATGTGTATTACTTAAAAGAAAAAAAGACATACATACTTAGTCATTTCACATTTTTTTTGCTGACTTAGAAATAACTCAGGCAATAACCATTTGTGGCTTAGATGATTTTGCCAATGTTCTTTTGCTTTTACCATTGTAAAAGAATAACCATGCCCAGAACTACAAAATAGTCCCAGAATTTGTCTTGAAATAAGCTGAGCTCAGCTCGTTTAAAAAAAAGTACGAGAATAGGGTTGTAATTGGGCTTAAAAAAGTACATACGAGTTGCAACAAGCCGAACTCGGACTCTAATAACTGAAATAAGTTGAGCTCAGCTCATTTACACCACTTGTTTATCTTTAATAGAATGCATTTGTCTTTTATCGTGTTTTACATTTTGTATTTATATCTTAGACTATGGGGTAGGGGGCGTGGGTTGGGGGAAAACGCCCAAGCCACCACCCCGGGTAGGCTTGGGTTGGGGCGTGGCCCTTGGGGCTTGGGTTTGAAGCCGGGCGTGGTGCGGGCTAGGGATCCGATGTGGCGGCCTCCTATTCGCTTTGTATTTTTTTTAATTTTTTGTAAATTTTTTTTAAATAAACTGCCAAGCCATGCCTCAACCCAAGCCCCGCCATACCCCACGGACACGTCACTCACCGGTGGGGGGGGGGGGGGCTCGAACTCCACGTGTCAACTCATGCCCCCAACCCAAGCCCCACCATACCCCACGGTCTTAGGGATAAAGCGTTTCAGTAACTTTTTTTTATTAAAGTTATATGTAACTCAGCCAATTGTATATTTTGTTTTCTTCATACAAATTACCATACAATTCAAAATTATAAAAGATAAGATACTTAAAAGAGTATGTTTGTGATCTAGGATTATTTTTATAGCAATTGATATATAAGATAATGTTAATATTAGGTGTCGATTATAAATAAATATGGAGTTCAAGCAATATATTTTAACCAACTGATTAAATCCTTGAGCATTTAACAAATTGTTACCTGAAACCCCACTTCAAATTTCTCATGCAAACATGTATTTAAATTTAAATTATGAGAACTACGAGCCGCTATGTAGCGATGCGATGTAGTGTCGCTATATGGGTCATAGCGACAAATAGCGATGATAGCGATAGTTTTGTTTTGTTTTGTTTTTTTTTTTTTGATGTAAATAGCATTTAGATATAAAATATAGGTCCCTTGTCGCTATTTGCTATTAACAACTATGGGTTTAATAACTGGTAACCAGTCCAAAAAAATGGCCAGCAACCTGCAGAAACGCTGCAGCCTACAGTGCCGAAAAACACTGCAGTTTTTTAAGGTTTCTATGCTGAAAAAACACGCAGTTTTGTGGCGTTTTATTGCTGAAAAACCAGTACTTTTTTAGCGTTTTTTGCTGAAAAACCGGCACTTTTTGGCGTTTATAACATTTTTTTACTTATAACATGTATGATGACAGGTTGAGTTAATTACACGTTTGATCAAATGGTTCGTACATTCTTTCGCAAGTTGTTAAGATACCTATCTTCGGATGATGATAGCGATGATGATCTTTATGAGGATTTCGAAGAACAATGTACTCGCAAACGTCGTAAATTTATTCGACGCAATCATATTCAGGGACATGAGCGTTTATATCGTGATTATTTTGCAGAAAATCCGGTATATCCCTCGAATCTATTTCGACGAAGATTTCGGATGAGTCGTCCTCTATTTCTCCGTATTCTAAATGAGGTAGTGGCTAACGAGCCATGCTTCATCCAAAGAAGAGATAATATCGGAAGACTCGGTTTATCTTCTATGCAAAAGATAACGGCGGCACTTAGAATGTTGACTATGGGGTTAGTGTTGATTTTATGGATGAATACATACGCATCGGTGAAAGCACTGCAATGGAGAGTCTTAAAAAATTCTGTGAGACGATAGTAAGTATTTTTTTCATCTGAATATCTACGGTCACCAAACACAAATGATATTACCCGATTACTTGCTGTTGCGGACCAACGAGGATTCCCCGGAATGCTCGGAAGCATCGACTGCATGCATTGGAAGTGGAAAAATTGACCCACAGCCTGGAAAGTGTCACACCCCGATATTTCCACGTTTTACCGGTGGGGAGTATCGTGACGTGACAGGTTGGTATCAGAGCCAACATTGAGTGAATTAAACACTAGCCTTTTGTGTTTAATCTCAATGACACAGTAGCACATTCCTTAAAACTTCTGAGTCTAGACTTAACATAGGAATACTCTCACCTCTAATCGGGGAATTATTGCTTTCAATTCTATATACTTTTAATATATCGCCAAGCGAAGGAGCCGTAATGGAAATCCTCCCCATCCGAAGCCGAGGAATGCGGAGCCTTGTACTGCGGTTAGGATTAACGTGCAACCAAGGAGAAAACATTCAGAAATAAAGTAAAGAAGAAAACTCCTTTTGCTGAAGATCGTTTCCTTAGTAGTCCTTATAAGGACATATCTATCTTTCAGTCCCTTCGAGGAGAACATTATTCCTTTCAAGTCCCGTTCAGGACAATTCTGTACCTCTTTTAAAATCATTGGAATGCTTTATCAAAATTTCATTTTATCAATATATATGAATATAATATAAAAAATAAATGAAAAGTATCGTTCCTTTTATAAGATCTACCATTATAATAAAGTGGAAAAATCTAAAAAGAACAAGACCTAGCCCATGTATAATTTTAAGAACAGGGCCAAGATGGCAGTTCCTCAATTAGATTCAGATCCTTATTAATACCTCAAATTAGGATTGTTCTGCGTTAGTTATCAAAAAGAATCTTAAAGGTAAACCTAGCCGATATGACAAGACCAAGATGGTAGAACCTATTCAAAAGATTCAAATCCTTGTTAACATCTGTAACATATTAACTTTCCTGGCAGACGTGGTTCGATAAAGTCACATAAATCATCCTTATACTGGATTCTCCCGAAATCTTTTCTTATTTTGTGAATTAGGCATCCATCAGGGATAAAATGCTTACGGGCCATATTCATTGTCATATAAGACAAAAGACAGTCGTAGCTTACAACTCCCTGTCAAGAAAAGGCGTGAACACGTTCAAGCCTAAATACCTTGATTCTACAAAATCATGGTTTATAATTTAAAGTTGCCCTTGTGACTTGACCTTTTTGTGCTATAGTTATATTTTAATTAAATCCAGGATAATTATAATAAAAATCCTGAATGAGATAAATATCATTCCTTTCCTGCCAGTATATAAAAGAATCTTAAAAGGTATAACCTAGCTTGAATGTCATTAAAGACCTAGCAAAGATGCTAAAACCTGATTAAAAAGAAATTCAGATCCTTGTTAACATCTGAAAACATGTTAACACTCCCGACAACAGTGATGCGATAAAATCACCCTTGTCATCTTCATATTAAGAATTTTCCAAACCCCTTATGTAGCGTAAATGATCAAGAGGAATCATGGCTAATAAACGTCGAACATGATGTATACATCAAAACATTCATTTGGAATGTATGCCTACGGGCAAAGATATGTGCATAGAAAAGATAGTATTATTTCATAACTTTTGTCAAGACAAAGAACTATGAAATTTTCCGATCCGAAGGAATCATCGATTATGTTTTAAAATTTCCCTAGTGACAAGGCATCAGTGCCATTAAAAAGTCCTTTGGAACAAGCCCTTGTGCTATATATATAAAATGTCGGTACGACATTGACAGTCGTGACTTATGTCCCCTGTCTAATAGATATGAAGAGTTATATTCCGTTAAAACGCCAAAGATGGTTTATTTAAAAACCTAAGCAAAACATGATCAAATAAATTTAATACTATCTATTCGCCTATATGGTTTATTTGCACCATGGCTATTTAATCATCAATTTCGACAATCCGCTATATGATTAAACAAATTATTACTACTTGGTTTGTAGCCCTCAAAGCTTTACCATGGATGACTCCTCTGAAGCTCACAATCATCCAATTGATCAGAATAATGATGCAAGACTGAACTTAACAAGCACCGAGTTACAGGCTATCATAGATACAGCCGTAAACAACGCTGTGGACCGTGTATTAAAGGATCATAAGCGAAAATGCGATAATACCCCAAATAAGGGTTACAAGAAGGGTAAGACCGGTTCAAGCTATAACCAGTCCAAACCAAAGGAGGCGAAACCTGAATGTAAAACCTGCGGGAAGAAGCACTTCGGAAAATGTTTCTATGATCAGACCAGGGGATGTGTCATCTGTAAGGAGACGGATCACAAGACCCATGAATGCAAGGATTTGAAGGACAAACATCAGACCGGTGAAAAGACCAGATGCAAAACCTGTAGGAAATACCACCTCGGGAAATGCAGATTTGAATCTCAGCCTTCACCTTGTGGAATCTGCAAGTCCAAGGAGCATAAGACCTTGGATTGCAAGAAGATGGAAGATGCGACCTGCCATGGTTGTGGCGAAAAAGGGCACATAAAGACCAGCCGCCCAAAGAAGGCGACTAAAGGAAAAGGCACTTTAAAAGCACAAGCTAAGCCTTGTGGAATTTGTAATAAGGAAGGGCACAAGACTTTGGAGTGCCAAGACATAAAGGACGCAACCTGCTATGGTTGCAATGAAATAGGGCACATCAAAACTAATTGCCCAAACAAAACTAAGAAGCCTGGGGAGGCTAAGAAGACCAAAAATGGAAGCTCTCAAATGGATGCTCAAGAGGCTATTCAGGATGAAAATGTCACAACAGGTACTCTCTTTACCAATAACGCTCATGCTAGAGTATTATTTGATTCAGGTTCAGATAAGTCTTTCGTAGACAATAGATTTTAAAAATCATTAAATCTGCCTGTTAAAACTCTAAGCGTTAAGTATAAAGTAAAATTGACCGATAGTACCTCAGAGATTGCTTCAGCAATATTAGATGGATGTTTTATATCCATTAGGAATCATTCTTTTCCACTGTCCTTGTTCCATTAAAATAGAGGGACTCGATATAATAATAGAAGATGGGTTGGTCATCCTGTAACCAAGCCCATACTTTATGTGATGAGAAGCAAGTAGTTACCAAGACTCCTTATGGTGAGCCTTTGACCATTCAAGGAGATACTGGGTATGGATTGCCCAAGCACTTGTTAAATTTGGTGTTTAACACCAAAGATTCGAGTATGGAAAACTCAGAAGAGACAAGCAACAGTCGCGATGTTGGAGATGCGACAAATGTTAATGGTGCATCCAATGTGAACCTCAATATTATTGGAGTTAATCTCCCAAAACTGTACTTTGCGCAGCTGTTAGGAAGGCTATGAGAAAAGTCATGAAAAGGTTCAAGAAGCCGAATGATGTTCGCTTTAAAACACATGTCGCTGCTCATGAGAAGAGCTTTATTCATACTTGTCACACCCCGACCACGTATAACATACAAGACGTCGCGGAAACATCGGGGAGTGTTGTAACAGAATTAATGTTTCATAACCATGGATACCAAAAAGTGTTTTGTTTTATTAAACATTGAATAATTACATCGTCTGGAAATCTAAATACACAATTTAAACATTGTCTATCATTGTTATTGAGTCACTAAGGCCTTGTCCAGTCCTATGTGAGCATGCATCCTATCAATCGATATCTTTCAATACCTGAAACATATGTGAAAACGAGGTCAGCAAAGAAATGCTGGCGAGATACATAGGTTTTGTGAAAATAAGATTCATGACTTCTGTTTTAAGAAAATGTTTAGTCATGAACCTTGTAATTTGCTTTGTCTTTGTAAATCATTTGAAAAATAATAAGTTCAGATGATATGTACAAATAAAAGAATAATGCATGATTAAATGAATAACCATGTAAAATGAGTTTGTATAAGTTAAGTTGTTTGTAAATCAATGTCTTGTGAAAAGTATGTTATTTGTATAAAATGTTCTATGTATCAAACTGAAATGATTCAAATAACGCTACGACATGTAATACCATACAAACACTTATATATAGGAAGTACCAGCGGCGTATCCACCATGCTTGTATCATATTACACACGCATCGTTACTTAATCACTTACTCAAACCAAACCAACCAATGTAAACCATGTAATGTATAACCAAAATGATATGTATGGCTAGTGAAATGCATCAACTAAACCATAGGTGAAACGCACAAAACAAAGTATTGAAGTAAAACTTGGTTTAAATCAATACTATGTTTCGTGGAAATGCATGATCAAATGTAAATCATGTCCAAAAACATCTTGTTTTAATTGTGAAACTACTTTATGGTCGATTCTCTAATAACATTCAAACCTCCTTGACGCGTTCCTCGCTCCATCTCGCTCTCGCTCTCGTTCTTAACAAACCCTTACCAAAGGATAAGTTAATAATTACAGATTCAATCGCTACCCACAACCCCCACACATAACAATGGGTGCAGTAAATAACGGGATTTGTCAGATCCTATGGTACCATAACCTAATACTGGTCGGCTTGATCATTGCTAATGAATGTCATCGGTTATGTAAACTACAACCAACAAGTTTGTTCACTTTTTGAAATTGTTATTAGTTTTTGAAATCATTGTATTCGTTCTTGAAATCATTGTTATTGTTCTTGAAACCACATTGTAATTGTTCTTGAAACCATTGATAAAACATTTATCACATATGAGTCACCCCAAAACAGTTGAAAACAGTAAAAGAGGGGAATAATGTACTCGCCTGAGAGTGCTTAGGAGTCTTGAACAACTACCAAGTAAGCTAGAGGAGTCCCGGAAATCAAACGGTACCTAATATAGGTAACTACATAAATAACCCGGACCTAAATCGGAAGACTGGGTAGCAGGAGGGTTTGTAAACCAAATGAGTGTAGGAACTCATATGATATGGTTTAACAAAGCCTACATACTAAATGAAACTTAACCTAAGTATTATCGACCCATCGCGACCCATTAAGGTAGCTTATGCTACTTTAACGCGTCGTTTGCGTGAAACGCGTTCGGACCGCCTAACTAGTCTTATGACAAGTATTATATGCCTAAACATGTTACATAATCAGTTATGTGACAAAAGTTTAGATTACATATGCTAAATTACCAATTATACATGAAAAGGGTATTCTGGTAATTTACCTAAGGCATATAAACTACCTATCATACAACTACTTAAACGATGTGACCATAAGGTATAACCTCGGAAGGTTATTCCCTATATACTATGGTCACCTAATGTGTTTGGTCGGATCCTAATGATCGACCAAACTGGGTCGGGTTCGAAGGTATAAGCGATTTATCAGATCGCTTACCCTACGACCCTAGACAACGTGGTAATCAGTAGGCATAGTCACAAGGGACTATAACCATCGTGATTACAATCACGTTGCGAAGTTCAAACGAACTTCGCATTGACCATAAGCTGGTCAACGCTGAAAGTCAAACAAAGTTTGACTTTCGGACTCGAAAACGATAAAAGAACGAAAGAATACTTACGAAGGGTCCCCGAATGCTAATCTAGATCACAATAACTCAGGTATGAAACAATGGTTCCAACTTAGAGTCACTTAGATCAGATTCTAGTGGTTTTGAAGTAATGGGGGTGGGGTATTTATAGTTTTCGGGTAACCGTTAAGATCGTTTGTTGAATATCGTGCCTTAATCCAAGCCGTACAAGTGTTGGAAACTCATGGTGGCTAAAAATGATGTTTATCAACAGATTAGGCAAGTGGGAAATGTGTGGGTATGGATCAAACAGCTGGAAGTTGCTGACTGTTCGTTCTAATCTGATCAGAGAGTCGGACGCGGCCCGCTTTAGGATGTGCAGAAACTCAGGCGGGCCGCCTGGACATGTCAGATCAGAACAAACTTTGAAAAATGACAGTTTCAGTCCCTGTTGTGTTTTAAGCCCATTTCCGGCACTTCTAAGGCCCGTAAAGCCAACTTTAAGGCCCTAAAATGATGCCTAAACATTGTGGACATGAAACATGCTCAAAAATATGTCGGATGTTGGTTCGTTTAGCCGTACGAACGCGATGTTCGCTTAATTACGACGGAATGCGCATAAGCGCGAAAAACGATCCAAATGACGTGACGAATGGATTTTTCTTATGCCAAACACTAAAATAAAATATTTTAGTGCTTACATAAATTTTTGGATGTCCGGATGTATTCAGAACGTAAGTTAAGCGCGAAAATGCAAACTTGTGCACTTTTTGACACTTTTAGTCCCTGAATGACCCAGAAGTTTATTTTAGCATACCGAACCCCTCAAAGCCTATTTCTAAGCTATGTAAAGGATATTAATGGTATGTTTAACTTATGGTCATGTTCCGGAATGTCTGTTATAGTTCAAATTGGCATACTTTCGTAGTTTGTCAACTTTAGTCCCTGTAAGCGATTTATCTTGATTTTGCCATACCAAAGCCTTCAAAACTTATTTCTAAGTTAAGTAAAGGTTATTTAAGGTATGTTAAGCCTATTTCACTATTCCGGAGTGTTCGTTGCATTAAACTGGTTATATTTACGCATTAGTGCGCGTATAACTTTCCAGAAAGCGATTTAGAGCTTGAAATTGAACAAGAGTTGATATGTGCAAACGATACACATATTTTTACAAATTCCAAATATGAAATACAATATTTCATTGGTTTGGCATTTGTTTGATGGTCGTGGAGGCACAGGTGTTACAATACTTTGAATGCGAAGAATAGACTAAACAAAATCATATATGGCAAGGAGCCCCATTTTAGGATGTACTTAAAAGTACTTCGCCTCTTGGAAGTCAAGAGACTTTAATAGTAAAAAGGGGGCCATCGATTGCAGGGAATTGTTGAAAGAAGTAGGAACCATGAGGTGTATCAGCGGTTGTGCTGGAAAGGACACGGTGATGAATGCATCACAATCATTCGATGGCAATACCCTTAATTAGTGAGAACATAAATGAAGTCCACAAGAAGGATCCCCTTATGCAATATGGGATGGTCCAAGTTTTAAGGGCCTTACTAGAAAAACCTATTTTCCGCATCACGAAAGGGATGGAATAAGAGTTTTCTGACTCTCACCATAAAAGTTCTAGACTGTCGACAGTATGTCACAAATCTTAATTCATTGGCTGAAATAGTGCCCCATTCAATTTACCCAAAATCTAAGCTTCATACAAATGATTATTGGTGGTTAGCATCGGCAATAGGAGGGCACATTAAAGTTTCAAAGCCTGCTTATTATAAATCCATTGTGGATCTACCTCAGCTGCTCACGTTATATAGATTAAGAAATAACCAGTCAAAACTAAGACTGTCCTAAAATTTGTCAAAGATTTCGCAGCTAAGTTTAAAAGGATTAAGATTGAAGGCGTTTAATCCTCCTGATGAATGATTAGAGGCAATTCACATTAATAATGACACTAGGTAAATCCCTTACTGTGATTTATTTTTGCTAAGAAATACGTTCGGTTCCAGGTACTGCTAAGTCTCTCATAAGACCATAAGTTTAGCAAACTTTTCAAAATTTTCTATAAGAACCCCAGATATTAAGTGTAAGGTAAAAACTTACAGGCAAAAATCATAAGAACCATTCCTGCTATTAGAAACCCTCAGTAGTAGAATTTTAGAAGTATCCCCTCTCTAGAGGAAGTGCGTCAGCATATATAATTGATGTCTCCTTGATCTCAATCGATTACGAATACGAGATGGGATGATAAAAGCGCCATATGAAGATTGGTGTATCTTAATATGTTCCATAGATTGCTTCCATGCCTGATCAGTATGGAGGTTTAATGCATGGGACCACAAAGATGTTCCGATGGTCACATGGTACTAAAGTCAGCTAATGGTATTCAAAGAAGGCATCTAGAATGGAATTGTCCAGGTAAATATTCCCGATTAAGGAATTCATGGACTTGTAACATAAATTTGTCACTTATTTGACACAAGCAATGATGGATGAACTGGAGCCTGAGGTTGGGAAAAATCTCTGTAACCTCCTTGTATCTTGATTATCTTCTCCTAAGATTACCCTGTTTACCTCCGGAGAGGCAAGTAGCGTTAAGATTTACATCCCACTTAGGGCTGTATTATCATTATGAAATCTCCAAGACGGCTAGTACCATCATTGAGAGAATCGAAACCCTGATTAAGTAAGTTTTAAAAATAGAAGATTCATATAGCCTAACTCAATATTCTGAGAACTTGGTATAGTTAATTAAGAAAGACGGTTCATTTTGCTTATGCATTGATTACCGCAACCCTAATTAGGCAACAATTAAGAATTGCCATCAGCTGCCCAGGATCGTCGATTTATTCGACTAGCAGCAAGGATTAGCTATTCCTTAAGATTAGTTTTAAGCAGTGGTTGGAATAACCATCTCACCTTAAAATAAGCTTTTCTATAATGGTTGTTATATAAGTATCAAGGCTGCTCCTTTGGATACCTTGTATAGATGGAATGTTAAACATCTATTAGTAGACAGAAGATTGGTAAGTCCAATTACCAGGATATGAAAGCAACTTTTTGGTGGATAGACTTGAAGAAGTCTATAGCTGCCTATGTAGCTAAATGTTTGGCGTGTGCGCAAGTCAAAGCTGAACATTAGAAGCCGTCAGGTTTGTTACAACAGCCTGAACTTCCCACGTGGAAGTGGGAAATGGTGACAAGGGATTTCATCACCAAGTTGCCAAAGACCGGGAAAGGAAATGATACTATATGGGTAATAGTAGATAGACTGACTAAGTCAGCACATTTCCTACCCATTAAGGAGACTTATAGCTCCGACATGTTAGCCCAACTGTACGTAGACAAGATTGTATCTCTACATGGCATACCAGTGGCTATTATCTCTAACAGAGATACCAGATACACGTCACATTTTTGGAAAAGTTTCCAACAATCTTTGGGCACGCGCTTAAATTTTAGTACGGCTTACCACCCGTAGACAGACGGACAGAGTGAGCGTACAATCCAAACTTTGGAAGACATGCTTCGTGCATGTGTAATTGATTTAGGTGGTAGTTGGGATAAGCACCTGCCATTGATCGAGTTCTCCTATAACAACAGCTACCATACAAGCATTAAGGCTGCGCCTTTTGAGGCATTATATGGCAGAAAGTGTAGAACGCCTGTATGTTGGGCAGAAGTAGGAGAAGCTCAGTTATCAGTACCAGATATAGTCCTTGAAACGACGGACAAGATTGTCCAGATTCGTGACCGCCTGAGAGCTGCCAGGGATAGGCAGAAGAGCTACGCAAATTTAAGGCATAAACCTCTAAAGTTTGAGGTCGGTGATAAAGTTTTGCTTAAAGTGTCACCCTGGAAGGGAGTGATGCGATTTGGTAAGAAAGGGAAGTTAAGCCCAAGGTACATAGGACCATTCGAGATCATCGAATGTGTAGGATCAGTGGCTTACAAGTTGAACTTGCCAGAAGAGCTCAGTGGTATTCACAATGTATTCCACGTCTGCAATCTGAAGAAATGTCTAGCCGATGAATCGCTAGTCATACCACATACAGATGTGCATATAGATGAGAGCTTAAAATTTGTGGAAAAACCTTTGTCGATTGAGGATCGACGGGTTAAGAAGCTTCGGAGGAAGCATGTACCTATTGTAAAGGTCAAATGGGATGCCCGCAGAGGTCCCGAATATACTTGGGAGGTAGAGTCTACCATGAAGGAAAAATACCCTCATTTGTTCCAATAAATCTCGAGGTCGAGATTTCTTTTAAGGGGGTGAGGATGTAACACCTCAAAAATTCATGTCCAGTGAAATAAAGACACGTGTCATGTTATGCAAACGTGTTATAAAAACGGATCCAGATAAAGATGTACGGTAGGATTTAAAAACGTCGACATGTTAATTTATACCTTTGAGCGACCTACTAATAAATCCCTAACCATGATATATTTAATCAACATCTGAATTATGTATATAAATCTGGCTATCCTAAATAATAAATTGGTTACAACCTTAGACATGGATTCAATATGAATTTCTTGGTATTTCCGACATTAAAAACCTCCCACAAGAATACAAGTTGTGTAAGTGCATGGCTAGGCATGCAATGGCTGACTTCATGGTCCCCATACTGATTAAAAAGCACAAGAGTCGGAGATGTCATAGTTGCATGGTCACAGCCTGAAAGAAAACAAATTTTTGTCCTCTGGCGAAGTCTTACGGACCATAAAGGTCTAACCTTACGGTCCGAAAGGGAAACGGTTACGGACCGTAAGCTCCAAGCCTTACGGTCCGTAAGGACTGCATCTGGGCGATTTTTGGACAGCTGCCTGTTAAAACGATTGCACCGCCTTATTTGAGTGGTATTCGAAAATCAGGGGCTCTATAGGTGGTTTTTAGCATCTTAGGGACACCTGGGATGATCTTGCAACACATGTAGACTATTTTGGCATGATCTAATGCATTTGGGTTCACTATATAAGAGAACCAAGTTTGCTACATTTTGGTCTTTCACTTGCAACTTCTTTCAAGCTAGTCTCTGGAGCTCCCCTGATCAGCAACAAGTTTCCTAGTGGTCCCTAATCATACTTAGGACATTTGTAAGTGTCCTTAACCCTTCCTAATTCAGTTTAGCTTAGTTAATTAGCTAAAAGTCAAACCGTCGTAATTAAGGTTTGACTTCGAGATTAATTAAAATTGGTTCAGTCAAATCTAGAAAGAAGTACCTTTAAGTAGGTAATTATGTGGATAATAAACCCTTAAAAGGGTATCCTCTGATTCCCACTCTAACCAAGTCAATTATCGGGTCAAAGCTAACTTTAAAAAGTCAACAGAATACTTATTTTCAAATTAATACATAATTAGCAATGTAGGATCCATATAACCTGCTTGATCATTAATGTAACTTGGTAATTAATGTAAGAATATGTCTAAACATGTTCAACCCGATAATTTTCTGTAGAGACCCGGTTCGGAACCGAAAGTCGCATAGTTTGACTTATACTTTGACTTTCAGTTCTGACCCATTTAAGCCTAGTTTAGGATTGCCTTAGAGCTTCTTTTGAACCTAGTTTCATGTTGGTATAACCCTCTGTGATTATACACCTTGGTTCATTAGTTGTCTAATTGTTATGCAAGTTTCCGTTAGGGGTGTGCAAAAAACCGAATTAACCGACAAAACCGAACCAAAAAAACCGAACCAAATAAAAAATCGGTGGGTCGGTTAATGGTTTTTTTGAAAACCGAAAGTAGCGGGTCGGTTATGGTTATCATTTTTTCCATACCCACCATAACCGAACCGAACCGAGATGTAATAAATCTTTGTAGGATTTAGGACTTTTCACCATATTTTTAATATTTGATGTTTTTGATGGAATATTTTTAGTACTTATGGGTTTTTCATATCATTTTGTGGTTTTGGTTGAATGTTTATTTGAATTTATGGAATGTATCATATCACTTTATTTGAATATTCGATAATAATTGGTATTAATATTATAGGTTATATGTATTTATTAATACTCTATAATATACTAATATATACAAATATGCAATAACAATTTATTCCATATTAAAAAAAATTAAGTTATTTTTAGCTAAGCTAAATACACGGTTAACCGCCCATAACCGACTCGCTATAACCATCAAAACCGAATAACCATAACCACCATAACCGATCGGTTATGGTTATGGTTATCTAATAACCGACATCGCGGTTATGGTTATGGTTTTTGGTCAAAGCCGACCCAAACCGACCCATGCACACCCCTAGTTTCCGTTAATTGCCTAAATGTTGACTAGTATGCCCTTTATACCTTAAAATATGATTTTTGAAAAAGTAAAAGAGTAGACACCTTAGTTACTAAATTATAAACTTGTAATCAAAATTTGATATCAGTTGGAGGTCTAGATTAAGAGTTATGCTCACTAGCGTAATTAGAAGGTTTTTATGAATTAAATGGCATGATTAGCATATAGTCTATCTAAACCCAATTTTTGATATCAAACTTTTTACCTACTGATATAAAATAATATTTTGGGATTTTTGGAGATTTTTAATTAATTTTAGGCTGAGCATAACATAGGGTTGTAGCTTTAATTCGGTTAATGCCGGTTTTGCCCTTTTGAGCTATAAAATGAGTTTTACAAATCCTTTTGACCCCAAACCTTTTCCTACTGATTTTATAAGATAAATAAATTATTTGAGCCTTCTGGAATTTATAAAAATATCAGCTTTCCTTTGAAAACCCGGAAATGGCTCCAAATCGCCTTTTTAAGCGTTTTAACGCATAGAATGTATTAAAACTATTTTAAACATATAAGGTTGATACCTACTGATATTCTAAGTATATTTTTATACATTAACAGTAAGCTAAAGTTTTAAACTCAGATTTCCAGTTTTGACCCTTTAGGCTTATGTGAAATTACCAAAATGCCCCTACGGTGCATAGTATGGTTATAATTAATAAATTTCACATATATATGATACCCTACTGTTAAAAGTTATTAAATTAAGTATATTTACTAAATGAATCAGACCTGTAACTCAGATTACTAAATAAACTCTTTTATAATCTTTTAAATGACCAAAATACCCCTACGGGGCTTAAATTGAGATTAAACTCGTTTTGGGCATAATGGAAGGTATCCTGCTGATATCACAACATATTAAAGGCATATTAACTTAGGAAACCTGTATATGACTCTTATGGTTACCCGTTACGCTTCTTGCGCATTCGGTTCGGTTTATGTAACTAGTTGGCATAAATTAGCCGAAACGGGTCAAACCTTATCGTTTGTATCTCAAAATCCAGAATGTGTTTAGATTACCCATATTATACAAGCCTTCAAACTTTTCGGGTCTAAATCACATTCTATTCCGGTCTTCGCTTAATCGTGCGTACGAACCGTATCTTTATTCAAAACTAACCGGTCTAAGTTTAGGCTTAACTAAAGACCCGTTAGGAATCTAATAGGTTATTAAAAACCTTCGTTCCAGGTTTAGGAGCCCAGTAAAAGCTATCTGTACTTGCTGAATTGATATACGGCTGGGATTGAATTTATATTTAGCTCAGGTAAATACTTGTTGGGATTGAACCCTACCAGAGGAACAAATGATGTAAAGCCAAAACCAGGTCACAACAGTTGATTCACAATAAACAGTAGTTTGCACTAGACTTTCCCCTTGAAAGTACTTATAACATCTGATGCCCTATATCCACTGTCCGAGTACAACTGCTGCTACCCTTTAAACTGCTGACAAAGCCCTGAAGAAGTAAACACTGCTGGTTCAATCTACTGATGACAAAGCACTGCTCACTCAAGGACTGATCAACCTTGAGGAAAGCACTGACATAAAGAGAGAGCAGTAGTTTAGTATATCATCTGTTTTATGTATAGTCAGTGGTTAGGTTTAGCAGTGTTTGTATAAGAACAGTAGATACAGGTTGTTAGGATGTTAGACGTCGCTTTCATGGTGACGTCAGCTGAGATGCCTCAGTAGTTTGGATTGTCTATAAATGGAACAGTACTCTGTACTGTTACATTTGATCGTTTTGAGTGAGTTCTTCTCCTTAATTCAATCCTTTCATCTTGTGCAACCAAAGCCTGGAGTATCAGGCTGAGGGGGAGCTTAGTTTGTAAGCTTGCAATGTAATCTTTTGCTTCGAATTGTAATCTTTCGACTCTATGAGAAGCAAATGTTTATCAATCTATTTTCTCCTTTGATTGTGTTCACAAAGTTTGTTATTCATTTCCGCTGCACTTTACATTGTTTCATATTCATCAATTGTTCAAATCATACAAACAAACACAATCATGAGAGCCTCCGATCCTAACAATTGGTATCAGAGCCTGGACAGTCAAATTTGATCTAACAATCAATTTGACGTAACAGTTCGGCTCAAAGTTCATTGATACTAAGGTTGGTTGTATTTTGTTGAAATACAGAGTAACGAATGATAACGCTTAAAGCTGTTGTTCAAATACTCTGTAAAACAACCAAGATGTCATAAGACACACAAATTTCACACAACAAGTGATATCATGCACAAGTCACTCATAATTTTCAGATCTGAAAACATATCTGTTAAACTATGGGATTTTTTCTTATTTTCAAAATTGATTTCAACTGCTGTTATGAAAACTTGTGATGTCACTACATTAGATGATAAAGTTGAACCTCAGATTAAAAAAAGCCTATGTTCATAAAAACATTAGTGTTTTTGCTAATGTAAAAAGAGGGAAATTAAAACTTTAGTCATTAGATCTTATGTGTTGAAAACAGGTTGAGATCCTCAAAAGGAACAAATTAACTCTGTTGAAATACATTAAGAAAACAGGAGTCAAGATAGTCCATATCATATGTAATGTGAGAATTGGTTAAAAATTTGTATAAATATGGCTAAACCTCTTAAAACATTACTGCAAAATGATTATGGATTAAGTATTCCTTCAATAAAAACCTCCCAGTAAGTATTTCATTACTTATGAATGGGAAGGGTAAAAAGGGAATAAGGAAAATCACAAAAACTCAGAAGTGTGTTTATCTCAAAACTTTTGAAGTCAAAAGAAAAGAGTATAAATATAAAACACTTGAGAGTCCAAAATTGGGTTAAAAATGGTTATCAAGCAACTGTGTGCATTCATTGGTTCAGGGAAGTTCAGGTGACAATAGTATCACCAGTGATTGAACTTACAAGAGGACTAGACAAGCGATCAGAATCATCAGATGGTAACAAAATCTATAACAGGGTTTTCAAAAACTTACGTGTTCATGTGTCCTCATGTTTGCAATCAACTGACAAAAAAAATGGTACCAAACAGTGGTCAAAATGTATTTAAAATTTCATACCACTGATTGTCAAACCACTGACCATTTTCATAAACTTGAGAATGATATGATAATGTGTTTTATTGGAAAATATATCAGATCCTTTTGGTGCTGTTTTCAGAAAATCCTTTAATTATTTTTCTGGAAAAGGATTTTCTCAAATAAAGCAGGATATATTATTCTTTATTTTTTTTTAGAATAATATATTTTGTACTTTTACTGGTTTTTGATAGTAAAAGTTTCAATCTCCTGACAGGATATAGAACCTTTATTTGTTGGTGATATTATCCTCGAAAATAGATCAAAAGGAAATGGTGTATGTGTCAAGGTCATGTCAAACTCAAGTTTGGTTTTAACACTGATCAAAGATTGATTGCTAAACAGATCTTAAAATACTTGGGTATTCATGTTCTAATTCAAAAATTATGACAAAAATGAGTAGCCACAGTAAAAAGTTTCCATCATCTGGGGTACTAAACCACTGTCAGGAATCTATAAATGCTTCAAAATGTGTAATTAACATGTGGCAAAACTTTGGATAAAAATACGCATAAAAGCTGCTGACATATTAACTTGACAATTTGCATCTAAAATGTATGTTGTTAAGGATCGCATTCCTGCAGACATTTCAGAATCACCATCAACAGATGTAAGAAATGATGTTGTGATTTCACAAGATAAAATCAATTTCTTCATTAGTACAGCAGATGTACAAAACAGCTGTTAAAGCTCATCCACTGATGTACAAATAGTGTTTGTCCAAAATAACCTTCTTTCAAAAGGGCAGTCAAGTAGCTGAAATATATCATCAAAAGATTCAATATCTCATTGATTCACCATCATTCATTATCAGACATCACTTTGTGAGGGATTGCTATAAAAAGGTTTGATTTCATCTTTAACATGTCCATCCTAAAGATCAGTTGGTAGATGTACAAACTTAAGAATTGGATTCATCTACTGTTGAAAAACTTGATCCCTATGATTGGAGTGCTAAACTTGGTTTAAAGCAAGCTTTCTTGTGTTCCATGTGTAAATAGCATAAAAATGTTTTTAGAAAAATAAAAAATAACCTTAAAAAATAGTTTAAAATTGGATTTTTCGATAAATCCTCAAAGTCTGTTCAAAGCACTGATGGCATTAAAACTCTGTTAAATAGTAAATCTATCCACTGCCAAAGTGTATCCTCTGTTTGTGCAAAACACTGATTTACAACAGAGGTTACACGTGGACAGATGTTATTCAACAGTTGTGTGCATCAGATGCCATGATCACTTTTTCAAATAAATGGCCTTACACCTGAAACATTTTCAAGGCTATAAAAAAAATTCAAAACAAAAGCAGAGGTTCCTGAGCAGACTTTAGAAGCTACCACTGCTCCTCAGGCACCTGCTGCTGAGCCCACTGCTCAAGGTGAATCACAGCAGTAACACAACTGTTGTGAAACCCACACCTAAATCCACCAGAAGACCAAAACAAAAGAAAATTCAAAAGCCCCCCCCCCCCCCCCCAAACCTACAATAAAGGCAACTCTGGAAGATGAGATCCCAGAGCAACTGCCAGTGACAACATAAAAGTCACTAGAAACCACTGCTGCTACTTCCTCACAGCAGATGGTGAAAAGGTCTCAACCCATGCCTCAAACTCCTCCTGCTTCTTCTAAAAAAGAACAGGTTGTAAAAACAGGGACACCAAATTATGATGCTCTGGAATCACTTGATTCCATCATCCACAGCCCACTGCCCGGGGCAAATTCACTTTCAACTCCCATCATCATTTCACAAATACCACCTTCAATAATGACCTTGTTGCATGCTTTGGATATAACTCAGACATAAATCAGTTCCTCTCAACCACCTATCACTGAGAGTACACTCCAACAAGTGACTGAGTCTGATGCTTATACCTCTGCTATCCCAGCAACAACTGAGGAGGTTACACCCCTTGAGTTACGAGTAAATCTTGGTGGTAGTTCAAGTAAAGCAGCTACTACAAGTGCTGAACCCATTGGTTTGCATTTGGACAGTAGTTTCATCAATAAGACTTCCTTGAAGGCAATTTCTACTAAGGCTACCATGGTATCCAATGTTGGTGTTAAAACCACTGTTGGAATTACTAAGGAGACCTCTAATGTAGAAAGAAGACCCTAGTACCAAGAAAAAGGGGCATCAACAAATGAGAATTTGGAAACTTCTCCTATCTCAAAAGTTGATAAAACCACATCTGGTGGGAATTCAGATGATCCCATTAATTTGGGTGATGATTTAAAAATACAAGAAATTGACGGAAAGGATCTCAAATATTGAATCCTCAAGTTGCTGATATTAAATCTAGGATGCAGCAGTTGTTACAATCCTCAAAAAGACAATCCACTGATATACCCACTGCAGAGATTTGGAAACAACTGCATCATCTGCTTTAACTACAACGCCAACATGCAGACATTCAACATGAAAAACATGTGCAAATGATCAAGAACTTAGTTGATGCAAGATATACAGATACTCAAGCTGACCTCAAGGGTATCAAAGAAGCCTTAACAAAGATATATGTCACTTCCCCTGCACCTATCTTCGAAAAAGATGATGCCAAAAAGGGGGAGAAAATTGAGTCTGTGAAGAATGTGGTAAAACAAAAGCCAGAACCTGCAAAAATGTCCTCAGTAACTTCTGCAGAAACATCTGTGAAAGAAAAGAAAAAGGGAGGTGATGAAACCCTGAAAATTCAAGTAGATGATGAAGATACACAAATGAGGATCGTTCAAAGTCAAGTAAATTCAGCTGGTCTCAAAACCACTGCTGATATTAAAAGGGTAAGGGATGAGAGCAGAGCTTTGGTTGAGAAAAGGGTAGTTCTACAAAAAGAAAAAGAAGAGGTTGGTACTTCATTAAAGAAGTGTCCTGTTAGAAAAACAAGGCAATCAACCACCACATCTTCTAAAACTAAGCCAGTTACTACTTCAAACACAACTTCTGTTCCCACAAAATCACTTACACCTCCACCATTAACAACATCTGTCACTCAAACAACTGCCACCAATACTACATCAAAAACTAAGCCAGTTACTACATCAACACAAACTTCAACCACTGCTCTCACCATTTCAACAACAACTATACAATCCACTGCCCCACCAAAAACATCCTCACCACCACCAACACCACCTGCTGCCATCCTTTATCAAAGAAGGAAACAAAGCAGATGGATGCAGAAATACCAAAAGAAGACCAAGCTTCAGAAGAATATATCATGAAGATGGTTCTTCAGACACTTAGAGCAGAACAACAAGAAACAGCAAAATCTCAAGACACTGCTCAAGTTGTCATCACCAGGCCTTAATCTCCAATCTCTTTAAATAAATCTCTCCAAAGAAACCCATTGGATTCAAAAATACTAAAGTGGATGTCTGATCAAAAGACCCATGTATTGACTTTGCTCAGGTCCAATGGTGAAGTGAAGCATATATCAAGGGAAACAACACTTGGCCTGGGTGTTGAAGATTTGCAAGATCTCCTTGAGCTTACACTGTGCAGGGATGAGGTTGACACAGATTCCATGAACTTTGAATTACAATTCAAAGGACAAGTAAAGGAATTATTGATGAGACAATAAAGATCCAGAATAATGAAAGGTTTTGGCATCATCTGTTCCAGGGGGAGATTGTTGGGATTGAACCCTACCAGAGGAACAGATGATGTAAATCCAAAACCAGGTCACAACAGTGGATTCACAATAAACAGTAGTTTGCAATAGACTTTCCCCTTGAAAGTACTTATAACATCTGATGCCCTATATCCACTGTCCGAGTACAACTGCTGCTACCCTTTAAACTGCTGACAAAGCCCTGAAGAAGTAAACACTGCTGGTTCAATCTACTGATGACAAATCACTGCTCACTCAAGGACTGATCAACCTTGAGGAAAGAACTGACATAAAGAGAGAGCAGTAGTTTAGTATATCATCTGTTTTATGTATAGTCAGTGGTTAGGTTTAGCAGTGTTTGTATAAGAACAGTAGATATAGGTTGTTAGGATGTTAGACGTCGCTTTCATGGTGACGTCAGCTGAGATGCCTCAGTAGTTTGGATTGTCTATAAATGGAACAGTACTCTGTACTGTTACATTTGATCGTTTTGAGTGAGTTCTTCTCCTCAATTCAATCCTTTCATCTTGTGCAACCAAACCCGGGAGTATCAGGCTGAGGGGGAGCTTAGTTTGTAAGCTTGCAATGTAATCTTTTGCTTCGAATTGTAATCTTTCGACTCTATGAGAAGCAAATGTTTATCAAACTATTTTCTCCTTTGATTGTGTTCACAAAGTTTGTTATTCATTTCCGCTGCACTTTACATTGTTTCATATTCATCAATTGTTCAAATCATACAAACAAACACAATCATGAGAGCCTCCGATCCTAACAATACTTTTAACTTATTTTCCCTATACGGGCTTGGGGTATGGTATATAAAATACCGCTTGGTCGGGCATTGAATCTTTAATCGGATAGAGGTTAAACCATTGATATGCTCCGTTTGGAAATGTTTTGTTTGCTTAAAGCCTTTGGGGGGTTAATGACCATGTCCCGGATATCCTTGGCATCATCTTACGAGATGGCCACGACCTGAGCACGGGGTGTAGGCGTACACCCATCAGTGCATAAATAAATTATGTGGTGTGTCTATTAATCTTTAACCCGGTCTACAGATCGGGCTACTGAACGCATAAGAAACATGTAATTCTCTTACAAGATTATATTCAAATAATTATCCCAAGTTATAAAAAGTTTGTGCCACGTGCATTCAAATCAATTTTATTAAACCTTTTTCAAAATGAGTCAGTTAATTGTATTTACCAGTGTAAACTGACGTATTTTCCCAAAAAGGTTAAGTGCAGGTACTAATCGTAATAGGCTGGCCTCTCCTTAGCATCAATAAGAGTCTCGCAAGCTTGGATGCATTTAAATCTGATGAACTATGTTTCCTTTATATATGATCCGCCTGTGGATCTTTTACATTCCGTTTGTAATATTTGGATATTACTTTATATCGGTTTGTAATATATTTATCTTTTGCTTCCGCTGTGCATTTAAAAATTTTGTTGTTTGACTATGATGATATCAACTACGTCACGATACTCCCCACCGGGCCCACCGGTAAAACGTGGAAATATCGGGGTGTGACAGAAAGGTATGTACTCTGGCCACATTCGTGAACCTACTATTATTTTGGAGGCGGTTGCTTCATATGATCTTTGGATATGGTATGCATTTTTTGGTATGCCCGGTTCACATAACGACATTAATGTGTTAGAGAGATCTTTTGTTTTCACGGAACTTGCACAAGGGCGTGCTCCACCAGTCAATTACACAGTCAACGGCCACGACTATACTATGGGGTATTACCTTGAAGATGGTATTTATCCTAAGTGGCAAACTTTTGTAAAAACGATTCCATCACCAAGAGGGAACAAGAATAAACATTTTGCAAAAGCACAAGAATCTGCAAGAAAAGATGTCGAGCGAGCATTTGGTGTACTTCAACAACGATTTGCAATCATTCGAGGACCTTCACGAATGTTCAAATTGAAGGTACTAACAAATATAATGAAAGCATGTGTTATTCTTCATAACATGATCATTGAAGACGAACGTGATGATGGTGATAGTCTTAACATTGAGTATGATCAACTTGACGATGATCTCCCTGAATTGTTGCGCACTCAAACAAATGAGTTTATGGACTTCATCCAACGTCGTCTTCTTATTAAAGATAGCTCGGCACATCATCAGCTTCAAGAAGACCTAATTGAACATCAATGGCTACTCTATTCCCAATAATAAACGATGTCGCGCTATATTAGATTGTTTTGTAGCTTTGTCTAACCTCCTACTTATGCGTTTTTGGTGTTACGTGTAAATCCATTGTGTAGGCTGTTAAATAGGTCAAACTTGGCATGATTTGGTATTGATCTTAAACTGTTGTTCTTTTTATTTCCATCTTTAACATAGTCCTTGTATGTATATCGGCAAACATGGTGTCTATGTGTCAACAATTTTTTCTTGTTGGTTTATGATGATATAATTAGTATTTAAATTAACATGACCCGAAAAACCCAAAAATAATAATTAGTAGTATAATTTCTATAAACAAAGTTATTAGAATCAATTTTAGAAGAAAAAATATAATAAGACAAAATAGATAGTAGTTAAAATTGTAAGTGGAAGAAAGAGAAGAAATAATAATAATAATAATAATAATAATAATAAAAATAATAATAATAAAAGAATATAGAGATAGTTATGAGCAGTTGGATGTAGGAGGTTTTTTAAAATGTGAGATAAATTTTAAAAAGTTGTGATTTTTAGTTAAATTATAGGGTTAAAGTTGATGGAGTGGATGAGAATGCTCTAACTGTGCCCTTTGAATTTCCTTTTTTTTAAAGTTGCCGCCCAATGATGTCAGCGAAGAAACGGTTGCTATTCCCTTCTTTTCCCAACCATGGTTTCCTTCTTAAACTCCCTGAATTTTTTCGAGATGTTGATGGATTCGACATCTTCTTTTTTTCAAATCAATCTTGAACCTAGTCTCCTTGTTCAACAAAATGCCCTCAACCGATAGCGATTTCGGAAAGTTTCGAAAGGGAGGAATCTAAGAGTGTATGAACAGTCTTACAAGCCTGTTCAATACTCTCTCACCCTCGCGGTTGCGATATCACACCACCATAACCAACTTCCGTGTAACCCACACACAAGCCGTGTTCGACATTCTTAAAAACACCACCCAAACAATCACTCTCCTTCGTTTAATCCGCAACCTCTGTCCAAACCAAAGGCATCTTGTCGCCGTAGTCGGAGATCCCAAACAGTTAGCAAACCACCGGAGTTGAAGGTCTCGCCGGAAACCTGCACGTTCACGCCGGAGAAGAACCGCAACCGCCGGAATTCAAGGACGTCAATGGAGCATTCGTCGGAGTTTATGTCGGAGCCTTGTGAACATCGCCGGAGATTAGAATTCAATGGAGAAACTCGAAGCCGCCGGATTCTCGAAACGACGTCGGAGGTTACGTCGGATCCACGCCTAAACGTGCATGTGTGGTTCAACGTTTTTACCTCTATTTTTCATGTTTGACAGGTTCGTCGCAACACGCAGATCCTAGGTCGACTCAGTGTTGGTGGTCAATGACGGTTGTGTGGCATTAGTACTATTTGACACTGTTTTACGCCCCGCCGCAACGCGTGGTGTGCTTTGAAGGTTTTTCAAAGAAAAAATGGTTATGAATACGGTTGTTGTAACCTTGGTTTTGGGGGTTTTCCAAAAAAAATTGTTTTTTTTTTACATTTCACCCAAAAATATTTCATAAATTACTTTCAACCCAAAACTATTTGTTTTTTTTTTACTTTTACCCTAAAACTTTTTATCTTTTGCAATCTATCCTCACAACTTTTTTTTACTTTCAACTTTGGTCATTTATAGTTTTCATTTTCCACAAATTTTTAACTTTATGCGTGGTTCTAAATTTTGTGACTTAACACATCGCAACGTGCGTCTTTGGTTTAACGTTTTTACGTTTCGTTCTAAATTTTGCGAGTTAAGACGACGCAACGTGCGTGTGTGGGTGAACGTTTTACGTCGTCTATTTTTTTCCCGTTTGACAGGTTTAACATAACGTACGGGTCGTAGATCGACTTAATTATAACTAAAGAATCCCCGCCGCATTGCGGCGGCTCGCAATCCTAGTTATTTCATAACATTACAAATTAAACTTGTTAATAACGAATAATAGCTAACTAACTTATCTTGAACCCTTTAATTTATGTTAAACCTTTCTTTTTATCATTTATGTTATTTATATAACATTAAAATGAAAGGTCGGTGGTAATAAGACAAAGCATCCACCAAATTACAAAATTGCCCCTTCTCTTTTACTATACATGTTCCAGTCTTCCACTTCTTTTCTTATCTAGGGTTTCGAATTAAACCCCCAAATTTGGATCTCAACCTGGTGCAATTAGGGCTCTTGATCATGTGCATCTATCATATCTTCCTTGTCTACAGATACCTCACGTGTCCCCATCTCACTTCGATCGGCTATGAAATCATAACAAGAAGGCCTGGGTCGAAAAAATGCTTCTGGTAAACCTTTAACCAAGCACAACCCCTTCACCGGAAAACTTTGACCCGCCGTCATCAGAATCTGCTTCACAATCGCCAGCTTCTTGGAAACCCTAGACCGTCGTTAACCAGTTGTCTTTCATCCCCAACTTATTCTCCATCCACGATAACCAAAACCCCCAATTTTTGAACTTCGTTTCAACAAAGCCGCTTGATTGTCACGGACGATGAAGATGACGTGGAAGAGGAGGATCAATCGCGAGAATACGGCGGCGTATGGTGGCCCTCAGTGGCCGGAATGGTGGCATTCATGAGCTGTAC
Organism: Helianthus tuberosus; assembly: GCA_030545235.1. Taxonomy (NCBI): domain Eukaryota; kingdom Viridiplantae; phylum Streptophyta; class Magnoliopsida; order Asterales; family Asteraceae; genus Helianthus; species Helianthus tuberosus. The sequence continues at coordinate 141,129,751 of CM060402.1, read as the reverse complement.
GGACGGTGGTTGTGAGGAGGAAGAAACTGATGTTTATGCAGGTGAAGATGATGAAGATACAGAGATGAGGGTTGGTGATGGTATAATTTATAAGTTTTTTATTTTGTTTTTGTTTTATTTATAATATATTTTAATTAGATTGGTAAAAAGACCAAAGTCGTAGCCTGTGCCGTCGGCGAATCTTCAACAGGGATCGGATCCATCTTTGCCGATGAAAATCCGATCAGACAAGTGGTGTCTGATGGTCTACGGGAAGTTGAGACCGCTCTACGTTGATGGTTATGTGCTCCTTGATCGTTCTTTCTTACTTACAATATTTGTATTTCTTATCTTCTTTCATCTTTTGTTGTTCCTTCGCTGTTTGATTTATGCTTATATCAGTGCTCATTTGGGTTCGTTATTTACATGTTGGAATTTGGCCTCTCTGAGTTGTCTCCATTGTCGGTAAGTTAGGAATTTGTATTATTTTGTCGTTGTCTATTCGGATTTAGTTCTGTTTATGCTTCTTCGTTATTAGGGTTTAGGGCTATTTGTCTATTTGTTAATATTCTTTATTTCGATGAAATCGAGAACGATTACTTTACAAAAGTTGGGTTTTGGATAGTGAATTGAACAATTTTTGTCTTCTGTTTAATATTAGTATATGTTCAATCTACAAACAGAGCATGAATTCATAAAGTAAAGGGATGAGTGATAATTAAATTTCCAGGTGGGTAATTGAACTTTGTGTTGTTGGTCAAGAAATAAACGGCGTATCATTCATATTATTATTCCAGCCCATGCTAAAAACACGTGAAGTGTAGTAGTGTGTGTTTTGATAGATTTTTTTGGTGCAAGATAGATGTGATATTTGTATGAAGGGAAGGAATGTCTAGGACGGGTTGATGGAGGGTGAGCCAAGTATTCAGTGGTGTTAGAAGAATATGTTAAAAATGTGGTCCTACATAGAAGAGAGGAAGCCAGATTAGATCATACACAAACACAAACTAACACTATGCCTTAGTTATGCATGCCTCTTCTGACTCAATTTGTAAATCATTATATTAGAAATATTCTAGATCTAATATCCCATTTTGTTTTTTAATATTGTACTATAAATCATGTCAAATTTAACGGTAGTTTGGTATCTTTAGTTTTGAAGGTTGGTCATTGTCCAACAATGTGTTTGTGAAGTATTTTGCGTCGTAATTTGCATGTTGGAATTTGGCCTTCTCGGTGTCGTCTTCGTTGCAGGTAGGTTAAGTTTTTTTGTCTTATGTTGTTGTTCTTCCTTATTGTGTTTACTTTTTTTCCAAGTCGCATCTTTCGTGTGTTTTTAAAGGTTTTTTAAAATTTAGTTTGGACGATAATTTGCAATTTGGTTGTGAACAATGTATAGTGTTCGCATTTTCAATGAAAATTCTGGAGTGTATAAATTTTTTGGTTTACAAGCTTTTTTACTTTGCGAATGCTTTGTTATTAGTTTTGATATTTGCTTTGTTATTTGTTATATGTTTATATTTTAATTTTATTGCTATGCATATCTCTATGCAGTGTCCACATACATTGTGGTTATTCTTTTCTTTTACTGGAAGCTTTCTGAATTAAATGGTAAAAAGGGCAACTTGGGTCCTAAGATGACATGCGTATGTTTACCAAGTATTTGTGTCCGTTGACTTATTGGTGTCTCATAATGTCGTAGGTAAAGATCCGAAGTTTGTAATATAATGCAATCGACTTTGCTTCATGAAATCTAATGAACACGTAATACGTTAAGCTAATCTCATGATCTCACCTTTGCTCGATTTGCTAACAGGTTAGTTACTGTTAATCATGAATCTGCACTGTTTTTCATTAATTAGCACTTAAAAATGGATAGATTGATGTTTGGGTTTTTCTTCTTGAATTATGGAACGAACAGGTACGGGAGGAAGTACCAAAGTAGTGAGGAAATGAAGCACATGTACTCGATTTTCGTTGAAAGTTTGGAGACGATTAGATCGCACAACAAGCGGCTATCCTATACTCTTGGAGTCAACGGTGAGTTCTTTCAACTATGTAATTCTTGCTGCAAGTAGTAAGTTTGTTGCTTTAGTTAGAATTCATGTCCTGCACGGACAAGATAGTCTTGAACCCTAATTTTTCTTAACAAAAATATCTTATGGGTAAAACCGTAACGAAATCACAAACTGATGTTGCCGCCGCAACGTGCGGCACGGGTAACAACCTAGTAATGTAATAAAATAAAATAATTAAATAAATAAAGTATCTAACTAGGCAAATTGTAAACTTTAAATGTTAGGAATTCTATTTAAGCATACAAATTTTAACACGTTTGTTATATATTCCCATATCTAGGATGACCGTTTCGTTCTTTTGGATTTCCTCATCTCTACTCGTGCGTTATTTCAAAGAATGTCTATACGCAACCAATGTGAGTATGCTTGACCCCATTTTTACTTTAAATACTTTTGGGTGCAACATGTATTCTATATTAAACACACGAAACTTTTGAGACTATTTGAATCACTCTCTATCCATATTTGAACATGAAACTATATGATGCTTGTTAATCTCGTATATGATGTTAAACTTTTCGTGTCTATATGCTCATTAACTTCGTACAAGCCTGCCTTAACAATTATAGCGCTATAGGAGTAATGCACCGCCCACGAGACTTGGGGTATCATTAAGTTAAACTATTTTACCTCCCGCTAAACTATTGGGATAGGCTATTTTAACGCATTGGAAACTTGAGTTTGAACATATACTTGACACCGTTTCAACATACTAGTAACTTGCATATTGTGATTCATGTTGGATACGAGCCGTTAGACTATTTTAAAACTATTTTTATGCTATGTATCAAAACTTGTATACTCGCCTTTGATTTTACATTGAACTCTATTTTAATACATGTTGCAGGTTCGATGACAAGATGATGCTAAGTGAAGAAACAAGACTTAAGTGGACTTAGAAACACACTTAGATTAATCTATTTTGTATTATATGTTTGAAACAATGTTGTTCGTATTTGATTCTTGTATGACATTTTAGAAATTAATGAAATTTGAATTTAAATTATATTGTCACATAGTGTTATGAAGTCTTTTGCAATCTATTTCATCTCATCCCGATGTTTCCGCCATCGGTTGGGGTGTCACAAAAACTCCTTATGCTGAAGTTCCTCTACTGAACCGGAATGCTGAAGCCGAATTGAATACCGCCATAGCCTGTTTCGATTCCCTTAGCTTCTCCATGATAAACAATCTCTCCCAACTTGTGGACGAACCTCTTCCCCAGATCCAAGGAGCTTTGTCTTTCAAGGAAGCGTCAATAGATGGAGTTTGAGGTGGACATGCCCGGCTCCTTGAGGTATGCACCTTTGGTGTATGATGATGATTGTTTGAGGTGGACATATCTAGTCCTTTGGGATATGCACCTTTTGGTTTATGCTTGTAATGACTTTTTTGTTTTACCGTTTGTAAATGTTGACAATTATCCTGATTTGTGAATGGTTAACTATCTTCTGGATCTTTTTAATCCGGTTGTTTTGATGTAATCATTTATTTGTGTAAGCCATGCGTCCATGCTTCATTATGATTGCATTTTGTTTTTTGGAACGTTCGTGTATTCATGCGGAATCCGTCTTACTTTTATACTTAGGATAATTTTTTATTGAAAATATAGGACGGACGTTTGCCAGTTCGTCTTTATTTTTTAGGGTTTGAGTCCCTTGTTTGGCCAAAAAATTTGCGTGCTGCAGCTTTTTATAAAATAGGAAATTCATGCATCTTATTAATATAATGATACTCCGGGGCAGATCCCTCCCGGATATTACAAGTTCGGTAAAAACAAAAGGTGCGGGCATTACCCTCCGCATTACATTGGAAATAATAAAAGAGACTTTTATTCTAAGTTCTCCTGGAGTTTGGTGAATACTCTAGATGAAACATCTCTTGAGGTGCGTCCCGTTCCAGGTACGAGGGACGAGAGTTCCATCCATCTTGGCTAAAGTGTATGCTCCGTTTTTCCCGGATGTTTTGACCACGTATGGTCCTTCCCATTTTGGAGCCATATTTCCTGTTCCTTCGGCCAGACTGGCATCATTTCTCCGCATCACGTAATCTCCTTCTTTGAAACGGACCTCCTTGACCTTAGAGTTGTAGTGTTTTTCCAACTCTTTTTTGTACTTGGCCTCTCTGATGGCCGCGAGCTCTCTTTGTTCTTCGGTTAGGTCGAGATTTAAGTGGAGTTGACGCTCGTTTTCTTCCTGGCTTTGTATCATCCGGTGAGTGGACATGCCTACCTCGGCCGGAGTGACAGCTTCTGAGCCGTAGGTCAAGCTAAAGGGAGTTTCCCTTGTGCTTGTTTTTGGCATTGTTCGGTGTGCCAAGAGGACGTGCGGAAGTTCATCTGCCCAGGAGACCCCTTCTTTGCCCAGCCGTTTTTTTTTATGCCCTCTACGGTGCTTCGGTTAGCTCTTTCAACCTGCCCATTGGCCTGGGGATGAGCAACTGAGGCGAAGCTTTGCTCAATATGCATTTTTTCGCACTAAGTCTTGAATGGTTTTTCAGAAAATTGCTTTCCATTGTCACTCACAATGCAAAGGGGTATCTCATACCGGCATACGATGTTCTCCTAGGCGAACCGAAGTATTTGATCGCCGGTGATGGTTCGGAGAGGCTTTGCTTCCACCCATTTTGTGAAGTATTCAATTGCGATAAGCAAGAATCTTACACCTCCGGTGGATACGGGAAAGGGACAGACTATATCGATGCCCCACTTCTGAAAGGGCCAGGCCGATGTCACAGGTACGAGGTTGTTTTTAGCACGGTGACTGATCAGGGCATGGCGTTGGTAATCTTCACAAGCTTGTAGTTCATTAACGGTGCTCTGATGCATTCCCGGCCAGAAGTATCCGGTATTCATAGCTTTGGCAATAACCATCCTCGGCCCAGAATGGATACCATAGATTCCCCAATGGATTTCTCTGATTACGTAGCTGGTTTCTTCCAGTGTCAAACACCTCAGGAGCGGACCCAAGAATGTTTTTCGGTAGAGTTTTCCATTGTGAACTTGTTATTGGAGCGCTTTGACCTTCATCTTTCGTGTTTGAGCTTTATCTTCTGGAAGTTTTCCTTTTTCTAAATAATCCAGGATTGGTGTCATCCACGACTCTTCTTGCACGGTAATCGACATTACGGCTTCCCCTTGACTGATGGCTGGAGTTTGCAAAGTTTCAACCAAAACTTCTTTGGACAAGTGACAGAACGAGACTGAAGCCAACTTACTCAAAGCATCGGCTTTTTTGTTCTTGCTTCTTGGGATGTGAACGACTTTACATGCGTCGAACGTGGCCATCAAGCTATTTACCTGATTCAAGTATCGAATCATGTTTTCTTTTCAGGCCTCGTACTCTCCATTGACTTGATTTGCAACTAGTAAGGAGTCGACATGAGCTATGACGGAACTTGCCCCGGCTTTGGTGACAGTTTGGAGTCCAGCTAGAAGGGCTTCATACTCTGCTTCATTGTTTGATGTTTTGAATTCAAAACGCAGAGCGTAGGTGTACTCTATACCTTCTGGATCTATTAAAATTAAATCAGCTCTGGCCCCTTTCTTACTGGAAGCTCCGTCCGTATACAAGTTCCAGACCTTTGGAAGGACGGGTTTTTCTTTGGTGTTTTCTCCGGTGGGGACCTCGGTAAGGAAATCTGCAACCGCTTGGCCTTTCACTGGACCTCTTGTTTGGTAACTGATGTCGAAGGCACTAAGTTCTATGGCCCATTTTGTAAGGCGTCCAGAGACTTCAGGTTTTCTCGGAATCTGCTGTATCTAGAGATCAGTTTGTACTTCTATGTTGAAAGCTTGGAAGTACCTTCGGAGCCGTCTCGAGGCATGCATAAGTGCTGGTGCCAATTTTTCGATCATCGGATATCTGGTTTCATAATTCTTTAGGACGCAGCTTACGTAATATACCAGAATTTGAGCTTGACTTCGATGCACCACAAGCACCGTGCTGATGGCAAAATGGGAGGCAGACAAATATACGGTGATTGTCTCACCTGTTACCGAAGCGGTCAAGGTAGGTAAAGAACCTAAGCAAACTTTTAACTCTTGGAAAGCGGAGTCGACTGCCGTCATCCATTCGATTTGCCCCTTACCGGTGCTTTTTTCAAGACGTTCATGAATGGTATGGTACGATCGGCAGCCTTGGAGATGAACCGGTGTAGTGCATGTGACAACCCAAGATTTCAAGGTCTTTCCTCTACACATCACTTGTTTCACAATCCTGTTTTCACGATTCGTTTTACGTTGTATCATGTACATTATATGAATGATGAATTTATTGATATGTTTGGTGGTTTAATGTCTAATGTTCACGAAAAACCCAAGTCGACAAAGAAGGTTCTTCGTCAAAGAGCGTTCTTCACCGAGATTGTTTGATCCGATTTGGTCATAGCCAAACAACTGATGTAATCTAGAAATGGTTAAGAGGTCAACTGATAATGACCAATGGAATAAAATTGCTCAAAGTTAGTGTTTGATGGTGGTGATTAAACTGTTTACTGCATGTATCCGTAGGTTTGCTGTCATGCAGACTTTCCACGAAGAACTGTTCTTCGTGGGAATACTCATTGACGAAGGACCTCATGTTGAAGGACGTTCTTGTTGGATCGTTGTTTGACCCGATTGAGTCGATTCGAAGAGTTATAAGTCCGGTTCAAAGGCGGAATCAGAGAAACGGACACGAACACAGCTTGATAATCTAATATCTGTCTATTATCTTTCGTTTAACTATGTTTACAACCTGACAGAAAACCGGCAGCACTTCGTTACACTTTCAGAGGTCGCCTCTCGAATGAACTAACAAGTGCCCCTTATATACTAGTGTTGATTTCGCTTATGTGTACACTGACACATAAGCGATACCTATTACATGCCATAAAAGCGATACCCTATCTTGACATATAAGCGGAATCTGACTTTGACACATAAGCGATATCAGAATTTTGACACTAAAGCGAAATCAGCATCTTATCTTCATAAATGCTTTTGTCTTTTGTGTGATGATGTCATTTTGACATCACTTGGATGATGTCATGATGACATCATGTTTGACCAATCTTCGCAACGAACTGAGACACGACTTAAGACGTAGTTGACAGATGAATGCACTAACAGACTCCCCCTCAGATGTTGACGAGTCTTAAGTGTCGAGTCTTCTCAGTCTTCAGTCTTTATCAGCTTCAGGCTCCCCCTTTTATCAAGCTTTCGTGCTTTGGGATCGACACCTAGCTTTCCATCTACAAGCTTCTCTTTGCTTCAAGCTTGTCTTCAGACTCCCCCTTAGACTCTGCTCTCGGGATCGTAATCTGGAATCTCATCTGCAATCACTCAAACATTCATAAATACAATGTTTTCATATTATCAATCAATCTTTTCTAATCCACTCCCCCTATCAACAAACTTCATAGATTTGGCAGTGTTAAAGAATCCAACTCCCTCACAGTTAATCATCCAAGTTCAAGTTAATAACCTTGGAGATATCACAAACTGTTTTTGAAATTTTGATTTTAAATCAAGTATCAAATTAATGAACTTGTTTTATTTTCAGAAACACAATCAGCTTACTTAGATTTTGAAACTCAGCACTCAGACATCAGTTGTCGAAAATAAAGCAGAAATCAAAATCTTTTTGTATTTTCTGAAAATATAAAGCAATAAAGAAATATGTACAAACATATTTACATACAATATTTTTGTTTGAGTATGCGTCAGAGGATCATATCAGTTTTTGACAAGTCACAAGTACCGTTGAGCTTAAAATCACATTAAGAATTAAACAATTCACTTAGATTGTCGATATACTGATCCACTTAAATTTTCATACAAACTTCAACTGAATCAGGATACGAATTAGATGTATTAAGAACTTAAACCCATTCATGTGTCCCACCTCTTGAATATACTCCCGTATCCAGATCCCAATATTCAGTCTTACAGGTGAGTATACCTAGATGATATCTGTAAGGGGTTAGATGCGAGGGCCGTGAGAGCTCAGGTCGATCTTTCGATACGCAGAGAGATGACGGCTTCGACTTTTGGTGTGTCCCCTTTAGAGGATCTTTTTTACAACAGCCATGATTAGCATTTTTCAATGTTTCATCATTTTTTAGCTGAGGGTGTTGCTATATTTCAAGCAATGCAGAAAGTATTCTCCGGGGACTAGGCCATTGCTTCCGCAAAATCAGAAGTCCCGGGATAATACCCCAGATATCACTGAGTATAAAGACCTAGTATCTCAGAAAGAGGGACCTTTCAAACAAGATTTCAGGGGTTACCTATATATCCAAGTAGTGTTCCCCACGAAATAAGCAAGTTTGAATTTATGTTTATATCCCAAAAAAGTTTACTAAATGTATAAAAATCTACCGACACATCCACGGTGAGATTGTTTAACACATTTAAACTTTCCAATTCTTTAGCGTACTGTAACTGTCTACTGATGTACTATCATTTCCTCTTTTTACGCAAAACTCAAATTTTTGAATTTTATCATGTTTTTGACTTTTTCAAATTTTCAAATGTTTTTGTATTTTCTGACAAATTTTCTCCCCCTAAAATGCAAAACCATTTAAAAAAATTTGACAACCAACATTGATAGCTTTGTCTCGCCATCCATTTTCTGCATCTCATGCTCTGTTTTGCAGAAAATATAACACTTTAAGCAGAAAATATAACGTACCCCCATGATTTACAACCCATTGATCTTAACATTTTGAAAACCGTTTTTCAATCTGATGAAAGTAATCATGTTTGTTCAGCCGTGAGGGTTTCGGCGTATTCAATCAACACATATTTTTATAATTTTCTATTTTTGACAAAATTAAAAACAAACATATTTTTGGTTTTTTCAAATTTTTCAATTTTTAGGATTTTTGAAATATTGTTTATTTATTTACAGAAAACATATAAACTTCCTGTTTCAACCAACACAGGATCCAGCAGCCTCCTCTCCTTGTTGTGACAGGCTGCTCCAACCTCCAATCTCACAATCTTCAGAATTGTTGAGCACCTGCACATTGAACTAACTGAATTACTTGAACAATTTAGCCCAGGTCTGTTGAACCGTAGGCATTTCAACACAATAATTTTCATTCAATGCTGGAAATTCTTTGTCATTTTTCACAAAAACTTTCTCAATTTTAACTTCAACTTTCTCATCTTTTACCAAATCAACATGTTTCTTAACACTCCATGTTTGACCTTTTGGTGTTCCTCGTTTGTAAAAATGTGAAACTTTTTGAACATTTTGATTTTGAACAACAACTCTTGGTTTCCAAAACTCTTGAGGTTTTGTCATATCAACTGTGGTTTTCCAACTCTGTGTTGTTCTGAATCTGGGTGTGTGAGAATTCCAGGTCTGTCTTGAATCGAACCTGTTCTGGTTTGACTTCCAATTTTGAGTCGAAGCAAACTTGTTTGTGTTGTACATCCAAGTTTGTTTTGAGTCAAATCTGGTTGACCTTTGTTTCACACTCTCATATTTTTGTTTCTCAGCATCAATCTTCTTTTTGTCAACATCCACAGGTTTTAGATTAGAACACTTACGTGCAAGATGTCCTTTTTTATCACATTTGAAACATGTTCTCATGGACACATCTTTGACCTGTGGTTGTTGCTTTTTCTTTTTAGCAAAGAACTCGTCATTAGACTGTCTCATTTTGAGTTCTTTTTCTTTTTCTAAACTACCTCCTTGAACAAAACTCATTTTTGTCTGAAAATTCGGCGTCTCATTTTTGTTCCGATGTTGTTTCTTCTTATAACCCAACCCAGCCTTCATGTTCTTCTTTTTGAAACCAGGTTTGTTATACGAACCTGTATGACTCTTACCAACAAACTTTGAAATCTCAGACTTCTCAATCTCAACCATTTTGAAAACTTTGTCAACCTTTTCTGAAATCACATTCTGAATCGGGAAAACAACATCTAAGAACAATTTGTCTGATCCAATCATGGTATAAACCAATCCTTTTGAATCATCATTCAAACTTTTCTCGGATTTTGTATTTTTCAGATATCCATCATGAAGATTTCCTTCATCTTCATCCTGTGATTCAGATTTACCTGTAACAACTGACTCTTCTTTCAACACACTTTCAACGACTTTACCTACCACCTCTGAATCATGAGAATCATCAGATTTGGAATAGGTTATGTCAATGTTGTCTGGCAATTGGTCTACCATGTTGAAAGCTTTTTCGACCTTTTCCTCATCATAAAATGCAAATTTTCCCGGTGGTGGAACTTGATGAAACTCTGAGCCAATGCCTTTCTTGTTCTGCTCAGACTCACCATCACCCGGTTTTATATTGAAAATTCGTTCAAGCACATATGACGACACGTGGTAACTTTTTAACTTGTTGTTATCCTGTTCTAAATCAGCAATCTGTCGCTTTAGCTTAGCAACATCTTCAATATATGAATTAACAACATCTTGTTTTATAGCATACATTCGTTTAAGTTCTTTGGTTGTTTCAGACATATAATTCATTCTTGATTGAGCATATTTCATTTCATCTTTCACTTTGTCGTATGACTCTTTCATAATATCATATGCTAATTTCATTGAGTCATAATCTTTCTTCATTTCTTGACAAGCAATTTCTTTTTGTTCACATTCATTTGTCATTTTCAAAACATTTTTTTTTCAAAACTTCATTTTCTTTTTCTAATTTGTTACATTTTTCTGAAAGTTTTTCATCATTTTCTTTAAAAATCTTTTCTTTTTCTAACATCTCTTTGCATTTTTCTTTGAAAATGTTTTCGATTTTAGTGAATTCAAGATTTCTTATTCTGAATTGCTCATCTTTTTCAGTACAAGCTCTGCACGGTTCCATGCATTTCTTGCACTGATCAATCTGTTTCAAGTTTTCAGAATCAGAATTTACCTCAGTGATTGTCACTTCGGTGTTTTCAGCAGTTTTTGTCTGCATCTGATCAGCATCAACTTGCTTCTTATCTTCAACACCAACTTCATCACCAACATTATCAGCTTCTTCATTCTTATTCTTTTCTTCTTTCTGCACCTTTTCTTCAATCTGTTGTTCTTCAGTAACAGCTTCTTTCACAACTTCAACAGCTTCTGAGTTAACTTCTTCAACAACTTTCTTCAAATTGTTCACCATTTCTTCAACATTCTTCTTCATTCTCTCTTCATCCCTTTTTCTTAGACATGATAACATGGCATATCTAATCTCCTTTTCATATGTCTTAGCGTATGTGTCATCTTTCAATACTCTTCTATAATATTCAGCTCTCAATGGGACTGCAAGAAGAACATCATCAAAGATTATGTCTTTCTTGGGAACAACCGGTTCTCCTTCTCTGTTATAGTAACATTCTCTCTTTTTATCCCATCTTTTGCTACCGACAGCCATCTCATACTCCTCTTGCATATCATCCATTCTATTTAAAACGACGTTTCTTTCTCTGTAAGTTTTCTCACTTAAAATTTCTTCTCGAGTTTTTTCTTTGATCTTAACTTTTTCTTCATGGATTTCAGAAGTATCTTTATTTTTGTTTTCATCTTGAATCTCAGTAACAAGAGCATAATGTTTACTTAATTCTTCCTGTTTGGCTTTAGCTTTGAACTTTTCATCAACAATGTCATCTATTGGAAGAACCTCACTCCAATCATATCCTTCATCCTCGTAAATTACAGCATAAGCTCTTGATTTTTCTTTCGGTTTATCTTCAATCAACTTTGGCTCTTCTCTGCTTCGATGGTAAATCGCCTTTCGATAATAGTCATCGTTGAAAGGACGTTCATTTCCTTCAGCAACTTCAGAATTTCTGCATTCTCTTTTGAAATGACCCTTTTGCCTACATCTGAAACAGGTCACTTTGGATTTGTCAAATCCAAGTTTTGTTGAAGCACCTCCAAGCGATTGTTTTCCAGTAATCTCCATATACCTCTGAGCTCTTCGAATACAACTAGCTAAACACCAACGGATGTCAATGAGCTCCATCTCTTCCGGATCAATCTGGTCGTAGTCTTCTTTGGTCAATTCGGAATTTCCAATTTTTCCAGCTACTAGACCTTCATATGACTCCAGAACAGATGCAAGGAAACTCATTTGCTGCTTCGCTGCATTTATGCTCATTGCAGGAGAATTCTTCAGTTTAAGAGCAATGTTGCACAGAATTTCTTCAGATTCATCAGAATTTGTTTTTGAAGATGAATGATATCCAGAATGATGACTTGTTGACGTTGTTAGTGGTTTTTTCATCTTCTCACCACTAAATACTGTTTTTGGTGAACCAACGCCTTTATCAGAAGGTACACTGCCTTTGTAATACAAGCCAACGTTCTGTTGATGTGAAGAATCAATCATCTTGTTTTGTTTTTGTAGCTCCAGATCATGACTTTCAATCTTTTCAAACAAAGCATCAAGAGTAATTTTATCATATGAAGCATCATTTTTTAAGATAAAAACAAGCGTTTGCCACTGATCTGCTCGTGGTAACGCTTCAATCACTTTATCAACAAGTTCTTCTCTTGTTTTATTTATCTTTAATCTCTCCAACTCAATTTTAAGATGACAAAATCTCTCAATCATTTGCCTCACTGACTCTCCTTTTATGTTATCAAACAGATCAAATTCTTTCTTTAATAAAGCTATTTTGTTCTTTTTAATCTGTTTACCCCCCTCAGCTTTAACACGTAAAGCTTCCCAGACAGACTTAGATGACCCATTATGATTTAGCAGTGCAAAGATGTCATTTCTGATTGTTGACTGGATCAATGCTATCATTCTCTGTTCAGCTCCAAATTCAGCTTTATCTTCTCTAGTAAACTTCTTGAATACAAGATCTTCGCCTTTCTCGTCTTTTGGTTTTTCATACCCATACTCCAAGCAAAACCAGCTTTCATGAGCATACGCTTTCGCCCAGTTGATAAAACGTTCTTTCCACCAGGTATAATCTTCAATGCTATCCAAAGTTGGAGGCTTTGAATTTGTTCCGTAGAAGTTATCATGCTTGATGTTTTCGTTGAGCGCCTTCGTGATGGTTTTTGGTGTAACATTTGTAGCCTCAGACGATTCGGTTGTTGTGAATGCGTTGTAAAACGTATTGAAGAATTCCTCACCGTTACTTGACATCTTTAATCACCTGACAGCAATGAAACAAATACAATCAGTACAATCAATAACAAATATATTGTAACAGACTGACACTCGATCGACGTGAAATGATCTCGACACTAAAAAGTTCACTTTTTGACCCAAAAATGACACTTGAGCGAAATCAGACTTATAATGTCCGTTGAAGCGAAATCAACTTTTGTCCACTGAAGCGAAATTAACTTTTGTCCACTGGAGCGAAATCAACTTTTGTCCACTGGAGCGAAATTAACTTTTGTCCACTGAAGCGAAATTAGGTTAAACCCTATGAGCGAAATCCCAAGTATGTCATTGGAGCGAAATCACTATGTAATATGTGTCACAAAAGCGAAATCAAATGTATTGAGGTGACATAGGAGCGAAATCAGCATGACAATATGACCTTTGGAGCGGAATTAACTATGACGTAAAAGCGGAATCAACTCCGAAGCCAATTTAGTCCATTTTTAGTTCGAATTTTAATCTGAAACTTTCCAGGGTTTATCTTTGTCCAATTATCTATATACTGTGAAATTTTGAGTAACTTTCGACCGGTAAAATTTTCTGAACAGATGAAAGAAGATGTAGAAGTCAGAATATAATCGAAATAAAGCTAAACTCTTCTTCACTAGCTCTGATACCACTTGTTGGATCGTTGTTTGACCCGATTGAGTCGATTCGAAGAGTTATAAGTCCGGTTCAAAGGCGGAATCAGAGAAACGGACACGAACACAGCTTGATAATCTAATATCTGTCTATTATCTTTCGTTTAACAATGTTTACAACCTGACAGAAAACCGGCAGCACTTCGTTACACTTTCAGAGGTCGCCTCTCGAATGAACTAACAAGTGCCCCTTATATACTAGTGTTGATTTCGCTTATGTGTACACTGACACATAAGCGATACCTATTACATGCCATAAAAGCGATACCCTATCTTGACATATAAGCGGAATCTGACTTTGACACATAAGCGATATCAGAATTTTGACACTAAAGCGAAATCAGCATCTTATCTTCATAAATGCTTTTGTCTTTTGTGTGATGATGTCATTTTGACATCACTTGGATGATGTCATGATGACATCATGTTTGACCAATCTTCGCAACGAACTGAGACACGACTTAAGACGTAGTTGACAGATGAATGCACTAACAGTTCTTCGTCATAAATGATAGCGACGAAGAACCATGATTGTTCACATAAGATTGGTCGACGAAGAACGAGGTTCTTCGTGGACTATTGTTCTTCGTGGGGACCTTCGTAGGCTGCAGGATCTTTGTGGACCTGCAGTACACCCACTTTACATCTTAAAGGTGCCATTATGTGTCAATTGTCATGTTACATGCTTGAGTGCAACCTGCTGGTGTACGTGTACTGTTATGTGATTACTGGCATATGAAACCATACACTTACTATGTGACTTTACGATAAACGCTATGGATCAATGAGTTGCATGATTAACGGCTACGACTTGTATAAGGACGTGTGTTCTACTTGTATGATACTTGCGTAACGTGTGCGATGGATACGTGATATATGTGAACACTATACTGACTGTTCTTAGTAACCACGGCTGGGTATGGTTGACCAACTTGGAACGGGTAATGAACGTAACATACCGAGCAAATCTAAGGTGAGTTCACTGCTCTTTTTCCAAGCATGCGTCCCGAGGAGGGATATCTGGTAAATATTCCGTGGAGGAATATTGGGTAGCTCTTAGATTCATGGATGGAACTTGCAGGTCGTTAGATTCATGGATGGAACTTGCTATCGTTAGATTCATGGATGGAACTTGCTATCTAGGAGTGCTGCAGTGGTCATGGGTCGTAGCTCTTGGATACATGTTCATTGGTTTTGCACATTTGTTTTGGAACTCTTGAATAACTATTTACATTATGCTTCCGCTGAACGTATTTGTTTAAAGTTGTGTTTTGGAATTACATTATGAAATAAATGGAAACTTTTTCTTAGTACTATGTTGTGGTTCAATGTGATTGGTGGCTGGATCCTGGTACGTCACACGTCCCGCGGTGTTTCCGCAAGTGGTATTTTGGGGCTGTGACAGTGTGGTATCAGAGCCACAGGTTATAGTGAACTTGGCTTTAAAACGTTTTTATAAAACCAGACTATAACCGAACAAGTTCTGAACACGACCATGACACTCAGCTCCAGTCTGCAAGGTTCGTCTCTCGTTTACTCATTGCATAGCATAACTAGTGAACATTTACATATGATATTGCATGTGATTGCACGTTTAGCACAACAATATGAATTCATGTATTACTTGCATGTGTTAAGTGATTGATAGTGTGGTGTTTCCCTAGACATCCGTGACCCATGTTTTGTGACGTTCTTTATTTTGCTACTCGAGTCTGAGGAACTATTTAACACAAGTTAGGAGGAGCTGAGATGAGCATGAAAATTATGTTATTATTGTGGGTGCATACATAATAAGAATGTGGGGTGCATGTGAGTCCCAACGAGGTCTAGCAAGTGTGAAAGGGGTTCCATTCCATTATTCGACCAAATGTGAAACACAACGATCCATAGGGGTCATAGCAATGGTTGTCTCTTGTTTGAACGTGGTCCTTTCACTTCCCTCTGAACCCTTACGAGTCTCGGTGATATTGAGTGATACCTGAACACGTAACTGAACGTCTAGCGAGCCGTGTAGAAATGTTAGGTGTTAGTGCGAACGTCTTTGGGACAGATGTCGAAACGTTAGATGTTTGGTCTATACTTTCTCACTTTTCTCGTTTACTTTGACGCAACAAATTGACGCCTCAAACTCAGAAGTATGGACACCTCTGTGATCCTCTAACGGTATACCGTGCATTAAACAATCGACTCGCAAGACCGATGGACAAGAAGATGAACGTGATGCATTACCAATCCTGGTGATAGGAGAACCCTACTCTCTGACAACGAACATCAGTAGGTTGACTTCAATCGAGTCCCTAACCCTAGTAAGCAACATCTGGAAGCCAACTCTTACGAATTAATCGGGGCATAAACGCTAGAAACCGACTGGAATATGGGATGTGTAATTACTAACGCCATGGGCAGTACCCTAAGACGTGATAAGAACAACGGGAAGGTGGACCCTAAAGGAAAAAGATCGCAAGGATCTGTTTTCAAAGCAACTACATTAGAGGCAATGGCCACGGCGACAACAAGGTACTCGCAATCATAACCTTCAATATGGAAATGGTGGTGACTTTAACAAGGATTGGCCGTTATTAAGTCAAGACGTCAACAACCCAGGGAAAAATGACAGTATTGGGAATCCTCGTAACAGTAACAACAACACAGGAAGTGGTGCTCGTGGAGGGGCATTTAGGATTGGTGTAGGCGACGCCAGGTGTAATAGCAACATGGTAGCTTGCATGTTTTTGGGTAACTAATCGCTTCGCCTCTGTTATGTTTAACCCTGAAGATAGACACGTTGTAGAAGTGGCTGAAGGCAAGCCAATTGAAGTCTCACACGTTCACCTAAGGTGCAACTCAATCTTCTAGGTCACGAGTTCGACATTGACCTTCCCCCTGCTGCTGTTAGAAGCTTTGGAGTAGTCGATAGTATGGACCGGATGTCCAAGCCTCAAGCGGAAATCTTCTATAAGGAGGAGATCGCATGTATATCTCTTCATGGTGGGGATTCACTGATTGTCAGCATCACTTCGGTGGTGGGAGCCCAGAAGTGTTTCACCCACCCTACTACCCTATCATTGATTACCGGTGCGCAGCCCGAAGAACTTACGGGAGGAATATCAGATGTGTATCATGCCAAAAACGGTCCTGATTTCTGGCACCTCTTATCGTCTTGCGTCAGGAGGGTTGCAAGAACTGTCCAATCAACTTCAGGAGCTACTGGATGGGAGTTTTATCAATCTAGCTCCTCGTCTTGGGGAGCCCGAACTCTATTGTGGAAATGAAGGACGAGTCCTTTCCTGCAATGCACTGAGCATCATCTTTACCCGAGGGTACGGGTGACCTAGTGGTATACCATGATGGTTCGAATCAGAGTCCCAGTTACACGTCGATGCAACACGAGAAGGTGATGACTTACGTAGTGGATTTACAAGAAGAATTGCATGAGTCATAACCTGTGGTGGAAGCCATGGTCTTTGGATTTAAGATGGAGGCAT
Organism: Helianthus tuberosus; assembly: GCA_030545235.1. Classification (NCBI taxonomy): domain Eukaryota; kingdom Viridiplantae; phylum Streptophyta; class Magnoliopsida; order Asterales; family Asteraceae; genus Helianthus; species Helianthus tuberosus. The sequence goes on along the minus strand of CM060402.1, from coordinate 141,112,450 downwards.
TACTTGGACGGTACCAAATGCATTACTTAGACCGATCACAAGGGCCTCCCGTGTACCCTTGTTTCGAAAGAGCTAAACATGTGATGGCATCGCTGGATGAAACTTTTGAATGATTTCGACTGTGAAACCTAAACGTGTACGAGCCTCGCAGCACACCATCGACTCTAACCTACCTGATCAGATCCGTTCTGCTTGAGCCGAAGCGTTGAAGGACGAGAACCTCCCAGTGGAATCCGTGTGGGGCGTGGAAAAACGACTTGTATCTAAAATCGGGCGATACGCACTACCTCATGGAGTGAATATGGGTCTCACTATACAGCAATCTTAGGGAAATTGTGTTGGGCGAAGCACACGGGCCTTGATATTCGGCTCGCCCGGGTTTCGATAGAATGTCTTAGGATCTAAGGATCTTGTACTAGCGACCGGACGTGAATGCCCACGTAGCAATGTATGTGAACGACGTTTGACTTATGTGAAAGTCAAGGTGGAGTATCACAAACCTCCCGGGTTGTGTCAGCAACCAGAAACACCCATTTGAAAAAGGGAACAGACTGCCATGGATTTTGTTACTAGCCTATCTAAAACTCAAAACGGAAACAATATCACCTGAGTGATCCTTGAGTGTCTCATGTAATCGGTACACTTTCTTGCAATCAAGGAAAAAATTGGCAAGTCTTCGTATACTATGAGTAATTACCTGTGAAGGGCGGTTTTTAGGCACGGGGTGCCAACTCCTGCCACCTCTGATTTTGATCTATACCTGATTTATGACAGGCAATCCACAACATCCTTGGATCACGTCTAGACATGAGCATTGCTTATCACCATAGGACAAACGGTCAGAGTAAACGAACCATCCTGACACTCGAAGACATGCTGCGAGTATGTGTGTGATAGACTTTAGTAAATTGGAAGGACATTTACCTTTGGTTGAGTTCTACAGCAGCAGTTACCATTCTAGCATTCAGACAGCTCTGTTTGAGGCATTGCGTGGACGATAATGCCGATCTCCTTGTTGGACTAAGGTGGGTGGCAACCTAATCACAGGTCTAGGACTTGTACTGGAATCTCTGAGAAGATTGTTTGGATCAGGAATCGTGCGGCGGCAACGCGTGACCGCCAGGAAAGCTGATAAGCCTAGGAAACGCTGGGAGCTCGCTGTAGACGATTGTATCATGTTGAAAGTCTCACCCTGGGAGGGTGCGGTGCGCTTTGGGAAGCGTGGAAAGCTTAATTTACGTTACGTTGGGCCATTCAAAACCCTGGAAAGAATCGGTAATATGGCCTACAAAGTCGAGTTACCTGACGAATTAGGTAATGCTCACGATGTCATTTAATGTCTCGAATCTAAAGAAGTGTTTGTCCGATGAAACACTTGTGATACCCTTACTAGCACCTAAGGTTAACGACGAGTTGCAGATGTCAAGGAATCTATTGAAAACGTGGACTAGGAAGTCAAGGTTCGTTAACATAGTCGAATTCCAATCACGAGAGTTCGTGGGAACTCAAGATGTGGGCCGGATTTCACGTAAGAACGCAAATATCAGATGAAGCTCTAGTGTCCTCGGTTGTTCAAACGGTTGAATCAACTTCTGATGTCATTGGCGAATTTTGGGACGAAATTCCCTTTCAAGTTGGGGATGATGTGGCACCCGAGGAAAATCCACAGTCATCCTGATCTAACACCTTGCCGTTTCTGGGTTACTTATCAAATTTCGGGACGAAATTTCTTTCAAGTTGGGGATGATGTGACAACCCGAGATTTCAAGGTTTTTCCTCTACACATCACTTGTTTCACAATCCTGTTTTCACGATTCGTTTTACGTTGTATCATGTACATTATATGAATGATGAATTTATTGATATGTTTGGTGGTTTAATGTCTAATGTTCACGAAAAACCCAAGTCGACGAAGAAGGTTCTTCGTCAAAGAGCGTTCTTCACCGAGAAGGCTCTCGGCCCTAAAACTCAAGCCCAACTGGGCTCGGCCCACCTTGTTTGGGTACATGCACGCATACGGTTGGTGTGTGTAGGATTTTTATTGTTGCAAACATTATATTAGCAAACCCTAGCCCCCATACTAATCGGCGGTAGTTCCTTCTTCCCCATCGATCCATCATCTTGGCAGCCACCAACTTCTTCAGAATCCTTGGTCACGCTTCGGAGACACAAGGGCGTCGCCGGAAGAACTCGAAGCTTTCCTTCTTCTCGACTTGTCTCTCTCTCTCACACGATCACTTGGTTAGTATAATCATCACTGATTTGATTTCCACTTTGTATATATTCTGGCGGGTGATTCGATGTTGTGTGGTGTCGATATGAATCTATATGCATAAGGACAAACTGTTATGAACGTGTGTGAACATGATATTGTGGCTTTGTGCGTGTATGCTAGGTTTCGTTAGTGATCATTCGATATGCAATTATGAACCGGTTGTAACTGTTAAGGTGATGAACTTGCTATGATAAATATCTTGATCTTGTGTGATGTGGGTATGAATCTGATTTCGTGGTTTAGATCTGTAGGATGAAGAAAAACCGTTATAATGTTTGTGTTTGATTTATTATGTCGCATGATATTCACAAAGATTTGATGATGGGATGATGAATTACGTTATGAACTTAAGCTAGTGTGTTAATAATAGCGAATTGGTAGTTAGGGAAATCATGATGATCGGGAAGTCTATGTTCAAACCTTGATTTCAAATAGAATGATAACAGGTAAATTGTCTGATTGATATGTAAATTGTTTGATCCGATTTGGTCATAGCCAAACAACTGATGTAATCTAGAAATGGTTAAGAGGTCAACTGATAATGACCAATAGAATAAAATTGCTCAAAGTTAGTGTTTGATGGTGGTGATTAAACTGTTTACTGCATGTATCCGTAGGTTTGATGTCATGCAGACTTTCCACGAAGAACTCTTCTTCGTGGGAATACTCATTGATGAAGGACCTCATGACGAAGGACGTTCTTCGTCATAAATGATAGCGACGAAGAACCATGATTGTTCACATAAGACTGGTCGACGAAGAACCAGGTTCTTCGTGGACTATGGTTCTTCGTGGGGACCTTCGTAGGCTGCAGGATCTTCGTGGACCTGCAGTACACCCACTGTTACATCTTAAAGGTGCCATTATGTGTCAATTGTCATGTTACATGCTTGAGTGCAACCTGCTGGTGTATGTGTACTGTTATGTGATTACTGGCATATGAAACCATACACTTGCTATGTGACTTTACGATAAACGCTATGGATCAATGAGTTGCATGATTAATGGCTACGACTTGTATAAGGACGTGTGTTCTACTTATATGATACTTACGTAACGTGTGCGATGGATACGTGATATATGTGAACACTATACTGACTGTTCTTAGTAACCACGGTAGGGTATGGTTGACCAACTTGGAACGGGTAATGAACGTAACATACCGAGCAAATCTAAGGTGAGTTCACTGCTCTTTCTCCAAGCATGCGTCCCGGGGAGGGACATCTGGTAAATATTCCGGGGAGGAATATTGGGTAAATGGGTTTAACTAGAATGTTAAACTTGGGATGTTGGTTAATACACTCATATCTATCATTAAGTCCCATCATATACCGAATTGGTTGCCGGGGAGGCAACGGGGTTATTAGTTGATAGCGCTATTAGGTTTGGCACCCTCACACCGTACCGGGGAGGACGGTCGTGAACTAATTACCTTAACCACTTGACCAATGTTTGATAGAGCATTGGGGAAGGGCAAATAATCTGGAGCCATCTGCAGTAATCGAGTTATTAACAACATCTAATCTCTGAAATCTTCTAAACTCATATTTGGTAACTAAACGTGTTAACAAACTTTGAATTCACCAGCGTCGTCTGACACACTTGTCTGCATGCTTGCAGGTCGTTAGATTCATGGATGGAACTTGCTATCTAGGAGTGCTGCAGTGGTCATGGGTCGTAGCTCTTGGATACATGTTCATTGGTTTTGCACATTTGTTTTAGAACTCTTGAATAACTATTTACATTATGCTTCCGCTGAACGTATTTGTTTAAAGTTGTGTTTTGGAATTACATTATGAAATAAATGGAAGCTTTTTCTTAGTACTATGTTGTGGTTCAATGTGATTGGTGGCTGGATCCTGGTACGTCACACGTCCCGCGGTGTTTCCTCATGTGGTATTTTGGGGGTGTGACAGTGCCACTAACTTACCATTCAGATATTGAATTTCTTTTACCGTCTTTGGAGGCTGCGTGGAGATTACGGCCTAAACCTTGTCCGGATGAGCTTGAATTACGGACTGGGTTATCCAAAGTCCTAGGAATTTTCCTTCTTCTAAACCAAAGGAGCTTTTCTTTGGGTTTAATTTTAGATTTATACTCCGAAGCCTTGTGAAGGTTTCAAGTATGTCATCTATCATGTTATCTTCGGCCTCACTTTTGATAACCAGATCGTCTACGTAGATTTACGGGTTCCTACCAATCTGACCCTTGAAGGCTTTATCCATTAACCTTTGGTAAGTTGCTCCGGCGTTTTTCAATCCAAACGGCATTTTAGTGTAACAGAAAAGACCTTCGTTTGTTACGAATGTTGTCTTGTCTTCGTCTTCCAGGGTCATCTGTATCTGTTGGTATCCCTTATACGCGTCCAGGAAACATTTGAGGCGAAAACTTGCCAAAGAATCAATCTTTAAGTCAATCTCCGCAAGGGGGTAGCAGTCTTTCGGACATGCGTTATTGAGATCGGAGAAATCGACGCACATTCTCCACGTGTTGTCTTTTTTGGTGACCATTACAGGGTTTGAAACCCATGTTTGGTACCGTACTTTCCTAATGATTCCGGCGCTTAACAGTTTTCGTACATCCTCGGCAATAGCTCTGTGTCATGCCAGAGCCATGTTCCTTTTTCTTTGGGCTATGGGTTTGACCGTGTGCGACACTTTCAACTTGTGTTCGGCCAGGACTCGGGGAACTCCAACCATGTCAGAGGTTTGCCAAGCAAACACGTCCAAAGAATTAGATAAAAGCTTCCATAACTGCCGCTTGGTTCGTTCGGGGAGTTGTGCACCTTTTTTGCTCCGGAAAGTCCGGATAGATAGCTCATTCTTCGGTAAGTAATGCCGGAGGTTGCGATACCGGCTTCGGTGGGAAACTTTAAGGAGTCGTGAATAGTTGAACTGATGATACCGAAAGCGCACATCCCTGGTCTTCCCAGAATGACATTGTGTACGGACCTTGCTCCAACCACCAAGTAGGTCAGGTTTACGGTTCTTGCCAGACTTTCGGTACCCAACGTTGTTGGTAATGTAATCTGCCCGATGGGCTGGACCACTTCTCCGGAGAAACTGACCAATGGCATGGACACCTGAATTAGTTTGGCCTTCGTTTGCGGAGCCAACTGTTGGAAAATTGTTGATACATGATCTCGGAGGCACTTCCGCTATCCACATAGATTCGTCGGACCTTGTGCTCTGCAATGATTGCGGACACGACGATAGGTCCGTCCTTTACTTCTCCTGCGGTTATGGGGGGGAAAGCGATCGGTTGGTGCATCCAAGAGGCCAAATGGTGGTTGGTCCGCTTGATGCCCTGATTGTCTATTTTCTTTATCATGCAGATTCCGGACTGGTTGTTCGGATTATCTATTGGTGCGGTGAGAGACTTGCCTTCCTTAACTTCCTTTACAAGGTGCGACAGTTTTTCGGAGCGGACGTCTTTCTCAATCTCCTTCTTTAAGGACCAGCAATCGTCCGTATTGTGGCCTCGTGCTCGGTGATAATCACAATATTTTTTGGAATTTTTGTCACCTGCATTCTGGAGCTTCGGAGGTACGGGGAAATTTGCTCCTTCAGTGCTAAGGATTTCGCTAGGAGTCTTGGAGAGATCCGATGGGTTGTAGAACCTTGAACTAGAGTTTCTTCCCCGTTGAGATCGATCGTTCATGTTGTAGGGGTGCGTTCGTCCCCTATTTCCAGCCGGAGTTTTGTCGAAAACGGATCCTCCGTTTTTCTTCCAAGAGGACATTTTCTGCTCCGTTACGGCGGACGCACTACATGCATTTTTCCCTCGAGCGAATGCCCGAGCACGTTCCATCAATACTTTCATTGTTTTTGGGAGATTTTCGTGCAGCTTTTCAACCAGCTGATTGTTCCGAACTCCGTGACAAAATCCGGAGACTCTCAGCTGATCAACTACCCCACTGATCTGCATACTCTCTCGATTGAACCTTTCTATGAAACTGTCGAGAGATTCTCCGTCTTTCCTTCGGATATTGTGCACCTCGGTGATTTCTTTGGAATAGTGCCTTTGCTGGCTGAAATTCTGGAGAAATAACCTCCGGAGTTCCTCGATATCATTGATTTCTCCTTCATTCAACGCATAGAACCACACATGTGCTGCTCCGGTTAATGTTTGTGCGAACATGAAACACCAGGCTGGCATCGACTATTGTTCGACTCGTGCAGCTCCATCGAAGTCGAACATGTGATCGTCCGGATCTGTGGTGCCATCATATTTCTTTACTGTGGATGGCATTTTGAGCTTCGGTGGAAGTTTAGCATGGACGATGCGAGCACTAAACTTTGACTTTGCCGTCATTGATACCGGATGATATGGTTTTGTGAATTCTGGGTCATTAACTATGCCCACTTGAGGATCCGTTCGTACCATGACTGCTGGAGATGGTCCTGTAGAAACCGGTATATAATTGTTATAAGTTTCTCCTATCGGAGTAACAATTGTGGAGAAAGTAGGAGAGGCGAATACTGTAGGACCCATAGTCCTTACCGGTGTTTCGTCGTGAAAGAGCCTGGTTCGTAAACCGAGGATCTATTCATCTCTAGCCTGCTGAGCTTTCAACCATCGTAAGAGACTGGTATTTTTTGAGAGGAATTCTGCGTCGAATTCCGATGCCTGTGAAGTTGGCATTAGTATGAACGGTAACGTTGTTCCTGGCCCTGAGCTCAAAGGAGCTGAAGCCATGGAAATGACGTTTGTCGGAGCTGTAGTTTGTGAACTAGCAGCAGTGGATCCCAAATTCAAGGAACCTGGGGCCGCCATAGATCAGTCGTTTCGTTGCTCAAGAAATTCACTAAGTGAAGGACTGTGAGCTGTGAAATCAGATGGCGCCAATTGAAGATCCAAAATCTGAGGCCGGAGCCTGAGATTAGAGTTTGAATCTTGGGGGAGGATCGAGGACCTGAACCTGCAAAAGAGAAAACCGTTAGGCTCGCCGCAGAGATTGGAGGGCCCCTCTGTGACCACCCTCTGGCGTGAGGATAAGTATTTGATAGAGAGAGAAAGTAGAGAGAGAAAGTAGGACGAAGGTTTAGGAAATCGTACTTGGCTTGTACTTGATGTGGTATTTATACTAGTCAACTGAGATGACGTCACTCGGTTGGACGCACTTGTTTGGTGGTCCGTCCCCTGGAGCTTGAGGAACGGAGGTCTTTAGGATGTTCGTCCTGTTGTGTTTCGGTCCGTCCCTTATGAGGAAGGTCCGTCTCCGGATATGTATCTTCAAGTTTGCCACACTAGTCGCCATTTGACTTGGACAACCACATACTGGGCGGTCTTCGTGGGGTGCCACTCACGACTCCTAGTCACACGTTCTTCAGCTTCTATGCTTGCAAGACCAATACTCCCCATCTAAGAAGGACGTGCAGAAGTGACAAGGACCGATTTTCTTACAGGCTTGAGGTGGCATTAAGAATAGAATTTGGCTTGTTTTCTTAAGTGTAGCAAGTTGTAGTTTACAAGGATGAATCATTGAGAGGGAAAAAATGTTCTAGTGGTTTAGGTTTGTTAATAGGAGGTGGGCTATGGCATTTGGACCAGTCGGCATAACTATTCAAGGCGGTGACGGCTTTGATGGTGTGCGGAGAGGACCTCTGCACAAGGCCCGTGATTTCGATAGACACGCGATTTTTTAAAAAAAATCTGATAAGTATATGTTATTTTTTTTAAATAGTAAACACAAACCAATTCTAATATAGGCCCATTTACAAATCATTTTTTATGGTTTAGAATTTAGCCCACTTGACATTAGGTTTACTGAGCCCAATACTAGCTTGATTATTTTTTTTTAATAATAATAAAACATGACGGAATGGCATATTTTTTCAAGCTCGAACAAGGTACTTGAATTCTCAGAGACGCCTCTGATTCAAGGAGTCGGTGTTGATCCGTGATGGCCTTGGTGACAGTGTCGAAGCTCAAGGCGGTGCAAATGATTCATGCGATGGTTATAAGTACCACCTCGGGCCTGCAATATTGGAGGATATGGCAAGGTAACATACCGTCACTATGTAGTTTTAATGTTTTTTTAAACCTGTGATTGGCGGTGTTTAATTATTCACTCACATTTTCTCAGAAAAATAGCTACTGCTTTTGGCCCATGTGGAAACAACAGAGATTATATTTTTCTTGTTGGAGAAGGTTGTGTTTGATATTGGTGTGTGATTACCTACATTTCCACCATAATGGTCATTACTTATACACTTGATTAAGTGTCTTGAATTCAGCTACAAGCTTCTTCACATATCAATAACTTACTTATGCGTGATTGAAAAATTTGGTATTCTTAGTGGCTTTTGTGGACAAACTTTTAAGCATTTTCCCTGAAGCTATATGATCTTTTGTTTTGGGAAGCGCGAATTGCTTTTATATATATATATACACACACAACGTATATACTATTTATTAACGTTTTTAGGTTTGAATTATGTTCTCGGCCATATTGTCGACACCGCTGCAACGCGCGGGCTCCCCACTATAATACACAATACACCACTTGATATACGATATGAAATTTATACACTAGCTGACTAGAAAGATAAAGTGTAGTTTATCTTTGTTGGGTGTACATAAATTGAGTAAAATGCACGGATAGTTCCTGTGGTTTTGCAAAATAACACCTATAGTTCTCAACTTTTGGAAATTACACCGATGCTCCTTGGGGTTTGACAGTTTGTTACTCGGATAGTACCTGGAGTGGATGTCCGTTAGTTTTCTCCGTTAAATGGATGTGAAATGACAAAATTACCCTTCATTTTCTCCACTCTATAAAAACAAAACAACCCCACCCACCCCACCTTTCTCTCTGCCCCCCCCCCCCCACCCACCCACCCACCCACCATTAACCACCAACCACTACCCACCTGCACCACAAGTCACCTTCTGAACCACCACCATCTCTACACCCATAGAGAGAAAGTTGAGGAAAAAGGAAAATATAAGAAAAGGTGACTGATAAGGTGGAGTATGTTTCGATCCTTTCGGAGGAGATCTGGTCCATTTCAGTTTAACAATTTACCTTAACGACATTCAGTCCCTCTACACTGAAATTATTCTCCTCCATCTCCATGGCTACCTTGTATCCTGTAATAACTAAACACTCAAAACCCTAGAAAATCCATCATGAACACCTGATCTCACTCCAAATCATCTTCAAACAAGCACAACTAGATCATGAAACCCTTGGTGGAGCTCTGCGATCTGATCGCCCAAAACCCTAGCCAATTCCCCGACAAAATCGACTGGATTTGCAACCGATGTCCTCCATCAGACTCTTTCTCATCCAGATCTCCAACAATCACACCTGATCAGCTCAATGCAATCCTCATTACAGCCAGGTGGGGGGTGGTTGGTGGTTAATAGTGGGGGGGGGGGGGGGGGGGGACAGAGAGAAAGGTGGGGGTGAGTGGGGTTGTGTTGTTTTTATAGAGTGGAGAAGATGAAGGGTAATTTTGTCATTTCACATCCACTTAACAGAGAAAACTAACGGACATCCACTCTAGGGACTATCTGAGTAACAACCGTCAAACCCCAGAGAGCGCCGATGTAATTTTCAAAAATTGAGGACTATAGGTGTGATTTTACAAAACCACAGGGACTATCCATGCATTTTACTCTCCCAAATTTGTCCATAGTAATTAAACTACCATTTATAACCCGTGAATGTAAACGACAATATACCCTGTTTTTTTTAATTTAAAAAATGTAAATGCATTATTTAAATATTATTATTCTTATTCATTTAAGTATTATTAAACCTAGCTAATTACTTTGTTATTTTTATAACCTACTTATTATATAAAAATTTAGTACATTGTGTAGCATACATAATTTTAAAAATTATCTTCTAGAAAGGGTTTCCTAAATATATATTAAACTAATATGTGAAAGGTCAGATTACGATTATGACACGTTTGAAAAGTGAGTTCAAATAAAAATATTTTCATTTTAAAATAATATAACGGCAAAATAATATCATCTAAGTTTTAAAATCATATCTTACTTTACACTTTAGATTTACACCTTTTTTTTTTAAATTGCATACCATTGAATATTTGATGTTTTGCATACCATTGAATATTGATGTTCTAGAAGCACCTTAAGATACACTTCCACGGTTCCACCATTTAGTTTGAGTAAATTATAACTTTTGTCAATTATTTATATACTATTTTTCAGATGGTATCCTTTAGCACAAAATTTGACGAGTTCTTACTTAATGTTTCAAAATCTTAGACGGTATATCCTTTGAGCCTAACTCAGTTAATTTTTTTAGATCTAGTCACACAAGGGTATTTTAGTCTTTTTATCCCACATATATAATATCATTTAACAAAAATAAACAAAATTATTATTATTATTATTATTATTATTATTATATGTGTGTATATATATATATATATATATATATATATGGAAAGGGTAAGATGAGAACTACTTTGATTTGTGAGAACCATGAAAACTAAGCCTTTCAAAAGATTTTTTTGAAAAAAAAAATTTCTCAAAATCTTAGAATTAAAAATCACTTGTTCCAACGAAAAAAATAAAAATTAAAAAAATGTAAAATGCAAAACTTTACATTGAGGGTAAATTTTTTTTATTGGTGATGTAAAAAAGTTTACATCGTCGAAAACAAAATTTACATCAGTCTTAACTAGCGACTCGATAATTTTTTTGTTTTTTTAACAGATGTGTTTATAACATTATAATCTACGTTTTATCAAGTAATCATGTGTGCAAAACACACGAGGTTAATTTGGTTTCATTAACCTTTTGCTTTCCTTCGATTAGTCCACATGCTTACTTAGTATGAGAAAACCTTTAATTATCTCCCACCTAACAAAGAACATATATCCCTTTGTTGTTCAACACTACCACAAGCAGGTCAAACTATAACCACTAGCCATCGCATCGTCATAGTCATTGCCAAATGCAAGGGATATGAATAATGTAATTTTGATTGTAAAGAAGTGGTTTGTACATTGTGATAGTATCGAGGTTATTTAAATCGCGAAAATGTACTTATCCAAATTTCATAAAGTATGTGAGGAAATTCAGACAAGTATATTTTTAAATAAAATAGATGACGAGTGTGTAAGAAAGATGAGATCTATGTGAGAAAGATGACCTCTCTTATGAAAGTATCGAGGGTATTTAATTCGCGAAAAATGCATGTATCCAAACTTCATAGACTAGTCATTTAGTTGACTTCTTATGAAAATTCAATTGTATAGGTTCATAAAAACTCTTTCCATCCCAAAATCAAAAGTTAAAAAAAAATCATTTATACCGCTAAAAGGAAACACATTTTCCATCATGTTTGATATGTTAATGCGATTAAAAATTAAGTATGAACACAAGAAGGAAAAAAGTAAAGTTCATATCACAGCTTATAAATAAAAATAATATGTTATCATGATTATCACCAACCAGTTTGAAAAGTTATTATTAAAAATATTTGGGGATAGGGAAATAAACATATTACACACTATTCAGAAGCTGCAAACGTGTCATGCAGATATAGTCCGTATGAGTCGTATGACATAAAGAAAATAACGAAGATAAATGAAATGGAGAAAATGATAACATGGTCGTATAACATGGCGGAAATGGTCATGTGGGTTGCGTGAGGTCCAAATCATAAAACCCGTATGATATTTTGACTAACAAAAAAGTGCTTATTTTGACTATTGAAAAACCCATGTGTCACGTATGATAATTTTTCGTCCTTTCGTATGCTCACATGATCCATACATAGGACCGTATGATATGAGAGGTGTTTTTTTTTTTTTTTTTGACCAGTAACAATGAAAAGATTTCATATAAAGATGCTAGCGGGGAACTAGCAAAAAACGCCCCTTACAAGCAGCCCAAGGCCAGAACGCCAACAAAAACATTACACTTTCAAGATGCCTTCGAAAGGATTAAGACGTCATGCATTCCAATCACACTAACAAGGGTGATGAAACACGGAACTAATTATGGGACTAATCAGTTTGGTTTATGTTTCTACCATGATGGTTAATCTTCTTATGGTTTCCTGAGCTCCTTAATGACCGTGGTTTATCTGCAAAACAAAACACCGTTACTCGTTAAGAGGGGAATGTGGGGGTTTCCCTCTTAACCGGGCTCCGGCGTGAGAATAAGCGACTGCTTTGGGGAGAGAATTAAGTATTAAGTGTGAGAGTAGAGGGAATGGAATGTTTAACCTGTGAAGTGAGGTCTCTATTTATAGCCGGAGTAGTGTAAGAGGGTGTGGGCTGATGGGCCTTGGGCCGGAAGGCGACAACATGGAGGATATGCTCTTTGTCTCACTGGTGTCGACCGTTAGTGGCTTCTAGGAGCTTTGTGGAGTTGGCGCAATGTGATTGGAGCCACGTGTCACTGTTGTCGGCCTGGTCGCCCTTCTGCCATCAGCAGGTAAGTGGAGATCGTGGGGCAGTTGTCTCTGCCCTGTGATTGGTGCCACATAGGCGTCCTTAAGTACTTTTTGTCTCCTGCATGTCAGACGATCGTGGAGCACGATTGCGCAGGATTAGCAGGACTCTGATTGGCTCTTTGTTCTGCCGCTTGTACCTTGTGTACTATCTGAAAAGGCCTTGCGCCGTAGTCACGCATGATTCTTGCTGAGCACGTTACTACCTCGCGCGCGGCATGGGCTTTCAGATATTCTTTTCAAAATGCTAAGTGTTGCTAATTGGAGTTTCTTCTTATGTAGACCTCGCGCCGTATTACGCAGATGTGTTGTAACCCGCGCGAGGTTGGTAATCAAGGAAATTGCTGAGTAAAGGAGTATGGTCCCGCGCGGCCTTGTGGGAGGTTGCGCAGCTTTTTGGGACCATACCCCTTCAAGTCCCCCCAGTCCAGTGCTGCACCATGCGCAAGGCAAGTGGTTGGAGCTCTGGACTTAAGAAAATAAAGTAGAAGGATGCTTCTGGCTTTGGTAGACGGCGCGCGTGTAACTTGTTGGTTACTACGGCGCGGCTACCAGGCTTGTTACTGGCTTTGTTGTTAGCTTTTACCTGAAGTTTCTAATGACTTTGGGCGGGAAAAACCTCGAATTTTGAATTTCTGACAGGTTGGTGAAAAAGTCGCGTTTGGTGACGCTTGAATTGACCTCTGACGGTTGTCATCAACTTGTCCCTGACGCATCGGATTTCTGTCATAGAGTGAGGCCCACGCGCGCGTGGTAACCGTTGCTCCGGGAAATACGCCTTACGTGGCGTTTTTTGATTGGCCTTGCTTGCGGCGATCTCGGCACGATTACCCATCGCATTAAATGCGATGGGTATATATATCCGAAGAGACGTGAGAGGTTTATCACTTTTCTCTTCTACTGTTCCTTTATTTCCTCTCGAACTTCTTTGAATCTTCAAAGTTTGAAGAACACGGTTGCAGCAGATCTTCAAGTTCTTGAAGAATATCGTAGCAGATTATCAAGCTTGTTTCCAGAATATTCAAGACCCTTGTTTATCTATCGATGGCTGAAGAACAACATGAAGATAATCCCGGAGAAGAAGGCCCCGTTCCCGTTCTCCGGTGGGATTTGGGTCTTTTCGAGCAGATCGTTTGTGGCTTCCGGTTTCCACCGGAGTGGGATGCCAGGTACCCCGGCCAGAACCAGACGGCCGCTGATGCACCACCGGGGTACATCACTTTGTTTGAAGACTTCTTCCATCAGGGCAACTTCCGGTTGCCGGCGACGAACTTCATGGCTCATATTCTTCAGTATTATGGGTTCCATATATCTCAAATGAGCCCACCCGGAATGGTTCGGGTTTGACATTTCGAGTTTCTGTGCTGGGCTCATGGCATCGAGCTAACTGTCGATAAATTCCGGGTCTTTTATCAGCTTCAGCGAAATATGGGTTTCTACTCTTTTGCCAGTCGTGGCACCGCCAAGAAGATATTGTTGAACCCTCCCAAGAGTTTCCATGATTGGAAACCAAAATTCTTTTATATACGCGAGGAGGTTATTCCCATTGCCATGACGTTTCGCGCCTGGAATGAAGCGATTGTGAAAGAAGACTTGGCGATTCCCAAGACTGAGGCTTGGTATCGGGAGCTTACTGCTACCCCAAACCGAGTGTTTGGGGAAAATGTCTTAGTGGCAGCGAGGATGAGCGATCAATGGCTGCCTGATAGCAGGGATGTTCCTGTCCTAATGATTGATAACAGAGGTTAGTAATTTCCTTGTTTTCACTGGTCTTTCGCAGCTTGCGTTTTATTCATATGATTTGTCGTGCAGAGTCGCGTTTGTATCAAGCTGCCTTCGCCACTTTTGGCGGTACTATGGGCGTGCGCCCGCTTCAGGACGGAGAAGAATACTGGTATGACCAGATAAAGGTTAACTTTATGTACCCTGTTGCTGATGCGTTCGCCACGCCGCCTACCGCAACTGAAGGTGCGCATATACCTAACCCTCGTCCCTTGCGCTCTATCACTTCTGCTGGGAAAGAGGTTGTCTATCTTTCCAGCGAAGAGTCTGTGGGGTCCTCGACCGGGGAGTTAAGTTCCTGGTCTACCATCTTTGCAGGTGTGCTGCGCGACCTGGGTATCGACCCCGAAGAGAAGAAGAAGAAACCCCCTAAGAAGAAGAAAACGGTCGAGCCTGAGGTGACAAGCAAGAAGGGCGGGAGTAGCCGCGCAGCTGCTGGTGCTGGTGAAAAAGGTACTCTTCGGCTTCGTCAAAGTGACTTGAAAGATTATGTGATAATTAGTGATTCATTTGAAGGCTTGTCACGCGCAGGCGCGAAGAAGACTGGAGCTGGTGGTTCAGGGAGCGCGGGTTCTCGTAACCCGGATGCTGGCGCTACCCCTTCCTCTATTGCGCATGGGGAAGAGGAAGAGGAAGAAGAAGAAGCTACTGAGAAGTTGATTAGCTGGAAAAGGGTTAGAAGCGAGACTACTGCTGGTGTGTCAGTGGCGTCGAAGGCTGGAGGAGCTCTCGTGCTTGGTAAGCAGAGCAATTGGTTTCTGTAGAGGGCAAGAAGAAGACCCCTGAGAAGGGTGTTGTGTTTACGGAGCCAGAGCCAAAGAGGCCAAAGATTACCGTTAAATCTTCCAAGGCTGCTAGTGCTGAGACTGCCAAGGACAAACATGTTGCTGAGGGTGATAAGGCGAAGGCTGCCGCAGAACAGAGGAAGGTTGATGAAGAGCGTAGGAGGAAGGCTGATGAGGATAAGAAGAAGAAAGCGGAGGAAGAGAAGAAGAGGAAAGCCGAGGAAGATAGGAAGGCTGAGGAGGCGAAGAGGAAGAAAGCCTCTGATATGGAGAAGGAGAAGCAAAAAGCTGTTGAAAAGCCTATTGATGATCCATTGAGGTATACCGGTGCCGCTGCTATCACTATTCAAGAGAAAACGCAGGGTCCGGAGGTTTTGAGCGTCGCGGGGTCTGCAAAGCCCCATCAAGAGAGACGAAAAGAACCTGAGGTTGAAAAACCTACCCCCCCTACGCATACTGATATCCCCCATCGCTCTAAGGTGACTTCCACTGGGGGATCAGGTCCGTATGTTTCTAGTGGCGCGAGTTCTGGTGGCGCTGGGGGTTATAATCCACAAGCTATCGGGGCGAAGGATACCGTCGGTGATATCTACTATAAAAGTTATACCGAAGAGGAACGCGGTAATGCCCCCCATCAGGCTCCCTGGGGTTTGAGGCAAAAGGACACCTTTCAAGAGTTCGGCCCTTGCCGCGATTGGTTCTTCAACTCCTTCACTCCTGGAGAGGTTAACCGGCAGAGGGCGAAGACTCATGAGGGGCTGTACCGTACTTATATGCTCGGGGAGGCGAATGCTCGCGCTGCTAACCAGGAGATTGTACGGGAGTGGCGAACAATGGTTAGAGAGCGGTCGGACTGGGAGAGGTACCGCGAGCGGATGCTGAAGCGTATTAGTGAATTTGAGAAGTCGAAAACTGCCCTTGATGAAGAGAAGGTCAAGCTTGAGGCTGATAAGAAGGCAGAAGAATGGGGGCGTGAGGGCCTGAAAACCAAACTTCAAGCTGCTGAACAGCAGTTGGCTAAGGAGAAAGCCGAATTCAAGCGCATATGCGAGAAGGACAATGAGCGTGCGGCCGCGGCTCGTAACAAGGTTGTCAACCTTGAAGCCAAGATTGTGGAGTTGACGGCGAAGGTCGAGGGTGCGCAAGCTGTGCAAGTTGCTAAGGAGCAGATCGAGGTTTGTGGAACTTCTAACCTTTTCCTTCTGTGTTGCTTGGAAAATAGCCTTAGTCCTTTTGTTCTTTTTTAGGTTGAGTTGACTGATGTGAAGTTGCAGCTGTCGGGCAAAGACAAGGATCTCCAGGCCAAGGACGTTGAGATCGCCGAACTGAAGCGCCGCCTGAATGATCAGGTTGATAAATGCGAATCCTTGGAAATCGACCTTGAGGCGGAGAAGGTTAAGGCCGTAACTGCTGAGGAGGCCAAGGAGCGAGCCGAAGTGGCGCGTGATGTGAGTACCTCTGCCCTCAATGTGGCACAGACTAACTATACCGAGGCTCAAAGCATCGTTGACGCGCTATCCTCGGATATTGAATGGCTGCGCGGCAGAGGGATAGTTTTGGTATTTGTCTCTTTTTAACCTTAGTTTTATTTACTAAGAGTTTTATTTACTAAATCTGTTCCTTATTTGCTTATTCTGATGTAGATGGCTAACTCGATTTTGAATGCTGGTGAGCTGGACAAGACTGTCGCCGCTCTCATAGATGCTTCCCGCGCCGTTGGTCACCGCGGTGGTTATATGGAGTGTGCGCAGCATTCCGAAGAAATGTTTGGTCAAGAGTTTGATACCAGTCATTGCTCGGTGACCGATGAAGCTGATGCCGAGTTGGCTCGTGCTGAAAATGCTTACAATCATTTAGCCCTACCTGTGATGGAGTTGGTTTCGAAGGCTCTGGAACATGATGACTGGTGCGGGCGTATAAAGGCCATTCTCGACCCACCGATAACTGTTGAACTATCAGATGAGGAGCCAGCTGGTGATGATGGTGGGAACGATGGTGATGACGGTAAGCCTGATGATGATGGCGATGAAGGCGATAAGCATGATGGCAGCGGGAATGATGAGTTTGAATAGGCTTGTGAACAGGCTTTGTGCCTTGTAATTTTTGCTTATACTTTGAATGTAAGTTCTTGCGCGGTCGCGCTAGTTTTAAATGGAATGATCGTTATCTGTTGTCTATATAACTGTGCGCGCGGTTGCGCTTGTTTTAAATATGATGCTTGTTTGTCCTTTCCCGTTACAATTATTGCACTGTTGTTAGAAACTTTGGTTAAGTTAGCGCGAATAAATGTAAGTGTAGCTCTTGTGTGTGTAGCAGCCCGGTCTCGCGCTATGTTCGCGGAGGACCTTGAAGGCATAACTCAAGAGCACGTAATTTACTGGAGTGTTTTCGTGCTAATCAGAAGTTTAACATGCATTTGTAACTGGAAAATATTGTAGGAGATAGCAAGGATTCAATATGTAAAGAACGCTCGTATTAGCAAACTTGATGGGCGCGTGGGCCCTGTTTACAGTAGTGATGCATTACATTTTTCTGTTGCCTTGGGTCCTAAGTACGTTCATCCGTCATAGGTGACTCTTTTCTTGTGCACACCACCTGGGAACACCGACTGCCGTCGAGTGCGGTGGAATTTTGATTCTTCACGGTGTACCACCTGAAAACGCTGACTGCCGTCAAGCGCGGTGATTTAACCGGTGTTTATTCTTGATGGGTGATGTGGCGAGACCAGCGATCACCCATTCCTCTGGATCTTCTTGATGTCTTTGCGCACGCTCTTTAGGAGGTGGTCCAGTTTGCCACTCTTCAGAGCCTTCTCGATTTCTATGCGCAGTTGGAAGCAATCATTAGTCAAGTGGCCTGTGTCCTTGTGAAATTCACAAAACAGGTTAAGGTCCTGGCCTTTTTTGCTACGCATTGGTAGTGGATCTTTGAGATCCAATTTCTCTGTGTTGAGGACTTCGAGAGGCGATTTGGTTAGTTGGGTCCACTTCCTCTCCTGGTTTTCTTCTCTGTCTGTCTTCCTATAACGATCTCTGTCGATTGTCGAGCGAGCATCTCCCTCTCGCGTGCTTCTGTCTTCATATGACCTTGCACTCCAGTCGGAGTGTCTCTTCCTCTTATCGTGTCTGGTAGAATCGCGCGAGTAATCCCTGGAGTAATGATGAGATGAGTGATGCTCTCTGGCATAATAATCGCGCGACTGGCTTCCCTTGGAAAATTGATCTTCAGTATAATAATTCTTGTTTGTGATGAGTGATTCTTCAGTTTGCGCGACTATCTTCGCGGCTTCCATGAGCTTATCCCATTCTTTGGACATTCCATCCTTCCCAGTGATAGTCCTAATTAGGCTATCGCAGCGGATGGCTTTCTTGAAATGGCAGCGCATGAGTTGCTCACTAACGCCGCCGATTTCCAAGCACTCTTTGTTAAAGCGAGTTATGAAATCTTCCAAACCCTCGTTATCTCTGCGCCAGATGTCTTCAACTTCGGCTGTGTCGCGCTGGTATCGTCTTTGTTGACTGAAGTGACTCAAAAACTGAGTCCTGAAATCCACCCATGATTTTATCTTTCCCGGAGGAAGGCTGTCGAACCAGGCGCGAGCAGCCCCCGTAAGCGTTTGGATAAACAGATGGCACCACATGGGCATGTTCCATCCTCCCATGCAGCCCACGCTTGTAAAAACTCTGACGTGATCATCGGGATCAGTCAATCCGTTAAACTTTCCGACTGTCGGAGGTAACTTCTCTCTTTTGAGTGGCGCGAGCGCGATCTTTGGGACGAACTTTGAATGTTCAACGGCTTCAGCTGGCCGGTAGGCAAGGCGAAAATCTTGCTCTGCCTCTTCGGTATACCCAACGTGTTGCCTTGGTTTGTAGTATTCGTGATTTCTCTGTAAACGATTGAAGACCGAAGATTCTTCATCGCCTTCCCAAGTTGGATCATTCGGGTCGGTTTTTTCCCACTCATCGTTTATGTTGCGCGGCGTGAGCCGGCTATGAACTGGGCCTCTTTGGACGTTTGACGGATATTCATAGTAGCTTTCTGTCTCCTCCCCTGTATCGCGTGTATCCTGCACGCTTAGTCTTCGGGTAGGGGGAGGTCTGTTAACTCTTCTTGGGATGTTTTGCGGTGGTGGTATCTGGCGCGCGCCGTGACTCGGGCCTGTTGGTGTGACCAAGTATGGTTCTGCCGTTAAAACTGCTTGTTGTGCGCTCAAAGATTGATACGCTTCGTTAATGGTGGCTAGTTGCTTGGCGTACCATGAGGCTGGAGTTTCGCCCTCTGGTAGCCCTAGTAGCGTCGAGATGTTCTGAGGTGGAGCTGGGTTTGAAGGTCCAGCACCGTTGTTTCCTGGGGTAGTTGTTTGAGTGATGCGGGTGAAGCTCCCGCGCGGACCCCCAGTGTTGGCTACTTCAATTTCGCCGATTTCTTCAACATGCTGGGGTTGGATGTTTTGATTATCCACCCCCAACGCTGTATTAGGGTTTGCTCCAAGACCAACAAACTCAGGAATGATTCCTTGACCAGCCATGATCGAAGGAAGAAAAACAACGAAAACTCAGAAAAAAGAAGATGAAAATGGTTGTAGAAAAACCGGTGGGCGCCAATGATGAAACACGGAACTAATTATGGGACTAATCAGTTTGGTTTATGTTTCTACCATGATGGTTAATCTTCTTATGGTTTCCTGAGCTCCTTAATGACCGTGGTTTATCTGCAAAACAAAACACCGTTACTCGTTAAGAGGGGAATGTGGGGGTTTCCCTCTTAACCGGGCTCCGGCATGAGAATAAGCGACTGCTTTGGGGAGAGAATTAAGTATTAAGTGTGAGAGTAGAGGGAATGGAATGTTTAACCTGTGAAGTGAGGTCTCTATTTATAGCCGGAGTAGTGTAAGAGGGTGTGGGCTGATGGGCCTTGGGCCGGAAGGCGACAACATGGAGGATATGCTCTTTGTCTCACTGGTGTCGACCGTTAGTGGCTTCTAGGAGCTTTGTGGAGTTGGCGCAATGTGATTGGAGCCACGTGTCACTGTTGTCGGCCTGGTCGCCCTTCTGCCATCAGCAGGTAAGTGGAGATCGTGGGGCAGTTGTCTCTGCCCTGTGATTGGTGCCACATAGGCGTCCTTAAGTACTTTTTGTCTCCTGCATGTCAGACGATCGTGGAGCACGATTGCGCAGGATTAGCAGGACTCTGATTGGCTCTTTGTTCTGCCGCTTGTACCTTGTGTACTATCTGAAAAGGCCTTGCGCCGTAGTCACGCATGATTCTTGCTGAGCACGTTACTACCTCGCGCGCGGCATGGGCTTTCAGATATTCTTTTCAAAATGCTAAGTGTTGCTAATTGGAGTTTCTTCTTATGTAGACCTCGCGCCGTATTACGCAGATGTGTTGTAACCCGCGCGAGGTTGGTAATCAAGGAAATTGCTGAGTAAAGGAGTATGGTCCCGCGCGGCCTTGTAGGAGGTTGCGCAGCTTTTTGGGACCATACCCCTTCAAAGGGTGATATATCTTTAACTAACACCCTAAAATTTACTTTAATAAAAATAATATTAGACTATGCATACATCATCTATTATTAAAAAAATCATCGTACTTTACCTTTTGCAGTACTCCTAGCTGTAGTTCTTAGGGTACTCGGGGCGCAAGCGGTGACCCCTTGCGGGGACCTTGTTGCCGATCGGGAAGGGTGCTGCCAACAAAGAGGGGAGCCATTTCGGGGACCAATTTCGGCGGGGAGACACCGAAGAGGGGAGTGGGGGAGATGGTGGGCCAGCCTCTTCCTAAACCAATCAAATTATTCCTTTTTTTTTTTTTTTTTTTAATAAAAAACAAGTCACCTAATAGGGGAGTGGTGCCATCAAATTGGGGTGTGAGGGGAGTTGACGTGGCATAACCTGATTGGGTGTGCGTAAGAGAGGGGACTCCCCTCTTAGGGGAGTGCCCCTCTCACCCTGAAATAAGATCACATACGATTGATGTTCTAGAAAAACCTTATGTTACATTTCCACTCCTTGGCCCTTAGGGTGAAGGGAGTGGTTAAACAGGTGAAAGTGGCAAACTTTAAAATGAACCAATCAGAGAGTGTCACGTCAGAGAGGAGAAAAAGTTTAAACTTTGCTGAAAAGTGTTGGCAATGGTTTAGACAGTTGAAAGTGGCAAACTTTTTTTTTTGTTTTTTTGTTTTTAAAAATTATGTGTTAAATAAAAACAATAAAGCATCAAATTAATTAAAAAAAAACTACATTAAATGTTGATTTATATAATGAAAAGTATAATTTTTTTTTTTTTATGATAAAGCATCAAATTAATTACACACACACCCCAAGGTCTTGTCTCTCCCCTTTGTCGATCGGTGACCACATACCGATTGTGAAGTTTGCCGCGCGGTAAAAATGGGATGGCAGCGGTGTTCCCGCTCGGCATTCTCCTTTGCCGATGGGTTTGCCGCCCCACTCCCTTCACCCTTACAGGACTCGCCGACCATGGTAAAATAATATAATATTTTAATTCGTAAAATTATGTTATCCATTTTAGTGTTCTTTATTTATTGCCTTTTCAATATATTTATATTCTAAACTTTAGTTTCACGGGTTAATTATATTGTTTTTTTAACAACTAATTTCTTTTAATCCTTGTTATCTGTGCGACTTGAAATACTTTACGCGTTGCGACACAAATTATATTTGTGGTTCTGTTATAAATATATCCTATATCAAACCCTATGCTGTCAAAGGTAAAATACTCATTTTACTTTCATTTTTCTACTCAACAAAAGGTTTGATAAATTATTTACAGACACAAAACGAAATGGTACATGGTATTAATAGGAGAAACATAATCAGAAATCAAATGGAAATAATAAAAAGAGTGACGTCGGGAAAAAATAAAAAGAATAATGGAAAATCACCCCTAAAAATTTGAAAATATTAAAAAGAAATATTATTGAATTAATAATTAAAACACCCACTAAGACTAAAGCCTAGTGGTAAAGAGGAATTATATATTGTGGGGAGATCAAGGTTCAATCTTTGAGAAGTGTAAGTATTTAGAGGAGAAAAATAGCCGTTCAAAAAAAATTAAAACTTTAATTGGAAAAAAAAATATACATAGATATCCTTCTTTCTAATATTATTAATCTGCACATAATTGCTCTACAACTTTTTATGAAATCAACAACTTTTTTTTTGTTAATACATTGATAATAATGAAACAAATAAAGAAAAAAATAATAAAACAAAATAAAATCAACTTTATTTCGACTATGATTATAAAAAGGGTTTTGATAATCTTAGAAATAGCATCCGAAAGTCACATGCTTTTTGGAATTATCCATCTTGTCACAAAACTATATATTTTTAAGATTATCACAAACCCACGTTATTAACTTTAATAAGTTAACATCTAACTATTACTTAATATAATGGACCGTCTTGTTTTCTTAAGAATGAAATAAATGATTTTTTTTTGGAAGATAAGGAATATTTGATTCCGAGGCAAGACATAAGAAACTTTCAAGTTCTATAGGGTTTAAAAAAATTAAATTATCTTTTGATAAAAATTGTTATGCTTCGTGTGTGACTCGTTAGTTTTTTAAGGTTAGTATAAAAAAACCAGCCCAATAGTATGAAAGTATAAACAAATAATTATATAAGTAATAACCAACTCATGAGTTTGTATTAATTGAAACCAAAGAACTAGTCAAGATATGATATATTTTTCATATTGTTATAGAAAATAAAATACTTGTATATTATAAAATATGTTTCTAAGTTGTCAATCGAAATAAAAAAGAAAGGGTGTGGATAAATGGAAGGATGAGAGAGTTGAAAAATGATCCAGGAATGCATTCGCTGATTGCAAATGTGATATGTGTAGATGTTATAGATGATTAATCAATTTCTTTTTATAAAGTTGCGACTTTATCCTTGTTTGTGTTTTTTATAATCTTATCTCAATTAAAAACTTGCAGTTGGTATTTTTGTTTCCCCCTATTTTGAAAAAAAGGAAACTCAGGTAAGTGTTTTTTTTTTTATAATCACATGTATAAAAAGAACATGTTTCATCAGCTCCTTAATGCCTATTATATGTGGTTACTTTGGTTCTACTAACGACTTTAACTACAACCTCAACTCTATTTATTGGTATGAGCAAGATATGACTTATTTGAAATTAATTGCACAATTCGTTAAAAAAAATATATTTTTAACGAAATTCTATGTATTTCTAGTCACTTATCATGTCAATTACCAATTTTTGGTCATTGAGATTCATGGTAATTCGGATTAACATTTAGGTATAGATATTACCATTTTTTCTCCTTTTAAACAAATTGACATGATTGAAGTTCTTATAGTTCTTATATATGGAATCGTGTTAGGTCTAATTCCTATGGTTGGATTATTTGTAATTATATATTTATAATATAAGCGTGGCGATCAGTTGGACCTTTGACGATTTAACATCTTTTTTTATTATTATTGACCTCCTCCTTTCTTTAATATTCAGGAGGTCAAATTGAGATTGTTGTTCAAGTTCTACTTAGTGTTTCAGTCGAATTCGATCGAAGAAGATCCGAATCACACTCTATAGGATTTGAACCTACGACATCGGGTGTTGGAGACCCGCGTTCTACCGAACTTAACTAGGTGTTTTTCTTCTCATAAAATATAAGTCTGTAAAGAAAGGATTGGTCCCAATACATCTTGTATGCAATATCATAAGAATGAAGTTCCTATATGAGCAGTAATAGGTTGGGATGACAAGATTTGAACCTGTGACATTTTGTACCCGAAACAAACGCGCTACCAAGCTGCATTACATCCCTTCCATTGGTCTACAGTGTCATTGTAGAGATTTCCTGTCTTGTTTTCCACATTATTATCTCCTCTATTAAAATCAAAATTTTGATTTTTGTTCCTGTAAAAAAAATAATTCTATCTATATGAAGTATGGAATGGATCCATAAGGAAAAATAACTGAGTCTGGGGAAGAAACTGGCATTTTTTTCTGTATCATTAAAAGTAAATCTTATTTACTAGATCATTGTACATTTCAATATGCATTATCTTATGTATTACAATAAAATGGAGGTTTTTTCAATGCGAGATCTAAACACATATCCCTTTGTGGCACCGATACTAAGTACTCCATGGTTCGGTGCTTTGGCTAGTTTATTGATAGAGACTAATCGTGTTTTCCCGATTGCATTAGCGTTCCTCCTTTTTCTAGTTTTTGGAGTGGGAAGGAATAAAGAAGATTATAGATGCAATTAAATAGTGAACCTAACAACATTCCTAACAATGTTGCCTTTGAACTCAAATAAAAAAAAATATGGTTTTAAGAATGAGTGATTGCCCTTCTCCGATCTTTACTGTCCAACCTAGGACCAGACATCTAATACGATTCATACTCAATCTGACCAACTGTCCACCCTACCTCCTATGTGTTCTTGACAGCCCGTCTTTGTCTTAATAGAGTCTTTCAGTGGCATACAGCCATCTTCCCCATTACTTACAAAAGCTGAGCAGTCGGTTCAGGTATCAGATACTATCATTATCTCTTGGATAATTAGACATCCAACTGTAACACCCTTATTAATATTTAATGCGTTTATGAAGATAAACGGGTAAGTATGATTTTAAATACATTGAAAATACGGGTTCACTGAAACTTTTACAAAATTAATAGTATGCAACATAACATGTGTGTGTTCGTTATTTAACATAACAACGATGTATAGTGCGGAAGCTTGAAACTTGATCGTGTTCGGTTCTTCGTTGAACTTGATCGTCCTCCGGTACTGAAGATTATACCTACAATTCATAAAAACATGAATTTAATCAGTCATACGTAGTTCGAAACGTGTCTAAACGAGTCCGGGAAGCGAAACCGTTTAAAAAACATTTTTTTCTCCAAAACAGGGTTCCGTCGCGCCACGCGACGGCGCCACGTTGCTCCCTCGCGTGACGCGGGGGAGACCAGTTTCCAGCAGGTTTGGAGCTGGGTCCTGCATTTTTCAGCAATACCGGTTTTTACGGAAACGGCCATAACTTCTTCGTTATTGATCCGTTTTACGCGATTCTTTTTCCTACGCGTCCGTAATTTAATTCTCCATCTTATGGAGTTAAAATCCTACATCCGACATAAGAAATTTTTGAGACTTCTAAGCCTTCGACTCATTACCTTTTTACCGAATTTTAACCCGTTTATGCATTTTATCAAGTAAACATATTTGTTTGATCCTTATTTCACACGTGTCTTCAAACTAATGTTATCTATCATAATAGGTTCTAGTCACAGGTTTCTTACACAATTTAAACCCGTTTTCGCTCGTATGCTTATTTTGACCCGTTAAGGGTATTCACGCATTTTAGTCTAGAACTTGTGCTTTTCTTTTGACACTACAAAAATTCCATGTCTAATTAACTACAAATATTCCACCACAACTATTTTGTGGTGGATTTAACATAATGAACCCCTTTTTCCCAATTTTACCCATCGGTTGGTCATTTTACGCAAATGACCATTTTTGAGCATTTGACCCACGAATGTGTATTCCTATGACTTTTATTCATATTTAATGATTCCATAATCTTAATGCAAGTTCCTAAACAACCCCTATGGGTCGTTTGTGTCACACCCTGGCTTTGCGGAAGCGTGGGTTTATTTGGTGTGACTTCTTAATACCATAGCTTAATCATAACAAAGCTATATGAAAATAAAACCATGCAGATCATCCATTGATTTAAGTTTGAAAAGTAAAATACCACAACATTGTCTTAAGGCGTTGACACATGCAACGGAAATTACAACCTAATAACATAAAAACAGTGTTTGAAAGACACAACCACAAACTTAAAATAGACGTAGCTTAAGAACTGTGACTCGTCCAGGTAAAAGCCACAACCCCTAAACTCGGATGATCCCATAACTCTACGCAGCATGAAAACGTAGCATACCGTGCCAGATCCTTAGTTCCCTGAAATACATGTAAGTTGGAAAAATCAACAATAATGTTGAGCGAGTTCATGTGTAAGTGAGTAAGTAAAACCTTTGTAAGTATAAAAATCCCTGGTATGTAGCAAATAAGGAAAAAGAGATCACCAATGGTTTGCAAGGCCATTGATATATGTGAAGTGCAAGTAGGAAGACTCAAACCTAGCGGATTTTGCGTTGGGCACAAAGTCACCCCGAGGTCCGTTCTGTTGGGCCTGGGGCTGGGCTCGCTACACCCAGATAGATCTACCGCTTACGTCCCTCGGTCCTACAATGAGGATTAATGGCCTCTAGTTCCCGCCTACCCACTCACATGATCTAAGTAGTAACCCTCCTTACGCTAACCATACCATGTAAAAAGTACTCGTAACCATAGTAACATGTATTTCACCCCCGCAGTTAAAAACTGAAAACAGTTAAGAGAAAAGGGGGACATGAACTCACCGAAGTGCGTCTCTAAAAAGTATATCCCAGAAGACCTGCTGTGCGACGACCTACACGTACTAACTTCTATTAGACGGACGGTCGTGCCTTAGCTTAAGGTTTAATGTCTTTGGGAAATAGTTAGGCAACTATTTCGTAATTGCACTTCGTAATTATTTTGTAAATATATACCTTCCCAAGGATGGGGTTTTTTAATACATGTGTGTCCGTATAACTTCGAAATATATTATTAAGTCTCACTTAATGTAATATATTTTATTTCATTTGTCTAAAATACTTTATTCCCAAAATATAAAAATTTTTCCCAAAAATATTATATTTTATTCCATATAATTATCCAAAATAATATCCTTGTCAAAATACACACTTATGAGTATTTTCTGAAAATACGTAAGTTACGTTGTAAGGTTCGGATGGTAATAAATAATACCGTTGTAACTTAAATATTTATTGTGAGGGCGTTAGAATTATTTTGGAGCCGTTAATATTTAGTAATATTATTTTTACCCTAAAAATAATATTTACTTAGTTCACAAAATAATCATAAAAATCTCACAACGTTGTTATGAAAAATATATACTAAATATATATTTTAGCAAGTCTTATTTTGTGAAAATCCCACCTCCGACACTTGAAAGTTTCGTAATAAAAATCGTGGCGAAAGTTATTTGGGAAAACAGTTAAAAATATATCCATAACACTTGTGATAAAAATATTTACAAGTGTTAGATTTTTGGAAAAATTTCGCCAGAGTTTCCTCTATAACTGGAGGTGGCCACGCTTACAAGCGTATCATTTTCTTTTAAAATTTCAATTCAACAATGTTCCCAACATCAATAACAAACAATGTTCCAACATCATACTAGTTCAAAAATATCACAAACGCATGAACTTGTGGGTTGTGTAAAAGTGTGTAGTAACTTCCCATTATTTTTAATAGATCTTTCTACTTTTATAAATGAAATCGGTTTCTCGAAATTCTTATTTTTACAGAAAAATGCATTTGTACATCTTCTAGTCAAAATTTCAAAAATAATTATTTGTTAAAACTTTTTGTCACACAAGTGTCTACACACTTGTGTGTTTACAAAAATTACCTTTGTTTAGGAAAGATCCGGCTTTAAAAATATGATTTCTTTTGACACTTGGTCCTTTGAAAATACCACTTGTAGATCCGTAGATCCACTAGTTTAGAATTCTATTTCATAGGAAAAATTGTTTTTACACAAGTTCATGGTTATAAGTAGTAGTGTTCTTCATCTAACCACTTTTCACACTTTAACATACACTAGGTCATGTTCCATGAACATGACTTAGCCGGGTTAGACGACGATCCGAACTATTACTAGCATAAAACAACACTAAATAATCATACAAAACTAGTTTTATAAGTTTTACACCAATATTTACTTATTAACCACCAAGTTCATCATCTTTAGTAGACTTTTAATTTTGTTCATACATGTTCATAAATTTCAACCGACAAAATTCTTATTAACCACTCTAGACAAGATCAAGAAGGCGTTTAGAGTCACTTACTACTAGCTCAAGGCTAGGGAAGAAACTAGTTGAGAAACGGGTGGTTAAAAGCGTTGTGGTGAGGTTCTTGCGATTCCGTAGGCACCGGGTCTCCTCGTACGAGCTCCTACACTCTTGTATGTATGTAGAATGCAAGATTGAATTTTTGCAAGTGGGTGGATGTGTGTTGTGGCTCTCGGCCGTGACCAAGCAAGAGGAGAAAGAGAATGATTTTTTTTTGTTAAGTGCTTTTTGAATGAGATAATGAGCTCTTGGCTAAATATATAATCCATTCAATACAATTACCCACTAGGTCATATGTTTACTAGATTTTAAACAAGTGAGATTATAATAATCAATCAAGGACAATTGTGGTCACCACATGGTGAAACCGATCGGACAAGGGGGGTACAATATAGTTTGGTTTTTACTAAATAGTTAGTGTGATAATTTAGTTTAGTTAGGAAACAAATAAGTGTATTATGTGTGTAGTAAATTATAACGGGTGTTAGGGTATTCGGGGACCCTAACTGGCTCAGAAAAAGAAAACAATGATAATGACAATATTTTTATGTCCCGGGTTAAGTCCGGTTGTACGGTTGGATATTACTCCGTTAAAGTGCTAAATAAATACGTAAAGTGTCGTTAATATTATTTTTAGTGACAATTTATTCCCGACACTTTGGAAAGTGTCTAGTAATATTTTTCTCATGTTTTGGCACTTTACTAGTTAGCTTAATGCTGAATTTTTATTTAAAGTGCAAAATTTTGTACTCAAAGTACGTTTTAGGCACATCCGGTCACTATAAACATCACCTAGTGACGTAGTTCTACAATCCTCATTTCCCTACACTCTCTACAGGTGTAGTAGACTATCTCTGGCTCATACAGGCCTTAGAGGCAGTGTCTGCCTGATGCTGGTTATATCAGCATGTTTAATGGGTATCCCGTATAGTGTGCTCACTGTGCTTTTTTTTGTGCATCAAGGTTGTCACTGATGTTTTTGTAAAAATAATAGAGTGACAGTATAAAATGTGATGCATGAGTATGTATGTATCAGAAATCAGTAAGCAGTTTAATCACAGTTGTAAGCAAGCACAGTAATTAAGCAGTAATTAAATATTAATTAATTCGTACGGATACCTGGTTTGGTGAGGGTTGTCACAGTTTGCCCAATATACCCTTCAAGGGTGTTTTGGTCAACTTTAGTCCCTCACTTTACGACGAAGGACTTTCGCTAAATATTTGACCAAAAATTGTATGTTTAACTAAAAGCTTATTTATACGTACCTGGCTCGGGTCAAGGTATTGACCCGTTTACATAACTTTTGGTTTAAATCTTTCTAGTTAAAGCAACGCATGCTTATGTTATTTCCTGTGATTACAAAACTCAACAAGCGATTGTCAAATGTAATTGTCAAATGGTGTTAACAACACCTTTCAACCAATTTAGTCTAATTGACCATTTATCCGTATGAGATGGTGTTTAATTACCATTTCATCCCTTTAAACCTATCCCGGTTTTCCCTTAAACTCGTTTCTATTTGTTCGTCATTACATGACTAATTTACTTTTTTTTACCCCTTTTACCATAATTCATGATTTCTTACCATTTTCCCTTGTTCCGACTCTCATTGAATCATGTCGGAACATCATATACCAACCACTTAGTAGCATTCATATACAATACTTGCAATTAAATAATTTGTAAATAATGTAGAGGGGCGTAAGCTTTACTTACATTTTATCCGATTTCGCTCTTTTCCGTGTATTCAAGACGTTTGACCCGCTTCTTTTCCCCAAGCCGCCACCTAGCTCGTTAAGCGTCAAACTATCGTCATCATTTAGAAGGTGGTTAGATTAGTCATTTACAAACACGACTATTCCACCTTACGTATTTTCTATATCGAAACTTCTATTCGACTTCATCATTGGTTAGTTTAACTTATCAAATGTCAACTACTTTTGATCACATGATTTACACAATTAAGTCTAATTCAACATGATGTTTTGAACCCTTATCGCTTCATATTTCACATAATTCGCCATATTATTCAAATGCGCGTTTCATTCGAAATTTCAACATTTGGCTTTCTCTTAGGCATTATATCAAACACCTAGTGAGCATAATTTTTATAAAATTAACAATCAAACTCCATGACTCATATCTTGCCAATTTCATCATCCTTTACTAAATAATCATCTAGTTCATGGTTCAATGTCAAGATTAACTTCATAAAGTTCAAATAACACTAGTTTGATAATCATGATTCTAGTGTTCATCATGTTTCTACAAAACCCATTAAACACCTAGTTAGAGATCATGAGTTTTACTAACATGCACTCAAATTCCTTAGTTTATTAACTAGGGTTTGTTTCTAATCATGCATACATCCTATTTTCACCCAAATATCCATCATTCAAGATCAAATTTCGAATTCCTAGACTTCATCAAGAATTTGAGATGGAACAAAATAGTGAAATTTGACATACCTTATGATCACTTCACTGAGGTGATCACTAATCCGTGCTTGGATTTCAATTTGGGTGTGATTTGCCCTTCCAATTTGCTTGAATTTATGTTCGTTAGGGTTTGAACAAGGGAGTTCTTTGGCTCCTGTTGAAAGTGTCGACCAGAACACACACTCAAGGTGTGTGTTTTGGTGTTTGATATTTTATTTATTACAAACTAGTTTCTAGTTTATCACTTTCGGCCCCTCTACTTTCCCCAAGTTGCATATAGTGTGTTTTAACCAATTTCTTTATTACTACAAGACTTGTGACTAACTAGGTTATTTATTCCTAGTTATTTTATCTTGTTCATAACCCATTTTATTTTAAGTCCCGTTAACTCGGGCCTTTTATATACTTTGTCTTCTCAAAGTATTTTTCATCCTTTTAATAAATATTAGATTTATTTATTTAAATCCTAATATTCATCGGGTTTACTTTTACCACCTATGGTATTTTACACGTTTATTTTTGGTTAATCTAGTATAATTAACAAACCCATTTTTGGGGTGTTACACCAACCCGCAATCGCAATGACCCAGTTGCAAGAGCAGAGCTCTACCAACTAAGCTATATTCACTCAAGCCAATTGGAGCATGCATGAAGGAGTCAGGACACTTCTTCTATTATTTTCCACGGCGTAGTTGACCCATCTTGGAGAATCAGATTCACCCATGAAGTAAATCCCCGCACCTTTAGTAAATTTATTAAATAACCAATTACATATTTCAGATTCTAATAAAATCGATTACAATAACTAATTACATATTTCTCATCCTAATAAAATCGATTACAATAACTACACTACTAATTACATATTTCTCATTCTAATAAAATCGATTACAATAACTACACTAATAAGTTGGATGCTTTGCAGGTTCGGGCTTGACCGGGTGGTTCAGGTTCGATTCCCTGAGGGTCCTTGTTAGTTTTGTTTTTCTTTTCTACCTTTTTAGTACACCTAAACCCTCTCTTCTTCTTCCCCAGGCAGGCAGCGGCGTCCATCTGAATCCGAGGTGACTTTGCTTTTGCGATTCGCTCTCTATTTCACTTTGGTTAATTGCCACTCGCTTAAGTTTTAGTGTTTCGTTATAGACTTTTGCAGTCAGCAACTTTCGTTTAGATGTTGTTTGTTTAAACCCTAATCTGAATTTACTTCCATTTTTGTTTGTGAGTCTTCTTTCTTCTTCTTCTTCACAGAAGCTTGGTTTTAGGGTCGTGTGGAACGGAGGTAAAAGATGGTGTTCGGTCAGGTGGTTATCGGTCCTCCGGGTTCCGGAAAGACCACTTACTGCAATGGCATGCAACAATATCTCCAGC
Organism: Helianthus tuberosus; assembly: GCA_030545235.1. Lineage (NCBI taxonomy): Eukaryota > Viridiplantae > Streptophyta > Magnoliopsida > Asterales > Asteraceae > Helianthus > Helianthus tuberosus. The sequence continues at coordinate 141,080,370 of CM060402.1, read as the reverse complement.
TCGTCGGGAGGTACTCACACTTATATTCATTCTTAATTTTCATCACTATTATTCACTTCCCAAAGTGTATGTATTCCCTTTTATGGTGATGCAATTGTAATTTTCTTTCAGGAAAGTAGCTGTTATCAATTTAGACCCTGCAAATGATTCATTGCCGTAAACTTTGATTATTGCAACACTTTTTATTTGAAACCATACCCATATAGTTTGCCTATTTGTTGACGTGATTTCTTTAATATTTGTTTTAAGCTATGATTGTGCCATCAACATTGAGGATCTTATAAAACTCAGTGATGTGATGAATGAACATTCGCTTGGGCCCAACGGAGGTTAGACGCCCCTCCTGCTGACTTTGTTTGACTAATTACTTATTATATACAACGAGCTTGGTTTTAACGTGTCATTATTACTTTTTGATCTTCTTTTGTTCCGTAGGTCTTGTGTATTGTATGGATTACTTGGAGAAAAATATCGACTGGTTGGAATCTAAACTGAAACCTCTTTTAAAAGGTTAGTATACATTGAAGCCCTAGTGTTATGTTATTGTTATTATGATTCTAACTCTTTTGTTTGTAGATCATTATTTTCTCTTCGATTTCCCTGGCCAAGTAGAACTATTCTTCCTCCATTCCAATGCGAAGAAAGTCATCATGAAACTAATTAAAAAACTCGATCTTCGGGTAAGTGATGTCTTTTTTAAGTACATTCACACACACTTGAAAACTTTTTCTCTAAGTGTTAACAGTTAAGTCTTCTTTCTACAGTTGACTGCAGTTCATTTGGTGGATGCGCACCTCTGTAGCGACCCCGGGAAATACGTGAGCGCATTGCTTCTATCGCTGTCAACGATGCTGCATATGGAACTCCCACATGTCAATGTCTTGTCGAAGATTGATCTCATTGAAAGCTATGGAAAGCTAGGTATGGAAACCTTTTAGTTACTGCATTTGTCCAAAAGTTGACTTTTATGGTCAAACCCAAGGAACGACTTTAGGTTGCTGATTCTTGTATACTGCAGCCTTCAATCTTGATTTTTACACGGATGTGGAAGACTTGTCGTATTTACAGCACCATCTAGATCAAGATCCTCGCTCTTCTAAGTATAGGTTGACATCTTAACTGGTTTTAGTTTCTGCGTCTCATATAGAAGCGTATGCTTGTAGTGAACTTATCGGTTTGTATTTATGGTGGTAGAAAACTCACAAAAGAACTCTGTGAAGTAATTGAGGATTTTGGTTTGGTGAACTTCACTACCTTGGCTATTCAGGCATGTTGATTTCTGCAAACTATTTTATTAAGTAGGATATGTACGCATGATTGATATTAATTGGTTTTGACTTTTTTTTCAGGACAAAGAGAGTGTTACAAATCTTGTGAAACTAATAGACAAGACAAATGGATATATATTTCAAGGCATTGATGCTAGTGCAGTTGAGTTCAGCAAAATCGCTATTGGACAAACAGATTGGGATTACTACAGATATCCTTTTCAATGATTGCATTCGTCTTACCTTTTGCTTATTTCATTTGGCTTGTGTGATCTGCGTTTGGTAAAATCTGATTACAAATCATAAATGAGTCATTATTTTTGTGTAACTGTGTTTAGATTGTTATTTTTTGTGATGTGTTATTGATAAACTGAAAGAGGTTGAGAGATGGAATACTTGACAATAGTTTTCACAACAGCAGCAGTGCAGGAGAAGTACATGAAAGACGATGAAAATTTTGATTCTGATGATTAATCCGAAGGTTAGTTGATTCCCAAATCATCCCATATTACTTTAAGATGGAACTTTTTATACTCGATTACTCGCTGATGATTTCATCAGGTTTTCAGAATTTGAAGTAATCTTAAACTATATTAACATCCTTAAATGTGTCCTTATGATAAGTTCAAGATCATTTAGGTGATGATAAATGGAACTGCAGGATATTAAATTGATTTTCTATACTTTATACTGATACAACATTGATGTTATTATGGAATATTATGCATCCAGTGTGTTTTCATGCTATTAATATTTGTGCCCAAGCCTCTAAATAGAATGATATGCTGTTGTCTGGGGGAGAAAATGCTGATAGTAGAGAGGGGGAGGGGTTGACTGTCAAAGCAAACTATATGGTTTATATTATTATTTCCTAATATCAAATGCACTAGTTGCCATCACACACACTGCAAGTTTCATTATTTGGGAAACTTTGATTTAATGGTGTATTTTAGTTGACAATCAGCTTAGTCGTGTTTTTGTTTTCTTTTATGCACGACAGGTCGGGAGGCTGTGAAAAGAAGAGCTAGAAGATTGTAATTTGACAATGTAATGAATCACGGGATTTAGTTGTTTGAACTGTTCTTTTTGTATCAAAACGTGTCTTAATATTAGGGTGTTATTCTATGCGGATTGAATGTTACAAAAATGAAAATAGCGAAAGGAGAGTATAATTGTAGCTTGTAGTTTGTATTTCCATCCCTGAAGACTCTTAAAAGGTTGGTTTTAATGGTGGTTTGGTTGAATAGTTTTGGTTATTTGTACACAAATTGTAGCGGTTCAACTAAAAAGTGTAAAAGTGACTGTCGTGTAGGCAGTGAGGTTCTCACTAATTAAACCTTTACAAGTGTAATGGTTTAAACAAATTACATAAAGTAAAAACAAAATTAAATTGTCAAAGTGTGGTTGGCTAAATAAAGGTTAGTTACACAACTCTCCCTCAAGCTCGTTAAGCTGGTCACGCCCTATGGCGCTGACCGCATAGTGGTGTTTAACGCCTAATTCAGCTTATGTAGACATTGCACCCGTCTTATTGGCGCCTGCTACACTCAGCCTTACAACAAGATAATTACTGATCATCGGTTTCAATCGATTATTTCAGTTCAATGTTTTTCAATTATAATTCTCTTTTTGATTACTCATGCTCACTTGAAAACTACACATATGCTCAATGATTCAGTTAAACTCCCTTTTAATATGTGAACTGAAAAAAAAGCACAAAATTCAAGATACATTGAGATTATTATGTTTGTATAGTCAAAATTCCTTTTAAACAATGAGAAAAGTCAACTCAAGTATTCTGTAGTAAACAAAGAATTTATACATACAAGCTTTTACATTCTAACAAAAAACACTCTAATCTGCACACTTGTATGCAAATTGCATTTCGGAATCACTTTCTTCCAATTTGAAACGGCAAAAAAATCCCATCTTTCACCATGCTTTCCCTCCAATGTTCAAGGATACCATCTGCAGACGGTAACTTGTTTCTCTTCGGTTCATCTACTTCCCCCAATTCACCAGCCAAGAAATCATCCTCGGAATCGTAATCATCATCCAACGCCTCTTTATTAGTCAACTTTGACTTCTCATAACCAAGACTTACAGGCGTTAACTCATCCGCAAAACGTTCCATTATATCGCCTAATTTATGTTCTTTAACGTCCATTGGTGTTTCTAAATCAGACTCCTGCGTAACGTCACCGCCGGAACTCACCTGATACGAGTTGTTTGACTTTGACCCACAAAGCGTTTGCAATAATCTTGATAACTTATACGCTGAAGCTTCCATTGTTACGTCATGACTATCGATCGCGTCAAGAAGCTTTCTTAAATGAGATTGCGTGATTTTACCTTTGTACTCCTCGAATAATCCTCTCCATTCCTTTTCTTGAACGTGGAATGGAGCATGGGCCATGCTATTAAGAATCGTCACCGCTCGGTCGAAATCATCTTGGATCATAGCGCGACATATGATTTCAACAAAGAACGATGAAGGCGGTACTTCACCCGCTTCTAGCATTACATCAAATGCATGCTCCAGTAAATGGGTCTGCAATAAACATAAACAGAAATTTTAAAAACGGGACTGCCTAGAGGAATTTAAAATGGCATTTTTTTCCCTGAGGTTTGGCCAGTTTTGCGACTTTCGTCCAAAAGTTTGTTTTTCCGCATCTGGTCCAAAAGGTTTGAAATCTTGCCATTCTCATCCGGCTCGTTAACTCCATCCATTTTTTCTCCGTTAAGTCAGGAGTATTTCCGTCTTTTTTGTTAACATAAAGGGCTATTCGGTCTTTTCAGGGGTATTCGGTCTTTTTTACATAAGCAAATTGCCCTTTAAGTTGGCAAAAAAGACGAAAATATCCCCGACTTAATGGAGATAAATGGATGGAGTTAGCGAGCTGGATGAAAATGGCAAGATTTCAAACCTTTTGAATCCAGATGCGGAAAAACAAACCTTTGGACGAAAGTCGCAAAACTGGCCAAACCTCAGGGACAAAAATGGCATTTTACTCTATATTTTTAGATACAACGTTTGATAAGAAGAAGAAAGCACAAACCTTCCCAGCCCGGGATGCTTCAACAAGAAGAAACGAATGTTTGTTTTGATCAAGCTGATACCCCGAAAACACCATTTCCTTATAAACATAATCGAAATACTCCCATTGATGAGAACTAGCGGATACTCTAAGCATTTCACCATAAGTGTACGCATCAGGGCTAACGAACGGGCCATCACGACCCACACTAACGTTATGACCATTGGATCTTTTTGTATCTTCAAATAATTCCTTGGCTTCAAAGAACATATCGCTCCGTCCGTAAACTTTAAGCATTGCGTTTATAATCCCGATGTCAGGAGCACAATGCTCTTTACTCATATCAAAGATCCGTATACAATTACCAACATGCCCTCCATCCATTGAAGACAATATCATGCCCGTGAAGGTAACCACCAAAGGCCTTGTTAGAGGAAGTCTTTTCATCTTCTTAATCTGCAATTGAAGCCAACTCATGAGTCATGACTATCAATGAAATTTACATCATCGAAAACACCACTAATATTTTAAAAAGAGTAAAATGTCATTTTCGTCCCTGTGGTTTGGCCAGTTTTGCGATTTTCGTCCAAAGGTTTGTTTTTTCGCATCTGGGTCCAAAAGGTTTGAAATCATGCCTTTTTTCATCCGCCTCGTTAACTCCATCCATTTTTCTCTGTTAAGTCATGAATATTTCCATCTTTTTGCTAACTTAAAGGGCAATTCGGTCTTTTTCACTTTATGTAAAAAGACCGAATAACAAGGTAACAAAAAAAGACGGAAATACCCTGACAATAGTTCGCAATATACCCAGATGCGAAAAAACAAACCTTTGGATGAAAGTTCGCAAAACTGGCCAAACCACAGGAATGAGAATGGCATTTTACTCTTTTAAAAGAACGTACCTCGATAGTAGCTTCTTGCCACAACCCATTGTAGCAAAGACAAAACGCCAGCTCACAGTATACAGAAGCGGCCCCAACAATACCGTTCATTTCCATTTCTCTCACCGCTTCTACCGCTTCCTTCACTTTACCTTCTTTCGAGAAGGCCTTAACTAACACTAACCATATCCAAATAAAACAAAATGTTTAATCAGTAGCCAGCATCTACATGCATGAAGTCATGACGAGACATTCAAAAGGATCCAAAAATACCTTTATAAGTAAGGGCTTTTGGAGCATTCCCACTTCTCTTCATCTTCTCAAAGTACTCGTGCACGAGATCGTACTTCCCCGATGCCAACATTACCTTTTAACAACAACTTATTCATAAGACTGTATAAATGACAAACCTACCCCTCACCTAAAATATATATAAAATTTATTTAATTTAATTTAACAAATACCTCCATTGCAAGTCCGTAAGTTGCTCCACTTGGTTTCAAACCGCTTCTTCTCAACTCCTCGAACACCCACGATACGCCTTTCCATTCTCCTGACAATGTACAAGCATTCAGTACCTGAGAATAAAATTACAAGATTAACCTTAACTCTAGAACAAACAACAATGCTTACAATTTGTACGATAAATTGTGTGAAATCTATCTTACAGCATTATATACAACCAAATCTGGTTGGAGAACAGGATCCCAGTTTTTCCGTTTCTTGATAATCTTCTTAGGCTGTTGCTTCATGCAATCAATTACATTCACGAGTTCTTTAAGAAGACCAGATTGACCGAGTGCAATGGCAATGCAGTGGTACGCAGCCATATCAGGGTATATGTGGTAGTCAGCCTACATTAGTTTCAAATGGCATTTCATTCCGTCAGATAAAAAATACAACTTTGAAATATAATTAACAAGCTATGTTTTTAATTATTACTCGCATCGAATTAAAGATTTGAAGGGCTTCATTGGGTCTTCTTGCTTTTCCCAAAACTGACAAGAGTTTTGTGTACACAAACCTACAAATTAATAAAAAAACACAAAAAAATGAAAATGTAATGACTAAACCTACAAAACAGGCATCCAAACGCCCCAAATCAAACATATATCTTTAAGAATAGTTAATAACTTAAGAACTATGGTGATTCGATCACGGAAGTAAGTAACGAAAATGTTACTAAAAACCGAAGAAAACTACACCTGCTCTTGAAGTGTTTATGCTCTTTAGAGCTATACACCCACTTGACAACAGATAAAGCATGCCTCCATTGACCTTTATCACCAAGCCCACCTACAATCTTCAACAACTGATCTTCTGTAAACTGCAATTCTGACTGTTTCATCATTCTAGAAAACTTCCAGTTCTTCATACTTAACTCAGTTCCACTAAGCCTATCCAGAATACAAATATTATTCACAAATATATAAATTCATAAAGAAAAATTGAAAAAAAAAATGAAGAATTTAATATTTTTATACCTGTCAACAAGAAACTTTATAGCTTCAGCATCACTAACCTTTCTCTTGGGCCTAACCCACTTACTATTCTTTTCAATTAACCCATCTTCCAACTCAATATCATCTTCCACAACCCACTTAAACTTATCTCTCTCCTTCTCAATAAACTCACTCAACTCATCTAAAAATTCATACTTTAAGCTCTCCCCATTAACAAACTCTTTATTAGCACTTGCATACTCCATCAATTCAGCTCTTTCTAGCCTCTCCCATGGCTTCCCCACCAACACACCCTGTTTGGTTTTAGTGGCCTTAACAATTGCCCTGTTGAAGGTCTTGAATTCATCCTTAAGGGTCTGAAAGTAGGCTTCTTGGTCATCTTGTTGGTGGGGTTGAGATGGAGATGGAAGGTGGCGATTGAGTTTTTGAATCTGTTTCTTGCGGAGAGTGTGGATGAGTTTGGGGGTGGGGGTGGGGGTGAGTTTGAGGAGGTTTTGGTTGGTGGGTTTGGGTTTGGGGTCTGGTGAGTGTGAAGGGAGGGGGGGTTGTGGAGGTCCTCTTAATCTTAAGGATTCCATTGTTGAGACCGAAGGTTAAGTCATTGGAACTGGAAGTTGCAGAAATCTTTAGGGGTTTTAGGATGGTACAAGTATTGTTTGCAAAACAAATAGTACAAGTTTGTAATGCTTAGTATTTTATCTATGCCTGTTTTTCTGATGATATTTTATGTTGTTGAATTTTATTTTATTTTTTAATTAATTTTTTTTTTAAATGTGGAAAACAAAACGTAATGAACAGTAGATTTTGTTTTTTTTTTTTGTTTTAGCCGCACTATTTTTGTGGTGTTACAAATTTGGTTTTTTCGTCGTTTTGTTTGTCACACCTTATTTTTTTTATCGGCTCACATCTATGTAAACCAAGATAGAGAAAGCGATAGTGAGAGACGGACGTTGCTGCCATCCGCGCCTATGAATTACTACTGTTTGATGGTGTCCAACTGTCCATTGTGATAGACATGCGGTTGATGGATGGTAGTGATGCTGGCAGTATGTGTAGCTGTGTACCGTTTTGATTAGCGGTTGTGATGAGGTTCGAAAAAAAAGGGTGAAGATGACGTGGCAGTGGCAATGATTGTGGATGGTAGGTTTAGACCTGCAACCCGTCTTGCAGCCAAGTTTTTTGAGAACACTAAGCCTCAGAATGGTCGATTTCATTGATTTGTTTTCATGTTTGTAAGACCCTAACACGTAATATCTTTAAATCGACGCAGCGGAAAAACGAGCCTTAAAATTTCTTTCATTACACACGTGTTGACTTACTTGAAAGTTCATTTTAAAAATATCTGTTTTACAAAACAAAAGCATAACATTCGTTTGCTAATGTACAACTCAATTAATTCCGTACAATCTCTCTTGTGAATCAGTCTTCGATCTCTATTCCTCATGATAATAGTCTGTGATTTTGCATAACCTGCACTCACCACATACAATCATAACATTAGCATACCATACATAAACAAAATTTATGCCTGTACACTCCCCATTTCGTTATCTTTCTAACTTTAAGCATTTCATCTGCGTATTCGTGTCCTGGTGAGACTTCAATAATGTACATGCATTACTTTTCATCCTCAAGACACACCATTAATAACGTATTACTCAGCGTATCTAGATTATGCACACTTACATTCTCACCAGCATACATCCACATCTACATACGTACATACCTTCCTATACCTCTACATATTTGCATGCTCTCATACGCACCTTCATGCATACATACATACACATTTACATACGTGCCTACATTTCTACATCTCTACAATACATGCATATACTCCTACGTATCTTCATATATACGTAAATACTCACCTACATACGTACATACTCTCATACGTACACTTTCCATGTCTTGCATACTCATACATTAATCACATGGGACTTAGATTTAGATTTATAACCCATATACTTCAAAGGAACGTTAAAAATCATGTTTGGGAGGCCCACCGTAGTCCACGGATAATATACCGAAGCCTACGATGCATAAATTACATAAATAACGAAATTTCGGCTTTTAGGACATGGGGAGGGCGTCGGCGACGGCCCTTGCATTTACGCGTAGCCAAAAACCTCCGTAGGCAGCAAAATAACCCGTCAGCAAAAACTGACTTTCCAGGGGGCGTCGGCGACGGTGTAACAACTCATATCAAAATTCCTATTTATTGTATTAGTTTGTCCAATAGGAAACCCTAATTGAGACACCCAAGTAATTCTGCATAATCCCTAAAATTTTCAGAACAATCGGAATTAGGATCAGGGCCCCTAAAACTCAGGGGGGGTAAACCCTAATCGGTAATATCTATACAGTTTGTTGTCAAAAATTCGAAATAACACGAAACCAACTCAGCAAGCCTACTGGGACACAAGGCTACCCTAGGGTAGATTGGCACCCCTCGCGCCACGCGACAGGCACAAGGGGACCTGTCGCGACACGTGACATGGACCATTTTCATGTATAAATAGTAGCGTCTGTTTCATGCAATTGAGTGTTCGTTCGACGTTCAAATTCGAATTGTACGTTAAGTTATAGCATAAACAGTCTCAAAACACACACGAATCTCGAATTGCTGCCACAAAACAGGGTAATAACTCGATCGCTATTACGATTCATTTTCCGATCGATCAATGTACTCAATGGATGTTTAAGTGCTGCCCACATTAGGGTGATGCTTTGTCATTAGTCGTTAATTCAATGGATGTTTAAGCATAGCACTTTGTCATTCGTTGTGAGGGTTGATCTCGTGAGTTATCGTAATTGCTGTATTAAGTTACCTACCTAGTTCGTGTGCACTAGGTTACAAGGCTAAATCAATAGGCTAAGCTCTGCCTGTATAAATCTGCAATATATCAAGGCTTATCTGTAGACTAAGCTTTGCCGTATGAATCTGCATGATTATAATGTGAGTCATTCTCTTTTTATCTAATTACTTTCAAAATCATGTTTATTTTCAAAGGTTATAATTACAGTGATTAAGTTTATGTAATCACCAAGTTACAGCCGGTATGTGGGGTTTTGTATACATTACTTGATAATCTTCACCATTGGGGCAGCCAAGGGGTGATATGACCATAATCACAGACACCATTGGACGAATGGGCCAATGGGTCGAGTGACAAAGTACTGTGGGTAGTTGGTTGATATCAGAAACATTGTAATCTTCCTTAATACTGTAAATTATAACAAATGTGTCGTTTTAATAAATAGAATGATTCACTCAGTATTTCCCGCTGACAAAACCTTTTTAAAACACGTTTCAGGTAATTACAGTAGATTGGAGTAAAAGATGGATACGGCACTGAAAGGCATCAAGAAGTGGCTTATTTTATTAATTAAATCAAAATTAAGAAATATTGTTTTATGTAATCAAATTTATCTTTATTAAAGCTACCATTGTAAAACATGGGTTTATCCCATCTATTTAATAAATAAAATCCGGTGTTTTCTAAACTCTGATATTTTTCCTAACTCACGGTCCTGATGAAATTTTCGCTGCAACATTTTCAAAATAATCACCGGTACCACTGGGCTGTTCGCGACTCCCGATTCCGTCCAGGGTGGGTCGGGGGCCGTGACAGAAGGTGGTATCAGAGCCACTGCTTGAAGCCAATAAGTGTTGTAATAATAATACCTAAGTTTATATAAAAGAGTTAGGAGATTGCTGTTAACTGGTAGCACACATGATAGCATTTAGACTTGAACTTAAGAAAAGATGCCTTAGTATCAGCTTCAAGATAAGCTAAGTACTTATGTGAATCAATTATGATGTGTTTTGATATACCATAAGAATGGTAATTAGAATATTGCAAGATATGATAAATAAGCAAGAATTAATAGTAATTATTGCTTATTGATATTACTTGGTCTAGAATAAGATATGTTATGGGAATACAAGTTTCCTTGATTCTGGATAAAAGCCCTAATAAAAGAGGCACTTTTGAAAAGATACTATTTATGGGAAATAGAAAATTTTCTCCGACAAGACTGGGTATGGTGTAGCAGACTCTCCAGTTTGTCCGAATATACTGAGGTTACCGCTCCGGCGCGAATCGGATAAGACGGGATATATAATATGTCAAACAAGTGACAAGATTTCCCTAAATAGTATCATGACCTGATATCTGACTTGTTTTTGGAAATATAAATCTGTTAAATACATTGACCTGATAGATAGTATGTTTATTTCAGCATGTGAAATATGTGATTATATAGATATGTATATCTATAAGAAATTCCAAAAAGTCAAATAGGAAGAAAGCACAAGCATCTGTGTCTAGATTTCTTTATCAGGAATTTCTTTTTCGATATCAAACATTATTTCGTTTGATTATCTGCCTAGTAACTCGAGCAACAATAATAACAATAGAAACCCATTAAGTTGGGATACCATCAAAAGTGTAAAAATTTCAAAATGCGTTACCATAAATTATTAACGCAAGTAAGAAGCATGTAAAGTCGTGTTAATGCACAAAGAAAACACATGAAAATTAAACGTTCACAGACATTAAAGTATATCACACACGATTTTCAAGGCAAGATCTTTGGAAAATATAAATTAGGCACGATGACACCAATGTTAATTCCGTCAGTAGAAGAACGACTAATAAAAAAGAAGCACTTTGCCACATAATCCTACAAAATGAATATCGCTGAAGTACGTTGTAACAAGATTTCACAACCATCGCTGCACAGTCTAATCAGAGTCATAATTATTATCACTACAAAAGCAGTTACATACTTTTGCAAAGTTCCTATTTCATTTTATTCACATTCCCTGGTAATGTCACTTAACAACAGTTATTACACGAAATTCCAGATAAAAGTTCTTATATTTCTTTCGTTGAAATTCTGACTTTTGCATATAATAAATTAACTTTCGTGTTTTTACTTCCCCTAATAGTCATCATACCATGAGGATTTCTTTCATAATAGCAAATATTGATCTATTTTATTTCTTGGTAAATTCCCACGTTACACATGCATTGTTTATTATGCATTTGGTTCATTTGAATTATAAAAGACCACCGGAGGGCTTCATTCCGATTTGTTATTTTATCCAAACTCAAATATCATTCCGCTTTTTGGTACTGTGAACCGCATTTTTGCAAAACGATAACTCTTTGATATCGAGTCAATGAATTTCTTAAAAAACTCAATTTTCTTTGGCATACATAATTTCTGTTGCAACCATGTTCGAATTTTTTTTATTTAAACTCGTTTTGTTTAAATCAACTTTAATTATTTAGATTTGCTCGCAGTACGTAATCAATTCAAAGTCCCTTATGATAAATCGAAGCCATCATATTCAAAATAATCCCAACAATCACTTCATTTCTCTTGAAATATAACATGCTTAATTGGTCTTTGACTTCATTGAATCGTTTCTTTGAGTACGATCACCTTGTGATGACGTTTTCACAAAATCTGAAGATTACTCTAAATATCGGATTTGATTATTTGTTTATTTATATTGAATCCGCTTTATTGATTTATTCTATAAAAGCAATCTTAAAACAATTGTATGCTAAGATAATAATATACAAAGTTATGTCATATTTTAGTATATCTCTTAATGGTTCTTACAGCATTAATCGAGCCTTTCGTGATAAATTTAATTGATTATATATACATAAGTAATTACCTAAATTACAATATAGTATTACTATATTTAAAATTCTTGTTAAACCATTGAGGTGAAGAATTTATATTTTTATAAAAGTATGAATAAGATATACTCTCATTTAAATTTATGTTTAAGTTATTTATTTTATTATTAGTAATAAATTAAAAACAGAAGTGTTAATATTATTTTTAAGTACTAAGGTTATTATCAAGAGCAGGTATTGGATAGCCTAGCCTTAGTTAGGCATGGACTGGCCACCTATGCTTAAACAAGGCAGCACTAACCAATATCCAACCAGGATAATGACTAGTTAATAAATATAAATTAAGTCATCATACTTATTTAGTAAATTTTAATTATATGTAAAAATATTTTACTTTGTACTGTAAGAAAAAGATATATTTTCATAAAACAATACAAGAATTAGAGGAACGAATAAAACTATCTAAATAACTGTCTAAGTATTCATGAACAAGACATTTATACTTATATGTAATTGTTCATCTTGTTTAAATAGTCTACAATACTTTTATAATATATGTATTTTAATATATATTAAAATATCAAATGTTATTTACTCAAGCCAATATTTAAGTATGCTTGATATTAAAATAAACATTTACTATTTTACTTTTATGATTTAAAATATTTTATTGTAAATCTTACAGTTTAACATATTTGAGTTTAAAAATGATAATCGTGAATTCTAGGATATTTGGATCAACATATTAATAAAACGTATATCATTATTTTGTCAAAATTACCACAAGTTTTAAAAACTATCTATATTAATTTAGTATTTTACTTTTTGATAATATAAAAGGAAAAGATATTTAATTAAAATATCACATATTTTGTGGTAACTATGTAACACTCTGGCAAGAAAATGACCATATAAGAATAATATGGTAGTCATCAACTACATTTGGGTTAGGGGAACATTGTAATATTCTCCGTTTTCACTTATTTACAACCTTTGTAAATACATCCACAACATTATATGATTTCAAAATGAAAATAAATAATCAAATAGAATCGACCTATTAAGTGTTATATATTTACAAAATATTTTACAAATACTTTTGTACAATAAATATTTTTACACCTTTATTTACAACTTTTATTTAACGTTATAAATAATTTCTTTTACAAAATAATAATATTAAAATATTTGTAAAGAAATAACTTCAATGCAGTATCTTGTAATATATATTACATAGTAAATATAAGTTGTTTTACATAGTATAGTAAAATACTAAAATAATATTTATTTTTAGTGACCATTTACATATAGTAAAAATGTGTAACAAATAATATATATTACATAGTATTTATATTTGATATGTAAGATATGATTCAGATAGGAACACCAATAATATATATTATATTTGCTTTACAAAATATAATATAATGGTTGGTCATGCCAAAACAACTTGTGCTTTTTATATTTCGATCTCTAGGATATAGTATGAAAAATATGGTCACTAATAATGTACTATCACATTGTTTCGCAATTAAAAATAACTTGGAATTCTAAACAATGATACACTAATTCTATTGTCTTTTGGTGTATCTTTGCAATTCACTCTTCTCAACACTTTGATTTTGTCATATCATAAATATTTGACAAATCATTTTTCATACTTTTATTTTATTTTGAACCTGTCAATTCTCAGTTTTCCTCAGTTACCAATCAAAGTAAGTTTTCTTTTTGACAAAGAATTTTATTAAATTCTAAAAGTCATTCACATTCATTCTAAATATCTATTGATTATTGATGGAGGTTGTGAAATCTGAGTGTTAATGTATTTAATTTGTGTGATTTATTGTCGTTTACGTGATTGTACGTTTGGAATATGTTCACTACGTGTGTTTGTGATTTTACAGGTTAAACGCTTAATTCGGTTAAATTAGAATGCTTAGTGACGAACGGAACAAGCACGGAATCATAATCAAGTAAATCACATCATTCGGTAGAGGTTTCGGGTCGAAGAGTTAGCATGGAAGCATAAGAAACACGATACAATGAAGTTGAGGGGCCTTAATATCATTAATTGAAAGTTGATATGTATGTGAGATAAAGGTTTCATGCATGAAGAGATAGTAAGCTACGGGTTGGAGCCGTACCCTACTTTAGCGAGGTTCTGTCTCATTCAGATTGGAATAGTTCTAAATGGGTTTAAAAACCCCATACGAATTTGGCAGCAAGTCACGTGATTTACATCACAAGCACAAGGATTATTTCTTTTATTATTTTCAAAAACAACATCAATTCATCATCATATTGATGGCAGCTAAGGTGGGGATTTCGAAGAAGCACATGTGAGCCAAGGATAAGAACACACTCAACAACATCCTCATTGATTTTGGCAGCATACATATAGTGGGCCGATAATTATTCAACATAATTAATTGGGCTGTGGTGTTGACTTTTTGGGAGGCAACAGGGGATCATGTGGACTTCCTTTTTGGGGCCAAACAGAGAGACACACATAGGGACTTCACGGCAACATACGACAAACATGGGGGCCCACCATCAATTGATTAAAGGAATAACACAAAGTCAACATCAAAATCATCATCATCTTCGACGCACAAAGGGAAAGGGTTTCAACCGTGGTTCAAGCCTACGAAGATCATTCACCAAGATGAGCGGCTAAATCATACGTGGCTTCCTCCAGACAGATGGTTCAGTTAGGTTTTATTTAATTTCAGTTTTATTCATGTTTGGAATTACTTTTGGATTGACAAACTTTTATAAGTAATTTGATGTGTTGATTTTGTTTGAACTATTTGCTTGTGTTTTTGAGTCCTTACTTTACCATTTGTTCGGTTGATGACAAAACCTTGTAGCGGAGTGGGTGACATAGAGTAGGTTGATTCACGCTAGTGAATTGGGTTAATTGACTTATAAGAGATCTGATGACAAAGACCCGTTTTCAGTAACCAATCAAACTAATCAACTTTCCCACACTATGTCTATGTGGTGTCAATTATTGAATTAAACTGAGATTTTATAAACCTAGAACCTGAAGTTTGGAGGAGGTTACCTTTACCACTATTGTTTTCTAAATCACGTTAGTTTAGACTTTATTTTCTAAAAAAAACAACCAAACCAATCAATTAATTTTTTTATTTAGTTAATTTAGATAGAAAACCAATTCTGACCACATACTTCTCGTGGACCGACACCCTACTTACCCTAACTAGTTAAGGTATTTAGGAACTTTTTATAAATATTTTTTTGACCGACCAAACGACATCGATCAAAATGGCGCCGTTGCCGGGGAGTTAGTGCGCTTAGTTTTGGTTTTTAGTTTAGTTTCTTTCAAAATTAAAAAAAAAATTAAAAAAAAAACCTAAAATATTATTTTTTTTTCTTGTTCAGTATTACACGAGGTTGTGTTACTTGTGCAGGCTATCATGGACATGAATTATGATGATGGCCAGGATTATTATGAGCCGTGTTCGTGTTGTGGTGAATTTGGTCACTGGGCTCAAGATTGCCAAAATAAGTACAGGATGAATCAAAACATCCAGTGCAATAATCAACGAGGGGGTTATTCAAACGACTGCCAGAATCAAATCGGTCGACAAGTGGATCAGTCTGAATTGGATGACATCCGGGTAGCTATCAAGGAGCTAACAAGCATAGTCAAAGAGGTCATGTATCGACAAGAGATCCTAGAGGCTAGGCATCAATTGTTGTTGGAACAAACTGAACAGATAGTTACACATGTACGTGGGGTAATTGCAGTAATCGCAGATTCAGGTACGTCATCTAATCATAATCAAGTCGACCCAACACATCAGTTTTCCAGTTCCCAAAACACAGACAGTGCACACATTAATACGGTAAGTTTTCAACCATCATCTGAGCTTTATGTGAATGAACAGACTCCATCATCAAGGGTTGAGAAAGTGGTGGAGCGTAGTGAGTATGACATTGATCAGGATTTGATTTCACAAACTAAATTAGAAACTAAAAATGTGGAAAATCCTTTAACGTTCCATTTCCTTCGGCGTTAATAGCCCCGGTGTCAACTAAACCAAAAGTGGATCCAACACATGATGAAAAATGGAAAAAATTCGAAAAGCGAAATATTAATTTACCCTTTTTGAAAATAATTAAAGAAAATCCAAATAATGTTGAGTGTTTAAAAGAATTAAGTTCCAGAAAACGACGTCACAAAATTCCAAAAGAATTAGATTTAACTAATAATGTGAATGCCGTTTTGTTGGGTACTCTTCCCACGAAACTCCAAGATCTGGGAGCGCCTATTATTTCTATACAAGTGGGTAATTTTAAAATAGACCGGGCTTTATTGGATCTTGGAGCGAGTGTTAGTATTTTACCGGGGAGTTTATTTGATCAGTATGATTTTGGTTCATTAGAAAAAGCTGACATAACTGTGGTTTTAGCTGATCAAACTCCTACGAGTCCTAGGGGGATTGTTCGAGATGTGATAATTAAAGTTGGTGATTTTTATTATTCGGTAGATTTTCTTGTTCTTGATTGTGTTAAAAATTATCAACTAACAGTTATTTTGGGAAGATCGTTCTTAGCCACCACTCATGCTAATATTAATTGTGTTGAAGGAACGGTCAAGTTTAGGTTTGGGTCTCAAAAGATGACAATTAAAATATTTTCCAGTTTGACTAAACCTAAAGCTAATGACAAAAGTGGACCTTCTGAAGAGAAGAGTCAGAAAGAGTGTTTTATGGTTAACAGGTTAGACGAAAATAAAAGGAAGAGACAGAGAAAAAGAACAAAGAAGAGGAAAAGGAAAGGATCATACCCGTCGAATGAGGAGGAGGCATACATGTTATTCCTTGACAAATATTGGGGAATGGGTGCTGATGATAGTGATGATACGATGAAGAAGGCGTGCAAGCATCCCACTCAACCACCATGAGTGCCAGGTTAGGTCTGGCTGAAGACGTTAAACTTAGCGCTTCTTGGGAGGCAACCCAAAATTTAACTTTTGTTATTTTGTTTTTATTTTCATTTTGTATAATTTACCTAGTGAACCATTCAAGTGTGGGGAAGCTACATGTGTTATTTTGAGTCAGTTTTATGTGGGTTTGCTTTCAGACTATTTTGCAGGTTTCATTCGACCCATTCGTACTCAATCTTCATTCGGGCGGGAAGGATTGAAATATATTTGTGAAGAGCATCCCAAGAGTTTATGCGCAACCGCGAATGGAATGCTATACGGTTGTGCACATCAGTTTGGAACATAAATATTGATGATTCTGCTATGCATACCAGGTGTGTTGGTTCCAACTCTTTCGTTTTTATTATTTTTGTAGTTTCTCTATCCACATTGAGGACAATGTAAATTGCAAGTGTGGGGATGGGAAACTTGTGTGAAACTCACTATATATTTATAAAAAAAACACTATAAAATTTGAAAAAAAATAATAATAATAAATAAAAAAATAAAAAATTCCTCATTTGCTAAAAAGTTCTATGCCGAGACAAAACAAAATTAGATCCTTAGTCATGGTTGTCCCTTTAAGTTTCATGAGAGTATTTCTGGCAAATGGTTAAAAAAAAAAATTGTCAATGGATGCCTATTTAGAGGTAACATGCTTTAGAAATTTGCATATGCTACATGTCATTAACCCATATTCCCTACTTTGGTGAGTTTTAAGCCATACTTTATTAGATTGGTAGGACTTCACAGATATATATTCAATGAGTGTGGCCAATATGCAGTTAAGGGAGCATGGTTTGTGTGGTTTGATACGTGCCGAGACCTTAGAACAATACATAGAGATGAAAAGGCATTAGGATTTCTCATACACCATATTATTTTTTTGACAACTACCCTTTAGATTCACCCATTTGAGCCTATTTGTATATATTTGTTTAAGAATATCGATTATCTTTTCGTTCATCACCCACGTTAAACCGTTTAAAGTCAAATCTTGAGAAAAAGATGATGAGAACCAATGATTGTGATGTTTGTAAAAAAATAAAAAAAATAAAAAAAAGCAATGAAAAGTCAAAAAGAAAATGTGTGTTTAGTTATGAAATAAATGGGTTATTTTACCCATTGTGTTGAAATAAATTAGTATTATGTTATATGTTTGGTTCTTATCGATTTAGTCACTCTAGAAGCCTTATTCCCTTCCCGAACCTAAGCCCAAAAACCCATAAGTCCTTTGATTTGTGTATTGTTCTGTCAAGGGGTGGAGGTGTGATTGCCATACAAGCCTACGCTTTTCTGATTACATATTCGGTAAGAGTGATATACTAGCACATTACACGCTAGTCTAGAAAAAGCCGAGAGGAGTGTATTATGGTGAGGGGCGTGTAGCATGTGTATAAGGATGAAAGCATGTTAGGTTTGGATGGGCAAGTCTTGACTTATTTTTATAATCTACTTGTCAGTTTGTCAATCTCGATTGTGTCAGTCTATGGGACGGGTATGACTTGGGACCTTATATTGTTAATTCGGTAAGGAACTTAATGGTGATTTGTTAATAAGGTAAGTAATGTTTGTAATGGTTGCTTGAGGACAATCAATGTTAAGTGTGGGGATGTGATGGAGGTTGTGAAATCTGAGTGTTAATGTGTTTAATTTGTGTGATTTATTGCCGTTTACGTGATTGTACGTTTGGAATATGTTCACTACGTGTGTTTGTGATTTTACAGGTTAAACGCTTAATTCAGTTAAATTAGAATGCTTAGTGACGAACGGAACAAGCACGGAATCATAATCAAGTAAATCACATCATTCGGTAGAGGTTTCGGGTCGAAGAGTTAGCATGGAAGCATAAGAAACACGATACAATGAAGTTGAGGGGCCTTAATATCATTAATTGAAAGTTGATATGTATGTGAGATAAAGGTTTCATGCATGAAGAGATTGTAAGCTACGGGTTGGAGCCGTACCCTACGTTAGCGAGGTTCTGTCTCATTCAGATTGGAATAGTTCTAAATGGGTTTAAAAACCCCATACGAATTTGGCAGCAAGTCACGTGATTTACATCACAAGCACAAGGATTATTTCTTTTATTATTTTCAAAAACAACATCAATTCATCATCATATTGATGGCAGCTAAGGTGGGGATTTCGAAGAAGCACATGTGAGCCAAGGAAAAGAACACACTCAACAACATCCTCATTGATTTTGGCAGCATACATATAGTGGGCCGATAATTATTCAACATAATTAATTGGGCTGTGGTGTTGACTTTTTGGGAGGCAACAGGGGATCATGTGGACTTCCCTTTTTAGGCCAAACAGAGAGACACACATAGGGACTTCACTGCAACATACGACAAACATGGGGGCCCACCATCAATTGATTAAAGGAGTAACACAAAGTCAACATCAAAATCATCATCATCTTCGACGCACAAAGGGAAAGGGTTTCAACCGTGGTTCAAGCCTACGAAGATCATTCACCAAGATGAGCGGCTAAATCATACGTGGCTTCCTCCAGACAGATGGTTCAGTTAGGTTTTATTTAATTTCAGTTTTATTCATGTTTGGAATTACTTTTGGATTGACAAACCTTTATAAGTAATTTGATGTGTTGATTTTGTTTGAACTATTTGCTTGTGTTTTTGAGTCCTTACTTTACCATTTGTTCGGTTGATGACAAAACCTTGTAGCGGAGTGGGTGACATAGAGTAGGTTGATTCACGCTAGTGAATAGGGTTAATTGAATTATAAGAGATCTGATGACAAAGACCCGTTTTCAGTAACCAATCAAACTAATCAACTTTCCCACACTATGTCTATGTGGTGTCAATTATTGAATTAAACTGAGATTTTATAAACCTAGAACCTGAAGTTTGGAGGAGGTTACCTTTACCACTATTGTTTTCTAAATCACGTTAGTTTAGACTTTATTTTCTAAAAAAAAACAACCAAACCAAACCAATCAATTAATTTTTTTATTTAGTTAATTTAGATAGAAAACCAATTCTGACCACATACTCCTCGTGGACCGACACCCTACTTACCCTAACTAGTTAAGGTATTTAGGAACTTTTTATAAATATTTTTTGACCGACCAAACGACATCGATCAATTATATATCTTTTGGCTTGAACCAAGTCACTTTGGAAATTTATATCATTTCATCTCATTCATTTGTCATCGATTTCTTGAACTAATTCAGTTGAACCATTGAATCCTACTTATGATACAACTCGTATTCACAAAATTCGATATTTTAAATCTGTGTCATCTACCCTAATATTATTTTTATTAACTAAAATGTGACATAAGTCTAAAAGAAATGTCTATCAGACGAATCTTTGGTAGTACCCTTTCAAGAAATAGAGGTAAACGAAAAGTTAAAATTTGTTGAGAAACCTCTTCAGATAGAAGATAGAAAAGTAAAGTTTCTCAAGCACAAGCGACTAGTGCTAGTTAAAGTCAAATGGGATTCAAAAAGAGGAGCTGAATACACTTGGGAGCTGGAATCAGAAATGAAGCGAAACTATCCTCATTTATTCCAGTAAATCTCGAGGACGAGATTTTTATTAAGGTGGGGAGAATGTAACAACTCATATCAAAATTCCTATTTATTGTATTAGTTTGTCCAATAGGAAACCCTAATTGAGACACCCAAGTAATTCTGCATAATCCCTAAAATTTTCAGAACAATCGGAATTAGGATCAGGGCCTCTAAAACTCAGGGGAGTAAACCCTAATCGGTAATATCTATACAGTTTGTTGTCAAAAATTCGAAATAACACGAAACCAACTCAGCAAGCCTACTGGGACACAAGGCTACCCTAGGGTAGATTGGCACCCCTCGCGCCACGCGACAGGCACAAGGGGACCTGTCGCGACACGCGACAGGGACCATTTTCATGTATAAATAGTAGCGTCTGTTTCATGCAATTGAGTGTTCGTTCGACGTTCAAATTCGAATTGTACGTTGAGTTATAGCATAAACAGTCTCAAAACACACATGAATCTCGAATTGCTGCCACAAAATAGGGTAATAACTCGATCGCTATTACGATTCATTTTCCGATCGATCAATGTACTCAATGGATGTTTAAGTGCTGCCCACATTAGGGTGATGCTTTGTCATTAGTCGTTAATTCGATGGATGTTTAAGCATAGCACTTTGTCATTCGTTGTGAGGGTTGATCTCGTGAGTTATCGTAATTGCTGTATTAAGTTACCTACCTAGTTCGTGTGCACTAGGTTACAAGGCTAAATCAATAGGCTAAGCTCTGCCTGTATAAATCTGCAATATATCAAGGCTTATCTGTAGACTAAACTTTGCCGTATGAATCTGCATGATTATAATGTGAGTCATTCTCTTTTTATCTAATTACTTTCAAAATCATGTTTATTTTCAAAGGTTATAATTACAGTGATTAAGTTTATGTAATCACCAAGTTACAGCTGGTATGTGGGGTTTTGTATACATTACTTGATAATCTTCACCATTGGGGCAGCCAAGGGGTGATATGACCATAATCACAGACACCATTGGACGAATGGGCCAATGGGTCGAGTGACAAAGTACTGTGGGTAGTTGGTTGATATCAGAAACATTGTAATCTTCCTTAATACTGTAAATTATAACAAATGTGTCGTTTTAATAAATAGAATGATTCACTCAGTATTTCCCGCTGACAAAACCTTTTTAAAACACGTTTCAGGTAATTACAGTAGATTGGAGTAAAAGATGGATACGACACTGAAAGGCATCAAGAAGTGGCTTATTTTATTAATTAAATCAAAATTAAGAAATATTGTTTTATGTAATCAAATTTATCTTTATTAAAGCTACCATTGTAAAACATGGGTTTATCCCATCTATTTAATAAATAAAATCCGGTGTTTTCTAAACTCTGATATTTTTCCTAACTCACGGTCCTGATGAAATTTCCGCTGCAACATTTTCAAAATAATCACCGGTACCACTGGGCTGTTCGCGACTCCCGATTCCGTCCAGGGTGGGTCGGGGGCCGTGACAGGATGTTTTTGTCAACTTCGCTCCATCATTTACAACAAAGGACCTCATTGCATATTTAACCAATCCTACTACTTAACTACAACTCTAATCACACATACCTGACTCGGATCAAAGCTATGGCCCGTTTTAATACTTCGTGCACTAAATAGCTAGTTAATAGCAGCATAATTCCTTTCGCTATTCATCCTGTGAAAACATAATACTTGACAAAACACTTCATTAGTCAATATCGCCAAATGGTGATATCTTCACCATTTGACCCGTTAAGTCTAAATGTCCATTTTATTCTTGTGGGATTTTAGTTATTCATTATCGCATCCATATAACTTATTCCTCCGTTAACTCATAACCAAAATCACTATAATACCCTTTTTACCCTTTTTGACCATCAAACTTAGTTTCTTAACATCCTCACATGTTCCGACCCATATCAAAGCTTGTCGGAACATTATAATTCACATAATTACTTACCATGTTCGTAATCAATACATTGAATAGATATTTTACAAAAAAGGGTGTAAGCTTTACTTACATAGCATCCGAATATGCTTCCCGTGCGCATTAGTCCCGTTTGACCCGCTTCTTTCCCAAGCTTCCATGTCGTTTATCAAGCATCAACTATCATGTATCATTCTTATAATAGTTAGCTTGTTCATCATTCATCACCCGGATCTTACTTCAGAAATTATCATTCAAACTCCAAAACATACTAATCTATCAAATCCTAGCCGAAATCCTTTAAACATTTACACATACATGTAATTTCAAACATCATTAACAATAACATATCATCATATTATACAAAACTCACTTCATAACTTCATTGTTAATCATTTACTAGTGATCTAGGCTCAATCATCTCTAATTTCATCATACCCTTGGTGTGTGTACAACCTTCTAAACATAAGGTACAACTAATTCATGCACAATCTCCTAATTTCATACATAATTCATCAAATCCTCCTACTAATTAACATATATCATTCACACATAAACATTCAAACATATTATCATCATATTTCTTTCAATTCTTCTAACAAGACTCCATATTACTCACATAATACATCAATATTCAACAAGAATTAGACATGGATAATGATTCAAGTCATCATTCTCACCATAACTAATGGGTTTCATCTCTAAGCATCAAATTAACCTAAATCTTGCATAACCCATGTTCTATATGATGATTCTAACATATCCTCATACTCAATTTCATACCAATTCACGATTTACAACATAACCCACTTCGTGCATAATCACCAATCTAACTTTTACGACATACCTTACGATCCCCTTATGAAGGTGATCATTAATCCATGTTCCTTCTTGGATTTGAGCTACAATTAACCCTTCAATTTGGTGATCTTCATGATTAGGGTTTGTGAGCTTTCATGGAGCTCCTGACTCTTTCTCGAACACACATACGTGTGTGTGTTTGTGTGTATATTTCATAAATAAATTCAACTTACATTTTCCCCACTTTAGCCCCTCAAGTTGTCACTAATTATAAATGGGCACAACTTTCATTCCTTTAATTGTTTTTACCATTTTCTTAACTTAGTTAAATAACCTAGTCATTCATTTCTTGATGTACCATACGAGAACATTTAACAATTATAAACATTCGGATTTTGAGGCGTTACAATGTTTTCCTTTGATTTGCAATGTTCTGTTAGGGGCTTTAGGCCTTTTTTGTTCGCGGGAAATTTGAATTTGTTTTCGGTTGATTTGTTTTATTTTTCAGTTGCTTTGGATAGTTTGTGTCTATGATGATGGAAATGTCTTCACCTAAGCCTGATTAGTTAGTTGTTTGTGGCTGTGTTGTTGAAAATGTTATCCGAGCCTCAGATAAATAAATCTGACACTCATAGAAGATGCCTTCTCCAATGAATATATATATATATATATATATATATATAGGGAGAAGATCATGCGAGAACCACCTCTTATTGTGATAACCGCGAGAACAAATGTGAACACAACCAAAAATGCCTAAAAATAGCTAAAAATCACACAATTTTTTTTTTATATTTTTTATATAAAAATTGCTACTTTTCGAAGCCAAAAAAAATTTAAAATTTTTTTTTGGCCACTAAAAGTAGCGATTTGAGCATAAAAAATAGATTTTTTTTAGGTTTTTTGGGGGTTTAGGTTTTTTTTTTTTTTTGGGGGGGGGGGGGGGGGTTAGGTTTTTTTTAGGTTTTTTTAGCTATTTTAGGTTGTGTTCACATTGGTTCTCGCGGTTCTCGCAATAAATGGAGTTCTCGCATGAGCCCCTCCCTATATATATATATATATATATAGGGTAAGGTTATTGTAAAAAAGACCAGAAGTGTGAGAAAGGTAAGAAAGAATCTCAGTCATTAGATCTAAATTAATTGAAAAGGGTAAACAAGTAATTTTATCATTAATTCAATCAATTAAAAACTTTCCATTACCGCCACCTTAATTATAGGAAGTATATAACACCATTCAGCAAGTATATAACACCATTCAGTAAGTATATAACACCATTCAACAAGTATATAACATCATTCAACAAGTATATAACACCATTCAGCAAGTATATAACACCATTCAGCATTCAGCACGTATATAACACCATTCAGTAAGTATATAACACCATTCAGCAAGTATATAACACCATTCAGTAAGTATATAACACCATTCAGCAAGTATATAACACCATTCATTGACTAAACATCTGATCGAAACATATTTTTTTTCTCTATATAAGTATAGCAATATGGTACTCATATTAAAGATAAAAAAACGCTCGTTATTATGGTGTAATTTAAAAAAAAAAATTACGTATAAAAAGTTATTGACGTTTAAAAAAGACGAGGGAAGTTACATGTGCATTACCTAATTTCTAGTGGGTTTAAAAGACTATATTGCCCCTAGATATTTCAAATCAGTACAAATTAATGAAAATATTTTACAATTTGGTCCCTATTGATCTCAACCATTAGATCAAAAGATCTAATGGCTGAGATTCTTTCTTACCCTTCTCACACTTTAGGCCTTTTTTTACAGGATCCTCTACCTATATATATATATATATATATATATAGGCCACAGACCAAACTCTCCCTCTCTCCTTGCTACATCTGCAACCAGTGGCTCTAAAAACCATTTTTTACATATGCTTGAGTGATTTAATAATCATATGTCAAAATATTAAATTTAGGGTTATTTGTAATTGAGGTATGTTGAGCATTCCCAACCCCATCCTTAGAATTTAGTGAAATCACAAAAAACATCATTCCATCCCATACCATATCCTCATATTTTGAGGAGAAAACTAAATGGAATCCCTATATCTGGGAAAAACTAATGTGAATCCTTATATATTTAGGGATAGAGAATGGGATGTGGGAGTTTTTAAAAAGTGAGATAAATTTAAGGAATGGTGATTTTTAGTTAAATTGTAGGGATGAGGATATGGAATGAAATGTGAATGCTTTAAGGGCATTCACAGCCCATTCTCTATAGTCTATCCCTATCTATATCTTTTCTTTAATATTTAGGGAAAATAACACTCCGTCACATACTCCATATTATACCCTATTTTCAAATTTTGGAGATAAAGATATAGAGAACTACAGCGGGTCTCTGTATATAAGGATTCACTATTCACATCTCCAAAATGTAAAGATCGTACAACATGCATTTTGGTTTGCACGTCAAGTATTTCGGTTTGTGCCTCAAACATGGAAGAAAGAGGAAGAAATTATATAAAAAATAGAGATAGAGATGGAGAATAAGATGTGAGGGGTTTTTAGAGATTAAACAAAATTTATAGATAAATTTACGGAATGATGATTTTTAATTAAATTATAAGGATCAAGATAGCAAATGAGACGTAAACGCTCTCAACTAAGGCCTATATAATCTCCCATGGAGTCTAATCAATCTTTTGCAGGTGTTGAGTTCCAGAATCTCATTAGAGGCAGCATTGGGTCCGGTGGTAACATCAGATTCTGGATCGATCCTTGGATAGCTCCCGAACCGCTTAAAGATATTTCTTTACCCTCTAAATGCAATATCTTCATGTGAAGAGTGGGGATGGATTGTTTACCGACCCGTTTGGCTCTAAGGCGTCGAAACATCCACGCTGATTCTGATAAATGTGTCCTTTGTGAATATGGGGCAAATTCTGCATATCAATTGTTCATTTCCTGCTATTGGGCTTCGGTTCTATGGGAGTGTGGGACCAAATCAGTAATTGGTGTAAGATCCCTCGGATATTCGTCATTGCTCTTTAATCAAAGAAGGTCCCTGCTCGTAAGCTCATTGAGGAGGTCAAATCTTTTGGTTTCCTTTGGTTCAAGTAGAGGTCGAAATTCAAGAATATTCATTAGGTAGAGTGCTGTAACTTTTCTTTTGATGTAAATATGCTGCAAGTTTTTTGGGTCGTTTGTTGCTGCTCCTGCCTGTTTTGGGTAGGGGAGTTGTTCTTTATAAAGTTTACTTTTCAATAAAAATATATAATATCCCTGTATGAATGTGAATAGTGGCCTAAAAGTTTTTGTTTTTATGAAGAAAAATATTATTCTTCATCTTAATCTTAAGACACCTCAAAAAGTTTTTCCTAATCATGAAAACATATTAATAGAACAGAACTCATTGAACATCATAAAAGTAGCCGAAATAGATATACAACATAACAACCAGGATCAGGAAAGAAAGAATGACAGCAAATAATAATAAGGTATACCATAGGACACACCAATACTCAAATTCACTCATAACATCTCTCTATTCTACATCAAGTCCGGCAAACTCGACACAAACCAAGCACACGAAAATGGCGGTCCATTTTCTTTCTAATTTGCTTTGATAAAGTCTTCAACTTTTTGATTTTGAGTGCTTCACAAGCCAATCGATGACTGAGTCGATATTTGTTGAATTCTTGCAAGATATCATAAAGCAACACACTTCTCTATCTGTGATAGACTTCAAATCCCTGTACACCATCACAACAAAAGGATTGAATCCATCCTTAAAAGATTATTTATAAGTCCTGCATGATATGATCTAAGATGCATTCATATATATCTAAGTAACCACTTATAACCAAATTATTCATGTCCTTAAGCTGACAATGTACAAAAATAGACAAAACTTTTTTAGAAAATGGTCTTACATTTGATCTGTCAAAGCTTGCTTAGAAAGGGCACCAGCCTTATCAATTTTGTTGCCCAAAACCAGCAAAGGAATACCACTCAATGCTGGTTTGCTTAAAAGATCATGGAGTTCACCCTTTGAAATGCTCAGGTTATCATGATCTGCAGCATCCACGACGTAACTGCACACATCCAAAACGAAATCAACAAAATTAATTACTTTTCACAAATCATAAGTCAAATGTTTTCAAAAAAGTGTTTTAGTGAAATTAACTTACACGATAGCAGAAACTGCACGGCAATACCTCTCCCACATACTGCGAAACCGCGGTTGACCTCCAAGATCCCACAGCTTTATTGTCACATTTCCTTTAGTTACCTTGCGCATATTGAATCCCACCTAAACGACATTTTTTTTCTTTTATAAGATGCACTAATATAATTAAAAACTTTGTAAAGACCAATAATGTAAAACTTGAAGAAAACTCACAGTCGGGATCATGTCCTCGCTATATCCACCCGTCTACAAACAAAATAACACAAAAAAAAAGAGTTATAACCTGTGTTACCGATAACTTTTCAGGAAACCGAATTCAGATGCGAATGAAATGCATATGGAACTGCTTTAATATACTTACAGCAACAACATTAACAAGAGAAGTTTTGCCAGCATTCTGGAGCCCAATCAAAGAAAGCTCCATTTCCTGCTTGAAAAATAGGCTGTAACAAGTGATTTCAAGATTAGCAAACCCTAATTAAATCATCACCATCATTTCACAACTACAAAAATAATCAATAATAACATGAGATAGCAGATCTTAATACAAAAAAAAAAAAAAAAAAAACAAAGCAAACATTTTTATCCAAATATAAAACTCCACAACCAAGAAACACAAACCCTAAAATACCCAAATCAACCAAACGCAAAACCCTAAAAGCAAACAGCTTTACACTATCATTCATTCAAAATTAAACCAGATACAAGCGAAATTGATGCATAAAGATAAAGAGAATTAAAGGGAGAAGAGTATGAACCTTCGGAGCCAATCGAGAAAAGCTTCCCATAGGCCCATGACGATTGGATTAAGAAGATAAGATCTATTGAATCGAAGAGAGCACACACACTGTGTGTATGAGCTTACGATTGATTAAATTTTGACCTTGTTGAACAACAATTATGAAGCGAAATCAGGGGAATTCCATGAGTGGTTTTGAAATTGGAAATAAAGGGAGTGAGTGACCTGTGGTTTTGATTTATCAAGGTTGATTTCAGTGGGTTGGCATGATGTGGGCCAATCAGAGTGGATCACTTTAACCTCTCTTGAGTCTTGATCTTTTCGGTTTTTATTTGTGTTCAAGGTTAGGAGTTTTATGATTTCAGTGGGTTGGCATGATGTGGGCCAATCAGAGTGGATCACTTCAACCTCTCTTGAGTCTTGATCTTTTCGGTTTTTATTTGTGTTCAAGGTTTGGAGTTTTATGTTTCTATGTTATATGAAACTAGTGTTTTTCAATGACGCGCGTTGCGCGAAAGGCATTGGTGTTTTCGACCGATATCATACTTCAAACGATTCGAGATAAACGATGCATAACCAGCCATATCCGGCATCGTGGAGTGTATTAAAAAGGGAGCAATTGGACGATTGGATGCTGGGCTAGGTGTTTCTTGGAATGCCCACAGATTGTTCGGGTCAAAACCACGATTATGAGGATTCATTTTTCGTATTGTGATTGGATGAGAATTAAAAAAAAAAAAAAAGATAGAGATGATTATAGAAGAGGTCGAGTAGTTGTGGTAAAAAAATGAATAGAAGTGTGAGTATTTATACTGAATATTTTTTTTAAACACATAGCCGTTGGCCAACGGCTAAGCCCAAACGACTACTTGTCTTGGCCAATGAGATCCTGCCATGTCATCTTGATAGCCCCGTCCAACGCCCGGGCTGAAACCCCCGCCCAAGGGGACACGCCGAAACCCAAGCCCACCCGGGGTGGTGACTTGGGCGTTTGTACCCAACCCACGCCACAACCCCCGCCCCCAGGCTGAAACCCCCGCCTAAGGGGCCACGCCGAAACCCAAGCCCACCCGGGGTGGTGACTTGGGCGTTTGTACCCAACCCACGCCACAACCCCGCCCCATACCCCATATTCTAACCCGGGCTGAAACCCCCGCCCAAGGGGCCACGCCGAAACCCAAGCCCACCCGGGGTGGTGACTTGGGCGTTTGTACCCAACCCACGCCACAACCCCCGCCCCCAGGCTGAAACCCCCGCCCAAGGGGCCACGCCGAAACCCAAGCCCACCCGGGGTGGTGACTTGGGCGTTTGTACCCAACCCACGCCACAACCCCGCCCCATACCCCATATTCTAACCCGGGCTGAAACCCCCGCCCAAGGGGCCACGCCGAAACCCAAGCCCACCCGGGGTGGTGACTTGGGCGTTTGTACCCAACCCACGCCACAACCCCCGCCCCCAGGCTGAAACCCCCGCCCAAGGGGCCACGCCGAAACCCAAGCCCACCCGGGGTGGTGACTTGGGCGTTTGTACCCAACTCACGCCACAACCCCGCCCCATACCACATATTCTAATATACCCTAAATTCAATTCACTGTTCATTTCCCTAAATTCAATTCACTGTTTATTTCGTTTGTTTTTTTATCATATATTTCCCTAAATTCAATTCACTGTTTATTTCGTTTGTTTTTTTTATCATATATGAATTGCAAAAATAACACCCAAAGTTAAGATTTAAAGATATGGGTCAAGTTATTCTACAAATGCTTCTAATTGTAAGAAGTGTAAGAAGAATTTATAGAGTGACAAGTGTCCAATAACCTAAAACTAAACCCACTACATCACCACCAAAAACCTAAACACCCACCCCACCCCACCACCACCCAAAGTTAAGATTTAAAGATATGGGTCAAGTTATTTTTGGTAATTAACATTAGTTTTATTTTTAGTAATAATATATTAATAGTAGTAGTGTTAGTATTATTTTTAGATACTAGGGTTATTGTCAGGGGCAGGTATTGGGTAGCCTAGCCTTAGTTAGGCATGGACTGATCATCTATGCTTAAACAAGGCAGCACTAACAAATATCCAACCATGATAATGACTAGCTAATGTATAAAAATTAAGTCATCATACTTATTTAGTAAATTTTAATTATATGTAAAAAAATTATATATATATATATATATATATATATAAATATATATATATACTTTGTACTGTAAGGAGAAGACATATTTTCATAAAACAATACAAGAATTAAATGAACGAATAAAATTATCTAAATAACTGTCTAAATATTCATGGACAAGACATTTTATACTTATAAGTAATTGTACATTTTGTTTAATATTCCACAACTATTAAATACTTATAGAAGTATTATGTATCAAGATCAACAAAAGAGTTATGCAGATCAGAGACGTAAACCCCTAGAGTTTTCATTAAAAGCTTTCAGTTGATTACACGGTGAATTTGTTCGATCACCATAATTATTAAACTATTTCAAATCATTACGACACCTTGCGGTATTGGTATAAACTTGTAGCTCATGTTAAAAAGGATAATAATAACACTAAAAATTTTGTTTTGGTTTTCTTATATTCAGTTTATGAAAGTTACATGTGTAGTAGAACTAATTTATATATTATAAAAATATGATTTTTTTACAACCATACACATAAATTACTATCTAAAGTAAATAAGATAAATATAGTATCACATAAAAGTTTATAAGGATTCTTATTGTCTTTTAAAGTTCTAATCTTAAAAAAAAATCTTAATACAATTATGTATTAAGACAATGATACACTAACTCTATTGTCTTTTCGTGTATCATTGCAATTCACTCATCTCAGCACATTGATTTTATCATTTCATAATTTAATATTTGACAAATCATTTTCATGCTTTTATTTCATTTTGAACCTGTCGATTCTAAGTCTTCCTCAGTTGCTAATCAAAGTAAGCTTTCTTTTGACAAAGAATTTTATTGATTCTAAAAGTCCTTCACATTCATTTTAAATATCTATTGATCATATATCTTTTGGCTTGAACCTGGTCACTTTGGAAATTATATCATTTCATCTCATTCGTTTGTCATCGATTTCTTGAACTAATTCAGTTGAACCATTGAATCCTACTTATTGTACAACTAGTATTCACAAAATTTGATATTTTAATTTTGTGTCATCTACCATAATATTGTTTTTATTGACTAAAATATGACATAAGTCTAAAAGAAATACTTGATGTGTGTAAAATGCAACATATAAATTACATCAAATGAGGCATAAAACTAACCCTTTTTTAGTACTAATATTGGAAAAAGAGTGTTTTTGTCTTCCTTTTGTATTTTCAGGATTAAATGAGCTCAAAAACGCAAAAGAAGCAAAAAGACAGCTAAATCCAACATAAATACAAGAAAAGGAACATTAGTGGATTGCCCGAACCCTCAACGGCACCTTCCAAAGCAAAATAGAGAAAACAGAAGGCTGAACACGCCCCGTGCTCAGCCAGCACGGGGCCGTGCCCAAGAAGCAGCAGAAAAGACAAACCTATAGAAGCTTCTATTGCCCACCACGGGCCGTGCTCAGCGGACACGGGGGGCGTGCCGAAAGTACTGCAGGCGCATTAATTGTAATTGCGAATTACAATTAATGAAGAGAGAGAGTGTCAGACAAGCACGGGGCCGTGCCCAGCGGACACGGGGCCGTGCCCAGGCCTCTGTTCAGCCTATAAATAGGAGTGCTTGGTTTCATTGCAACTCATCCCTTGGCACACCACCTCTCTCACACTTCATCCACCACCCACCACCATCACAACACCATCATCCACCACCATCATCCATTGTCCATCATAGAGTGTGTGAGTCGTCTCGGGATCCAAGATTGATCGTAAGAGTTCTTGACAATCAAGGCCATGTTTGCCTAAGTCTCTTACATCACTTGGTGAAGACAAAGTGTCTAGTATAATACTTTTTATTTCTAATCTTTTGCACTTTTTATTTGGTTTTGTATTAATGACTTTAATAACTAGTTACTTATGTTGAAGGTGATCTTTCCTTATCGTTTGTCCGTGGTGTCTTGGCATTATTTTACTGTCTATATAAAATAAAGGATTTTCACCATTCATATCTCCACGGTCTATATGGAGGTATGTTGGCTACCTGGTAGGGGGTTAAGGGAACGGTTTGGTAAAGGTCTTGCCATTGTTCAGCGTTTAGAGGTCCTGCAATGGACCTGGGTCAAATTTAGTAGGACCTCCTTCAATACTTCACGGTATTGGATAGCGGGGGTCCAAACTCTTTGATCCCCTCATAAGTTAACTACTATTAATACTATAACCCGGCTATTTAGGACTGTATCCCTGCTGACTCAGACTACTTAGTCGAGGGTAACGTCACCGCCAAAAGCGGGGCCTACCACAATACTGCATTAATAACTTAATTCATTATCTTCCAATAATCCACCCCTTTAGGATTGTATCCCTGCTGACTCAAACTACTGGGGTGAGGGTAACGTCACCTTCAAAAGAGGGGCCTACTACAATAACTAAGATAATCTCTTAATTATGTGCAAAAGTGCGGAAATAATCAAAGGTTATACTAGATACGAGTCGGAACCAAGTGATTCATCTTGTCTATCTGTTTTTATTTTATTTTTATTTTCAGCATTTTAGTTAGTTTTTACTTTTCTTATTTTAAAACATTTTTCCAAACTTTTATTTTGGTTAGACGTTGAGGATAAACCGGTACTAAAAGCTCTTGTGTCCTTGGACGACCTCGGTATCTTACCAACGCTATACTACACTCAACGATGGGTGCACTTGCCCATATGTGTGTCTAGTGTTAGTGAAATATCGTGTTTTATAAATTTAAAACTTGGCTAAAATAAGTGTTAAAAAGGGCTTAAAATATACACCTAAAATACAACACTTTCACGCACATCAAGTTTTTGGCGCCGCTGCCGGGGACACAAGGATTTTAAGAAAGTTAGGAATCAACGGCCTAATCATCTTTTATTTTTCTTTTTATTTTTTTAGGATTTTTCTTAGTTTTTCAGCTTCTGCAGAGCTCAGCACGGGCCGTGCCCGGTCAGACACGGGCCGTGCCCAGCATCATCACTGGCAGTTTTTATTTTCTGAGTTACAGAGAGCTGAACACGGGGACGTGTCGGTGCAACACGGGGTCGTGTCCAACTCCCAGTAGCTGGGAATCCAGAAAACAATTACTGTATCTCTCAACACGGGCCGTGCTCACTGAGCACGGGGCCGTGGTAAACATTCTGACCAGTGTTCTTTTCTGTTTTTGTTGCAGGACTCGGAACCCAGGCGCCACATTTGAACCTCCTACGTAGTGCATGAGCTCCAGTTCTAGTAGAGACATAAAAGAACCCCTAGAAGAACCCGAGCGCTTTCTCAGAAAAAGACTAAAAGCTAAAAATCAAGAGAAAGCTTCGGGGGACCCACTTCCAATGGCGGACCAACGTACCCTCATGGATTACCTACGGCCTACCGTGGGCAATCTTGGCGCTGCTATCAATGCACCGAATGTCGAGGCCAACAACTTCGAACTTCGGCCGCATTTGATACAAATGCTCCAAAACTCCGCAACCTTCCACGGGCTTGCGGACGAGGATCCCCATCTACATATTACTAACTTTTTAGAAATATGTGATACCTTTCGGATCAATGGAGCATCAAATGACGCCATCCGCCTTCGAATGTTTCCTTTCTCACTAAAAGACCGGGCCAAGGCTTGGCTTAACACCCCCCCAGTTGGATCGGTAAACACCTGGGATGAACTCGCCCAAAAGTTTTTGTATAAGTATTTCCCTCCTGCTAAAACGGCTAAATTAATGACTGAAATTAATACATACTCACAAGAGGATGGGGAATCCTTATATGAAACTTGGGAAAGGTTCAAGGAGCTTCTAAGAAAGTGTCCTCACCATGGTCTAGCGGTATGGCAACAAGTATCCACTTTCTACAATGGATTGTTGCCACACACAAGACAAACACTTGATTCAAGCTCCGGGGGACTCTTAGGTAATCGTCGCCCAAATGAAATATATAACCAAATTGAGGAAATTGCTCAAACCAATTTTCAATGGCACACTCCCCGAGGTAATAAATCTATTGCCCCGGGCGCCCATAAGGTTGATGAAAGCACCTCTTTACAAGCCCAAATCGAGGCCCTCTCTTCAAAAATCAAAAGGCTAGAAATGACAAAAACGGCCTCGGTTATGGCTTGTGAAGGGTGTGGTGGGTCACATGAAAATTGGAGTTGTATGAAAGAAGTAGATGAACAAACTGAAACGGTAAACTACATGGATAATAGACCTAGGCCGTCGGGTCCTCCAACGGGTACCTACAACCAAGGATGGCGTAACCACCCAAATCTTGGTTGGAGAGATCCCGGCAATAGTAGTAACCAACAAAATCAACGAACTAATTTTCAACAACCGCAAAATTTTCCTCAACAACAAGGTGGAAGAGAAAGGCTTGAAGATACTGTATCTCGCCTCATCTCTGACACTGAAAAGAAAAACGCGGATCGATTTCAACAATTGGAATCAAATTTCAGAAATCAACAAGCTAGCATTCAAAACGTTGAAAAACAATTAAATCAGCTAGCTCAAAATTTCTCCGAGAGACCGCAAGGCGCATTACCCAGTAATACCGAAACGAACCCAAAAGCACAAGTACATCTCATCACATTAAGAAATCGAACCGTGGGTCCCGAGGATGCTCCATTGACGCCAAATGAAAGAAGCCATTCTAGTCAGCCTGTAACTCCTCCTGCACCAGAAAAAGCTTCTTCACCAAATCAAGGGCCCACCAAGACTCCTCCAATCCCGTACCCCGGTAGGTTAAATCGTCAAAAGACCGATGAGCAATTCGCAAAGTTCGAAAGCTTACTAAAACAATTGCATGTCAATATTCCTTTTATTGAGGTCCTAACCCAAATGCCTAAATATGCCAAATTCATGAGGGATTTCCTCACTCACAAAAAGAAAATTGAATCATTGCAATTAGTTAACTTAGGCGAAGAATGCTCAGCTCTAGTACTCAACAAACTTCCACAAAAGAAAATCGATCCCGGGAGCTTCACAATCCCTTGTTCGATTGGGAAATCCCCCGTCCGAAATGCTTTAGCCGATCTTGGAGCTAGAATCAACCTCATGCCCACATCAATGTTCAAGCGACTCGGCCTAGGAACAACAAGCCCCACAAAGATGAGCATACAACTCGCCGACAGGTCCGTCAAGTTCCCACATGGTGTCGCCGAAAATCTGCTAGTCAAGGTTGACAAATTCGTCTTTCCAACCGACTTTGTCATCCTAGACATGGAAGAAGACACCGAGGTCCCCCTCATCCTCGGGAGGCCATTCCTAGCCACCGCCCAAGCATTGGTGGATATGAATGAGGGAACTCTAACATTGAAGTTTGGGAATGAGGATGTGAAATTTGAATGTGGAAGGCGAGTAGAGGAAGAAGATCCGGTCAACTACATGAAGGTCATAGACTCAAGTTTGGATGACGCTCTCCGACGGTGTAACATGGGATGCAACACATCCCACTTGGGAAGCATATGACCAGGCTTTGGGTCTAGCCAAGGACCCTTATAAACGTGGCGCACCATGGAGGCATTCCACGGAACTATCCTTAGTTTAATTTAGATTAATTTTTATGTTTTCTAGTTAGTTTAATTTTCAGGAATAAAACACGCTCATGGTGGTAAAGGATGAAAAGGGGAACGAGAAAAATGATCCCATGCACAAGAACAAGGCAACCCGACAATTTTTCTCCCTTTCAGAAGGTTCAACACGGGCCGTGCCCAACCAACACGGCCCCGTGTTGAAC
Organism: Helianthus tuberosus; assembly: GCA_030545235.1. Classification (NCBI taxonomy): domain Eukaryota; kingdom Viridiplantae; phylum Streptophyta; class Magnoliopsida; order Asterales; family Asteraceae; genus Helianthus; species Helianthus tuberosus. The sequence goes on along the minus strand of CM060402.1, from coordinate 141,044,062 downwards.
CACCTGCAGAAAACGCCCAGTACAGGTAACTGGACACGGGCCGTGTTCACCCAGCACGCCCCCGTGTCCAGACTTCTGTTTCTCTTATTTCAATTTTGTTACTGGCACTTGAACACGGGGCCGTGCCCGGATAACACGGGGCCGTGCTCAGTGCCCAGTAACACAAATTTTTGCTTTTTAAACACTATTTTACACATCTAATCAACCTAAAAATTTATTTTTAGGACACATTGAGGACAATGTGTAATTTAAGTGTGGGGGGGATGCTAAAACCTTGAATTTTGCAAGTCCTAAATACAAGCCTTACACAAAACTCTATTGGAACCGCTAATCACCCCAAATTTTTTTTCAAAAATTTCATTTTTTTTACTTGTCTAGGTTTAACTCGGGAAATTCAAGCTCTCAAAAAGGTTATATTTTTACAAATTTACAACCGATAGCGTAGTGATAAAAAGAACCAACATAAGAAAATTATGAAAAGGCATGACAAACTTATTTAAAATTTGATTATATATACTTGATCACATAAAAACCCATTCCCACAAAAGTGAGTTTTGAGCCTTTATTGAGCACTCAATTTCATACCATTTGACTAAATGCTCATTTTTCGTTTCTTGTGTGAATAGCCGCTTGGTTCTTACGACTCTAGAACTTGCCATGACAATACATTCCCGGTCCTTATCAACTTAAACCCGAGTAAGTAAATGATAGAGGCATTAGGACTAACCTTTTTTATTTCCACACCATTATTTTTCTTTTCTTTTACCACCTACCCAAAAATCCCCCTAGTTAGCCCCTTTGAGCCTAAACCTTTTCGTTTCATCACCCAAAACAAAAACCATTTCACCCACCAAAACCTTTTTCATTTTTACCCTTTATTTTAGTAACAAGTTCGGTTCTTCGAAAAAAAAAAAAAAAAAAAAATATATGAAGCAAAAAGAAAATAAACAAACAAAGTAATCAAAAATAACTTTGTTTGAATAAAAGCTTCATCAAAAATAAAAGGTTGCAAAAAAAAAAAAAAAAAAAAAAAAAAAAAACGAAAACCGACACTTGTTACGCTTTTTAGCCCTTTTTTCTACTAACCACTAACCCAACCACCTACCTTTAACCCTAGCCAACCCTTAACCCACAAAGTCCTCTTGATATCTACAAAGGTATAAAAGTTAAAAAGGAGGAGGATTGATTTCTTGGCAAGCCTATGGTAGGAATAAGTTCCATGCCGCTCTCGAGTGATTCACTAAAAATACACCTTCGGCCGAGTGTGAGTGATTTCCCCGCGAGGTATGTGAACTTGTATATAAATAGAATTTTAAAAAGGCATGTTATGCCCAAATAAGTAATTTCTTTTATGAACAGTTCTAAATAAATCATTACGAATAGGAGTGTAAATAAATAAAAATAAAACCCTAAAAAGATCTTGGAAATCCCGACACTCTATGACAAGCCCAAAACCTTCTCTTCTACCTATTCCATTTGGGAGTGTAAGCCAAATATTAAAGAGTTTTGCTTGAGGACAAGCAAAAGTTCAAGTGTGGGGGTATTTGATGTGTGTAAAATGCAACATATAAATTACATCAAATGAGGCATAAAACTAACCCTTTTTTAGTACTAATATTGGAAAAAGAGTGTTTTTGTCTTCCTTTTGTATTTTCAGGATTAAATGAGCTCAAAAACGCAAAAGAAGCAAAAAGACAGCTAAATCCAACATAAATACAAGAAAAGGAACATTAGTGGATTGCCCGAACCCTCAACGGCACCTTCCAAAGCAAAATAGAGAAAACAGAAGGCTGAACACGCCCCGTGCTCAGCCAGCACGGGGCCGTGCCCAAGAAGCAGCAGAAAAGACAAACCTATAGAAGCTTCTATTGCCCACCACGGGCCGTGCTCAGCGGACACGGGGGGCGTGCCGAAAGTACTGCAGGCGCATTAATTGTAATTGCGAATTACAATTAATGAAGAGAGAGAGTGTCAGACAAGCACGGGGCCGTGCCCAGCGGACACGGGGCCGTGCCCAGGCCTCTGTTCAGCCTATAAATAGGAGTGCTTGGTTTCATTGCAACTCATCCCTTGGCACACCACCTCTCTCACACTTCATCCACCACCCACCACCATCACAACACCATCATCCACCACCATCATCCATTGTCCATCATAGAGTGTGTGAGTCGTCTCGGGATCCAAGATTGATCGTAAGAGTTCTTGACAATCAAGGCCATGTTTGCCTAAGTCTCTTACATCACTTGGTGAAGACAAAGTGTCTAGTATAATACTTTTTATTTCTAATCTTTTGCACTTTTTATTTGGTTTTGTATTAATGACTTTAATAACTAGTTACTTATGTTGAAGGTGATCTTTCCTTATCGTTTGTCCGTGGTGTCTTGGCATTATTTTACTGTCTATATAAAATAAAGGATTTTCACCATTCATATCTCCACGGTCTATATGGAGGTATGTTGGCTACCTGGTAGGGGGTTAAGGGAACGGTTTGGTAAAGGTCTTGCCATTGTTCAGCGTTTAGAGGTCCTGCAATGGACCTGGGTCAAATTTAGTAGGACCTCCTTCAATACTTCACGGTATTGGATGGCGGGGGTCCAAACTCTTTGATCCCCTCATAAGTTAACTACTATTAATACTATAACCCGGCTATTTAGGACTGTATCCCTGCTGACTCAGACTACTTAGTCGAGGGTAACGTCACCGCCAAAAGCGGGGCCTACCACAATACTGCATTAATAACTTAATTCATTATCTTCCAATAATCCACCCCTTTAGGATTGTATCCCTGCTGACTCAAACTACTGGGGTGAGGGTAACGTCACCTTCAAAAGAGGGGCCTACTACAATAACTAAGATAATCTCTTAATTATGTGCAAAAGTGCGGAAATAATCAAAGGTTATACTAGATACGAGTCGGAACCAAGTGATTCATCTTGTCTATCTGTTTTTATTTTATTTTTATTTTCAGCATTTTAGTTAGTTTTTACTTTTCTTATTTTAAAACATTTTTCCAAACTTTTATTTTGGTTAGACGTTGAGGATAAACCGGTACTAAAAGCTCTTGTGTCCTTGGACGACCTCGGTATCTTACCAACGCTATACTACACTCAACGATGGGTGCACTTGCCCATATGTGTGTCTAGTGTTAGTGAAATATCGTGTTTTATAAATTTAAAACTTGGCTAAAATAAGTGTTAAAAAGGGCTTAAAATATACACCTAAAATACAACACTTTCACGCACATCAATACTGTAACCCAAATCTCGAGGACGAGATTTAAAACAAGGTGGGGAGAATGTAACATTCCTATTTTTATATAAGCATTATAGGTTTGGTTAAATTTATTAACCACTAGTAACTAGTAACTTGTTTATTTTTAATATAAATATTCAACCCAAATAGTTTTAAACACTATTTTTGGTTGAAATATTATTCTAATTAATTAGCCTGTATCACTACCAGACTTACTCTCCTACATTTATCTTTTACACAAATATTGATCTAAATATTAATTCTTAAATCCTACAATATAGAAATATGCATGTTAAATTTCTATCTCTATCCTCCCACTTGTGGCTTTAGGGGGGAGGACACCCGTGCGCAATGATGGTGAAAAACCCACCGAGGAGGGTTTGATCCTGGGCGTCACCCCGGTTTTAATCCGGCTGTTACTCTAGCGAGGCAACTTGTGTAGAGGCAGTACGGTTTCCGGGGGAAAGCCTTCGACCCAAGGTTGGTAAACCCAGCGCTGGCCTTGCTATCTGGGCCCTTAATCTTGGCGAGGGCCCGCGATTTGCGGGTGTGACAATGGTCACCATTATGAAGTTCACCTTTCAAAAAAAATCTCTATCCATATTTCTTCTTTATCTTTATGTCTATCTCAATACCTAATAAATAAACATATTTGGGGACACATGAGGCAATCTTCATTTTTGTTTTTATTTATGTATACCCATTTAACTTACACGCAGATCTTTACCCGTTTTAATTTTACTTGATTTCCTTTTCAATATTACATTTAATACATTCCTTGTTTTGTTTTTCACATGTTTTCAAAATTTAAACTTCACCAACTGTAACATTCCTATTTTTATATAAGAATTATAGGTTTGGTTAAATTTATTAACCACTAGTAACTAGTAACTTGTTTATTTTTAATATAAATATTCAACCCAAATAGTTTTAAACACTATTTTTGGTTGAAATATTATTCTAATTAATTGGCCTGTATATGGGTGACCTTTCTAATAAAATAAAAGTCTATAAAACTTATATTATTAGACGGGTAGAATACGGGTAAATTGACTGTAAGAAATATTAAGTACCTAGACGGGCTCAGGAACCTTTTAATAATCAAATTATAATAAAAAATACATGATATTTTGAACCTACTCTGTTTTTAATGAAACTTGGTTCAAACTATAGATAAAATTATTCTCGTTCTGATGACATATTCATTAATTTATAAAACGTTATATTTTAGAAGTTATACGCGCCAAATAAGTGAAGCAGTTAAATTAATTATAATATATATAATAAAATAATAATAAAATATATTTAAATAAAACTAGTTTAGTGTCCCTTCATATTTCGTGTCCATTTATAAAGATAGGCATGAAATTCTACATTAAAATAATAATAAAAACTTAAAACTAAAATATGAATTTAAAGTACATACGTGTAACATTTACTTCAATACATGGCTACGTGTATATGATTGTTGTCAAAAGAAATCGGCCAAACTTCATTCAAATATAAATAGAACACACCTTTGTTCATTCTTTGTTGCTTACATCCTTATTTTCTACCATTCCCCTTGTTTATTCATATGTATATATTTTATTATTATTATTATTATTATTATTATTTTCACTCATAATAATAATAATAAAGTCCTGCCCCGTTTTAACTGTTTAACTCCGGATCACCGCTACCCTTACCGATTGATCTGAGCCCCATAACACATGTCAAGGCTCTGCCTGACTAAGTTCGTTGGGGTTCTGTCTCGTGACATAGAGATAAGGTTGAATGAGGGGTACTATACTTAACATGAGTGCATTATATATTTTTAAATAGTCCAGGAGTTATACCCAAAATTTATACCAGGAGGCTTTCTAGTTAGAAAGTGGGTCAATTCTCTTTTCTCACTGTTTTATTCCCTTTTATCCCAAACCATAACAACTCTCACCAAAACTATTATTTATTATTATATTTTGTTCACTAGGAAACCTTAGTTAAGACCCCTAAGTAATCCTACATAAACCCTAAATTTTTCAGAACAATCAAAATCAGGATCAGGGCCCCTAAAACTCAGGGGGGGGGGGGTATTTCCTAGTCAGTATTATCTACACAGTTTGTTGTCGAAATTGAATTTTAACGAACGGTCGACTCAGCTAGGCTACCAAGACACGTGGCAACTCTATGATAAAATATGACCCGTCGCGCCACGCGACGCAACCACATGGACCCCTCGCGCCACGCGAGGGGGTCAAATTCTCAGTATAAATAGAAGGGTGTGGGACTTAGATTTCTGCGTTGGAACGACGAACAAATTCGTTTTACACTTCGAGATATCACCTGATTACTACCAAACACACACATAAGCCCGAACGCTGCCGCAAAACAGGGTAATAACTCGATCGCTGCTACGATTCAATGTCCGATTGATTTAAACTATCCGATGAATGTTTAAGTGCTATCCTTTGTCATTAGTCGTGATTCAGACAAGATGTTTGAGTACCACCCGAACTCGGGGAATACTCTGTCATTCGTTGTGAATCCGATGGATGTTTAAGTGATTGCACTTTGTCATTCGTTGTGAGGATTTTAATCTCGTGAGTTATCGTAAATGCTGTATTAGTTACTTACCGAGTTCGTGTACACTAGGATTACAAGACTAATCAATAGGCTAAGCTCTGCCCGTATAAATCTGCATGATTATAATGTGAGTCATTCTCTTTTTATCAAATTACTTTACAAAACCCTATTTATTTCAAAGTTATAATTACAGGGATTAAGTCTTTGTAATCTCCAAGTTACAGCCGGTATGTGGCGTTTTGTATACATTACTTGATAATCGTCACCATTGGACAACGGGATAGCCAATGGGTGATATGACCATAGTCACATAAGCGAGTCGAGGGACAAATACCGTGGGTAGTTGGTTGATATAGAAACATTGTAATTGCTCTTAATACTGTAAATTATAACAAAATATCGTTTTAAGCAAAATGAATGAACTCACCAGTATTTCCTGCTGACAAAACCTTTTTAAAACGCGTTTCAGGTAATTACAGTAGATTGGAGTAAGAGATGGATACGGCACTGAAAGGCTTCAAGAAGTGGCATATTTTATTAATTAAATCAAATTAAGAAATATTGTTTTATGTAATTGGGTTTATCCCTTATTAAAGCTACATTTGTAAAACATGGGTTTATCCCATCTACTTAATAAATAAAATCCGGTGTTTTCTAAACTCTGATATTTTTCCTAACTCACGGTCCTGATGAAATTTCTGCTGCAATATTTTTCAAAATAATCACCGGTACCACTTGGCTGTTCGCGGCTCCCGATTCCGTCCAGGGTGGGTCGGGGGTCGTGACAGAAGGTGGTATCAGAGCCACTGATTTAAGCCTATAGGTGTTGTGATAATAATACCTAAGTTTATATAAAAGAGTTAGGAGATTGCTATTAACTGGTAGCACACATGATAGCATTTATACTTAAACTTAAGAAAAAATGCCTTAGTATAAGCTTCAAGATAAGCTAAGTGCTTATGTAAATAAAGTATGATGGGTTTTGATATACCATAAGAATGGTAATTAAAATATTGCAAGATATGATAAATAAGCAATAACACTTAATTACTATTAATTCTTGCTTATTGATATTACTTGGTCTAGAATAAAGATATGTTATGGAAATACAAATTTCCTTGATTCTGGATAAAAGCCCTAATAAAAGAGGTACTTTTAAATTTTTTTGAAAAGATACTATTTATGGGAAATAGAAAATTTTCTCCGGCAAGACTGGGTAAGGTGTAGCAGACTCTCCAGCTTGTCCGGATATACTGAGGTTACCTCTCCGGCTCGAACCGGATAAGATGGGGTATATAATATGTCAAACAAGTGACAAGATTTTCCTAAATAGTATCATGACCTGATATCTGACTTATTTTTGGAAATATGAATCTGTTAAATACATTGACCTTATAGAGGGTATGTATATTACAGCATGTGAAATATATGATTATATAGATATGTATATAAGGAAAAAAAAACCATAACGATTGACAATTTAAAATAAATCACGAACATAAATAATTCTAGATTTCTTTATCAGAAATCTCTTGCATATATATATATATATAATTCCGATATCAAACATTTTTTCGTTTGATCATCTGTCTCGTAACTCGTGCAACAGTATAAACAATGGAAACCTTTAAGTTGGGACACCATCAAAAGTATAAGAATTTCCAATGCGTTACCATAAACTATTAACGCAAGTAAAAAAAACACATGTAAAGTTGTGCTAGTGCACAAGAAAACACATGAAACTTAAATTATACGTCCACAGACGTCGAAGTATATCACACACGACTTCCAAGGCAAGACCTTTGGAAAATATAAATTTGGGCACGATGACACGAATGCTAATTCCGTCAGTAGAAGAACTACTAATAAAAAAGAAGCACTTTGACACATGATCCTACAAACGACATGAATCTCGCTGAGGTACGTTGTAACAAGATTTCACAACCATCGGTGCACAGTCTAATCAGAGTCATAATTATTATCATTGCAAAAGGAGTCACATACCTTTGCAAATTCCCTATTTCATTTTATTCAACATTCCCTGGTAATGTCACTTAACAACGGTTATCACACGAAATTCCAGATAAAGTTCTTATATTTCTTTTTCTGACTTCTGCATATAATGAGTTGACTTTCGTGTTTCTACTTCCTCTAATGGTCATCATACCATGAGGATTTCTTTCATAGTAGCAAATATTGATCTAATTCATTTCTTGATAAATCCACACGTTACACATGCTCTATTTGTTGCGCATGTGGTTCATTTAATCTATGAAGACCACTGGAGGCTTCATTCCGATTTGTTATTTTATCCAAATTCAAATATTGTTTCGCTATACTTGATTTTTGCACTATGAACCGAATTATTGCCAAACGATGACTCTTTAATATCAAGTCAAATGAATATTCCTTTGGCATACATGGTTTTTGTTGTAACCATGTCCACCAAAAGGATATTCATTTCCATCAACGGACATTCTTCAGAATGAAAATGAAAATGAACGGATAATCATTTTCTTCAACGGGTATTCTTCAGAAATGGAAATGATAAACCTAATTTACAATATAGTATTACTATATTTAAAATTTCTTGTTAAACCATTAAGGTAAAGAATTTTTATATATCTATAAAATTATGTTTGAGGTGTACTCTCATTTAAGTTTATGTTTAGCTATTTATTTTTGGTAATTAACATTAGTTTTATTTTTAGTAATAATATATTAATAGTAGTAGTGTTAGTATTATTTTTAGATACTAGGGTTATTGTCAGGGGCATGTATTGGGTAGCCTAGCCTTAGTTAGGCATGGACTGATTATCTATGCTTAAACAAGGCAGCACTAACCAATATCCAAACATGATAATGACTAGCTAATGTATAAAAATTATGTCATCATACTTATTTAGTAAATTTTAATTATACGTAAAAAAAATTATATATATATATATATATATATAAAAATATATATATACTTTGTACTGTAAGGAGAAGACATATTTTCATAAAACAATACAAGAATTAAATGAACGAATAAAATTATCTAAATAACTGTCTAAATATTCATGGACAAGACATTTTATACTTATAAGTAATTGTACATTTTGTTTAATATTCCACAACTATTAAATACTTATAGAAGTATTATGTATCAAGATCAACAAAAGAGTTATGCAGATCAGAGACGTAAACCCCTAGAGTTTTCATTAAAAGCTTTCAGTTGATTACACGGTGAATTTGTTCGATCACCATAATTATTAAACTATTTCAAATCATTACGACACCTTGCGGTATTGGTATAAACTTGTAGCTCATGTTAAAAAGGATAATAATAACACTAAAAATTTTGTTTTGGTTTTCTTATATTCAGCTTATGAAAGTTACATGTGTAGTAAAATTAATTTATATATTATAAAAATATTATTTTTTTACAACCATACACATAAATTACTATCTAAAGTAAATAAGATAAATATAGTATCACATAAAAGTTTATAAGGATTCTTATTGTCTTTTAAAGTTCTAATCTTAAAAAAAAACCTTAATACAATTATGTATTAAGACAATGATACACTAACTCTATTGTCTTTTCGTGTATCATTGCAATTCACTCATCTCAGCACATTGATTTTATCATTTCATAATTTAATATTTGACAAATCATTTTCATGCTTTTATTTCATTTTGAACCTGTCGATTCTAAGTCTTCCTCGGTTGCCAATCAAAGTAAGCTTTCTTTTGACAAAGAATTTTATTGATTCTAAAAGTCCTTCACATTCATTTTAAATATCTATTGATCATATATCTTTTGGCTTGAACCTCGTCACTTTGGAAATTATATCATTTCATCTCATTCGTTTGTCATCGATTTCTTGAACTAATTCAGTTGAACCATTGAATCCTACTTATTGTACAACTAGTATTCACAAAATTTGATATTTTAATTTTGTGTCATCTACCATAATATTGTTTTTATTGACTAAAATATGACATAAGTCTAAAAGAAATATTGTAACCCAAATCTCGAGGACGAGATTTAAAACAAGGTGGGGAGAATGTAACATTCCTATTTTCATATAAACATTATAGGTTTGGTTAAATTTATTAACCACTAGTAACTAGTAACTTGTTTATTTTTAATATAAATATTCAACCCAAATAGTTTTAAACACTATTTTTGGTTGAAATATTATTCTAATTAATTAGCCTGTATCAGTACCAGACTTACTCTCCTACATTTATCTTTTACACAAATATTGATCTAAATATTAATTCTTAAATCCTACAATATAGAAATATGCATGTTAAATTTCTATCTCTATCCATATTTCTTCTTTATCTTTATGTCTATCTCAATACATAATAAATAAACATCTTTGGGGACACATGAGGCAATCTTCATTTTTGTTTTTATTTATGTATACCCATTTAATTTACACGCAGATCTTTACCCGTTTTAATTTTACTTGATTTCCTTTTCAATATTACATTTAATACATTCCTTGTTTCGTTTTTCACATGTTTTCAATATTTAAACTTCACCAACTGTAACATTCCTATTTTTATATAAGAATTATAGGTTTGGTTAAATTTATTAACCACTAGTAACTAGTAACTTGTTTATTTTTAATATAAATATTCAACCCAAATAGTTTTAAACACTATTTTTGGTTGAAATATTTTTCTAATTAATTGGCCTGTATATGGGTGACATTTCTAATAAAATAAAAGTCTATAAAAACTTATATTATTAGACAGGTAGATTACGGGTAAATTGACTGTAAGAAATATTAAGTACCTAGACGGGCTCAGGAACCGTTTAATAATCAAATTATAATAAAAAAATACATGTTATTTTGAACCTACTCTGTTTTTAATGAAACTTGGTTCAAACTATAGATAAAATTATTCTCGTTCTGATGACATATTCATTAATTTATAAAACGTTATATTTTAGAAGTTATACGCGCCAAATAAGCGAAGCAGTTAAATTAATTATAATATATATAATAAAATAATAATAAAATATATTTAAATAAAACTAGTTTAGTGTCCCTTCATATTTCGTGTCCATTTCTAAAGATAGGCATGAAATTCTACATTAAAATAATAATAAAAACTAAAAACTAAAATATGAATTTAAATTACATATGTGTAACATTTACTTCAATACATGGCTACGTGTATATGATTGTTGTCAAAAGAAATCGGCCAAACTTCATTCAAATATAAATAGAACACACCTTTGTTCATTCTTTGTTGCTTACATCCTTATTTTCTACCATTCCCCTTCTTGTTTATTCATATGTATATATTTTATTATTATTATTATTTTCACTCATAATAATAATAATAATAATAAAGTCCTGCCCCGTTTTAACTGTTTAACTCCAGATCACAGCTACCCTTACCGATTGATCTGAGCCCCATAACACATGTCAAGGCTCTGCCTGACTAAGTTCGTTGGGGTTCTGTCTCGTGACATAGAGATAAGGTTGAATGAGGGGTACTATACTTAACATGAGTGCATTGTATATTTTTAAATAGTCCAGGAGTTATACCCAAAATTTATACCAGGATGCTTTCTAGTTACAAAGTGGGTCCATTCTCTTTTCTCACTGTTTTATTCCCTTTTATCCCAAACCATAACAACTCTCACCAAAACTATTATTTATTATTATATTTTGTTCACTAGGAAACCTTAGTTAAGACCCCTAAGTAATCCTACTTAAACCCTAAAATTTTCAGAACAATCAAAATCAGGATCAGGGCCCCTAAAACTCAGGGGGGGGGGGGGTATTTCCTAGTCAGTATTATCTACACAGTTTGTTGTCGAAATTGAATTTTAACGAACGGTCGACTCAGCTAGGCTACCAAGACACGTGGCAACTCTATGATAAAATATGACCCGTCGCGCCACGCGACGCAACCACATGGACCCCTCGCGCCACGCGAGGGGGTCAAATTCTCAGTATAAATAGAAGGGTGTGGGACTTAGATTTCTGCGTTGGAACGACGAACAAATTCGTTTTACACTTCGAGATATCATCTGATTACTACCAAACACACACATAAGCCCGAACGCTGCCGCAAAACAGGGTAATAACTCGATCGCTGCTACGATTCAATGTCCGATTGATTTAAACTATCCGATGAATGTTTAAGTGCTATCCTTAGTCATTAGTCCTGACTCAGACAAGATGTTTGAGTACCACCCGAACTCGGGGAATACTCTGTCATTCGTTGTGAATCCGATGGATGTTTAAGTGATTGCACTTTGTCATTCGTTGTGAGGATTTTAATCTCGTGAGTTATCGTAAATGCTGTATGAGTTACTTACCGAGTTCGTGTGCACTAGGATTACAAGACTAATCAATAGGCTAAGCTCTGCCCGTATAAATCTGCATGATTATAATGTGAGTCATTCTCTTTTTATCAAATTACTTTACAAAACCCTATTTATTTCAAAGTTATAATTACAGGGATTAAGTCTTTGTAATCTCCAAGTTACAGCCGGTATGTGGGGTTTTGTATACATTACTTGATAATCGTCACCATTGGACAACGGGATAGCCAATGGGTGATATGACCATAGTCACATAAGCGAGTCGAGGGACAAATACCGTGGGTAGTTGGTTGATATAGAAACATTGTAATCGCTCTTAATACTGTAAATTATAACAAAATATCGTTTTAAGCAAAATGAATGAACTCACCAGTATTTCCTGCTGACAAAACCTTTTTAAAACGCGTTTCAGGTAATTACAGTAGATTGGAGTAAGAGATGGATACGGCACTGAAAGGCTTCAAGAAGTGGCTTATTTTATTAATTAAATCAAATTAAGAAATTTTGTTTTATGTAATTGGGTTTATCCCTTATTAAAGCTACATTTGTAAAACATGGGTTTATCCCATCTATTTAATAAATAAAATCCGGTGTTTTCTAAACTCTGATATTTTTCCTAACTCACGATCCTGATGAAATTTCCGCTGCAATATTTTTCAAAATAATCACCGGTACCACCTGGCTGTTCGCGGCTCCTGATTCCGTCCAGGGTGGGTCGGGGGTCGTGACAGAAGGTGGTATCAGAGCCACTGATTTAAGCCTATAGGTGTTGTGATAATAATACCTAAGTTTATATAAAAGAGTTAGGAGATTGCTTTTAACTGGTAGCACACATGATAGCATTTAGACTTAAACTTAAGAAAAGATGCCTTAGTATAAGCTTCAAGATAAGCTAAGTACTTATGTAAATAAAGTATGATGGGTTTTGATATACCATAAGAATGGTATTTAGAATATTGCAAGATATGATAAATAAGCAATAACACTTAATTACTATTAATTCTTGCTTATTGATATTACTTTGTCTAGAATAAAGATATGTTATGGAAATACAAATTTCCTTGATTCTGGATAAAAGCCCTAATAAAAGAGGTACTTTTAATTTTTTTTGAAAATATACTATTTATGGGAAATAGAAAATTTTCTCCGGCAAGACTGGGTATGGTGTAGCAGACTCTCCAGCTTGTCCGGATATACTGAGGTTACCTCTCCGGCACGAACCGGATAAGACGGGGTATATAATATGTCAAACAAGTGACAAGATTTCCCTAAATAGTATCATGACCTGATATCTGACTTATTTTTGGAAATATGAATCTGTTAAATACATTGACCTTATAGAGGGTATGTATATTACAGCATGTGAAATATATGATTATATAGATATGTATATAAGGAAAAAAAAACCATAACGATTGACAATTTAAAACAAATCACGAACATAAATAATTCTAGATTTCTTTATCAGAAATCTCTAGCATATATATATATAATTCCAATATCAAACATTTTTTCGTTTGATCATCTGTCTCGTAACTCGTGCAACAGTATAAACAATGGAAACCTTTAAGTTGGGACACCATCAAAAGTATAAGAATTTCTAATGCGTTACCATAAACTATTAACGCAAGTAAAAAAAAAACATGTAAAGTTGTGCTAGTGCACAAGAAAACACATGAAACTTAAATTATACGTCCACAGACATCGAAGTATATCACACACGACTTCCAAGGCAAGACGTTTGGAAAATATAAATTTGGGCACGATGACACGAATGCTAATTCCGTCAGTAGAAGAACTACTAATAAAAAAGAAGCACTTTGACACATGATCCTATAAACGACATGAATCTCGCTGAGGTACGTTGTAACAAGATTTCACAACCATCGGTGCACAGTCTTATCAGAGTCATAATTATTATCACTGCAAAAGGAGTCACATACCTTTGCAAATTCCCTATTTCATTTTATTCAACATTCCCTGGTAATGTCACTTAACAACGGTTATCACACGAAATTCCAGATAAAGTTCTTATATTTCTTTTTCTGACTTCTGCATATAATGAGTTGACTTTCGTGTTTCTACTTCCTCTAATGGTCATCATACCATGAGGATTTCTTTCATAGTAGCAAATATTGATCTAATTCATTTCTTGATAAATCCACACGTTACACATGCTCTATTTGTTGCGCATGTGCTTCATTTAACCTATGAAGACCACTGGAGGGCTTCATTCCGATTTGTTATTTTATCCAAATTCAAATATTGTTTCGCTATACTTGATTTTTGCACTATGAACCGAATTATTGCCAAACGATGACTCTTTAATATCAAGTCAAATGAATATTCCTTTGGCATACATGGTTTTTGTTGTAACCATGTCCACCAAAAGGATATTCATTTCCATCAACGGACATTCTTCAGAATGAAAATGAAAATGAACGGATAATCATTTTCTTCAACGGGTATTCTTCAGAAATGGAAATGAAGGAAATAAACCTAATTTACAATATAGTATTACTATATTTAAAATTTCTTGTTAAACCATTAAGGTAAAGAATTTTTATATATATATAAAATTATGTTTGAGGTATACTCTCATTTAAGTTTATGTTTAGCTATTTATTTTTGGTAATTAACATTAGTTTTATTTTTAGTAATAATATATTAATAGTAGTAGTGTTAGTATTATTTTTAGATACTAGGGTTATTGTCAGGGGTAGGTATTGGGTAGCCTAGCCTTAGTTAGGCATGGACTGATCATCTATGCTTAAACAAGGCAGCACTAACCAATATCCAACCATGATAATGACTAGCTAATGTATAAAAATTAAGTCATCATACTTATTTAGTAAATTTTAATGATTTGTAAAATATATATATATATATATATATATATATATATATATATATATATATATATATATACTTTGTACTGTAAGGAGAAGAGATATTTTTCATAAAACAATACAAGAATTAAAGGAACGAATAAAATTATCTAAATAACTGTCTAAATATTCATGGACAAGACATTTTATACTTATAAGTAATTGTACATTTTGTTTAATATTCCACAACTATTAAATACTTATAGAAGTATTATGTATCAAGATCAACAAAAGAGTTATGCTGATCGGAGACGTAAACCCCTAGAGTTTTCATTAAAAGCTTTCAGTTGATTACACGGTGAATTTGTTCGATCACCATAATTATTAAACTATTTCAAATCATTACGACACCTTGCGGTATTGGTATAAACTTGTAGCTCATGTTAAAAAGGATAATAATAACACTAAAAATTTTGTTTTGGTTTTCTTATATTCAACTTATGAAAGTTACATGTGTAGTAGAATTAATTTATATATTATAAAAATATTATTTTTTTACAACCATACACATAAATTACTATCTAAAGTAAATAAGATAAATATAGTATCACATAAAAGTTTATAAGGATTCTTATTGTCTTTTAAAGTTCTAATCTTAAAAAAAAATCTTAATGCAATTATGTATTAAGACAATGATACACTAACTCTATTGTCTTTTCGTGTATCCTTGCAATTCACTCATCTCAGCACATTGATTTTATCATTTCATAATTTAATATTTGACAAATCATTTTCATGCTTTTATTACATTTTGAACCTGTCGATTCTAAGTCTTCCTCAGTTGCCAATCAAAGTAAGCTTTCTTTTGACAAAGAATTTTATTGATTCTAAAAGTCCTTCACATTCATTTTAAATATCTATTGATCATATATCTTTTGGCTTGAACCTAGTCACTTTGGAAATTATATCATTTCATCTCATTCGTTTGTCATCGATTTCTTGAACTAATTCAGTTGAACCATTGAATCCTACTTATTGTACAACTAGTATTCACAAAATTTGATATTTTAATTCTGTGTCATCTACCATAATATTGTTTTTATTGACTAAAATATGACATAAGTCTAAAAGAAATATTGTAACCCAAATCTCGAGGACGAGATTTAAAACAAGGTGGGGAGAATGTAACATTCCTATTTTTATATAAGCATTATAGGTTTGGTTAAATTTATTAACCACTAGTAACTTGTTTATTTTTAATATAAATATTCAACCCAAATAGTTTTAAACACTATTTTTGGTTGAAATATTATTCTAATTAATTAGCCTGTATATGGGTGACCTTTCTAATAAAATAAAAGTCTATAAAAACTTATATTATTAGACGGGTAGATTACGGGTAAATTGACTGTAAGAAATATTAAGTACCTAGACGGGCTCAGGAACCGTTTAATAATCAAATTATAAAAAAAAAATACATGATATTTTGAACCTACTATGTTTTTAATGAAACTTGGTTCAAACTATAGATAAAATTATTCTCGTTCTGATGACATATTCATTAATTTATAAAACGTTATATTTTAGAAGTTATACGCGCCAAATAAGTGAAGCAGTTAAATTAATTATAATATATATAATAAAATAATAATAAAATATATTTAAATAAAACTAGTTTAGTGTCCCTTCATATTTCGTGTCCATTTCTAAAGATAGGCATGAAATTCTACATTAAAATTAAAACCTATATAAATTAGCAAACTTTTTGTGCATAATGAGTTGTAAGTTGTGCTTTGGGTGTTTTCAAAAAAAAAAAAACTTGGTTTTTTAGTTTTAATCCAAAGGTTTGTACATTTTTCAATTTTAACCCTCATAATTTGTTTTTTTTTAACTTTAACCCAAAACTTTTCATTATTTGTAATTTAATTTTACAACTTTTGTCACTTATACTTTTCATCTTTCGCAAATTTTCGTTTTACGTATAGTTCTAAAATTTTCGAGTTAATACGACGCAACATGCATGTGTGGTTCAACGTTTTTACCTCTATTTTTCCATGTTTGGCAGGTTCGTCGCAATACGCATATTATAGGTCGAGTCAGTGTTGGTTGTAGATGACGGTTGGGTGACACTAGTACTATTTGACACCGTTTTACGCCCCGCCGCAACGCGGGGTGTGCTTTGGGGATTTTTCAAAGAAAAAATTGTTATGCATATGGTTGTCGTAATGTTGACTTTGGGGGTTTTCCAAAAAAAAATTGATTTTTTTTACTTTTCACCCAAAAGTATTTCATAAATTACTTTTAACCCAAAACTATTTGTTTTTTACTTTTAACCCAAAACTTTTTATCTTTTACAATCTATCCTCATAACTTTTTTTACTTTCAACTTTGGTCCTTTATAGTTTTCATTTTCCACAAATTTTGCGCTCTATGCTTAGTTCTAAATTTTGTGACTTAACACATCACAGCGTGCGTCTTTGGCTTAACGTTTTTACATTTCGTTCTAAATTTTGCGAGTTAACACGACGCAACGTGCGTGTGTGGGTGAACGTTTTTACATTGTCTATTTTTACCCCGTTTGACAGGTTTAACATAACGTGTGGGTCGTAGATCGACTTAGTTATAAATAAAGAATCCTCGCCGCATTGCGGCGGGTCGTAATCCTAGTAATAATAAAAACTTAAAACTAAAATCTGAATTTAAAGTACATACGTGTAACATTTACTTCAATACATGGCTACGTGTATATGACTGTTGTCAAAAGAAATCGGCCAAACTTCATTCAAATATAAATAGAACACACCTTTGTTCATTCTTTGCTGCTTACATCCTTATTTTCTACCATTCCCCTTCTTGTTTATTCATATGTATATATTTTATTATTATTATTATTTTCACTCATAATAATAATAATAAAGTCCTGCCCCGTTTTAAGTGTTTAACTCCAGATCACCGCTACCCTTACCGATTGATCTGAGCCCCATAACACATGGCAAGGCTTTGCCTGACTAAGTTCGTAGGGGTTCTGTCTCGTGACATAGGGATAAGGTTGAATGAGGGGTACTATACTTAACACGAGTGCATTATATATTTTTAAATAGTCCAGGAGTTATACCCAAAATTTATACTAGGAGGTTTTCTAGTTACAAAGTGGGTCCATTCTCTTTTCTCACCGTTTTATTCCCTTTTATCCCAAACCATAACAACTCTCACCAAAACTATTATTTATTATTATATTTTGTTCACTAGGAAACCTTAGTTAAGACCCCTAAGTATTCCTACATAAACCCTAAAATTTTCAGAACAATCAAAATCAGGATCAGGGCCCCTAAAACTCAGGGGGGGGGGGGTATTTCCTAGTCAGTATTATCTACACAGTTTGTTGTCGAAATTGAATTTTAACGAACGGTCGACTCAGCTAGGCTACCAAGACACGTGGCAACTCTATGATAAAATATGACCCGTCGCGCCACGTGACGCAACCACATGGACCCCTCGCGCCACGCGAGGGGGTCAAATTCTCAGTATAAATAGAAGGGTGTGGGACTTAGATTTATGCGTTGGAACGACGAACAAATTCGTTTTACACTTCGAGATATCACCTGATTACTACCAAACACACACATAAGCCCGAACGCTGCCGCAAAACAGGGTAATAACTCCATCGCTGCTACGATTCAATGTCCGATTGATTTAAACTATCCGATGAATGTTTAAGTGCTATCCTTTGTCATTAGTCGTGATTCAGACAAGATGTTTGAGTACCACCCGAACTCGGGGAATACTCTGTCATTCGTTGTGAATCCGATGGATGTTTAAGTGATTGCACTTTGTCATTCGTTGTGAGGATTTTAATCTCGTTAGTTATCGTAAATGCTGTATTAGTTACTTACCGAGTTCGTGTGCACTAGGATTACAAGACTAATCAATAGGCTAAGCTCAGCCCGTATAAATCTGCATGATTATAATGTGAGTCATTCTCTTTTTATCAAATTACTTTACAAAACCCTATTTATTTCAAAGTTATAATTACAGGGATTAAGACTTTGTAATCTCCAAGTTACAGCCGGTATGTGGGGTTTTGTATACATTACTTGATAATCGTCACCATTGGATAACGGGATAGCCAATGGGTGATATGACCATAGTCACAGAAGCGAGTCGAGTGACAAATACCGTGGGTAGTTGGTTGATATAGAAACATTGTAATCGCTCTTAATACTGTAAATTATAACAAAATATCGTTTTAAGCAAAATGAATGAACTCACCAGTATTTCCTGCTGACAAAACCTTTTTAAAACGCGTTTCAGGTAATTACAATAGATTGGAGTAAGAGATGGATACGGCACTGAAAGGCTTCAAGAAGTGGCTTATTTTATTAATTAAATCAAATTAAGAAATATTGTTTTATGTAATTGGGTTTATCCCTTATTAAAGTTACATTTGTAAAACATGGGTTTATCCCATCTATTTAATAAATAAAATCCGGTGTTTTCTAAACTCTGATATTTTTCCTAACTCACGGTCCTGATGAAATTTTCGCTGCAATATTTTTCAAAATAATCACCGGTACCACTTGGCTGTTCGCGGCTCCCGATTCCGTCCAGGGTGGGTCGGGGGTCGTGACACCAACGTTACAATAAAATTTTAATTGGCTGTTATTTTGTTTTTATTTTTCTAAACTTAAGAGTTGTTATTCTCATTTTCTCTTTTGCTTTCTATGATCACACATATTTAAAATTACAAAAATAAAACCAAATTTTACTAATTTAAACTGTGTAATACACATGATTCTAACATACTATATAATAAAAGCAACTAGGGGGCACAATAATATGAAACTAATTATCAATCTTTTTAAATAAGCTTATATTTTTATTTAAAAGTTTCACCAACTTCAAAATTATGTTGGTTAAAATCTTAAAAAAACTAAAGAATAAATTTGATAATAATGTTTATGAGTGAATTCTAAAATTTTTCAAATAATTTTTTTGGAACAACAAATATTTAGTTTGGTTGGATGGTAAAAATGATAAAAAATACAATATGTTAAATGATAAAAAAATATGTATTATAAATCAAAGTTAATATCCATTTGAAAAAAATAATGTTTTAAAAATTAACTTAACAATATTTATAATTGTGATGTCAATGTTCATTTTTAAATTCATATTTTGACAATTGTATACATTAAGAAGTTGCATTATATTCTATTCTATTAGTCTAATACACGTGTTAATTAAACCGTGCAATGCATATGCATTTTTAAAACATAACTTTTTTATTATTAGTTATATAATATTAGATTCATCAACCGGTGTAATACACGAGATTATAACATATTATAATATATCATATGAATTATTAGGATCAAAAACAAAAAGCAACATAAATAAGAAGCTTAAGAAGAATTTGAGTCCATTGATATTAGATTTAAGGGTTGAGATTAGTTTTGGGGAAAAATATTATTAACATTATCTCTTTCCACATGCAAGACACATGTCAATTCCCCAATTATTTTAAAACGTCCATAACCTTTTCATGCAAGACACATGTGTCGCAATCCCCGATCCCTTATTCCCGGGAACGGGCGAACACGATCTCAGTTGTGGTGGTATCAGATTATTTAATCTCGCAGCGGAACTTTCATCAGGACCGTAGTTAGGAAATGTTTATCAGAGTAAAACCACCATATATTATATAAATAATCACATGGATAAAATCCAAGTTTCTTATTACAATTCATTTATAGGGATAAACCCTATCTTATTTAATTTAAAACATCGTTTATTAGGTAACTTTTATAGCCACATTATCCCCAAGCCTTTAGTGCTCTCCAGCTGGCTTTCTATTAATTGGCTGTCACATTGGTTTACCTGAAACGCGTTTTAAAAACATTTGTCAGTCGGAAATACTGATGAGTGAATCCCAGTTTAATCAAGAAACATTTTATAGATTAAATCAGTATCGAGGACGATTACAATGTTTATGTCTACACAATTACTCCATTTGGTACTATCAATCCACTGACTTGTGGGTCATATTACACATTGGCTAACTCATTGTCCCAATGGTAACGTACTGTCATCCACGACTTACTACTCACAGTGTAGTAAATTTTGTATACAAAACCCCAACATACCGGCAGTAATTGAAGACTACAAAGACTCAATCACCGCTTAATCACATTGTAAAACAATTAAGGTTTTGTAAAACTGATGCAGATCATCAATATTATCTTTTATTTATTTGAATTTAATATTTTATCTTATTTTGTTTCCTTTTCGAATTATGATTCATGTCTTATAAATAGGGTGTTTAGGGTTATTGTTTAGATAGTTGAGTTGATTATTATAAAAAGAACTTTGTTCTTGGAACCGTTGGTTCAATTTATC
Source organism: Helianthus tuberosus (assembly GCA_030545235.1). NCBI lineage: Eukaryota > Viridiplantae > Streptophyta > Magnoliopsida > Asterales > Asteraceae > Helianthus > Helianthus tuberosus. The sequence goes on along the minus strand of CM060402.1, from coordinate 141,022,678 downwards.
GTCTTTGATTAATCGATTGTTCTTGAGCCATTTGAGTACGCTTCCGATCCGTATCATTTGCTTGCAGATCATCAATATTATCTTTTATTTATTTGAATTTAATATTTTATCTTATTTTGTTTCCTTTTCGAATTATGATTCATATCTTATAAATAGGGTGTTTAGGGTTATTGTTTAGATAGTTGAGTTGATTATTAAAAAAAGAACTTTGTTCTTGGAACCGTTGGTTCAATTTATCGTCTTTGATTAATCGATTGTTCTTGAGCCATTTGAGTACGCTTCCGAAACCGTATCATTTGGTATCAGAGCTTTTGGTTTTCAAATGGCTCTACGTGGAAAAGAAGAAACTTTCGTTCGTAGATTCGCCACCGGAGGCAACGACGGAGTTCCTTTTAATCCGCGAGGATATGGTGATCATTCTCGTAGATTTGCCGCCCGAGGCAACGAGATTGTGGACCATGAAAACTTTCGGGAATCATGTGATGGTTATCATCCCCGTAGATTCGCCGCCCGAGGCAACGAGGATCCTGACCTTATCTATGATTCTTCTCCCGTATTTGATGAGTATGAGGATGATGTGTGGTATGCTTGGGCAACCGGTGATTCATATCGTTGTGATTCATATCGAAGCTTATTGGGAGATGAATCGGGTTTCAAAAGTCGTAAGGTTGGTGTTACAGCGGTAGAAAACGGTGACGCCACGGTGGCTTTGGGTGAAGATGCAGTGGGTTCCGGTAGCGTTACTGTACCTAAGGGTGGCAATGTTCTAGATGGTTGTGATGCTCCAATTTTGGAAACTCCGTTAAAAGGTCCGGCAAATACGCGAGATTTAAATTTTTCTTTGATAAACATGGCATGAAGATTCGAATTAATGATATTAACCAGGATGCAAGATTTACGGATGTGCCTACTGCAATTAGCGATAATATTCCAAATGTGAGGGTTAGGAAAAAATATTATGTGTTTAACTATGATGCGGTGGGCCCAAAAGTGAACGGTGATTGTATGGATTTAGATAAAATGCATGAAATGGTAATTACATGTGGTGGGCCTATACAAGCAGTACTTTTTGGTAAAGGTGAAGTGAAATTAGAACAGCTTGCTACTATTGCTAACGTGGAGGTCCAGAATGTTGATGGTAAACATGAGGCAAAAGAGATTGGGTTTAACAATGCTCCCTTCGACCCAGGAGGTGGCTATGGTCGGTCCGAAGGCAAAACTCGAGGACGAGTTTTTTTCGAAGATGGGGAGTATGATGCAGATCATCAATATTATCTTTTATTTATTTGAATTTAATATTTTATCTTATTTTGTTTCCTTTTCGAATTATGATTCATATCTTATAAATAGGGTGTTTAGGGTTATTATTTAGATAGTTGAGTTGATTATTATAAAAAGAACTTTGTTCTTGGAACCGTTGGTTCAATTTATCGTCTTTGATTAATCGATTGTTCTTGAGCCATTTGAGTACGCTTCCGAAACCGTATCAAAAACATTCCAAAAACATTAACAAAAAGAGGATAAACTCACATTGCTATCTTAGGCTTTTCGTAAGGGTTTCCTGGATATAATCTATAATTTATACAAATGTACATTGGTTAGTATCATAACCCTTTGAAAATATTAATAATACCCTCCCCGAGACGGCATTCCAACAACTACGTCGGGCAGAACCACGACAGTTGTTACGGAACCCTAAATCAATCGGGCAGCGTAACTATTATGAAACTGGGGTTATAATACTTACAACGGAGCAGAACCTCGCTAATTAGGGGTATAGTACCCGACTATAATGCCTCTAATTCAGAAAGTGAGATTGAGAAATGAAAAGTGAGCGACGGATAACGAAACCCGACGCCTCCTTTATATAGTTGCTGATATTGACTCTCAGGAGGCCCGCGTAAGGTAAGGATAAGCCTTACGCGGCCCGCGTCAACACACGGTCAACATATAGCTTAGTCAGGTCACCAAGTAGACTCGACACGATGTCGACACGTGTCAGCACCGGATGTCTCCGCGTTTCATGATCTGTCGCGGCCCGCGTCAACTACACATATACTCTTACGCGGCCCGCTTCAACTAAAGAAGTCAGCGAAGTCAATTCCTGCATTGATACCGCCCGCGTAAGATGTTGGGGTGGGTCTACGCGGCCCGCCTCAGCTCCACTTTTCTTATTTTTGATTTATTTTATAATTATAACATAACTAGGGCTCGGTTTTCACATACGGGGTGTAATATAAAACATATTAGGACATTCTAACATATAATAGGGTGTTAGACATATTATGAGAGTGTTGGTTTTACCAAGGGTTGTTACATTCTCCCCACCTTATTTAGAGCTCGTCCTCGAGATCTATTGAAACAAATGCGGATATTTCCTTTGCATTTCTGACTCGAGTTCCCATGTGTATTCTGGTCCTCTTTTGGAGTCCCATTTTACTTTGACTAAAACTAGTCGCTTATGCTTGAGATTCTTGACTTTTCTGTCTTCAATTTGTAGAGGCCTTTCTACAAACTTGAGTTGTTCATTTACCTTTATATCCTTAAGAGGTACTATCAGTGATTCATCAGCTAAACACTTTTTAAGATTTGATACATAAAACACATCATGTATTCCTGCCATTTCTTCTGGCAGTTGTATTGTAGCTGATAGGCTACAGGTCCTATTTTTCTAATAATCTTAAAAGGTCCAACATACCTGGGACTTAGCTTTCCTCTTTTTATGAATCTTACTATTCCTTTCCAAGGAGAGACTTTCAACAATACTTTATCTCCTACCTGAAACTCCAATGGCTTGCGTCGGTTATTGGCATAACTCTTTTGTCGATCACGTGCGGCTTTCAGTCGTTCCTTGACTTGAATAATCTTTTCAGTTGTTTCTTGCACTATCTCAGGTCCAGATAGTTGCTTTTCCCCAATTTCTGCCCAACAAACTGGGGTTTGACATTTTCTTCCATAAAGTGCTTCAAATGGTGCAGCATTGATACTTGTGTGATAACTATTATTATAAGAAAATTCTATTAAAGGTAAGTGATCGTCCCAATTACATCCAAAATCAATTACACAAGCTCTAAGCATGTCCTCCATTGTCTGAATTGTTCTTTCACTTTGTCCATCTGTTTGAGGATGATAAGCTGTGCTTAACCTTAACTTGGTTCCCATTGCCTTTTGGATACTTGACCAAAATGAGATGTAAAGCGACTATCTCTATCAGAAACAATTGATAAAGGAATGCCATGTAAAGAAACAATTTCATTTACATACAATTTAGATAATTGTTCCATACTAATTGTTTCCTTCATTGGTAAGAAATGAGCTGACTTGGTTAGTCTATCTACAATCACCCAGATTGTATCATTTCTTTTCTTAGTTTTGGGTAATTTAGTAACAAAATCCATGGTTATTAATTCCCATTTCTAAACTGGCATTTCTAATTGCTGTAACAAACCTGAAGGTTTCAGATGTTCAGTTTTACTTGTGAACAAGTTAAACATTTAGAAACATAAGCTGCTATATTCTTTTTCATTCCTATCTACCAGAAATTTTTCCTTAAATCCTGGTATATTTTGTCATTTCCTGGATGCATCGTATACTTGGACTTATGAGCTTCTTCTAATATACGATGGCGTAGATTTCCTAATTTAGGTATCCACATTCTCTTTTCATGGAATCTCCAAATTTCATCTGTTCCTTGTTTTAATTCTTTTAACATACCTTTTAATTTTTCAGTATCTCCCTTAATTACTGACTCTTGTGCTTCTCTTATTTGATTATTTAAATCTACTTGCAGATTTAATTTAAGAGAACGTACTCTTCTTGGCTTTTCATGATACTTTCGGCTTAAAGCATCTGCCACTACATTTGCTTTTCCTTCATGATACTGAATATCACAATCAAAATCACTAAGCATCTCCATCCAACGTCTTTGTCTCATATTCAACTCCTTTTGTTTGAAGATATACCTTAAACTCTTATGATCGGTGAATATGGTAAACTTACTACCGTAAAGGTAATGTCTCCAAATATTAAGAGCAAAAATTATAGCTCCTAACTCTAAATCATGGGTTGAATAATTCTCTTCATGACTCTTAAGTTGTCTAGATGCGTAAGCTATAACTTTCTGACGTTGCATTAATACACATCCATAACCTAATTTAGAGGCATCACAGTAGACTATAAAATCTTCAGTTCCTTCTGGTAATGCTAATATGGGTGTATGGGTCAATCTTTGCTTAAGGATTCTAAAGGCTTCTTCTTGTTTTACTCCCCATTCAAACTTAACAGATTTACAGGTTAGCTTAGTTAAGGGAATGTCTATTCTAGAAAAATCCTTAATAAACCTTCTATAATAACCGGCCAATCCTAAGAAACTTCTAACCTCAGTTGGTGACTCAGGGGTTTTCCATTTAGTAATTGCCTCGATTTTTGTTGGATCTACATGAATTCCTTCATGATTGACTATGTGTCCAAGGAATTGTACCTGTTCTAACCAAAATTCACACTTTGAAAACTTAGCATAAAGCTTTTCCTTTCTTAATAGACTTAAAAGTGTGTGCAAATGCTTAGCATGATCCTCTTTACTCTTAGAGTAAATTAGAATATCATCTATGAATACAATTATGAATTTATCCAAATATGGCTTACATATTCGGTTCATCATGTCCATAAATGCAGCTGGGGCATTGGTTAAACCAAATGGCATGACAGTAAATTCATAATGACCATACCTTGTTCTAAATGCGGTCTTAGGAATGTCCTCTTCCTGTACCTTTAATTGATGATATCATGACCTTAAATCGATTTTAGAGAAAAATCGAGCTCCTTGTAGCTGATCAAACAGATCATCGATTCTCTGTAATGGGTACCGATTCTTAATCGTGACCTTGTTTAATTCACGGTAGTCAATGCACATACGCATTGATCCGTCTTTCTTTTTAACGAACAGTATCGGCGCTCCCCATGGCGATGAACTTGGCTGTATGAATCCTTTCTCTAATAATTCATCTAATTGTTTCTTTAGCTCCTGCATTTCAGCGGGTGCCAACCGATAAGGTGCTTTGGCAATTGGTGATGTTCCTGGTAGCAGGTGAATTCTGAATTCAACTTCTCTGTCTGGAGGTAGTCTTGGTAATTCTTCTGGAAAGACATCTGAAAACTGAGATACTACTGGAATATCTTTTAGTTCTTTTCCTTTAGTGTTAGTGATTATAGAAATCAAATACACTATAGAACCTTTTCTTATACAACTTGCAGTTTTCATCACAGAGATTAATTTAGTGGATCTAAACGGCTTATCTCCTTTAATTGTGATCATTTTACCTTTTTGTGAATTTACTTGAATTAACTTTTGATCACACAAAATATTGGCTTTATTGGCTATTAACCAATCCATTCCTAGAACAACATCGAATCCTGCCAGATTCATGGAATAAAGATTTGCAATAAATTTCTGATTTGAAATTTCTATACTTGCTCCCTGCAAGATTTCAGAAATTCTAACGGTTTCTCCATTGGCTGTCTCTACTAGACATTCTTGTGGTAGTTTAGTTAATGACTGAGTTAGAATTTTGCAAAACGAAGTATTAATAAAACTTTGGTTTGCACCAGAGTCAAATAATACTTTAGCAAATATATCATTAACTAAAAACGTACCAGCTATAACGTCTGGGATCATTTTGGCTTCATCTGCAGTTAGAACAAATGCTCTAGCATTTTTAGTATTTTTGTTGTTTGCAGCTGGGGCCAATTTTGGACAGTTTAGCCTGATATGACCTTTTTCTCCACAGTTGTAGCATAATCCATTACTGGATTTCTTCTTGCAATTTTCTTCCTTGTGTCCTGGCATCTTGCAGTAATTGCAGAGATTTGAGCATTTTCCCGAGTGCTTTTTCTTGCAAACTTTGCAGTATGGTGCAGAGGTAGAACCCACATTCCTACGATTAAAATTTCCAGAACGAAATTCTTGAGTAAGCCTTTGAGTTAGGTTTCTCCTCTGGTCTTCTTCTCTAGTACGGACTAACTCATCTGTCAAGGTATTGGCTAGTTCTACAGTTTCTTCTATAGTTTGAGGTCTAGCTGCCTTGACTACATGTCTAATTTCTCCAATTAATCCCCAAATATAACGGGAAATTAACACTGGTTCTGGTGAAGCAAGAGTTGGTACTATTCTAGCATATTCAAAGAATAACTTTGTGTACCCCTTACTATCTACACCAGTCATCCTAAGGTTTAGGAATTTGTTTGCTATTTGCTCCTTTTCATTTGGAGGGCAGAATTTCTTTTCTACCATATTCCTAAATTCTTCCCAATCCATACTATAAACCCTATCACTTCCTCTAGATTGAAGGATAGTATTCCACCATTCTAAGGCTGCATTTTTAAATAAATTGGAAGCAAACATTATCTTGTCCTCTTCCGCACATTTACTTATTTTCAAAACAGCCTCAGTCTTTTCTATCCAGCGTAGAGCTGCAATAGGTTCTTCATTGCCCAAAAATTCTATTGGTTTACAGGACCAGAATTCTTTGTATGAACAACCGTAAGGCACGGTTCTTCTTCTCTTGGGAATGGGCATTTGAAGTATAGGTCCATTGTTCACGCTATGTTCTGGTTCAATTGGTCGCTTACTACTATGTTTACTTTTATTATTCGCTTCTTGAACCGTTTGAAGAATAAATGGCATTGCGTCTATAATTCCTTGTGCCACTATATGTTGGATAGCACTATTATCCATCTGATTTCCATTGTTATTGATGCTTGGGTTTTCATTAACCACGTTAATGTTACTCTGATTATCGTTATTCAGATTTCCTTGATTTTCTTCGTCAGCCATCTGAATTTTAAACATTTACATGTATTAATATCACAAATAATAGGTAATATGGTAAATCACATAACACGCAATTTAACCAAAACCGTCGATCATTGCGACTTGTACTCTATTTTCATATACTATGCGTCTATTGCACACTAGTACAGAAATAAAGATTACAATACCAACATAAAGAAAATTACACTAATAGTACTATGCATCCGTACACACATTATATATATATATATATATATATATATATATATATATATTACTACCATTTCCTCCATCTCATTCATGGATATGGATTTATCCAAAAATCCATATTACGTTCATCGTATTTTCATACGAGACGTTCTCCCACCTGACGCATTCTCTCACTGTTTTCTAAAATTTCCTCCCCGAAAGTCCTAAGTTCTTGAACGTTTTCTGCACTCATTGGGGGTGCAGGTTCTCGGACTGGGTTTGGAATCTGAGGTGCGGGTTCCTGATATGGGGATGACAGTTCCTGAAATCAGTAAGGATCCTCTAAAATTTCCCTAATATATTCATCTTGATAATAGGGATCTAAAGGGTCCATACCTGGGTAGGCTTCTATGTTCTGTATGGGTGGGTATTCCTGGATAGGGTAACGTTGCACAAAGTCCCTATTGTCGTCCCACCAGGGGTCGTAATTCGGTTCTAGGGGATTCGGTGCAGGCACCCTAGGGATTTCTTCTGGATTAAAGTCATGCATCTCCACTTGGTTTTCCTGATTTTCTATTTCCATGGGTTGTCCTGGGTTTTGTGGTTGTGGGGCTACTAGTTGTTCCAGACTTGGGTCAGCAGCAGTTGTAGCTAAGATATGGAAATTAGCTAAGCTTCTATTAAGCATATCCTGAGTATGGGCATCTGTTTCTCGCTTAATGGCTGCTAAAGCCCTTTGCTGTTGCAATTTTTGCATTATCTTCCTACGAGCTAAAGCTTCTTTACTGAACCATCCTCGTTTCTTATTAGGAAATGGCTCTTCAGATTTGGCTCTAAAAGCAAATATTCCCTCCTCCTGATCAGCAGAATACCCTGAAAGTGCAGGATGTGATGATGTACCTTCACTCCTAGGTGAATCAGCTAACTGACGATTCACGTCTGATGGTCCTTGATCACTCATACTGAAAACTAACAAATAGTCAAATAACACATAACAAATAATTACAGTTATACACGTATTTCCGTAATTTATTTCCTAACAAAAATTTTTAAAATTTCAAGTGTCAGCAGAACACTTTTTTGGCTTAGACCAGTGGCTAGGCTCTGATACCACCTCCTGTCGCAATCCCCGATCCCTTATTCCCGGGAACGGGCGAACACGATCTCAGTTGTGGTGGTATCAGATTATTTAATCTCGCAGCGGAATTTTCATCAGGACCGTAGTTAGGAAATGTTTATCAGAGTAAAACCACCATATATTATATAAATAATCACATGGATAAAATCCAAGTTTCTTATTACAATTCATTTATAGGGATAAACCCTATCTTATTTAATTTAAAATATCGTTTATTAGGTAACTTTTATAGCCACATTATCCCCAAACCTTTAGTGCTCTCCAGCTGGCTTTCTATTAATTGGCTGTCACATTGGTTTACCTGAAACACGTTTTAAAAACATTTGTCAGTCGGAAATACTGGTGAGTGAATCCCAGTTTAATCAAGAAACATTTTATAGATTAAAACAGTATCGAGGACGATTACAATGTTTATGTCTACACAATTACTCCATTTGGTACTATCAATCCACTGACTTGTGGGTCATATTACTCATTGGCTAACTCATTGTCCCAATGGTAACGTACTGTCATCCACGGCTTACTACTCATAGTGTAGTAAATTTTGTATACAAAACCCCAACATACCGGTAGTAATTGAAGACTACAAAGACTCAATCACCGCTTAATCACATTGTAAAACAATTAAGGTTTTATAAAACATTCCAAAAACATTAACAAAAAGAGGATAAACTCACATTGCTATCTTAGGCTTTTCGTAAGGGTTTCCTGGATATAATCTATAATTTATACAAATGTACATTGGTTAGTATCATAACCCTTTGAAAATATTAATAATACCCTCCCCGAGACGGCATTCCAACAACTACGTCGGGCAGAACCACGACAGTTGTTACGGAACCCTAAATCAATCGGGCAGCGTAACTATTACGAAACTGGGGTTATAATACTTACAACGGAGCAGAACCTCGCTAATTAGGGGTATAGTACCCGACTATAATGCCTCTAATTCAGAAAGTGAGATTGAGAAATGAAAAGTGAGGGACGGAAAACGAAACCCGACGCCTCCTTTATATAGTTGCTGATATTGACTCTCAGGCGGCCCGCGTAAGGTAAGGCTAAGCCTTACGCGGCCCGCGTCAACACACGGTCAACATATAGCTTAGTCAGGTCACCAAGTAGACTCGACACGATGTCGACACGTGTCAGCACCGGATGTCTCCGCGTTTCATGATCTGTCGCGGCCCGCGTCAACTACACATATACTCTTACGCGGCCCGCTTCAACTAAAGAAGTCAGCGAAGTCAATTCCTGCATTGATACCGCCCGCGTAAGATGTTGGGGTGGGTCTACGCGGCCCGCCTCAGCTCCACTTTTCTTATTTTTGATTTATTTTATAATTATAACATAAATAGGGCTCGGTTTTCACATACGGGGTGTAATATAAAACATATTAGGACATTCTAACATATAATAGGGTGTTAGACATATTATGAGAGTGTTGGTTTTACCGAGGGTTGTTACAACATGTCAACTCCTCCATCATTTTAAAACGTCCATAACTTTTTCATATGATAATTTTTTTAATTCACCATAATAACAAGCATTATTTATCTTTAATATGAGTATGATATTGCTATATAAAAACAAGATAAAAAATCACATTTATTAGGTTTTCTTTGCATTGTGTTAAAGGTTCTGATCATTTTGTTTTTCAACTAGGTCTTGGTCATTACGTTTTTTACTAGTGTATTTATACATTGTGTATTGTCAAAACCTATAGCACAATATTGATTTAGATTCTTTTTATTATGTTTTTACCAGACCTATAACACAATGTATGACATAATGAAGACGATGTTATATTTGAGTTTTCTATACATTGTGTTATTAGTTCTGATTACTATGTTTTTCAACCGGGCATGTTTTGTATACATTGTGTTATAGGCTCTTGTATTTTGTTAAGTCTACTATCCATTGTGTTTTCTTTTGTTATCAATTGAGTTTTTTGCTCTGCTGTCCATTGTGTTTTAATCTCCTGTTCATTGCATTTTAGTCTGTTGTCCATTGTGTCATTTATCTGTTGTCATCAATTGTAGTTTTTAGTCTACTTTTTATTTCGTTTTTAGTTTGCTACTTATTGTGTTTTAGTCTACTGTCCATTATATCTTTTATCAGTTGTCATCGATTGTGTTTTTAGTCTACTTTCCATTGCGTTTTTTGTTTGATATTCATTATGTTATACGTTATGTCTATTGTGTTTTACGCAACTGAGTTTTCGATTTTTTTTAAAAGTATAACAATATGGTACTCATATTAAATATCCGTTCAATTTATGGTATAATTATTTTTAAATACAAATGACATATAAAAAGTTACGGACGTTTAAATCAGCATATGAGAAGCATGTACATATTGATTTTTTTTCTCTTGGACGAAAAACCATTTCCACTTGATTTTTGATTGGATACTTGTCTAACTGGGACTTTTCATCCTTCTTATTTATTTTTAGACTTTGTAGAATAGCTTAAACCTTTTTTGAAAGGTTTAAACCTACGTCATATTTCGTTTTATATTTTATAAAGTATACTAATATAAAAAAATAGTTAATGAAGTATACTAATATAAAACTTTTGTTGAGTTGTAAATTTCCAACAGAAAATATATGAAAGGTGGTGATGAAAACTTTCATATAAATGCTACCTATATATATGTAACGTACCTCATACATGATGAAATGTAGTTATAATCAAAGTTGATGAAATTCAATATTCAATTTAATCCATTGAAACCAAGAAAGTCAAACCGTGAAAGCGTGTGAAGGAGGGAAAAACAAAATCTGAAGAAGCTTCTTGATTCTCCGATGATCACTAATTGAATTTGCGTATCACCTAAATCTTCGGCTTCTTGATTCTCCGATCATCACTCGTCTGTACAAGCTATCCTTACCTTAATCACCAAGTCATGCATTCACCACCTTTCCTTTTTCTCTTCTTTCTTCATCCCTTTTTCCCATTCTCATTTCCACTTTCATTTCTTCCATGTCCATTTTCAAAGCCCTTATCTCCCTCTTGCTCTTCACCTCTCTTTTCACTCACACCTCACCCGTCTTCGCCTCCCCTTTTCGCCCCGACCCTCTTCACCATTTCAGATTCTACAAAGGGGGCTATGATATCCGCAACAAACATTATTGGGCTGTAAGTGTTTGTTAAAATGCCTCAATGAAGTTTATCTTTATATTTTGTATGTTGGTTGGTTGATATATCTATCATATATGTTATATTGTTTTATAAAAAATGGTCAGTCTGCGGCGTTTACAGGCGTACATGGGTATGCTATTGCTGGAATTTGGATGATTTTTGGCTTGGGCTTTGGGAGTTACTTGGTGGTTAGAAGTTTTAACGGCGGTTTTCAACCGTTTCTTGATCATCCAAGTTCTTATTTTCTTGCATGTTTTGCACTTACCGCTATGTTCATTTTAATTGCAATGTAAGTTTATTAACATCATCATTATACACATGTATTGTTATTCCATTTTTCAAATTTAAATTTGCTTATTTAGTTTTGTTTTTCGGTTTCTTGAAGAATTTTCTCGAGTTTGATTTTGGTAGCAAATCAAAGCTCTTTACACAAAAGCAAGACGCTTATGGACACTATTTTTGGAGCTGCTAGTAATATGCAGCAAACGATCGAAGCTGTTATGCAAGGGTTTTTGAAAATCCGGACCCTTTTACAGCCTTATGATCGCCAAACATCTGGGCTTTTGAATCAGATAACTAATCAGATGAGAAAGGAAACAATTTCAATTCAAAGTTTTGTTGGAGAAGCCCGACAAGCTTCTAATCGTGCAATGAAAACAGTGTAAGCAATTATCCTTTATTAAATCTTAACTTATAGTTTTAGTAGTTGTAGCAATACATCATGCTTTTGACAATCATTTTCTATGTTTCAGTTACGTTACAAACCTTGTTTTCGTAACAGCTAACTTGGTAGTTTTGGTCACAGGATGTGGTGAGATTTCTTTTTGTATTTTTTTTTTTTTTGACAAATACACAAATTAAATCTGGTTTAGAGTCTAATCAATTGCTATTTGGTTCAGTTATCCTCTTCTTGCATTGGCACCCGGGATTTATCATGTGAGTTGAATGATATATGCTTGTGTAACCTCAAATTATTGTAGTATTAACACCTTCTCCACACACAGCCTTATCGTCGCTTGCTGGATTTTGACAACTGTTAGTTGGATTTTAACCGGCTTTGATTTCTTCTTTCATGTGTGAGTATTAACTTTTCCTGTTTTATGTTTTTAAACTTTGACCATGTCGAATTTTTTCTTCGGATGTGACAATGATGAGGCGCTGACATGGCACCTGAAAAACTGGCTACCTTTTAATGCCATTAGCTCCCATGAAATTGCAACAATTTCATGTCTAAACACTAAAATCAGTAGATGACTATGCAGTTTTGCGGGGGATACATGTTCAGCTTTTGAGGATTTTGAACAAAATCAAAATTCTAAAAACAACAACGGTATCATGTCAATTCTCTCTTCATGTTCGAATTTGTCAACCTCAGAAAAATACATGGCTCAGATTGGATACACAGTTCATAAATATATAGCCGAGGTACATTCACTATCATTACGTTTTGAACCATCATTATATTCGTTTAAAAATTCCAAATTTAAGAGCAATTACTGTTTTCTTTTCCATTGCAGTCAAATTCACAAATAACATCACTCGCGTTCAAAATGATTCAGCCCAATGACCAAAGCGATGATTCGTTTATGATCCAGAAAATCTGTGACCCTTTCTCGGGTCCACCTAATTACACTTATGCCCCTGGAAGTTGCCACCAAGATGCTATTCAAATTCATGATCTACCAAGTGTTAGTGCGATATCTGTGAACGTCAATTAGTATTCATTTTATGGATCTATGTTTTTTAAGGAACTCAGTGTGTTTGCAGATTCTTTCAACCTTAACTTGTGAAAAAAACACACCGTCAGACATTTGTAAAGCCGAAGGGAAATTTTTTCCAGAATCAGCATACGGAAAAACCATGGCTTACATTCAATCTATCGAGAATTTGATAGCTACATATCCAGATTTGCAGAGCCTAGCTGGATGCACACCACTGAAACACGCGATTGCTGATGTGGCAACACGCCAATGTAAACCATTCAGAGCCTCGGTTAAGTTGCTTTGGGCTAGTATTCTAACCCTTTCTATCGATTTGATGATTCTAACGTTGTTTTGGATCATTAAAGCTTACCAAGAGAAGGGGAGACACTTTTCTTTATGCTCGATCGTTCCTAGGAGTCATCAACAGAATTTGTAAACAGAAGTATAGAATTACAGAACGAACCCGATCAACAAGTCGTAAGACTTTGGTTGGTTCATTGAGGTTGTGTATATAACATCAAATATACTTGTTTGTCATACTAAAAAACTGTGAATTGATCAATAAAATCGTATGTCGAGGCTCGATAGTATGCAGGACCTGTTATGCTTCAAGTATTGTTATTGTTTTTCAATATGGTGAGGCCTGATGGGATGAACAAAGACACATCAGGGTGTACATTATATCAGTCATGAAAGAAACATTTGAATACATGTTTAAATGAATCTGTTCAAGGATAAACTAATTGGTTGGTACCATAACTTTTTGATTTTTAATGTTTTTGATTTTTATTTTTTTAGATGAGAATATTGTTTAGTTGCCTCTTTTGGGAACATTTATGGGCCCATCATTGCTGGATGTTGGTTCCAAACTTGTGACTTTAGGTTTTTCTGTTTTACACTTGTGCTCAACATACATTTTTCAGTATTTATTTATTAAAATTTTAAGAAGATGAATTATTAACTTAAAACAGGAATAAAGTTAATAATTATCATAAAAATAATACAACTACTTTACAATCCGTCTCAACTATAAACATTCACAAATTATTACGTATATTAAAGCCATCATTAATTACAACAACTTTATGAAACTCAATCATTACTTTCAATTAAGTTAACTATTGCTTTCGTTTATACAAAAAAAGACAATATAATTGTGAGAGCTAGATTAGAACACCCGTACTGGTGAAGAAAAATAATGCCCCCTCCATGGGGCATTATCCGACACGTGTCATCCCAGTCAGCATGGGGCGTTATTGCAAAAGTGGTGTAGTGGGAATAATGCCTAATAATGCCCCCTTCCAATCATTAAAAAAAAATTAAAAAAGCAAACACTCTAATTGGCTGGTCAAATAAGCTGACACATGCAAAAGAAAAAGCACACTCTCCCATTGGCCACTTCCTTTTCATTTCAGCGTTTTAATAAACACGCCAAAGTTCAATTTCTGATTTTTTTTTTTAAATAACGCCTACCGTAATGGGGTGGGGGGCGTTTCCGGGCGTTTTTTTTTAAATTTTTTTTTAAAAAAAACGCCCCACTACGGGTACTCTTATGAGTAGTAAAATGCTTCCTTCGTTCAAAAAGTTCAATTATATTTTAGGTTTTCTAAAAAAATTTATAAAGTGTTATTTGATTTATATTTTATCAAACATAACTTATTTTTTGCCATCATGGTTTATCAAGTAGAACATGTTAGTAGTTAAGAGTCATTTTTCTCATGAGTTCAAATCAGTAGTATAAGGGGGAGGCGGGGTGGGGAACAAAATTCCCTGTGATAGTTTCTTCCACGCGTGGAAAACAAACAAATGCCCACCGCCAAGAGTGATAAAATGTGCGCGTGATAAACTTCACGCGTTATGGCACATTCTGTGATAAATGGATGTGAGGGGGTGTGAGGGTTTATTGTTGGGTGTTGTGAGTGATGACCATTGCCACTAAAAAGGTTGTGAGTGATGGAAAAATTGTTGATGACATGGCGGCACTTGATTGGGTGTTGTGAGTGATGACCACCCCCACCCCCTAAGGATAATCCTCGTTCATACAAATGCCAGAAGGCTATTTTTTATTGAAAGAAGGTATCGCACCCGCCAGTCAACATATAAATGTACTATCGACAATCAACTTTTTCTAAAACTAGTTTACTCATATACCGTCTAAGACTACTTCTAAATCTACACTAACAATATAAAAACAGACAGAGTCCTCACCTTTAGGTAGCGTTTGATATGCATGAATGAGAGGTGGAATGAAATGAACTATTGCAAAGGAATGAAATAAAGTGTGTTTGGTTGGCTAATGTAATGAAATCACCCATTACATAAGGGGGGGAGGGGTGGTTCACTAGTGATAGAAACTATCACTCACATTGTCCAATAAGATCGTGCCATGTCATCAACCAAATTTCTATCACTAGTGATATAAATGTAGGGGGGGTGGTATCACTAGTGATGAAATTCTATCACTCCCAATTTTTTTTAATTTTCATTTTAAAATTAAATTTCACTAAAATTTTTTAAATTTTTTATTTTAAATTAGAAATTAACAATAAAACACTAAAATTAAAAATTTCATTAAATTTAAAACATACTAGTTCAATTTAACATACTAGAAACATACAATTTAAAAAAAAACCTACTCCTCGTCCGAATCATGAAACTCCAAACCTAGAGAACCTACTAGTTCGATTAAATCGTATCTCAACCGAAAGTGAGTTTCTTCGTTACACAATTGTAGATGGATATCTTGTGGAACTTGGACTTGTGTAGGAGGATTCGGCACCCAATCCGGGGATATTGCACGTCCGTCTTCTTTGATCAACATATTGTGCAATATGATACATGCATACACTATGCTATGTATTGATTTCTTGGTCGTCGAACGAACCGGTCGGTGTAGTATACCCCATCTACCCTTTAAAGCAACAAATGCCCTCTCAACATCTTTTCTTGCCGATTCTTGCAATTTTTTGAACACCTTTTCTTTATGCTCGACAGGAAATGAGGGAGCTTTCACAAAAACAGACCAAGACGGGTAGATACCATCCACAAGAAAAAAACCTCGTCTATAATGTCGACCGTTAACATAGAAAGGAGAGGAAGGTGCGGTACCAACCGTTACGCTTTGGAACAACGGCGACGTGTGCAATACATTGATGTCGTTGTTTGAACCTGGAACACCGAAATACGAATGCCAAATCCATAAATCATTCGACGCCACCGCTTCTAGTATGATGGTTGGTCTTTTGATGTCTCCCCTAACATACGCCCCTCGCAACTCTCTTGGACAATTTCTCCACTCGATATGTGTACAATCGATGCTACCGAGCATCCCGGGAACATGCCATCTAGCCTCGTGTGCGGCGTAAATACGTGAGATGTCGTGGCTCGTTGGTTTACGTAAAAACTCGTTAGCATACAACTTAATGACCGTATTGCAAAAAAATTGCAAACATTCACGTGAAGTTCTTTCAGACATAGCTAGGTATTCATCATATTGATCGGGTGGGTTACCTGTCGCTAGTTGGCGAATGGCGGACGTGCATTTTTGTATCGGCGTGAAACTTGGTTTGCCCCTCGCATCGTAACCTTCTTGAAACCATTCCTCGCTTGCTTCGATGTCTCCAACAATCTTTAAAAATAATTCTTTGGGTAAACGAAACCGATCTCTAAACGTTTCGGCATTATATAGCGGGTTTTCCACAAAATAATCGTTCATCAAAACTTCGTTGGCACGTATACGATCACGGTCGACCATCTTCTTCTTTGGGCGGGACGACTCGGCATCAAGCTCGTTATACACCGAAACAAAATACTTTAGCGTCTCGTTGTCGGAAGACGACTCGGTATCGCTGTCGCTAGACATCGGAAACGTCGAATCAGTAGGGAATTCCATTTGAGAAAGATTTAAAAATTGTGTGAAATGAGTTTAAAAGATGTAGATTGGTGTGTGTAAAATTGAGATATAAATAGATAAATGGTTGAAAGGGTTTTTTTTTTTTTTTTTTTTTTTTTTTAAAGTTTGTTACCGTTTTTAAACGGTCGAAAAAAGCAAACGTTCGAAAAATTCAAAAGTTCAACGCGTTACAAAATTCACGCGTTATATATTGACCGGCGGCGGTGTTGCGTGATACTTTCACGCGTTATCGACCTCCATAACGCACCACCCCGTCCCACCTAAGTCATTTCACTCCCTCAAATTCATTCCATCCACCCCTCTTGTTTTTTTTTCCTATTCAATTCCCTCTCTCACCCTACATCACCAACACTGCCCATCACCACTACCATCCGCCTCCACCACCACCACCACCACCACCACCTGTCATCGTCACCACACGCCACCAACCTCCGTCGACCACCACCGTCCTCCGCAGCCACCGCCGACTACCGCCCCCACCGCCCGCCACCACGGCCATCAACTACCATCACTACCACCCACCATCGCAGACCACCGCCACCCCGACCACTTCCGCCACCCTTCGCCGACCACCACCACCACCATCCTCCGCTGCCACCACCCGCTACCATCGACCACCACCACCCACCGTCGCCGCCACCCGTCACCACCACCCCACCATCGTCGCCACCCGCCACCGCCGACCACTGCCACCCCGACCACTACCGCCACCCTCTGCCGACCACCACCACCATCCTCCGCCGGCACCACCCACTACCGTCGACCACCACCCACCCGTCGCCACTACCATCGACCACCATCACCGCCACCCGCCACCGCCGACCACCGCCAACCCCAACCATCGCCACCGCCACCGCTAACAACCGTCATCCACCGACCACCGCCACCCACCGCTGCTGCCACCGACCACCGCCACCCATTGCTGCCACCGCCACCACCCATCGCCGATTTAATTCATTTATCTTTTCTTACCTACCAAACAACACAAGGTAATGATTTATTCATTTTCTTCATGTTAACCAAACAAGGCTATGAAATGTAATGATCAATTTCATTCCTTGTCCATTTCATTATCTCGTTCATTTCATTCTCTCATCTATTCTATTGCACTGTATCAAACAGAACGAAGGAGATGTATTCTCTAAACCTACTTTAAAATCTACACTAATATAATATTTAACAATGGACTGGAGTCCTCACCGTTACTAAACAGATTGATTTCCGTAGGCTACGATCCCGTTTGGTTATTTATTGTGTGTGTGTGTTTTTAATAAAAACAAGTACCAGGCGATCCCTTTGAGATCGTGTGCTTGTGTTTACGAATCAATACAATCAATCTTTCAATTTTCTACATCGTTCTTGTATTTCCGCTACTTGTTCGGTGTCGTGATATACGGTTGTTAAGTATTTGGGACTTACAAGGCCGATAAACGGAAAAAAAGTAGACGTAAAAATGTTGAAACACACACGTACGTTGTGGCGTGTTAAGTCGCAAAACTTAGACTGGAATGTAAAATGAAAAGTATAGGGTTAAAGTTGAAAGTTAAAAGTGTTAGGTTATAAATTATAAAAGATAAAAAGTACAACGATTAAAAATAAAATAAAAATTAAATTAATAAAAAAATATTCACAAAGCATATAATACAACTATCAATGCATAAATAACTTATTAATTAATTAAGCTATGGGTACAACTATAAGATGCATAATACACCCACCCAGAAAGCTTGATGTACAAAAGTACAAACACTAATGCAAAAAAATGTTGCAAATTTATATTATATAAATATAAATTGCATAATCAGTTTTTTTTTTTTTAAATAAAAATCCCATAATAAGTATAACATTATCTAGGTGAAATAGAGGATGATTTAACCGGGCGTTGAGGAAGAGACGGTGATGCAATAGAAGCAACTAGTCGTTGAAACAATAATAATCATCATCTTCTACACCACCTTATAAAACCACAAATTGATTATTACACTACATAATATATATATATATGTTCTTTCTTGAACAACAACCTAGAGAGAGAGAGAGAGAGAGAGCAAATTTTGGTCTCAAGTCACAATCAGCATCATCCATCACTTCCAGATCCAGACTTTGGACTCACGATACCATTTTCCAAACTTCACAACAACAGTAAACACTCGATCCAGATCAGAAGATTACTTCACCTCTGTCGTCGATTGCTTGCTTGGATGCTTGTTATTATTAATGGTGTCAGGTAATCAAATCTTCTTCTACTCTGTAACCATCTTATTTTTCTTAATTAGGTTTTAATTGTTCCATTTGTAGATGTTTAGTTATTTTAGAAGTATAATTGAATATGAAATTAGCAATTACTTGTTCGATTTAGGATGTTTGGGAGCAAGGATTCGAGTTTTGTTACATGATTTGAAGTTATTTTTTTGCTTCAGTTTCGAGCTGTTCGACTAAATTAGGGTTTTAGTTGATGAAGAAGGATTTCACCATTTTTTTAAAATCAATTTTGTAACCTTTTAAATTATAGTTTTTTTGGCTTGCGATTTGTTGATTATCAAGGTTGTTTACACCATAGGTCCCAACAAAGAACATGGGTGAGAATTTCGAGGTTGACTGTTTTGACTATTACATGTTTTTGAGCATGTCACTGAGTAGAGTAGTGTAGTAAAAGAATCGAACGTAACCTAACCGAACTGAGCCTTGTTCATGTTCGTTCGTTTAGCATTCACAAACGGTTCAGGAACACATATCGTAAGGAAATTCTTGTTTATGTTCGTTCATTAAGGAACTGTTCTTGTTCACGAACACAAACGAACATATGTTATTTAAAAAAACAACATTCTTAAAATCACCTTGCTAAGAACTTGATATAATAACATAACTATCCCAAAACAAAGGCACAAGTTAGACATAATAAGCATAAACGTAACTATCCTAGAATAATGTTTCAAAGATCTAAGTTTCTAATGACCGAACATAAACTAAACAAAACAAATGACCATGAGCTGACGTAAATGAAAATATTTAATAATGAACGAGCATGAACAAGGAACTCGGGTCAATTAATCAAATGAACGAACACGAGAGGACGTATGGGAACTTCATGCCGATTAGTTTGCTTAACATTCGGTTCGTTTATAGCCCTACCGCTAAGTAATCCTTATTTTTAGTAGCAGTTAACTATAACTAAAAAAATAAATTGATGATATCATGCCATCTCAAAGTCCTATTTGATAAATTTATGTATTATGTTGGAATGGAATATCTTGGGCACGTCCAATATAGAACCAGTTTTAAGTAAAGAACTGCAGGAGGAGTAAGCGGTTACATAACCACTTTATATATCATTGTTAAAGAAAAGGTACAACTATTTATGCGAATTCGAAGCTCTCTATTCAAAACCGGTTCAGTATTGAACATCCCTCAATCCTTGATTGTATAAGTATCTATTAATACAAAGAAGGAAAAGTTTCCTTCAGATTGTAATACTACATGTCGATATCCATAGGTTATATTTTCTTAATTGCAGCATTATCTTGAAGGTTAAATGGAGAACAAAACGAGGATGAAGAACAAATACAAGAAACCAACCACTTTAAATTGCTACGCAGGAAGCAGATATCGGTTCTCCCTTATGGTATGCAGCTTCATAGGATGCGTACTCCTGTTTCACTTATACTTCCTTAACCAAAGTCAACACAGTCAACACGCGGTAATGCAAATGAACAGTGACCATCCATATTACCGTGAGCTAGTAGAAGTGGAAGATGATGGCATTAAAATCCCACCACCTAGAAAGCGGTCCCCACGTGCTATTAAACGGAAACCTAAACGACCAACCACCATGATTGAAGAGTTTCTCGATGAATCTTCTCAACTTAGATACATATTCTTTCCTGGTCAAAAGACTGCCATTGACCCGCTTAACGATGCTGGTAATGAAAGTCTTTATTATCATCCTGGTAGAATCTGGTTGGATACTGATGGGAATCCTATTCAAGCTCATGGTGGAGGTATTCTATATGATGATCGATCGAGAACGTACTACTGGTATGGTGAATATAAAGATGGGCCCACTTACTATGCTCACAAAAAGGCAGCAGCTCGGGTTAGTATCTTAATCTTGATAACTGGAATGGATCAATCGGGTCAAATAAAAAGAGTTGGCTAAAAAGCAAATCTGTTGAATGGGTCAAACGGGTCAAAAGTTGTCCAAAGTTTATTATTAATGTATGCAGCTTCATAAATCCTGGTATTAGATAAAATGTTTGATAAATGGCACCCATTCTACCCCCCTAAAGTTCGATAAAATGGCAGAAGTAACCCTAACTTTGTAAATGCCACTTTGACCCCCTCAAGTTTCTAACGTTTCAAGTTTACCCTAAAACTAATTTCTTATGTTTTTACTTTTATGTATGTGTCGGTATAAATGCGATTTTGTCTATGCTTTAACGTAATTTTGTTTGGAGACGAGTCGGGTCAATTATATAACGTTTTGTTTTTCATGTACATTCTATGCAGTTAATGCGGAAAAATATCGGTTATCGGTCAAGGACCGATATTTGAGATATCGTTTATCGCAGTGAGATATCGGTAATTTATAATATCATGCATAAATATATATACATATATATCTAGACCCTATATGATATATATATTCATATCTAGAGCCTATATATATACTAGAAGTCTAGAACCTATATAATATTAGTAGCAAAAATTTAGGACTTATATGTTGGAAGTTTTGGGTGCATGAATAAAAGTCTCAAAAGGTGGTAAATACTTTGTCCCACATTGGTGTGAGAACAAAGTGAGTGGTTGTTTATAAGGTAAAGCCTTTACTACTCCATTGTAGCTTTATGACATGTTTTACCACAAGTCCTACGCGCGCGGGGGGGGG
This sequence comes from Helianthus tuberosus, assembly GCA_030545235.1. Taxonomy (NCBI): domain Eukaryota; kingdom Viridiplantae; phylum Streptophyta; class Magnoliopsida; order Asterales; family Asteraceae; genus Helianthus; species Helianthus tuberosus. Next base: position 141,000,902 of record CM060402.1, on the reverse strand, counting down.
GGGGGGTGCAAAATTTGAGTTTCTAAGCTGGAATTTGGTTGAACTCGTGCGTGCCCGCACGTCCTGCGGACACGAATGCAGCTCCGAGAAGCCGGGCCTGCGTGTAGCAGTTTTTGCACCATTTAAAACTTCGTTTTTTCGTTTCGTTATGGCGAAGTATCGGTCTTTATCGCCGATATTACAAAACGATATTTGGGCCGATAACCGATATATCGACGCTATAGCGCCGAGATTAACTGCATAGTGTACATTTTGAGTTGGACCACGTTTTGACGTAAATTTTGTTTAGTAACAAATCGGGTCAAATATAATACGTTTTCATTCGACGGTATAAATTTGAGTTACTATACCTTTCGACGTAAATTTAGTTCGGAAACGAGTCGGTCGATTGTAGTCTATACTTTATCGCCAACACACGTGTTTAATTTATGTACGTTTTGTGTTGGTTTACGTTTCAACGTAAATTTTGTTTGGAAACAAGTTGGGTCAAATATGATACATTTTCATTTAACGGTATGAATTCGGATTACTCTATGTTTTAACGTAAATTTTGTTCGAAAACGAGTCGGGTTGATTGTAGTCTATAATTTATCGCGTCGCGTACAGCTCCGGCGCAAGGCGCAGTGGGTAAAAAAAGTAGTTATTGTACTAATAATATAGTTTTGATTGCAGGTTGACATCATCGGTGTGGGTTGCTATTCTTCAAAAGATCTTTGGACATGGAAGAACGAGGGTATTGTGTTAGCGGCTGAAGAAGCAAACGAAACACATGATCTTCATACATCTAATGTATTAGAAAGACCAAAAGTAATTTATAACAAAAATACAAATAAATATGTAATGTGGATGCATATTGACGACGCCAACTACACCAAAGCGTCTGTAGGAATCGCCATCAGCAATTCCCCGACGGGCCCCTTCGACTACATCAGAAGCACAAGACCACACGGGTTCGAAAGCCGAGACATGACCATTTTTAAAGATGATGATGACGTGGCGTATCTGGTATACTCTTCAGAAGACAACAGTGAGCTTCATATCGGGCCGCTGACACAAGATTACCTTGATGTGACAAATGTCATGAGACGGATTCTCGTGGGCCAGCACCGTGAAGCTCCAGCGCTGTTCAAGCATGAAGGGACTTATTACATGATCACTTCGGGTTGCACTGGGTGGGCTCCAAACGAGGCCCTGGCCCATGCAGCGGAATCTGTTATGGGCCCATGGGAGACGATGGGGAATCCATGTGTTGGGGGTAACAAAGTCTTTCGGCTTGCTACGTTTTTCGCCCAAAGCACGTTTGTTCTTCCTTTACATGGGTTTCCGGGTGTTTTTATATTCATGGCAGACCGATGGAACCCTGCGGATTTACGGGACTCGAGGTATGTATGGTTGCCTTTGTTGGTTGGGGGACCTGTAGACCGCCCCCTTGATTACTCATTCGGGTTCCCTTTGTGGCCTAGGGTGTCGATATATTGGCATAAAAGATGGAAACTTCCCTATAAATGGAGTGGTAAAAACTAAAAAGTGATACATGGAGTTATTTCTTTTGATTTTTTTTTTCTCAATTTAGGGGTGTACTTATTTTGTGTACATTAGGTAAGAGGCTGTATTGCTGTGTATTGAGTGTGCATTTTATAGAGAGAATAATGAAAGCATGATAGATGACTCCAGTCCAGCCAACGATGAAAGCGATAAAAGTTTACAAACAATTATTCGTTGAAAAAATTATATAGGCGAATTAGTCTATCCTGGAGATAGAAATCTGCGCGTCCTGCTCGGTTTGAAATTTTAACCCAGAGATTTACAGTTGTAGCTACTAAACTTTGTCCCGCTAGGAATGTAATTATGGTCTCGAGCTCCATCCTTGCGCGAACCAAGTAGAGTGCTAAAACCGTAAGGGCTAAAGCCAAAGAGACCCCAATAACAATAAACAGACCCCAAAATCTAACAAGGTTAGGGGGTTCCGCCATGGTGGGGAATGCTAAAGAGAAGTCTTTCCCAAACCACTCCATCTCCAACTTCATTAGAGTCCCGTCTTCTCTTATTTTCGCAATTTCCCTCGACATCTCTATTACCAAAGGCGAACCTTTTGCAAAGATCTAAACAATATAAACGAGCACGATAAGATGAACAGATCATTATGATGCAAGTGATCAGTAGGAAAAAGGGTACTTACAAAGCCAAAACCAGAAGTAATAGGTTTAGATAACACCATAGCATAGTCATGTGGGTACCTCCTAAGAAACATCTTGATGTATGGAACTTCATCAACAATGGCATCTGCACCACCATGCTTTCCCCCTCTTGATAATGCATCAGCGTAATCCTCGTACGAGTAATATGGAATTTGCATATTGTCCATAAGTTTCAAATCGCCGAACAAAGAACCACCATGAAAGCCAACGATTCCCTGTTTCAATGCTAATTCAACTTTTTCAACTGACGTTAGTGATGCCTGTGTTGCCCTATAACTTTGTTTAAACAAGAAAGCCACCAGTCCAAACCAAACGATCATCACAGATACTGACAGGTACTTTAACAACCTCCTTCCTACAAAACCATTCGCAACAAGTAATCGTGAGATATTGATTAAATCTTGTTTCCGTAAGTTAAAAAGATCTTTAGATTGAGGAGCTACTTTGAGCGAAAAAGATGCTCAATAAGACAAGAACCGCAATGGTCTTAATTTGTTGAGCTAGACTTCTTTCATGTTCGAATTGATTCACAGCTGGAATAGCCCATACAGATAAGATGGCTAGGATGCCAAAAACAGCATAAGTTAGCCATAAATCCGCATCAAATCGCTTCAAGAATCCCCATGGCCAAGAGTCTCTTTCTTTGATTCGGATTAGTGTCCCTATACCAACGTCAGTGTAAGTTGCCGTGAAGTCGACATACTGAGATCTACTGGCTAGGATCGTTGAATCTCCAAGAACACCATCGAGTTGCTGTTAAATACAAAAACCAGTAAGTTGTCTTTATATGTAATTTGTGCGTGTTAAACATGAAGTTGAATGTATCCTTACCTGATTATAAACCTTGTTTATAAGATCGTCGTAACTTCCACTCGCAAATGGGACAAGTTCGTAAGACACTTCATATGGTAATGCATGGAGGCAAGTGTTGAAAACATCAACAGAGAACCCGGTAGCAGTTGTCTTGTTCGTCTGAGCATCATAATATGCATCTGCAAAGTACTTAAAACTTGGACCTGTTCTGACACCGATCCTTAACGTTTTCCCGACACTCATTCGCGAAATCCAACCTTTTGGAGTCACAGTAGATCCTCCAGGCCAAATAACATCTTCTATGTTACTAGAATGCGGCGCAGCGTCATTGAGTGGTAAATGAGCTCTTCTAATTCCGTTCGATACTGTCCAATGTCCAACTTTTCTTTCTCCATGGTCAACCGCGTTTATGATCTCAAAACCATTGGAGACCAGTTTATTTCCACTAAGTCGAAACTTGCCACTTGCACCCTTGAATTCAATATTTACGATCTCACTTAAAATCATAGAACTGGCTCCAACGATCTCTATAGACTCCGCAAGGGCCCAAACTGTGTCGTACGCCCATATGGCAAGCGTAGGCAGCTCTCTCGAGGACTCTTTTTGCCATCTCTTTGACAAGTCATGCATCTTACTGGACATTGGAATATAAGGCCGAAAACCAAGTGCCCCTTGTAGTGATTCAATAACTTGGAATTCTGTTGAATGCATTATCTCAATGGTTTTCGGCGTTAAGATCCATGCATATTCTTTACTCATCATTCCTAACATCTTTGCATTTAGGAAAATGCTAGATGCTAACGAAGGTGACACGTGTACAATAACTATGGTTGTTTGGATGCTCATTAGGTTGCGCAACTCTTCAATGACTTGATCATTTGTTGCAGATGCCGAAATGGCACTTCTGTAAGTGATTCGTATGTTTTTGTCTTGAAACGATTCGAACAGATGCTCTAAAATCTTCTGCTCATGATCAGTGTCCTCATAAACAAAGATAACGTCCCTCCATTTATATAGTTGTACCAGGGCAGCAATGCCTCGGGTCATAGCGAATTCGTCTTCTATAATTTGAAAAAGGTAAGGATGTTGCATTGAGGATTTACCAGCAAAAGTAAATATAGGCACCTTGGTCTCATCGGTCACTAGTTTTGAGCCGATATACGTTTCTGGGCCTATGATTGCACTCACCTTCACTGTATTCAGGAGATCAACAACTGTGAAATCATGTAAACAAAACATTGTTAAATAAAAAAAAATTATATATAAAAGGGTGATGGTACAAGAAATAGCAACTTTATATAGTGTCTATTGACTAAATGTTAGAAAGCCCTATGAAAAGCCAAGGAAAAAATGCTTCAAGGAAAAGCTTAACATAAAATCAAGTGGGATAGAAATCAACAAAACTTAAAACCAATTATTATATGAGTTAAATGCCTGGTTGGTCCATGTGGTTTGCAGACTTGGTCCCAGTGCTTCAATAATTACAAAGTTGGTTTTAGTAGTTATAAATTTTACACTCGTGTGATCCTTATCACTAACCTCTTCATCTCCATTTATTTTTTGAGTATAAAGAAACTGCCAAGATATGAATATAAAACACCAATCAGAAACTACACTCTAGTACTTATTGCTTCAATAAGAGTGATCTTTTTGTGCATAGGCCAATGAACTCTAGATCAAGTGATAGAAGACATGTATATCTCTTGGGAGATGCAGGTTCAACTCTCATTTAGTGTAGAGTGAGGCATTGGTGAGCAATAATAGGAGACCTAGGGAAATCTGAGTTCGATCATTGAGCCAAACAGGTTTTACCGGTAATTTCACTGTCGTGCCTATGGGCGGGTGGGTTACCGGGTTTTCCCCGGAATTGGCGGTGGACTCGGGTTACTCTCGGAGTACTCCGTTTGGTCCAGTAGGTGCTTCGAGAGTGCTCGGGATTGATTCTGTTAGTCGTTAATCTTAATGTGCATAGGCTTTCGTGACGGGGCCATGATAGGTGAGTATGCGGTTTTCCTAATTGAATATTTTTTTATTAATTATGGAAAGAGCGTGTGAACAGTGGATTTTATAATTAACGTGTGTTTTTTGTAATCAGTTAATTTAAAATCTTTTATTTTAACGGCGACTTTCTACAACAGACGATAGATATCGCACCCGCCACATCGGCAGGCCCACCACCCTACTCTGGCTAAGACTATGTTGTCTTAACCGGGCCCACGCTTGGCATCAGAGTTTGGCTTGACGCTCCCCGAGAAAATTTCCAGCCTACCGCCCACCCAAAAGACCGGGAGCGTGTAGTTGCACCCTCCACAAAAGTCTAAGACTCTCTGGAGTAAATGCACTGTAATAGAAAACTCGGGTGTACTCTAGGAATAGAACCTGAGACCATGCCTTTGTTCCCATCATTGCACGACCACTGGGCTAAAGCGCAGGATCTAGTTAATTTAATATCTAGATTTCCAAGCTTGTAGGCTTGTAAACGAACTGAACGAACACGAACATATGCATGTTCGTGTTCGTTCATTTAACTTTAACCGAACACGAACATATAATTGAACACATTTTTTATTGTTCGTGTTCGTTCATTAAGAAATCGGGCATGTTCGTGTTCGTTCATGTTCATTCGTTTAAAGCCTAAACGAACTGTTCACGAACATTAACGAACACAAATGAACATAAACAAAAAAAAAATGAACTGAACATATTTGAATAAACATAAACAAACATAAATTAACATGATTGAACAAACAAGTCTAATATACTACAGTCCATCCGAAAACACATCCAAATTAGAGTTGATAAATATACTAATTAGTCATATTAATATTAGTTAGAAAACCTAATATTTATATAGTGATATAAATGAACATAACACAAGGTGTGTTCATATTCGTTCATTTATTTAAACGAACAAATTTTTTTTGTTCGTGTTCGTTCGTCTATTAAATAAACGAACATAAACGAACTTACCTGCCGAACAAGTTCATGAACGTTCGGTTCGTTTACAGGCCTACAAGCTTGAGTTACCAAGATTCGATAATACGTGTCAAATTCATTAAATTTTTTTGGAAAAATTACAAGTTTTGTCCTTTATCTTTATAGCACTTTACAGGCGGTGTCCTTTTTTTCAAATGTTGACAGGCGGTGTCCTTTATAGGGAATTTTGTTGCAAGTTTTGTCCTTTGAGCCTAACCCAGTTAGATTTTTTTGTTAAATCTGATTACCCAAGGGTATTTTAGTCTTTTTACTTATTTAAAGGACAAAACTTGTAATTTATTGTTTAAAAAATATTTCAAAAAAAAATTATATATCTGAAATCAAATTACCCTAACAATCAGATCTAAAATTAAAAATATAATAATGAATAAACACACACTCTACTATGTTCTCTCTCAGGCCACCACCACTGCCGATCAAACACTGTCACCACAAGCCTCCACCAAACCACCATTAACAACCTTACAACCATCAACTGATGAGATAAACTATGGATTTTATACACAGAAGAACCAATTTAAAGCTAAATAATGAATGGATTTAAACAAAGATAAACCAATTTAAAGCTAAATAATGAAATTACATAATCGGATTCCTGAAACAAAGACATGATAGTTGACTTTCCAAAGTCATACAAACAACTATCCAACATCTATAGCATACCAAACTCAATCCAAAGCCTACAAAAACCAAATCTATACAAAACGATCGATCAATATGCAGATCTGGAACACGAAACCAAAAGGGGAAATAATACCGGAGTCGTCGAGGGTTTCGTGACGGAACCATAGATCGGTTAGAGATATGATGCGTACACGTCGTTGAACCATACAAACTGCCAAATCAAGGTCATCGGAACACCACTATTTTCCGCCAGATCAAGGTCGTCGGAGGTCTAGATGAGTGCAGATCTGTAAGCCGCCCATCCCTCGTGTGTATGAGTGCAAATCTGTAAATCGCTGCACATTTGACTCCCACCATCAAATTCTTTGACGAAATCCGAAGAACGGAGTGGTCGCTGGAGTGGTGCTGACCGTATCAACTCTTTCTCCAACAGGTGAAATCAACACAAAACCCTAGCCGTTCATGGTGAATCAACAAATCACCGCACCCAAACCCCTCTGTCTCGTATCACCCCTCTGTTTGGCAGTGGTTGCAGTTGGTGGTGGTTGTACGGTGGTGGAAACACAAAACGGAAGGGTAGTGGGTGGTTGTTTTGGCGGCGTAAGGCGGTGAAGATGGTGGCGAACCGGTGGATGGATGGTGGCGGCACTAAGGCGGTGAGAGAGGGGCAGAGAGTTGTAGAGAGAGAGGCAGAGAGTTCAATAGAGAGAGAGAGGAAGGGAGTTTGATATAATCTAATAATAATAATAATAATAATAATAACAATAATAATAATAATAATATTAATAACAATAATAATAATAAAGAGGTAAAAAGACTAAAATACCCTTGGGTAATCAGATTTAACAAAAAAATCTAACTGGGTTAGGCTCAAAGGACAAAACTTGCAACAAAATTCCCTATAAAGGACACCGTCTGTCAACATTTGAAAAAAAGGACACCGCCTGTAAAGTACTATAAAGATAAAGGACAAAACTTGTAATTTTTCCAATTTTTTTTATAGAATTTACAAAAATATATGCATTTTAGATTAAATTCAGGTACGTTAATGTATGCCGCATCGTCACTTTGTTTCACAGTCTTTGGAAACAAGTGATCTATATCAACATACGTTTCAATCTAGTTTTAAACGATATAGTTTTGTTCCAAGTTCCACGAGTAAAATAGAGCTTGGACGATACTTCATAAGTCAACCCGTGGTGTAGTAGGTTAAAACAACATGTTGACACATTACTAGTCCCATTAAGGCCAATTAGTGGACTTATTATCTAGCATAGGTCACTAACACCTAGATGACTCGTTATAACTTATAATCTAATGTGGCTAGGTGTATCAGGCTACACGGTATGGTGACGGGATGAAAATGGAGGACGGAGCTCGACGGGGGTGGGCGGCATGGTGTTGGCTCCGGCGACGGACCGGGGGCCCACCTGGAGGATCGTCCTGAACGGCGAAACTTGGACGTTTAAGACGGACCGGGACGGGGACGGAGCTCAGGACGCAGGGGGCGGCATGGTGTTGGCTCCGGCGACGGACCGGGACGGAGGGGGACGACCCCCATACCGTGTAGCCTCATAAACACAACTTATTAACATATGACAAGGCCTATTGATGGACTTATCATCTAACATAGGTCATTAATACCCAAATAACTGACCAAGTGTAGAGTAAAACAACTCATTAACACATGATGGCAACATCTAACATAGTGGATACCAAGAGTGACAAGCGGCAAGAGAGTGTATGGCATTGCTTCCCTTGCCGCATGAAGGAGGTGAAGATAAAGGTGAGGTGGCGTGGAGATGAGAGAGGTGAGGTGGACCAATGAAAATGGAGATGAGTTTGGCGAGGTGGTAATTGTTTTTTTCTTTAAGATAATTTCAAAAATACTTGAAATACACCTCATTAACACAATGACCAGGTGTATGCTCAAACACCTCATTAACACAATGACATGGCCTATAATAATGGACTTATCCCCATAGGGTCATTAGAACCTAAATGATTTCTTTTGACCTAATGTGACTAGGTGTAGGCTAAAACAATTAATTGGATTGCTTAGTTACTCCACAACACATGCTGACATTGAGCCCAAAGACAAGCCACTAGTATGGTAACCCGTCGGTAAATTCTCTACCCATGTCATGTTTTCCAACGGCTTATCAATGATGGATCACCGATAGTTTCCACTTTCATCGCGGGATTTTTGAGCTGAATCCCTCTTTTGGTAATAATACAGATAAGTAGTATTTGCTTTGACCATATATTTACATATACACACACAAATCAGAGAGATCCAATTTTGTAGGTAAACCAAACCAAACCAAACCACATAGAGAATTAACTCCAAAAGAATTACCTCAAAAAGTTACTTATAAAATTCGAATTTGGGACCTGAAACAAAGTGAAGTTTACATATTTCATATATACACCATATGAACCTAAGTAAAATTAACTTGTAGTATATTCACCCTACTTAATATTATGACAAGGACGTTTAGTTAATTTGTCAATTGTCAATATCATTTTTATTATAAATATTTATCTAATTCAGGAGTTTGGTCACAAGGCTAATCCTCTTTTGAGAAGCTAACAATTTTCTATGTTTTATGCACTTCATCTATGTTTTATTTCAATATATCAAATTCTGTTATACAACATGTATGTACCATATTTGACAATAGATATCCTCTTTTTTATTGAAAAACCAAATTTGGATAAGAAAAGACAAATATAGAACCAAACTGTTTTTATATAAACATAGAAGGAAGAAAAAAATATAAGATAGCAAAGGAAAAGAAAAGATAATAAACTGATAATTTGGTTCATTTCCATGGTAATGTTTGTTCAGTTTTTAAAACTTTTATTTATAAATCGCCTCCTAAATAAGTGATGCAGTATATATAGTAAGAATATACTTACTGTTTGACATAGCCTCTAGTGGATCTCCCTTAGAATCCCTTGGGTGGAGGGCTATCTTGCTTCTGTAACTATCATTACGAGCATAGAAGTCCGAAATGGCCATCGTAATGCTACTGTTAATGGATTTTCCGACCCATGATTCCATGTTAAGAACGATCCCGACATCTACGATATCTGCATGTAAACCATGGTTAAAAGTGCAGAAAAATAGTATAAACCAAAAGTTGGTTTTGTTGGGAGACATGGGTGCTTTTTATCAAACTTTTGAGGAAAGAATAAACCATTAGCCCAAGGTACATATAATGTATCTAAACTCAAGATAATTAAATAAGCTGCTAGGCAATTTAAATAAAAAAGTCAATCGATTTTGATTGGTTAATCATCTGAATTGAACTAGCCAATTTAGACTCAATCCAACTTAATTAAATCATAAGTTATCTGAACTCATATAAAAATAAGTTATATGGTTGATTCATAGCCTAATTGCCCCCTCCATATATTGGAGAGCAATGCTGAAGTCCAAGCAGTAAAGTTAAAGTCTTTACATAACACCTACTACGATACATCGTTGGCGTCGGACTTCTGCTTCAAAGTCTGTAGCGTCATGCAAATTGTCATCAAGGTCGCTTGACATCCCGCAGACATCTCATTGTGGATAATTGAACTAGTGATAATAATGGTGACTGATTATGTAATAGACTGATTGTCAATACATTTGTCATCTCATACAAGTTATAAACAAACAAAAACTACAACACTATTTATGTCAACACAAAAATGTAAACCATCCATCAAAATGGAAATGAAAGAAAGTGAACCGAAAACGAATAATGCAACAACTGCTTATTGATCGATTGCTCCCGTGTGTTTCGGGGGTTGAAAAATAACACTTTTAAAAGACACAAACTCGCCAATAAACAGCACTTTTTCGCTCAAGGTTTGAGTGCAAGTGCCAAACCAAACTTCGGCGTTTTATCCAAAGCATTGGTTTCCAACTCACTAGAGACTGTCACAAGTGATTTCGGAAGAATCTCATGCTGCAACACCGCACCCAGCTTTCCATGGTTGTTAAGCTTAGCCTTGACCACGGTCAAACTATCAACAGCATACGACCCGCCAACTGTGAAGGTGTTCTCGTTTAACGAGAACCTTCTAGTAATCTCCCCGACAGCAGCGGTTTTCTTTGATTCATCCAGATGGTGTATAAATGATGCCTTTATCGTGTCTCCTTTATCGCCCCTGAAAACAAAACCGAAAAAATATCGATTAGCGGGTTTAATGCGATAATCTGATATCATGATGCAGTGAAACCACTTACAAGATTATGGAAGCACTCGAATCAGGTTTGTTAACGCTTATGCCAGCGTTGTATTTGGTAAATCTCCCAGAAGACTGTTCATAACCGGCTTCTGCACCGATTACAAACGTCGGAGTACCAATTGTAGCTGTAAGGTCAACCGTCGGGGTTTGGGTCAAAGCAACCGCTGATGTTAAAGCAGCATGCTTATGAAAGTACTGAATATCAAGCTGCAAAAGTACACCAAAATTAAACACGGCCGAAATGAATTTTAATATTTTAGAACATGAATATCGTTTAGGGTTTGAGGATATGTACCTTGCCGGAATTGAAATCAGGCAGTTTGAACGATACAATGGTCTTTGTTGAGGGGACAAGCTCTGTGAAAGTCAATGTTGTAGCGATCTGCAAAATGCGTGTGATGTTAGGTGAAAGATGAAGAATAGTTTATATTTGTGTGTTTTATGAGAATTTAAGGTAGTGACGAACAAACCCTAGATTCGGTGTCAACTTTGACATCAAACAATATATTATTGTACTTGTACACCGCTCCCACATCTCCGGTTGAAAGACCGCCCTTTTTTGTTGCAGTTGAGGTTAACGCCTGCAATGAAGGGTTAAACGTTTAGTATTAATTATTATTGGCATTTGAGTTTGAAAATTCAATAAAGTTTTGGATGAGTCGAGTTCAAACTTCAAAGACTTGAAGACAATGCTTCAAGGTGATTTGTGTTGTAATTCCAAGATAATGACCACTCTTTGTGATGATTAAAAGGAAGGAGGGAAAAAATCGAGTTATCGAATAAACAGTGAAGATAGAAATTTACACAAAGACTATAAATGTTAAGTTTTTCTTTGTAACTGTTTTCATGAAAAATGAGAAAGGATAAACATACATGAGATCAAATACAAAATTAATCAGTTTCATAGAAAGAAATACATGTCCCACACTCCCACAATCAGTTAGGTGGCATTTTTACACGATTAAGAAACTTGGTGTCTAGAAGTTCTTCCATGGTCATTAGCACTAAAGTACTCAGATTAGTTCGATCAACGAGACATTGTGACTTGTTCATACAAGTTGTGTTAGAGAGGAATAAGCTTTTGAGATCATGGTGATTGGTGAACAATATATATGCGATAAGACTTAAGCCTAATATGTGAGCATGATAAGGTCAAAGGCAAGGAAAACAATGGCAACCAAACACTTAACTAATCTAGTTGTTTCTGAAATAAATATGCACAAGAATACACATATAGAGATGCACTAGCACATCTAGTTAACTAAATATGCTGATAGCCATATGATGTGTCATTCAAATCTCCTAGGTGTTAGGGACAAGTCAGAACCCGATGGGTCAGTTGTGTCAAGTGTTTACATGGGTTAATCTGGCCCATGTAAAATCTCACATACAAGATCCCCCATGATTGCCATGCACCACATTACAAGCCATGTTCCATTCTTTTATGCCTTTTTTTCATTCAGTAGTTTAATTGCCTTATGTAACAGTACTGAAGGGAAAATGTGGTGATTTGAGGATTTAAAAACTTCAACTGTGTTTCTCTCTTTGAGTGACCGGTTTTATTCATTTTCCATTGCTAACCCAAGAGTGGCTACTTGGGTGGTGTTTTCTGTATCCTAAACTCATAATAGGCTGCCTATCGGTTTGAATGAGTGGTGAATCTGTATCGCGTATTCGCATTTGATCCGTTGCCAATCAGTTTTTTTTTTTTTTTTTTTTTTTATTTAATTATAATTTTCATAGGCGTTACCAAATCAATTCCCATCATATACATTGGTATCAAACGCGTAACGTTAGAAGCAAACTTTAACTGACTGAGAGATAATTAGGTAGGAGGAGCTCATCCCCTAATTCCTCCTAAGGGAAACAATCCAAATCTAGCCTACATGTCATAAACGAATTCACTACAACTTGTAATCTATCTAATACAGGACGATTTGATGAATCAAGTCAACCAAATGCGGTATAACATTAGGTGCGGTCAATTAATCATACGCAATCGATGAATGGCTGGCGGTATGTATGTAATCTAGGGTGAGAAAGATGATGAGAGATGCTTACAACTCCGGTAGCACTGATGGTAGAAACAGAAAACTTGTGATCCGTTATGTAATCCCTGGTTAACAGATCTAACACAAAATAGTAATAATCACATAGGTGAATTGAAGAATTTCACAAGGAAAAGTGAATATTGAATTGAAATACCTTTGGCTTTTTTGCCGATGTCGGAGAAAAGGGCCGGTCCGGTGGCCATGTTTGGATGGAGAGATGAGATGTGGTGGATTTGCTACAGCCTCACCTGGGTTCCCACTTACCAATGGTCGCTTTCATCTTACCTCGCCACGTGTTTGATCACCACCTACACCAAATTTCACCTAAACAATTTCCACGACATTTTTTTTTAAGGAAAACTTCATTAGAAACGCCAAAGAACCGAAAACCGTGCGACACAAACGAGAAAGCTACATATTTACAAAATTACACCAATTCTTCAAAGATAAATCACTTAGCTTATACCTATTCTTAACCCAAAGATATCCGACCGATCTAACCTCACTGAAAATATTAGCGCTGTCCACATGTTTTCCAAAAAAACATTGCCATTCCTCGCTCTCCAAATAGCCCAGCAAGTAATGATCAGGATACCATGAAAGACCTCCATACGCTTACCCAAAAGACCACAATGGTCGCTCAACTCAAATTATCCCTGAACGAGTACACCATGATGTCGGGAACTCTGCACCAAGCAGCAACTTTCTGCCATAAGACAGCGGAAACGTAGCAGTCGGTGAAGAGATGCTCTGTAGACTCTTCGGCGGAATTACACAAGGCACAAATGTCGCCAATGTAACACCTCAAAAATTCACGTCCTATAATGTGTTGACACGTGTCATAAAGTTTAAACGTGTGAAAGAAATATTATGGAATGACTAAAGTTGACAAACATGGGAAGTATGTGAATATACGTATTCTAAGTGTCAACTGTGAATAAATATAATACATTAACCCTACACGATGCTCATACCTTCAAACGAATAAATCATGGATCATACGAAGCTAAAAGTGAGTGATTTCAAACTACAGGGACCAAATGCGTCAACATGTTTAAATGATACCTCTGAGTGACCTTTTGGCAAAACCCGAAGCTTTGTAAATATTGATTATGCTCACGAGAATGCACCATAAAAATTTCATAAAGTTTGGTTAACGTATGAGAAAGTTATGATCAAATCCGTGTGCGAAGTGTTAAAGCGTAAACGTTGGAAGTTAGGACTTTTCGGGTGAAAATAAAGTTACCCGGGGACTTGGCAAAGTGGGTATATGTTTTAAGGCCTTACTAGATCAATTATAAGGGTTTACCATGCAAGAAACAAGTACCTATTCGAGTTTTGAAGAGCCAAGGACTGATTCGCAAAATGAAAACAATGAAGATCTGCTGCTGATGCCTCGCACCACGCGAGGGGGCCCTCGCACCACGCGAGGGTCTCCCAGATACGAAAATGTTGGCTGTTGACTGCCTTTGCCCTTAGACGCGACTTTAACGGATTTTCTTCATTCTTCTTGGCCCCTAGGCACCCCCTAAACACTAGGAACAAGTGTTGATCAGTTGTGGTGAGTTGTAGACACACATGTCAAGGATTTGTGGTGTATTAAACACTATATAAAGGCATGTTATGCAACCATTGTTCTTCACACCTTCAAGTGCATAACTGATCAATTCTGGAGCTCCCAAGCAAGTCCAACTGATCATAAGTCATGCATAGGACTCTTGTAAGTGTTCTAATCCTTCTTTAGTTGAGTTTAGCTTGTTTAATTAGCTAAAAGTCAAACCGTCGTAATTACGGTTTGACTTCGAGATTTGTCTATAATGGCTCAGGCATATCCCGAATTAAAAATAGTTATGAGTTGGTATTTATGTGGGTAATAAAACCTCAAAAGGGTTTCCCCTGATCACCACTCTAACCAGGTCAAAGGTCGGGTCAAATTTTTAAGTAAAAAGTCAACAGGATGCTTAAAATGTTATTTATGCATAATTAGCTATCTAGAACCTATATAACCTGTTTGACCATTGTTATAACTTAGTAATTAGTGTAAGAACATGTCCCAACATGTTCAACCCGACTATTTCCTGTTTAGACCCGGTTCGGAACCGAAAGTCACATAGTTTGACTTTCACTTTGACTTTCAGTTCTGACCCGTTTAGGCATGTTTTAGAAATGCCTCAGAGCTTTAATTGGATTAGGTTACTTGTTAGAACAACCCTCTGTGTTTACACACCCTGGTTCACTAGTTATCCAATTAACATGCATATTTCCGTTAATTGCTCATATGTTGACCGTTATGCCCTTATTACCTTAAAACACGATTTATGAAAATGTAAAAGTGTAGAAACCTTAGTTACTGATATATAAACTTGTATGCAAAGTTTGACATCAGTTTGACTCATAGATTAAGAGTTATGCTCAATATCGCAAAATTAATGCTTTAAGTTAATAAAACGGCGTAATTAGCGTATAGCCTAGTTAAGCCGACTTTTTGGTATCAAATATTTTACCCACTGATGTAATATATTATTTTGGGATTTTTAAAGATTTTTAATTAATTTTAGGCTGAGCATAACTCATAGTCGTAGGCTTAATTCGGTAATTGTCGGTTTTGCCCTAACGGGCCATAAAATGAGTTTCACTTATCTAAATGACTCCAAACCTTTTGCTACTGATCACATATGTTAAATAAATTGTTTTAAGCCTTCTGGAAATATAAAAATATCAGATTTAAGTATCGAACCCGGAAATGGCCTTTAATCGCCTTATTTAGCGTTTTTAACGAATAATATGTTTTAAAATCATATTGAACATACCCGGGTTGATACCTACTGATATATAAGGCAAATTATGATATTTTAACAGTAAGAAAAAGTTGATTAACTCAGACTTCGTTTTTGAGCTTTTCGGCTTATGTGAAATTACCAAAATACCCCTACGGGGCATAGTTTGGTTAAAAATGATAAATTTCACATATATGCTAAAGCCTACTATTATAACTCATCAAATTGAGTATGTTTATTGTTTACATCAGACCTGTAACTCAGTTAAACATCTAAACGCTTTTACAAACTTTAAAATGACCAAACTACCCCTACGGGGCATAGTTTGTGTTTAAATTAGTTCGGGGCATAATGAAAGACATCCTACTGATGTCACAACATATTTGAAGCATATTAACTTAGGAAACCTGTATATGGCTCTTACGGATACCCGTTACGCATAATTCGCGTTCGGTTCGGTTTATGTAACTAGTTTGCATAAATTAGCCGAAACGAGTCAAACCTTATCATTTTTATCTCAAAATCCAGAATGTGTTTAGTTTACCCATATTATACAAGTCTCCAAAATTGTCGGGTCTAAATCACATTCTATTCCGGTCTTCGCTTAATCATGCGTTTTGAACCGTAAACCTTTCCTTAAAAACTAACCGGTCTAAGTTACGACTTAAATAAGACCCGTTAGGAATTTAATAGGTTAATAAAACCTTCGTTCCAGATTGAGAGCCCCAGTAGAAGTACTTGTGCTTGCTGATTAGAATATACGGCTGAGTATAAAATTGCATTGCTAGCTCAGGTAAATACTTTTAACTTATTTTCCCTTATACGGGCTTGGGATACGGTATTAAAAAAAATACCGCTTGGTCGGGTGTAGAAACCTTTTAATCGGAGATGATTAAATTGCATAATCCCGTTTTAATCTGTATTGATTGATAACAAATAACATTGGGGGTTAATGACCGTGTCCTGGATATCCTTGGCTCATTTTAAAAAAGTGAATGGCCACGACGTAAGCACAAGGTGTAGACATAACACCTCCTGTTGCATATGTATAACGTATACTCACTCGTAAGGGTATCTTCTTGTGAGATTATATTTGTGGTGTGTCGATTAATCTTGTCCGGCTTGTATTGTATAATCACCGGCCCTAAATGTTGGACAACCATGTAAATCGGATACAAGATTTTTATTAACAAAATTGTCCCAAGTATAAAAGATTAATTTTGCCTCTGTGCATTTTAATCATTGTGTCAAGATATTTTGTGCCGTTTGCACTCGAATCACTTTTCAAACTCTTTTTCCAAAATGAGTCAGTTAATTGAATTTACCAGTGTAAACTGACGTATTTTTCCAAAAAGGTTAAGTGACAGGTACTATGCGTAATTGGCTGGGAGCTCAGGGCGTCACTAGGGAATCTTGCAAGTTCTAGATGCCTAAAGTCTGTTGAACAGTTTTCTTTTACTGATCCGCCTGTGGATCCTTTACCTTCCGTTGTAATACTTTGACATTACTTGTATTCGGAATGTAATATATTTATCTTTTGCTTCCGCTGTGCATTATTATATTGTGTTGTTTGACCATGATGTTGCCAACCACGTCACGATACTCCCCCACCGGGCCCACCGGTGACACGTGGAAAATCGGGGTGTGACAGGTTGGTATCAGAGCCAACATTGAGTGAATTAAACACTAGCTTTTTGTGTTTAATCTCAATGACACAATTGCACATTCCTAAATCTTCTGAGTCTAGACTTAACATAGGAATATTCTCAATCCTAATCTGGGAATCTTTTCTTCCAAAAATTTTTATATATAATGGATACGTCGCCAAGCGAAGAAGCCGTAATAGGAGTTCTCCACACCCGGAGCCTTGAGATGCTGAGCTTCGTACCGTGGCCAGGATGAAACGTGCAACCAAGGAGAAAGCATACAGACATAAAATGAAGAGGAAACTCCTTTTGCTACAGATCGTTTCTTTGATAGTCCTTATAAGGACATATTTATCTTTCAGTCCCTTCAAGGACACATTATCCCTTCAAAGACCCGTTTAGGGCAACTCTGTACTTCTATTTTCATATAATGAATTGATTAAATTAAGTTTTCATTCTAAACATGAAATATGAAATGAATGGAAAATAACATCCCTTAGAAGGGAAGTGCCTACGGGCTATAATTAACGTCCTCTGAGACTAAAGACGGTGGTAGCCTACCGCTCCCTGTCAAGAAAAGGTAATGAACTTTGATTCACACCTAAATGCCTCGATCCCAGACGATCATGGCTTATAAATTAAACTTGTCCACGTGACTAAGCCTTTTGTGCTATTACTAAATGCCTCGATCCCAGACGATCATGGCTTATAAATTAAACTTGTCCACGTGACTAAGCCTTTTGTGCTATTACTAAATGCCTCGATCCCAGACGATCATGGCTTATAAATTAAACTTGTCCACGTGACTAGGCCTTTTGTGCCATTACTAATTCATAAATTGCCCTGATTCTCTGAAATCTTGGCTTATAAATTAAACTTGTCTACGCGACTAGGCCATTTGTGCTATTATTAAATTATAAATTAGGATTTATGATAAAAATCCTGAATAAAATAAATATCCTTACTTTCCTGCCAGTATGCATTTTAAAGATAATCTTAAAGGTGAAACCTAGCCTACGCGGCCAAGATGGTGAAACCTACTCAAGAGATTCAAATCCTTGTTAACACCTAAGAACGTGTTAGCACTCTTGACAAATGTGACTCGAGAAAATCACAACAGTCATCCTTATATTAGATTCTTCCAATTTTCCTATCTAGCCTATTGATTTAGAAATCATGGCTTGTGTCATCCTATAAGATGATCACATTATAAACATTCAGTAGTGATGAAGTGCCTACGGGCTAAACTTATTGTCCGATAAGGCAACGACAGTGGTGGTCTTTGACCTCCTGTCCAAAAATGTTGGACCCGGTCCAAGCATAATAGTCGGTAGGATCCATACGACCTCGACTAATAGCATCTAAGAAGATGATCATATTATAACCATCCCTCAGGAGGGAAATGCCCACGGGCTATATCTATTGTCCTAAAAGACAAAAGACAGTTGAAGTCTACAACTCCCTGTCAAAAGAAGGTAATGAACTTAATTCAGACCTTAATGCCTCGATTCTCTGAAATCATGGCTTATAAAATTTAGAACTGTCCTTGTGACTAGGCCTTATGCGCCACTTTAATATCCTTAATGTTTGATAACTAGGATAAATTATAATGGAAAATACTAATTAAATATAACTAACAAGTTAACCAATATGGCTTATATTACCATGGTTGATAAATCGTCAAAGATGATGATTCCATAAAATCTCTGAATAAATCATTGTTAATATTTATGTAGCAATCAAGCTACATGGCTGGATTAGATGAAGTTAACAGCCACTTGATGGAGAGCAATGATACTACCAGAATTAATGTAACTGGAGCAGAACTACAGGCAATAATAGATTATGCTGTTACTCGAGCACTTGATCGGCAGTATGATGAGTCAAATGATACCCACTCTAAGACTCTATATGTGGCTCGTTGTAAGCCCCCTTCTAACACACATGAGTTGAGGGAGGACGATGTTCATGACTTGTCAAATCAAAGGAGTATTCCGCCTAGACAGGTTGTGTTTCATCAAGAGGCACCAGTTAAGACCTGTTCATATAAATATTTCGTCTCCTGCAAGCCCAGAGACTTTACAGGAGAAAAAGGGGCCATCGATTGTATGACATGGCTCGATGAAATGGACGCTGTTGTCGACATCAGCGGTTGTGCGGAGCAAGATGTTGTGAAATTTGTTTCACAATCATTCAAAGGGGAAGCGTTGGCATGGTGGAGATCATTGCTCCAAGCCACGGGAAAGGTTCTACTCTATAACCTATCTTGGGAACAATTTGTTACATTAGTCAAGGAAAACTATTGCCCCCAGCATGAAGTAGAAAAGATAGAATCAGACTTCTTGACTCTGGTCATGGAGAATTTGGATTGTCAGGCATATGTGACAAGTTTCAACACTATGTCCCGCCTGGTTCCTTACCTAGTCACCCCTGAACCTAAACGCATAGCGCGTTTCATTGGAGGCCTAGCACCAGAGATAAAATGGAATGTTAAAGCATCTAGGCCAACCACATATAGGTCCGCGGTGGACTTATCCTTATCTCTCACCTTAGACGCAATCAGAATTAAGTCTGTTAAGGCTTCTGGAGAGAGAAGAAGAGAAAGAGAGAAGGAAAACTCTCATCAAACTGACAAGAAGAAGAAGGGAAGCTCGGAGCGCGGGAAGGATTCCGAGTTTAGGAGGAACTCGAGTCAGTCTGATAACAGACCCAAATGCAATAACTGCAAAAAGCAGCATTTTGGAAAATGTACAATAGACCCACGTGCTAAATTGTGTGGAATTTGCAAGACCAAGGGTCACAAAACCTTAGGTTGCAAGGGGTTAAAGAACGCCACATGTTACAATTGTAACGAAGAAGGGCACATCAAGACCAACTGCCCAAAGCTTATAAAGAAGCCTGGAGAGACCAGGAAAACAAACGCATGAGTCTTCTGGAGGAACGCCAGGAGATGGTGCAGAAGGATAACTATATAGCAGGTACTTTTCCTTATCAAGCAGTTTATGCAGAAATTTAATTGATGCTGGCACATGTGACTCAATAATGAACGATCACTGTTGAGGACTGTTGTCTCCGTCTAATTAGGACTTCGGTCATTTTGTACGGAGAAGAAATTGGCCGATGATACTTTAGAAGATACCACCAACAAACCTTAGATGAATATATTGTATCTAATAGGAATCACTCCTTTCTGGTATTCCTATGGCAAGCTTTCAAGCTACCTAAATTCTTTAATATAATAAAGACAGATGTGACGTTTTGATCCTCTGTCAGAAAAGTGATGGACTAGGTCCAAATCTTTAATGCCATTGATGGTCTTTTGCGACCTAGGCTAAGTAATATTAATATATTTTAAATAACGTTCATTAAGAATGTTAGTGCTATAATAGCCTGTATAGGTTATTGACACCATGGTTAGTATATATTAAGGCCATCAGAATAAAAATAGTAGTTGTTGGTTTTCGACTAAGGAATTGTTTTATTGGTATTAGGAACTAATATCTAGTATGGCAAACTCGGATAAGACAACAGTCAATCGCGCCATTGATGACGCGACGCAGACTAATGAGGCTGAAATTGTGAACCTTAGAATTTCCAAAGATGTTCTTCAAACTATGATAGACGCAGCTGTTGGAAAAGCTGTGAAGAAGGCTGTGAAAAAGTTCAAGGAGCTTCATGCTGCTCGGTCCAAATTTTATCTAGGACCACACTTCCTTACTCTTAAGGAGGATCCCGTTCATGCCTCTGATGCAAAGGATGAACTAAAAAGAAAAAGGGAGGCAGATAACTCCCAGAGTTCTAAGAAAAAGAATAAACAAAAGTCCAATCAGAAACCTGTATGCAAGATTGCAAGAAGCGCCACTACGGGAAATGCAGGTTTGAGTCTCAGCCTCTACCGTGTGGAATTTGCAAATCTAGGGAACATAAAACCCTGGATTGCAAGAAGTTGATAGATGCAACCTGTTATGGTTGCAACGAGAATGGGCATATCAAGACCAACTGCCCTAGGAACCAGAAGAAGCCCGAGTAGGCCAAGAGAACAACTGCACGAGTTGTCAGGATGAACGCCCAAGAGATGGGGCAGAATAATAATAAATATGTACCTTTCCTTATCAAGCAGTTATGTAGAAACTTATTTGATACTGGCACATATAAATATATTATGAATGATAAAGGTTGAAACCTGTTGTTTCCACCTGATTAAAACTCCGGTCATTTAAATGCACGGTAGGAAGTGACCGATGTTATGTTAGAAAATGCTCCAACAAATCCTATATTGATATTTAATATCTATTAGAAATCACTCTTTTCTAATACCCTTATAGCAAACTTTTGGTTGCATAATTAAGGACTCAATATAGTGAAAAAAAAAATCGATTCGGTGCCTTAAGAATCAAGCCCATATTGTGAGTGATAAGAAGCAATTAATTATCAAGACTCCTTATGAGACAACCCCCGAAATTACACGTATCCGTACGATTAATCAATATTAAACATAAAAAAATGGTGGAACTGGCCGTCCCCGGAATCGAACCTGGGTCTAGGCCGGCCGCACCCTTTCGCGCGCCTAGCCAACTGAGCTAGGTGCCTAGTTTGTGAAAATTTCCATTCTAATTAAATATAAGCACTTGTACAATAAACTTCCTTATCATTTATCAATGATAATTTCTGCTAAGTGTCCTGTTTTTATTACGGGCAATAATAAACCTTCATGAACCATAAACTTAGCAAAATTTTTATTATATCCACAAGATATAACTACCAAGGAAACCATAATAACCGATTCTTATAGATCGGCAAGGAATCCTTCCGAAAATCTAAGAGCACTCTTTCTTTGCATAGAGTACGACAACATATGTTATTTTAATTATTTTTCTCATTGTTTTTCTATCGCCTGCGAATGCCAAACTATGTTTGATAAAAGTGTCATATGAGGATTTGGCGTATCCTAGTGTGTCCCATAGATTATTTCCATGTCTGATCAGCATGGAGGTTTAATACATGGAACCCCTAAGATATCCCAATAATCGTATTGTACTAAAGTCGACTGGTAGTATTCAAAGAAGATATCCATAATAGAGTTATCCAAATAAATATCCCCTAGTAACGGAAGATGAGGACTCATAACATGAATGTGTCACCTATTTGACACAAGCGTTGGTGAGTGAACTGGAGCCTGAGATATGGAAATCTCTGTAACCTTCTTGTACCTTGATTATTTTCTCATAAGATTTCCCTGTTTACCCTAGGAGGCAGGAAGGATCAAATTTATATCTCTTTTAAGGGCTGTATTATTATGAGATCTCCAAGACGGCTAGTACCGTCATTGGAAGAATCGAAACCTTGATATCTAAGTTTTTAAAATAGAGGGTTCACATAGCCTAGCTCGATACTTCGATAGTTTAATAAGAAAGACGGTTCATTTTGCTTATGCATTATTTACCGCAACCCTAACTAGGCAACGATTAAGAATTTGCCATCAGCTAACCAGGATCGTCGAATTGTTCGACTAACGACAAGGATTAGCTATTCCTTAATATTAGTTAAATGATGGTTGGAATAACCATCTCACCTTAAGATAAGCTCCTCTATAATATTTTATATATAAGTATCAAGGCTACTCCCTTGAAGACCTTGTATAGATAGAATGTTAAACGTCCATTGATAGGACAATAGTTTGGTAAGTCCAAACAATAAGATCTGAAAGTTTCATTATAGACAATCAATAAGATCACACAAATTCATAATCATCAGTAAGATGCCAGTATACGGCAGAAAAATTAAGGATTATGAAAATAGCAAACCTCCTAGATTCTTGTTAAGAAATAAGGTTCAACAATAGGTATCACCTGGAAAGAAGTGATGCGATTTGGTAAGAAAGGCAAGCTAAGCCCGAGATACATAGGATCCTTTCGAGGTTATCGAACGTGTCGGTTCAGTTACCTATAAGTTAAACTTACCAGATAAGCTCAATGGATTCACAATGTGTTCCACATTTGCAATCTGAAGAAGTGCTTCGCTGATGAATCACTGGTTATACCGCATACAGATGTGCATATAGACGAGAGCTTGAAATTTGTGGGAAAAAAAAACCCCTTGTCGATTGAAGATCGACAGGTAAAGAAGCTTCGAAGGAAGCACGTACCTGTTGTTAAGGTCAAATGGGACGCCCGTAGAGATCCCGAATTCACGTGAGAGGTTGAATCCACGATGAAAGAAAAGTACCCTTACTTATTTCAGTAAATCTCGGGTCGAGATTTATTTTAAGGGGGTGAGGATGTAACACCTCGAAAATTCACGTCCTATAATGTGTTGACACGTGTCATAAAGTTTAAACGTGTGAAAGAAATATTATGGAAGGACTAAAGTTGACAAACATGGGAAGTATGTGAATATACGTATTCTAAGTGTCAACTGTGAATAAATATAATGTACATTAACCCTACACGATGCTCATACCTTCAAACGAATAAATCATGGATCATACGAAGCTAAAAGTGAGTGATTTCAAACTACAGGGACCAAATACGTCAACATGTTTAAATGATACCTCTGAGTGACCTTTTGGCAAAACCCGAAGCTTTGTAAATATTGATTATGCTCACGAGAATGCACCATAAATTATTCATAAAGTTTGGTTAACGTATGAGAAAGTTATGATCAAATCCGTGTGCGAAGTGTTAAAGCGTAAACGTTGGAAGTTAGGACTTTTCGGGTGAAAATAAAGTTACCCGGGGACTTGGCAAAGTGGGTATATGTTTTAAGGCCTTACTAGATCAATTATAAGGGTTTACCATGCAAGAAACAAGTACCTATTCGAGTTTTGAAGAGCCAAGGACTGATTCGCAAAATGAAAACAATGAAGATCTGCTGCTGATGCCTCGCGCCACGCGAGGGGGCCCTCGCGCCACGCGAGGGTCTCCCAGATACGAAAATGTTGGCTGTTGACTGCCCTTGCCCTTAGACGCGACTTTAACGGATTTTCTTCATTCTTCTTGGCCCCTAGGCACCCCCTAAACACTAGGAACAAGTGTTGATCAGTTGTGGTGAGTTGTAGACACACATGTCAAGGATTTGTGGTGTATTAAACACTATATAAAGGCATGTTATGCAACCATTGTTCTTTACACCTTCAAGTGCATAACTGATCAATTCTGGAGCTCCCAAGCAGGTCCAACTGATCATAAGTCGTGCATAGGACTCTTGTAAGTGTTCTAATCCTTCTTTAGTTGAGTTTAGCTTGTTTAATTAGCTAAAAGTCAAACCGTCGTAATTACGGTTTGACTTCGAGATTTGTCTATAATGGCTCAGGCATATCCCGAATTAAAAATAGTTATGAGTTGGTATTTATGTGGGTAATAAAACCTCAAAAGGGTTTCCCCTGATCACCACTCTTACCAGGTCAAATGTCGGTTCAAATTTTTAAGTAAAAAGTCAACAGGATGCTTAAAATGTTATTTATGCATAATTAGCTATCTAGAACCTATATAACCTGTTTGACCATTGTTATAACTTAGTAATTAGTGTAAGAACATGTCCCAACATGTTCAACCCGACTATTTCCTGTTTAGACCCGATTCGGAACCGAAAGTCACATAGTTTGACTTTCACTTTGACTTTCAGTTCTGACCCGTTTAGGCATGTTTTAGAAATGCCTCAGAGCTTTAATTGGATTAGGTTACTTGTTAGAACAACCCTCTGTGTTTACACACCTTGGTTCACTAGTTATCCAATTAACATGCATATTTCCGTTAATTGCTCATATGTTGACCGTTATGCCTTTATTACCTTAAAACGTGATTTATGAAAATGTAAAAGTGTAGAAACCTTAGTTACTGATATATAAACTTGTATGCAAAGTTTGACATCAGTTTGACTCATAGATTAAGAGTTATGCTCAATATCGCAAAATTAATGCTTTATGTTAATAAAACGGCGTAATTAGCGTATAGCCTAGTTAAGCCGACTTTTTGGTATCAAATCTTTTACCCACTGATGTAATATATTATTTTGGGATTTTTAAAGATTTTTAATTAATTTTAGGCTGAGCATAACTCATAGTCGTAGGCTTAATTCGGTAATTGTCGGTTTTGCCCTTACGGGCCATAAAATGAGTTTTACTTATCTAAATGACTCCAAACCTTTTGCTACTGATCACATATGTTAAATAAATTATTTTAAGCCTTCTGGAAATATAAAAATATCAGATTTAAGTATCGAACCCGGAAATGGCCTTTAATCGCCTTATTTAGCGTTTTTAACGCATAATATGTTTTAAAATCATATTGAACATACCCGGGTTGATACCTACTGATATATAAGGCAAATTATGATATTTTAACAGTAAGAAAAAGTTGATTAACTCAGACTTTGTTTTTGAGCTTTTCGGCTTATGTGAAATTACCAAAATACCCCTACGGGGCATAGTTTGGTTAAAAATGATAAATTTCACATATATGCTTTAGCCTACTGTTATAACTCATCAAATTGAGTATGTTTATTGTTTACATCAGACCTGTAACTCAGTTAAACATCTAAACGCTTTTACAAACTTTAAAATGACCAAACTACCCCTACGGGGCATAGTTTGTGTTTAAATTAGTTCGGGGCATAATGAAAGACATCCTACTGATGTCACAACATATTTGAAGCATATTAACTTAGGAAACCTGTATATGGCTCTTACGGATACCCGTTACGCATAATTCGCGTTCGGTTCGGTTTATGTAACTAGTTTGCATAAATTAGCCGAAACGAGTCAAACCTTATCATTTTTATCTCAAAATCCAGAATGTGTTTAGTTTACCCATATTATACAAGTCTCCAAAATTGTCGGGTCTAAATCACATTCTATTCCGGTCTTCGCTTAATCATGCGTTTTGAACCGTAAACCTTTCCTTAAAAACTAACCGGTCTAAGTTACGACTTAAATAAGACCCGTTAGGAATTTAATAGGTTAATAAAACCTTCGTTCCAGATTGAGAGCCCCAGTAGAAGTACTTGTGCTTGCTGATTAGAATATACGGCTGAGTATAAAATTGCATTGCTAGCTCAGGTAAATACTTTTAACTTATTTTCCCTTATACGGGCTTGGGATACGGTATTAAAAAAAAATACCGCTTGGTCGGGTGTAGAAACCTTTTAATCGGAGATGATTAAATTGCATAATCCCGTTTTAATCTGTATTGATTGATAACAAATAACATTGGGGGTTAATGACCGTGTCCTGGATATCCTTGGCTCATTTTAAAAAAGTGAATGGCCACGACGTAAGCACAAGGTGTAGACATAACACCTCCTGTTGCATATGTATAACGTATACTCACTCGTAAGGGTATCTTCTTGTGAGATTATATTTGTGGTGTGTCGATTAATCTTGTCCGGCTTGTATTGTATAATCACCGGCCCTAAATGTTGGACAACCATGTAAATCGGATACAAGATTTTTATTAACAAAATTGTCCCAAGTATAAAAGATTAATTTTGCCTCTGTGCATTTTAATCAATGTGTCAAGATATTTTGTGCCGTTTGCACTCGAATCACTTTTCAAACTCTTTTTCCAAAATGAGTCAGTTAATTGAATTTACCAGTGTAAACTGACGTATTTTTCCAAAAAGGTTAAGTGACAGGTACTATGTGTAATTGGCTGGGAGCTCAGGGCGTCACTAGGGAATCTTGCAAGTTCTAGATGCCTAAAGTCTGTTGAACAGTTTTCTTTTACTGATCCGCCTGTGGATCCTTTACCTTCCGTTGTAATACTTTGACATTACTTGTATTCGGAATGTAATATATTTTTCTTTTGCTTCCGCTGTGCATTATTATATTGTGTTGTTTGACCATGATGTTGCCAACCACGTCACGATACTCCCCCACCGGGCCCACCGGTGACACGTGGAAAATCGGGGTGTGACAGCCAACAACACCAATGTTCATGTGCTTCAACGCAGCCTTCGTCGGGATCTTGTTCATCTCAACCCTCCACGCAAAGATGTTGCACTTAATTGGTAATCGGTAACCACGACATGTGAGAAAGGATAAAATATTGATAAAAGATTACAAAACTAGTCTAGAAAATGTTATATTTTTTGGTGTCCTTATAACTTACGCTAGGTAGGAAATAGGTTTACAATTTTATTAAAATAATAACAAAATAAATAATAACAATACTCTTGTTATTCGTATGGAATATTATAGTATAATATCGGTTACAACAAAATAACAAAATGAATAAAAAATGTAATTTTATATACCGAAAAGTCGAAAACTATTCAAGCCGCATCTCTAGTAAGTGCTCCACCGTATATTTAGAAGCATCCTGGACTTAAGTCTTCAGTATGTTGAGACTTCAACAAAGAACATACTAAAAAGATGATGTTTTTGGTTGAGGATCGTGTCTGACGTGGGGCTCTTAAAACAGATTATGCGCCTCCTCTAAGTCGGTTTGTCTCCCAAGGTACAACAACCGGAACAATATGTGTACTGCCAGAGATGACTCTCACGCCCGAGATTGCATGGTGTATAATTTGGTGTTTATTGAAAAATAAGAAAAATAGAAGTTGGTTCTACTTGAGAGTAATTTAGAGACTAAAAGAGTACCATTCTCTTCTATCTATACTACCTTATTAAAGAAATTAGGTTTTCTACCCCTATAGTAATTTAACCATGTGTACAATAATTGAAGCAACAAGTACAAGTGAGAACAAACCATTTTAGAGGAGGTGAAGTGGGACATTCTCCAAACTTTTAAGACTAATAATAAAAACAAGTGTGCATGACAATGGAAAACGACCATTGTAGATTCGTACTCATGCGCAAAAGTAAAGGACCAGAAAAAGTGGTAGTAATGAACATCTCTCTCACCCTCATCCTAAAAGAAAGGCTTCTCACCCGTATCCACAAAAGGCTACAATAATGGTCAGTTTTGTTAACAAATGGAAACCAAAGACTACATTTTGAATATATATTGAATTGAGAAAGACAATGAAGAAGCTTGTATTAATCAGAGGGTATTGAATATGATTGAATATTATTGCTTATATTTTTACATATGATGACCCTCAATATATAGATCTCTACAAGGCACAAAAAAGGAAATAAATTGTCAATAATAGCAACTTGACAGACGATAATTGAGGGATGCATTATGTCTAGGATTGACCCAATCTTGGTTAAAGTCGGAAATGATGTTGAAAAAGATGGCAAACGTATTTCAACATTAGCTGCAATTCTTGAATCCCATTTCTTTATAAGATATTTTCAACACGCCCCCTCAAGTTGAATTGTGGGATATTGTTGGTGCACTTGTGTCTGTACTTTGTCTGTATTTAGTCTTGATACAAAACGATGTCTTTGATGTAAGATTGATGTAAGTTTGACCAAGTCAACCGTCCTCCGGTTTGACTTGGCCAAACAGTTCGAACAATGGTTGTAATATGGCTGGGTCGAAAGATGGGTCATCGAAGGATAGTTCAGATCCTTCGATGAGCTCGAAGGATAAGCATTCGATAGATGGACCACGGAGGATGTCATCCTTCGTGGTACATGTTGATCCTTCGACGAGTTTCTAGTCGATAGATGATCCTTCGATCAGTCTATCTATCCTTCGACCAGACCTGCTGTGTTCGGGTATAAATACCCATGCTAGTGTTCATTACAGATGGAGCTTCATTTTCAGACACATAGAGAGCATTCTGTTCAGAACACATACACACGAAAGTTAGAGAGAGTTTATAGAATACATCTGTAAACCTTGTGCTTGTAACCGAACCTTTCATACGTATTAATACAAGTGGTGTTAATCGGTGAACCTTGTGTGTTGTGTTTGTGCTTGTTCTCACTCGGTTTGCATGCTAGCTTGGATTCCGCACTCGCTAGTGTGTTAGATATAACAAGGAATAGGTTGAACCTCAACCTCCGAGGGACCTACAAGTGGTATCAGAGCCGTGGCTCTTTTCCTTGTTAAAAACCGAGTTTATACAAGTCTTTGGAGTGTTTGGATAAAACTCACTGTTTTAGCAGCCGTGTTTACTGATTTTCTCGCTTTTCTTGACGTTAAAACGGTTCTAAACTTACCGGGTGTGCTAAAAGACAGGTTGGGTAACTTGAAAACTTGTTTTTGAGGTGTTTGGTAATTTCCGGCCAAAATTCCGGCTTCTCCGGTAACCGGTTTCTCTGGATAAGTTTATTATATTTTATTGTTCAAAATCTGTTTTTGCAGAAAATCATGGTCTGACCATACTTTCTGCCGAAAGATTTACCAACCCATCACCTTTTTCACCAACCTGTCACTCTTTGTCAACTGTGTCAGAACCGATCGAAGGATATCCTTCGAAGTCGAAAGATCATCTTTCGATCAGTGGAGGTTCGATAGATCATCATCATTCGAACCAAGGAATCATTTCGAAAGATCATCTTTCGATCAGTGGAGGTTCGATAGATCCTCATCCTTCGAACCAAGGAATCATTTCGAAGCATACATCTTTCGGTCTACAGTTCTTTTTCGAAAGATAAGGATCCTTCGGTTGGAGAATCTTTCGAAATCTTTGTTCGAAACTCAACAGTGATCTTTCGAACACTGTTGATCCTTCGAACAAGCTTTGATCTTTCGATCCTTAGTCTGTTTATGCTTAACAAGTTTGTGATTTTCAGGTTCTTATTTTTCTTGATCAAAAATGAATCCAAGGTGGAATACTCTGGTAAATACAGATATGTATTTTGGTACTCCGTCATCTTCCGCACCGGTATCTTCTCAAGCTAATGCAATTTCTACCGGTCAATGGGCATTTGTATCAAATCAAATTCCAAGTGTTCAAAGCATTCTCTTAAGCGAGAGCGAAACTGGAAGTTTGAATCGGCCTCCAAAGTTGATGCACTTATACGAATATCCAGGATGGATTGATAGATTTCATACATACGTTCTTGGTCAAAATACAGAATTATGGTTGCGGTTCATCACAGATTTCGATCAAACAATAGAGGTTGCCGCATCATCTGCTGCTACATTTGCAGATCTAACGGAAGATCAGAAGAAGGTCTACGATTTGGAAAAGAAAGCATATGCCATTCTTACTCAGGCGTTGAGTAAAGATATTTATCATCAATTTGTCAGTTACAAGACGACAAAAAGGTTGTGGGATGCTTTGAAGATAAGAGGCGTAGGAAATGAAGCGACACGTCAATTGAGAAAAGAACTGCTGAAGAAAGAGTTTGATGGCTTTACTTGTATGGAGAATGAGTCGTTGGGTGATTTGACAAGTCGATTTAATCATTTGCTGACTGAATTAGCAAATTTTGGGGTTGTTACAACTTCTGCAGAGATTGTAAAAAGGTTTGCAGATGCGTTGCCACCTCAATGGAATACTTTCTTGGAAATCATGAAGTACAATGGTACTTTAGCCACAACAAGCTTCAACGACTTTGTTCAAATCCTGGAAAACAAGAATCCGAAAGAAACTCTCAAGGCAAAAAGAGTTCCAGTGCCACAAAATCCTGAAATGTATTACGGAACTTCTAGCACTTCTACAAAACCTTCTTCGCATGCTCCAATTCAAACAGCATTTGTGACTAGCACTGACATGTATGGCAATGCTATCCAAGTTCCGGTCCCTCCAAAGACAGACATGTATGGAAATCTGCTGGAACCAGTTCCTCAACAGCAACAACAAAGCCAACGACCTCTCAGACCAACTGATATGTTCGGAAATCCATTACCTGTTCGATCTCCGGGAACAACAGACATGTATGGGAATCCACTTCCTCCTCAATCAACCGGACCAACAGACATGTATGGGAATCCACTTCCTCCTCAACAGCAAGCGTGTTATGGAAGCACATCATCTGCTGGTCAACAATCAAAGCCAAATACAGTACGGCTCGACACCTCAAGCTTTTCTAAAGTCAGTGTGGAAGTAGCAAAGGAACACATGGAGCTACTAAACACTTTGGTGAGCGCATACTGTGG
Source organism: Helianthus tuberosus (assembly GCA_030545235.1). Taxonomy (NCBI): domain Eukaryota; kingdom Viridiplantae; phylum Streptophyta; class Magnoliopsida; order Asterales; family Asteraceae; genus Helianthus; species Helianthus tuberosus. The sequence goes on along the minus strand of CM060402.1, from coordinate 140,969,593 downwards.
ATTAGTGGAAGGTCAGATTGGTAACATTAATATGACACAAGAAGACTATCAGCAGATTGATAAAGAGGAGATGGAGATGATGGACATCAAGTGGGCCTTTGCCAGTGCTGTTAGGCGAGCAAAGGATTTCATGGAAAGAACGGGCAGAACCAGCTTGGAAAGCAAGAAAGACACCAAGTATGGGTTTGATAAGCAAGCTGTCAAGTGCTTCAATTGTGGTGAACGTGGTCATTTCAAGCGTGAATGTACGAGACCATCTCAACATGGGAACCAAAATCCCTTCAGAAATCAAGGCAACCAGCAGAACCAGAACAGGAACAATGTTCGTACATTGGTGCCTGTCAACAACTAGAGTCAAGCAGGACCATCTAATGCCAACCAGGCACTTGTGGTTCAAGTAGATGAAGGCTGTGATTGGTCAATCCAGTTGGGAAATGATGCTCCAGATGGAACAGCTTGTTTTGCTGAAGTTGTCAAGGATCTTAAACACGCCAGTGGTGGAGAATCTTCCACCAATGGTGATGAGTCTTCTGAAGATGAAAACAGCTCAGGTTACAGTGGAAGTTCAGATGAAGAATCCTCGGGTTCAGGGAATGATCAGGAAGATGACACATCAAGTGCGTCAGTCGATGCAAATATTGATGAGCTATTGGAAGAAGCTGCAGCAGGAATTCAAAGAAGATCTATTTTGGTGGATCAAGCTGCTTATTCTTTGTCTTCTCTCCATTCAGCCTTTATGGTGAATGTCGACAGTTCATCAAGTCAGGTATGTGTCGATGAACCCACTTCTGTTAGCTGTGATAACTGTGATAGTTTAAATGTTAAATGTGCTGATTTAGAAGCAAACATGTCTGAGTTGCAAGACAAACATGATGCTTTACAAGCTAGTTTGTTTGACTTGCAAGACAAACATGTTTCGTTGAATGATAAGTGGTGTGAATTGCAAAGCAAACACGAGGCTTTGCAAGAGAAATATGATGTGACATTCATCCACAATCAAAAGTTGACCGTTGATCTTTCCAAGTGCACAGAAGCCAACATGTTTTATGAAAACCATGAAAAGGAATTTAAGTCAATGATTGAAACGTTAAAGAAAGATAAAACAGAGCTGACAAAAATGGTTTCCAGAAAACAAACTGACATTAACCTTTATATAACTCGTCTTGAGGTAATGCAAAAGGAAATGGCCTGTGTTAAAACTGAAAGTGAGGCGATCCGACTCAAGTTAGACAGTTATTTGAGCTCTAGCTATGTGTTGGATCACATCATTGACGTACAGAAAGAGAAACGGGATGTCACATGCATAGGTTACAAGAAATGTCCACCACCCGTGAGAAACAATTTTGATGCACTGCCTGATGAGGAGTATAGAACTCATTTTGAACCATCTGTTCCTTTGGACGTTGAGGAATTTGCAGCAGGACTCGGATACAAGAAAGAAGTATCGTCAGATTCGGATGTGTCAGCAGGTACTTTTGTAACTGCTGAACATAATCAGGATCCTCCAGTTGTGATTGAGGATGCTGATTCTTCTGATGATGAATCCGATGATACTGATTCAGCAAAGTCTGATGCGGTGATAAACGAAGAGGACATACCTCTTGAGAATCATATTTTGTGTGATCCTCCTGCAAAACCCGCTAAGACTGTTGCAATCGAGTCCTTGTCTGAAAAAGAGTCGGAGAGTGTGGATTTGCTGTACACTCTTGTTGGTGATGATAAAATTTATTCTGACAAAGATTTTCCTATTAAGAATGTTAATCAATCATTAATCAGTAAAGTCTTTGAAAATTCGACAAGTAAGTTTTTGGGAAAGACAGGATCACGTGTTACAGTAACACAGTGCCCTCCTATCCCAAAGGCTGAAGTTAGAAAACAATTTGGCAATTAGAAATTACCAACAGTGCAAAAACAGCAAAACCATACCAAGCCAAAAGGAAAATTACCGGCTCAAGGTCAAAGGAAGCCGAATCAGAAGAAGAAAAAGGATGTGAACTTTGTGAAATCTAAGGGAACGGACAAAATTGCAAAGTTTGAAAATCAATCTAATTTAGATTTTGTCAAGAAAGCAACTGTGATGAAAAGGAATGAACCAAGTAGTTCAAAACCTAGTACCTCGGGATCACAAAGTTCATCATCGGTAAGACGATCACATGATTCTTCGGGGTTTGTTGAACGAAGATCATGTTTTGAATGTGGTACAATTGGGCATATTGTCAGAAATTGCCCGTATCTTCATAAATTGAAAGCTAAGGTTGATGATCCCCGTGAACGCAATCACCAAAAGCGATCTGTGTCTGTAAAACAAGATCCCCGACTTGTAAGAGAAAGGGAAAAGAAACAGAAACGCCAACAAGTCAAGGTGGTTGAAAAAGCACTTAAAACTGATGTGGTTCAAAAACAATCGGTTCCAGTTAAACCCGAAAGTTCAAAATTTTCAAAAACTTCAAACAATCACGAAGTTAAACTTTCAAACAATCAAACTGGTAAATTTCAACAGACGTGGAAACCTAAAATAACCACAAATTCAGGGGGACCATCACAATTTTCAAATCATCAAAGAATAGAAGTTATTGTTGTTGATGAAAATGGAAGACCCAAGACCACAATGGCTTGGGTCCCCATCTCCAACTAATTATGTGAGTTCTTGTGCAGGGTGTTCCAGGAGGAACTATCAGTAGTCATTGGATTGTTGATAGTGGGGCATCCAGGCACATGACAGGCGACATGAAGCTTCTCTACGACGTCAAATCTATTAGAGGAGGTTATGTTGCTTTTGCTGGAGATAAAGGCGGATATATTACGGGTGAAGGAATGATTTCCAACGGGGTTGTTAGCTTTGATAAGATCAACTTCGTACAACAACTTGATCACAATCTTCTTAGTGTTTCTCAAATTTGTGATAAGCAGTTCTCAGTACACTTTGATGCAAATGGATGTTATGTGCTGAAACCCGGCTTCAAAATTCCAAAAGAATGGATTCTCTTGTCGGCTCCAAGGATAAATGATCTGTATGTCCTTGATATGAGCCAAGCTATCACAACGTCTGCCCAAGCAACTTGTTTCGTTTCCAAAGCCACAGAAAAAGACACAATCTCTTGGCACAGACGAATGGGTCACATTCACTTACGCAAAATGAATCATTTGGTGTCAAATGAATTGGTGAATGGTGTTCCGCTTAAAAACTTCCATCTTCAAGACGTCTGTGTCTCGTGCCAGAAAGGAAAACAAACGAAGAAGCGACACCCTACAAAGAAAATCAACACGGTGGCTGTTCCTCTTGAACGTTTGCACATGGATTTGTTCGGTCCTGTCAAGCACAAAAGCATTAGGAATGATCAATATTGCCTCGTGATAACGGATGATTATTCAAGATTTTCTTGGGTGGCGTTCATGGCACATAAGAGTGAAACCTTCGGTATTATCAAAAACTTGATCATTCAGATTGAGAATCTTTATAACTTGAAGGTTAGGCGGATACGTAGCGACAATGGTACTGAATTCAAAAATCATGCCATGGCGGAGTTTTGCACTTCAAAAGGTATTCTTCACGAATTTAGTGCAGCTTATACTCCTCAACAGAATGGCGTCGCTGAACGTAAGAACCGCACATTGATCGAGACTGCTAGGACAATGTTAGTAGAGTCACAATTGCCGATTCCATTTTGGACTGAAGCTGTGGCCTCTGCATGTTATACGTTGAACCGAGTCCTTACAGTCAAAAGGCACAACAAGACCTGTTTTGAGCTTATTAACAAACGGAAACCAGATTTTTCATATCTTGAACCGTTTGGAGCTCCGTGCACAATAATCGATCCTAATGGAAAGTTTGGGGCAAGAGCAATTGATGGATACTTTCTTGGGTATTCCACCCCGAACTTAAGAGTCTGGAATCTAGAGACTAAAAGGGTCGAGGAATGGTCTGAAGTCAGAGTACAAAGGCACACTTTACCAGTCAAATGTCCAGGTCAGCCTTGGATGTTCGAGTACGATGACTTTTTCAATTCGATCAATGTTGAAGCAGTTGAAGAAAATGCTGCAGGAAGGATGTTTTTCGAGAGTGACAATGCAACAGATTCACCGTTGGTTCGTCCAATTATTGTCAATCAAGAACCATCTTCAGTGAACAATAATGCTCTCGACAATGAGGATTTTCACGATGCTACCGAATTGAACGAATCTTCAGAGGATGATGAATTTCTCGATGCAGATCAAGAAGCTCCAACAACAGCAGTACATGGTACTTCAGAGGGTACTCCTCCAGTGGATGTCCCTAGAACAGCTGAAGCTACTGCATCATCCTCTTCGTCAATTCCGGGCCTTGAATTGATTGTTGATCTTAATCTCAACAATCTGGGTACAAATATTCCAGTTCGAGATAATCCAGAGACAAGGATTCACAATACCCATCCTCAACAAAACATCATCGGAAATGTACAAAGTGGCGTTCAAACGAGAAACATGTTGCGGAACAACAACAATACAGGCTTGTATGCAACTATCCGAGAATCTGGTCAACAAAATGATTGGTCCTTCGCGTGTTATGTATCACAAGAAGAGCCAAGAACTTGGAAAGAAGCTTTGAAAGATAGCTCTTGGGTTGAAGCGATGCAGGAAGAACTGCAACAATTCCAGAAGCTAGGTGTCTGGAAACTCGTAGAGAAACCTGCTGGTTACAAGAAGATTGGTACCCGTTGGGTGTTTAAAAGCAAAAAGGATGACCGTGGAGTCATTATTCGAAACAAAGCAAGGCTAGTCGTTCAAGGTTTTCGTCAGATTGAAGGGATCGACTACAACGAAGTGTATGCACCTGTTGCACGTCTAGAAGCCATTCGGATTTTTCTGGCTTATGCCTCATTAAAAGGCTTCAAGGTATACCAGATGGACGTGAAAAGTGCATTCTTACATGGTGTGGTGGAAGAAGAGGTGTACGTCGAACAGCCTCCAGGTTTTGAAGATCCTATCCATCCCGATCGGGTTTGGTTGCTCAACAAAGCTCTATATGGTCTACATCAAGCACCGCGAGCTTGGTACGCAACCTTATCTAATTATCTGCTGGAGAATGGATTTCGCAGAGGTCTTATCGATTGTACTCTTTTCATCAAAGAACAAGATGGAGATCTTCTACTGGTACAGGTATACGTTGATGATATTATTTTTGGTTCTACTAATGATGTTTTGTGTAGGGATTTCGAGCGTGTAATGCAGGATAAATTCGAGATGAGTGCTATGGGGGAAATGACTTTCTTTTTGGGCCTACAAGTGCAACAAACTGAGTCTGGGATATTCATCCATCAGACTAAATATGTTGGTGACATCTTGAGCCGGTTCCAGATGTCTGATGCAACGCCCATCGGTACCCCATTGCCGCAAAATCACGGAATTACTCCAGACTTGAAGGGTGAAGCTACTAGTCCCTCATACTACCGCGCGATGATCGGATCTCTTATGTACCTCACAGCATCAAGACCAGATATAATGTACCCAACGTGCCTGCTAGCCAGATATCAAGTTAACCCGAAGGCCTCACATCTTGCAGCTGTAAAAAGGATTTTTCGTTATTTGAAGGGTTGCCCTGACACCGGTCTATGGTACCCTAGGGATAATAACTTTGACTTGATCGCATTCAGTGATTCTGATTTTGGCGGATGCAAAATCGACGGCAAATCCACAACGGCTGGATGTCAGTTTTTGGGAAATCGCCTAGTCACATGGCAGTGCAAGAAGCAGACGTGCGTCGCTACATCAACATGCGAAGCTGAATACATTGCTGCCTCAAGTTGTTGCTCCCAAGTCCTATGGATCCAACAACAAATGCGCGACTACGGTTTTGAATTCCTAACTACTCCTATTTACGTTGATAATTCTGCTGCCTTACAGATCACTAAAAATCCTGTGCAGCATTCAAAGACTAAGCACATCGAAATTAAGTATCACTTCATCCGTGATTGCTTTGAGAAAAGGCTAATCGATGTTGCTTACGTCCACACCGATGACCAACGTGCCGACCTTTTTACCAAAGCATTTGACAAATCAAGATTTGACTACTTATTACTGGTAAACGGCATTAAGGTCAAGCAAGAGTAAAACCAACATCGGAAAATCATTTTTGTAAATACCTTTGTGTTTTAAATTTGTCTTAGTTTATTGATTTTAGGGGGAGTAAATCCAAAATTTGAAAAATCCAAAAACATCGAAAAATTTCAAAAACACAAAAACAATAGAAAATCAAAAATGAGTTTCCTGGCGAGCAAAAGAGAAAATGATAGCACATCAGTGGTCTAAACAAACCTCTTTAAACCTTAAATGAAAAACGATAAGCAGCTCTATATAAGATGTATCGGTAGGCTCACAATCATTTTAAAGTGTGCAGGGTGATATAAACTTAAATCGACTGAAGACTGGGTGGGAACCATTCATTGGCATATGGTCTTAGTACCGAAATTTCGTTTGAGAGATTGCCGAGGTTCTGAGATATTCGGTCTTTATGCTGCTTATCATCTGGGTATCATGGTTGTATCTTTTACCGAAAAATAACGGGGACGCAAGTCTAGATCTTCCATGATACTATACATACGTGTACATATTGCATACGACCTCAATAAGTGATCAACAATCACATGTCCATACAAATAAGTGATAAAATATCACAAATTCTTTCCGGGAGTCAAGTTCGTCTCTCTGCTGTACGAAAGTACTGACCTGTTCACGAACTTGCTCCTGTGCCCTCATGCATCGAAAATCAAGTTCCTCATCAATAAGTGATTCTATCACATAGGGCTTGTTTTCAAATCAAAATAAGTGAGAATCTCACATCATATACGGTCAAACAGATGATAATCGGTATACTCACCGGTAAGATGAACCCTCGTGCATACCTTGATACGGGAATGTGTCGTGATGTGGATGAACACCGGTCGGTAAGTATAAATCATACCTTAATGTATCCCCTCGCCATGACTACATCTGATAAGTTGAGCTTATGTGGACAACAATACCGATAATTGTTATAGGATGCTTATCTTAATGTTAATTAACTGAACAACAAGAGCGTTTTGGCATGACCGTACACTGATATGATTCTCTTACCCTCGAAACTCGCAAAAAGAATGTCTGTAAATATTTATTTAATGCTTTCAGTTTCTGCATCTTTGTATATATTTATTTACTGCTTTCAGTCTTTACATTTGAAATATTCAAAAATACCAAAAAGATTTTAGGTGTGTTTTAATATAAACTTTCTAAAAGCCAAAAAGATTTTATTTCTATTTTATTTTCGATCGTACGATGTTGGAGCTCGAGTCTTCGTTACCTGAAACCTGAACGAAAACCGAAAATGACTGAATCTTCATAAACGGTCGAAATTTGCAAGTGTTGAAAGTTAAAATTAAAATTGATAAAATTCTTTAAACTTTCAAACTGTCGGACGGTGTTTGTTTAAACAATGGTCACACGTGTGTCGTTTGTTTATGTTATGATATTCCAGGCGGTTGTTCTCATTACGCGTTTAGATTTCTTGCATGTGCAGATTCTAAAGGCAAGGAGAACATGGTCGATGACAAGCTTCGGAATGAAGACACGACGTGAAGGCACTCAAATGATGAAGATGATCGAGTTGCCGCTGACCATCATCAACACCTCAAGGATCTCAATTCATAAAGATCAAGACTTTCACGAGCATAACTCAAGGGGGAGCTTATGTTAAGGGGGAGTTTGTCAACACACTTCCTACATGAAACGGGGAGTTTGTTGATACACTTTCTGCTTCCAAGACGTGAAGACTTTGAAGATCCTCCGACTTAGAAGACTTGAAAGGACGTCAAAGACTTGAAGTCACAAAGATTGAGACAAAGCTACAGCCAGACAAAGCTACAGCCAAGGGGGAGTTTGTTGGTGCACTTGTGTCTGTACTTTGTCTGTATTTAGTCTTGATACAAAACGATGTCTTTGATGTAAGATTGATGTAAGTTTGACCAAGTCAACCATCCTCCGGTTTGACTTGGCCAAACAGTTCGAACAATGGTTGTAATATGGCTGGGTCGAAAGATGGGTCATCGAAGGATAGTTCAGATCCTTCGATGAGCTCGAAGGATAAGCATTCGATAGATGGACCACGAAGGATGTCATCCTTCGTGGTACATGTTGATCCTTCGACGAGTTTCTAGTCGATAGATGATCCTTCGATCAGTCTATCTATCCTTCGACCAGACCTGCTGTGTTCGGGTATAAATACCCATGCTAGTGTTCATTACAGATGGAGCTTCATTTTCAGACACATAGAGAGCATTCTGTTCAGAACACATACACACGAAAGTTAGAGAGAGTTTATAGAATACATCTGTAAACCTTGTGCTTGTAACCGAACCTTTCATACGTATTAATACAAGTGGTGTTAATCGGTGAACCTTGTGTGTTGTGTTTGTGCTTGTTCTCACTCGGTTTGCATGCTAGCTTGGATTCCGCACTCGCTAGTGTGTTAGATATAACAAGGAATAGGTTGAACCTCAACCTCCGAGGGACCTACAGATATCCAAAATTCAACTTGACCAAACAATCACGTAAATTCTTCCGTTGACTGCTTTCGTGAGAATGTCTTCATGTTGGTTTTGGTTTTTGTTTGAGAGCTACCGTCTTCTTGAAATGGCAACCTGTTTTGGGTTTTGAGTTTTGGTTTTGGTTTTTGGGTTTTGAGTTTTTTTTTTTTTTTTTTTGGTTTTGGGTTTCCCTCAAGTTGAAAAATTCAACTTGGCCATTTGGGTTTTGGCATTGAGTTTTGGTTTTGGTTTTGGGTTTTGGTTTTTTTTTTGGTTTGGTTTGAGCCACCGTCGGCAGACATGGGGGCTTGGTTTTTGGTTTGGAGACACCGTCGATAGACATGGTGCCTTGGTTTTGGTTTGGAGACAACGTCGGTCGACATGGTGCCTTGGTCTTCTTCTTCCCCCTTTTTTCAAGTTAAGCGCGGAAGCGTCGTTGCTTGAGGGTTTGGCTTGAGTCACCGTCCTTGGACATGGTAACTTCTTCTTTTTTTTTTTTTTTTTTTTTTGTAGTAGATGATGAGCAGTTGTTTGATCCTAGAATCATTCAACCATGCTCTGATACCATGTTAACAAATGGAAACCAAAGACTACATTTTGAATATATATTGAATTGAGAAAGACAATGAAGAAGCTTGTATTAATCAGAGGGTATTGAATATGATTGAATATTATTGCTTATATTTTTACATATGATGACCCTCAATATATAGATCTCTACAAGGCACAAAAAAGGAAATAAATTGTCAATAATAGCACTTGACAGGCGATAATTGAGGGATGCATTATGTCTAGGATTGACCCAATCTTGGTTAAAGTGGGAAATGATGTTGAAAAAGATGGCAAACGTATTTCAACATTAGCTGCAATTCTTGAATCCCATTTCTTTATAAGATATTTTCAACAAGTTTGATACACAATTTTTACCACCAGTTGCAGTCTTAGCATCTAGGAGGCATTTGGTTTGCACTTGTTAATCATTATGGGTTGCGTTTGGTTGGGAATAATTATCGGTATAGTTTGCATTTCAAATTAATACCCTTATACGTACTAAACTTATCCAGAACACTATCTAACCCATGCCCTCAAACCAAACGCCCCAAAGATACTTATATGAAATAGGGGTTCAAACGAGCCAGGCCTAGAGTTTGGCTCGTTGGTAGTTTCTCAAGCTTGGTCTCGGATTGTTTATTATCTACTAATTAATAGTAATTAATATATTAAATAAAAATTATAGACTCGTTTAGGTTCGCAAGCTCGATAAGTGTAGCTCGGACTCGTTTTCTAAACAGGTGTATTTTTAGGTTTGGGTTCGGCTCGTAAACAAGTTTAAATAAGTTCGGCTCATTTATTAGACAACTTAAAGTAAGGTGTATAATGTTATTAAGTGTTAATAAAAACTAATATTACACCAAGGCTCGATAAGGCTCGACGAGCTTGAGGAGCTTCACATGCCAGGCTCGAGCTTGGGCTCGATAACTATACGAGCTTTATTTTAGGCTCAAGCTCGGCTCAAGCACGATAAGGCTAGGCTCGCTTCGAGTTTTTTCTCGAGCCGATCTTGAGTAGCTTGCAAGCCGCTCGGCTCATTTGTACTCCTACTTATATTGACTCGAGGTGTAATATTTGACAGTTCCAACAGTTTTCAAGTTACAACATCTTTTCAAACAATTGCTCTTAGTGAACCTGAATTTGTACAAGGGGCAAATCCCCCTACACTAGTGAAACAATATGTAACAAATGCACTCATTTATTCAGGTTTAAGTAGTTTATACTAGATGGTCAGAGGTAAGGAATACTTTCTTGTCATTTTTACATTACAGAGGATAGGGTATCCACAAGCCAACCAACAAATAATAATTGTTGCAGCACAAAACCCGCAAACAAAATACATGAACAAAGGACGCATGAGCTTCAACTTAGATGTAATTATAATAATGGTGATGTTAGCTGGTATGGACTGGGTCTGCAACATATTTTTAAAGTGGATTTTCTTCTGTGCATCCAAAAATTTATGCTATTTTCCTCATGTTGCAATTCTACCAAACTTCGCTCAAGTTTATGGCTTTATTGGCAGCGTCTTCAATCCCAATACCAGGGGCCACATTTAGGAACTTAAGAAGATGGACCACCCATTGATGTTGAAACCGTATGCCATGCTACTACCATATCGCGTTGATGAATCTAAGCGATTTATGATGATAAAGGCTTGTTCATTCATGTTAGAAAACCGAATGTTTTTTTTTACTTAATATTGTCTTAGGGTTTATGCATCATCTTTTCCAAAGACGATTACAGTTAGGGCTGTAAATGAACCGAACAAACACGAACAAGGCCTTGTTCGTGTTCGTTCATTAAGGAAATAAATGTGTTCACGAACGGTTCATGAACACTTACCGAACGAGATTTTATGTTTGTGTCCGTTCATTAAGGAAATGAGTGTGTTCACGAACGGTTCACGAACACAAATAAATTTGGCGAATGCAACGAATGATAAAGGTGGATGTCCCAGAGAGTAGCACTAGAATTTGAATTCCTTATTGTGGAACGGAGGTCGATCGTATTCGTCGATGTAAATAATAAGAAATGAAAGGGAAATGGTGCATAAACAAGGTGAAATAGGGTTTTCTAGTTTAATTCTTAGGATAATAAAATAAATATAAGTTTAACTATATAAAAAGTATAGATAAAATATATGAAAGTACAAAAATCTTTCATAAAAACACAAACATGAGAATATAAACGAACGCAAATGAACAATTGTTCAAGAACACGAACACGTTCACGAACACAAATGAACGAACGAGACCTTTGTTCATGTTCGTTCATTTAACTAATCAAACGAAATTCCTTGTTCGTGTTCGTTCATTTATTAAACGAATGAACATAAACGAACTTCCCTCCAAACGGTTCACGAACTGTTCGCTGAACGTTCGGTTCGTTTACAGCCCTAATTACAGTCAAGAGTTTTTCTTCCTTGCTGTAATTAAGGAGCTTACATCTTTCGTTTACATTTTTCGCTATATTCATATTTATCATTCAAATAATGGAATTAGGATTCATTGTATTAGTATTATTATTTTCTCTTATTAATTAATTATATGTTCTCTTTTATGCGCAACCATTAATTTGGCCTTTTTTGCTCCCCCTCTTATTTTTCAGGTACAACTGCTGCTAATGAGAAACCTCCCCATCAATACTACTCATGGAGAAATGAGGAGAAATAATCAAGGGATCTTTTGTTCTTATATGGAGAAATGAGGAGAAATAATCAAGGGATCTTTTGTTCTTATGTTGGCTTCTCAAATGAGTTGTCGAGTTATAATCAAGTTCATCTACGCCCAACCCGAACATGACCCGCTTGACCTAGAAAATAGATATTGTTTAATGTATAGCAAATTAGTATAAATAATAGATTACATGAAATCCGACACACAACGTGCGTCAATAAATCACAAGTACCCGTAGCAACGCACGGACATTCACACTAGTATATTAGTATGAACCCTCGGTTCATATATATACACACAATTTTAATCTTGTTAAAACTAGTAATAAACAAGGTATTAATTTTGTCATAACTAAAACCATTAATCTTGTAATAAACAAGATAATCAATATAGTTTTAATCTCTAATTAAATGAATTTAGCTGGTTAGTAAAAAATGATCATCTTCATTCAAAAACGAATGTTATTAAGTTTGATTTCATAAATGATTAACAAGTTGGTATGATGACATGATGATTTAAGGATTATTTAACATTGTTATTAGTTGTTGCTATTTAAGAACACTTTTGTAATTTTATCTTTTTTAATCAGTTGTTGCTATTTAAGAATACTTTTGTGATCTTATCGTTTTTAATATAAAACAATTCTCTTTTTTAATATAAAACAATTTAAAAAAAATACACTGGTTGGTTTTGTATCTTATCTTAGATAAACAATTTAAAAAAATCACATAATCTTAACATAACTCATCAATATATCATTTAAACCGATCATGAAAAATCTTTTTAAAACTCGGGCATAAATCTCAATAAACTACTGAGAAAAATAAATAACAAAGAACATATTAATATTTTATGAAAAATAAGAAAGACCATATTAATATTTTATGAAAGAAAACATTGAACTAACTATTAACGTATTTGACACTTACAAGAGCATTCTAACCAACAAACTCATCCATTCACTCGTTAATATTTCACGCGTTTTAGCTTCAACAAGTTGAGAGAGAGAGAGAGAGAACCCATCTGCTTTTATAAACCTTTCTCTTTCATATGCACAGTAATCATTCGCACGTACTTTCCTAGATCTTCCCTCGCTAAAAACTTATCTATCAAACGTGTAAACTCTGTTACTATAATTCCATTATTTCTCTGTCATTTCTTTTTGTTTGTTTGTTTCTTTACTTTTATTATCTCATGGTATATATACATCATATGTTGTTTGAGTAGGAAGCAACAACAAACAACGTTTATAACAGAAGTAACTTCTGGGAAGGTGTTTTTAGGGTATGGAAGATTATTTGAATATTGAGAAGTCGGGTGAAATGAACCCGAAGCATTCTTCCGAGGTGTTGCAGAAATGGAGGGACATGTGTGAACGTGTTAAGAACCCGAAGCGACGGTTTCGTTTAACCGTAAACGACCAGAAGCACCTGTTGTTTTCAGAGAAGACACACTCTCACGGTCACTCGGATTATTTAAGGAACAAGAATTAGTTTGGCAGGAAACTTACTGATTTCATTCATCACATAATGCTTAAATAGGCAAAAAACAAAACTACCATGACTCCACGACACAAACATGCAAAAAGGTAACTGACACAAACTGACCCACTACTTTAGACCCCACTACATTACTTGACCCACTACTATTAAACATAAAATAAACAAAGACAAATAAGAAACACGTGCAGATAGCTCATGCATGCAATTGAATTATATCAATATCCCCCCATAATTCAAATGCTTCTCACTCCCAGCTTAGACCTCAGAACACAGAACTGCTCCACTCCAAGAGCTTTAGTAAAAATATCAGCCACTTGCTCCTTCGTATCACACGGCATAATCTCTATTTCCTTTTCTTCCACCAAACTTCGAATGAAGTGATACTTTATGCTTATGTGTTTAGTTCGGCTATGAAATCCTTGGTTCTTGGTGAGAAAAATTGTAGATTCGTTGTCACACATTATGGGGGTTGCTTCCAGTTGTTCATGACCAAGTTCCTTCAACATCTTTCTCATCCAAATAGCTTGACAAGCTCCGGTAGCTGCTGAAACATACTCGGCTTCGGTGGTGGAAAGTGCCACCACTGCTTGTTTCTTCGACATCCACGATATAGCACCCGTACCCAGAAAAAATGCATTTGCCGATAGACTCTTCATGTCTTCTGAAGTACCAGCCCAATCACTATCCGTAAACCCCAAGAGCTTCACATTATTGGTCTTGCCATACCATAAACCAAACCCGACCGTTCCTGCGAGATACCTCATAATCCGTTTGGCTGCACCATAGTGATAAACTGATGGCTTTTGCATATATCGAGAAACTATTCCAACTGAAAAAGCGATATCGGGTCGAGTGTGCGTAACATAAATTAACCCACCGATCATGCTTCGGTACATGTAGGCATCAACCGAGTCTCCTCCATCCACCATCTTGAGTTTCTCGTTAGTGTTCATGGGAGTTGTAGCTATCTTGCATGACACCATACCAAACCTTTTTAATAGCTCTAATGTGTACTTCTTCTGTGAAACAAAGATGCCTCCATCTTTTTGCATGACTTCAAGACCTAAAAAATACTTTAACACTCCAATATCAGTCATGTCAAATTCCTTAATCATCTCTTGTTTAAACTTCTGTATCATTTCATGCGACGAGCTCGTGTAAATTATGTCATCAACATATAGACATATAACAATAAATTCACCAACCTTACCTCGCTTAACATACATAGTCGGCTCGTTGAGACTTCGTTCATATCCATTCTCTATAAAAAACCGATCGATCCTGCTGTACCAGGCCCTCGGGGCCTGTTTTAACCCGTATAGAGCCTTGTGTAGCTTGAATACTTTATGATCCTCTCCCTTAACTTCGAACCCAGGAGGCTGCGTGACATACACTTCTTCTTGTAGATACCCGTTCAGAAACGCAGATTTAACGTCAAATTGGTAAACCAACCATCCCTTTTGAGCTGCAAGAGACAAGATAAGCCGTATTGTTTCAAAACGTGCAACTGGAGAAAAAGTTTCTTCATAATCAATCCCGTATTCTTGGACGTATCCTTTGGCCACTATTCGAGCTTTATAACGGTTCACTTGACCATGAGCATCCATCTTTGCTTTAAACACCCATTTTAGGCCTATTGCTTGTTTTCCAGTAGGGAGATCTGTAAGTGTCCACGTCTTGTGTTTCTCAAGTGCACTAAGTTCCTCTTTCATGGCCCGCATCCATTCTTCACTTTCCGAGGCTTCTTTATAAGTGGTTGGTTCCATGAGAGAGAGAGCAAATTGACATGAGTAGTCAATTTCATCCAGCATGGGTACAGTATTTTCATAAAGATCTGCCAAGCTTCTTTCTTTAAAAGGTGTTGAAGAACTGGATCCAACACTACTATTCCCACTTGCATCATGTCCACCATTTGTGGTTGACCCTTGGATATTAGAATTATTCCCATCTTGACTTTGGGAATTCTCATTTGTTGTTGCAGAGTGTGGAGGTGATCCATCACCATCACTTTGGTCAACTAAGGACCCATCACCATCATACCCCATCATAGCTTGTACCACCTCTATTGGTAGCCCCTCTTTATCAACTTTCCAGCTTGCTTTCTCTAGAAACAACACATCCCTGCTCACAATAATTTTCTTTGTCTCTATATCAAAAATTCTATAAGCTTTTGACTGTGGACAATACCCAATAAAGACTCCTCTTTTTGACCGAGAATCTAATTTCTTTCTTTGTTGTTTTGGGATCATAACATATACAGGACATCCAAAAACTTTGAGGTGGTCGACAGAGGGTTTTCTTCCATACCAAACTTCAAAAGGAGTTTGATTATTTAAAGCTTTGGTTGGTGACAACCTTAACAAATACACAGCCGTAGCCACGGCTTCACCCCAAAACAAGTCACTCAATTTTTTTCCTTTTAACATACACATAGCCATTTCCCACACAGTTCGGTTCTTACGTTCCGCTACACCATTTTGCTCAGGGGTGTACGGAGCCGTAAGTTGCCTATTTATCCCATGATCTTCACAAAATTTGTTGAACTCAAATGAACAGAACTCCCCCCCTCTGTCTGTCCTTAAAGTGACCACCTTTTTGTTTGTTTCATTTTCCACTTTAGCCTTAAAAACTTTAAACTTTCCAAATGCTTCTGACTTTTGATTTAGAAAATAAACCCAAGACATCCTACTATAGTCATCTGTAAACAATAGAAAATACCTATTACCACCAAGGGAAGGAGTTGGGATGGGCCCCACTACATCTGCATGCACAAGCTGAAGAACTCTTGTAGCTCGTAGAGCTTCCTTTGGAAATGGGTTTCTAGTTTGTTTTTCACTTGCACAACTTTCACACTTTTCCCATGCATAGATCTTCGGTAACCCGTACACAAGCTTCTTATTGCTCAACATCTCCAACCCTTGCTCATGAAGATGACCATATCTCTTGTGCCATAACAGTGATTCTTCTTTACCAACTGCAACGAGTGCTTGTGATCCAGTCAACTTTGTATGTTGAGAGACATTTAGTGGAAAAGTGTTATTGTTTGACATAGGAATAACACATACAACTTTTGCAGACTTCTTGTGAGTGACAGTACATACATTATCATCAAATAATAGAGCATACCCACTCTTCATCAACTGACCCACACTCAAAAGATTGTAACTTAAGTCAGGTGAGAATTGTACGTCATGAATTACCTTGAACTGCCCTTCGTTCACTTGTAACTTTACATCACCCATTCCTTCTACCTTGATGGACTTTCCATTTCCCATTTTCACATTCAACCTTCTAGTTTCATCAACATTCTGAAATAACTTCCTTTTCCCAGTCATGTGGTTTGAGCATCCGCTATCAACGAACCACACATCACCCTTCTCTTTCTTTTCATCTCCAATAGCCATAAACAATCTGTTCTCATTCTCATCTTCCTCTTCTGTTTCTTCAACCGCAGCCTGAACATGGGGTTCACTCCAACAATCAGCCTTCACGTGCCCAAACCTATTACAATTGTAGCACTGAATGCTACCTCTGCCCCTTCCTGAGAACCTACCGCGTCCTCTTCCACGACTGCGAGATGAGAATCTCCCCCTACCTCTGTATGAACCGGTTCTCTCCTCTTCTTGTGTACCGGTTTGTTCCCTTGAGACTGCCTGAAGAGCTTGTTCCTCATTCACGGATTCTACACCTCTGTTCACTCTTGCTTCATGAGCTTGTAGTGACCCCATCAATTGATCAAAGGATAAGACACTTAGATCCTTCGACTCTTCGATGGCGGCTACAACATGATCCCATCTCACTGGCAAGCTCCTGAGCACTTTCTCAACCACTGTTTGATCCGTAACCGTTTCTCCATATGCTCGTTTCTGGTTAACAATCTTCATTGTTCGTGACAAGAAGTCAGCGACGGGCTCACCATCCTTCATCTGTAGAGTTTCAAACTCTCTCCTTAGCCCTTGCAATTTCACCGTCTTCACTTTTCTATCTCCCTGATACTCGGTCTGTAACAGATTCCACGCTTGCCTCGCCGTGGTAGCAGCCGCAATTCTCGAAAACACATCATCATGGACAGCTTGTTGGATGAGAGATAAGGCCCTTGCATCTTTTTTCTTATTCTCCCTTAGACGCCCTCGATCACCATCTGCTTCATTGAATCCAGTAGCAACAAACTCCCAAAGGTCCTGCGACATCAACAACGTTCTCATTCGAATCTGCCAGAAATCGTACCCTTCTCCTCTGAAAATTGGAAGGGGAGGAAGGGGTTGAGTTGACTGGTTGTTTGCCATGTTGAAGATCGGATTGTTATCGAACAAAAAAGAAACACAGAACTCGAACACAGCTCTGATACCAGATGTTGTTTTCAGAGAAGACACACTCTCACGGTCACTCGGATTATTTAAGGAACAAGAATTAGTTTGGCAGGAAACTTACTGATTTCATTCATCACATAATGCTTAAATAGGCAAAAAACAAAACTACCATGACTCCACGACACAAACATGCAAAAAGGTAACTGACACAAACTGACCCACTACTTTAGACCCCACTACATTACTTGACCCACTACTATTAAACATAAAATAAACAAAGACAAATAAGAAACACGTGCAGATAGCTCATGCATGCAATTGAATTATATCAATAGCACCACGAGGCTGCTGCTATGCCCTCAACAAATCAGGTCAGCTAGTACTCTTGTTTCTACTTTAAGTGATTTCCCCTTACTTAATTACCGTTTTGTGGAATTACTGATCATGTTCAGAAGTTGAGGGTTGCGGTCTTGGTGTCAAAGGTGGCCTTTCGTCTTCTCAATGGTGAGTTTAATCTTTCATCATGTAATTGTAATGTTATTCTTATGAACATGATGATCATGCATGCAGGTGTAGAAGCCAGCAGCAGCCACATGATGGTACCAGAGGAATTCAAGGCAAGTGGTTTTGGTATCAGTGCTGATGACGCAGGCTCCATTGTTGAGGGCCGTAACCCCGAAAAGCTAGCACTTCATGGTGGGATTGAAGGTCTTGCAGCCAAGCTCAAGACGTGCACCACTAATGGGATTGCAATGGATGATGATAAAGACTTGACTTGCAGACAGAAGCTGTTTGGAACCAATGAGCTGTTCACTGAACGTGAACAACGAAGCTTTTGGGCGTTTGTATATGAAGCACTCCAAGATATGACCCTTCTGGTTCTTGTTGTATGTGCATTTGTTTCAATGATTGTTGGCATAGCAACCGAAGGATGGCCAACGGGTGCCCATGATGGCCTTGGACTTGTGGCTAGTATCCTGTTGGTTGTGTTTGTAACCGCGATAAGTGATTATCGGCAATCTCTACAGTTTAGGGATAAAAAAATATTCATTCAGGTTACTAGAAACGGGTACAGACAAAAGTTATCAATATATGAACTGCTTCCTGGTGATATAGTTCATCTTGCAATTGGAGATCAAGTCCCTGCAGATGGACTTTTCCTCTCCGGATTTGGAGTTTTGGTTGATGAATCTAGTTTGACCGGAGAAAGCGAGCTGGTAGAAGTTAACACCGAAAACCCTTACTTGTTGTCTGGAACTAAAGTTCAAGATGGTTCATGTAAGATGTTAGTTGTAGCAGTTGGCATGAGAACTCAAGGGGGAAAACTAATGGCGGCTCTCACTGAAGGTGGAAATGATGAAACTTCGTTACAAGTCAAATTAAAGAGAGTTGCAACCATCATTGGAAAAATTGGCATTGTATTTGCTTTAGTGAAGTTTGCGGTAAGATCGTAGGAATGTTTGTTTATTGGGCTAAAAATGTGTTTCTAATAATTAAGTTCCCGGATTATGATTATATTGTATGTCTTTTGTGTTTGTTGTGCAATTAGTTTGATAGATTTATCATGACACAAAATGCACTGGCGTGGCTTTTTGCTTGCATACGGTACCTTGCGTTGAAAAAAAAATGCACTTTAGAGTCCACATAACTCATTTTCTAGATTTATTTTTAAGTGTTGGAGTATTAAACCTCTATTTATGTAGCATGTCTAATATGGGTATAGTGTATGCTTTCACATAAAATACTCAAGATTGTTAAAAGAGAAGTGTAGAGTCCTGAGATGGATTAGTTAGATGTTTACACTCATTAATTTACAGTTATTTTTGTATTATTTAGTAGAAGCGTGTCACAAAATCCAACTTGGTTTCTTTTTGCCTTGATCAAGTTCTTTTTATTGTGCATGAATCACGTATGTTAAACTATAGAGAATGAGCGAGTTAATGTTAATGTGGGTAATTAATCTATGCACAAGTTTTGTTGGTGTAGCGACATGGAATGAAAGGACATTTGTAAGTTTATTGGCATTTGGCAATGCAAATGTTTAACATGCTTTTGCAATGAAGTAGTTATGCTTGCTGTTAAACGGTTTCTATTGCTTATAAGCATCCTTTTTAGGGGAGGATCCCCTAAAAAGTGGATTTTGCCTAAGTAGCCTAAGAAGAATTGTGATGATGACATGTGGCACTCCTAATAATTAGGAATCAAGGGCATTTTAGTCCTAGTACAAAAAAATCTAGCACAAAAAACTAGTACAAAAAAATATAGCACAAAAAATCTAGTATATAAAAAATATAGCAAAAAAAATGTAGTACAAAAAAATATAGCACAAAAAATCTAGTACAAAAAATATAGCACAAAAAAATTTAGCAAAAAAATGTAGTACAAAGAAATATAGCACGAAAAAATTTAGCAAAAAATGTAGTACAAAAAATCTAGCACAAAAATATTGAGTAAAAAAAAATTTAAGACAAAAAAATTCAGCACAAAAAATGTTATATAACATAGAAATACAACACATTTAAGTGAGTTTTTTTAGTCTTCATATTTTATATAGCAATATGGTACTCAAATTAAAGATAAAAAGACGCTCGATTTTACGATGAAATTTTTATGAAAAAATAATGTCGTATAAAAAAGTTATAAACGTTTAAAAAATGAGGGTGGAATATGCATGTGACTTGCATGTGGAGAGAGAAAGTCCATAAATAGAATTTTCCCAATATACCCTTGCACTCCTCCTTTCTCCTACCCTTTCATCTTAACCATTGATTTGAAAAATGAATGGTTAAGATTCCTTCTTAGGCTACTTAGGCAAAATCCACTTTTTAGTGGATCATTCCCCCCTCTTTTAGTTCAATAAATTATAGCTATGAAATTATATATATATATATATCTCTCTCCTTTTAAACATTTTTTTTTCATAATTACCCAACCTAAATCAAAATTGTATAAATACTTTCCCTTAATGAAATTTCACATAATAACAAATATACCCTTTAATAAAACCCCTTTTTTTTTTCAGATATAAAAGAACCGATCAAATTCAAAAGTTTGTTGGAAATCTGTAAATAATATTATATTTATGATTAATACAATAATTATTTAATGATTAAAGCCAAGATGAATGAGAGATCTTGAGCTTTAAATTTATGTGTTGGAACTTAACGTATGAGCGGATCTAGGATTCCGACCAAGCGGGAACGTTTTATAAATAAGCGGTAACGAAATCGAAAAAACGTTAAATTTTTCCAAAATTTACACTAAAAACGTCAAAAAATTTCCGACCAAGCGGTAGCGGAGGCTACCCCTTGGTCTAATATATATCCGCCCCTGCGTATGAGAAATTGTGTTTGTCCCACATTGATGGAGAAATAAATCGTTTGCTTATTTATAAATGGAATTCCTTACAAGAATATATTCCTATATGTAACAATAAAATGATATTTTATTTTGATTTATTTTATGAACAGATTTCCTACAAAGTTCTATCCAATTCCAAGCATTCACATCCAATCTATCATCTTTAACCTTATAATTTAACTAAAAATGCTTACTTTTTTAAAATTTATATCATATTTAAAAAAAAACCTTCCACATCCGACTCCCATACCTGTCTCTATATTCTTTTTTTATTATTTCTTCTTTTTCTCCAATTTACTGTTTTAACTACTATCTATTTTGTCTTATTATATTTTCTTCTAAAATTTATTCTAATAACTTTTTTTTATAGAAGTTATATTAAAATTATTATCTTTAGGTTAATCGGGTCGGGTTACTTTGAATACTAATGATATTATGATAAACCAACAGAGTCAAATGTATGATATGTATTGACCAGATCCATAACCAAAATTTTTCAAACTAAATGGCAATCCTCAGATATGATTTTGAGAAGCAACACTAGGATTACATTTTATAAAATTCAGCAGCTTTAATTCAATGTTTAAACGGCAACAAAATAACTGCTTTTTTTTTTTAGAAAAACACCCCTAGAAAACAACATGTTTTTCAGCAAATAAATGCCAAAAACCTGCATGGTTTTTCAGCACCCCCCCCCCCCCAGAAAACAACATGTGTTTTCAGCAAATAAATGTCAAAAAAGTGCAGTTTGTTTAGCACACGGTTTGGCCAAAAAATGCAGGTTTTTTCAGTGAAAAAACGCAGTTTTTTTCATCGAAAAAAAAACAACTAACAGCAGCATTCCTGCAGTTTTTTGTACTCGGTTTTGGACCGGCGAAAAGAGCAACCAACAGCAGTGTTCTGCAGTTTTTTTGGACCCGCGAAAACAACCAACAATTTAAGATGGTAACACATTATGTCACAACCCCCAACCCCACCCTGGGAGCGGGAGACGTGAAACAATCAAGTGGTACCGGTGTTTATTAAATATGCAGCGTAAAAAATTTTCATCAGGATCGTAGTTAGGAAATAATTTCAGAGTTTGTAAAACACCAAAATCTTAATATTTAAACAAATGGGCTAAAACCCATATTTCATTCAAATGTTTTTATAGGGGTAAACCCTAATTGATAAAATATAATTTTCTTTTTTATTCAGGTAATTATAGCCACTTTATTTAAGCCTTCAGTGCTTCATAGCAAGCTTCCATTACTTTCATAGTAAGTTACCTGAAACGCGTTTAAAAACATTTTATCAGCAAGAAATACTAGCGAGTTCATTCTATTTTATAAAAAGACACATTGTTATATTTTACAGTATCAAGGGAGATTACATTGTTTATATCTACCAAAAACTCAATCAGTATTTGTCACATGGTGGCAGTTCCGATGTGAAGGTGGTCATATTACTTATTGGCTAACTTTCGTCTAATAGTGAAGGTTATCAAGTAATTTATGTATTATATCTTATTATTATTCAAAGATATTTGTCACTAGGCGATTCCCGTGACGGTGGCCATATCACTGATGATCATTCTTTCAACTAGTGACTGTGGTCGTATCACTGTTGATCATTCTTTTAACTAGTGACTGTGCTCATATCACTGTTGATCTTTCTTTCAACTAGTGACTGTGGTCTTATCAATGTTGACCATTATTTCAACTAGTGGCTATGGTCATATCATTGTTGATCATTCTTTCAGCTAGTGTCTGTGGTCTTATCACTGTTGATCATTCTCTCAACTAGTGACTGTGGTCATATCACTGTTGATTATTCTCTCAACTAGTGACTGTGGTCGTATCACTGTTGATCGTTCTTTCAACTAGTGACGCTTATCAAATAATGTATACAAAACTCCACATATTGGTAGTAATTCCTGAATACATAACCCAACTCAAACTTTATGCACATAATAAATTACACGTGGTACCATGGGAATACACTATTGCTATATTAACTAGTTACTATGATATACATTATGGCTATAAATGATATCAATTATTTTGTAATGTACATATGTGCATATATATAGTCAATGCATTATATTTTATTATGATCTCCTTAAATATAGGGTTATAATATTTATGGGATTTTGATATGTATAAAATTTTATCATACTATGGAGTGCACATACTTAATACGCATGTGTTTTATTAAGTTAATATATATTGTTATATATTTAAGTTTCGTTAAATTATAACATTTAATAATATACATAACGTGTATCCCTATGTATTTTATAGATAGATAAATCAAAGTTTCTATAGATATATAAGTTAATATATAGGGTTTTCAATTTAAGTAGCACATTTATATATCTATACATTAACCTTATTTGTGCTACTTATATGTATAATTTTATTTATAAAATTATAAGTATTTGTCATTATAATTTATATCTATTTGTAAAGCAAACAGGGTTTTGAAAGCATTCCCACATACTGGTAGTAATTTGTAGAATACAAAGACTTGATCACTGTAAATATAACTGAAAAACATTTAGGATTTTTTGCAAAGCATTTTAAATAAAAAGAGAATGACTCACTTTGTAACTTCCGGGTTTAACTACAGGCCTCCTAGTATAATCTTGGGTATAACTCCTGAGCTTTTTAATGAAATATGTAATGCACTCATGTTAAGTATAATAACCCAATTCAACATTATCAATACATCACGAGATCAGAACCCCAACTTAGTTTACAAAGCATAGCCTTTATCAGGCAGCGCTTTGGCATCAGTTGCTGGGTTCAAGATTGCTCGGACAGGGTATCGAATCAGTGATCAGGGTTTAAAACACTTAAAACAGGACAGAGCTTTGTAGGATTTATGGGGTGAAATACTAAGAAAAATGGGTTATATAGAGAGTAGAGAGGGCGAGAGACAGAGAGTAAGAAAGAAAAGGAGATGAGCGAATTTGGAAGGCTACCTCCTGTGCTATTTATAGTTGAAATTTAAGACTTGGAGATCACGTAGGAAGTTGATTGTAATTAACACCCCAAAACTCGAATTATTAAATTCGTAGGTGTGTTACCATGTTAATTAAATGAAATACAATAACTAGGTTATTAAACTTAGTTAAATGCCTAACAAAATAAGTAAAGGAATGAAATTGATGGCAATTATGATGGTTTGATAAATTTGAGGGACTAAGATTGCCAAAATGGAAACTTGAAATTAATTAAACAAAAACCTCACACACACTAGGTGTGTGTGCATGAGATCGAGCAGGAGGAAGAGGGAAAGGGTGTAAACCCTGATTCACAAGAAAGCTTCAAATTGACAAGGGAAATTAGGTTCAAATCTAATGCATGAACTAAGATTATGATCATCCAAGTGTTCTTCACACCATGTAAGTTGAATTTTATGTTTTGGTGATGTTTGATGACTTGGGTTATGATTAATCCGCGAATTTAGTGCGAAATTGATCATGAATATGTGTTATAATCATCTTATGGAACATGTATTGTGAAAGATTTTGAGTAATAGGATGATTAGAATTGAAACCCACTTCTAGTGGTGAAGATGATGACATAAGTGTTTCACCATGTTAAAAACCTTACTTGAATCATCTATATGTATGTTCTATGTAATGAACTATTGTTAGATAGGTTGATTATAGTATGTACTTAAGTTGATTCTAGTTATAATAGATGAATTATGTATGAGCTAGTAGGATAATGCATAAAATACTTGTACCATGTGCTTTATTGGTGTTATGCACACCAAGTGTATGATGAAATGTCAAAGAGATATTAGGATATGAGATTTTTATGAAATGGTTTGACATTTATGAATGAATTGTGAAAATGACGAGATTAGTAGTAAACTAACTTGAATAATGTGCCTTAGATGAAATTTGTATGGGTATTCGGAGGAATGTAAGCTCTGACAAAATTATGCATTAGGGACTTGTACTTTGTGCATGAATGATGTGATGCTCACCATGTATTTGGGTGATTGATTTATGGTGATTAAAAGTGAAAGTGTATGAAATGTGAAACGTATGAACTTATTAGTAAGGGATAATGTTGGAATTTTGTTGTATTGTTACCGTAGATGACATTGCCAATTGAAGAATCACAAAGTATTAACACGTGAAAGTATGTGTATGTGTAACACCTCGTAAACTCGTGTCCAATTATGTATCGACACGTGTCCCTAATCCTATTTAAGTCAAACGTTGACTAGGAGGGACTATTTTTCCAAACAATGAAAACTTTGAATATGCAAGGACTAAAACTGTCAACATGCTTAAACTAAGCCTCTGAGTGACCGTATACGGTGTCCGTATTCTTATATGAGCCACTTTTTGGACGTGAGGGGCCATTTACATAATTGTTTGAAAGTTGCGTAATCGTTTGAAAGTTTGCGCGACGAAGGGTTAAAAGCGTCAACATGTTAATTCTTACCTCTGAGTGACCTTTTAACGAACCGAGATTTTTATGATGCTTGGTCATATCCCGGGTATACCTAATATCTTGTATGTTATTGATAAGGATGCGAAAATATCATTCGTTGCACAAATTGGGTCGTTTTCACGTTCGTTAAAGCGTTCATTGCAATTGAGCGAAAAACGCAACCGTACGACCGAATGAACTGGCATCCAAGACATTTTCGGGCATAAACCAAGTTACTTATGCCTTAACGCCTTTACGCAACCTAGAAAGTGGGTTAAAAAGGGTTAAAAGTGTCAAAACACAACAAATTAAGTACAGGGACTAAATCTGCCAAACTTTGAAACCTCTTTGGAGCCGTGGCGTCACACGACGACAAAAGGGTTTCACCTTGGCGTACGGCGACGGCATGATTTTCACAGAATTCAACTTACAGCTGCAGGTTCTTCCTTGCAGCCCAAACAAACCACTTCTACTCACATAATTCAAAACTAGGGACTCTCTAATGGTATTAAACATCTGGTAATACACTTGAAATAATCCTAGAGAGCTCCTAAACACTTGTCTTGATCCTAGAGTGTCACCTTCAAGTATAAATAGGTGCAATGGGTGGCCTTGAATCCTTGAACCTCTCATTTTCTTCATTCTATTGCTTTCTTGGAGACTCCTGGCATAAAGGGGACTTGTCACACCCCGATAATTCCACGTATTACCGGTGGGCCCGGTGGGGAGTAATGTGACGTAGTTGATATCATAGACAATTTATATTATCACAGTTTAATACACAGCGAAAGTCGAAAGATAAAATCATTACAAACCGAATAAAAAGTAATATCAAGTGTATTACAAAACGGTTGTAAGGATCCACAGGCGGATCAAAGTTCAAGGATAATTGTTCAATAGATTTATTAACATCTAAGCTTGCAAGACTCTTTATTGATGCTAGGAGTAGCCAGCCTATTCCGTTAGTACCTGCACTTAGCCTTTTGGGAAAATACGTCAGTTTACACTAGTAAATACAATTAACCGACTCATTTTGAAAATGTTTAAGAAAATTGATTTGAATGCACATGGCACAAAATAATCTTTTATAACTTGGGATAATTATTTATATATAAACTTGTAAAAGAATTACATGTTCGTTATACGTTCAGTAGCCCGGCCTGAATACCGGGTTAAAGATTAATAGACACACCACATGATATAATCCCGCGTCGAGTTATTCTCGAACATACGGTTATACTTTTTTATTTATATGCACCGGCAGGTGTATGCCTACACCCCGTGCTTAGGTCGTGGCCATTTCAATGAATGATGCCAAGGATATCCGGGACATGGTCATTAACCCCCCAAAGGCTTTAAGCAAACAAAATAGATTAAACGGGTCATCTCAATAAATTAACCTTCATACGATTAACAATTCAATGCCCGACCAAGCGGTATTTTATATACCGTACCCTAAGCTCGTATAAGGGAAATTATGTTAAAAGTATTTACCTGAGCAATTATTCAAATTTATCTCAACCGTATTCAATCAGCAAGTGCAGATAGCTTTTACTGGGCTCCTAAATCTAGAACGGAGTTTTTAATAACCTATTAGATTCCTAACGGGTCTTAATTAAGCCTATGCTTAGACCGGTTAGTTTTAAATGAAGATATATGGTTCAAACGCACGATTAAGCGAAGACCGGATTAGAATGTGGTTTAGACCCGACAAGTTTGAAGACTTGTATAATATGGGTAAACTAAACACATTCTGGATTTTAAGATAAAAATGATAAGGTTTGACCCGTTTCGGCTAATTTATGCAAACTAGTTACATAACCCGCACCGAACACGAATAATGCGTAACGGGTAACCAAATGAGTCATGAACAGGTTTCCTAAGTTAATATGCCTTAAATGTGTTGTGATATCAGTAAGATACCTTCCATAATGCCCAAAATGGATTTAAACTCAAATTATGCCCCGTAGGGGTATTTTTGTCATTTTAAAGGTTATAAAAGAGTTTAAATACTAATCTGAGTTTTAGGTCTGATATAATCAGTAAAAACATTTATTTTTATGAGTCATAACAGTAGGGTATTGCATATATGTGAAATTTATCTTTTATAACCAAACTATGCACCGTAGGGGTATTTTGGTAATTTCACATAAGCTTTAAAGGTCAAATCTGGAAATCTGAGTTTAAAACTTTAGCTTACTATTTAATTATAAAAATTTACTTAAAAAATCCGTAGGTGTTAAGTTTTTTTATGTCAAAAATAGTTTTAACCCATATTATGCGCTTAAAACGAGTAAAACTCGGTTTTAAGCGATTTTCGGGTTTAAATAGGAAATCTGAGTCTTTGATCAGTTTATAAAGTTCAAAATATTTTATTTATCATATAAAATCAGTAGCAAAAAGTTTGGTATTAAAATATTATGTAAAACTCATTTTATTCAAGAAAAGGGTATAACCGACATTTACCGGATGATAGCAAGAACCCTATCTTATGCTCAGCTTAAAAATAATTAAAAATATTCAAAAATCCCAAAATATTATATTACATCAGTGGATAAAAATTTTGGTGTCAAAAATTGGGTTTAGATAGGCTTTATGCTAATTACGCCGTTTAATTAATAAAAGGCTTTCTAATTACGCTATTGAGCATAACTCTTAATCTAGACCTCAAACTGATGTCAAATTTTTAGGACAAGTTTATAAATCAGTAATAAGGGTTTTTGTCCTCTCACATTTTCAAAAATATCGTTTTAAGGTCAAAAGGGCATTACGGTCAACATTTAGGCATATAACGGAAACATGCACATGAATCGAATAACTAATGAACCAAGTTGTATAACCTTAGAGGGTTACACTAATCTACAACCTGGTCCTAATAGAGCTCTAAGGCAATTCTAAAATATGCTACATTGGGTCAGAACCGAAAGTCAAAGCAAAAGTCTACTTTTGCGACTTTCGGTTCCGAACCGAGCTTAAACTGAAAATTGTCGGGTTGAACATGTTTAGACATGTTCTTACATTAATTACCAAGTTATATGAGTGATAAAACAGGTTCCATAGCTTCTACATTGTTAATTATGTGTTTATGCGAAAATTTGCTTTCTGTTGACTTTTTATAATTAGCTTTGACCCGACAATTGACCTAGTTAGAGTGGGAATCAAAGGGTGCCCTTTTAAGGGTTTATTACCCATATAATTACCAACTCATAGGTACTTTCAATTCGAGAATTGACTGGAAAAATTGTGATTAATTACTAAGTCAAACCTTAATTACGACTGTTTGACTTTGGGCAATTAAACTAAGTAAAACTGAATTAAGAGAGGTTAAGGAAACTTACTAAAGTCCTATGCATGACTAATGATCCTTAGGAAGTGGTCTTGAGCTTCAGGAATCTCCAGAACAAGTGCTATGAAAGTTTTCAAGTGAATGCCCAAATGTTGCAATAATGAGCTTCTTATATAGTATGTTTAATCTCATAGGATCATGCCAAATAAGTCTATGAGGTGATTCCAGATCAGTACAAGTGCCCCTATTGCATGTTAAACCATTGGAGCAGCCCCTAGAATCGAAATCAGGCCATGAAAGGCGGTGGAACAGGTTGCACAACCACCTGTGCTTGTTTTTGTCGCTGCAGAGGACTAAGCGGCCCGCGTAAGAGACCATAAGGTCTTACGCGACCGGTATGGCTCCCGTATCCGGTTAAAACAACTTTCAGCAATTGCATTTTTGGTCCCTGGTCCTTTTTAAAGTGGTTTTAACTTCCTATTTTGCACTTTTAACTTTCCAAGTTGATTTTTAAGGACCCCAAGACATAACCAAACTTTGTTAAGTCCTTGCTTAGTTTTATGATCACCCGAAAAGCCTTAAATTTCAACGTTGACACTTTTAACCCCTTACATACGAATGTTAGCATAACTTTCTCATACGGAATCGAAACCTTGTGAAATTTTTATCACTTATTCTAGTGAGCATAATTAATCATTAAAAACTTCGGGTTCACTTAAAGGTCACTCAGAGGTATAAATTAAACATGTTGACACTTTTAACCCTTGCGGTTTGTAAACTCTCACTTTCTTCCACAAACGGCTTCATACGATTCATAATTCATTCGTTTAAGGGTATAAACATCGTGTAGGATCGTTGAAGGGCATATTTATCGAATGTTGACACTTTGAATCCTTTTATACATGTTCTTTCCTTGTTTGCCAACTTTAGTCCCTCTAAATTAATTCTTTACACATTTGAAGCTCATGACACGTGTCAATATAATATTGGACATAATTTTACAAGGTGTTACAGGACTCCACCTCAGTTTAAGATTCAAGCTAGGACCCTTTGTAAGTGTTCTTAGCCACTAGTTTCCGTTTTATAGGCTTTTAAGCCAAAAGTCAAGTGTTATCGTAATAACGCTTTGACTTTTTGTAGGACCTTAAAAGGTCAAGCCATTTTTCACAACGAGCATGGCTACGTGATCGTAATTAGGTAGGTGTTAATCCCTCAAAAGGGCACCTCCTAAGAATCACGTTTGCTTGGTCAATTGACGAGTCAAAGTAATATTAAATTAAAAAGTCAACGGGCCAGTTTTTAAAATAATTATGATATGAGTTTAGAAATGTTCTAAAATATGTTTTATCACTTAAACAACTCGGTAATAATTATTAGAACATGTGTAAACATGTTCGGCTCGTCAATTCCCGTTTTAGGGTCGGTTCGCAACCGAAAGTAGCGTAGTTTGACTTCTATGTTGACTTTTGGTTATAAACTGAATTAGACTAGTATGCTACTGATTTTAGGTTCCGTTATGATCGTAATATAATGTAGTATAGCCCCATAAGGTTATATTACATGATCGGACTAGGAATTTGAGTTTATGCGCATGTTCCGTTATTATGCCATACTTTGACTAGAATGCCCTTTTGATTAAAAATAAGGTTTTAGACACAAATAAGCTTGCAAATGATTTAAGTACTGATATGTTAACATGTTTAACATATTTTGATGTTTATAAGCTGGTCATAACATTAGATTTCGTAAATCTTCACATAAATCGTCATTTAACGACATTAACGCCGTTTAGGCGCGTATTATGGTTTTAAACCATATTTATGGACCAAGACATGTTACCTACTGATTTTATAAACTATTTTAAATATTTTTATAGTAGGTATAAGTCATGAACTCAGAATCCCAAATAAAGTCTCAAAACTATGTGTGAAATGACCAAAATGCCCCTACGGTGCATAGCTTGGTCTTAATGCATAAACCACACATATATTTGATATCCTACTGATATGATATCATAAATTAACCACTCTTCAGAATGTTTATGACCATAACATCAGTTTACTCGCAAGCTCCTTTTATAAGTTGTAAAATTACCAAAATGCCCTTATAAGGCATAGTTTGACTTTAAAACCTTAACGGGCATACAAGTTGAGATCCTACTGATATTATAACTTGTTTAAAGTATATTGGCATATGGAACTTGTTCATGACTCATTCGGTTACCCGTCATCGCTTATACGCGTACGGTTGGACTTACGTAACTAGTTTACATAAGTTTACCAAAATGGGTTTAACCTTATCGTTTTGATCTTAAAATCCAGAATGTATTGTGTTTACCCATATTATACAAGTCCTAGTACTTGTTGGGTTTAAACTACATTCTATTCGGTATACGCTTAATCTAGCGAACCTATTCTTAAGTATCGGGTCATGTCTAAAGAATCTACCTTTGGCTCGTATACATTCTAACAGATAATAAATCTGTTCATTCTAGACTATAGTACCCCCAGATAATCAGACTTGGGTCAATATATTTAGACTTGTGGCTTTTTGTCAAATATATTCTTGTTGATTGGAAGCTAGCAATAAGGTAAATACTCTTGACTTATTTTAGTGTAAACTTGGGATGGTAAATATGCCTCTTGGGACGTTTATTACACAAATAAGTCGCCTATGATTGCGCAAAAGTGTATGAATACAGTTTTATTCCGTTTACTTGATAATTACTTTTATTGGGGGTTATTGATACCTTGTCCGGACAGCCCAATGGGTTAATCAAGCATATAATCTCGTAACAAGAAATATCCCAAGATATATTTAAAGGATTACCTACGGGTTATCTATATGTATAAAACTCTTTTTGAAAAACTATGTTTCCAAAGAGTCAGTTAATTGTATTTACCAGCTTTGACTGACGTATTTTCAAAAGATTGAACAACAGGTACCGAACCTTATTATAGGCTGGGATTAAGGGTCGGCTAGAATGAAGGCTAAGGAATTTGTACTCCTGATGCTGAAGGTCTATGATGTCTAAAGCTCTGTTTACTTGGATCCTGCATGTGGGCTTGTATCGAACGCTTGTAATACTTTTATACATGCAAGCTTTATTTTAGTAATTTCAATCCAATACTTCCGTTGCATATTATTTTATTGTGATAACTGTTATCCAGCCGTCATGGTTGTACCCATCCGGGCCCACCAGAAATCGGGGCGTGACAGTATGTGAATGAGTATGTGTATATAATTAGATGATCACGTGGTTGTAAACACATTTCGTTATGAGTAGGAAATTATATATAGTGTCGATTGTATAGCCTATTATGATGTCATGAGTATATGAGATTAAGCCGAAAGTTAATATGATAAATCGTTGACTTCGGAAAGTCAACTACGCATAAGGAACATGGCTAGACTTGTTGTCATAATTATAAGATTATAGATAATCGTATTGTACATGGTATATAAATATGTGATATATGGAATGACATGATGGATTATATGGGTTTGAAAGGATGTGAAATCGGGTATATGTCGTATGCTTGTTAGGATTGACTAATGCAAGTTGAATGTGAAATTATGCAAATGGTATGTTCGTTATCAAGTATAATGGTGTATGCTAATAAGAATGTGATGATGATAACATGAAAGTGCAGGAGCCATGTCAACATGGACACAAGCATGGAAGGGCAATGGGTCAAGGATAAATACGGAAGCTATGCACGAACTCGGACGCACGAGGTAAGTGACTTCCAACTCACTTATTAGTATGTGTAGGGAGTTATTTAATACTTACGAATGTGAGGAGATCTTGTATGATTAAGTAATAATTGGAATTACTAAGGTAGGAATGATTGTTGGAGCTGAAAGTAGCTAGTTATGTCGAAAATAAAATGGTGGAATCAAACGGGTCGAATAATGGCATGAAGGATCTATAAGCCTTTTTCTTATAATTCAGCTTTTGATGTGAGTTAGGATGATAAACGGATCCGTAATTAAATTACGGACGCGTAGAAACAAGAATTACACAAAACGGATGTCAAGATCAAAAGTTATGCAACTTTAAGTTGAAGATTTGGTTAGACTACATAGTTGGGCACTATATGCACCAGCAAAAGGAAGCATACTGTCGAAATAGGGCTGGCGTGCTACGCGACAGCAACTCACTTTCACTGTCGCGCCACGAGACATCGGTCGCGGCCCGTGAAAGAGAAGTGGGCTGGCTCTCGCGCCCCGCAAGGGACCAATCAGCTTGCAATTTGTATGATTTTGTTTGTTATGGCCATGAGACTTGTTTAAACTTGTTATTAACGATCAAAACTAACTTTTTGAGTCATTTTGATTTTAGGGAATTAATTACCTTCCGATAGTCGGGACTTATAGGTAATTATGAATAGAAGTGAGAATGCACGTAGGTTCGTATGTACATGATATATATATATATATATATATATATATATATATATATATATATATGGAAGATTGTAAATAGGATGTCTTAGTAAACCCTTTGGGATGATTTAAGTAGCATGTAAGAGTTTGTACGTTTGTATGTGTGTACGTAATCATGTGTGGAAGTATATCTCTATGAATATACGCATGATTGTGCCTGTGCACGAAGTAGGATTTATTGCTTACAAATGAATGGGACTTGTATATATGTTTGCATAGCTTAAATAAGTTTGAGTGTTAAGTTACTAAACCGGGGTCTTGAGTATGAAATGAGAATGCAGGTACACTATTAAGGACCTGTGAAGGTATAAGGAATTGGAATGCATGATTGTGCAAGGAAAGCTGATTCGAAAAGATTAGCATGAGAAGAAGGAATACGGAGTGGTTATTTGATTGCGTATGTTTAATTTAGGAATGATGTCACCAAATCTTAATGATGTGCATGTATGTGGTGAATGCAGGTTGCTCAGACTTAATATCACTATGAAGAATAGGAGGATTGGAGATTGAGTCAAGAGCTAGGATTGTACGGGAATAGTGGTCACTCAACTGGAGTCTTTATATATTTCAACTGATGTGACAAATAAAGAATGAATGTTGTAAATATTTTTAGTGAAAGTGTTAATTATTCTCGTAATAAACCTTCAAGTATGTTACATGGGTAATAATGAAAGAAATTTTAAATCCCCACCTTTCCACTGCATCTGTAAGGTTAATCGTGATATGGGTGCCACAAGTTGGTATCAGAGCCCTGGTTTGAGGGAAATCAAGTAGGACAAGGTAAATACTTGAACTCAAACCTGTGTGCTCTTGTGACAAGAAACCCGTACAATCCAAGGCTCGATCAAGATCTAAAGGTAAGCATAATTGTTTGGAGAGGATGATCCGCGAATGCGGTCTAGGACCGACACCAAGGCATGTAATAAGATAAATTGACCCCAGGTACGTAAATTTAATATGTGGGTGCATGTAATGGTAAAACCTATCAAGGGAAGGAAAATTTTAAATGAAAGATAATAATGGAATAGTAATGAAGTTTTGAAAATGTTACACGTGTCGGAACCTAATTCTTCGGACATAAGGTGACGATTACACGAAGACACGAAACTAGTATCTGGATTGTGTACCTGGCCAGTACACAAGAAACATATGACGTTCGTGAGACCGTGATAATTGTTACAGGTATGTCCGGTAGAATTAGGTAGTAGGTGGGCGTGAGGGTGAAGGGAATAGTAAGACTCTCAAGAAATTGAAAGTACCAAATACAATTCAAAATCATATGTAAGTTTTAATTTATTATTATTTTATTATTATAATTAATTCAGTTGCTTCACTCATTTATCGCATATAACTTCTAAAATATGACGTTTTATAAAACGATGAATATGTCATTAGAACGAGAATATTTTTTTTTCTACATTTTGATCTAAGTTTCATTAAAAACAGAGTAAGGTTAATTAAAATATATTTTCATTATTATAATTATTAAACGATTCCTATGTGTAACACCCTTAATATTTAGACGGAATTTAATTAATAATTATATTAACTTCATACTAATCAGAGTATACAAAAACTTTTCATGTTTAAAGACCATACATATTTGTGATAGTACCCAAAACCAATCCAAGATAGTACATAACAAGTTTTAAGTTAACCCTTGCTAGTCAACTAACAACTAGTTTAAAGGATTCAAAACACGGTTAACAAACTATTTACAACACGATTAAAGTCTAGACAAAGTTAAGTTTGATGCGGAAGCTTCAAAATGTGTGTTCGGTTCTTGACAATGTACTTGATCACCATCCGGGAGGACCTCTTCCTTACCTAGGGTCAAACCACTAAAAACATTAGTTTTGACATTAATTCAATACATATAAACAAATTCCGACATCGAAAAGTGATAAATAAAATACAAGTTTTCTGGGCTCCACCGTAACTTACGGTGTCTACCGTAAGTTACGGTAGACCCTGAATGATTCTGGTCTTCCGTAACACAGGGGTGAACCACCGTAACATTTTTGTTTTCCACCGTAAATTACGGTGGAGACCGTAATTTACGGTGGACTCTGTGATTTTGCCATTTGACTATTTTGTTGATTTCGCCCAAAACCGCATACCGTTTTAGACTATTTCTTTTCTGTATGTCTGTAAATTCATTTCAGACATATTCACTTTAATTATCATACCAACAATTAATTCACCGATCATACGGCTAAAAGTTTCTACACTATTATTTATTCGACCCATTTCAACTATAAGTGTATATTTCCAGTTTCTTATTCTAAGACCTTTTAGATGCCATTACCCGAGTCCCCGGGCTTGTACATCTTGGTGTGTTTGCGCTATTCATGACTTTGTGTTCCCTTGGGACTAAAAGCTCGTTTCCTCGTAATTCAACATTCTGTTTTAAACGGCCTTTTCAACATACCCCCATTTATTATTCCAATATCCTGGATTCACAACTTAAAGTATCATAGCTAGGTTCATAAGCGTAGTGCAATCCAACACTTAACAGCTTACGAAACCATCAAATCGCTATTGTCATGATTCCTTTTATGGTATCTATTCAACCCGTTTGACTATCTAGTGAAAACCATCACTTTATTAACAAGTCAAACCCAATCCCAAGTCTTTATTTTGACCCGTTTGATGTTCAAGTGAACTACGCCACTTTAGAACACGTCAAACGCATCCTTTACACTACGATTCTGTCTATACACTAAACTCAACCATATATGCGTAATTCAACGAGACTAAAGTCACGTACCTTTAAAGCACACCTTTTCCGCGTGTATCACCTCCGGCGTATCCACTCGATGTTCCGGATTCCTTGCCTAAAGAGTTAAATTCATAACAAGATTAGAACTCTTTCATAAGCTTTAACGCATTATTTCTTAACATATTCAAATCTGCGTTTTACCCAACCTTTAACATTTTAACCCTCATTTAGGCGTTTTATCAAACACCTAGCGGGTCAGATTTCTACATGATCTAAACCAAGTTCATGACTTGAGTTTATCACCATAATTAACTTCAATAAGACTACATGTTCATATTTTAACATCAACAATTTAGAGATTTCCTCATAATTTCAGTTTACACTAGAACAAGAGTTTTAATCCTAGTGTTTATCAAGTTCCACTAACATATTAATCACCCACTATGGTGATTTTGATCCTTACAATTTTCATGCAAGAATTTATCAAGAAATCATCTAGGGTTTGTCCCTAAACCTTACATCTCTTCCAATTTCATGTTTACAACACATTATTAAGCTCTACACTCAATTTCAATCACATGCATGAACTTTGAATCGAATGAAAATGACCTAATTCGACATACCTTATGATCCCTTTGTCGAGGTGATCACGATTCTGTGTTCAGATTTCGATTTCAACTTGATTTTGGCCTTCAATTTGATAGTTTAGTAGAAGTTTTGGAAGTGAGGGTGTCGCCCCCTCCTGTTCTTGATCGACCAGAGACCTCAATTGAGGTGTTTGGTTTTATTTTTGATTAAAACTAATAATAATAGTTTCAAGTTTGACAACATTGGTGTTTTGGTCAAAAATTACCGAAGCAATTAAGTGATCAAATTAGTTGAGTGAGGTAGTGTGCTAGAAATATGTGTGAAAAATGTGTTAACCAAATTAGTTGTGAAAACAGTTTCAGGATACGGCTCAGGATATAGAGCTGTATCTACAATCAAACAATGAGCGAAAATGTAAAGGTTGACACGTGATGTACGAGGAAAGCCCTTGATCAATCTAGATCTCCGGCATAAAACCTCGGGAGCTGACAATCGTCGGCTGCCTTGTTCTTCTTATTGCTTGAATAACAGGATACAGTGCAGGATATGATGCGGATCGACTATGTGTTACAATGTAATTCGAATACAAGTGTTGTGTGTTTAGTGATTGCTAGAAGCTAGAGAGTAAAGTGTGCGAGTGAAAGTGAGTGGAAAAAGTTGTGTCTACCTATGATCCGATCAATCCCTTTTATAGTAAAAGAAACCAACAAACTATCCTATTATTCCGGGATACTTTGGAATATTCCATTCTGAACGTTGGGGGCTGCTTCTACTCGTTTTCCACGTGCTTATTGACTACAAAACCGGGTCTTCAGCTCATATAACCGTTACAATGTCAACAACATTGACCAACATCCGATATTCTCGCGGAATATGCCTTTTTGACCGTTACAAGACCCATCCTTCCACCATCAACGTCCATTTTTCAACCACCTTGAGCGAATCTTCAGGTAGATCAAGTCTTTTAACGTTGGTACCTTGCAACCAACGTTTTACAAGCCAATCGTTAGTAATAGTCAGGATACTGCCTCAGGATATTATCAATATCCTGACCCGGTATCCTGATACGGTATCCTGATCGGTATCCTGATCCGGTATCCTAATCATATACAACTAATAAAAAATCAAGATACAAAGTCAGGATATGGGCTCAGAATTTCACCCATAACAATTGTCCCCAAAAATATAACTGTTGGATATCCTGATTCCAACGGATATATTTTTTAGTCATTCCAACAGGTCTGGTAAGGATATATGTTTTAAATATTCCTGCATAGGTTTGGTTACTTCAGAATACTATCATGTAATGAAATTAGAATTACTCCCTTTTACGCAGATTCCATCAAGGACCCTGCTACTTTTGATCCAGAGGAGCTTTACAACTTTTCTAAGCCTGCCTTGGTGAAAAAGGAGCCATATGTTGCCATCAGCTCTAAGCCCTCTGCTGCTGCTGCCGAAGGTTTCTCTTATGGTGACCTTGGCTTCATGGAATCCATCGAGCCCATAATCTCCTTCCCTAATAAGGTAAGTATTCAGATCCTGTATCCCGTACACATATACTGAACCTGTATCCTGGTTAGTTTGTCTTTAGTGATACTTATATTTTGTAGGGTCTAAATTATCTGGTCGTCCTGCACTTAGAACAATTTTAATTTCCTGCAAGTAGAATAGTTTGACAGTTGAAGGTGGAGGGATCCTGTGTTTTTAGGACGAAGCCTTCAACTGTTTATGTGAATATGCTTTAAAAACTTAATTGTGTTCTCGGTGAATGGGTCTCTTTTTGAGATGAAACCAAGAATACAATTTTTTGGACCAATAACAATAAACTAACCTTCTCGACCTTATCTCCGTGTTATATGTTATTTTGAAAAATTTGTTCTGAATATCCTGGTCAGGATACTGGTATGATACTTAATTGCTTTGTCCCCTTTGTTCAAAATGTTTGACAAAAACTTAGTTAAATACAAATTTTCATAAAAACTTAACTTACTCAGATAAGACCTTCAAACTTAAGAAAAGTAAGAATCCATACCAGAAACACCTAGGCAATAATCCTCATTCTTAAACCTTTGAATCATTCGCAATGTCCCCAGTGGAATATAATGTTGGCATAGGTTTCCTTCTCGCTCCAGCATAAATGTCCCCAGTAGGATATAGTATCAGCATACGTCACGTTCCATCACGGATGTCCCCTGTCTGTGCAGGACCAGTATGTTGTACCGGGATATGATCCTTTAGCAATTCTTCAACCAGTTGTTTAAAGTTAGCAATCTTTTTTCAAAAATTTATGTAGACTCGTAAATGATTATGTTTTTTGAAAATATACTTTGGGATTATCCAAAAACTTTGTATTTTATTGGGACTAAACCCATTTTCCAGGCATTTAAGCCGGAGTATAAGAACCTCAAGACTTGAAAAGGTGAAAACCTTTAAGTCTTTGAGTTTTACTGGGGATTTTACCCACGTTTCGTGCGCTACAGGCGAGGGTGTGGAAACCCCAAAACTTAGAAAGGTGAAAACCTTTAAACCTTAGAAGAGTGTGAAAACACCCTTTTTTCGTGCGCTACAGGCGGGAGTGTATAAAATCCAAGACTTAGAAAGGTGAAAACCTTTAAACCTTAGAGAGTATGAAAATACCCTTTCGCGAGAGAGGGTGATCAATCCTCATATACCTTAAGGATCCAGGGTATAGCCAACAGTAACGAAATTGTCAGCCACTTTTACATGAACTGGTCCCGCCACCTTGAACTATCCCTGGATAACTTGCGCTCCAGGCGGGGTGTTTAAACCCAATTCGTGAGAAAGGTGAATACCTTTAAACCTGTGAAGGGATCATGATCCCTTAAACGTGAGAGAGGGGGCCAATCCTCTAATCTTTCGAAGTATCCTGAGTGCATATCCTGGAGCTATATCCCGAGGCATATACTGCAAAACAACCTTAAACTAAAGTGGGTGTTAGCCTGGCTAGCACCTCTCCGATGCTTAAGTCAGTATTGGGTTCAAATAAAATAGAATTATATTTAAAAGAGATAGAATTCATACCATCCCGAGTTAGAAATTAAATTCTAAACTCACTTGAAATAGGCTTTGAGATGTATAGCATTCTAGGATCTTGGTAGTATATCCCCCTCCATATTCTTAAGCCGGTATGCTCCTTTTCCGGATTCCGATTCAATCTCATAAGGTCCTTCCCACTTAGGAGCTAACTTTCCATTAGCAGGATTAATAGTATTCTGAAAAGCCTTCCTTAGTACCCAATTTCTAACTTGAAACATTCTAGTCCTTAGATTCTTGTTATATGCTCTGGGTATCCTCTGTTGATATGTTGCCATCCTTAGCTTCGCTGCATCTCTTGTTTCACCCACAGTGTCTAACTCTTGGCACATAGCTTCAGGATTCTGCTCAGGATCCCGGAGGTTAGATCTTGCTGTAGGTATTATCATCTCTGTTGGGATTACTGCCTCTGCTCCAAATACTAAGGAGAAAGGGGTTTGGCCAGTTGCACTCTTTATTTTTGTTCTATCAGCCCACAAAACAAAAGGTAGTTCTTCTGCCCATCTTCCGTTTTTAGCTCCTAGTCTCTTTTTCAGGTTGTTGACTATTATCTTGTTTGAGGATTCTGCTTGCCCATTTGCTTGAGGATGCACCGGAGTAGATGTGATCATTTTGATTCCCCAACTCTTGCAAAAGTCAGTAGTCCTCTTACTTATGAACTGAAAACCATTGTCATAGATTATCTCAGCTGGTACTCCAAACCTGGTCAGGATATTTCTCTTTATGAAGGATACTACTTCTTGGTCTCTAACTTGAACAAATGCTTCAGCTTCAACCCATTTAGAAAAATAGTCAGTCATTGCTAGCATAAAAACTCTTCCTCCCGGAGCTTTCGACAACTTTCCTACTATGTCCATTCCCCATTTCATGAATGGCAAAGGGGAAGCTATAATGGTTCAGCCGGTTGGTGCAATATGTTGCTATGCCTCTGACATGCATCACATCTTCGAGCATATTCTGCAGCATCTTTCTTCATTGTCGGCCAATAGTATCCTGTTCTCAATACCTTCGAGAATAAAGATCTGCCCCCAGTATGATTACCACAATCCCCTTCATGTATATCCTGAAGTACTTCTTTGGCTTCAGGATCCTCCAAGCACCTCAAATACGGTCCTGCAAGAGATTTCTTATATAAAATATTATTTATAATAGTGAATCGTGATACCTTCATCCTAAATGCCTTAGGATTTTGATCTCCGGGGATGTGTCCTTCCTTGAGATATCTTATGATTGGAGCCGTCCAGGATATAGGATCCGGTTCAGGATATTCTGCTCCAGGATCCTGAATACCCACTACTTCTTTATCCTGAGGATCCGTTGCAGGATATAAGATATGTAATATCGGTATTTGGGTCCCTTCTGGTATCCTGATCGATGATTCCAGATTTGCTAAGGCATCTGCTTCAGCATTATCCTCCCTTGATACCTGTTCAAGTGTAAAAACATCGAAATATCCTGCTAGTTTTTTGAGAATATCGAGGTATTCGATTAACTTCTCACCTTTAACTGCATAGGACCCATTAAAATGGTTAGTAATTAACAAAGAGTCAACATATACTTGCAAATTTTTAATACTCATGCTCTTAGCCAATTCTAATCCTGCAATTAAAGCCTCATATTCTGCTTCATTATTAGTAGCAGGGAACTCACACCTAATAGCCTGGGGTAATATGTCCCCCTGTGGCGATTTTAGTAGTATTCCCAATCCTACTCCTCTAATATTAGATGCACCGTCAGTATATAATGTCCAGAATCCTGAGGATTCTCCTAATTGTTGGACTTCTAGGTCTACCTCATCCTGAATGTCACTACTGAA
The DNA here is from genome assembly GCA_030545235.1 of Helianthus tuberosus. Lineage (NCBI taxonomy): Eukaryota > Viridiplantae > Streptophyta > Magnoliopsida > Asterales > Asteraceae > Helianthus > Helianthus tuberosus. Next base: position 140,928,306 of record CM060402.1, on the reverse strand, counting down.
ATCAGCCACAAAGTCAGCTAAAGCCTGAGATTTTATGGCATTTCTAGGTTCATATACTAAATCATAGGCACTTAATTTTACTGACCACTTAGCCATCCTGCCTGACATCTCTAGTTTCCTAAGCACATTTCTAACAGGATAATTTGTCTTAACATGAATCCTATGTGTCTCAAAGTAATGTCTAAGCTTCGTTAATGCCATAACTAATGCTAGTATCAATTTTTCTAAATGAGAATACCTAGTTTCAGCATTTAACAAACTTTTACTAACGTAATAAACAGGATATTGCTGACCTTCATGGTCCTTTACAAGGACGGCACTTACAGCATTCCCTGATACCGCGAGGTATAGGGATAGTGGTTCACCATTCTCAGGCTTCATCAGTAGAGGTGCACTTGAAAGATATTTCTTCAAATCCTGCAAGGCTACTTCATGCTTCTCACCTCATTCGAATTTCTTGTTCTTCTTCAGGATATCATAAAACTCCTTGCATTTCTCTGAGGATCTTGAAATAAATCTGTTCAATGCTGCCACTCGCCCTGTTAAGCGTTGAACATCCTTCATATTCGAAGGTGATTTGATATCCAAGATGGCTTTAATCTGCTCCGGGCTTGCCTCTATCCCTCTTTTGGTCACCATATATCCTAGAAACTTTCCTCCATAGTGTCCCCCAGTTTGTCTTTGAACATCATGTTTACCAATCTTTGGCATGTTGCACCTGCATTTTTCAAACCAAAAGGCATAGCTGTATAACAATAAATACCTGTTGGTGTCATGAAGGCAGTATCCTCCTGGTCAGAAGGTTCCATTTGGATCTGCTAAAATCCTGTCATGTCTTCGTGTTTTCATGCAAACGTGGATATCCCGCATTTCAAAAAGTTAGTAAGTTGTTCCTCAATATTCTGAGGGATATTGGTTCCACCAAGATATCTGGATTATCCTGGTCCAGGATAATTTTCTTAACATCCTGCTTTGAACACTCCGCGATATCCTGGGCTCGTATCTTTAATTGCTATGTTGCATTGGGCTTGGTTGAGGATTTCATCGAGGATGAGTAACACTCCTTCGCCTCCTGCTGATCACTATCAACTTTGACAACCCCCCAAGGGGTAGGGATCTTGATGCGCTGATGATAAGTCGATGGCACAGCCTTCATGTCATGGATCCATGGCCTACCCAATATAATATTGTAGCAGGATAAGGAGTCCATGACACAGAAGCGTTGCATTGAGTTGACCCCTTCAACATACACATGCAACTTTATTTCTCCCACGGTACTCCTTGCTTCTCTACTGAACCCAACAAGCACAGTGGATTTCGATGTAATATCCATCGGGGATACATTTATCCTCCTCAGTGTTTCCAGCTGAATTATGTTGGCGGAGCTGCCATTATTCACCAGTATCCTGCGCACAAAATCATTAGCAACATATAAAGTTATTACCAAAGCATCATGGTGAGGATCCTGGACAGTATCCCTGTCATCACTGCCGAACGTGATCACTTTATCAATTGTGAGGGTTGACATCCTGGTTGGCTTAGCTCCCCTTTCTGCCTTAGCCTCTTTTGCATGTATTTTTTGCTGCAGAATAAGAGGTCCCACAGATATCGGATCCTCCTGAAATAAAGTTAATTATCTTGGTATCTGCAGGAGGTGATGCTGCTCGTTCAGGATCCTTCCCAGTATCCTGACCCTTATTCTTCTTTCTTCCCAGGATATCCTTCAGATATCCTTTGCTCAGCAGATAGCTTACTTCTTTCTTCAGGGCAATGGAATCATCTGTCATATGCCCAAAGTCTTCATGGAAGGCACATCATTTAGATTTATCCTTCCAACCTGTATTCCTTGGATTCTTTTTCGGCCACCTAGCTTTGTCCCCTAGTCCCTGCATAGCATACATTAACTCAGGAACATTTACAGAAAAACAATACTCTGGGATTTCAGGATATTCTTCAGGATCCTCGTCTTCAACAGCATTCACTTTCTTATTATCGTTCTTAGCATATGGCTTTGAACAATACTGTTTGTAGGAAGATTCCGACTTCCTATTCGTCAATTCATATGTTGAAGATGTGTTCATCCTCTCATGCATTTTCTTATCATCTTCAAGCCTTATGTATCTCAAAGCCCTATTACGAGCTTCATCTGAATTCCTGCAAGGATTCATTACAAGATCCTGATAAAATTGACAATCCTTCCGTAACCCCATTTTGAACGCTTGTACTGCCGTAGCAATATCAAGGTTCGGGATATCCAGGGATTCTCTACTAAATGTGTTAGCATAATCCCTTAGGGATTTTTGTGATCCTTGTGTTATCCTGTAAAGATCACTTGTTAGTATCTCAAAGCTCCTGCTACAAGAAAATTGACTGATAAACAAATTAACTAAATGAGAAAATGATGTAATTGAATAAGGTGGAACATTTAAAAGCCATTTTAAGGCCGATCCTGTTAAAGTTGAACCGAAGCCTTTGTATAAGCATGCTTCCTTAAGTTCTGGTAGGATTGGATTTATTTCCATACTATCCCTATTCTGGGCAATATACCCCTCAGGATCTGTCATCCCATCATACAACTTCATGCTGGGAGTCTGGAATCTTTTTGGAATTTCAGCATCACAAATTGGATGAGCAAATCAGGATACCCTGTGCCTATCCTGAGATACTTCCGGTATAGGCTGCACTACTCCAGGAATGCTTGATATCATATCCTTCAACTTTTGAAGTTCCCTGGTCAATGCTGGTGTTACACCTATATCCTGCAAAGAATCATAAATATTAGTAGCAGGGGTACTGATATTGGCAAACACGTTACCAGCCTGTTGACTTTTGCCATATCCTGGGCCATATCCCAGACCATATCCTGGATCATATCCCGGATCCCTCACGGTCGATATCCTGGCAGACGATGGTATCTCCAGCATGTCGCTCCGGGACTGACTTGGTATCATGTTGCCTTGATTATCCTCGGTAAATGTTGCTGAACTAAAGTTTAGCATCCTGGGCTGTAGAGTCTTCCTATACTGGGCAATATGCTCCTCAGGATCCGTCGTCCCATCACACAGCTTCATGTTAGGGGTTTGAAATCTCTTCGGGATCTCAGCATCACAGATAGGATGTGCGAAACGACATATCCTGTGGTTGTCTTGGGACACTTCCGGAATTGGCTGGACCACTCCATGTACACTGGATATCATGTCCTTTAATTTCTGAAGCTCCCTAGTAAATGTTGACGTCATACCTGCATCCTAAAAAGATCCACCATTATTAGTAGCATGAATATTATTATTTGACATGTTACCAGTCTGAGGATTCTGGCCATATCCTGAAGCATATCCTGAGCTCCTCAAAGTTGACATCCTGATCGAGGAGGATATTTCAGGAGTATGATTCTGGGAATGGTTAGGCATAATATTCCCCCTATTATCTTCAGTATACATAGCCGAACTGAAGTTCAAAGTTCTGGGTTGTAAGGGAGTGACGATATCCTCAGCAGATCTGCTCGAGCCAGACTTCAGGAGTTGCATTTCCTTCAACAGCATTTGGTTTGTTTCCTGTTGCTGCCTCATTTGTTCCTACACACTTCCAAACATGGTTAGAATTTCATCATTAGAAGCTAAAATGGGAGCAGATTCCTGAACACTCCGAGTAGGGATAAATCTTGAGTAAATGAAGAAGCTGGAATCCTTGGAGGAGGTGGTAGAAGCACCGAGCCAATAGTTGCGGAAGTTGTAGCCGACACAGTGGAAGAGCTCATGTTTGATCTAGAGGCCATTGTAAATGATGTGGCAAAAAGTTTTGAAAACAAAAAACTGATTAACGATTTCACAAAAATTTTTAGTAAAGAGAGCACCACTTGCCCCACGGTGGGCGCCAAATTGTTTTGGTCAAAAATTACCGAAGCAATTAAGTGATCAAATTAGTTGAGTGAGGTAGTGTGCTAGAAATATGTGTGAAAAATGTGTTAACCAAATTAGTTGTGAAAACAGTTTCAGGATACGACTCAGGATATAGAGCTGTATCTACAATCAAACAATGAGCGAAAATGTAAAGGTTGACACGTGATGTACGAGGAAAGCCCTTGATCAATCTAGATCTCCGGCATAAAACCTCGGGAGCTGACAATCGTCGGCTGCCTTGTTCTTCTTATTGCTTGAATAACAGGATACAGTGCAGGATATGATGCGGATCGACTATGTGTTACAATGTAATTCGAATACAAGTGTTGTGTGTTTAGTGATTGCTAGAAGCTAGAGAGTAAAGTGTGCGAGTGAAAGTGAGTGGAAAAAGTTGTGTCTACCTATGATCCGATCAATCCCTTTTATAGTAAAAGAAACCAACAAACTATCCTATTATTCCGGGATACTTTGGAATATTCCATTCTGAACGTTGGGGGCTGCTTCTACTCGTTTTCCACGTGCTTATTGACTACAAAACCGGGTCTTCAGCTCATATAACCGTTACAATGTCAACAACATTGACCAACATCCGATATTCTCGCGGAATATGCCTTTTTGACCGTTACAAGACCCATCCTTCCACCATCAACGTCCATTTTTCAACCACCTTGAGCGAATCTTCAGGTAGATCAAGTCTTTTAACGTTGGTACCTTGCAACCAACGTTTTACAAGCCAATCGTTAGTAATAGTCAGGATACTGCCTCAGGATATTATCAATATCCTGACCCGGTATCCTGATACGGTATCCTGATCGGTATCCTGATCCGGTATCCTAATCATATACAACTAATAAAAAATCAAGATACAAAGTCAGGATATGGGCTCAGAATTTCACCCATAACAATTGGCCCCTCTACTTTTGTCTAACATTTGGTTTTGGCTATTCTAACCTTATTTCAAGTTATTTCTAGACTTATAGTTAACTAGGTTATAATTTCCTAGTTAAATAAATTCTTGTTTATTTATACTTTATAACTCTGATATAAAGTTTTATATTTTTGGGATGTTACAAGTTCGATTCGTGAGACTTATACATCCGAGAAGATGTCGGAGGTGTACACCAATGAAATCATAGCACGTCATGGGGTACCGATATCCATTGTGTCAGACAGAGATACTAGGTTCACTTCGAATTTTTGGCGCGACTTCCAAGAACAAATGGGGACTAAACTGTTCATTAGCACCGCTTACCATCCACAAACGGATGGGCAGAGTGAAAGAACAATACAAACGTTGGAGGATATGCTGCGGGCTTGCATTATTGACTTCGGGGGTAGTTGGGATGTCTACCTACCCTTGGTCGAATTTTCATATAACAATAGCTATCAATCGAGCATTAAAATGGCCCCATATGAGATGTTATATGGTAGAGTGTCGAACCCCAGTATGTTGGGGAGAAGTGGGTCCACGAGGACTAGCACCTACCGATATAATCCGAACTACGAATGAGAAAATCGACATGGTCCGAACTCACCTAAAAGCAGCTCATGATCAACAAAAGTAGTACGCGGATAAACGAAATAGGGCGATTGAGTTTCAAGTGGGCGATAAGGTAATGCTGAAAGTATCGCCGTGGAAAGGAATAATACGATTCAGAAAAAGAGGGAAGTTGAGCCCAAGATTTATTGGGCCATTCAAGATTTCCGAACGGGTTGGTAAAGTAGCATATCGTCTTGAACTACCCGAGGAGTTGAGTGGGATTCATAGCACATTCCACGTGTCACATCTCCGAAAATGTTTAGCAGACGAAACTGCTCGTATCCACTAAGATGATATCGAGGTGGATAACAGCCTCAACTATGCAGTAAAACCAATTGCGATTTTAGATCGTAAAGAGAAGAGTTTGAGGAACAAAGTGATTAACCAAGTGAAGGTTAAATGGGAACATAGGAAGGGTGCGGATACCACATGGGAATCTGAAGAAGAGATGCAACGGCTCTACCCCATACTATTTGGTACGTAAATTCGGTTTCGGGGACGAAACCCTTTTAAGGGGGGTGGACTTGTAACATCCCGAAAATATAAAACTTTATATCAGAGTTATAAAGTATAAATAAACAAGAATTTATTTAACTAGGAAATTATAACCTAGTTAACTATAAGTCTAGAAATAACTTGAAATAAGGTTAGAATAGCCAAAACCAAATGTTAGACAAAAGTAGAGGGGCCAATGTTGTCAAACTTGAAACTATTATTATTAATTTTAATCAAAAATGAAACCAAACACCTCAATTGAGGTCTCTGGTCGATCAAGAACAGGAGGGGGTGACACCCTCACTTCCAAAACCCTAACTTCTACTAAACTATCAAATTGAAGGCCAAAATCAAGTTGAAATCGAAATCTGAACACAGAATCGTGATCACCTCGACAAAGGGATCATAAGGTATGTCAAATTAGGTCATTTTCATTCGATTCAAAGTTCATGCATGTGATTGAAATTGAGTGTAGAGCTTAATAATGTGTTGTAAACATGAAATTGGAAGAGATATAAGGTTTAGGGACAAACCCTAGATGATTTCTTGATAAATACTTGCATGATAATTGTAAGGATCAAAATCACCATAGTGGGTGATTAATATGTTAGTGGAACTTGATAAACACTAGGATTAAAACTCTTGTTCTAGTGTAAACTGAAATTATGAGAAAATCTCTAAATTGTTGATGTTAAAATATGAACATGTAGTCTTATTGAAGTTAATTATGGTGATAAACTCAAGTCATGAACTTGGTTTAGATCATGTAGAAATCTGACCCGCTAGGTGTTTGATAAAACGCCTAAATGAGGGTTAAAATGTTAAAGGTTGGGTAAAACGCAGATTTGAATATGTTAAGAAATAATGCGTTAAAGCTTATGAAAGAACTTTAACCCTCATTATTTCTTAACATATTCAAATCTGCGTTTTACCCAACCTTTAACATTTTAACCCTCATTTAGGCGTTTTATCAAACACCTAGCGGGTCAGATTTCTACATGATCTAAACCAAGTTCATGACTTGAGTTTATCACCATAATTAACTTCAATAAGACTACATGTTCATATTTTAACATCAACAATTTAGAGATTTCCTCATAATTTCAGTTTACACTAGAACATGAGTTTTAATCCTAGTGTTTATCAAGTTCCACTAACATATTAATCACCCACTATGGTGATTTTGATCCTTACAATTATCATGCAAGAATTTATCAAGAAATCATCTAGGGTTTGTCCCTAAACCTTACATCTCTTCCAATTTCATGTTTACAACACATTATTAAGCTCTACACTCGATTTCAATCACATGCATGAACTTTGAATCGAATGAAAATGACCTAATTCGACATACCTTATGATCCCTTTGTCGAGGTGATCACGATTTTGTGTTCAGATTTCGATTTCAACTTGATTTTGGCCTTCAATTTGATAGTTTAGTAGAAGTTTTGGAATTGAGGGTGTCGCCCCCTCCTGTTCTTGATCGACCAGAGACCTCAATTGAGGTGTTTGGTTTTATTTTTTTATTAAAACTAATAATAATAGTTTCAAGTTTGACAACATTGGCCCCTCTACTTTTGTCTAACATTTGGTTTTCGCTATTCTAACCTTATTTCAAGTTATTTCTAGACTTATAGTTAACTAGGTTATAATTTCCTAGTTAAATAAATTCTTGTTTATTTATACTTTATAACTTTGATATAAAGTTTTATATTTTCGGGATGTTACACTTTGATAGTCTAAATATCTCATATTTCTAACTATCAACTTACATGTAATCTACCCGTTTAATAATATAAGTTTTTATATACTTTATTTAAAAAAATGGAAATGTTACACATTACAAGTCAATTGTCCAAATAGATGCAAACTTTAACAAAAGTTGAGCTAATAAGTTCTAGTCATACATATATAATTCTAATGATCATCACATAACATTTCTAAATCCAATTCATAACATCCACAAAACAATCTAATATAACGCGACATCGTTTATTGTTGGGAATATAGTAGCCATTGATGTTCAACTAGGTATTCTTGAAGCTGATGATGTGCTGAGCTATCTTCAATATGAACACGACGTTGGATGAAGTCCATAAACTCATTTGTTTGAGTGCGCAACCATTCAGGGAGATCATCGTCAAGTTGATCATACTCAATGTTAAGACTATCACCATCATCACGTTCGTCTTCAATGATCATGTTACGAAGAATAACACATGATTTCATTATATTTGTTAGTACCTTCAATTTGAACATTCGTGAAGGTCCTCGAATGATTGCAAATCGTTGTTGAAGTACACCAAATGCTCGCTCAACATCTTTTCTTGCAGATTCTTGTGCTGTTGCAAAATGTTTATTCTTGTTCCATCTTGGTGATGGAATCATTTTTACAAAAGTTTGCGACTTAGGATAAATACCATCTGCAAGGTAATACCCCTTATGTCACACCCCGATTTCCACGTGTCACCGGTGGGCCCGGTGAGGGAGTATCGTGACGTGGTTGGCAACATAATAGAAAAACAACAAAATAATCAATATGCATAGCGGAAGCAAATTTAAAAGATATAATACAACCGAATTTAATATTGTAATATCAAACGTCACAATATTCGGAAGTTTATCCACAGATGGATCGAAAATAAAATAGTATTAATAGTTTAACAGACTTCAGGCATCTTAAGCTTGCGAGACTTCTAGTGATGCTAAGGAGAAATCCCAGCCAATTACGCTTAGTACCTGCATTTAATCTTTTTGGGAAAATACGTCAGTTTACACTGGTAAATACAATCAACTGACTCATTTTGGAAAATAATTGAAAATTGGTTTGGATGCACGTGGCATAAACATTTTATTTAACTTGGGAGAATTATTTAATATTATAATCTTGTGAACGAATTACATGTTCCTTGTGCGTTCAGTAGCCCGGATCATGTCCGGGTTAAAGATCAATAGACACACCACAATATTCTTTTGTGCACTGACGGGTGTACGCCTACCCCCCGCGCTTAAGTCGTGGCCATTTCGTAAAATGATGCCAAGGATATTCGGGACATGGTCATTAACCCCCCAAAGGCTTTAAGTAACAAGACTGTTTAAACGAACCGATCAAATTATTCAATTAACCACCCAACGATGGAAGATTTGATGCCCGATCAAGCGGTATGCTATATACCGTAACCCAAGCCCGTATAGGGAAAATAAGTTAAAAGTATTTACCTGAGCAATGTATAAATCACAATAAGCAAATTTCAAGTAGCTTTTACTGGTTCTCCTAATCTGGAACGAAGGTTTATAATAACCTATTAGAATCCTAACGGGTCTTTAGTTAAGCTTAAGCTTAGACCGGTTAGTTTCAAAGATACGGTTCGTACGCACGATTAAGCGAAGACCGGATAGAATGTGATTTAGACCCAACAAGTTCAGAGACTTGTTTAAAATGGGTCCTTCATGCACATTCTGGATTTTGAGATAAAACCGATAAGGTTTGACCCGTTTCGGCTAGTTTATGTAAACTTGTTACATAAACCGAACCGAACGCGTAATAAGCGTAACGGGTAATAATGAGAGCCATTTACAGGTTTCCTAAGTTAATATGCTCCAAATATGTTGTGACATCAGTAAGGTGTCTTTTATTATGCCCGAAACGAATTTAAACACAAACTATGCCCCGTAGGGGTAGTTTGGTCATTTAAAAGGTTATAAAAGAGTTTAAGTGTTAACCTGAGTTACAGGTCTGATGTAATCAGCAAAAATATTCAATTTGCTAAGTTATATCAGTAGGGTAAAGTATATATGTGAAATTTATCAATTATAACCAAACTATGCACCGTAGGGGCATTTTGGTAATTTCACATAAGCCGTAAAGCTCAAAACTGAAGTCTGAGTTTAACCACTTTTGCTTACTATTAAAATATTATAATTTGCCTCAAATATCAGTAGGTATCAACCCTTGTATGTTTAATATGGTTATAGCACATACTATGCGTTAAAAACGCTTAAAAGGCGATTAGAAGCCATTTCCGGGTTTGATACATAAAGCTGATATTTTTTATTATTCCAGAAGGCTTAAAATAATTTATTTATCATTTGTGATCAGTAGCAAAAGGTTTGGAGTCGTTTAGATATGTAAAACTCATTTTATGGCCCGTAAGGGCAAAACCGACAATTACCGGATTAAGCCTACGACTATGAGTTATGCTCAGCCTAAAATTAATTAAAAATCTATAAAAATCCTAAAATAATATATTACATCAGTGGGTAAAGAGATTGCTATCAAAAAGTATGTTTAAGTAGGCTATACGCTAAATACGCCGTTTAATTAACATAAAGCTTTAATTTTACGCTAACGAGCATAACTCTTAACCTACACCTCAAACTGATGTCAAATTTTGTATGCAAGTTTAAATATCAGTAATTAAAGGTTCTACTCTTTTACATTTCCAAAAATCACGTTTTAAGGTAATAAGGGCATAATGGTCAACATATGAGCAATTAACGGAATCATGCGAATTAATTGGTTAACTAATGAACCATGGTGTATAATCACAGAGGGTTATACTAGCATGTAACCTGGTCCAAATGAAGCTCTAAGGTATTTCTAAAACATACCATAACGGGTCAGAACTGAAGTCAAAGCAAAAGTCAAAGCTTTGCGACTTTCGGTTCCGAACCGGGTCTAAATAGGAAATTGTCGGGTTGAACATGTTTAGACATGTTCTTACACTTATTACCAAGTTATATTAATGATCAAACAGGTTGTATATGTTCTACATTGATAATTATGCATAAATTAGAATTTAAGGATCCTGTTGACTTTTTCTTAACAAGTTTAACCCGACATTTGACCTAGTTAGAGTGGGAATCAGGGGGAACCCTTTTGAGGGTTTATTACCCACATAATTAGCAACTTATAACTACTTTTGATTCGAGATTTGACTGAGCCATTATTAATTAATCTCGAAGTCAAACCGTAATTACGACGATTTGACTTTTAGCTAAATAACTAAGCTAAACTTAATTAAAGAAGGTTAAGCAAACTTACAAAGGTCCTATGCACGGAGTGTGATCACTTGAGAGCAGGCTTGAGGTCCAGAAATGATCAGAAAATGCAGATGAAGGTGTGAGGGACTTGTTGCAACAAGGTGGCCTTTTATAGTGAAATTCTTACCACAAATTGTTGACACCAAGGTCTAACACTGACCACAAATCATCAACATGTGTCCCTAAGTGTGTAGGACTGTTTAGGGGTCGCCCATGTTGCATTAATGTCGATTAAAGGTCGGTTTAGCGCGTTTGCAGGAGGCTGTCTATGCTTTCTGTTACTGGGCACCTGACGCGGCCCGCTTAAGATTCTCTTAATCTTAACGCGGCCCGCCTCAGCCTTGTTATCAGATTTTCACATTTTCTATTTTCCACATACATGTCTCTTGGCCTTTCGAAAGGGCAACTAGCTTATATTTTGCAATTTGACCCCTTCTTATTTACCTACAAGGGCTTTATGACTTATACCCACTTTGCCAAGTCCCTGGACACTTCCGGTTAACCCGAAAAGTCATAACGTTCAACGTTAACGCTTTAACCCCTCGCATACGAACTTGATCATAACTTTCTCATACGATAACGAAACTTTATGAAATTTATATCATGCATTCTAGTGAGCATAATTAACAGTTACAAAGCTTCGGGTTTGTCAAAAGGTCACTCAGAGGTGTAACTTAAACATGTTGACACATTTAACCCATGTAGTTTGTAATCCCTCACTTTTAGCTTCGCATGATCCATGATTTATTCGTTTGAAGGTATGCGTATCATGTAGGGTTAATGTACAATACATTTATTCACTGTTGACATTTAGAACTCGTATATTCACATACTTTCCATGACTGTCAACTTTAGTCCTTCTATAACATTCTTTCACACGTTCAAACATATGACACGTGTCTACACATTATAGGACGTGAATTTTTGAGGTGTTACATCCTCACCCCCTTAAAATAAATCTCAACCCGAGATTTACTGAAATAAATACGGGTACTTTTCCTTCATCGTGGATTCAACTTCCCACGTGTATTCGGGACCTCTACGGGCATCCCATTTGACCTTTACAATAGGTACAAGCTTCCTTCGAAGCTTCTTAACCTGTCGATCTTCAATCGACAATGGTTTTTCCACAAATTTTAAGCTCTCATCTATATGCACATCTGTATGGGGTATAACCAGTGATTCATCAGCGAAGCACTTCTTCAGATTGCAGATGTGGAATACATTGTGAATTCCACTGAGCTCTTCAGGTAAGTTTAACTTATAGGCAACTGACCCGACACGTTCGATAACCTCGAAAGGTCCTATGTATCTCGGGCTTAGCTTGCCTTTCTTTCCAAATCGCATCACTCCCTTCCAGGGTGACACTTTAAGTAACACGTTATCACCCACTTCGAAGTGAAAATCTTTACGCTTTGGATCAGCGTAACTCTTCTGCCTATCTCGGGCAGCTTTGAGATGGTCACGAATCTGGACAATCTTGTCCGTCGTTTCGAACACTATCTCTGGTCCTGATAATTGGACATCTCCAACTTCCGCCCAACAAACTGGCGTTCTACACTTTCTACCGTATAATGCCTCAAAAGGCGCAGCCTTTATACTGGTGTGGTAGTTATTGTTGTAGGAGAATTCAATTAGTGGTAGGTGTTTATCCCAACTACCACCCAAATCGATCACACATGCACGTAGCATGTCTTCCAACGTTTGAATAGTACGCTCACTCTGACCGTCTGTCTGAGGATGGTAAGCTGTACTGAAATTCAAACGCGTGCCCAAAGATTGTTGGAAACTCTTCCAAAAATGTGACGTGTATCTAGTATCTCTGTCAGAGATAATAGACACAGGTATGCCATGTAAGGCTACAATCTTATCCACATACAACTGGGCTAACATGTCGGAGCTATAAGTCTCCTTGATGGGTAAGAAATGTGCTGACTTAGTCAGTCTATCAACTATAACCCATATTGTATCATTTCCTTTCTTGGTCTTAGGTAACTTGGTGATAAAATCCATAGTTACCATTTCCCACTTCCACGTAGGAAGTTCAGGCTGTTGTAGCAAACCTGACGGCTTTTGATGCTCGGCTTTGACTTGCGCACATGTCAAGCATTTAGCTACATAGGTGGCTACAGACTTTTTCAAGCCTATCCACCAATAATTTGCCCTTAGATCCTGGTACATCTTATCAGCTCCAGGATGAACGGAGTATTTGGAACTATGGGCTTTCTGGAGGATGACATCTCGAAGTCCTCCATAAATTGGAACCCATATGCGTCCATTTAATCTTAGAATTCCGTCCTTGCTAAGAGTCAACTGCTCCTCAGTTACCCCTAGCTTTTCATTAGGATAGTTAGCTTCCAACACAGCTTCCTTCTGTGCAGCTAACAACCTTTCGGTCAAACTGTTCTTTATCTCCATGCGCTTGGCATTGATTCGGATGGGTTTCACCATCTCCTTTCGACTCAAGGCATCGGCGACTACATTCGCCTTGCCTGGATGGTATCTGATTTCACAATCATAATCATTTAAAGTTTCCATCCAACAGCGTTGCCTCATGTTTAATTCCTTCTGATTAAACAGATGTTGAAGGCTCTTGTGATCAGAATAGATCACACACTTGATCCCATATAGATAATGCCTCCACAGTTTTAGTGCGAATACAACGGCACCCAACTCCAAGTCATGGGTGGTGTAATTCTTTTCGTGCACCTTTAACTGTCTTGAAGCATAGGCAATAACCTTGCCTTTTTGCATAAGCACACACCTCATGCCAGTGTGCGATGCATCGCAGTAAACCACGAACTCTTCTATTCCATCTGGCAATGTCAGAACTGGGGCGTTGCTCAACTTTTGCTTCAGAATATCAAAGGATTCTTGCTGCTTAGGGCCCCAAATGAACTTTAATTTCTTCTTAGTCAAGGAAGTTAGGGGTGCAGCAATCCTTGAAAATTTTTCGATGAAACGCCTGTAATATCCTACCAATCCCAAGAAGCAACGAATCTCTGTAGGCGTCTTTGGCTCTTGCCAGTTCATAACTGCTTCAACCTTAGCGGGATCCACTTGGATACCACGCTCACTTACCACATGTCCAAGAAATTGGACTTCTCGTAGCCAAAATTCACACTTAGAGAATTTGGCATAAACCTTCTCTTGATGTAGAAGTTTGAGAATACATCGAAGGTGTTTCTCATGGTCAGCTTGATTCTTTGAATAAATAAGAATGTCCTCAATGAAGACGATGACGAATTTATCTAAGTACGGCTTGCAAACGCGATTCATGAGATCCATGAACGCGGCCGGTGCATTAGTGAGCCCAAAAGGCATCACTAGGAACTCGTAATGACCATAACGAGTCCTAAATGCAGTTTTGTGTACGTCTTCATCTCTGACCTTCAGCTGATGGTAGCCTGGCCTCAAATCAATCTTCGAGAAATAACTTGCCCCTTGCAATTGATCGAACAAATCGTCGATTCTGGGCAGAGGATACCTATTCTTTATCGTGACTTTATTAAGTTCACGATAATCGATGCACAGATGCATCTATCCATCCTTCTTCTTCACAAATAGGACTGGCGCTCCCCATGGAGACGAACTAGGTTTAATGAAACCTTTAGCTAGCAGTTCGTCCAGTTGTGTCCTCAATTCCTTCATTTCTGTGGGCGCCAACCTATAAGGTGCTCTAGCAACCGGTGCTGCTCCGGGGATGATATCAATCCTGAATTCCACTTGCCTATCTGGTGGCAAACCAGGTAGTTCTTCCGGAAAAACTTCTGGGTATTCAGAAATGACAGGGATGTCTTCTATCTTTGGTTTAGGCTCATCAATAATCACCTGTGCCATGTAGATGACACAACCCTTCTTTAAACACCTGGAAGCCTTGAGCATAGTCACTTGCTCAGGCAATCCATACTGGGTATCTCCCCGAATGGTAAGTGATTCACCAGACGGAGTCTTTATCACCACTTGCTTTCTGTTGCAGACAATTTGGGCCTGGTTATGATATAACTAGTCCATGCCCAAGACTATGTCAAAACCGGCTAATTTAAATGGAAGTAGAGACAGAGGAAAAGAATGGTTCTTAATGGATATAACACATCCATCTAACACAGTTGAGACGGTTTCTAGGGTGCCATCTGCTAACTCCACCTCATAATTCACATTTAAGGTTTTGACAGGTAATTTCAACAATTCACAAAACTTATTATCAACGAAAGACTTAACAGCGCCTGAATCAAACAATACTCTAGCATAGACGTCATTTACGAGGAAAGTACCTGTAATAACATTGTCGTCTAGAATCGCTTCCTTTGTGTCCATTCTGAAGACTCTAGCATTAGTCTTCTTGGCCTCTTCAGGCTTCTTGGTGTACTTAGGGCAGTTGGTTTTAATGTGCCCCTTTTCATTGCAACGGTAGCACGTTGCGTCTTTCATCTTCTTGCAATCCAAGGTTTTGTGATCCGTGGACTTGCATATTCCACATGCATAGATTTTTGACTGAGTCTGTGAGTTCGACTCGAGTCTGCACTTTCCATAGTGCTGTTTCTTGCAAATTTTGCGTTTGGGCTTCTCACCCGAGTGATGCCCATCTTTCCTTGACTCCGATCCTTTCTTGTTGTCACCGTTCCCACGGTGTTTCTTGTTCGATCTCCGTGAACCATCATCTTCACGTTTTCTCTTCTCAGCCTCCTTATTCCTCTGCGATCTCTGCCTGGCCGCATCCAAAGTGAGGGACAAGGGTATGTCAGCTACAGATCTAAAAGTAGCTGGCCGAGAAGCCTTCACGCTTGCCTTGATTTCCAGGGCTAAACCACCGATAAAACGAGCTATCCTTTTTGGTTCCGAGGTCACTAGATAAGGAACCAACCGGGACATCGTGTTGAAGCTCGTTAGGTAAGCTTGACAGTTAAGGTTTGTCATCACCAATGATAGAAAATCAGATTCTATCTTCTCCACCTCATGCTGAGGGCAGTAATTTTCCCTGATAAGGGCAACAAATTGATCCCAAGACATGTTGTACAATGGGATTTTCCCAATGGCTTGAATTAGTGATCTCCACCATGCTAAAGCTTCACCCTTAAAAGACTGCGACACAAACTTGACTATATCCCTCTCAGCGCATCCGCTGATATCCACAACTGTGTCCATCTCGTCCAGCCACGTCATACAGTCGATGGCTCCTTTCTCCCCAGTGAAATCCCAGGGTTTGCAGGAAACAAAATATTTATATGAGCAACCCTTGTCACGGGGTCCTTGGTTTAGTACAACCTGCTGAGATGGAGCACTGTGGTGGTTCGAGGAGTGCCGATCATCATTTTTCTTCGGTTCGTCCTTCTTGGACGGTGGCTTTGAAGGCTGCGTAGATAGGGTCCTACTACGAGTCCTACTATACTCTTCGTACTGCCTTTCCAATGCCTTTGTAACTGCGTCGTCGACCAACGCTTTTAATTCAGCACACGTTAGATTTATCCGGGCGTTATCAATGTTCTCCACTGGATGACTATTTATCTCGTCTGAGTTAGCCATTTTAATTGAACTGTTACAGAAAACAAGGACAATAGTTTATTTGGGAGTTTATTATGGAATTTCCCCTTAGGGTAATTCATTAACCATGGTAAACAGAGACCACATTTGGTTAATTTATTAATCGTATTCAATTAGGATTTCAATTAAAATTTTATCCTAATTTTAAACAATAACAATATATATTAGCACATAAGGCTTAGTCACATGGACAATTTAAATTATAAGCTATGATTTCAGAGAATCAAGGCCTTTAAGGTATATTGGCACAACAGGCCTAGTCACAAGGACATTAACTATAGCCCGTAGGCACTTCCCTTCTAAGGGATGTTTATAATATGATCATCTTATAGGATGATATTAGCCACGATTTCAGAGAATCCAGGCATGAAGGTTTGAACCTAGTTCATTATCTTTATCTGACAGGGAGTCATCGCTACCACTGTCTTTTGGCTCATATGGAAATGAGCAGGGCCCGTAGGCACTATATTACCACGTATGGTAAAAATATGATCATCTTAATTGATGATTTAACCCATGATTCGGAGATCATTTAGTTAGGTTTGGAATCTTTGAAAAGATCCTTATATAATAATGACGTGTTTGATTTTAATGAA
Organism: Helianthus tuberosus; assembly: GCA_030545235.1. Classification (NCBI taxonomy): domain Eukaryota; kingdom Viridiplantae; phylum Streptophyta; class Magnoliopsida; order Asterales; family Asteraceae; genus Helianthus; species Helianthus tuberosus. The sequence continues at coordinate 140,911,192 of CM060402.1, read as the reverse complement.
TCACGTCTGCCAGGAGCGTTAACATGTATAAAGATGTTAACAGGGATTTGAATCTTTTGAATAGGTCTTACCATCTTGGCCCGGCCTTATAATGACCCGAAGGCTAGGTTTCACTCTTTAAGATCCTTATTTAAAATTTACATAGGCATATTATTTCAAAAAAAGAACGATTTTATTTTATTTATTTCATATATAATTTATCTATGCACATAATGGCAAACATGAAATTTATAAAACAAACATTCCATTAGTTTATTAAAATATTATACGCTGCCCTAAACGGGTCTTTTCAACAAACAAACTTACCCACGCAGGGGTTTAAACAAGTACTTACCCACGCAGGGGCTTAATAACACAAACACCCACGCAGGGGCTTGATAACATACACACCCACGCAGGGGCTTAAACAAATAACATACCCACGTAGGGGTTTACAGAAAGATAGACCCACGCAGGGGTCAAAACAAACAAGACTGGCCCACGCAGGGGCTAAACAACAAATAGAAGGATTCAGTGGTCCTTCTTACTCTTCCCTTTAATTAGGCTCGTTAATCCTTGGAAGAAAGTTTGTCGCTCCCTTCGTTCCCTGTGAAACTCTCGCTCTACATGGTCCAACCTTTGCAGAATTTCTTCCCGCTCTGGTGGAGAGAACCTTGGTGGTTGCGATTGTTGCCTGATAATAGGTCTTGGAGGTATTTGGTATCCGTGTGTTGGGTACCCTACTCCCCATGGATCTCCATAGGGTCCTTGGGTGTTGTAGTTAGCCGCTACCATGTAGGGGTCGGCTTCTGCGTAACCATAATTGTGGTGAGTTGGCGGTTCAAACGGGTTATACGCCATGGAACCCGTGTATGCTGGAATTGGGTTATCAAAACCCATCGCCGGTGGCTGTGGTACAGCTGGGTTAGAAGGTCCACCCATTTGTGGGTCCTCCTGATGTGGCGGATAGTGGCTGCCACTGGATTGACGAGGAGAGCTGAAATGAAAGTCTCCTGCTCGCGCAGACATACGCGCTCCGGATCTCCTACGCCTTGGCGGTTGTAGAGGTGGCGGTTGAACTGGTGGTGGTGGAGGTGGTGGCGTGACTGCCACAAATCTCGAATCCACAGAGGGATCCTGTTGCTGCTGTTGCTGCTGTTGAGGCGGTGAATGGCGAGGAGGTGTATAGTACCATTCGTGCCTGGTAAACATAGCTTGAAAGCTATCTGGACCAACATAGGGTGATCCATGGAAAGAAGATCCGTCAGAGATCTCTATCGGGTGGTTTGGTGTACCACTGGCAGGTTCGACGGGGTCCGTATCCTCGTCCATATCGTCCGCGTGATCTCCCGAGAAATGATCCTCCGGCCCCAATGGGTTAAAACCCACTGGTTCTGCTATGTAGTTTGCCGGGTTAAACCGGCCACTAAAAACTGGTGTAGGGTCACCAAAAGAATGATGCGATAAGGATCGCTGCAACGGTATGTAGGAAGGTTGCGGGTTGTTGGGCTCGTACTCTGGTTGTGGCCCATAAGGGTTTTGGACAGGAGGTGTGGAGCTGTGTGAGATCGACCGTCTAGCCGGTTCAAAGAGGTTCCTCCGGTTTTGCCAGGGATCGTCACTCTCTGTGGTTGAAGGAGCTCGCACATTCGAGGGTCCTGCCTCGTTGTCATTGGGGGCGGTGATTGGCCCCTTTCCGCGTCCTCTTCACCTGAAGAATCTTGGCGGCATTTTGTTAATCCTGCCAATACAATATGAGATAACAACAACAGTATATATAAATTAAAGGACAAAACAAAAACCAAACAAGGTAGAATTTGTCCTATGTTATTTGTCTAGACTCGAAAGTTTAGATATGTGCAATTGTGTAACTGAGATTAAACACAAAAGGCTAGTGTTTAATTCACCCAGTGTTGGCTCTGATACCAACCTGTCACACCCCGATTTCCACGTGTCACCGGTGGGCCCGGTGGGGGAGTATCGTGACGTGGTTGGCAACATAATAGTCAAACAACACAATAATCAATATGCACAGCGGAAGCAAATTTAAAAGATATAATACAACCGAATTTAATATTGTAATATCAAACGTCACAATATTCGGAAGTTTATCCACAGATGGATCGAAAATAAAATAGTATTAATAGTTCAACAGACTTCAGGCATCTTAAGCTTGCGAGACTTCTAGTGATGCTAAGGAGAAATCCCAGCCAATTACGCTTAGTACCTGCATTTAATCTTTTTGGGAAAATATGTCAGTTTACACTGGTAAATACAATCAACTGACTCATTTTGGAAAATGATTGAAAATTGGTTTGGATGCACGTGGCATAAACATTTTATTTAACTTGGGAGAATTATTTAATATTATAATCTTGTGAACAAATTACATGTTCCTTGTGCGTTCAGTAGCCCGGATCATGTCCGGGTTAAAGATCAATAGACACACCACAATATTCTTTTGTGCACTGACGGGTGTACGCCTACCCCCCGCGCTTAAGTCGTGGCCATTTCGTAAAAAGATGCCAAGGATATCCGGGACATGGTCATTAACCCCCCAAAGGCTTTAAGTAACAAGACTGTTTAAACGAGCCGATCAAATTATTCAATTAACCACCCAACGATGGAAGATTTGATGCCCGATCAAGCGGTATGCTTCATACCGTAACCCAAGGCCGTATAGGGAAAATAAGTTAAAAGTATTTACCTGAGCAATGTATAAATCACAATAAGAAAATTGCAAGTAGCTTTTACTGGTTCTCCTAATCTGGAACGAAGGTTTATAATAACCTTTTAGAATCCTAACGGGTCTTTAGTTAAGCTTAAGCTTAGACCGGTTAGTTTCAAAGATACGGTTCGTACGCACGATTAAGCGAAGACCGGATAGAATGTGATTTAGACCCGACAAGTTCAGAGACTTGTTTAACATGGGTCCTTCATGCACATTCTGGATTTTGAGATAAAACCGATAAGGTTTGACTCGTTTCAGCTAATTTATGTAAACTTGTTACATAAACCGAACAGAACGCGTAATAAGCGTAACGGGTAATAATGAGAGCCATTTACAGGTTTCCTAAGTTAATATGCTCCAAATATGTTGTGACATCAGTAAGGTGTCTTTTATTATGCCCGAAACGAATTTAAACACAAACTATGCCCCGTAGGGGTAGTTTGGTCATTTAAAAGGTTATAAAAGAGTTTAAGTGTTAACCTGAGTTACAGGTCTGATGTAATCAGCAAAAATATTCAATTTGCTAAGTTATATCAGTAGGGTAAAGTATATATGTGAAATTTATCAATTATAACCAAACTATGCACCGTAGGGGCATTTTGGTAATTTCACATAAGCCGTAAAGCTCAAAACTGAAGTCTGAGTTTAACCACTTTTGCTTACTATTAAAATATTATAATTTGCCTCAAATATCAGTAGGTATCAACCCTTGTATGTTTAATATGGTTATAGCACATACTATGCGTTAAAAACGCTTAAAAGGCGATTAGAAGCCATTTCCGGGTTTGATACATAAAGCTGATATTTTTTATTATTCCAGAAGGCTTAAAATAATTTATTTATCATTTGTGATCAGTAGCAAAAGGTTTGGAGTCGTTTAGATATGTAAAACTCATTTTATAGCCCGTAAGGGCAAAACCAACAATTACTGGATTAAGCCTACGACTATGAGTTATGCTCAGCCTAAAATTAATTAAAAATATTTAAAAATCCCAAAATAATATATTACATCAGTGGGTAAAGAGATTGCTTTCAAAAAGTATGTTTAAGTAGGCTATACGCTAAATACGCCGTTTAATTAACATAAAGCTTTAATTTTACGCTAACGAGCATAACTCTTAACCTACACCTCAAACTGATGTCAAATTTTGTATGCAAGTTTAAATATCAGTAATTAAAGTTTCTACTCTTTTACATTTCCAAAAATCACGTTTTAAGGTAATAAGGGCATAATGGTCAACATATGAGCAATTAACGGAATCATGCGAATTAATTGGTTAACTAATGAACCATGGTGTATAATCACAGAGGGTTATACTAGCATGTAACCTGGTCCAAATGAAGCTCTAAGGTATTTCTAAAACATACCATAACGGGTCAGAACTGAAGTCAAAGCAAAAGTCAAAGCTTTGCGACTTTCGGTTCCGAACCGGGTCTAAATAGGAAATTGTCGGGTTGAACATGTTTAGACATGTTCTTACACTTATTACCAAGTTATATTAATGATCAAACAGGTTGTATATGTTCTACATTGATAATTATGCATAAATTAGAATTTAAGGATCCTGTTGACTTTTTCTTAACAAGTTTGACCCGACATTTGACCTAGTTAGAGTGGGAATCAGGGGGAACCATTTTGAGGGTTTATTACCCACATAATTACCAACTTATAACTACTTTTGATTCGAGATTTGACTGAGCCATTATTAATTAATCTCGAAGTCAAACCGTAATTACGACGGTTTGACTTTTAGCTAAATAACTAAGCTAAACTTAATTAAAGAAGGTTAAGCAAACTTACAAAGGTCCTATGCACGGAGTGTGATCACTTGAGAGCAGGCTTGAGCTCCAGAAATGATCAGAAAATGCAGATGAAGGTGTGAGGGACTTGTTGCAACAAGGTGGCCTTTTATAGTGAAATTCTTACCACAAATTGTTGACACCAAGGTCTAACACTGACCACAAATCATCAACATGTGTCCCTAAGTGTGTAGGACTGTTTAGGGGTCGCCCATGTTGCATTAATGTCGATTAAAGGTCGGTTTAGCGCGTTTGCAGGAGGCTGTCTACGCTTTCTGTTACTGGGCACCTGACGCGGCCCGCTTAAGATTCTCTTAATCTTAACGCGGCCCGCCTCAGCCTTGTTATCAGATTTTCACATTTTCTATTTTCCACATACATGTCTCTTGGCCTTTCGAAAGGGCAACTAGCTTATATTTTGCAATTTGACCCCTTCTTATTTACCTACAAGGGCTTTATGACTTATACCCACTTTGCCAAGTCCCTGGACACTTCCAGTTAACCCGAAAAGTCATAACGTTCAACGTTAACGCTTTAACCCCTCGCATACGAATTTGATCATAACTTTCTCATACGATAACGAAACTTTATGAAATTTATATCGTGCATTCTAGTGAGCATAATTAACAGTTACAAAGCTTCGGGTTTGTCAAAAGGTCACTCAGAGGTGTAACTTAAACATGTTGACACATTTAACCCATGTAGTTTGTAATCCCTCACTTTTAGCTTCGCATGATCCATGATTTATTCGTTTGAAGGTATGCGTATCATGTAGGGTTAATGTACAATACATTTATTCACTGTTGACATTTAGAACTCGCATATTCACATACTTTCCATGACTGTCAACTTTAGTCCTTCTATAACATTCTTTCACACGTTCAAACATATGACACGTGTCTACACATTATAGGACGTGAATTTTCGAGGTGTTACACCTTAGTATAGTCGTGGTCATTGACTGTGTAATTGACTGGTGGAGCATGCCTTTGTGCAAGTCCCATGAAAACAGAAGATCTCTCTAACACATTAATGTCGTTATGTGCGCTGGGCATACCAAAAAATGCATGCCATATCCAGATATCGTATGAAGTAACTGCCTCCAAAATAATAGTAGGTTCACGAATGTGGCCAGAGTACATACCTTTCTAGGCTGTGGGACAATTTTTCCACTTCCAGTGCATGCAGTCAATGCTTCCGAGCATTCCAAGGAATCCTCGTTGGTCCGCAACATCATCGCTATCATCTTCCGAATATAGGTATCTCAACAACTTGCGAAAGAATGTACGAACTATTTGATTAAACGTGCAATTAACTCAACCCAGGGGCGTAGCTTTCAAGGGGCCGGGGGGTGCCCGACCCCCCCGAACTTTTCTCTCAGTAGTGTTATGTATGTATGTTTCGGATCGAATTTTTTTAGGTATATACTTTTTCAACCCCCCGGTTTTATAAAAATAAAATTTACTTATATAGAATTTTTAGGTCCAGTGACTTCCGACCCCCCGATGGAAATTTTCAAGCTTCGCCACTGACTCAACCTGTCATCATACATGTCACAAGTCAAAAACTGTTATAAACGCCAAAAAGTGCCAGTTTTTCAGTGAAAAACGTCAAAAAAGGCAATGTTCTGCGTCGTTTTTCAGCATTGCACGAAGCAGCATTTCTGCAGGTTTTTAGATCGGTTATTAGCCATTTTTTGGATCGGTTATTACCGGTTTTTCAGCAAAAAAAAAACGGCGTGTTTATTTCAGCAAAAAAACACTACAAAAGTGCCCGTTTTTCAGCAATAAAACACCAAAAAACTGCATGTTTTTCAGCATAAAAAACTTAAAAAACTACATCGTTCTGCAGCGTTTTTCGGCCTGAACACCCCTAATATTAAAAAATAAGTCGTGAAACAATACTGTCAACAAGTAATCATCGTTATTGGCCTGAACACCCCTAATATTAATAAATTGCCAAATCAAATCAAAATATCTGTGTGTTAACTGCTAACAAACATGCTTTCTATAAACTCTACAATCAAATTCAAGTGACAAACTCTATAATCTTTGTCAAATTCAAACCAAAATATCCTTGCTTGCTTCTTCAGCAGCCCTTTGAAATCTAAAACCTGAGTTTTATACACTTCATGAATTAAGACTCAAAACTAAAAATCCAAAAAAAAATTGAGCAAAAAAAGCTTACATATAGCAGAGGGATGGAGATGTAAAGGATGAACCGGCCGATACTTTCACTGATAGCAAAATCCTTTTCAAATCGGAACCCTAGTTTCCAATAGAAGCCTATGTTTACAAATCAGAACCCTCCACATTTGCAAATCCGAACCTGTGAAGTGAGAATTTGTTGATTTTGTTGCTAGTAGTCGATGTGTAAAAGGACTGGGGCGGGAGAAGATAGAAGAGGTGGTTGTTGGAAATTGAGAGGGTACAGTAGCTTTTTATGTATAAAAAGTTACTGTAGTTTTTTTTAATATTTAAGGTTAAAGTATACATATAGTGGACAGGTTGGAGTGGGTTTTTAGAATGTTTTTTATATTTTAAATACAGGGGTTAATTTGATGGAGTGGATGAGAATGCTCTAAGATAAGAAATTATGTACAATAGAGAATTCTTGTACGAAGTGTAGGAGATAAGCACAACCATTGATCTCCCAATATCAATGGCTCAAAACTAGGCAGTGGCATTTTCATAAATATAAAGTTAAACCAATTGAAGAAACAAATAGAGAAAGGGTATTATGGTCATTTCTCACTTGAACTCTTTCCCCCCTTGATTTTCAAATGGCTATAACCTTTTCATACGTTAATATATTTATTTTAATTACACCCGTATTAACGAGCATTTAATTCTCTTTAATTCGGGCAGTCTATTATTATAGTTTCTTAAAAAAATACATGATTTTGAATACTCATTATGTGATTAAGTGATTTTGAATACCAAGCACATAACTATGTGATTTCGAAAACCGATTACGTGATTACGTGATTTCATTATAGAATGTGAAACCAGACTAAGTGATACGTGACTACGTAACAATAGTTGACTATGTATTACTAAGTGACTACATAATTTTGAATACCCATTTCGTGATTACGTGATTTCATTATAGTATTTATGTGCAATAAACTGAGTGATTACGTTATAAGCATAATTGTAATAACATTAGTTATAACAAATCATATCGAATGTGTAATCAAGTAATGGATTTTTATATTTAAAGTGTAATCACGTAATGGTTTATGTTGAATGTGTGATCACGTAATGGGTATTCAAAATCACGTAGTCATGTGCTGGGTATTCAAAATCACGTAATCACGTAATGGACTAATGCGTATTCAAAATCCTGTAATTTTTTTAAGAAAACTATAACAATATGCTGCTTGAATTAAAGAGAATAAAATGCTCGTTAATACGGTGTATTTTTTTTTAATATTAATGTATGAAAATGTTTTAGCCGTTTGAAAATCAATGGGGGAAGTTGTTTGAAGTTAGAAAGGACTAATTACCTTTCAAGCCAATGTCACTTGTCCTCAAATCCTTGTCTCGTAGGCTTCGTATGAAAAAAAAAAGTGTTTGTATAGAATCCTTTGTATAGAGACATGTTTAAACATGGTCTTTGAATTATAAAAGTAGATAAGAGATCATGTACGAGAGAAGAATTTTACAAGAAGTGTAGGAGAGAATTTTGATCACACATTTGTTTTTCTCAATTTAAGGAGGGAAGGGTATGATGGTCTTTTCTCCCTTAACTTGTTTCATCTTTGATTTTCAAACGGCTATAATTTTTTCATACGTTAATATTTTTTTAAAAATGCACTGTATTAACAAGCATTTCATTCTCTTTAATTTGAGTAGCCTATTGCTATAGTGTTCTTAAAAATAATTTATAGGACTTTGAATACCCATTACGTGATTTTGAATACCCAGTACCCATTACGTGATTTTGAATACCCAGTACATAACTACGTGACTTTTGAATACCCATTATGTGATTACACATTTAACGTAAATCATTACGCTTTCAATGTAAATTCATTACATAATTACGCATTCAATATGATTTGTTATAACTAATATTAATACAATTATGCTTATTAGGCCGGATAGGGGGCTACGTGGTGGCAGAGTGACCACGCGTGGAACCCAATGGAACACCGCCGCCACCCAACTTGACCACGCGTGAACATTATAACGCGTTGTAGCCATAACGTGTGGTGATTATGATGTTACCGTTTGAAGAAAAGCAAGAATCAAGAACAGACTATGCAAAATCAACAAAATTCTCAACAAAAACCCCAAATTGTTAATTACAAAAACAAGCGATTGAAATAAAAAAGGTACCTTAAAATCACGATAATCTTGATGAAATCAATAATGGAAGCAGACCCAGATGAGAAATTGATGAGATCACATAATACCAGCAGGGAATTCGAGTGAGATTTTAGAGAAAAAAAATGGTTCAAGAGAAGAAGAAAACCCCTTTTGAATTGTGTTTGTGTGAAATCAAATGAATCAAGAATGTTTGTCTATTATACACACTACTGTTAATTTATTATTTAAATAATAAAAAAATCACCACACTAAAATCCATCACTAGTGATGGGCATTTCCACTAAAATCCATCACTAGTGATGGAATAAAGCTCGATGACGTGACGGAACTTGATTGGATGTTGTGAGTGATGGAATTCCATCACTAGTGGAGCGCCCCTACCCCCTTACGGGATTACACATTCAATAATAAGAACTTGATTGTTTATATTTATTATGTGATTAAATATCTAATATACGACATTATGTTGTTATTATAGGTTGGTTTGGCTAATGTTTTATATATAATTCATCCTTAATACGTGATTATACCTGAAATATTAGGTATTCCATATGAAATATTATGTATTACATATTGTCACAGCCCCCCCCCCCCCCCGGGCGGGAGCCGTGAGCCACAGTCAGGTGGTACCGATGTTTATTAAATTCACAGCGGAAATATCATTAGGAACATAGTTAGGAAATATTTCAGAGTTTGTAAAACACCAAACTTTAATATTAAAAAAATGGGTTAAAACCCATTTTACAATCAAAGGTTTTTTTTAGGGATAAACCCTAATTGAGAAAATGTAAATTTCTTCTTTTATTCAGGTAATTATAGCCACTTTATTTAAGCCTTCAGCGCACCATAGCAGCTTTTATTACCTTCATAGTAAGTTACCTGAATGCGTTAAAAACATTTTATCAGCAAAAAATACTAGTGAGTTCATTCAATTTTATAAAAAGACACATTGTTATATTTTATAGTATCAAGGGTGATTACATTGTTTATAGAGTAAACTTCTGTTTTGCTCCCTGTGGTTTGGTCATTTTAACGGTTTTGCTCCAATAGTTTAAAAACAGCCATTTTCCTCCCTGATTTTTCTAACTTATCTTCATTTTGCTCCCAGCCTCTAACTCCATCAGGGAGGAAACTGGCGACAAACTCGAAAGATTAGGGTGCAAACTGGCGACAAACTCGAAAGATCAGGGAGGAAAATGGTTATTTTTAAACTATTGGAGCAAAACCGTTAAAATGACCAAACCACAGGGAGCAAAATGGAAGTTTACTCTTGTTTATATCTAACAAAAACTCAAATCAGTATTTGTCACTCGACCGGATCTGTGACTATGGTCATATCACACATTGGCTAACTCGTTGTCCAATGGTGAAGATTATCAAGTAATGTATACAAAACCCCACATACCAGTTGTAATTGTAGAATACAAAAACTTAGGGGTTGTTTGGCAACATCTGAATGGTTAAGTGCTGAACCAGTAAGAGGTCAGAACCACTAAGTGCTGAATCAGTATGTCACACCCCGTGTCACACCCTGTCTTTTGCGGAAGTGTATGATGTGTGACTAGCTTGTTATCATCGCATTCAATCGTAATAAACAGCTACATGATCAAAACGATGTTCATCCATTTATGAAAATTTAAGTATTACAAATTCTTGTTATTTAAGTTTTCAAAACACGACCTTTGACAAGGTTTCAATTCAACAAAAGTGGATGACATCTAAAGTTGTAGTCTACTTCTAGTTACGACACTTGCGCCCAAGATCCATCCTGTCACCTGAAATACATGTAATTTTGGAAAACATCAACATAAAGTTGAGCGAGTTCATGCGTTTTTGTATTTCACGTTTTTATACTTTGTATGAAAACATAGTATGTGTCATGTATAATTCAAGTCTTTCTTGAGTACCCCACGTACTCAAGTATAATTCCCGTTTTCTTGAGTACCCCACGTACTCAAGTATCATTCAAGTTTTCTTGTGTACCCCACGTTTTAAATGATTGTTTATACAAGGACATTAAGGCACGTGAGGACATAAGGAGCATTAGTATATTCTCCTTCAAGGCATGTGAGGACATAGGGAGCATTAGTATTTTCTCCTTTAAGGCATGTGAGGCCATAGGAAGCATTAGTATATTCTTCCTCCAACTATGTCGATTTCCCTCGACTGTGTCGATTAACCTCGACTGTGTCAATTTCCCTTGAATGTGTCGATTACCCTCGAGTGTGTCGATTAACCTCGACTGCGTCGATTTCCCTCGACTGGGACACCGAAGCACTCAAGTGGTCACATAAGGACCATGATCGGGGCTCGGCCGTACCCGTTAGATCTAACCCTCGCCCCTAATTAAGTATTAATGGCATCTCAATATCTAGTTTAAGCTCACATGATCTAGTATTTTCTAGGCTTTTCTTAAAGCTCATCATATTGCACTCACCACGAGTGCTTCTCGTATTCTCAAATCATATTGCACTCGGTTCTCGTTCTCACCAAGAGTGCTTCTTGTTTTTTTACCCTTTGTAAAAATTTATAATATTTGTAACATGTATTTCACCCCCAAGAGTTATAAAACCGAAAACAGTTAAGAGAAAAGGGGGAGCATGAACTCACAACTTTGCGTTCCTGTGCGTCGTAAACTTCACCGGATTTGCTTAATTAACGTCGTAACCTATACGCGTTTTCTTAACGTTAGTCACTAGACTTGCGTCGCACAAGTACAGTCACTCTCTTTTGTATTTGAATCGTTGTGTTAAAAATATTTTATATTTTTAACTAAGCATCCTACTTATATTATTTTCTCAAAAATTAATATAAGTATTTCATGTTTTGCACTTTGCACCCGAATTATGTATCTTGTATGTTGTATGTGTATTTTTATGTTTATACTCCTCATGAGTATTTAGTGTATTTTTAAGTCTAAATACACCAGCACGTATAACACATACTATATACACTTAGCACGAGAGTTGGTGATAAAATAATATATATTTTTCTCTCAAAAATATACATACTTATATCCATTTTTATTTTTGAAGAAATCCTCATTTCTTATCACCAAAAATTAGGGAAACCTTGGTAATACTTTTAAAATACATTTTTAGGGAATAAGTTTCTCAAAAACTTATATTTTTCTAAGTGTCAAAATTTATAAAAATTTTGACAGAGTTTCCCCTAAAAATGGAGGTTTCCCATGTTTTCAAAACATGTGTTTATTTTCTTTTAAATCGTCAACAATCCTCAACAACAATTACCAACAATAATCATCAACAATAACCACATATTTCTCCATTTCATGAACTTGAATATTTACAAAAATGTGTAGTAACTTACTAGCACATTTAGTAAGTCTTGTTATCTTTAAAAATAAGTTTAATTTCTTAAAAACTTTATTTTTAAAGATCTTGAAGTTTCACAACTTCTAGTCATGATTTACCAAACATATTTCTTGTTAAATTTTTCTTGTGACACAAGTGTTTACACACTTGTTTATGCACTAAAATGCTTTTAGCTTATGTAAGGTCCGGGTTTTAACAAAACTAACATTTTCCGCTTGGTTCTTCTGAAAAACCACTTGTAGATCTTTAGATCTACATGTTTAGAGTCATATTTTACAAGAAAAATTACTTTTACTCAAGTTCATGTTTCATGAGTGGAAGGGTTCATCATCTTTCACATCTCTAGCACTAACATACTACTAGCTCATGTTCTTGAACATGATCTAGTATGGTTAAATGATGAGCCATCCCACTTCTAGCAACAACATCATAAAATAATCACAACTAACCAAGATTCACATGATTTACACACACATCTACTCTTTATCCAACTAGTTTATCTTTCTTTCAAGACTTTTAGTTTTGATCTTGTGTGTTCTTGAGTTTTAACCGTTAAATCACCTATTAACCACTTTAAACAAGAACAAGGGGATGTTTTAGAACACTTACTACTAGCTCATGGCTAGGGAAGTTCAAGAGTGCAAATGAGGTGGATAAAAGCAAATGGTGAAGGTCCTTCAAGATCCGCTTGCACCGAGCTTCGTTAGTGACCTTCTTACACCACCAAAACACCTTGGATTGCTAGGAAGTGGATTGAAAAAGATGGAAGTGTGGGTGTGTGTTGGTGCCGTGAGGTTAGAGGGAGAGATGAGAGAGTTTTCTTTTTTTTTTGTTGAATGATGAAGATGAAGTGAAGTCTAGTGGTTTTTAAAGAAATCCTCCAACATCTCCTTACCCACTAGGTCTTATGTCTCCAATTGTACATAGCATATCAAATAAACAAATGGAAGAAATCATGGGGTGTCCCCCACTCTCACACAATCGGTTATGGGGGGGGGGGGGGTCCTAGTTCCATTTCAACTTCCAAGTTACTATCCTAGTTAGCTTTCAAGTATCATAAATCTAGTGTTAAGAGTGTTATTAAATATAGTGTGTTAGGGTGTTCGGGGACCCTAACTAGCTTAGAAAAATAAAAACAATGCTTCTAGCATTATTTTGGTGTTCCGGATATTATCCGGTTGTTCGGTTAGACACTGGTTCGTTAAAGTGCTAAATCACACTTTTTAGTGTCTTTTAAGTACCCTTCTTGTACCCTTTCAATCCCCAACACTTAGGGAAATATTCTGGATGATAAAACGAAATTTCTGCATAATATTCATATGTTTAAATGCTGAATTGAGCTGAATTATACAAAATTATGCACTTAAAGTGCGTTTCGGGTTTTTTTTAGTGCTTATTTTTGCTTTCGCAATGTCTATAAATTAAACCCTTACATGTACTCTTGGGTTTTAATGTACTTTTGTCGTCGGACCTACACCTAGGCTCCAATTTTATTGTCTGACTGCTTTCTGCAGTTCTGTTGACACGATGTGTCTTACCGGTGAGTTTACTAATATTTCTGACGCAACGCTCTCGTTTATGCATAGAGCTATATTTTGTAGCACAAAATGTGCATGAATTCACTTGCATGGAATTCAGAAATTTATTTGTCTGGTAACTAGATCATGTACAGTCATTAAAGCACAAATTACTGTTCATCTAGTGTACGGAATGTACGGAAAAGTGACGGTTGTCACACCCCGATATTTCCACATATTACCGGTGGGCCCGGTGGGGAGTATCGTGACGTAGTTGATATCATCATAGTCAATACACACAAAATAATAGCACAACGGAAGGCTTGGTGAATAAACTATTACAAACCATGATGTCTGAGTGTCCGAATGAAAGAATATATAGACTGGGTTGTAATTAGGGGTGTGCAAAAAAATCCGAAACCGAATCCGAATTATCCGAAATTCCGAATCCGAATTATCCAAAAAATCGGATATCCGAAAATTCGGATTCGGATAGCAATATTCAAAATTTTTGGATATTTCGGATATCTGATATCCGAAATATTAAATAGTATTATTTTTAATTATTTAATATATATAAGAATATATGCTTGAAAACCCTACTTCTACCCAGCCCTCTTCAGTCTTTATCCCACGCCCCCACTTCTTATCATCTCCAACAAGTTTCTTCAACATATTTGCTTCAATCAAAAGAGATCCGGTTCATCATTATCTATCAATATGATGATGTGGTCTTTCAATAATTTGCATTATTTATCTTTGGGCCTCTCCTTGTATATCTCTAGGGTTTGTTCGAACAGATTCTCAACATCGTTCAAGAAATCAAGATTGTGTTAATCGTGAATCCTTCAAACATTCAACACTACAACTTGTCGTTTGATTTAAGTCTCTCGCATTAGATATATTCATCTTTTTAATGATGCCATTACATTTATTTATGTGTATAGTTGATTTTATTTGTATATTTAATTCAGATTTATGTATACTTTGCTCTGAAGATGAGGAAATTTGGGAATTTTGAGTTGAATCTCATCAGATTTAGGTGTTTTTGGAACAATTGTTTTTAGAGTTTTTAGTATTTTGGATATCCGTTTTATTATCCGAATCCGTATTCGAAACTTCGGATATCCGAAGTTTCGGATACGGATTCGGATAGTGATTTTAACTATCCGAAATTTTCGGATATCCGACATTCGGATATCTGAATTTCCGGATATCCGGTTTTGAACACCCCTAGTTGTAATAAGATCCACAGGCAGATCATAAATAAAATACAAGAAACAGAAAATAACAGACTTCGGGTATCTAGGGATTTGCAATATCCTCTTATATGACACCAAGTAGCTCCAGCCTATTTACGAGAAGTACCTGTCAATCAGTCTTTAGAAAAATACGTCAGTTTACACTGGTAAATATAATTAACTAACTCATTTGAAAATATTTGAGAAAATTGATTTAAGTGCACAAGGCACAAATCATTTATAACTTGGGACAATTATTTAAGATAATCTTGTATATAGATTTATATGTTTGTCATACAATTGGGGCCGGTTGGAAGCCGGTCATGATTAACCTACTCATCACTTATGGAACCCACAAAGGAGTTATCCCCAACATGTGGGTTTATATTTTAGTATTTTGCATCTGTCAGGTGTATGCCTACACCTCGTGCATAGGTCGTGGCCATTTTCGAATGAAATGAGCCGAGGATATCCAGGACACGGTCGTATTAACTGTCGCAACCCCCGATCCCTTATTGGTCCCGGGAACGGGCGGACGCGAGCTCAGATTTTCGGTGGTATCAGCTATTTAATCTTGCAACGGAAATTACATCAGGACCGTAGTTAGGAAATGTTTATCAGAGTAAAACCACCTTCTTTCATATTAATAATCACATGGGCAAAACCCAAGTTTTTATTACAATACATTTATAGGGATAAACCTTATTCTTATTGAATTTAAAACATCGTTTATTAGGTAACTTTTATAGCCACATTTTCTCCAAGCCTTTAGTGCTCTCCAGCTGGCTTTCTACTAATTGGTTGTCACATTGGGTTACCTGAAACGTGTTTTAAAAACATTTGTCAGTGGGAAATACTGGTGAGTGAATCCCAATTTAATCAAGTTTAAATAAAAAGTCACAGTGAACAGTATTAAGAGCGATCACATTGTTTATTTCTACACAATTACTCCATTTAGTACTGTCAATCCACTGACTTGTGGGTCATATTACACATTGGCTAACTCATTGTCCAATGGTAACGTATTGTCATCCTCGACTTACTACTCACAGTGTAGTACATTTTGTATACAAAACCCCAACATACCGGCAGTAATTGAAGAACTACAAAGACTCAATCACTGCTAATTTTCATGCTAAAACATTTAAGGTTTGGTAAAACATTACCAAAAAGATTAACAAAAAGAGGATAAACTCACATTGCTATCTTAGACTTCGCGTAAGGGTTTCCTGGATATAATCTATAATTTATACAAATGTACATTGGTTAGTACCATAACCCTTTGAAAATATTAATGATACCCTCCCCGAGACGGCATTCCAACAACTACGTCGGGCAGAACAACGACAGTTGTTACGGAACCCTAAATCAATCGGGCAGCGTAACTATTACGAAACTGGGGTTATAATACTTACAACGAGCAGAACCTCGCTAATTAGGGGTATAATACCCGTCTATAATGCCTCTAATTTAGAAAGTGAGATTGAGAATTGAGAAATGAACGAACTGAAATGAGATCCGAGGCCTCCTTTCTATAGTTGCTGATATTGACTCTCAGGCGGCCCGCGTAAGGTAAGGCAAAGCATTACGCGTCTCGCGTCAACACCCGGTCAACATATAGCTTAGCTGGGTCAGCGTATAGGTCTGCCACGATGTCGACATGTGTCAGCTTAGGGCTGCGCCACCATTCAGATCTCACGCGGCCCGCGTTAACTTAAACGGGGTCTTACGCGGCCCGTTTGAACTAAAGAAACTTAAAGGAATCCGGTATCCACCTTGATACCGCCCGCGTAAGGGTTTGGGGTGGGTCTACGCGGCCCGCCTCAGCCCTAAATTTAAACTTTTATTTATTTTAAATACTATTTTATATATTTCAGGCTCGGTTTTCTCATATGGGTTGTATTTAGAGACATATTAAGGTAATTTAACATATAATAGGGTGTTGGAAATATACTGAGGGTGTTGGTTTTACCGAGGGTTGTTACATTCTCCCCACCTTGTTTTAGAGCTCGTCCTCGAGATCTACTGGAATAAATGCGGATATTTCCTTTGCATTTCAGATTCAACTTCCCATGTATACTCAGGTCCTCTTTTGGAGTCCCACTTTACTTTGACCAAAACTAATCTCCTATGCTTAAGATTCTTGACTTTTCTGTCTTCAATTTGTAGAGGTCTTTCTACAAACTTGAGTTGTTCATTTACCTCTATATCCTTAAGAGGCACTATCAGTGATTCATCAGCTAAACACTTCTTGAGATTAGATACATGAAACACATCATGTATTCCTGCCATTTCTTCTGCCAGTTGTAGCTGATAAGCTACAGATCCTATTCTTTTAATAATCTCAAAAGGTCCAATATACCTGGGACTTAATTTTCCTCGTTTGATGAATCTTACTATTCCTTTCCAAGGAGAGACTTTCAACAATACTTTATCTCCTACTTGAAATTCCAATGGCTTGCGTCGGTTATCGGCATAGCTCTTTTGTCGATCACGTGCTGCTTTCATTCATTCCTTGACTTGAATAATCTTATCAGTTGTTTCTTGCACTATCTCAGGTCCAGATAGTTGCTTTTCCCCAATTTCTGCCCAACAGACTGGGGTTCGACACTTTCGTCCATAAAGTGCTTCGAATGGTGCAGCATTGATACTTGTGTGATAACTATTGTTATAGGAAAATTCTATTAAAGGTAAGTGATCGTCCGAATTACCTCCAAAATCAATTACACAAGCTCTAAGCATGTCCTCCATCGTCTGAATAGTTCTTTCGCTTTGTCCGTCCGTTTGAGGATGATAAGCTGTGCTTAATTTTAACTTAGTTCCCATTGCCTTTTGGAAACTTGACCAAAAATGAGAGGTAAATCGGCTATCTCTATCAGAAACAATTGATAAAGGAATGCCATGTAAAGAAACAATTTCATTTACATATAATTTAGCTAATTGTTCCATACTAAAAGTTTCTTTCATTGGTAAGAAATGAGCTGACTTGGTTAGTCTATCTACAATCACCCATATTGTATCATTTCCTTTCTTTGTTTTGGGTAATTTAATAACAAAATCCATTGTTATCAATTCCCATTTCCACACTGGCATTTCTAATTGTTGTAACAAACCTGAGGGTTTCTGGTGTTCAGCTTTAACTTGTGAGCAAGTAAAACATTTAGAAACTTAAGCTGCTATGTCCTTTTTCATTCCTATCCACCAAAATTTTTTCCTTAAATCCTGGTACATTTTATCATTTCATGGATGCATCGTATACTTAGATTTATGGGCTTCTTCTAATATACGATTACGCAGGTTTCCTAATTTAGGTATCCACATTCTCTTTTTATGGAATCTCCAAATTCCATCGGTTCCTTGTTCTAATTCTTTTAGCATACCTTTTAATTTTTCAGTATCTTCCTTGATTACTGATTCTTGTGCTTCTCTTATCTGATCATTTAAATCTACTTGCAGATTTAATTTAAGAGAACGTACCCTTTTTGGCTTTTCATGATACTTTCGGCTTAAAGCATCTGCTACTACATTTGTTTTTCCTTCATGATACTGGATATCAGAATCATAATCGCTAAGCATCTCCATCCAGCGTCTTTGTCTCATATTCAACTCCTTTTGCTTGAAGATATACCTTAAACTCTTATGATCAGTGAATATGGTAAACTTACTACCGTAAAGATAATGTCTCCAAATCTTAAGAGCAAAAATTATAGCTCCTAGTTCTAAATCATGGGTTGAATAATTCTCTTCATGATTCTTAAGTTGTCTAGATGCATAAGCTATAACCTTTTGTCGTTGCATCAACACACATCCATAACCTAATTTAGAAGCATCACAGTAGACTACAAAGTCTTCAGTTCCTTTTGGTAATGCTAGTATGGGTGTATGGGTTAATCTTTGTTTAAGAATTCTAAATGCTTCTTCTTGTTTTAATCCCCATTCAAACTTAACAGATTTACAGGTTAGCTTAGTTAAGGGAATGGCTATTCTAGAAAAATCTTGAATAAATCTTCTAAAATAACCAGCTAATCCTAAGAAACTTCTAACCTCAGTTGGTGATTCAGGGGTTTTCCATTTAGTAATTGCTTCGATCTTTGTTGGATCTACATGAATTCCTTCATGATTAACTAAATGTCCACGGAATTGTACCTGTTCTAACCAAAATTCGCACTTAGAAAATTTAGCATAAAGCTTTTCCTTTCTTAATAAACTTAAAAGTATGTGCAAATGCTTTGCATGATCCTCTTTATTTTTAGAGTAAATTAGAATATCATCTATGAAAACAATTATGAATTTATCCAAATATGGCTTACATATTCGGTTCATCATGTCCATGAATGCAGCTAGGGCATTGGTTAGACCAAATGGCATGACAGTAAATTCATAATGGTCCTACCTTGTTCTGAAAGCGGTTTTAGGAATATCCTCTTCCTGTACCTTTAATTGATGATATCCTGACCTTAAATCGATTTTAGAGAAAAATCGAGCTCCTTGTAGTTGATCAACCAGATCATCGATTCTTGGTAATGGGTATCGATTCTTAATCGTGACTTTGTTTAATTCACGGTAATCAATGCACATACGCATTGATCCGTCCTTCTTTTTAACGAATAGTATCGGCTCTCCCCATGGCGACGAACTCGGCTGTATGAATCCTTTCTCTAATAATTCGTCTAATTGTTTTTTTAATTCTTGCAGGTGCCAAACGATAGGGTGCTTTGGCAATCGGTGATGTTCCTGGTATTAAATGAATTCTGAATTCAACTTCTCTATCTGGTGGTAGTCCTGGTAATTCTTCTGGAAATACATCTGAAAACTGAGATACTACTGGAATATCTTTTAAATCATTTCCTTTAGTGTTAGTGATTATAGAAATCAAATACACTAATGATCCTTTTCTTATATAACTTGCAGTTTTCATCACAGAGATGAATTTTGTGGAGCTATTTGGTTTATCTCCTTTAATTGTGATCGTTTTACCTATTGATGCATTTACTGGAATTGACTTTTGATCACATAAAATATTGGCTCTATTGGCTATTAACCAATCCATTCCTAAAACAACATCAAATCCTGCCAGATTCATAGGATAAAGATTTGCTAAAAACTTTTGGTTTAAAATCTCTATTCTTGCTCCCTGCAAGATTTCAGAAATCCTAACAGTTCCTCCATTAGCTGTCTCTACTAAGCATTCTTGTGGTAGTTTAGTTAATGATTGATTTAGAATTTTGCAAAATGACGTATTAATAAAACTTTGGTTCGCACCAGAGTCAAATAATACTTTGGCAAATACATCATTAACTAAAAACGTACCAGCTATAACATCTGGAATCATTTTGGCTTCATCTGCAGTCAGAACAAATGCTCTAGCATTTTTAGTATTCTTGTTGTTTGCAGCTGGGGCCAATTTCAGACAGTTTGGCCTGATATGACCTTTTTCTCCACAGTTGTAGCATAATCCATTACTGGATTTCTACCTACAATTTTCTTCCTTGTGTCCTGGCATCTTGCAATAATTGCAGATAGTGGAGCATTTTCCCGAATGCTTTTTCTTGCAGACCTTGTAGAAAGGTGCAGAGGTAGAACCCATATTCCTACGGTTGTAATTCCCAGAACGGAATTCTTGAGTAAGCCTTTGGGTTAGGTTCCTCCTCTGGTCTTCTTCTCTAGTACGGATTAATTCATCTGTCAAGGTATTGGCTAGTTCTACCGTTTCTTCTATAGTTTGAGGTCTAGTTGCCTTGACTACATGTCTAATCTCTCCAATTAATCCCCAGATATAACGGGAAATTAACACTGGTTCGGGTGAAGCAAGAGTTGGCACTATTCTAGCATATTCGAAGAATATTTTAGTGTATCCCTTACTATCCACACCAGTCATCCTAAGGTTTAGGAATTTGTTTGCTATCTGCTCCTTTTCATTAGGAGGGCAGAATTTCCTTTCTACCTTGTTCTTAAATTCTTCCCATTCCATATTGTAGGTTCTATCACTTCCTCTTGTTTGGATGATAGTGTTCCACCATTCTAGGGCTGAATTCTTAAATAGATTGGAAGCAAACATGATCTTATCTTCTTCCGCACATTTACTTATTTTCAAAACAGCCTTAGTCTTTTCTATCCAGCGTAGAGCTGCAATGGGTTCTTCATTGCCCGAGAATTCTATTGGTTTACAGGACTAGAATTCTTTGTAAGAACAACCATGAGGCATGGTTCTTCTTCTTTTGGGAATGGGCGCTTGAAGTACCGGGCCATTGTTCATGTTGTGTTCTGGTTCAATGGGTCGCTTACTGCTATGTTTACTCTTATTATTCGCTTCTTGAATATTTTGAATAATAAATGGCATGGCATCTATGATTCCTTGTGCCACTATATGTTGAACAGCACTATTATCCATTTGGTTTCCATTGTTATTGATGCTTGGATTCTCATTAACCACGTTAATGTTACTCTGGTTATCATTATTCAGATTTCCTTGATTCCCTTCGTCGACCATCTGAATTTTAAACATTTACCCCGTTATTAATATCACAAGATAATATTTAATATAGTTAATCAGATGACACGCATTTTTGTCAAAAGTGTCGATCATTGCGACTTATACTCTATTTCCATATACTATGCATCTATTACACACTAGTACTGAAATAAAATTACAATACCAACAGGAATAGAATTACACTAATAGTAATATGCCTCCGTACACACATATTTTATTTTATTATTATTACTATTACTGTTCCTACCATCACATTCACGGGTATGGATTCATCCAAAAATCCATATTGCGCTCATCATATTTCCATACGAGACGCTCTCCCACCTGACGCATTCTCTCACTGCTTTCTAAAATTTCCTCCCCGAAAGTCCTAAGTTCTTGTACGTTTTTTGCACTCATTGGGGGTGCAGGTTCTAGGACTGGGTTTGGAATCTGGGGTGCTGGTTCCTGATATGGGGGTAAAAGTTCCTGAAATTGGTAAGGATCCTCTAAGATCTCCCTAATGTAGTTATCATGGTAATAGGGATCTAAAGGGTCCATATCTGGGTAGGCTTCTATGGGTGCGTTTTCATGGATAGGGTAACGTTGCACAAAGTTCCTATTGTCGTCCCACCGGGGGTCATAATTTGGGTCTAGGGGGTTTGGTGCAGGTACCCTAGGGATTTCTTCTGGGTTGAAATCATGTATCTCCACTTGGTTTTCAGGATTTTCTATCTCCATATGTTGATCAGGGATTTGCAATTGTGGTTGTGGGGCTACTAATCGTTCCAGACTTGGGTCAGTAGTAGTTGTAGCTAGGATATGGAAATTTGCTAGGCTTCTATTAAGCATATCATGTGTATGGGCATCTGACTCTCGCTTAACGGCTACTAAGACTCTTTGCTGTTGCAACTTTCGCATTCTTTTCCTACGAGCAAAAGCTTCCTTACTGAACCATCCTCTCCTTTTGTGAGGGAATGGCTCTTCCGATTGAGGTTTAAAGGCAAATATTCCTTCTTCCTGATCAGCAGTATACCCAGAGAGGGCAGGCTGTGATGAGGTACCTTCACTCCTAGGTGATTCAGACAACTGACGACTCATGTCTGAGGGTCCTTGATCACTCATACTGTAAACTAACAAATAGTCAAATAACACATAACAAATAATTACAGTTATGCACGTATTTCCGTAATTTATTTCCTAACACAAAATTTAAATTTTAAGTGTCAGCAGAACACTTCTTTGGCTCAGACCAGTGGCTAGGCTCTGATACCACCTTCTGTCGCAACCCCCGATCCCTTATCTGTCCCGGGAACGGGCGGACGCGAGCTCAGATTTTCGGTGGTATCAGCTATTTAATCTTGCAGCGGAAATTACATCAGGACCGTAGTTAGGAAATGTTTATCAGAGTAAAACCACCTTCTTTCATATTAATAATCACATGGGCAAAACCCAAGTTTTTATTACAATACATTTATAGGGATAAACCCTATTCTTATTGAATTTAAAACATCGTTTATTAGGTAACTTTTATAGCCACATTTTCTCCAAGCTTTTAGTGCTCTCCAGCTGGCTTTCTACTAATTGGCTGTCACATTGGGTTACCTGAAACGTGTTTTAAAAACATTTATCAGTGGGAAATACTGGTGAGTGAATCCCAATTTAATCAAGTTTAAATAAAAAGTCACAGTGAACAGTATTGAGAGCGATCACATTGTTTATTTCTACACAATTACTCCATTTAGTACTGTCAATCCACTGACTTGTGGGTCATATTACACATTGGCTAACTCATTGTCCAATGGTAACGTATTGTCATCCTCGACTTACTACTCACAGTGTAGTACATTTTGTATACAAAACCCCAACATACCGGCAGTAATTGAAGAACTACAAAGACTCAATCACTGCTAATTTTCATGGTAAAACATTTAAGGTTTGGTAAAACATTACCAAAAAGATTAACAAAAAGAGGATAAACTCACATTGCTATCTTAGACTTCGCGTAAGGGTTTCCTGGATATAATCTATAATTTATACAAATGTACATTGGTTAGTACCATAACCCTTTGAAAATATTAATGATACCCTCCCCGAGACGGCATTCCAACAACTACGTCGGGCAGAACCACGACAGTTGTTACGGAACCCTAAATCAATCGGGCAGCGTAACTATTACGAAACTGGGGTTATAATACTTACAACGGAGCAGAACCTCGCTAATTAGGGGTATAATACCCGTCTATAATGCCTCTAATTCATAAAGTGAGATTGAGAATTGAGAAATGAACGAACTGAAATGAGATCCGAGGCCTCCTTTATATAGTTGCTGATATTGACTCTCAGGCGGCCCGCGTAAGGTAGGGCAAAGCATTACGCGGCCCGCGTCAACACCCGGTCAACATATAGCTTAGCTGGGTCAGCGTATAGGTCCGCCACGATGTCGACACGTGTCAGCTCAGGGCTGCGCCACCATTCAGATCTCACGCGGCCCGCGTTAACTTAAACGGGGTCTTACGCGGCCCGTTTGAACTAAAGAAACTTAAAGGAATCCGGTATCCACCTTGATACCGCCCGCGTAAGGGTTTGGGGTGGGTCTACGCGGCCCGCCTCAGCCCTAAATTTAAACTTTTATTTATTTTAAATACTATTTTATATATTTCGGGCTCGGTTTTCTCATATGGGGTGTAATTAGAGACATATTAAGATAATTTAACATATAATAGGGTGTTGGAAATATACTGAGGGTCTTGGTTTTACCGAGGGTTGTTACATTAACCCCCAATGCTTACGTTATCAAACAAGACAGATTAAAACGGGTTATGTAAATTTATTAATCACAATCCGATTAAATGATTTCATACCTGACCAAGTGGTATTATTATAATACCATATCCCAAGCCCATATAAGGGAAAATAAGTTAAAAGTATTTACCTGAGCTAGATATGAGAAGTAACTCAGTCGTATATTCCTAAAGCTTTATGATAATACCTTCTACTGGATGCTACTTAATCTGTATAGAAGGTTTAATAACCTATTAGGATGCTAACGGGTCTTTAGTTAAGTCAAAGACTTTGACCGGCTAGCTAGAAAGAAACTTTACGTTTCTAAACGATAGATTAAGCGGAGACCGGAATAGAATGTGGTTTAGAGCCGACAAGTTGGGATAGTTGTATAATATGGGTAAACTAAACACATTCTGGAATTTGAGGATTTAATGATAAGGTTAAACCCGTTTCGGCTATTATACCTAAAATAGTCACATAAACCGATCCGAACGCATAAATGCGTAACGGGTAACCAAATGAATTATATACAGGTCTTTATTGTTATTATGCTTAAAATATGTTAATACATCAGTAGGATGTTGACATATATGCCCCAAAATTAATTATAACCAATTTACGTCCCGTAAGGGTGTTTTGGTCATGTTAATAATTATAAAAGAGATTTTATAACAAACTGAAGTTCTGGTCTTTGGTAATCAGTAAAAATATTTATTTTATCACATTACATCGGTAAGATATCATACATATGTGAAGTTTACCATTTATGGCCAAACTATGGCCCGAAAGGGCATTTTGGTCATTTCACATGTGCTTTTAAGGACATTTTTGGAAGTCTGAGTTCATGACTCATACCTACTGTAATAATATTAAAATTTGTTTAAAAATTCAGTAGGTAACAAGTCTTAGGTGTTAAATATGGTTTTTAACCAACTGGGGTAGCCCAGTTGGCCACCGACACCTACCTCTTTCCAGAGGTACCAGGTTCGAGTCTTGGGAGTGGCATATGTCACCCAGGGTAAGAACTCGGCAAGGGGAATTCACCGCAGAGCTAGCTTGGTCGGCTAGCGGCTCCCGGAGTGGGATCACTCCGGCGGTTGGGAGGACCGTGCACTATCCCCCCCCCCCCCCCTAGTGTAAAACTCGCTAATTGACGATAATCAAGATGTTTATGTAAATCTGAGATTTTGATCAGTTTTAAATGCTCAAAAAAATAATTTATTTAATGTATGAAATCAGTAGGAAAAGGTTTGGCATTCAAATCATTTGTTAATCTCATTTTATGCATGAAAAGGGTATTATCATCATTTACAGAATTACACAAGAACTCTATGATTTAATCAGATTATAATCTGAACAAAAATACTAAAAATCCTTAAAAATAATATCTTAACAGTAGGTAATGAGTTTTGGTTCACAATCCAAGTTTAAACATGTCTTATGCATGATATCGCAATTTAATTAATAAAAAGCTTCTAATTACAATATCAAGCATAACTTCTGTTTGAGACCAAGAACTGATGTCAAATTTTTGGGAAAAGTTTATATATCAGTAGCAAAGGTTTTTTGTCCTCTCACATTTCTAAAAATCTCAATTATATGTCAAAAGGGCATTTATGGCATTTATAAACATATTAACAAACAAGAGCATATAATTCAAACTACTAAGGACCAAGCAATATAACTCCAGAGGGTCATACTATTGTATAATGTGGTCCTAATGGAAGCTTAAAACATGGGAGAATTAAGCTTAATCGGGTCAGAACTGAAAGTCAAAGCAAAAGTCAAGATTTTGCGACTTTCGGTTATAAACTGACCTTAAACTGATAATTGTCGGGTTAGACCTGATTAATGTTAGTGCATATGTCTGTTGACTTTGTCTTGTATTGAGTCATGTAACTAGATATATAGACCAAGACACGTTGTACGAGAAAAACGGGAAACAGGCTTGAACCAGCCACCTCGCATGAGGTGACCAGTTCGTGCGAACTGGCTTGACCAGTTCGTGCGACCTGGTGTGACTAGTTGGTGCGGCCTGGCTTCTCCTATATATAGAGGGTCTTGGGTCTTCATTTGTAACATTCTGATTCCAGTAGCGAAGCTCTGCTGAAGTGTCGCCAGATCTGTAAACACTATCAAATCAATACTATCGACAGTTAAAGTGATTCTAAGTGCATATCAAACTGATATAACATCAATACGTCTGATTCCGCCTTTCGTATTGATCGAGAACTCTTCTGAACGTCTCGTTTGATCGATTCCCCGATCCTACAAGTGGTATCAGAGCTCAGGAGGAAGAGTTCTTACCATTTCAGCTTGTTTTCACTGATAAAATCTGATTTCTACTCATTTCTACTCTTCTTTTACACTTTTTCATCAAATTTAATGAGTTTTTACGGATAAAATGATCTGATTTTGTGATATAACACGTAAAACACTGTTTTAATCAATCCTTGAACAAATCAGAACCTAATTCAAGCTAAAACCTGATTAAAATTGACAAAATGATGAACTATTGGACGAAGAACATTCAGATCGTGTGAGTTTTACTTCAGATCGCTTGAAAACATCCAGATCATGTGATTTCAGCTTCAGATCGTGTGAAAATCAGCCAGATCGTTTGGAATTGGGCCAAGTCGTTTCAAAGTGTACCCAGTTCGCACGAGTTGAATCACCAGATATCACGAACTGAATTCAGGTCATGTGAAACATCTCAGGTCGTTTGAAGTTTATCAGATCTCTTGAAAGTACTCAGTTCGCATGGTTTAATTCACTCAGCTCGCACGAAGTGTCTTCAGGTCGTACGGAGTGTCAGATTATCAGACAGTTTGAAAAGTCCAGCTCGTTTCAATCCCAGATCGTTTGAAATATTTCAGATCGTTTGAAATTGATAATTTATGAATTTTTAAAACCGAAACATGGATTCTGAATTTTACAACGCATTTGCTACCCCGATCACTATGGCTCATAACGTGAACTTAGAAAATGAAATGGGCACCATGCAAAAACCGCCTAAGCTCATGAATATCAAGGAGTTTAGTGGATCGGAGGAACGTTTCGAAAATTGGGTTCAAGCCAATCACTTAGAGGCGTGGGAATGTGTTGAAGAACGATATGTTAGACCGATTGATGAATACGGAGAGATTGTTGCTATTAAATATTTAGATGATAAAGAGAAACAGAAATACAAAAGTGAAAAGATGATGATCAGTATATTGCAACAAGCCATTAAGGAAGACATCTTGATCTTATTGCAACACAACGGAAGTGCACACTCAATGTGGAAAGCACTAAAAACGAAGTTTGTTGGAAGTTTTGACATGATCAAGAACAAAAAATCGCTTTTGAAGAAAGAATTTGATCTATTTCATGGATTGAAAACTGAAAACACCAAAATGATTATCGAAAGATATTGCAACTTGGTGGTTAATATGAAGCGATTGGATATCAAGAAAGATAGAGAAGAATGG
Source organism: Helianthus tuberosus (assembly GCA_030545235.1). NCBI lineage: Eukaryota > Viridiplantae > Streptophyta > Magnoliopsida > Asterales > Asteraceae > Helianthus > Helianthus tuberosus. Next base: position 140,883,526 of record CM060402.1, on the reverse strand, counting down.
GTTGAAAAGTTGGCCGATGCATTGCCACAAGATGTTTGGGGCACGTATCTTATGATTTTGAAGAATAATGGTGAATTTGCGAATCTATCGCTGAGCAAGTTTATTGAAAAACTCGAAGTTCAAGAGATGGAACAACGGAAGATGGCAAAAATGAAAAATTCTAATGGTGAACAGGACATTGGTCTGTACTACAAAGGAAGTACGAGTGATAAGACCAACATTGCACCAAAGATCGAAACTGCATTTAATGCAAACAGTTCTTCTGGAGGGTCATCTCAAGGATCAAACAACAATAATGGATTCTCTTCATATCCATCATTTGACCCAAATTTTTCAGCAACCAATTCTAAACCGCAAAGCTCATACAACAATAATGGCCAAGTTATACAATGCAACATTGCATTACATCTTCAGAATGGTCAGAATTTCTCGGAAGAGGTTGCCAAAGGTCATATGTCTTTATTGGTGACTGTATTAGAGTCTTATGAAAGTTTAGTAGCCGGAAGGATTGGTAATCCAATGTTGACCAAAGAGGATTATGATCAGATTGATGCTGAAGAGATGGAACTAGTGGATATAAAGTGGTGTATTGCTAGTGTGTTGAGAATAGCTGAGAAGTTTAAACAGATCACTGGAAGAGATGATTTCCGTGATGCTGGAACTTCACCTTTAGGTTTTGATAAATCTAAAGTTACTTGTTTTCGTTGCATGGAGAAGGGGCACTTTAAGCGAGAATGCACAAATCGCGAAGCAAGTGGGGCTCAAAATCCATTCGGCAACAATGATTATCATCGAAAAGCAATTTATCATCAAATTGCTCAACAGCTGCATCAACAAGAATCGCCACAAACTTCACATGCTAGGAAGGATCTGATCAAAGAGCCATCAAAGAAAGCTTATCTAGTTCATCAAGAAGATGAAAGAATTCCAGAAGGTTTTAATTGGGATCATTATGATCCTAACAGAATTTCAGATTCTAAAGCATTTGTTGCTCAAATTTTTGAAGATTCAACTGCTAAAGATGAAATAGCGTATGTTTATTACGAATCTCAACAATTCAGTCCTAAAAAGAAAGAAGAAAAACTAGTTTCAACAGAAGAGGCTTCAGAAAAAGCACCAATCTTTGATCACTCATCAGATGAAGAGAGTGATGATGACAGTGAAGAAATTCGAAAACTTGAATATTATAAAAGAGAATTTTCACCTGAAAGGTATAATTTGTATTTTGCAGGTAAAATGGAAGAGATCAAAGAAAGACAAGCTGCGAAAAAGAAGAATCATAAGGCAACAACTGTTAAAGAAAAGGACAAACCTAAGGAAAATGTTCGAGTAATAAAGAAGCAGGTTAAAGAAATTCCAGCTATCAAGGTTTAGAAGGAAGCAGATACTGAAAAGATACCTGAGAAGTGTGAAAATTGTGATACTGTGAAAAGGCACAACAACAAATTGATTCATAACATGAACAGACTGAAAGAATCTTATGATGTTTTAAACAAAGCTATGAATCAATATAGCAAGTTAAGCAATGAACAAGAGATATCTATGAAGACACTCAATGGAGCGTTCATGACGAAGCAGAAAATCATCAATAAGTACATTGAGAAATGAACTGAACTTGAACAAAAATTGGAAACTCAGAGGATAGAAACTGAGAGGGTAAACAGGTTATTGAAAAGTTATTCATGTGCTTCTTACGTGATTGACAGGATTTACCCTACAGTAGAAGGCATGGAAGCGTTTGAAGAAAAGAAATCTGAAGTAAAGAATACTGGTAAGAAACATAGTACCAATTATACAAAGTGTCCACCTCCGCTTGAAGAAGGATATTATCCACGAAATCCTAATTCAGAAAGAGTCAAAAAGGCAACCAATTTAAAGTGGGAATCTGAACCTTCAGATGGATTGCCAGATAACATCGATGTCACTTTCACAACATCTGACACTGATCATGAGTCTGAGTTAATAAAGAAAGTTGTCGATCAGGTGTTGGATAAGGATGAGGAGTCAGAGTCAAAGTCTGAATCTGAGAGTTCAAATTCATTAGTTGACAGTTCGAAATCATCGGGCAAAAGGGTTTACAATAATGATTTTCTGATTTCAAAAAATAATTTGAATGACAAAACATTCATAGTAGCATATACTTTGAATGACTCCGACAAATTATATTTTGATGAAGAATTTCCAATAAGAGGTGTTAAAACTGAAATGATTAACAAGGTTTTCAAATTAACAGAAATTATTATTTCTGAAATAAAAGATGTAAATCTTACTGAAAAACCTAAAAAATATACTTCAAGAGTTCAACAAAGATTGAACAAGAAAAAGGGTTACAGTTCTGGTTTTGGTTATCGAAAGAAACCAAACCATAACAGTAATTTCAAAAAGAAGGGATTGGATTTTATTCCACCAGAAAATCATAAAAATGAGAAAATATATAAACCAAAAACTAAATTTGTTTCAGGAGCAAGTTCAGAAGAGGAGAATGAGAAACTTTTCAGGAGACAGTCAAACAAGGAGTTTCTCGCCGAAAAGCAAAAGAATGTGTTAAAGGAATCTGAACCGAGAGTTGAAAGGAGAACCTGTTACCAATGCAAAAAAGTTGGTCACATCGCCTGGAACTGTCCAAAGGCAACCAACACACAACAGGAAGTGTCTTCTAAACTCAAAGAAAAAGTGGTTGATAATGAACCACCAACTGAAAAATTTAAAATGTTTAAAAATTCAACATATGAAGTTGGTGAGTGTTCTAAAAGGTTTTACAAAAGAAGAGTGAATCTGAACAACCACAAGTAGGTTGTTAAGAAATCAGAGCCACTTTCTGGCGATGAATCTGACTCGTCAAAGTCAGAGGAGCCACCAGTTGAACTAAAAAGTGATAATTTCGTTCCGACAATGGATGATGCAAAGTTTCCACTATTATCAAACGGAAACTTAAAGCAAAAAATTGGCAAAGTTGAGATTTCAAATCAATTTTTTTTTCTGAAAAGAAATAATTTGATTTTGAAAAAGCCTTTAACCCTAAAGTTCTAAATATTTTTGGAAAAATGGTTGACGGGAAGGTCAAACGGGTAAAGGAATTTTATGAAAAGAATAAGAAAGGAAAGAAACCGAGTGATGATGACTCGGAGTCACCCAAAGACTGCCAGGCTTGGGTGAATCTCTTTAACTAAAAATCCTGACTTGCCGGAGCTCCCAAGTTGGTAATCGTGGAGCATGAATCGCATCATTCTTGAAAAATGTTTTTGAAAAACCTACAAGTGATAGCTTTTACAAGTGGTTGAAAGAACAAAATGATGAATTAAACCTCATGATGTGTGAATTCAACAAAACTAATTTTCCGGAAAAACCATTTTGATTAAAACAAACTTAAGTGTTTTGAAATCATAATGGGAAAATAGTTTGTTGTCAGGGGGAGTTCTGATTGCTTAAGCCAAGTGGATGGCGAATTGAAGCAATTCATATCAATTTGTCAGTTTATTTGTACAGTTTATTGAAAGTAAAAGCAATATTTTCAAATTTTCCCGGAAAATCAAAAATTGAAACATATTTTTTATTTTAGGGGGAGTAAAAATTTAGAAATTTTGAAAATTTGAAAAATCCAAAAACATGATAAAATCTAAAAACCAAAAACATCGAAAAATCAAAAATGAGTTTTGTTGTGAAAAAGAGGAAATGATAGTACATCAGTAGACAATCACAGCATGCTAAAGAATTGGAAAGTTGAATATGTGATAAACGGTCTCACTGATGATATGCCAGTAGGTTTTTACACGCTTAGTAGATTGTTTTCGAGATATAAACCTAAATATCAAATACTTACTTATCTCGTGGGGAGCATCTCTCGGATATATAGGTAACCCCTGAAATCTTGTTTGAAGGGCTTTCTATTTCTGATTTTGCGGGAGCAATAGCCTAGTCCTCGTATAATGCTCTGCACTGCTTTAATCATAAAGCCCACCCTCAGCATAAAAAATGATGAAACATTGAAAAATGCTAATCATGTGCTGTTGAAGAAAAGATCCCCAAACGGGACACACCTAAAAGTCAAGCCATCATCTCTTTGTCTGAACAGAAGTTCTAACCTGAGCTCTCATGGCCTCGCATTACCCGTTTACAGATATCATTAGTGTACGTTCACCAGTAAGACTGAATATAGGAGTCTGGATACGGGAGTATATTCTGAGGTGGGACACGCGAATAAGTTTAAGTCCATTAAAACACTAATTTCGTATCTCGAATCAATTGAACTTTGTGTGAAAATTTAAGTGGATCAGTATACTGACAATCTAAGTGAATCATTTAGAACTTAAAGTGTTTAAAGCTCAACGGTGCTAGTGATTTGTCATAAACTGATATGATCCTCTTACACAAACTCTCAAAAATATTGTCTGTAAATATTTCTTTACTGCTTTTCATTAGTGTGTTTTAGCATAAAATTTTGAAAATTCAAAAAGTTTTTATTTCATCTTATTTTCGACAACTGATGTTGAAAAGCTGATTTCAAAATTCCGAGTGCTAAACATGATGAACAACAGTGGATTGGGAGAGTGTGTTTTGAAATGTAAAATGAAGTTAAAGCTTGAGATAATTTGAGAAACTAACAGTAAAATCAGTGTTAGTTAATCAAGGTCATTAATTTGAACTTGATATAACTATTGATGATGATTAAATGATAGTTACAAGTGGTTTCTAAATTTGTCAAATTTTAAACAAGTGTGAAATTTACTTTTGGGTAGAGTATGTGCAGGTAAAAAGCTTTGAAAGAGCTAGGTTTCGACTCCTGAGGATTTTCCGCATAAGCGTATGCAGATTAGAGCCAGGTTTCTGATTCTGTTGCTACGGAGAGCCAGGAGACGTTCCTGAACATGTGAAAGCCTGCAGATAGGGAATTCCAGACTGCGATCCCAGCTTATCGAAAGGGGAGTCTGAAGACAGAAGAGTAAGAGAGATTGATGAGGATGCTTACAGAGAAAGATACTTTGGAAAGAGCGAGAAAACCGATCAAGACTGAAGACTCAATACACTAAAGACTCGTTAACATCCAAGGGGGAGTTTGTTAGTGCATATGTCTGTTGACTTCGTCTTCTATCGAGTCATGTAACTAGATATATAGACCAATATACGTTGTACTAGAAAAACGGGAAACAGGCTTGAACCAGCCACCTCGCACGAGGTGACCAGTTCGTGCGACCTGGCTTCTCCTATATATAGAGGGTCTTGGGTCTTCATTTGTAACATTCTGATTCCAGTAGCGAAGCTCTGCTGAAGTGTCACCAGATCTGTAAACACTATTAAATCAATACTATCGACAGTTAAAGTGATTCTAAGTGCATATCAAGCTGATATAACATCAATACGTCTGATTCTGCCTTTCGTATTGATCGAGAACTCTTCTGAACGTCTCGTTTGATCGATTCCCCGATCCTACAATTAAACATGTTCTAATACTAATTACCAAGTTATTAGAATGTTAAAACATAATTTATAACCTCTGTTTTATTAGTTTAAATCATTTTTAAAATTTCTGTCCAGTTTGACTTTTTGACCAACTAGTTTGACCCGACAATTAACTAGTCAAACGAAATAATTAGGAGGTGCCCTTTTTAGGGTTAATCACCTACATTAACATAGTCCTATAACCACTTTTATTTCGGTCAGTGGCTGGACCATTTATGATTAAACTGAAATTCAAAGTCTAATTACGATATATTTGACTTTTCGGTTTTTAAGCTAATAAAATGGACTAAGCAGAGACTAAGACACTTACATGAGGTCCTAGCTATATTTTCTACACTTCTTGATCCTCTTCAAATGTTGGCTATCTCCAGAAATGAGTTTTTGAATTGTTGCAAATGAAGTGAGCACTTGAACAATGAACTTAGGATCCTTATATACTAATATGCCATGCATTAGGATGTTTGCATCTGTTTTGGAGGCATCTAGGATCACTCCAGGTGTCCTAGTGGTAATATAAGACCGACATACAGCCCCTGGTATCACTTCTAATGAGTTAAAGTCGGTTCTGAACTTAAACCCACAGCTGGAAACATTTTTCTGCGCTGGGCACTTCCACGCGAGCCGTGTAAGACTCAGCAGGAGTCTACGCGGGCCGCGATGACCGTCTGATCAGGTGAATAATGTTTTAAACTTGGCAAATTCACTCCCTGGCCATTTTAAACCTTATACAACTTCATTTTTGGCATATAAGGCCCTTGTAGTTAGTTTGTAGAGGTTCAAGGGAGTATAACCTAACTTCGTTAGCCCCGGTTTCGTTAAATATCACCATAAACACAAGTTTCATCATGTTGACACTTTTCACCCAAGGTCTTGAAAACTTGTATAACGATCTCGAAACCATGTGAAATTTATATCACTTATTCTTGAGAGTATATTTGAATATTTTGAAGCCTCGGGTTCGTTAAAAGGTCACTCAGAGGTAAGAATTAACATGTTGACACTTTTAACCCCTATAGTTTATAATCTTCCGATTATTTTCATGAACGGCTTCGTATATTCAATTAATCACTCATTTAAGAATATATTCTCCGTGTATGGTCATTCGGAGGCACAAGTTTGGCATGTTGACATTTTTAGTCCCTTCGCATACATATTTTCACTGTTTAGTCAATTTTAGTCCTTCAAACTAAATCTTTCACATATTTGGAGTTTAGGACACGTGCCTTTACATAATTGGACATGTTTTTACGTGGTGTTACATCCTCACCCCCTTAAAAGAAATCTCGACCCCGAGATTTACTGGAATAAGTGAGGGTACTTCTCTCGCATAGGGGACTCAACTTCCCACGCATATTCGGGGCCTCTACGGGCATCCCATTTAACCTTTACTATAGGCACGTGCTTCCTTCGGAGCTTTTTAACCTGACAATCCTCGATTGATACAGGTCTTTCAACAAACCTCAGGCTTTCATCAATCTGTACGTCTTTATGAGACATAGCTAGCGATTCATCAGCTAGACATTTCTTGAGATTACAGATGTGGAACACATTATGAATTCCACTCAGCTCCTCAGGCAAGTTTAGCTTATAAGCTACACTGCCGACATATTCGATAATCTCGAATTGTCCAATATACCTAGGGCTTAACTTGCCCTTCTTACCAAAACGCATCACACCTTTCCAGGGTGATACTTTTAGTAAGACCTTATCGCCCACTTCAAACTTTAGAGGTTTTCGCCTCTTATCAGCATAGCTTTTCTGCCTATCCCTGGCAGCTTTCAGGCGATCACGAATCTGGAGGATCTTGTCCGTCGTTTCAAGGACTATATCAAGTCCTAATAGCTGAGCTTCTCCTACTTCTGCCCAACAAACAGGCGTTCTACATTTCCTTCCATACAATGCCTCAAAAGGCGCAGCTTGAATGCTAGTACGATAGCTATTGTTATAGGAGAACTCAATCAAAGGTAGGTGGTCATCCCAACTACCTCCCAAATCAATAACACATGCTCGAAGCATATCTTCCAAAGTTTGAATTGTACGCTCACTTTGTCCATCTGTTTGAGGATGGTAAGCAGTACTAAAATTCAAACGAGTGCCTAAAGATTGTTGGAAACTTTTCTGAAAGTGAGAGGTGCATCTAGTATCTCTATCGGATATAATAGACACCGGCACTCCGTGGAGAGATACAAATCTCATCCACATATAATTGAGCTAACTTGTCGGAGCTATGAGTCTCCTTGATGGGTAAGAAATGTGCTGACTTAGTCAGTCTGTCAACTATGACCCATATAGTATCATTTACATGCCTTGTTTTAGGTAACTTGGTTATAAAATCCATGGTTACCATCTCCCACTTCCATGTGGGTAGTTCTAGCTGTTGTAGCAGACCCAATGGCTTTTGATGTTCAGCTTTAATCTGAGCACAAGTTAGGCACTTAGCTACATGTGTGGTGAAGAAACACTAGATAAATGGTCGGAATCGAGATATCTAGGGGGTTTGAATCCGCATAAAAAGGTTAGCTCTCACTCGATTTGATTCAGTTGCAGCTGATCTTCTTCTCCGATGGTTCTGCAAAAAAGAACACCGTTAGCCTCGTCAAGGGGAGAAGAGGGGTTCTCTCCTTGACCCGACTCCGGCGTGAGAATAAGTATGTGCTTATGAAGAAGAAGAAGTATTGATGAAGTGTGTGTAACTTGAATTCATACCTGAGTTGTTTCTCATATTTATAGCCGGGAGTCTTTGGGCGGGAAAACCCGTTGATGAAATATTAACAGAAGATGCTAACACCGTAGGCGGTTATGTTTTCTCCGTTAATCTTCTTGATTGAACTGTGAGGTCACACGGATCGTGATCCTGATCGACAGCTGGGGTTTGGCCACGTGGAAAGTGGGTGAGTGGAGGTTTTCCTCCAATTCCATGCCATCATCGTGATTTCGGGGAGGCCCGAGATGATGACACGTATACCAGACGGTTACAACCGTCATAGTGGTGCACGATTGATCTTTCTAGAAGATTATTGCTATAATCTGGTGTGACTCCTTTATCGTGTGGGGTCAGCTTAGATGAATAATATCCAAGTCTGGATATTTTTTAAGCGGGAGTGCTGTTTGGGATTTTTGTCTGTTATGAGAGAGGCGCAAGGATTTATTAATCTCCCTTTAGCGCGCAGGTGTTGTTTGTTGCCTTTCTCCTGTGTCCTCTTTGTTGGACAAGTGCGCGGCCGCGCAAGGTCTAAAGAGGGTTAAAGATGAAGTTGTGGCTTTTCTCTTAAGTCTTCTTTATTGGACCAGTGTGCGGCCGCGCAAGGTCTAAAGAAGGTTAGAAAATCGAGGTTGTGGTATGGTCCAAACGCTCGAAACGAGGTTTTTGGGACCTTACCCCTTCAAGTCCCCCCAGTCTAGTGTTGCTCTTATGCAAATAAGTGGAGCACTGGACTATGAGAGAGAAATGCTTTTTACTGCAGGGTTTTTGGCGCGATAGTGGAGAATTTTAATGAGAAAGTACACTTGCGCAATTTTTCGAAAAAATCTTAGAAAAAAACTTGTGAGTTTTCTTCTTTTTCATGATCTGACGTATATGACGTTATTTGAAAAATAAAACATAAATACATGAAGTACCTTTTCATCTTCCCTTCTTCTAAGGGTGTTGATGATGGATGTGCCATTGGACTGTTTGCTAATGCTTTGAAGGAGTATCTTCCGGTTAACCGGAAAGATCAGCCTTTGCTTGTGTACCGGCGGCGTCGAAACAGGTGTTATTCTGATCCTTCCTCTGGGACTGAAAGGATACCAGTTGTTGATGGGGAGATTGAGCTGGCTGTTGTTCCCCCATGTTAGGGTGTTCTGGGAAATACTGTATACCTCTGACGAGGCTGCAGTTATGTTGTTTGGTGTTTATTTTGTAAAGAACATTTTGATGTTCTGCTGCTGTGAATGCTGCTAAAGGTGCCTTGCTGCACTAATAACTTTTCCTTTAATGCAATGTTATGCATTCATGTTTTGTGTTTATTGTTTGAATTACAATATGTTGCATGTGTAGAATTACTTTGTTTAGGTAGAGCGAATGAGAAATGGTATTGTGCTCATGTGTGAACGTTTGTCTCTCATATGCGCTTATGTTGCGCCTTTTTTCAGACTGTTCATGAGGTGTACAATATTTACCATTTTGTTTTCGCGTGAACCAAAGGAATTACATGCAATTTGTAACAACAGTAACATGTATGAAGATGATGTCTGCATTAATAAAGCGTGAGGCGAATAATACAAGTGTAATGGAAAAATACCTTGCATGTATAATTTGGACTTGTTGAATAGCTTGGCTATATATAACACCTGCGCAGTTGCTGCGCGTTCCTGGTGTGAGGGATAGTTGTCTTTAACTGTGAGTAGGGATGCAGAGATAGTGAATAGTACGTGATTGCTCATCGTGGGAATTGGTTGTGCAAACCTTGGTGCTCGTTGATTGTACTAGCATTTTTCCATGGGTTGTCAGGGTTGCGCGTATGTAAAGGAGCAAGTGTACGTGTGCTCGCTCGTAAGCAAAGGAGTATGCGCGTATGGCGACTTACGTGCTTGTATGTAAAGGAGCAGGCGCGGGTGGCGACTTACGTGCTCAAATGTAAAGAAGCATGCGCGTATGGCGACTTACGTGCTTGTATGTAAAGGAGCCGGCGCGGGTGACGACTTACGTGCTCAAGTGTAAAGAAGCATGCACATATGGAGACTTACGTGCTTGTATGTAAAGGAACAGGCGCGTATGGCGACTTACGTGCTTGTATGTAAAGGAGCGGGCGCGGGTGGCGACTTACGTGCTCAAATGTAAAGAAGCATGCGCGTATGGCGACTTACGTGCTTGTATGTAAAGGAGCAGGCGCGTATGGCGACTTACGTGCTTGTATGTAAAGGAGCAGGCGCGGGTGGCGACTTACGTGCTCAGATGTAAAGAAGCATGCGCGTATGGCGACTTACGTGCTTGTATGTAAAGAAGCCGGCGCGGGTGGCGACTTACGTGCTCAAGTGTAAAGAAGCATGTACGTATGGCGACTTACGTGCTTGTATGTAAAGGAGCAGGCGCGTATGGCGACTTACGTGCTTGTATGTAAAGGAGCAGGCGCGGGTGGCGACTTACGTGCTCAAATGTAAAGAAGCATGCGCGTGTGGCGACTTACGTGCTTGTATGTAAAGGAGCAGGCGCGTATGGCGACTTACGTGCTTGTACCCTTAAATAAGGAGTATAAGTTTTACCAAGATTTTTGATGTGATTTTTCAATCGGTGGTATTATACCGCAACAATAGTATTTATATTGTTCCTATCATCTTGAAAGGATAACAGATTGCGTATGTCTTTTTTAATGATTTCTTTCATCCATCAAATTTTAAGTACCAGTTGTACAGATATAGACGCTCTAATTATGCTAGTCAATATAAATGCTTGTGCATATATATCCGTTATAGCTTAGGTAAGTGTCAGGTTGTAACACTTTCATGTTAAAAAGTCATGGCACTTGAATTAGCATAAGTGCCAGTTTAAATGTTTATAAGTGATAGCACCAACTGTTTAGTGTATACTAGAAGGTGTTCACGTTATGTAAAAGAATTCGGGGATTTGTTCTCTTTCCCTCATTTTGTTTAAGGAAAAATCAAAAGGATCTTTCAGAGGAATTTGTAGTACCTAGGTTTTGACGAAAATCGTATTAGTCAAGGCTTAGGGCCCCAAGAAGCAAAGCTCCGGAAGTTATACGTTGTGCGACTTCAGGTCTGCAGCTCGTTGATCATAGAATTTAAATGAAACCCCCAAATCTGGAGTGTTTGTGGAAAATTTTGGTTCCTGGCGATCTGGAACCTGTTGAACCAGTACTCTGGAGTTTTTTCTCCATGAATAGATCTGAACGGTTATGAACTCCCGTTTGCATTTAGGAAAGTAATTCCTCCCGAATGACTGTTGTTGCTTTCTTGCAGAATATCAAATCTGATGTTTGGGGACTCAGGTCTGATAATTTGCGTGAAATTTTGGTTCAAAGCTTTCTGGAATCTGCCGATCCAGTATTCTGGAGCTCTTCTCTATGAGTTGATCTGAGGAGTCTTTTTCGTCTAAGTGATTGTTACTTGTATTGATTCCCATGATTCCGTCGATCTGATTTGGGGTTGTAGAACCCTTGAATTCAGACCGAGGACCTGATGGGTGAGGTGATGAATTCTCTGCCATATGAAAACAGAGAATGAGGAAACTGAATCGAAACGAGATAAAACTGAAAAAACAGAGAAATCGGTGGGCGCCAATGAAGAAACACTAGATAAATGGTCGGAACCGAGATATCTAGGGGGTTTGAATCCGCATAAAAAGGTTAGCTCTCACTCGATTTGATTCAGTTGCAGCTGATCTTCTTCTCCGATGGTTCTGCAAAAAAGAACACCGTTAGCCTCGTCAAGGGGAGAAGAGGGGTTCTCTCCTTGACCCGACTCCGGCGTGAGAATAAGTATGTGCTTATGAAGAAGAAGAAGTATTGATGAAGTGTGTGTAACTTGAATTCATACCTGAGTTGTTTCTCATATTTATAGCCGGGAGTCTTTGGGCGGGAAAACCCGTTGATGAAATATTAACGGAAGATGCTAACACCGTAGGCGGTTATGTTTTCTCCGTTAATCTTCTTGATTGAACTGTGAGGTCACACGGATCGTGATCCTGATCGACAGCTGGGGTTTGGCCACGTGGAAAGTGGGTGAGTGGAGGTTTTCCTCCAATTCCATGCCATCATCGTGATTTCGGGGAGGCCCGAGATGATGACACGTATACCAGACGGTTACAACCGTCATAGTGGTGCACGATTGATCTTTCTAGAAGATTATTGCTATAATCTGGTGTGACTCCTTTATCGTGTGGGGTCAGCTTAGATGAATAATATCCAAGTCTGGATATTTTTTAAGCGGGAGTGCTGTTTGGGATTTTTGTCTGTTATGAGAGAGGCGCAAGGATTTATTAATCTCCCTTTAGCGCGCAGGTGTTGTTTGTTGCCTTTCTCCTGTGTCCTCCTGTGTCCTCTTTGCCTTTCATCTTTAACCCTCTTTAGACCTTGCGCGGCCGCGCACTTGTCCAACAAAGAGGACACAGGAGAAAGGCAACAAACAACACCTGCGCGCTAAAGGGAGATTAATAAATCCTTGCGCCTCTCTCATAACAGACAAAAATCCCAAACAGCACTCCCGCTTAAAAAATATCCAGACTTGGATATTATTCATCTAAGCTGACCCCACACGATAAAGGAGTCACACCAGATTATAGCAATAATCTTCTAGAAAGATCAATCGTGCACCACTATGACGGTTGTAACCGTCTGGTATACGTGTCATCATCTCGGGCCTCCCCGAAATCACGATGATGGCATGGAATTGGAGGAAAACCTCCACTCACCCACTTTCCACGTGGCCAAACCCCAGCTGTCGATCAGGATCACGATCCGTGTGACCTCACAGTTCAATCAAGAAGATTAACGGAGAAAACATAACCGCCTACGGTGTTAGCATCTTCCGTTAATATTTCATCAACGGGTTTTCCCGCCCAAAGACTCCCGGCTATAAATATGAGAAACAACTCAGGTATGAATTCAAGTTACACACACTTCATCAATACTTCTTCTTCTTCATAAGCACATACTTATTCTCACGCCGGAGTCGGGTCAAGGAGAGAACCCCTCTTCTCCCCTTGACGAGGCTAACGGTGTTCTTTTTTGCAGAACCATCGGAGAAGAAGATCAGCTGCAACTGAATCAAATCGAGTGAGAGCTAACCTTTTTATGCGGATTCAAACCCCCTAGATATCTCGGTTCCGACCATTTATCTAGTGTTTCTTCATTGGCGCCCACCGATTTCTCTGTTTTTTCAGTTTTATCTCGTTTCGATTCAGTTTCCTCATTCTCTGTTTTCATATGGCAGAGAATTCATCACCTCACCCATCAGGTCCTCGGTCTGAATTCAAGGGTTCTACAACCCCAAATCAGATCGACGGAATCATGGGAATCAATACAAGTAACAATCACTTAGACGAAAAAGACTCCTCAGATCAACTCATAGAGAAGAGCTCCAGAATACTGGATCGGCAGATTCCAGAAAGCTTTGAACCAAAATTTCACGCAAATTATCAGACCTGAGTCCCCAAACATCAGATTTGATATTCTGCAAGAAAGCAACAACAGTCATTCGGGAGGAATTACTTTCCTAAATGCAAACGGGAGTTCATAACCGTTCAGATCTATTCATGGAGAAAAAACTCCAGAGTACTGGTTCAACAGGTTCCAGATCGCCAGGAACCAAAATTTTCCACAAACACTCCAGATTTGGGGGTTTCATTTAAATTCTATGATCAACGAGCTGCAGACCTGAAGTCGCACAACGTATAACTTCCGGAGCTTTGCTTCTTGGGGCCCTAAGCCTTGACTAATACGATTTTCGTCAAAACCTAGGTACTACAAATTCCTCTGAAAGATCCTTTTGATTTTTCCTTAAACAAAATGAGGGAAAGAGAACAAATCCCCGAATTCTTTTACATAACGTGAACACCTTCTAGTATACACTAAACAGTTGGTGCTATCACTTATAAACATTTAAACTGGCACTTATGCTAATTCAAGTGCCATGACTTTTTAACATGAAAGTGTTACAACCTGACACTTACCTAAGCTATAACGGATATATATGCACAAGCATTTATATTGACTAGCATAATTAGAGCGTCTATATCTGTACAACTGGTACTTAAAATTTGATGGATGAAAGAAATCATTAAAAAAGACATACGCAATCTGTTATCCTTTCAAGATGATAGGAACAATATAAATACTATTGTTGCGGTATAATACCACCGATTGAAAAATCACATCAAAAATCTTGGTAAAACTTATACTCCTTATTTAAGGGTACAAGCACGTAAGTCGCCATACGCGCCTGCTCCTTTACATACAAGCACGTAAGTCGCCACACGCGCATGCTTCTTTACATTTGAGCACGTAAGTCGCCACCCGCGCCTGCTCCTTTACATACAAGCACGTAAGTCGCCATACGCGCCTGCTCCTTTACATACAAGCACGTAAGTCGCCATACGTACATGCTTCTTTACACTTGAGCACGTAAGTCGCCACCCGCGCCGGCTTCTTTACATACAAGCACGTAAGTCGCCATACGCGCATGCTTCTTTACATCTGAGCACGTAAGTCGCCACCCGCGCCTGCTCCTTTACATACAAGCACGTAAGTCGCCATACGCGCCTGCTCCTTTACATATAAGCACGTAAGTCGCCATACGCGCATGCTTCTTTACATTTGAGCACGTAAGTCGCCACCCGCGCCCGCTCCTTTACATACAAGCACGTAAGTCGCCATACGCGCCTGTTCCTTTACATACAAGCACGTAAGTCTCCATATGTGCATGCTTCTTTACACTTGAGCACGTAAGTCGTCACCCGCGCCGGCTCCTTTACATACAAGCACGTAAGTCGCCATACGCGCATGCTTCTTTACATTTGAGCACGTAAGTCGCCACCCGCGCCTGCTCCTTTACATACAAGCACGTAAGTCGCCATACGCGCATACTCCTTTGCTTACGAGCGAGCACACGTACACTTGCTCCTTTACATACGCGCAACCCTGACAACCCATGGAAAAATGCTAGTACAATCAACGAGCACCAAGGTTTGCACAACCAATTCCCACGATGAGCAATCACGTACTATTCACTATCTCTGCATCCCTACTCACAGTTAAAGACAACTATCCCTCACACCAGGAACGCGCAGCAACTGCGCAGGTGTTATATATAGCCAAGCTATTCAACAAGTCCAAATTATACATGCAAGGTATTTTTCCATTACACTTGTATTATTCGCCTCACGCTTTATTAATGCAGACATCATCTTCATACATGTTACTGTTGTTACAAATTGCATGTAATTCCTTTGGTTCACGCGAAAACAAAATGGTAAATATTGTACACCTCATGAACAGTCTGAAAAAAGGCGCAACATAAGCGCATATGAGAGACAAACGTTCACACATGAGCACAATACCATTTCTCATTCGCTCTACCTAAACAAAGTAATTCTACACATGCAACATATTGTAATTCAAACAATAAACACAAAACATGAATGCATAACATTGCATTAAAGGAAAAGTTATTAGTGCAGCAAGGCACCTTTAGCAGCATTCACAGCAGCAGAACATCAAAATGTTCTTTACAAAATAAACACCAAACAACATAACTGCAGCCTCGTCAGAGGTATACAGTATTTCCCAGAACACCCTAACATGGGGGAACAACAGCCAGCTCAATCTCCCCATCAACAACTGGTATCCTTTCAGTCCCAGAGGAAGGATCAGAATAACACCTGTTTCGACGCCGCCGGTACACAAGCAAAGGCTGATCTTTCCGGTTAACCGGAAGATACTCCTTCAAAGCATTAGCAAACAGTCCAATGGCACATCCATCATCAACACCCTTAGAAGAAGGGAAGATGAAAAGGTACTTCATGTATTTATGTTTTATTTTTCAAATAACGTCATATACGTCAGATCATGAAAAAGAAGAAAAGTCACAAGTTTTCTTCTAAGATTTTTTCAAAAAATTGCGCAAGTGTACTTTCTCATTAAAATTTTCCACTATCGCGCCAAAAACCCTGCAGTAAAAAGCATTTCTCTCTCATAGTCCAGTGCTCCACTTATTTGCATAAGAGCAACACTAGACTGGGGGGACTTGAAGGGGTATGGTCCCAAAAACCTCGTTTCGAGCGTTTGGACCATACCACAACATCGATTTTCTAACCTTCTTTAGACCTTGCGCGGCCGCACACTGGTCCAATAAAGAAGACTTAAGAGAAAAGCCACAACTTCATCTTTAACCCTCTTTAGACCTTGCGCGGCCGCGCACTTGTCCAACAAAGAGGACACAGGAGAAAGGCAACAAACAACACCTGCGCGCTAAAGGGAGATTAATAAATCCTTGCGCCTCTCTCATAACAGACAAAAATCCCAAACAGCACTCCCGCTTAAATAATATCCAGACTTGGATATTATTCATCTAAGCTGACCCCACACGATAAAGGAGTCACACCAGATTATAGCAATAATCTTCTAGAAAGATCAATCGTGCACCACTATGACGGTTGTAACCGTCTGGTATACGTGTCATCATCTCGGGCCTCCCCGAAATCACGATGATGGCATGGAATTGGAGGAAAACCTCCACTCACCCACTTTCCACGTGGCCAAACCCCAGCTGTCGATCAGGATCACGATCCGTGTGACCTCACAGTTCAATCAAGAAGATTAACGGAGAAAACATAACCGCCTACGGTGTTAGCATCTTCCGTTAATATTTCATCAACGGGTTTTCCCGCCCAAAGACTCCCGGCTATAAATATGAGAAACAACTCAGGTATGAATTCAAGTTACACACACTTCATCAATACTTCTTCTTCTTCATAAGCACATACTTATTCTCACGCCGGAGTCGGGTCAAGGAGAGAACCCCTCTTCTCCCCTTGACGAGGCTAACGGTGTTCTTTTTTGCAGAACCATCGGAGAAGAAGATCAGCTGCAACTGAATCAAATCGAGTGAGAGCTAACCTTTTTATGCGGATTCAAACCCCCTAGATATCTCGGTTCCGACCATTTATCTAGTGTTTCTTCAGAACCCAATTCTTCCTTTCATTCTGAGGATTCCATCCTTGCCAGGTGTTAACTGTTCAGCAGTTACACCTAACTTTTCATTTGGAAAGTTAGCTTCCAAAACAGCTTCTTTTTGTGCAGCTAAAAGCTTTTCATTCAAACTGTTCTTCAGTTCAATGCACTTGGCATTAATCCTGATAGGTTTTACTCTTTCCTTTCGGCTTAGAGCATCGGCGACCACATTCGCTTTACCAGGATGGTAGCGAATTTCGCAATCATAATCATTTAGAGTCTCCATCCAACGGCGCTGTCTCATGTTGAGATCCTTTTGATTGAATAAATGTTGGAGACTTTTGTGATCAGAATAGATCACACATTTAGTTCCATATAGATAGTGCCTCCATAACTTAAGTGCGAAGAAAACGGCACCCAACTCCAAATCGTGGGTGGTGTAATTCTTTTCATGCACTTTTCAGAGGAAAATGTCTGACCAATTCAGATTAGATATCTTAACCATTCAAAGGAAAATGTCAGAACCATTCAGACATCTGCTCGTGAAACAAACAGTCTGAACCATTAAGTGCCGAACCAGTAAGAGATTTGAACCATTAAGAGCCTCATTAAGAGGTAAACAAACAACCCCTTAATCACTGTAAGTATAATCGAAAACATTTAAGGTTTTATAAAGCATTTAGTAAAAAGAAAGAATGACTCACAATGTTCTGAGAAAAAGAAGAATGACTCACTTTATAGATTTAGAGTTTTTTCTAGTATAATTCTTGGTATAATTCCTGAGTTCCTAATAAAATATACAATGCACACGTGTTAGTGCAATAACCCAACTTAACTTTATCGATACATCACGAGATCAAAACCCCAACGTAGTTAACAAAGCATAGCCTTATTCAGGCAGCGCTTTGACATTCGTTATTGGGTTTCGGATCGATCGGACAGGGTATTGAATAAGTGATAAGGGGTTAAAAAAATTAGAACGGGGCAAAGCTTTGCAGAATTAGCGGTATAACTAAAGAAAAACGGAGGTAATAGAGCGAGTTTTCGTCAAAAGGACGTCGAACAAGTGCACAGGCTTCTGTCCCAAGCCACTGCATTTATAGGGCAATTGGGTCCCTCCCACGCGTCGCAATAGAAACAGGGACACCTTCCGCGTGTCGCCTATGGTGCTTATTTTGCCTAGACAGGCTGCGTTGCATGTATAGCCTTGCCACTCGTTGTCCTCGAGATAAACACGTCTTGGTACTCCCACACGTGTCGCGGAAGATTTAGGGGTACCCTCCACGTGTCTCCTGAGAGTCCAGTTTCAAGATTCTTTGTTTTTCGTACTGGTTCGTACTGGTCCTTATAAGATGTTTTTAGGAGTTGTTACACATATTTTGTTTTTACGTAATTACGTAATCACTTAGTAGGGTTTCACATAATTAGTATAATGAAATCACGTAATAACGAAATGGGTATTTCAAATCATGTAGTCATGTAATAATATATCGTCAACTATTGTTACGTAATTACATAATCATTTAGTGGGGTTTCACATAAAATAGTATAATGAAATCAAGTAATCACATAATGAGTATTCAAAATCACGTAGTCACTTGTTAGGTATTCAAAATCATGTAATCACGTAATGGGTATTCAAAATACCCCAATTTTTTTAGAAAAATATAGCAATAAGCTGCTCGAATTAAAGAGAATGAAATGCTCGTTAATACGGTGTAATTTTATAAAAAAATATTACCGATGAAAAAAGTTATAGCGTTTGAAAATCAAGGGGGGAGTGGGTTTATGAGTAACAATATTAGATTTTCCTATTTTACCATTTTCCCCCACTTATTCCCTTGTTTTTAGTCATGTAAATTCTATATTTAAGACCATTTAATCTCAATCATTGATCTTGCAAATCAAGGGCCAACTTCTCTCCTACACTTCGTACACTCCTTTTCTCTTGTACAATAAGCTTACTCGTAAATTATTTAACAGTCAAGATGAGGGTTAGGATATAATAGGAAGTTTTTTTGCTAGGAAGGGTAGGAACTAATCTTGACCATCAATTGATTTAATCAAGGGCTAAGATTAAATGAGTGAAATTGAAGAGAAAAAAAGAGGCATGTGGGTTTGTTTAAGGGCATTCTAGTCAATCCAGGACAATAGTTTCTATCTCCTCCAATTCCACCCCATTTTTTAAACGTTAATAACTTTGTCATACGACATTTTTTATAAAAATTGCACAAAAAAACGATCGTTTTTTTATCTTTAAAACGAGTATGCTATTGTTATATTTTCGAAAACCCAGTTGCGTAAAACGCAATGGACAAAAAGCGTAAAAAATGACTTTTTTCTAAAACGCAATGCACCAAAAACACAAATAAATTTCTTATTTCTAAAACGCAATGGCCTAAAAACACAAAAGAAAGTATTCTTTCTAAAACGCAATGGATTGAAAACACATAAAAATGTGTTTCACCTAAAACGCAATGGACTAAAAACACTTCAAAAATGTGTTTTTTTAAACGCAATGGCCAGAAAACACAAAAAAAATGTCTTATTTCTAAAACGCAATGGCATAAAAACACAAAAGAAAGTGTTCTTTCTAAAATGCAATGGACTGAAAACACTTAAAAATGTGTTTTTACCTAAAACGCAATAGACTAAAAACACTTCAAAAATGTATTTTTCTAAAACGCAATGGCTAGAAAACACATAAAAATGTCTTATTTCTAAAACGCAACGGCCTAAAAACACAAAAGAAGATTTTTTTTCTAAAACGCAATGGACTGAAAACACATAACATAGTGTTCTACCTAAAACGCAATGGACTAAAAACACTTAAAAATGTGTTTTTCTAAAACGCATTGAAACATGGTTTGTTTTGTCTGTGAATTGTCTGAACCAGCTCGACCCCAGCTAGGGGCTCTGCCCATTGTACCCCGCCAGGGGCTGCCAGCCCCTTGGACCCTGCTCCCAGGGGCGCTGCCCTCGGACCCCCGCTAAGATTACTTTGTAAAACGCAATGACTCAATTCAAAAACCCAGATCATAAAAATGCAATTCAAAATATTCTTACATAGATCGAAGTCGAATTCTTCAGATTTCTTCACCGATTGACGAAATTTGAATGTTAGAAACACTTTTCCGCGATCAAATTGAACGAATCGAGTGATTCGCTTCAAAATCACAGGAAAAAAATGAGATATTGTATAAAAGTAAACTGTGTTTCTTTAAAAAAGTTGAAGAACACGTTGATTGGGTGTTTGAATCATTGATTGGCGACGAAATCGCACTATAATGTAGTGATTATTGAGATAGAAAGTGAAGAAAATGTTGAAGATTGTGGGTCTGAAAATGCTGGGTTTTGAAGTTACAGAGAGAAGAATGGAGAATATTGAATAAAATTGACTAAAATACACTTCTTCTTTATTTTAAATTTTATCACATGTCATAAACCTATTGCATTTTAGCCAAAATAATTTTTCTATTTGATCCTCTTCCATCAAGATGATCAAATAAGGTATATATATATATATATATATATATATATATATATATATATATATGGTCAAGTTATTCTACAAAGTCTTCTAATTGTAAGAAGTGTAAGAATGATTTATAAAGTGACAAGTGTCTAATAACCTAAAGCCTAAACCCACTACATCACCACCAAAAACCTAAACACCCACCCACCCCCTACCCCACCCCACCACCACCCAAAAACCTACCCCCCCCCCCCCCCCCCCCCCCCCCCCCGCAAAAAAAAACTATACCTCACCAAAAAAAACCCCAAAAAACCTAACACCCCCCACCCCCAAAAACCTAAAAAAAACTAACCCCCCCCCCCCCTCCCCAAAAAACCTAAAAAAACCTAAACCCCCACCCCCCCCCCCCCCCCCCCAACCCCCCCCAAAAACCTAAAAAAAAATCTAAAAAAAACTAAACACCCACCCCCACCACCACCCAAAAACCTAAACCCCCACCCCTCGGCAAAAAAAAAAAAAAAAAAATTTGTGGGTGATGTGGGGGGGGGGGTAGGTTTTTGGTGGTGGTGGATGTTTAAGGTTTTTTTTTTTTTTTGTAGTTGGGTTTTTTTTGTGTAGTGGGTTTTTTTAGGTTATTAGACACTTGTCACTCTATAAATCATTTTTACACTTCTTACAATTAGGATCGTTTGTATTTAATCCTAATCCTATATATATAATCTTTCAACTAAATAGTAAGTATATTTGTAAGTTATAAGAAAATCACAAAGCGTAACGACACTCGCTTAAAATTTTAAAAAGAAAAGCATTCTTCTACCAACACCCTCGCCAAATCACTCGGTGTGACGCGTTTTATAGCTCAAACATGAATGCGATCTTGGCGCAAATTTCCCTTCAATCTAAATTTGAATCATACGAAGTTTCCTCGTACTTTCGTCCACAAAAAAAAGCGTGTAACGTAAACTTGGTACTTATTTTCAGTTTTGTACTTTTGTCGCGACTTGATTTCATTGTTAATTTCTCACCAATTTCTGTACCATCGGTGGTTTCTCATTGTATATATATATACACGCATGTTGGTTTTTGAGTAAGAAGAAACTAACAAAACAATATTTACTCAGTTAGAAAATATGGAAGATTGTTTGAATGATAATTTCGGTGGAGTGAAGGCGAAGCATTCGTCGTTGGAGGTGTTGCAGAAATGGAGGGATGCGTGTAGCCTTGTAAAGAACCCGACACGAAGGTTTCGTTACACCGCCAACATCCACAAGCGCAATGAAGCTAATGCTATGCGCCGTAAAAATAAGGTCATTAACTTCTCTAACACAATTAACTGCATGCTTAACATTAAGAATATAGTTTGTTTGGGCTGGGCTGGGCTGGGCTGTTAACCATGCATGATTTTTTCTTTCTATACATTGTTATGTGTTTTGAGGGTTACCAACACTTGAATATTGTGACTGACAGACAGACATATGAACATAGTACGATTGTTGGCATGAATTATATTAGTTTCTACATTTTTCTAGTAAGTTTAAAATTCATACAACCAACAACTATATGATGCCAGATATTCAAAATTCTCATAAAACACTCTCCAATATATCTTTTAAAGTGGTATTAATTAAAAGACAGTAATTCAAAACGTCTTCCTTCCACTATAGTTATTCAAAATTCCATTTCATTGTAACGGCTTTTGAATAAGATCATCATACGTTGCTTCCTTTTATTTTGTTGGCTATCTGCAATTTTTTTACTTAGGGAGTGTTTGGGATTGCTTTTTCAACCTAATTTTTTGATTATTGTGTTTTGAAATCGCAAAAAAAAAATCTAATTTGAGTGTTTGGTAAAAAAAATTAATGAAAACTGATTTTTTACGTTTTGTAGAGATCAAAACGTGATAATCCAAAAGTATGTCACCCCTTACTGCATGAAAACGGGATTCCATAAATAGCATGGGCGGACCTAGCCTTTGGCCAGGGTGGGCGGCCGAACCCCTTGAAAAAAAAAATTAGTGTATATTTTAGGCAAAAAAACCCGACCGCACCCCTTGAAAATTTGGTTGAACACCTCATCCGCACCCCATCAAAAAATTCTTGGGTCCGCCACTGATAAATAGTTGATTATCTGATTATTTTTTGTCATTTCACTTATTTATTTTTTAAAATATATATATATTTGTCAAACACTCAAATAGTTGATTATCTGATTATTGTGATATCAAACGACATAATCAAATCCAAACACTATCTTTGTGCAGCACGTTTTGTTATAGCTAATTATCTAATTCTAATTATTCAAAACGCATAATCTATTTTCAAAACTCAACCCCAAACACCCCTCTTAGTGAGTTGATGATATAAATCTTTTAAAAAACATCAAAAAGGTCATTATCAACTGCATATCAGTATGATTCAACAATTTGTGACATCAATGAGCTATATAATGTTGATCAAGAATTCCTCAGAAGCAAAAAACTGATATGGGAATAGACATTGTAACCAATCTACACAAATTTGGATGACCAAAAATCTACAACTTAGATGTTTGAGGAAGAACTCTTGACTCATATTTATGCATCTTAATAAGTTCACTCTTCTTCTTCTTTTAAAACTAGTTTTACTAATATGAAATGTTTAAAAAAAATTATATATCACCATCACATAGCATCAATAATAGTACGTAGCATACTGAATAATTAAAATCTATGGAAATGTTTTGTACCTCCAAACATCTAGATCCTTTAGTCTTTGTAATTAATCACAATATAGTTACAAGTTTGGGGAATTACTTACTGATCAAACATTTAATGATTACAGAACTTGAGGCTTGCGGTCTTGGTGTCAAAGGCAGTATTTCATCTACGCAATTGTAAGTTCTTATTCTTAATACATACATTAATTCATCATTTCCTTTATAATTTAATAATGTCATTCTTATGAACATTATGACACATGCAGGCGCAGAAACCAGCAGCCGAACGGTACCTGAGGAATTCAAGGCAAATGGTTTTGGTATCAGTGCGGATGATGCATGCTTCATCGTTGAAAGCCATAACCCCGAAAAGCTAACACTTCATGGCGGGGTAGATGGTCTTGCAGCCAAGCTCAAAACATGTACCACCAATGGGCTTGCTATGGATGACCAAGAGCTGACCTGCAGACAACAACTGTTTGGAACCAATGAGTTCACTGAACGTGAACAACGAAGCTTTTGGGTGTTCGTATATGAAGCACTCCAAGATATGACCCTTATGGTTCTTGCTGTATGTGCCTTTGTTTCACTTATTGTTGGCATAGCAACCGAAGGATGGCCAACGGGTGCCCACGATGGCCTTGGAATTGTTGCTAGCATCCTGTTGGTGGTGTTTGTAACCGCAACAAGCGATTATCGTCAATCTCTACAGTTTAGAGATTTGGACAAAGAGAAGAAGAAAATATCCATTCAAGTTACTAGAAACGGGTACAGACAAAAGCTATCGATATATGAGCTACTTCCTGGTGATATAGTTCATCTTGCTATCGGAGATCAAGTCCCTGCAGATGGACTTTTTCTCTCCGGGTTTGCAGTCTCGATTGATGAATCTAGTTTGACCGGAGAAAGCGAGCCGGTCAAAGTCAACACTGAAAATCCTTACTTGTTGTCTGGAACTAAGGTTCAGGATGGTTCATGTAAGATGTTAGTTGTAACAGTTGGCATGAGAACTCAATGGGGAAAACTAATGGCGACTCTTACTGAGGGTGGAAACGATGAAACCCCGTTACAAGTTAAATTAAACGGGTGTGCAACCATCATTGGAAAAATCGGCCTTGTGTTTGCTATAGTGACGTTTGCGGTTTTGGTACAAAAATTATTCGCTAGTAAGATCATAGACGGGAGTCAATGGAATTGGTCCGGTGATGATGCACAAAGGTTGTTGGAATATTTCGCTATTGCGGTTACAATTGTTGTGGTTGCAGTTCCAGAAGGGCTGCCATTGGCCGTCACATTGAGTCTTGCGTTTGCGATGAAGAAGATGATGAATGACAAAGCGCTTGTTCGAAATCTAGCCGCGTGTGAGACCATGGGGTCCGCCACAACTATCTGCAGCGACAAAACCGGGACGCTAACCACCAACCACATGACCGTTGTCAAATCATGCATCTGTTTGAATGTCAGCAACGACATCCATGGAAGTGCTAAAAAGATTCTTGTGCAATCCATATTTACGAATACAGGTGGCGAGGTTGTGGTTAATAAAGAAGGAAAGAATGAGATACTCGGGTCACCAACCGACACAGCGATATTGGAGTTCGGGTTGTCACTTGGTGGAGACTTTCAAGCCGAACGTGAGTCAACAAAAGTCATCAGAGTCGAACCGTTTAATTCTACGAAGAAGCAAATGGGGGTGGTGTTGGAGCTTCCGGAAGGTGGTGTGAGAGCTCATTGTAAAGGTGCTTCGGAAATAGTCTTGGCTGCTTGCGACAAAGTAATTAATCAAAATGGTGAAGTTGTTACTCTTGATGATGAACTGCTTAGTTATTTAAAGAGTACAATTGATACATTTGCTGGTGAAGCTCTTAGAACTCTTTGTCTGGCATATATGGATTTGGAAGATGGTGTATCCGCGGAGACTCCAATTCCGTCCTCGGGTTATACTTGTATTGGGATTGTGGGAATTAAAGATCCCGTCCGTCCAGGTGTCAAGGAATCAGTGGCTCTTTGTAGATCAGCTGGTATAACGGTTCGTATGGTTACAGGAGACAACATAAATACTGCGAAAGCTATAGCTAGGGAATGTGGGATACTTACAGATGACGGGATTGCAATTGAGGGTCCAGATTTCCGCGAGAAGAGCATGCAGGAGTTACTCGAAATAATTCCAAAGATTCAGGTTTGCGTTATATTTCACTATAAACAATTAAGCTATGACATTGCGTTTATTAAAAAAGTTTTTAACATTTTTAAAAAATTTATTTAGGTTATGGCTCGATCTTCACCTCTAGATAAGCACACACTGGTGAAACACTTGAGAACAACGTTTGGTGAGGTTGTGGCGGTTACTGGTGACGGAACTAATGATGCTCCGGCACTTCATGAAGCAGACATAGGCCTTGCGATGGGCATTGCTGGAACCGAGGTTAACAAAAAACAAAACATTACTCATCCTACAAATCATAGTTTTAGAGTTTTGCCTTAGTTCTGATGTTTTTATATTGTTAATATTTCAGGTAGCCAAAGAGAGTGCAGACGTTATTATTCTGGATGACAATTTCTCCACAATTGTCACTGTGGCCAAATGGGGACGATCGGTCTATGTTAACATTCAAAAATTTGTACAGTTTCAACTAACTGTCAATATCATTGCTTTAATAGTCAACTTCACTTCAGCTTGTTTAACAGGTACATTGATTCAAAAGCTGCCAATTTCAACTAATTAGTTAGATGTTTAGGTACATAATACTTGATCTTTTTCTTATTAATTTGTTAATATTTCAGGGACCGCGCCCCTGACAGCTGTCCAACTGTTGTGGGTGAACATGATCATGGATACGTTGGGAGCATTGGCACTAGCAACCGAGCCTCCAAATGATGAGTTAATGAAGAGAGCTCCGGTTGGAAGAAAGGGAAACTTTATAAGCAATGTCATGTGGAGGAATATATTCGGGCAGGCTGTGTACCAGTTTGGCGTTATTTGGCTACTTCAAACGAACGGGAAATCATTTTTCGCCCTTGACGGAGATGATTCGGATCTTATCCTCAACACGCTCATTTTCAATTCCTTCGTCTTTTGTCAGGTAACTTCATTTACAAAAATAGCATTTAAAACCATCACGATGGCATGATGCAAGTTAATATATTATTTTATCACATCTAATTATATTTGTGTGACAAATTGTGCAGCTCTTTAACGAGGTTAACTCTAGGGAAATGGAGAAAGAAAATGTTTTAGATGGCATATGGAAGAATAAGGTTTTTATAAGTGTTATCGCTTCAACTATCGTTTTCCAGGTTATAATAATCGAGTACCTGGGCACTTTCGCGAATACATCGCCATTAACAGCGACTCAATGGTTGTTTAGTATTCTTACCGGATGTTTAAGCATGCCGATTGCTGTGTTCTTGAAGAGGATCCCTGTTTGAGGTAGCATGAAGTCATGAAGCAAGGCTACTACTTGACATCAATTCATTTTAGCTTTTTCAGAAAGTCATTAGTTTTAGGTTTGATTCCAGTAATCTGTACATTTATTATGTACTAGAATGCACTATTTTGTAAAGCTTAACTTTTTAAATCCAATTATGATGCACATTAAGTGCAATTATTATCAAGAAACATTTCATTTAAAGATTTCAGAGAAACACAAGACTGAAGAACTAGGATGGAGAACAAACTTGGGACCTTAAGATTTAATATAAAAAAGCAACATACAACACATCAACTAAGTGGTTAATGCCGTAAAACATCGGATACCGGTCAAGGACCGATATTCGAGATATAGGTTATCGCGGTGGGGTATCAGTGGATTATTGGTAATTTAACACTAACAATTTAGTATATATATAGCAATTTAACACTAACAATTTAGTATATATAGAGCAACTTAACACTAACAATTTAGTATGCTCTCCTACCAATCCATTAACAAATTAACCTTTTGCAACTAGCAATTGTAAAAAGTAGAAACTAATTAAGACTTAAAAACACTAACATTTAGCACTAACAATTAAGACTTAAAACACTAATAGCAGCAATAAGAAGAAAGACGATGGTATAACTAAGAAGAAAGGAACTGACATCGGGAAAATAGATATGTCGGTGATATATCACGATATTAACTACATAGCACATCAAGAGTCACAAAAATCAGTTTCCATCTCTTCCTTCATCTCTTCATGAACGTAACATCTCCAAACGGGTTCAACCCATGATCTTGCTCGTTCCAACAGCTTCTTTTCATGTCCATTTTCAAGCTCCCGAGCCACAGTCTCAATCAGAGGGTACATTTGTCGAAGAGATTCCAACATAAGTTTCAAATCAACCCATTCCCCATCTTCATGCTTCACTAGCTTAATACACACAAAACGTAACACCCCATACAACAATTCAAAGTCTTTCTTCTTCAAACCCACCAATGAACCAGACAAAAGAAACGCCCCAACTGCGTCTAACACGCTCTGGTTTCCTCTCAAAAGCTCAACCATTTTTTCAACAACTTTCCGGAACGTAGAAAACTTCGATGGTAAGGTAACTGCCTCAACTTCCTCATCTACATCATCCGACTCTGACTCTTGTTGGTCATATATCTCAATCTTTGCCAATATCGATAGCCACGAAGGAAAACCGAACTTAGTTTCGGCAAACGCACTTGACGACGATGATGACGGTTTCTGTATTTGCAATGAACCAAATGAAAGGATAAAATCAGGCAACCAAAGTTTTGCTGCTGAAAGAACAAGTGATCCGTATCTACTACCCAGATGTTCGTCAACCGAAATAATGAGATCAAACAGATCGTTAGCAAGGTTATGGGCTTCGGGTGAAGGCGGGCGTGATTCTGATGAGCTTGTTAGGACTAAGTTTAGTAGCTTAGCTGCGTAAGTGAACGAGCTTTTTAGGCATAAAAACGTTTCCTTTAAATCTTCTTCCTTAAACTCGAGCAAGCCATGTGAATGCTGCCTCAGGTTAAGGATTACAAATCCTACGTACTTTCTTGTAAAACTTAAACACCGTTCTTCGCATTCATGAGTACGATCCACTGTACTTGAATCGATAATGAATTTGAGAATCGAAGTTGACAGCTTCACCATGTTTGTTATAGAGCATGGCGTCACTTTACATGACGTTCTAGAAGCACTTGTTGTGTATGCTTTTTCCATACAGTTAACGAGAAGCTCAACTGTCTTCTCTAAGGTCTTCAAATCATGATTATTTTTATCACTTATTGTCGAATTCTTAACGGACATATGAAGACTGAGAGATGTGTAGGCCACCACATGAGAATTGTTTATATAATCACACTGCATGCATTCCGTAATATCAAACTCCAATATGACCTTTAAAGCATTCAACACAGATGCAAGACTCTTCGATCCCAACACTGCTTGACACGTGTCGCTGTATTTGAGCAAATCCTTCAACTGCCAAGCTATACATACAGAAACCGCATAATCATCAATGAAAGTAGTCTTCTTCCCACTCACACGGTTAGATTTAACTGAAACTTTAACCCCATGTTTGAATTTTCTCTTTTTTCCCGATGAAGTATCCTGTTTGCTTCTTTCCGTATCACATTTCTCAACACATCCATTAGCAGTCTTTTGCAAAAGTTTTGTAAATGCTTCAAGCATGTAATCAATCCAACCACATGACATCATCATTTTATGTACCAACCGAACTTGTGCTTGTTTTTCCTTATCATCAGATAACCCGACGCATTTACCGACCAGTTTCAAGCATTCTTGACGAAGAACACCAGCAGCATCAGGAAGAACGCTTGAAACAATGCCGCACACTGCTGCTTGAGCCCGGCCCGTATTTGCAGCAGCAAACAACGACATAAGCTTTTTACTGGTTAACTCGTCCTTAAGAGCAGATTTATATTTGGTTTCGGTAGCTAAATTGCTGCAAATGTTGGCAGCAGACATAAGTATGCCGTCTATCTGATCTGAACTCGTATTAGCCGGTGAAAGAACCAGATTTACGAGAATTTTGAAAAGTAAACTTAGAGACTGTGGAGATGCCCCTTCGGATAAACAAAATTCACAAAATCTTGCACCTGCAAGTGGCGATCTTTTTATCAGTGTCACGCATCGATTACATGCTTCTTCTGGAGAAACCGCTGTCGGGAAATATGAAGATAGAAGAAGTTTAGTAATTTTTTGGCTAACGAGTGGTTGGTCATATGCAAGTGTCGATAACAGAACATCCAGATTCACCACCTGTAAAGGATAAATAAAAATTCAAATCAACAGGTGCCCAAGTAAAGCCGTACATTTTATAGTTACGAATTTTAAAGTCTGTACCTTATGAAATTGGAAATTTTGAATACCCTTTATAAGAAGGAGATCTACAATAGCGGTGCGTATCGAAAGGGCTGGATCAAGAATTAAATGCCCTAGCCTTGGTAGAACCACTTTGAGAATCTCATGGGATTGAGGATTACCAAGCAAATAGATGATACCATTTACCGTTGAAAGTCTGACATTGTTGCAGACATCATGGGCCATATCATCTAATATCTTGGTGATAAATTTGGTGATGGTTGAAGATGGAATTATCTCCCAAAACATATGAAGAATGCGACAAGACCCTTCTACAGCGACAGCTCGTATATCAGGGCAATCATCCATGAGTAACTTTTCTATTAAGAAAAACTGTCTATGAAGCAGTGTGTCTTTAGCTTCCCTTGTTGCGTCAGGATCTTCAAGAGGAAACACGTCTATCAGTAAATGCAGTGCGTTTTGACGAACATCTGAGTTCGCAACCTGCAAAAAAACATTATCAGATTGATTCAATTGTGTAGTTCTTAAACATAGAAATATAAACAATTACACACAACACACCTGCAGTGAACGGAATATAACAGGCTCTGCAAGGTTAAAAATAAGCTTCTCCACACCATCAGTAGTCCGCTGGCTAACAAACCCTCCTAAAATCCTCCTAATCGAAGCAGCAAACAAGCCACTACTAGCATGAATCGAGCCATCAACCAACTGCTGCAAAAACTCAACAATCTCCTCTCTCGACTCCCCTTCCGCAACCTTCCAAGCCCGAAAAACAATATCCGCATAAGCCTCCAACATCGACTTCCGCCCAAACGGAATCTGTGACCTAATCATCGCCAAAGACTCCTTCACTAGCTGTCTCGACAACCCAAACAAAAACGCCAAAAACCGCCTCCCCTCGTCCATTTTCAAAAACAACGGCGATATCAAGCACCTAATAAGCAACAACTTCAAATCCTCTATACTCTCATCTTCGAAATCAAACAAACCAAACGCCTCTCGCAAACCATACACCCTATGAACATCCACCTTCTTCTTCAAAGTCAACGCTTTCGACAATAAAAACGGTATCGACTGCGAAATTAATCCATCCCTACCTACAAACTCTCGTTTCCACCACTCCTCACATAAACACGCAATATCCGACAACAAATTCGATTCCAACTCAAAAACAACTAAATTATCATGCAATTCCTGAACCGCAGGCAATAAATCAGCAACCGGAAACACATTATCAGGATGCGTAACACACATATGCACCACATAAGTAAAAATCTGAAGTTTTTCGCTGACGTCACTCTTCGCTTTTTCAAATTTCGTTTGCTTATGTTCCGTACCTGAAACGTCGCCGTTTTCGTCGTGTAAACTCTCCGTCCGGCGTGAGAATCTACGAACGCGCTTTGGTGGCGGTGTTAGGTGTGAATTGGAAGCCGGAGATGACGGAGCGGTGGTGGATGACGCCAGATCATTGTAGAGAGTGATGGATTCGGAAATTGAGTGGTGGACAGAGAGAGGGAGGGTTGAAACGACATCGGAGGATGGTTTGAGAGAGTGAATTAGGGTTTTGAGTGAGGGTTTGACGGAACGGAGCCCTAATTTGGCAGCCGATGAGAGGAATTCGTCGGCGGATGACTTGAGTGATGAGCGAAGTCTCTTCTCCATTGCTGGTTTGAAAACTGGATTTGGATTTGGTACAAATCGGGCGTAGTTTTTCTGTTTTGGGGTGGGAGTTGTGGTTCAAAATTTTGAAATGTTTGGGATGCCGCTCGTGTTAACGATTCACAAAGTCACGCTTGGATATGTGTGCACCTTGACGGGAATCGAACCCGAATATAATAAAAAATTAACGGCAAATTTCTTTTATTTTTTATTGTTTATGAGATTTGAATCCAAGGCTACCCTCTCTCAAGGTGTTTAAGGGTTTTGTCTTTGTAAGACTAAAGGGTATGGGGGCCGACTAGGACCGGCGCCGGTCCCCCACACCGCCCCCCTGAGGGTCGGCTCGGCCCAAACGACTCCCCACAGCCGAATGAGACGGGGCCCCACTTTGAATATTATATTTCCTTTTTCAATTTAAATACCATCTCTCTCATCCTTTTTCAATTTAAATACTCTCTATCTCATCCATTTTCAATTTAAACACTTAGAAAATTATAAAATAATGATGTGGGGTAGCCCCATCCTCCATCCCCCTCAAATGTGAAGGAGGTCCATCCCCCACGAGCCGCCTACGTGGCGGCTCATCCCCTCCAAGCCCATCATCTCCATACCCTTTAGTCTAAATGTTCCACCACTCCATTGGTTTGAATATAATAAGTTAACACGAATTCTAAAACATTTTTTGTGGATAGTAATACATCAGAGATGTACCTATCGCTTTGCTCATCACTTTCTTCAGATTCATCATCATATAGGTCATTGGCGTATAACACCATCAACTGGTTTAGCCTGCCTCGAATCCTATATATAAAAATAATCACAATCCTTGATGTTGCAGCGTGCGAAGGTGCTCAATCACAGAGTTGTTCAAGAAGGTGCTGTCTATTTTTGTTAAGCACTTCGTCCATCGTCAGTGAATCCTCCTCCCTGTTTTGATAAGTCACTTTCACTGTCCTTGATTGTTCATCAAAACTCCAACCGGTAACTGTTGGTAGATCAAAAACGTCATCAACATCTATTGGAAATCTTCTCTTCAATTTTCTTATTACTGTTTGAGTCTTTTCACACTACTTAGCTATTGGAACCCCAAGGGCCAGAATATCCTTCTGAACGGCCTCATCCATACTAAGGTGGTGTTTGTTTTTTGGGCAAAAGCTCTTCTGAGCACTTATGTCTGCGTCGCGCAGACGCGCGCAGACGTTTGGGTCCTGCAGCTTGTTTGTTTTCTTAAAGAGCTTCTCACAAAAAAACATCTTCCCCACCTCTTCCCCACGCAGACATCAACCCAAGTCTTCAAACCTCTTATCCCTCTTCTCCCTCTAGCCGGCACCACCTCCTCTGCCATCGCCACCACCTCCACCTCCACCTCCGACACCACCTCCTCCGCCGCCCACCTCCACTCCGCCACCACCTCCTCCTCTGCCACCGAAATATCTGTCACACGCACACAACAACACATATCTGCTCCATCTATTTCACCTTCATCTTCAAAACCCTATCCATTAAAAACTTACCTCTACAGATTTCTTTAAAATTGCTCTCAATCATCTCCTTCAAGACAAATCACAACCACACACCAGACATCTTCCCTCCCTCTCCCTCGTTCACTCCCTGATGAACCCCCATCGGTGACGAGCCGGCTGCCAGCGCCATCCTCCGGTGGTCGCACATCAAACCCATACCCACACTTCCCTGTTGCATCCCTCAAACGAACGGCCAGCCACCACCGGTTGGTGGTGGCGTATGGCGGCGATGGATCGGAGAGAGGAAGAGAAAGGGGCCAGAGAAGAGAGAGAATCGGCGGCAGCTGTGGGTTTCGACGGGGAGCCAGGCGGTGATGGCAGGTGGACGGTGGAGGAGGTGGTGGCGGAGGGTTGTGGTGGTGGTGGTAGATGAAGGCAGAGAGAGAGAGGTGTGCTGTTGTGTTGTGTGTGTTTGTGAGAAGAGACCAGGTTTTTGTAGAAGTAAAAAAAACAAACAGTCTTCTCATTGCAGACTGCAGACCTTTGGTCCACCTCTTCTCCTGCAGATGTCTGCAGATGTGGTACGCAGACTGCAGACATTTTACCTCTTCAAAAACAAACAGCACCTAAGTATGGCCTTGATAGTCTTGACCTTCACCCTTCTTTTGTCAGCGAACATTAGGACAAAACATCTCTCTGACGTATCAAACCTCCATGAAATAACTTGAGCCATTTTTTTTAAGTTGTATGGCGTTTTAGACAATTTGTGGTGTGTTAAGTTTATTTACTTGTTTTACTTATATAATGACCTCTTTTTAGCGTGAAGTAGATTAGGTCTATATGTTTTTTTTTTTTTTGCGCTAAAAAACAATAGTAATTATCTTTGTCGTGTGATATAGGATACATACCTCTAATGTGACAAGTGATTATGGCATTTTGAAAATATAAAAAATACAATTAATTAACTTTTGTAAGGCAAAATAAAATATGTAACGCAGACTGCAGACATTTTACCTCTTCAAAAACAAACAGCACCTAAGTATGGCCTTGATAGTCTTGACCTTCACCCTTCTTTTGTCAGCGAACATTAGGACAAAACATCTCTCTGACGTATCAAACCTCCATGAAATAACTTGAGCCATTTTTTTTAAGTTGTATGGCGTTTTAGACAATTTGTGGTGTGTTAAGTTTATTTACTTGTTTTACTTATATAATGACCTCTTTTTAGCGTGAAGTAGATTAGGTCTATATGTTTTTTTTTTTTTGCGCTAAAAAACAATAGTAATTATCTTTGTCGTGTGATATAGGATACATACCTCTAATGTGACAAGTGATTATGGCATTTTGAAAATATAAAAAATACAATTAATTAACTTTTGTAAGGCAAAATAAAATATGTGAGTATAAACTAAATAAGATCTTGCTCAATAAGATGGACAAAATTCTCAGTTAAGAATTTTGTCCAACACATTGAGTGAAACTTTATTGAGAACAAAACTGAATCTCGAAGAATAATTGCCATGGGTGGTTTTTGAACTTTCTGGCGTTTTATTATATGGCTTTTGTATTTTTGGCATGATCAATGAAAGGTCTTAAGACGTTTATATAAGATGTTTTTGGCGCATAGTTTAGGCGGTAATTTATTATAATAAATGTTAGTAATAAAGTTTCCGTCGTTTCAGTTACTGTTTGTAGTTGGTGTTTGTTCAGCTTTATATGTTAAGTCTGTAAGGCGTCCTATCATTAAGTTTAACGTTTTGTATGATTGGCGTTTTTAGATAAAGATGATAGAATACAACTAATTAACTTTTGTAAGGCAAAATAATGTTATGACGTTTTGAAACATAAACGCCCAAGAAAACGAACACTTTTCCATAAATAAAATAGGTGAGGATAAACTCAACAAGATAAAGTTGTAAGGCGTCCCATCATTAAGTTACTGTTTGTAGTTACTGTTTGCTCAGCTTTATCTGTTAAGGTTGTAAGGCGTCCCATCATTAAGTTTGGCGTTTTATATAAAGATGGCAAAATACAACTAATTAACTTTTGTAGACACCCCTTGTTCTATTCTCTTGCACCCTGTTTTATACAATTCAGTAATTTTTGGATTTTTTTAATAATATGTGATTAAAGGAAATTATTATAATTTTGGTGTTTTCGTTTGTAGCATTTTGATGTTTTATAAGTAATTAGAGAAATAATGTATTTTATTAACGGAAAAGTAGATAACAAACCAAAGAAAATGACACAAAAATAGAAAAGAAAAAAAATCCTAACCCAATTTCTCATCCAAATCCTCACTGTCATCAGTCTCTTCTTCTTGAAGTTTTTGTCCCCGGAACCTTTGAATTCTTTAGATTGATGCCGATTCCTATACAACTGAAACACCCGGCTCTAGACAAAGTTGATCATTCAGAAAAATATGGCGTTTTGTTTTTTGGTGTGATCTATTGTTGTTGATTGTTGAAGTGGTTGTGTGGATGGTTGGAGACATAGATCGATGTCAAGTGCGTGGATGCTTTTTTCTGGGTGTGATTGTGAGTGGGTTTTTCGCTTGGTTGATCTTTAGTCTTCATCTTTATTTTCATCCCGCTCTTCATGATTAATAATGGAGTCCAAAATAGAATTTACATTGTCATCGGTCTCTTCTTCTCATCCAAACCTTCTTCAAGAAAAAAGCACACAAAATGACATATCACTGTCATCAGTCTCTTTTTCTTGAAGATTTATCCATCTCATTCAGCAAAATCTTATTGAGTTAACCCCTCACTTAAGAATCCATTTAGTGAAACTTTATTGAGAACAAAACTAAATCAAAGAAATGACGTTTTCCATCTGTGGGTTTTGAACTTTTCTGGCATTTTAAAGTGAATGGTATTTAGTAAAATATGGCGTTTGTTTTTTGTGTGATCAATGGAAGGTCCTGGGACGTTTATATAAGATGTTTTTTCGCACGTAGTTTAGGCGGGAATTTATTATAATAAATGTTAGTAATAAAGTATCCGTCGTTTCAGTTATTGTTTTAGTTACTGTTTGTTCAACTTTATCTGTTAAAGCTGTAAGACGTCCCATCTTTAAGTTTGACGTTATGTATTTATTGGCGTTTTAGATAAAGATGATAAAATGCAACTGACTAACTTTTGGTGTTTGGCGTTTGTGGCATTTTGGCGTTTTATAACTAATTAGAAAAATAATGTGTTTTCTTATTAGAAAAGTACATAACAAAGCACAGAATATTACACAAAAGAAAAAAGAAAAGAAAAAAAAATTAAAACTCCTCGTCAGAAGGGATTTCGTCTGAGAAGTATCCATCGCTCCACTCGTCTTCTTCTTGAAGATTTTGAACCCTCCATGTGAACATGTCATGCAACAACGCCAATTTTACTGTCATGTCTGTGTTCAAACATGTTGCGTTGTATCACTCCTCTAAGAACCCAAGACTCTGCTTGATCATTATATTTTCAAGCGTGTAGTCTTCATGCACCCCGTTGTCACATATAACTGTCACCATGTCAGTGTCTTCATCAAAACGCCATGATCGGATGACTGGGTCCATATTTTCATTTGCATTGTTCGATCCAAATTTTCTGGTTAATATACTTATAACCGTCTGTGTTTTCTCATAGAGGTTATAAAGAGGGACGCCAAGTGCTAGGATCCCCCTCTGTACTTCTTCTTCCAAGTTCATTATGGCTTTGATTGTTTTAATAAACACTCTTCTTCTGTTATCAAAACGGATTACGAATCTATTGATTCTAAGGTTGAATCTCCATGAAACGATGTTTGCCATTTTTCTTCTTTTCAGGGTTTTTTTTTATTTGAAATTTGGCGTTTTGGTTAAAGATAACGTTTTTAGTATGATCAATTGAAGTGATGATGGAAGTGATGGTAACGTTGTTTATATAATGATGTTTTTGGCGCGTAGTTTATGAGGGAATTTTTTATAATAAATGTTAATAATAAACTTTCACTTACTGTTTATTCACCTCTATATGTTAAATCTGCAACGCGATCATTAAGTTTGGCGTTTTTGTATGAATGTCGTTTTAGATAAATATGGTGTTTCATCTGGAAGGGACTGATGTGTATGGCTTGTAGGTTAAGACGAGAATTTTGAATGGCGTTTTGCTCATTAGTTTGGCGTTTTGTATTAAAGCAGTAAAAAGACCCTTTTACTCTTAATGAAGCGCGTCCAAGTAATAAAGTTGATGTGATTTACGAAAACGTCATCGCGCCATTCTAATCCATAGATTGTTTTGATCCAATGGATGAGAGGCGTTCTCACCGTTTTCATACTTTTAGGCATTTTCTCTAAATTATGCCCCTATATATATATATATATGCAATTAAAACCAACATATAATAATATAATACGATCAACATTGACCACAAAAGAATGATTGAAATAGTCAAAAGATGCGAACTTGAATTTGTAGCACGATATAATTGGTCTGCAATTTGTTATTTCAAAATAACACAATCCATTCTCTCGATTAAACTTCTAGAACGCTACACTATGCGTTAGTATACATTAAGATAATAAGTGACCTAATCGAAAGATGAAGAATTCCAATTATTTATAACGGTATAACCCTAAGCGACACTAGTTTCATAAAAAAAATATTTCTTCTAAAGGTGTCATCCTCAGTGTTGGCAGCATTGTGTTTATATTGCTTCAGATGGTGGTCATGTTTGCCAGCCACTTGTAATTGATGACAATGGTGTATCAAGGATTAAACATCATCACATCAAAGAGTTGAAAGTAAGTTTCTTAAATTACATTTTGTTGTTAACAAGTTTGATTCCAATGTACTCAAATTTCAAACACTATTTTAACTAACTCTCCCTTTAAAGGACGGGGTTCGCAATTTTGACAAATTTTTACGAGGACGGCTAAAGTATCTTGATGTAACTGAAGTGAACAATGCTCAGGTTTGCCAGTTTTTTTATTAATGGAAGTTGAGAGTTCTTTGATTGATTCCATAAATTCTTGTCTTACCTAATTGTGTGATTGATAAATTTCTTTATACGAAGGATAAGATACCAGTGAGACAACTCATATTGTAGTAGAACCTTTCACAATCTTAGGTGCTTGTGTTGGGCTGATTCATTTTCCTCACCGTAATCAATCCCAAAGAAATACTTATCATGTTTTCCTTTCTTATTTATTGTGGAATTTTAGATCCTTAAACATTTGATTGTGGTTTATCACTTTGTCACCAAGGAAGATATGAGTGTGGCATGTTTTACAATCAATTTCTAAAATCACTGAACATGCTTCATGCGTTCCAGTTTTTTTCCTTGTATAACCTACTTTTAAAGTTTTACCGAAACTACTTTTCTATGATATTATAATAACATTTCATTACTAATTTTCTAAAAATCACAATTTTGCAGTTTATTTAACATTATATCAAATTACTAATTTTGTGAGGCTACTTGAATCATCTATTACGGTTTGTTTCCTCTTGGGTGTTTTGTGTAAGTCCTTCATTCGATTGTGTGAGTGTAACTAACTATGTAAGTGAGGCAAGCTACTCAAAATAAGCTCTGTTGTAAACTAATTATAGTGAGGTTGTGAGTGTTATGTTACATGGTAAATCCATAACTCTTATTATGCGACTTAGATTGATCTAAGCTAGGTTTGTGCCCCAACAATTGATAGCGATTCAAATGACTTGAGCAGAAGTAGCAAGCTTTATATACAAAGAACGACTTTGTATTGATAACAAGAGAAGATTACAAAGATGTTTTGCAAGTACAAGTAAAAGTGTTATAACTTGTGCGTTTATTGTGTGGGATGTAAACGATACCTCGTATCTCTATTTATACTACTTTGGCTTTTGTTTATGGATTTCAATATATAGATGTATCTATACATTTGTGGGTTCTTGCTTTTTATGATGTTCTTTGTCTAGACAATTCCATAGTTCTATCTTGATCCAAGGCTCATTTTATATCCCTTTAAAAGTTGTTCTAGAATGCTCATTGGTTGCCGAATATATCCATAATTTCCACCATGCTTCCAACCCTTTCTTAGTACATTCTTGGTAGATCAAGATTCTCTAGAAGCTACCAAAGTTGCCCGAAAAAAGTGTAGGTTGTTCTCAAGACTTTGAAGCAACTCATGATGTCTCTAAATGGTTCCTAAATCTTGCAAAACTCGAGAAAAATGTTTTGATTTTAGGCGAGACGTGGCAGTTAACCTTTAGGCATATAAATATAATATTTGACATATAGTATCACATACAATATATAAACATACAATATATAAGCATATGATAATGATTTTTAAAATATAAAATTAAATAAATATTAGAGTTAATTGCCAAAATCGTCCATGAGTTTTGGGCACATTTGCTATTTTCGTCTAAAATGACCTTTTTGTACCATTTTGCCTCCCACGTTTGGCTTTTTCATCATTTTAATCCAAATGACTAACTTAGTTAAAAATACCCCTACTTATAATAGAGAAGATAATTATTGCAGTTTTGATGCGCTAATTACAGCTCGATTGTTTTTTTTTAATTTTGAGAAAATATTGATTCAGGGTAGAGATGGTTTCTTGTTATAAGATATTGTGAATTAACTGTAGGATTATTTGTTATTTCAATGATTTTAGTGTTATTTTGAGTTTTTGTTATTGGATGATTTACTGAAAGGTAACACTGTGTTTTTTCCTGATCACTATTTGCTACTTGTATGATATGCAGAGCAAAAAGTTAGTTAAGTGCTGATATGTAACTTGTTTGCGGTTAAGCCATCTGTTATGAAAAATCATACAAGTGCTACAATTGTATGTTGCATCACATGGATATTATGGTTATTGTGATATGGATTTGAGTTGAGCTATGTCAAAAATGGGAAATGATCTTCGATGGTTTCCCGTTATCGTTCTGTGACTTTGTGTCAGTAGTACTTTAATAATTAAAAAAACTAGTTTTGAATGTTGCCTTCTGAATCTTCATGCAGTTAAGTGGAGCCAAACCGTCAGTGACCGGGTCACATTTAATTCATAAGTTAGGTGTAATTGCCATGCCCTTCAGGTACCATTCGTCTACTATACTGCACACATATGCGTTTATCCCTTTCAATATAATATATAAATGGAAATAAATAATCAGATATACATTTTTATATAATATATAAAATGATAAAGCTAAAAGACCAAAATACCCCTACTTATAAATGTAAAATTTCAAACATACCCCTCAATAAACGGTGTTTTTTAACTTAGTCATTTGGATAAAAATGGCAAAAAAATGCCAAACGTGGGGGGTAAAATGGTACAAAAATGTCATTTTGGACGAAAATGGTAAACGTGCCCAAATCTTAGGGACGATTTTGGCAATTAACTCTAAATATTATTATTGTATAACAAGTGTACCTAGTAGAATCTCATACACAGTTAAGCTATTGGTGGACTTTAGGGCTGACGGGATTATTATATTACACTACATAATTATTTGTGTATGCATATGCAAATTAATTAAATAACAAATATATATACACACACTAAGTTAGTGATCCGTGTATTACACGGGTTGAAACACAATTACAATGTCAAATAAGAAAGTATCATCCAAATATACGTCATTTATCGTATTGGTAAATATATCCAAGAAAAACAAACATGGACATAAAACACAAAAATATAATTCAACTCCAAACACGACCATAAGATAGAGTTCTACTACACATATTTCTAATTCTTTAACAAACATGACCAATATTAAAAAGGTAGAATGGCAAGAAGTTTTAGTTTTTAACTACGATTAGATAAACAAATTGGTGCACATGCTTAGGCTTATGACTTCAATACTCCTTGATACTTCAACCTTGCATATACATTCGAACCAAGAAACCCACTGCCTCCCAACACTACAAGCTAAGAAAAGAATCAGTTTTTAAGTAGTTGCTTAAGTTGCATTTATAGATGCCCTGAAATATTTACAAAATAGAATGAAATTAAGTTATATAACAATAATCTATGTGCATATTTTGACCCTCTTATAGGGGTGAGCACAAAACCTAAATAACCGTAACCGAAGTAGCCGATAAAACCAAACCAAAACAAAAACTGACGGTTCGGTTTTCGGATTTGTAAATGAAAAGAAATCAAGTCAAATAGGTTAAACATCTAAAAACTAATGCAATATTCCAATGTGTAATTTGAATACATAAAACCTGGTATAGTGTAACCATGTTTCACACAAATTGATTAGCCCCTCCCAATGTTAGTTATCCCGTGTAAGTTGTATCTGCTTGTAGTGTTAAAATAACAAATAACAGTTTAAGTAAAAACAAATAGTCACTCGCTCGAGAAGGCAAATTATATAACCGCCTAACAAATGGGTTATTAAGTAGTGGGAATGATTATTTCTTGTCATTGTTTAAAGTTTGAACGCCATGTTCTAAGTTCTTGCAAACTCAAATGCCGATTCAACCTGTTAGAAGTTTTTGTGACATAAGTGACAATTTAGGGTACATTTAAAAACAAGTTGGGGTATTTTGAAGGACTTGAAGAAATAAGGAAAAATAAAGTTTTAAAACAAATTCTTATTTTTAGAAACACTCAATTGGTCACACCCAAGCCCATCTTGGTGGGGTGTCACACTAATGAAAATATGTTTTATAAAGTAAACGAAAGTTTTACAATATAATCCGTATTTTAATAAAGATTAGGTTAATGGAGGTATGATGTAAATGAACCCATAAACTACTACAACGTAGAACCATCACTAGTGCTCTAGTGGTGGCCACGGGTATTTAAGTTCCACTTATGGTGGACCCGGGTGAGTTTTCCCCTCAAGGTCTCAAGTTCGAGTCTTGGTGATAGGGGTTTCTCATTGAGGGGTTTAAATTGGGGATCTATTGTGCGAGGGGGCTCTCTAGCGCGGACCCGGTTAAGACAACGTATGCTAGACCTCCCGACATTCGCGAATAATTCACACCTTTCAACAAAAAAAAACTACTACAACGTAGTGTAGATGTGGAAACTCCCCATGTACACGTAGTGACGAACTAATAAATTATTTGTCGGGTATACAGATGAGAGGTTCAATCATATTTTCAACCCCTGCGGCCCATCCACCCACCAAGACACATAGGTCCGTCCTTGTGTTAGTACACATACTTAACATTTCGAGTGAAGAAAAGGTGGGTACACACTTTATTTTGCATTAAAATTTGTATTATATCGTCGACTTTAGGTTATCATTACAAATTGTCATGTCTTTAATCATCATCATACTCAGTAAATCTCACCAATAACAAAGCTAAAGTAGGGTTTGAGGAGGATAAGATGTAGACAACATTACGTCTACCTCATAGGAATAGAGAAGCTGCTTCCAGTGAGACCCCCGGCTCGATAGTAGTTTTGCATCAAGCCTTGGACATAAGACACATAACACTCAGCAATTGAGACAACTGCCGATCAGTGCATGTACCCCCTTGTCTTTCGGCTATCAACGCCACCACATGATGCATGATTAACCATCCCCCTCTTTTAACATTATTTTCACGAAATTAGTAAAATAACATTAAAATTAGTGCACTTTCACTTTTGCCCCCCGAGCGCCCACACATATATACATTATATGCGCATACTGCAAGCGGGGCGTCCATTATTGTCTTTATGATATTTATAAATATTTTCTCGTAGTAGCCATTGTAGGGTTTGTTATTAATCAAACATTTAAGTCATCTGGTTTCGATTCATTATCGTGTGGTTGGAACTTGGATATAATGGTTTCGTTAGTTTTTATAATCTCACCAGCTCAAATGTCGCAGTAATATCAATATTATTTACCACATTATTAATAGATTTATTGTTTCTTTTAATAGAAAAAAAATACTAGAGTTGTGTAATGCTGATAAAATATAGAGTAAACAATCTATCAGTTTTATGTAGATGTGTTGCCCCAGCCAAACTCCCTATTCGACATTGTCTTCTGCGTTGATCGAATTCACGAAATAAGTACAATTACGTTAAAAGTAGTTGCATTTTACTTTCACGTAAGGGCTCTTCTTCTCAAGTCATTTCACAAAGTCAACTTGTAGTCTACTGGTATCAAGGAGTGTGGTAAAAGTGGTCCTCTTCAAGTGTTTGAGGATTTTAATCTAAAGGTAAACATTGGTGTTGATTTAAGAGTAGATTTAGTAGGGATGTGAGTTAGCCGTTAAAAACTCCAATCCTTTGTTATTATAGAGAAAATAGGATACAATCAAAATTTATGTTCAATTATGAATTATTGGCATTTTAGCATTTTATTTGTTAATAGAGGACTTACTATTTAAATTATCTACTACCTAATATGAAATGTTAACCTTTTAATATAGTTTTGGTGCTAACATACAGTAACATATAGACAATTAGGTTATTATTTTCTAAAGGCACTTGATAGTTGATATTAAACACCACCACATAAATTTAACTGATGAAACAATACAGGCCGTCAATATAATAAAACAAAAGAGTACTATAAACACCAAAAGTCGTCCTGTAATTATCATGTCGTCATAGAATCCGACCGTTCAAAAAAAATTATCATGTCCCTTTTTCTAACAGTAGCTTCTCAAAAAATTTATGAAGTATAAATAAATAAATGAGTAAACTTTCATTTTGCTCCCTGTGGTTTGGTCATTTTAACGGTTTTGCTCAAATAGTTTAAAAATAGTCATTTTCCTCCCTGATTTTTCTAACTTATCTTCATTTTGCTCTCAGTCTCTAACTCCATCAGGGAGGAAACTGACGACAAACTCGAAAGATTAGGGAGCAAACTGGCGACAAACTCGAAAGATCAGGGAGGAAAATGGCTATTTTTAAACTATTGGAGCAAAACCGTTAAAATGACCAAACCACAGGGAGCAAAACGGAAGTTTACTCTAAAT
The DNA here is from genome assembly GCA_030545235.1 of Helianthus tuberosus. Lineage (NCBI taxonomy): Eukaryota > Viridiplantae > Streptophyta > Magnoliopsida > Asterales > Asteraceae > Helianthus > Helianthus tuberosus. Next base: position 140,839,928 of record CM060402.1, on the reverse strand, counting down.
AAATAATGGGTAAAAGTAGCATGCGAGTGGATGTAAACATCAATAATGTCAATTTCCAAATCATTCACTTTCGATCAAATAATCAAACTTATTCATCCTCCGTTGATTTTTGTAAGCATCGATACAACCAATACATCAATAAGCATCTCCGCTAATATCTTGATGGACCCCATGCCAATTGTGAAATAAAGTTTTCACTCCATTAACTAAACACTTCAAAGTTTTCACTCTTTTTTTTAACGGTAAATTTGGATCACTGATGGACCACTAGAGTATTATCGTACATTTGTACCATCAGCAAAATCATCCGATCAGGGGCGGACTTAAGACAAAGCCAAGGTGGGCGGGCGCACCCCCGGGAAAAAAAAAATTAGTGCTAAGTTCCGTAGAAAATCCCGTCCGCACCCCTTGGAATTTTCCGTCCGCACCTCTTGGAATTTTTCGTCTGCACCCCTTAGGTAAAAAGTGTTATCAATTTATATTTTAAATTTTTTTAGTAAACTCTTATTTTTTTTTATATACTACCTAAATTATATAACTTTTAATACCTAAATAACTAAACCCAAATACCCAATACCTTTAACTAGCCCACTACTAAGTCTTAGCCCAATAAACAAACCCAACAAATCAACAATATTTCAAACTAAAATAAAATAAACAAGCCTAAAACCCTTACATATTCTCTTCCGCTCTCTCTATCCTCCCTGCACGCCAGCGATCAGTACATCAGCGACAACAGTGAACAGTCAGCAGTCGCATACCACCGTAATCAGCCACCATACCACCGCCGATTGAACACAGGTAAATTTCTTTGTTATTTTTGATGAATTTTGGTTGATTTTTTGGTTGATATTAGCTGCATACTAACCATGACAGTAGACATGTGCTTCGTTTTGTTTTTCATTATGTTATATGGTAGGTTATATTTTGTTTGTGATGATATTTTGCCTTTTTTATAGCCGCATACACCATACAGTAGATCTGGTGGGTTATATTTGTTAGTGAAGAATGTTTGGCTTTTTCTTTTTATGGTGTATATGTTGTTTAGATGATTTTTAGGGTTATTTACATTATGATTTCTAGGGCTTGAATAGTTGATTATTATGTAATATGTTATGGAGCCATGTTTTATTTATTTCAAAAATTGTAAACCCGTAGGGTGACGTTTTAATTATGTTTGAAACAAAGTTTGACATATTTTTTATGATTATATAAATTTAGTTCGATGTTCTTTTGTTTTACATGACCCGACCCGACCCGATACGAAACGATTTTTACTTATATACCTTGGGGCCTAAAATTTTTAAAAATGTTCCGCACCCCCATGGAAAAATTCCTGGGTCCGCCACTGCACCCGATCATATCCATTTCCACTAGGCATAATGCCTATACACCAATTCAGGGGAAAACCCAATAAATATGGGAAAACCCCTTTTATGAAAATCGAATCCAAAACCGCATAAATTTTAACGTCATGGGATATCCCACAATCTCCACAGGCCACAAAAAAGCATTAGGATGTGAATGTGACCATTAAACGGTAAAATCTTTTTTTTTTCTAATAAAAAAGCTTTTTTTCAAGTTATATAAACCTTCAAATTCACAAATATTTTCAAACTATATTAGTTTAATTAAATATTAGAGTTAAATGTCCGGATAATCCCTGTGGTTTGTAATTTTTTCACTTTTTGATTGTTGTTTTTCGAACAGAGATCTTCCAACTTTTAACAAAAAAATCAATTAATCTTATTTTTCGCAAAAAAATGATTCTGATGTGTTTGAAAAACAAAGTTTATCAATAATATGTGGTAAACTAAATAAAGGAGTGGGTCTTACAAATAAATAAATCTATTAAGTTATTTTGTTTTATAATAAGGGTATTTTTGTCATTTCACACCCTCTTAACTGAGAAAACTAACTGATGTTAGGCATAGGGACTATCCGGGAACAAAAATTAAAAAGTTGGGGACTATAGCTGTAATTTTAGAAAGTTAGGGACTAAAGTTAAAAAAATAGCAAACCACAAAGAGTATCATTTAACTCTAAATATTATTTATGATAATATAACCATCATATATATTCCTTTTTATTCCTGCACTTTAAACTCTCATAATCTAAACTTTAAATCGGTAACACTTATCCCATAACCAGTAACACATCATAATTTGAAGAAAATATTAATCCAACTACTCGCAAAATATAAATATTAAACTGAATATTTTATATTAACAACTTTTAATAAAACTATATTTCTATATTTTATCTTTTCAAACATTACAACTGAATTAAAATCGAATAGGGTATGAGTTGAAATTTTCGACGAAATATGTGAATTAGGTGATATTTGCTTATGGTATATTTATAATATCGAAAAGGTGTTTCAAAGACCTTTTAAACAAAATTTGGTTTATGGCTTTTCATAACAACACTTCATCTTTACGAAGGGTTTTAGGATTTCCGTTGACATAAGCTAATTTTTAAGTAATAAACTCATTCCCTAAAAACTTGTCATGTTATTGACCATATTTGCTATTTCAAGGTCACATATGCGGTAAATGTATTTTAGACGTATTGACCTTATAAAATGTTAATTCATTACTCATTAGCAAAAAGAAAGAATTAATATAATTTTCATTTTTAGTGATGTTATTTATATTGTTTGTTCAAATAAAACTCTATATTGTTTGTTCAAATAAACCTCTTTTGGTTTATATTTAGCATAACTAATTGATGTTTAAATTTCGTTACGAAAATCATAAGTGGTTACAAGTGGTATTCGAACGATAGAACTTTTTGCTATTTTCTATTTCACATTAATATAACACTGAGTCATTTAATTTTGTGCCATATCTTCTTTTTGTATCTTATACTCATCTCTTTTTTCTATATTTTACAACACTCTTTGAGGTGTTGGTAATACACTTCTATAGTTCTTCTATGTAAGAGAATTATAGGAGGCAATATACCAAATATATACGTCTAGTGTAAGAAAGGGATAGAGAGAAGCGTATTTGTGTATATAAGTTAGAAAAGGTACAATGTGATGCATTAAAGTTAAAGGTTTCCATAGACATGACGTATTACAAGACCATGATACTTAAAATGGATAAAAATCAAATACACTGCATGAGTCATGTGAGGCCATGTTATTTAAAACTTGAACGGACGACAGATAGCCACGTAAGTGTTAGTACTAAATTTATAGCACAGAAGTTTGGGGTGGGAGTTAAGGTTGGTTTCGGTACAAACCATATTTATCCTATAAACCGTAAGAACAGACCCTAGCACTTAAAAAAGGTTTAATTATCACATACCAAAACAATACATACATAAAAGTAGCACTTTTGAATTATATTAGCACATGAAAATTAATCAAGATAATTGATTTTAGCACATATTTGAATGATATCAGCACTTTTCTTAATCAGCACATTGAAAACAAAAAGAAGATCCAAATAAAGAATTAATTGATTGTTAGCATATTTATAGGGAATTCAATATAATTGATATTATTTAGGATATTATTTTATCATTTCTCTATAATTTGTTGGATGCCACGTGACATTTTTTAAATGGTCCTTACAGTTTGTATGCAAAATGTGATTTGTATTTGATCCGACTCCGTAAAATATAATCAAAACTCACAAATAATAGAGTGGAGATTACTAAAACAACATATTTGTGGGTTTTATTTAGTGTTTTATGTTAATTAGCATGTTGTGTTTTATATTCTTAGTTTTACGATTGTGTGTTTGAAGTTTTTATGGAGTGTTAGGGTTTGAATATTGTGTTTTAGTATTTTTCACTATGTTACTTGTGGGTTTTTGGTGTGTTATATGGATGAAATTGTGCTATTTTATAACTTTGTATATTTTTTTGGAAAAACGGACTTTGTAGCAGAACCCTGCCCAGTTTGATCAAATTATATTTTGTAATAAAATATTTTAAGAACCTTTACCACTATGGCTTTGTAAATGAATCAAGTCATCAACCATGAAGGGCTGTGAAAATAATTAAATAATTATAAAACACAAATCATAAATTATCAATTTTATTATTTAGTCAATTATCGTGTACTTATTCCACATAACTTATAGAGTTAAATGCCATTTTAGTCCCTGTGGTTTGGGTCATTTTGCCAGTTTAGTCCAAATGTTTCATTTTTAACCTGTGGGTCCAAAAAGGTTTCACAGTTGCCATTTTAGTCCACTGGGTTAACTTCATCGATTTTTTCTGTTAACGAGAAGGCCAATTCGGTCATTTTATATGGCTGAATTGCCCTTTTATTTTAGTTAACAGAATTACATACAAAATGACCGAATTGGCCTTCTCGTTAACAGAAAAAATGGTTGAAGTTAACCAAGTGGACTAAAATGGCAACTGTGAAACCTTTTTGGACCCACAGGTTAAAAATGAAACATTTGGACTAAACTGGTAAAATGACCCAAACCACAGGGACTAAAATGGCATTTAACTCTAACTTATATATCTAACTTGATTTTTCCTAACTAATTTATTTTGCAGTCACTAAACTTTAAAAATGTTACTGTACTGCCACTAACTTTATTAAAGTTATTTTTTTTTTCCTTTTTTTAATATAGTCTAGTTTGTGTTTTTTAGAGTAAATTGTCATTTTCGCCCCTGAGGTTTGGGCACATTTGCCATTTTAGTCCAAAATGACACTTTGGTACCATTTTGCCCCCCACGTTTGTAACTTTTTGCCATTTTCGTCCAAATGGCTAACCAAGTTACTTTATATTTGTTATGTGGTAATTTTGAAAATTTTAAAATATAAGGGGGTAACTTGCAATTTTTGTGTTATAGATATATCACAGCACATACATACAACACATACATACATACATACTGCACTAGTCCGACCCATCTCTCTCTCTTCTCAACAAACGCCGCCCATCTCTCCGGCACAACCATCACAAATCCGGCACAACCTGCAACTCCGGCACAACCATCACAAATCCGACCCATCTCTCTCTCTTCTCTCTCTCTATCTCTTCTGCGATCGTGAAGGGTAATGGCAGATGATGAGTCGTCGGCCACCACCACCACTCTCTCTCTTTCTCACCGTTTTTCTCTCTCACTACGGCAGCCGGATGTTTCTAATCTAGGGTTTCGCTCAGATCTGATGAAGATGATGCTAATGGCGGTTGCTGGTGGAGTTGGTTGGTGGTTGTTGAGTGACGAACGGCTGTACAGATGACGTGATTGAGAGCTAGATCGTTTTTTAACCAGAGAGTTGGTGAATTTAACGGTGACGGGTGGTTAGGGTTTCGATTTTCAATTGAACAAGATGACATTGGATCGGGTTGTTGATGTTGATTCGCCGTATTGTCAAGAATGATAGACCTCCTGTGGATGATGCTGATGATGATGATGTTAATCCGTCAGTTTCTGCTCAAGGATCTGTTTTGGGTTCGTGGGGGAATAAGAAATGGGGTGATTCTTATTTTGCTAAAAAGATAAATCTGGTATTCAAGTTGCTTTTTTGTTGTTTGAATGTACGATGAGTTCAGATATATGAATCGATCAGTTAGACTTTCTTGATGTATTTTGCAAAATGTCTGTTATTGAAATGCTTATGTGTATACAGAGAATAAGAGATATGAAGGTGGTTGTGGAGGTGGTGGGGATTGGTGGCGGAGGTGGTAGGGAATGGTGGTGGTGGTGATGGTGGATGAGAGAAGAGAGAGAAAGATGAGAGAGAGAGAGAGATATAGAGAGAGAGTACTGATGATACTCTATAAATTAAAAAATACTGATTCACTATATAAATTAAAAAATTTATTAAAAAAACATTATAAATTAAAGAGTAAACATTACAAGTTACCCCCTTATCATTAACAAATTTCAAAAATGCCCAATTTGACGTTATTAAGTGACTAGGTTAGGCATTTGGACGAAAATGGCAAAAAGTTACAAACGTGGGGGGCAAAATGGTACCAAAGTGTCATTTTGGACGAAAATGGGAAATGTGCCCAAACCTCAGGGGCGAAAATGGCAACTTTTGTACTTTAAAGTTTGGCAGCAAAGATATTCCAATAAACTCAATTTTACTTTCAACTTTGTTTGTGTTTCCACAAATTTTATGTAACTAGGTTTGCCGACTACTTTAAACCATGTTTTTCATTTTCTATTTATACCAAACTAGGTTTTTACCCGGGATTGCTTCCCGGGCTCAGGAAAGTTATTTAGATTAATTACTATTTGTTATTAATATGATCACATTACATCAACCATCTCATTCGATTCAACAACTATAAGTAAATATAAAAGATATTTAACATGCATAACATATATTGACACAATATATAGATATGTGTATCGCTTTGATCATTTAAACATACCTTTACCAATATTACAATGCTGAAAATGAAAACAATAGCTGACTATAACTATCAGTGAATAGCCTATCAGTGGATTAAAACACTGAGTTTTAACAACAGTCATTATATAAACAATGATTCAAGAATCTTCCTTCTAAAAAAAACAATATTTTAACCCATCAGTCATTTCAATCCCCTTCAACCTCCACTATTTTAACCCAGCAGTGGTTTTAAACTACCATTTTAACCAAACAGCGGTTTCAACCACAGTTTTCTGAACAGTAGTTCCAAACATCTGTGGACATCAATCTGTTGACCAAAGTCAACAGATGTATCAACCACTGTTTTATTTTCAAACATCTGTTCCCAATAACAGAGCTTTGATCATTTAAACATACCTTTGCCAATATTACAAGCTTTTACACTCTCAAACCTAAATATTTATTTACTTAATTTAAATAACAAACATGGTTAATAATTTTAACACAACTAATTATATAAAAACTACAAGTGTAAAACAGAGGTAACTATATAATAAACAAAGTTCAAAAAAGCAAACAACAATCAATGGAATACAGCATACTAATTCCAAATCAATGCGCGAAACAGCATACAAAGATCTGACGGCTAAGTACTGTCCACGTTACAACCTCTGCTGAATAATGGATGACAGTTGTTAGGAAAGCACTGACGAATCAATATTAATGGTTTACAGTTATCTTCATGAAAACAGTAGCTGACTATAACTATCAGTGGATAACCTATCAGTGGATTAAAACACTGAGCTTTAACAACAGTCATTATATAAACAGTAGTTCAAGCACGTTCCTTCTCCAAAAAAAAAACTATATTTTAACCCAACAGTCGTTTCAATCCCCTTCAACCTCTACAAAACACTATTTTAACCCAACAGTGGTTTTAAAGCACCATTTTAAGCATGTTCCTTCTCCAAAAAAAAACTATATTTTAACCCAACAGTCGTTTCAATCCCCTTCAACCTCCACAAAAAACAATTTTAACCCAACAGTGGTTTTAAACCACCATTTTAACGAAACAGTAGTTTCAACCACAGTTTTGTTAACAGTAGCTCCAAACATCTGTTTTATTTTCAAACTTCTGTTCCTAATAACAGAGTTGTTATCATTTAAACATAACTTTGCCAATACTACAAGCTTTTACACTCTAAAACCTAAATATTTATTTACTTAATTTAAATAACAAACATGGTTAATAATTTTAACACAACTAATTATATAAAAACTACAAGTGTCAAACAGCATACAAAGTTCATCCATCTGTTGACCCAAGTCAACAGATGTATCAACCACTGTTTAATTTTGAAACATCTGTTCCCAATAACAGAGCTTTGATCATTTAAACAGACCTTTGCCAATATTACAAGCTTTTACACTCTCAAACATCAATATTCATTTACTTAATTTTAATAACAAACATGATTAATAATTTTAACACAACTAATTATATAAAAAATACAATTGTCAAAATAGCAAATAGCATTCAATAAAATACAGGATCCTAATTCCTAATCTATTGGTGAAACAGTAGTTTCGATAAGTAAAGCTCCTTTCGGACCATTGTAGTTGTCAACATGTTGGAGGTATTTCAGAAGTTCGTTGGTCAGATCAACTTCAATCATATCCCCCCAGATGCTTGTTATCAGCCACTTGTTGTCTTCAATTATATTTGTACTTCGGCGTGTATCTACATAATCAACTACACGAGGATTATTGAAAACAAACATCTTCATCCAGCCTTCTTCTTCATATCTGAGCAAATCAGCAGTTAGCTCAGCAGACTTTCCAATAACAATCAAATGCAACCTCTTTGCGATGGTCAAAAAATGCCCTTGGCAAGGATTGACTACAATACTCTCGGGAAAATGAAGCATTCTGAAAGTCTCACTAAGAACATCAAAAGCAACGATGTTCCTCTCACCTAGTGGATACCAATAATTTGAAACCATAAAATATATAGTTTTATCAGCATAAACTCCTGTAGACCATGAATAACGACTTGAACCATAATTGTTTACGATACCGAAATTTATTGTTCTCCATGACTCACGACTCGTGAGTAAACACGAGCAGCAGTTACATTACGGTAGCATCTGATGTTCAGCACTTTCAGATCATTGAACTGATCAAAATAAATTCCACCAGTATCAGAGTTTCGATGATGATTGTAATTAAAGTAGTCATCACACAAAACCTTATACCGCCTGATAGTTGGATTCCAAAGAATCAACTGACAGGAAATCCCTTCATTGGAAACTAACAACAACCCATTAAATGAAGATAGAATACGTAAGAAAGTAGGGTGGACATTGTTAGGAAAACTTAAGGTTTTGCTTCTAACAACATCCAAATTACCACCAACTACGTCATCAATGACAATTGTCGTGTCTTTAAAGGATAGTAGTTTCTTTTGTACCGAATATCCACTTCGGAGAGCATGCATCATCTGAAATGCATGACTTGACAATTCCCTATAAAAATTCTTGGAAAGACATTTGAAACGGCAAATATCTTCTGCAGAGATCCTTGTGAAAATCTCGTCAACAATCACTTGAAACCCAATTTTTTCCATTCTACAGAGAGCCTTGTGAAAATCTCGTCAACAAAATTTTTGAAGATGATTGAGTAGATGGATGAAAACGGTAATGATCAAAACCTCTGCCCAATGAAGAAGGTTATGACTAAATACATCGTCAGACGAAAGAATATGATAAGAGACTCATTAGGCTTTTAATGCATTTACATGGGAAAAATATAAAATTAAACACGTTATTATAATTACAATTAACCTATTCATTTACCTATAAGACGCCTTTACCATAAGACAGAAGTGATTGCTTAACGTGCATTAATTGCAAAGTACATATCCCGAGGCATTTTGAATTTGAAATTACCGGCAATTTCAAAACCACTGCTATGGTATATGTTTGCCAAAGGAAACACCTGCTAAGTTATACTTTCTTGGCTATGGGCAGTAGTTTGCTGATCTGATTTGAAAGCAATTGTCATGATGAGTTTTCTAATAGCATTAATTACTGATTTAATTTGCAACAAATAGTCATCAAGAATTTTTTTTATTTTTTAATTTAATTTTAAATTTTATCATGAAAACAATGTTTGAAATTAAATACTGTTAAACATTTGTTTGGACATAAACAGATGTTGAAATTAAATACTGTTAACATAAACAAAGATATAATATCTACAGTTTGGACATATAAATACTGTTAACATAAACAAAGATAGAATATCTACTGTTGATGCTGAACCACTTTTGTTGTTGGGCAGTGGTTCGTCTTTGAGTTTGTATAGGTTTGTTTCGAGAGATAAAGTATACAGAACCACTGCTACACTAAACACTGTTACATAAGAAACACTGATACATAAATACTAAAGTTGAATCCGCTGTAGAAGCTGTTATAACCACACCATAAGTGCTTGTCTTTAACAGGGATTTGCCTTCAACAGTGCATAGGCCTCATGAGTCAATAAGCCCATCAGTCTTTATAGGGAGCAGTGGTTAATTATAACAGTCCTTAGCATGATCAGCTGTTATAACCACACAATAACCCTTTGAGAGGTTGACCATCAAACAAATCCTTGACACTATTAAACCTCTGTTGACTTACCAAACAGATATTCAGACACAATTCAACATCAACATAATCTAAATATTACTGAAACACTAAATAATAAGTAAAAATAAAACACAACATAGATTCATAAAATAAAATTTATTCATTTATTCATGACCTTAAAACTAAAAGTCCAATAATTACATGACATATTGAACAATATTAAAGTTCAAATCTAAGAATAACAGCAAGAATTAATAAACTTTAGTTTCAACTACATCCATTGCTGAACCTCTCGATGTATGTCCTTCAGCATCGCCATGAACTGCACATCTCTATCACCACACTCTATATTACTGACAACACAAATAAGAATAAGAAACTAACCTAAAATGCAAACGTCTCTTCTCAACTGTTGTAGCACATCTGAGTTTTCAAGATATTGGACGAATCTATACTTTCTGTAAAAGAAGAAAATCTTCCTGGCGCAACAAAACCTGACTTTCGATTTAACGAAAATAAAAAAGAAGATAGCACATGCAACTTTTCAAGATAGAAGATACATATCGTCCGTTGAAGCTGCATCTCTGCATCAAAGAAGGTAGCACATGCAACTTTTCACGATGTTGCAACAATGATACTGCAGCATCGATATTGAAAGGTTGATGTGGGATGCGAATTTACATTGAAACGACGACGTTGGAACAATGATACTGGAACGATAACATGTAAACATTATCAACAAACATTAGAACAAAGATGCATTTGAGAGAGAAAGATACGCTCACATATATGAGCGAGCGAGATTTGAATGTGAAACCAGATAATTATATCTTATTTATGGGATAAAAATATATATGGTTTGAATTTTGAATTTCAAAATTACTGATATTATCAGTAATTACTGATTTGATTTGAAAGCAATTGTGATGTTGTTTATTGGGAACTGATGTTTATTGGGAACTGAAAGGTAAGTAATGTATATCTTTATATCCTGCTTTGTTAAAGTAATTAAATATTAAAAATGTTATGCAAAGTAGGAAAAAAAAAGAACGTCAATTTTTAAATTACCATCTTGCATATTTTGAATTTCAAAATTTCAAAATTACTGATATTATCAGTGATCTGATTTGAAAGCAATTGTCATGATGACTTTTCTAATTTTTATTTTAACTTTAATTAAGAGACAATAACCGTCAGTTTGAAATTTACATTTTGCATATTTTAAAAGTCCAAAGCTCAAGAAATTAGCATTAATTATTGATTTGATTTTCAACAAATAGTCATCAAGTATATTTTTTATTTTTTAATTTAACATTAAATTTCATCACGAAAACAATGTTGGAGGAACTCTTATCTCATTGCAATGTAACGATTAGGTAAAATGGTAATTTCATTTTAATTCTAGTTTTTATTTGATAATTTCAATATATCACTAATTAACACCATCAATTATAAAAATGTGAGCAGTGGCTGTTTTTTAGGAAAACCGTTGATGGTCAATATCAATGGATGTCAACAATAAAAAAGTGACCAGTGGCTATTTTTTCCTATCAGTGGATACCGAATAGTTTTTTAAACACTGATGTTTGGTAAGTCAGTGGTCAACACGAAGATTGAAGAAACAGAGGTTGTATTTCAGCAGTGGATAAATTTTAACAATCAACTGTTTCAACCAACACAGCGGTTGTAACAGGCTTTTAAACAGATGTTGGGGCTTAAACAGATGTTTCGCCTTTATATATCAGTTGTCTGGACTTAAACAAAAGTTTGAACTTAAACAGATGATGAAAGATAAACAGAAATTTGGCCATAAACAGATTTTTGGCCTTAAACAAATCTTCGAGCTAAAACAAATGTTTGCCCATAAACATCTGTTTGCAAAAAAAGACCAATTTCAAGAATACTATACCCAAACAATCAAAATGAGGAGCTTAATAATCATCAAAGTATACTTTATTTTTATTTGTTTCGATAAAAATGAAACAACTGTTCAGTTTATAGTACATATCAAATCAATGAAGGGATTTGATAAATACTGTTACATATAAACACTGTTGGGATATACACTGTTATATATAAACACTGATGTCATAAAAATTGTTACATATAAAACACTGAGGTGATAACATTTATCAACCTAACAGACTATAAAACACTAATGTGAAAACACTGTTACATATAAACACTGTTAACATAAACAAAGGTCCGAGCTTAAACAGATGTTTGCCCATAAACAGAAGTTTGGCCATAAACATATATTTGCCCATAAACATCTGTTTGCCAAAACAGACCAATTTCAACAATACTATACCCAAACAATCAAAATGAGGAGCTTAAACATCATCCAAGTGTACTTGATTTTTATTTAGGAAAAATTACACTTTTCGTCCTTCATGTTTATAGCTAGTTGCAATGGATGACCTTTACCTTTAATAATTACAGCCACAGTCCTTTATTTGGAAAACTCAGTACGTCTTTCGTCCTTTAGCACTAACTTGGTTAAAATTTTCAGTTAAATTTATTTACTTAAGGGCAGTTTAGTCTTTCTACTTAATTATTTATAGTATAAATAAAAAAATAAAATCAAATATAAATACCTTTTTTTCTCTTTCACTCTCTCTCTCTCTCACTTTAAACACTCTCTCTCTCTCTCACTTTCTCTCTCTCTCTAAACAAACAACACAGACACCACCCCTGTCTTCCGCCGATTCAGATCCAAAAACTTAAAATAAACATGTTTTACTCTTTAATTTCCTATCACAACCACCATCATCAACCATTCAACCTATTCAACCAGATCATTTATGAACCAAATAAAAAAAATGAAACTTGGTTGAGTAGTTTGCAAATAATTGAAAAAAATAACTAAAAGAAACAAACAAATGGACCGTAGGTATATAATTGAAAAGAATACCTAAAAAGAAAAAAAAATAAACATATCTAGAACATGAAGAACAAGAACATGATCTGTAACATCTGCAATCCCTTAAAATCCCCCACACACAATTCACCCCCTCATTCGCCATGGCTGTCACCCTTCGATTCGCGAACATCCCAGATCTGTAAATCCATCTCGCCACTGAAAATCCCAGATCTGTAACATCGGGACAGAGACGAAGATGAGTGGGGATACGGTGGTGGTGTCTTGTCGGTGGGATACCTCTGTATGTTGAGGGAGTGGCCGCCGACACTGTGGTGGTATTGTTGCAGGTGGTGTGGTGAAGTTTTCATCGTTGAAGTTTTCATCGTTGAACAGGGGTATCCCCCAAATTGTGATTTCTGGATCTTTATTGGTTATTGCTTCTTGAACCATGAGTTTGAGCTCATTGAGTGAGAAATTTCTTGAACCATGAGTTATTGCTTCTTGAACCGATGATGGTGGTGGTGATGTCACAGGCGGTGCTGGCGGTGTTTGTAGATCCAGAAAATCTAGGGCTCCGATTGTGGATGAGACCATGAACTAAACGCCAACGGCGGCGCTGGTGGTGTTTGTAGATCCGGCGGTGGTGTTATGATTTAGAGAGAGAGGGTGTGTGGTGGTCGTGTAGCTCCGATGATGATGGTGGTGATGTTACAGACGGTGGCGGTGGCGGTGGCGGTGGCGGTGGCGGACTTAGACGGTGGTGGTCGTGTAGCTCCGATGATGATGGTGGTGATGTTAAAGACGGTGGCGGACTTAGGCGGTGGTGGACTTATCAGAGGGAGAGAGTGTGAGTGACTGGAGGAGATAAAGGGTTTTAGGGGATGAGATGAAATGATAAAGAGATTAAATAAGTTGTATTATGTTATGTTATTTTTAGTTTTGTTTATTAATAACATTAAAAAAAAACATGAAATGACCATAATGCCCTCATTTGATTAGATTTAACACTAAATTTTAACTTGGTTAGTGCTATAGGACGAAAGACGTACTGAGTTTTCCAAATAAAGGACTGTGGCTGTAATTATTAAAGGTAAAGGTAATCCATTGCAACTAGCTATAAACATAAAGGACGAAAAGTGTAATTTTTCCTTTTATTTATTAGTATAAACATGAAACAACAATGTCTTCAAATCACCGGATTAGATCATGAACCCATATTAGAGGTCAAACAAAACAACAACAGGACCACATGAAAAATATCATTTCCACTTTTACTTGAATGCACTTAAATGATAGGGTGATTTGGGATTTTGTACTTGTTTAAAAAATAAGATGTTGACCAAAATTCAAACAGATGTTGACCAAAAGTCAATCAAATGTTGGCCAATAGTGAAATATATGTTGACCTTAAACAGATGTTTGGTTTAAGGCCAAACATCTGTTTATGGCAAAACATCTGTTTAAGGACAAACATCTGTTTAAGTCCAAATATCTGATACAGAAGGCGAAACATCTGTTTAAGGTAAAACATATGTTTAAGGTCAAACATCTGTTTAAGTCCAAACAATTGTTTAAGGTTAAACAACTGTTTAAGTCCAAACCTCTGATATAAAAGCCCAAACATCTGTTAAAGGCCAAACATCTGTTTAACACTGAACAGATGTTTTAACTTAATATGATCCACTGTCTTCTCACAGTGTTTTCCTCTTAAAAACACTGTTCAAACTAACATGGGTTTCCATTATCTATTGATCAAAATGCAAACAGATGTTCAAACCACTGTTTGTTATTCTACTTTACAAAATTACATACAATTTAAAATCTAAGAACAACACTAAGAAATTTACGAACCTAACAGCAAAAATTTAATGTTGTTAGCTTAAAATTTAGTGCTTTCAGTTTTAAACTCCATCAAAGTATATCTTCGACAATTGCCATGAACTCTGTGGAAGTACTCAATGCATCAACAGCAGGATTTATAGAAACCTGATCTCTCGTGAACAGACCAACATGCAGTACTTGAAAACACTTCTTCAGCTGGGGAAGAGTAGCCATGTCCTCATATACTTAATACTTAACTTTGTTCATAAAGAACTGCTTTAAAACAAACTTTATGCTTTTTTAAATACAAAAAAAGGCAGGAAAGACCATTACTCTAGTAAGATAAAACCTTATCTTACAGCAATAGCAGATGCTTTCTTGCGTTTAGTAGGAACTACTGCGGCTTCTACATCATCATCATCTGCCCAGAGTCACATATAATCATCATTTAGTCACCAGCAAAAATCATTATAAATGTAGATTTAAAAATATTTCTTTGTGTTTAATTTAACTTTATGCTTCTTTAATACAAACCTATAAAAACCCGCAGCAGAGTGTATCAATTTCAAACCACTGTGATTAGACTGCAATATAAAGCGAGAATTAGAGTATACCACTTAAAAATAAAAAACTAAAAAATTCAAAATTGGAGTAGCAAAACACACATACTTTAAACGATGTTGGAACAATGATACTGGAAACAACCGTAGAACAATCATCATCATCATCATCTGCAACAGATCATTCACAATCATCATTTAGTCACAACTCATATAACAAAACTTCAGTAAAAATCAAAAACAAAAACACATACCATTATCAAGGGAAACCACATATCAACAAATTTTTTTCTGAAAATGGGTTAGAGATAGCTTCAGTTTGCTCTTATATCCTTTACGAACAAATGCCGAGTATTGAGAAGAAGAGATACATATCGTCCATTCAACTTACAACTCTCCCATCAAAGAAGGTAGCACATGCAACTTTTCACGATGTTGCAACAATTATACTGCAACAACGATATTGAAAGGTTGATGTGTGATGGGAAGCTTCATTGAAACAATGATGTTGGAACAATGATACTGGAACGATGATTATATAAGGAGCAGTGGTTAGTTATAACAGTACTTAGCACATGGAACTTTAACAGGGATTTGTCTTCAACAGTGGATAGGCCTCATCAGTATTTAAGTCTATCAGTCTTTATAAGGAGCAGTGGTTAGTTATAACAGTCCTTAGCATGATCAGCTGTTATACCCATTCCATAAGACTTTGAGAGGAACCAAGGGTCGGTCTATTTGATTGAGAGGAATAATTGTATTACATCCCTGTTGAAAAATAGAATTGATAAATTTAGGGAAAGTGAGGTTGAAAGATGATAACCCAACAGTGGAGGATCTCATTCTACAGGTTCGATAAATTAAGGGTATTCTCATATAATGGTTCCTGGCTGCTTCCAAAGAATCCGCACTTTGGACATCTGTTGTTCTTCAAACATCTATTATCTATTCTATCTATTATATATAATAAATGAAAGTGATTTGGTCCACGTGGCCTAAATCACTTTCATTTATTATATATAATAGATAGAATAGATAATAGATAATAGAAGTTTGAAGACAACAGATGTCCAAAGTGCCGCTTCATTGGAAGCATCGAGGAAGAATTATATGAGAATACCCTTAATTTATCGAAGGCTTAGAATGAGATCTCCACTGTTGGGTTAACATCTTTCAACCTCACTTTCCCTAAATTTATCAATTCTATTTTTCAACAGGGATGTAATACAATTATTACATTATTTAAGATAACTTCAACTGCATCATCTGATAAATCAACATTCATTTCACTCAAATGATGCCTTCAACTGCATCCAAAAATACCCAAAATAAAACTAATAAAACCATCCAATATTCTTGAGTACTCACCATTAATGTGATGATTAATATAAAATCAAACCATAATAGCATACAAATCATAAGGAAATATGAAAGAAACAAACCAAAAAACTTGTTGGGCGATTAAAATTAAAAGGATATCATACGCAATATTCAGGTAATTAGAATGGCCATTTTTACCTTACTTGACAACAATATCAAACAACATCAAACAATAATAGCAAACACCAGATGTTGAATCCACTGTAGATGCTGAACCACTGCTGTTACAAACAGATAATACCAGGGGAACTGGAAATGAAACCATAATTTCAAAAAGAATAATGGCTGAACATACTCAAAGATCAATAATCAACATATGTTGTACTCATATCATCACCGTTAAGAAAAAAACCCTTAGTTTCTGAACATATTCAAACATACCAGTTCTTGGTAGAAATCTATCCGCAGGTAAGCGGATTTCAACTTTGATGACCATCGATGACAACAACCCTGGAACCATATGATGAGATTACGAGTAGAAATTAGGGTTTAATTAAAACTTTGTGTGAAAATAAGAAGAAATCAACACATATCTATAAACATAGAAATCAAACCTCAAATGGAAGAACCTTGCAGACGAAGAAGATGAAAGAATCTTCCCAACTATAGCTCGGGATGATAACTACAAAAGCCAGATATTACCTCTTCATGGTAAAATCAGACATGAAAATTACAAAAGCTGAATGATTGATGATGAGATGATTTGGTTTGATCTTTGATTAAGAAAGGAGAAAAGTACAGGAGAAGGAGAGGAGAAGAAGATTCAGATTCAGGGTTTTGAAAAGTAAAAAAGGAGACAGAGGGAGTATAAAAGGAATGGAAGTGTGGCACTGTTGGGCGGGAAAAGAGAACTGAGGATGCCCTAATTAAGTGACACGTGGCCCAAATAACTTTCATTTATTATATATAATAGATACCTGCCACAACGCGTCGCGTAAAAGCATTTCGGTCACAAATAAACTAGTTGTGAAAATAACGAAACACCCACTATATATATTTTATATAAAGCAATTGAAAAATATTTCGCTGAATGTTCGGTTCGTTTACAGTGATACTTAGGCTAGAGGGTATGGTGATGGTCCTCTAAGGGAGGATGATCCGCCACATGTAGGCGCCACGTCATAGTCCTCCCAAGGATGGTCCATCCCACAAAACTAGAGGGTATGGGAGGATGGTCCATCTCTATGCACTATGTACAAGTAGTAATGCCTAATGTACATATCAAACACAAACACAAACAAAGGGGGCCCACCAGATTTGCTTCGTCGCCAACGTCCAGATGCTGCCGCTGAGGACGGGACGGGAGGGGGGCGGCACGGTGTGCCGGCGTCACCGGACCTCGACGGGGTGGGGGACGTCCCCCATACCCTATATCCTTAAGACTATTACATTAGTCTACAACTATAAAGGGTTGTTACCTTCAAAATCTATACTATATAATAAAAGAAATCACTTTTGGGACACTTGTCGTCATATTAGGCCATCTCTTATAGATAACTATTATTTTAGTTTAATCTCTTCTAATTAATTATAGAGAACCCTCCTATTAAATATTATTTAGTTTAATAATAAATAAATGAATTAGCTGATAAATAAATAAACTGTTTTTTTGTTTTTTTTTTCTATTGTTGTTTTACCCCTCACTATAAATTTATGACTACCAAACGATCTTTGTGATCAACAAAACATCAACTGTTCAAATACTCTCTTCTTCATCCACAGACGAATCTGGTCTTATAAACACCACTCTACAGGTATCTAGAATTTCACACTTTTTTCATTTATGTTTAGATATGTGAAATTTATTGTTGTCTTCTTTTTTTATGATTATATATTTTAACACTAGGCTTTTTATGTTGTGTAAATCACAACTGAATTGATGGTCTAATTTGATTTGAATCGTACGCTTAGCTGCACCATATACGGTAAAGAATCATAAGTCTATGTTCATCTCTTTAGTTTTATTGGAATGGATTTCTAGATTTTACTCTTAAGACATATATTATGATCTATGTATATGGATATTTTTATAATAGGGAGTCACGTCTTTAAAGTGTGATCATTTTAATCATAATATATGATATGGCCATGTTACTATCACATGCTATCTGAGTGAATTGTGTTCAACATATTTTCACAATGGCGATGAATTTGGGTTAAAAAGTAGAATTTCACATTATGACCTTTTGCGTAAAACACTAAATTAATCTATGCCGTTGGATAAAATATGAAATGTGGTTGTTAGGCTCCTTCTGTCGTTATCGAATTATCAGTACTTATCTAACAAAATATTGATCTTGGAGTATCATATCTATCTATACTTATATAATAAAAGAAAACCACTTTTGGGACAACTGTCGTCATATTAGACCATCTTTTCTAATTAATTATAGATAACCCTTTTATCAAATATTATTCAGTTTAATATCTTATGGATACTTATTATTTAGTTTAATCTCCTTCCCATTTATAATATTATTTATTTGAATTAATTATTACTTTTATATTTATCTATTTACTTCAAATTTAAACTTAGTTATCTAATTTGATCTTAAGTATATATTTGAAAGTTTTATTTTGTTTGTTATCAAATAGATTTTACGAAACTTAAACTAAAATTAACTAATATTATTTATCATTTATACATTTACGGAGTTTTGAATAATGGGTTAAATTTATTAAAATTAGATTTATTCAATTCGTACAATAAACGGGGTTTTTTTAAAAATATATTTTTTTATTTAGTACATAAAATTACATTTATTCAAACCGTGTAATACACATATTTTTAAAGATGTAATTTTTTTATTATTTGGTATATAAAATTACATTTATTCAACCCTTGTAACAAATGAGGTTTTTTAAAGATGTATTATTTTATTAGTTGGTAAACAATATTACATTTATTCAACCTGTGTAATACACGTGGGTTTAAAGATATAACTTTTTTATTTGGTATATAAAATTACATTTATTCAACCCGTATAATATGGTTCTTATAGATATATTGTTTTATTATTTAATATATAAAATTTATTTATTTAACCCGTGTAATACACGGGGTTTTAAGCTAGTGTTATAATATTTCCTGATATCTCTATGGGTTATCCGGTTAAATCTAATAGTCAAAGTAAAACTAACCAACGGTGGAAATGAAACACGTGGGAAACCAAACCCCGGGGAAGCGCGTGGGCGGTTAGATTCCTTAATTTTTTTTCATTTTACAAACCGCACGTTCAAACCTATGCGTCGGAACTGACAAAGAAACAAATAATCACATCTCACCAACCAAATTTCCAGATATTTTTTAACCATTTTTCATGGAATATTTCGTCTATAAATCATATCCTCCATTGATCGATTCTTCAGCGATTCACATATCTATCTGCCCATTGTTACAAGTTGGTTGGTGGCGGACCACGGCGGACGGTGATGGTGCTGCTGTTCATCCTCGTATAACTTGTAACAATCGGCCAATAATAATCCAATATATATACACACACAATTACAACGAGATTCACCATATTAATGATTACAAAGTGATTTTTTAATAAATCTCAAGATCATTTTCGCCATTGTTCTCCAATCTCTTCATAAGGTGTGTCTATCTGTACTTGATAATAATTTATCATTAAACTCTGGAGAGAATCTAACTATCTAAGACATTATTGATTTGACAGAGGATATCAAACGTTTGGATCTGATTAAGGACACAAGTCATGGAAAACGGTCACCAGGAAAGTGCAATGGTGGTTAGAAGAGATGTACCGGTTCCTCCTCCATTACCGGCGAGATTTGGGACGAGTAAGGTGGTGGTGCGGCGGAGAGGATGTTGTGCCGCTGCGTCCACCACCGAAACATGGGATCGCTTGTTTGATGATGCTTATAGAGCGGATGTTTCTATTCAAACGAGTAGTGACGATGTTATCTACGCGCATTCTAGCATTCTTGTAAGTTTTGTTTAATTCGGTAAACAAAAAGTTTTTTCGGACAGGGTCTGATGGGTGCAGTTTGTTGTTATGTATGTTATTCTACCCATCAGACCCTGTCAATAGCTTAGTTATAAGTAAGATTTTAGTAGGTATGTTTTGTTTGTCAGTGAATAATAATCATATGATGATCTTTGTTTTTTTTCGATAGGGATTGGCTTCTCCTGTTTTTCGAAGCATGTTTAAGCGACAAAGTAGAAGCAAACGGTTATTTATCGTTCCTATACGAGGAGTTCCAACCGAGGCGGTTCGTGTGTTCATTAGATTCTTGTACTCATCTTGGTAACAACTCTTTTCCTTATGATCTTATTTCTTATGTTTTTTTGTTTCATTGGGATGTTAAACAACACAAGTTTGTTTTCCTTTTTGTTTTAATGTAGTTATGAAGAGAATCAAATGGAAGAACACGTTATGTCTTTGTTGGTTCTTTCGCATTCGTACGTGGTACCTCGTTTGAAACGCGAGTGTGAAGGTCAGCTCGAACATAAATATTTGAACGTGGACAACGCCATAGATGTGTTTCAGCTCGCGTTGCTATGTGATGCCCCACGCCTTGGCATTATTTGTCATCGGCTGATCCTAAAGAACTTCAAAGCAGCATCTTTGTCGGACGGATGGAAGGCCATGAAAGAGAGTCACCCGATACTCGAAAAGGAACTTCTTCAAACCGTTTCCTATGAGGCCTATGTAAGCATCATCTATCATCTAATCATGTTGTCATATGATATGTCACACCCAACTCAGGACAGGATTTAACGTGACCGATTGATATTGACATAGCAGCGGAATATAAATTTAGTCAAAGTCTTACAGCTTTAGACAAACTCTGATACCAACATGTCACACCCGTCCTAGGTGGGGTGTGAGTGTGTGACATGACATAATAAATCTAATTAACCAATCAGATTTGAATATTTGATGGTCTTCATGTTATTATGTGTTATGCAGAGGCAACAGGAGAAGGTGAAGAAGGCGAATGATCGAAAGGTTTATCTACAACTATACGAGGCGATGGAAGCCCTGGTTCATATATGTAGAGACGGGTGCAGGACAATCGGGCCACACGACAAAGCATTTAACAAACATCAAGCGCCATGCAACTACGAGGCTTGCAAAGGGTTAGAATCACTCGTTCGCCATTTCGCTGGATGCAAATTAAGAGTCCCCGGTGGCTGTGTTCATTGCAAAAGAATGTGGCAGCTCTTGGAGTTACACTCGCGACTCTGCATAGATCCAAACGTTTGTAGGGTTCCTTTATGCAAGTAAGTACGACTCAATATCTTTTTATTCAATTCAATTCTTCATTTTAATTGAAGCTAACAAGGCCCATGTGACACTGAACAAACTAACATGTGACAGAACACCTTTTATCAATCATAATTGACATGTGAATATGTAAACTAATTTATGGAATTCATGTTTTTTTTTTCAGGAATTTTAAGGACAGGACTATGAAACAAAAAAAGAAGGATGATATAAAGTGGAGAATATTGGTGAGAAAGATCTTGAGAACGAAGAGTATAACGGGTGCTCCTTACTTTTCATTGGCAGCGTCGTCCTAAATGCTAGCGCTGTCGATAGTGAGTACGTAGACCTAGCTAATTTAGTCACTCAAAAACGGATCGATCTCATTGTATTGTAATTATAATCATAGCTAGAACAATGTTATGGCTAAATTGTTCAATCTGTGGTTGAAACATACCAATCAATACCTAATTATTCTAGGGGTTTTATATTGATTATTAAAGTTGAGGTTCCAAAAAAATATTTTAGAATGGTAATGTTTTCATTTATAAAAATAAAATATTATTATGCAAAATACATAATTCAAAAATTTGATATTAGAGGCATTAACTTAAAACTAATCAAATTGTAACACCTCGTAAAAATCACGTCCAATGGTGTATTGACACGTGTAACAAACCCTAATGAAGTCAAGTGTTGAATTTAAGGGACTAATTTTTCGAAAAATCAAAAACCTTGATTATGAAAGGACGAGAAGTGTTAGCATACCTAAAATAAGTTTCTAAATAACCTCTCACAATGATTATATTCACAAATGAGCCACTTGTCGATCGAGTGTAGCCGTTTGCGTAATTAATTGAAAGTTTGCGCAATGAAGGGTTAAAAGCGTCAACATGTTAATTCTTACCTCTGAGTGACCTTTTAACAAACCGGGAGCTTCATGATATTTTATTATACTCTCGGGAATGCCAATTATTGGCCGTCTAAGGTTTTTATGCCTATAAGTAAAGTTACGCGCAACTTTGCAAGTTAGAGGGGCTAAAAACGTCAATATGTTTAATTATACATCTGAATGACCTTTTAGCGAACCCGAAGCATCATGATGTTTAATAAAAACTTTCAAGAATGTCTAATATGGATTAGATGAGGCTTTAATGCTATTAGATGATAAGATGCGCAAGTTTGCGCAATAGAGGGACCTAAAGCGTCAACTTTTGAATATACGCCTTTCGGTGACCATTTGAGCGAACGGGAGCGTAGTAATATTTAAGTATATGTTTGGGAAGGATTAATATGGGCCATGGAAGGCTTAGATATCATTAAATGGCATTTCGCGCTACTTTGCGCAATTAAAGGACTAATTGCGTCAAACTGCAAAAGTATGTCGATTCGTATAGAATCGGACCTTCCGGAATATGACCATAAGTTAAACATACCCTAAATAACCCTTACCTAACTTATAAATAGGCTTAGAGATGTTTCGTGCGCAAAAATAAACTTTTAAGTCATGCAGGGACTAAAAGTGTCAAAAAATGCACAAGTTTGCATTTTCGCGCATATCTCACATTCTGAATATACCCGGGCACCCAAAAATTTATGTAAGCACTAAAATATTTTATTTTAGTGATTGGCTTGATAAAATTCCATTCGTCGCGTAATTTGGTTCGTTTTTCGCGTCCGTCCGTGTTTCGTCGTAATTAACCGAACAACGTGACCGTACGACCAAAGGAACTGACATCCGACATATTTTTGAGCATGTATCATGTTCCCCATACTTAGGCATCATTGTAGAGCCTTAAAATTGGTTTAACGGGCCTTAGATGTGTCGGAAATGGCATTTGGAAGTGCAGGGGCTAAATCTGTCAACAGGTGAAAGTTGCTGTTTGTTGACCAGGTCCTTACGGACCGTATGCACTGGACCTTACGGTCCGTAAGCATGTGCCAGATATGAATTTTTTCTTGGTCACTACTCTATTCCATTCTCATCCAATCAAAACCGAATCCTTGGGCTCCAAGACAATTATACAGCTGTCCTAACATGTGTAGTAATCTGGTTAACCCCTTCAAACACTTCATCATCTAATCATCCTCCAAAGACTATAAATAAGGATGGGTTTCTTTGATCAAGATCACCATTTCATTCCAACCTTGCTATCTTCTCATTTCTGGAGGATCCTGAGTATTTGGAACTTCCTTGGAGTTCTTTTCAGTAATAAGGATCCATTTATAAGTGTCCTTAACTTCCTATTTCAGCTTTGATTAGTTTAATGATCAAAAGTCAAACGTATCATAGTTAAGGTTTGACTTTGTGATTAAACACTAATGATCTAGTCACTAGTCAAATTAAGAGTAGTTATAAGTTGGTAATGGTGTAGGTAATAAACCCCTAAGAGGGCACCTACTGATTATCACCCTAGCTTGGTCAAATGTCGGGTCAAACTTGATATTAAAAAGTCAACATGAAGCTTATTTTCAAATTAATGCATAATTAGCAATGTATAAGCTATGCAACCTGTTTTATCATTAATATAACTTGGTAATTAGTATAAGAACATGCCTAAACATGTTCAACCCGACAATTTCCAGTTTAGGCTCGGTTCGGGACCGAAAGTCGCATAGTTTGACTTCTGCTTTGATTTTCAGTTCTGACCCGTTTGAGCATAGTTTAGAAATGCCTTAGAGATTTATTAGGACCAAGTTACCTATAGGTATAACCCTCTGAGATTATACAACTTGGTTCATTAGTTATCCGATCCATATGCATGTTTCCGTTAAATGCTTAAATGTTGACCATTATGCCCATATAACCTTAAAACGTGATTTTTGAAAAAGTAAAAGAATAGAAACCTTCATTACTGATTCATAGACTTGTCCCTAAAGTTTGACATCAGTTTGAGGTCTAGCTTATGAGTTATGCTCATTAGCGTAAATGAAAAGCTTTTTAGTAATTAAATGGCGTAAATGGCATATAGCCTATCTAAGCCCAATTTTTGATACCAAACTTTTTAACCACTGATATAAAATAATATTTTGGGATTTTAGAAGATTTTTATTTATTTTTAAGCCGAGCATAACATAGAGTTCTAAGCTTAATTCGGCTATTGTCGGTTTTACCCTTTTGGGCTATAAAATGAGTTTTACAAATCCTTTTGAACCCAAACCTTTTGCTACTGATTTTAGATGATAAATAAAATGTTTTGAGCCTTCTGGAATAATAAAAATATCAGCTTTCCGTTGAAAACCTGGAAATGGCTCCAAATCGCCTTTTAAGCGTTTTTAACGCATAGTATGTGTTAAAACTATTTTAAACATATAAGGTTTGATGCCTACTGATATTTTAGTAAATAATTGTATTCTAACAGTAAGCAAAAGTTTTAAACTCAGATTTCCAATCTTGACCTTTTAAGCTTATGTGAAATTACCAAAATGCCCCTACGGTGCATAGTTGGTTATAATTGATAAATTTCACATATATGCAATACCCTACTGTTATAACTTATTAAATTAAGTATTTTTACTAATTATATCAGACCTGTAACTCAGGTTAATAATTAAACTCTTTTATAACCTTTAAAATGACCAAAATACCCCTACGGGGCGTAAATTGAATTTAAATACGTTTTGGGCATAATAGAAGATATCTTACTGATGTCACAACATATTAAAGACATATTAACTTAGGAAACTTGCATATGACTCATTTGGTTACTCGTTACGCATTTTTCGCGTTCGGATCGGCTTATGTAACTAGTTTGCATATATTAGCCGAAGCGGGTCAAACCATATCATTTTGTTTCAAAATCCAGAATGTGTTTAAGTTACCCATATTAAACAAGCATACAAGCTTGTCGGGTCAAAACCGCATTCCAAACCGGTCTTCGCTTTATCATGCGTCTGAACCGTGCCTTCCTTTTGAAAACTAACCGGTCTAAATCTAGGCTTAATTAAGACCCGTTAGAAATATAATAGGTTATTAAAAACCTTCGTTCCAGATTTAGGAGCCCAGTAAAAGCTATATGTACTTGCTGATTTGATACGGCTGGGATTGAATTTATATTTAGCTCAGGTAAATACTTTTAACTTATTTTCCCTTATACGGGCTTGGGGTACGGTATATAAAATACCGCTTGGTCGGGCATTGAATCTTTAATCGGATGATGGTTAATTTATTGAAATGACCCGTTTAAATTGTTTTGTTTGCTTAAAGCCTTTAGGGGTTAATGACCATGTCCCGGATATCCATGGCATCATTTTACGAAATGGCCACGACCTGAGCACGGGGTGTAGGCGTACCCCCGTCAGTGCCTAAATAAATAATGTGGTGTGTCTATTGATCTTTAACCCGGTCTACGGATCGGGCTACTGAACGCATAAGGAACATGTAATTCTTTTACAAGTATTATATTCAAATAATTATCCTAAGTTATAAAATGTTTTGTGCCACGTGCATTCAAATCAATTTTATTAAACTTTTTCAAAATGAGTCAGTTAATTGTATTTACCAGTGTAAACTGACGTATTTTCCCAAAAAGGTTAAGTGCAGGTACTACTCGTAATAGGCTGGCATCTCCTTAGCATCAATAAGAGTCTCGCAAGCTTGGATGCCTTAAAGTCTGTTGAACAAAGTTTCTTTTTATCTTTTGATCCGCCTGTGGATCTTTTACATTCCGTTTGTAATACTGTGATATTACTTTATATCGGTTTGTAATATATTTTATCTTTGCTTTCGTTGTGCATTTATAATTTGTGTTGTTTGACTATGATGATATCAACTACGTCACGATACTCCCCACCGGGCCCACCTTTAATACGTGGAAATATCGGGGTGTGACAGGTTGGTATAAGAGCCAACATTGAGTGAATTAAACACTAGCCTTTTTGTGTTTAATCTCAATGACACAATAGCACATTCCTTGACCTTCTGAGTCTAGACTTAACATAGGAATATTCTCATCTCTATTCGGAGAATTATTGCTTTCAATTCTGTATATTTTAATATGTCGCCAAGCAAAGAAGCCATAGTGGAAATTCTCCCCATTCGAAGCCTAGGGAAGGCTGAGCTTCGTACTGCGAGAAGGGTTAACGTGCAACCAAGGAGAAGGCATTCAGAAATGAAATGAAGAAGAAACTCCTTTTGCTGAAGATCGTTTCCTTAGCAGTCCTTATAAGGACATATCTTATCATTCAGTCCCTTCGTGGACAACATCATTTCTTTCAGGTCCCGCTTAGGGCAATCCTATACCTCCTTTAAAATCATTGGAATGCTTTATCAGAAATTCATTTTTATCAATATATGTAAATATAATAAATGAAATAAATGAAAAGTATCATTCCTTTTATAAGATCTACCATTATAATAAAATGGCAAAATCTAAAAAGGACAAGACCTAGCCCATGTGTCATTTTAAGACAGGGCCAAGATGGTAGTTCCTCAATTAGATTCAGATCCTTGTTAACATCTCAAATTAGGATTGTTCTGCGTTAAATATTAACAAGAATCTTAAAGGTAAAACCTAGCCTAAATGTCACTGCAGACAAGGCCAAGATGGTAGAACCTATTCAAGAGATTCAAATCATTGTTAACATCTTTAACATGTTAACACGTTTGACAAATCGTGATTCGATAAAACCACATAAGTCATTCTTAAAATTGGGTTATTCTAAATTCCCTCATTTATATAATCATCCCTTAAGGATGAAGTGCCTACGGGCTATAATTAACGTCCTCTGAGACTAAAGACAGTCGTAGCCTACAACTCCCTGTCAAGAAAAGGTAATGAACTTTGATTCAAGCCTAAATGCCTCGATTCTATAAAATCTTGGCTTATAATTTTGTCCTTGTGACTTGGCTTTTTGTGCCATAATTATAATTTAATTAAATTGAGGATGATTATAATGAAAACTCTGAATAAAATAAATATCATTCCTTTCCTGCCAGTATAAATATTAAAAGAGAATCTTAAAAAGTATAACCTAGCTTGAATGTCATTAAAGACCTAGCTATGATGGTAAGACCTGTTTAAAAGAAATTCAGATCCTTGTTAACATCTGAAAACATATTACCACTCCTGACAACGGTGATGCGATAAAATCACACTTGTCATCTTTATATTAGGAATTTTCAAACCCCTTATCTTAGCATAAATGATCAGGAGGAATCTTGGCTAATAAACGTCGAACATGATGAATACATCAAAACATCCATTGGGATGAATACCTTCGGGCAAAGATGTATACATGAAAAAGATAGTTTTACTTCATAACTTCTTATCAAGACAATGAACTATGAAATTTTCCAATCCAAAGGAATCATCGATTATGTTTTAAAATTTTCCCTAGTGACAAGGCCCCTGTGCCATCAAGAGTCCTTTGGAACAAGCCTTAGTGCTATATAAAATGTCGGTGCGACATTGACAGTCGTGATTTATGTCCCCTGTCTAAGAAATATGAAGGATTATATTCCGTTTAAACGCCAAATATGGTTTATTTAAAAACCTTGGAAAAACATAATCAAATAAATTTAATACTATCTATTGGCCTATATGGTTTATTTGCACCATGGCTATTTAATCATCAAATTCGACAATTCGCTATAAAAATTTAACCAATTATTACTACTTGGTTTGTAGCCTTTAAAGCTTCACCATGGCTGACTCCTCTGAAGCTCACAATCGTCCAGTTGATCAGAATGATGATGCAAGACTGAACTTAACAAGCACCGAGTTACAGGCTATGATAGATACAGCCGTAAACAACGCTGTGGATCGTGTGTTGAAGGATCATAAGCGAAAGTGCGATAATATCCCAAATAAAGGTTGTAAAAAGGGTAAGACCAGTTCAAGCTATAACCAGTCCAAGCCAAAGGAGGCAAAACCCAAATGTAAAACCTGCAAGAAGAAGCACTTCGGAAAATGCTTCTATGAGCAGACCAGGGGATGTGACATCTGTAAGGAAATGGATCACAAGACCCTTGAGTGCAAGGACTTGAAGGACGCCACATGCAATAGTTGTGGCGAGAAAGGGCACATAAAGACCCGCTGCCCAAAGAAGACAACTAAAGAAAAACGCACTTTGGAGTCACAAGCTAGGCCTTGTGGAATTTGTAGTAAGGAAGGGCACAAGACCTTGGAGTGCCAAGACATAAAGGACGCAACCTGCTATGGTTGCAATGAAATAGGGCACATCAAGACAAATTGCCCAAATAAAACCAGGAAGTCTGGGGAGACTAAGAAGACCAAAGCTGGAAGCTCTCAAATGGACGCTCAGGAGGCTATTCAGGATGACAATGTCACAACAGGTACTTTCTTTATCAATAACGCTCATGCTAGAGTATTATTTGAATCAGGTTCAGATAAGTCTTTCATAGACAATAGATTTTGTAAATCATTAAATCTGCCTGTTAAAACTCTAAGCGTTAAGAATAAAGTAGAATTTGGCCGATAGTACCTTAGAAACTGCTTCAGTAATGTTAGATGGATGTTTTATATCCATTAGGAATTATTCTTTTCCGCTGACCTTGTTTCCGTTAAAATGAAGGAATCCGATATAGTGATAGGAGTGGATTGGTCGTCTTGTAACCAAGCCCATATTGTGGGTAATAAGAAAAAAGTAGTTATCAAGACTCCTTAGGGTAAGCCTTTGACAATTCAAGGAGACACCGGGTATGGATTGCCCAAGCACTTGTTGAATTTGGTATTTAATAAGCTTCGAGTATGGAAAACTCAGAAGAGACATACAAAAATCGCGATGCTAGAAACATGACAAATGTTAGTGGTGCATCAGATGTGAACCTCAATATTACTGAAGTTAATCTCCAAAACTGAAATTAACGCAGCTGTTAGAAAGGCTATGAGAAAAGTCATGGAAAAGTTTCAAAGCCTGCTTATTAAGAATCCATTATGGATCCACCTCAGCTACTCACGTTTTATAGATTAAGAAATAACCAGTCAAGGCTGAGACTGCCCTAAAATTTGTCAAAGATTTCATAGCTAAGTTTAAAAGGATTAAGAATGGAGGCGTTCAACCCTCCTGATGTATGATTAGAGGCAGTTCTGTCACACCCCAAATTTCCACGTGTTACCGGTGGGCCCGGTAGGGGAGTAACGTGACGTGGTTGGCAACATCATAGTCAAACAACACAATATATAAATGCACAGCGGAAGCAAAAGGATAAATATATTACAATCCGTAATAGTGTAACATCAAAGTATTACAACGGAAGTAAAGGATCCACAGGCGGATCTAAAATAAAATAACACTGTTCAACAGACTTTAGGCATCTAAGCTCGCGAGACTCTTTATTGATGCTAGGAGTAGCCAGCCAATTCCGATTAGTACCTGCACTTAGCCTTTTTTTTGGTAAATACGTCAGTTTACACTGGTAAATACAATCAACCGACTCATTTTGAAAAGGTTTTAAAAATGATTGATTTGAATGCACATGGCACAAATAATATTTTATAACTTGGGTTACTTATTTAAATATATAAACTTGTATGGATTTACATGTTCCTTATGCGTTCAGTAGCCCGGATCGAGCCGGGTTAAAGATTAATGGACACACCACTTTAATTATGAGACACTGACAGGTGTACGCCTACACCTGAGTGCTAAGGTCGTGGCCATTTCGTAAAATGATGCCAGGGATATCCGGGACAACGGTCATTAACCCCCCAAAGGCTTTAAGCAAACAAAACAAATTAAACGGGACATCTCAATACTTTAACCAACATACAATTAAAGATTCAATGCCCGACCAAGCGGTATTTTATATACTGTACCCCAAGCCCGTATAGGGAAAATAAGTTAAAAGTATTTACCTGAGCTAAATATAAATTCAATCCCAGCCGTATCAAATCAGCAAGTACAGATAGCTTTTACTGGGCTCCTAAATCTGGAACGAAGGTTTTTAAATAACCTATTAGAATCCTAACGGGTCTTTTATTAAGCCTTGGCTTAGACCGATTAGTTTTCAAAGAGAAGATACGGTTCAAACGCATGATAAGGCGAAGACCGGAATAGAATGTGATTTAGACCCGACAAGTTCGGAGACTTGTATAATATGGGTATATTATACACATTCTGGATTTTGAGATAAAACCGATAAGGTTTGACCCGTTTCGGCTAATTTATGCAAACTAGTTACATAAACCATACCGAACGCATATGAAGCGTAACGGGTAACCGTAAGAGTCCTAAACAGGTTTCCTAAGTTAACATGCCTTAAATATGTTTTGATATCAGTAGGATACCTTCCATTATGCCCAAAACGAGTTTAATCTCATATTAAGCCCCTTAGGGGTATTTTGGTCATTTTAAAGATTATAAAAGGGTTTAATTAGACACCTGATCTGGGTCTGAGTTGATCAGTAAAATAGCTTATTTTAACAGGTTATAACCTTTGGTAATAAGTCTTATATACTAAAATAGTTTTAAACCCAAACTATGCGTTAATTACGCGTATAAAGTCGTTTTAAGCGATGTACGGGTTAAAAATATGATTCTGAGTTTTCTGATCAAATAAACAGGCTCAAAATACTCCATTTATTATTTAAAATCAATAGCAATTGGATTGGCGTTAAAAGGATTTGTAAAACTCATTTTATGGCCGAAAAGGGTATTTTTGGTATTAACCGAATCAAGGCGATAAACCTAGCTTATGATCAGTTTAAAAAAATAATTAAAAATCTTTAAAAATCCCAAAATATTATATCACATCAGTGGGTAAAAGGTTTGGTGTCCAAAATTGGGTTTAGATAGGCTTTACGCTAATGGCGCCGTTTAATTACTTAAAAGCATTCAAAATACGTCATTAAGCATAACTCCTTATCTAGACCTCCAACTGATGTGAAATTTTAGGTACAAGTCTAAAAATCAGTAATTAAGATTATGGCACTTTCACATTTTCAAAAATCTCGTTTTATGGTCATAAGGGCATTACGGTCAATATTTAGGCGATTAACGGAAACATTGGACGATTAGGGATTCGAGTGGTATAAACGCAGAGGCTTATACACACATGTAACTAGGTCCTATTGGAACTTTAAGGCATGTCTAAACCTATATAAATCGGGTCAGAACTGAGGTCAAAGCAAAAGTCAAACTTTTGCGTCTCTCGGTTCCGAATCGGTTCAAAACAGAAAGTTGTCGAATCAAACAAGCTTAGACAAGTTATTATACTTATTTTCAAGTTACATGACTGATAAAACAGATTACACGCCTTCCGTATTGTTAAATATGCGATTAAGGTTTCTGTTGACTTTTTCGGACAACCTTTGACTCGACAAACGACCTAGTTAGGATTCGAATAAGTGAGTGCCCTTTTAGGGGTTTATTATCCATATAAATACCAACTTATAACAACTTTCGATTCGACAATACTCTAGACCGATTGTGATTTATCGATAAATCAAACCGTAGTTACGACGGTTTGATTTCTAGGCTATAAACTAACCAAGACTTAATTTAAAAGAGTTTAGCATACTTACTCGTGTCTAAGGATGATTAGGAAGGTCTTGGGATCGGCTGTTATGCACCAGAAATGATCAGGAAGTGAAGTGTGGTTGCATGTTGCAACTTTGTGACATATATATGAACTTTGATCTTACTAGATTGATGCCAAATGGGTCTACAAGTGATCAAGGATCAATACATGTGTCCCCTATAGGCTAAATACCAGTATAGGAAGCCCATTGTATTGCCAAAGGTCGATCTAAGTCGGTTAAGGGACTGAAACAGGCACCTGTCAACGTTTTCTGGTTCTGGCAGTCTCAGGCGGCCCGCGTGGGATATGCACATATGGGAGGCGGGCCGCGTGGCCCATCTGATCAAGTTACACTTGTTTCATTAATTGCACTTTGGTCCCTAGTCCCCCGAAAGGTCGTTTTCAAGGTGTTTCTTGCATTTTAAGGCTTTGATATTTATATATAGGGGCTTTAATACTTATACCCACTTTGTCAAGTCCTCGGGTAACTTTGTGATCACCCGAAAAGCCCTAAATTTCAATGTTGACGTTTCTAACCCTCACACACGAATTTTATCACAACTTGCTCATACGATAATGAAACTTTATGAAATTTTTGTGGTGTATTCTAGTGAGCATAATTAATCGTTACAAGGCTTCGGGTTTGTCAAAAGGTCACTCAGAGGTAAAACTTAAACATGTTGACACATATAACCCCTGTAGTTTGTAATCTCTCACTTTCTTTCACAATTCGCTTCGTATGATCCATGATCCATTCGTTTAAGGTTATAAACATCATGTAGGGTTATTGTAAAGCATATTTATTCATTGTTGACGTTTTGAACCCTTATACTTACATATTTTCTTTGTTTGTCAACTTTAGTCCTTCAAGACTATTCTTTCACACGTTCAAAGGTTATGACACGTGTCAAGGCATTATAGGACGTAAATTTTCGGGGTGTTACATGCTCACCCCCTTAAAAGAAATCTCGACCTCGAGATTTGTTAAAATGCTGGAAGTACTCTTTGTCGCCTAAGGGACTTAACTTTTATAGCATATCTGGAGTCTTTCCAAGCTCCCATAGTGGCTCTTATTTTAGGCGTATGTATCCTTTTGGAGCTTCTTGACCTTTCGATCCTCAATCGATACAGGATGCTCATCACATCATAATTCTGCATCTCATTATGTGATAGTGCTTCTTGACTTATTGGCGGAACACATCCTCCAGTCACTATTGTGCAATGTATTGCGAGCTCCGTCAAACTCCTTAAGTAGGTTTTAGCTTACAAGCTACTTGATCTTGATACATTCAATTTCCTTCGAATGATTTCCATATCTTCAGAGCTTAACTAGCCTGATAATTTCACAATTTGGTACACCCTTCCTGGGTGATATCTTTTGTTAAACCAAATTCCTTAACAAGAACTTAGGAAGTTTGCTATTTTCATAACTCCTCGATTTCTTTCACAATTCGCTTCGTATGATCCATGATCCATTCGTTTAAGGTTATAAACATCATGTAGGGTTATTGTAAAGCATATTTATTCATTGTTGACATTTTGAACCCTTATACTTACATAATTTCTTTGTTTGTCAACTTTAGTCCTTCAAGACTATTCTTTCACACGTTCAAAGGTTATGACACGTGTCAAGGAATTATAGGACGTAAATTTTCGGGGTGTTACAAGTTCACATTAAGAATGACACCAGATAAATCCCTTATTGTGATTTTATTGCTAAGGGTTACGTTGGTTTCAGATACCGCTAAGTCTCTCATAAGACCATAAGCTTAGCAAACTTTTAGAAAATTTTCCCGTAAGAAACCCATATATTAAGTGTAAGGTAAAACTTACAGGCAAAAACCATAAGAACCATTTCTTCTATTACTGTCAGAAACCGTCAGTCGTAGAATTTTTGAAGTATCCTCTCTCTAAGGGGAAGTGCGTCAGCATACATAGTTGATATCTCTTTGATCTCTATCGATTGCGAATACCAGACAGTTTGATAAAAGCGCCATATGAGGATTGATGTATCTTAATAGGTTCCATAGATTGCTTCCATGCCTGATCAGTATGGAGGTTTAATGAATGGGACCACAAAGATATTCCGATAATTCATATGGTACTAAAGTCAGCTAATGGTATTCAAAGAAGATATCCAGAATGGAATTGTCCAAGTAAATGTCTCCGAGTAAGGAATACGTAGACTCGTAGCATAAATGTGTCACATGTTTGACACAAGCAATGATGGATGAACTAGAGTCTGAGATTTGTAAAATCTCTGTAACCTCCTGGTACCTTGATTATCTTCTCCTAAGATTACTCTATTTACCCCTGAGAGGCAGATAGAGTTAAGATTGATATCCCATTTAAGGCTGTATTATTATGAAATCTCTAAGACAGCTAGTACCATCATTGGAAGAATCGAAACCCTGATTAAGTAAGTTTTAAGATATAGATTCAAATAGCCTAACTCAAATATTCTAATAATTCGGTATAGTTAATTAAGAAAGACGGTTCATTTTGCTTATGCGTTGATTACCGCAACCCTAATCAGGCAACAATTAAGAATTGCCATCAGCTGCCCAGGATCATCGATTTGTTCGACTAATGGCAAGGATTAGCTATTCCTTAAGATTAGTTTCAAGCAGTGGTTGGAATAACCATCCGACCTTAAAATAATATTTTCTATAATAGTTGTTATGTAAGTATCAAGGTTGCTCCTTTGGAGACCTTGTATAGAGGAAATATTAAACAATTATTGTTAGACAAAAGATTGGTAAGTCCAATTATCAGGATCTGAAAGTTGCCTTGGAAACAACGAATAAGGTTAAACCAATCCATGATCATCTGTAAGTTGCCAGTATTGGCGGAAAATCAAGGAGTAATGAAAGCCGCGAACCTCCTGAGTTCTTGTTAAGGAATAAGGTTCAACAAAAGATAACACCCTGGAAAGGGTGTGCCAAGTAGTAATTATCAGGTTAGTTAAGCTCTGAATATATAAAGTCATTCGAAGGATTCGAATGTATCAAGATTAAATAGCTTACAAGCTAAGACCTATTTAAGGAGCTTGGTGGAGCTCGCAATGCATTACACACTAATGATTTAAGGACGTGTTCCACCATTAAGTCAAGAGGCATTATCACATAATGATATGCAGACTTAAGATATGATGAGCAACCTGTGTCGATTAAGGATCGACAGGTTAAGAAGCTCCAAAAGGATACATGTACCCATTTTAAAGGTCAACTTGGGAGCTTGGAAAAAGCTCCAAATATACTATATAAGTTAAGTCCATTATGCGACAAAAAGTGCCTCCAGCATTTAACAAATCACGAGGTCGAGATTTCTTTTAAGGGGGTGAGGATGTAACACCTCGTAAAAATCACGTCCAATGGTGTATTGACACGTGTAACAAACCCTAATGAAGTCAAGTGTTGAATTTAAGGGACTAATTTTTCGAAAAATCAAAAACCTTGATTATGAAAGGACTAGAAGTGTTAGCATACCTAAAATAAGTTTCTGAAAAACCTCTCACGATGATTATATTCACAAATGAGCCACTTGTCGATCGAGTGTAGCCGTTTGCGTAATTAATTGAAAGTTTGCGCAATGAAGGGTTAAAAGCGTCAACATGTTAATTCTTACCTCTGAGTGACCTTTTAACAAACCGGGAGCTTCATGATATTTTATTATACTCTCGGGAATGCCAATTATTGGCCGTCTAAGGTTTTTATGCCTATAAGTAAAGTTACGCGCAACTTTGCAAGTTAGAGGGGCTAAAAGCGTCAATACGTTTAATTATACCTCTGAATGACCTTTTAGCGAACCCGAAGCATCATGATGTTTAATAAAAACTTTCAAGAATGTCTAATATGGATTAGATGAGGCTTTAATGCTATTAGATGATGAGATGCGCAAGCTTGCGCAATAGAGGGACCTAAAGCGTCAACTTTTGAATATACGCCTTTCGGTGACCATTTGAGCGAACGGGAGCGTAGTAATATTTAATTATATGTTTGGGAAGGATTAATATGGGCCATGGAAGGCTTAGATATCATTAAATGGCATTTCACGCTACTTTGCGCAATTAAAGGACTAATTGCGTCAAACTGCAAAAGTATGTCGATTCGTATAGAATCGGACCATCCGGAATATGACCATAAGTTAAACATACCCTAAATAACCCTTACCTAACTTAGAAATAGGCTTAGAGATGTTTCGTGCGCAAAAATAAACTTTTAAGTCATGCAGGGACTAAAAGTGTCAAAAAATGCACAAGTTTGCATTTTCGCGCATATCTCACATTCTGAATATACCCGGGCACCCAAAAATTTATGTAAGCACTAAAATATTTTATTTTAGTGATTGGCTTGATAAAATTCCATTCGTCGCGTAATTTGGTTCGTTTTTCGCGTCCGTCCGTGTTTCGTCGTAATTAACAGAACAACGTGACCGTACGACCAAACGAACCGACATCCGGCATATTTTTGAGCATGTATCATGTTCCCCATACTTAGGCATCATTGTAGAGCCTTAAAATTGGTTTAACGGGCCTTAGATGTGTCGGAAATGGCATTTGGAAGTGCAGGGGCTAAATCTGTCAACAAGTGAAAGTTGCTGTTTGCTGACCAGGTCCTTACGGACCATATGCACTGGACCTTACGGTCCATAAGCATGTGCCAGATACGAATTTTTGCTTGGTCACTACTCTATTCCATTCTCATCCAATCAAAACCGAATCCTTGGGCTCCAAGACAATTATACAGCTGTCCTAACATGTGTAGTAATCTGGTTAACCCCTTCAAACACTTGTCATCATCCAATCATCCTCCAAATACTATAAATAAGGAAGGGTTTCTTTGATCAAGATTACCATTTCATTCCAACCTTGCTATCTTCTCATTTCTGGAGGATCCTGAGTATTTGGAACTTCCTTGGAGTTCTTTTCAGTAATAAGGATCCATTTGTAAGTGTCCTTAACTTCCTTTTTCAGCTTTGATTAGTTTAATGATCAAAAGTCAAACTTATCATAGTTAAGGTTTGACTTTGTGATTAAACACTAATGATCCAGTCGCTAGTCAAATTAAGAGTAGTTATAAGTTAGTAATGGTGTAGGTAATAAACCCCTAAGAGGGCACCTACTGATTATCACCCTAGCTTGGTCAAATGTCGGGTCAAACTTGATATTAAAAAGTCAACATGAAGCTTATTTTCAAATTAATGCATAATTAGCAATGTATAAGCTATGCAACCTGTTTTATCATTAATATAACTTGGTAATTAGTATAAGAACATGCCTAAACATGTTCAACCCGACAATTTCCAGTTTAGGCTCGGTTCGGGACCGAAAGTCGCATAGTTTGACTTCTGCTTTGACTTTCAGTTCTGACCCGTTTGAGCATAGTTTAGAAATGCCTTAGAGCTTTATTAGGACCAAGTTACCTATAGGTATAACCCACTGAGATTATACAACTTGGTTCATTAGTTATCCGATTCATATGCATGTTTCCGTTAAATGCTTAAATGTTGACCATTATGCCCATATGACCTTAAAACGTGATTTTTGAAAAAGTAAAAGAATAGAAACCTTCATTACTGATTCATAGACTTGTCCCTAAAGTTTGACATCAGTTTGAGGTCTAGCTTAGGAGTTATGCTCATTAGCGTAAATGAAAAGCTTTTTAGTAATTAAATGGCGTAAATGGCATATAGCCTATCTTAGCCCAATTTTTTATACCAAACGTTTTAACCACTGATATAAAATAATATTTTGGGATTTTAGAAGATTTTTATTTATTTTTAAGCCGAGCATAACATAGAGTTCTAAGCTTAATTCGGCTATTGTCGGTTTTGCCCTTTTGGGCTATAAAATGAGTTTTACAAATCCTTTTGACCCCAAACCTTTTGCTACTGATTTTAGATGATAAATAAATGTTTTGAGCCTTCTGGAATAATAAAAATATCAGCTTTCCTTTGAAAACCTGGAAATGGCTCCAAATCGCCTTTTAAGCGTTTTTAACTCATAGTATGTATTAAAACTATTTTAAACATACAAGGTTTGATGCCTACTGGTATTTTAGTAAATAATTGTATTCTAACAGTAAGCAAAAGTTTTAAACTCAGATTTCCAATCTTGACCTTTTAAGCTTATGTGAAATTACCAAAATGCCTCTACGGTGCATAGTTGGTTATAATTAATAAATTTCACATATATGCAATACCCTACTGTTATAACTTATTAAATTAAGTATTTTTACTAATTATATCAGACCTGTAAGTCAGGTTAATAATTAAACTCTTTTATAACCTTTAAAATGACCAAAATACCCCTACGGGGCGTAAATTGAATTTAAATCCGTTTTGGGCATAATAGAAGATATCTTACTGATGTCACAACATATTAAAGACATATTAACTTAGGAAACTTGCATATGACTCATTTGGTTACTCGTTACGCACTTTTCGCGTTCGGATCGGCTTATGTAACTAGTTTGCATATATTAGCCGAAGCGGGTCAAACCATATCATTTTGTTTCAAAATCCAGAATGTGTTTAAGTTACCCATATTAAACAAGCATACAAGCTTGTCGGGTCAAAACCGCATTCCAAACCGGTCTTCGCTTTATCATGCGTCTGAACCGTGCCTTCCTTTTGAAAACTAACCGGTCTAAATCTAGGCTTAATTAAGACCCGTTAGAAATCTAATAGGTTATTAAAAACCTTCGTTCCAGATTTAGGAGCCCAGTAAAAGCTATCTGTACTTGCTGATTTGATACGGCTGGGATTGAATTTATATTTAGCTCAGGTAAATACTTTTAACTTATTTTCCCTTATACGGGCTTGGGGTACGGTATATAAAATACCGCTTGGTCGGGCATTGAATCTTTAATCGGATGATGGTTAATTTATTGAAATGACCCGTTTAAATTATTTTGTTTGCTTAAAGCCTTTGGGGGGTTAATGGCTATGTCCCGGATATCATTGGTATCATTTTACGAAATGACCACGACCTGAGCACGGGGTGTAGGCGTACCCCCGTCAGTACCTAAATAAATAATGTGGTGTGTCTATTGATCTTTAACCCGGTCTACGGATCGGGCTACTGAACGCATAAGGAACATGTAATTCTTTTACAAGTATTATATTCAAATAATTATCCCAAGTTATAAAATGTTTTGTGACACGTGCATTCAAATCAATTTTATTAAACTTTTTCAAAATGAGTCAGTTAATTGTATTTAACAGTGTAAACTGACGTATTTTTCCAAAAAGGTTAAGTGCAGGTACTACTCGTAATAGGCTGGCCTCTCCTTAGCATCAATAAGAGTCTCGCAAGCTTGGATTCCTTAAAGTCTGTTGAACAAAGTTTCTTTTTATCTTTTGATCCGCCTGTGGATCTTTTACATTCCGTTTGTAATACTGTGATATTACTTTATATCGGTTTGTAATATATTTTATCTTT
The DNA here is from genome assembly GCA_030545235.1 of Helianthus tuberosus. NCBI lineage: Eukaryota > Viridiplantae > Streptophyta > Magnoliopsida > Asterales > Asteraceae > Helianthus > Helianthus tuberosus. The sequence goes on along the minus strand of CM060402.1, from coordinate 140,800,189 downwards.
GCTTCCGTTGTGCATTTATAATTTGTGTTGTTTGACTATGATGATATAAACTACGTCACGATACTCCCCACCGGGCCCACCGGTAATACGTGGAAATATCGGGGTGTGACACAAATAGATGATGTTATCATACACATTAAAACAATTTTAAATGTTGGATAAGTTGATATTAGAGGCATTAACTTAAAACTAATCAAACAGAGATAAATAGATGATGTTATCATACACATTAAAACAATTTTAAATGTTGGATAAGTTGATATTAGAGACATTAACTTAAAACTAATCAAATAGAGATAAATAGATGATGTTATCATACACATTAAAACAAATGTGGGATAAGTAATGGTTTGATTTTGGTGCGTTGAATTCAACACACTTTAGTGGTTGGCATATCATATACCAACAAAATAAAATGTCCGTATACAGCCTATAAACTTCTGGTCAGCAATGAATCATCACTATCTGTGAACAGAATCAACAAAATTATAATCATTATTTTCGGTTAGTGACATCAATAAAATTATAATCATTATTTTTAGTTAAGATTGTAGAATGACATCAATAGATATGTTAAGGCAAGTTTGTGTATCAGTATTTAATAATACACTTAGCATTTTCTACAATTCTATGAATTGCTAGTCCATTATGATACAAAAACAAAGATCAAAATTTTTAAATGATGATGAAATGAACAAATGAGTGTGTACCATCCGACAAGGTAAAGGCTACGCGCTTTCCTTTTTTTTTTATTGAGGTTAGCTAAATGTACAGTATCCTTCGAATTTTTCATCGTATTTTCTGTTAAGGCATCAAATTAAAGGGATCTTTTTTTTTTCTTAAGTATGAAGTTTGGGGAATATTTGTAATTTAGTATTTGTCTACTTGACAAAGGGAGGGAGGGGTTACGGGGAATAAAAATGGAGGGGGTGGAGTATGTAAAAATGGCCGCAACGAGTAAGTTGATGAATATGTAAATATGTACGCAAATAAAAATGAGGGTAGAATACGTAAATATGCATGTCTGCAAGAAATAACTTGATGAATCTTTGTGTGAGGCTGAAAAAGCACCGGCTTCTATAAGTCTAGTCCATTGTGAATTAAGAATGTAAACCCTTAAGGTTTAACCCTAGTAGAATTTTATATTCAAATTCGTTGTAGGCTGGTATCGAACCTGAAAGGTTGATCGTTGTAAGCAATAATGCAAGATTGTTGCATATCGTTAGGGGTGTGCACGGTTCGGTTATTAGCATTATCCGTAACCTTAACCAAAGTCATCGGTTAATCGGTTCGGCTAATTCTGTTAATTTGTCGGTTTTCGGTTCGGTTCGGTTAATTTTTGGTTAATAACCAATTCAAACAAGGGCTAATTTTTTTTTCTTAAAAATACATGTAATGGAGGTATAAATAAATGAAATAGATGTATAAATAAATGAAATGGAGGTATAAATGCATGAATAGATGTATAAATAAATGAAATGAAGACATAAATAAATGAAATAGAGGCATTATTACATGAAATGAAAGTATAAAACATAAAATACATGAAATAGAGGTATAAAAGCTAGAAATATATAAAGAAATAAATGATTCGGTTCGGTTCGGTTATTTTCGGTTAACTGATGGTAAAAAAAATATCCGTTAACCGACTTTTGGTTAATTCGGTTTCGGTTAATTTCGATTCGGTTTTGTCGGTTTTTGATTCGGTTTCGGTTAACGGTTCGGTTATTGCACACCCCTACATATCGTTGATGCGATGAATTGATGATGTCGTACGCCGTTCGTCCAATCATCCCCTAAAAAAACCTGAAACGTTGATGCTGCTGTTGTTTTTTTCAGCGCCCCACAACCCAACGAATAATCATTTTCTGGTGGGTTTAAATTTTGGGCCTTACGCAGATCTGGGCCCGTTGTAGAATTTGGTTGGTAAATAGGTTTTTCTTTTGGCCTTTTTATTATATATATATATATATATATATATATATAGGTAAAGAGTACGGTACAAATTACCTTATCATACATTATATACGCGAGCATAATAGCCATACACGTGTCCTGATTGGTTTTTTCATATATAAGGTTAAATGAGACAATCAATTCAATCACCTGAGGGTAAATTCGTCTCTTCATTCAATCAGCGAGCGAGAAGTTCGTTACACTAATATCCCGGTATTTATCATTCGAATCAATTTCAAAATTTTCATAATTCTCAATTTGCAGTTATCGTTCTTCTGTGTTAGGGTTTTATTCAGTTGTTTTTTTCGATGGATCCACAGAGCAGCACTGGACGTGCAAATGTTGTTGATGTTGAAGAAAGTCGGCCTATCGGTGATCATGCTCAATTATCTGCATATCAGAGAGTTTCTATTGAGGATGTTTTAAATCCGCCATCTGCAAATTCAAATCCAATTGCAAGTTCAAGTGCTCTAAACGATTGTTTTAGTGGTAATTATGTTAATTCAGATCTCTAAAATGTTCGTATACCTGTTTTTTGTTTAATCGCTCCTCTGATTTTACATTTTCGTAACTGTTTTTGAAGTTTGAATTTTGAGCATATTTTTTGACATGAAAGCAACATGTACAAATCCGCATGTTTATTAGCCTTTCAATTCGCATTTGATGTTTTTTCCTTAAGTATTTCGTAAGCTATGGTATATTAAATCGCATAGATAAATCAGATTAATCAAAATCATCAATTTCGCATGTTTTCTTTATAGATTTCGCATGTTTTTGATTTTTCTGATTTGATTCATTTAGATGAAAGGGTTTACACTCCGGAGGTTCAAGCATCAGCTACACCTGTGGTTGGAATGCAATTTATATCTATTGAACAAGCATATGCGTTTTACCAATCATATGCTAAGTTAGCTGGTTTTTCTATTCGGAAAGGTGGTGACGTACAAAGTGGTGGTATAATCAAAACTAAGTATTTTGTTTGTTCTAAAGAGGGACATAAGCCACTGTGTATTGACGATCGTTCGAAGTCAAAAAAGCAATTCAAAACAAGGAACAAGGGGACTATTAGAACTGGATGCAAAGCTCAACTTATGATTTGCACTGTGGATGGTAGATTATATACAGTAAAGAGATTTGTTGATGGCCATAATCATAAGTTTGTATGCCAAGATGATATTCACATGTTGCCAGCTTACAGACAATTGTCAGATGTCCAGGAGGAGATGGTATGGGAATTAGGCACTTTAAACCTTGGTCCTGTCAAAGCTTTCCATATAATGAGGAAACGTTATGGTGGTTTCGAGAACGTTGGTGCCACGGTTGATGATTGCAAAAATTTTAGGAAGCGAATTAACAGCTATATAGGAGAATATGATGCTGACATGGTGACTAATAGGATGATTGACAAAAAACAGTATTTAGCTGATTATTCGTTTGAATATTCTGTTGATGATGGCAAACGTTTAACTGGTTTGTTCTGGGCTGATGGTTTATGCAAGCTTAACTATATGGAATTTGGGGATGTGATATCCTTTGATGCAACTTTCAAGACAAACACGTTAGTGTTTGAAGACAAACATGTTTTTTTTTTTTTACTATCTTCGCATATTATATGTCTTTTATGAGCTGTGTGTATCGCATGTGTAAAATTGGTGTTAACTATATCGCATGTTTTACTTTTGTTTTCGCATGTGGTTTTTTGTAATTCGCATGTTTTCAACGTATTTTCGCATGTGTTGTGCAGGTACAAGATGGTGTTTGTCCCGTTCACTGGCATTGACAACCACTGTCGAAATGTAACATTTGGAGCTGGGTTGTTGGCATCGGAGAGCATTGAATCATATAAATGGCTTTTGAATTCATTTTTAAAGTCATTTGGTCAACAGCCAAAGGTTGTAGTCACTGATCAAGACCCTGCTATGAAACAGACTATTGAGGAGGTTTTCCATGTCAGCAGACACAGATTGTGCATGTGGCACATAATGAAAAAAGTGGCAGATAAGGTATAGTATGCTATATTGTCTTCTGTTAGTTTTATTTTTTTGTATATTATATATTTTTTGTTATAGGTTGATATAAAGAGCATTTATTTGTCATAGGTTGGACACGAGTTGTGCAATAACGATGAGTTTAAAAGGAGGATGTGTGACATTGTATGGACTGATTCGATTGAGCCCGAAGAATTCGAGAGACAGTGGAAGTTGGTGATGATTGAGTTTGGTCTCACAGAAAACAAATGGATCAATGATATGTTTGTGATGAGATCCATGTGGATTCCGGCTTTTTACCGACACGAGCCAATGTCGGGACTTATGAGAACAACCTCAAGATCAGAGAGTGAGAACCATTTTTTCTGCCAGGTGTCTAATTCACAACTCACTCTCGTAGAGTTTATGAATCATTTCGACGGTGCAATGGATGTCCAACGTTTTAATCATAGAAAGAATGATCATATTTCAAGATATACTGAGCCTGCTGATTTGACCGGAACTTCTTTGGAAGAAGATGCTGCTAAGAGATTTACCAGATCTATATTCTTTGATCAGCAAATAGAGATTTGTGGTACAATTTCAAAATTTATTCATTTACATATTTTTTAAGACATGCGAAATTGTCTTGTTACACATGCGATTTTAATTTTGAATATATATATATTTTTTGTTGGTTTTTCCTAGGTGTGGTTCAAGAACCTTGAAAATGATGTAACTGCACAATGTAGCTGTTTGCGTTTTGAGCAGTATGGGCTGCTTTGCAAACACATCTATTTCCTTTTCAAGATGTTTGGTGTTAAAGAAATACCAAACAAGTATATTATGAAGAGATGGACGAAGGATGTGGTGCCGAATGAGTTAAATGTGAAGTAAAATTTAAATGTGGGTGGCAAGGATGTGCAACACAAGGCTAAACGGATTGCTCGTGAAATCATCCACACAGGGGAGTATTTGGTTAGCAATTTGATTTCCGACCTCGATCAACTTGTTTTAGTCAGGGATCAAATGATGCAGCTTAAAGAGAGAGTTGATCAGAGTCGAATAACCAAGCAACTTGGTCCAAAATTTGACCGATTTTCAAAGTTGATTGGTTATCAACAACCAGTAACTAATGCTCCTCCTACTGTCCGTGTGCCGGCTGGTATAAGTAACAAAGGTCGCGGCTCGCACAAAAGGATTAAATCTAAGAAAGAACAAATGATCAGCCGCAAGGGGAAAAGGTCAAGGACATGTAGCGTATTTAATGTAAAAGGTCATGACATTCGGACTTGCGAGGAGCTGAAAGCCAAACTACAAGGAAAACAGCAAAAAAAGAAGAAGAAGGGCATCCAGATGGAAAATGTTGCTAGAGACAAAGACAATGAGGTTGAAGATGATGAAGAGGAAGATGAGTTTGAAGATTACAGTAGTGATGATGGATCTGAAGAAGAAGATCAGTGGGAGGAGGTTTCGGAAGATGATGAGGATGAGTAGTTTTTTCTAAATGGACATGCGAATTTATACGAAACACTTGCGATTTTTTATATTCATTTGTTTATATCTTTTTTCACATGCGATTTATAATGTATAATATGCGATTTTATATGATTCAGATTATAATAACTCTAAATGCGATTTCACTTTTATTACATGCGATTTTTTGAGTTATATATTTTTTTTATGTGACAAACAGGGCAATATCATTCATGCGATTTAATATTTTTATAAGCAAGCATAATATGTGTTCTAATATATAATATGTGTTCTAAATACATACCCAAAAATATAAAATAATTGTTATTGTCTAACAGAGCCACAACCACAAAAGGATTAAAAAGATAATTTAGTTACTTGAAGAAAATATTTTATCACGTTCAGAAGAGCTGAACTCCATCTTCTCCTTCACAGTGTTCAGAGCATCTGTCAGGAAAGAGAAGGCCAAGTCATCTGCTCCAGATTGTTCTTTTATGTGATCCAAAGCTCTGTCCTTGAAGCTTGATGGTGGTTCTTGAAGTAGGCATTCCCATATATCTTGATTTTTCTTGATTTGTTCAAGAATTTTACCCTGCACATCAAGAACCAGATGAGAAGAGTTGACATCAGTGCTTAGTTCTGTCAACGTGCGAGTTGACAATAGTTCTTTGATTGCAATGTTTTTGATTTGTTCCCAATCATCAGATGCCATTTTTGTTTGTATGTTTTGTGTGTGTTTTTGATAATCTTCTATGTATGGCTTAATATGGAAGGTAGTTTAATATCTAGGTTTTTTATATTAATATAGTAAATTTATTATGTAGGTAGGGTGGTAAGTTCAATAGTAATTATTGTAAAATTGATCATTACATGTCAATTTACAGTCACATCGGTCATAAATCAAGTATTTTTTTTATATATAATACTACTATTTTTAGTTTTTTAGATTCGTATTTTGTTTTTTTTAGTTATTTAGTTATTTATTTATTATTTAATTTTATTTTTCATTTTTAAGAGAATTCAATTTTTAATTGTTTTGCATTGTTTTTATTCGAAATCGCATTTGAATGGATACAAATTCGCACACTATATAAAATCTCAAAGAATACTTAACATTTTACTGAAATCGCAATGCTTTATCATGAATTCGCACACTAAATGAAATTTTAAGGAATACTTAACTTTTTATCGAAATCGCATGTACATTGTTATGAATTCGCACACTATATGGAATATGAAAGATTTTTTTTTTAATTTAAATCGCATGTGCATTGTCCATGAATTCGCACATGATCTCACAACCTGCATCATCTTCTTGATTAATCATCAGAAGTTCACAAACGTGTCCATTGATTTGTGTTAGTTCATAATTTCTAAATTCATCAGAATTTCATTTTTCACATAAGGATTTGGTGAATAGGAATTGATCGATTTTTGATTAATTGTTATAATTTCGATTTCGGTTTTGATTTTAGAATCTTACGTTATGATTTTTGAGGTTTTTGTTTGCTGATTATCAAGGGTTTTGATCTCGCATTAGACGATTTTAACCTTGGCGGTTTCTTTTGTATTAATTTTAATTTGATAAATTTAATAGTAAAACACGCTGTTTAAATCAGATGATCTGACGGTTGTGGATGTAGCGTACATAATGTACGATTAGGTTATTTGTATGATAACCGGCCTCTATATATATATATATATATATATATATATATATATATATATAGGATGAGAGTTGGCTACAAAGTCCATTTTTCCTACAAAGTGTACAAAGACATAATACACCATAATTTCAGCCATAAAACCCACAAATAATAAAGTGAAGATTACTAAAACGTCATATTTGTGGGTTTTGTGTTGTCTTTTGGATGATAAGGTTTTGATTTTCGAATAACTAAGATTACTGTGTTCTATGTTTGATTATCATGTTGTGTTTTATATTCATAGTTCTACGATGGTGTGTTTGAAGTTTTTATGAACTGTTAGGGTTTGGATATTGTGTTTTAGTGATCTCCACTCTGTTATTTGTGGGTTTTGAGTGTGTTTTATGGCTGAAATTGTGGTGTTTTATGACTTTGTACACTTTGTAGGAAAAATGGACTTTGTAGCCGAACCTCATCCTATATATATATATATATATATATATAGGGGAGGGTTTAAATGAGAACACTAAATATTGTGAGAACCGTGAGAACAAATAAAAAAACCGCGAGAACTTGGTCAAAAACAATTCAAATTCAAAAAAAAATTTCTACACTTATCATTATTATTCGAATACAATGATAGAGATTTAGTTTACACGTTTAAATTTACGTGAATTCATAAATAAAGAAAATTTACACATGTGTAAGTTCGCCATTTACACATATGTAAATCTGTTATATTTACACATGTGTAAAAAAAATCTAAAAAGAGTTATTTTGAAAGGAGAAATGAGTTATTTGATGTTGTAAATTCTTTTTTTTTTTTTTTATGTTGTTTCTTAATTACAATGAGTTTTGTATTAAAAAAAATGGTTTTGATTGGTTTTTTCATTCGTTCTCACGGTTCTCGCAATATTTAGCATTCTCAAGATAAACCTCCCCTATATATATATATATATATACACTAGCCATTTACCCGCGCGATGCAGCGGGAATGGCGATTTACAATAGGATACTCGTTTACCGTTAGTTTGTCAGTCGTCTCGTGATATATTGTATAGTACTTAAGTTAGTTTTCTTATTCGTGAGATGTTGGCACTCGTTTTTCTGTTAGTTTATCGATTCTTTGGTTATATACTTTTATTAATTTTTTTAGCTCTTAGTATTGCAGTGAACCCGAGCGATGCGGCGACGACGACAATCTACAACGATGCTCGTTTTGCTATTATTTATCAAGACTCTCGTGATATATAGTAGAACACTTTGTTGCTTTTCTTATCCGTAACATCGGTGTGGAAAATTAGTTGTTTTGACCCGAACCCATTACCACACTCACCCATTTTGCCACTTAGGGCCAATACACATAACCACTTTCACATGAATGATACACAAGCCATAACAAGATATTTTTCAATTAATTTTGTTACTTTTTTTGGCAAACTGATAAAATAAAAATAAGTTTTCATCAATGGTTTACAGTACGGTTGTCTTTTCATAAAAAAACTAAGTTTTTATGAAAGTCGAAATGGATCAACTAAAGTACAACAAATGAGCCCTAACGAATGGCAAAATAAAAAAAATAAGACAAAATTACAGAAAACAACCTTTATGTTTGCTTCAAATTGCACTTTATACCTTTTACTATGAAATCGGCAAAACCAACCTTTATGTTCATGTTTTATTACACCCTATAACCTTTAGCACTAACTACGTCAAAATATTCAGTTAAATGAACTCACATGCCTTGCATGTGAGGGCATTTAAGTCTTTTAATATATCCCTTTAACTCACCTTCTTCACCAAGACTGTTGGACCAATCACCCACAATGTTCAACCAAACCCTCAGTTCCCTCCCAAAACCCAACCTTGAAATTGACCAAGATTTAATTAAACAAGACTTCGGCAACTGGACAACTTGCCGGAAGGTGTGCCGTTGACAAAATTAATGTACAAAGAGATTAGCTTCAGTCCGGTGAGCTGGAAAGTTACTGTCGAAACTCGCTGGCGATATTGGCATTTGACAAATCAACAGCTTCAAAAAAACCCAGTCAACAACTTCAACTTCCACCCATCGATTAAATTAATTAAATGGAGCAGGTTTTGAATTATTGTGAATTTGTGATGCAAGAGATAATTTAGTAATTATGCAATATAAGCTGATTCGAAGCTGCTCATAATACAGAACTAGATAGCATCAAAAGGTAATTCATTTTCTAATTTTAAATACCGTATCACTTTAAACAAATGGAACAATATATGCTACAAGCATAATAATGTGATCTGTCCAAGAATGTTAAAAGAATTCTGTTTGCATCATGAGTTCGATCTATGCAATATATAACTTAAAATTCCATTAATCCAGAATTCCATGCTACTCCGACTTCGTGAGAGGGAATTGGAGGTAGTTGTCTGATTAGAGCTCTCCGATGAGGTCATTCGTTTGGTGTTTGCGTTTTGTGAACCGGAATCACAGGCGGTGATCTATACATTCTATGTTCAAAATTTATCTGAAAGATCAGCCGTTGACGTTGAACGTCTTGTTAGATGTGTCAAAAAGGTGATGTCATGGCTAAAGTTAAGGAGATTGAATTTGATGATGATGGTAAACAGTTGACTCCCACTTCTTAGTTACAAGTACTTAAATGATGTTTTCTTCAAAGAATTGGAAAAGAAAAGTATGAAAATGTGGTTGGATATCGGCTGAATCAATTGTCGATAGTTGGTGGTTAAATGAAGATGGTCTGTGTTGATGGGTTTGTGTGGATGTTTGGGAAGAAGGGATGTATGGCGGCAAGAAAGAGAGAGAGAGAGAGAGATTGTTAAAAAACTAATTTAAAAAAGGAAAGTAAAATGACCAACAAGCTCTCACATGCTTTGCATGTGAGGTGACTTAACCAAGAAATTTAACGGTGTTACTGTTAAAGGTTGACCCTGTAACAAAACATGAACATAAAGGTTGGTTTTTGCCGATTTCATAGTGAAAGGTATAAAGTGCAATTTGAGACAAACATAAAGGTTGTTTTCTGCAATTTTGTCAAAAAATAATAATACTTTATTCCATTCCTTGACTCAATTATATAATAATTTCACATAGGTTATTAGTATGTTAATGATGGTCTTGTTACAATGAAGACAATGCCCTACGCTATTATTTTTCGAACGGCTAGTTGTCCTTTGGCATTAAGTGTTTGAATCATGAATGTTATGACAAAATGTTGATAAAATGGTGCCCAACTGGAAACCATTCAGAAGCTCTTGAGCTTTTCTAACCTTTTAATATGTTACAGTAGTTTTATAACATACAATAAAATATACTTTCTTATATACAATGGTAAAAAAATGTGAAAGTAATTACATTTCGTGTAAGGCTCCAAACACAAAAGGACGGTGTTCTCAAATAAGTGAATACATGTACCATTCTTCTTTTTCCATGCTAGTAAGTATTTTATGGTTAAGTTTATATAGTTTAAGAAATTGCAAAACTAACTTACGCTTCCTAACATACAATGTATTTCATTAGTGTCTGGTGACTGGTGAGGTTACCGGTAACATCCTCATAACAAAAGACAGTCTACTGGTAAGTTGCGTATGCCTGTTCTGTTGAATCCCAGGTTCGAGCCTAACATCTTCATGTTTTTTCTTCTTTTCTGGTGTTTACTTTCTTCTTTTCCTTTAATCCCAAGGTTCAACTAAAATGAGACCATGTTCTCTTGCGTTTGCTGGTCTACAAGAGCCGGTTCGGCTAATATTTTATCCTTTCCTTTAATCTGCATGTTTGGTTTAAGATTTTAAATGAGTAGATGATTATATAGATAATAGTAAACTGGACAATTCAAGCCTAATAAACAACCATAAATCTAAAACCAAGTTTCTGAAGTGCTACCGTTGTGGCATCCCAAAAATGCACTGAAGCATATGTGTTAGCTTTGCTTCACGAGCGAGGTAGACTTGGCCGAATATGCCCTTTCCGAACGATTTCCCAATCTTGAAAGCAGGAGACCCAACAACAAGGATTCTTCACCAGACACAAAATCACTATTCAGCCAGTAGAAGCAAGGCATATTTTCATCACTAAATGGCACTGAAAAAGGAAAAGATAGATGCCTCATGCCCAACAAGAGCACAACAGACTCTTCAACTCCAGATCTTCTACCTACGTCTTTTTCTTCTCTCTTGATCTTAGTCCTTAGGCCAGGCGGGGCACTCCCGTTATTTTTATAACGGAAAATATATAACGCGTGAAGTTTCCATTTTCCCACCCCCACCTATTCCTATAACGCGTTATATCATCACGTGATTCGATTTTCGTTATTTTTTCAACACGTTATTCTTTTGTTTTGTGAGTGTAATTGTTGGTTGGGGGGAAATTGTTGGGTGTGGTGGTGAGTGATGACCACCCCGACTAAAAAAGGTTGTGAGTGATGAAAAAATGGTTGATGACATGGCGGAACTTGATTGGTGCTTGTGAGTGATAGATTCTATCACTAGTGAACCACCCCGTGTCCCCTTAGAGATGCATCTAAAGTCCTTAGTTACCTGATACACACACATTTTCATTATTCAAATCTTTCTCATAGAGAACTGAACATTTACTATTTACAGTAAGATGATTCACTCAAAAGCTAGTAACACATTAAAGACTCAAAGTAACAAGAAACTACATAAATCTAGGGGTGCTAAACAGGTCGTGTTCACGGGTTGGCGGGTCCAACCCGACCCGAACCCAAAAATTTTACACGAACCCGAACCCGAAAATCGTATCATACATATGAACCCGAACACGACCCAAAATTTCGTGGGTTGATCCGAACACGACCCGTTCAATCTGAATTTTTTAAATTTCTTTCTGAAATTAATATAATAAATTTAAATTTTACTTAAAAAACACAAATGTATATAACAATATCATATTTAAATTATAAAATCTATGTTAATTTCTCTTTTTAAGTTATAATAATGGCATAAAATACACATCTCATTTAATTCATGACATAAAATATATTGTAAAAAAATATAATATAGTATAAATATGTTAAACGGGTCAACCCGCCAACCCGACCAGGTCGACCCAAACCCGACCCGTTAACCTAAATGGGTTTGCGGGTTCAACCTGAAACTGACCCGAACCCGTTTAGACTAAACCTAAACCCGCGAATTTCATGTTAGGTTCGTGTCGGGTTTTCGAGACGTGTTAAAAATTCACACCCCTATCAAATACAAGTATGACACACATAGAACCATCTTCTTAGGTGGGAATTAAAACATCAAAAACCTACATATTTATAATAACATGCAGCTCAAAATACTAATCAACCAATACAAGTTACAATTGAAGCCAGAGTTAGCATGTAAGTATTTGAAAGAGAATTATAATTTTGTAAACGTATTTCAAAGCAAAAACAATAAATAAATATTTATCAATAGGGCTAAATAAACATTAAGAGTAATTCAATCAGAAAACTTGAGATTAAGAATACATGTTCTGCTTCTTGGCCAACGGATCATTGTCCTTTTTCTTCCGGGGCACCTGCAAACAAATTCTTTACATAAATCATATAGAAGAAATCAATTGAACATGTCATCATTCAGAACAGAACAGCTATAATAATAAAGTACACACAATTGCTTCCTACAAAACTCATTTAGACCAATCATTGTGTTTCCTCTGCTTTTACGGATTCCTTGATCTCGTCACCAGCCTCATCCTGTAACACAAACCAGAAACATTAACCAAACGGCCCCAATAAATTTTTAACCATGGGTACTTTAGACTATATTAATCGTACCAGCCGGTAAAGGAGCCTCACTTCAATCCAAAGTTCAACCACAACAAAACTTATTATTCATCTAAACATCAAATTTATACACCAACATTATACACCTTCTTACCCAATTTTCAGCTCGACTTCCTTAACCACGTTCCCTTTAGCCGCAGCGAGCTTCTTCAACTCATCAGAACCCTAGCCGTCATGCTGGAGGCGGCGGCTATGGCATTTTGTCCCAGTTTTCGGATCCGATCCACCACATAACCTACAATATTCATGCACCCAATAAATACAGAACATCAACGTAACTTCTGGACATCGACTTCTTAAGCTACATCTAAGACATGAATAATCATAATCAAACAAAAGTAAAAGCGCATAGCAACTTTCCATTGTTATACACATTATCTGGCATGGTGTGTTTTATTTGTATTAGTGTTATAAACATAATTCTTATTATTATTATTTGTATTTAAACTTAGAACCCATTAGATGTATATGTGTGTATATGAAACGATATGTTTGAACGGGTATGTCGGTTGGCTGAGGACACAAAACATGACGGTTATTCCCGCCAATCTCAACTACCAGCATAACCGTTCTATGATATGTATATATGGGGGTTACCGGCAATTCTTGTCGGGTTACCAAGACAGTTTCCTCTTAATCGAAATTGTCCATTATTCAATTATTCTCTCACTTGGTTTGCTCGATCGTATTCTACATGGATTCAATGTATGTGAATACTTCCGCTGTGTATAATTCTGATAACCAAGAAAGTGGTATCAGAGCCAGTTATGTGAGGGATGACAATCTCAGACCGACTTCAACGATGATGCCATGTCTGCACTGTTCTGAAGAAAAACGTGAACGAAGAAGGATGCAACGACGCTGTTACTACTGCAACATGCCTGGCCATCAAATTTCCTCATGTCAAGAGAAAGAGAAGGATGAAGAGAGTCAATTACTTCGACAAGTGGTTGATGCAGGAACACAGAAATATCCTGATGAAGAAGACAATCATCAGAGTGATTGTCGACTGGAATTCATTGTGGACGGGACCGAGGGAGGATGTTGGTCAGACATATGGCATGTGAGTAAAACTCTTAAACACCACTTCTCTAGTAACATTGACATGTTTGAGCGAATAAAAAAATATGTCTCATGTCGAAACGGTAACTGGAGAAAATCATTTTTTCTTCATTAGAGGCATTGGTGTGATTGATCTCATATCCGGGTCTGAAAAGATACGTATTCAAAGTGTGTTCTATACTACGGACATAGACAGAAATGTCTTAAGTTATGATCAATTAATAACTCAGGGTTATACAGTAAGATTCATGGGAGATAAATGCAAATTATATCCGACTTTTAGCGTCCCTATAAACAATAAAAGGAATGGTCATTTAGGGATGACAAGGGAAGAAGAAATAGGAGAATTAGAAAAACAGAATGTGATAGGGAAGGGACATGAACATGAGAAGTATAAAACTGATTTCTTAAATGAATATTTTGAGAAACTGAACATATCCGTAAATGAACCGGATTGGAACATTCTAATCTTACAAGCGATGTCATTTAAAGATTTCAAAAACTGCAAGGCCCTGCTGGATATGCTTGAAGATGAAGATTACTTTATTAAATACAAATACTATCTTGAAGTTACTTTCAACAGCATGATAGAATGGTTTCTCAAGGAGAAACTAGAAATTCATTCAAGGCCGCTGCCGGCTTATGCCTCTAACAATCGAATAGTTAAATTATTAGATCTGTATATGGCTGTGAAAAGGGAAGGGGGCCACAGGAGAATCACCGATAATGGTATGTGGGCAATGGTAGCAAAGGATATAGGATTCGAATACGAAGATGGTGAGTACATGCGTCTGATATATGCTATGTATCTGGATGTACTCGTTTATTACTATAAGTTCAAAATGACACAAGAAAAGGCACATGATAAGGAGGAAGTAAAGAAAGTTGCTGATCCAAGACAAAGTAAAAGTGATGCAGACAAGATGGTGGCTGATGAAGATCAAGTTAAAGATAACAGTTCTGTAAATGCGGGAGCAACAAGCACAAATGCAGATCATTATGCATTTTTCGCAGGAAATGACTGGAGCGGAGTAAGGAAGCTAAACATGAGAAGGAGGTTTGATTTTAACCGTGCAAAGGCTGCAGTTGATGACGCAAACATCAGCGTGCTCAAGAACTCCCGTAAACCGAATTATGTTTAGGGGAGAGTATTAGTGTTATAAACATAATTCTTATTATTATTATTTGTATTTAAACTTGGAACCTATTAGATGTATATGTGTGTATATGAAACGATATGTTTGAACGGGTTTGTCGGTTGGCTGAGGACACAAAACATGACGGTTATTCCCGCCAATCTCAACTACCAGCATAACCGTTCTATGATATGTATATATAGGGGTTACCGGCAATTCTTGTCGGGTTACCAAGACAGTTTCCTCTTAATCGAAATTGTCCATTATTCAATTATTCTCTCACTTGGTTTGCTCGATCGTATTCTACATGGATTCAATGTATGTGAATACTTCCGCTGTGTATAATTCTGATAACCAAAAATTTGTACCATGATGTTTGAACTTTAAAAGACTTACAGCAGAAACTGAAATCATTTTGGCACTGGAAATCTATGCATTAACAGCTTATTGAAAGATGCCCATTCCTTTGCCGATAGATGAGAGGCTGGTTGACTAACATGATACTTTTCTGCAACAAATGTATCTTTAACAGGCTCCGATATTTCTGTTGATAGAGCCCTCAAGGGATCAAAGAATTCGATGCTCACGTTATCCTGTCATGGCATATGAATAATATGATTAAACTTAGCACCGTGCAACATCAATATGGTCACACATTGTAATAACTTGGTTTATAAGCTTCAATTTTGAAGCATCAAACAACCACAGGAAAATGACATTTCATGCATTCGTTAGTACAAGATGATACAAAATAATACTTCAATGAAACATCAAAGAAATACCATATCAAGCTGATAAATGAAAATAAGGATGACCACATAAATACCTTAAACAACAACCTATTCTGAATCTTATCAAACCATTCTTCCTTTAAAGATCTTCAGCTCTCAAACGGAGCTTCCTTAGGAACGATGCAACATTTAGGAGGCCTGTAACATAATGTTTAAAATGTAACTTAACAACATAGAGTTTATGTAAAAGATTATGAACGACATAACTTACTTGACATGCCAAATCCGATTAGCCTGTCCGGATCTCAGACCCCATAAGCCTTTTAACCCCTGCACATATGACAGTAGAAACAACATACCGAGAAGTTGAACCCAGTAGATCTGATGTCGGAATCGCCGGAGAAAGAAACCCTAAAATTTCACAGATCTAAGTCAAATAACACACAAAAAATGCAGATAAGGTTAAAAAGACGGTACCTGAGAAGTGAAATCGTCGGTGAAATCCGTCGATCTAGTGAAATTCACAGATCTAAGTCAAATAACAAGCAAAAAAATCAAAAAAATGCCGATAAGGTTAAAAAGACGGTACCTGAGAAGTGAAATCGACAGTGATATTCGTCGATCTAGTGAAATCGCCGGTGAAATCCGTCGCCATGAGACGTATGCAGACACCGTGTCTGGTGAGAGAGAGAGAGAGAGAGAAAGAGAAGAAGAATGGGGGCGGATGTGAATGAAATGAATTTAGGGTTTAGATTGAGTGAAAGAAAGTTTATATTGGATCCATTTGAGTAAAACGGGTCAAAGAGATCCGGTTAGGATCCATGAGCTGCTCCGCGTGTTGAAGAAAGTTTCAACACATTCATGCTTAAATGCTTGTACAATGGGCTTTAAATGGTTGTACAATGGCAAATGACCATTCTTGCCCTTCCTATATGCTTATTAAAGTAGTATATATATATATAGGGTGGGAGTTGGCTATAAAGTCCATTTTTCCTACAAAGTGTAAAAAGTTATAAAACACTATAATGTCAACCATAAAACACACTCAAAACCCATAAATAACAAAGTGAAGATTACTAAACCACCATATTAGTGGGTTTTGTGTTGTGTTTTGGATAATAAGGCTTTGATTATCAAATGACTAACATTAGTGTGTTTTATGTTGATTATCAAGTTGTGTTCTATATGCATAGTTCTACGATGGTGTGTTTGAAGTTTTTATTAATTGTTAGGGTTTGGATATTATGTTTTTGTGATCTTCACTCAATTATTTGTGGGTTTTGAATGTATTTTATGGCTGAAATTGTGGTGTTTTATGACTTTGTGCACTTTGTAGGAAAAATGGACTTTGTAGCCCAACCCCACCATATATATATATATATATATATATATATATATACACACTAGACGTATACCCGCGCGATGCGGCGGGACGACAATTTACAACGCAGTATTCGTTTACTGTGAGTTTATCAATTTTCTCGTGATACATTGTATTATACGTTTGTTAAGTTTCTTATTCGTAGCATCCGTGTGTGGCGTATACCATGAGCCTAACAGGCTTTTAAAAAATAACAAACATGGAGAACATAATCCGCATGCTCACAACAATAAACAATAAACAGTAACCTTTTAACATTGGAGAACATACCAAACGACGTTTCCTGAAATGACTCAAAAAGTAAATGTTGACTTATGAGGTCAAAAAGAAACTTTTTTTTGACAACCCAGTTTGCCATAAGCTATTTGCTACATATATAAAGGTCTTAATGTTGTGTATTTAAATGGATGAAGATGAATTTGGAAAAAAAAAAGATTTTGTAGGATTGACCTCAAAAGTCAAACAACACAAAAGAGTAAACAAATATATTAAATGAGTAATCATAACAATGACAATAATGAAATCGGTGCCCCTTAGTGTACTCATTGTTTAATAATATTCAAAATAAGATAAATAAGCATGTATCTTTTAACCTGAATAAAATTCTGTTTGCTTGCTTACAGCTAATTAAGTTCCAAAATCAGTCCTTGTAACACAGAAAAATAAGAATATCACTATAAACATAGAAATTTAAAAATAAAAATCCCAACACAGACGAATAAGAAAATATTACACATAGTAAATTAAAAAGTATATAACGGTTGTGTTCGGTGCGGTTGCGCTAGATGCGGCGTTGCGTCGGGCTCGCTGGGGTTGTGCTCGGTGATGCAGATGCGGCTGCGTTCGCTGCAGTTGCGCTCGCTGCGCTGTTGCGGCTGCGTTCGCTACGGCTACGCTCATTGTGTCGTTGCGGCTATGCTCGCTGCGCTGTTGCGGCTGTAAGATCTAACCCAGATCATCTGTCGTCATAAGTCATCAAATGAAATTGTATAAGTCATTTAAGAACCATACCAACTTAATTATATACGGATCGATTGGCCTGAAGAGGACCCATTTGAGAATTTTGTGGATAGGAATGGAGTTTTGAAGATTAAATGATGGATGCATGTGAGTGGGTTTTGCTTAAAGGACAAACAAAAACAGAATCATATGCTAATAAATCATGGTATATAAACATGCCAACTACATCATTCCCCTTCAGCTTTCAATCACAAATTCTTAAAAGGTTATAAATTACGAACAAAGATACATCAAGGACACCAAATGAAGGCATAATACATTTTATAAATTTAGATAAAAAGGGTGAAAGTAGAATACCAGGCACTGACGAAGTTCTGTAGTAAGTCATTCAAGTAAGGCTCGTGGAGGAAGCTCTGCAACACAAAACACAAAGAAATCAGGTCTCGCGCATTTGTAAAACCGTCAAAAGTATGCAAGAAAATACCAGCACTACACAAATCTAGATCTGCATCATCAGCTGACTAGGCAGCAGATGGAATCCATGTAAACCGAAACACGCCAACACTTTATGACACCTCACGCTTACTAACAACCCTAATTGCATTTCGAACAATGTACACTTTGAACAGAACACCTTCTAAAGCGCCCACATCACCAACAATAACCATCAAACAGCCTGAAAACATAAAACATAGACAACATCGATGAATAAAAGAAGCTATAGGAAAAAAAACTCGCGTTATCAAAATCAGCAATCTTACAACGGCTACCTTTATGAGTTGTTTAGCCTTCAGAACAATCCATCATCAATATCATCGGACTATTTCTTGACGTCGGCTCTGCCTGGGATGTGGGAGTATAATTTAGACAAAAATGAATTTTGTAAATAAACAAATAAAAACCTGGATCATCCATCTGGGAAAGCAACCAGTTTATCGCCTCTTCCACCTCCACATTTGAAGTGTCGATTGCAGCTTTTTTGACACTGAAGATGATTAAATCCCACTAAAGCGAGTAGGGATGAGCATTTGGTACCGGGTACCGGTACCGGTACTGAACCGTACTGGGTATATTCGGTACCGGTACCGGTTCCCATTTTCCCCATTTTTCGGCACCGGTACCATAATATGATTTACCAGCTCCGGAAAGGTAACCTGCAACCAAAACAACCTTTTGTCATCAAAGTTTACAGTTTCGTTCATATCCTTTTCAAGATTTCCATCAGAATTATCAACACATCTCCAAGTATCAGATTCATCTAGAAAAAGAAATTATTTTTATTTAATTTATTACTTAAAAAAAACTAAACTAAATAATTATTCTAGGCTAGATCCATAGTTATACACGAACTCGCTACAAACCGGAAAACTATACACGAACTCAGGAATCATGTCACACATGAAACCGAACATGACACGTAGATTAACGAATTGACACGAACACTGTTCATTTACACTTCAAATTTTCTAAATCAACATTTTTTTGACATAAAAAAAGTAAAAACCAATTACGCCACACGTGTTCACAGGTTGGCTATTTTTCAGCAAATAGTAGCTACAACTCAACCAAATTTACCCGTTTAGCAAAACATAATAAATATCGACCCGTTAGAAGAAGTTGAGGGAAGAGACCTTGGCAAGACCCTCCCCTTCATTCTCGGCCAATGCTTATGTGTTCGCCTTGAAACTCGTCTTTGCAACACTTATCTTGAACTTTTCTTTCTTGGCTTTCTCCTTTGCTTGAGGCTGCACCATTCAGTGATAACAAAATCAAATATACTATAGATATATTTATTATGGTAAGAAGTCATTTGTCAAACTAATGATGACCTATTTTGGAGTATTTATATTCAAAATTTGTTCTTCATTGCATATATTCTGACCATCTTTCCATCCATGTGTCCTTTTTCCTGCCCATATCTTCTTCCATTCACATGATCTATTTTGACTTTTTAAATTGAAATCCGTGGACCAATTGGTATTTGGTTTCTTAATCAAGTACTTGTATTGGGCAACTAAAATCATTGAAACTTACTAATTGAGCCAGATGCTCGTCTTCGTCTTCCGAAACGGTCATGTTTCGTAAACAAAGTGTTCCCTCTATACAGTATCCTTGAATTCAATACCTTCAGCTGCATCACTCGAATCAGCAACCAAAGTTGATTGGCAGTTCTTTTTCAGAAGTCCAAGAGTACGATTAAGAAGATTTCCTACATGGCATCATTAATAATCAAAATGATTAAATTTCATCGATGTAGCAAAATGGACAGGCTGAGCGGGTTGGGTCTAGAGTCAAAATGAGCTTGGGTCAAACGGGTCAACATGTAAATAATGAGTTAAATATGAATAGAAACAATATTCCAATACTATGAATAAAACAAAATACCGATTGTATTGGCGAGATGTGCGTTGACAATATTGATGAAGCGTTCCTCGGAGTAATCTCTGTCATTTCCAATTTCAACCTCAGCATCACTCGAATCAACAACCAAAGTTGATTGGCAGTTCTTTTACAAAAGTCCAAGTGTACGATTAAGAAGATTTCCTACATGGCATCATTAATAATCAAAATGATTAAATTTCATAAATGTAGCAAAATGGACAGGCCGGGCGGGTTGGGTCTAGAGTCAAAATGAGCTTGGGTCAAACCGGTCAACATGTAAATAATGCGTTAAATATGAATAGAAACAATATTCTAATATTACGAATAAAACAAAATACCACATCATCCCTTTCACGTTCTCGTTCTCATAGTATCTCCCTACGACGATCTTCCACTCTTCGTTCGAGTTCTCGAGCATATGCCACATCATCTTTACGGTCATCAAGCCTCGAATAACCCGCACGTGCCAGAATGCCACCTGGATATTCTGATTCAAGAGACGTGCCATGTAGACTCTTCCCGAAACATATGCCATGCTAACTTCATAACTGGGATTAGCAGAACCATGAGCATACATAAGATCTTCAACTTCTCTCCTTGGAGCAGCTCCGAGAATCGACGGTGCATGTTATGGACCGCTTACCAATGATAAAGCATGAAGATCGGTATCATATCTCCCACCGTACGAAAAAAGTTCTTGACCCGAGCGAACTGGAGTTGATCTTGCGGCTAGATAATCAGCTTGTCTGCCAGAAATCGTTTTGCTACTTAGTGTTACAAGATATCATTAACTTATCAATCGCTACTTCAAGAGATCCTCTTGTTAAGTTGTGGACATCGGTATTTACTATTCAGTGCCTCTATTGTATCTCGTTCATTAGCAATCAAAACTTATGAACGAATAAAAAACTAAATGCACACTATTAAAGTATAAAATCGAAAATAGAAAATAGATAAATGATAAAAAAAAAAATAAGTACACCTAGAACTCCCATCTACAGAATTAGATTGTAGCAAGTCTTGGTGTAGTGCTGTAGCCGCGTCCAGACGATCATAAATATCGGCCTGTCCAAACACGTCATATGCGGGGTTAAATAGGGAAAATCTGATGTGCAATTTAAAAAAACATATTAAAAACTGTAACCAAGTATTAATAAACCAAAAAACCTTGTGTTGACCATAAGCAATTGAATCAGCAAACCGAACAGTTGGATCAGTTTGCAAATCTCGCGTAGAATATGCACTTGCTCGTTCAGCCTATGGAAGCCTATCATCAGAAAACATGCTTTCACCAAATCCAAACCATTATCTTCTGCAAACTTAACAACAGCATCCTCAGCCAGGGTCTTTGAAAGTTGGTACCACAACTGAAATTTACAAAATCTTTGATTAGTTATAACATTTTGTATCTGATTTGAGATGAATTTATCTATACCTTCTTCTGCTCACAAAATAAAGGATCTGAAAACCAGCTTTCATCCACCACGTCATCAGATTCCGCTAGTCTTGGGCCAAACGTAATTATGGTGTTAATGGCATCATTAGCTCTATCCCATAGGGTTTCAAGATCCATATACTCTGCCTACAATTAACATTTAACAAAAGTAGAAAAAAATACAAAAGTTAAATCAGATTCTCTTCACTGTCTATTTCAAACCAAAAGTGCCCTAAAATCCCAAATCCCTTTTCATATTTTCCACATAAGAAATCAAATCACCTCAGAATTTGCTTTAGAATACATGATTTCTTCAGCTTTTAAAACAACATTTGGCAGCTTATCTTGCCATTCTTTGTTCTTCCTTGTTGCTGAGCTATTGATCTCATTCACAACCCTAAACAAACAAACAAACAAACAAAACCCATTACAAAAAAAAAAAAAAAAAAAACCCTTTTGGGACAAAGTTAGAGAGAGAAAGAGTGAATAAGAGAACCCCTCATGGGTTGAACATCACAATGAACAAAATGCTAAATCAAACCTGGTAATAAAGATGAACAGAATCAAAATCCTCACAAGTAAACCCATTATCGTACGCTATACCACACAATGACACCCTGAACATCAGTTGAAGTGATACACAACCAAAATAAACCACAAACCCTAATACGGTCAAACTTTTAGACCACAATCAACAACAAATCTTACCTTTAGTGTTTGGGGGCCGCAAATTTAAAATTCTCAGGTGCAGGTCTTCTAAAGATCAACCGGCTGGCTACCTCCAACACCTGATCCGCCAATAAAAGCCGGAAATCGAAACCAGGAGGTCAGAATGTTCATCGATCTGTTGAAACTTCATAGATCTGGTGAAATGTGTTCCTGAATCGCTAGAGAGAGAGAGAGAGAGAGGAGCAGGGAAGCGGAGATTTTGAAAAGTTTCGAAATGACTCTCAAAACCCTAATCTGATAGACAGGATGTCAGGATGTATGTGAAGTGAGAATGAGCGGGGATTCAAATTTTGAACTAAAAATGGCCGCTCAAAATTTAGATGGCTATACAACATGTGTTGAAAAGAAGTTTTCAACACATCCATGCTTAACAGGTTGTACAATGGGCTTCAAAGACTTGTAAAGTGGCAAATGACCATTTCTATCCTTCCTATATGCTTTATAAAGTAGTATATATATAGGGGAAGCATGTATAGAAAACTTATTTGTGCTAAGAAAACCTAGGAAACCCAATCTATAACCATTGATCAAGATCATCCAATGGCTCATAAATTTTGAAGCCTTTTTTAATTAAATTAAATAGAATGATGAGGTCAACAAAAGTACTTGAAGGGCATATAGGTAAAATCAACTATAATATTAGTACATTATATATATTATATTAATAGTGATTTGACATGTATGAAAGGAGATGAAAGGAGGCACACGAATATCAATGAGAAGTAATCAAAACACCAACCTCATTTCAAACATTTCAAAAGTCTCAACCCAAATTCATCTCTTTCTCTCTAAAAAACATTCGATCTTCCCAAAACCCACCGGAGAAGACAAGGGGCACCGGAGAATATAATCTGACCGGAGAAGAAAGTCTCGCTTGAGAAGAATAAAAAGGTGCTACGGTGAATCGCAAAACAAAATAAAAACAAGGTGCGACGGTGAATCGAAATCCCTAGATATGAGATCAACATTTCAGTTGTTATCGTCCGGTAAAAGTAGCCGAAAATGGAAGAAAGCAAGAACCAAGTGCAGAAGCAAGCAAGTTTCATTCGGTTTTTTATCAGTAGGTGTTTTGATCGGTGATGATTTTTGTTTTTTTCCGATCGGTAGGTGTTTTGATCTGATAAATGTTGGGTTTTCTATTTTTTTTCCGATCGATCGGTGTTTTGGTCCGATCGGTGTGTGATTTGATTAGTGGTGATTTTTGTTTTGAATGAGACTAGAAAGTGTTAATGTTGGTTTTTATGATTTTTTCCAATCGGAAGGTGTTTTTTGGTAGAAACTGTCTCGGGTTAATGTTGGTTGAATGAGACTAGGAAGTGTTAGTTATTTTGAGTAGAAACTGTCTCGGGTTATTATTATTTTTTTTGGATTGCAAACTTGCTAACTGCACGTTAAAACTATTGATTTGTAACAATAATTTGGTGGTTCGGCCGTGTATGGGCTTGATTTGTAACTATAATTTGGTGGTTCGGCCGTGTATGGGTAGGTTAAAGTTACGTGGCGGGAACATCAGCGAGTTCAAGAGGTAGGTGTTTTATCGAAATTAGGTAAACCTGTCTTATTAGGGTTCGATGTGTTAAACATTTGTAAACATATTATCGTAACATGTGTTAAACCCGTCTTATTTTTATCAAATTAGGTAACATGTGTTAAACCTGTCTTATATTTTTATCAAAAATATATTAGGTAACATGTGTTAGACCTGCCTTGTTTTTTGTCAAAAACAAATTAGGTAAACCTCTGCTATTAGGGTACAAGTCTAACGGCTCAAAAGCATATAAATATATTAGCGTAACATGCGTTAAACCTGTCTGATATTAGGGTACAAGTCAACAGACTCAAAAGCATATAAACATATTAGCGTAACATGTGTTAAACCTTCTTATTAAGGTACCATGTGTTAAACCTCCCTGATTAGGTAAACATATTAGTGTAACATGTGTTAAACCTGTCTCATTTTTATCAAATGATGTAACATGTGTTAAACCTGTCTTATTACTATGTGTTAAACCTCTCCTATTAGGTAAACATGTTAGTGTAACATGTGTTACACATGTCTTATTTTTATCAAATTATGTAACATGTGTTAAACCTGTATTATTTTTATCAGATTAGTTAACATGTGTTAAGCTCTCATATTTTTTCCAAGTTATCTAACAAGTGTTAAACTTGTCTTATTTTTATAAAAATAGGTAACATATGTTAAACCTGACTTTATTTTATCAAAAACATATTAGGTAACCTGTTTTATTTTTATGAAATTAAATAACATGTGTTAAACCTATTTTATTTGCAGCAACAAAGAGAGTAACAAGATCGCAAACTGGTAAGATACCGAAAAAGCGAAAGAAAGTAGACGAAGAAACGGACGATAAATGGGATGAAGAAAGAGAAGAAGCTGAAGGGGAGGTATGTATAGGTTGAGGAAAAAGTCGAAGGGTGATAATTGGCCAGGGATTAGAACGAGATCATCACCAATCCAACTGGCCCGATGCATTAACGTGTTGTCGTTCGAACAAAGAATGGCAGTAAAAGAAATGGGATTTGGTTTTTGTAACTATCGTAGTCACCACGAATTTTGTTTATTTTAAATTATGGCCATAACCCAAAATACAATATGACCATTCTGGTATTCTCTGTAATATGTTGTAACTATCGTAGTCACCACGAATTTTGTTTATTTTAAACAGTTATGGTGGGAAATGTATTTGGTTACCACTTATCAGTTAACATGTGTTATTAGTTACCAATTGTAAGAAAAGTAGTAGACGAGCATTGGGTGGTGAACATACTGTTTCAATTGTAACCTGTGTTACTCATTAACAAGTGTAACGTGTGTTACACAGGATGAAGTAGAAAACAAGGTACATACCTTTACTGTTACTTGAAAACAATAAGCAATTGTAACATGTGTTACACATCTTACGTAAGTATATGCAGTACATGGTGGAACATGTAAGTAACATGTGTTACATACGATGTAATGAATAAAAAACAAGGCACACATATGGTGAATAACATACGTATAGATGTAACACGAGTATATGCACCACAAAGGCATACGCATGTTACATGTGTGTATGAAACACACTTGGTATATATAAAACACTTAGTATATGTAACGTGTATACATCCAAACATGCTAGTACATGTGATCTGTCACACACGTTACAAAAGTATATGCAACACATGGGCATCATTGTCATCTAATATGATCGAAGTAATCGAATAAAAGCAGTGCGTAACACAAGTAATACATGATGGTTTGATTGGTTACCGAATTGGTTACAGGGGTGCACCCTTTTAAAAAAACAAAAATAGGTTGTTAAACATAAAAAAGTGGTAAAGGTAACATATAAAAGTGGTACCATACACAAGAATATACACATCTAGTAAAACAAGTTAAGGGCAATCATGCCATTGTCAAATTACAACCAAAATACATGTTGAAACACGAGCGGGATATTGTTTATGTTTCACATGAAACGTGCATATGTTAAACTAAGTAACGAAGAACATACTGAGCTTCACCAATCAACTTCTAAAAAGTAGCTTACCTAAACAAAAACAACATTGGAAAATGCGTGTTACACACGTAACACATGTTACAACTACCTATTGTTTTGAAGTAACAATGAAAAAAGATATCTTTACTGTTTCTTCAAAACAATAAGCAATTGTAACATGTGTTACACATATTAGGAAAGATTGTAATATAAGAGCTACATGTGTAACACATGTTACAACTGCCTATTGTTTTGAAGTAACAATGAAGGAATCTTTTTTCACAACATTATGCAGGTACATGTAAGAATGCCTATTGCTACTTCAAAACAATAGATAATTCTAACATCTTTAACACATCTTAGAAGGCCAACATGTAAAGGTGTAAGAAATGTAAAAAAATGCAGATCTGTAACACATGTTACAAATGCTTATTGTTTTGAAGTAACAGTAAAGATATCTTTCTTCACAACCATTTATCTTAATAGTTAGATGTGTAACACATATAATACGCCTAACGTTTGTTAGGAGACATTGTAAGACAAGAGCTACATGTGTAACACATGTTACGACTGCCTAATGTTTTGAAATAAGAATAAAGGAATCTTTTTAAAATGCCTATTGTTACTTCAAAACAATGAACAATTTTAACATGTGTAACACATCTTAGAGGGTGGGCGGTTAGCACAAAATCATGTTACATGTCGGGGGTGACACATGTAACAAGTGTCAGAACTCAAAATAAGATGCATATTCTTATTCAAACCCTTAACATTATCCAGATACATGTCACAATGCCTGTTTTATTTGAAAAAGATAGACAATTTTAAGATGTGTAACACATGTTACAACTACCTATTGTTTTGAACTAACAATGAAAAAAGATATATTTACTGTTACTTCAAAACAATAAGCAATTGTAGCATGTGTTACACATATTAGGAAAGATTGTAATATAAGAGCTACATGTGTAACACATGTTACAACTGCCTATTCTTATTTGGAAAACCTTGTTACAATTGTAATATATGAGACTTGTAAAAGTTATTTTTATTGCAGTGCTAACACTTTTATTGCAATGCTAACACATGTTACAATTTACCAATGAATATTTTTCAATAATATTTATGGTTTCATGCTGCCAAAAAGGTTAAAGATAACTTCCATGAACATCAGGTCTGGTTAGCGGGAAATTCCCTCTGTCGTTAGCTCGTGCGCGTAGCGGTGATTCCTCGTCATACTCATCACTCCACATATCTGAAAATCAAGTTTGCACCGGTAATTAGAAAAACAAGAATAAGGTATTTTTTTTTTTAGAAAAAAAGCTTTTAAATCTAAATGTTAAACCTTCTTCATTTGGTGAAAATATCTGAAAGTGAGACTGTTGAAGTTCTACCTCTGGCTGCATGTTCTCAGCTCTAATATGTCCAACACCTGATTATACAATAAATCACAAACTTGTATAGTAATGGGTTTAAAACACCAACAAAACAAAAAGAAAATACAAATTGGTTGCTTGGTTGCGCAAGATATTAAAAATGTGAAAAAGCTTCAAATAAGTTGAACAAAAGGATCCAAAATAAATCATCTAATCCGCAACATCAACAAACAAGTAAATGGCAGGGTGTTCATGATTGACTCATAAAAAATGGAGAAAAGGAACCAAAAAGAAGATGATTACCCAGAAAAGAAGATGATTGACTCCTAAAAAAAGAAGAACATGAACAAAAAAAAACATGATTGTCTACTAAAAAAAAGAGATCAAATTTTTGATCCATTCACATACCGGAAGAACCTGATGCCTGCTGAAAGTAAACCGACGGTGATTGATCGCCGATGAAGTTGTTCCGGAATACACGGCTAGGAGAACAAGCCTGAAAATCAGCCATGAAAGATGGGAGAAAGCAATGAAGTTAGGGTTTTTGAAGAAGAAAGGAATGGTGGATGAAGAAGGAAAAAAGAAATGGAAGTTCTGTATATTTTTTTTGGTTTAAAAAAGTGATGAGTTGATGGTAATAAATGACTTGATGGGATGGGGAAGAGGGTGAAATGATGGCTTGAACAAATGACTAATTTGCCCTTTTAACATGTGTTTTAAAGATATGATGTGGATCAATCTTATCCACACAATTCAGGTTTCCCAAGTTTTCTTGATTAAATGGGTTTTTCATAGATACTTACATTATATTTATACATACATACATATATATATATATATATATATATATATATATATATATATATATATATATATATATATATGCGGGACCGCTAAAATGAAAACCACCTCCAGTTGTAAGAACCGATAGAACCACTTTCTAGCCACTAGATCAACAAGATGGATGGACAGGATTAAAAGTAATGAAAAATAATATTAAATAATTTTTGTCTTATTATGTTTTTAATATTTTAATACAAAAGGGTAGTTTAGTAAAATTAAATTTTTTTGTCTTTTTGTATTTATTATTTTTTATTACTTTTTGTATTATTATATTAGTTTTTATTATTTAAACAATTTTTTTTATTAAAAGCTTTTTAAATTCAGATTTTTTAAGAGATTTTTTAAACTTTTTACGTTTTACGTTTAACTTTTTACGTTTTACGTTTTACGTAAAACTTTTTACGTTTTACATTTTACGTTAAACTTTTTACGTTTTTACGTTTTACGTTAAACTTTTTACGTTTTACGTTAAACTTTTTACGCTTTACGTTTTACGTTAAACTTTTTACGTTTTACGTTAAAAAGTTTACGTTATACCTTAAAAAGTTTACGGTTTAACCTTTTTTTTACGAAAACTTTTTTACGCAAAATCGAACGCACCCAGAAATCGCAAACTCGTTAGGTGTCTCAGATAGATTGTTATCATCATCGACTGGGGAAAAAATATAAAAAACCAACAACATCAAACCCGATAATCAAAAGGCTGCAAAGTGGGGTTGCAGGTTCAAAAACCTACCCTCCACCATCCTTGCCGCGCCATCGTCATCAAAATCTACATTTTTTTTTGCATCATCGCCGCCCCATCCAACAGATCAAAACCCACAGAATCAAAGAATACAAATGCATCATTCAAACAACCTGCATCATTCAAAAAACATTCAAAACAAGTGCAACTCACATTTTCCAAATCCAAAAAACATTCAAACAACCTGCATCATTCACCGGTTCACACCCCTCCTCACCCACCCCACCACCCATCATTCACCGCCGACACCGGCCCCTAACCCACCACAACAACCCCCCTTCACCCATCGTTCACCGCCACCAACATAAAAGATCGGGACAAAAACAAAGACACAAGATCAGAACCAAAAACATCAAGAAAACGTCGCTACCTTGTTCGGCATCCCACCGCCGTCGCCCTCTTTATCTGCCGGAGCTGCAACGCCACCACCACCGCTG
The DNA here is from genome assembly GCA_030545235.1 of Helianthus tuberosus. Taxonomy (NCBI): domain Eukaryota; kingdom Viridiplantae; phylum Streptophyta; class Magnoliopsida; order Asterales; family Asteraceae; genus Helianthus; species Helianthus tuberosus. The sequence continues at coordinate 140,770,626 of CM060402.1, read as the reverse complement.
CAACGCCACCGTCGCCGTCCTCTTTCTCTCTCCTCGGACTCTCTTTCTGTCACACCCCGATATTTCCACATATTACCGGTGGGCCCGGCGGGAGTATCATGACGTAGTTGATATCATCATAGTCAAATACACACAATTTAATGCGCAGCGGAAGTCTTGGTAGAAAATACTATTACAAACAGAAATGTAAAGTATGAAATAAAATATTATACAGACGATTGTAAGAGGATCCACATGCGGATCAAAAACAAAATACAGAATATTGTTCAACAGACTTTGAGCCTTAAGAACTTGCAAGATTCTTTAACTAACGCCTATAGCTCCCAGCTAATTACGTACAGTACCTGTCACTTAGTCTTTTTGAAAAATACGTCAGTTTACACTAGTAAATACAATTAACCGACTCTTTTGAAAGCTTTATGAAAATTGATTTAAATGCACAAGGCACAAACATTTTTGTAACTTGGGAAAATTATATTAATAATAATCTTGTATCAGATTTACATGTTTGTCCAACATTTAGGGCCGATATAAAAGCCGAACAAGATTAATCGACACACCACTAATATAATCCCACAGTGAGTAATCCTCAACAAATGGGTATATCTTTACATACGCAACTGTCAGGTGTATGCCTACACCCCGTGCTTAAGTCGTGGCCATTTTCAATTCTTAAATGAGCCAAGGATATCCAGGACACGGTCGTTAACCCCCAATGTTATTTGTTATCAAGCAACACTGATTAAAAACAGGGTTATGCAATTTAACCATCTTCGATTAAAATGTTTCTACACCCGACCAAGCGGTAATATTTTACCGTATCCCAAGCCCGTATAAGGGAAAATAAGTTAAAAGTATTTACCTGAGCTTAAAATGTAAATTTTGTATGCTAAGTCGTATAGTCCACTCAACAAGTGCAAATAACTCCTACCGGGGCTCTTAATCTGGAACGAAGGTTTTATTAACCTATTAGATTCCTAACGGGTCTTATTTAAGTTATAAACTTAGACCGGTTAGTTTAAAGAAAAGTTTACGGCACGAAATGCTAGATTAAGCGGTGACCGGATTGGAATGTAATTTAGACCCGACAAGTATGGAGACTTGTATAAAATGGGTAAACTAAATACATTCTGGATTTTGAAGTAAAATTGATAAGGTTTGACCCGTTTCGGCTAATTTATGCAAACTAGTTACATAAACCGCACCGAACGCGTATATGCATTACGGGTAGCCGGATGAGTCATGTACATGTTCCATAAGTTATTATGCTTTAAATATATTATGATATCAGTAGGATATCAACAATTATGCCCCAAAAGAATTTAAAACTATTTTAAGTCCCGTAAGGGTATTTTGGTCATTTTAAGATTTATAAAAGAGGTTTAATAGTAAACTAAGGTTCTGGTCTAAAAAATTCTGTGAAAATATTTATTTCATGATGTTAAATCAGTAAGATATCATACATATGTGTGGTTTACCATTTATGGCCAAACTATGCACCGTAGGGGCATTTTGGTCATTTCACATATGTTTTTAAGGACAACTTTGGAAGTCTGAGTTCATGACTTGTACCTACTGTAAAAACATTAAAGTTTATTTATAAACTCAGTAGATAACGAGTCTTAGGTGTTAAATCTGGTTTTAAATCATACTATGCACCTAATTATCGTAAAAGTCGATAATTGACGATATTTGAGATGTTTATGAAATTCTGAGATTTTGATCAGTCTTGAATGTTTAAAATATTTTATTTTTCATATAAAATCAGTAGGAAAGGGTTTGGCATGTTAATCATATGTTAATCTCATTTTATTAGTAAAAAGGGCATTATCGTCATTTATCGAATTAAACGAGAACTCAATGATATGGTCAGTTTATAATCTGACCCAATATTCCAAAAATCCCTAAAAATAATATCAAAACAGTAGGTAACAAGTTTGGTGCCAAAATTTGGGTTTAAACATGATTTATGCTAAAAAACGTGGTTTAATTAATAAAAAGTTTCATTTTACGATATCTTGCATAACTTTAGTTTGAGACCAGAAACTGATGTCAAATTTATTTGACATGCTTATATATCAGTAACAAGGATATTTGTATACTCATATATCCAAAAATTTCGTTTTTACATTATAAGGGCATAATAGTCAAATTTAAGCTAATAACGGAAACATCCAAATAAACCCTGATTTCTAAGGGACCATGTAGTATAACCTCATAGGGTTATACTAGCATATAATGTGGTCACAAAGGAACCCTAAGGCATAAAGATACTAAGCTAATTCGGGTCAGAACTGAAAGTCAAAGCAAAAGTCAACTTTTGCGACTTTTGGTTGCGAACCGAGCCTAAACTTAGAATTGTCGGGTTGAACATGCCTAAACATGTTCTTATAATATTTACCAAGTTATTAAAGTGATAAAACGTGTTTTATAGCTTCTACATTATCAGTTATGAATTTTTAATAAAAACTGACTCGTTTGACTTTTCTGTTAATTACTTTGACCCGACAATTGACTAAGCAAACGTGATAATTAAGAGGTGTCCTTTTGAGGGTTTAACACCTTCTCGATTACCAATACATAGCCACATTCGTTTAGAACCATGGCTGGACCGTTTATGATTAATTTATAAGTCAAAGCAGAATTACGCTAACTTTGACTTTCGGTCCTTATACTAATAAAAACTGAACTACAGGAGCCAAGACCACTTACAAGGGTCCTTAGCACGAACATTTAACTTATGTGGGCTTCCTTTAAGATTAGGATGCACCAGAGAATTCAGCTAGAGAGATGTTTGAGAAATTCTTTGAATGAGCAAGTCTTGAAAGCTCCAAATGAGCTCTATTTATAGTGAATTCTATCTCACAAGATCAAGGCAGGTGTAATCTGATGTTTCTAGATGATTACAAGTGTCTAAGTGGTATTTAAAAACCATTAGCAAGCTGCTGAATTCGTCTTAGTATTGCAGAGAATCAGAAAAGATTCGCAGGTTGCATGCTGGGCATCTGCCAGTTCTGGCTGGAAATAGGTCTCCCCCGCGTGTCGCGCCAGGTGCAGGAGGATCCTGCGCGACACGCCTGTGGTACAAATTTCAAAAATTGTTTTCATATTTACAGAATCAGCCCTTGCACTTATATAATCGTCATTTTTCACATTTCCAGCACTAGGGGCCTTTAAAATCAGGTTTCATATGATCTTGGGAATAAAACCAAATATTGTTAAGTTCCGGATTTGCTAAAACGGTCTCCCGGGAGTAGAATTATCATATTGACACTTTTGACCCTTCTTTCTTGGAAATTGCAATTAAATCATATAATTGTACCGAAGCTTCATGAAATCATTGTCCGACATTCGTAAGAATATAATAGAACATTACAAAGCCTCGGGATCATTAAAATGTCACTCAGAGGTAAGAATTAACATGTTGACATTTTTAACCCCTGTGTTCTGTAAACTTTTGATTTTTAAGCACAAACGGCTTCTTGCGTCCGACAATTTATTCATTAAAGAATACGAACATCGTGTGTGGTCAATCAGAGGCACAAGTTTGGCATGTTGACGCTTTTGGTCCTTCTACAACCATCTTTTCACTAGTTGTCAACTTTAGTCCCTCAAAGTCAACGTTTAACATGATTAGGGTTTATGTCACGTGTCATCACTATATTGGATATGAATTTGCGAAGTGTTACATCCTCACCCCCTTAAAAGAAATATCGACCTTGAGATTTACTGAAATAAAAGAGGGTATTTCTGTCGCATCGTGGATTCAACTTCCCACGTATATTCTGGGCCTCTACGGGCATCCCATTTCACTTTTACAATTGGCACATTCTTTCTTCGAAGCTTTTTAACCTGTCGATCCTCGATCGACAAAGGTTTTTCAACAAACTTCAAGCTTTCGTCAATCTGCACGTCCTTATGAGACATTGCTAGTGTCTCATCAGCTAGACATTTCTTTAAATTGCAGATGTGGAACACATTGTGAATTCCACTAAGCTCTTCAGGTAGATTCAACTTATATGCCACGCTCCCGACACATTCGATGATTTCGAATGGTCCGATATATCTTGGGCTCAGCTTGCTCTTTTTGCCAAATCTCATTACTCCTTTACAGGGTGAGACTTTAAGTAACACTTTATCACCTACCTCAAATTTTAGAGGCTTGCGCCTCTTATCAGCGTAGCTCTTCTGCCTATCCCTGGCAGCTTTCAAATGGTCAGGGATTTGAACAATTTTATCTGTCATTTCCAGAACTATTTCTGGTCCTGATAGTTGGGTTTCTCCAACTTTCGCCCAACAAACTGGCGTTCTGCACTTCCTTCCATACAAGGCCTCAAAAGGCGCGGCTTGGATGCTCGAATGATAACTATTATTGTATGAAAATTCGATCAAAGGAAGATGGTCATCCCAAGTTCCACCTAAGTCAATAACACAAGCCCGGAGCATGTCTTCCAGTGTTTGAATCATACGCTCGCTTTACCCATCCGTCTGAGGATGATAAGCATTACTGAAATTCAAACGAGTGCCTAAAGATTGCTGAAAGCTTTTCCAAAAATGAGATGTGTATCTAGTATCCCTATCAGAGATAATAGATACTGGCACTCCATGGAGAGATACAATCTCATCCACGTATAGCTGGGCTAGTTTATCGGAGCTGTGCGTCTCCTTGATGGGTATAAAATGAGCTGACTTCGTCAGTCTCTCAACTATAACCCATATCGTATCATTCCCATGTTTCGTCCTTGGTAGCTTGGTAATGAAATCCATAGTTACCATTTCCCACTTCCAGGTGGGAAGTTCTGGTTGCTGCAGTAAACCTGACAGCTTTTGATGCTCGGCTTTAACCTGTGCGCACGTCTGACATTTGGCCACATACGTGGCTATGGATTTCTTCAAACCCATCTACCAATAATTTTCTTTCAAATCTTGATACATTTTATCGCTGCCCGGGTGAACTGAATATTTAGAACTATGAGCTTCTTGGAGGATCACATCTCTAAGTCCTCCATGAATTGGAACCCAGAATCGACCATTTAATCTAAGGATTCCATCCTTGCCAAAAGATAATTGATCAGCAGTTACACCTAATTTCTCATTTGGAAAGTTAGCTTCCGTTATAGCCTCCTTCTGTGCAGCTAACAGCCTTTCATTCAAGTTGTTCTTTAGTTCAATACTCTTGGCATTGATTCTAATAGGTTTGACCCTTTCCTTCCTGCTTAGTGCGTCAACGACCACATTCGCTTTGCTAGGATTGTAGCGAATTTCACAATCATAATCGTTTAATGTTTCCATCCGACGACGCTGCCTCATATTGAGATCTTTCTGGTTAAACAAGTGTTGGAGGCTCTTGTGATCTGAGTAAATCACACACTTGGTTCCAAATAGGTAATGCCTCCAAAGTTTGAGTGCGAATACAACGGCACCCAATTCCAAATCATGGGTGGTGTAATTCTTTTCGTGCACCTTCAGTTGACGGGATGCATAGGCAATCACCTTGCCCCTAAGCACACAACCCATACTAGTGTGCGATGTGTCGCAATATACAACGAACTCTTCTCTCCCTTCCGGCGATGTCAACACAGGAGCATTGCTCAATTTCTGCTTGAGAATCTCAAAGATTCTTGTTGTTTGGGACCACAATCGAACTTCACATTCTTGCAAGTTAAAGAAGTTAGAGGTGCAGCTAGTCTTGAAAAGTTTTCTATGAAACGTCTGTAGTAACCTGCCAGACCTAAGAAGCTGCGAATTTCAGTGGGCGTCTTAGGTGCTTGCCAATTCATAATCGCTTCAGTCTTAGCGGGATCCACATGGATACCACTCTCACTTACCACATGTCCTAGGAATTGAACTTCTCGAAGCCAGAATTCACATCTAGAGAATTTTGTGTAGAGCTTCTCTTGTTGCAGAAGTTTAAGAATGCATCGGAGGTGTTTTTCATGATCGGCTTGACTCTTTGAATAAATAAGAATGTCATCAATGAAGACAATGATAAACTTGTCCAAGTACGGCTTGTAGACTCGATTCATGAGATCCATGAATGCTGTAGGTGCGTTAGTGAGCCTGAAAGGCATCACTAAGAACTCGTATTGGCCATATCTTGTTCTGAACGCAGTCTTGTGTACATCTTCGGTTCTAAACTTCAATTGATGATTCCCCGACCTTAGATTGATTTTTGAGAAGAAACTTGCCCCTTGCAGCTGATCGAATAGATCATCGATCCTGGGTAATGGATAGCGATTCTTGATTGTAACCTTATTCAGCTCACGATAATCAATGCATAGACGCATTGAACCATCCTTCTTCTTCACAAATAAAATGGGCGCTCCCCAAGGCGACGAGCTTGGTTGAATGAAACCTTTCTCCAACAAATCATCCAATTGGGTCCTTAATTCCTTTATTTCGGTCGATGCCAAACGATAAGGAGCTCGTGCGACTGGTGCTGCTCCTGGTATAATATCAATTCTGAATTCCACTTGTCTGTCAGGAGGTAATCCAGGTAGTTCTTCAGGAAAAACATCTGAGTATTCTGAAATAACAGGAATATCTTCAATTTTGGGCTTTGGAGCATCTATAGTCACTTGTGCCATGTAAATAACACAACCGTTCTTCAAACATTTGGACGCCTTAAGCATAGAAACTTGGTCGGACAGTCCATGGTGTGTATCTCCTTGAACAATAATAGATTCACCCGAAGGGGTTTTAATGATAACTTGCTTCTTGTTGCAGGCAATTTGGGCTTGGTTTAAAGATAACCAATCCATGCCTAAAACTATATCAAAACTTGCCAATTTCATTGGTAACAAGGACAACAGAAAGGAGTGGTTCCTAATGGATATGAAACATCCATCTAGAATTGTTGAGGCAGTTTCTAAGGTACCATAAGCCAATTCTACCTCATATGTTATGTCTAGAGTTTTTATAGGTAGATTTAATAGTTTACAAAATTTATTGTCTACAAAGGACTTATCTGCACCAGAATCAAATAAAACTCTAGCATAAATATCATTTGTGAGGAAAGTACCTGTTATAACGTTATCATTCTGGACTGCCTCTCTGGCGTTCATTTGGAAAACTCGTGCATTAGTCTTCTTAGCCTCTTCAGGCTTCTTTGCAAGTTTCGGGCAGTTAGTCTTGATGTGCCCTTTTTCATTACAACTGTAACAAGTTGCATTTTTCAGATCCTTGCACTCTAATATCTTATGACCCTTTGTTTTGCAAATTCCACAGAGTTTAGCTTGCGGATCTATTGTGCATTTTCCCGGATGGCGCTTCCTACAGTTCTTACACACGGGTCTGTCACCCGACTGATGTGAGCTTTTCTTAAACTCGGAATTCTTCTTAAACCCAAAATCACCTTTTTTTTTCTTATCAAAGCGCCTCGAGTTATCCTCATCTCTTCTTCTCTTCCCATCATTTGTATTCCTTGCAGCCCTACTCCTGATGATATCCAAGGTTATAGACAAGGACAAATCTACTGCTGACCTGTATGTTGCAGGCCTTGAGGCTTTCACATGACCTTTTACCTCTGGAGCCAATCCACCAATAAAGCGTGCAATACGCTTTGGCTCTGGTGTAACCAAATAAGGTACCATTCGAGACATGGAATTGAAGCTAGTAACATAAGATGGACAATCTAAGTTTTTCATAACTAAAGTTAGAAAGTCAGCTTCAACTTTCTCTATTTCATGTTGTGGACAGAAAGTATCTCTTATCAGATCAACAAATTTATCCCATGACAGATTATATAGTGGAATTTTCCCTGAGGCCTGTAACAGTGCCTTCCACCATACTAAAGCTTCACCTTTAAAAGATTGAGAAACGAACTTTACAATATCCCGTTCAGCACACCCGCTGATGTCAACCACAGTCTCTATTTCTTCTAGCCATTCCATACAATCAATGGCACCCTTTTCACCCGTGAAGTCCCTTGGCTTGCAAGACACAAAATACTTATAAGAACAAGTTTTGGAACGTGGTTCCTGATCAAATACTATTTTATTTGATGGCTGACTTTTCTGATTTGACGAGTGCTGAGAATCGTCTTTCTTTGACACATGTGTTTTGGAAGGGGGCTTAGTGTAAGCTGCTGATTGAGTCTTGGTGCATGTAGCACCTGATTCTTTGTACATTCTGTCCATAGCTTTTGTTACAGCATTGTCTATCATTGCTTGCAGATCAGCACCTGAAGAAACACTAGTTTTATTGACCGAAATTAACTGAACCAGGGGGTTTGAATCTGCATAAAAGGGTTATATCTCCTCGTTCCGATTCAGGGGTGTACGATCTTCTTCCTCGGATAACACTGCAAAATAAATAGCCGTTAGACTCGCCACGGGGAGAATGGGGTTCTCTCCGTGACCACCCTCCGGCGAGAGAATAAGTACAGGGTTTGAGGAAGAAGAAGAAGTAATGTAAAGTGAAGTGTGTGTGTAACTTGAGAATTTGTACCTGAATTATCCTCTATTTATAACCGAAGTTTGGGCGGGAAAGTTTGTTGATGAAAACTTGATGGAAAGTTCTTTTCCGTAAGCGGTTATTTGGTTCTCTGTGAATCACTAACGAGTGTGTATGCACACGGATCGTGGTCGTGATCAACGGCTGGGGTGGTGCCACGTGGAAAGTGGGCAAGTGTAGATCTTTCCTTCAATTCGTGTCATCATCGTGACTTCGATGAAGCCTGGGATGATGCCACGTGGCCATTCGGTTATAACCAAATGGTGGTGCATGATCAAGCCTTCTAGAAGGATACAGCTGTAATCCTGTGTGGCTCTTCTTCATGCTAATATTTGTGGTAACAGAGAAGTTATACTTTTATCCAAGTCTGGATGTTATTTATGCGGAAGTTTTGTTAGGATTTTATCCAATCTGTTATGTAGGCTGGCGCAAGGATTCGTTAGCTCCTTTTGGCACGCAGATGTTTAGAACTGTACTTCTCTTTAAGTCTTCTTTTCGGAACCAGTGCGCGGCCGCGCAAGGTTTTTTCTCTAAAGGGAGCTTATTGACGAGGTTGTGGTATGGTCGCAAGCATCCGTGCAAGGCTTTTTGGGACCTTACCCCTTCAAGTCCCCCCAGTCTAGTGTTGCTCTTATGCAAATAAGTGGAGCACTAGACTATAAGAGGTGGGTGGTTTTTTGGTGCGAAAATGTTGGAAATCTTCTTGGAGAAGATCTTCTTTGCTCATTATTTCGATTTTGAAAATCTTGGCCTTTTGGCAGGAAAAAGGGGTCAGCGATGTATGACAGGCTCTCACTTATCAGTTGTACGTCATTGATCGTGGTTTTCACGCGCGCGTGAACTCGCGTCACTATTATTCCCACTCGCCCTTGATGCATAGATAACCGTGTCCATCCCGAAAAATGTGTTATTGCAGTTATCTAGGTCATTTATGGTGGTGGGTATATAAATATTTCGATTGCCTATTTTGTTGACATTGTCATTTGGAAACCCTTTCTTCTTCATCTTCCCTGTCACTTTCTTGAGAAAACTTGTGATTTTTCCCTCTATGTCAACCAGAGAACATCACGAAGATTCTGCTGAAGAAATGGCTGTTTGTCTTCCACCATTGAAGTGGCCTAGGGAAACCTTCGATGGTTTGATTCGAAACTTCAAATTTCCTGAAAGTTGGAATACTCGATACCCTGATGAGGGCCAAACAGCGGCGGATGCTCCGGCCGGATATATTACTCTGTTTTGGGATTTTTTTCTCTCTAGGCAATTTTCGATTGCCTGTAACGAAGTTCTTTCTTGACATTCTTTCTTATTATAAGTTTCATATCTCCAAAATGCACCCTATTGGGATGGCTAGGGTTCGTCATTTTGAGTTTGTCTACCGTACAATGCATATTGAGCCGATGGTTGCCCGTTTCCGGGTGTTTCACCAGATGCACTGTTCCCAGGGTTTCTACTCATTTACGCAACGGGCTTCTGCTAAAAAGATCTTGCTGCAACCCCCAAAATCCTTTCACGATTGGAAGCAAAAATTCTTCTTTATTAAAGCCGGAGTGATTCCGATGAAGATGATATTCAGGGGTAAAGAGGAGGCTGCAACGGAGACGATACAAACTTCTCTTTCGAAAAATTGGTACAAAGATCTGAAGGATGTTCCATTGATTGCTTTGCCAGAGAAAGCCCTTGTTGGTGCTACTATGAGTCTTAGCTACTGTTCCCAAAAAAGCTGATGAGGAGCTCTGGTATCATCGAATTGCTAAGAATTTTGTTTTTCCGCGCAATGAGGATTTGGCCGCGCAACCCTCAAGTGGTGCTGGTGAGTATTTATTTTTGTTTGTATGTTGCGGTACTATTCTTTGCGCGTGGGTAATATTACGGTGTTGTTAGGTGAGCTGACTAACTTGGGCATAAGCCCTGAGAAGAAAAAACGTCCGCCCACTACTACTGCTGCGTCGCGAAAGAATGATGCAGAGAAAGCTTAGTCATCTAAGGTCAAAAATGTTGGAGGAGAGAAGAAAGGTATGCGCCATTCCTCTGACTCCTGGTGTGATTATGTGGTGGTATCTGACTCGTTGGAGGGTCTTGCACCTGTAGTTGCGAGGACACCCAAGGCGGAACCCTGGGATACTGTTGATATCCCTCCCTCAAATCCTGATGACCCGATTGACTTAGAGTCAAGTCCGGAGCCTTTATTGAAGCCAAAGCTGAGAAAGAGAAAGCAAGCCGATGTTGAGGCCGGCGGTCAACCCGCTAAGAAAGTTTAAAAGAAGAAAATCACCAGAAGGGGCAATCTTGATGCCTTTATTTCGAAACCTCCTCTAGGTAAGTTTTCCGTTTATTTGCTTTCTATGTACATTGAATGTTTGTAATTTGTTTTTTTATTTCTGTAGAAAAACCAAGTTCTCCTGTGCATGCGGAGCCATCATCCGCGGTTAATGAAGATCTTCCGCCTTCACCTCCTCCTGCCCCGACTAGTGAGCAACTAGAAAGTACTAAAGCTAGTGGTGATGATGAGGCTGAGAAGACTGCTGAAGCAGGGAACCCTGAGGTTAAAAACCCTGTTGAAACGGAGAAGGTTATTAGCCCGGAGGCTACGGGTGCTGATGCTAGGCATCCAAAGTCCCCTGAGGTTGTGGCGTGAGACCCGGAAAAAGGGAAGTCTGCTCAAGAAATTCCTGTAGCAACTTCTCCTTCTGTGGTTTTTGGTTCTGCGCGTGAGAACATTGAGAAGAATCCTGGTGGAGACCAGGGTTCTTTTATTCATGCTGAAGAAAATTCTCCTATCCGCCCGGATGAAACTCTGGGGGATTATTATTATAGATGTTCTACGGAGAAACAGGCAGGTGAGGTTCATGCACCGGTGTGGAAGTTGAAAAAAGGGGATATTTTCTCTGATTGGCATGTGTGCCTCGACTGGTTGCAGGGAACCTTTCCTCCTGGGGAGATCAAGTTCCAAGAAGGGTGTCCTCGTGAGCAGACTTACCACGCTTATCTTGAAGAGGCTGCTACGTACACATCCACTACTCATCGCATAGTGTACGAGTGGCGTAGTATGCACAAAGAATGGCTGCTTATGAGGAGTCCAAGAAAAAAATTGCTGAGGATGAGGCCCGAGTAGCTCAGTTCAAGGCCAAGTTGGAAGCAGATCGGGCCAAATTTGATAATGACCTGAAAACAGAAGAATGGTCTGTTGCTGGGTGGAAGAGGAAAGCAGAGGCTAAGGCTGCTCTTCTTTCTAAAGAACGTAAAAATTGGATAGAAATTTGCGAGAAAGATAATGCTGAGAAGATGGGTCTCCGCAATGTTATCAACAATCATAAAGCTGAAGTTGAAAAGTTGAAAAAACAAGATGCGGAGATTGAGAGATTGAGGCAAGAAAAAGTTGAAGCTGAAGCAGCTGGCGATGAGGCGCGCTCTCATAGGGAAAGAAGTGAACAGAGAGAGGTACATACCTGCGCTACCCTTGCTCTTAGAGATAAGGAGGTAGAAGAACTTATTTCTTTGTTATCTGAGCAGGAACAACTTAAGGCGGAAGTTGAGTCTGCCAAAAAGGATTTGGAGCTTGAACGGACAAAACAGGCTGAAACTTCCCGCCGCCTTACCGAGACTGAAGATAAGTTAGAGAACTCCGAGACCGCACGGGCAACATCGGAGAGTGAGCTTGAACCGTTGAAGAGTGATGTGTTGTGGTTGAAAGAGCACTGGATTGCCAGCGTAAGTTATCTATCTCTGGTGGTATTTGAAAATGTTTGCGCGCCCTCTTACCTTTCTTTTACTTTGAGCAGATTGCCAACTCAGTTCTTAACGCTGAGGAACTGGATAAGACGGTTGCGCATTTGCTGGTTGCTGCTCGGAATGATGGGTATGCCCAAGGGTATGCAGAGTGTTCCCACCATGTAGTTAACGCTTTAAAGGTTGACTGGGACACTAGTAAGTTTGCTACTCATGGTGTTGATACTGAAGCTGCTCTTGCTGCTGCAAAGACTCAGTTTGATACTTTACAGCTTCCGGTCATGGATCTTATTGATGCTGCGCTACAGTCTGAAGAGTTCGTGACGGGACTACGAGAAGTTTTCCCAGTCCGAGAAGAAGGTGAAGATGAAGACCTAGCTTAGGTTTTCCTTTCTTTGTATGAACAATTGATAGTTAACTGTAGGTTTCTGTTTGTTAATGCGTTGTGGCGCAAGTAACTTTAGTTTATACACTGCCGTGCATGTTTATAATTTTTTGTTAAGGCGTGTGTTGCGCCAGTAACTAGTATGAAGTGTGTTTGGCTTACAATATTTTGCATGAGTACAATTGCTTTTATTAGGTAAGGCGAATAAAGGTGATATGAAGCTCATGTGTGAACGTAAGGCTGGGCCTTGCGCGATGCGTGTGATCACTGACCGTTCATGAGACTTGTGTTATAGTTACCATAAAATTTTTGCGCTTACCAAAAGAAATTACATGCACTTTGTAATAAACACATAAATAATAGAACTAACTTCGCTTTGATTAATGATAAGGCTCAGAGGCCGTAGTACAAATGTGCCCGTTTAGGATAATTAGATGGAACTTAACTTACTCATACTATAGCTCTTCGCCATGGATTGGTAAGTTACAGAACTTGACCAATATGTGAAGAGACTATTGTATGCTACTTGCTTCTTGCGCTGCTTAGTTTTTTGCTTTCTTACTCGGGCCTTCATCGCCGCGAGTAATTTGCTTTATATCATTCCGCACGTTCTGCAATAAGTGGGTGAGTTCACCACTTTTGAGCGCTTTTTCAATCTCGGTGTGAAGAGATATACAGTTGTTGGTAGTATGACCATTATCTTTGTGGTAGTCACAATACTGATTCGGATCTTGACCCCTCTTGTTCTTCATTGGCGGAGGGGTTTCAAACTGATAGTCTTCTGGGCTGAGCAACTCCACCGGAGTTTTCGTCAGGGGGGTCCACTGTCGTTCTCTATTCTCTTGTTTTGTTTCCCTCTGCACTGCGAGCTTGTTTATGGTTGCTCGCGCATCTTCAGATGAGTACGTTCCAGAAGTTGAGTCACGCCAATTTTTCTTGAATTTCTTACCACCGCTACTACTCATTTCTTGTAGACGATTGTGCAGTGGTGGTGGCCTGTTAGTGCTGAGGTTTCGTTCTGTCTGGGTGTATACTTTGGCTACAGCCATTAGCTTTTCCCATCTCTTAGGTAACCCTTCCGTTCCCGACAGAACCTTGATCATGTCATCGCAGCGGACAACATACTTGAACTGCGCTCGTATCAAGTTTTCGTGAACATCACCGATCTCGAGTACCTCCTTATTGTAACGCATAATGAAGTCTTCTAAGCTCGCATCATCGCGCCTCCAAATATTCATCACATCCCCGGTGTCTCTGATAGACCTTCGCTGTTGGCTAAAATGCACTAGGAATTTTTCTCTCAGATCTACCCACGACGTTATCTTCCCAACTGGTAAGTTATCAAACCACAGTCATGCTGCACCGACCAGGGTTTGGATGAATATGTGACACCACATTGGTAAGGTCCATCCTCCTACCAGACCAGCGCTAGTGAATACCCGAAGATGATCGTCGGGATCTGTCATGCCATTGAATTTGCCAACATTCGATGGTAGTTTCGCTTTTTCCAAGGAAGCTAAAGCGATTTTACTGATAAACTTTGAATTCTCTGCTGCCTCTGTCGGGCGGTAGATTAAATTGTAGTCGTGCTCTGCATCCGGATTATAAACCGCACGAGGTTTATAATTTTTGTGGTCCCGTTGCAGCCGGCTAAACACGCTCGTGTTATCTCCCTCTTGGTATGTTCTGTCATATTCATTGGTGTGGGTGTCCTGCTTCTGGTAGGAACGCGGGCCTAACCGAGAATGGATCGATTGCCTTCGATGAGAATGAGATTCATCGTGGTATTCTCTTCGTCTATTTTCGGAATGAGTAGACTCATACCTTGCAGGAGACCTGGAGTAAAGTTATGTGTCTTCCACATGAACTCGTGATGGTGCTTCATGGTGTGAAGCACGAGGTGCAGATGGTGCTCGTGTACGAGATGCAGGTCTTCATGACTGAGTAGGAGGAGCAGTCTGTGCATAGAGTTGTGCATATACAACATTTATTGCACCCTGGGATCTGACATACCACGAGATAGGAGTTTCATCGGGAGGTAGGATTGAACTTATTGGGATTTCGGGTTGTACTCCTTGAGTAACAGGGTCGTTCGGATGATTATCGTTGTACTGGACTTCGTTATCATCCGAAGCTTCTTCCACAATCCCGTCGACTTGGGTATTGTGTGCAAAATTTGGCCGAGGGCCGGATTGACGGGTTGTCGGAGTTTCTTCCATTGAAAAAACAAGAATGGAACAGTAAATCGAGACAAGAAGATGTGAATAAAAACTGAGAAATCGGTGGGCGCCAATGAAGAAACACTGGTTTTATTGACCGGAATCAACTGAACCAGTGGGTTTGAATCTGCATAAAAGGGTTATATCTCCTCGTTTCGATTCAGGGGGTGTGTGATCTTCTTCCTCGGATAACACTACAAAACAAACAACCGTTAGACTCGCCACGGGGAGAATGGGGGTTCTCTCCGTGACCACCCTTCGGCGTGAGAATAAGTACAGGGTTTAATGAAGAAGAAGAAGTAATGTAAAGTGAAGTGTGTATGTAACTTGAGAATTTGTACCTGAATTATCCTCTATTTATAACCGAAGTTTGGGCGGGAAAGTTTGTTGATGAAAACTTGATGGAAAGTGCTTTTCCGTAAGCGGTTATTTGGTTCTCTGTTAATCACTAACGAGTGTGTATGCACACGGATCGTGGTCATGATCAAAGGCTGGGGTGGTGCCACGTGGAAAGTGGGCAAGTGTAGATCTTTCCTTCAATCCGTGTCATCATCGTGACTTCGACGAAGCCTGGGATGATGCCACGTGGCCATTCGGTTATAACCGAATGGTGGTGCACGATCAAGCCTTCTAGAAGGATACAGCTGTAATCCTGTGTGGCTCTTCTTCATGCTAATTTTTGTGGTAACAGAGAAGTTATACTTTTATCCAAGTCTGGATGTTATTTATGCGGAAGTTTTGTTAGGATTTTATCCTATCTGTTATGTAGGCTGGCGTAAGGATTCGTTAACTCCTTTTGGCGCGCAGATGTTTAGAACTGTACTTCTCTTGAAGTCTTCTTTTCGGAACCAGTGCGCGGCCGCGCAAGGTTTTTTCAATAAAGGGAGCTTATTGACGAGGTTGTGGTATGGTCCCAAGCATCCGTGCAAGGCTTTTTGGGACCTTACCCCTTTAGCACCCGTTACATTCATTCTGGTATTATCATTCCTTTCATTTGGATGACTATTAACTTCATCTGAGTCGGCCATGGTGAAGTTCGATTGCTATAAAACAATTTACAACAACTTGTTTAGTGATTTCATTATGGAGTCACCGTTTTCGGTGATTCATTAACCATGGTATAAATAGACCATATTGGTTAATTTGTTAATCAGATTTATTTAAATTTTTCATTATATTTATTCTCAGTTATACAAATATTTAGAGTATTTGTGGTGGCACAAAAGGCCTTGTCATAAGGACAGTTTTAATTTATAAGCCTTGATCTTATAGGATCAAGGCATTAAGGCTTGAACATAGTTCCTCACCTCTCTGGACAGGGAGTCATAGACTACAACTGTCGTTTATTAATTAGTTAAAATAATTTGGCCCGAAAGCGAAATAATAGCATCACATAGTGAATGCTTTAATATGATTATCTCATTTGATGATATCAGCCATGATTTCTAGATCATTGGGCTGGATGGGGAAACTAGAAGAATCCAAACATTAGAACGACTAGTGTGATTTTCTCGAACCACATTTGTTAAGAGTGCTAACACGTTCTTAGGTGTTAACAAGGATTTATCATCTCAAGAAGAGTTTTTTTTTTACCATCACAGCCATGTCTATAATGACATATAGGCTAGGTTATACCTTTAAGATTGTCAATTTGAGATTTAAGGGCAGATCAATTATAAATTTAAATGATAATTTAATTAATTGATACAATGCATATGTATATGTATATGTATATGATAATGTAACTGCAAAAGGAAACTTCTCATAAATGGACCTAAGAATTACAATAATTGCCCTAAACGGGGCTTTAAACAAACAAAAATGTCCACGTAGGGACGAAATAAAGAAATAAGTCCACACAGGGTCTAAATACTTAAATTAAATGTCCACTGATATGTGTCAAATGCAACATATAAATTACATCAATTGAGGCATAAAACTAACCCTTTTTAGTACTAATGTTGGAAAAAGAGTGCTTTTGTCTTCCTTTTGTATTTTCAGGACTAAATGAGCTTAAATGAACAAAAGGAACAAATATACAGCAAAATCTAACATAAATACAAGAAAAGGAACAAACGTGGCATGCCCGACCCCTCGACAACATCTTCCCAAGCAAACACAAGGAAACAGAAGGCTGACCACGGCCCCGTGCCGAGCGGACACGGGTGCGTGGCCAGGTGTCTGCAGAAAAGACAAAACTATAGAAGCTTCTATTCCCGACATGGGGGTGTGCCCAGCTCAACACGGGCCATGGTCAACGCTAAGATTCGCAGAATCCAAGCAAATCTTGCTAGTACAGATACGCTTCTGCACACGGGGCCGTGCCTAGCGGACACGGGGCCGTGCGGAGCTAATGCAGACAAATTGCAATTAATGAAGAAAGAGAAAGTGGATGGACACGGGGCTGTGCCCAATGGACACGGGGCCGTGTCCGGGCTTCTGTGCAGGCTATAAATAGGGGTGCTTGGCTCACTTCAAAAGGCATCCCTTGGCAAACCATCTCTCTCCCACTTCACCCACACTCCACCACCATCACAACACCCACATCCACCACCATCATCCATCATCCACCTAGAGTGTGTGTAGTAGTCTCGGGATCCAAGATTGATAGTAAGAGTTCTTGACAATCAAAGGTCATCTTTTCCTAAGTCTCTTATATCACTTGGTGAAGACAAACATTTAGTGTAATACTTTTGATTTTTAATCTTTTCGCACTTTTTATTTGGTTTTGTATTAATGACTTTAATAACTAGTTTCTTATGTTGAAGGTGAAACTTCCTTATCATTTGTCCGTGGTGTCTTGGCATTATTTTACTGTCTATATAAAATAAAATATTTACACCATTCATATCTCTACGGTCTATATAGAGATATGTTGGCTACCTGGTCGGGGGTTAAGGGAATGGTTTGGTAAGGTTCTTGTGTCACACCCCAACCGATGGCGGAAACATCGGGGTATGGCACTGAGCGAAACAGATTGTCCACAAGTTTCCATAACAATTATCATTACCAATCAATTTAAAATAACATGTCCCATACCATGTCTCAAAAGGTAGACAAATTATTACAGACAAAATCTAGGCAAATAGTTCTATTCCGACAACTCAGATTTTATCAAATAGAGCAATTGTTTATCTGCTCCTAGAGACTCTTGATTTCATTTGTACAGACAACTATTTGTTGGCCTCTAGAGCCTTATTCTAGCCTCGATTTCCTAGCATATAAGCATCCTAAGCACCTGTCACATACGTTAAAATAACAGTCAATACACATAGTGTAAAGGTGAGCATACAAGTTTGATATAGCATATAGAGTTGGAAAGCATTACGCATAACCAGCACGTACACAGAGCGAAATGAGGCATGTTAGTTATCGACATAGACCTATCGATACCAACGGCTGCGAGTTGACTGCCCAAGGCAGTTCGTAATACATGATCACCACTGTAATCCATGCAAATAATTGTCCTTAACAACCCCCGAGTGAACGGGTGCTGAGTCCAAACTAATAGTACTACCGTTGCTAAGGCAGGTAGACAGCATTCCATGTGTAAACATAACAAACAAGCATTCATTTAGTCACGTATAACATGCGGTAACGGTTAGCGTTTTAAGTATTGAGTAGTGTGTTCGATGTGTTTTAGAATAAGTAACGTATGTAACACCCAAAAGTGCATAAAGCAAAAAGGGATCGAGTATACTCACAGCGATTGATGGATTGAAGAGAGCGCTTAGAGCAGAATTAGCCTGATTAGAATGATAGCATAACGATAAGTGACGCGTAAAATGATGCAAGGTGTAAGTGGCTCGGACAGCAGTTCGGTCGGTGGTAATCCGATCGGACAGTCCTGTCGTGCGGATGACAACCTGTTCGGATGGTCATCCGGTCGGACGGTAGTCCGGTCGGATGACTATTCGAGTGGATTGTTTCCTCCTTTGGGAAGGATGTGTTTGTGTATGATGGCTTGACCTTTGAAGTTTTCGTTGTAGCATTTTGAAAACATTGAAGTATCTCTACCTTTCAAGTCGGTCGATCGGATGGTCATTCGTGCGGATGACAATCCGCTCAGATGGCTATCCGGTCGGACGACGACTCGAGTGGCGAGGTTACTCAGTGAGAACAAATTCACAGCAGGGTGGTCACTCGGTCGGACGGTTGTTCGACCGAGTGGCATCCGTGGTGCATTGAACATGTTGAAAATCGATTGAGTGTTAAAGTCCAAGTATCTCATGATCCGAAGAGTAATCCGGTTGGATGGTAGTCTGGTCCGACAGCAGTTCATACAACACTCAAACTTTAGCTTAGGTTGGTTAAGTGTGGGACCCATGGTGCAAGCCGTTCGGATGGCCAGTCGCTCGGATGGCTGTCCATTCGGACAGTAGTCCGGTCAGATAGCACTCCGTGCTGGTTAATCTGTTCGTCTTTCACTTGGTTGTTTTGATTATTTGTCGTTTTATCGAGACGTTGTGACAAATTGTTAACCAATAGAACCCCATCTTGACCCAAGTGACCCGATCAAACAAGAATCACCCTAGTTCGACCAGTTAACCGGTTCAAGACCGTTGTTCTTGGTTAACCCGAAGTCGGTGGTCTCGTGAGTAGAATCCAGATCTTGAACTAGCACAACACTAAGAATGAGTAGGAGACTAGATCAAGGCCCGATTCTATCGGTTTTGTGTGCATTGAGTGTAAAAGAGTTGAAAGAAAGTTAGAAACCATCTTTCAATCTTTTTTCACCATGAACGTGTTGAGATCTATGCAAGATCTTTGTTTACTTGTGTGGAAATCGGTTAGATCTAAGTTGTTCTTGGTGGATTGAGGCTAAAACATGAGGTTCTTCAAGAACACATGATGACGTCATCCTAGAACACCTCAAATCTAGTGATTTCACAGTTAAAAGTTAAGATTCAAAAGGTAGAAAGGTGTAGGAGTGCGTATAGATCAAAGAGGTACAAGATTTAGGACGAGATCTTACTAGAATCGAGAGATATCGAAGAAAAGGTGAGGAGCACGGGCTGTTCGGTCAGAGAGTTTCCAAAAGTAGAAAGAATGAAAGTGACAAGGGTATTTATAGAGTTACCCAAAGAGGAAAGTGTGGGTCGGTCGGATGGCATCTCGCCCGGATGGCAATCCGGTCGGATGTCATCTCGGTCGGATGGCAATCCGGTCGGATGTCATCTCGGTCGGATGGCAATCCGGCCGGATGGCATTTGGTTCGAGTGCGCGGCGCGACGATTTTTACTGATTCGATTTCGATTGCGATCGATTCGATGCGATAGAGTTTCCTATTCAAATTACTTTTAATCTCAACTACTCATATCTAGCGCTATCTCTTCTCCACTAATTATCATACCATTTCGATTGCGATTGAGTTTCGATTGTGTTTCGATTGATTACCACACATGATATAAATAAACATGCACATGTAACACATAAGGCACACACACATGTATAACAATAACCAAAATGCGTATTTCGAGTTGCGAGCGCAATTACCATTCGATGTTGATTCGATTAGCATAGTTCGAGTTTCATTTTAGTTAACTTTATCGCATAGTTACTTTCTATAGTTTACAGTCGTACGTCGATTTAAATAGCGAAAAACACACGTCGATTGATGTAATTATTGACACTTAATCCACATAATACAACACATAAAAGAAATCCACTACTAGTCAAGTCGCGCGATCGGTCGTTGACTTGACCTTGACTTTGACTTTGACTCTCGAAAACATGGGGTGTTACAGCCTCCCCTAGTTGAGGGAATTTCGTCCCGAAATTAGTCCGAAGCCGTAACAAATAACTGCGGGTACTTCGCCTTCATGTCGCTTTCGAGTTCCCAAGTGAACTCTGCGCCTCGCTTGCCTTCCCATCGGACTTTCACAATAGGAATGCGCGAGCGTCTGCGCTGCTTGGTTTGGCGATCCATGATCTCAACAGGCTTTTCCACAAAGTGTAATGTTTCGTTCACTTGTAGATCCACTAATGGAACATGTAAGTCGTGGTCGGCTAGGCACTTTCTGAGGTTTTAGACGTGGAAAGTCGGGTGAACGTTGCTAAGTTCCTCCGGTAGTTCGAGTTTGTAAGCCACTTTGCCGATCCTTTTCAGAATCTTAAAGGGTCCTACGTATCGAGGCGCGAGCTTTCCTTTCTTGCCGAATCGGACCACACCCTTCCAAGGTGAAACCTTTAGGAGTACGTAGTCACCAGCGTCAAATTCAAGGGGCTTGCGTCGTCTATCGGCGTAACTTTTTTGGCGATTCCGAGCTTTCGTTAGATTGTCCCAAATTTGGAAAATTTTGTCTGTCGTTTCTTGCAATAGCTCGGGACCGGTTAATTGCGAATGACCGATCTCGTGCCACACAATAGACGATCGACATTTTCTTCCGTATAAAGCCTCGAATGGTGCCATTTGAATGCTTGAATGATAGCTGTTGTTGTACGAGAATTCGACTAACGGCAGGTATGTATCCCAATTACCACCAAAGTCTATGACACACGAACGGAGCATGTCCTCAAGAGTACGTAACGTTCTTTCAGTCTGACCGTCGGTTTGAGGGTGGAATGCGGTACTTAGATTAAGCGATGTACCGAGAGCCGTTTGAAACGTTTCCCACAGTCACGAGGTAAACCGAGCATCACGATCAGAGATGATTTCACGAGACGTCCCATGATTATAAATGATCTCGTTGGTGTAGATTCGGGCTAATCGTTCTACCTTGTAGTCTTCTCGTATCGGCAAAAAGTGAGCAGATTTGGTCAAACGGTCAACAACAACCCAGATGTTGTCGTGACCTGATGACGTGTGCGGAAGCTTTGTTATGAAGTCCATAGCTATACTCTCCCACTTCCACATAGGGATAGGCGGTTATTCGAGTAAGCCAGAGGGTCTTTGGTGTTCAGCCTTGACTCTTGCACAGGTCAGGCATTTTCCAACGTAGAGGGCAATATCCCTTTTCATGTCGGGCCACCAGTACTTGTAGCGAAGGTCCTGGTACATTTTGTCGGCACCGGGATGAATAGAATACCAGGATTTGTGGGCTTCGTCCATCAAAATCTGTCGCAAATCGGTCCGTTTAGGGATCCAAATTCGGTCCAGAAAGTGGAATATCCCATTCGACTTATTTACTAGCTGGGCTCCATCATGGTAGATTCTTTCCTTCTTCAGAGTGCGTTCATTAAAGAAGGCATGCTGAGCTTCGCGGAAGAGAGTCTCGAGATCGTATTGGGCTTGGACGTTACGAGTGCTAAGCAGATAGCTCCGGCTGCTGAGTGCGTCGGCAACAACATTTGCTTTGCCTGGGTGATAACGGATCTCACAGTCGTAATCGTTGAGAAGTTCTATCCATCGGCGTTGACGCATATTAAGTTCCTTCTGAGTAAAGATATGTTGTAGGCTCCTATGATCGGTGAAGATCGTACACTTTGTACCATACAGGTAGTGTCGCCAAATCTTTAACGCAAAAACAACTGCGCCTAGCTCGAGATCATGGGTTGTATAGTTCTTCTCATGGATTTTGAGCTGACGAGATGCGTAAGCTATAACCTTGTCTCACTGCATAAGGACACAACCAAGACTAAGGATGGAAGCATCACAATAGACAATGAAATTGTCGTTTCCGTCGGGTAATGTGAGAACAGGAGCATTGCAAAGCATGTGCTTGAGGGTTTGGAAAACAGACTCTTGTTCAGTTCCCCAAACAAAAGGTTTGTCTTTATGCATGAGAGCAGTAAGCGGCACTGAGATCTTTGAGAATCCTTCGATGAATCGTCGGTAATAGCCCGCTAGTCCTAGAAAAGAACGGACTTCAGACGGGTTATTAGGTGTAATCCAACTCTTAACAGCTTCAATCTTCGCGGGGTCGACGTGAATACCTTGACTATTAACAATGTGACCCAGAAACTGAACTTACTCCAACCATAATTCACACTTGGAGAACTTGGCATAGAGTTGGTTCCTCTGGAGTAGCTCGAGAACCAAACGTAGATGTTGCGCGTGTTCGGCTTTCGATTTGGAATAGATTAAGACATCGTCGATGAATACGATGATGAAACGGTCAAGATATGGTTTACACACGCGATTCATCAGATCCATGAAAACCGCGGGTGCGTTGGTTAGACCAAAAGGCATAACAACGAACTCATAGTGGCCATATCGAGTGCGAAAAGCGGTTTTGGGTATATCCTCCTCCTGAATGCGTAGTTGATAATAGCCTGAGCATAGACCGATCTTCGAGAAACATGTAGCACCTTGTAGTTCATCAAACAAATCGTCAATGCGAGGCAGGGGATAGCGATTCTTGATAGTCAACTTATTCAATTCCCGATAGTCGATGCACATCCTGAACAATCCATCCTTCTTTTTAACGAAGAGGACTGGCGCGCCCCAAGGAGAGGTGCTCGGGCGAATGAAGCCTTTCTCAAGTAATTCCTGGAGTTGGTCTGAGAGTTCACGCATTTCGGACAGTGCGAGTCGGTAAGGAGCTTTGGCAACAGGATTGGCTCCAGGAATGAGGTTGATACGAAAGTCGATATCACGACTTGGAGGTAATCCTGGAAGGTCATCGGGAAACACATTGGGAAATTCACGAACCACAGGAACGTATTTAACTTCCTTCTTCTCTTTCTTTTCCTTCTCCGCTACTACAATGTTAGCCAAGAAAGCTCTGTGTTCCTTGCGGAGATACTTGCTAGCTTGGACACACGACATGAGCTTGAGACCTTTCGAAGCAGTTTCGCCATAAACACACAATAGATCACCATTTACGAGCGAGAATCGAATCATCTTATCGTAGTACACAACTTCGGCATGGTTTTCGCGAAGAAAGTCCATGCCTACTATGATGTCAAAACTTCCGAGTTGCATTGGAATAAGGTCGATTGGGAAGATGTGATTGTTGAGCTCAAGAGTATAATCACAAAGAACAGAATTAACGGCGACAGTTCTTCCGGTAGCGACTTCAACATCGAACGTTGAGGGGAGATGGGAGCGTTTACGACTAAGCAAATTCTCGAATTCGAATGACACAAAGCAGTTATCAGCTCCAGTATCAAACAAACATGAAGAATAAATACCATTCACAAGGAACGTACCATTGACCATGTTGTTGTCAGCCTGGGCTTGGCGTACGTTGATGTTGAAAGTTCTGGCGTGTGCGGGTTGTTGTTGCTGTTGCTGCTGCTGCTGGTGAGGCTGCTGCTGCTGGGGCTCTTGTTTCACAACCCTGTTCGGGCACATGTTCGCAAAGTGGTTGGGATCACCACATGCGAAGCAGACTCGGGCGTTGATCGCGGGTGCCTGAGCCGCTTATTGGCCTTGTGGGGCTGGGAGCAGAGCTTGATGAGCAGTGGCTTGAGCTGGGGCTTGGCGGGGACCAGTACGGCAGTTGACAGTGAAGTGGCCGTACATGTTGCAGTGAGCGCAGAAACGACAGGCAAGACCCACCGGGTGATGATAGGAACATGTTGGGCAAGCCGGGTGGGGGCCTGTGTATGCACGCTTTGCTGGTGGTGCATAAGCAACTGGTGCTGGTCGGTGATGAGGCTGCTGCTGGGCCGGTACGGCCTGGAGAGGAGCAGCGGTGGTAGTGACAGCACAGTTCTTGTTGCTGGAGCTGCTATTGTTGTTCTTCTTCTTTCGGCGTGTGGACTTTGGCGGTTGAGCGATGGCGGTTTCAGCAGTTGGAGCGGCGGTGGTAGCTTGATGCATGTGCTTCAAAGTTTTATCCCAGACACCAGCCTTGACCCGCTTGTCGTTGATTTCAGTGGCCAGTAGGTAGGTTTCTTCGATCGTCTTAGTCTTAGCCGCTTGCACGAAATCTGCAATACAGTCAGGCAGGGCTCGGATATACTTCTTGATTGCCATGTCAGAAGTTTTCACTTGATCAGGGCAGATGATACTGAGCTGCTTGAAGCGAGCAGTGAGAGCAACGTTTTCACCATCCTTCTGCTTTATGTGCCAGAATTCATCTTCCAACTTTTGGCATTCATGAGGAGGGCAGAATTCTTCCAGCATGACCTCCTTAAGCTCGTCCCACGACAGACCGTAGGCTGCATCATTCCCACGTTTGTTCCTCTCAGCTGTCCACCAGTCTAAAGCGCGGGACTGGAAGACGCCAGTTGCGTTGAGAGTGCATAGGTCGTCGGGGAAACCGCTCTGTCGTAGAGTGACCTCAATGGAATCAAACCATTGGAACAACGCTGTGGGGCCTTCCTCGCCAGTGAATTCCTTTGGCCCACAAGCGTTGAACTACTTGAAACTGAAAGCAGCTTTGGGATTAGCTTTAGGAGCTTTGGTTCTCGACTCCTCAGATGATTTGCTAACGTTCTCGTAGACGTCACTCACAGCTTTTGCCACTTGTTTAGCGATGATAGCAGCAAGACGTTTGTCTCTCTTTTCTTGACGAGAAAGTGGTGTGTGGCGGGATGATGGTCCAGTTGACATTGTCTGCAATAGACATCGCCATAGGTCTCAGACACATCATAATCGAATCTCACCTCACACGTCTAATACTTACTAAAGCTTAGGAACACGCAATGTAACATGTATCACATAAACACATAGGCACATAATCACAGATTCACATAAACACAGGAGCACATAAGCACATAGGCACGTAGAGCACAGAATCCACAAAAACACATAATCATGTAATCACAAGATGTAGTCAGAATACAGAAACCTATCATTCATAGTTCGCGAGTGTTCGAGTATAGCGATCGCGTTCTTGTATATCGAGTAGTGTAGTATAAGCGTATAACATAGCATAAGGTCGTCCACAATCTAGCGATTCGCGAGTGTTTTGGGATAGAAATGCAGAACGAGTCGTGCGTGTCGATCGAAGTGAAAACAAAAATCGAATAAATCCCCAAATTTTAAACACATAAACAGGCAATTTCACATAGAACATATAAAATCAATGAATCATCAGAGTCAGCAGTTGCGGGCTTAGAATCGAAACACATAAAAATCAAGAAATAGATCGTCTGCGGCTATTAGACATTGACTACCCAAAGTGGTTCGACTATTCACAAGGACTTGATGTGCACAGTTGACCTACAGGGCAGTGCCGTTGCCTCGATTCCTGGGCGTTGGGCACGCATCCCGTTAGTCATATCGTGACTTCAGGTTGTTGGAGTCCGTCAAGACTTTTGGTGAGAGTTTTGTAAAACCAAAATGAGTCAGGATAGCTATCAAGGTTCGGGTTTCACCCCTGACTTAACAACTTTTGCCCCTGAGCTTTAATAAAATAGAGACGAAAATCCGCGCCAAAGTATGGATTTCACTCCTGGTTCAACGCGAATTCTCGCGTTTTATAGATAAATACAGACCAAATAAGCAATTTAATCGAGAGTTTGCGGTTTTCACACCTAATTCTCGACTTAATTGCTTAGTCATAGTTGAAAATTTGAGTGCGGTGATTGTGTAGCATAGGCGAGAATAGCGAGAAATAGCAACATGCTCATACAAAATCCCTAATGGATATGCACAAGTCGGTCTGTTGGTTCCAAACTATAGACTAGGTCTCTAGGACTTCGACCCGGACTAGGTCGAGTCTTGCCTAATTCCCTATAGTTATGGCTCTGATACCAATCTGTCACACCCCAACCGATGGCGGAAACATCGGGGTATGGCACTGAGCGAAACAGATTGTCCAGAAGTTTCTATAACAATTATCATTACCAATCAATTTAAAATAACATGTCCCATACCATGTCTCAAAAGGTAAACAAATTATTACAGACAAAATCTAGGCAAATAGTTCTATTCCGACAACTCAGATTTTATCAAATAGAGCAATTGTTTATCTACTTCTAGAGACTCTTGATTTCATTTGTACAGACAACTATTTGTTGGCCTCTAGAGCCTTATTCTAGCCTCGATTTCCTAGCAGATAAGCATCCTAAGCACCTGTCACATACGTTAAAATAACAGTCAATACACATAGTGTAAAGGTGAGCATACAAGTTTGATATAGCATATAGAGTTTGAAAGCGTTACGCATAACCAGCACGTACACAGAGCGAAATGAGGCATGTTAGTTATCGACATAGACCTATCGATACCAATGACTGCGAGTTGACTGCCCAAGGCAGTTCGTAATACATGATCACCACTGTAATCCATGCAAATAATTGTCCTTAACAACCCCCGAGTGAACGGGTGCTGAGTCCAAACTAATAGTACTACCGTTGCTAAGGCAGGTAGACAGCATTCCATGTGTAAACATAACAAACAAGCATTCATTTAGTCACGTATAACATGCGGTAACGGTTATCGTTTAAAGTATTGAGTAGTGTGTTCGATGTGTTTTAGAATAAGTAATGTGTGTAACACCCAAAAGTGCATAAAGCAAAAAGGGATCGAGTATACTCATAGCGATTGATGGATTGAAGGGAGCGCTTAGAGCGGAATTAGCCTGATTAGAACGATAGCATAACGATAAGTGACGGGTAAAATGATGCAAGGTGTAAGTGGCTCGGACAGTAGTTCGGTCGGATGGTAATCCGATCGGACAGTCCTGTCGTGCGGATGACAACCTGTTCTGATGGTCATCCGGTCGGACGGTAGTCCGGTCGGATGACTATTCAAGTGGATTGTTTCTTCCTTTGGGAAGGATGTGTTTGTGTATGATGGCTTGACCTTTGAATTTTTCGTTGTAGCATTTTGAAAACATTGAAGTATCTCTACCTTTCAAGTCGGTCGATCGGATGGTCAGTCGTGCGGATGACAATCGGTCGGATGGTTGTTCGACCGGGTGGCATCCGTGGTGCATTGAACATGTTGAAAATAGATTGAGTGTTAAAGTCCAAGTATCTCATGATCCGAAGAGTAATCCGGTCGGATGGTAGTCCGGTCGGACAGCAGTTCGTTCAACACTCAAACTTTAGCTTAGGTTGGTTAAGTGTGGGACCCATGGTGCAAGCCGTTCGGGTGGCCAGTCGCTCGGATGGCTGTCCGTTCGGACAGTAGTCCGGTCGGATAGCACTCCATGCTGGTTAATCCGTTCGTCTTTCACTTGGTCGTTTTGATTATTTGTCGTTTTATCGAGACGTTGTGACAGCGTGTTAACCAACAGAACCCCATCTTGACCCAAGTGACCCGATCAAACAGGAATCACCCTAGTTCGAACAGTTAACCGGTTCAAGACCGTTGTTCTTGGTTAACCCGAAGTCGGTGGTCTCGTGAGTAGAATCTAGATCTTGAACTAGCACAACACTAAGAATGAGTAGGAGACTAGATCAAGGCCCGATTCTATCGGTTTTGAGTGCATTGAGTGTAAAAGAGTTGAAAGGAAGTTAGAAACCATCTTTCAATCCTTTTTCACCATGAACGTGTTGAGATCTATGCAAGATCTTTGTTTACTTATGTGGAAATCGGTTAGATCTAAGTTGTTCTTGGTGGATTGAGGCCAAAACATGAAGTTCTTCAAGAACACATGATGACGCCATCCTAGAACACCTCAAATCTAGTGATTTCACGGTTAAAAGTTAAGATTCAAAAGGTAGAAAGGTGTAGGAGTGCGTATAGATCAAATAAGTACAAGATTTAGGACGAGATCTTACCGGAATCGAGAGAAATCGAAGAAAAGGTGAAGAGCACGGGCTGTTCGGTCAGAGAGTTTCCAAAAGTAGAAAGAATGAAAGTGACAGGGGTATTTATAGAGTTACCCAAAGAGGAAAGTGTGGGTCGGTCGGATGGCATCTCGCCCGGATGGCAATCCGGTCGGATGTCATCTCGGTCGAATGGCAACTTGGCACTCAATCAAGTGACCGCCCGGTCGGATGGCAATCCGGACGGATGGCACTTGGTTCGAGTGCGCGGCGCGATGATTTTTGCTGATTCGATTTCGATTGCGATCGATTCGACGCGATAGAGTTTCCTATTCAAATTACTTTTAATCCCAACTACTCATATCTAGCGCTATCTCTTCTCCACTAATTATCATACCATTTCGATTGCGATTGAGTTTCGATTGCGTTTCGATTGATTACCACACATGACATAAATAAGCATGCACAAGTAACACATAAGGCACACACACACGTATAACAATAACCAAAATGCATATTTCGAGTTGCGAGCGCGATTACCATTCCATGTCGATTCGATTAGCATAGTTCGAGTTTCATTTTAGTTAACTTTATCGCATTGTTACTTCCTATAGTTTACAGTCGTACGTCGATTTAAATAGCGAAAAACACACGTCGATTGATGTAATTATTGACACTTACTCCACATAATACAACACATAAAAGAAATCCACTACTAGTCAAGTCGCGCGATCGGTCGTTGACTTGACCTTGACTTTGACTCTCGAAAACACGGGGTGTTACATCTTGCCTTGTTCAGTGTATAGATCCTGCAAGGACCTGGGTCAAGCTTACTAGGACCTCCTTCAATACCCACTGGTATTGGATGGCGGGGGTGCGAATGGCTTGATCCCCCCATATGTAAGCTACTATTAATACATTAACCCGGCTACTTGGGATTGTATCCCTGCTGACTCAAACCACTTAGCCGAGGGTAACATCACCTTCAAATGAGGGGCCTACAACATTACGCATTAAGAAGTTAATTAATTATCTTTCAATATTCTGACCCTTTAGGATTGTATCCTTGCTGACTCAAACTACTGGGTTGAGGGTAACGTCACCTTCAAAAGAGGGGCCTACTATTATAACTAAGATAATCTCTTAAAAAGTGAAAAAGTGCGGAAATCATCAAAGGTTACACTAAAGGCGAGTCGGATCCAAGTGATTCATCTTGTTTATCTGTTTTATTTTATTTTTCAGCATTTTTAGTTTTTATTTTCATGTTTAAAACCTTTTCTAAAATTTTTGATTTGATTAGACGTTGAAGATAAACCGGTACTAAAAGCTCTTGTGTCCTTGGACGACCTCGGTATCTTACCAACGCTATATTACGCTCACGATGGGTGCACTTGCCCATATGTGTGTTTAGTGTTAGTAGAATATCGTGTTTTATAAATTTAAAACTTGACTAAAGTGTAAAAAGGGCTTAAAATATAAACAAAAATATATAACGCTACACGCACATCAAGTTTTTGGCGCCGTTGCCGGGGACACAAGGATTTTAAGAAAGTTAGGAATCAACGGCCTAATCGATTTTCTTATTTTTCTATTTTTTTAAGGATTTTTTGTAATTTTTCAGCTTCTGCAGAGCTCAGCATGGGGCCGTGCCCGCTGAACACGCCCCCGTGCCCAATCTTTGGTACTGGCAATCCTGTTTTAAGTCAGACAGTAGCTGAACACGTGGCCGTGCCCACTAAACAAGCCCCCGTGCCCAAGCTTCAAATACTGAAAACAGAACCGTAAGATCCCGACGGTTGGTAATTTCTGACACAAACATGAGTGATACTGATCGTTTTTTGTAAAACCCGTGAGGATCTCAATGATATCAATCTAACCTTGTGAGAGCACGGAAATCAAACACAAGGTGATTCAAGAACTAATATTTAAGATCAAATAACAAGCAATAAACAAAATCAAACCGAAACTTGCATTCACGATGAACGATGACTGATACAATGTCTCGAATGGAACCTAGTTCCTTGCTTGTGTCGCCTGCCTTGCACTCGTAACCAACAACCCTTAATCAATAGATTAAGGGTGTTTATATACTAGACATGTAGGCCGAATACAACCCTAGGCCCATGCGACACTATCTAGCCCGACCCACAATGTTTAACCCAAAACATATATAACTAATTACATAATCAATCCCTAAGTATTGTCAACCTACATGAATAAACCTTCAGATTCCAACAATCTCCCCCTAGGTTTATGCATGCAGGTTCTTGACACTTTATCCTTCACCATCATCTTGCACCCGATCCTTAATACCACCGAAACCCTTTGTATGAATATGAATAGATGCTGCAACAGCTTTAGTCCAAGCTTTGGCAATTTCTTCGTATTTCTCAGTAGCTCTAATTTGATGACAAGCCAGCACTTCCAAATCTTCATGAGCAACGTTCAGTAAATCAATCTGATCCACCAAGTAAAAACACACATCATCATCACAAACAATCACTGCCTGCCCTAAGCGCTCATCATAAGACCAAAAATGTAAGGTCTTTAAAGCACCCTTTGGAATCTTTTTCACCAACGGAATCGTCTTCTCTTTATCAGTAACAGGCCAGCGTACAATCTTCAAGCGCTTGTTCGTATATGGATCTCTAATCCCTTTAGCTGGTTTAACAATGGACTCTGCAGTACGCATTGAAGGAAAACCCTTAAGAACCTCCCTCTTCAACCTCTCGAAAAACCTATAACCAACTCCTCCAGGCTTATCATCTACATAAGGTGCTCTAGACAAGTCTGTCAAGTCCACTTTAGTAAATGACTGAAACTGGCCTGGATGTTTGTACCACTCAACAGGTCCAACTTTTCTTTTAATCCACCATCTTTTACGATCATGATCATAACCCCAGCTAACTACACCAGAACGATTTCCAACCTTATCATAGAGAGTTTCACCAACATCCATTAAATGATGAGTTGCATGAGCATCATCATCGTCTGGATTTAGATTCCGATTCTTCATAATTACCAACTCTCTTTTCTTCTTGATTCTTTCAGCCTTCTCTTTGTCTGCAACAGGATCAATGATTCTTCTAAAGTAGTGTTCCATAGCGGCACTTCTTTCAGCATCATCTTTTTCAAAAGCTTTTCTTCTGTTTTCAACATCAGTTGGATCAGAAAACTCCTGTCCAAACTTCTTCTCCAACTTCCCACGCAAATCATAAACCATATTAAACAGCAAACTAACATCTCCTTGAAGCTGCTCAATCTGTTGATCTTTCTTCACAATAGTATCTTCAAGTTGAATAATCTTTGCATCTTTATGGATTGAATCTTGCTCAAGTACAACCATTCGTTTCTTCATATCTCTCATACTGATATACTCATCTTCATCACCAGAATCATCATCAAACGGCATTCTAAATGGCTCTTCAGGTCTTTTACCACTTGAGCTGCTAGGCATATCAAGATCAACTCTAGAAGAACCTGCAGCTTCAGTAGCACTAGGTAATGTTGTCTCAACACTGGCATCAACATCAATACTAGTAACCTGAACATCATCAGTAGTAATATCCATATCAGTTCTCTGAGCATCAGCATCAAAATCAAAGATATCTGCAGTAACGGTGGTGGTATCGGTGACATCCTTCTCAAACTCGAAGTCATAAAGACCTTCATCATCTTCATCAGCAACTACGGGTTGATCTTTGCTATGCTCAACATACATTCCGGGCCGAGGATCCCTCCTTTTCCGCTTCAAAGGCATAGAATCAGAATCCTTTGGGTCTTCACTAGGCTTTTCACTTGACACTGAAAGATCAGAAGGAGGATTTCCCATCTTATCAGTTACAGATTTCAATAACAAAGCCAAACTTTCAGCAGTAATCACGGGTGGAACAGCAGAAACGGCAGTATCAACTTCAGCTTCAGGAGGAAGCTCTTTATCTTCATCAGAATCACACATAATTTCAACACCTTCATCGTCAGAGTCTATTGTTAAAATCTCTGTCTCAGGCTGATCTTCAGCATCCATACGAATATCATGTTCTTCAGCAACAATAGCACTTGCAGGTACACTATCCACTGAAACAGATTGTGCTATTTCCGGATTTTCACTAACATCTTCCGTCTCTGCAAACTGACCAAACTTCTCCAATTTAATCAAACCTTCATACTTCTTCTCAGTACCCTTCTTTGCCGTAAGAGCACCAAAACATGATGGACCCATGGGCTTTAACTCCAGCGTGTTACCCGATCTCTTCAATTCAGGATAACGAGCATTTAGAATCATCTGCACAAATCTAGGATACATCAAAAACTTATCCTTTCGTAGCCCAATAGCGTTTCTTTTCATTGCTTCTAGAACATATCGTGAATAGTTGAACGGCTCATTTGTAATCACGCAAATTAATGCAGCCGTCTGTGTTGTGTTTAGTTGATCAATTCCCCCTCGGTTCTCTGTCATGCACAACAGGAACATGTGCAATAATAAACGCCAGTACGGATGAACAAACTTCTTAACCAGGGGAGGAAATCTTCCTTCATAGCTTAGTCGTGGCAAAATAGCTTCAATCGTTCCAGCAGCAAGCTCGATTGGATCCGTTTCCTGATCATTGAACTGCAACACATCCCTGATAACCTGCTCCGTCACAATAATCTTTGTCCCTTCGATTTCAGCAGCTATAGCTCCTTTTCCTTCAATAATTTCCACCTTTGCAGTCTTCCAAAAATCTCGTATAAGACTTTCATACACAACCGGATTGTCTCGAAGAGCGTGAACAATACGACATGTATTTAGGCCTTTGATCAAAGACGTGAACAGCTGCTTGTGCTTTACAGGTGGAGGTGCCAAATATGCTACTTGATTGTGAGACGCGATAAACTTTAAGTCCATTTTTCTGCACGTCACACACAACATATAAGTTTCCATTTACAACAGTGATAAAAATTTAAAAATAAAACAAACACTGTTACTGTTCACTCGAAACCATGAGTCGCAACCAGGATAACTGAGTCGCAACCAGAAGATTGCGAGTCGCAATCATGAGTCGCAACAAGACAAAATGAGTCGCAACCATGAGTCGCAACAGGCCAAAATGAGTCGCAACCATGAGTCGCAATCTCGAGGTTGTGAGTCGTAATCATTGGTTTCGAGTCCTGTTGTTCTTGATTGCGACTGGAAACTTCATCGGAAACTTCAAAACTCATCGGAGAATTCATCGGAATCTTCATATCTTCATCGGAATCTTCATAAATTCGCCGGAATCTTCAAACAAAAATTCAAAATTCCTGCAAAATCTTGAATAATGACGTCATATTACCTGTTGATGACCTGATCGGATTGCGAGTCGCAACCGGAATTGAGTCGGAATCTTGATTTCGACCGGAATGTTGAGAGAGAATTCAGAGAAGATTGCGAGTGAATAATGAACTTATGACTCGTAATCACCCTTTTATGTGATCACTATTTCTCATGGGCCCAAGTCTGTTGGGCTTGGGCCTTATAGACTTGGGCTCAATAAAATGGATTTCAGAAATGATTTTAACAAACCCACTTAAAAAAATCTGATTTTCCAATAATAACCCATTAAACCCATTGAGCATTATTTTCCAAAACAAACCTAAAACAAAAATAAATAATAAAATATTATTTACAAAAATAAAATCAGGAAATTTGCAAAGATATTCAGGGATCAAATCACAAGGTTTCGGGCATGACTTCACTTATCAACACTGATCTACTAGAGGATGATCTAGACGATTGCCAGTATATTTGTCCTCTTAAACTCATCTCCCTAGATCTTTTCCATATAACTGCCTGTAACTCAATTTATCATGTTTTGATATCTTAACAATGAACACCCAAAACAAATACTAATCAAATCCCGGAATTATACTAGCACACTCTATCATGCAAGTAGCTTCCCTACCACATGTTTCACAAGTCCAATCCAGATTCTCTGAAATCTTAACTGGGACTAGGTTGAGAAGAGAACAGAATAGATCTTAAGTAGAGATGATATAATATACAGGATCAAATGAGTTTTTCTCAATTTGACATAGGTTTATAGGGTTTCTTTTGGGCACTAGAGGGCCTCTTTCGGGTGTTTAATTGATCTATAGATCGACAACGTACAGCTAGGTCAGCATGTATCTGGATGCAGCAGAAGCTGACGTTGCCTAGCACCTCCAGGTCAGCATGTATCTGGATGCAGCAGAGGAGGTACACGACTTTTTCAGATAAGATTTCAGAATCAGACCAAAATTGTGTGTATCGGGAAAAGCATACAAACATTCAAATAGACATGAGCTAATTCCAAGTGATTTTCTTTTCTGAGGTCATGTACTGGTTTAGTTCTGAGGTCATGTACTGGTTTAGTTCTGAACAGAAACAGCTATTGTTTCCAATCTTAAGGATAGAGCCTACCAACACATCATACTAGAGTCAAACAATTTCGATACTGGTCTTACATGAGTCAGCCCTTGACCATAAAGTGAAAATTCATTTCATTTCCCAGTCCAGCCATACTTCCTTTTGAAACTCTTTTTGTATTTTTTTCAATTTTTCAATGTTTTTGTATTTTCGATTTTTCAATGTTTTTGTATTTTTCGATTTTTCTCCCCCTAAATTTGTGCATAAATAAAAACTACCTAAGAATAGAAAACTTTATGAACAAATTTACCTACGAAAAACAAAACAAAACAAAATATGCTCAATCAGTAAAACGGATCATTTTAAGAAAATCCACAAGCACTCTGAATTTCGAGCTGCTGACAGGTTTAGTGAACAAATCGGCAGCATTAGCATCTGTGTCGATTTGTTCAAGCGTAATCAGACCTCTGTCAAAACAGTCTCGAATGAAATGAACTTTAATATCAATGTGCTTGGTTTTGGAGTGAAAAACAGGATTTCTAACAATTTGTATTGCAGCATCATTATCGCAGTAAATAGTAGTGTTAAGATAAGTCAAACCATAATCCTGCAATTGATGTTGCATCCACACCACCTGAGAGCAAGAAGCAGAAGCAGCAACATACTCAGCTTCAGCTGTGGATATCGCCACTGTTTGTTGTTTCTTGCACTGCCAAGAAATGAGCCGATCACCCAAAAATTGACATCCCGCAGAAGTGGATTTCCTGTCACTGTCAGTACCTCCAAAATTGCTGTCAGAGAAAGCAAACAAGTCAAAATTGGAATCTCTCGGATACCACAGACCAAACCGAGGTCGGCCTTTTAGATACCGAAAGATCCGTTTAACAGCAATAAGATGAGAAGTTTTAGGATTAGCCTGATAGCGTGCACAGTTGCAAACAGCGAACATGATGTCCGGACGGCTAGCTGTGAGATACATCAATGACCCGATCATGGACCGATATTGACGTTGATTTACAGACTCTCCTTCTTCATCTTCAGTCAACAATGGTCTCTCAGCTATAGGTGTCTCAGCAGGTTTTGCGTCCGTGAACTTGAACTTTGCCAGCACATCATCCACATACTTCCCTTGATGAATCAGAATTCCTTGCGAACTCTGCTTGACTTGAAGGCCCAAAAATAGAGTCATCTCCCCCAGAGCACTCATTTCAAACTTTTTCTTCATAACTCTCTCGAATTCCTTGCACAGATCCTCGCTTGTTGATCCGAAAATAATATCATCAACGTAGATTTGAACTAAGATTTGATCACTTCCTACCCTCTTGATAAACAGAGTCTGGTCGATAGTGCCACGCGTATACCCATGAGCCAACAGATGCTCTGTTAGGGTGGCATACCAAGCTCGAGGAGCCTGATGTAACCCATACAACGCCTTGTCTAACTTGTAGGCGTACTCAGGATGATCTGGATGCACAAACCCTGGCGGTTGCTCGACAAAAATTTCCTCCTTCACATCTCCATAGAGAAACGCGGTCTTGACATCCATCTGATAAACAGTGAATCCCATGTACGACGCGTAAGCCAAAAAGATCCGGATGGCTTCAAGTCGCGCAACCGGAGCATATACTTCATCATAATCTAGACCTTCGATTTGTCTAAATCCCTGAATCACCAGCCTTGCTTTATTTCGAACAATGACACCCGCAGAATCCTGCTTGTTTCGAAAGACCCATCTAGTTCCAAGCTTACGCTTTCCTGCTGGCAACTTGACAAGCTTCCATACTCCAAGTTTTTCAAACTGGTTCAGCTCTTCGTGCATAGCATCTACCCAGCCAGGTTCCTGCAAAGCTATATCAATGGTTTTAGGTTCGATTTGAGACAGATAACAGGAATATAAGCAAGTATTAATGACTCCCGATTGACTCCTGGTCAAAACTCCTGCATTTACAGGACCAATCACATTCTCGATTGGGTGATTGCGTTGAACGCCTGTTGGTATAGCCAAATCAGGTACAATCTCCTCTTCAGTGGTGGTGTTAC
Source organism: Helianthus tuberosus (assembly GCA_030545235.1). Taxonomy (NCBI): domain Eukaryota; kingdom Viridiplantae; phylum Streptophyta; class Magnoliopsida; order Asterales; family Asteraceae; genus Helianthus; species Helianthus tuberosus. The sequence continues at coordinate 140,733,881 of CM060402.1, read as the reverse complement.
TACTCTCCCCCTCATCAGGTACACTTGTAGTGTGAACTACAGGTGAAGTGACAGTACAATCCTCAGGAATTGGATCAGGAAACATTGCAGTGTCACTGGTTGATGCACCTTCAGGAGATTGATTGACCATCGGTGTCGGTGTAGGATGTTGCGTGAACACCATTCCCGGTGGATCAACAGTATGATGCTTCACATTTTCTTCCATCTGTGCTTCGTCCTCTGTATCTTCAAATGACAATGGTTGTTTAGGAACTGATTCACCTGCAACTGAAACATCACTTGACAAAATGTTAAATGATTTAAACAGAGCAGAATAATCATATAACCAATCTGGACCGACTCTAGCGTCTGTAGCATTCTCTTCAAGCCATTCGATGTTGCACGACTCAACGACTTTCCTAGTTACTTTGTTGTATACCCTATAAGCAGAGCCTTTAGCATATCCAACAAAGTAGCATTCGTCACCTTTGACTTCAAACTTTCCATTTGAGTCCATTAGTAATAATACACATGGACAACCAAAAATACGAAAGTGTGAAACCGAAGGTTTACGTCCTTCCAGAATCTCATAAGGGGTTTTCATGTGACGTTTATTAACTAAAGCATGATTCTGGATATAACAAGCCGTGCTAACAGCTTCGGCCCAAAAGAAGCTAGGAAGCTTTGAATCAGCCAGCATGGTACGTGCTGCCTCAATTAGAGTACGATTCCTTCTTTCAGCCACTCCATTCTGTTGTGGAGTGCGAGGCGCACTGAACTGTCGATCAATTCCCTTTTCACTGCAGAACGTATCCAAAGTAACATTCTTGAATTCTGTCCCATTGTCTGATCGAATAACCTTCACCTTAGTACTCGCCTGATTTTCAGCCAATGTAATGAACTGTTTCACCAGTGCAGCAGTTTCGTTTTTGTGACTGAGAAAATACACCCAAGTGTAGCGAGAGTAATCATCGACTACTACTAGACAGTAGGCTTTCTTCCCGATACTCAGCACATTCACTGGACCAAAAAGATCCATGTGAAGTAGTTCGAGTATAGCTTTTGTTGACGGTACTGGTTTAGTCTTGTGAGGTTTTCGATGAGCCTTTCCTTTCGCGCAAGCAACACATTTTTCCACCAACATGAAATCCTTAATTGGAAGATCTCGTACCAATTGACCTTTAGCTAGACGATTCAAATTTTTCATATTCACGTGCCCAAGTCGACGATGCCACAAAAGACCATCATGCTCTGAAATCTTCGAAAATAAACAAGTGATCTCTTCACACGGTTTCTTGTTCATATCAATGACGTATGCATTTCCTTTTCTTTCAGCAGTCATCAAGAACCAGTCTTCTGGAATAACAATCCCAGGCTTAAGAACATGACATCCTTTCTTCGTAAAATGAACTGAATTCCCTCTATCACAGATCTGCGAAATACTTAACAGATTGTGCTTCAGTTCTGGAACATAATTGACATTTTCAAAGCTGAGAACACCGTTTTGAACAGTTCCTTTCAAAGTGATTCTGCCAGATTCACCTCCCGCAAATGAGACATATCCACCATTAAATTCTTTAACATTCACAAGTTGGGATAAGTCTCCTGTCATGTGCCTGGAACAGCCACTATCCATGTACCAGAGGCGCACGGTAGTCCTCCACAGCTGTTCCTGCACGAGTAGCGGGATTAGTTAGATTTAGGAACCCAGCCCATAGTGGATCTGGGTGTTCCTTGAGCATCGAAATACGTTACTCTCTGCCAAACTAAATTTTCTTTGTTTAGAAATTTTGAAACATTTCTGTTTGCGGCCTTTTGATGATATGACTTCATTGGATTGGATTGCATGCCATTGACCTTAGGTTTCCAAAACTGTTTTGACCAGTTAGAATTTAAACTTTCAAACGCGTTACCAAAAGAATTTCTCCGATTACGCTGAAAATTTGTTTGTCGGTTCTGATTATGGCGTTTGGCTGCATTCCAATCCTGATCAGAAGGTCTAGTCCTATGATGATCGTTGTTCTTCATCGTCTTAGTCCAAGCAGACTTCATAGACTCCGAACATTGAGATCGATTAGACGTAACTTTCTGATTTCGCCCTGATGGTTTCTTGTCTGGTGTCCTTGGGAGTTTACCACAATTTCTGGCAATGTGACCGGCAATGCCACAGTTAAAACATGTTTGACGTTTCACAATTTGAACATTTTTGACATTAGGACTCTGCTTGTTCGATTTCGTGTGATTCAACGTTTTAGTTTTCTGACCATGTTTGACTTGTGGTTTTTCTTTAATCAAATTTTCTTCTGATGATTTCACCTTTTTACCAACCCCCTTTTCCTTTTCACTTAATCTTGATTTCGAATTTGAACATGTATTAGCTTCATCCAAATGTGTTTTATCAACACATTTATCATCTGAAACTAATTCAGGTTCACTTTCCGAGCAAGAAGAAGTTTCAACAATATGCTCTTCCTCAATGCATTTATCGGGTGAAACTGATTCAGGTTCACTTTCTGATCCTGAGGAAGTTTCATCAACATGCATTTCCTCAGAGCATTTATCTTGTGACACAGACTCTGATTCATTGATTAACACAGTTTCCAATGGGGTCCCACTAGATTCAACATTAGGGACACCCACTGAGACAGATTCAGAAGAAGAATCAGGATACACTTGATTTTCTTGAGAAGTAGTTTCAGTGGTTTCACTGAATGCATCCTTAGGGACCGCACCTGTAACATTATCACAAGCTGAAACATTTGATATGTTAGCATCACAAGCATTAGCTGAAAAACAATCATCACCACACGTATTGTTCAAATCATCCACACAAACATTATCAGTTTTGCCCAAAACAACAGGCTCACAAGACGAAACAAACGCAGAAAACGACGCAAACAAAGAACTAGTAAAAGCAATGTCAGACTCAGTTGGTTCAGAATAAAGTTCAAAATAAGGTTCAGAAACGTTTGAAATAATAACTGGTTCACTCCCATGAACATCATCACATCTTACTTCAGAGCTATCATCTGCACATGACAACGAGATGTTAGGATCAATTGTGCCTTTAGGAACAAACTTTAAAGGCGAGGACTTTTGTGGCTCAACAGGTTTGTTGTGAACAGACGATTTACTAGATGAGCCATAAGTCATTTTGCTTTCGTTTAAGATCTCCTCCTCAGACATTGGCAAATAAGTGTAATTGTTATTGTATGGAGGAGGAGTCTGATTGTAACCCAATCCCGACCCTTTCTTTTTAGAGTAAGCCAATTGTTGATCACACAGATTTTTTACCAATTTACTGGAGGAATCGAATTTCTTGATGTTTAATTGATTGATTTGGTATTTATCTCTTACATTCTCCAGTTCCTTAGTTACTTCACATAATTTTTCTTTGACTATCATGAGTTGGGCTTTAGCTACACTGACATCGTCCTTTAGTTGAACGATGTCCTTACGCTGAGCTTCGATTTTCTCTTTGAAAAGTTTTTCATTTTTCGTTAAAGTGAAATTTTTCCTTTTAATTTCATTGTAATCTTCAATTAGCTCAGCGTTGTGTATTCTATAAGCCTCAACACGTTCCCTACATTCAGGAGTGCAGAAAACTGAAATTACCTCTTCTTTGGTGAGACCTTTGACAGGTGCTGACAGGATTTGAGTCATGAAAGCGAAATCGTCAGCAGCAGTCTCTTCCTGTGGCTCAGGGTCATGCTCGCTTGAGGTCATGAAAGCAATGTTAGAAGTTGCAGCTTGATTATCTGGAGCTGATATGTTCAGACGCTCAATCTCAGAAGACCAGTCAAAGTTGACATTTGGCTGCACCACCAGCGCTTGTGCTAATCCCTGCGGCTGTGGACTTCCAGAAGCAGCTGCATCTGCTACACTTGTAGTGGACACAAGAGCCCTTTCTCGATTAGGAGTAGCTGGTTGAGCAGGAGTTGTAGGATTTTGATCTCTGTTCATGGGTGGCTTCGGGCAGTTCCGAGCATAGTGTCCTTCCTCATGACAATTGAAACAGCGAAGATTGAAGGGCACTTTAGAAGCTCCATTCCAAGCGTTACCCCACCTGTTTTTACCCGTTCTCTTCACAAACTTTTGAGCTCTGAATGCCGCCATTGCCATTTGCCAGGTGATATCCATTTCTTCAACATCATCTGGATGAATCTGCGACAAATCATCAGGACTCCACTTTGGTGGATCAAGCTTCCCTGCAATAAAAGCATTCAAACAGTTGATTACAGAAGCTGCTATGTCTAGCTTTTCCTTTGACTGACTTGCGAAGAATGCCATCATCTCATTGTTCGTAGAGTGAGTGGAAGCAGGGGCAGCAGCAGATGCCTTTCCAGCATTTTGAACTGAAGCTGGAGAAGCTGGAGAGACGATTTGATTTGAGGATCCAGATTGAGAGACAGAGGAAGTATTGCGAAACATCTGAAAGCCTCCTTGTGATAGAAGAGCTGTGTTGCTGTCGCTAGATGTGGTGGGAGCAATTGAGAAACCAGCAGCCAGCATGCTATTCTTGTAGTTAGTCTCTCTCTGCTTATCATCCAATTCACAAGCTTTGATGTGTGAAATCATTTCTGACAATGTACATCTTGCAAGATCTTTGGTTTTCTTAATCATGGCCACATGATGATCCCAACTCTTGGGCAGTGCATTTAGGAGTTGTCTGTTGGTGGATGCGTTTGAGGTGTGAATTTCTTCCATTTGCATTTGAGTCACCAGTTTAACAAACCTTTGAATCTGATTATCCACCGTCTCACCATAGATATGGTTGAAGTTGTTAAAGTTTTGTTGCAGCAAGTTCCTTCGACTTTCTTTCATGTCTTCATTCCCTTCATACACTTCGACCAGAGAATCCCACAATTCCTTGGCAGATTTGCAGGTGCGAAAACCCATGGCAATATTAGGACCCAAACCCATGGTCAAGTAAGAGAAGGCTCGATCATCTTCTTCAACAATAAGCACATCATCTTCAGTGTATAGTTCTCGAGGCTTCTTTATTTTAACATCAGGTTCTGTAGGACTTTCCATCATAATTTCCCTAGGTCCCCTCAAGATGCTGCGCCATAGCTTGTAATCTTTAACCTTAAGATGCTGTTCAAAGCGCCACTTCCACTCGGGAAAGTCATTGGCATCAGTTAGCCTAGGAATGCGTGATGTGGTTCCAAGCTTTGAATCCAGTTCTTGTTGCTGAGTTAGGGCAGACAATTCACTGTTGGTGGTTGACATTGTTAATCAATCAGTTAATTAATTAATTAATTTTATTTAGTCCAAAGTCAACAGTCCAAATGTCCGTCACAATTTGTCGTTGCGAGTCGAAACGGGGTTGCGAGTCGAATTTGCGAATCGTAATTGACGATGGTTGCGAGTCAAATCAACCTTGGATGCGAGTCGTAACCGAAATGGTTGCGAGTCGTAACAAGACAGGATGAGCCGAAACCACGATTGATTGCGAGTCGTAATTGAAACGTGATGAGCCGCAACTGGGAGATTGCGAGTCGTAACCTGCAAAACAGAAAGTGATAAGAACTGTTTACTCGCAATCCCGACTTTTCAGCAATTTCCAAAATTCAAAGATATAGTAATCTTTGAATCTGTTGCACCGAAATCCCGAAAAATCAGCAAACACCAATGCTGAAATCAACAGACCAAAATCAGTGAATTTTCCAAAGAATTTATCAAGAACAGTCGATAAAAATCTGCACACACACTCAACAAAACCGGATCAGTAATATATGCAATTTCTTGAATCCGATTGATATCAAAACCGAGCCCTTGAATGGCTTCAATGGCTCTGATACCAATTGTAAAACCCGTGAGGATCTCAATGATATCAATCTAACCTTGTGAGAGCGCGGAAATCAAACACAAGGTGATTCAAGAACTAATATTTAAGATCAAATAACAAGCAATAAACAAAATCAAACCGAAACTTGCATTCACGATGAACGATGACTGATACAATGTCTCGAATGGAACCTAGTTCCTTGCTTGTGTCGCCTGCCTTGCACTCGTAACCAACAACCCTTAATCAATAGATTAAGGGTGTTTATATACTAGACATGTAGGCCGAATACAACCCTAGGCCCATGCGACACTATCTAGCCCGACCCACAATGTTTAACCCAAAACATATATAACTAATTACATAATCAATCCCTAAGTATTGTCAACCTACATGAATAAACCTTCAGATTCCAACATTTTTACTTCCACTCCTCTTATGGTTTGTGGTGTCAATTATGTGGCGGACCTCATGAAGATTTATAATGTTATTTTTTAAACTACAATCCCCACTATATAGACCCATTGTTTTCCTATAGCCTTAAGAGGGGTGAAAGTAAAAACAATCCCTATCTCTCTCTCGAATGCTCTCAATCATCTCTTCTAGGTGATATGATTCTCAAAGAATTATTTCAAATGGAAGAATTAATTCTACAATTGATAAGAGAACTTGAGATGGACATAGCCAATTCATCTCAAGACGACGATCAAGGAAGATTATTGAGAACGCATTCGGATACTAACAACATCGTTGCTCCCGAAATCACCTCTAACTCTAGCGAGGAACTGAGCGATAGTCGTCCCTGTGTCGATTGTGCCGTGAAGGATTCCCCATCGGTTTCCGCCGATGCATACATAGACCCGAGCGATTCGACATATACCTTCTTTAACGAGAGCCCGGATAAGGGAAGTAAAGGTTGGTCTTGCCCACCGGTATTTAGCTTAGGAATCACCTTTTCCGATAACCTCTTGCGTTCTTGTCTAAAACTAGGGCAACTTAGGTATCTCAGGGACTTCGGTGTTGTTTCGTCCAGTAAGGAACCACCCGATCCGGATAAACTCCTTAAAAATAGACGAAACTTCATAAAAAACTTCTAGCCACGGGGCCGTGTCTAGGTCAGCACGCCCCCGTGTCCACCCAAAGATTCCCGTCTGACTTTTGGTCAGAATACGGACAAAAAGTGTCAGAATTTTGTCTGCGCATGGGGCTTTGTTCAGCCGACACGGGGCCGTGTCCAGCGTGCTGTTGTTTTCTATAAATGCAGCAAGATTCCTACACTCTTGGACCCATTCCAAAGACAAAGATCTGGTCAGATCTTCACATATACCATACTAGGTATATTCTAAAGAAGGGTCTCAACAACCATCTTGTCTTTTCTATTTTTGTCCATTGCCTTCTTCTTCATTTTCTCCTCAAAACCTCCATTAAAACTTGAAATCTCCATGTTTTCAAGCTTTATTGTGACATTTGCTAGGTTTTTATTCAAGGAATCTTGTCAAAAATAAGTTTTACGATACTATTTTAACTTATTTCTGCTTAAAATTGCTTCAAAAGTCAGGAAAATAATTTAAAGCTACAAGATTCTTTGTTTCAAAAACATGCAGAGAGGTGAACACGGGGCCGTGCTCAGCGAGCACGGGGCCGTGTCCGAGGTACTGCTTCATTAATTTGAAATTTCTTTCGGTTTGCTTTCTTAGAATGTCGAGCAGAAATAGCGGAATATCTTCATCACACTCCAGGAACGACCGACGAGGAAGAAGGACATCGGTAGAAAACTCTCTCGTTAACTACGTTTATGCCTTGAGAGAGGCCATCGATGAAATGACGGGAGTAAAGGAAGCCTTGGTCGACCGTATAAATCATTTGACGGTGGGACTAGAAGGATGTCTTCGAGAAGTCAACCTTTTGCACCAAATGTTAAATATTCTCGCTTCCCCTCCTTTGGTACCAATCATTACACAAAGGGGGTGGAATGTAGTACCAGAAGTCATCACTCCGGCCGAATGGTATGTCATGCACCCGGAACCCCCTCAAGACATATTACATGGGGTCCCGGTTGCCAACGCACCTCCTCCGCAAGACGATGTGGAAAATGAGCCCGCCTTCTTCCTCCTAAGGGAGATAGAGGAATGGCTTAACAACGTCTAAGTGACATCCCTCGGTTACAAGTTCTCTAACGCCTTTAAATACCGTAAAACTATTTCCGGGTATTTGATATTCCTACAATAAGGGTGGAACTCCTTGGAATGATTTTCTGCATTACTTGACCTATCTATCTTAGGAACTTTTAGTTTTTTCATTTCTAGCTTTATTTTTTTTAAGTTTCTAGGATTTTATATAATTCACTCTTTAATGAATGATGGTTTCTAAGTATTAAAATGGTGTTTGGATGATGTTGTAATGAATAAAACACACTAGGAATGATGGAGGTTACTAAGGGAAACTTGAACCCGCATCCCATGCACAAAAACAGAGCCTCCCGACAATTTTTCTTCATTACAGCAAGTTCAGCACGGGGCCGTGCTCAGCCCAACACGCCCCGTGCCCGAGGATCTGCAGAAAATGCCCAGTTCAGGTATCTGGACACGGGGACGTGCTCACTGAACACGCCCCCGTGCCCAGCCTTCTGTAAACTATGATACTTGCAATCTGAACACAGGGTCGTGCCCGGTCAACACGGGCCCGTGTCCAGAAGCCCAGTAACATAAAATTTTGTTTTTTAACACCTTTTTACACATTCAATCAACCTAAAAACTTATTTTTAGGACACATTGAGGACAATGTGTAATTTAAGTGTGGGGGGGGGGGGGTGCTAAAACCTTGAATTTTGCAAGTCCTAACAACAAGCCTTACACAAAACTCTATTGGAATCGCTAATCACCCCAATTTTTTTCAAAAACTTTTCATTTTTTTTACTTGTCTTGGTTTAGTTTGAGAATAACAAGTTCTAAAAAGGTTATATTTTTACAAATTTACAACCGATAGCGTCGTGATAAAAAGAACCAACATAAGAAAATTATGAAACGGCATGACAAATCTAGTTAAAATTGGATTATATATACTTTATCACATTATAAACCCATTCCCACAAAAAGTGAGTTTTGAGCCTTTATTAAGCATACAAATATACAACTTTAAACTAAATGCTCATTTTTCGTTTCTTGTGTGAATAGCCGCTTGGTTTCTTGCAACTCTAGAACTTGCCACAACAATACATTACCGGTCTTTACCAACTTAAACCCAAGTAAGTAAATGATGGAGGCATTAGCACTAACCCTTTTTCTTTTCAACACCATTATTTTTTCTTTTTTTTAACCTACCCAAAATCCCCCTAGTTAACCCCTTTGAGCCTAAACCTTTTCATTTCTAAACCCACAAAACAAAAACCCTTTACCCACCAAAACCCTTTTATTTTTGAACCCTTTATTTTAGTAAAAAGTTCGGTTTTCATGTGACATTCCTTAAAAAAATGAAGTTTAGCAATAAACAAACAAGTTCCTCAAAAGAACCTTTGTTTGAAAATGCTTCGTTTGAATAAAAGTCACAAAAACAAAATGATTTACGACGACCGACGCTTTTTACACTTTTCGCCATTTTTACTAACCACTAACCCAAAACCACCTACCTTTAACCCAAGCCTAACCCTTCCCCAAGTCCTCTTGATATTTACAAAGGTGTATAGTTAAAAAGGATGAGGATTGATTGCTTGGCAAGCATATGGTAGAAGTAAGTTCCATGCCGGTCTAGAGTGTTTCACAAAAATACATCTTCGGCCGAGTGTTGAGTGATCTCCCGTGAGGTATGTGAACTTGTATATAAATGGAATTTTAAAGAGGCATGTTATGCCCAAATAAGTAATTTCTCTTATGAAATGTTCTAAATAAATCATAACGAATAGGATTGTAAATAACATAAAAATAAAACCTAATAAAGATCTTGGATTCCCGACACTCAAGACAAGCCCAAAATTTCTCTTCTACCCATTCCATTTGGGAGCGTAAGCCACATTATAAAGAGTTTTGCTTGAGGACAAGCAAAGATTCAAGTGTGGGGGTATTTGATGTGTGTAAAATGCAACATATAAATTACATCAATTGAGGCATAAAACTAACTATTTTTTAGTACTAATGTTGGAAAAAGTATGCTTTTGTCTTCCTTTTGTATTTTCAGGACTAAATGAGCTCAAATGAACAAAAGGAACAAATATACAGCAAAATCTAACATAAATACAAGAAAAGGAACAAATGTGTCATGCCCGACCCCTCGACAGCATCTTCCCAAGCAAAAACAAGGAAACAGAAGGCTGACCACGGCCCCGTGCCCAGCGGACACGGGGGCGTGGCAAAGTGTCTGCAGAAAAGACAAAACTATAGAAGCTTTTATTCCTGACACTGGGGCGTGCCCAGCTAAACACGGGGTCGTGGTCAACGCTAAGATTCGCAGAATCCAAGCAAATCTTGATAGTACAGATACGCTTCTGCACATGGGGCAGTGCCCAGCGGACACGGGGGCCTCTGGAGCTAATGCAGACAAATTGCAATTAATGAAGAAAGAGAAAGTGGATGGACACGGGGCTGTGCCCAATGGACACGGGGCCGTGTCCGGGCTTCTGTGCAGGCTATAAATAGGGGTGCTTGGCTCACTTCAAAAGGCATCCCTTGGCAAACCATCTCTCTCCCACTTCACCCACACTCCACCACCATCACAACACCCACATCCACCACCATCATCCATCATCCACCTAGAGTGTGTGTAGTAGTCTCGGGATCCAAGATTGATAGTAAGAGTTCTTGACAATCAAAGGCCATGTTTGCCTAAGTCTCTTACATCACTTGGTGAAGACAAGCATTTAGTGTAATACTTTTGATTTTTAATCTTTTCACACTTTTTATTTGGTTTTGTATTAATGACTTTAATAACTAGTTTCTTATGTTGAATGTGAAACTTCCTTATCATTTGTCCGTGGTGTCTTGGCATTATTTTACTGTCTATATAAAATAAAAGATTTACACCATTCATATCTCTACGGTCTATATAGAGATATGTTGGCTACCTGGTCGGGGGTTAAGGGAATGATTTGGTAAGGTCCTTGCCTTATTCAGTGTATAGATCCTGCAAGGACCTGGGTCAAGCTTACTAGGACCTCCTTCAATACCCACTGGTATTGGATGGCGGGGGTGCGAATGGCTCGATCCCCCCATATGTAAGCTACTATTAATACATTAACCCGGCTACTTGGGATTGTATCCCTGCTGACTCAAACAACTTAGCCGAGGGTAACGTCACCTTCAAAAGAGGGGCCTACCACATTACGCATTAATAACTTAATTAATTATCTTTCAATATTCCGACCCTTTAGGATTGTATCCTTGCTGACTCAAACTACTGGGTTGAGGGTAACGTCACCTTCAAAAGAGGGGCCTACTACTATAACTAAGATAATCTCTTAAAAAGTGCAAAAGTTCGGAAATCATCAAAGGTTACACTAAAGGCGAGTCGGATCCAAGTGATTCATCTTGTCTATCTGTTTTATTTTTATTTTATTTTATTTTTCAGCATTTTTAGTTTTTATTTTCATTTTTAAAACCTTTTCTAAAAATTTTGATTTGATTAGACGTTGAGGATAAACCGGTACTAAAAGCTCTTGTGTCCTTGGACGACCTCGGTATCTTACCAACGCTATACTACGCTCACGATGGGTGCACTTGCCCATATGTGTGTTTAGTGTTAGTAGAATATGGTGTTTTATAAATTTAAAACTTGACTAAAGTGTAAAAAGGGCTTAAAATATAAACAAAAATATATAACGCTACACGCACATCATCCATGCAGGGACTTAATTGAAATGAAATTACAAAAAGATAAATAATTAAGAGTCTTCAACGGTCTTTCTTCTTTTTCCCCTTAATGAGGTTTGCCAAACCCTTTTGAAGACCGCGGCGACTTCTATGTTCTTCTTCTACCATTTGTTCCACCTCATGCAACCTCTGGAGGATTTCTTGTTGCTGAGGTTGCTGGAGTGGAGGTTACGGCGGCGGCTGCTGCTGCTGAGGTTGCGGAGGTTGTGGGTATTGATACCCATATGTAGGGTACCCAGTTGGGTACGCGGGTGGAAATGGAGAGGGGTAAAGAGCATTAAAGTTTGCTGCCTCTAAGTATGGGTCGACAGCAGGTGCATGGTACTGATAACCCGAGTAAGCTTGATGTTCTAACGGGTTATACCCAGCTGCATCTGGGTATGCGGGGATTGGGTTTGCATAACCCATGGGTGGTGGTGGTGGTGCAGGAGTGACTGGTGCAGAGTCAACCTCAGAAATAGCGTTTGAAGGCCCACCCATTTGTGGGTCTTCATACAGCGGCGGGTAGTTGTCGGAGTGTTGGGGGGTGCTGAAATGAAAACCCCCACGCATGAACATCCGTGCACTTCTTCTTTGCCTCAACGATTCTGGAGGCGGTGGCTGCTCTGGCGCTGGCGGTGGCGGTGGCGTGACCGCCTGAAAGTGTGGTTCCTCTGAGGAATCCTGTTGGTGAGGTGGTGAGTAGTGGTGTGGGGGAGTAAACTCCCTCTTGTATGTGCTCCACCTTTCGGCCCATATGTCAGGGCCTCTGTATGGCGAACCATGAAAAGAAGATCCGCTGGAAATCTCGATGGGATGCGTGGGCGTCCCAGATGGTGGCATAGCGGGATCCGGACCGTCGTCCAGATCCATGTCCTGGTATTCAGGATAGTGGTCAGCGGGCCCCAGTGGGTTGGACCCACTGGTTCTTCAACTTGGTTCATTGGGTTGAACCGGCTCTAGAAGTAGGGTGTGGGGTCCTGGAAGGAGTGGTGAGAACCGGAACGCTGCAAAGGTATGTATGAGTGGTGTGATTCATGGGGCTCGTCTTACTGGTGCAGCCCGAAGGAGTTATGGTATGACGGCGATGAGCTAAGCGAGACAGAGCGTCTCGCGGGTTTGAGGTAGGTCCTCCAGTCTTCATGCGGGCTGGAGCCGAAGGATGCTGAGGGTGTGCGCCGGTGTGACGGCCCTGCTTCATGATCATTTCTACCCCTCATCGGGGCTTTGCCTCGTCCACTTCTTCCTCTAACTCTTGGTGGCATGATTAAATGTAGTCCTGTCAATAACAAAAACAAACAAAATATCAACCAAATAAGATTAGGATTAATCCTAGGTCGTTTGCCTAGACTCGGAAGTCAATGAATGTTCTACTGTGTCATTGAGATTAAACACAAAAGGCTAGTGTTTAATTCACTCAATGTTGGCTCTGATACCAACCTGTCACACCCCGATATTTCCACATATTACCGGTGGGCCCGGCGGGGGAGTATCGTGACGTAGTTGATATCATCATAGTCAAATACACACAATTTAATGCACAGCGGAAATCTTGGTAGAAAATACTATTACAAACCGAAATGTAAAGTATGAAATAAAATATTATACAGACGATTGTAAGAGGATCCACAGGCGGATCAAAAACAAAATACAAAAAATTGTTCAACAGACTTTGAGCCTTAAGAACTTGCAAGATTCTTTAACTAACGCCCATAGCTCCCAGCTAATTACGTACAGTACCTGTCGCTTAGTCTTTTTGAAAAATACGTCAGTTTACATTGGTAAATACAATTAACCGACTCTTTTAAAGCTTTATGAAAATTGATTTAAATGCACAAGGCACAAACATTTTTGTAACTTGGTAAAATTATATTAATAATAATCTTGTATCAGATTTACATGTTTGTCCAACATTTAGGGCCGGTATAAAAGCCGAACAAGATTAATCGACACACCACTAATATAATCCCACGGTGAGTAATCCTCAACAAATGGGTATATCTTTACATACGCAACTGTCAGGTGTATGCCTACACCCCGTGCTTAAGTCGTGGCCATTTTCAATTTTTAAATGAGCCAAGGATATCCAAGACACGGTCGTTAACCCCCAATGTTATTTGTTATCAAGCAACACTGATTAAAAACGGGGTTATGCAATTTAACCATCTTCGATTAAAATGTTTCTACACCCGACCAAGCGGTAATATTTTACCGTATCCCAAGCCCGTATAAGGGAAAATAAGTTAAAAGTATTTACTTGAGCTTAAAATGTAAATTTTGTATGCTCAGTCGTATAGTCTACTCAACAAGTGCAAATAACTCCTACCGGGGCTCTTAATCTGGAACGAAGGTTTTATTAACCTATTAGATTCCGAACGGGTCTTATTTAAGTTATAAACTTAGACCGGTTTGTTTAAAGAAAGGTTTACGTCACGAAACACTAGATTAAGCGGTGACTGGATTGGAATGTAATTTAGACCCGACAAGTATGGAGACTTGTATAAAATGGGTAAACACCAAACATAACAATTTAAAACACAATGCAACGTATTATGGGAGTAAAATTTAAAACACACTGCTTAACACTTAAAACACACTACTTAACGTTCTTGGCATTGTGTTTTAAGTTTTAAGTCTAGAATTCATTGCATTGTGTCTTAAGTTGTTATGTTTGGTATTTTTCTTGCCAAAACAACCCAAAACATTATGACCAAGTCCAAAACATGATGCCTATATGTCATTTCTTATGTTTTCTCACACTTTTCACGAAAAATGTCCTTTTTTACAAGATCCTAAGAGATATATAATATATAACTTGTAAAAAACTTTTTGGGCTCTCTGAAAAATTGGGCCACAGGCCATCGCCCGGCTTCGCCGGCCCAATAGTCCCCCATCCACATAGATAGTGATTCAGTCACATACATACATATTACTAGTTTTATAATGATAGTTCCATCCAGAAATCGGTCTGGAAAAGCATAAAAGGAATAGAATTAGAAGGAACAGAATTCATTGAACAAGTTATTTGGGTATTTGTATTTTTGTAGTTTATATGATAGTTTATATATAATATAGATATAGATGTGATGACTGATGAGTATGGTCCTGTTTTCACGTAGCAGACCATAAATGCCTTATATATATTGGGCTCTATTTAGATCACTATGGTGGGCTACCATTGGGTCTCAGGCCTGTATTGACCTCTTGGATCTCTAGGCTTTCTTCTGCTACTAACTACTTGAGCTCAACTCGTTAAGGGGAAATGTATTAATATTCGTAAAAAAATGTGCAAGAGTAATGAATGGGAGAATTCAGTTTTATAGTTTTAATATACTTTATCATAGAAGAGTTAAATTAATGAAATAAAGTAAAATAATGTTTGGATTGGGAGCACATGATATATTCCATTGGGTTAAGGATTCTGGTGTGTTTAAAATATGAAGATATTGCGTGGCCTATCTCTTTACAAGGAACCACAGAATCTTGGTTAGATATGATATGCATTCATTTGCATATAATAATCTAACTAGTGATTTTCCCCCAACGCTTCGCGGCGAAAATTTAAAATTTGGTTGGTATCTGTTCAGTTCGTTATGTTACTTATTTACTTATTTGGTTTTCAGAAAGCAAATAAACAAATAAGTCATTTTGAAAAGCTTAACCAAACAGCCCCTTACACTCACAACCCTCACAACACATCATTTGATTTGTATGTTGATCAACCCTCACAACCCATCATTTGATTTGTATGTTGTTCAGTTGATATCAGTTTGGTTGGTTTGCATTCTATGTTTATTTTTTTGAACGTTGGCGTACAAACATTATGGAAAGGACTATTGTGTCGCTATCGTACCAGCCCAAACCGAAATCGACTGAACAACATTTGTATCATTACCGGGATTTATTTCTATTGTTTTTCCTTTCGATAAAGTAAGATCGTATTGCTATCATACCATACCAAACTGAACAACACCGGTACCGGTATGTATTAATTTTAGGGTTTTTTTTTGTTTGATAACATATATCGTGTCGCTATCGTAGTGATCCGAAATTAAGTTATTATAAAAAATCAAACTGAATGCTAAACAAAATGCCACTAATAAAAAGAACAAATACCTTGATAAAATATTACTAAATAAAAATAAATACTTAAAATATTTCAACTATTATTCATCATAAGTTTCTGCTAATATATCTAAATTGATTAAAAGCGTACATTATTTAAAGTATAGGGTTGAAATTGAAAATAAAAAAAAATGAAAATAATAACATAAGAAATTTGTTTTACTATTATCATGACTTTCAATTCATATATGTAGCTAAGCCGAATATTTCTCTATCATAACATGTACGTCCGTGTTTTGGTTACCTGTACATACTACTTATAAGACGATCTCAAAAAAATTACATTGAGTCAACCAAATAAATTAAAACACCATCATACTTTTGCTTAAGAAAAACAAAAATGATAGAAAAACTATAATTTTAAATTGGAGGCAAAATTGTAATTTTTCAGGATAAATGAGTGTGTGCTAGGAAGTCGCCTGACACGAATAAAAATTACACCGATTCAAACAATTAAAATAAAGCACTACCACAATTTTCTCAAAAAAATAAAATAAAATAAAACGATGGCATGACTGTAATTTTACACAGGGGATAAAATCGTAATTTGACTGGGAAAGCAAAGAAAAACGATTTGGCTGGGAGGAAAAAAACAAAAATAATGGCAAAACTGTAAATTTAAACCGGTCAAAATCATAATTTTATTTTGAACTGGGGGTAAAAACGTAATTTTGAACTGATGGCAAAATCATAATTTTAAAGAGGCGATAAAATCGTAAATTGGTTGGGCCAATGGGGGAGTTCCAGGCAGCTGCCTGACACTACTCCTCCATCTTGTGTCTGTAGTTATACACTGGGGGCAAAATCGTAATTTGACTGTGAAAATAAACAAAAACGATGACAAAAATATAAATTTAAATTGAGTGAAAATCGTAATTTAGTTGGGAGGAAGAAAACAAAACTAATGGCGAAACTGTAAATTTAAATGGGTAAAATCGTAATTTTGAACAGAGGGTAAAATTGTAATTTTTCACTGGAGGCAAAAGCATAATTTTATTTTAAACTGTTGGTAAAACGTAATTTTAAACTGATGGTAAAACCGTGTAGCAAATTAATGCAAGAGTGATTAGGAACCTACACGGTTTATCATAATTTGAGTAGATATGATATTTAGACACTCGGTCTATCACATTCTCCCACCAACAAAACATACATGCCCTCTCATAGTTGATCTCAACATGCAGTGGCCATTCGTCCCCTGGATGGTCTCTTGTCTTCATGTCGACCCTCACGATCCCTTCATTTGGGTTGCCCCATTACGTTTCCTCACTCTCTTTGGTTTGAGTATACAACAACCGATCATCCCCTAGAGCAGTTTTGTCAAAAACCATTCAACTGTCAACTGGATGAGCGGAGCACCATGGGACTCTCTAGATAAAATCTAACTTAACATTTTGACTCACAATCATGTCCCATAGTTTATACTATCACATGAGCTCAACTATTATTATAGACCTTTTAGGATAGTGACTTTGATTTGCTAAACTGGAAGAAGGTCCGAAACCCTTTTATTCCACCTGACAAGGATTTTTCTTGTTAGTATTGACCAGGGCCGTTCCTACGTTTTCTGACGTCCTTGAATCCCGCGGACCAACCTTAAGTCCCGCACATAATCATAGGTCACTATTTTCGTACCGACATGTATTCATCTATACGAAAAGAGCAAGTACTTCTTGCATATACCTTTAATTAATTGTTGATGCACTTTCGAAGGATGTGAAGGAATGACCTAGAACTCACACATGTAACCACAACTTGAGTAGATATATCCTTCACATCTGACCCGTCACAATAAACCACTATACCTTTGACTTTATTCTATTATATGAGATTTCATCATCATTTGTTTTAGTTACCTTAAGTTGTTCAATTAGGTTTAGGGTTGGATTTGAAAATTTGTGAGCACAGGTGATGGACTAATACCATTACAAGGTATGAGACTTGTTCCACACCGGTTGTATGAGCAACTAATGTAGGGTTTATATACCAAATGAACTCTCTCACCCACCAGACTAGTCTTTTGGGTTGAATTATCTTGTTTGGTATTTAACATTAGTATCAAAGCCAGAACTTAGAGTGGTGGCCCACTTGTCTCACATTGCTTGTATGGACAACCGATGTTAGGTTTATATACCAAATGAGCCCTCTCACCCACCAGACTAGTCTTTTGGGTTGAGTTCTCTCATTTGGTAATCAGTTAAAAAACGATTTTAATCAAATTAGTATACGGTTTTAAGTTGGTTTCAATAGTTTTAATTCAAATTTAAGTTGGTTTTCGAACAACATAAAACCTACTCAATAACAATCCTAGTAAACTTATCCTTGTTAATTGTTTCTATTAAAAAATGTAAAATTAAAAATCAACCCTACCGTGATTTAATCACCTTTGAAACTCAAAACCACGTGAATGCTTTTAGTCCTCATTTCGAAAGGGAGAATCCAAGAGTGGACCACGTGACCCCCACACAAAGCTTTTCTAGTGCCTTCGATAAGAGGTAAAAAAATGTATAAAATATGTAAGTGTTGTTACTTATGCTAACTTTAAATAACTACAAAAATCATAATCGTAAAAAGTTTTTGCAAAACTCATGTCGCAATAGTTATGTGAAGTATTGTTTTTGCAAAACATTTGGTTGCCAAACATTTCGGGAGGCCGAAGGGGTACTTATTATAATTAATATAATAATAAAAATAGCATATAAACTTTAGAAATAAAAAGAAAAAAAAGTTCCATCCAAGTCCTTAGTTTTATACACATTGGATGCCATATTAGTATAAAGCGTCTAGTTTGACCGGTTTCAAGTTAAAATTGTCAAAAAGAAATTATAGATTTTAGTAAAAATAAATAAAATTATTTTTTCACGTTTTCTTTATGTTTTAAATTGATTAACTATTTAATCCATTGAAGAGGATTAGAATTTGATTGAACTAATGTAGTTATCAGGGGCAGACCCACATTGAACGGGTCGGGATCTCCGAAGCTCAATGTTCTTTAAAAAAATTAATAGATCCAGTATATTAAATTTTATAACGACCTCATAAATACAATTAAGTTGACACCATAAAAAGAAAACGAAGACTGGTGTAATGGTAAACCCTCCTTTTTACCAACAAGAGGTCATGGGTTCAATTATTGTATAGCATTTTTTTTTTGTTTTTTTTAAATCTAATTCAAACCGCGTTCTGACCCGACCCGAAAATTTTAACGTTTTGTTATGAAAATTTTGAACAACGAAAAAATTAGACACCGTTGTAAAAAAAAATCCTGGATCCGCAAGTGATAGTTATGTGTCATAATAATATTCATCCATATTTTGCTTGTTAACCATTAAAGTTGGTTACCGATGTGAGGATGTTTTCATCAAACAGTGCAAGAATTAAGATTTGGAATTTGGTTGGTGTGAACTTATTAATCATATTCTACTTTGTGTAATGATTAATTCAAATCTTACGACTTTAGTCGGCCAAAAGTTAAACATGACACTGTATAATAAAACTTTAGTAATTTGGTTTATGGGTTATTGGATTTTAATAATCCTAGGTTTCATCTGTTGGTCGATAATAATCCCAACTTTAAAAATTTCCTCCAATAATCCCAATTTGTAAAAGTTTGGCCGCCATTGATCCTTTTCTAACATAGGTGCACTTAAATCAATTAAGAAGACTTTACGTGCAATTAAATCTATTAAGGATATGCCAAATTCTTATATATTTGAAAATGATCAATGGCGGCCAAACTTTTACAAGTTGTGATTATTGGAGGGAATTTTTAAAGTTGAGATTATTATCGGCCAACAGGTGAAACCGAACGTTCAGCGAACAGTTCGTGAACCGTTCGGCGGGAAGTTCGTTTATGTTCGTTCGTTTAATAAACGAACGAACATGAACAAGAAATTCCGTTCGATTAGTCAAATGAACGAACATGAACAAAGGTCTCGTTCGTTCAATTGTGTTCATGAACGTTCGGTAAGGTGTTCGTGAACATTCGTTCATTTGCGTTCATTTATGTTCGTATGTTCGTGTTTTAATTAAAGATTTTTATACTTTCATATATTTTATCTATACATTTTATACTATTAAACTTTTATTTATATCATTACCCTAACAATTAAACTAGGAAACCCTCTTTCACCTTGTTTATGCACCATTTCCCTTTCTTTTCTCATTATTTACATCGACGAATATGATCTACATCCGTTCCACAATAAGGGATTCAAGTTCTAGTGCTACTCTCTGGGCCATCCACCTTTATCCTTCATCGCGTTCGATAAATTTATTTGTGTTCGTGAACCGTTCGTGAACACACTTATTTCCTTAATGAACGAACACGAACATAAAATCTCGTTCGGTAAGTGTTCATGAACCGTTCGTGAACACATTTATTTCCTTAACGAACGAACACGAACAAGGCCCCGTTCGTGTTCGTTCGGTTCGTTTACAGCCCTAGGTGAAACTTAAGATTATTAAAATCCAATAACCCTTTATTTATCTATTTAATTTAGTTTTTAACCCATGTTAATTTTTTTCTATTGTAAATAATGGTTGACTAAAACGACATCGAATTTCCTAAGGGGGTATCCTGATTGTACATGACATACTTAACAATTAAAAGGTTGGAAATTTAAGTATTGGTATATATATGGGGTATTTAGGGGGGACGTGGGTGACCCATTTGAACCCTCTCAATAACCAATCATTGGTGTACACCTCATATTTTCGATTTGAACCCGTCGAAACTCGCATCCACTGACGCCGGTGTTGCCCAGCTACCCGCCCCCCTGCGCCGTCTTCCAGGCTCAAGAATCACAAACACACACTCCTACCCGTATTGGTGAGTAGTGCCCGTGGAGTGAAACCAAAAGAATGGGAGTAGAGGGCGACGATGGTGTTGTTGTCGGTACCCAAGAATCCGCGAGGGGTACCCACAGGTGTCCCGTCGACCCTTATACTAGAAAATCTAGGAATTGATGTTTAAGAAAAAAGAAAGGACACCAAAATTTTACCTTCCTTTCGGCATGATCATAAGCGAACCTAAGGAATTCAAGACCATGCCACGCCATGTGACATCTAAATTTTACATGTTATATGCTATCTTTCTTGCCAATGATGGCCAGCCCAGCTGGTCGGAGGTGTGAGGGTTTACCCATAGGTCACGGGTTCGATCCCGGCTCTCGTCTTGAGAATGGCTTGTGGGGTTCCCGCACGGGGGCTCGAGTTCCGGTCGAACCGGGAGGTACGGCATTGCTGGCCGGCGATTCGAACTCGGGTGGGCGCGCGTCTTGCGGCCTTGGGGACTCTTCCAAACCAGCTGATCCACACCTTTCAAAAAAAAAAAAAAAATGCTATCTTTCTTTCTTTTTTTTTTTTTTTTTTTTTTTTTTGACAGGCAAACAAAGCAAGCTTTATTCCAAACAAACAAAAGCCAACATAGCAAGGCACTAAATCGGGACAAAACAAAACAAAGCACAAACAAACAAAACATAATAAAAATTAACATTGTAAACTGAATTTTCTCCAATCGTTCCATGTTATACCCGTAAGATTTGCTCTTATACCCGTAAGGTTACTTCCTTCCCCTTGAAGACCTTTTCGTTACTTGCAATCCACATACTCCATAACGTTGAATAATTTGCGTGTATCACTTTCTTCCTGTTGTTAGACACCTTCAACTCTTTAATGAGAGCCTCCTTTATCGTGACCGCGCAAGTGTTTGTCGATACACCCATCCACCAGTTAATTTGCGCCCAGATATCTTTAGCTTTTTGACAATTTATCAAAATATGTTATATACTATCTAATACTCGTTTTCCAAGTGTTATTACGTACCAGACAATTAAACTACACTGTTTTAACCTTATGTTTCCTAAGAGTTAAATCATTAGAAAAACCATAGCCATGATAGTCCTAACTTAATTTCACAACAATGAGAAAAAAAAACTTATAACTATTTCTTAAAAAACTTCAAAAACATTGTTTACTACTAGGGGTGCAAACGAGCCGAGCTCAGGCTCGGCTCGTTTCGAGCTTTTTCTCGAGCAGCCTGCGAGCCGCTCGGCTCGTTTGCACCACTATTTACTACTATGAGAAAAAAAAGAAAAAACTTATAACCATTCTTAAAAAACTTCAAAAACATTGTTTACTAACTAGCAATTGATAAAAAGGTTATCTCCAAGATTTTGTTTTTACAAATACAACCGCACACATGGTCTGATGAACGTTCAGAAAAGTTCCCAAATTGATTTGTCCAAGATAAAGTTCCATAATTTGGAATCAAGTACTAGAAAAGGGGGTCGAAGATAAAATAAAGGATGGGGGTTGTGGTGCTGATTCTAAAGGGATGAATAACAGCTAAGAGCCAAGCAATTTCACTGTGGGAAGTGCGAACATTCTGATCTAACATTGGCTTTTTGCGATTTTTTTTTTTTGAACGGTATTGGCTTTTTGCGATAACACACTGTTGCTTTAGTGGCTGGCAAAGATTAACGACCACTCATCTTTTTTCTTCTTGTCTCTATTCTGTTCTTTGTTTCCCCCCTATTTTGTGCCATTTCTTTTCCTTTTTTCTTCATTTTTGGTCTCAGCTTTTATATAAAGATAAAACAGTTAAGTGGAGGGTGGGGTTCCCGTTGTTTGTGTTTTGTCGCTTAACTTCTTTTTCCCCTTTTCGAATCGTTAAAAGATTGCACACCAACTGTTTGTGTTTATGCCTCTGAGACCCTTCAACTGTTTGATTTGATCTTTGCTGTTGTTTCTCTTATTGGGTCTGTTTGTTCTGGTTATATATTCAAGCTCTCAAGTGAGGTTTGAAGATAACTATGGTATGTGTTATATATGTGTATGGAGTTATGGACATATGCATGTGTTTGCATTGTTGTTTATAAATCTTTATTGTATTCTTTACTGCATTATTTGATAATATTAAGTTTGATACTGAAATTAAGTAAACTTGTGAAGGAAATTTGTTGTTTTGTAATTAGTTTAAAGTACCAAAGCAAGTTGATGTTTGTTTGTTGTCTACTAATGTGGTGGTGTATTTTAAATGATACCAAGGTTATGTTGGGTGTGTGCTGTAAATTCTCATTGGTAAGAGAAAGATTTTATGGAGGAATGTGGATTTGATTGTTGAAGCTTGAGGAGAGAGAAAGAGATAAAGAAATATAAGGCAGAGAGTGGTGGATGTCAGTGGTGGTGGTGTATTAAAAAGTCTCTGAAAGTGTGTTTCATTTGTAGCAGTGTCTCCTTGCTTACCCCATTTATGATAGCAATTCCAAGGTACAAAAATCTCATTTGGCTTCTGTTGATTAACAAGAAATCTTGAATCACCCTCTATTTCCATTTTTGGGCTTACTTTTGATTGTGTCTTGAAGGTGAACTAAGTTTTAGCTGTTCAAGATGAAGTTCATGAAACTTGGATCAAAACCGGATTTGTTTCAGTCCAATGGCGAAAATACTCGGTCAGTATGTCATTATTTTCTTGTGAACTTAGCAAATATGTTGTTTTAGTCTAATGGCGAAAATACTTCTTAAATCTGTTAGCACGTTGTTAAACGTGTTTTGAACTTAACGATTTGAATCGTTTTGTTCATGTTCAGATATGTTGCAACTGATCTGGCTGCTGATATGATTGTAAGCGTTGGAGACGTTAAATTTTACGTCCACAAGGTTTGCTATTTTCTACTATGTTGACAAATTACATTATTTTCTATAAATGGTCGAATGAAATATTACTTTCTGTTGTTTGTAGTTTCCGTTGCTGTCCAAGAGCGCCCATTTGCAGAAACTGGTTGCCGTTTCAGAAAACCGAAACAATGAAGAAATCGAAATCAACAATATCCCCGGTGGGCCCACTGCATTTGAAATCTGTGCTAAGTTTTGCTACGGCATGACTGTCACACTCAACGCATACAACGTGGTCATGGCTCGATGTGCAGCCGAGTATCTAGAAATGTACGAAACTGTCGACAAAGGAAATCTTGTTTACAAAATCGAAGTGTTTCTGAATTCAAGCGTTTTCAGAACATGGAAAGATTCGATTATCGTTTTCCAATCAACAAAGGGTCTTGTTCCATGGTCTGACGAACTAAAAGTGGCCAGCCATTGTTTAGAGTCGATAGCTTCAAAAGTTTCGGTTGATACGTCTAAAGTCGAATGGTCGTATACTTATAATAGAAAAAAACAACAAGTTATGGTTGGAAAAGATTGGTGGGTGGAAGATTTATGTGATCTTTCAAGTGATTTATATAAACGAGTTATGATCGCGATTAAGGCGAAAGGGAAAACGAGTTCAGATGTTGTCGGTGAATGTTTAAGATTTTACGTGCAAAAAAGATTACCTTGGTTTGGGAAAAGAAACCGTAAAAACGACGGGGATGGTGTAAAAGCCCGTTCGTTAATTGAAATGATAAGCGAACTTTTACCGGATGAAAATGAAAGTGTTTCTTGCGGGTTTTTGGTTCATTTATTGCACGCATGTGTGCGTTTAGAGTGTGGAGGAACACGCAAGAAGGAATTGATGAGAAGGATTGGGAATCAGCTGCAGAATGCAACGATTTTTGATATTGTTATTCTCGATGTCGATTTGGTTCAAGAAATGGTTGCTATATTTATGATGCGGGATCAAAACGGTGAAATTGAGTTATCGGAAGTCAAACATGTTGACTCAGATGCGAAAGTCAACGTTGCCAAGATTATTGATGGTTACCTTGCGGAAATCGCAAAGGAGCCGAATACTTCGTTGCTAAAGTTTGCCGATCTTGGGGATATGGTGTCGAGTTTACCAAGATCGACGCATGATGGGATTTATCGCGCAATTGACATGTATCTTAAGGTCGGTTTAACTACTAAAATTTCATTTCTTTTGTCTGGTTTGGCTAATCGATCAACTGATTTTTTTCGAAATATTTACAGGAACACCCCGGGATAGGAAAGAGCGAAAAGAAACGAATATGCAGGCTAATGGATTGCAGAAAATTGTCACCGGATGCTTGCAAGCACGCGGTTCAAAACGAGCGGCTCCCTTTACGGGTGGTGGTGCAAGTCCTCTTTTTTGAGCAGCTAAGAGTCACATCAAGCGGTGGGATGGCGGCGGAAGCCGCCATGGGTCTGGCGCCAGGTGGAAGCTCGAGAACTAATACGGAAGAGGAATGGGGATCGGTTCCTACAAGTGAGGAGCTCAAGGCACTGAAAGGAGAGGTGGAGAAAGATGGCGAAAAGATGAATAAAGCCAAGGGGGCGGTGATATCGAAACGAATCTTTATGAAGGTGTTTTCTAGCAAGGACAAGGATAGTGATAACGGGAGTTCAGATACTTCGGAGAGTCGTTCAACGAATGCTGAGGAAACAAAGTCGGGCACGCCGACATCGAGGAGCAGGAGGCATTCTTTGTTGTAGATCATGTCTTGTGTAAATTGGTTGTGTTTAGGATGTTCTGTAAGGGAGAAAGGGAGTTTTTAGGGGTTCGTATGTTTGGAGAATTTGATGTACCAGTCAACTGATTTCTTTTATAAAAATGGTCCAATTCTTAAGTTGTTTTGAATAATAATGAAAATGTTAAAATGGAGTTTCCTAAATACTAAGTTTTGTTTGACTTGGTGATGATCATCAGTCTACTACAGCTTTTGGTCAAATTATATGAATTGGGTTTACATAATACTATATTTTGCAGTTTGCACTCACCTTCATCCCAACCAAATTTTCTTTCAAGTTTCCTAAATCCTAAGTTTTGTTCACAAATCCATTTATATGTTCCAAGTATCCATTGAGTATTCTAAATGTGTTATTCAACAAATTTGACCCACACAACCTATTACAAAGTTTTAAGTTTTAGTTAGGAGTAAAATACCAAAATGGTCCCTAAATTTAGGTCCCTTCAGTTTAAAAATAAAACTTTTTGTATCATGATACTGAGGTTTCAATTTTGTTTCATTTTCACTCTAAAATCCCGAAATAAACTCTTTTTGAGGCCGACCCTGAGAATTCGTGTACCCTGTTCGAGCTTGAAAAAATGTGCCCTTAGGGCTTAACGAAATTGAGTATTTGGTTCACTAAAGGTCTAAACCTAATGTCAAAAGGGTTAATAACTAATCTAAACCATAACAATAGTTTTGTAAGGGGCCTATGTTGGTGTTTGTATGGATGTACCCAATTAAAAAAATGTTTTACGTATACATATCGGGGCTTTTTTCATAAAAAACGTGCCCCTCAAAATATCGGTCATGTTTGACATTAGTAAATTACATTTGAGTCCCAGAGTTACAAAATGTTGATACAGTCCCAATGTGACTACAGTTGAGTTTTGCGGAATTGCGGGCCCAAAACCAGTCAAACCTACCTACCTCGTGACTCAACAACTAAACCCGGCCCGGTTTTCACGTGTGGGAAACATGAAATTTCAAAAACGATGGAGTGGGTTACAATCGTCTCCTTCTAGACACTTCACCCTTACCCTGCACCTTCTCTTCATATATCCATCATCATCAATAACCGTTGGTTCTGCTTCATTATCATCCCTACGCCGCAGCCGCCATGGAAGAAGTTAGGGCTACCTCCGCTTGGGTCGCCTCTCATTCTTCTCACGTCACTGTCGATTCCCAAGGTATCCTTTATTATTTCCTAACGTTTTTCTTATTATTATTTGGAATATCTGTTGTGTTTATGGTTTATGCAGGCATTGAGAAAGTGGTGGAAAGTGTGGAGAATTCGATTCCGAAAGTGGAATGGAATTACGAAGGGATTCATTACTTTGATAATGGTCCTTTAACCGTTCAGTATTTGTTTGTTTTGGATGCTCTCAATTTCTGCTTTTGGCCAGGTATCATTGCTTGTTTTTCTATTGAGGTTTTAATTTAAACCCTAAATATTATTATTTTGTATGCCAATAATAATATAGAAGGATATGGTGTTGCATATGACAATAGTTTAGATTATTATTGATGGGAAAAAGTCTTATATGCGAGTAAAAGTAGTCGTGTACACGAGTGATTTGTTTCTGACATGACTATATAGCTATAATAGTATAATACAAGTATACAACAGAAAATGATTATTTTGGTGGTTTTGTCGATTTTTTTATATTTGGTCGGGTCAGAGAGATACATGCGATTGCTTTAAAGCGAAAATTCGTGAGGCTATGTGTTGGTATCAATTGAAAAGCTATTGTAACTATTTGTTCATTACACTTCTTGATATGATTTTTTATCAGCATTAGAGTATATACTTAAATTAACTGATTGTATGTTTTGTAGATTTGTTATATTTTGTCTTTTGACATTTTTCTTGGTTGCTAATTGGATATCAGACAAGGACTTAAACTATGATGATTTGGCTTCGGGTTTGAAAGAAGCCCTTCAAAATGACAAGACTGTGTTTGATGCTGATCGACTTCAGAAGTACACCGGTAATACTCTTGAATCTTTTGTAATTTCTGAAAACTTGACCAGTTGATTATGTTGTTGAGTACTGACCAAGTTTGTCGTACATACGTTCACTGGTGTTATCTCTGAAAACTACTTCTACATAGCAATGCTTGTTGGTAAAATTGGTATGAAGTGGTTATTTTATTAAAGAAAGGCAGTAATGATTGTTTAACCTCGTGGTTATTGTCAGGCCCTGAGTTGCGTGAACTGTTGAAATGGCCAAGACCTCTCCCTTTAGAGGATGAACGGGTTCGCTTGATGCACGAGGTATATATTACAGTTTCATCATGATTTGCAGATTTTATAAGAAACTGCACTGCACTAGTTGTGTGTATATGTATACTGTATATATGTATATGTGTGTTGTATACCAAAGTAACTACTAACCAAAGTTATGGGATTAGGTTGGGTTTGAGCTGGAGAGAAGCTTTGGGGGAAAAGCATCAAACATAGTGGAGAGTTGTGGAAAATCGGCTGTTAAGCTTGTTGCTATTATCGCACGTCATTTTCCTGGTACCCATTTTCATACTTTTTGATCAACTAATATGAATTAACAATGAAATAGACGCTGAACTTGAGTTACTAAAATGGTGTAGGTTTCCGTGACCACACAGTGTACAAAGGTCACCAGGTGTTTTTGTATAAAAGAGCACAAATATTTGCTGCTGATGTATGGGGTGCGTTTAAGGGCGAAGGATATGGAGAATTCAGCGATGTGGGTTCAATCACTATATTTGCAGACTATATTGTCCCTGCAGTGCTTCAGCAGCTTGGAGTGTTGAAATATAGTTCAAATTTAGACAGTATTATTAAGGGGAATAAAGAAATTGGTTCAGGGACCGAGGAGGAAGTTGAGTTACGAGCTTGCTCCATATACGCAGTGGAAAAAATGAGGGACTTGATCCAGAAAAGAACTGGGAAACAGGCAAGTATTGTTGATTGATGACTATATGTATATATATTATCAAAACAAGTTAGACACCATGTTTACGAAGGTTTTGATGAATGTTTTTGTTTTCAGGTGTTGAGTGTGGAATTGGATCTTTGGTTGTGGGCATATGGCGTTTCAAACCCGTCTCTTCAGCATCATCGTACTTTGTCTATTTATTACTGACGGAGTTAGGTTTTATGCTGCTATAGTTTGTTAGTTATAATTTACAAAATGTGGCAATTATGTCTAAACTGCGGAGATGCTGAAGTCTAAGCTTTCTTAATTTCATGATATTATGAAATTATGCAACCGTTTCTTTTGCTTATTGTTGTGTTTTTCACTGCAATGAGTGGTTTTGGACAACATGTGGCTGTTATAATGGTTTACTTTTCATCTTAATAACTCAAAACGTTGGTTTGGGATCCTGATGATATAGAAATGGCAGTGTCAGTCAAAAGTTTTCTGGCATTACTAATTTGACACTAATTTTATTAGTTTAAAACCTGTCTGCAATCTGCTTGCTACAAGTTTTGACTTCTCAATCCATTTGATATGTTTAGCCTAATGGATTACACTAGCCGTATTTAAATGTTTTTATTAAAATTAGTATTTTTAGCCGTATTTACAAGTTGTGTTAGGATTATCAATCTTTAACGTGTTGATCAACGCCGCTAAACTCATGCTATCTTAATTCTTTAACTACTTAATATGATATAAAGGCTTAAAAACATATATTTAATTACTCAAATATCATATTTGTAGTTTCACACCCTTAATTGTGAAAGAGTAGGTGCAATTTTAACATTTGAGATGTAATTGTGTAATTGCTTTTGTTTTGGATTTAAGATCTTGTTAGACCACTTTTGTTCTATATTTATACGGAAGTTTCTTTGTTTAAAAGAGTTTAACTAACTTTATGTATTAAATAAACAAACAACTACGTAAACCGTGGGTTGTATGTTGTTTTGAGTTTCAGCTTATCTTTGGATTAAAAATAGATCTACCGTTAGAGACATTTTTTAGATAAATCGGTGTAGATTCTCTACCTAATCCGGAAGTTTACGTTTTTGTTTATTCTAAAGCCTTGCTAGTTTTTTTATATGAAAGTTGCTGTTAAAAAAATAATAAACAAAACAAGTAAACCTAAGTTTTTGGAAAAATTAAGGTAGAAAGATTGAAGTCAGCACTCAGCACAACACCTTCATGGTACGTTGACCAGGTACATGTTTGACAGCAGCCAAACATGACCTCACCTCACCACACCACACCACACAACATACGACTTTGACCCACCTTTCAGGTTCTCACCATTCCACCCAACATCCTTCTTCCGATCTCCATCACTTCCTCCGATTCATCACTTTCCGATCAACCCACTTCCGTCTTTCAGGTAACCCCACTCCCTCTTTCCCCAACATTCTTTTTTTTATTTCAATCTTCAATTCGCCTTTTTTTCTTTTTAATAATTAATAACCGTACTTGTTCTGTTCTTGATTATTTTACTCTAAATATGTATTTTAGTTAGTTGTTTTTTATCTTCGTAATGTTTGGTTTGACAGAATCAAGTGACGGAAAGTTTTGTTTGCGTTAACTTCTTCCTAGGGTTTGCCCCATCATTATTCATTTCTGTTTGTTGCAGAAATTCTTAACTCAGTTAAGTCCCGTTGACTATTATTCACAGTATTCAAAAGAATTAATTAAGTTGCAGTGCGAATTTGGATTAGTTTTAGTGATGCAGTGGGTGTTGAATACGTTTTGATGATGCTATGGTATTGAATATTGATAACAGCAATATTATGCCGTCGGTTCGGCGTTTTTCCAGAGTCGATACTTTCGAGCTGAAGGTTCAGATCGAAAAGAGGCTCGGTTCACAAAAGGCTGAGAAGTACTTCAATCTAGTCACCAGGTATTTAAGTCTTAAGCTCGGGAAATCAGAGTTTGATAAGCTTTGTATCGGTTTAGTAGGTCGGGAAAATGTTCGCCTTCACAATGAACTGATCATAGCTATTGTGAAAAATGCTGCTCTTTCGAAAATACCTCCTCAGAAACGTGTGAAGAGTGATGGTCCTTTGCCTTTAAAGGTCCCTAACGGGACCCATCCGGTGACTGATCTAAAGTCTCTATGTGCGTTTCCTCGGTCCCCTAGAAAAGTACGAACACCGAATCTTCGTGAAAGCAAGTTTAAGGACCGAACGGTTCCTTTCCCCCAACATTTGGTAACGAAAAAAGTTCAACAACAACAACAAAGTGCTACTGAGTTGTTTTCTTTAGGTAGCAAACCGCCACTTGAAGTTAATTCTGTTGAAGATGGGGAAGAAGTTGAGCAGGATGCAATAAGTCCCGGTGTTTATAGTAGAAACCCTGTTAGTGCGCCATTTGGCATCACCATCCACTCAAAAGAAAAACGAAAATTACGCATTAATGGTCTAGATTCTGCATACCGTACTGAGACTTGCCATTACAGTGGTCATTTGCCTGCTGCAAATTCTTTAAAGAACAGGTTGAACCACAATTTGCGAGTTGAAGGTTTGGATGTCTCTAGGGATTGTGTTAACTTATTGAATAACGGGTTGGACTGTTTTTTAAAAAGTGTTCTAAAACCGAGTCTGGAGTTAGCCCGCTCAAGATCTTCACAAAGGTCAGGCCCAGGCACACCGTTTTTAACGTCCATGTTGGATTTTCGGATGGCAACGGAGGTCAATCCCAAGGTTCTTGGAGAAGCTTCACATATACTTCACAAGAAGTGTTAACACTTGACAGACAGTTCAAGTTGAAGTACTATGTGGTTGGATACCAAGATCATAGTAAAATTTTTGAACGTAGACTGATTAGGTTGTATATACTTGTTTCTGAGATGGTGATGCTGACAGGTGAAGTACAAGGTTACAAAAAGAGAGCCGTCTGCAGGTAATTCTCGATCTTTAAACCTTTTTTCTGGGCAGTCACCTAACCGTCTTGTGGTGTGCTATCTTGCAGGTTGAAAGTGTGGTTTCTTATATTGTAATTAACCTCAAGTGATATACATATGGGATGCAATCAGATTTAACAGGTAATTAGCCTTCGCCTTAAGTGTTGGTGCCGTACCATTCTCTTGTTGTTTAATTTCGTATATGGGTGAAATGTAACTCACCGAAACTAAGTTAAAATATCTGGTTCGACAGGTCTGAAAATTGGACATGCCATTAGTGTGCTCATGGTTGCAGAGCAGTGAACCGCTGAAATCTTCATTTAGAGGTTCTTAGCGAGCTTTGGAGAGCATTAGTATGTTTTTTAGTTTAACATCATACTCGATTTTGGCACGCAAAAGATTATTTACATGTAAGACTTCTGCACTTTCATATGTTTTAGGGTTAGAATCGGTTTCTTGATCAACTCAACAGTTTTAGGGTAACAAATGCTTGTTTTGGAACATAATGATTTTCGGTGTTATTAATTGTGTAAAAAACTTTCATTATAAGTCAACTTGTATGAAGAATGATTTGGCATTCTAATTGACGAATGTACTTTATGGTTCATCATATATGGGGTCGAAGATCATTATGAAGCGTGAGATTTTTAAGCGTAGTTCATATATACATATAGTGCCACTACTTAAAGGTTATGATATTGAACATGACTATGCTATTGAACGATGATGATTATGATATGATTGTATGTTAGAGCTATACGTGTTTGTTCATCTCCTGTGTATAGGGGTTATACAATATTCATTAGGTTGGCAACAATACTTAAAGGTTAAAAGACACTAGTAAGGAAACAGAAATACTAAGTAGGTTATGAGATGGTCAAATATTGGAATGTCTCGGTAATAACCTTAAAGATTACGCGGCACTAGACATTCTAGGCAAGGTCCTTGCACAAAATACATGGTGGTTATGCAGGTGATTGTAGTATCCACTTGTTGGTTCCTTTGGAGAGCTTGAAACGACAATAATTCAACAACATAACACCCTCTAGCTCTAAAATTGTTGAGAAGATATAAGCGAATACGTTCCTCTGGATAAAAAAAAAAAAATAGGACAAATATGGCCTCTTTATATTGGTCATCTTGATGTTCTTTTTAATTTTTAGTGTTCTTTATTAGCTTTTAGCCTCTTGCTAGGTGCCTTAGTAATAAAATCCTTCGCCGTCTTAAAAAAATAGCCATGCTTGTGGTGGGTACGCGAGGTCACAAGGTTTCTAGTGGTCACACAATGGACCATATACAATATACCAAGGCAGTAAGCGACAATATTGGTGGTCCTAGACTTGGTACGGTGATGAAAATGTTGATCGTGGTGTTCCGGATAATATCTAAAGGAAACCATAAACGACAATTGAAACTACAACTTATTGCTTCGAGGCAAGTGATCTCTATCCTTGAAGCAATTTTGCCCCGACTGTCAATAGAACAATGTGTTTTGGGTTTGTGGTGAATCACTTCCCAAGATACAATGAAGCAACTTGTAACATACCTTATTAACACTAGATGAGGGTAATAATCTGATTAAATTTACTGAGTTTTCAAGGATTTAAAGTAACTAAGGAATCGTGTCTGAATCCTAACACTATTGTTTATCAATCTAGTATACTAGAGAAAAAGAGTTCATTTTAATATATTTTTTTATTAAATTGGTTACTTTTGAAACCAACCAACATATATGTAAAACATTGTTATGATAAAAAAATAAGCTCCCGATGCGTTGCAGCCGGGGCTTACAAATTCAGCCGGTATGGGTTAGTTAATAATTAAGGGGTTGTTTGTTTACCTCTTAATGAGGGTCTGAATGGTTCAGGCCTCTTACTGGTTCAACACTTAATGATTAATTATTATACCAAGTCTCAATGGTTAAGACCTCTAATATAAATTTGTCAGGCATTTGTCTCTGAACGGTTAAGTATTATACTGTCTCTTAATAGTTCAGACCTCATACTGCTTAAGCATTTAATAGTTCAGACATCTTACTGATTCAGCACTTAACCATTCAAAAGTTACCAAACAGCCCCTAAGCATCATACATGAGCTCCATGTTATGGCCGGTGTATTCGGTATCGGTACCCACTTTTCTCGTTTTTCAGTACCGGTACCGAACGGGTACCGTGCTCATCCCTACCTAACAATGTTACCAATTAATAGTATATAAATAAATACTATATTACATGGTTTTATCATAAAGCAATGTCTAACTTTATAAGCTAAAAATACAAGTTTTAATGCCTAGCAATATTACCAATTATCATAAAGCAATGTCCAACTTTATACGCTAAAAATACAAGTTTTAATGCCTAACAATGTTACCAACTAATAGTATATAAATAATAATAATATCTAGGATTTAATAAATATTGTATTTGAAATAAATACAAATATGATATGGATACTTGAATTTCTCAGAAATTTGTATTTGTATTAACTATTTAAGAGTTAAGAATTATACATTTGTCTTAGGAAAAAAGGTGTAATTAACTAACACATTTGTGATAAATGAAAACTCAAAAACTTTTTTGGAAAACTCCCAATCCTTAGAGTACAACTCCATTAAGCACAAACATGTTTGTAATTTATAATATGGTAATGATACAATTAGTGACCTATCTGTTGTGTCGTTATATTTGATTTAGTGAGCGGATCATATGGTGACTAATATTGTTCTGTCACTAAGTACTGGTTGTTGTACTACCAGAACTGTTTAGTGACGATTTGTTTGTTAGTCACAGATTCTAATTGAGTCTAGTAACTAATCGGCGACCATTTGGTTTCTATCGCGAAAAAGGAGTTTTTGGGTTATTCTAGGATTTTTCATGTGTTCACTTGTTCTCTTTTGACTCTTTATTTATAGGGTATTTGTGAATGGTCACAATCCTTGGAATGAACCAGCACAATGGTTCATTTATAACCATAAATCAACAATCTGTATGAAAACGCTATGCATCATCTAACCGGGACACGATCTGTATGAAACGAATTGCTTGAAGAAAGAAACAATCTTAAAGAGTATTGTATTATCTTATATGATAACACGTCTCACTTATTTATAGCTAACACTTGAATGTCGACAAGGTTGACATGTATCGTGTGTATATACCAGGGACTTGCTCAGTGAGAAGTGGTAAAAGATTATTAAAGAGTAAGGGATAATTCTACTTCATTGTTTACACGGGACTCCAATCCTCAACCTTTTGAAAGGGGCATAAATTTACATGCTTGGATACTGTTAGGCAAAAGACTTTTTGGTAAGCAAATTAGATGCACAAACACACTATGCCTAAACCTAAACTATAGGATAATGCTCAAGGAAAAAGAACATCTTTTTTTTTTTGAAAAACAAAATTCATTAAAACACACATCCGACCCAAACGGGCAAAAGGCTAAACACAAACAACAAAGAAAATTACAACATATACAATGGGTATTTACACAACTCCGCCCAACTAATATAATTACATGATGCTCTATTTTTAACCCAAGCATAACCTCTCGATTTTATCTCCCCTATGATATCTTACAGACTGCACTTTTTCTGATTGAAAACCACGTCGTTTCTTTTTTTCCATATGCACCAGCATGCAATCATAGCCATCCCGTAAATAATCTTTTCTGTCTTCTTTCCCCTCTTAATGACCTTGTAAATGTCTAGAATATCTTTGAACTCAAAAAAGAATAACGGCGGGATGTTTCACCATATGCTGAAAACCGACCACACCCGAATAGCCACCGAGCAAGCAGTGAGCAAATGCTCCACCGTTTCCTCGAATTCGTCGCAAGAAGGGCACATGACCGAGGTTATATCCACATTCCTTCTTCTTAAATTAATTCTCGTTGGAAGCTTATCCAGATTGCCTCTCCAAGTCATAATATTACATTTGATGGGCACCCATTTACACCACAGAAAATTAGGTGGGTGACAATACCTCTATCATTAATCAAAGCCTTTTTTACCGACTTCACCGAGAAACCATTCTTACTATCATCATTCCAAAACCAAGCATCTTTATCGTTGGAGAGCCTCAATAAACTGATAACCTCGTGACATTCCTTCCACATGTTTAGATGTTCGGAAAAAGAACATCTAAACATGACTATGAATTATAGTGAACTTTTGACGGGTTGGAATGGGATGTGTGGAAAAGCAATAGTATCCGCACATGATTTATTTGCTTATATGTGGGTGTTAGGGATTTGCGTATTTTGAGCTTTTTTTAAATTTTGACTTTTTAAAAGTTAATAAGGAGTTTTTGTAGTGTTTGGATAATGTGTTGAAAAAGAGTTTTTGTGCTTTGAAAAAGAGAAAACGAGTAGTTAGCTGGTTGTGAATTTTCCAAAAAGAAGATGGAAAAGGAGAAAAAGAGTAAAGGAGAAGCAATCCCAAACACCCCCATAATACTTGGTCTACTATGTGCCATGGGCGGAACCATAGTGTTAGGAGCCACAGCACGGGCTATGGCTCAACTCCGTATTCATACTATTTTTTGGGGGGGTTTTATACAAAGGATACCCATAAAAAATACGAGGATACCCCTAATAAAAAAATAGAAAACTTGATATTACTAAAATCCCATTTTTTTTATAAGCCCGAACATTTTACAAGCCGAAAACTAGTAGAATAATTAAGCCCGAGTGATAAAATAAGCCTAGTTAACAATACTAGAATTGAACGGAGGCCCTAACTATAATTGATAAAGTTAGTCCAAGACCCAAAACAATATTATAATTGAATAAGTGATCTTGCACGTCTTATGGTGGAAACCGGAACACAAAGTTCTTGTCTTTTGGTTTATCGGGTAGTAAAGCTAGCTTTGGTTTGACCGGTTGCAACCGTTGAAAGATGTTTTTCTAAATTGAAGTTTGTCAAGACATGTTTACGCAATCGAATGGGCCCGGAATATTTGAACAATGTTATGCTTTGTGCGGTGGAAAAAGAAACTTTTGATAAAGTAAAAGACGACGATGTGATGAAACGATTTCAAGCTATGAAAAAAGAAGATGACAAATCTATTAGGTATTTGTTTTATTTTATTGATTATCGTTTTTTATTGTATGATTACACGGTAATTTTTTTTTCGGGATACCCCTAAATTAATGGCTAGCTCCGCCACTAATATGTGCCATTCTGAAAGAAGCTATTTGGGAACAAAAGGAACGTTTTATTTAAACAAATTGATTAACATTTTCTGAAAAATAAAATGGGTTCATAAGTTTTGGATTCAAATCATTTAAATTTATTTTTCAATGTTGAAATCTAAAAATATCTGGACAAATATCGCGTCTGATAAGGTTCGAACTTCAAAAACCTATACCAAAGGTTTAAAAGACATTTGTACTAAATGTTCAAAAAACTGCATCCTTATTTTTTGTGATAAAATATCAAGAATGTTAAAGTCAGATTATCTAAATGAAAGTTATTCCTATCTTGTTAAAAAAGAAGTTACATAATTTATGTCATTCGAAGACTAATAAGTTGTAGTTGTACAGAGTTAAACTGTGCAGACAATGTTAACTAATCACTAAACCCATGTTTAAGGTTAAAGAAGGAGAGAAATGAAGTTGAGGGACATTTTGTGATCATAATTAAACTTAACTAGAATCTATCTTACTATATATTAAAGGAGAAGCAGAGCTGATGTAAGTTTGTATACTTGTCAATCATCTAGGCATGCCACGTAGGATCTGCTGATGTCATAAATAACAATTAAAATCTTAATAATATATTGTATTAACTTTTTTTTTCTAATCAAATATTAAAATATTAGTGTGTTTTAAAGATGGGGGGAACTTTGAACTACATAGAGAAGTGTTATTTGCATCAATGTCTCTGAAACCATCAAATTTCAAAACTGTGCTTCACATTTAAAATTCAAAACATCTCTCCACATTCAAAATTCAATCCACACCTCTCCATCATCCGAATCCTTGAAACCTAAATCTTCATCATCGCTTAATCCCACAACCCCAACCCCAACCCTTGTGCTTCTCAGTTATACTTCATCTTCATCCAGATCCCTACTTTCATTGTCACTCTTCAGATCTCATCACTCCATTAAGTGCATACATGATGCGATTAGGAGTCTACAACAGGAAGAAGAGGCGATTACGAAGGCAAAGAAGCCGGTGAAGAAGTCTACCGAGAACGATGATGAACAGTTTGACGGTTAGTTGATTGTGGTTTCTGATTTAGTTAGAACTTGTTAACTAGAGAATTAGACAGTTTATGTGAGTTAATTAGGTCATGAAATTAGGTATTTAGGTACATTTAGAGTTTAGGTCATGAAATTAGGTATTTAGGTAATTTAAAGATCCTTTCTATTTGCTCAAACTAATTGATGTCTCTTGCGTAGGTAGACTGGATCTGATGTAAGACTGTTCACCAACTTCGATTTCATCTTAAAGGTATGAACCATCACATTCAAAACACTAAACATTATTTCTGGTAACTAATTTTTATTCAATTTCTCCTGCATATTTCTAGGTTTCCACCTTTAGATCATCTCTAATTTGGGTTTCTATAAAATTTGTAGTAGCAGAATTGTTCAGTCGCTTGTCTAAAGCTTATGAGCATGACGAAAATTATGGATTTCTTCGATCGCTTATGAGCACTGGCTCCTTGAGTCCTCTTCAATCGCTTTTGTATGTTCATTCCTTTATCTGATTTCTTTTATTGATGTTTCAGTGAGGCTTTTTTTGCATATCATATACGCATCATCTTTGTAGTTAATCAGGCACCCAAATTATTGTTCTTGGTTGTTGATGTTTTTTTATGGTTCTTGATTTCAGAGAAAAAGTTTGAATGTAAGAGACTGAGATTTGTAAATGTTAAGGAATCAACAGTTATGAATGGAAAATCAGATGGAAATAGAATTGTTGTGAAGAAAAAGATCACATCTCAACGTGTTGATTGAAGGGTTGTAAATGAACAAGAGTCTCATCATCCTATTCCTCCTGATCATTCTTCATCTCCTCAACGTATAAACAGGTAAAAAAGTTATTAAAATTTATTTATTATTATTTTTGTTATTTATTTTCACTCATATTTAGCTCAAATTTCTCTTAATCTTGTGTTTTCTTGATTTTGACCATATTTGCCCTTTGTTGATTTTTCTTAATTCATATTTGCCCTTTTGTTGAATGCATCTATAAAGACATCAGTTTGTGTGATTTTGACCAAGAAATTTGATGTTTTATGTATTTTTAATAAAGTCTCCACAAAAACATAGAAATATTTTGGTTTTGTGACGCAAATTGTTTACTACATTATCAAGCAAAGAGAAAGAAAAAGACTTTATGGCAATGAAAGAATGTAAACTCCCTCAAAGACCTAAGAAAAGAACCAAGATGATTCAAAGAACCTTATTAGCAATGGAGGTAGAAGACAGGTGTGTTATTACTCATGTTCAAGATAACCTCTTTCGTGTTCATGTGAGCAAGAAGAGAGGAAGACACAAAGGAGGTGTCAAACACAGTTCAGATGATACAGGTTCAGGTGTCAAACATGTATCATCTGAACTGTGTTTGACACATCCTTTGTGTCTTCCTCTCTTCTTGCTCACATGAACACGAAAGAGGTTATCTTGAACATGAGTGATAACCTTACGCTCAAAATTTTGGGGTATTAATTGTCATTAATCAATTGTGAAACGGTATCCTTTAGTGTTGTTTTTGCTAAAGTTTGAAACGGTATTGCTTAGTGTTACTCTACCTTCAAGGAAAGTCCAAGGAGCAGGTATAATTATAAATTTTGCTTTCAAATTCGTTCTAACAAAACAATAGAAACGCTGTTGATTATGTGATTTTTTTTCATTCTTTGTAGCTATGAGAAGGTTTAAAGCTATTGAATGGCTTGAAAGTGTAGTTAGGCCATTGGGGATACCAAAACAACCATCAAACTTTTTGATAGGTTAAAGCTTCATGTTTCCAACAACTAATGGTTGTTCTATCGTAAAGACTTCTGGTATGGATCTTAACCATAAACTGTGATTTGAAACGGAATATGGGTTTTGAAACCAAATATTGTGAACCGAACCGATAAACCTGATTTTTTGAAACCAAATATTGATGTTTTGGAGTTTTTTTTAGGTTTTGTTAGTAGAATAATGTGTACTCTATGCTGTGATTCAAATTGTTTGTTTACTCATTGGTATGTTATAACTCTTTTGGTGCGAATTTTTTGAATGTTTAAATTGAAGTTTTGGAGTTTTTAGGTTTTGTTAGAATGGATTAGGTTAAGTAGGATAATAATGTGTTGTTTATATTGTGATTCATGGTGGAAAACAATGTGATTAGAGTAGAAGTTCAACATTGCTATGTTGTAACTTAGTTTCAGTTTGAATCTGTTTGTGTGTTTTCGAGGGCTTTTTTAAGCAAGACCCATAGTATAAACTCTAACTTTTAGGTGTTGTAGACTGTTTTAGGCTGTTTTA
This sequence comes from Helianthus tuberosus, assembly GCA_030545235.1. Lineage (NCBI taxonomy): Eukaryota > Viridiplantae > Streptophyta > Magnoliopsida > Asterales > Asteraceae > Helianthus > Helianthus tuberosus. Next base: position 140,694,413 of record CM060402.1, on the reverse strand, counting down.
GGTTGATTTCTAGGCTTATTTAGGTTGATTTTAGCCTTCATTAGGGTTTTTATTGTCATCTTTTTGCTGGAAATTAGCCGGAAAATCATCTAAATTTGAGTCTGAGTGCCTAAAAGGTGCACTGGGCTGTGTGCTTCTATGCCTAGGCGCGCACCTTGTGTGCTTTTGATAACTATGATGTAAATGAGAGTGAGTAATTCATGTACTTTGTGTTTATTTTGCAGTTCTTTCAATCTTATTTTTATGATATGGATGAGTTTTTGAACTGCATTGGAGTTTTTAGTATTATCCAATCTAATGTCATGTGTTTATTGTCATATATACAGGTTAAATATGAAAGAACCACCACTGTCATGTGTTTATTCTCTTTTTAGATTCTATCTCTGTGTCATATATACAGGTTATTGTCATATTACGGAACAATATTTTTCACTTAATGTATGGTTTCATTATTTATATAGACTTGTGTATTGATACTTGCAGCTGTCATGGAGACTTTGCGAGTGTGGGTATCTAATCAAGGCGTCACTCGGTTCGGGTACCCAGACATGTTTCTGAACGGATTGGTGGGTGATGGATGAACCTTTATCTAAGAAATGCCCAAATTTGTTTTTGTTGGATAGAAAAAAGCAAGTGTTGTTGGCCGAGCGAAACAGGTTTTTGGATGGGGTATTCTAGACGAATTAGGGTTGGGCTCAACAACCAAGTTTTGTAGGCCGTGACAAATGGCCTGGAAATCGAACTCTCTTTTGGCTCAATTGACCGTGAGTATTTAATTTTGCCATGAATAAATAGATTTAAATTTGTGGTTTTTTGACTTCATTTGTTTAAAAAAAAACACAATTGCAGATTCATTACTAGTGGACCATGATGCACGTGAAAATCTTGATTCCATCATTGTTCCATGTTGTGGAGAATTAAGGGAACTAAAGGGTGGACACTACCATAAGATCATTGAGATCACAGAAAATGCTGGAAAAACACTCTTAAATGACTACACGGTTAGTTTTCTCATTTTACCTCAACATGGTTTCATAAAATTACTTTCTTGCCCGTTATACGTCATATTTCAATCTCAGGGCTATAAAATTACCTTCGTGTTCACCTTCGTTCGTTATGAAAATATGTTATTAAATAAACGAACATATATTAAAAGATATAAACTTGAGTCTATAAGACTACCATATTGAGTGCTGCTGCCACTAATGGAGCTTTCGACTTTAGCCCTAGAATATATACAACTACCAAACAATCTTAACATAATCCAAATTGAGAAAAAAGTTACCCGGGTTTGTTGAAACTGTTTGGCTTCCAAAATTGTTAAAGGAGAAAAATAAATGAAGATTAAACAGTTTGATTGAAATGAAGGAACTTGATCCTTAAATCTAAAAGTCTAAAACATAAACTACAATGTTAAATCAAACATAAATAAACAAATATTCATGGATGATCTGTATACCTGAATTAGAGCAGTTAAGCCAGCCAGCAAAGATTTGGATGAAACACAGGAAAATGTTAATGGATTTGGATAATTAGGGCATGAAAAAGTAATATCTATAGAGAAAATGGTACCAAACAAAAACCTTAAAAAAACTCAGATGAAACATTTTCTAATTATCGACAATGGAACACTGTCTCTTTATCTTCAAACTCATAAAAAGAAGTAAAAATAAACCGTGATAAGAAAAATTAATACGATCATCCATATAATATATTAAAAAAGTAACAATTACATATAAAAAAGAAAACTAATAAGACACTTAAACTCTAATAGCAAGAATCAAGAAACTTTAACTTCAACTCCATGGAGCACTGAACCTCTCGATGTATGTCATTGATCTTTCTCATGAACTCCAGGTCTCTATCTCCACACTCTATATTACGCGCAACACACATGTCACGAACGAAAGTAGTCGACATCGCCCTCAGGTCTCTCGAAACCTGGTCTCTTGTCAGCAGACCAAGTTGCAGTCCGTTAAAACACCTCTTCAACTCTGAAGGGTAGACCTATCAGCCAAAACTTGCTCTTCGATTTGTTTAATAAAGCGTTGCTTGAAATCGTCAGATTGTGCAGAAGTATATGACTCCATTTTAATGTATTTATAAGAACTAAGGCAAAAAAATAACAGTTGTTCTTCTATTTCAGTGAATGAATCTGAGTATGATGAAACAACATTTGAATTGGCAATGGTATTATATAGAATATGTAACAGGCCAAAGGTCAGATTTAAATGCAACCATTAAATAAAAATTTATATTTAAAAACCATGTACATTTAATGATTTAATAGGGAAAACGTGTATATAGGAGATGTCTCTTCATTTACCCTATCATGGGAAAACAAGTAAAATTACATATCTAGAAAACCAAAGAACAAAATTTAAATCTTCAAAAAAGGTTATCATAATTAGTAGACGTATGTTCATTTACCCTATCAAACATTTTACACACTATAAAGGATCATGATTAGTTTACTTGAAAACATCAACACTTCATTTTTAAAAAACCGTTCATCCTAAAACAATCTGTCCAAAAACACTCACACTCTTTCTAAATGGCAAGCAAACCTTCTACCACTGGTCGGATACTAGCGATCTTAAAATTGAATTTTCAAGATGGTCACTCGAAGAACAGAGAAAAGATGAAGAACTCAACAAAAAAGTTGCTATGGTGAGTGATAAATATTATAAGCAAACCTGGAGTAGCATTGCACTGCTGGATGAAGTTGTCTGTTCTACTCCATCAGAGTTTAAAGAAAAAGCAGAAGAGTTTATCACACATATGCTGAAACATGATCAGAAGACATGTGATATGCTTGTTGATCTGCAAATTAAAACAAAAAATGAAATTGCATGGAAGAAGGCAAGAGTCATAGATATCCTAGGAAGTGTTTATTGTAATGTGTAATTTTTAATATTTTTCAAAATCAGAATTTTGTAATACTATTTAATATCGAATGAATATCGGGTTAATATGTGTTATCATTTCTATGCCATCAAGTGCGGCCATTATCAACTGGTAAGTTAATATGTGTTATCATTTTCTGCCTTCGATTGTATCTATCTTTTTATTGATTATTAGGGTTCTATATGTGCGATTCGGTTGAAAAATCTGTTTCTGTATGTTAATTTGATGTATTTGAGAGTTTGTTTGATGAAATTCTGTTGTATGCTTTAGATTATTAGGTTTTAAAAGTGTTTTTGTTTGATTTGGCGATATTTGTGCAGCGTGTTAGGATATCAACCACCAAGATCAAGTGCGGCCATTATCAACTGGTAAGTTAATATGTGTTATCATTTTCTGCCTTCGATTGTATCTATCTTTTTATTGATTATTAGGGCTCTATATTTGCGAATCGGTTGAAAAACCTGTTTCTGTATGTTAATTTGATGTATTTGAGAGTTTGTTTGATGAAATTCTGTTGTATGCTTTAGATTATTTGGTTTTAAAAGTGTTTTTGTTTGATTTGGCGATATTTGTGCAGCGTGTTAGGGCTTTGAGAGTAAGATGATGATGTGCGGTAAGTGTCGTATATTTTAGGTGTATATTTTAAGCCCTTTTTAACACTTATTTTAGCCAAGTTTTAAATTTATAAAACACGATATTTCACTGACACTAAACACACATATGGGCAAGTGCACCCATCGTTGAGTGTAGTATAGTGTTGGTAAGATACCGAGGTCGTCCAAGGACACAAGAGCTTTTAGTACCGGTTTATCCTCAACGTCTAACCAAAATAAAAGTTTAGAGAAATGTTTTAAACTAAGAAAACTAAAAATTAACTAAAATGCTGAAAATAAAAATAAAAGAAAAACAGATAGACAAGATGAATCACTTGGTTCCGACTCGTATCTAGTATAACCTTTGATTATTTCCGCACTTTTGCACATAATTAAGAGATTATCTTAGTTATTGTAGTAGGCCCCTCTTTTGAAGGTGACGTTACCCTCACCCCAGTAGTTTGAGTCAGCAGGGATACAATCCTAAAGGGGTGGATTATTGGAAGATAATGAATTAAGTTATTAATGCAGTATTGTGGTAGGCCCCGCTTTTGGCGGTGACGTTACCCTCGGCTAAGTAGTCTGAGTCAGCAGGGATACAGTCCTAAATAGCCGGGTTATAGTATTAATAGTAGTTAACTTATGAGGGGATCAAAGAGTTTGGACCCCCGCCATCCAATACCGTGAAGTATTAAAGGAGGTCCTACTAAATTTGACCCAGGTCCATTGCAGGACCTCTAAACGCTGAACAATGGCAAGACCTTTACCAAACCGTTCCCTTAACCCCCTACCAGGTAGCCAACATACCTCCATATAGACCGTGGAGATATGAATGGTGAAAATCCTTTATTTTATATAGACAGTAAAATAATGCCAAGACACCACGGACAAACGATAAGGAAAGATCACCTTCAACATAAGTAACTAGTTATTAAAGTCATTAATACAAAACCAAATAAAAAGTGCAAAAGATTAGAAATAAAAAGTATTATACTAGACACTTTGTCTTCACCAAGTGATGTAAGAGACTTAGGCAAACATGGCCTTGATTGTCAAGAACTCTTACGATCAATCTTGGATCCCGAGACGACTCACACACTCTACGATGGACAATGGATGATGGTGGTGGATGATGGTGTTGTGATGGTGGTGGGTGGTGGATGAAGTGTGAGAGAGGTGGTGTGCCAAGGGATGAGATGAAATGAATCCAAGCACTCCTATTTATAGGCTGAACAGAGAGCTGGACACGGCCCCGTGTCCGCTGGACACGGCCCCGTGTCCGTCTGACACTCTCTCTCCTCATTAATTGTAATTCGCAATTACAATAAATGCGCCTGCTGTACTTTCGACACGCCCCCGTGTCCGCTGAGCACGGCCCCGTGATGGGCAATAGAAGCTTCTATAGGTTTGTCTTTTCTGCTGCTTCTTGGGCACGGCCCCGTGCTGGCTGAGCACGGGGCGTGTTCAGCCTTCTGTTTTCTCTATTTTGCTTTGGAAGGTGCCGTTGAGGGTTCGGGCAGTCCACTAATGTTCCTTTTCTTGTATTTATGTTGGATTTAGCTGTCTTTTTGCTTCTTTTGCGTTTTTGAGCTCATTTAATCCTGAAAATACAAAAGGAAGACAAAAACACTCTTTTTTCAATATTAGTACTAAAAAAGGGTTAGTTTTATGCCTCATTTGATGTAATTTATATGTTGCATTTTACACACATCAGATGATATGGAGCTGTTTGAGATACTTGAAGATGATATGGAACTTAACATGATGGAGCTGTTTGAGACACTTGAAGTTGATATGGAGGTTTCTGATCAAGTTAAGCCATTTAAAATATTTATTTTTGTTAAATATAAAGCAAGTAAAAGCGATTCGATATTGAAAGTTTAAGAAAATAGTATGAAAGTCGAAATGAAGCTGAAAAATGCTTAATTGAAACTTCTATAAATTGAAACTTCTATTAATTCAGGTTGTAATCTTAATATCTGCTAAAGGTTAACTGTTTTTATATTAAAATATCTCTTGGTTAGGTGATGATTATCAACTGAAAGAAGACAAACAGCTTGGAAGCGGCTGATTAACGATGTCCTTGTCGAGGTATATAAAAAGTCAAGTTTTTTTCTTTACTATTTTATTTGAAACTTTCAAACTGACTCGTCATCATCTTCAGACGATGAAGAAGACGACAACCCTAAATGCTCTGACTTGACAACAAGGTTTGCTGCTTTCTTTCAATTTTTTTTATTTTTTTAAATGGATATGTATTGTAAATATTTGTAATTGTACTTTTTGACCTTATTAGGGCCAGAGAGTGAAGCTGATGATAAATTTCATGCATGTTATAATGAGTCGAAGGTTTATCTGCAGGTAGAGATTTATTAGTCAATTACAAATTTTAACTACCGTCCACATTATATATGTAACAACTTTTATGCATCTTGATTCTTGAGTAGAGTAAGCCTCATGCTCAGTTTAATGTTTTAATTGTATATTACAGTTAACAGAAGGTTTATCTGCAATGAGGTTTGTTTTCGTTTTGGTTTCAACTTTTTAAACCTTTTAAGATGATTTGGATTTTTGAACAGTATCTAATGAGTTGAATATTGACAGATTGGGTGGATTTACGGTTCTGTGACGGAAGATATTCTTACAGGATTCAAGATGCATGCACGCGATTGGCGATCGATATACTGTATGCCACCTAGACCAGCCTTTAAAGGTTCTGCACCTATAAACCTATCGTATTGTTTAAACCAAGTGCTCAGATGGGCTTTAGGGTCGATTGAAATCCTGTTCAGCAGACATTGCCCAATTTGGTATGGTTATAGTGGAAGACTAAAATGGCTCGAATGTCTTGCGTACAGAAACACAACCATTTATTCAGTCACCGCAATTCCGCTTCTGGTCTACTGCCGAAATTCAAAGCAAGTAATAGCAGCCCGTCGTTTACTTCTATCGAGAAATCAGGACATATCGATCCAAGGAGCGTTGAGGTTGCGGTTTTGCTTCAAAATGTAGGGGCTTTTTCGTACTTCCGTTAGATTTACATATAAACATTATTAATGTATTCTTAAGTATAATGCGAACGTGAATTCTTTAAATAATTTCACATTAAATTTTACATATAAACGTAGGCTTACATTCAATGTTTACGATGTACCCGCGTCCATCGGACGGGTGTACCGCTAGTCTACTATAATAAAAGAAACCAAGTTTTGGACACGTGTCATTCATTGAAGCCATCTATTTTTATAGATAATTAATATCAATTAAAAGATAATTATACAATTAAATTTAATATAAATTTAAACAATTCATATAGGAGATAATGTATATAATATTTTAAAATAGAGTAAATTACAAAAATCGTTCTTTATGTAATTCACTTATTGCAAAATGTGTCATTTGTTTTCAATAATTACAGAAAACGTACTCGATATTTGCAAACCCTTACAAGTTATGTCCTTTAGCCCTAACTCAGTTAATTTAAATGATTTATTTATCTTATTAAACTAAAATAGTTAAGGGTAGAACCTATTTAAAAAATGTTTAAAAGGTGTTTATTGGTTCTATACTTATATTTCCGTGTTCAATTCTCAACTCAAATACGGTAATCACTATGTTTACGTGACATTTATAAGAACAATCACCGCAATCACCCCATCCATCGTATATTGAGTATATCCGTTAGTTTTTTTAAGATATAAATTTTTATTATATTCATTCAACCCGTGTAATAAACGAGTTTTTTTAAAGATATAACATTTTTATTTTTTACTATACAAAATTACATTTATGCAACTCGTGTAGTACTCGGGGTTTTAAAAATATAACCTTTTTTATTATGAAGAATATAAAATTAGACTTATTCAATTCATATAATACATAGGATTTAAAGATATAACTTTTTATTGTTTGGTATATAAAATTATATGTGTTTAACCCGTATAACACAGCGTCCCGCTTTAGTCTCCCTAACGGTCGAAATTAGTCTCGCTCCTCAGCTCGACGAGGTTCTTAAAAATGTAACTTTTTATTATTTAATATATAAAATTAAATTTACTCAACCCGTACAATACACGGGGTTCTTTAATATATAACTTTTATTATTATTTAATATATAAAATTACATTTATTCAACCAATGTAATAAACGAGATTTTTAAATATATATTGTTTTATTATTTGGTATATAAAATGACATTTATTCAACCCGTGTAATAAACGAGATTTCTAAAGATATTTTTTTTATTATTTGATATATAAAATTGCATTTATTTAACCCGTGTAATACACGGGGTTCTAACCTAGTACTACTATATATATATATATATATACGGGGCCAACACAAACAATAATCACAAGAACTTTTATAAAATAATTTTTTTTTTATTATTCAATTATCTAGTCTGCGTATGCCATTGTTGAATCAAAGACTAGTAGTCATCAACAATCTTCAAAGATAAACAATGTCAAACTCGTATTTTCATAAATTTAGTTATAACGTAGTTTTATATTTCATATAATCGACTTAAAACTTTCAAGTTAATAAATAAGAAAAGGAATAATGAATTTTAATAATCCAAACTATTAGCCGTTGGCCAGCAACGGTTCCAACTTAAAAAATAACCAGTGTTGGTCTTACATTTTCAAATATTGTAAACTAATGGACCTTTACTAACATAACCTTAATTTCTTTTTGTCTCCTTATCGTTTTCGGTTTAGTAAAAGTCTATTGGTTTACAATATATGAAAATGTGGGACCATCACTGGTTATTTTTGAAATTGAGACCAATGACTAATAGTTAGGATTATTAAAACCATAACAAAACCATATTTACAACTTACCACTAATATAAATAGGGATCTATACTTTGTAATAAGCTCGTTGACTAATGAATATAGTAACGACATTAAACCAAAAACATTTTGATCAATCCAAATGTTATTTTTATACTTTTAATATTTTTGTGTACGTGATTTACCTATCCTAATGTTATTTTATACTTTTAATGTTTTTTTTTACGTGATTTACCTGAAAATGTATACTAAGACCATACGGAGTGGGCGTGGTTTGGAGGCGTGGAAGCCTCATCACGCCGGACACACCGGCCCGTCGGCGGCGAGGAGAGGAGATGGGAAACTTTTCACCGGCATGGAGGGATTGTGGGGTGTGAGGTAGCGGCTTTTGATCGGTTGGTGGATTTTAGGTTAGTTTTGATTGGTTCTTGTTTATTTATTTATTTATTTATTTATTATTATTATTATTATTATTTTAAAACGCCACTTTCACGTCTCTTTCACCTCGTGCTATTCTTTACCACGCCTCTTGCTTACGTGATTCCCACGTGGGAGATGACACCTTCTCTTCATGCGCTCCCATAGTCTAAGGACACTATACAACCCAAACACAAAACTTAAAATTAAGACATGCTTTCCTAATTGAACAGTTTTTCTCTATTATTCAATATTAATCCAACATAACCAAGTATTTATATAACATTCTTGTTTCCTAATTGAATAGTTTTTCTCTATTAATTCACTGCTTTGAGGATTAAAGTCCTCTATTTAAGTTTCTTAAGGATTAAAGTCCTCGCTCCACATTAGTGAGAATTATAGCTCTGGGTTCCTATTACGTATAGATTATGGTCTTCAAAGCAACCCTAACGTGCAAATAATCAGTAATCACTAACTTCCCACACTATTATTATCCAATTATAATGTAGGAAAATGTGCATTGACTAAACACAAAATTATTAGTTTCATTGAGTAATTTGGAAAATTCAAACAATGTTTCAAAAGGTACATTTTAGTGTGTACTTTCTTTTAGACAATTCTATGCACTCGCCTAACAATACAAATATACAGACTTCCAATTGGATAATATTTGCTAAAAGAAGAATGAACACCGAAAAGTCATCATGGTTTTAACTAGTATGCTTCTTTAATTACAATCAGAAATCCATTGATCCAAATTACCAATTTTACTAATTACATGAGCAATTCAACTCTAATTGTTAGAAAAAAACATCTTTAGGTATCAATATGGTTATCTCAAAATACATAAGAGTGGATTTGAGTTTCATTAGCTTATTTTCATGCCAAACCTAACTTATTTATTTAAAAAATGAAGTAATACTAGACCTAACTTATTTGTTTCAAAATCCACCAAAATAAGTTTGATTACCTCCCACATCAAATTTGAAGTTCCAAAACACTTAATGAAGTATAAATGATCATTTATAATTAATCTAGCCAATCAATAGCCATTTTCGGTTAAATTAGCCTAACTCGACCTTCTTGTCAATAATCAAAATCTTGCAATTAAGCTATACTAGGTGTAGCACCCGTGTAACCACACGGGTAGGTTTAGTAATGATCGAAATCAAATACTAAAAAACAGATTATAATATATCATTTAAATTTTGGTCTTTAGTTATATATCTTTATAAAGTAATGTTAAAAACAGTATGTGTGACCACACAGGTAGCTTTAATAACCATCGAAATAGATTATAATACATCATTTATATTGTTTGTATTTAATACAACTAATCAAATGTTATTGATCAGTTTAATAAAGCCCCTTATATTTGATCCAATTAAGGTTAATAATAGATTAGATTTTGTAGGCCCATTAAAACCCTTATATCAAATTCGGCCCAAATTCTAATCACTCATCTACCGTTCCATTTGTATCTCTGAACTTCGAAGGGCGACAAACCAACGACAGGGAGTGTTAAATATTTTTCCTTATCAGCAAAAGGTAATCGAAAACGTATTGATTCGATTTTGTTTTTCTGAAATCTTTGCTTCATGTAATTTTTTATACCACGCTTGCATGTATGATTTTTGATCTTAGGTTTGTTCTTTTCTATGAACTGTAATTTGTGATCATGTTTGTTTATTTGATTTGTTATACTTCAGATTCCATCATATGAATGTTCGTATTGATGTTCGATTGAAGTTTTTACTTTTGTATGGATGTTCGATTGAGGTGTAGATATTTAGGGCTATGTTAAAAATGATTGTTTATCAGTTGTTGTATAAAGATTTTTTAAGATTATGGTGTTTAGTAAACTTTCAGTTGGTGTTCTTGACAGATTTTATAAGGTTTTTTTACATGTTTGGAGTTTTGTATCACACTGATAAAAATAGAAACATATTAATAAGCTTTAGAAACTCTCGGCATCGAAAATAACATTTGGTATTTCACATTGTTGACATTGAATATACCCAAATAACCTTTTAATGTTACATAATATTTTAGTCTATTAGTTATACTCTTTTTAATTGCATTAATTAGAATAATCTTTTAACATTTTTCATAAATAATGCTCATCAACTTAAAATCATTGTTGTTGATACATCTGTTGACTTTGGTTAACAGATGGATGAAAATATATGTTTAAAATCACTGTTGGGTTAAACAGTGTTTTGAGGAGAAAACAGTGGTTTGTCATTGGACAAACAGTGGTTTGACCATGGTCAAGCAGACTTTTGAACCAGTGGTTTGACTTAGGTCAAACAGGCTTTGGTCAAACAAATTTTTTTTTAAAAAAAGTGCTTTCACTTTGGTCAAACAGTGGTTGCATACTAATGCTATTTCCTTTCATCATGTCCTCTCAGTTACTTGCCATCTTTTAACGTTTTTCTCTTTTTATAGAAAGATGTATGGTTTTGCTTGTTACATGACCGACAACCAAAGGAAATCTTTGGTTAGTATTTTAATCTCAGATATGGCGAATTTATTTTCTGTATAACATCATGTTAGACAGTTCTGATTTTAATATACTTATACATAGGTTCTGCCAAAAAAGTATAAACAATGGATAAAAGAGTTTAACTATCCTGTTGGGTTTGTCAAAGTACAGACAACTAATGGGCAAGTCTTTGAAGTCAAGATATATGATATAGGAAACTTTTATTATCTTTACAATGGGTGGTATTCCGTAGTTCAAACTTTGAAACTACAATCTGGATCATGGCTCGTATTTCAGTATGAAGAAGCATTACAAAGTTTCCGGATATTTTATTTCTATGACAATATTGCATTTGCTCCATCTGATTATTTTTACTACAGACCCAATGGCGATTTTGATAAACCTGATGCTATGGTATGTAGTTCGCAATGTGGATTCGGTATATTTATTATTGTTTCTTATTTATTATGGTTCCGTATATGAAACTACTAATATTTTTTTTTCTCGTTGTAGCATATCAATCGTTTATTTGTACATCACAAGATGGACAATACCATTCCAAATTATCCGGTTGTTATTAGAGGTCCTGGGAAGCATAAATTTTTTGTTCGAATGGATGTTAGTGACAATCAGCTTTACATAACAACTGGATGAGATCGGATTAAGAAGAAATTTTCACTAAGTGTTGAACATCTTCTTGTGTTTGAAATGATTGATCTTCACACTTTTGATATGTCTGTTTTCAATTGTTCCAAGGATGCTGATTTAATGTTGCCACCGGAATTATATGCTGTTATTAAGGAAGAAGTGGTAGAAGAGGTTATCAGTATCTCTGATGGTGAAGATGTGGATGACATAACTAAGGACAATGAAACTGAAATACTCGCTGTAACTACGAACAACGAAACTATTCCAGTAGTTTTCCGTGTGGACAATCATTTTGTAAGTTTTTGTAACCAAAAAGTAGTAACAGGACCTTACATTGTGTTAACCATATTATAATACTATCTTTGTTAACATTAATTTTTGTTTGTTACAGCGCATTAAAAAAGCTGTTGCTAAAAAACTTGGCTTGGATAAGGAAAAGAACTTTAAAGATTGTAGATGTTGCTGGAAATGTTTGGGATGTTCGAGTTGGTATCGAGTCTCCTGATGATCGGTTTTACATAAAAACATGAAACAGTTTGTGAAGGATAAAAACTTGGTTCCTCGTGAAGAGTTTACCCTTAAGTTCGTCATGGGTAAAGGTATTTTCTTGTTTGACTGAATGGTTGTGGCGCTTTTTCAGATAATGTTATTTTGTATGGAAACAATGTTTTTTGTTTGTGGTTGCTGGTTTGCTCAAAACACTTTTGTAAAGGTTGGTAGTTTAGTTTTGATGTTGGTGGTACGAAGGGTTAGCTACTGAAAAGTTTTTAATTCATATGTTACTGAACCACAAAACAAACGGTTGAAAGTATTACTTGTATTAGTTATTTCTTGTCTTTTAGATATATGTTATTGTTATTTAGCTTTCATTATTTTATAATTGTTAAAGGTATCATTTTTTAAAAATGTATACTATATTTTAAAACAATTATGTAAAATAACATCCATTATCATTAGATAAAAGAAACATCTTGATAGGATGTGCAAAACATAATACCAAATAACTTCAAACATTAAAGACTTTTCTTCAAAATGCTATTTCTACAAAGACTATAGATTTTGTAGAACTTCTTTGTAGACCACGTTAGTTGTGGTTTTACACACTTGTTTTCCCCTGTCACATATCAAGATCTTCAAACCCTTCCTGCTCTTTACTCGTGATACAGCAACGTATAGTTGTCCGTGACTAAAAACCGGCCTTGGAAGATATAAGCCTACACGTTCAAGTGATTGTCCCTGGATGTTGTTGATGGTCATTGCAAAGCATAGAGATAATGGGAACTGTCTTCGTGCAATTTTCACCGGTATTCTTTTATCGGACGGTGTCATTTTCAATCTTGAAATCAAAGTATGATGACCTATATTATTTCCAGTAATAATCTTTGCTTCGATTACAAGTTTTCCAAGTTTTGTTACTTGAAGTCGTGTACCGTTACACAGACTATTTGTTTGATCAATGTTTCTAAGTAACATTACCGGAGCTCCAACTTTGAGAACCAATTTATGGTTAGGTAATCCTGACAGATGCAATTTGTTTAATACATCCGGAGGAAACAATGCCATGTTAAGGTCGGTTTGATCCTCAGACTCACATAAAGTATCTGAACTGAGATATATCTTTTCTTCACCAGGCATACTATTTAACAGTTCTGTATTTATTGAATCCACAACTTCATTTGTGGGTGCAAGAATGGCTCTTTGTTGGAATAATTTGAATTGCATAAAAACTTTTGCATATCCGGATATGTGAAAGCGATCAATGAAGATATAGGATTGACTGCATCGAGTATAAGTAAATCATCTGGAATTTCAATTTCCACTTCTCCATCATTTGGACCACCAAGTAGACCATCACCAAGCTTTAAAATCCATTCAGCAAATTCCTTGGTCTCGTTAAAATTGCTTGATTTGGTACCCATTTTTAACCTCATGTTTTCAGTTAACTTGAGTAACTGACAATCCTGCCATATATAAGAAGAATTCAATGAATAATTTACAATCATGCTTCTGGTACCTTTTGGAATGACTGGAAGGATTTGTCTAAAATCACCGCCAAAAAGCACAATCTTTCCACCAAAAGGTTTGTTCTGCAAGGACGGATTATTGGAACGGGCTATATCTCTCATTGTTCTATCCAGAGCTTCAAAACAATGCTTATGTGTCATTGGCGCTTCATCCCAGATTATCATCTTACTTTGTTTGATTAAGCCTCCTAGCTCACTGTTTGGTTCAATAGAGCATATAGAATCCTCGTTAACATTTATCGGAATTACAAACCTGGAATGAGCCGTTCTACCACCATCTAATAGAAGTGATGCAATACCACTGGATGCAACATTCAACACAACTTTACCATTGGAACGTAACGCAGCTGCAAATGTTTTCCACGGAAATGTTTTACCAGTTCCACCGTAACCATATAGAAAGAAAACTCCTCCACTTCCTTTAACAACTGCATTCATGACGGTTTGATACACTTTTCGCTGTTCATCAGTTAAAGATTTTAGGGAAGCTGCAAGTTCTTTTTTTAAGATAACCCGATCATACGGAAGTTCCTTCATTATCAATTGATTGTTCACTGCTGAAGTGTAGTTGTCAGGAACATTTGGCATGTCAGTAAAGTTGCTTAACGTACTTCCATAACCAAGTAACAGTTTTTCAACATGTGCTAAGCAAATGTTTTCAATCTCTTCCTCTTTAAGAACCAAATCTAAAAAATACAACAGATGTTTAGTAATTAGATTTTTTAAACACTTGATTAAAGTAAAATGGAATATGAAATTTTATTTAAGTTTTTAAAATTACCAGGAATACCAGTAATCCTCCGTTGCTGATATAATATATCTTCACATAATAGAGATTTTGTTTCCTTCCAGAAAATACCTGGCCTAGAAATGGAGTTTGACATCAAGAGCATTACAAAAAATGTACGCAAGAAATCAGAAGTAGCCCATGCACTTGCTTCATTAATGGCCATTAAATAGTCCTTATCATCGTCCAACAGACCGCTAGCGAAACATGCATCTTTAAAAGTATGATATATTTTTCCATCAACTGTTTTATATCATTGAAACTCATTGGTCCTATAACGTGATTCAATAAAATTCTCAAGAAATAACAATCACCAAGTGATGGAGGTACATAATGTATCCTACCAACTGCACCAAAAGGTTTTTTTCTACGTACCCACTTTCGTGTTTTGCGTATCCATACAAAGTATCTGGGGAACTCTATATACTTCAAAGTTCTAGCAAATGCATCCGTTTGATTACATTTCATCCATTCTGTGAACATAGACATTTTCACAGTTGGGTTACTGACCACGTCACACAAGTTTGAATTATCATCATAAACAATAGCCTGACCATCTTCACAGTGAAAAGGTAATATTTCAACAGATGGAAGCCGATAGTGTATGTCAAACTTAAAGATTCTCCAAGCAGCTTCACACACTAAAATATATCTACAATCAAGATATGCTTTAACTTCATCTACTTCTGTTTCGTTTGAGAGATTTTCATTATTTGTCATTTCCTTGTTTTGAGGGTTCACATTAGCAGTGGAAGTACTTTCGTAAACAGAAGCTGTCACTCTATCCGGACCCTTATTAATGTATTTGAAGAGATATTTGATGGATCCTGTTTGGTTACACCACTCAACATTTATGTGGCACTGATACTTTTTGAGTAGCATAGCATTGTACGGAACCACAAACCTATTGTCAAGTAAGACGCCATTTTTTTCTACTGTGTTGCATGATTGACGACGTCGGTAGACAGGATATCCTTCAGAATCAACACAAGTCTCATCTACATATTTTTTTCGGAAACTTCTTTGAACATTTTAAATTAACCATGCATGGAGAATGAGGATTGTCTGTACCACAAGGACCATGGATCATAAATTGTTTGACAAGTTCATACAGTGAAGCATCCATCTCTTTGTTAGGTATTTCAGCACTAATAACCAAATCGATTTCTTTAGCCGTTGGAAATTTGCTCTCGGCAATTAAGAACAAACATATTATTAGCATGAGGTAGACCACGTTTCTGAAATTCGATTGTCTAAATAACTGAAATATTACATCCAAAAAAGTGTTAGTAAAAGTATTATTTGAGAAATTAATTAAAACAATTTACAATGACTTACTTGCTTGTATCTCACCAAAGAATTTATGTTTCTTGAAATCTTGAATTAGATGATTGATTTTAATTTTGAATAACCATGCGATAATATCCGGTCTATCTTGAGGGTTCAACCGTTTGTCTTTTAAACATCTATAAATCTCAGGCCAATTGGGATTACAAGTGACTGTTATGAAGAGATCCGGATATCCTACAGCTTTGCAGATTGCCATAGCATCTAGATACTTTTGCATCATATATCTCGCTCCACCGGTAAATGAAGATGGCAACAAAATTCGTTTTCCACAATTTGACGCATCGCTTTGGCCACTTTGAACACTTTGATTTAAATTCTTAAATGTTTGACTTCTAAGTTTGGGTTGTTGTGTCTTTATGTAAGCTAACCGTGCAGATTCTATCATTGTATACACATCAACTACAAACTATTGAAATAGCTTTTGGGCATTGAGTAACAACGAAAATTGGTTGGCTCTGTCTTGTATTCTGTAACTAAAGAACTCTCTCATTGTGGTACTGGTTCTAAGTATGTCACAATCAACTGAAACACCTCTATGTTTAATACCAAGTCTAAATCCATCTTCTGCATATGGGAAGATAAGTGGATATTGCAATGCAAGATAAGAGGGATGAAGCTCACTGATTCTCTGAAGATCGCCTGATTTTGTTTGAACTATGATATCCCTTTTATCAAATGCTCCATCAAAATCACCAATTATTAAGGCAGCAATTTCTTCAGCAATAGGCAAGTTAAAAATTCTACCATCCTTATCCCTTACTCCAATGAGCTTAAGTCGTACATTTTGCCAATCATTTTGTTTAAAACAATCTCGTACCATTCTAAATGACTTCACAAGTGGATTGCATGAATCCAACATTTTTTTAAGACTCGATATAATGGCAAGATCAAGTTGTTGTTTAGTGTCTGTCTTCGAACCTTGGTCGACACTGTGTAAAAAACGACATTATTGTATAGATCAGATATATATAAAACACTTGACATAAATCAGAATTTACTGAATGCTTAATTTACCTTACAGCCTTTTGACGATTAAAATCATCGTTTTGGGAATCATAAATATAAAGCTGTGAAAATTTGGGCTCTTCACCATCATTCGATAGCAGACTACCAATGCGATGGTAATTTTGTCCTTGCAGTCCAAAAACATAAGGACCTTTGGTTTTTTGAAAAGTTTTAGAAACCTTGCCACCAAGGGATGTGAAGGAAAACATCATGTTATATGCTCGAATGTTATTCATGAAATTGCGGCTTTCAGGAGTAACTCTTTTGTAAAATCTTTCGAGCAGTGGAGGAGGAGCAGGTGAGGAAGGCAATTCAACGTCTCCGTTCGAACAACAAAGAGAAAAAGAAGATTTCTTAGAATCCAAATTTCCCCTAAGCATTTCATCTTTCCAAATCATTGCATGACAGTAAGAACATACAAAAATAGCATCTCCATGATCAACGTATTCTACAAAATTATATAGGCAGGAAAAAAAAGATCATATAAGTGAAATATTAGGAGATTAAACTGTTATTTGGAAAGATACTTTGATAAGTTTAAAGAGGGTAGTTACCTCTTGCAATTCCGAAAATCTTTTTTACGATAGAAGATGGTAAACAATCCTCCGAATCGGGATCATCAAAGTTAGACCTTTCACCAGGGTAGGAATTTTCTTTTCCTGCCGTTCCATTTTGGAAAAGGAAAATTAACATCGGTTACAACAGATAGGAAGATAAGCAATAGATTCGACAAATATAGTGACTCAGAAAACTATATTTAGTTTTGCATTAAAAGTAAAACACATACAACTAAACGCTACTACGGAACATTTTGGCAACTGTCGAGAAGTTCTATTGTCAATATTCGGAGGAGTTGGAATATCACTTCGACGGGACCTTACTGTAACAGAATCCACTTGCAAGACAAAATTTATAAATGTTATCAAACTTACATTAACATTCAATAAATGATTAACAGTAATAACAAAAGTGTATATAGCATACAATTTGTAATATCTGTTAATGGACTTCTATCAATTTTATGATTTGATGGTTGAAGAGGAGTGACCATTGAAGATGTGCTGCTTAAATCAGCTACAATGGATAAATCAAATTTACTTATATCCATGGTTTTCAAACTTTGTTTCCTCTTTCTAGAGTCATAAACACCATAATTAGCCTTTCCAGATTGTCCTAAAATTCAAACAAAGGGACAAGGTCAAATCAGATAGCATAGCTAAAAAAAAAGATTTATAACCTTACCAAGACTGGATGAAGTCAGAGGGATTGTACTAACACATGTTCGATCTAAATTGTCGGGCGTGTGACATGCTGTACATGAAGAGATTTGGTTAATTTATGCTACAAACACTTACAATTTTCACATATGACCATCAAAAACATACCTCCATTATCGTTTTTTTGTGATAGTAACATTGCCCAGAAGTGTATCAATAATAGGAGGTGTCTGTACAAATTGAACCACACCCCTGTTTCTACGCTTATTCAATATAGACTTTCTTATCTTCCTTGATTCTTTGGACTGTTGGGGACTGCACTGTGGAAAATACTCTCTATGTCTTGGTATGAGTATCTTTTTATTCTCCATAACTGTAAATAAGAATTGAGCACATATGTGTGATTTAGGGCTAGCTATAGGTAATTATTGTAATCACTGTCCAAAAAAAACATTTATTCTCAACAGCTAGTGGTGATTGAAGATCCCTATTGAAAACCTACCTAAATAAGTGGATGATCACATCAAATGTTGAGAATAGATTTAAACAAATGAGATAGAAAAACCTACCATTTAGTGTTCATCGATTGCTTCAAAACAAAGAGCGTCTTGAATTATAGGTTGAGTTTTTGGCGCTAATTTTAAATCTTCAATTTGATTCATTCGAAAAAGAAGCTATAAACATAGCGGACAATATGAAATGGTGATTTAACATACCTGATTCATTTTGTGGGCCTTTGACAGGATTTTATGGTTGACAACTTATGGGCCAGAAATTATTGAAAGAATTAGACCATTTAATTGCAAAATTAAGCCACATTAGTTGGCTCTTTTGTTTTGTATAAAAAATATAACCAAGTGAAACTAAAAAATCCATAATTTATAGGGATTTAAATAGTACATATTTTATTATCATCCTTGTCTTGGTTTTACCAATATATTGGTTCCTACAATAAAATTATTACAACGCGATCCACAAGATTTATATTTTGGAGTTGAAGTTTAATGATAGATTTTTACCGAGTCAAATTGTCCGATAATTTATGTGCACCAAGAAATTTATATGGATTTAACTACTACATGTTTGTAAACATTCTTGTCTTGGTTTTATTAGGAACTGTGATAGACTCCTTAGAAACATCATAATTTATATGGATCTAAATACTACATATTTTTTAATCATCCTTGTCTTGGTTTGACCAATATATTGGTGACTACAATGAAGTTACTATAACGCGACCAAATAGCCAACTTATTTAAAGTTGAAGTTTAACTCAAAGAATTATATTTATGAATTATATCCTGTCATAATTTTAGAAACATGTAGTAGTTAAATCCATATAAATTTCTTTGGACCCCTTAGAAACATTATAATTTATATGGATTTAAATACTACATATTTTTAATCATCCTTGTCTTGGTTTGACCAATATACTGGTTACTACAATGAAGTTACTTTAACGCGACCAAATAGCCAACTTATTTAAACTTGAAGTTTAACTCAAAGAATTATATTTATGAATTATATCCTGTCATAACAAAAATCGATTTAACACAAAAAATATAACGAAAATTGAAGACAAAGTGCTGCTATTTAATCGACTGCCCTAAATCAAGTGGTGCTAAAGACCAAAGCCCGGCTTGGACTGAAGCAGTGGAATGAAGAAACAGCGGTTTACTTTGTCTATTGTAATAGTATCAGTGTTTACCTAGCCGTAGTTATATGTAACAGTGGTTAAAGAAGAACGATAATAAGAGCCAAAACTGGTGAATGGTTGAACGCTCAAATACTAAAAAATAGATTATAATATATCAGTGGATTCATTATAAGCAGCTGTTTGCATTAGACTTTAAAGCATTCCTTTCATCAGAATCGCAGATGCTCAAAACATTTGTCAAAAGCTTATTCACTGTTGATTCATAAGAGGCAAACAATATGGTTCACATCAGCGGATTCATCATCAGCAACTTTTTGCATTAGACTTTCCCCTTTAAAGTGTTTATAACATCTGATACGCCTCATCCACTACACTACAACTGCTGTCCATTAAGCACTGCTTGTGTACAACAACTGCTCAAGACAAAGTCCTGATATTTAATCTACTGCCCTAACTCAAGTGCTGCTAAAGACCAAAGCCCTGCTTGGACTAAAGTAGTGGAATGAAGAAACCGCTGTTTACTTTGTCTATTGTAATAGTAGCGGTCTTTAGCTAGCAGTAGTTATATGTAACAGTGGTCAAACAGGAACAGCTAAAAAGAGCCAAAATTGGTTCACATCAGTGGATTCATCATAAGCAGCTGTTTGCATTAGACTTTCCCCTTTAAAGTGATTATAACATCTGATGCCCCTCATCCACTGTTTGTATACTACAACTGCTGTCCCTTAAGTACTGCTTGTGTACAACAACCGCTGAAGACAAAGTGCTGCTATTTAATCTACTCCCCTAATTCAAGTACTCCTAAAGACCAAAGCCCTACTTAGAATGAAGCAGTGGACCGAAGAAACAGTTGTTTACTATGTCTATTGTAATAGTACCAGTATTTAGCTAGCAGTAGTAATATGTAACAGTGGTTAAAGAGGAACAGATAGTAAGCAGCTGATGGCCCTCATCCACTGTTTGTATACTACAACTGCTGTTCCTTAAGTACTGCTTGTGTACAACAACTGCTTAAGACAAAGTGCTGCTATTTAATCTACTGCCCTAACTCAAGTACTGCTAAAGACCAAAGCCCTGCTTAGAATAAAGCAGTGGACTGAAGAAACAGTTGTTTACTGTGTCTATTGTAATAGTATCAGTGTTTAGCTGGCAGTAGTTATATGTAACAGTGGTTAAAGAGAAACAGATAATAAGCAGCTAATGGCCCTCATCCACTGTTTGTATACTACAACTGCTGTCCCTTAAGTACTGCTTGTGTACAACAACTGCTGAAGATACATTCAAACTCTATATTAAAAAAGTAGAATTTAAACTATGTCAAACTAATTTAGACATCCCATATACTATATTCACAAATCATAAGCACGCATTATAACCAAAGATTATATTTCCCAGCATAATACAAAAAAGTCAACCACATAATGGTTTACCACATGTTCCAAGTTCATAAGTTACCAACATCTAAAACATAGAAAATAACTGTTTGAGTAGTTTAACACTTACCAACGACAACCAAACTTCAAACAACCACGTACTTAAGTACATACAAAAAACATAGAATGTTTACCATCAAAATATAACGACGTGAAATAAGCTAAGTGTTAAGCCTAGATGGCTTCCTTCGGCTCCTTTTGTTGTTAGAAGAGAGTTCCCCAACATTTTGACCTTCCACATCCTGCAACGAACGTTTACCATTAGGAGTGGTGGCCGAATCCTTCTCGGCTTCGACAACGGAAGAGTCGGCCATAACAGATACAACATCCTTCAATTAAATCACAAAACAACTACTAAGGTATCAAATAATGTAATATAATCTATACTAAACAAAAAAACAAAACTGTTGTAACACCCCGAAAATTTACGTCCTATAATGTGATGACACGTGTCATAGGTTTGAACGTGTGAAAGAATGTTCTTGAAAGACTAAAGTTGACAAACAATGAAAGTATGTAATTATAAGGGTTAAAAGTGTCAACAATGAATAAATATACTTTGCAATAACCCTACATGATGTTTATAACCTTAAACGAATAGATCATGGATCACACGAAGCGAATTGTGAAAGAAAGTGAGAAATTACAAACTACAGGGGTTAAATGTGCCAACATGTTTAAGTTATACCTCTGAGTGACCTTTTGACAAACCCGAAGCTTTGTAACGATTAATTATGCTCACTAGAATGTACCACAAAAATTTCATGAAGTTTTGTTATCGTATGAGCAAGTTGTGATAAAATTCGTGTACGAGGGTTATAAGTGTCAACGTTGAAATTTAGGGCTTTTCGGGTGATCACAAAGTTACCCAAGGACTTAACAAAGAGGGTATAAGCCTTAAAGCCCCACATGTTAAATATTAAAGCCTCAAATTGCAAGAAACAATGAGAAAGCGATGTTTAGAAGGACCAGGGACTGAAATGCAAATAATGGAAACTTGTTGGGCTGGTCTTCTTCACCCTCGCGTAGCGCGAGCAGATAGGCCCCGGCAGTCGCGCTACGCGACTGCCTTGTCTGAACAGAATGTTATGTGCAGCTGTGGGTTGATGTTTAAACCGACTTAAATGCCATTTTTCCATTCCATGGGCTTGTCTAAGGTGGTATTTAGCATGTAGGACACATGTTGATCACTTGGTAACACCCATAGACCTATGTGTTGATCATCCATGATGTTTGAAATTTCATAAATAACCCACATTCATCATTCATCATTCATTTCATCTTCTGGACATTTACAAGAGCTCAAGAACTGATACAAGCATTCCATATCATCCATTAGTCGTGTGTAAGTGCCTTTGATCCTTCTTGTTTGAGTTCATACTTAGTTTATGGCCTAGAAATCAAACCGTCGTAACTACGGTTTGACTTTTCGATAATAAATAATCGGCCCAGAGTTTAGTCGAATCAAAGGTTGTTATAAGTTGGTATTTATATGGTTAATAAACCCCTAAAAGGGCACTCACTAATTCGAATCCTAACTAGGTCGTTTATCGAGTCAAACTTCTTCCGAAAAAGTCAACAGAATTGTTAAGTTTGGTTTAATGCATGATTAGCGATGTAAATGGCGTATAGCCTATTTTATCATTCTTAACAACTGAAAATAAGTATAAAAACTTGTATACGCTTGCTTGATTCGACAACTTTATGTTTAGAACCGATTCGGAACCGAGATACGCAAAAGTTTGACTTTTGCTTTGACCTCAGTTCTGACCCGATTTATATAGGTTTAGACATGCCTTAAAGTTCCATTAGGACCTAGTTACATGTTAGTATAATCCTCTGCGTTTATACTACCCGAATCCGTAACTATCCGACGTTTCCGTTAAATGCCTAATAATGACCATAATGCCCTTATGACCGTAGAACGAGATTTTAGAAAATGTAAAAGTGCAAAAGTCTTTATTACTGATTATTGAACATGTCTGCAAAATTTCACGTCAATCGGAAGTTTAGATTAGGAGTTATGCTTAATGGCGTATTTATAAACAAGTTTATTAATTAAACGGCGCCATTAGCGTAAAGCCTATCTAAACTCAGTTTTAACACCAAATATTTTACCCACTGGTGTTAAATAATATTTTAAGATTTTTAAAGATTTTTAATTATTTTTAGACTGATCATAAGCTTGGATTAGCGCCTTAATTCGGTTAATACCGAATATACCCTTTTCGGCCATAAAATGAGTTTTACAAATCCTTTTGACGCCAATCCAATTGCTACTGATTTTAAATATTAAATAGAGTATTTTGAGCCTATTTATTTGATCAGAAAACTCAGAATCGTATTTTTAACCGTACGTCGCTTAAAACGGCTTTATACGCGTATTATACGCATGGTTTGGGTTTAAAACTCTTTTGACATATAAGACTTATAACCAAATGTTATAACCTGTTTAAATAAGCCATTTTACTGATGTAACCAGACCCGGTTCGCAGAAACCTAATTAAATCTTTTTATAATCTTTAAAATGACCAAAATACCCTTACGGGGCTTATTAAGAGATTAAACTCGTTTGGGGCGTCATGGGTGATATCCTACTGATATCACAACTTAATTAAGGCATGTTAACTTAGGAAACCTGTTTAGGACTCTTACGGATACCCGTTACGCTTCATGCGCGTTCGGTTCGGTTTATGTAACTAGTTTACATAAATTAGCCGAAACGGGTCAAACCTTATCGGTTTTGTCTCAAAATCCAGAATGTGTATCATATACCCATATTAAGCAAGTATTCAAACTTTTCGGGTCTAAATCACATTCTATCCGGTCTTCGCTTAATCGTGCGTACGAACCGTATCTTTAAAACTAATCGGTCTAAGCGTAAGCTTAACTAAAGACCCGTTAGGATTCTAATAGGTTATTATAAACCTTCGTTCCAGATTAGGAGAACCAGTAAAAGATACTTGCACTCGCTGATTTTGAACTATACTTACGCAGGTAAATACTTTTAACTTATTTTCCCTATACGGGCTTGGGGTACGGTATATAAAATACCGCTTGGTCCAGCATTGAATCTTTAATCGAATAGATATTAAATCATTGATATGCTCTATTTTGAAATGTTTTGTTTGCTTAAAGCCTTTGGGGGGTTAATGACCATGTCCCGGATATCCCTGGCATCATTTTACGAAATGGCCACGACCTTAGCACTCAGGTGTAGGCGTACACCTGTCAGTGTCTCATTATATAAAGTGGTGTGCCCATTGATCTTTTACCCGATCTACGGATCGGGCTACTGAACGCATAAGAAACATGTAATTCGTTTACAAGTTTATATATTTACATAATTATCCCAAGTTATAAAATATTATTTGTGCCTTGTGCCTTAAATGCATTTTCTTAAACTCTTTTCAAAATGAGTCGGTTGATTGTATTTACCAGTGTAAACTGACGTATTTTTCTTAAAAAGGTTAAGTGCAGGTACTACGCGAAATAGGCTGGCCTGTCTCCTAGCATCCACATTAAGTCTCGCCAGCTTGGATGTCATAAACTGTTGAACATTTGTTTTCCTTTTTATTTGATCTACCTGTGGATTTATATTCGACTAATTGTGATACTTAATATTACAATATCGTTTGGTTGAATTAAATCTATACTTTGCTTCCGCTGTGCATTTAAATATTGTGTTGTTTGACTATTATGTTGCCAACCACGTCACGATACTCCCCTACCGGGCCCACCGGTAACACGTGGAAATTTGGGGTGTGACAGGTTGGTATCAGAGCCAACATTGAGTGAATTAAACACTAGCCTTTTGTGTTTAATCTCAATGACACAATTGCACATTCCTAAATCTTCGAGTCTAGACAAAGAACTTAGGAATAATCCAAAATATTTTATTTTAAATTTTAAATTTTGTCCTTTATTATTTTCTTGGTGTTACCTTATTTATATTAACAGGTTAAGCAATGCCGCCAAGATTTAGAGGGCTAGGAAGAGGGCGAGTTAGCGCGCCTAACGACCATGAGGCAGGTCCTTCGCATCGACGATCTAATTCTTCTACGAGAGGTCACAATCATGACGAACCTTGGAGGGTTTATGAGGAGCTTGCCAGGCGATCCACATCACATGTTTCAACGCCTTCATATCAGCACTCCTTTGGGCCTCATTCAGAGAATGAACCCCACAACCAGCAACAGCAATCTCCGGCGCACAATTCTTTCGGCGACCCTACTCCGGTATTTCAGGGTCAGTTTAACCCAGCAGAGTACCTACCAGAGCACGTGGGCTTTAACCCACTAGGGCCGGAGGATCACTTTTCTGGTGATCAAGATATGGACGAGGACACAGATCCCGTCGAAGCTTCAACCGGATCCCGGAACCATCCTTTTTCGATCTCTGATGGTTCATCTTACCACGGACCACCCTACGAGGGTCCGGATAGTCACATGGCGAGGTTCGAACGATGTGAGTGGTACTATACACCATCTGAACACTCATCGCCTCACCAGCAGACGCCACAGCAGCAACAAGATCCCTCTGGGGATCCCCATTTCGAGGCAGTCACGCCACCGCCTCCACCGCCGCCAGTTTATGTAGGGCCTCCAGAACCACCTAGACGAAGGAGGACTGGCGCGCGGATATCAGTACGACCACAGGGGATTCATATCACCACCCCTCAACATTCTAGCAGCAGCCATTACCCGCCTACTTATGAAGTCCCACAGATGGGAGGACCTTCGGTTCCAGTATCGGAGGTGAATTCGGTACCTATTGCACCGCCACCAACGGGTTTTGGCGAGCCCATCCCTGCATATACTGCTCCGACAGCTTACAATCCGTACGGACAGACAGCATACTCTACCTACAATTATGCAGAGGATCCTTACCACGTGGCAGCAAACTACTATGCCCAAAACCCTGAGGGACCATATGGAACCCCTTGGGGAATGGGACATCCAGCTCATGGGTATCAAGTACCTACGCAGCCACCATTTCAGCATCAGCCACCACGGGTTCCTCCTCCTGAGCAGGTGGAGCTCCGTCATAGGTTGGATAGGGTTGAGCGAGACCTCCAGAGAGAGCGTAAGAAGAACCAAGGATTCATGAGTGGTTTAGCAGATTTGCTGAAGGGAAAGAAGAAGAGGGATCGTTAAATTCCCATATTTAATATTGTCTTATTAGTCCCTGCGTGGACACTTATGTTTGTAAATAGTCCCTGTGAGGACATGTGATATCAGTATAGCTCCTGCGTGGGCAAGTATTTGTAAAAGTCCCGTTTAGGGCAGAAGTGTACTACTTGTATATTAAAAGGGAATGTTAAGTTTGGAAATTTTATTTCTATCATTTAAAGCATTTATATATTATGCATGAAATAAACAAAATAACATCATTCCTTTTGTAAATGATCTGCCTATTAAATATCAAATAAATATCTTAAAGGTAAAACCTAGCCTACATGTCATTATAAGACTTGGCCAAAATGGTAAGGCCTGTATAAAAGATTCCAATCCCAGTTAACATCTGAAAACATGTTAACAATCCTG
Organism: Helianthus tuberosus; assembly: GCA_030545235.1. Classification (NCBI taxonomy): domain Eukaryota; kingdom Viridiplantae; phylum Streptophyta; class Magnoliopsida; order Asterales; family Asteraceae; genus Helianthus; species Helianthus tuberosus. The sequence continues at coordinate 140,667,551 of CM060402.1, read as the reverse complement.
GCAGATGTGATTCGTTAAAATCACACACGTCATTCTATATAAGGATTCTGTAAAAGATTCCTGACCCAAATTAATGATCTCTGAATCATGGGTTAAATCATTAGTAAATATGATCAGTTCTTTTTACCATCCATTGGTAATGGAATGCCTACGGGCCCTTCTCATTTTCATATGAGACAAAAGACAGTATTAGTCTATGACCCTGTCTGATAAAGGTAATGAACTTTGTTCAAACCTTCATGCTTTGATTCTCTGAAATCCTAGCTTATAATCTATATTGTCCCAGTGACTAGGCCTTATGTGCTAATAAATACTGTTATTGTTTTATAATTAGGATAAATTATATTAGGAATCCTAAATAAATGGGAGTAATAAATTAACCATATATGGTCTATGTTACCACGGTTAATAAAAATTGCCATAAAAGACAATTATATGATAAACTCACCAATAAATTATTGCCAATGTGTTACAGTTCAAGAAACATGGCAGACTCAAACGAGGTCAACAGTCACCAAGGGATAGGGAATGATAATGCCCAAGTTAACGTAGCGGGTGCAGAGTTGCAAGCTATGATAGATAATGCGGTTAATAGAGCTATGGATAGACAGCACCATGGATCAAGTGGTACCCATACGAGGACCCATTCTGCATCACACACTAGAACACCCTCCAGGACCCACACTGCCCACAACAGTAATTCTCACCACTCCTCGAATCAAAGGAGTAATCCATCCCAAAGAGCAGTACAGAACCAGGAACCTCGTAATAGGGGTTGCACCTATAAATACTTTGTGTCGTGCAAACCCAGAGACTTCAATGGGGGAAAAGGGAGCTGTTGATTGCATGACATGGATGGATGAAATGGATACTGTGGTGGATATTAGTGGTTGCCATAATAGGGACATTGTTAAGTTTGTCTCGCAGTCTTTCAAAGGAGAAGCCTTAGCCTGGTGGAGATCCTTGATCCAAGCCACAGGGAAAGTCCCGTTATACAACATGACCTGGGAACAGTTCATGGCACTAATCAAAGAAAATTGCTGCCCTCAACACGAGGTTGAGAGAATTGAATCTGATTTCCTAGCGCTGGTCATGAAGAACCTGGACTGTCAGGCCTACCTTACCACTTTCAATACTTTGTCAAGGTTGGTCCCTTATTTGGTGACTCCGGAGCCTAAACGTATAGCTCGTTTTATCGGGGGTTTGGAACCGGAGATCAAAGCTAGTGTAAAGGCCTCCAGACCAACCACTTTGCGGTCAGTAACGGACATATCGTTATCTCTGACCTCAGATGCTGTCAGGCTGAGGTCACTGAGGAAAACTGATACGGAGAAAAGAAAGCGTGAGGATGACAACTCACGGCGTTCAGATAAGAAGCAGAAGGGAAACAATGGCTCTAAGAAGGGGTCAGGATTTAAGAAGGATGGTCAGCAGACGGGTGAAAAACCCATGTGTAAAATTTGCAGGAAGCACCATTTTGGAAGGTGCAGACTTGACTCAAAATCCCAATACCAGCCAAGGCCTTGTGGGATTTGCAAGTCTACGGAACATAAGACCCTGGAGTGCAAGAAAATAAAGGATGCAACGTGTTATAGTTGCAATGAAAAGGGGCATATCAAATCCAACTGCCCAAAATTTACAAGGAAGAATGAAGAGGGGAAGAAGACCAATGCGAGGGCCTTCAGAATGGATGCTAAGGAAGCCATCAAGGACGATAACGTGATAACAGGTACCTTTCTCGTAAATGATGTTTATGCGAGAGTGTTATTTGATTCAGGCGCTGATAAGTCGTTTGTAGATAATAAGTTTAGTGAATTGTTGAAACTACCTGTTAGAACTTTAAGTGTGAAGTATGAGGTGGAACTAGCAGATGGCACTTTAGAAACCGCTTCAACCTTATTAGATGGATGTTTTATATCCATTAGGAATCACTCTTTTCCTTTGTCCTTACTTCCCTTTAAGTTAGCCGGCTTTGACATAGTATTGGGTATGGACTGGTTATCGCATAACCAGGCCCAGATTGTATGCAATAAGAAGCAAGTGATGATCAAGACTCCGTCTGGTGAATCACTTACTATCCAGGGAGATACCCAGTATGGGCTACCCGAGAAAATGTCTATACTCAAGGATTCTAAGTGTTTAAAGAAAGGTTGTGTCATCTACATGGCGCAAGTGATTATAGATGAGCCGAAGCCCAAGATTGGGGATATACCCGTCGTTTCTGAATACCCTGATGTTTTTCCTGAAGAACTTCCTGGTTTGCCACCAGAGAGACAAGTAGAATTCAGAATTGACATTATTCCTGGATCAGCACCGGTGGCAAGAGCACCTTATAGGTTGGCACCAACAGAGATGAAGGAATTGAGAACGCAGCTAGATGATCTGCTAGCCAAAGGTTTCATCAAACCTAGTTCGTCTCCGTGGGGAGCACCAGTTTTATTTGTCAAGAAGAAGGATGGATCGATGCGTCTGTGCATCGACTACCGTGAGCTTAATAAGGTTACCATCAAGAATAGGTATCCTTTGCCCAGAATCGACGATCTGTTCGATCAACTTCAAGGGGCAAGTTTCTTCTCGAAGATTGACTTGAGGTCAGGCTACCATCAATTGAAGGTGAGAGATGAAGACGTACACAAGACTGCATTTAGGACTCGTTATGGTCATTACGAGTTCCTAGTGATGCCTTTTGGGCTCACTAATGCACCGGCCGCATTCATGGATCTCATGAATCGCGTTTGCAAGCCGCACTTAGATAAATTCGTCATCGTTTTCATCGATGATATCCTCATCTACTCAAAGAACCAAGCTGACCATGAGAAGCATCTTCACTGCATATTGGAACTACTTCATAAAGAAAAGCTCTATGCCAAGTTCTCGAAATGTGAATTCTGGCTTCGAGCAGTCCAATTTCTTGGGCATGTTGTTAGTGAGCATGGTATCCAAGTAGATCCTGCTAAAGTTGAAGCAGTCATGAATTGGCACGAGCCAAAGACGCCTACAGAAATACGTAGCTTCCTAGGTTTGGCAGGATACTATAGGCGATTCATTGAAAACTTCTCAAGGATTGCTGCACCCCTGACTTCGCTGACATGTAAGAAGATTAAGTTTGACTGGGGTCCTAAGCAGCAGGAATCCTTCGATATTCTGAAACAAAAGTTGAGCAATGCTCCGGTACTAACATTGCCTGATGGAATAGAGGAGTTTGTAGTTTATTGTGATGCATCACACACTGGGATGGGATGTGTGCTTATGCAGAAAGGCAAAGTCATTGCCTATGCTTCACGTCAGTTAAAGGTGCACGAAAAGAATTACACCACCCACGACTTGGAGTTGGGTGCCGTTGTATTTGCACTAAAACTGTGGAGGCACTACTTGTATGGAATCAAATGTGTGATCTATTCTGATCACAAAAGCCTTCAACATCTGTTCAACCAGAAGGACTTGAACATGAGGCAACGTCGTTGGATGGAAACTCTGAATGATTACGATTGTGAAATAAGATACCACCCCGGCAAGGCGAATGTAGTCGCCGATGCCTTGAGTCCGAAAGAAAGGGTGAAACCCATCCGAATTAATGCCAAGAGCATGGAAATAAAGAATAATTTGATGGAAAGGTTGTTAGCTGCACAGAAGGAAGCTGTGTTGGAAGCTAACTATCCTAATGAAAAGCTAGGAGTAACTGAGGAGCAGTTATCTCTTAGTAAGGATGGAATTCTTAGATTGAATGGAAGGATATGGGTTCCAATATATGGAGGACTCCGAGATGTTATCCTCTAGGAAGCCCACAGCTCTAAATATTTTGTTCATCCTGGAGCTGATAAAATGTACCAAGATCTAAGAGCAAATTATTGGTGGATAGGCTTGAAGAAGTCTGTAGCTACCTATGTAGCTAAATGCTTGACGCGTGCGTAAGTCAAGGCAGAACATCAAAAACCGTCAGGTTTGCTACAACAACCTGAACTTCCTACTTGGAAGTGGGAAATGGTAACTATGGATTATATCACCAAGTTACCCAAGACAAGGAAAGGAAATGACACCATCTGGGTGATAGTTGACCGACTGACTAAATCAGCACATTTCCTACCTATTAAGGAGACCTACAGCTCCGATATGTTAGCCCAACTGTACGTTGATAAGATTGTAGCTCTACATGGCATACCTGTAGCTATTATCTCTGACCGAGATACTAGATACACATCACATTTTTGGAAAAGTTTCCAACAATCTTTGGGCACACGTTTGAACTTTAGTACGGCTTACCATCCACAGACAGATGGTCAGAGTGAGCGTACTATTCAAACGTTAGAAGACATGCTACGTGCATGTGCGATCGATTTGGGAGGTAGCTGGGATAAGAACCTGCCATTAATCGAATTCTCCTACAACAATAGCTACCATACCAGCATAAAGGTTGCGCCTTTTGAGGCATTATACGGTAGAAAGTGTAGATCGCCTGTTTGTTGGGCGGAAGTTGGAGAAGTCCAGTTATCAGGACCAGAGATCGTGTTCGAAACAACGGACAAGATTGTCCAGATTCGTAACAATCTCCAAGCTGCCCGGAATAGGCAGAAGATTTACGCTGATCCAAATCGTAAGGATTTTCACTTCGAAGTAGGTGACAAAGTCCTACTTAAAGTGTCACCCTGGAAGGGAGTGATGCGGTTTGGTAAGAAAGGCAAACTAAGCCCGAGATACATAGGACCCTTCGAGGTTATCGAACGTGTCGGGTCAGTTGCCTACAAGTTAAACTTACCAGAAGAGCTTAGTAGTATACACAATGTGTTCCACATCTGCAATCTGAAGAAGTGTTTCGCTAGCGAATCAGTGGTTATACCCTATACAGATGTGCATATCGATGAAAGCTTGAAATTTGTGGAAAAACCTTTGTCGATTGAAGATCGACAGGTAAGGAAGCTTCGAAGGAAGCATATACCTTTTGTAAAGGTCAAATGGGATGCCCGACGAGGTCCCGAATTCACGTGGGAGGTTGAATCCACGATGAAAGAAAAGTACCCTTACTTGTTTCAGTAAATCTCGGGTCGAGATTTATTTTAAGGGGGTGAGGATGTAACACCCTGATGTGGGGTAAAATACACATACTTATCTCGTGTAAATTGTATAATTATTGTATAGGTTTTATTTATTTTTATTTAGTTTTAGTACTATTATATTATATTGTGTTTTGGTCCAGGTCCTGGTGCAAATGGAGCAAAAACGAGTAATAAAGAAATAACCAGCTAGTTGAGCAGAGTAGAATGCCAGTGACCGAATAAAAACTGCAACTATTTTCCGTGATTGGACCGAGCCCAATATCTCTATATTATTAAAGTTGAAGGAAATACATAAAAATAATCATTTTTGAAAAGTGAATTATGGAATTTGAGAAGGGTACCATCATATTAGTGTGGAGCCATATTGATTCTACAATAACATCAGATAGTTGGACGTGACTTTGGAGGAGAGCTACTGTTGACGGCTGGACTAATTGTTTGGGACCCATTATTCACAAAGGGGCTATTATTCCATACATAAACTGGGCTGCCAATTTTATTGGTCTTTTGGCCTAGTCCAATGCAAATCATACATCAATTTGGGAAAGGCAGTAGGATATACTACATATTATATTACGAAAAAGAAGAGAACAATTATCATCAGACGGAGGGCAGCCATATATTAAAAGAATATACATCACGGCTGTGGCGATTCGGCTGAAGACGCACGAAGAAGACATCAGAGGTTCGGACGGAACAGAATAAGGGCTACACAGTTGGCGATCAAGAGAAAAAAGGTTTATTGGATCGAGCTTCAAGAGTGGGATTTAAGATTCGGGTCGATTAGGCAACGAGTTATTGTTCGGTTTGTTTTACTTTTTGTTTTCAAACTTGATACTATGACTTCTTTGTTATTTGAGACTTGTTTATTATTTTCGTTCTTGACTATGTTCCTTGGCTAATTTTCTAAACTACCTAGGTTAGATGATAGTTTGATTAAAGTTTGGATCTTTTAACGGTTTTTATTATTTGTATGGATTGATTTCTGAAAGTAAAGTGTTCTAGAATTTCTGATTTGGTGCACATGCGTATTTACTTTTGATTGTTGATTGCTTGCTGTTTCACACGAGTTCTGATGAATGTCTTTCATATAAGGGATTTGTGTTGATTATTTGCACCTTTGCGGGTCCGGGTGATCGTTGGGTAAATTGGCCAATAGCCCTAGAAACAGTAATTAAAATACAGTTAGAATTAAGTATTCTGCTTAACTTGTCGCTGAGAGGCTCGAGTTAGTTATTAGGTCTCAGTGCAATATATATCTAAGATAGGTTTTGAGAGAAGTCGATCTTATTTCCCTAATTGCATTTGTGTCTAGTAAATCAAGTTAGAATCTAGGATTGCCTTAGACTGTCGCGCTGAGAGGTAGATAGTCGTATTAGGGCACTTTTAGAGTCGTTAGAGGACTGAGAGGAAGTCTAACAGTCGGTGTTCATAACAGCCTTGTAGGGTTTCCTAGGTTTCTTCCTGAGAAGGGTCGGGAAGTCTTAGCATTGAAATACCTTAAGGTTTAGTATTTTACGATCCCGGCTCCATACAACAATAATACCGTTAGAAGTCCATTCCTAGTTAAACTGGATTCAAGCCTAGGTAGTCGTCAATCTCATCTGAATCAAGCCTTAGCTCTATTTTGTATTAGTCTAGTTCTTAGTTAATTAATTAGTTTAATATAGATTTCCTTAGTTTTTCCGTAACCCCCCCCCCCCAAACAACAAAACAGTTAAGTACAGTTAGGTTAGAGTCAGTCTAGTCAGAGTCTAGTTAACGTAGTCAGTAGAGTCTCGTGGGTTCGATACTCGGACTTACTTAGGCTATACTACATTGACCGGTACACTTGCCGGTTGTGTGGTCTAGGTTTAGAGAGTCTTAGTTTATAAATTTAAAACTTATAGTGTCTAGATTAGAGAGTCTAATTTAGGTTGTTTTTATAGTTTGTTTAGCACACATCAAGTTTTTGGCGCCGTTGCCGGGGCCTCTTGGCGATTGCGTTTATTAGCTTTGATTGGACTTAATTGACATAATCTGTGCTACTTGTATAGTTGTGTAAATTTTTAATTTTTTATTTAGTTAGTTTTCTTTTATTCTCTCTATCTTGCTCTGCTCTTTCTACTCTCTTAATGGCAGGTGATCCTATTGACCAAGATGTCTCTGATGAGCTGCTTTGGGAGAGAGAATTTGCGGATGAGCTAGAGGGTTTGCCGGAAAATGAAGAAGTAGGTACGTTTGATCCGGAGGGGGACCTTGCATACTTAGAAGTTTTACTTGCAGGAAGCCCAATGACGGACATAAAAAAAGAAGAAGTGGTGGTGGAAGAGGAAGAACACCACGGCTGGCCCGTGGTATTACTAGCGAATGCGAGTAAAAGTTCAAAACCACGGGAGAAGGCTATGAGAAGAACACCTGGGATCGTGATTCAGCGGCTCCTGCCAGGTAAGTTCAAATTTTTGTGTTCGAAAATTTACGTCCTATAATGTGATGACACGTGTCATAGGTTTGAACGTGTGAAAGAATGTTCTTGAAGGACTAAAGTTGACAAACAATGAAAGTATGTAATTATAAGGGTTCAAAGTGTCAACAATGAATAAATATACTTTGCAATAACCCTACATGATGTTTATAACCTTAAACGAATAGATCATGGATCACACGAAGCGAATTGTGAAAGAAAGTGAGAAATTACAAACTACAGGGGTTAAATGTGCCAACATGTTTAAGTTATACCTATGAGTGACCTTTTGACAAACCCGAAGCTTTGTAACGATTAATTATGCTCACTAGAATGTACCAAAAAAATTTCATGAAGTTTCGTTATCGTATGAGCAAGTTGTGATAAAATTCGTGTACGAGGGTTATAAGTGTCAACGTTGAAATTTAGGGCTTTTCGGGTGATCACAAAGTTACCCGAGGACTTAACAAAGAGGGTATAAGCCTTAAAGCCCCACATGTTAAATATTAAAGCCTCAAATTGCAAGAAACAATGAGAAAGCGATGTTTAGAAGGACCAGGGACTGAAATGCAAATAATGGAAACTTGTTGGGCTGGTCTTCTTCACCCTCGCGTAGCGCGAGCAGATAGGCCCCGGCAGTCGCGCTACGCGACTGCCTTGTCTGAACAGAATGTTATGTGCAGCTGTGGGTTGATGTTTAAACCGACTTAAATGCCATTTTTCCATTCCATGGGCTTGTCTAAGGTGGTATTTAGCATGTAGGACACATGTTGATCACTTGGTAACACCCATAGACCTATGTGTTGATCATCCATGATGTTTGAAATTTCATAAATAACCCACATTCATCATTCATCATTCATTTCATCTTCTGGACATTTACAAGAGCTCAAGAACTGATACAAGCATTCCATATCATCCATTAGTCGTGTGTAAGTGCCTTTGATCCTTCTTGTTTGAGTTCATACTTAGTTTATGGCCTAGAAATCAAACCGTCGTAACTACGGTTTGACTTTTCGATAATAAATAATCGGCCCAGAGTTTAGTCGAATCAAAGGTTGTTATAAGTTGGTATTTATATGGTTAATAAACCCCTAAAAGGGCACTCACTAATTCGAATCCTAACTAGGTCGTTTATCGAGTCAAACTTCTTCCGAAAAAGTCAACAGAATTGTTAAGTTTGGTTTAATGCATGATTAGCGATGTAAATGGCGTATAGCCTATTTTATCATTCTTAACAACTGAAAATAAGTATAAAAACTTGTATACGCTTGCTTGATTCGACAACTTTATGTTTAGAACCGATTCGGAACCGAGATACGCAAAAGTTTGACTTTTGCTTTGACCTCAGTTCTGACCCGATTTATATAGGTTTAGACATGCCTTAAAGTTCCATTAGGACCTAGTTACATGTTAGTATAATCCTCTGCGTTTATACTACCCGAATCCGTAACTATCCGACGTTTCCGTTAAATGCCTAATAATGACCATAATGCCCTTATGACCGTAGAACGAGATTTTAGAAAATGTAAAAGTGCAAAAGTCTTTATTACTGATTATTGAACATGTCTGCAAAATTTCACGTCAATCGGAAGTTTAGATTAGGAGTTATGCTTAATGGCGTATTTATAAACAAGTTTATTAATTAAACGGCGCCATTAGCGTAAAGCCTATCTAAACTCAGTTTTAACACCAAATATTTTACCCACTGGTGTTAAATAATATTTTAAGATTTTTAAAGATTTTTAATTATTTTTAGACTGATCATAAGCTTGGATTAGCGCCTTAATTCGGTTAATACCGAATATACCCTTTTCGGCCATAAAATGAGTTTTACAAATCCTTTTGACGCCAATCCAATTGCTACTGATTTTAAATATTAAATAGAGTATTTTGAGCCTATTTATTTGATCAGAAAACTCAGAATCGTATTTTTAACCGTACGTCGCTTAAAACGGCTTTATACGCGTATTATACGCATGGTTTGGGTTTAAAACTCTTTTGACATATAAGACTTATAACCAAATGTTATAACCTGTTTAAATAAGCCATTTTACTGATGTAACCAGACCCGGTTCGCAGAAACCTAATTAAATCTTTTTATAATCTTTAAAATGACCAAAATACCCTTACGGGGCTTATTAAGAGATTAAACTCGTTTGGGGCGTCATGGGTGATATCCTACTGATATCACAACTTAATTAAGGCATGTTAACTTAGGAAACCTGTTTAGGACTCTTACGGATACCCGTTACGCTTCATGCGCGTTCGGTTCGGTTTATGTAACTAGTTTACATAAATTAGCCGAAACGGGTCAAACCTTATCGGTTTTGTCTCAAAATCCAGAATGTGTATCATATACCCATATTAAGCAAGTATGCAAACTTGTCGGGTCTAAATCACATTCTATCCGGTCTTCGCTTAATCGTGCGTACGAACCGTATCTTTAAAACTAATCGGTCTAAGCGTAAGCTTAACTAAAGACCCGTTAGGATTCTAATAGGTTATTATAAACCTTCGTTCCAGATTAGGAGAACCAGTAAAAGATACTTGCACTCGCTGATTTTGAACTATACTTACGCAGGTAAATACTTTTAACTTATTTTCCCTATACGGGCTTGGGGTACGGTATATAAAATACCGCTTGGTCCAGCATTGAATCTTTAATCGAATAGAGATTAAATCATTGATATGCTCTGTTTTGAAATGTTTTGTTTTCTTAAAGCCTTTGGGGGGTTAATGACCATGTCCCGGATATCCCTGGCATCATTTTACGAAATGGCCACGACCTTAGCACTCAGGTGTAGGCGTACACCTGTCAGTGTCTCATTATATAAAGTGGTGTGCCCATTGATCTTTTACCCGGTCTACGGATCGGGCTACTGAACGCATAAGAAACATGTAATTCGTTTATAAGTTTATATATTTACATAATTATCCCAAGTTATAAAATATTATTTGTGCCTTGTGCCTTAAATGCATTTTCTTAAACTCTTTTCAAAATGAGTCGGTTGATTGTATTTACCAGTGTAAACTGACGTATTTTTCTTAAAAAGGTTAAGTGCAGGTACTACGCGAAATAGGCTGGCCTGTCTCCTAGCATCCACATTAAGTCTCGCCAGCTTGGATGTCATAAACTGTTGAACATTTGTTTTCCTTTTTATTTGATCTACCTGTGGATTTATATTCGACTAATTGTGATACTTAATATTACAATATCGTTTGGTTGAATTAAATCTATACTTTGCTTCCGCTGTGCATTTAAATATTGTGTTGTTTGACTATTATGTTGCCAACCACGTCACGATACTCCCCTACCGGGCCCACCGGTAACACGTGGAAATTTGGGGTGTGACAACTGTAGAATTCTTATTCACCTTTGAAATATCAGCACCGACCATCTGTGAGGATTCAGATAATTGAACAGCTTTAATTTCTGAACCTTCTTGACTAAACACCTAATATCAAAATATTACCAAACGGGAATTTAATTAAGATATTTAAACTACAAAAATTGGGAAGAAAAAAATAAAACAATATAGAATATACAAAAACTCTTACCTCATCAGCAACCTCAAGAGCATTTCCATTAGCACCAACCAATTCAGCAACTATGTCCGGATCATCACATACTTTTTGGATAGTGTAGACGTGGTAGTCATGGTTAAGGTTGTAATCAGAAACTTCAATTTTAAACGCCAACTTCTTATGAAGCAACCGTGATATTTCATGGGGAAAAGTTTCAGTATCATCGAGCTTCACTTGGCGTTCCCTTATATCATTCGCAGTTGAACCAATAAGCTTCATTACATCTTTATCAAACATCACAAAAGAAACGCTGCCAGTTTCATCTTGCACTCTCAGATGTACTTTGAACCTGTAATAAATGCCAAGTAAATTACAGCAAAAATCATAGCAGTTCTGGACATAAAAAGATCGGACGTTAACTTACTTTATGGTTATCGATATGCATTCTTTATCGCATTTCGGACAAACCAATGAAGCAGGTGACAGATTCATGACCTCATCAGAAATGGTTTTAGCATATTGTGAGTACTCAATTTTGGTCAACACCTTCTTGTTACAGTCTCGACATGCCGGATAAAACCATCCATAGTTTTGTTGAATAATTTTGATCGTTGCAACTACCACACATGACATTCCCTACAATATCACAGATAAAGCTTTATTAACATGCTCAATTGATAAAACATAGAAAACATTAACAAAATTAAAATGCCTATGAATGTATATAGAATTATTCGTACACTATCAATCTCAATAATTTCATCAACATGTCTCTTAGGAGTGTCAATTAGAAATTCTTGACGGACTGGAAATACACTCTGAGATGAAAGAATGGTTTGAGAAGAAGAAGCACCCGCTTCAAATTGTTTCACTAAAAGACTATAAAAATAAAAACACAATTAGCGTTAATACTCACACTTATGTTAATAAAAACATGAAAAATATGAAATATATATCACGGATAGTACCTCTTGCGAAGTTCATTAATCTCATCAATTTCTTGGTTGAGAAATAGACGACTTCCAAACTTATCACTCTGAACAGTATATTGACCTGCAAAAAACAATATACATATCCAACAATTCATTACAAATCACTAAAGAAATAAAAAAATGTTCTTAAAAAATGTAACAAAACGGAGATTGGGAAAAGTAAACGAAATAAAACAGTCAAATATAAATTACCCTGCCACTTCCTAATCCTCGCATGCTGAATGACAGCCATCACAGTCTCATTCGGAGAGTTTTGAGACAAAAAATCATTAAATTCTTGTGCATACACATTCCACAAAGTACAACGGACTACCTCTCCCCTATAAGAAAAAGATAAAAGAACATCATTAAAAGTTAAATACAATCATTTATGTTCTTGTGAGAAACAGATAATAAGAGACAAAACTGGTACACATCAGTGTATATCTCTTAAGCAGCTGTTTTTTTAGACTTTCCCCTTTAAAATGGTTATAACATCTGATGGCCCTCATCCACTGTTTGTATACTACAACTGCTGTCCATTAAGTACTGCTTGTGTACAACAACAGCTGAAGACAAAGTGCTGCTATTTAATCTACTGGCCTAAGTCAAGTGCTGCTAAAGACCAAAGCCCTGCTTGGAATGAAGCAGTGGAATGAAGAAACAGTGGTTTACTTTGTCTGTTGTAATAGTATCAGACCTTAGTTAGCAGTAGTTATATGTAACAGTGGTTAAAAGTTGTTAGGTTGTTAGATGGGGGAGCAACACAAAGATACTACCATGGATCATTATAACACTGGTTAAAAGTTATTATAACGCGACCAAATAACCAACTTATAAGAACAGCATATAGTAGATGTTTTAACTCAAAGAATAGCATTAAAAGAACAGCATTGAAAGTTCATACACTCATTTACTGAACAACCATTTAAAACAACCATTTAATGAACTAATCATTGGTATTGTATTAAATAAGAACAACCATTTAATGAACTTTTATATAAAATAAACTAATCATTGGTATTGTATTAAATACAATCATAAGAAACAAACAAATTTATATAAATGGCAAATTAGAATTTACTGGACATCTTGAAGATCCAAATTCATCTTTTTTCTTTCATTAGGAAAGATTTCCATATCTCAACACGAGACAACAATTCCAGCAACATCTAAAATCGTAAACATAGCAACAGAAATTAGTGACATTGAAAAGGGAGGCAAAACATATATCAGATTATTGTAAACAGTCATACCGCACGTGAGCAGATCCTTTGCATCTCCATTAAGAATGTGTGAATGTGGGATGAAATTAAATCCGTAACCAACACCTTGCCAACCATTCGCACGTGTAACAACCGTTATTCGGTAAAAGTTAATCTTGTAACCATGGTTAATAACTTTGTAAGCATCAGTGTTTTCTCCAACACCAAATCTGGAGAGAATAACAACTTCATCCTCATGAAGCTGTGATATAAACACAGGTATTAATGGAGCCTTAATCCCCGCCTGAATCTTACGGCCCTGACAAATAAGTGAAAGCACATACTTTAGAAACAAACAAACAAACAGTATCTCAAAAAAATATAAAAGGTACATGTGGCTAAAGTCTTAACATATGAAGGATCAATAAGTAACCAATATTTATGTTTGTTTCATTGTGCCTAATCCTATAACAGGGAAACAAACAGTAAGTATCTATAAATGACCAAAAACCAACCCTAAATTACACAAAACAGAGAATAAATAACCATATAACCCTAAAACAAACAAACAAACAAAACAGTAAACAATAATCATCTACGAAGGACCATAAAGAAACCAAACAAATATTCATCTTTGGTTCTTTATATCTAACCCTAAATTATAAAGGATCCAAAAAACAAACAAAAAGCCATCTTTCTTTCTTTAAACAAACAAACAGTCAATTTACAATAATCATCTATTTCGCATAAAAAAACAAACAAAAAGATTTTCTTCTTTATTTCTTTTTGTCTAACCCTAAATTACACAAAACTCAAAACGAAAATGATAAAAACAGTAAGAAAACATCAAAGATGATTGACAAACACTAATACCTTCTCATCGAGCAAGATCAGATCCATCCGAAATGACTGAACCCATTTCCGGATGATTCTACACTTCAGATTCCACAAATCTTTAGACGGATTCAAATCATCAATGAAACTTAGTGACAAAGATGGTGGTTGACCGTCGGATTTCTTGCCGGATGACAGACTTTGCACAGAAGATGCGGACATTTTGATATGAGAAGAAAATGGTGAAATGGAATCGGTGAACTTTTACATAATGAGAAGAAATTTGAATAAAAAGTGTGAAGAAGAAGGAGAGAGAAAGATATGATTACTTCTTACAGTGCATTAATGGCAATTTCTCCTCCCCATGCAATTTTAAACTTCCCTCCGAAAGAAAACCTTTTTTTATAATAATAAAATCAGATAATATAGTTGAAATAGATTTATGTAGATATAAATATTGTAAAGGGAATTATGACATCAGCAACTCCATGTGACATAGCTTAGAAGTTGACAAGTAAGCAGATTTACATCAGCTCATAATCTCTCATAATCTCTTATTATAGATAGTATAGATAATCATCCAAGTTAACTCAAACAATACATATATGCAACCCTAAAACAATAGGTCCAACTAATCATTGCAAAAAAACACCCTATAAGCACAAAGTACAAACAATGATGCATAACATTGTTTTAAATTAATAGTATATAAATTTGCTTGAGAAATAAGTGTTGACTTTGTCAATATATGTATGTACATGATCATTGTGGGTCTTCCAAGTTTTAATTCATGAAATAGAATTTTGGAGAGGGAGGACTTGACTTGAACCTAGAGAGGAAGTGGAGAGTTGAGTGTTCTTGCCAAGATCGAAGGTGTGAGATTGAAGCTTAGTTCATTCTTATCACATTTCAAGTGCAACTTAGATTAAACATATCATTTGATAAGTGTTTCGAAAATGGTCAACTAGTGTTTTAAAAAAGGTCAACTAGTGTTCTGAAGAGATGAAAAAGCTAATTTTGAACCAATGAACCATGGACTGACAATTAAAGTTTCGAAATTGGTAAACGAGTGAAAAACTGACGAAGATATCATTTCGGGAATTGGAGAATATATGTAAGTTTAGGACGAGTAGAAGAATTTGTCTTTGATTAAACGTGGAAAATTTAGAAAACAATGAAACGATGATCAAATTCACAGAATCATAGGTTGCTACATAAAGAAGTTTGGGATTTTAGTAATGAGGACGTTAGTTAACAAACCCCATGTAATATAAATATATTGCCATAATAAAAAGTTATCTATGTTTGTTGTATAAATGCTGAATTTGGTGCCAATAAGGTTAATACTTTTCACCATCTACTATCTTGACATCTCATATAGAAGAAGTAACAAATATGTGATCAGTTCAGCAACCTCTCTTCCAGTTCCACCTCTAGATCAAGGACCAATTCACATGTTACACATGAATTATTTTTCTTATGTCTATTTGATTTTGTAGTAGTAGTAGTAGTTAAGAGTTGTTACAACAAATATCATTACTTTATGGTAATGACTTTAAGTATAAAGGCGGAAATCATATATGCTACATGTCCAAGCCTCCAAGGGTAAGGTGTTATCATGAGCAAAAGAGTTCAAAAGTTAAAGACACTTCTTTTTAATCCTTGACAACACTTAAATTATGTGCTTCCAACAACACTTAATTTTCCCAATATCATCCAAGCTTTTGTTACAGCTAATTATTATAATATTGTTTTGTTTTTATGTTCATATTTTAACGACAAGGAACGACGTGCCAACCACCGTGACACTGGGCGCTGTGGCTAAGGTCGAGTACTGCCAGCCCCCTGGCTCTCCCAAATGCGCGGAAACCCGACATCCACCCGCTCGAAGGCACGGCAGTGGAATAATCGGCAAAACCTCGCCTCTCATCCAAGTCGAACCAGCGGCACCCGTATTCGCCATTCACCTGGATGCCGCAGAAAATAATGGGGAAAGTGGGAGTCGAACCTGGGTCACAAGGAACATCAAGTCTTCCTCAACCACTCCACTGCTACCTCATTGGCGTTTTTACTTTCATATAATCACCTAATTAAGTTATGTGCCAATAACAACCCAAACATACTCATTGAAAATATCATATGGACAACGATATGTTCAATGAATCATTCTACTTTTTAAGCTATTTTAACTACACATTATCATTATAACAGTTATCATTTATCTTTAAAGACAATCCGAGTGACCTCCATGTGTCTGTTTGGAGCCATGTAATAACGCTCAGAAGAAACATAAACAAAACCGCTACTTTCATTAAAGATAGTTTAAAATGGAAAAAGATGTTACATGGGAATGATAACATCACGCTTGTAACCTAAACTTATATAAAATTAAAACATTATTTATTTATAGCTAAAGACCAAAATATCCCTAAAAATGTATTTAGATTCGAGGTGCCATCCTTTGTCATCATTATCCAAATTAGGGAAATTAAGTAATAGTTAGTCTCTGTCATTTGTTTCATGATACATCCCGTGAAATCATGCATATTTTTTATACTAAAAAAGAAAACAATAATTGAGTGCAATAAATTAATACCATGTGATTTTAACTTTTTATGTCATGATTGATTCGTTGTAATAAACATATATACATCGGTCCTAAAAAATCTATTAGACAAATACATAAAATTCTAGAAAGAGTAAAATGTCATAATCATCTCCGAAGTTTAGTTATTTTTGCTTGTTGCATCTAAAATGATTTTTTTTTTGCATTTAAATTCTTTAGGTTTGCGTTTTATTGTCATTTTCATCTTTAAATTTGACAATTTATTGCAAGTTCCATCTCTCAAAATCTGACCATCAGAGATGAAAATAGCAAGATTTCAATCTTTTTGGATGAAAGTGTCATCTCAGGGACGACGAAGGTCACAAAAGTGATCAAACAATGACATTTTATTCTTTTAGAAATAAACTATATTTTTCGAAATATGTAACTAATATAATTTAAATAAGGAATATTGGATTTTAATAATTACAACTATTCGTCGTTCGCTGCCAACAGTCTCAACTTCAAAACTAACCACTCTGCAACATAACTGTTATCCTCTCGGCGATGGCAGAATTAACGTCTACAGCAATAACCGGCCGATTTGTTCTGGTTCGGTGTCATCTGTCATGAAGATTTGGAAGATTTGGGGGGTGGTTTGGTGGTGGATTGTGTGTCATCTTTCACGGCAAACAAGTATAAAATCTCGTCGAGTAATCTTATTGGGAAAATTGGGGAATTTTCTATGGCATTTGGTTAATTTTCTCCGGCCAACATCATTAATCACCTTCATCTGTTGTTAGAAAGAGAGAGAGAGAGAATTTCAGATCAGATAGAGTAAATAGAGTTTATATATTTTTTATTTTGTTTTTTTTTTTACAAAATAGTCCCTAAATAAAAGTTCTTTACAAAATAGTCCCTGAGAATTTGAAATGACAAGAATGCCCTCAAAGTTTTTAGAGAGAGAGAGAGAGAGCTGAAATGACGAGAATGCTCTCATGTGCTAACTCTCGACCAGTGGTGCGTTTGTCGTAGACACGACTAGGCACGTACACTTCTTCATTGACCCTAACTACGTCCCCTAATAAAATCCGGAACTAGTCAGTAACCCAAACGCTCAAGCTCAGCTCATAACATTGTGACCTTCAAATATTTGGCCCGTGACACTATAATCACTTGCGACTTACAAATGTGTCCCCTCATAAACCATAACCCTTTCAAAGTTTTTAGTGCAAATGTTCCTTTTGACTGGCCCGATCCTTGCGACCATTAAATGGTAAAAGTAAAATTTAAGTTGAGAACTATAAGAACTAGTGTAAACACAAACAAAATAAACTCAAAACAAACAAGGAATCCTCACCCTCCTCAAAAAAAAAAATATTACAATTAAACCGCGACTTTTTATTAAAAAAAATCAAAATTTTTTATTAATAAAAAGTTACGATTTTAATGGATTTTGTTTAAAAAAAAATTGTATGTTTTTAAGCTTTTTTTTAGGTAGTTTTAGTTGTGTTCACACTAGTTCTCGTGGTTCTCGCCATAAATAATAGTTCGTAAACGATCTTCACCCATATATATGTCATGTTTTGTGAAAAACTGTCACTTGGGTTGTAATTCAGTGGTAAGAAGCAAGTATTCTTTGGAGAAGACCAAAGTTTTAATCTTAGAGAATGTGTAATTTAGGAGTAGTGTGGTGAGTTTGTGTTTTGCTTTAAAAATATGTTTTGTGAAAATCTACCAACTTGTTGGATCAAAAAGATCATAAAATTAATCAAGAAGTGACTTATTGTATGTATATATATGTTATATATTTGAATAATGGATTTTAATAATCCAAATTATTAGTCGTTGGCTGGCAACGGTCTCAACTTAAAAAATAACTAGTGGTGGTCCACATTTTCACATATTATAAACCTATGGACCTTTACTAAACTGAAAAGGATAAGGGGACAAACATAAATTAAGGTTCTGTTAGTAAAACTCCATTAGTTTACAATATGTGAAAAGTTGGGACAATCACTGGTTATTTTTTAGGTTAGGACCATTACCGGCCAACGACTAATAGTTTGGATTATTAAAATCCATTATTCCTATATTTTTATTAGAGGACAACTCATACGCTGTTTAATCTACTCCTAAATTATACATTTTTTGTACCACAAGGATTGAACACTAACCACTTGAAAATGTAAAGGTTTATTTAACACCTTAGTTCAAACCCTTTGACAAAATATTAAATCTAAAAAGTTCAATGTAAAATAGTTTAATATATATCCTTAATAAGATAAACAGATGGTAAGATATACAAATATTTCAATCATACTCATTTTGAACGTATCAAAGACAGTGGCGGATCTTGCCCGTTGAACGTGCCAGGGTCGAAAGACACGGGCACTAAAAAAAGCTCGGGCAAGCCCAGGCCAAACATAGTATATATAAAAAAATTTCGATCGAAATGCGAAAAATTAGCATTACGGCCGAAAAACTTGCCCGGGCCGTGGCCCTGCCACAGCCCTATTAAGAACCGCCCCTGATCAAAGAGAGGGTTTTTAATTACGAATTACGAAATTATTATAAAACCCATTTGTAATAGTTTATTTAATAAAAGTATAGGAATCAAAGATTAAGATAAAACATGATACTAAAAATATGAAACTTACAAGATAGGTTTTTTAAACTTGTGACGGCGGAACTAGCCCAAAAATTTAGGGGTATCTCAACTTTTTATTCTTTAAACCAGGGGTATCCTTTGTATAAAAGAGACGAAGTTGAGGGGTATTTTTACACTACGAAAACGAAGTTAAGAGCTATTTTTACACTATGGAGGCGGAGTTGAGGGGTAGCCCGTGCTACCCCTACTAATATTCTAAGTCCGCCCCTGCTTGTGAGATTGTGTCCAAAATCAACCTAAGTAAGGTAGACACGTAAACAAAAAGCTTTCTAAGTCATAAAATACATAGATAGATTTGAATGCCATACATATCGAAAAATCATTTTTTTGAACGGTGAACCTCATGTATAAGGTTATTACACTCTCCAAATCGGAGAGTCCCATATTACCCCCCTTTGGCCAGATTATGTTGTCTTAATCGGGCTCACTCTAGCTTTGAAGTTTGGCTTTTTTGGGCGTTCCTCCGGGAAACCATACAAGCCGGCTGCCACTTGACAGTCGTTGCGCCACCACAAGAGCAGAACTCTCTAGAGTAACACAAGGTGGGACAAAAATTCAGTTGGGCTTGGGAATCGAACTGACAACCTCACACAAGGCCTAATCCAAATCCTTCATTGCCTATATCCACCCCAATATGACACAAGTTAAAAAAGATATTTGAAGTGAATACATGTCTCACACTAGATACGATCTTTGACCTCCAATGCATGGTAATGTTATGAAACGGATGTCTCGAATTAACTAAAGTAATAGGTCATAAGAAACTCAGGTCGCATGTTTTAAAAAAGTTATCACTTCCAGTATTAACTACATAAAAGTTAAAAAGATTGTTCCATACAACTTTGTGCAATGTTTATAATTTCTCAAAAATATAAATGTATGTATTATATTTTTCTAAAGAGATGAAAAAGGTTTGTATTCTATGACACGCCCACAAATTTAGGTGTTGGTGTAGTTTATGTGACAATAAAATATAGCAAAAAGTTGAAACATTGAGAAGGGTGTTTGATTCCATAAACGAGCCAAGGGTGGGACCAACATGAGCCGGTAGCTCAGCCTTTTCCACACACCTACACCCATACATACTCTCGTCCTCCACCCAGGCGTGCTTTCCATGTCCCCATACATACTGCCACACATCTACAACATTTGAATGCACATAACTTCACATATATACAGATTTAATAATATGCCGACAGCAACACCTTTATTTCTTTAATTCCCTAGCTAATTTCATCGATGAAACATTAGTGATAGTTAATATATATTTACCGATAGATTAACGATATGTCATTCCAACTAAGAGAATTAGTCCAACGTCAAACGAAAAGAAATGTGTTTTATCATCGGATGGGAGGGTTTCTTGAGCATGTTGATGCAAGAAGGCTAGCCTCATTGTGATTTTCCGAAATAAGCCAACTAGGTACACATTTAGTTCGTAATGAGAGCAATAAAAAAAAGTTAGTTACATGGTTAGCGAGTAAGCACTACCAATCACCAGTGTTTGTTTGTAGTCATCGCAACCGCCTCCAACGTCGCACCACTACCTCCAACATCACAAAAATACAAGCCTAGAGTGTTTCTATTTTTTTATTGTTAAGGAGTATATTTCCTCCCTCCCATGCTATACTCAACTTAAAGACGCTCTCCAAAAGACGAAACTCAAATGGTTAATTGATGGGGACGAGAACACTAAGTTTTTCCACGGAGTTGCCAACAGCAAAAGGGTTAACAATAAGGTTGACGGGATTTACGTGAATGGCACATGGGAAACAAGCCCGGAGGCTATTAAGAAGGGTGTGGTTGACTTCTTTGCAAATAAATTTAGTGAACCAGATGTAAATAGACTAAAGATGAGGGGGACCGGATTTAAAAAAAAATATCGGGTTCGGATGCTACACTTCTGGTGGAACCATTTACAAATAAAGAGATTCGTGACACGGTCTGAGAATGTGGCGCAGATAAGTCCCCGGGGCCAGATGGGTTCTCTTTCGCTTTTATTAAACACTACTGGGTTTCTCTCGAGCTTCATATTCGGAGCATTATGGATGAATTCTACACTCACGGTACCATTTGTAAGTCGGTAAATTCTTCCTTTGTGGTCTTAATTGTAACATCCCGGCCGCGTTAAAACAATAAACCGCGGCGGAAATGTCGGTGAGTCACGTCACAGGATAAATTGTTCACAACACATGACATTTGAAGTTTCGTTTTATTAAATTAACAAGTATTTACATTGTCTTGGAGTAAAAAGTATCAAGTTCAAACATATTGTCTTTCAGATTTTAAGTCATTAAAGTCCGCGACTATCCTATGTTATGCATCATATCAAACAACAGCTCCTGAAACATATGTGAAAAGAGAGTCAGCACAAAAAACTGGCGAGTACATAGGTTTTAGTGAGTATGTCAAATTCATGGCTTGTATACTTATTGCAATACCTCGTACGACTACTAGAGTCGATAAGTGAAATCCTTGTATTAAAAGTGTTTGATATTGCAATATAATTGTCGCAACCCCTGACCCCTACCCGGGAGCGGGCGGCCGCGAGCTACTCACAGAGCGGGTGGTATCGGTGTTTATTAATTTGGCAGCGGAATACATCAGGACCGTAGTTAGGAAATATTTGTATTAGAGTAAAACACCTTATTTTGTATTTAATAAATATATTGGGATAATCCCAAGTTCATTTGACAATACATCATTTAGGGATAAACCCTATTTATTGAAAACAAAATGTCTTGTTTATTTAGGTAACTTTTATAGCCACTATTCCAAGCCTTCAGTGCTCTCCAGCTGGCTTCTATCGGGCTTTCATATTACGTTACCTGAAACGCGTTTAAAAACATTTTGTCAGCAAGAAACACTGGTGAGTGCATCCCAGTTTAATCAAAAGAGGTTTTATAATTTCACAGTATTTAGAGCGATTACAATGTTTATATCTACACAATTTACTCATTCAGTACTGTCAATCCATGACTGGTGGGTCATATTACTCATTGGCTAACTCTTTGTCCAAAGGTAACCTCTTACAAATTTTGTATACAAAACCCCAACATACCGGCAGTAATTGAAGAATTGCAAATACTCAATCACTGCTAATTATATTTTAAAATAATTAAAGTTTTGTAAAAACAGTTTACAAAAAGAGGATTACTCACATTGCAAGTTTAGCTACTATTAAAGCTTCCTGAGAATCTCCTGGTTATTATCTGTTGAATCAAATAATGCACACGTGTTAGTAAAATAACCCAAATTAGATTAACCGTAGAACTCGAGACAGAATTCCAACGACTGAGTCGGGCAGAGCCGACATGCATTATGGAAATTCTAAATCAATCGTGTGTACACACGAGACAGAATTCCAATGACTGAGTCGGGCAGAGCCAACATGCATTATGGAAATTCTAAATCAATCGGGTGTACACACGAGATAGAATTCCAATGACTGAGTCGGGCAGAGCCGACATTCATTACGGAATCCTAGATCGATCGTATAGGGTAATAGCAGGGTTATAGTACTTACAACGAGGCAGAGCTTCACTATATAGTGATTATTATGCCAGAGCAGAGTTTCTACTACGAGAGAAGTTGAGAGAGATTTCAGAAAATGAACGATGAACAAATGAGCCCTGGCCCCCCCCCCTTATATAGGTTGTTCGACCACTTGGTCGCGCCCCGCGAAAGAGAAGGCTAGGGCCTTCGCGGCCCACAAGCGACACGTGTTGACTTATAGCCTTGCTGAGTCAAGGGTAGGCCTGCTGAGTCACGTGCCACGTGGCACGCCACGTGTCCGGATAAGAATGAGGACCTCGCTCCCCGCGAAAGATCAAAGGATCTCCGTCGCTGCCCACTAGAGATTGCCAAATCTTGTTTTTGTTGATTTTTACAAGTGTAGGGCTATTCCGGGTTCAGTTTTCATGTACGGGGTATATTTAGGGACATTTAGGGTGTCCAAAAATATTTTTAGAAGGGTTGTTATAATAATTAACCAACTAAAACATGTTGGTTAAAGTTTATGAAAAACCTTGTAACCATGAATCTTGACTAAAGCATTTGTTTTTGTAAAACCAAGTAGTAAATCATCTTGTAAGAAAACTACGTATGGTTTATATCTTTAAGTAAACATCGTTGCGAGACATTGTTTGAAAACACTTGTCCTTGTTATAAACCAATTGTTCAATCGTCCGTGTTATAAAACCAATCGTCAACCATCCGTGTTATAAACCATTCGTCAATCGTCCGTGTTATAAACCATTCGTCAATCGTCCGTGTTATAAACCATTCGTCAATCGTCCGTGTTATAAACCAATCGCCCTTCGTCCATGTTTTAATTATGATAACTTTTGGTCGTTCTATTTGAACACATTCAAACCTGTGTGACTCGTCTATACCACCCAAGGGTAATTTAAATCGACTAACAAACCACCAAAGGGTTTATTAAAATAACAGTTTCTGTCGTTCTCCAAACTACCCATCAAATCCAGTGAATAGCCTAGTAACGGGATTGTCAGTCCTATGTTACCATAACATACTACTGGCCGGCTTGATCATAGCTAATGAATATCATTCGTGTTCTGGATAACCCACCAACAAGTTCATTCACATTATTGAAATCGTCGTGTTTTATATAAACCATAGACTTTATTTTTGAAAACTTGAAAACAATTTAACACATATGAATCACCCCAAAACAATTGAAAACGTAAAAGAGGGGAGCTATGTACTCACGTTGGAAATCATTGAAAGTAGTAATAGGCACATATGCTTCACCCCAAAACATTTTCAAAAAGTAAAAGAGGGGGTCTATGTACTCACGTTGAAAATCGTTTTGTATATGTAAACCATATCTCTGAAAATAAGAATAGGCACATATGCTTCACCCCAAAACATTTGCAAAAGTAAAAGAGGGGACTATGTACTCACTTGAAATTGCAAAGTATCCTTGATCAAATAAAGGAAACAAAGCTCAAGTGCGTCCTAGTGTGTCGGATACTATGTTAGTGTAGCGGGACATAAATTGAGGAATCAGATAGAATGAAGTCTTGTAAACCAAATGAGTGTTGGAACTCATATGGAATGGTTTAACAAACTCAACATTATGAGTTGGAAGTGATCCTAAGTGCTTTTTGTCACACCCCAAAAACGTCGCAGCGTAATATAAAACGTAGTGGTGACGGAAGTTGGCGCCCATTAATATCTTGCTGGACGATGCATCGTAATGTTGGACATTCAACTTAATTAAAACATAATTTAAAACTAAAAGTTTTAGGAAGTACATCACAACCACACCATAGTTAAGTTGTTTTGATCCTTATGGATCTTATTACATAGGTCCAAATGTTTTAAATGTTTGTCCAACACATTATCAAATCAAACATGCATCAACAACCACAAGATACGCCATAATTCCCGAAGCCGAACTCAAGTACCTGTGTTGGTCCCAGTTAGACTTAAAACTTTCTTTTCACGTAATATGGCAAGTGATTTCAACAAATATGAAAATAGTGTGTGGAAATAGAAACCAGACTTTCAAGAAACAAGACCTACAGAATTTTCAAGTGTATATCACTTTGAAACAAAATGGTTTACAAGGTGATTGTGAGGTTATTATCTATTACAAACGAATACTTGTGTAATTCTGAGGTGAAAGGACAATGGAGTTTTGTTGTATGTATTGATTGCTTGGTGTTAGTGCACTATGTCTATTGACTTCGTCTTGTATCGAGTCATGAGATAGGATAAGATAGGATTACCAGTGCTAGAAACTGATTTTCATAAGTTTGGAGGTAATTTCGTTTGAAACAGCCAAAGCCAGATTAAAACGAAATTAACTAACCTAATTTCGTTTGAACATGGCCATGTCCATTTCAAACGAAATCACCTTTACTATAAATATGGCACTTGGGTTATCATTTGTAACGGAATTAGTGTGTGTGATCTGGTAACGAAGTGCTGCCGGATTGTATCCAGGTGCTGTAATTCTATCAAATTAATACAAGAGACATTTATAATTACATCAAGCGTCCGTTTCATTGATTCCGCCTCTGATTCGGATAAACAACTCTTCTGATCGACTCATTCAGGTCGTACAACGATCCTACAAGTGGTATCAGAGCTCAGGAAGAAGAGTTCAGCTTGATTGCATCTATTTTCTGACTTCTACACCTTCTTTTTCAAATTGGACAAGATTTCACGGTCAAAATGGGTTGAATTTTTCACAGTACATGCGAAACAGTGTTTTAACAAACCCTTGAGAGTTTCAGATCAAAATTCGAAGTAAAAGTGACAAAAATGGGACAAAAACGTAATTTCGTTTGAACGAGCTTCGCAATTCCGTTTGAAATTTGCACCTGATCTCGTTTGAAGTAGTATTTTCGTTTGAAATAGGGTGCTGATTTCGTTTCAAAGTATAATCTCGTTTGAAAAGTCAACTGATTTCGTTTGAGATTGTCAGTCAAGTGATCTCTTTTGAAGTTGCATATCAAGTGATTTCGTTTGAAGTTGCCAATCAAGTGATTTCGTTTGAAGAGTCAACTAAAGTGATTTCGTTTGAACTAGGGGTTCCGTTTGACGATTACAATTTCGTTTGAAAGTGGAATTTTTCGCGTCAAGATCATTTCACGTCAACCGAGTGTCAGTCTATTTCAAATTATTTGTTATGGTTTAAACCGATTGTGTTTGTTTGTTTGTCTTTGTCTCCAGGTTATTCAAGAAGCATTGCAAAGATGTCGGATTTTGGTGAAGAGTTTTATAACACGTTTTATAAGGCGTTTACGTCAGAAGATACTCCAATTACTCCAAAGAATGCTACAAAAGTGATATCGGAAAGTTTGAGCTATGATAACGTGTACGGAAATCATCAGAGACCACTAAAGCTCATGAATATCGAAGATTATCACTGGTGGTATGAAAGATTTGAAAACTGGGTGCAAGCTTATGCATTTGATAGCTGGATTTGTTTGACCATAGGATATGAAAAACCAAGAAATGAAAGACGTGAATTGGTCACACTTAAAGATTTCACAGCAGATGATAAAAAGGAACATTCAGCTGAATTGAGAATGAAAACTTTACTTCAACAATCTGTCAGAGAGGATATTTTCTCATTACTTCAGTATGGTGAAACTTCTAAGTCAATTTGGGAAGCGCTAAAGCTGAAAGCTGAAGGTGGGAAAGATATCAAGAAAAACAAAATATCACTGTTAAAGAAAGAATTTGACATGTTTAGCTGCATGAAGAATGAAACAGTTCGTCAAATGATAGAACGCTTTTGTCATCTGAAGATTGAAATGGAAAGGTTTAAAATTCACAAAGAGAGAGAAGAAATGGTGGATAAACTTGTGGAAGCTTTACCACATGAGGATGATTGGAAAACTTATGTGATTGTGTTGAAAAATGGTGATAAATTTGATACAATTATGTTAGACCAACTGATAGAAAAGATAGAGGGACATGATCTGTTGATTCAAAAACAAAACAAGGTGTCTAGTTCTGATTATCAACAGACTGTTGGTTTATACTATCGCAGAGGGATGTTACAAAACAATGAATCTCCAAGGAGCAAAACTGGTTTTAATGCAGAAAAGACTGGTGATTCATCAAAGAACATGTCTTCAAGTTATGATCCAGGATACCATTCCTCATCTGCATCCGGATCGTCAAAGTCAAATTCCAACTTTGATTGGAAAAATTCTCCACTCTTGAACAATGAGTTTGCTCAACAGCATATGAGCTTCTTAGCTTCCATTTTGGTATCTTATGAAGGTTTAATTGCAGGAAAGATCGGAAATCCAAATACGACAAAAGAGGATTACGATCAAGTGGATCCAGAAGAAATGGAACTCATGGATATTCGCTGGTGCATGGCGAGTGTTATTCGTAGAGCTCAAAGATTAATGGAGATTACTGGCAAAAGATGTTTGGAAGGACCAGAAATGAAGATAGGTTTCGATAAGAACAAAGTCACTTGTTTCAAATGTAAACAAAAGGGTCATTTCAAAAGAGAATGCACAAACAACAAGGCTGATGATAGCGTGAATCCTTTCTATGAAGATTATTACAAAAAGGCCATCTATCACAAGAACAATGAGCAGCCAACCAGAAAGCAAATTGAAGAAGGTTCTTCTAAAGAGAAGAGAGCAGTTTTGTCATTGCGTGACCAAAGTGAAGATAATTTAGACTATGAAAGATCTGAATCATCTGTGTATAAAAATTTTGATTGGAACAAATTTGTTGATGAGACAGAAGAGAAATGGAGAATACAGGATGATGAAGGATATGATTGGAGTCAACATGACAAAAATGTTGGAAAAACTAAAGCAATGGTTGCAGAAGTGAAACTTACTCGTGAAGAAAGACATGCACGTCTTAGACTGGATGATGTGTATGATGCTTACAAAGAAGCAACACTCGCAGGCAGGTGGAGCAAAGAAAAGGAATGCTATGTTGATCCTCAGGGAAACCCGACGGTTTATCCGAAAAAGGTTGATCTTGATGCATTAGTTGCTGCTATACCTACTGTAAGTGTCTGGTGCAAAGGACTTAGGGAGATTCCAAGGTATAAAGAGCAGGTTGAAGAAGGCATTCGAAAGGTGATATTTGCTAGTTTGGAGAAGAAAAAAGACAGTTGAAGAGATTGTGACTGAGAGTGAGAAGTTGGTGAATGAAGTGAAGAAAGTTGATAAGAAAATTGAGGAAGATGTTGAAGAGAAACAGAAGGAGTTTAAGGAAGTTCAGAGTTCACAAACAAAGGAAACCACAGTGCCAATCACTGAGGTAAATACTCAAACTGATACTTCTGATCAAATTGATAATGAAGCTGAACAACAGTGCAAGAAATGCATGGAAACGTGCAGTGCTTGTACTGAAAAAGATGAAAAGTTTAAAATAAGAGATATAGAATTCGCTAAAATAGAAAAGATTTTCAAAGATAAATGTCATGAGATGTTTGAAAATGAAAAATTTTTGAAACAAGAAAATGAAAAGTTAAAACAAAAATGTGATGATTTTGAAAAAGAAAATAAAACATTGAAAGAAAAGTGTTCAGATGTTTGCAACGAATGTGTTCCAAAAAATAACAAAATTCAAGAGTTGCAAAATGAATATGATGGAATGAAATTATCATATCATACTGTAAAAGAAGCGTATGACATTTTAAAAGGTAAAGTCAAAAGTCTAGATGATAGATTGTGTGCATGTCAGAGAAACACTAAATTTCTTGAAGCTAGATTTGAAGATAAACAAAGAGTTTTAAATCAGTATATTGATGATGTTGCTAAGCTTAAACAAGAATTGGCAGATAAAGAAAAGTTGGTCAATAAATTGCAAAGTTACCATTCATCGTCATATATTCTGGAACGTATTTTCAACATCACACCCAATGGAAAAGAGTCAGAAAAAAACATAAAGGGAGTTGGGTCTGAATACCATCAAGTTCCACCACCGTTGGAGAATAATTATACATTCTATGATGGCGAGAAAGTGGAAAAAGCAATAAACATGGTTGACCAGTTACCCGACAACGTCGATGTGATTTATACCAAATCTGATCATATCAATGATTCAGAGGTGGTTGGTAAAGTTGTTGAAAGTGTTTTAGTAGAAGAGTCTATCGAAACAGGTAAATCTGAATCACAAGATGAAAATGAAAGAAATTTTCATGATAAATATCTGAAAAATTCAAAATCCAAGAAAAGTTTGAATGATGATTCAAAAGGATTGGTTTATTCCATGATTGGATCGGACAAATTATTCTTAGATGTTGTATTCCCGATTCAGAATGTGATTTCAGAAAAGATTGAAAAAGTTTTCAAAATGGTTGAGATTGAAAAATCTGAGATTCCAAAGTTTGCAGGTAAGTGTCACAAAACTTTTTATAACAAACCTGGTTACAAAAAGAAAAAACATGAAGGCTGGGTTGGGTTATAAAAGAAAACAAAATCGAAATAAAAATGAACCGCCAAATTTTCAGGCAAATATGAACTTTGTTTACGGAACAAGTTCTGAAGAAGAGAAAGAACTAAAATTTAGGCGTCAGTCTAATGAAGAGTTCTATGCTCAAAAGAAGAAGCAACAACCACAGCTCAAAGATGTGTCCAAAAGAACGTGTTTCAAATGTGATCAAATAAGACATCTTGCACGAAAGTGTCCGAATCTGAAACCTGTGGATGTTGACAAAAAGAAGTCTGAAAATGTTGAGAAACAGAAATCTGAGGATGTGAAATAAAGGTAGACCAGATTTGATTCAAAACAAACTTGGAGGTATAACATAAACAAGTTTGCTTCGAATCAAACTTGGAAATCAAACTTGAATAGGTTCGATTCAAGACAGACCTGGAATTTTCACACACCCAGAGTCAGAACAACTCAAAGTTGGAAAACAACAGTTGATATGACAAAACCTCAAGAGTTTTGGAAACCAAAAGTTGTTGTTCAAAGTCAAAATGTTCAAGAAGATTCACATTTTTACAAAAGAGGTACTCTGAAAGGTCAAACATGGAGTGTTAAGAAACAAGAGTCTTCGGCAAAAGATGAGAAAATTGAAGTTAAAGATGGAAAAATCTTTGTTCATATTGACAAAGATTTTCCAAAGTTGAATGATGCATATTGTGTTGAAATGCCTAAGGTCCAACAGACCTGGGATAAATTGTTCAAGTAATTGAGTAATTTGAATGTGCAGGTGCTTTCGAAGAAAATTGAAGACTGAGAGAATGGAAATAGGAGCAGCCTGGCACAACAAGCAGAGCAGGCTGCTGAATCCTGTGTTGGTTGAAACAGGAAGTTTGTTTGTTTTCTGTATATAAATAAACAATATTTCAAAAACCCTAAAAATTGAAAAAAAAAACCAAAAATATGTTTTTGTTTTGTCAAAAATTAAAAATTACAAAAATATGTTACTTGAAAACGCCGAAACCCTCACGGCTGAACAAACATGATTAATTTCACAAGATTGAAAAATGGTATTCAAACTGTAAAATATCAATGTGTTGTAAATCATGGGGGTATGTTAGATTTTCTGCAAATCAGTACACTTGAAGCAGAAAATGGATGGCGAAACAAAGCTATTAGTATTAGTTGTCAAATTTTCTTTAAATGGTTTTGCATTTTAGGGGGAGTATTGTTGTTAGAAAATACAAAAACATTTGAAATTTTGAAAATGACAAAAACATGATAAAAACCTATTGGAAAAAAGACAAAAACATGATAAAATTCAAAATTGAGTTTTTGTTTAAAAAGAGGAAATGATAGTACATCGGTAGACAATCACAGTACGCTAAAGAATTGGAAAGTGAAAATGTGTTAAACGATCTCACCGTGGATGTGTCGGTAGATTTTTATACATTTAGTAAACTTTTTCGGGATATAAACCTAAATTCAAACTTGCTTATTTCGTGGGGAACACTACTTGGATATATAGGTAACCCCTGAAATCTCGTTTGAAGGACCCCTCTTTCTGAGATACTAGGTCTTTATGCTTAGTGATATCTGGGGTATTATCCCGGGACTTCTGATAATGCGGAAGCAATGGCCTAGTCCCCGTATAATACTTTTTGCATGCTTGAAATATAGCGCCGCCCTCAGTAAAAATGATGAAACAATAAAATTGATAATCATTGCCGTTGAAGAAAAGATCCTCTAAAGGGGACACACCAAAAGTCGAGCCGTCATCTCTCTGCTGAACGGAAGTTCTGACCTGAGCTCTCACGGTTTCGCAATTTAACCCCTTACAGATATCATCTAGGTATACTCACCTGTAAGACTGAATATTGGGATCTGGATATATTATCTATCTCATATATATTTATTTTCATGTATATCTATCTAGGTGTTTAATTTACTTAATTAATCTTACTTGGCTTAATTACTCTTGCTTAGCTTAATTAATCTTGCTTAACTTAATTAATCTTGCTTAGATTAATTAATCTTGCTTAGCTTAATTAATCTTGCTTAACTGATTAATTAATCTTACTTAACTTAATTAATCTTACTTAACTGATTATATTTCCTTAACGGTTTAATTAAGTAATTTACTTAGCCGATTAATTTGATAACGTAATTAGCTGATTAATTAACTTACTTAGCTTGCTTAACTGTTAAGTTTCCTTAGCTATTAAGTTTTCTTAATCGCTAAGTTTTCTTAATTGCTAAGTTTTCTTAATTGCTAAGTTTTACATAACCATTAAGTTTACTTAATTGCTAAGTATCCTAGCCTAACAATTTCCTAGTTATGAGTTCTAATTTCTAGATACAATGGAACTCGTATTAGTGTATTACCCAATTCAACTTTAACGATAATCACGAGATCAAAACCCTCACAATGAATCACAAAGCATAGCCAGATATTGGCAGCACTTAAACATCCATCGGATCGGTTTCAATCGATCGGATAAAGTATCGTATCAGTGATTAGAGTTATTACCCTAATAACGAGCAGAGTTTCGGGGTTTAGAAGTTCGGATATTAGAATGGCAGAACAAGAGAACAAGAGAAAGAAAAGAATTGAACGATTTTAAATGAAACTGAAAGCCTCAATATATAGGTTGACATTAGGGTGCATCACGGCCCGCGAAGCCCATCGACTTCTCCTTCGCGGCCCGCGAGGGAGTCTGGGTCGGACTGAAGGTTGCTGAGGCATGGCGTGGTCGTGACACGTGGACGACACGTGTCCCTCAAGCTTATCCGGAGACTTACCAAGCTGTCGTGCCTCGCGTAAGCTTCGGTTAACTCTTACGCGGCCCGCGAGAGATCAACAAATTTGAATTTCTTGATTTTTCATAAGGATTGGGGTTTTAGGGGTCCGGGTTTCCACTTAAGAAGTATTTTGGGACATTTTTGCAGGTCCTTACATTTCCTGTACTCAAAATTGATGCACAAGTCAAAGTCTGCCAGTGCAGCTCTTTGATATATCTTGTTTCCTGCATTCTTGATGCTTGCAAGGGCTCTTCTGATGTGTACTGTGTTGCCCTTTTCTTGATCAATGATCTATTTCATTTTTATTAGGCTCAGTGGATGAATATCATCTGCCAGATTTCCATCAGTAACAGTTGTTAGAGTTCCATCTGCCCTGACCAATGTATACTTGTTTTGCTCATAAGTACCCATGACTCTACCTTGATAACTCACAGTGCTAATCTTCTCAATAGCAACCACTGGATTTGTAACATGATTGTGCATGAGTTTCTAACTTCTCTGATTTCTGAGTTGAACGATTCTTGAGCTTACTAGAGAGAGTTTCCCTTCCTGTTTATCCTCCTTATCATTCCAGTAGAAGTGCTTCAAGTGTTCTTTAGGGTACATTATTGTATGTAGATCAGCTTTCAGGAGTGTGAATTCTTTTGGCTTTCCATCTGGACCTTCTCTGATCACTTTCCTTGGTCTTTTTTAGGATGTCACTTCATCTTCCCCTTTTCTTTTCTCTGCTGCATTAAATTGTTTGCTGAATTCTATTTCATCAGTGAGAGCTATGGAAGATGATTCAACTGGAATTGCTGCTTGTGTCAGTAACTTTAATCTGTCTGGCTTTGGTATTTTGGTGGAGGACCCATGAGTAGTTTTGGTACATTTGGAGGAGGGCCCATGGGTTGTTTTTGCTTTTGTGTAGTTGAGGTTTCTGGTTGTTTGGGTGGTTCTTGTTGAGGGACTTCAGGTTGTTTGGACTGATCTTGTGGAGAAATTTATGGTTCTCTTGTTGGTTCGGAATTGGAGCTTTTAGTTCATGCAAATCAATATTTGCCAGTCTGGCAACATTATACTACAACCTCTTTACTAACCATTGAACATTAGTAAGAGTTTGAGCATTTGTTTCTTCTTGTTTCTGCATTTTCTAAAACTCCAGTTTGTCTTGATTCTTATGTGTAGACCATTTCACCATCAATTTTTCAAGATCCTCAGCCATGCTGCTGCTATTAGCTCTAAGGACTTGAATTTCTTCAAGAATCCTCCCAGCACTTGAGCTTTCTCTTACACTTGCAACTTCTTCCATCTTTGTCTTGATTTCTTGAAGTTCTTTGAGAGCTTTCTCAAATTCTGATGACTTTTCTCTACTTTCTGATGACTGCTGTAGTTTGCTGAGAGCTGCAGTGTTGACTTCTGTTTGTTTCTTCACAGTTTCAACAATTTCTGATAAAGCTTAATATCAGATCTTTGGTTTCTGATCTCTTCCAGTATCAGATCAAGCTTTTATTTTGTTGCTGTCTTTCCAGTACAGGCAACTGTGATGTCATCAAGCTCCTTGTGAAGTTGTTCTGTTGACATAGTTTGTTGTTGTTGGGTAACAGGAGGAAAATATGTTCTACCTATAACACCAGCAGAAGACACACTTGCTGCTATTTTAAGGTTAGGAGGTTGGAAATAATCCCAGTCCTCCATACCCTTACCAGAATGTTGAAACCTATTCAAATCTGGGTTTTCCTCATATCCTTGAACCTTATCAGGTTCTCCATGAGTTGTTGAGAAACTCTTGTTTTTCTCATCCAGGTTTCCTTGATTAGTGGACTGATCTCCACCTGTTGCCACCTCATTCTCCTCCTCATTTTCTGATTCAGAGAATGGGTCTTTAGATTCACTCACATCTTGTTTTTCAGAAACAGTACCTCTATGTTCTATAATATAATCTCCATGAATTGATTCATCAGAATCACTATGAGAATTTTGAACAACATTAAATTTAGAGTGTTGTGCACCTGTTTCTCCCATGTGTGAGGTTTCTGCATGATGTTCTTATGCCAAAGGACTCATGTGTACATCTTCATCATCTTGATGTGGTTCTGACTTGATTCTTGGGCATCATGTTCCATTGGGGACACACTGTCAAAAACTTCTTTATTCTCTAGTTTCTTGTTCAACATCTTTAGATATTCTGCTCTGTAGGGTGAATCCTCTGGTATCAGATTCATCACACTTTCTGATAAAGCAGGTACATCAAAATCTGATTTCCAAGAGCCCAAAACAAACCATGGTCTCATCATCTCAGTACTCCATATTTTTTCTGATGCGGGAATTTCCATATTCCTTTCAAAAAATGCATCAGAAATCATGATTGACAAAAATCTGGGAAAAGGTAGATGTGAATCTATCCTTCCAGTGTTGGTCAATATTGATCTCCTGATCAGAGTAAATATTTCTGCTCCAAAATCAATGTTCATCCCTGTGATGAGGCTGAACATGATTGTCAGAATATTCCTATTTATCTGATATGTTCCCCCAATTTTTGATGATAAACATTTGTTTAGGATCTCCATTAATACTTGCTAGAAGGCAGGCAGCTTGTTCCTTTTAAATTCACCAATCTTTGAGATCTTTACCTTGTATCCCATAACAACATCAAACTATGCAAACATATCATCTTTTATTGGTGCTTCATCATAATTTTGGTTTATGGGTAACTCTAGACATTTCCTTATCTTTTCCGGTGTAATTTTAATGAAGACATCTCCCCACACATGTGCTGTAAGCTCGTTTGGATTTGAGAGTTCGAGTGTCTTTACCACTTGTCGAATAAGCTTTTTCGGTACATCTCTGGTCTTTCTTAGAGCTTGAGCAATAGGACATCTTATCAGAAATTCGATCAAAATTTGGCACTTTGTGTCGTATTCTTCTATGTTGGTGTTCATAGCTTCATTGTTGCTTTTCAAGGATAGGAATTATGCTTCAGTGATGAATTGAACAGAGTGTTCAACTGGTGGCATGTTGACGTTGATTGCGGCCATGGTGAATTGAGTTTTTGCTTCGAAAAATGGTTTTTAGGGTTTTGCTTTTGAGGAAGGAAGTTGAAGGTGGAATTCTCTGCCTTTGAAATATGTATTTATAGTGTTTTAAGACAGAGATCTTTGAGTGTTTATCGTGGGTGGTTTGTATTTAAGGTGGTTTATGACACCTTAATGATGCTTTAATCCGTTGAGGAAACATCCGTTTTTAAAACCCTTGGATATCTCCTAAAGTTTTAATACAAATCTTTTATTAAAAAAATCGGAGATTTCAAGGATTTAAATGATAAACACTAGCATCCAACTTGCACCTTTTCTTCCTGTGGGACCCTTTTATTGTTAAAAGGTCCAGTAAAAATCCTTTTTGAAACTGACTTTGTTCCCAACAAGTCTCTGTGATGATGTGTATCAGAAAATCCTTAAATAAAACTTTTGAGTGTTGGATTTTCTCTATACTTCATCAGAATTCAATGGATTTAAATTTAGAGATTGAATAATATGGGTTTTTTTTAGATGAGAGGGAATAAGTAAGGTTTTGAAGATATTACTTACATAGCATTTCTAAACTTCAAACCTTTGCTCTTGATCTTCAAGGAGTGTTTGTTGTGAAAAATTTCACATCATTATTGTTTCGTTCTTTTGAAGATTATCTAACCAAAATTTTTTTTTTAATCCTTGACAGAAACTTTTATGACTCCTATTTTTTTACTTTGCCACAAGTTTCTTTGAATCTAGTTTTAAGTAATGTTAACTGATATTTCTTCACATTTTTCTGTTGATTTATCAGTCTTTCTGGTTATCTTAAAACTTTTCTGATGTTTTATTAGATTTTCTGGTGAATCATTAGATTTTCTGATGTTTCATCAGATCCATCAGATTTCTTTAAACTTCATCAATTTTTTCTTGATTTTATCAGATATGCCATTTTACTTCCCCCTAGATCTGTTGTGATGTTTTTGAAAACATATACTATTTAAACAAACAAAAATTTATACAAATAAAAACTAATCATTATAGAAACTCTTAACATACAACCATAAGTAGGTTCTGTGTCCACTGTGATTAGGTGATGGAATAAGAGAGGGAACATTCAAGTTTTCTTGTAAAACAACCTGTGCCCTTGGGTACCAGCTTCTTACTCCTCTGAAGTCCAGCTGGCTTGTTATCACCTTGGTCACAAAGCGAGGGTAGATCAGAAAATTTTGACGAGTGTGCATGTTTGATTCCAAGTCTCTCATGAGAAACTTGGAGAAGTTGTACGTTTTCTCTTGTACAACTGTATGTACCAGCTCCATCATCCTGTAAGACAGCTTATTGAAGTGTCCAATCTTCTTTGAGAAGCAGACACTGAGCTGTGTCACCAAATACTGGAATAGTTGAATGAAACCAGATTTGCTGATCTGCCTCGAACGTTAGGTGTGTAATAACCCATATCCTTCAGGGTTTCTTCCAGCATTTCCCTTGGGAAGAAGGTGGTGTCTCGATCATCAGCCAACTGGAGGGCATCTCTAAGAGTTTCCTCCTTTAGAATGATTGTCCTGTTCATCACCTTGCTTTGTATCCACATTCTGGTGCCTTTGTAGATGGTTTCTACATTCCACCAAAACTCTTGAAGGAGTGCAGGGTAGATTGTGACATGTGTTGATATAACATGGCCCAAGGGACTTTGCTTTAACATGTTGTACACAATCTGGCAATCCTCCCATGCAGGACCATTAAGGTTTGACCTGAGTCTTAGGTTGTGTGTGGTGTGTCGAATGAGAGAAAAGTACTCGGTTCTGATTTCTTTTGCCATTTGAGGTTTTGAAAGTTGAAATTTTCTGAAAAAGTTTTGAAGTGGAGGTTGTTGTGATGAAGAAAATCTTCAAGAGTTGTTAATATTTATAGATGAAAGTGATAGTTACGCCATAAATGGTAATAACAACTCAAGATTTTCTTTTTCCTTTTCTTTCTCTTCATTTAATATGATATCTGGTTCAGAGGATATATGACAGAGTTTTAAGCCCCCGTTTGGGAGAAGCATTGAATAACTAGGCGACTACTTTTATAGCCCCTAATCATTTTTATGCCCCCGTGTCTCTCTATGCTCTTATGAAAGATAACGTTGCATGATTTAGAAGTAGAAGAGAAATGAATTTTTGCAGAAATTTTTACCTGTGACGGTTGATTTTCCCTATGGTGGCTTTGAATTTATCTTAATGCAAGTGATTTCCCCCTTTTTGATTTTTTTTAATTTAAACTAGGCAAAAAAAATTCAAAAACAGATTATCTACAGTTATATGTTTATACAAATATGAGATATGAATAAATATGGTGAGATTCAGGAGTTTTTCTGATAATCAGTGGTGATTCTGATGTTTTAACAGATTTTCTGATGTTTTATCAGAATTTCTGATCATTCATCAGATTTTCTGATGATTCATCAGATTTTTTGATGATTCATCAGATTTTCTGGTAAATTATCTGATTTATTGATAATTTATCAGATTTTCTGATATTTCATCAGATTTATAGATTTCTTTATCAGAAATCTGTTGTTTCATTCTTTGATCATCAGAATTTTTGCTTGCACCCTGATTATCTGCTTTAGACTCATCAGTTTGATTTTCATTTTGTGACTTTGTGTTTTCTGAAATATCTTCATCCTTTATGTTAACCATGCCAAGTTTGCTGATTAGAAAATTGTGTCTCTTTTCATCAAGATGTTTTGTAAAAATGTCAGCAATTTGGTTCTCTGTTGGAATAAAATACATCTCTGTTTTACATTTTTCAACATGATCCTTTATGAAGTGATATCTGACATCTATGTGCTTGGTTCTAGAGTGATGAACTGGATTTTTTTTGTAATTGCAATTGCACTCTTTGAGTCACATAGAATGGGTATTTTTGTCAGATTTACTCCATAATCCTTCAGCTGAGTTTGCATCCATAACACTTCTGAACGACAACTTGCTGCTGCTACATATTCAGATTCAGCTGTTGATGTTGCAACACAGTTTTGTTTCTTACTTACCCAACGTACCAACTTATCTCCCAAGATTTGACATGCACCAGATGTGCTCTTTCTTTCAATCTTTCATCCAGCATAATCTGCATCTGTGTGGATACCAGAGACCAAGTTCTGATGTGCCCTTTAGATATTTAAAAAACCCTTTTTACTGCTTTTAGGTGAGATTCTTTAGGATTGCATTGATATCTTTCCAGAAAATATGTAGCACACATAATATCTGGTCTGCTTGTAGTTAAGTATAACAATAATCCTATCATCCCCCTATAGGTTTTAATATCCACACCTGTTCCTTCTTTATCAAAATCAAGTTTGTTCCCTGTTGCCATGGGAGTTTTTGAAATTGAGCAATTTTCAAGTGAGTATTCGTTCAAAATTGTTTTCACATACTTAGATTGACTCAGAAATATTCCATCATATCTTTGTTTGACTTGTAAACCTAAGAAAAAAAATTAACTCACCCATCATGCTCATCTCAAAGTGGCTGGTCATCAATTTTTGAAACTTTTTGCAAAACTTTTCATTTGTTGATCCAAATATAATGTCATCAACATAAATTTAGACTAACAAAGTGTGACCCGTGTGAGTTTTAAGAAAAAGAGTTCTATCAATAGTACCTTTTGTGAAGCCAGAATTGAGTAAGAAGTTTGAAAGTGTTTCATACCATGCTCTAGGAGCTTGCTTCAAACCATACAAGGCTTTGTTTAATTTGTAAACATGGTTTTGAAATTTAGGATCAACAAAGCCTTCAGGTTGATGCATATAAACTTCTTCCTCAATTTTACCATTTAGGAATGCAGATTTCACATCTATTTGATATACTTTGAAGTCTTTGGATGCAACATAAGCAAGAAAGATTCTTACTGCTTCTAATATGGCAACTGGTGCAAAGGTTTTATCATAGTCAATACCTTCTTGTTGACAATAACCTTTAACCACTAACCTTGCCTTATTCCTTGTTATTATGCCATTTTCATTTGATTTGTTTCTAAATACCCATTTTGAGCCTATGACAGATTTGTCATTTGGCTTTGGCACCAGATCCCATACCTTGCTCTTTTCAAACTGATCAAGCTCTTCTTGCGTTGCTTGAATCTAGTCTGAGTCATTAAGAGCTTCTTTGACAGACTTGGGTTCTATCTTACTTAAGAACCCAACAAAAGCACACTTATGTGATGTGGCAGATCTTGTTCTCACACCATCTTCTGGATTACCAATGATGTCAGTTTGAACATGTCCTTTTATCCATCTAAACTTGTTGTGAAAAGTTGTTAGTTCTGATGGATTTGAAGTTTCCCCCTGAACATTTTCCTCATTTGTAGGGAATGTATCAGAATTTTGATTGTCGGATATATTTTCATTGTTCTGACTCAAGATTTCTGATACATTTTCCATTTGTTCTGCAGGGTTAGCACATGAATTTTCTATAGATTTATTTGTGAGAGTTTGATCATGTCCTAAGAATTCTTCTGTTACTATTTCAAAAGGATGTTCAAGTTTTTCTTGTTTATTAGAAAGGTTTTTTTCCTTCATATATTCATCAGAAACTTCTGTTTCTGATGAATCATCAAAAGATACATATAAACTTTCTCTGATTGTCCTTGTGTTTAGTATAAAATTTCTATATGCTTTTGAGGACATTGAATAACCAAGAAAAATACACTTTTCTGTCAAATTTTT
This sequence comes from Helianthus tuberosus, assembly GCA_030545235.1. NCBI lineage: Eukaryota > Viridiplantae > Streptophyta > Magnoliopsida > Asterales > Asteraceae > Helianthus > Helianthus tuberosus. Next base: position 140,627,909 of record CM060402.1, on the reverse strand, counting down.
CAAGACTTTCAAAATCATTGAAAACAAAACATCTATAACAAAATGTGTGCAAAAATTTTACACTTGGTATTCTTCCATTTATAATGTTGTAGGGTGTTTTATTATGTCTTTTGTTGATTATGGACCTGTTTTGGGTAAAGCAAGCATTTGCTATTGCCTCTGCCAAAAAACGTGTGGGCAGTTTTGCATGAGCAAGCATTCATCTGGCTGCTTCTACTAAGGTTCTGTTTCTCCTTTCTACCACTCCATTCTGTTGAGGTGATCTTGGAGCAGAAAAATCATGAGAGATTCCTTTGCTTACAAGGAAGCTCTCAACTTTTGAGTTCTTAAATTCTGTTCCATTATCTGTTATGATCCTTCTGACTGTCAATTTTAACAAATTTTTAAATTTTTCTGATAAAATTTATGATCAGATCTAGAGTCTCACTTTTCTTTCTTAAAAACTCTACCCATGTGTATCTGGAAAAGTCATCTACAATGACAAGTATATACTTCTTTCCAGAAAAGCTTTCAGTGCTTATGGGTCCACAAAGATCCATATGCAAAAGTTCTAAGTTTGGGTTATTGAAGATTTACCCATTTCACAAGCTTCACAAATTTTATCCTTCTTTGAGGATATGAAAGGTAATCCTTTTACCAGTCCCTTGTTTGCTAATTTGCTTAAATTTTTAAAGTTTAAGTGGGCTAATCTTTTGTGCCACAGCCAACTACTACCTTTGTTAATTTTTGAAAATAAACATAATTTTGGATGTTCATTTTCCTCTTTGAAATCAAAATAGTATATTGACTGTCTTATTCTTTTTCCACTTAAATAGATCTTATTATCATCCATACCAATTAGCAAAACATTTTTCTGGTAAGAAGGTTACCTGAAAACCTTTGTCACAAAAGTGACCACAACTCAGCAGATTGTAATTTAAGCCTTCTACATAGGCTACTTTATCGATGGTCAAATACCCATACTTTATACATCCATACCCCAAAATCCCCCCCTTTACACCATTCCGAAAATTAACCAATTTACCCAGTTTAGAAACAAAATTAGTGAGCAAGCTCCTGTCTCCAGTCATGTGCTTGGAGCTACCAGAATCGCAGTACCAGATCTGCTTCACATGATGGTTCTGAAATGCTAAAGTTAGAGGGTTTTTGGTACCCAGACTTGCTTGGGTACTTTTTCTGATGAAGTTTTAGTCAACTTTTCTTCTTTTGATGAACTTTCATCATAATATCTGTTACATGCTAAGCCATTAACAGGTTTTTCAATTTTTGTTTGGAGATGGTGTTGAACCAGCTTCAGAATGTCAACACACATACAAGTTTCCTTATCAGAATTTTCTGATTTCTCTTCTTGTGATGGAATTTTTGGATAATATTGAAATTTTGAGTGAACCACTTTTGGAATTTTTAAAACCTTTTGTTTGGGCTCACTCCTTTTTGCTTTTAAGTTGAGTTTTGAGATTTCAAAAGAGTTCTCAGAACTTATTGATCTGCATGATTCTGAATCAGATTCTGATGTAAATTTATCAGAAATCTGATGTGTTACTTTCACAAAGGTGGTGGGTTTAATTTCATTTGTCTTAACATACCCTAAACCCTCACCTCTGTTCTTTGGTGTCGTTTCAATAAAGTTAATGAATTCCTTTGCTTGTTGAAAACCCTTTACATTTATTTCTTTATCATGAATTTTCTGATATAAGTCTTTCCTTTCTTTTTCATAAAATTCAATTTTTGCTCTGTGATCTAAGCTCTCTTCTATTAGTAATTATAACTTTATTCAGGGTTCTTTGCAACTCATCAGATTTTTTACTTTCTGATTTCTGTTTATCTTGCAGACTTAGAAAATCTGACATTAGTTTGTTTAGTTTGTGTTCAAGGTCAAGAGTATCTGTATTTACCTTATGTTCTGATGTTTCAGGTAGTTCACCAGAGAGTTCCATGAGACAGAAATTGGCCGTCTCTTCTTCTTCTTCATCAGAAGAGTCATCTGACAGCCATGTATCTGTCCCTGCTATCAAACTGACTTGTTGTTGCTTCTTCCAGCTTCTTCTCATAGTATGCAACACCTTCGGTTTCTTAGTTTTGCACTCTGATGCGTAGTGACCCTTTTGTTTACATTTGTAACACACAACTTCTGCTTTTCCCTTATCCTTTGATCTTCCTTCATCCCTAGATCTTCCTTCCATCCTCCCTTTATCACTTTTCTGGTATCTTTGGCCACCTCCCCTTAACCTCTGCTCAAAAGTTTTTGTGAGCAATGTAATTGCTTCAGTAATAGCAGAAAAATCTGATGATGTATCAGAATTTTCAATATTTTGGCAGTTTGAGGTTTGTGGATCATTGATGGGTGTTCTTTGTGAGTTTGAGATTAAAGCTAAAGATCCCCCTCTCTGATTTGATTCTTCATATATCTCTTCTTCTCTGGGGACCAAAATACTATATAAGTCATGAAGACTCATATTTCCTAGTTCTAAGGTGGAGGACAAAGTCATGGATAGACTTCTCCATTATCTAGGCAAAGCATCCAGAAATTTTATATTCCTTTCATCATTTGATTTTATAATCCCAAATTTCTTTAGCTCATTCAAAAGTTTTGCAAATCTATGATAGGTTTCATATAGTTTTTCATTTGGTAAACTTTTGAATCTCTCATAGGAGGAAACACAATTTGTTCTTTTGTTCCTTTTCATCCTTTCCCATCCTTCACAAAGATTTTCTAACTAATCCCATATCTCTTTAGCTGATACATATACATCAACTTGAGAGAATATGTCATTAGGAAGAGCCATTATTAAAAGTGATTTAGCCCTTTCATCTGCAGCCATCAGGTCCTTGTCTTCTTGGCTCCAAAGACTTTCACTTTTGGGAGCCAAGGAGGCAGGGACACATGGTGATTGATCAGTTGGTGGAATAGCTTGAATTTCAGTCGTTGGTACATATGGACACCTTACAATGGATTGAAACAGAGCTTGGTCATGTCCATTAAGGAAATTGACCATCCTAATTTTCCATTGTGGGTATTCCTCTCTGACCAAGGTCGGAGGTTAAGACATTGAACCAATGTTGAAAGCATTATTCCACGTTTGAAAGTTTGCCATATTTAGAGAAAAAAATTAGCAATTGATCGTTTGAAAATGATTTATTCAATATGCTCTGATACAAATTGTTGGTCCCAGATAGACTTAAAACTTTCTTTTCACGTAATATGACAAGTGATTTCAACAAATATGAAAATAGTGTGCGGAAATAGAAATCAGACTTTCAAGAAACAAGACCTAAAGAATTTTCAAGTTTATATCACTTTGAAACAAAATGGTTTACAAGGTGATTGTGAGGTTATTATCTATTACAAACGAATACTTGTGTAATTCTGAGGTGAAAGGACAATGGAGTTTTGTTGTATGTATTGAATGCTTGGCTTAACTCATCGTCCTTTGCTTGTTGAGCTTTCTGTTTATAGAAAGTCTAGTGGCATGAATAAACATTTGTCTATTCATGTAAATGTCCTGCAAAAAGTAGCTTCTTAACATATTCATTGAATCCAATTATCAAGTTGCTTTGGTCATCATGAGATCCAATAATGTCAAGTTGCTTCGGTTATTGTGGCAGGGTAGAACTCGTTTAGACAAGTGGGGTTTTATCAGAATTTCTGATAACCACTTCATCAGAAATTCTAGTGAACAAATCATCAGAAAGTCTGATGATCAGATTTTCCAGAAATTGATGATATCATCAAATCCATCAGAATGGCCTTTTCTGATAATCTTCTCTTGTTATTGATCAGCTTCTGATTCTTTGAAGAAGATGTGTTGTTCTTTTCAATCATCCTATCTGGTTTCTTCTTATTATTTGATCTTCAGGACTTTATCTTCTTCTTTAGATCACGCTAAATAAGTGTTTCTTCAATACTTACAAAAAAAGTTTCCTAACAACCTGAAGAACACGCTAAAAATCAAGTGTTAACACAAAGGAGGGTGAGTTCACATATTCAAATTTAAATAATTTGATCCAAGGAAAAACTTTCTAATTATGTATTTATTATTAAAACATCCATATAATTTTTAATAAAGTTATTTTATTTCCTTATAAAAATTCAAGGGTCAGCCGTCGCAAGCATTTCTGTAGAACCTCCTGGCCATAAACATCTTCACAAGTTTACATATTAAATTGATAGAATCAATTGTTCGGACTCGTAAGTTAGTAAGACATTACGAACTATATATTAACAATGAAGGTATAATCAATGCTAGACTATAAACATAATATCAATTCGTCGTTTGACTTGACACGGGGCGACTGGTCACAACGGGGTTGTCAACCCGATAGATCTACAAACAATTCCTCGCGTGCAATATTAAACGACATTACTTGCGCACGGCCCATATCGAGGCCATCTATAATGCCTTCCTCATGAACAATATATATATCCTACTAATAATGATAAATTTAAAATATAATGTTGTACGAATTCCCCGAAGTCCTCACCGAAATGTAAGCCTATGACCGATAATTACTCTCTTGAGATCAAGCAAATTCGTCCCAACTATAGATTTAAGCAATTTTAAATCTACACGGTCGTTTTCTCTTAAACGCCGTAATCATCCCCGTTTCTCCCCGAAACATATTTATTCACCAAAACCGTTTCTACCCGAAACATATTTATATTTAACAAATCCGTATATTTTCTATGAAAATATACATTTTATATATCAAAGGTATGTTTTATTCAAAAACATTATTAAACCCTTTTTAAGGCGTGTTCTTCCCCCAAAACATATACAAAACAGTAAAAAGAGGGGGTTTAGTAACACTCAACTTCGGGTGCGTATTATAAATGGTGCAATCCCGATTTCTACACGTCCTAATATAAGTAGGAACGATTTATCAATCAATATATATCACAAAATTCCTAAGTTTCTCCATACCTTAGAATTTTCACATAACTTTGAGATTTTCTCAAAAAGTCATTTTTTTATTATGTTAGCACGTTAATATATATATATATATATATATCAGTTCATATATATATATATATATATAGGAAGAAGATCATGCGAGAACCACCTCTTATTGTGAGAACCGCGAGAACCAATGTGAACACACAAAAAATGCCTAAAAATAACACAAAATTTTTTTTGAATTTTTTAATATTTTTTATAAAAAATCGCTACTTTTCGAAGCAAAAAAAAAATTTTAATTTAAAAAAAAAAAAAAAAAATTTTTGCTTCGAAAAGTAGCGATTTTAACATAAAAAATATTAAAAAATTCAAAAAAAAAATTTTAGATTTTTTTTAGATTTTTTTTAGGTTTTTTGGGGGTTTAGTTTTTAGCATTTTAGCTTGGGGGGGGGTTAGGTTTTTTTTTAGGTTTTTTTTAGCATTTAGCTTGGGGGGGGGGGGTTAGGTTTTTTTTTGGGGGGGGGGGGGGAGGGTGGGGGGGTTTAGGTTTTTTGGGGGTGGGGGTTAGGTTTTTTTAGCTATTTTAGGTTGTGTTCACATTGGTTCTCAAGGTTCTCACAATAAGGGTGGTTCTCGCATGAGCCCCTCCCTATATATATATATAAGGTCATGATTTAGAGAGAATGGTGAAAAGAGTGAGAACGGTGAGAACAATTTTGGTGGTGACATGTGACATTGATTCTAAATTACACTAAGGGGTAATATTGTCAAAAAACCCACTCACATGAACTGGGTGTTCAAATAAAACGCCATAAAAACTCCCAATTCAGAAAAACGCCATAAAAATACCCACTTAAAAACGCCATGAAACACCTGGTTCAGAAAAACGCCATGAAAAAACTAAGTTGAAAACGCCATAAAACACCTGGTTCAGAAAAACGCCATGAAAAGACCTAGTTAAAACGCCATAAAAACACCTAGTTCAGAAAAACGCCGTGAAAATACATAGTTAAAACGCCATAAAAACACCTAGTTCAGAAAAACGCCATGAAAATACATAGTCTAAAAAGCCATAAAACACCCAGTTCAGAAAAACTCCATAAAACCCAGTTAATTTTTTTTCTCGAAAAGTATATCAATAGTATACTCGTTGGAAATATTAAAAAACGCTGAGTTTTATGGTATAATTTTTTTCGAAAAATAATCACGTATAAAAAAGTTATTGTCGTTTAAATATGATGGGGGAAAATGACATGTGATTAGCATGTGCACCTTTGTTTGGATCTTCCTATTTTACCCCTTCTGGTAGTTCCAAGACCCCTATTATTTAAAAAATGCCACCGCATCAATCTCAGCCACAAACCACTAACATCTTGTGGCTGAGAATCTTTCCCACACTCTGAGGCGTTTTTTCCTGATCCTGTTCCTATATATGTATATATATAGGGGAAGGTTCATTGGGGAACACTAAAAAAGTGGGGAACAGCGGGGAACCGACTCAAACGAACTCCGGTTGAACTCATTCCAGCGACGTTGGAACCGGCTCGTCGAACCCTAACTAAGATCTCTTAACCCTAAACCCTAAATCCTAACTCCTAAACTCTAAACCCTAAAGCTAAAAAATAAGGCTAAAACCTAAGCTAAACCGTAAAATCTAAACTATAAACCCTAAAAGCTAAACCCTAAAGGCTAAACCTAAAGCTAAACCCTAAAGCTAAACCCAAAAGCTAAACCGTAAACCCTAAAGCTAAACCCTAAACCCTAAATCTAAACCCTAAACTAAACCCTAAAAGCCAAACCCTAATATATTTAGGGTTTAGGGGTTATTATTTAGGGTTTGGGGTTAAAAGATCCTAGTTAGGGTTCGACGAGCCGGTTCCAACGCCGCTGGAATGAGTCCAATTGGAGTTTGTTTGAGTCGGTTCCCCACTGTTCTCCACTTTTTTAGTGTTCCCCAATGAACCTCACACTATATATATATAGTAGGAGTTGGGTAGAAAGCCTTATTTTCCTAGAAAGTCTAGGAAGCAATCAGAACATGACATGTGGCATTGAAGGATTTTAACTAAAATGGCAATTGTGTAATTTGACATTTTATTTTAATTTTGGAATTTATATCTCATTAACTAACTATGCACAATTTTATGGTAACTAATTCTCCATGATTTGCAAATTACTACCAGATGTAAATATCAATCAAATTCTCATTCGTTCCTTTCACAATCTTGATAAACTTTATTCGTAAATCATTTTTTACTTGAGAGATAGTTATGGCTTCAAACACAATTCTTGATTGCGGATATGACAAATACACTTCTTTTTCTGTTTACTATTATCTGGTCTATATTGATTTTTAATTATGTCTGGAAACCACCAGAATGTTCTAGAAGTTTTGTTTTAACAGCAAGCAGATTCATACAGTTGTGTTTTAGCATTCAGATTCATACAGTTGTGTTTTAACAGCAAGCAGATTCATACAGTTGTGTTTTAGCATTTAGATTCATACAGTTGTGTTTTAACAGCAAGCAGATTCATACAGTTGTGTTTTAGCATTCAGATTCATATAGTTGTGTTTTAACAACAAGCAGATTCATACGCTGTGTTTTACCATCCATGCTGGTAATGCTGGAGGATTTCTTGACGCTGTGTTTTAACAGCAAGCAGATTAATACGATGTGTTTTCTTGATGTTTTTCTTCATGAAGGATAGAAGGAAGAGAGAGAGAGAAATCGCAAGAAATGTGGGGTGGTTATGGAATGACAATTATTTCCATATTTAAAACAAGCTAAATGACATATCTACCCCTGAAAAATTAAATAATCCTATTTTTAAGAAACACATATTACCAAAATGCCACCAAGATGATCTCAACCATTAAACACACCCATTGGATGGCCCAGATCGCTTCCTAGACTTTCTAGGAAAAACACACTTTCTGTAGGATCCCCACTCAATATTATATATAGGGTGGGGTTCTAGAGTGAACATTAGTATATTTGCGAACTAAGTGAACAAATCTTGGCCATTGATTTACACACGTGGATGGCTAGGATTTCATCATCAAATCGTAAATTACACTAGTGTATTTCATCATCAAATCCTGGCCATTGATCTACACACATGTATGGCCAGGATTAGTTCGCTCAGTTCGCAAACTTCACTAGTGTTCACTCTTGAACCTAATCCTATATATATACACACATATATATATTTAAGATTTTGCGACTTGAACAATTTTATTGGTGACCCTTATCATGTAAATCCTTAACACTCCCGTTTATACGTAATATATCTACGATTTGCACGTCGTAATATATATTCATAAACGTGCACATATACTAAATATCATAACAAGCGAAATCTCATTAACTTATTTATTTTATCATTTTTAAAGCATGTATACATGAAATAACTTATCAAATTAACATATGTATCAATTTTCATGCTCGACAAACAGGTTACACATTTAATGCGATTTTACCGATTCTACCGCTTTAAGCGTACAAGTGTACATGCATAGTCTAAATTCTCGCTATCATGTCAACACTTAACATATTATCATATACACATATCTAAATCACATAACACATTTTAACACATAAGGTTCATGTAACAACCCGGCTTTTTGAAGTCAAAGTACAAGTCAAAGTCAAAGGAAGAAAAGATTGCTAATTGCGATCTGTCACTCCTAGCTTAATTACTGATTTGTGCTTCATGACTTGTAATCAAATTCTATTATTTGTTTGCTTTAGTTGTATTATGTGGAGTATCTATAACAAATCGAGGTTTAATCGCTAATCGACTTATCGCTAATCACATCGCTATCGCATTCGCTACTCGAATTATGTGTTCTGGATATTGTTTTACGTGTGTGTGATATTACTTGTTACTTGTGTGTGTTATGTTCATGTTGAGGTGATTAATCGCAATCACAACTCTATAACAACGTAATCTAATCGCAAACACTAGACGCAAGTTATTTATGTTGATTGTATGTTAGATATAGTAGTTAGGTTATTTATGTAACTAATGGGTGATACTATCGTATCGCTCACTTGAAACACATCGCAACGCAACGCTCAACACGCAAAACGAAATGCCAAAATCTAACTCGTCGGACCACTTCGATCGAATGACCATCGAATGGTCATCCGAACGGATGACCATCCGATCGGATGGCCATCCGATCGATGTGCCATCCGATCCGACACATGCGCTCCCCTTTCCTATTTTGGAAACCTATAAATACCCCCTGTCACATCACAAACAGTGATGTGACAGCTCTCTCGTTCGAGCAACATCTCCGGCTCACTTTTCCTTCGATTTCTCGCGATTCTTGTAAGTTTTCCACTCAAATCTTGTACTTCTATGATCTAAACACACTTATTCATCATTTTCACCTTTGAATCTTCACATTTAACCGTGAAATCAGCTGATTTGAGGTGTTCTAGGATGATGTCATCATGGGGTTCCTATGAACTTCAGGGTTTGGCCTCATTCCACCAAGAACAACTCAGATCTACATGATTTCCACATGTTTTAACACTATTCTCGCATAGATCTAAACATTTTCATAAGAAGAATGATTGAAAGATGGTTTCACAACTTTCTTTCAACTCTTTTACACTCAATGCCTTCAAAACCGATAGAATAAGAGCTCGTTCGGGCCTTCTACTCGTTTACTAGTGAAGTGTCGGTCTGAGATCTAAATCCTATCAAAGGGACAACCGATTTCGGGTTGAACATGAACAAACCCTCACGAACAGTTAACTGCTCGGACTGGGGTGATTCCCATCCGATCAGGTAGTCTGGACTTGGTGGGGTTTCCTGTTGTTCAATACGTTGTCATACCGTCTCGATCAAACCGCAAACTTTCCAAACTTAACAAAATATCCAAGTCTTAAAAAGATCAGATTGTGGGACGGATTATCGTCCGATCGGATTGCCGTCTGTTCGAACGACAATCCGATCGGATTGAACTTGGTTTCCACACTTAACATCTTTCATAATTTTCAAAGATCATCAGTTATGACGGATTGCCATCCGATCGGAAGACCATCCGATCGAATGACAATCCTGCTGTGAACTTGTTCTCTGAGAAATGTCTAACCGACGGATCGCCATTCGATCTAACGACCGTTCGACCGGGCGACCTGAAAGGTAGAGATCCTTCTCTGTTTTCAAAATGCTACAATGAAAACTTCAAAGTCACATCATACACAAACATATCCATCCCAAATGAATTTCAATCCGATCGAATGGCCATCCGAACGGATGACCATCCGAACGGATTGTCATTCGATCGAATGACCATCCGTTCGGATTGTCATCCGATCCGATGACCATTTGACACTTAGTTCACTCTTCACCGTTTGACGCGCCGTTCATTCGCTTATGCTATCATTAACTGTTCAGACTAATCTCTCAGCGCTCCCTTCAATCCAAGAGAGTGTTTAAGTTATTAAGCAGTATCTGTGAGTATACTCAATCCCTTTTTGCTTTAAGCACTTTTGGGTGTTACAAACGTTACTTATACCAAATCACATCGATCACACAACGCAAACACTTTTTTGCGCTAACCGTTACTGCATGTTATACGTGTTACTCGATGAATGCTTGTATGTTATGCTTACACAGTGATTGTTGCCTGATACCTTAGCAACGATAGTACTATAGTTTGGACTCAACACCTGTCGTAGACATGGGTTGTTAAGGGCTTTTCTCGCATGTCACAGTGGTGATATGTGTTGCGCATTCTACAACTTGCAGTTACGTATGTGCATATCTCATTGTCGATAACCTACTTGCTTCACATTATACATGTTACATGTTGGTTATGCGTAAACACTTTCGAAATCTATTATTACTATTAAACTTGTATGCTCACCTTTACACTATGTGTATTGACCTCTATTTTAACGTATGTGACAAGTGTTTGAGATGCTAGGATGTTGCTTGCTTTCATGGAAACGAGTAGGAGAGTCTAGAAACAAACTAAATAAAATCTGAGTTGTCGGAATGGATATTTGTCTTTGAGAACAATGTCTATAATAACTGTTTTATTTTATATGTTTGTGGTATGGGACACGAACCTTTAATATATTATAATTAATAGTTGTTATGGATTCTCCTGGACAATATGTTTCGCTCAGTGCCACGCCCCGATGATTCCGCCATCGGTTGGGGTGTGACAGTTCACCCCATAATAGCCCATGCTAGTGTACATTGTAAAACGCGTATTTTAGTGATTCAGTAACGTTTTCGGGCGTCGGAAGTCACGTATGACTAACCAAACACCAAGTAAACTTATATGAACATCTAAACATCTTTTATGTATTTGAATATTCGACACTTTTAAATTAATGTAATGTTATATTTTCACTCTTAATACTTTCGCTGCATAATATTAAATTGTGATAACTACTACCCAACCGTCATGACAAAACCTATCCGGGCCCACCGGAAAACAGGGTGTGACATAAGATTAATGCTATAAGCATACAATAAGGTAATGCCTTTGTGGCTCTACAATGGTTGTACAACTACGTAAAGTATACGAATAATGTTATGTAATGATTATGTTAAGTAATGTAATGTATTGTGATGCTATGCCATGCTATTATATGTGATATGCTATGATATAAAGCATGTTAAATGTATAAAAAATGTTCTTATAAAACTAGAACTCACCCAGTATAGCTGACTTTTAGCATGCACATCAGGTTAGAGTATAGGTCCATTCGAGAGCATTTGTTAACGTCAAGGGCGTCAGACTGAATGTGTAACACCCCGAAATTTTATTAATATTTAATAATCAAATATTTACCAAGAATGTGAGTAGAGAAATCTAAACTTATTGGTAAATTAATTAAAACCTTAGTTGAATCCCAAGTAATAAACCTTTAAAAATAAAACCCCAAACCTGAGGGACCAAAAGAGGAAAACTGATAACTTGCGTTAAATAAAGGAAAATAAAACACAATACACACATAGACTATGTGTGTGTGTGTGTCGATCACCAGGAGGAGCAAAACAAGGGCAACCCTTGTTTATCTTAGATCATCAAATTGAAGGAGAATTCGGGTCTCAAATTCGTGCATGAACATAGATTATCAATCACCTAGGCTAGGGGATCATAAGGTATGTCAAAATTTGATATTTGGTGATGTTATAAAAATTGGTGAAATCCATAAATTGTTATCCTTACATGAATTATGGAAATTAATGTAAGTTAAATGATGTAAACAAGTTTAGGAACAAACTCTAAGTGAAAGATTGCGAATCAAATACTAAATTATGAGTGTTTGAATGAAATACTATGCATATGTAAGTGAGTTTTTGTAGATATGTAGAACACATGAATTTTGATGATGAAAATGGTGTATTGGATGTTTGACACATTCACTTTTAGGTGCTAATTGAACATTCCAACCATTTTGATGTTATGAGTTGTAATGGAGTAGTAGGAAGATGACAATTTGATCTAATAAGAATAGCTTAAAAATATTCACATAAGGTGTTTGGTAAAATGCCCAAGTGAAAACTAGATGCTAACAATTCGTGAAAATCATTGGTCAAGAATCCTATGAATGGTTGTTAGCAAGTAATGATAAAATAGCCTAGTATGATGGCCTAAAAATAACTCCCACCGGGTATTTGATAAACGCCTAAATGAGTTTGTTGAACTTATTAGTGCATTTGCATATGTTAATAGGCAGTTTGACTTTTAAAAGTCAAACTGACCTACAATAAAATCAAATGGAAATCATGATATGAAGTCCGTTAAGTGGGATAGTTGTAATAAATGATGACTAATCTAACCATCTTGTGAATGATAAATGGTGGTTTGACGCTTGACAAGCTAGGTGGAAGCTTGGGAAGGAACAGGTCAAACGGATCAAATACGCTGGAAAAAGCATATTCGGACGCAATGTAAGTAAAGCTTACATCTTTTAAACAGAACATCTACTCATGTATTTGGTTAAGAACAAGGTGACCTAGTATTGGAATGAGTCTTTGAAATATGACGTTCCGACGTGAATCGATATAGGCCGGAATGAGTAAAAATGGTAAGAAAGCATATTTGGTGGTAAATAATGAGTTTTGAAAAGATACCATATGGTGTAAGTCAATATAGGTAAAAAGGGGTAAAATGATAATTTGGTCACGTGTTGAAGAATAAACAATGAGTTTCGAAAAGATATCCTATGGTGTAAGCCAATATGGGCAAAAAATGGTAAAATGATAATTTGGTCACGAGTTGACGAATAAACAATAAGTTCTGAAAAGATACTCTATGGCGTAAGCCATAATGGGTCAAACGAGTAAAGAAACGACTTTTAAGAAATATGACCACATGGTGTAAAACGTAACGGGTCAAACGGATGAAATGGTAAATAAATACCTTTTTGCAATATATATAATGTTTGAGTCGTCCTAACGCAAAAAGGGTAAGTCAAGAAGTGGGTAAAATGGTCATTTGGGCCAAACGGGTCGAAAATAATGATTAATGATTGCTTTTCGAGTTATGCGGTCACAGGGAAGAATAACATAAGGGCATGCATTGTTAATAATTAGCAACTAATAAATACAAGGTATTAAAAACGGGTCAATGCTTTGACCCGAGCCAGGTTTGTGTAATGGATCAAACTCTCAATGAGAACTTAGGCCCCGAGAGTCAATTGAGTCATGGGTGGACATTGGATTACCTAAAGTGAAGTATATATAGTAATTTAAATTGGAGATATTATGTTCTTAGGAACATAATGAATTTAAATAGAATACGGGTTAAAAGTTGTTGGTGCACTAAATGTCTGTTGATTACGTCATAATCAAGTCTTGTGTCTAGATAGGTTGAATGTACACACAACAGGATCTTAATTAGGGTTTGTTTATGTTTAACATGAAGATTTCGCTTGAAATCAGTTCAAGCGAAATCAACAAGACTTGATTTCGCTTCAGACCATCTCAAGCGAAATCTTGTGCCTATAAATAGGGTTGTGTTGTTCATTTGTAAGGAAGACTTGGATCATTGCTTGTGGAACGAAACTCTGTCAAATTGTAATCAGAAATCAATAAAAGAGAAGAAATTAAAGAGAACAGCTGTTGTAACTTTGTGTGCATTGATTCCGCCTTTACACATGAAGATGAATGTCCTTGACTGACTTTTCGAGGTCGTAGAACGGTCCAACAAGTGGTATCAGAGCTCAGGACGAGGAGTTCATACTACTATAGCTTGATTCTACCGATTTCTCTCATTTCTACTCATTTCTTTTTATATTTTTCAGATCTGAACAAGTTTCAACGGTCGAAATGGTCTGATTTTCGAGTATATTGTGTAAAACGTAGTTTTAACAAAGCCTACAAAGATTCAGCCTAAAACTCAGATTAAATCTTGTGAAAAAATACCTAAAACTAGGTTTCGCTTGAAAGTGTTCGAAGGTTATAGGTAGATTTTGCTTGAAAACATAAGGTTTAGCTTGAAAATCAGAAGTTTTCACTTGATTTCGCTTGTAATCAGTTGAAGCGAAATACATCATCTGGATTTCGCTTGAAGTTGTTGAAGCGAAATTGATTGTCTGTTGTTTTCGCTTGAAACAGATCTGGTATTGGTTTCGCTTGAAAAGTGCTTTGAAACAGATTTCGCTTGAAAAGTGCTTTGAATCTGATTTCGCTTGAAACATTTATATCAGATTTCGCTTGAACAGTAATATAGTGCTGTTTTCGCTTGAAGCTGTTTTACAGCATAAGATTTCGCTTGAACTTGCTGTTACTTCAAAACTTAAAATTTGTCTAAGTGTTCTTGGTAATTCATTGTTACGTATTCAGTTAGTTTGAACTGGTTGTTTGTTTGTTTGTTTCCACGTGATTCGAGGTGATTTACAAGGCGCAAATATCAATAAGAAGGTTTAAAATGTCAGGAGAAAGTGCTCATGATAGATGGTGGAGAAGAGACAGTGCGAGATGGGAGATTGGCAAATTATATGAACCATTTAAAGAAGCACAAAGAGCCAATAGATGGAATGAAGAACTAGAGTGTTACATGGATCCACAGGGTAATCCAGTAGTTGATCCATCAAAAGTGGATTTTGATGCTGTAACCAATGTGTTTCCAAGTGAGGGCACGTTCAACACAAGAAGGCTTTCTGATAAAAGCTATTTGCCAAATTTGATGAAAAAGTTAAAAGAAGTTTTTGAAGAAAGTCTACCAAAGGTAGTAGAAATGAAGAAGCGAAAAGAAGAAGAATTGGAAAAGATGATTGAAGATTTGAAGAAGAAAGCTTTAGAGGAAGTCAAAGTGGAAGCAGTAAAAACTGAGAAAGAGATTGTTCAGAAAGAGAAGAAACAGATTGAAGATATTCTGACTTTGAAAGCTGAAAGGAAAACTGATGATGAACATATTTTGGAATTGCGCTTGAATTGTGAAAAACTGAAAACTGAAAATGTCAAACTGTTGAGTGATGTGGACAGTTTGACATTGGAAAACAAAGGTTTGAAAGAAAAAGAAAAAGATTTTCAAAATCAAATCGAGATTTTAGAAGATGAGAGAGATATTTTTGGTAAAGATAATCTTGGAAAACAAATTGAAATCAATTCTCATCTTGCTAAAATCATTCAGTTTGAAAAAGAAGCTGAAAAAGCTCAGATTAAAATTAAAGAGCTTGAGGTGAAATTGAAAGGTTTTGAGAATCTTACATCACATGTTTCTCCAAAACCGATCAATTCTGTTCCAATAAGTGATAATGTCACAAATTTTGACAAAGTCAAAGTCAAAATTGAAGATTGTGATGAAATATCTGATGATGAAAAAGAAAAGAAAAATATTTTTAGATTTACAAGAAAAATTTCAAAATACTGTTTTGCAGTCTACTGAAATAGGTGAATGCTCAAAGCAAAAACCTGTTAAGAAGAGTGTAGAACAGAAACAAAAAATTAAAAATTTGAAAAATTCTAAAATTGAAAATAAAAGCTCATCAGATAAATCATCCAATCATTATCAAAAATCACAAAAATTTGTAAATGAAAACTCACAAAATGTTGGTAATAAGTGGTGCAGGTTTGACCACAGTGCTCAAAAGACAAATCCAACATTGAGGAGGAGAAATGACTATAACCAAGCCAAACAATGTTATGATCTGAAGGTTTGGACTGACCAAAGTGGATGGTACGATAACAGAGTGTGCTACACCTATGGTGTTAGAGGACACATTGCTGTTAACTGCCAGAATTGGTATTGTGAAACAAGAAGATGCTTTGAATGTAATATCAGAGGACATATTGCCAGAGATTGCCCAAGGAGATCGATGGGAAGATCAAGGGTTGAATCTCAGAGAACGGTAAAGAAACCAGTCATTGTCAAGCCCAAAGTACAGAAGGTTCTAGAACAGAAAGTGAAGCTTTCGCAGGGGCAAAAAGATAGACTGAGGAAAAAGAGGAAGAAGGCAAGAGAGTATTTGGAGAAGATTTTGTCTTCGGGTTCACAGGACAGATTGAATAAAAGTTCTGATGAATCAACTCATTCGACTGCAAAGCCAAGCAAATTGAATTCTTCAGATACAAATCTGAGGACAAAAGAAAACAAGAAGAAAAAGAATGTCATTGGCGATGAATCTGGCTCATCCAAGTCAGACAAGCCAAGTTCGGGCAATGAATCTGATTCCACAAAATCAGAAGAGCCACAAGTTGAGGTAAAAAAGGAAGAGACAGTTCCGTTAATGAATGATGAGAACTTTCCACCATTACAAGCCGCAAACCTAAAATCAAAAGGTGTTGAAACTAGAAAAATGTTTAATAGCAATGTTGAACATATTTTTAGTAAGATGGCTGATGGTAAGGAAAAAGGAGTAAAAGAATTTTATGAAGAAAAGAGAAAAGCTCAAAATGCACCTAAGGCTGGTCAGGCTTGGGTGTCAAAATTTGTTGATTGAATTCCTGACTTGCCGGAGCTTCCAGGTTGGTAAGTGTGAAGCAGGTATCGGCATCTTTCTTGAGAAATTCACAGGATGGTAACTGTGATATTTCGTCTTACATGTGGTAAATCAGGGACATTAAGTTGTACTTGATTTTCTACAAATGTTTGTGGTGTTTGATCTTATATTGTTAAAATCTTTACAAAATGGTTAAAAGAGATCAAGGTGATGAGATGACCCCGAACCCATAAGTGATGGGTATACAAACTAATTTTTTTCGGAAAAACCATTTTGATTAAAACAAACTTAAGTGTTTTGAACTCATTATGGGAAAATAGTTTGTTGTAAGGGGGAGTGTTGATTAAATACGCCGAAACCCTCACGGCTGAACAAACATGATTACTTTCATCAGATTGAAAAACGGTTTTCAAACTGTTAATATCAATGGGTTGTAAATCATGGGGGTACGTTATATTTTCTGCAAATCAGAGCACTTTTAGCAGAAAATGGATGGCGAGACAAAGCTATCAGTGTTGGTTGTCAAATTTTTCTTTAAATGGTTTTGCATTTTAGGGGGAGAAAAATTGTCATTAGAAAATACAAAAACATTTGAAAATTTGAAAAAGTAAAAAACATGATAAAAATTCAAAAAATTGAGTTTTGCGTAAAAAGAGGAAATGATAGTACATCAGTAGACAGTTACAGTACGCTAAAGAAATGGAAAGTTTAAATGTGTTAAACGATCTCACCGTGGATGTGTCGGTAGATTTTTATACACTTAGTAAACTTTTTCGGGATATAAACCTAAATTTCACACTTGCTTATTTCGTGGGGAACACTACTTGGATATATAGGTAACCCCTGAAATCTCGTTTGAAAGGTCTTGTATTCTGATATACTAGGTTTTTATACTCAGTGATATCTGGGGTATTATTCCGGGACTTCTGCTGAACGGTAGTTCTGACCTAGTCCTCGAATAATACTTTCCACAAATGCTTGAAACACAGCATCACCCTCAGCATATATGATAAGACAATAAAATTGCTTAGCAATGCTGTTGTAAAAAAAGATCCTCTAAAGGGGACACACCCAAGTTGAGTCATGATCTCTCTGCTGAACGGTAGTTCTGACCTGAGCTCTCATGATTCTTCATAATTTATTAACCCCTTACAGATATCATTTGTGTTATAATTGCCTGTAAGACTGTAACGCCCCAAAATCTGAATGTTAATGTTTGTTGTATGTTATTATGTGACACGTCAGGAAATAAATAACTAGGCTATTTAACCTAGTTAAGGGTATGGTCAAAAGTCTTAAATGATGAAGGTAGTGTCAGTTATGTTTTAAAAGTAAACCCGAGGGGCTAAAATGGAACAAATGAAAGTTAAGTTATAAAATATCTAACACACACAAACACACACATACGTGTGTTCGAGAAAGAGAGCAGGAGGCTCCCATGGAGCCTCAAACCCTAGTTCCATCATTATGCTCAAATCGGAAGGCAAGATGAAGCTCGGTTCCATAACCGAGCATGGATTAATGATCTCCAACACGAGGGGATCATAAGGTATGTCGAAAATCTAAGATTGGTGATAATGTTTATAAGTGGGTTATGTTCTAATCCATGAGTTTAAGTGAAATTGAGCATTGGTATGTGTTATAATCATCATATAGAACATGGGTTATGAATGGTTTGCGTTAATTTGATGTTTAGATGATAAACCCACTAGTTATGGTGAAGAAGATGACTAGACTCATCACCTATGTCCAATTCTTGTTGAAAGATTGATGTACTATGTGGGTATGATAAATTCTTGTTAGATGAATTAGGAGAAAAATGATGATGATATGATTGATGTTTATTTGGGAATGATCCATGATGGTTAGTAGTAGGTTTTGATGGGTTATGTAAGAGTTTAGAAGATTTATGCATGAATAAGTTGTATGTTATGCTTAAAAGGTAGTACATACATCAAGTGAATGATAAAATGTATATAGTGTCGTCCGTATAGTCGATTATGATGTTACGGGTATATGTTGATAAGTCGATAGTTACATATGGTTAATAGTTGACTTTTGAAAGTCAACTAAGTATAAGAAGCATGATTCGACTCGTTGTCGTAAAGGTAGGTTGATGGGAAGTCGTATGGTACATGTAATAGCAATCCGTGTTAAATGTAATGACATGATGAGTTACATGAGTTAAACGTATACGGACATGATTATATGAGTTATGTTGTTAGAAATGATGAATGAAAGTCAAATGTGAAATATGCGATTACTATGATCGTTAACATGTACAATTGTGTATGCTAATGTGAATATGATTTGGTGACATGAAAGTATAGGAATCATGTCGAGAAGGACTCAAGCATGAAAGGCTAACGGGTCAAAAGGAGGCAAGATAACGGACACGAACTCGGACGCACGAGGTAAGTGATTTCCGTAATCACTTCTTAGTACGCATAAGTAATAAAGTATTGTAATGAATTAAACCTGATGTTCGAGGTCAAATATGTGTTTAAGGTCTTTCGTCGTAAATGATGGGTTAATGTTGACCAAAATGCCCTTGATGGGTATTTTGGGGTAAACGATCTTAAAAGTAGCTTAGAAACAAGTTTTCGATTAGTGTAACGTTTTGGACAAGTATGGTAGTAGGGATGATGGTTTGGTTAGTCATAGACCAAATTAATGCGTGAATACCCTTAACGGGTCGCAATGAGCATATGAATGATAATGTATTAAAAGGATGCAAGATATCCAAGAGTTCAGTAATTTATGATAGACGTCATGGATATCATTATGTGTATAAGAGAATATGGTAAAACGAACAAGTTACGTTGACGAATGCATGAACGGGTCAAGGTTGGGAAAAAGGGTAATAAGCCGAAGAGATAAAAGTCTGAGATTTTGTTAATCCGGATGTCGGTTCTTAACTCCAAAAGATGGATAATTAAATTACGGACGCGTAGGAAAAAGAATCGGGTAAAACGGACCAATAACGAAGAAGTTATGACCGTTTCCGTGAAACGCGGACGTGCTGAAATCTGCAGCACTGCAGCAACAAACATTCTGTTTGTTTGATGGCGTCACGCTACGCGACGGCCCGTCGCGCTACGCGACGGGGTGGTTGTTTGTCGAAAGTTGCTTGTTAGCTCCGTTTTGTATCGGGAACTCGTTTAAACGCGTTTTAAGTCGCGTATAACTAGTTTAACTCATGTTTTATGACCATTAGGGTAAGCGTATGTGTGAATGTATAAAGGTGGGATGACATGATCGTGCGTGACGATATAGGTATGTTGGTTCCCCTTGGGATCCCATAGCCCAGGTAAGAATCCCACCTCAGGTTCCATTTATGAACCTTAAAGCGGGATCCCATAGCCCAGGTAAGAATCCCACCTTAGGTTCCATTTAGGAACCTTAAAGCGGGATCCCATAGCCCAGGTAAGAATCCCACCTTAGGTTCCATTTATGAACCTTAAAGTGGGATCCCGTACTCCAGGTAAGAATTATTAATTTAATTCTCATTGGCAATCGCCCCTATGTGGATAAGCAAGCATGTATGTATGTATGAGTATATACGAAGATGTATATGAATAGGTAAGTATGAGTGGGGTATGCTCAAGCAGGTGGTTATAAAGATATATGTAAGAATGTAGGCATGTACGTATGTATGTTTTATAAACCTAAGTGTATATATGTATGGGTGTATGTAGGAAGTATGTATGCGTACGAAAGTGAGTATGTACGAATGTATGCACGTATGTAGGTTTATGTGAAGGCATGTAATAAGGAGTATGTATGTATGTACGTATGTATGCATGTGTGAATGTTTATAGGTGGGATAATATGATCGTACGTGACAATGTAGGTATGTATATATGTAGATACATATAGAATGATTGGTATGTAATTGTATGTAAGTTTGTATGTAGGTTGACATGTATGTGTGTACGTATGTATGTATGGGGATAGTGTGTATGAAGTTTAGGTATGTATGTAAGTCGGTTGGTACGATCAAGTGTTTACGTTGTTTAATTGTGTACATGGAGTTATAAGTGAAATGCAGGAATGGCAAGGAAGTATCACCACGGATGGTATGACAGGATGGGAAAAGCTGGAATGTAAAGAGTAGATGAAGCGAGAAGTAAACGTGAACAAACCTTGTATGTTTATAACGCGTACTAATGTATGAATTTTACGTGGTGAGCGCAGGTAGTACCAGCCATGAGGATATCCAAGGATTGGAGATCGAAGATCGAGTCACAAGACGGATTGTACGGGAATGGCTAAATATGAAATTTTAGTGCCGATAAGTTATGTTCTTATCTTATAAAATGAATGTTTAGAATGTCAAGATGTATGTCATGAAAGAAATTTTCAGACTCAAAATTCCGCTGCGTCGTTTTAAGGTTAAACGTGTTAGGGTGTTACAAAGACTGAATATTGGGATCTGGATACGGGAGTATATTCAAGAGGTGGGACACATGAATGAGTTTAAGTTCATAAGACATCTAATTCGTATCCTGAATCAGTTGAAGTTTGTATGAAAATTTAAGTGGACAAGTATATCGACAATCTAAGTGAATTGTTTAATACTTAATGTGAAAATTAAGCTCAACGGTACTTGTGACTTGTCAAAAACTGATATGATCCTCTGACGCATACTCAAACAAAAATATTGTTTGTAAATATGTTTGTACATATTTCTTTACTGTTTTATATTTTCAGAAAATACAAAAAGATTTTTATTTCTGCGTTATTTTCGACAACCGATGTCTGAGTGCTGAGTTTCAAAATCTAAGTAAGCTGATTGTGTTTCTGAAAATAAAACAAGTTCATTAATTTGAAACTTGACGTTTTAAAATCAAAAATCAAAAACAGTTTGTGATATCTCCAAGGTCATTAATTTGGACTTGGATGATTAACTGTGGGGGATTTGGATGCTTATATTGTTATAGTGTTAGTTTCCGATATGATTCGATGAAACTGCCAAATTCATGAGAAGTGGTTTAGAAGGTTTGAATTGTCAGATTACATTATCTGAAAGTTTTAAATGTTGTTTCTTATAGTTGGATGAGTGATTGAAGGTTTCAGGAATTTCCACGGAAGCTAAATGTCAAAGCTTGAACCAGATATCTCAGATTCTAGCATATCGAGAGGGGGAGTCTGTGAAAGGGGGAGTCTGGGTCAACTTTCAAAGGAAAGATTGAAGTTTGAAGATTGAAGTTTGAAGATAAAGATTGAAGAGAGTTTTTACAAGGTTTGAAGAATGATAAAGACAAAGACTTGAAGCCAAAGACTTCATCAACATCCAAGGGGGAGTCTGTTGGTGCACTAAATGTCTGTTGATTACGTCATAATCAAGTCTTGTGTCTAGATAGGTTGAATGTACACACAACAGGATCTTAATTAGGGTTTGTTTATGTTTAACATGAAGATTTCGCTTGAAATCAGTTCAAGCGAAATCAACAAGACTTGATTTCGCTTCAGACCATCTCAAGCGAAATCTTGTGCCTATAAATAGGGTTGTGTTGTTCATTTGTAAGGAAGACTTGGATCATTGCTTGTGGAACGAAACTCTGTCAAATTGTAATCAGAAAGCAATAAAAGAGAAGAAATTAAAGAGAATAGCTGTTGTAACTTTGTGTGCATTGATTCCGCCTTTACACATGAAGATGAATGTCCTTGACTGACTTTTCGAGGTCGTAGAACGGTCCAACAAAAGTGCCACTTTGGCAAAACATGCTTTTAAATGCCCTTCGTAATTAAAAGACTAGAATTGACCAAAACGCCCCTGAATGATAAACCGGGCAAACGACCCTTAAGGGTAGTTAAAAATGAGTTTTATAATTGGGTAGACCCTTCCGGTGGTATAAAAGTGAAAGGCGTAAGCCTTTTTGGCTTAATGTCTCCTAAGGGGACATTTTTTTGTAAGATGTCAAATCGGAGGGTAAAATTGTAATATAATGATTTAACTATAACAATTCACCACAAATATAATTGTTGTGGAAGATAAATGGAAGTTTTAGTGTGGAAATAAGATGTATTTAAAGAATGAGCGAGATTTAAGCTTAGTGCTCAAATCTTGAAACGAGTCAAATAATCATGAACGCAAATCGAGTAACTGATGCGTAATTTATAAAAGTTATGAATCCGGGTAAGGATTTTAGGTTAATTATGTAGGCAAATGTTTTACGGCCAATTAGAAATAACTCAATAAATTTGAAGCGAAACAGATGAGTATTAGAGAAGATACAAAGTTTTTACTTAAAAAGGGCATTGCTCGGAATTTGCAGCCCCAGCCTGCCATAAGCTACGACAGGAGCCTGCTGTTAAAATGGCCCACATCTGTCGTAAGCTACGGCAGAGTGCCGTAACTTACAACGGATTGTTTGACAAAATGATTGTTTCATTTGTTTTGGCATTCAGGTTCATTTAGACATGTTTTAAGCATGCTATATTTGATATTTCGATGGTTTTTGAGACCCAGGTTGCTTACCAAGGAAAAACTGATGATTATCAAGTCGCGTAGCGACCCAAACACTGGCCAAGAATCAATGCTTTCGCATTTAGATTTTTGGATTATAAAATCAAAGAAAATTTTGTTTTATGAATACACCTTGGTACGATCGAAGTTTTGATTAATTTTTTTTTTTGGAACGACTATGCAATTGCATTTATATATGTATAAATGCAAGATTTTATTAAAGTTGAAGTCTTATATGAGACGGGTCTTACAGAATGCCGCCATATCCTGTGAACTAACATCATAGTTATCTTTGTTATGTAATTCAGATAGTTATATTTTGGCTTTTTGCTTGTTCTCTTTTGTATGTTAGGACTTGTTTTTACCTAGAATGTTTCAACTGCTTATGTATGAAATTCTAGTATAAGAACTATGTGTCAAGTAGTAAATCCAACATATTGAACCCTGGGTTTGAAACGTTTCAACATAAAAAATCTAGTTCTAATTCTATATTTACGCAACCATATATTTTTTGATGGGTCCAATATAGTCTAGTTATTTCCTACATGGTCCTAGTTCCTTGAGGCGTTGTGATATTCTGGTTAAGTTTCGGTGTTAAACGTGTTTAATTTATGTTTTTACATATGCTTTGTGTATAGAACATGTTTACTTTGAGATGGTTTGGGTTTGGTAGGTGAATCACATTAAACACGTGTTTTGGAAGAACTTGAAAGAAAGTAAGAGATCTAGAAGTGTCAAAGCATAAACAATCAAGCCACAATTCCCTTAGAACTTCAAACGGTCACATCTCAGGCTAGTAAATGAGTTATGGAAGCCATAATATGTGTAAATAGGGTGTTTCGACGAGAAGAATCTGGCAAAGATGAAGAAACTTGAACCGGCCGTCTGGGACGCTGCATCTATAGAAGGTTTTCAACGTCTAAATATCAATCTGGGCATCCGAGACGCCCATACCAGACTGGCATCAAATATAATCTAGTTTACCAAGAGGGTTCTAGTTCGTTAAAATGTTGCGATGCAACACTAGAATTTATTTTCGTTTCGAACATCGTTATATATGAGGGTATATTTATGGTAGTTTGTTGTGGTGGTTAAAACTTTGTAAGTTTGATAACTATTATTATGGATGTATGCAGGGGCGGATGTATTATGGAACAAGGGGTAGCCTCCGCTACCGCTTGGTCGGAAAATTCTTGACGTTTTTAGTGTAAATTTTGGAAAAATTTGACGTTTTTTCGATTTCGTTACCGCTTATTTATAAAACATTACCGCTTGGTCGGAATCCTAGATCCGCCACTGGATGTATGTACAACTTTTATAATAGTGTGTCAAAACAATTACAAGTATGTTAAATTTTACAAGTTTGATAAGTTGTTGTAACAAGTTTTGGCATGTTTTATACATAAAAACCATCATAACCAACTCTTTTTATCAATTCTTATAGCTTAATTTTATTGATTAACTAGTGTTTTGGTTTAGAAGTAAATTGAAAATATTACAACTTAGGTATTATATATTTACAGAAAAAATAGTAGAAAAACACACGATAACGCTTACGCATCCTAAAAAAACCGTTTTATTGAGATATACAACATGTAATGGTTATAGATTATGCACAAGAAATGATGACATGTTTGTATATTAAGGTACATGGAGAGTACAGACCACACAGAGACACAGATCGAGAAAGAGATCCCCAGACCCACTGATGCATGTGCACCCTGCCCCCACCTCCTTATTAAATTATCACTTTTATTATAATTCCAAAATTATCGTTAATAACCACACCTATTGGCGTTCAAAAAAAAAAAAAAAAATAACCACACCTATTGTCATAATTACTTGTTTTTTCAACTATGATTCTTGACATTAAAAACATTAGATGTATATTTCATCCATTTTCCACTTAATAATAAACTAGTCTATTGTGTTTGTTGCTTATCCAAACACCTCTTAAACATTAAAAACATGAGTAAATTGTAATTTGTGTCTCTGAAAAAAGAGTCCGATATCAGGTTACGTCTCGAAAATGAAAATTTTGCTTGTCGAGTCATCTGTCTTGTAGAAACGCTACACAAACACAGTATAGCGCTTCTACAATACAGGAGACTCAACGGACAGAATTTTCATTTTAAGGACACAAATTTCAGTTTACTCTAAAAACCTTGATCAAGTATAGCAATAGTTACATTCAAATGAAATATAAAGAAAATAGACTTGTATGATCTGTCACAATTTAACCATTTTTATTTAAAAAAATCTATTAATTTATCATGAAAAGAAAAGTACACGCTGATGGATTAGGAGAATCGAATCTGCGACAGATGGACAACAAAATTTTATTCTTCAATTTTGGTTTATGCTAAATAAATTAATTGTATTTTTATTATAATTATTATTGAAATAAAGATGCATTTTGCATGTGAAAATGAATCTTAGAACAAGTAATTAATGTTATGATTTGATTATTAATTAAAATATATTTAAGTCCACCCTTGCCCCCACATGGTTAATTAATGTTAAAGACGGATTTGTTGGATCTAATTCAATCAAAGGAAACCACGGGAACATAATCTTCTTGGATTGTTCTTATGTTATAAACTTCTAGACAAAAAAAAAAAAAGGTTTTATTTGTCAAAGGAAACCACGCGAACACAATTTTTTTTAACGGCTAACTGCTTTCCTCGTGTAAACCCACCCTTTCGAAGCTATGTCCAAAGGCCGACTACTCGACCACCGCTAGAAAGCGTAGTACACCCCTGATGCGCGGAAACCCAACCACGGGAACATAATTGTATCGGTGATGTGAATCGATTTGCTTAAGAAAAAAAAACTATATACTCTTTATAAATATGACTAAAATGTCATTTAATGATGTATACTTAAAATTATAAAAATAATTAATGCTTTTTTATTCTCTTTATTTAGGCATATTATTTATCTTTCATAATGATACATGGAAAAACTTCATTTCTAAAAAAGTAAAAGTTATAACTTTATCTAGTTTTCAAACAGATTTATAATTTTTATGAAATTAAATAATAAAGTTGGAAAAATGAGATTTTCTTATATGTGGATCCAGACAAATAAAAAGAACGGTCCATATCTGTTGATAAGTGAGGCCAGGTGTATGTGGACACCTTATTCGTCGTCCACACATTCCGTTTGGTTCTGGTCCACACCGGTTCGTAACTTCGTATAATATCTACTCTTAACTTTCAGTTTCAGATGGATAAAGTTACACTCCACTCCCCCAGTCTTTGATCTTTTTTCATATTCAGTCACTATTTAATGTTCTAGATAATCAAATTGTAAATGAATACAACTAAAATGTATCATGATAATCAATTTAATAATCTTCCATAGAACATAATGAGCTCATGATAATCAATTTAATAATCTTCTTGTTTTTTTAGGGAAAATAAGACTAAGAATATTAGTAATTTCTGGTAAAAAAAAATTCGTGTTATGAATTTGTATCGAGATAGTTGGTAAGCGGGTAACAAGCTGCGCTGCTACCCCTTTTTGAATAGCAAAACTAAGTCTTTTAAAAACTACGTCCATATATTTCGTGGTCATAACATTACTATGCATGACCCTTTGAACTAGACTTATTAGGTCTATAGTCTCTGGCGTCAGAAAACCAAAAGTATCAAAAGCAAATGGGATAAACACGTGCTGATTGTTAAGGAACGCTTTCTCGTGTTTGGTCACTTTACCCGAAGCCGCCTTTAAAGCAGCCTGACCCACCGTGAAAGCACTACTCCCTAAGCCCACAAGCGGGGAAACCCCTGTTAGATCCATATAGTCATATTTTCCTTCTACCCATTCAAAGACCAGAATATCCACTGGTCGAATGGTAGATCTTCTTGTTGTTAAAAACATAATAAGTATATATTTACTAAGGATAGAAAAGGCTCAAACTATCTACACACTTGGTGTGTAGATAGCCTATCTCAAAAAGTGGTTTTTTGTCTTATATGTACACCCTGCAGTGTTGAGCTGTGGTCAAAGCGCGACGTTTTGGTCCGATTAACCAGACAAAGCTTGACGGGTGTCTGACGGGTCTGTTGACCGGACCAAAACGCCGAGCTTTGGCCGCGTTTTGGTCCGGTCAACCAGACAAAAGACTGACCGGGTGTCTGATTGAGAGGACCAAAACACCGCAATTTAGCCACAGCTCGACACTGCAGATTGTGCATATAAGACAAAAAACCACTTTTTTGGTATGCATATAGGCACATTGGTGTGCCAATAGGTACACCTATAGAAAATAATTTGCCTAAATCTTTTGGAGAATGTGTAGCTCACAAATTTTCTATTAGAAATAGAATTGGGGTGGGGTGGGGTGGGGTGGGGCAGGGTGTGTTGCACAAAACATGAAGGAGATTGGACAAAGGAGTAAGATTTGTTCGGTATGTATAGTATATGACTCAAAGTTCAGCATGCTTTTGAATTTCTGTGCTCTTCAAACATTAAAATATTGTAATTCACCAATCCTTATCTCAAATTATATCCTATTGTATATTTTAAACTCATATGATTTTTATAAAAGGTTTGAAAAACTATACACAAGCTATCATCGGAGTAGTAATTTGTCGCTACTCCATTAATTCAACCATAAAAACAAAATTGCATAGAATAATAGTAAATTTAAGATTCAAACTTAATTCTTATACAATTAATATGTTATGATCAGTTTAACAAAAATCTCTTAACATGCATGTATGCATAGAATTAAGGATGCTAACCCTAAAAGGTGAGGATGAACTGGCCTTGTTCGTACTTTTCCTTCACTTAAAAATTATCCTAAACAAAATAAATCAGATCCGTACCTTTAAAATGAACGTTCAAGAAAAAAGAAAATGTAACACACAAAACATGGACGCATGCATAGACAAATGATTACATCAAAAACTGCTGGATTTGTAGTTACGAAGTCATTTACAAAGGATAATTGTTCAAACATTGGTAAAAGCATCATTACATTCATCCCAAATAAGGTGCATGCCCTAAGTTACTGGACATGTCCACCTTCCAAAAAACTGAAACAATTTTAAACTTCCAAGGTGCATACCCCAAGAAGCCAAGCATGTCCACCTTACTCATCCGGAGAATCGTCGTTCGCAAAACGTAGAGCCTTTTTGATCTCGGAAAGGGGCGCATCGCTAAGCTTCGGCAGATCCTCTATCACTGGGAACTTAAGAGTATCAAAGCAAGCAACCGCTGTTTTAAGCTCCTCCGTAGCTTGACGATTCAATAGCGGAACATCTTTGTAAGGAGTCTTTTTCTGCAAGGCATGTACATAACCAGCGTGCAGACCAGAGTTCATTCCCACCGCGCTCATTGCATTGTTAACTCCAGCCACCGCGGTAGTCATCTCCTTACCTTTATGGATGTTCTTCGCCCAAAGCTTGGCTCCCTCCGAAAGCATCCAGACTTTCGTCTCTTGGAGATCATTACTCTAGCTCTCAGGGAAGAATTCTCCGCCTCATATTCTCCTCACGACCTTTCATCTCCTTAATGCGGTCCTTTAAATCAGCCTCCCCTGATTTTAGCGCATCCCGCTCTGGAAAAAGTGTTAGAAAAAACAGGAGAAATAAAAAGCAAGTAATTCAGGAGAAGGACGTACCGGCCATCATGTTCCCATAAGCGAGACGAGCCTTATTAAGAGAATCCTCCATCTTCGTCAAAACTATCTTATGCTCTTCGTCCTTCTGCTTCATTGATTCGGAGAAAGCCGTGAACTCCGAAGAAATTTTATCTCTGTCCTCCGCAGCAGCAGCAGCGGCTGCTTGGGACGATTGATTCTGAGCAATCAAAGAGTTAACTTTCTCCTGCTGAGATTGAAGATCTTGGGTCAACTGAGCTATTTTCTTCACCGCCTCCGGACTCCTCTGAACTTTACGCTTCAGAGAGCGAGCTTCCTTCTCCAAATTCTCCCTTACCGACTCCGCTTCCACCCACCGACGATATAGCTCCGTTACAAAGATGTTTGATTGGGCTTGATTAGTCAAAACCGCAGCCCCCAGATCCGGGTTCTTCATCTTCCGACTCCTTGCATGGTCTATTGGAGTATTGATATTGAAGAGCATAGTCCTGGCAACCAAAGTATCCATCACCGAGTCTTTGTTCCGAATGTCCCAATCAGGAATGAATTTTTCTTCGGCAGTTGCTGGGTCAATCTCCATATCATCCGAAAACAAATCTGCATATCGAAAAAAGGACATCAACTCAGGTCCGAACCAAGATGAGGGAAGCGAAGACACTTGATCTTCCTCATCATCTATAAAACAGTCCGGACCCAAAGATGAGCCCAAATGCGTACCTGAAAAAGTAACCACTTTCGGCTCACCATGAGTTTTTTCCTTATCCATAACCACCGGATTCTCCACCTCCATGCTCTCCACCTCACTGTCAGGAACAAAACCTGAATATGCAAGAGTTGGTTTAGAACGAGCCAATGCGGCTTCCTCCCTAGAAAACTTACCTCCGGTAATATGCTCGTCCAGCTCTTCTATTACGTTACCTTCGGAGTGAGAATCCTTCTTTGCTTTCTTCGACTTTGGCAATGGAAGAGGGTCGGTAGCACGAATCTGAACCGGCTCATTCCTCCTCTTACGAGAACGAGCCTTTAGAACAACGCCTGATAGATCTACACCCGACATAACACCCTTACTTTTTAAAGAAGAAGGTCGATATTGTAAAGCCTCATCCAGATTGCGTAACTCCGGATCACTATCCACATCATCAAGGAAAGACTTCTTACCAGTTCGTGATCCGGACGAGCCCTCAGCATCCTTTAAAGATAATGGAAGGGAAGAAGTAGCCTCAGCAACAACCTGTTCAGGTACATCCTGAGGAATAGAAGAAGTTGCTTCTGCAGCAGAAGGCTCGGTCACGTTTTGAGTCACCTCCGGACGAACTGGTTGGGCCGAAGGTGCCACTTGTTTCATAAAAGGAACCTCCTCCTCGCCTTGTTCTCCGAAATCGAAATCAAAATAAAAAACATCCATGTTCGGAACCTTTAAGACATCAAGAAGAGACATTGCGACACCTACATTCTCAAAACAAAAAGAAAATTAGCAAAAATAAACAAGTAATGGTGCCGAAGGGGATGTAAAGGGTCGGAACTTACGATCACGCTTTCGGCGAATAATCGGCCAATCCCTATCCCCTCGGGCCCAGGAAAAACTAACTCGTCCTAACCAAAGTAAATGCTCGGAAAGGGGACGGATGGGAGATTTATGCTCAATTAGGGCACGGACAAGACTTTCATCATAAACAAAGTCTTCATCGAAGGACATCGACTGATCTTTAAAACGCCACCTCTTATCCTCTGGAAGACAGCGGTCGTCCAGCCAGAAAAATTGTCTTTCCAATTCTTGAGGCTAGACCTTTCGCTGGAGGATGGAGAAGGGACATTCTTTCGTTGAGCAAATGTATACCAATCTCCGGCCGATATGAACTCATAAAAATATCGAAAAACATTCAGGTCCGGTTTCTGGTCTAAAGCTCGGCAAGAAATTTCGAAATGATTAATGCGACTAAGACCGAAGGGATTAACCTGACAAATATGAACCCTAAAAAATTACAGAACCCTAATCAAAAAACGAGAGAAAGGGACCCTATAATTCGCGAAATTACAGACGCGAGTATAAAAAGGAAACTTCCCCTGACGGAACGGATATATTGCTTCCCTTTCGGAGGGAAGGACCGGATAAAGATCTAGGGGAATCCTATAATCTCTAACGAACTTATCCAACTGCCGTTGGGTAAGCACGCTCACGCTCTCTGATAGATTGTCCTTACCAGGAGCCATAACTTTAAAAAGTAAAAAGAATAAGGACGCACCTTTTTCTTTGAAGAAGAAGAAGAAATCAAAGAGGATAAACAGCAGAGAAGATGGAAGAAAAGAGGAAAAAAGGTGAAAATGAAGTGGTAAAAACCTAATTTATAGAAAAGTAAGTCGGTTGGGGGCCCATCACGTCAACCGTCACTTCCCACGATTCCCAACACGGGTTCCGCTACCATCACCAGTAGGTGACTGACGGTCAAGAAAATGAAGGTCACCCACACCATTCAAAACATGCCACGTCATCGACTCAAGACCAATCCCGCGGCAACACATCATCCGAATAGGACAAAAAAGTTTGAAATTATAGTTTGCTAAGCTTTTACAAAGACTTACCAAACTGGGGGACTTGAAGATACATGTCCGAGGCCGGACATGATCCATGGGACGAATAAGACTCCGCTTGGACGGACATCCGAAACATGTCCGTTCCTTATCGAGAACCTCCGAGGACGAACTTCCATTCAAGTGCATCTGGACGGATGATGTCATCTCAGTTGACTACTATAAGTACCCCATCAAGTACAAAGCCAAGTACGATTTTCTGAACCTTCGTCCTTACTTTCTCTCTCTACTTTCTCTCTCAACCAATACTTATCCTCACACCGGAGGGTGGTCGCAGAGGGGCCCTCCCATCTCTGCGGCGAGCCTAACGGTTTTCTGTTTTGCAGGACTGTTCCTCAAGCTCCTTTCCAAGATCCAAACTCTTGTTCACAGGCTACGGCCTTAAACTCGATTCTTTGGTTCTTCAATTATTAAGAAAGATTAGCTAAGTACAAAATTTGTGTTAGATTTGAAACCAACGTGTTTTAACTAGAAAACAAATATTCAATCATAATCAATAGCAAATAGCTTTAAAGTGGATCGAAATAAAAAAAAATACTATATATATATTGATCAAATCAATCCTTCTTTAAATAAAAATAGCTGCTACTTTAACTAACGAATAATTTAAAATATTGTGAACTTGAGGGTTGTAAGGTGTCATCCTAAAGTTATTATCATGCGTATCAAACAAACTGATTAGCTGTTTGAGGTTATTCTCTATTACAACTCTGAGTTGTAAGCAACACAAAGAAAGAGACACACCCTATCCTACCCCCCCCCCCCCCCCCCCCAACCCCACCCCCTTCCTAAATATTCCTTATTTCTTCTTCTTCTTGGAACACAATCACTAGAAACTCTTGGAGTTAAAAACCTCTAATCACTACTAACTTGGTTCAATCTTGACCACTTCTAAAAAGGTAAAGAAACCCTAATTATTCTTCTTGTTCTTCTCCAGTTTTGGAAATTATTTTCCACAAAAGTTGAAAACTTGATTCATATAATCACTAGTTTATATGAAAATGATTGATGTCCTTTCACACCTTCATAGTGGTTCCAGTAGGGTTTCTCACGTAACTTTCTAGTGCTTCTTCTTTATCTACTTCTGTGGTCATACGCATATGTGATGTTATGAACCTCAATGGTCGATTTTGTGTTCAATTCTTTGTCAATCTTTTGCTTCATGAGTTGATTCTTTACACAATATATGATCATGAGTTCATCACTTCATGATGCGATCTTGTAACATGAAGGTGGCATATGAATAAAACTAATTAAAAAATAATCTGGACTTGAATTATCTCTTAACTTTTTGTGTTACATTAGAACCATGCAATTTCTGAATCTGTGTATGTTTATGTTCTACAAATGCAGCTCTTAGCAGATCCGAATCCTAGCAACACAAAATTCGATCTCGGTTTCATCAAAGATTGAAGAAAAGAATAATGGACAAGTTTGTTCAACCATATGATAAAGAATGCATGAAGATGGCTTTGTTAAAGCATGAAGAAACCTTCAAAGAGCAGGTATGTCATAAGTGAAAAATCTGAGTTTTTTTAATGGATTTTGTGTTTACAAAATATCACAAAAAATGGGTATTGATTAGTTTGTTATTTGTTTAGGTATATGAGCTACATAGACTGTATCAAATCCAGAAGATGCTGATGAAGAACTTGCAAAGCAGCAGACATAATCATCAAGAAAACATTTCCTTCAACAATTACCAACAGAAGAACAAGATTGATTTGGAACAGCCAGCAACAACTAAAGGGCATGATCATGTTACACAAACATTAGTAGATGATCAAGAAATTGAAGAAGATGAATGTGAAATCGAGCTCACGTTGGCCCCAACAAGTTTTAACCGGAGGCGAAGAAGCACCAAGGATAAGCCCGAATCATCAGACTCCGTACCGAGTTTTTCATCGTCTTCAACGGGGTCGAGTAACATAAACAAAGTGGATAGAATTACAAGAGAGAATTCAAGTTTTTTGAGTGGCAACAGAAGAAACAATAATACTTCAGATGTATCACTCAAACACCCTCCCTGGATGTATCAGGTTCTAAGTTTAAACATGACTTGATATCAAACAAAGAAGAAGAAGTTGAATTCAAGAAAATGTTTGGTATATTACAAGATCTTTGATTTTTAGGGTTTTAAATTAAAGTTTCTATTTATGAACCGATTTGCTTGTTTGTGTGAAGTTCTAGCTTGCTTTCTTTCTTTTTTATTTCCATGAGTTGAGTTTAGGCTTTTAGAACTTAGAAGGTATCTTTTCTTTATCATCTCATGCTACTATAACTTGTACCTGATGCATTAAGACATGTACATTGACTGATTTGGCTTTTTGCAATGATGGTTGTCCCTCTAGTCATTTGTGTGAGAAACCCCATTTCATATCAGTTAAGAAAAGTGGCTTTTTTTGCTTATGATGTATGGTGAAGAAGTCCCATCACCCATGGCATGCGTTATCGGTAACGGATAATTTTGTCGAAGTGTTTAGGATTTTCTCGTATTATTGGTGATGGTAATGGGGATGGTAGGCCATGGTGGGGTGGGGTGGGGTGGGACCCTACTCAGAGCCATATCTTATGATAAAACACAAGTACACAAAACATGACACAAATGTGGATAAGTGATATCTATAAGCTTCGAAAGGGCCAATTTTTTTGTTCAACTTGTCTAGATTCTATACATAAAAAGAATTCAAGAAGTTGATATAAGAGTTAAATGCTTGGTTGGTCCCTGTGGTTTGCAAAAATTGCAGACTTGGTCCCAATGGTTTACTAATTACACGCGTGGTCCCCAAACTTGTCAAAAATGCACTCGGTTGGTCCCTAGCCCTAACATCAGTTAAATTTCTCAGTTAAGTCCATGTTAAATGACCAAAATACCCTTACTTATTAACTCTCTTTATAATTTAAATAATCCCTTTGACCACATCATCTTCCCCAAACCTGCAACTACCTCCACCATGTTCAAGTCGCCATCTGCCGCATCCTCCACGGCTCCACCTTCACAACCCACCACAACCTGCAACTACCTCCACCACCGCCATCTGCCATCATCGCTGTCTCTCATCTCTCTGTTGCTCGATAGGGTTTATGAGACTGCATCTCAACTAACCAAAACCCACCCCCAAAATTAAATACAAACAACGAATCATACCCAGATCGAAATACTTATTAACTATTGAAAATAAAAAGGCAGAAAGAATGAACCATGACTGCTGATTGCGGCATGAACAATATAGCCCCTTTGGAGATTCCGACGGCACTTCAACAACAACAACAATCCGACGGATCTGAACTCAACAATGTCTCCATAGCTTCTCACCCTCCTCCGCCGCACTCCCTCTCTCCACCGCCACCACTCTCCACCAACAACAACAATCCGACCTTCAATCCGCCAAGAACAACGTTGAAAATTACGCCCTTCAATCCGCCATCGATTGGGCCTGTGGAGTCGGGGAAAACTTGAGGATCTAAAGGAGCTGTGATGGAATAGAACAAGGGAGACAACCAAAAAAAAACTTACCGGAGTGGAACACCACCGCCGCCGCCGTGAAACATCATCATCATCATCATTCTCTTCTTCCCGGAGATCGGCTCCGCGGCCAGTCCCGTCGCCTCTCGCTCTCTCCGTCTGCTCTCTCTCTCTCTCTCCGTCTCATCGTCGTAGGCCACCACCGATTGGTGGTGGCCGGCTGTCTATTCCAAGATAACAGGGGCTGGGGGTGGTCCATGAAAGTGATGTAAGGCTTCAGGGGTGTGTATGTGTTAGAGAAAGAGGAGGACGGTGGTTATGGGGGTTCGCCGGAGGAACCGGTTGCCGGAGATCGCCGGAAATCGGCCCTTGACTGGTTTAAGGTCTGATGAATGAGACAGGGCTCACTTGAATTTATTAATAGACAAGGGTATTTTGGTCATTTAACATGGACTTAACTGAGAAATTTAACTGATGTTAGGGCTAGGGACCAACCGAGTGCATTTTTGACAAGTTTGGGGATCACGCGTGTAATTAGTAAACCATTGGGACCAAGTCTGCAATTTTTGCAAACCACAGGGACCAACCAAGCATTTAACTCTTGATATAATGATCTTAAGTAAAATAGATAGGTCTTCAAGCGAGCAATTATCATACCCTACTACCCGTCAGTCACTACTAGAAAACTAGATATTTTCCTACAAAAGTTTCCCACAACTCAAATTTTGTTACAAATTTTGTACGGTTTTCTAACAAAAAAGAAAACCTAAAAAAACCCAAAACTTTTCTACAATTTTCCAACAAAATTTCCACACAAAAACCATTTGTAGCAATTTCGTCACAACATTTATTAGCTTTTCGACAAAATTCAGACAAACTAAACTAAAAGTTTATATAATTTGAAACCACAACAAAAATAAATAATTAAAAAAATAAAATTTCTAAATTTGTCAGAAAGTTGTAACAAATCGATACCGTTTGCTACATATTTTCGACAAAAAAAGTTAATCTATTTTTCATTTGTTAATTTTTGAAAAGTAAATAATTTTAAAGAAATTTTTTTTAAATTAGTCGGAAATCTGTAGCAAATTGACATTAGTTGCTACGGATTTCCTACAAAACAAAACTAAATTCATTTGTAATTATTCATTTTTAGAAAAATAAATAATTTTAAAATAAAATGTCAAATTTGTCAAAAATTTGTAGCAAACTAACACCATTTACTACAGATTTTCTACAAAAAAAGTTATTTTATTTGTTATTTATCAATTTTAGAAAAATAAATAATTTTAAAAAATAAAGTGTTAGATTTGTCAAAAATTTGTAGCAAACTAATCCCACTTGCTACAGATTTCCTACAAAAACCATTATTTATTTGTTATTTATAAATGTTAAAAAATAAATAATTTTAAAAATAAAAATGTTAAATTTGTTATAAATTTGTAGCAAACTAACACCATTTACCACAGATTTCCTACAAAACAAGTTACTTTATTTGTTACTAGATTATAACCCCGTGTATTACACGGGTTGAGTAATACTAAATAATAAAACATTATATCTTTAAAAACTTTCTTTATTGCACTGGTTGAATAAATATAATTTTATATATTAAATAATAAAAAGTTATATATATATAAGAACCATATTGTACGGGTTGAATTAATGTCATTTTATATACCAAATAAAAAAAATTATATCTTTAAAACCACATGTATTACACGGGTTGAATAAATGTAATATTGTTTACCAAATAATAAAATTATACATCTCTAAAAAACCTCATTTATTACACGAGTTAAATAAATGTAATTTTATATACCAAATAATAAAAAAGTTAGTAAATGTAATTTTGTATAGTGAAAATAAAAATATTTAATATATTAATACAAAGTTTGGGTTTCGTGATAAATAATTTGTTTTATTTAAAATGTTTTAAGTTAACAATTTATAATTTCGGATAATATTTTATTATAAAAATAGAAGAATGGTATTTGAAATTTAAAGTAGGATAAAATTTAATATTAGCTCATTATTCATTTAATTAATATAAGATAAGTTTGGAAGTGAGGCGAGAAAATCATAAAATAAATACCTACATTGAACTACATGTGTCACACATTAATGTTTTATTATATAGTATAGTATAGATAAAAATTTAGATTGATATAAATAGATTATTTTGTTGTAACAAAATTTGTTAACGAAGTCTCAATAAATTTAACCCATTATTTAAACCCCGTAAATGTATAAATGATAAATAATATTAGTTCCAATAAATTACGATTTTGGCCCATGTGGTTATATCACTTTTGCCCTTTTAGCCCCAATTTTTTTTTTAACATCTGAGCCCTCAACGTCTTTTTTTCTAACCCTTTTGACCCCTAACACTAACCCCATCCATTAAATGTTAGGGGCTTAAAGGGTCAGAAAAAAATGTTAGGGGCCAAAAAGATTAAAAAAAGACATTGGCGGCTTAAATGTTAAAAATTCTTTTTTGGCTAAAAGAGTAAAAGTGATATAACCACAGGGGCCAAAATCGTATTTACTCTATTAGTTAAAT
The DNA here is from genome assembly GCA_030545235.1 of Helianthus tuberosus. Taxonomy (NCBI): domain Eukaryota; kingdom Viridiplantae; phylum Streptophyta; class Magnoliopsida; order Asterales; family Asteraceae; genus Helianthus; species Helianthus tuberosus. Next base: position 140,590,386 of record CM060402.1, on the reverse strand, counting down.
AAATAATATTATAAATAAGAAGGAGATTAAACTAAATAATAATTATCCATAAGAAATTAAACTAAATAATATTTAGTAGAAGGATTATCTATAATTAATTAGAAAATATTAAACTAAAATAATATTTATCTATAACACATGGCCTAATATGATGACACATGTCCCAAAAATGGTTTCTTTTATTATATAGTATAGATTTATCAATTTTAGAAAAATAAATATATTTAAAAAATAAATTGTTAGATTTGTCAAAAATTTGTAGCAAACTAATCCCACTTGCTACAGAATTCCTACAAAAACCATTATTTATTTGTTATTTATAAATGTTAAAAAAATAAATAATTTTAAAAATAAAAATGTTAAATTTGTCGTAAATTTGTAGCAAACTAACACCATTTATCACAGATTTCCTACAAAAAAAGTTACTTTATTTGTTATTTATCAATTTTAGAAAAATAAATAATTTTAAAAAATAAATTGTTTGATTTGTCAAAAATTTGTAGCAAACTAATCCCACTTGCTACAGAATTCCTACAAAAACCATTATTTATTTGTTATTTATAAATGTTAAAAAAATAAATAATTTTAAAAATAAAAATGTTAAATTTGTCGTAAATTTGTAGCAAACTAACACCATTTATCACAGATTTCCTACAAAAAAAGTTACTTTATTTGTTATTTATCAATTTTAGAAAAATAAATAATTTTAAAAAATAAAGTGTTAGATTTGTCAAAAATTTGTAGCAAACTAATCCCACTTGCTACAGATTTCCAACAAAAACCATTATTTATTTGTTATTTATAAATGTTGAAAAAATAAATAATTTTAAAAATAAAAATGTTAAATTTGTCGTAAATTTGTAGCAAACTAACACCATTTACCACAGATTTCCTACAAAAAAAGTTACTTTGTTTGTTATTTTTCAATTTTAGAAAAACTAATAATTTTAAAAAATAAAGTGTTAGATTTGTCAAAAATTTGTAGCAAACTAATCCCACTTGCTACAGATTTCCTACAAAAACCATTATTTATTTGTTATTTATAAAAATTAACAAAATAAATAATTTTAAAAATAAAAATGCTTGATTTGTCATAAATTTGTAGCAAACTAACACCATTTACCACAGATTTCCTACCAAAAAATGTTACTTTATTTGTTATTTATCAGTTTTAGAAAAAGAGTTAATTACATAGTTAGTCCCTGTGGTTTGCACAAAATAACAAGTTTAGGTACTAATGGTTTCTGATAACATTCTAGGGTATTAACTTTTCATTTTGTAACGTTTGAGGGTATTAGCACTGTTTAAAGGCTTAAAATCACATTTTATTAGTACCCTCAATCCTATCCTATACTATACTATACTATACTATACTATACTATACTATACTATACTATACTATACTATACTATACTATACTATACTATACTATACTATACTATACTATACTATACTATACTATACTATACTGTACTATATTGTACTATTGTACAATGCGATACGATACAATACTATACTACACAACACGACATTATACTGTACTATACAATCCTATACTACACAACACAACACGACACTACACTATACCATACCATATCATACCATACCATACCACACTATATGATATAGTATACTATACTGTACTGTATACGATACTATATTGTACGATGCGATACCATCTATATTATACAACACAACATTACACTATACTATACTATATGCTATGCTATGCTATGCTATGCTGTGCTGTGCTGTGCTGTACTGTACTGTACTGTACTGTACTATACTGTACTGTACTGTACTATACTATACAACATGCCACAACACTATACGATACGATACGATACCATACCATACCGTAACGTACCGTACCACTATACTATACTCTATACGATACCACACCGTAACGTACCGTACCACTATACTATACTGTATACCATACTATATTGTACGATGCGATCCTATACTATACGATACCCTATCGTACCATACCATACCTTACCATACAATACCATACCGTATAGTACCGTACCGTACCATACCATACCGTACCGTTCCGTACCATACCATGCTATACAATATAGTATACGATACTGTACTGTATTTTACAATTCGATACGATCTTATATTGTACAACACTACACTATGGTATACTGTACTATAATACACTATGGTAAACTTTACTATACTGTTTTCTACCGTACCGTACCGTACAATACGATACTATATTATAGAAAATAATAATAATATCAAAATGAATATGGTTACATAATAGAAAATGGTTGTGTATATATCTATTATTATATGTCTATATATACTAATACCTATACTATACGATACGTTATGATATTATACTACTACATTATACTATATTAGTATAGATTGTATACCATACCATAGTATATACCATATTAGACTTTATTATACTAGACTATACCATACCAGAATATACTATACAACACGATGCGATATTATATGATACCAGACCATAAGATATTAACGTACAAAACTATAACTCTTCGAAGAGGTTCACGTATAACCCGATTTTCTTAAATTTTGTTTTTCTTGGTTTGTAGGAATTTTGTCGTAACCTTTAAATTTTGTTTTTCTTAGTTTGTAGAAATTTTGTCGTAACCTTTAAATTTTGTTTTTCTTGGTTTGTAGTAATTTTGTCGTAAACTTTAAATTTTGTTTTTTTAGTTTGTAGGAATTTTGTCACAAAACTTAAAAAAACTATTTTTTAAGTTGTAGGAAATTTGTCGCAACATTAAAAAATATATTTTTTATTTGTAGGAAATTTGTAGCAAACCTTTACATTTTGTATTTCTTGTTTGTAGGAATTTTGTAGTAAACCTTAAATTTTGTTTTTTTAGTTTGTAGGAATTTTGTCACAAAACTTAAAAAAGCTATTTTTTAAGTTGTAGGAAATTTGTCGCAACATTAAAAAATATTTTTTTTTATTTGTAGGAAATTTGTAGCAAAATGTTAAGACAAAGTTTTATAATTTTGTAGAAATTTTGTCGCAAAATAAAATAATTATTCATAATTATGGATAATTTTTGTCATTAGTGTTATTAATTTTAAAAGTAAAATATCATAAAATAAAATACAAAAATAGGCATATTTGTAGAAGAATTGTAGGAAAAACATAAAAAAACGTTTTGTAGGTATTTTGTAGCAACATTTGTGACGATATATATTTGTCAAAAATTTGTGGGAAATTTTGTCATAATTTTGTAGCTAACGTGATTTTCGACAATTTTATTATCTACGAATTTTTTTGTAGCAAATCTGTGAGTAAGACCAATTACCTACAAATTTGCTACAAATTTGGCTGTCACAAAGGAGACAGTTTTCTAGTAGTGAGTAGCGGATCTAGAAAATTCGTATAGAGGCAACATTTAAAAAAAAGGGTAAAGAAATCGAAAAAACGTCAAAATTTTGCAAAATTTACACTACCGCCGGAGCGTTAAGCGCTACCCCTTATTACATAGTAGTTCCACCCCTGTTACCCGTCTTGCTTTCTTTACTTCTAGGGTTTCTTGTCTCGCCTTGTTTAACGCTTGAAAACAACGGTATTTCTTGATAGTTGTATGTGTTTAACGCTTGAAAACAACGGTGTTTCTTGATAGTTGTATGAAATAAAAGAATCCCCCTCTCTTTTCTTGTTCTTTATCTTGCACCCCAAATCGTAGGTAGTTTCAGATGATTCATTTTGGTAGCAAACGTAAAAATATACTTGTATACATTTTATCATGAGTTTAGTTATGTTAAACCATTTATTTTTAAATTATATAAAAAGATTCAGAAGGTTTAAATGATCCTATAAGTAACTTTTTATTTGGAAATGCATCTTCTTCCATGTGTTTCCGGTGTGAAGAAAATAGAAATAAAGCTTTATATAAGTCAATTATTATTCTCTCATTTTTAAAATCATGGAGACATGTTGGGATCGAGTTTCTTATTAGATTGCTTTTGAAGTACCTAAAATTTGAAAGCAAGGGGGGGAAGAATCATATCCAAAGACAAAAAAATATGTCATCATTCAAGTACATATTCATTGGTTGATTGAATTTACAATATAATAGTATTTAGAATTTAGAATTATAATATCTTATAAATATTTTTAAAAATGATATCTCATGTTATTAAACATTGGCTCGCCCACACAACAACGCATATAGAACCTACAAATTTTGTTCCTGAAACCTACTCTTTCTATTCTTTATTAATTACCACAAAAAATTATACATTACATTAATTTTTAAACTAAATTTACAAATTTTATAGTTACATATAATACAAATTAATATATCTAATTTATATAAAAGAAAGCATTATTAATATACGTTTGTTAAATACTATTTTAGAATATATTATATTATGTATTATATTTTAAAGATAAGCATACCCAGCTAATACCTAATATCCTTCAAATTTCACCAACCAAGCTGATGATTATTTAGCATATATATTATAGTAGATTGTATATACAATCCCTTTCTCCAACATTACGGAGAGTTTGCCCGCATATTTTGTCTGCCACTATATGGCCACTAGATTCCCCTTCATATGAGTGACACAACCTGTTCAATCTGTTATTATCATTATTATATGAAAACCCTCTTTTATCTATTGATTGTAGGCTATGGGTACGAGTTCTTTACACGCACTATTGTTACACTTCGTTTTGAGGCAATGATCAATAAAAAAAGAACTATGGTTATTGTTTTGTCTTGTCTTGGCAATTGATTTAATTACAACCACAATAACCTATTTTTCCTATGCCTTATGGTTCGTATCAGTAACTATCCCTCGTATAACGAACTTGCCCCCAAGACAAAAATGTTGCAACAAGTTTCATTTCGAGGCAATATGCATTTATATTTTTGGAAAGTAAAACATTAATCTCTATTATCTTTTATAACTTTCTTGGGTATGTTTTTAGTGTGGACAATGACAAATGCAAATGAGTCTCAACTCGTTGAACATATTTGGTGGATGAAGTCATAGCATATGATCGACATGTCACTAAAAACATCACCGATCTGACGGAGAAGGTTGCGAATATCCTTGAAACCCAGTTGGGATCTACAGGTGGCAATTGAAGTGCTTTATGTGTGTTATAAAGCTAAACCAAAAATTGAAAAACAAGATTAGATGTAATTTTATAATATTATGTTACTACGTTACATGTTATTGTAGTTGGTTATAAATTTGTTTGAAACTATTGTATAATCAATCGAATATTTAAGAGTTAAATGTTTGGTTGGTCCCTGTGGTTTTCAAAAATTTCACACTTGGTCCTAATGGTTTACTAATTACATTTGTGGTCCCAAAACTTGTCAAAAGTGCACTCTCTTGGTCCCTAGCCCTAACTTCAATTAACTTTCTCTGTTAAGTCCATGTTAAATGACCAAATTGCCCTCATCCACCACCACCATCAATCCCCACCACCACCATAAAAAACGGAAGCACAGCCGCCACCATCACACCTCCGCCACCATCTCACCCACCACCACCATCTCAGCTCTGAAATGTCAAATTTCACCAGATTTGAGCTCATTTTTGTAACATTTTTCATAAATACAGAAAATATACATTGCAAATACACAAAATCGAGCTGAAATTAACAATTAAGATCTAACAAAGAGCAACAATCTGCAACTTCGATCTAAATTCAGCTCAGAAACGTCAAATTTCACCGGTTATGCGTTCGTTTTGCAACATTTCTCATAAAAATAAAAAACATACGTTGCGAAATCACAAAATCGAGCTGAAATTAGCTCGGAAACGTCACATTTCACTATATACGCGTTCATTTGCAACATTTTTCATAAAAACTCACATAAATCGACCAAAAACTAGCAATTCCGAACCGTAAATTCAACAAAAATGAAGAAACACTGACTATTTGTAAACAGAAACCGATACCTAGGCTTTGAGGCGTCATCTTTGTGCACGACGGAGGTGAGATGGTGGCGGATTTCCGGTGCAGAGTCTGACAATGTGGGAATGGAGGTGAGAAGTGGCGAAGGTGAGATGGTGGTGGTGGGTTAGATGGTGGCGGCTGTGCTTCTTGTTTGAGAAGAGAGAGACCTGAAGATGGGTGTGTGGCTGTCATTGAAGAAGAGTAGAGGGAATCAGGGGTAGGTGAGATGGTAGGGATTAATAAGCAAGGGTATTCAGGTCATTTAACATGGACTTAACAGAGAAAGTTAACTGAAGTTAGGGCTGGGGACCAAGAGGGTGCACTTTTGACAAGTTTTGGGACCACGAGTGTAATTAGTAAACCACTAGGACCAAGTGTGAAATTTTTGAAAACCATAGGGACCAACCAAGCATTTAACTCAATATTTAATAATACCATTAGTGAAATGTTTTAATGTTTACCATGCCCCCATGTTTGTTGTTTGTTGAGAACTATGTTCTCGCAGCGAAGCACGGGGTGATATACTAGTTCCGTAGCAAAGCACGGGGTGATATACTAGTTCCATCAATTTAGTAAGTCCAAGTAAATTTTATAAAATTGATTATTTTTAATAAAACAGTGATATCATAAACTCCGAAATTGTATTTCTCTTTCAATTCCGATATAACATTTTTTCTTAAAAACAATCTTTTTGTTTATGCGACAAACTGTGTGTACAACCCTAATACATGATACGTCTAGTTTACAACGTTATATCTAACATTACAACAAAGTGTAAACGTGTTTTTAATGTATGGCGCATGAAAAATTGTAATACATTATCCTTCAAAAAAATTGGAACCCAAACGACTTAAGGGAGAATTTATTCAATTTTATACCAATATAATTTTTATTTAAATCGAGTAGGGCAGAATTATTTAGTGTTAAACCTGAGCTAAATTGACCTCGGCAAGGTTATTAAGCAACCATGTTACTATTGTACAATATCTAGGGATGAGCTCAGTATACTGAAAGTACTGATCCCAAAAATCGTCAAAAATGGGTACTGGTACGGTACCAAAAGTTCTTGGTAGAGTACGGTGCTAATACGGTACCGAACCGAAAGTAACGATCCCAAAAAGCGCAAAAAGTATATACCGAACTGGTACTGAAAATGGCCTAGTACGGTACGGCTTGGTACTGTGTACCATTTGCTCATCCCTAGATTAAACTAATTGTAGAGGTAAATCAATTAATGCGACAAAACTTTCATACATTGAGGATAGTCCTAAATAAGGCTTGGCTCAATGGGTTTGAGCCTAACTTACAAAGGCCCATCAATTCGCTAACCTAAAAGTTCCCTATACAAGGGGCACTTCACCTTCAAGGTAAAGGATTCTCTTCCTCTACCCTTACATTACTCTCTCTCGTACTTTAATGCTTAGGCTTATCAATGGAAAATCCAATACTGACTTGAGTGTTATAGGGTGGTCTAAAGACCTCAGACTCTAACCCCTTCTAATGAGTTTTTAAGGCTTTGCAGATTTGAAAGGACATGAAGAAAATGAGGTGCATGAGGTTAGTATCTTTGAAACTCACTCACCTGTGGAAACATGATACTAAACCAAGTCGTTAGTATGTGTTTCTTCGTCCGCATCCGTGGGACCAACAACGAATCACACTTCAATCTTCTATACTTAATATCTAGATCTATTTTTTTGGTGGTGCATACGAGATCTAGTTCTGTTTATTCAGATATATGCCCACTTGAATTCCATACATTACTTTTGCATAAAAAAACCTTTCAAATGGTGCTCATTTGGGCCTTATACTCCTAGATTTGTGTTCTTTGCGTTTTGTACGTAATCTCGGATCAATTAACCACCTGATCTGAGTTTTCTTCTAGTCCTGCATGATATGTCCGAACAACAACTTCCAGATCTGTGCTTATTTAAGCTTTAAATGAAATTTTTATTCCTAAAACCCCTAAATGTGTGCTCGTTAGAGCACTTTATTCGTTACTCCTAGATTTACAACCTTCAAATTCACCAAAACCGACAACATTAGTTAGTTCATTCTTGCATCCAAGGAGACTACAGGTATACCTTGTTGAGGAACATAGATAAAATTTCTACCTATTGGTGCATGTAACGTTCAATTTATGGTTTATATATTTTTATTCATTTTGTATTGTGGTATCTACTACCACTTGTTTTTCTATGTAAACTAGTGGGAATGCCCGCGCGTTGCTGCGTGTACTTTTGCATCCGGTCGACATAACAATTAGCGTGACAGAAAACTTCTGCCCTCGACATAACAAATGTATGTACTTTTGCATACATTTGCATATACCATGAACGAAGTAGTCGTAACAACACTTAGTCGACAGTATTGCATCCGGTCATCATGTCTTGACCCTCTATAACCTAAGCCCACTAAAATTTTCATGCCTTGATTCTAACCCACCCAATTAGCCCCATACTTGGAGCCTCCTTTTCCTAGATCTTTCCATTTAACCAATTTCAACTGAAAATGCACCTTATATAAAACCTGACCCATATAATCTATATGTGGACATTTGGAATCAGGCTCCTCCACTCCATCAGCAACTTTGGACATTTTCTTAGTAAATCAAGTTTGGAACATGGTGTGCAATTTTCCATCCTAGCCTTGTAGCCTCCATTCGAGAAGCAAACCAAGCCAGCTTACTTTTTTATTTCAGGCCAATCCTGGGAAGCAACTACCAACATGCAGTGTAAAATAAAAAAACAGTTATCATACAGTTGCAATAGACGGGCTTGAATCTTAACCCGGGTAGGGATGAGTAACATCAGCCCCAAATATGATAGTAGAAACGTCACTGACGTTAGGGATTCTCCTTGAAATTGCATCACGAAGAACCGTGTTCCTTCCTTAAACTTTCACTATTCTTCAAAGCAACAATTGCCAGGTGTTGCTTACTCATCTTAAACACATGTTTTGTCAGACAGAACTGAGAAACAAATCCAAAGATCGTTCTCACATGTTTGTTTTAGATCACCTGCAACATTAAAAAAACATGCAATGTATAATAACACCAACTGATGTCATTGCATGTGGTACGATTTTATAATACCATAAAGAGAGCCATTGTTGTCAGGAAGAATAGGATGAATGAACATATATGTTGAACTTTATTAACTATTAACAAAAAACAGATCTCTGTTGTTATGACACAATCATATTCCCTTGACCTACTTTAGATGAACAGTCCTCACGGCCCTCGTCATGGTACTTCAGCTGCATTACATTTAATCCCATTCAATCAATCAATCCAATTCAAAGGGATTATATTGAATATGAAAGAAAACATTGAATCTCATCGAATCGATCCAATTTAATGCGACTGGTACGATTTGTAACTAAAAGAAAACATTCAATCCCTTGAAGAGCCGATGCCATTGAAGGAGGCAAATATATTTTATGAGTAAAATTCCGGTACTGCCCCTTTAGTGTGGAACCCGCACGTTGCGGCTGAGTCAAGATTGGGTAGAAATGTTTCGGTCGGAATAGGAACGGGTCAACTACTTACCAACCAATTTGGCAACCGATTATTCCAATTCAGTCAAGGAGAAAAGTATGATTTTGGTCAATTTGTTCGAAGACATAACGCCAGACACACGCGCCATGCTTGGCTAGTGTGGATATCAAACATGTTTCAAGTAAGTAGGTTTTCATTTGATCAAAATCTCAAGCCAGTAACTACAAGGCACTCGAGTGCAGTATGTCAAGTATGCATTGCTTGATTTGTTTGTGGCCACAAGTTTTTAACTCAACTGGTGTAAAGTATTATTCCACAGTATCAAAGGTAACTTACAACACTATCCATGCCAACTTTAGGCTATAAAAATGACTATATCATTTCCAAAAAAAAAAGATCAAAAAGATCGTTTTTCTCATCTAAAATACATTCCACTGGTTCTAAAAACAAGCGCTGCATTCTCCAACAATATCTTGAGCAACTCCAAGGCAGATACATCAAAAGTGCTACATGCAACCTATAATATAAACAACCAGATACGTTTTAGAAACGGGTTAGAATGACGATTGACGACATTCCAAATATTGACAAGAAAGTGAGTGAAAAAATATCAATTAGCATTTTGTAATAGAACAATAATGTAACATTATATACCAGGACTGGATCCTTCTTCCAGAATATGGCGGAACTGTTTAATCTTTTCTTGTTTAAAGTACTCTATCTGCGCCAAAGTGAAAGATAAGAAAACAACAACTGGTAACATTCAAAACTCACACAATTCTTTATGTAAACATATATTTTGTATCCTAATTTCCTACATGAATCATTTTCTTGGGATAAACATGTGTCTGGGATGAAATTAACTGGTTCACGAGTTATCAATTACGAAGCTAGCTAAATTTTAAGGTTTCAAACAACTAATTAGGCTTTCTCTTTTTCCAATTACGTGTTACGGTCAATAATTTTTTCTTAATAAACTCTAAAATTGTGAGTTCATTAATGTCTATCACCTCCGTCAATTGAACATAGTAGCAGAAATGGAACAAGACAAGACTGTGGAATGAAAATTATAGATCAGAAGTCCATCCGGACAGATGGTTAAATGCCCATCCAGAACAAACCGAGTACCTAAGCTCTGATAGTATATGTCAAACGGAACAAGGTATCGATTCCTTCCGGCAAGAGTTGTATTCACCTGATGTCCTCAATGGTTTAAAGATATCTTGTTTACCAAATCATCGTCTGGTTTTAAAAGTGCTTCTTAGGAACATTGACCAACAAAATGGACTATGTAATGGTACAAGGTTACAAGTTACATTTCTTGGAAAGAGGGTTATGGAAGCTGAAATTATATCAGGTTGTCACACCCCGATTTCCACGTATCACCGGTGGGCCCGGTGGGGGAGTATCGTGACGTGGATGGCAACATAATAGTCAAACAACACAATAATCAATATGCACAGCGGAAGCAAATTTAAAAAAAATATGATACAACCGAATCTAATATTGTAATATCAAAGTCACAATGTCCGGAAGTTTATCCACAGATGGATCGAAATAAAAATAATATTTATGGTTCAACAGACTTCAGGCATCTTAAGCTTGCGAGACTTCTAGTGATGCTAAGGAGAAATCCCAGCCAATTACACTTAGTACCTGCATTTAATATTTTTGGGAAAATACGTCAGTTTACACTGGTAAATACATTCAACTGACTCATTTTGGAAAATGATTAAAAATTGGTTTGGATGCACATGGCATAAACATTTTATTTAACTTGGGAGAATTATTTAATATTATAATCTTGTGAACGAATTACATGTTCCTTGTGCGTTCAGTAGCCCGGATCTTGTCCGGGTTAAAGATCAATAGACACACCACAATGTTCTTTTGTGCGCTGACGGGTGTACGCCTACACCCCGCGCTTAAGTCGTGGCCATTTCGTAAAATGATGCCGAGGATATCCGGGACACGGTCATTAACCCCCCAAAGGCTTTAAGTAACAAGACTGTTTAAACAAGCCGATCAAATTATTCAACTACCCACTTAACGGTGGAGATTTGATGCCCGATCAAGCGGTATGCTATATACCGTAACCCAAGCCCGTATAGGGAAAATAAGTTAAAAGTATTTACCTGAGCAAAGTATAATTCACAATTAGCAAAATGCACGTAGCTTTTACTGGTCCTCCTAATCTGGAACGAAGGTTTTATAATAACCTATTAGAATCCTAACGGGTCTTTAATTAAGCTTAAGCTTAGACCGGCTAGTTTCAAAGATACGGTTCATACGCACGATTAAGCGAAGACCGGATAGAATGTGATTTAGACCCGACAAGTTTGAAGACTTGTTTAATATGGGTTTATTATTCACATTCTGGATTTTGTGATAAAACCGATAAGGTTTAACCCGTTTCGGCTAATTTATGTAAACTTGTTACATAAACCGAACCGTACGCGTAATAAGCGTGACGGGTATTCATGAGAGCTATATACTGGTTTCCTAAGTTAATTATGTCTCAAATATGTTGTGACATCAGTAAGGTGTCTTTCATTATGCCCGAACCGTGTTTAAACACAAACTAGGCCCCGTAGGGGTAGTTTGGTCATTTAAAATTTTATAAAAGGGTTTAAGTGATAACTTGAGTTACAGGCCTGATGTAATCAGCAAAAATACATAATTTTCTAAGTTATATCAGTAGGATAAAGCATATATGTGAAACTTATCATTTTTAACCAAACTATGCCCCGTAGGGGTACTTTGGTAATTTCACATAAGCCGAAAGGCTCAAAACTGAAGTCCGAGTTTATCAACCTTTGTTTACTGTTAAAATATTATAATTTGCCTCATATATCAGTAGGTATCAACCCGGGTATGTCCAATATAATTTTGATACATACTTTGCGTTAAAAACGCTTAATAAGGCGATTAAAGGCCATTTCCGGGTTCGATACTTAAATCTGATATTTTTATATTTCCAGAAGGCTTAAAATAATTTATTTATCATATGTGATTAGTAGCAAAAGGTTTGGAGTCGTTTAGATATGTAAAACTCATTTTATGGCCCGTAAGGGCAAAACCGACAATTACCGGATTAAGCCTACGACTATGAGTTATGCTCAGCCTAAAATTAATTAAAAATCTTTAAAAATCCCAAAATAATATATTGCATCAGTTGGTAAAAGATTTGGTACCAAAAAGTAGGCTTAACTAGGCTATACGCTAATTACGCCGTTTTATTAACATAAAGCTTTAAATTTGCGATAATGAGCATAACTCTTAATCTACAAGTCAAACTGATGTCAAAATTTGCATACAAGTTTATATATCAGTAATTAAAGTTTCTACTCTTTTACATTTCCAAAAATCACGTTTTAAAGTAATAAGGGCATAATGGTCAACATACGAGCAATTAACGGAAACATGCATATTAATTGGATAACTAATGAACCAAGGTGTATAATCACATAGGGTTGTACTAACATGTAACCTAGTCCAAATAAAGCTCTGAGGCATTTCTAAAACATGCCTAAACGGGTCAGAACTGAAAGTCAAAGTGAAAGTCAAACTATGTGACTTTCGGTTCCGAACCGGGTCTAAACAGGAAATTGTCGGGTTGAACATATTTAGACATGTTCTTACACTTATTACCAAGTTATAACAATGATCAATCAGGTTGTATATGGTCTAAATTTCTAATTATGCATAAATCGCATTTTAAACTTTCTGTTGACTTTTTAAGTACACGTTTGACCCGACTTTTGACCTGGTTAGAGTGGTAATCAGGGGGGGACCCTTTTGAGGGTTTATTAATCCCATAAATACCAACTTATACCTACTTTTAATTCGAGATATGACTGAGCCATTGTTGACTAATCTCGAAGTCAAACCGTAATTACGTCGGTTTGACTTTTAGCTAAATAACTAAGCTAAAATTAATTAGAGCAGGTTAGGCAACTTACAAAGGTCCTAAGCTTGATTAGAGAACACTTGAGAGAAGGTTTTGAGTTCCAGAAGTGCTCCAAAAATGCAGATGAAGATGTGAGGAAAGTTTGTAAACTTGAAGGCCTTATATACTAGTTGTAATCACCATAAAAGGTTGACAACTAAGGCTACAAGTGACCACAATTGTCCCACAAGTGTCCCTGGGGTCTAGGAACATTTTAGGGGTCACCCAATAGTGAGAAATACCAGTGAGATCGGTCACAATCGCGCAAAACAGGCTGCAGTAGGTTTCTGGTCGCTGGGCGCTGCCTTACGGACCGTAAAGGTTTGGCTTACGGTCCGTAAGCCTCTGGTCAGACATGAAAAATTGTTGTTCTTTGACGTTTTGAAGGGGCAAGTGAGTATAAACGAATTGTGGACTTCTTATTTACAACAGGGGACCTCAATTATCAGTTATATACCCTACCATTTGAATTTGTTTGCTTGGATCCTTTATAAAAGTACCGAAAACTAAGGGTTACCATAGGAATTTCTTCGTAGGAGTCCACAAATTAAATTATGAATCATTCATTGTTATAATTCACTGAACTTGAACATATACTAGATGTTTTTAATATGATTTGAGTCTTGGGATTTATAACGAGGTCGTTCAGAGGTGCAAAAGTTAACATGACGACACTTTTAAATCCTGTCAAACATTTTTAATAAATCCGAGTTTATAACGCTTTTTGTCTTACATGACACGTGTCGTTATTTTATTTAACACGAATTTTCGAGGTGTTACATCCTCACCCCCTTAAAATAAATCTCGACTCGAGATTTACTGAAACAAATGAGGGTACTTTTCTTTCATGGTGGATTCAACCTCCCACGTATAATCGGGACCTCTACGGGCATCCCATTTGACCTTTACAATAGGTACATGCTTCCTACGAAGTTTCTTTACCTGTCGATCTTCAATCGACAAAGGTTTTTCCACGAATTTCAAGCTCTCGTCTATATGCACATCTGTGTGTGGTATAACCAGTGATTCGTCAGCGAAACACTTTTTCAGATTGCAGATGTGGAACACATTGTGAATTCCACTGAGCTCTTCCGGTAAGTTTAACTTATAGGCAACTGACCCGACACGTTCGATAACCTCGAAAGGTCCTATGTATCTCGGGCTTAGCTTGCCTTTCTTACCAAACCGCATCACTCCCTTCCAGGGTGACACTTTAAGTAGGACTTTGTCACCTACTTCGAAGTGAAAATCCTTACGCTTAGGATCAGCGTAACTTTTCTGCCTATCCCGGGCAGCTTTGAGACGGTCTCGAATCTGGACAATCTTGTCCGTTGTTTCGAACACTATCTCTGGTCCTGAAAATTGGACATCTCCAACTTTCGCCCAACAAACGGGCGATCTACACTTTCTACCATATAATGCCTCAAAAGGCGCAACCTTTATGCTGGTGTGGTAGCTATTGTTGTAGGAGAATTTGATTAACGGTAAGTTCTTATCCCAACTACCACCCAAATCGATCGCACATGCACGTAGCATGTCTTCCAACGTTTGAATAGTACGCTCACTCTGACCGTCAGTCTGAGGATGATAAGCCGTACTAAAATTCAAACGTGTGCCCAAAGATTGTTGGAAACTCTTCCAAAAATGTGACGTGTATCTAGTATCTCTGTCAGAGATAATAGACACAGGTATGCCATGTAAGGCTACAATCTTATCAACGTATAACTGGGCTAACATATCGGAGCTATAAGTCTCCTTGATGGGTAAGAAATGTGCTGACTTAGTCAGTCTATCAACTATAACCCATATTGTATCATTGCCTTTCCTTGTCTTGGGTAACTTGGTAATAAAATCCATGGTTACCATTTCCCACTTCCACGTAGGAAGTTCAGGCTGTTGTAGCAAACCTGACGGTTTCTGATGCTCGGCTTTGACTTGCGCACATGTCAAGCATTTAGCTACATGAGTGGCCACAGACTTCTTCAAGCCTATCCACCAATAATTTGCCTTTAGATTCCGGTACATTTTATCAGCTCCAGGATGAACGGAGTATTTGGAACTATGGGCTTCCTGGAGGATGACATCTCGAAGTCCTCCATAAATTGGAACCCATATTCGTCCATTTAATCGTAAAATTCCGTCCTTGCTAAGAGTTAACTGCTCCTCAGTTACTCCTAACTTTTCATTAGGATAGTTAGCTTCCAACACAGCTTCCTTTTGTGCAGCTAACAACCTTTCAATCAAATTATTCTTTATCTCCATGCGCTTGGCATTGATTCGGATGGGTTTCACCCTTTCCTTTCGACTCAAGGCATCGGCGACTACATTCGCCTTGCCGGGATGGTATTTGATTTCACAATCATAATCATTTAAAGTTTCCATCCAACGGCGTTGCCTCATGTTTAATTCCTTCTGATTAAACAGATGTTGAAGGCTCTTGTGATCAGAATAAATCACACATTTAATACCATAAAGATAATGCCTCCACAGTTTTAGTGCGAACACAACGGCACCCAACTCCAAGTCGTGGGTGGTGTAATTCTTTTCATGCACCTTTAACTGTCTTAAAGCATAGGCAATCACCTTGCCTTTCTGCATAAGCACACACCCCATGCCAGTGTGTGAAGCATCACAATAAACCACAAATTCTTCTATTCCACCTGGCAACGTTAGTACTGGGGCGTTGCTCAGCTTTTGCTTCATGATATCAAATGATTCTTGTTGCTCAGGGCCCCAAACAAACTTAACCTTCTTCTTAGTTAAGTAGGTTAGGGGTGTAGCAATCCTTGAAAAATTTTCAATGAAACGCCTGTAATATCCTGCCAATCCTAGGAAGCTACAATCTCAGTAGGCGTCTTTGGTTCTTGCCAGTTCATGACTACTTCAACCTTAGCGGGATCCACTTGGATACCACGCTCACTAACCACGTGTCCAAGGAATTGGACTTCTCGTAGCCAAAATTCACACTTGGAGAATTTGGCATAGAGCTTCTCTTGATGCAGGAGCTTGAGAATACATCGAAGGTGTTTCTCATGGTCAGCTTGATTCTTAGAATAAATAAGAATGTCGTCGATGAAAACGATGACGAATTTATCTAAGTACGGCTTGCAAACGCGATTCATGAGATCCATGAACGCGGCCGGTGCATTAGTGAGCCCAAAAGGCATCACTAGGAACTCGTAATGACCATAACGAGTCCTAAATGCTGTTTTATGCACGTCTTCATCTCTAACCTTCAGTTGATGGTAACCTGACCTCAAATCAATCTTTGAGAAATAACTTGCTCCTTGCAATTGATCGAACAAATCGTCGATCCGAGGCAAAGGATACCTATTCTTGATCGTGACCTTATTAAGCTCACGATAGTCGATGCACAGACGCATCGATCCATCCTTCTTCTTGACAAATAGCACTGGCGCTCCCCAAGGAGACGAACTAGGTTTAATGAAACCCTTGGCTAGTAATTCGTCTAGCTGTGTCCTTAGTTCTTTAATCTCCGTGGGCGCCAATCTATAAGGTGCTCTAGCAACTGGTGCTGCTCCGGGGATGATATCAATCCTGAATTCCACTTGCCTATCTGGTGGCAAACCAGGTAGTTCTTCCGGAAAAACTTCTGGAAATTCAGAGATGACGGGGATGTCTTCTATCTTTGATTTGGGCTCATCAATAATTACTTGTGCCATGTAGATGACACAACCTTTCTTTAAACATTTTGAAGCCTTGAGCATAGTCACTTGCTCAGGCAGCCCATATTGGGTATCTCCCCGAATGGTAAGTGATTCACCAGACGGAGTTTTTATCATCACTTGCTTCATGTTACATACGATTTGGGCCTGGTTATGAGATAACCAGTCCATACCCAGAACTATGTCAAAACCGGCCAACTTAAAGGGGAGTAGAGACATAGGAAAAGAATGGTTCTTAATGGATATAACACATCCATCTAACACAGTAGAGACGGTTTCTAGGGTGCCATCTGCTAACTCCACCTCATAATTCACATTTAAGGTTTTGACAGGTAATTTCAGCAATTCACAAAACTTTTTATCAACAAAAGACTTATCAGCGCCTGAATCAAAAAGTACTCTAGCAAAGACGTCATTTACAAGGAAAGTACCTGTAATAACGTTGTCGTCTAGAATCGCTTCCTTTGCGTCCATTCTGAAGACTCTAGCATTAGTCTTCTTAGCCTCTTCAGGCTTCTTGTTGTACTTAGGGCAGTTGGTTTTAATGTGGCCCTTTTCATTGCAACGGTAGCACGTTGCATCTTTTATCTTCTTGCAATCCAAGGTTTTGTGATCCGTGGACTTGCATATACCACAAGCAAAGGGTTTTGACTGAGTCTGAGAGTTCGACTCGAGTCTGCACTTTCCATAGTGCTGTTTCTTACAAATTTTGCATTTGGGCTTCTCTCCAGAGTTATGCCCATCTCTCCTTGACTCCGATCCTTTCTTGTGGTCACCGTTCCCACGGTGCTTCTTGTTCGACTTACGTGAACTATCATCTTCACGCTTCCTCTTCTCAGCCTCCTTATTTCTCAGCGATCTATGCCTGACCGCATCTAGAGTGAGGGATAAGGAAATGTCAGCTACTGATCTAAAAGTAGCTGGCCGAGAAGCTTTCACGCTTGCCTTGATCTCGGGGGCTAAACCACCGATAAAACGAGCTATTCGCTTTGGTTCCGGGGTTACTAAATAAGGAACCAACCGAGACATAGTGTTGAAGCTCGTTAGGTAAGCTTGACAGTCGAGGTTTGTCATCACCAAGGATAGAAAATCAGATTCTATCTTCTCCACCTCATGCCGAGGGCAGTAATTTTCCCTGATAAGGGCAACAAATTGTTCCCACGACATGTTGTACAATGGGATTTTTCCGGTGGCCTCAATCAGAGATCTCCACCATGCTAACGCTTCACCCTTAAAAGACTGTGACACAAACTTGACCACGTCTCTCTCAGCACATCCGCTGATGTCTACAACCGTATCCATCTCATCCAGCCATGTCATACAGTTAATGGCTCCCTTCTCCCCAGTGAAATCCCGGGGCTTGCAAGAAACAAAATATTTATACGAGCAACCATTATCACGGGGCCCTTGATTACGTATAACCTGCTGAGATGGAGCACTGTGGTTCGAGGAGCGTCGATCATCGTTTTTCTTCGGGTCGTCCTTCTTGGACGGTGGCTTTGAAGGCTGTGTAGATTGGGTCCTACTACGAGTCCCACTGTACTCTTCATACTGCCTTTCCAAAGCCTGTGTAACAAGGCCGTCTATGATCGCTTTCAATTCCGCACCCGTTAGATTAATTCGAGCGTCATTATTAACCTCCACTGGATGACTATTACCCTCTTCCATGTTAGCCATACTAATTGAACTGTTGCAGAAAACAAGGACAATAGTTTATTTGGGAGTTTATTATAGAATTGTCTTTTATGGCAATTCATTAACCATGGTAACAGAGACCACATTTGGTTAATTTATAAATCATATTTATTTAGGATTTCTATTATAATTTATCCTAATTATAAAACATTAACAGTTTTATTTGTGGCACAAAAGGCCTAGTCACATGGACAATTTAATTTAATCTATGATTTCAGAGAATCAAAACATTAAGGTATACTGGCACAATAGGCCTAGTCACAAGGACATTTTTAAAAATATAGGCTACGATTTCAGAGAATCAAGACTATTAAGGTTTGAACCTAGTTCATTACCTTTATTTGACAGGGAGTCATAGCTACCACTGTCTTTTGGCTCATATAGAGATGAGCAAGGCCCGTAGGCATGTATTACCACGTATGGTAAAAATATGATCATCTTAATTGATGATGTAAACCCAGGATTCGGAGATCATTAAACTGGGTTAGGAAATCTTCTAAAGAATCCCTTTATAAAAATGACGTGTGATTTTAACGAATCACGTCTGCCAGAAGTGTTAACATGTTTTCAGACGTTAACTTAGATTTGAATCTTTTGAACAGGTCTTACCATCTTGGCCTGGTCTTATGATGACCCGAAGGCTAGGTTTCACACTTTAAGATTCTTAATTAATAATTACATAGGCAGATTATTTCAAAAAGGAATGATTTTAATTTATTTATTTCATTTATAATTTATTTATGCACAATATGGCAAACATGAAATTTATGAAACAAACCTTCCTTTAATTTATTTAAAATATTACAAGCTGCCCTAAACGGGTCTTTTCAATCAACAATTACCCACGCAGGGGTCAATTAACATGCTCGTCCTCGCAGGGACTTTAAACAAACAAACTAGTCCACGCAGGGACCTTAAACAAATAAACATCATACCCACGCAGGGGTTAGCGGAAAATAGACCCACGCAGGGGTCAAACAAACACACATACATACCCACGCAGGGGCTTAAACAAATACACCCACGCAGGGGCTTAAACAAATACACCCACGCAGGGGCTTAAACAAATTAGAAGGATTCAATGATCCTTCTTGTTCTTCCCTTTGATCAAGCTTGCTAATCCTTGGAAGAAGCTCTGTCTCTCCCTACGGTCACGGTGGAAGCCTCGCTCTACTTCATCCAACCTTTGTAGAATTTCCTCCCTTTCTGGGGGAGAAAACCGTGGCGGCTGCGATTGCGCCCGTATAATGGGTCTAGGAGGTATCGGGTATCCTTGAGTCGGGTACCCTACTCCCCACGGATCCCCATAGGGTCCTTGGTTGTTGTAGTTCGCCGCTACCATGTAAGGGTCGGCCTACGCGTAACCATAGTTGTGGTGATTCGGCGGTTCAAACGGGTTATACGCCATGGAACCCGTATACGCCGGAATTGGGTTGTCAAAACCCATTGGTGGTGGCTGTGGTACAGCTGGTTGTGAAGGTCCACCCATTTGTGGGTCTTCCTGATGTGGCGGGTAGTGGCTGCCACTTGATTGGCGTGGAGAGCTGAAATGAAAGTCTCCCGCTCGTGAAGACATGCGTGCACCGGTTCTCCTCCGCCTCGGCGGTTGTGGAGGTACTGGCTGCACTGGCGGCGGTGGAGGCGGTGGCGTGACTGCCACGAATCTTGAATCCAAAGAGGGATCCTGTTCCTGCTGCTGCTGCTGATGAGGCGACGAATGGTGAGGAGGTGTATAGTACCATTCGTGCCGGGTGAACATAGCTTGGAAGCTATCTGGACCAACATAGGGTGATCCATGGAAAGACGATCCGTCGGAGATCTCGATTGGGTGGTTTGGAGTGCCACTTGCAGGTTCGACGGGATCAGTATCCTCGTCCATGTCATCCGCGTGATCGCCAGAGAAGTGATCGTCTGGCCCCAGTGGGTTAAAACCCACGGGTTCTTGAATGTAATTGGCCGGGTTAAACCGGCCCCTGAAAACTAGTGTAGGATCACCAAAAGAGTTGTGCGATAAACATCGCTGCAACGGTATGTAGGAGGGTTGAGGGTTGTTCGGCTCGTAGTCCGGTTGCGGCCCATACGGGTTTTGGACCGGAGGGGTAGAGCTGTGAGATACCGATCGTCTAGCCGGCTCAAAAAGATTTCTCAGGTTCTGCCGGGGATCGTCACTCTCCGTTGTAGATGGAGCTCGTACATTCGAAGGTCCAGCTTCATTATCGTTGGGGCGGTGATCGGCCCCTTGCCTCGTCCTCTCCTTCGAAAGAATCTTGGCGGCATTTTGAAATCCTGTCAATATAGCATGAGATAACAAAACAAAAATATATGCAAAATAAAGGACAATACAATCAAAGTGGAATTTGTCCTATGTTATATGTCTAGACTCGAAAGTATAGAATTGTGCAATTGTGTAACTGAGATTAAACACAAAAGGCTAGTGTTTAATTCACTCAGTGTTGGCTCTGATACCAACCTGTCACACCCCAATTTCCACGTATCACCGGTGGGCCCGGTGGGGGAGTATCGTGACGTGGTTGGCAACATAATAGTCAAACAACACAATAATCAATATGCACAGCGGAAGCAAATTTAAAAAAAAATATGATACAACCGAATCTAATATTGTAATATCAAAGTCACAATGTACGGAAGTTTATCCACAGATGGATCGAAATAAAAATAATATTTATGGTTCAACAGACTTCAGGCATCTTAAGCCTGCGAGACTTCTAGTGATGCTAAGGAGAAATCCCAGCCAATTACGCTTAGTACCTGCATTTAATCTTTTTGGGAAAATACGTCAGTTTACACTGGTAAATACATTCAACTGACTCATTTTGGAAAATGATTAAAAATTGGTTTGGATGCACATGGCATAAACATTTTATTTAACTTGGGAGAATTATTTAATATTATAATCTTGTGAACGAATTACATGTTCCTTGTGCGTTCTGTAGCCCGGATCTTGTCCGGGTTAAAGATCAATAGACACACCACAATGTTCTTTTGTGCGCTGACGGGTGTACGCCTACACCCCGCGCTTAAGTCGTGGCCATTTCGTAAAATGATGCCGAGGATATCCGGGACACAGTCATTAACCCCCCAAAGGCTTTAAGTAACAAGACTGTTTAAACGAGCCGATCAAATTATTCAACTACCCACTTAACGGTGGAGATTTGATGCCCGATCAAGCGGTATGCTATATCCCGTAACCCAAGCCCGTATAGGGAAAATAAGTTAAAAGTATTTACCTGAGCAAAGTATAATTCACAATTAGCAAAATGCACGTAGCTTTTACCGGTCCTCCTAATCTGGAACGAATGTTTTATAATAACCTATTAGAATCCTAATGGGTCTTTAATTAAGCTTAAGCTTAGACCGGCTAGTTTCAAAGATACGGTTCATACGCACGATTAAGCAAAGACCGGATAGAATGTGATTTAGACCCGACAAGTTTGAAGACTTGTTTAATATGGGTTTATTATTCACATTCTGGATTTTGAGATAAAACCGATAAGGTTTAACCCGTTTCGGCTAATTTATGTAAACTTGTTACATAAACCGAACCGTACGCGTAATAAGCGTGACGGGTATTCATGAGAGCTATATACAGGTTTCCTAAGTTAATTATGTCTCAAATATGTTGTGACATCAGTAAGGTGTCTTTCATTATGCCCGAACCGTGTTTAAACACAAACTAGGCCCCGTAGGGGTAGTTTGGTCATTTAAAATTTTATAAAAGGGTTTAAGTGATAACTTGAGTTACAGGCCTGATGTAATCAGCAAAAATACATAATTTTCTAAGTTATATCAGTAGGATAAAACATATATGTGAAACTTATCATTTTTAACCAAACTATGCCCCGTAGGGGTACTTTGGTAATTTCACATAAGCCGAAAGGCTCAAAACTGAAGTCCGAGTTTATCAACCTTTGTTTACTGTTAAAATATTATAATTTGCCTCATATATCAGTAGATATCAACCCGGGTATGTCCAATATAATTTTGATACATACTTTGCGTTAAAAACGCTTAATAAGGCGATTAAAGGCCATTTCCGGGTTCGATACTTAAATCTGATATTTTTATATTTCCAGAAGGCTTAAAATAATTTATTTATCATATGTGATTAGTAGCAAAAGTTTTGGAGTCGTTTAGATATGTAAAACTCATTGTATGGCCCGTAAGGGCAAAACCGACAATTACCGGATTAAGCCTACGACTATGAGTTATGCTCAGCCTAAAATTAATTAAAAATCTTTAAAAATCCCAAAATAATATATTGCATCAGTGGGTAAAAGATTTGGTACCAAAAAGTAGGCTTAACTAGGTTATACGCTAATTACGCCGTTTTATTAACATAAAGCTTTAAATTTGCGATAATGAGCATAACTCTTAATCTACAAGTCAAACTGATGTCAAACTTTGCATACAAGTTTATATATCAGTAATTAAAGTTTCTACTCTTTTACATTTCCAAAAATCACGTTTTAAAGTAATAAGGGCATAATGGTCAACATACGAGCAATTAACGAAAACATGCATATTAATTGGATAATGAAGGGGTATGGTCCCAAAAACCTCATAAAAAGGATTTGAGACCATACCACAAACTGGTTTTTTCAACCTTTTTAACCTTGCGCGGCCGCGCATGGGTCTTATTAAAGGAAGAAAACAATCAGTAACTTATAATCGCGCGCCCAAAGGATAACATGAATCCTTGCGCCTTCTCCCATTTAAAGGATTTAAATCCTTTGTTCAAATACCTCCGCCTAAATGTCCAGACTTGGATATTATTTTACCCAGACTTGGGATTTATTTGTCTGTGTCCACACAGCAAGATGTCACACCAGATTACAGCAGTAATCTTCTAGAAAGAAATACAATCGTGCATCACTCAGACGGTTATAACCATCTGGACACGTGTCATCACCACAAGCAACTCTGAAATCACAACAAAGGCATGCAATTGGAGAGTAATCTCCACTTAATCACTTACCACGTGGCAATTCCCCAGCCATCGATCAAACCACGATCCGTGTGCATTCACATCGGATCGAGACAATTTAACAAAAGATCAAAGAACTTAACAGAAGAAAGGATAACCGCTACAGCGTTAGCATCTTCCGTCATCTTTTCAATAACAGGTTTTCCCTCCCAAAACTCCCGGTTATAAATAAGAGAACTATTCAGGTATAAACTCAGATCACTCTTACTCCTCAAATACTTATCTTCTCCGATACCAATACTTATTCTCACGCCGGAGTCGGGTCAAGGAGAGAACCCTCCTCTCCCCTTGACGAGGCTAACGGTATTCTTTTTTGCAGAATCACCGGAGAAGGAATTCCATTGTAATTGAATCAACCGAGAGAGAGCTAACCTTTTATGCGGATTCAAACCCCCTAACTATCTCGGTTCCGACCATTTAGTTAGTGTTTCTTCATTGGCGCCCACCATTTTCTCAGTTTTTCTAGTTTCTATCTCGTTTCGATTCAGTTCATTCCATTTTTTGTTTTTGCACATGGCAGAAAATTCGTCATCTCACTGGCAACTTGGTCCTCGACCAAACGTCGGAAACAATTTACAGCTAGAAGAATCTCCAGAACATTGGTTTAGCAGATGCCAAGCTGCTTTAAACACAATCGTTATTCAAATCGCCAGATCTGATTTGTCAAACATCAGATCTAGAAGAGAAATTAATACCTCAGTATTGGATCCACCAACACCACGTAGGGAGGACATCCAATCCAGCCAATATAGCAGTTATCAAAAACAAATACACATGATTCAGGGAGGTCCATCACGACGACCAAATAAACGAAACTATGATCAACATTGGAGAGAACAGCAAGTGGTGTTCCCCGTTATTCCTGGGGGCCCTCAGGAAGAACGACCAGTGATTATCACTGGTATTTTCGGTCATTACCGAACTGACTATATGTTCATAGATCCAGGAAGCTCGATGGACATCATATACGAACAGTGCTTTAAACAACTCGATCCAGAAGATAAAGCACGTTTAGAGCCGGTCGATTTTCCTCTCACCGGATTCTATAATGAAGCTGTATTCCCATTAGGGCAAATTGTTTTCCCGGTGACCTTATCCGATGGCGAGCACTCACGAACAGTTACAGTCAATTTCATGGTCATGCCGACAACATCACGTCATGATGTCTTGCTCGGGAGAAGGTCACAAAGGGAATTTAGCATGATCACTTCCATTCCGCACGCTGCTTGCGGATTTCCGACAGAAACTGGAGTTGCAATACTCTATTCAAGCAAAGAAGTCATGTTCGTTGACGACGAACCACCAGCAAAGGTAGTCAAACCTTCGGCACCAAATGAACAAGAGAAATGGGTTCTAAACAACGAGTACCCAGAGCAGACCATTCTGCTAGGACCAGCCATTTCACCAACAACACGCATACAACTAAAAGAATTATTGTCTAACAACAAAGATATATTTTCCTGGTGCCCAGCAGAGATGACTGGAGTCCCACGCGACATCGCGCAACATTGTCTAAACATCAAGCCATCAGTAGAACCTGTTGCTCAGGGGAGGCGCAGTTTCAGTAAAGAAAAAGCAAAAGCAATGGACGAGCAAGTAGCGGAGTTACTTAATGCGGGAATCTTGCGCGAAGTAAAATACCATACATGGGTAGCCAACCCAGTGATGGTACAAAAACATAGCGGCGGGTGGAGAATGTGCGTCGACTTCAAAGACCTAAATAAAGCATGCCCAAAAGATTGTTACGCGCTTCCAGAGATAGACAAGAAAGTCGACTCTCTAGCATCATTCAGATGGAAATGTTTTCTTGACTGTTACAAGGGTTATCATCAGGTCCAGATGAAAGAAGAAGACGAAGACAAAACGGCGTTCCGCACAGATAAAGGCATTTTCTGTTATACCAAAATGCCGTTCGGCCTGCGCAACGCAGGCGCAACTTATCAACGCCTAATGGACACAATTTTCAAAGATGACATAGGCAAGACTGTTGAGGTATACATGGATGACCTCGTCATCATGAGCCATGAGGAAGGCACAATGCTTGATAATATTCAGCGCACATTCGACTCCTTGCGCAGCGTGAGCCTAAAACTCAACCCAACTAAATGCTCCTTCGGCATGGAGGAAGGAAAATTTCTGGGATTCATCGTCACAAAAAATGGTTTTAAAGTAAATCCAGAAAAGGTGCAGGCCATTCAGCTAATGCCGTCACCCGCAACAGTTAAAGAAATGCAAAGGCTCGCTGGACGCTTAGCGGCTTTGAACAGATTTTTGGCTAATCACGCAGCAAAGTCTTATCCATTCATCAGTACGCTACGAAACTGCGCAAAGAAAACTGACTTTCAGTGGACATCTGAAGCGGAAACCGCATTCAAACAAATGTTTAATTCAGCTACCAACATTGACAGCACCAAAAGAAAAAGAGCCACTAATTTTGTATCTATCTGCCGCGGAAGTAGCGGTCGGCGCTGTATTGATGGTGGAACGCGAGAACATCCAAACTCCAATCTATTACATCAGCAAAATGCTTACCGGCCCAGAAACTCGGTACTCAATGATAGAAAAGCTAGTCCTAGCACTAGTACATGCATCCCGACGTCTACGCAGGTATTTTTCGGGTCACGTCATCACAGTTCTTACCAATTACCACCTAGGCCAGATCTTATCCAAACCCGACATAGCGGGACGACTGGCCAAATGGGCAATTGAACTGGGAGGTTACAACATTTTTTACAGACCAAGACCCGCAATCAAAGGGCAAGTGTTAGCAGACTTCGCCACTGAAGTTCCTATCGATAAAATACAAGAATGTGAGGCAATCCAGAACCCAACACCTATTTTCGACGATAGAGTCTGGACCTTACACACAGATGGTGCTTCCAATGACGATGGAGCAGGAACAGGTCTCCGATTAATTAGCCCAGACAACCACGAGCTCACGTATGCTATACGATTAGATTTCAAAAGTATGAATAATGAAGCCGAGTATGAAGCCTTCTTGGCAGGTCTTCGTTTAGCATTAAAAATGGGGGCAAGAAATCTTGAAGCTAACGTCGATTCAAAATTGGTAGCCGAGCAAGTTAATGGCAATTACGATGCAAAAGAGGCCATGGCATTATACCTTGAACAAGCGCGGATGTTAATCAGCCAATTTCAAACATTCAAAGTTAATCACATAAATAGAAGCGAGGACAAACATGCTGACGCGCTAAGCAAGTTAGCTGCTACCAGTTTTCAGCACTTAGCAAAGGAAGTACGCATAGAGGTATTATCCAACCCTTCCATTCATCTCAAGCAAGTGAACGTTATAGAAATGGGAGATCCATCTTGGATGTCTCCGATTATCTTGTACCTTCAACACGGAAAGCTACCAGAAGGAAAGGCAGAAGCTCGGAAAATACAACACAAGGCAGTAAATTACGAAATGGCCGATGGCGTCCTTTACCGGAAATCATTTATGGGCCCATTACTACGCTGTGTCGATAAGACAGACGCCCAGTACCTTGTCAGAGAAATCCACGAAGGATTATGCGGGATACACGCGGGACCGCGCATGGTCGTGGCAAAAATAATGAGCGCTGGATACTACTGGCCAGGAATGCACATGGACGCAGTCGACCTGTTAAGAAGATGCGAGGCATGTCAACGCCACGCACCAAAGACACTCCGACCTAAAAATCCACTAATTCCTGTTACTTCCGCCTGGCCATTCCAACAGTGGGGCATCGATCTTGTCGGTCCATTTCCTGACGCGCCAGGTGCGGTAAAGTTCATCATCGTCGCGGTGGATTACTTCACAAAATGGGTGGAGGCTAAAGCTTTGGCCTCAACAACAGCAATGGTAATCCGCAAATTTATATGGGAACATATCATTTGCAGATTCGGATTACCATTGCGCATTATTTCCGACAATGGTACAAACTTCGCCGCAGAAGATCTTCAAAAATGGTTTAAAGAAATGAAGATCGAACATAACTTCGCCTCCGTTGCGCATCCCCAAGCGAATGGACAGGTAGAAAGTGTAAACAAACAGATCGTTGACGGCATAAAAGCGCGACTCGGGACAGCGCGCAGAGGGTGGGTTGACGAACTTCCCAGCATCCTCTGGGCGCATCGAACAATGCCAAAGACTAGCACCGGCGAGACTCCGTTCAGTTTAATCTATGGATCTGAGGCCGTCATTCCAGCCGAAATAGGTTTACCGCGAGAACGCCGCTGTAACAGAAGCAAGGTACAAATCCAAGCTCGAAAAATATTACAATGCGCGCGTCCGCGTTTGCACATTTGTCCCCGGTGATTTTGTCTTGCGCGACAATGAGGCTTCAAATGCTGAAAAACCGGGAAAATTAGCGCCAAGATGGGAAGGACCATACGTCATTAATGAGGTCCTAGGCAAGGGGGCATATACCCTAAAAAGGATCGATGGGACCCTAGTCCCCCGCACCTGGAACGCACAACAGTGCGCAGGTGTTACATATGAACTAAGTCTTCAAAAGCGGAAAGAACATACAGGCAATGTATTTCTTTATTATGTCTTGTATTACAAGCTTTACGCTCTTATCAATACAAACATCATTTTTACTTATATCGCTGTTTATTACAAATTGCATGTAATTTCTTTGGTTCGCGCGAAAACAATATGGTCAAACATTGTATACCTCATGAACCGTCTAAAAACAAGGCAAGCTGTTACGCCTTTTAGACAAACGTTCACACATGAGCACAATACCATTTCTCATTCGCCGTACCTATCCAAAAGCAATTAAAAACATGCAACATATTGTAATTCAAACAAACAATTCACAAGCATAACAGTGCATCACAATATACAAAAAAAGTGTAACACAAACACTTAACAAAGATCATAGCCATGATCTTCAAAAAATTATCCAGTACCAAATTTACAAAAAGCATGAACAAAAGACGAAAACTGGTCCTAAGGTTAAACATCTAACCAGCATCGGAATCATCACCAACAACAGACACCTGCCCACTCCGACGAGTTTTCCGGCGTTGATACACTAACCGGCATCTCCCCTTTTTAAGCATCGGGAACCGAACCATCAACCCATCAACATCCAGCACAATGCTAGCATCAGCAGTAACATCCATATGCTGAAGAACCTTGCAGT
The DNA here is from genome assembly GCA_030545235.1 of Helianthus tuberosus. Classification (NCBI taxonomy): domain Eukaryota; kingdom Viridiplantae; phylum Streptophyta; class Magnoliopsida; order Asterales; family Asteraceae; genus Helianthus; species Helianthus tuberosus. The sequence goes on along the minus strand of CM060402.1, from coordinate 140,561,488 downwards.
CAGAACCAATAATCGCCGGAGAAACAGGTGTGACCTGGTCCTTTCCCGGAACAGTAGCGAGTGGCGATGAACAAGAAAGAAGTATGAGACCTTCAGCAGCTTCATACAATCCAGCAAGAGACGAGTATGGTAAAAACGTTTCATTTTTTCCTTTGATAAAGATTAACCAGGAGATAAGGTATCTCGAAAAGACATGTATATAAAGAGAACTCGACCTCGGGAAAGGAGAAACCTACCCATCATTAACTGTCAGAATTACATCACATCCAAACGGCGCTACAGGAATCAGGGTCATATCCTCATTAATGAAGTCTGACAAGTGCCACTACGAATTTCAAAACAAAAAGAAAAATACCCACTCTTACTGCCAGTCGACGTCATTGCATGTCAGAGCATGATTACAAAGATAAGTTTTTTCCTTTTTCCAACAAGTTAAAACTTCCAAGAGAAACTTTCTTACTTTTTCGCGCCCAAAAACTTTTTCCCTCTCATAAGTCCAGTGCTCCACTTACTTGCATAAGTACAACACTAGACTGGGGGGACTTGAAGGGGTATGGTCCCAAAAACCTCATAAAAAGGATTTGAGACCATACCACAAACTGGTTTTTTCAACCTTTTTAACCTTGCGCGGCCGCGCATGGGTCTTATTAAAGGAAGAAAACAATCAGTAACTTATAATCGCGCGCCCAAAGGATAACATGAATCCTTGCGCCTTCTCCCATTTAAAGGATTTAAATCCTTTGTTCAAATACCTCTGCCTAAATGTCCAGACTTGGATATTATTTTACCCAGACTTGGGATTTATTTGTCTGTGTCCACACAGCAAGATGTCACACCAGATTACAGCAGTAATCTTCTAGAAAGAAATACAATCGTGCATCACTCAGACGGTTATAACCATCTGGACACGTGTCATCACCACAAGCAACTCTGAAATCACAACAAAGGCATGCAATTGGAGAGTAATCTCCACTTAATCACTTACCACGTGGCAATTCCCCAGCCATCGATCAAACCACGATCCGTGTGCATTCACATCGGATCGAGACAATTTAACAAAAGATCAAAGAACTTAACGGAAGAAAGGATAACCGCTACAGCGTTAGCATCTTCCGTCATCTTTTCAATAACAGGTTTTCCCTCCCAAAACTCCCGGTTATAAATAAGAGAACTATTCAGGTATAAACTCAGATCACTCTTACTCCTCAAATACTTATCTTCTCCGATACCAATACTTATTCTCACGCCGGAGTCGGGTCAAGGAGAGAACCCTCCTCTCCCCTTGACGAGGCTAACGGTATTCTTTTTTGCAGAATCACCGGAGAAGGAATTCCATTGTAATTGAATCAACCGAGAGAGAGCTAACCTTTTATGCGGATTCAAACCCCCTAACTATCTCGGTTCCGACCATTTAGTTAGTGTTTCTTCAGATAACTAATGAACCAAGGTGTATAATCACATAGGGTTGTACTAACATGTAACCTAGTCCAAATAAAGCTCTGAGACATTTCTAAAACATGCCTAAACGGGTCAGAACTGAAAGTCAAAGTGAAAGTCAAACTATGTGACTTTCGGTTCCGAACCGGGTCTAAACAGCAAATTGTCGGGTTAAACATATTTAGACATGTTCTTACACTTATTACCAAGTTATAACAATGATCAATCAGTTTGTATATGGTCTACATTGCTAATTATGCATAAATCGCATTTTAAACTTTCTGTTGACTTTATAAGTACACGTTTGACCCGACTTTTGACCTGGTTAGAGTGGTAATCAGGGGGGACCCTTTTAAGGGTTTATTACTCCCATAAATACCAACTTATACCTACTTTTAATTCGAGATATGACTGAGCCATTGTTGACTAATCTCGAAGTCAAACCGTAATTACGTCGGTTTGACTTTTAGCTAAATAACTAAGCTAAAATTAATTAGAGTAGGTTAGGCAACTTACAAAGGTCCTAAGCTTGATTAGAGAACACTTGAGAGAAGGTTTTGAGTTCCAGAAGTGCTCCAAGAATGCAGATGAAGATGTGAGGAAAGTTTGTAAACTTGAAGGCCTTATATACTAGTTGTAATCACCATAAAAGGTTGACAACTAAGGCTACAAGTGACCACAATTGTCCCACAAGTGTCCTTGGGGTCTAGGAACATTTTAGGGGTCGCCCAATAGTGAGAAATACCAGTGAGATCGGTCACAATCGCGCAAAACAGGCTGCAGTAGGTTTCTGGTCGCTGGGCGCTGCCTTACGGACCCTAATGGTTTGGCTTACGGTCCGTAAGCCTCTGGTCAGACATGAAAAATTGTTGTTCTTTGACGTTTTGAAGGGGCAAGTGAGTATAAACGAATTGTGGACTTCTTATTTACAACATGGGACCTCAATTATCAGTTATATACCCTACCATTTGAATTTGTTTGCTTTGATCCTTTATAAAAGTACCGAAAACTAAGGGTTACCGTAGGAATTTCTTCGTAGGAGTCCACCAATTAAATTATGAATAATTCATTGTTATAATTCACTGAACTTGAACATATACTAGATGTTTTTAATATGATTTGAGTCTTGGGATTTATAACGAGGTCGTTCAGAGGTGCAAAAGTTAACATGAGTACACTTTTAAATCCTGTTAAACATTTTTAATAAATCCGAGTTCATAACGCTTTTTGTCTTACACGACACGTGTCGTTATTTTATTTAACACGAATTTTCGAGGTGTTACACAGGTGCTAATGTTTGAACCAGAACATTCATTCCAAGAATTTGCATGATTCCGTCCGACAAAAAAATACCTTTTGCTTTTCAAAGACGACAGTTTTCTGTTGCTGTGTGTTTTGCTATGACAATCAATAAGAGTCAAGGCCAGTCTTTGTCTACGGTTGGACTGTTTTTAAAAGAGGCAGTTGTCACACATGGCCAGTTATATGTAGCATTATCAAGAGTTAAATCAAGAGAATGGGTGAAGATGTTAATTCTCTATAAGGATGGCAAACCTACAAATACAACAACCAATGTTGTTTATAAAGAAGTGTTCATACACCTATGATATGTTTTTGATTTAAATTTTCATTATATTTAGTTTAATAAAACTTGATTCATTGGTTGATATTATTGTGTATTATTATGGCCATGCTTTAATTGTTTAATTAGTTTAGAAATTTTCCATATATTAATTCAGTTGAAAGTAATCATTAAATCATCTATTATGTATATAATAAACATCTTAAATAAGGACTCATTTTTTATATTTTCGTGAAGCCCGAAATGTATAACCCGACCCACCAATGTGGATCGTATTTAAAGTCTGATTTTGTCAACATATTCACCAAATCTCACTTGCTTTCTCTATCTTCAAACCTCTCTACACGATTTCCCAGAAACCCTTTCATCTTCAACAAATGTGATTCTATCTTCATCACTATCATCTCGGTTAATCTCAAAGGTATTGCTAATTAATCTGCGTTTTTTGTAGTTTCTTCATCTTTGTTGTTTAAATTTTGAATTCCATTGCCGATTTTGGGTTCCTCATTTTTATGCAACAAGTTGTCATCATCGGGAGTGTATTTAGATTTCTCGGTGTTGTTTTGAATCCATTGTTGATTTTGATTTCCTTTTGGTTGTCGCCTATACTGGAAGAACTTTGTATAATCGGTAACCCATGTTGTTGTTTTTTTTTTGTAGCCGATTAATCCTTAGTTATACTGAATGTTATGATATTCATCTATAATGTTAGAAAAACTTATCAGTATTTGTCGTATTTACCATATGTGCTAGACATTGTTGATGTTATTAGGTTTTAGTTTCTTGATGTATTGATGTTAGTTTTTTCATGAATGATCATCTTATATGGAGTAGGTTATTTGTTTTTATCATATTCTTATTCGGATGTATGGTTATTTTTTATCACATAATTTTATTTGAAGATTTGGTGATTTTAATTTTTTTCATGTATCTAATAAATTACCTATTTAGGTTTCCGTTGTGCAAGATATAAAATTCTGATCTTTACTGTTGTGTTGTCATGTGTATTTGTAAAGTGGTTATATTTTGATTATTAATTGTTATTCAGTTTTTAAGTTTTTGTTTCTACAGACGCAAATCCATATGACATCTTTCTATCCAATTATTTCGTCGAATAATCCTCCAAATCTGGTAAGTTGTTTAATTTTATAATTATAATATTTTTTTGATGTCTATTTAATTGATAGATATATATTTTTTTGAAGGAAATACCAAATGAATTTAGTAATAGGTACTTATTGTATGTTGTCCCAAACAGTCAAGTTGTTATCAAATGTGCTAATGGTTTGGTATTTGAAGTTGTTTTTTACGAAGCACAAAGGTGCATTAGTATTCATGGATGGGTGGGAGTATGTTGCATCTAAACTCTCACTTATTGAAGGTTATTTCCTCATGTTTAAGCAAATTGACCTATACTCTTATTTGTTAACACCGTTTAACAAAATGCACCCTCATCCAATCTGTGGTTGTGATGTTTCTTTGTTTACTTCGATATCTACTGAGAAAACTAAACGCAATGTTGAATATTTCTGCCAATGCTTCACCGATGATTCTCTTGATAGATTGGTTAGTATAGATACTTTAGTTATTTCAATTTTTGAATAACAAAAACAAGTTATATAACCGAATGTTTTTTTTTCACGCAGGTTATTCCTGCTGATTTTGTTGAAGGTACTATACGTTTGCCCAAGATTAGCAAGATAACCTTCAAGGTTCATGTAAATTTGTGGGACAGTTTTGATGTTATGATTCAGAAAGACCCGGCTACTAAGGTCTACTATATTTATGATGGTTGGGACAAAGTTGTATCTTTTGTACCTATGTACCCGGATTACTACGTTGTTATGAGGTACATATTTGAAAAAAATTTCCAGCTTACTGTTTTTTACTTGGATGGTTGTGAGATTTTCGTGCCGAAGGGTGAATACAAGTTGGCCGCTGTAAACATACCTCAACCTGTTCATGGAAATGCTAATGTTCCTATTGAAATCATTGAGATAGAAGACAGTGATAACGATGACGATGATGCTGAATCCGATCCTGATTATGCTGAATCCATGGAAGATGAGTCTGTTGATGTTTCTTCTCTTTTAACGAACACTGATAATGATGGTGTTTCTACCGATGAAATGTCCGATGAAGAAGACGTGGAAGTTTCGGATTCACGGGCTGACAAGAATGTTGATCCAGACCATGAGCCTATTGAGTTTGAATGGAAGTATGACAGGCATTTCGTAAGTTTCACTTTATATTTATATTGATTTATATCAAATATTATAAAAACATAGTTTGTTTTTTAGTATTAAATTTGTTCATCTTATATATATATATATATATATATATATATATATTGTAATATAATATTTTGTTCAAATTTGTGTTTGTAGCGTCTGAATGTTGATGTTGCTAACGCATCTAGAATTGACATGAACCCGGAGATGTGCGTTCAAAACCTGGCTGGAGTTGATACCATGATTTCCTTTCGTGCCGAGAAACATGACAGTGGTTTTCGATACTATGCTTCGCAATGGCGCAGCAATTCACAAAACCGAATGGTATAAACTCTCCTGACAGGTGCACCTTTGTTTATTGCTCAGTGCAAAAGAAGCATATTTTGAAGAAGGTGTTCAAGTAGTTTCGTTTTCCGTATCTAAACAATCTAATAATCCTTGGGTTTTTTTTATGTTATTACAAATTACTTTTCTTGTTGGTTCAGTACTTTATAACATCAGTTTACATATGTTAGCTTAACACCTTTTGCATGTCACGTTTTGTAAATGTTTTAACATTACTAGATGTTATCTTTAAGACTAAATGGTATATAACTAAGTTTAGTTTCTTTGTATTATATGTTTACTTCTTATCATCACGGTATTCTCTGCATGTGGAACAATTACGCTGTCATAATGTTTATGATACAAATACTAGATGGAAACCTTGGTAATGATATTATTTAAATTACATCTTTATATAAAGCTTTCCATAAATATGAAACCGCCATTAACTATGGATCAAAATCTATATATCTAATAAAGCAAACCATTGGGGGACACATGTCACCCAATGGTTGATGCCAAATAAGAAGCCATGTCATCATCCATGTGGCACACCTCATAGTTTAGGATTGAATGTAGCTTCTTTGGTAAGTTTCTTAATCTCTCTCTCTCTCTCATCAATCATTCGCACTACCGTTTCAACCAGGATTAGAGAAGGCTTCTATTGTACGCTTCATTATACTCTCTCTCTATATTTCTCAATCATCGTTCCTCTCCTCAAACAAAACCCTAATCTGCCTCCATGATCTCAATCTGTCTCTTCCGGATCTCAGTCAACAATCGACGGTAATGTCCGAATCGTTGATCTTTTTTTATGTTTGAGTTTGAATGGTTTGCCCTAATCGGTTTTGTTATGTATTGATTAATGTTATTTGAAGATCGATATCAGATTTCCAGAGTATATTCAAAGACCATCCAAATCAAAGGTATCAAAATCTTATTCTTGATGTTTTACTTTAGATCTTCTTTGTAAAATTTTGATTCGAAACAATCAGTGTGTTTCATCGATTAGGTTAAACTTAAATGATATTATTTTATGATAGTCGAATCTTCTCCACTTCTCTCATCCCAATCATTGTTGCAAATGCTCAAGAACGATTCTTGCATATCATCAAGAACTATCCACAAAATCAAAGGTAAGCACTTCAATTTCTTATTTGTCATATCTTTTTTGTTCTTATTAATTTAATTTTGTTTCCCAACCGTATTTTGTTTTGATCAGTTAGGTTAAGGTTGAAGGATAGATGTTTATGTTCAACTTTTAAAATATGTGTTTTTGTTTGGATTTGATTTGATTCCATATCTATGTTATGATGATTTGTAATTATTATTTTGTTTTATTATTTGAAAGTTGAAACGCTTCTTCACAGAAGCATAAATTTTAGGTTTTTTTTCAAGATTTTTGATGTAAAAGATAATGATATGATGTTTCCTTATAAAGTAGTTTTTTTTAAGAAATCATTTTTTTGTTTGTTTGGATTGGTGTTGATAGTTAAAATTATGTTTCATTATGTTTGCAGGTTATTATTAAGAAAATATCATTTATCTTTTTTCAGGCGTTTAGAGAACCCGACCTGGTTACTTATTTCAGTTGCATCAAAATTCTCTACTCCCTTCCCTTTTCTTCATCCAAATCCTAATGCTGATTTGAGTATATATGCAACGCTCTGTTCTGTTCCGCTTTGTTAGCAATTTACATCTTGTTATTTGAGGTTGGGTATGTAAGGCTCAATTGTGGAGACGATCCACTTCACTGTAAGAATTTCCACTCTTTCTTAGTTAGTTGTTCATCAATTTGTCTCATGCTCCTGTTGTAAATTCCATTAAATATACCTCTAAGATGATTATTAGGATCAATTACTAATAATTAATTTCTATTTATATCCTCTAAAACGATTTTTTTTGTATTATCAATTTATGTTTCATTAGGCTTGATTTAAGTTGAATTTGTCGAATCAATTTAGGGTTTTAGAGAATACTATTGTTTCTGGTAGATGGGAGCAATTTAAGTTCATAAGCAGATTTAGATCGCTTATTTCAAAACTCATTGTTCTTGGTAAGTTCAACATCTACGGATTACACGCATCAGTGAAGTTAGCTGTTTTCAGTAGGCTTATGTTAAATTTGTAAAACAATGAAAAAACAAACATCACAATGGCGCAACTAAACCAGATGTTTGTATGGTGACAAATTAAAAGGGTGTATTTTGAAGTTGGAAGTTTTTGATCAACTGAAGCGAATGGATGCTACTTTGGTTGGCACAAGGTATGGTGATGCCTTCACACATTAATTTCTAAAGCTGTATGATTACTAAAAGTTTCAGGTTTTTAAAATGTGGGGTGTTTGGATGCGTGTTATGAAAGTGAGTAAAATGGGTTGTATACATTAGTGTTTGGACATGCTTATGCCGGTGAAGTTTTAATAGTTAGATAATGAGTGTTTGGTAAATCTGATTATCATAGAAACTAATAGATAAAATGATCAAAAGGAACTTTTTGTTAGAATAATAGGCGGTTTGTGAAATTAAGTTAGAAGTTTCTTTTTTTTTTTTTCAAATTTGGATGAAAGAATGTGTTCTTATCCTTGCATAATCAATTTTGAAATAACTTTTTTAGCAGCATGCTTGTGCGGGTTGTCCATAATTGGTTGGAAGCTATTCAAGGAATCAAGGGCGGAGGTTAATGGTGGCCCGGTGGTGCAACACCTACACCTATCTTTTGCGGGTAGTATTAATTTTACCATTTTTTTGTAGTGTAAAGTATTGGATTTTAGTTGTTAGTAAGAATTACATAACTTAATGGTTGCTAACCTTAGATATGGTGCATGGAGGTTATATAAAATACTAATCTTACAAGATGGAAATGATGATATAGCATGTGAGTCTCTTAATTACATTCTTTCTTTCAGTCTTTGATTCAGTTTAGTATGTAAGCTTAATTACATTCTTTCTTTCAGTCTTTGATTCAGTCACATATAAGATGTAGTGTCCTCTTCATTACAATCCGTTCTGTTATATCAAAAGGCAACAACATCAATAATTTTGAAGGATATTTATCCTCATATTTGTTTGGACACAGGGACACGAAATTCCAATAGTTCATAGAGCTATAAAGGTGTATACTGTTTCTTTAATCGCTCTTTAAATTTTATAGCCATTGTATCGAATAACATTCCACCATTGTTTTAAATTGATTCAGCTGTTTTTGGGCCAGCTTACCACTTTGGGCTTTGATGTTAATCTTACCTAAAAGTCATATTTCTGTAATAGGTTCATGAGTATCAACATATTGGAGAAGTTTATGTCCTTGCAAAAGGTAATGCAAATTTCAGTCATTACATATGATTCACAGAAACGTTAGAATAATAATGCTAATTTATATTTGGTTTTATTTTACTTTTTATTTACTCAGGCACCTTTAAAAAGTTATTATTTTTATCAAACTTTTTTTAATAAAAGAATCTTTTTGATGTTATTAGGAGACAACAATAGCAATGAAGATGACATGTTTTTGTATACTCAAGGTCAGATGTGGTTGAAGCGGCATCATATCACATGGAGGGCAATCTAAAGAAATTTACCGTTCTTCATAATTATAAAGGTAGATGTAGTTCTTCATCTCGATCTGTAACTGGTCGAATGAACCTAGCTATTCCCTATATATGTTTTATTCTAATCTTTTTTTTTTGTGAATAGTTGTGTAAAAGAAAAAAACATTTGAGTCCTTAAATATTTGCCCAAAAATATTATAATATATTACAAGCCATGGACCAATCATTTTTTTTTAATTCAATTCAATAGTCGGTATGTTATTAGTGGGCTTCAAAATTCTTATAGTTTATAAGCATATATTTTGTGTAACTAAATGCATTGTCTGTTATTTGAGATGGAAAATTGGTGAGGTTGAAGGGTTATAGTTTATAAGCATATATTTTGTGCAAATAAATGCATTATGTGTTATCCGGAATCACAAGACTAAAACAATTTTGTTAAAATTTTAATTGTTTCTAAATAATTAGTGATTTAGCATCTCAAAGATGATCACAATTTATTCATTTATAGATAGTCACTGAGTCAGATACTCAGACATTATTACATGTTTCCCTTTAACCGAACTTTTCTTTTAAAGGGGAGGCTTTTGAAGCGATACAAATGGCTAAGGGAATCTTGACTGAGAAAGGATCCAAACACGAGCATAGAAGCGTGTCACCTCTATCAAAAGTTTTAGAATGATGCAGTGGCGAGTAGGGAACTTTTGCGGCTATTTGAAAGGTGCTTCAGGGCCGAGAACTATGTGTAAACAACCATGGTAAGTGTTGGTAAGGGCTGCCAAAACAGATTGAGAACGTCAAGACAGCAATGAACGTTTATGGTCTGAATCGAGGTGTATGAATGACGGGTCTGTACAAACAACCATGGTAAGGTTTTGTGTAAATGAATTCGTCTTTATTTAAGGTTTTGTGTAAATGTATACATTTATCGGCATATATGTATATTCATTTTTGTTTATTGTTTTTTATTTGTTGGTAAAGGGACTGTGAGTATATGAAGAAAAAAAGTGAGAGCTAGGGCTTCTTGTGCACAAGAAGGAGTTATGATAAGAATGATTGCACCTAAAGACAACTCATATGTTAGCAAGTAAGTGCATAATTTCTTTTACTTCTCTTTTTATTTTGTGAATTTTCTTATAGGAATGAACAAGAATAAGCAAGTTCAACGTTTGTAATAATCACCATATCCAACAAAAGTTTAGAAAAATGTTTTGATGTTAACAATATGGTAAAGTATCAATCTTTTGGATAAAAAGATGCATAAGAATTCTTTAAAGCTATAAATAAAACTATGGATAAAAAGATGTTTGTGGGTTGTTTTCACCTTACCCGTTTTGACCCACATTAAAAATCATTGAATATTGACAGTAACCTATTTTGACCCGTTATTATACGTGTTTTAACCCCATGTGCCACCTTTTAACCCTCATTTTCATTGTTTTAACTATATGACTGATTTGGCCAATTTTTGTTTATAGTCTAATCTAAATTCATGCCACTAATTTTTACCTTATTTGTGAAACAGGCATGCCAGGTTCAACCTGATAAAATTCCTGATGATCCTCAAGCTATCAAGAGATAATCGAAACAATCCTTGCTGTGTGAATATGAATATTTTTAGAGGAACATATGTTATTGTACTTGTGTGTAGATTATTTTTTTCTTTTTTTATCATTTTTTATTGTTTTCATGTTGCTTTAGCGGCATGTAAAAATTAATCTGCTAATAGTGTTTATTCCAATGTATGCATTTTCACATAATATTAAATTTCAAAGTAAATAATATGGTTTTGGATGAAGCCGCGCATCGCGCGGGCATTAACCTAGTATAAAATATCAAGTAATCATTTCCATATTTGTAGGATTATGTCTATATTTATTACTCTAAAAAAAATCATATCTTTTTAGTATAATGTTTTAGTAACATATAATTTTTAAATCATACCAAGTTTATCTATATCTTCAAATGATATTAGTAACAATAGAAAAATTAAAAATGTACTAAAGTATCATCAATTTTAACACCCACATGCCAATATCTTAAATTTCATTGTAATAACGTTTTTTTTTTAAAAAAAAAACATCAACCAATATCATATAACTAAAACAACATACATTTTTAGTAATCATTGTCAATAAAAAACAATAAATAAGTATTTCATTTTAAACTTGTTGTTTATATATGAGTTAATTGCCTGGATGGTTCTTGTGGTTTCACGTTTACTCCCCAACTTTTGAAAATAGCAGGTATGCTTCCTATGGTTTGTTATTTTGTTACTCGGATAGTCCCCTGAGTAGATATGAGTTACTTTGTAAATAGCAGGTATGCTCCCTATGGTTTGTCATTTTGTTACTCGGATAGTCCCCGGAGTAAATGTCAGGGGACTATCCGAGTAACAAAATGACAAACCATAGGGAGCATACCTGCTATTTTCAAAAGGTGGGGACTAAACGTGAAAAAACATGAAACCATAGGGACCATCCGGGCAATTAACTCTTTATATATTGAATACGAAAAACTTATATTTTTTTAGTATTTATAAGTTACGTTTATAAATATGTCTGTTAACTAAATTGTCAAACTTTTCGAAATTAAAAATATATTTAACATCAAATTTCGAAAAATAACCATAAATATAATCAACTTTTTCATTTTATTCATTATCTCCTAACTCCTAATATATCAATTTCAATCTAACAACTTCCTAAATTAAAACTTTATTATAAATAATTAAATACATGTTCAAAGTTGTTCCACATTCACACATCATAAGAGAAAGTCTGTCTTTGAGCTTGAATTTGAGAAGATATGAATTTATATTTTTTTACTCTAATCTTCAAGTACTTTATTATTTTATTGCTTCCAATTTGTATTTTGTTCTATTCATATATAACAAAGTTTTGTATTAAATTTTGTAGATGTCAAGGGATGAATTTATCATAAAGAATCCTTTGAGAAACATATATGACCTTTGGCAAATCATGAAGGTTTTTATGAATTTATATAATACAGGAAGTACAAAAATATTTTTATAGAAATTAATTATGTTCTTATTTTTAAATTTATATAGCCTCAATTCGTTGTCATACTTGGTACTATAAAGGCTATAGATAAGCATTTTGGTTGACACTATATGGAGTGTCCTAATTGTTTAATGGATGCAGATACAGATCTTATAGACTGTGTGGGCATGGAGGAGCATTTGTTTCATGTGTGCAACAATTATGATTGTGATGAAACAGTTGCAAGGTATTATGAGCCTTTTTTTTTATCTATTTTAATAATTATATTTATTAAAAAATAATCGTTTTGTATATATGTTTTCATATTTAATTTAACTAGATTCAAGATAAGAGTTCAAGTGGAAGACATTAGTGATGATGTTCCAATAATATTATTTCATTCTCTGGCTGATGAAATTATTGAAAAAGTTGTTCTCAAGTCGGCCGAACAATTGCTTCAAGAAAACACAACACCTGTATGTATAAATAATTTTTACTTCACCTATATATTTTTGTCATTAAATTTAAATTTTTTTGTTATATTAATTTAATCATAAAATATTATGATTCACAACATGTTGAAGAAGTAATGTTTCCTGTGGATTTAAACAACTTGATTGGAAAGAGGGTTTGCTTTTAAAATTGAGATAACAACTTATAATCTGACTAACTTTGATGAAATGTATGTTGTTACAAACATGACCGATGATGAATAAGAAAAGATGAAGATTACTGATGTATTTTTATAAAAATAGATGATTCATATTAATACATTAATATTTACAGCATATGTAATTTTATTATTAGTAACTTAATTTTGACATTTGTCTCAGGGAAACAATAAAGAATTTATCCAAAGAAGAAGTCATATTCCAAACGTTAAGAATGATGATGCTAATACCAGTTGTGATATCAATAAAATCAACAAGCGTAAACTGGTTGACGTCTACAACTCTTCAACTCCAAGTAATGTTAAGGATTCGGAGAAAGTTAGCAAGAAAGAGACTTAGCTCCTATCTCTATGAATTTAAAGCAGTTTTTATGATTTTTTACGTTTTAACCAATAGTTTTTTTTTTTTTTGAATATTTCAGTTTATTTGACATGGTTGTTTGATCTTTATATGTTTTTTATATATATGAATAAATCTATCCCTTTTAACCAATATTTTTTTCCTATCAGTTTAATCAACTTATCATTTGTCGTGTAAGGATTTCATCACAATGATTAGAGTACTAACTTTAACATTAATCGATGAGTCTTAATAAAAGAAAAAAAAAACAAAATAAATATAATTTCCTAAAACACGTTTATAATATGTTTATGAATTTTATTAGTTGAAAATTCAATAAACATTAATCGATGAGTCTTAATAAAAGAAAAAAATACATATAATTTCCTAAAACACGTTTATAATATGTTTATGAATTTTATTAGTTGAAAATTCAACTAAAAGAATAATATAATATAATTTAAAAACAAACAATATAAGATTTTGTATCGGTTTACGAAACATTTTTTAACTGAGATCTCTTTAAGAATTAAAATGTAATAAGCTTTACACGAAAACTATGAATACACATGGAGACAAAGTTAGGATACTGATGAAATAGAACAAATAAATTATTGTGGGAAGGGAAAGAAGATACTAATGAGTTTCAAAATGTTGTTTATATACCTTTTATTATTGAAAACTAAATTTTCCTAACCCGGAATGTTCCCGGGTGATAGCCTAGTTTAGGTATATATAATTTCTTTTGTATTTGTATTAGTTATTAAAAGCAGTAAAAATGGTGTTTTATAAATAAATAAATTAGTTAAAAGACCAAATTACCCTTCATTTAACATTTAAAATTAACTGAGTTAGGTTTAAAGGATATATCGTGCAAGATTTTAAAATAATAAGTATAAAATTTGTCAATTTTAAAGACAAAGGACAACGCCTGAAATTAGGTATATAGATAAAGGACAAAATTTGCAATTCACTCTTTTTATTTTATGTAATGGTCTTCTTCCATTTGTAATTATTTTCTTTGTTGCTCATCAGCTACAAGTGACCCCATAATTTCAATCATCTTTTCTATACAGTCGATTCATAATTGAATCATATCACTATATATCTTTAGGTGACATACAATTTAAATAATTTTTCTATTCCTATCAATGTGTCGATTCATAATGAAATCACTATATATCTTTAAGAGACCCATAACTTAAATCATCTTTTCAATTTGTATGGATCCATCATTGAATCGATATATATCTTTGAAGTGACCCATAATTTAAATCATCTTTTTCTGTTACATGATTGGCTTGCTGACCCGTAATTGAAATTCATAACTGAAACCATCTTTTCTATTTGTATCCATGATTGGCTTGTTGTCATCTCACCATTGGTTGTCGTGTCTTCATTGGCCATCAATGTAGTACGTCGTTTGTTCCTAAAATGTGACAAGTATATAATATGCATTTTGATTTGTTTTTCAATAACTTAACTGATTCCGTAGTGGAAGGTGATATAACGCCGGACACCATAGCGCCCTATGGCGTCTCCCCATACCGCCCCGAGGGGCGCTATACCCCTCCAAATCATTTCTCTTTTGAAAATTATAACGGGGTGAACACATTTGGTTCTCTCTCTCTCACACACACACACACACACATATATATATATATATATATATATACACATTGTTGATCAATTATGTTTAATCATAATGGAAAACATGAAAACATACCCGTGATTGCAGACAGGCTAGCAGAGAATCCAGTGAGTGATGCAGCCATTGAAGTCGACATGCTTGTCAAGATTGATGTTATGAGTAAACAGAAGATGTCTAACCTTGTAACCTCTCCATTAGTCTCCTTATATATGCACCCAAGAGGAAACCTAATTAGTTAATAAAGGTAATATGGTCCATCAACAATTACCAACTAATTATTATAATGGCTACTAGATTAAATATTACACCATAATATATTTAATCTTACATTCTCTCACTTAGCCAAGTAGTCATTTACTATGAGTATTAGATAAGCCTGATCAGGAGTTAACACTCATTTTAGCTCTAAACCAAGAACTGTAGCAGAGAAATACAGTCGTTGAATCCTTATGCGACTCAGGACCCCCATTAGTCATACTACAGCTTCAATTTAAAACCTAATCGTTATGATCAAAATACGCATAAGCCCTTTGTTTAATTTGTAACTTTATTTATCTATATGCCATTATACCGGCTGAAGATATTCTTAGAGACATACAAAATCAAACTGATGAAATTTCATTAAAATAAAACATAAGTTAGTACAATATGCTAAACGAGGTCTTTAGTAAATCCTATATTCCGAACATGTTCTTCGTAAACTTTTGGTGGGAGACCTTTAGTCATCAGATCCGCAAGCATATCTTTAGTACTAATATACTCAATACAAATATTATTTTCCTCAACTCGTTCACGTACGAACAGATACTTTGTATCGAGATATAAACCAGCTCCAGTCGAACTGTTACCGTTTAAGAAACTAACGGTAGCTGAGTTATCACAGTAAAGCTTCAATAGTCTAGAAATGTAATTAACAATTTTGAGTCCAGTGATCAGATTCCTAAGCAACATTCCATGGCAGGTTGCGTTATAAACAACAATGTATTCTGCCATCATTGTGGAAGTTGTGGTCAACTGTTGTTTATGACTCTTCCATGAAATGGGTCCGCCTGCTAACATAAAGATATAGCCCGAAGTGGATTTCTTGTCATCTTTGCATTTTGCAAATTCAGAATCAGAATAGCCTACCACTTCTAAATGATCACTTTTTCTATAAGTCAGTTTATAGTATTTCATCCCTTGCAGATATCGACGTACCTTCTTAGATGCTTTCCAGTGATCTAGGCCAGGATTAGTCTGATAACGGCCTAGCATTCCAGCAATATAAGCGATATCTAGGCGAGTACAGACTTGAGCATACATCAGGCTCCCGACTACTGACTCGTAAGGTATCTGGCTCATTTGCTCCTTCTCAACCTCTGTTGTCGGATACTGGAATGAACCGAAAACATCTCCCTTAACTACTGGAGCGATTGCGGGTTTTCACTGTTGCATGTTGTAACGTGTAAGGACACAATCTATGTAAGCCTTTTGAGAGAATTCTAAGATCCCTTTGTGTCTATCTCGGTGTATTTCGATGCCAATGACGTAAGAAGAATCTTCGAGATCCTTCATGTCGAAGTTATGCAAGAGTAACCGCTTCGACCCATGCAACATGTCTAAACTATTACTTGCCAATAGAATATCATCTACGTAAAGGGCAAGTATAGTAAAGTTGCTCCCACTCATCTTGAAGTAGGTGCATTGATCCACTTGATTCTTTATAAAACCTTGTCTCTTCATGACTTCATCAAACTTGAGGTACCATTGACGTGATGCTTGTTTTAACCCGTAAATGGATTTCTTCAACTTACAGACTAGATGCTCTTGACCTTCGGGTTGTTTCATGTAAACATCTTCGTCCACGTCTCCGTTAAGGAAAACGGTTTTAATGTCCATCTGATGCAACTCGAAATCAAAATGAGCTACTAGGGCCATGACGATCCTTAATGAATCTTTACGAGAGACAGGTGAAAACGTCTCTTGATAATCAATTCCCTCTTTCTGAGTGTAGCCCTTTGCAACCAATCTCGCTTTGTAGCGTTCAACGTTACCATTCAGATCCATTTTTGTTTTGAACACCCATTTACGTCCTACGGGTTTGACACCGTTGGGTAATTCTACCAAATCCCAAACGTCATTTTTCTTCATGGATTCAAGCTCATCAATCATTTCTTTATTCCATTCAGAAGACTGATCACTGCTAATGGCTTCATTATAAGAGATAGGATCATTGAGCTTTCCGACATCTTCTTCAGTCAGGTAGGTAACATAATCATCCCAATTAGTAGGCCTTCTTTGCCTGGATGACCTCCTGAGTTGATTATCGAGTTCAGTGTTGTATTGGTTGTGAGCGTTTGATGTGCCTTCGTTATGAGGTATAATGGGTTCTGATTGTGGAAATAAATTTGGAGTTGGTGCAGTAGCTTCAGGTGCAGTGGTTGTATTGGGTACAAGAGGAGTAAACGGAGTAATGGTAAGTGATGAGTCCCCCCCCCCCCACGTCTTGTACTTCATGCAATTCTTCATAAGGGTTGGTACTACTCCCACTGACCTTGAAATCCTCCAGGAACGCAACACGCTTGATTTCAACAATATGGGTGACATAGGAAGGACAATAGAAACGATAACCCTTTGAGTGATCAGGATACCCAATAAAGAAATAGGTAACTATTTTAGGGTCAAGTTTCCTTAGGAAAGGATTATAAAGTATTGCTTCAGCAATGCAGCCCCAAACTTTCATATATCTAAGACTCGGTTTCCTTCCTGTCCAAAGTTCATAAGGAGTTTTAGGGACAAACTTAGAAGGAACTCTAATGAGTATATGAAAAGCTGCTTTTAACGCTTCAGTCCAGAGGCATAATGGTAAATTAGTGTTGGCTAACATACTGCGCACAATGTTCATAAGGATACGGTTTCTTCGTTCAGCGACACCATTCTGCTGAGGTGTACCAGGCATGATGTATTGGTTCACAATCCCTTGGCCCTTACAAAACTCATAAAATGGACCAGGGGCTTGGCCCACATCAGTATGTCTTCCATAATATTCACCGCCTTTATCTGATCTCACAACTTTAATCTGATGATCTAGTTGTTTTTCAACTTCAGCTTTATAATCTTCAAAGGTTGTAAGAGATTCAGATTTTTCCTTAATACGATACAAGTACATGTAACGGGAATAATCATCAATGTAAGTGATAAATGAAGTATGTCCTGTTATGCCAGCGATTTGGTAGGGACCACTAATGTCAGTATGAATGAGTTCTAATAAATTAGAGCTCCTAGTGGCACCTTTCTTATTCGCTAATGTCATTTTACCTTTAAGACATTTGACACATGTTCCAAAATCTGAGAAATCGAGAGGAGGTAAGACTTTATCCTTTACGAGACGATTTAATCATTCTTTTGAGATGTGGCCTAAACGCTAATGCCACAACATGGATGACGTTTCTAAGTCTCGTTTCTCTTTCATATTTGTGAGTGATTCATTAATGTTATATGACAACGAAGATTTGGAAAAGTCATCATCTAATTTTAATCTATAAAGACCACCATCCAGACTTCTAGTACCAAAAACAACGGAATCATAGAGGATAGAGAGTTTGCGATGACCATGGGAAACAATAAAATCGTCTATGTCTAACTTTGGCCCTAATACTAGGTTCCGAGTTACCTCAAGAACATATAAGGCATCATAAAGTTTAATACATAAACCAGTTTTCATAAATAATTGTAATGTTCCAATGTCCTTCACTTCTAATTCTCGATCATCCCTAACCTTAAGTGTTCTTTGGTTTCTTCCCAGCTTCCGAATTGAAAGGAATCCCTGAGTAGAGTTGGTTACATGAACGATAGAACCAGTATCAAACCTCCAAGAATTAGCAGGAACATTTAAATTATAGGACTCAAGTATCATGAAAAAATCGTTACCTTTCTTAGCCAGCCACTCCTTAAAGTCAGGGCATTCCTTCTGCATATGTCCTGTCTTTTTACAGAACTTGCAGTGGATTTTGCCTAAGGAGTTCTTAGAGCTGGAAGGTGCACTTGTATTAGGATTGGGCCTTTGGACCCTGGAAGCATCCCTTCTTGGATAGTTGTTCTTCCTTTCCTTAGAATTGGAGGTGGTGAAGTTTCCAACATT
This sequence comes from Helianthus tuberosus, assembly GCA_030545235.1. NCBI lineage: Eukaryota > Viridiplantae > Streptophyta > Magnoliopsida > Asterales > Asteraceae > Helianthus > Helianthus tuberosus. The sequence goes on along the minus strand of CM060402.1, from coordinate 140,542,582 downwards.
AGTAGTGCGATCCATCTTCATACGCTCCTCTTCCTGCACACACATAACGATCAACTCACTCATCGTCCATTTGTCCTTCTAAGTGTTGTAATTGATCTTGAATGCTTCATAGAACGAAGGAAGCGAAGTAATGATGAAGTGAATGAGGAAACCATCACTAATTTCCATGTCCAACCCCTTCAGCTTATTGGCCATATCATTCATCATCATGATGTGTTCGCGAATCCTGCTCCTCCATCATACTTAGTTGTCACCATATTGAGGATTAGAGTACTAGCGTGTGCTTTAGACGTCCCCTTGAATTGCGCCTCCACAGAAGCCAAGTAGGTTTTAGAATCATCAGAATCAGGAATGGCTCCTCTGATTGTATTGTTTATGGACTGCTTCATAAACATGAAAGGCATGCGATTACACCTATTCCACTTTTCATGAATCATCTGCTCAGTAGCAGTACTTTGAGGAGTAAGGTCTGTTGGCTTATTCTCTCTCAGAGCATAATCGAAGTCCAGCAACCCAAACGTAAGCATGAGAGAGCCCTTCCATGCAGCAAAGTTATCACCAGTCAAAGGTGGAATCCCGCAATTGGGTGGTGATAGTGGAAATAAGAATGAGCGAATTATGATACTAATCAAGAAGTCCTAATGTGATCTAAGGGCATGTTATACTAAGGCAGGCATAAATAATGACCATTTTAATTATGAAGCTGTGATATTGTCTATTACTAACATCAAAATAATAGATTTAGTAAAAATTCTACTTAGACGAAGACAAATCAGCTTTGGCCAGAAGTGTAATCATTTAAGCATGTATGCAAAGTGATCGTGACAAATCAGCTTTGGCCAGAAATGGGACAATTACTTTAGTTATGCACTTGTTAAGAATGCTATACATGAATGAATTAAATCAGCTTTGGCCAGACATTAAGACATTCACGTTTGTAATGCCTACTCAACATAGCTTTCGTAATACTTGAACGATAAATAGATGCATCAAATCAGCTTTGTCCTGAAATGATACATCAGAAGCTCATTCAAGTTAAGCCATTTTGGTTTGTAAAAAATTATTTGATTCTGATTAATTAACTAAATATTTACAAAACCAAGTATTTAATAGCAAACCACCTGTTTGGCCTGCACGGGGTTCGGGGAGGAGCCCCGAGCTAAATTTTAGTTCACATTAACAGCTTAATAAAGTAATGAGATTTCGAGTTCATCTTAGATTTCGAGTGAGATCTTGACTCAGTTATGAAGTCTCGACTTAGCTTAAGATTTTGAGTAAGCTCTCGAGTGAGGTTCTGAGTAAGATTTCGACTCATCATGAGTTCCTTTATGATTTCGAGTGGCCCTTTAATCTCGAAACCTTGAGATTTCGAGTCCCTTAACGCCAGTCACAACCTCACTCGAAATCTCGTGGTTTCGAGTGATGAAGACTAATACCTTAATGAGATTCCGAGTTCATTATGAGGTTTCGAGTCCCAACCACCAGATTGCGAGTCGAAATCTCAGTCACAATCTCTGATGCCTTAATGAGATTCCGAGTTCATTATGAGGTTTCGAGTCGCAACCACCAGATTGCGAGTCGAAATCTTAGTTGAAATCTCAGTTCTCCTCAAATTTTAGTGAGATTTCGAGTAGGAATCTCAGTCGGAATCTTAGTCGAAACTATCTAATTCTCGAAACTTATTCTCCAAGTTTCGAACCTGCTCATCAACAGCTGTTAATAGATATAATGTTGAAAATTTGAATTTTTAGGGATTGTGATAGAGTTTCCTGTTTTCATATTGATCTGATTTTATCAAAATATTTCGAAAATCATAATCTGTTTATCAATTAACAGTTTTCGATAAAATATAACCCATTATGATTTCGAGTCAATGATAAACATTCTTTTCCTTTTATTTTACCTGAAACAGCGATTTCGGCAGTTTTTATGTGACTCGAAACAGTTTGTAAGTTTTATTAGGCTGTCAAAATTTTCTGTTTTCTAGATTTCAATCCCAGAATTAATGGATGTGAAAAGAGAACTGATTTATCAACATATGCTCTGATACCACATGTTGAACAATTCTGCTTAATCATAAAGGAAAACATGAAAACATACCCGTGATTGCAGACAGGCCAGCAGAGAATCTAGTGAGTGATGCAGCCATCGAAGTCGACATGCTTGTCAAGATTAACTGGGTCCTTCTTAGGGTGCAATCTAATGATGGTGATGATGAAAACCAAATAGGGAGTTCGGTTGAGAGAGAGAGAGAGAGAGAGGTCGAAATTGATGTTATCTGTTTAATCATAAAGGAAAACATGAAAACATACCCGTGATTGCAGACAGACCAGCAGAGAATCTAGTGAGTGATGCAGCCATCGAAGTCGACATGCTTGTCAAGATTAACTGGTTCCTTCTTAGGGTGCAATCTAATGATGGTGATGATGAAAACCAAATAGGGAGTTCGGTTGAGAGAGAGAGAGAGAGAGAGGTCGAAATTGATGTTATGAGTAAACACAAGATGTCTAACCTTGTAACATCTACATTAGTCTCCTTATATATACACCCAAGAGGAAACCTAATTAGTTAATAAGGGTAATATGGTCCATCAAGAATTACCAACTAATTATTTAATATGTCATTATATATTTTGATCTATATAATGTAAATGATTATAATGGCTACTAGATTAAATTTTACACCATAATATATTTAATCTTACATGCATATATACCTCATACCTACCCCACATTTCATTTTTTTGTCATTTGTCACGTAACCCCGTAAAGAGGGTTATGTTATATTACCATACACATGGCCTAATGTAAGAACACCACAACCACATTACACGATGTTCAAGTGAAAAACCCAAATATGGAAATATCTATAAAAAGTATTTATAATAAAAAAAAGTATATTTTAAATACGAAGAAAAACTTGAAACAATTTGGGTGATAAAAAAATATAACGGACACACTTTTTTATACTTTGGTCATGTAATATTTGTTTTTTTATGATAACCTTAGATGAAGTTAATTATATATATCGTGAATTCCTCGGTTGATAGAATCAAATGCAGAAGAAAAAGGGAACTCAAAAAGGCAAGGTGTAACCACTGATCGAACACATATGTTGAATACCCAACTCTTGTTGGCACCACAAAAATGAAAAACGGCATCTCATGGTATGGGAAGGAAAACAGCCTGAAAAGTGTCTTAACCATCGTACATGGACATCTATATAAAACTTAAATTACATGTGTTTGGGCATCATTTAATTGATAATCACTGGAATTTACAAAAAAAAAAAAAAAAAAAAAAAAAAGAAAGAAAAATGGACTGCAAACCGAACAATTGGAAGTTGATTAAAAAAAGAGTAATTCATGTAACAAATGAAGTTGAGTTATTAGTTGAAGAGTACGTACATGATAAACTAACAGATAATGTCTCACGTAGTGAAGGAAACGTTAAGCATTTTTACAAAGTGACGCAATATAGTGATTTAGGATTGAGTTATTGGTTGAAGAGTACGTACATGATAAACTAACACATAATGTCTCACGTAGTGAAGGAAACGTTTAATATTTTTACAAAGTGACGCAATATAGTGATGTAGGATGGAAGTAGTAATTATGGCACTTACAACAGTATATTAAAGAGGATGTTAAATATAATGCTTACATTGACAATTCTGGTTTCCAATTTTGCTTTAAATTCGACTTGTTGTAATGGTGGGATAATATTGCACTATTTTGTATTCGCACAGTGATTTCATTGTCCACTTATTTTGTTGAAGCCATAATATATTAATATTCACACAAGACCGGATAAATTCATATACATAACCGTACATGAGTCATTGATGTTTTTTAGTTATTATTCATTATATTGTTAGATTTTTATGCAAAGTGACAATCAATACAAGGAACTTGGGGACAAATTTAGATATTAGCTGTGGATAAAGTTACCAACGAGAAAAACATGCCATTTTATTTATTTATTTATTTTTTTTTTTTTGAATCTTTATGTTATTCTTTTTAATCATTATATTGCAATAATTGAATCTTTATGTCTAAAGTTACGTTACTTTTTTAGGGTTGGGTTCATATACATAATCTCCTAAAATTAGGAAGTCATAGGGATTGTATAAAACAGACTTCAATTGAACTCATTCTGGCGTTATTGGAACCGTTTTATCGAGCTCTACGATTTTAGATCTTCAGTTTTTGCTTTTGGATTTTTAGCTTGTATATATTAGAATTTTTGTTTCAGATCACTGTGTCTTTTTATTTGGCATTATGTTTTTTTTTTGTCATTGTATCTTTTTTACAGTATATTGTGTCTTTTTCCTTGGCATTACATTATATTTTGCTCGGCATTATGTTACATTTTGCGATTCATTGTGTTTTTGCATTTTCCTAGATTTAGGAGATTGTGTAGAATAACTCAACCCTACTTTTTTAATAGTTAATTAAGATATTTATAGGAACACTAAGAGGCCAGCCCACAACCATATATGTACCCAAAAAAGTATCAGCCCGTACAAAATAACTTTTTTAGTGCTCTATTTTATGCTTTATTTTATGTTGTACTATAGAGCACCAATAAATATACCACCAAATAATAGGATTTGTTGGTGCTGTTCAATAACAGCACCATTAAATCTCCAAACACACCACAAAAAAAAACAAGTCACAGTACCATTAAATCTTTAAACACACCACCAAAAAATTAATATAGAACTAACACGTGTCAAATAATAACAAATCTACACAACACCAAAAAACAAATCTCCATAACACTAAAAAATAAGACAAGAAAAAAATATAAATTTTTAATGTTTTTGCAAAATTTCAGAATTTTTAGTAATATTTCCCAATATAATTCCAATTACACACAAATGTACATGCTATGCTCACAACAAAACTTAACTAGTATTAAACAACCCAACAACCCGTTCAAGTATACGAATTACAAAAGTATGAAACACAAACTAATGCTTACAAGATCAAAACAACTTTTTAATAAATCCCGACATTAAATCTACCACTAAATTCTCAATTTGAGATTCTTCAAAATACCCTTATTCATTCTAAAGCCAAAAACAAATAAATACAAAAGTTAGATTTCAAACATAATATAATTTAATGCAATAAACAAAGTTTATGAATATTTACGAAAACTCACTCGGTTAACCAAATCATGTTGTATAGAGTCGATAAACTCTATCTTTTTTCTCACGTTGATTCCACTATCTTTTCCATTTTGTTCAACATATCTGAAAGGTGATCAGAGTAACTTAGTGATTTAGATAATGTTGTAGAAAGATTCAAATTATATTAAACAAGTTAGTCACTAATAATAAAAACTTACTTAAAAAAGAGAGAAGAGAAACTCTTAAAGTGAAAATTACGTACAAAGATCTGAAACGATAGTGGCCAAGCCCATGTTTGATACCACCTTTAAGTTCCCCATAATATATGCAACCATCTTCACACATATGAATCCCACATCCATGACACTGCCCCTTGAACCATTCTCCAGCATACATATCCCATTGTAAAATCTATAAACACCATATATCAGCTGCCATTAGCCCAAATTTCAACATCATACCCATCATGCATCTAGTCAACCCAATCACCTTCGTATAGCTTGTTCAAGTTGTAGTAATAAACCCCACTTCAATAACACTTACCTGTGTAAAAGTCAAACTTTTTCTTAAGGAAACTGCAAATGAAGATCATTATTAATGAAGGCCAAGTTATATAATCAATCATTTTCTCCCATTCATAATAAAATAAGAGAGGGAACATAATAGATTACATTGTGGTTGGTGGTTACAGTTCGTGATCGATCTAGTCCAGTTTCTTATCCACACCCGGGGTTTGTATGTTTGATAAGTTCTGTTTGATGGTTAAAGGTAGGATTTACCAATTAGATAATTATTAATAACAAAGGAAATCAAAAACCAAACGTATGGTGTATATGATCCAACCTCCTTAATAAAGCGAGCAATTATTCCAGTTCCAACTTCATCCACATCTCTCCAACCATCAGAGTCCGGAAAAGGAGTTGAAATCCAGTAACCTAACTTTCTAGGTGAAGATGAAGAGCAAATTAGAGGCAATCTGCGAGTAAAAACTCCATTGATAAGGTTAAAACTGACAGATAATTTGAATGGTATGGGGGAGATGGCTAGGGGTTAGTCTAGGATTGTGAATATTAGCATTGGGCATAAGACTAAAGGGTATGGTGAGGCTCATCCCCACGAGGATGAGCCGCCACGTAGGCGCCACGTAGGCGGCTCGTGGGGGATGGGCCTCCTTCACATTTGAGGGGATGGAGGATGGGGCTACCCCACCTCATTATTTTATAATTTTGTAAGTGTTTAAATTGAAAATGGATGAGATAGAGGGTATTTAAATTGAAAAAGGATGAGAGAGAGGGTATTTAAATTGAAAAAGGAAATATAATATTCAAAGTGGGGCCCCGTCTAACCCGGCTGTGGGGAGCCGTTTGGGCCGAGCCGATCCTCAGGGGGGCGGTGTGGGGGGCCGGCGCCGGTCCTAGCCGGGCCTAGCCGGCCCCCATACCCTTTTAGTCTAACCACATTCACAATGAATATAGACTAGAAAAATAGGCAAAAGTGCAAAACAACAGCTAACCTAACCTACCAATAACAAATCCTAATATTTATAATTGTAAAGCTTATGTAGCTATTTCTAATAAGTTGTATCAGAATAGAATTTCACTCTTCGGAAAACTAACCACACAATATATAAAATTCAAACATTCGATGCAGCCACAAACCTTAATTGACTTAAAGATGGTAAAAAAACATTACTGACCTAATTGTAAACCAAAATAATACACCAAAATTCCCCTAAATCATGTTCTAAACCGTAATTTTAACTATAAGTCAGTATCCAAAACAAAAAATCAACACAGATTGCGTTATCTATAGATTGAACATAGAGAATCAAATTAAACCCTAAAAAATCAATCTTGTTGTACCATTTTTGTGAGACATTGTAGATCTTGAATCGACTGGGATAAAACCTAGATCTTGAATCATCTGGGGAAACCCTAGATCTGAATCGCTGGAGAGAAAGCGATGTGGGCAAATGTCCCCGTGTTTTTGTATACATAAGGCTACCGCCGATCTTCATCCATATGCAGTAAGCATGGATCCTTCTCTCTCTCTAGCATTCTCTCTTTTCTCCTACGCTCTCTCTCCCCCTCTCTGAAAATGAAAAGTGAAAAGAAGGCAGGGGTGTATGGGGGAATTGGGATGAGCGGGAATTGAAAAATTGAATGGAAAATTTGGCCGCTCAAACATATTGTGCTTAAAGATATTGTACAACATGCATTAAAGGAGTTTTAGTAGAAGTGACAAATTACCTTAAGTTGCCATTCGGATATGCATTATATATAGGGGAAATAGCCAAAATAACCAAGACTTGGTCAAAGTTTCAAAAATAGCCAATTCAAACGTCTCTTTAAGACGTTTCCTCAAACCTGAAACGTCTCAACCAACAACCAATCCATGAAAGCCACGTGTCCACACAAAAGAAACATGCACATGATGATGACAGTCTTGGGAAATACCATTTTAACTTTTACCTCTCTCTCTTTCTCTTGTCAGACATCCCACTCTTTAAGACGTTTCCACCCACCCCACCCCACCCCTCCCCTTTCTCTCTCTACAACCCCACCCCCACTCTCTTTCTCTCTCTACAACCTCATCATCACCGATTCATCATCTTCATCACCATATTAACTTGGTCTTTATTTGTGGTAGGTAGGTTAATATTATAGAAAACAGAATATCCAGTGTGGAGATGACTTTAATCCCATAATTCACATGCAGTGTCTACACACGTCCACAAATAAAGACCATATTAACACCTTCAACATCATCATCACCGATTCATCATCTTCATCACGTCGATTCATCATCATCATCGATTATCACCGGAAAACAAAAGAAAAAAAGAAATTTTAACAAAAAACTAGATCTGCCGATCTGAAATAGAGATGAGTGGATGTGTGTTTACTCGGGTTACGGCTGCCGGAGTCGTCGCCGGCGAGGGGCGTCGGCCCTCCTTCTCTCCCTCGTCGTTCTATCTCTCTTGCCTCTCTCTCCCTCTCTCGTTCGTTCACCGCCGGGGCTCACCGTCGTCGCAGCAGAGTATAGTTTAACAAGATTCAAGAATCAAAGCAAAGCAGAAAGCAAAGCAGAAAGCAGAGAGCTTTCTCTCTCTTTATGTTTATATATCTATATCTATATGTAGGTGTGGAAGTGTAGATACAAGATATGTATCTATGTCCCCGTGTCTCTCTCTCTCTCCTCACTTTCTCTCTCTACCGGATATAAATGTCTCTGCTTGGGAAACGTCTCAGCAGGGAAACGTCTCAGCAGGTTTGGCTCTGCTTGGGAAACGTCTCAGCAGGGGTTTTTGCAGAGTTCTGAAATGTCTCTGCTGTTTCCAAAGTTCTGAAACGTCTCAGCATCACTTGTGGACACGTGGCTTTCGGTGGGTGGCTATTCTTTGAGACGTTTCAGGTTTGAGGAAACGTCTTATGGAGACGTTTGAATTGGCTATTTTTGAAACTTTGACCAAGTCTTGGCTATTTTAGCTATTTCCCCTTATATATATATATATATATATATATATATATATATAGGGTAAGGTTCATGCGATAACCACCTTTATTGCAAGAACCGCGAGAACCAATTTGAACACAACCTAAAATAGCTAAAAAACCCCTAAAAGCTTTTAGTAGCGATTTTTTTATAAAAAAATATTTAAAAAAAAATTGTTTGTTTTTTAGCTATTTTTAGGCATTTTTGGTTGTGTCCACATTGGTTCTCGCGGTTCTCGCAATAAAGGGTGGTTCCTAACGGATCTTTGTTCTATATATATATATATATATATATATATGGAGCTGCTAAAATAGAAACCATCCCCAGTTGTAAGAACTGTGAGAACCACTCTCCACCAATCAGAATAAGGGGTATTATAGTCATTTACTCAACCTATCAAATCATCTCTCTATTAAAGTCTGATTGACATACATAATCAGATCAGACTCTCTCTCTCCTACCCTCTTTTCTTCTCCGACGAACAACCCATTACCGCCGACACCCACCTCCTTCTTCACCCTTCCGCCACCAAAAGAACCATCACCACAATCTTTATTAACATCTTTCATCGACCACCGTCTCCCACGACCTCCGCCATTAACCTCCGTCACCTGTCCCACCGACGACGGCTGACATATACCCACCACCATCGACCTCTGATTATCTCATCGGAGAACACCCTTTACCTCCGAACGGTGACCATCATCACCACCGTCGACCATTTATTCTTCATCTTCGATTACCACCCCCCATCGAGCACCTCCTTTCTCTCTTAACTTATATACCACCGGCCGAGAACCCTTATCGACCACCGATTGAAATCTGGTTAACAAACAAAGTTTTACAATTCCTCTATTTCTCAGTATCAAGTGAGTACAGGTATGGAGTGTCGATGGCGGAGGTGGTGGGTGCTCGATGAAAGTGGTGGAGTGCCGATGTCGGAGGTGGTTGGTGCTCAATGAAAGTGGAGTGTCGTTGTCGGAGGTGGTGGGTGCTCGATGATGGTTTGAGTTGGGTCAGTGAAGGTGGGTTTTCAATTTCCTTATTCATTGTTCCTTCCTAATCCTATCACATACAAAATAAACAAGGATCTTCAAGTGTTCAACCATAGCCCATGTTCCTTAATTTTCAATTTAAAATTTTGAATTTCAAGCCCTAGTAATTGTTAGTTACCAACCAACAATCATATAATCAACAAAACCACCTAACTAAAGACTATAACAACCCAAAAATACATGAAAACATATAAAATTTTAAACCTTTTTAACAAATATATATATATATATATATATATATGTTTTTCTCTTGAAAAACCCCAATAAAACATCAAAACAAATCGAATTACATATTTAAGTTCAATTTTTAAATTTCATCTTTTCAAACCATATACTAGAATCATATAATCAATAAGAAATTAAGAAATAACAAACCTATCTTATAAAGACTAGAACAACCCCAAATTAACTCAAAACACATAAAAGTTTAAACTTTTTTTAACCCATTCTAAAATCCTATTATCTCATGACTCTTGAACAAAATCGCATAAACATCAAAATAAAAAAAAAACAAAACAAAACATGTACCTGTCAGGGGCGACCTGAATTAACCAGTTTGCAGCCGGAATTTTGTAGTCGTCGGCCAGAATTATGTTGTCGCGGGACGCTGAAGTGAGGCAGAGGGGGGGGGGGGGGCGGGAGTCGCTGGCAAGTGGCAACGATTTGGGATTTTTTTATTATGTGGACTGATTTTGTTTAACAAAACTAGTAGTTGGGTTGGGTTTGAATGGGTATTAATTTATTGGGCTTTATGGATTGAATTTAAGTTTTATTAAAGAGGATAGTGGGCTAACTTGTTTACGTAATTTTATGGGATTTCAATCCGTGTTCATATTTTTTTATATAAATTCCTAACATTTTTTTCCAACGGGTGCGGACGAAAATTTCCAAGGGGTGCGGTCGGAATTTTACAAGGGGTGCGGTCGGAATTTTTCAAAGGGTGCGGACGAAAATTTCCAATGGGTGCGGTCGGGATTTTTCGCGAAAAATACCACTAATTTTTTTTTTCAAGGGGTGCGGCCGCCCACCCACCCCATAAGGTGAGTCCGCCACTGACCGGGACCATGACGGGGTGGTGTTGGTTATGGGCTTGGATGATGAAGCCGGTTTGATGATGACGGGTGGCGGTGGTTATGGGTGGGTAGGAGGTCGCCGGAAAAACAAAAGTGGGTCGGAAAGGTGGAGGGTTGTGGTAGTGTGTGGCTGGAAAGTGAGGAGGTTAGGTGGGAGGTCGCCGGGAAAAGGAAAATGGCCGGAAAGGATGGAGGCGGGTGGGGTGACCGACGTTAAAGAATCACTGGAGGGTAGGTCGCCAACAATTTGGTCTTCATGTTTTAAATATTTTTTTAATAAATTATTTGAGTTTTATTAATGTTTTAATTATTTTTTTCTAATAACAAAGGGTAATTTGGTCCTTTCACATCAACTTAACTTAACAAACTAACTCTCATCCAGTGTAGGGACTACCCGAGTAACAAGTGAGCAAACCATAGGGAGCAAGCATGCTATTTTGAAAAGGTGGGGACTAAACGTGAAAAAATGGTAAACCACAGGGACCATCCGGACAATTAACTCCAAAACATATTACAAATATGATACTTATAATTAGAATGACTTATTTTGATGGTATTATAGATTGAAGAAGAATGGGGGCTTATATGTTATGAGATTAGAATGAGGAAAAAATGAGTTGCAGAGAAATAAGAGAAAAAGAAGTTAGATATAGATTTTGAATTTTATTAAACATAATTATTTTGGGGTTTTGGTGGTCTATTTAAAAGTTAAGCCTCAAAAAATCAAGTTGTTACGTCTAAAAAATCAATTTTATTGTGTATTTTGGTGCTATTAGCAAACTTAGACTCAAATAATTAATTTTTTGGTGGTGTATAACTTGTAAGCCTCAAATAATTAATTTTTTGATGGTGTATAACTTGTAAACACTTAATGGTGGTGTGTAATCTATTTTTAAGTGGTGTATTTTGTTATTTGGTGCTTTCTATTATAAAATAGCACCAAAAACATGAAATTTACACCACCAAAAAAGTGGTTTTGTACTAGTGCCAACACTGTACCATGCCAACAACCATGATTGGAGCAGTCCAATAGTATAAACCCACAATTTAAATCAGCCCAAGTGCCCAACAACAGATTAGCACATTCATTCCATTCCATTTCAAATCAGCCCTACAATATATATCTTGTACAACTATAGTGATGTGCATACAAACTTTACATAGATATTTCACACAAACATATCAAAGCCATGGAATTAATTGAAAAAAAAAGTTAAAAAGAAAAATTACCAATGCTTGCAATCTTCATGCCAAGTATGCAGATCAAGATATAGAATGTCTTCTATTTTTACTTGGCTTATTCTTGCCTCTAGTAGAAGGTAAAACCCCGTCAGTGCGTAGAAACGGTGCAAGTTTTCCGAGCTTTTTTGACACAGAATTCATGAAAGATTTTCTAGGCAACGGCGGCTTATCAGCGGAGTAACGTGTGGAAGACGGGCTGCTGACCGAAGACTTGTCTATAGACGCTGATGATCGTTCTGCTTCTTTTAATCTCGTTTTAATCTTCAAAAGCTCGAATTTGAGATCTTGGTTTTCTTTTCTCAAGCGCGAGAGCTCATCATTTAGTGGTTGTTTCTTGTTGGTTTGTTGAGCCGCAGGGTCAACTGATATCAAACCACCATCCATGTTGTCTCGTAACCGTTGTTGTTCATAGTAAAGAACTTGAACCACGGTTTGCACAGGCAACCGATCATTTTGGGCTGCGTGTGCACACGCTTCACGTGAAAGCTTTTGGCAATCCATCAAGCTGCAAACTTTTTTTCTTTCCATATCACTTAACATTGGATGTGCCTGTTATATATCATCACTAAATATTAAATATATATACAGATTGTTGAGCTTAGAAAGAAAAAGAATACTTACTTTTAAGTAGATATCAATAGCTCTATACATTCCATCTTCTGAAACTTTTGCTTGTTCAGGAATATGTTCAGCTAGATTTATAAATTTCGACACCAACAGATTACGGTCAGAAGCTATTTCAGCAAGATAACACTCCATAAGCTTCCCGACTTTCTCCATGTCACTTTGAGGAGAAGAAGCATAATCTTCATCACGAGCGCCTTCTAATGCATATTCAAGATAGTTCATCATGATTCGTTGCACAGTATCAACATCAAACAATGTGTCACCTTCAAAATGAAATGAAGGGATTAATATGTCATCCAAAACCGCCTGCCCAAGTTGTAACCCGATCCGTTTCTCCAAATCGAGCCTGCATGCCATTGTTGTTTCAAGGTATATGGCAGCCCGAAGCAACATTGAGACAAAGCTAACCGACATTGAATTCCTTTCTCTTGGTAGAAGGCTGACTATTGTTTCTAAAACAATCCTCTTTTCGTGTTCTTGTTCTGGCTCGATTACTTTCTTGGTTTTTCCGAATATCTCCTGTTTGATGATAGATTGCACAGATGAATCAACGAAAAAGTTGTGCAAAAATAAAATTGTGGCTGTACAGAAACTCATTACACAGGGCTATAAAAGGGTCACCTAAATTTGGCCAAATTAATATTTTAACTAACACATCGAAGTTACAAAAAGTTCGATTGAGGATAACCAACCTTCAAAAACTTAAGGTAATGCGAACCAGTAACCGGTCAAAAACTGTGACACTAAAATTGGCATATTAGTAACTTTTGATCATGTTGAGTTTTTATAATGCGGCGCCTAAAAACTAGTTATCGTAAGAAAATACCTTAGATCGTAGATTGTAACTCTGATGGTTTAGTGGCCTAAAACAAGTTAGTTAAATCCAAACAGAATTCAGAGCAAAGTCAACATGGTGAAAAGTGTGTTCCATAGCAAGTCATTACAAAGTCAACATGGTTTAGTGGCCTAAAACAAGTTAATAAAAAGTTCACATCAAGAACAAATTGATTCATGTAGGAAGTCAATGGAAGCTCCATTTCAAAATGATGTCAATCCATAACATGTGATAAGGCCCATGATTATGAATTTGTGTAAAATATTTATGTTCGGCTTGAAAAAAATAAGATCTTACCAAACCACGAAGACATTTTTGAGCGTAAAGCATTAGAATCGGACCAAGAGCATATTGTTTGAAACCCCTCGAAATCATCGCAAGAAGAACCCTTTGGAAGATATCGATCCTAAGAACAATCAAATCTTCAGCCCACCAATCAACTACGGCTTTCGGGTGAGATGATGATGAAGATGAAGAAACTAAAGCACCCTCTGCACCACTAGAAGACGGAAACTGGCTTTCTTTGGTGACAATAAACGCTATAGTATCTATACATCGATTAATCAGTCTTACTTTTTCCGCCATTGGTAAAAGGTTTGCAGATGACTGTAGAATGGACACTGCACCAGCCAAAGTTTTAAGTCCTACTTCGTTTATATAGGATTCAGATCTTGTTATCAGATTTCCAATTGCATAATCCTCTGTCATTTCAAGATACTCGGCTACACATCTCACCATCGCAATGTTTTCCATCGATAACTCAAAGTTTATTCCGTAACAAAACTTTGCCGCAAGTTCAAATCCTTCAGACCCTCCCGGGATATCCGGGATTTCAACCACTAACCCATCATTCTCTTTGGACCCAGACACCAATTTACTTATATATCCACACTTTGAGACCAATGGAAACTGCATAAAACATAGAGTTAGTTCATCAAGCAACATTTAAACAACATCATAGAGATATTATACCTTGTGTAATGAAAAGGAAACACCGCCTGCATGAACTGTAACATCGCTCGGGATCTCCGGTGAGCAAATCCTGTTCACATTGAAATAAAACTTCATATATATCCATAATCAAATTACATATCTAGATGAAGGGTATTCAAAATTAAGTATAAAAGAAAGTTAAGAAAAAAACAAGAACAAGAAGATTGAAAACATACCAATCACTAGTTTTCTTCATTGAATCAATCATAATCTACCCTATCTTAATCTCTTAGCAGGCAGGGATATTAAGGGCAGTGGACAGTACAGTCATTCTTGTAGGACATCCACCATGGCAATGATAGAGCAATCATGAACATAACCATGTTATAATGTACTAATAATATTTAAAGAAAAGAAAAAGAACCTTACAAAAGTACACTCATTTTCACTGTTGGTTCTACAAATTTAAGTGAAGTTAAACTGATAAAGCACTACTGAGAGTTTTGATTATGTAACATAACATGTCAAACAATCAACATCTTTTAACAAACAGACATGAAGGACATTAGCTTTCTAGCAAAAAGGAAGAAAGATACAAGGGCAAAACAGTAAATTCCTCTCTAGAGTTTTATAAAATTGGTATTCATGTACAAGACATAATTAAAGATAATTGCAAGAAAATAGTTTGAGTGTGTGGTGGTGAATGCAAATGGGTTTGAAGTATTTGGCCAATAAGATTAGAAAATTCTCAAATTGACCAGTGAGGTATTTTATCAACCACATAATGCTCATCTTTCCAAATTGGGATAAACACACCCACATTGTCTAACACAATGATTATCGACCGTTCATCATCAACGCGACACCTAAGTCGTCCCCAAACAACAAGTTTTAACGTTTTAATTACCCGGTCAGCTACGCTTTCGAATACGATGGCCGACAAAGTGAATGAATATAATGTTTACAGGATTGCATTGATTGTTGGGCAGAAGACATTAACTGATCTGTACCATAACAGAGAGCAAAAGGAGTTTGGGCTTGCAGCCCCACAAGCTCGGTGTACATCTTGTCTTTGGTTGGGTTGTGTCAAATAATGAAATACAACTGGAAACTTTTACTTCCACCCAAAATGTTTGTTATCATATCCATATGGTGGTATGATTACTTTAAAGTGTTGTTGATTTAGTTAATGACTTAATGTTGTGAGGTTTTTCTAGTTGTAGTTCTGTATATTATACCCATCATGTTTTGGAAGCAACAATTAACCATCATGTTATGGTAGCAACAATAAAAAAAACCCTTAAAATTATGCATTTGTTTTGTAAAAGTTGATACAGATAGTTTTGAAATTTTGATACCATATCTAAGAGGGGTGAATTTTGATTAAGATATCTATTAAAAAATGTTATATTCCTTATATTATAAAAAAAATGTCACACAATAGAAAATGTTCAACAAATATTCATACAATATCCAAAAGATAAATAAATAATGAACGGATATCGCATTTATTACCAAGGCACATCCTATGTATGTGTATGTGTGTGTAGAAAGTGAATATGTGGGTGTTAGCATGCAGGGGCGGACCTATAGGTAGTTAAGGGGTGGCGTCCGCTACCCCTTGGTCGAAAAAAATTTGGAAAAATTAGTGTAAATTTTGGAAAAATTTGACGTTTTTTCGATTTCGTTACCGCTTATTTATAAAACATTACCGCTTGGTCGGAATCCTAGATCCGCCACTGTTAGCATGCAACCTTAGATGCAAAACCATGTAGTCCTATTATAATCACAATAAATGCTTGAAACATATAAAGTATGTAAATTTCATGATGATATAAACCCCAATAAACAAGTTTATACTTGTAACAAACAAACTATAAATAACATTCCAATAAAAAAAGTTGTTTTCCACATAAGGGGGAAGGGGCGTGTAACCCACAAGGCCCTGAGTTCAATTGAGTAATTGCGGATAATGTAGGTTCACCACCACAACCCCGACGAGTTGTGGGGGCGAGTAGGGATGACATGTATGACAACCGAAGAATGAAGGCTCACAGCCAGCACCACAAACCTCCGCCACCTTCTTCCCCATCAAGAACCCTATTTCACACTATAACCTAAGGGGGAACGGTGTGGTAGTTAAAGTCAGTCGGTAAACACCTTTACTGAATAGGTAAACCATTGCCATCAACCAGTTTACCGAACAAGGGGGAGCAATGTGGTGAACCTTCACCGATTCGGTGAGAGGGAGGGAAGGGGGGAGAGATGGGTGTGTGGCGGGGTCCATTACTTCTCAACCAATCACACATTTTTTTTTCTTTTTTAATAGTTTACCTAAACCTCATTAGGTAAACCACCGCCAACATTTTTGAGCATTATGTAACTTATTTACGGATGTTCCGAGTTCCAGACTCCATTTTTTTCCTTCTCGGCTCAAAAGAGGAGGTTAAAGTTGTCTACAACCATACCTAAAGGAAGGGGTGTACAAACGTAGGAGGTCGTGATCAATAATTAACCATGTACGGGTCCACTTACTTTATGTTAATGTTTTAAAAAAATAGGCATCCATCTTTTTCTCAAGCCAATAAATACAATTGTCTGCCTAGTTTATTTTCAATAACTATTTATATTATTATTATTATTATTATGTATGTATGAATTGCATATTTTATATTTTCTTTAATCTACTGATTTAGTCACAACTTAGCTATTTTATCACTATCAAACTTTAAATTCATTAGATTCCAATAATCTTATCAAACCATAACTTAATAATCTAGTGGTATTATGATAATTGTCTCGTAAAAGTGGGTGTGAATTCAAATTCTTGCAAGTGTAAGATTAGATGATATTTAGTTGTGTTGAAATTTTTAGTGAAAATATGTTTTCCACTAAATAATTTGGATATAAATTATTATATTTATATATGTTTGATTTAAATGAAGTTGCTTTTCAAAAAATGATCGTTTCAATGGTCATATGCAATAAAAAATTTATATATATATATAATGGAAGTATCTGAAGAAAACCTTATAATTGAGAAACTTGGGGAAACTCTAACCTTCCAATTTTTTTTTTTTGAAAAAATTTACACATGTAATAATCATGTTTTAGGGTTTTGGGCAAAAAAAATCAAAAAAACGCCGAGTGGATATTTAAAAAACAACAAGTTTCTAGGTTAACATATGTTACACTAAAACTTGTTTATTTTTTTAAATATCCACTCAGTGATTTTTTGATTTTTTTTGCCCAAAACCCTTAAAACATGTATATAACATGTGTAATTTTTTTCAAAAAAAATCAGGAGCTTTGAGTTTCTCGAGTTTTCTCGCCACAAGTGGGTTTTCTATATATCCTTCCCCTATATATATATATATATCCACAAAACTATCACATTACACTCAAGCAAACCTCAAAACACTCTTTAATCCAACATTCTTATCAGAATAGTACTCTCACTTTCTTATAAAAAATAATGGGCTCGCCATCAGAAGATTCGTTCACCGAAATTTATTGAAGATTTTTTTTTTCACCCGAACAAATCGCAGAGGGGGAAGAAGCGGTTATGAGTACATTTGCCCTCGTGATTCAACCATGCAACACGTCAGTCGTTCTCCTCCACGCTCCATTTTGAGGCGCACTTTTATCTTGCGAGACCGTGAAGCCGTAAACGAGCGTTTGATGAAAAATTATTTTGATCCGGCACCGGTTCACGGCCCCGATGTTTTTAGGCGGCAGTTTAAGATGAGCAAAAGGGTATTTTTGTCACATTAATGATGATTTGGAAGCTAAGTATGACTACAATAAGCAAAGAATGGATGCGAGAGGATATCTAGGATTCACCTCAATTCAAAGGTAACTTCCGCCTTACGTATACTCGCATACGGATATCTACGACATCAACGACGAGTATTTGAAGATGGAGGAGAAAACAACACGTGATACCGTGGAACATTTCTGCTTAGGTATATTTTTACTCACTTTTATATATTTAATTTTATTTTAAAGTACAATACAAATAAAATACGGTTATATAAATTTTTCAGTTATATGCCAGTTATATGGAAAACGTTACTTGAGAAATCTGACTTGGAACGACCTTCAACAAATATACGACGTGCATTTAGAAAAACATGGAATACCCGACATGATTAGTAGTTTGGATTGTCATCAATGGCGTTGGTATAATTGTCCAACGGCATGGGGGTGACCAGAAAGGAGCAACGTTGGTTTTCCAAGCGGTTGCGTCGTACGACCTTTGGGTTTGGTCGACTTTCTTTGGTGTCGCCGAGTGTATGAACGACATTAATACCTTCGAGTGTTCACCATTGTTAGAGGGTTCATCTCTACCACGATACCGAAAGCCGGTTTTCATGCAAATGGGAATAACTACGAGCATGGATACTATTTGGGCGATGGTATATACCCGGAGTATTTGAATATTGTGAAAATGTTTTCTAAAACGCTCGATATGAAAAGACAATATTTTAAAAACTACAAGAGTCTTCGCAAAAGGACATCAAGAGGTGTTTCGGGGTTCTTCAACAACGATGGCAATTTATTAGAAATCTTTGTCGTATGTGGGATAAGGAAAAAATTCGAATGGTCATGTATGCTTGCATCACAATGCATAATATGATTATAGAAGACGATGGCAAAGCAATATGCCAAAACTATTTTCTAGAAGATGTCGTTGAAGGAACGTAAACAACAATGGAAGAGAGAATCTTAAATGCCCAACTGCTGCGATCTAAGGAAATATATAACGCGTTAAAGGCGGATTTGGTCGAGCATGCTTGGGAGATTCGCCCAATTCGACACGATGGCGACTTCGAACAAGACTACGAGGAAGAAGAAGAAGAAGTAGAATAATTCGAAGTTGAGAACTTTCCAGACGGAGGTTTGGATTATGAAGCAAACGAAGAGGAAAAAGGAGAGAACCATGATGAAGACGAAGATTAAATGTTTTTTTACCGTTATGTTTTTATTAAATATTGTAATGCTTTTTTTAAATTTAATGAAAGTTTTTTTTAAGTAATAATGGGTATGGGGTTTTATGACTACACACTCTTGTGATATAAAGTCTCATAAACCTCTCTTGCGTGTTTCACAACTTGTTACATAACGCCCCACAAAAGGCTTTATGACTACACATATATGGTCTTAGTGATGTACATCGTGTTCTAAGAACCGTTGTAATGTTGTTTAAAAAAAATATGATCTAACACACTGAAAACGCACACATAATAAAACCTTTGAATGAACAAGAGGAATTGCTATAAATTTATATCAATAGAATTCTTCTTGATTCCTAATCCATTTCGTGGCCACCCATTTTTGGCCTTTGATTACAGCGCAACCCCCATGAAGCGATGTCTGCATTAAGAACCATTAAACAAAATTGTTATATAAAGCACCTACAAAGAAAGAATAAAATGTTAAACAATTACAATTACACCTAAAGGAAAGATGAACTTACCGGATCAATAGTACTATTCGGGTATAATGAATAAAACAATAGCCCGTCACCTTTTCGTGGCTTTACTTTCAAGCCATTACACTTTTCGACATCATAAGTCGAACCCATACTTTCATCATTCTGAGACTCATATAGTAATATGCACAAATAAGAATTAGCCGATTACGTTATAGTGCCACTCAATATTTCTTTCCATTTTATCTTTAGGTGGTCTGTCCGGAGAGTTTTATATGGTTTATGGTCAATTTTTAAACTTGTTTTGATTATGGGTGATCTTACTAGCGGATATGAATAGTGTTTATGTTGAAAAGCCTAACATGTTTGCCAACTTATCACGAACTCTGAGAAACGTATTGGATACTCACTCGTAAACACTATTCACATCCGTTAGCTAAAACAAGTTTTGAAAATTTACTATAAACCATGTAATCTCTCGATACCTTAAGATAAAAAAAAAAAAAAAAAAAAAAAAAAAACCTCCAATACAAACTTACCTCTAATGGAAACATGGTTTCGCCACCTTCTTCAACATCAGATAAATACAACAAGAAAGAAGCCATCTGCAAGCAAGCCAACATGCATCAGTGACCGTTGTGACATTCTAAAACCCTAAAGCAGCCGAGGTTTAGTAAGTCGTGTACCCGCTGGCTCTTCTGTGGACCGTATTCAATAGGATTAAAAGTATCATAATGTTGAAGATACCTCTGCCCAATCTCATACCTTAAAACATTGAACATCTGGAAAAATAATAACATTCTTGCATCAAACAACTAACTAGTACAAAATGACTCCAGTGATCTTCACACTTTTACACAAATAGGGTTGTCGCCCTTGGCAAGGGCGACATCTCCCACCCCCTTTTATTTTCATTTACATTTTTTTGGGGGGTTTTCATTTCACAAACAATTTAGTTGTTCATTAATAACATGAGTATATCTAACTTTTTTTCAAAAATCTAGATACACATATTTTACCCAACTCGTAATATTTTTGAGATTATAATGAAAGAATTGGATACCTCTCCATAATTTCTGGGGATCATTGTAGCCCTTTCAATCTTCTTCTCAATGAGATCTAAGGTACCCGTTTTGTCTTCAGATGCACTTAGGAACATGCCAGAACTGGTTCATTTGACAAACAAAAAATATGAATTAAACCTGATTAAATATTTATATATGGCATCGATCTAACATGTTATATGAATACCTTGTTCTAACTCCCTTTGTACTTTCAGTTGTATCTCCCTTCCGTAAAGCCAAGCCTGAAGGCGAGAGTCTAACCTCAGCCATCTTGATTATGCTCTCACATTGTTGTGCTGTTGCGAAACCTGGAAAGTATTGTGCTCGAGGCGTCCAACTTAAGACCTAACAAGAACATCAATCACACAAACCATAATATAACCATCAAAACTTTGCTCAATTGAAATAAAACTTTACATCATATCCGTTCTCTCCAGCCTAAGATCGAATGACAAGTTTCCTCTTTTAGTATTTACAGTTATATCTTGAATATTTTCACTGCGTGCATTAATAGATACAATGGAGCTGCATGGACGTACGAGCGTCTAATAAAACCATCCACAATGGAGCTGCATTTTGAGGACAGTAGCCTAAGTGAAACAATCGGCCTTCCCAAGGGCTCCATTGGAGCACAACACGGGATTGGTGGGATTTGGTGGGTTTTTTAATTTTATTTTTGTGTCGCAAAATGTTGAATATAATACTATGAAGGGCTTTTGACACTAATAGAAAATTCTAACATTTTGGTGGGATTTGGTGGGTTTTTAATTTGTTTTTCTGGTTTTAACTTAACTTGGGATGCATTAAATACTTGTGCATAATATGCTTTAATGATTTGCATGACATGCTTATTTTTGTTGTATAATTCATATCAAATGGTTATTGGGAAAGTAAAAAGATATGTATTGTTATGTTCTAAAAACATTAACTTATTTTGTTTTTTTACACTAATTTTATTTCGTTGGTATAATACTTGAATTTATATAGATTATTTTACTAAGAAAGTATAATGATAAGTTAATTTACACTCTGGATGTGAATGGTCTAACTTCGGGTGAGCTAGACAACGACTCAATGTTTCCTCTTCAAAGTGGACTTTGAGAAGGCCTTCAACTCTATTCATTGGGGATTTATCGATGAGGTGCTAGGCCAAATGAACTTCCCCTCGCTTTGGAGAATATGGATTAAAGGTTTACTCGCCTCCATCCAGGCCATCGGTGCTCGTTAACGGCTCACCCACTTTCAAGTTTCAATATTTCCAGGGGTAAGACAACTAGACAAGGTGACCCCTTATCACCCTTTATATTTATTCTTGCCATGGAAGCTTTTGCAAGCTTTATTTCTAGATGTGCATCTTTGGGGACAATAAAAGGTCTAGAATTACCTAATCGAGTAATCGGGGACTGACATTATCACACTTAATCTTTGCGGATGATGTGATGATAATGGGGAGTTGGTCGGTACAAAATATTAGAAATATCAAGAGGCTCATGAGATGTTTCTACCTAGTATCCGGCCTAGAAATCTGAAAAAAATCTTGCATATACGGGGTCGGGGTTCCTTTAAATGAAGTGAAACAAGTGGCTGAAGCATAAAATGTAAAGCAGGAACATTATATTTCACATACCTTAGTATTAAAGTTGGAACAAAAATGAATATATGCAACAGCTGGAGACCCGTTATAGTTGTTTCCCAGTGGATCGTGGTGGGTTAAGACTATGGGCGTTTAAAGACATCAACCAACGTCTTTTAACCAAATGGGTGTGGAGATTCAAAACGGAACCAAACTGGCTTTGGAGAAGAGTTAGTAACAATTCACTTCACCCCAAGTCTAGGAAAATTTCAACTAGACAAAATGGTGTATCAGGAAAATGGAGCATGATTTGGAGATAAGAAGATGAATTGACAGAGAAAGGAATTTTTTTGAACAAGCTAATAAAAGGGACGGTTGGTGAAGAGGTATGGTCCCTAATCCTGGCCGACCACACGAGACAACCTCAGGTCGCACCGATCATCGTGCGTCGACCACTTCTCCACAATCTCTATTCAACCACTGATGTCGGACCAGACAAAAAGGACAATTACCAGGCTACGTGGATCCATTCAACGTGCACCAACTACTCTATCGCCTGTAAACACTAACGGTCGTAACAGAGGAGACAAAGAGGATATTCCTTGTTGTTAGCATCAGGAAGGCCCCTCGGCCCATCCACTTCACAGCTCTCTCCGGCTATCAATAGAGAAGTGGTCTATAGGTTAAGGATCGCTTTCTTGCTCTCTCAAGTAATACACACACTTTTATCCTCAAAACAAGCTCTTATTTTCACGTCGGATGGTGGATTTACAAGGAGAACCCTCCCTATTCTCCTCCTTGTGACGAGCTTCATGGTGTGTTGATTGTTTTGCAGGATCATTGCATCTGGTTGTCGATGTAGAAAGAAGATTAAACTTATTTGGACGAGACACAAACCACAAGTTAACCATCGGATTAACTTGGTGTTTCTTCAGTTGGCGATGGGGCTGCAGTTTGCTTTTGGACAGATACCTAGGTCACCAATTCCCCTTTGAAAACCATGTTTCCACCCTTCTTTTCGATAGATAAGCAAAAAGGCTTCCTAGTAAAAGATCGTATAGTGCGGGCATCAGATCTCTACCTCTCCCAGACATGGTGCTGGTGCAGCTCTCCCAGCACCGACGAAGACCTCCAACAGCTTTCAGACTCGAAAGAGCTATTGAAAAACGCATCTCTTCTATCGAATACGTGTGATTCATGGAGATGGCTAGGTGACCCGAGTGGAGATTTTTCAGTGAAGAGTATGAAGAACTTATTAAAGGCCCAACCGATCAGCGGGAGCAAAAGGATCTATGAATGTTGTAAATGGCTGCCTAAGAAAATTAATATTAATGGGTGGAGGGCCTTACAAAATAGACTTCCAACAAAACTGGAATTGCACAGAAGGCATATAACAATGGGTTCCACCATGTGTCCGTTGTGTAATGACGCGGACGAATCGCTTGAACATATTATGACCTCTTGCTATTTCTCATCCTCATTATGGTGGATGATATCAGAGTGGTGTAACATCCCTCCGCTATTCTTCTTTGCGGTGGAGGATATGTTCTTCTACCATAAATCTGTTACAGGCACATCGGAGAAAAGGGTTGTACAAGCGGTCCTACTAGCAGCATGTTGGATACTATGTAAGACCCGTAAAGAAGAAGTCTTCTCCAGCAAATAAGCAAACCCAGCTAAGTCAATACAGGAGCTCAAGTCACTTGGATTTCTATGGGTCAAAAACCGTTCGAAAACTCCAGAATTGGACCGGAAGATATGGTGTTTGTTTTCTTTTGTGTAATGTTGTAAGTGTATTGGTGTGTTTGTATGTTCAGCAGCTTGTATTCACTAGCTCCTGGCTAGTTTTGGTTTAATGAAAAACAAAAAAGAAAGAAGAAGCTATGTTTTGTGCAATAAAACAAACAAGGTTGAAAAGGGTATCAACACCATCAATCAAGTAGTCAAAGATTGAATATTATTCTCTCCTCATTTATTTAGACAATCAAGATGATTGGCAAAATGATTGCAAATCAACTAATTCATGGCTGTACATTATTATTGCCTTAATTCATGCCTTTGTATGTATGTTGTATCTTCTATATATTATAATGTAATCGTAGTGCACATAATCACAAATTCAACATAATATCATTGTCTATTATATGGTATCAAGAGCCTACAAGCTCCTTTGAGCCTTTTTCTTTCTCGCCAGCTCCTGTCCAACCTCACTACTTTCTTTTTTTCAACTACCATGGCCAACCCCATTGTCCACATAACCGCAGCCACTCACTTTCCAATCAAACTAACCTCCCAAAACTTCCCCTCATGGCGCACCCAAGTCACCGCCACCCTCATTGGCCTTGAACTTGATCACCACATCATTGGTACCGAAACAATCCCTTCCGAAACTCTTGCCGACGGCGACAAAACCAAACCAAACCCGGAATATACTCATTGGTTTCGACAAGATCAAATGATCATAAGCGCCCTTCTTGGTAGTTGTTCCGACCAAATCCAACCTATTGTTTCGTCCGCCAAAACAGCCCACCAAGCTTGGGATCTCTTAAACTCAAGCTATGCGAGTCGTTCACGTTCTCGCATCATTTCCCTTAAGTCCCGGTTAGCCAAAAATCCAAAAGGAAATCGCTCTATTTCCGACTACCTCCATGAAATGAAGTCTCTCTTCGATGAACTTGCTATTGCTCAAAGCCCTATGTCCGAGGAAGATCTTGTTGTTCACATTATGAATCAACTAGGTGATGACTATTCCAACTTGGTAGCTTCTTTTCGCACCCGTGACACCACAATCTCCTTTGAGGATCTTTTTGAAAAATTATTAGATCATGAACGCAACCTTAAAGACATCCTAACCGAACCTACCCTTACAACCGTGAACCACACCTACCGCACCTCCTCTCGCCCTAACACCAACCGCCAAAATACCACCTATGATAACCGCTCGAACCGTAATCCGACTCCACCCACTAACCGACCCCAATGGTCGTCTAGGCCCAACAACCCCACCAACCGCCTAAATCGCAACCACAATGCCTATTGCTACTATTGTAACATTCCCGGCCATGACACCAAAGATTGTAGAAAACTTGGTCGTTTCTTAAAAGAACTTAATGTCTCACCTCAAACTACCAACACCTCGGTAGTTAACCACACTACTCCCCATCCCACGGCTACAACACCTTCTTGGATGTGGGACACCGGTGCATCCAACAATACCGCAAACAACAACCAACCATTTCCCGTTCTTTCCGAATACGAAGGACCCGATGAGATCGTGCTAGGTGATGGTAAAACTCTCCCCATAACTCATATTGCTCAAACAACTATTCCAACAACATCTCGTCCACTTCCTTTAAATAATATTTTAATTGCTCCAAATATTCGAAATAATCTTATTTCCGTTGCTAAAGTTTGTCGTACTAATCGTGTTTCCGTTGAATTTTTTCCATATCATTTTTTTGTCAAGGATCTACGCACGGGGGCGTGTCTCATGCGGGGAGTGAACGTCAATGATGTCTACTATGGACCAATCTCCTTATCAACTCAAGTCAACAACACCCAAACCAACTCTCTTCTCATGTGGCACCACATACTTGGACATCCATCATTTCAAGTGTTTATGTCTTTAATTTCTAAATTAGGACTTCATTGTAATAAGGTGACCCATGACTCGTTTCATTGTATGTCGTGTTCTTTAAATAAAAGCCACAAACAACCCTTTGGCAAAAATTCTTTTGTTGCTAACCAACCTCTCCAACTCCTCTACTCGGATGTTTGGGGTCCCGTCACAACATCTATTGATGGTTTCAAATACTACGTCATTTTCGTTGACTATTTTTCCAAATACATTTGGTTATACCCAATTAAACGAAAATCCGATGTTAAAACTCTTTTTCCACAATTCAAATCACTTGTAGAAATTTTTTTTAAAACAAACATTATCGCATTATTTACCGACAATGGGGGTGAATATGTGGGTCTTTCCACGTATCTTACCTCCCAAGGCATTTCTCATTATACAACACCACCTCACACACCGGAACAAAACGGTGTTGCCGAACGACGTCATCGTCATGTTGTTGAAACCGGCCTCGCTTTACTTCACTACTCACACTTGCCACAACATTTTTAGTCCCATGCGTTTCAAACCGCAACCCACCTAATTAACCGGATGCCTACACCTACTCTTCACAACAAATCTCCCTACGATATGTTGTTTAAAACCGCTCCTTCTTATTCCAAACTTAAACCATTTGGTTGTCTTTGCTACCCATGGTTGCGACCCTATGCCACTTCCAAACTACACTCCCGTTCCAAGCCGTGCATATTTCTTGGGTACTCATCCTCCAAATCGGCATTCAAATGCTATGACCCTACTAGTCACAAACTATACCACTCCCGTCATGTTGAATTTATCAAACATATTTTTCCATCTAAATCCACCAACTCCCACCCCAAACACATGTCTTTTGACACCTTTCTGTTCACAAACCAATCGGACCAATCAAAACCTTCTCCTGCCCAATCTTGTCCAGACCCACCTATAATATCTCAATCCCATCATACCCCACAGCCCACTACAACCGAAGCCCAAAACCCCATCCCTTCCCAACCTCTCGGCCCACCTCCCCCCTCTCTTACAACCAGCCCAAACTCCCACACCACCAGCCCCACATCTAACACCCCAACTTCCAACAGCCCCACCCGCCCAACATCCAACACCCACCCTCTCGGTCCCACACACCAACCCATCGACACTCCCTCACCAACCAGCCCACCCTCACCGAGCGGTTCATCCTCTCAACCCGATAACACCCATACCACCCCAACCGCTTCTCACCACAACGACCTCACCAACTCATCCGCTTCTCAAACGACCCGAACCTCCCATAACCCTCAACTACCTCGTCGTCAACCAAAACCCAATTCCAAATATTACAACCCCAACTTTGTCAACTCTACCACCATTCATCCTCTACCCGTGTCCATTGAACCATCCACTTATACCCAAGCATTGAAAGATCCCGATTGGCGCCATGCCATGGACCTTGAGTATAATGCTCTCCTCCATAACAACACATGGGAACTTGTTCCCCACACGACCCAAACTCCTATTGGTTGCAAATGGGTATTTCGAATCAAACGCAAACCCGATGGCACCATTGACAAGTACAAAGCCCGTCTAGTTGCCAAAGGCTTTCACCAACAATATGGAAAAGACTATCATGAAACATTAAGTCCCGTTACTAAACCCGTTACCATTCGCACCGTTCTCTCTATTGCTCTTTCCAAAGGATGGTCTTTGCGTCAACTAGATGTTAATAATGCGTTTCTTCATGGGACTCTTCACGAAGATGTCTTTATGGTGCAACCTCCCGGGTTCACCAATACGGAATTCCCAAGTCACATTTGCAAACTAAAAAAGTCCCTCTATGGGCTTAAACAAGCACCGCGTGCTTGGTATATCGAACTAACCAATTTTCTCATCCGCTTTGGCTTCAAAAAATGTATCTCTGACCCCTCTCTCTTTGTCTACACTCTCAACAATATCACTTGCTATATCCTTGTGTATGTTGATGACATTGTCCTCACCGGCAACCACAATCCATTTATGGATTCCTTTGTTCAAGCCCTAAGCAAACAATTCTCTATCAAAGACTTAGGCCCTCTCCATCATTTCCTAGGAATTGAAGTCATTCCTACGCCCCATGGTCTATTCCTTTCCCAACATCGCCATATTCAAGATATTCTAACCACCTTTAAAATGGATGGTGCCAAAGAGGTCCTCACTCCTTTAAGCACTTCTGATTCACTTACTTCCTTTGACTCCACTCCCCTAGTCGATCCTACTCCTTATCGCCAACTGGTGGGTACTTTGCAGTACCTCGCCTTCACTCGTCCCGACATCGCCTTCGCAGTAAATAAATTATCTCAGTTCATGCACTCACCTAAACAATCACACTGGCAAGCTCTCAAACGGGTACTCCGCTATTTGAAAGGAACGGTCCATCATGGGTTGTTCTTGAAACGCAATACTAACCTTAACTTGCAGGCCTTTTCGGACTCAGACTGGGGCGGTATTAATGATGGGGGACGGTCCACTACAGCTTATCTCATATATCTTGGGTCCAACATCATATCTTGGAAATCAGCTAGACAAAAAACTGTCTCTCGATCATCTACCGAAGCTGAATACAAAGCTCTCGCTAATGCTGCAGCTGAACTTTCCTGGGTTAAAAATCTACTAGGTGAACTCGGGCTCCGAATTAAAAGCGCTCCATCACTTTACTGTGACAACACCGGTGCTACCTATGTCTGTGCAAATCCTGTTTACCATTCACGCATGAAACACATTGCTCTGGACTATCACTTTGTGCGAGAACAAGTCAATTCTGGACGAATCAAAGTTCTTCATGTTAGCTCCAAGGACCAACTCGCAGATGTCCTCACGAAACCGCTTCCACGCGCACCATTCCTATATTTTCGATCCAAGATTGGAGTCTCCAACGGATCCTCCATCTTGCGGGGGCGTATCAACACCATCAATCAAGCAGTCAAAGATTGAATATTATTCTCTCCTCATTTATTTAGACAATCAAGATGATTGGCAAAATGATTGCAAATCAACTAATTCATGGCTGTACATTATTATTGCCTTAATTCATGCCTTTGTATGTATGTTGTATCTTCTATATATTATAATGTAATCGTAGTGCACATAATCACAAATTCAACATAATATCATTGTCTATTATAAAGGGTACCTGAAAAGGAATGGTGGTTAAGGAGTCATCACCAGAATCTCCTCTAGGCAGCGGTTCATATTCATTCTGGTTGAGTACCCTAGGTCTTGGATGTAAGCTAAATTCATTTTCAACCTGTTAATCATTTACTCACAATTGTTACGTAAATTATAGTCCCAGAAGACTAAATATTATGTTATGGGTCAAGTTATTCTACAAAGGCTTCTAATTGTAAGAAGTGTAAGAATGATTTATAGAGTGACAAGTGTCCAATAACCTAAAACTAAACCCACTACATCACCACCAAAAACCTAAACCCCCACCCCACCACCACCACCACCCAAAAACCTAACCCCCCCCCCCCCCACCCAAAAACCTAAACCCCCCACCCCCCCCCCCCCCTCGCAAAAAAAAAAAAAAAAACTATACCTCACCAAAAAAAACCCCCAAAAAACCTAACCCCCCCCCCCCCACCCTAGGTGATTTGGGGGGGGGGGGGGTTGGTGGTGGATGTTTAAGGTTTTTTTTTTTAGTGGGTTTTTTTTGTGTAGTGGGTTTTTTTAGGTTATTGGACACTTGTCACTCTATAAATCCTTCTTACACTTTTTTACAATTAGGATCCTTTGTATTTGATCCTAATCCATTATGTTATATAGAGTGATCATATCAATCTCAATTAGAGGAGTAAATGACCCGAGCCAAGCCAAGCCAAGCCGAGCCCCAACTCAACTAGGCTCGAGCTTGGCTAGTTTTGAGCTTTATTTTAAAAGCTCATGCTTGGCATGTCACTTGTGAGTAATTTTTCAAACTCGAGCTTGACTCGGGCTAGGGTCGTTTGTTCAGTTAATTACTTGATTTAGATGTTTATTACAATTTTTATAAATTTATAATTTTTTACTCTTATATATTTAAAATATTAAATAAAAAATATAAATCAAAGGCTGGTTTAGGTTTGCAATCCAACTCGAGCTGGATAGGTGAAGCTCGGGTTTGGGCTCGCTCGTTTAAGCTCAGCTTGATTCGAGCTTTTAGCGAGAGCCGATCTTGACTAGCTAACAAGCTTACACCCATACAATGCCAAAATTTCGAGGGACGAAAGAACGATAGACCTGTTGAGATAATAGAGATGAACCGAAGAATCCCAAAAAGAAGACGAAGATACATAAGATGAAAACAGCAGGTAAACCAAGAGTAGACCACCCGCCTATTTTACCTCTGGACTTCATCGATCAGATAGTTTCCGACAAATGAAGCTCAAAAGTGTGTAGTGAGTTGTGATGATTGATGATCAATAATCACGAGAAGAGTGATCAAATGTATAGTAAATAATGTTGAAATCAGGAGTTCACGTATGAAATATAGCCGTGATGAAGACGGAGGAAAAACATGCCAAAATCGTGAACGCGAAACTCTCCTAACATTTGAGTCATACTTTCGTGGAGAATAACGTTATACTTCCGTATTGGAAACTGGAAATAGGCAAACCTAACATAACATAACATAACACTAACCAAATTTACATTTTATTGTTATAAATATACATTAGATAAGTTTAATCTTATACTTATAGCGTTATGGATTAATTAGGTTTTCACTTGTATACGTAAACCTCATTGTCAATTTCCCTAGGTTTATACAATAATGTTGTATTATTAATTTATTATATTGTAATGTCATTTATGGGATAGTATAAAAATGATAAAAGTATATAGTAGCAAATGGGTTGCACAGCCTCGTGGGAAAACCGTGCATCTCCGATGGAGATGGGAGTTTGTTACGAACAGAAAGGAAAGTCTGTGGGAAAGTGATCGACAACTCATCCTATTTAAATTTTTATTAATTAAATCCTATTTGCTAACCATTTACCAGTGGTTCTTTTCTTAGTTTGAATCTACACAACTAGTTTCAGAAAGTGGCTTGGCTCATTTTACATCCACTATATTGTTATTTTTACAATTAATATATAAACATCTTTAGTTTATATTTAATTTTCATTTTATTGATTGTTGGTATTTATATTATTTAGTTCACTCCAAAAAAAACTTTGTGTTGATTAATTATAAAAAATAAAACCATTGTGTCAATCCTTCCAAGAGATAGCATGGAAGCTTAACGTGTATGTTTGGCATGGAGCTTTTAGGAGCTTCTAGGTTTAAGATTTTAAGAAAAAACTCCTATTCAATAAAAAGTCTTGTTTGATTGAAGGAGTTTGAAACTTTTAGGTTAGTAGCTTGAAACTTTTGGTTGAATGCTCCTAATAGTAGCGTTTAGAATGAGCTACAAGTTTTTAAGGAAAAAAATGACTATTTTAACCTCTAAAGATAATGAACTTTTTAATGTACAAGCTTTTTAAATCTTTAGTTATGTCCATTTTGGTCATTTTTATATTTTATTAAAAGCTACAGCTACTCTGCCAAA
Organism: Helianthus tuberosus; assembly: GCA_030545235.1. NCBI lineage: Eukaryota > Viridiplantae > Streptophyta > Magnoliopsida > Asterales > Asteraceae > Helianthus > Helianthus tuberosus. The sequence continues at coordinate 140,510,954 of CM060402.1, read as the reverse complement.
CATAAAATATATCTAAAAAGCTACATCTACTAGCTACTAGCTTTCAGCCACCAGCTATCATCTTCCAGCCACCAACCACCAGCTACTTTTGCTAAACATACCCATTATGTCGAAGATTTAAACATGTATGTACAAATTAGTAAAAATATTGATACAATCTTGATATAAAACATGTTTTAGAATAAATAATGATAAAACCTAACGAACAAATTGTTAGGATTTTTGGCTATATGAAAAATGTGCCCATCCCACATCGGTGCAAGGATGAAAGCTTGGGAGGACTCCAAGCTTATAAAAGGAGTCCAAGGCTTTGGTTTCAAAGTGCCCCAACCAAAAATACACTTGAAGTGTTTGGTTCCTTCTTTCTTTTCTAGTTCTCTTGTCTTAGAGTGTAGGAAGGTTTTGGTTAAACGCTTCGGAGAAGTGTGGTTGTAATTGGGCGGGGGGAGGCTTGAGAGATTAGTCTGTGTGATTGTAAAAATTTGTCGCATAGTGGATCTTTCTCTCTGGAGGCCCGTGGTTTTTCTCCGGTTTTGGAGTTTCCACGTATATTCTTGTGTTCAGTTATATTTCTCTATTGTTAGCTTTGGGAGGGTTGTTGGGAATCTTTGAGACCGCTTGTTTTTTCCCAACAAGTGGTATCAGAGCTCCAGGTTTTGGGGGAGGTCTCGGTTTAGAAGGTTCGTAGTATGCTCTGTGGTTGCAGCTTAGTCTGATCTTCCACATCAGAAACAAATTTTCTTGGAGGGTGTCCTGGTATTTTGAAGGTTCGTAGTATGCTCTGTGGTTGCAGCTTAGTCTGATCTTCCACATCAGAAACGAGGATTCGGTTGATTCGGTTGACTGTTTGTATACGGTAAAATTATACGCGATCCGGATATACGCATTTTGCCCTGGGAAGGTTCTGGCTAGGAAAGACTTGGTACTTAAGTATGTCCATTGTACCCACCTCTCTTTCCTGGGAATCCTTTGTTGGGTGTACTGCTTATAGGCTTGGTGTTCTAGTATACAATATTGTTTTTGAAGATACGGATACGATGTCAAAATACAGTCCCATGAGGTTCGACGTAGAGAAATATGATGGAAGAATCAACTTTGGTTTGTGGCAAGTTCAAGTCAAGGATGTGTTGATTCAATCTGGGTTACACAAGGCGTTGAGGGGGAAACCGACCCCTGTTCCAGGCAAGGATTCAAGCGGAACCAGTAAAGACGATGATGAAGAATGGGAAGATCTGGATTTGAGAGCGGCAAGTGCGATTCGTTTGTGTCTAGCAAAGAATGTTCTTGCAAATGTGCATGGGATATCAACTGCAAAGGATTTGTGGGAGAAGCTTGAGCAGTTGTATCAAGGCAAAGGCATCTCAAATCGGTTGTATCTCAAGGAACAGTTTCATACCCTTCGTATGGATGGAGATACAAAAATTTCAGATCATCTAAGTGTTCTTAATAATATCGTGTCAGAACTGGAGGCTATTGGAGTGAAGGTTGAAGATGAGGATAAAGCACTAAGGCTCATATTATCTTTGACATCTTCCTATGAGCATATGAAGCCCATTCTGATGTATGGGAAAGAGACCCTGAAGTATGCGGATGTTACTGAGAAGCTATTGTCTGAAGAGAAAAGACTGGGTAGTAGCGGTCATACTTCGTCAGAAGGAACGGTTTTAATATGCGGGAACGGGAAGAAGAAGCACTCACAGAAGATTCCTGTATGCTGGAAGTGTGGACAGTCTGGGCATGTCAAGAAAAATTGTCCAGGTGGAGCAGATTCGGCAAGCAGCTCCAAGTCAGCTAACAATGTGTCCGTCGTTGTTGACGGTGATGGTTTCTTTTGAAGTCATGTCATCCCTATGGTATGCCCGCGCTACCATGAAAGGGGATGAAATTTTGTTAGCGGGTTCACGGATTTACACATGGGCATTGGGTTGGCATAGATGCAAGATGTGTGGTGAAAATTGATGTTGATGGCTGATGAACTTCCGGGTATGCCAAGCGGGGAAGTTGCACCATAAATTTTCAGCAGGTTTTTCAACATGTGCCGAGAAGAAATTCTTAGAATGGTCTATTCTAAGTGGAGATACTCTTTTATGATGGAGTATGATCGTCGGTTGAAGACGGTGTTCCTTTGATGTGGTTGTTTTTTTTTTTTTTTTCATATATCCAAGGTGGAGATTGTTAGGATTTTTGGCTATATGAAAAATGTGCCCATCCCACATCGGTGCAAGGATGAAAGCTTGGGAGGACTCCAAGCTTATAAAAGGAGTCCAAGGCTTTGGTTTCAAAGTGCCCCAACCAAAAATACACTTGAAGTGTTTGGTTCCTTCTTTCTTTTCTAGTTCTCTTGTCTTAGAGTGTAGGAAGGTTTTGGTTAAACGCTTCGGAGAAGTGTGGTTGTAATTGGGCGGGGGGAGGCTTGAGAGATTAGTCTGTGTGATTGTAAAAATTTGTCGCATAGTGGATCTTTCTCTCTGGAGGCCCGTGGTTTTTCTCCGGTTTTGGAGTTTCCACGTATATTCTTGTGTTCAGTTATATTTCTCTATTGTTAGCTTTGGGAGGGTTGTTGGGAATCTTTGAGACCGCATGTTTTTTCCCAACACAAATAGCGAAATCTAGATAAGAATCGTACATTTTTGGGATAAAAATAAAATAAAACAAAACGAGCCGTGATGAATCATAACCATCCAATAGAATGTTCTTACTTATATGCAAGAGTAGTAGGAGGTTCGTATGGAGAAGAGATATCTAGGGTTTCTTTTATATAATGTGGAGTTAAATAATACTTGGCCTTTTCAATTGAGATGTAATTTTAAGAAAATGTCTATCACATGGTTAACATGTGACATGGAGTTAACATAAAAGTGGATGGAGTTAGGGGCTGTTTGATAGCCTCTGAATGGTCATTAAGAGGCTACATCTTAATGGAACCATTAAGAATTTTACCAATGAGAAGATAGAAGAATGTGACATGTGATGATTTACCATTCAGAAGTTAACTCTTAACCATTCAGACTTGAGGTTACCTCTTATTCATTCAGAGGTTTTAAACCATTAAGAGATAGCATCTGAATGGTCATTAAGAGGCTACCAAACAGCCCCTTAGTTATGTGGACTGAAATCATAATAGATTGAAACGTTAGTGTTTAATTTGCAATACCTTTCATATTTGTAAAATATAGCATTTTGCTAAATCACAAGAACCAAAACAACCATTTACTCAAGGATTTAACATTGAGATGATACAACTATGTATTATGTACAAGTAGCCCGGCCCAAAACGATGCGTTATGGTTTATAGTTAGGAATTAGTATGAGCATGTACTTGTCACAAGCCCAGCCACATTTAAGTTCATAGCATAATGAAAATAGTTTATACATTATACACTTTTAATTATAATGAGTTTACACATTTTTCAAACCATTGGTTAATAATCACTACGGGAAAATCAGAGCTCGTCGCCCCTATTGAAACAAAAAACACCCTTAATGGTTCATCACTATTGACTTTTAGGGGCGACAAATATCGCCGCTAATAATATAGAACCTTTGGTGCGACATATGTTTAAACTTTAAATTATCTATTATCAAGGCCTGGTCTATTCGCACACGGCATTAGTCTTTTTGCACACTCAAAGCGCCCCGCTTTGGCCATAGCGGGGCGCTTTGGCCAAGGTCAACAGACAAGGACTGACCTGTGGATGAAAACAAATTAGGTGGCAGAATCATAACGAGAAAGGTCAAAGATATTAATTACCTTTATTTTCCAACTTTTCCAAACGACAGGCACATGGCAAACCACAGCTGGTAAAAAGTTGGCAACCACAGCTTGCACCGTAGGCTATCAACCCGTCTTCCTTACGTTTTAGTTCCCTACTCAAAAGCTCAATCGCATATATTGAAACCTTTCTGAGAATATATGCAAGCATGGGCTGCTTCTTGTGGTGCGTCATCACTTTTCGGAGGCTTGTTTCAAAGCTTGTACTAATCTCGGTGTATTGTCTATCAACAACATGATCAACATACAGTACAAGTTTATCCAGTGTGTTGCGATGACTTGGAAAGTGACTTTTTAGTGTTGCATGCATGCCCTCAACCCTGTTGGTCGTAGTTTGGTGAAAGTTGATAGTTTTGTTAATCCAGCATGATACAAACTTTTCACGGTACAGATCCAACCAGGATTTCTTCATATAATCAAAAACCTCTAAAATTAAAAAAAACGTAAATAGTCAGTTTTTGTTATTATATAAAATTTGAACATAATTATGTAAGAAATACCTACGTTCACGGTCATCTTCTTTCAGCTGTGCTTCAAAGTTTTCCAAGTTATACCTGTATATTTCCTCGGTCGTAGACTCGCACAATAACCAAAAACTACGTACGAATTCTTTCCAATCCTTGTCAGAGAATTTCTTCTTGCTGTTCTTATTAATATTTTGTTGAATATGGAACCGACAAAGATACTTATGCGCTTTTGGAAAAACTTGTTCACACGCGTTCATCAGCGCAAAATCCCTGTCTGTTAAAATCACGCGCGGTTCCATACATCCTACCAGCATAGACTTGATCCTCTGCAACACCCATAGGTAGTTCTCTGACTTCTCAGCGGAAATTACCGCACAAGCAGCCGTAAACGATTTGTTTGTCGACGTCATGCCTACGACCTGAACAAATGGCAGGTTGTACATGTTCGTTTTGTAGGTGGCGTCAATAATTAGCACATGCGGGAAGGCACACCACATATTGAATGATCTTTCGTGAACAAAGAAGACATCTTCAACTTCGTTTGATATCTCATTCGTGCGCATGTAATAAGTGTAATTTTTTTCGAGAAGAATGCTTTCAAGTTTTTGCATCGGAGACTTACCGACATTTTTTTCGGCGTTGATCTTCTGAACAGCGTTGTGTATATCTTTCGGAATAAGCTTTCTAGCCGGATTGTTTTTTGTCAGCGTTCGCCAGATACTTTGGTTAGGAATGTCTTGCTCTGCCAGCTCCTTAACCAGTTTTGTATCCTCCGAAGAAAGCCTTCTCGCATACGCGTGACCCTCTAAGTTTTCAATAGGAGTGTGGTTATGTTTCGCCTTCGTCACCTCTATCCTCCAAACACTTCCGAATGATTCCGAAAACCCGATCATCTCGAACGGGCAGCCTATTTTCTTGCTACCCGTTTTCCTCTGTGTAGCTATACTCTTATGCTCCCCACCAAAAGTACATTGAAACCAAATCTTGTAATTCTCTCCTCTTTTATTCGACCTCTTAGTCACAATGAGGTAACCGTTGTCTTTTGCCGTGTCTTGTACCCAACGCACCAACTCTTTACGTGACGAAAAGGTCTGCGTCGTATCAAACGAAAACGTAACCGGGTAACAGCCTTCCTCGTCAACAGACACATCCCCCGGCTCACCATCGTCACCGAGGTCCGAATATACTTGATGTTCAAAGTTGTGCTCGCCACCGTAACCGAAATTCGAATAACCTTGTAAGCTCTGTTGACAACCGTAACTGTCGTTTGGACCACACTCCTGCTGTACAAAGCTGTACTCGCCACCGTAACCGAAATTAGAATAACCTTGTTGTGCGTAAGGGTCCTCCACAGGGGTATTCAAATCCAGCGTCACCGTGTTATCACGATAATGAATGCCAGATACAACCTCTGCCTCCCTCAAGTTGGACGAGACCGGTTTCTCATACGAGTCAGAAATAGCGGTCCCCTCGTAAGAATCAGGAACAACTGTCTCGTCAGAATATTGACCGAAAATATAGTTGTTTAACCACGACATCGTTGTTTCAAGAGATGTAACTAATACAGCAAAACCTTTGATCTGAAATGAATGAAAATGTATGAGCCAGTGTCTGTGAATGAAGATGTATATCGAAAGTTTTCTATCAGAGGTTGCTTTTAAAAGGGGAAAAGGGTGAAAGTTGGGGTCGAAGCGCCGCGCTATGGCCACAGCGCGGCGCTTAGGGTTAACGACAAAACATCATGATTAGCTTTATGTCTGTCAAACAGTATCGAATGTCTCAAACGTCAATCGAAGCACGTTTTGTCGATCGAAGCGCCGCGCTTTGGCCATAGCGCGGCGCTTTGGGGTGTGAAAATAATTTTGGGCGTGTGCAGCTAGCATGACCCATTATCAATAATGGTTCGTCACTATTGACTTTGACTTGACATTTAAAATATAGTTTTATTTTTATTTTTATTTTTTAAACACTTTTGTTTAAGTTATCAATTATCAGTACTAGTTGCATCATGATTCATGAGTATATAGTGATCTCTTCTTTAAAAATTGCTGAAAATTAGTTAATATATATTTAATTGAACTAAAAAAATCAAAATTATGAAGTATATTAGTTCTAATGCATTAACCATAGATTGCTCATAGATCACAAATGAAACTAGGAGACAATCGCAAACTCTCATGAAAAGCCGGTAAAATACAAATAAATATATTGGTTACGTAAGAGCAATAACATGAAGCTTCTTATAATATAAACGAGTCAAACAAAGAAAACATGTATAATTTCAAATACTAATATCTTATATATTAAAGTTGTAGACAGGGAAAAAACCAAAATTTGGCCAACTAATTATTTTAATTATATATTTTATTTTAATATCCTTTGCTCCATAATTGGCCTACTAAAGTCCAAAGCGATGGTTTGTGATACATATTATATGTTCTTATGAAATTGCTTTGATTTGATTTTGATTTATTTGTCTTCTTAAGTAGGGTTCTAAACGAATCGAACGAATACGAACGAGGTTATGTTCGTGTACGTTTATTAAGGAAATGCAGATGTTCGTGAATTGTTTGCGAACACATGTCGAACAAAAGTTTATGTTCGTGTTCGTTTGCTAAGGTTGTCTAGTTGTTCATGAACAGTTTGTGAACACTGATCATGAACCCACATGAACGCAAATGAACATAAACAAACACTGACGAGCATTAAACTTGAAATAAAAAAGCACCGTTAACCTTAAACATCCGACACAAGTAGTCAATTACAAGCATTAAATGATAAATCAAGAATTCAACACACAAAAAGTCAACTACAAGCATCATACAATAAATCAAGTTTATGTAACGTAAGACATAATTATTTAGTTACTTAGACATATCCCAAAAAAACCTTTAGTGTCCAACTTCTTTGTATGTTTAGATAAGGATTTACATTTTAGTATTTTTTAATATAATTATTAATTAATGTTTATCCGGAAAGTAAGAGGGGGGGGGGGGGGTGTAAAACTAAAGAAGGAAAGTGTATTATCAAACATTAAAATATTTAATTAATCAGCATAAACAAACGATCGTAATCAAACGAACATAAACGAATATATTACCAAACATTCAAGAACGCTATCGAACGAACAAGACCTTTGTTTGTGTTCGTTCATTTAGTTAATCGAACGGAATATCTTGTTCGTTTTCGTTCATTAACTAAACAAACTTCCTGTTGAACGGTTCACAAACGGTTCGCTAAACGTTCATTGTTTACAGCCCTACTTATAAGCATAAATAAAGTTATATACCATGGTTATTTCATTAAAAAAAGGGATATTGGATTTTAATAATCCTAAGTTTCACATGTTGACCGATAATAATCTCAACTTTAAAAATTCCCTCCAATAATCTCAACTTGTAAAAGTTTGGCCGTCATTGATCATTTTCTAACATATGTGCACTTAAATCAATTAAGGAGTCTCTAGATGTAATTGAATCTATTGAGGACACCAAATTCTTATATGTTTGAAAAGGATCAATGGTGGCCAAACTTTTACAAGTTGGGATTATTGGAGGGAATTTTTAAAGTTGGGATTATTATCGGCCAACAGGTGAAACTTAGAATTATTAAAATCCAATAACTCTTAAAAAAATTAATAAGCGTCCTTTCTGTTTTATTTTCAATAAGTTTCTTAACCTTTATTGTATTTAAATAAGCAACATACTTTTTTTCCACATAAAAATCCATTAATAACTGTTTACATATTAAAGTCTCTATTAAATTTAACAAAATTGTCATTTTCTTACTTATTAATTTCAGGTGAGGAAAGAACTGATTTTCTAAATTGGAAGTTTAAGACAATATTAAATCTTTTAGGCTAGAGTGTGTGGGATGGAGCCCCCAGGGGATTTATGTTGGACCTAGTATGGCCTTAAACAACTTCTTTTCACGTAATATGGCAAGTGATTTCAGTAGATGTGAAAAAGATGTGCGGAAATGGAAATCAGACTTTCAAAAACAAGACCTACAGAATTATCAAGTTTATATCACTTTGAAACAAAATGGTTTACAAGGTGATTGTAAGATTATTATCTAATACAAATGAATCTTGAATTCTTTGGGTGAGAGGGCAATGGAGTTTTGATGTATGTATGAATGATAAGCTTCAAACTCAATTGTCTTCTACTGGTTAGGCCTTCTATTTATAGAAGGCTGGGTGCATGAATAAACAATAGTTTATTCATGCAATAAGTCCTGCAAAAAGTGGCCAATTGACATATTCATTGAATCCAATGTTCAAGTTGCCTTTTTCATCATGATATCTAATAATGTCAACTTGCTTCGGTAATTGTGGCAGGACAGAGCTGTTTTCAGACAAGTGGGGTACTTCATCAGAATTTCTGATAAACCACTTCATCAGAAATTCTGGTGAACAAATCATCAGAAAAATCCTGATGATCAGAATCGTCAGAAACTTATGATATTTCATCAGAAATATCATCAGATCCATCAGAAATTACCTTCTCTGATAATCCAATTCAGCTCTTTATCAACTTGTGATTCTTTGAAGTAGATGTTGTGCATTTCAGTTGTCCTATCCAATCTTCTTCTTCTTGTTTGTGATCTTCAGGACTGTGATCTCTTCATGGATCCAGTTGATTGTGATTTTATTCAATACTTACAAATAAAGTTTCCTAACAGTTTCCCCCTAAGTATTGTAAGAAAATGAACTATCTCTATATCTAACATAAACAACTTTCTTGAAAGAGAAATTTAAAATCAACTAAGTTCTGAAACATAGAACATAGTTAAACCAACCATAAATCAGTCAAAAATAAAATATTGTTCAAAAACATAAGTTTAATCTCATCAATTCATTAATTGATCTTCACTCCACCTGTCACGGCCCCTGACCCGGTTTGACCCGTTTCAAGAGCCGCGGGACAGAAAATCCCGTGGTATTTAGTTAGCAGCGGAAGTTTCTTCAGGATCTTTTTAAAACTGTAATTTTCCCGATTATTTTATTTCACAACTCGGAATAAAACCCTGGTAACTTACAATCATATGATTTCACGGAGAAATCTTCCTTTTACAAAAACATATTTCTTTATTTTATATTGAGCCACTTTCCTAAGCTTATAGTGCTTCACGGCACTTTTCTTGATCACAACAGATCACCTGAAACATGTTTGAAAAAGGTTTTGTCAGCGGGAAATACTGGTGAATCATTTTTTTTACTAAAACAACCCGTTTGTTATAATTTACAGTATTAAGGGTGATTACATTGTTTCCATATATCAACCAACTACCCACAGTATTTGTCACTCGACCGGATCTGTGACTATGGTCATATCACCATTGGCCACCCGTTTGTCCAATGGCAAAGATTATCAAGTAATGTATACAAAACCCCACATACTGGCTGTAATTTGGTGATTACAAAGACTTAATCCCTGTAATTATAACTTTGAAAACATTTAAGAATTTATAAAGCAATTTGATAAAAAGCGAATGACTGACATTGTAGATTTAATATGAACAGAGCTTAGCCTACTGCTTAGCCTTGATAACCTAGTTAAATAACAATGCACACAAACTAGGTTAGTAACTAATACAACATTTACGATAACTCACGAGATTAAACCCTCACATCGAATGACAAAGTGTGATACTTAAACATCCATTGAATTAACAACGAATGACAAAGCATAAACCCTAATGTGGGCAGCACTTAAACATCCATTGGATAGTTTAATCGATCGGACATTGAATCGTAGCAGCGATCAAGTTATTACCCTGTTTTGCGGCAGCACTTCGTGAATTGTGTGTGTTTTAAGACTGTTTCGACTATAACTCAGAGTACAAATTGAAATTGAACGTCGAAGAAACGCACAGTATCAAGTCCCACTGCCCTCTATTTATACCCAGAAATTCGCCCCCCTCGCGCCACGCGAAAGATCCCCTTGTGCGCGTCGCGTGGGGCGAGAGACCCTAGTCTACCATAGGTTTGCTTCGTGTCCAGGTAACTCAGCTGAGTTGGTTTCGCATGCAATTTCACTTCACACGTAAAACTGTGTGGATAATACTAACGGGAATTTACCCCCCCTGAGTTTTAGGGGCCCTGATCCTGATTCCGATTGTTCTGAAAAATTTAGGGTTTATGCAAAATCACTTGGGTTTCTTAATTAGGGTTTCCTATTGGACAATTAAAATAATAAATAGGACTTTTTAATAAGAGTTGTTACATTCTCCCCACCTTAATAAAAATCTCGTCCTCGAGATTTACTGGAATAATTGAGGATACTTTCGCTTCATCTCTGATTCCAGCTCCCAAGTGTATTCGGGTCCTCTTTTTTAATCCCACTTGACCTTGACTAGTACCAATCTTTTGTGTTTGAGAAACTTGATCTTTCGATCTTCGATTTGAAGTGGTTTTTCAACAAACTTCAACTTCTCATTTACCTCTATATCTTGAAGAGGTACTACCAAAGATTCGTCTGATAGGCATTTCTTGAGATTGGATACATGAAATACATCATGTACTCCGGCTAACTCTTCTGGTAGTTGTAACCGATAAGCAACTGGTCCTATACGTTGGATTATTGAAAATGGTCCTACGTATCTTGGACTTAGCTTTCCTTTCTTACCGAATCGAACTACTCCTTTCCACGGTGAAACCTTTAATAGCACTTTGTCTCCAACTTGAAACTCTAACGGCTTCCGTCTATTGTCGGCATAACTCTTCTGGCAATCTCGAGCCGTCTTCAATCTTTCCTTGATTTGTGTAATCTTATCAGTAGTTTCTTGCACAATCTCCGGACCTGATAATTGACTTTCTCCTATTTCTGCCCAACATACTGGAGTTCTGCACTTTCTTCCATACAGTGCTTCGAATGGGGCAGTTTCAATACTTGAATGATAACTTTTGTTATAGGAGAATTCAATTAAAGGTAAATGGTCGTCCCAATTTCCACCAAAATCTATCACACATGCTCGGAGCATGTCTTCTAGAGTTTGTATCGTCCTTTCACTTTGCCCATCTGTTTGAGGATGATATACAGTGCTTAAGTTCAGTTTAGTTCCCATGGCTTCTTGGAAACTTGTCCAAAAGTGAGAAGTGAAACGACTATCTCTATCTGATACAATAGAGAGTGGAACTCCATGTAGGGATACGACTTCATCTACATATAATTTTGCCAATCTTTCCATGCTAAAGGTTTCTTTCATTAGTAGAAAGTGAGCTGATTTGGTTAATCGATCCACAATTACCCAAATTGCATCATTACCTTTTCTGGTTTTAGGCAACTTAGTAACAAAATCCATTGTTATGAGTTCCCATTTCCATACAGGCATTTCTAGTTGTTGTAGTAGACCTGAAGGTTTCTGGTGTTCTGCCTTAACTTGTGAACAAGTAAGTGTTAGTGCATGGAATGTCTGTTGACTTCGTCTGCATTAGGTCTTGTGTCTAGATTGATTGAAAGAACACACAATAGAGTTCATTTAGGGTTTGTAGTAGTTAATCTTGAAGATTTCGCTTGAAACATCTTCAAGCGAAATCAACATATGAGATTTCGCTTGAAGCAATCTCAAGCGAAATCTTCAGCCTATATATATAGGTTGTGTGTTCATTTGGTAGAGAGATCTGAGAGAGGGAGGTCATTGTATGTGAGACGAAGTGCTGACGGATTTGTATCAGAAAATGTTGTACAAGCACTCAAATCAATCAGAAAAGAAAGATTAAAAGGATTAGAGCTGTTATGACTTTATGTGCATTGATTCCGCCTTTACACATGAAGATGAACGCCTTAACTGACTTTTAGAGGTCGTACAACGGTCCAACAAGTGGTATCAGAGCTCAGGACAAGGAGTTCATACCATAGCAGCTTAATTCTACCGGATTATCTTCTTTCTACTCATTTCTTTTTACATTTTTCAGATCTGAACAAGTTCCAACGGTCGAAATGGTCTGATTTTCGATTATAACGTGTAAAACTGAGTTTTAACAAAGCCTACAAAGTTTCGGACTAAAATTCAGACTAAAACATGTTAAAATTGACCTAAAACTGGATTTCGCTTGAAAGTATTCGAAGATAACAGGTTGATTTCGCTTCAAATCAGATTGTTTGGACAATTTCGCTTGAGATTTCCTGAAGCGAAATAGTAGGTTTCCCTTGAACAGTTGAAGCGAAACTGTTATTTCAGATTTCGCTTGAAGGTTTGATTAGTTGAAGCGAAATAGATCTTGCAGGATTTCGCTTGAAGGTTCTGATAAGTTGAAGCGAAATAGTTGGTTTCGCTTGAAACTGATTGGATTGAAACTTGTATTGCTGAAGCGAAATAGTGGATTTCGCTTGAATCAGAATTGGTATTTTGATTTCGCTTGAAACACTTTGTAACAGGTTTTCGCTTGAAGTTGAAGCGAAATAGTGCATATCAGATTTCGCTTGAACAGTTTTATTAAGCTGATTTCGCTTGAAGCTGATTATATTTCAAGTATTTCGCTTGAAGTTGCTGAGTGTTCAAAACTTAAAATTTTACTAAGTGTTTGCTTATTTGTTTGTTTACAGGTGATTGGAGGTGATTTTCAATGCACAAATACCAAGAAATCAAAATGTTTGACGAAAAGGAAAACAAGAATCTTGAAAATTTAAATGATTGGCATTGTGAATCTTGGCGTGAGAGATTAGGTGATAAGGATGTTTATATTAAAATATGGGAAAATTTTGTATGTAAGAAGAATGAATCAGTGGAGGAGTTGAAAGAAAGGTTTTATAATCTAATCATCAAGTTAGAAAGACATAAGATATATCATTCAAATGATGAAAGAATTTCAAAATTTGTTGATGCTTTACCTTTGGAATGGGAGAAATTCGTGAATGGACTGAGAAGGGATTCTAGTTTATCACGTTTTGATTGAAGAAGTTTCATCAATACAATAACAAATCATAGGAGTGATGAAGATTCAAGAAAAAGGAAATTATTGGATGAAATAAAAGAAGAATCAAGAAAGATAGATTTGGATGTGATCATTGAAATGAGAAAACGAATCATTGTGTGTCTTGCAGCAAAAAATGTTATGAGATACGATATTAAGAGGGGTTGTTATATTGATGAAAATATGAATCCTCTTGATTTTGTTAAAATTTTCTGTGCAGGAACATACATGAAGGAAACAAAGAAAGAAGCTGATAATGGAGAGATGAATGGAAAATGCTTGAAATGCGAAAAATCCGAAGCAGAAAATGTCAATCTCTTGAAAGATATGGAGAATTTGACATTGGAAAACAAAGCTTTGAAGGATGAGAAAGAATCTGATAATAAACAGATTCTTGAAATGAAAGAAAATTGTGAGAAGCTAAAATTTGAAAATGTTAAACTGTCAAGTGATTTGAAAAGTTTGACATTAGAAAACAAAGTTTTTCAAGATAAATTCAAAAGGTTTGAAAATGAAAAAGTAAAAATTGAAAAAGATTTTCAAGGTCAAATAAAGATTCTTGAAGATGGGAGATCTGTTTTTAGCAAAAACAATATTGAAAAGCAAAAGGTAATAAATTCCCATCGTCAGACGATTATTCGACTTGAAAAAGAAGCTGAATGTGATAGAAAGAAAATTAAAGATTTAGAAAATAAATTGAAAAGTTTTGTGACTTCTGATTCATATTTGTGTCCAAAACCGATCATTTCAGTTCCAATAAGTGACAATGTCACAAATTTTGACAAAGTCAAAGTCAAAATTGAAGATTGTGATGAAATATCTGATGATGAAAAAGAAGAGAAAAGAAAAACATTTTTGAAATTAAATGAAATGTTTAAAAATACTGTTTTACATTCTACTGAGAAAGGTGAATGCTCAACGCAAAAACCTGTAAAGTAGAATGCAGAACAGAAACAAAAAGATAAGTCATCCAATCGTTTTGAAAAATCACAAAAATCTAAAAATGTAAACTCAAAAATAGTTGGTAATTTGTGGTGCAGGACGGACCACAGAGCTCAAAGGCCAAATCCAGTTTTCAGGAGGAGTGACGATTACCACAGAGCCAAACAGTGCTATGACTTGAATGTTTGGACTGAAGGTGGTACATGGTACGATAACAGAATGTGTTACAGATGCGGTTATCAAGGACACATTGCTGTTAACTGCCAGAGTTGGAGTTATGAGATGAGAAGATGCTATAACTGCCAAATCAGAGGCCACATTGCTAGAGATTGCCCAAGGAGATCGATGGGAAGATCGAGGGTTGAATCTCAGAAAATGGGAAAGTAATCAGTCAGTGTCAAGCCTAAAGAACAGAAAGTTCAAGAACCAAAAGTTCAAGAACCAAAAGTTCAAGAACAGAAAGTTCAAGAAAAGAAAGTGAAGCTTTCACAAGGGCAGAAAGACAGACTGAGGAAGAAGAGAAAGAAAGCAAGAGAATACTTGGAGAAAATTTTGTCCTCGGATACAACTGGTAAAACAGATAAAAGTTCTGGTAAATCGTCTTGCTCACCAAAGAACAACAAATCAAGCAAAACGCATTCATCAGATACAAATCTGAGGACAAAAGAGGAAAAGAAGAAGAAAGTTGTTGGCAATGAATTTGTTTCTTTGGAAACAAAGGAGCCACATGTCGGCGATGAATCTGGCTCATCAAAGTCAGACAAGTCACGTTCAGGCAATGATTCTGGTTCATCAAAGCCAGAAGAGCCGGTAGTTGAGGTAAAAACTGAGAATTCAGGTTTAACAATGGATGATGCAAACTATCCACCATTGTTGAACAAGAATTCAAAATCACCCAAGGACCGTCAGGCTTGGGTGAATCTGTTTAAATAGAAAAACCTGACTTGCCGGAGTTCCCAGGTTGGTAAGTGTGGAACATGAATCGGCACATTTCTTGAGAAATTTCACTCTGTGATATTTCGATTTATAAGTGGTAAATCAGGGACATTAAGTTGTACTTGATTTTCTACTAGTATTTGTTGTTGAAAAGGGTCTTAATTGTTAATTCTTTAAAATGGTTGAAAAAGAACAATGTGATGAAACCCCGTGTTTGTGAAATGACACACAAAACTAATTTTCCGGAAAAACCATTTTGATTAAAACAAACTTAAGTGTTTTGAAATCTTAATGGGAAAATAGTTTGTTGTCAGGGGGAGTTCTGATTGTTTATGCCGAGTGAATGGCGAATTGAAGAGATTTGATATCAGTTTGTCACGTTTCTTGTATAGTTTGTTTTCAAATTTTCCTTGAAAATCAAAATTGAAACATATTTTGATTTTAGGGGGAGAAAAATTTTTAAAAAAAATTAGAAAATTTGAAAATGCCAAAAAAAAAACATTGAAAAAGCAAAAATGAGTTTTGTTGTGAAAAAGAGGAAATGATAGTAAATCAGTGAACTATCACAGCATGCTAAAGAATTGTAATGTTAAATGTGATAAACGGTCTCACTGATGATGTGTCAGTAGGTTTTTGCACATTTAGTAGATTGTGACGAGATATAAATCTAAATTTCAAACTTGCTTATATCGTGGGTAACATCTCTTGGATATATGGGTAACCCCCGAAATCTCGTTTGAAAGGTTTCGTATTCTGATATACAGGTCTTTATACTCAGTGATATCTGGGGTATTATTCCAGGACTTCTGCTGAACGGTAGTTCTGACCTAGTCCTCGAATAATACTTTCTGCAAATGCTTGAAACATAGCATCACCCTCAGCATAAATGATAAGACAATAAAATTGCTTAGCAAATGCTGTTGTAAAAAAGATCCTCTAAAGGGGACACACCCAAAAATTGAATCATGATCTCTCTGCTGAACGGTAGTTCTGACCTGAGCTCTCATGATTCTTCATAAATTATTAACCTCTTATAGATATCATTGATGTTATACTTACCTGTAAGACTGAATATTGGGATCTGGATACGGGAGTATATTCTGAGGTGGGACACGTGATTAAGTTTAAGTATCTAAGACATTAAACTCGTATCTCGAAGCAGTTGAACTTTGTGTGAAAATTTAAGTGGACCAGTATACTGACAATCTACGTGAATCGTTTAGAACTTAAAATGTTTAAAGCTTAACGGTGCTTGTGATTTGTTTCATAAACTGATATGATCCTCTTACACAAACTCACAAAAATATTGTTTGTATATATTTGTTTACTGCATTTCTTTAAATTCAAAATTCAAAAAGATTTTCGACAACTGATGTTGAAGAGCTGATTTTCAAATTTCCAAGTGCTAAACTTGATGAACAGGGTTGGGAGAGTTTGTTGAAAACTTTAAATGCTATATACAAATGTTTTGAAAGATTGTGTGCTTAGTTAATCAAGGTCATTCATTTGAACTTGATGTAACTAGTATGTTTGTTGAATGAATATTGTCTACCAGTAAGTTTTTAAATTCAACGGTTATAAATTTGTGAAACTTATGTTGTGGTAGAGAATATGCAGGTTTAAGGAATTCCCACGGAAGCTAAATGACAAAGCTTGAACCAGATATCTCAGATTCTAGTATATTGAGAGGGGGAGTCAATGAAAGGGGGAGTCTGGATCAACAGTCAAAGGGAAGATGGAAGTTAGATTCAGGTTGTGATTCTAAACCTGTGAAGATAGAGTGTTTTTGTGGAAAAGACAGAGTTGGAGAAAAGACCAAGACTGAAGACTCAGGAGCTGAAGACTTCGTCAACATCCAAGGGGGAGTCTGTTAGTGCATGGAATGTCTGTTGACTTCGTCTGCATTAGGTCTTGTGTCTAGATTGATTGAAAGAACACACAATAGAGTTCATTTAGGGTTTGTAGTAGTTAATCTTGAAGATTTCGCTTGAAACATCTTCAAGCGAAATCAACATATGAGATTTCGCTTGAAGCAATCTCAAGCGAAATCTTCAGCCTATATATATAGCTTGTGTGTTCATTTGGTAGAGAGATCTAAGAGAGGGAGGTCATTGTATGTGAGACGAAGTGCTGACGGATTTGTATCAGAAAATGTTGTACAAGCACTCAAATCAATCAGAAAAGAAAGATTAAAAGGATTAGAGCTGTTATGACTTTATGTGCATTGATTCCGCCTTTACACATGAAGATGAACGCCTTAACTGACTTTTAGAGGTCGTACAACGGTCCAACAGTAAGACACTTAGAAACATATCTAGCTATGTCCTTTTTCATTCCTATCCACCAAAAGTTATTTCTTAAATCTTGGTACATTTTATTGTTTCCAGGATGCATGGTATACCTAGATTTATGGGCTTCTTCTAAAATCTTATTTCTTAATTCTCCCTGCTTAGGTACCCAGATTCTGCTTTTGTGGAATCTCCAAATTCCATCAGCTCTTTGCTCCAATTCTTTTATTCGTCCCTTCATTCCTTCAGCATCATCCTTGATTGCTATTTCTTGAACATTCTTCAATTGTTCCATTAAATCTAACTGTAGATTTAACCTAAGAGCACGAACTCTTCGTTGTTTCTCATGGTACTTACGACTTAAGGCATCTGCAACTACATTTGCTTTTCCTTCATGATATTGAATATCACAGTCGTAGTCACTTAGGATTTCCATCCATCTCTTTTGCCTCGTGTTTAATTCTTTTTGCCCAAATATATATTTTAAACTCTTATGATCCGTATAGACAGTAAACTTACTTCCGTACAGATAATGTCTCCAGATTTTCAGGGCAAAAATTACGGCTCCTAATTCTAAGTCATGAGTCGTATAATTTTCTTCGTGCTTTTTCAATTGCCTTGAAGCATACACAATTACCTTCTTGCGTTGCATTAGCACACATCCAAATCCTAGTTTTGAAGCATCACAGTAAACTTCAAAATCTTCAGTTCCTTCTGGTAAGGCTAGGATTGGAGCATTGGTTAATTTTTGTTTCAAGATTCTAAAGGCTTCTTCTTGTTTAGTTCCCCATTCAAACTTAACTGCTTTACAGGCTAGCTTAGTTAATGGTACAGCTATCTTGGAAAAATCCTTAATAAACCGTCTATAATATCCAGCTAAACCTATAAAACTTCTAATTTCCATTGCAGATTGTGGAACCTTCCATTTGGTAATTGCCTCTATCTTAGCAGGATCTACATGAATACCTTCGTGATTCACCATATGTCCTAAGAATTGCACTTCTTGCAACCAAAATTCACACTTTGAGAATTTGGCGTACAATTTTTCTTTTCTTAACAAAGTTAAGAGTGCATGCAAGTGCTGGCAATGTTCGTCCTGAATTTTGGAATAAATAAGTATATCGTCGATAAAAACAATTACAAATTTATCCAAGTACGGTTTACAGATTCTATTCATCATGTCCATGAATGCAGCAGGTGCATTCGTTAATCCGAAGGGCATGACTGTAAACTCGTAATGACAATACCTAGTTCGGAAAGCAGTTTTAGGTATGTCTTCTTCTCGTACCTTCAATTGATGATATCCGGAACGTAAGTCAATCTTAGAAAAATATCTAGCTCCTTGAAGTTGATCGAAAAGATCACCAATCCTAGGTAATGGGTATCGATTCTTAATTGTAACCTTATTCAATTCTCTATAATCATTACACATTCTCATTGACCCATCCTTTTTCTTTACAAATAACACTGGTGCTCCCCACGGGGATGAACTAGGTTGTATGAAACCTTTACTTAGCAATTCATCTAATTACTTTTTCAGTTCTAACATTTCTGTGGGTGCTAACCGATAAGGTGCCTTGGCTATTGGTATAGTTCCTGAAATTAGATGAATTCTAAATTCTACCTCCCTATCTGGTGGTAATCCTGGTAACTCTTTTGGGAATACATCTGGGTATTCTGAGACTACAGGAATCTCCTTAAGTTCTTTACCCTTAGTATTAATGATTACTGAAATCATATATATTATTCCTTGCTTCCGTTCATAACTAGCAACTTTCATTACTGATATGAACTTCATGGGCTTACGTGGTTTATCCCCTGTAATCATAATTACTTCTCCGGTAGGTGCCTGAATTTCTATGGAATTCTGATCATAAAGAATTCGAGCATGGTTGGCCACTAACCAATCCATTCCTAACACAACATCAAATTCGGCTAATTTCATAGGTAACAGGTTTGCAAAGAATTTATGACCTGAGAGTTCTATATTTCCTTTTTGCAAAACTTTATCTATGCTAACAGAATATCCGTCTGCCGTTTCGACTGTAAAAATCTGCCTAAGTTTGGTTAAGGGTAAGTTAAGAGCTTGGCAGAATGAAGTATTGATAAAACTTTGGGTTGCACCAGAGTCAAATAATACTTTTGCATATACTTTGTGAACTAAGAACGTACCAGCTATCACATCAGGGATTAGCTCGGCCTCCTGAGTTGTTAACTGAAAGGCTCGAACATTCTTCTTGGTAGCTCCGTCGGCTGTCTTAGCTTTGTTGTCTGCTAGTTTAACTACTTTAGGACATTCTGTTTTGAAATGCCCAGCTTCTCCACAGTTATAGCAGATCCTTGTTTTCCTTCTGCAGTCTTCTTCACGATGTCCTATGGCTTTGCAAAATTTGCAAGTCACATTACATCTTCCATAATGTTTCTTTCGGCAATTCTTGCAGAATGGCAAGTTTGAAGATTGCCTGTTCCTCTTCTTTTGAAGCTGTTATTATTACCTGTACGAAATCCTTGGGTAATTTTCTGAGCCAGTTCCTTTTTCCTGTTATCATCTCTTGTGCGCACCAGTTCATCAGTTAGGGTGTTGGCTAATTCCACTGCATCGTCAATAGTGCGAGGTCTCGCAGCTTTAACAATATTGCGGATTTCACCAATCAATCCCCAAATATAGCGAGAAATGAGTACCGGTTCTGGCGAAGCCAGTGTTGGTACCACTCTAGCATATTCAAAGAATGTCGAAGTATATCCTTGACAGTCTACACCCATCATCCGATGGTTTAGGAATTTATTCGCCATTTGATCTTTTTCATATTCGGGACAAAATTTTCTTTCTACCAGACTCTTAAATTCTTCCCAATTCATGGCATAAGCCATCATCCTTCATTTTTCTTGTAACACCGTGTTCCACCATTCTAGCGCCCCTTCTTTAAAAAGATTTGACGCGTACATGACATGATCATCTTTGGCACATTTACTTATTGTAATCACTGCCTCGGTCTTTTCCAACCAACGCAGTACTGCAGTCGCTCCTTCATTGCCTGCAAACTCAGATGGTTTACAAGCAAGAAATTCTTTGTAAGTGCAACAAGGTGTTGCAGCTTTCATTTTCTTAGGAAGTGGAGCCTGCCGTGGATTATTATCGTGATTAGTAGGATTACCACCTCCATTTACGCTATTGCTGAAGTTATCTTCAGAAATACGTTTGCTAGGAATGATTTGTTGAGGTTCGATTGGATTTCTAACAGCAGCAACTATTGCTGGAATAGCATTGGCTATTCCCTGAGCAACGATATTTTCGATATCTTGCCTATTTAGAAATTGATCCTCAGGATGTTGCTCAGATTGATTAACCTCATTAACTGGTTTGTTATTAGCGTTTTCCATCTGATATATATAATTTATTAGTATCAAAATAAATAACAATTATACATAAAACAATCATACAAATTTCACAATATACATATAGTCAAAACTTATCGATTTCTCGATTCCATTTTTATATATTTTATAATATGCGTCCATACACACCATTATTTTACAAAGTTTTATTTGTAGTTATTTCACATGATTATATTATTATTGCTATTATACAATCACAGTCTCATAACCCTACTATCCCTCGTCGGTTGTTATTTCAGTAACGGCGTTCCCTCTCATCGTACTTCCAGGAGATCTGTTCTCCCACTTCCCTGATCCTATTTCCTGCATCCATCAATTCCTCGCCAAAGTGGTGGAGTTCAGCTAAATTCTCATTGCTCATAGGTGGATTGGGTATAGGTTCTGGGTCGAATTGAGTAAGAAAGGAATAAGGACTGTTGAGCAGGTTTTGGAACTGCCAATCATTCGTCCACCACTCGTCCATTCCTAGAGGTTGGGTGTGGATTATAGGTTCTGGGATTGCTGGTTCCAAATTCATTGGAAGTTGAGTTTCAATAGGATGAGTAAAAACATTTTTATTGACAGGCATAATAGTATCACAGCTTGCCAATATAAAATCTAGCTCTTCCTGTAATGTCATTTCCTGGGATTGTTTAGAGCTTTCTCCAATTTCTATCTGGGTTTGTTTAGAACCTCCTCCAATCTCCATTTCTATTTGCTTAAAATATTCTTCAAACTGTATTCCCATCTGCCTAGACTCTTCCCCGACTTCAATTCCCTTCCCTTTGTCTAAGGGATTTTCTATTTTGGGAATCTTTCTAGTGGCGGGTTTCCTCCTACGCACACGCCTCCATCCCACAAATCTCATCATTTTCTTGGGTTTGGGTTTCTCCGGAGGTGGAGCATTGAATTCCATAGGTTCTTCTATGTCGGGTATATACCTATTGAAATCTCTGGAAACCTTTATTTTTACCGGATAGAGATTTAAATTCTGAAGGGCGTCAGACAAGTCACTTGTAACGCCCGGCTCTTTTGAACTTTCCATTTATAGAAAGTTTTGTTCGTATTTCTATTTTTGGAAACGTTGTATTCTTGTAATCGTTCCTTCTTTGTAATCGTTGTAAAACCGAGACTTGAATCATTAATGAAACTCGTATTTTGTTACAAATATGTTGTACACACTTTATATATGCTCGTATGTTCGAATCGGTGAATCAATTGGTGTTTAATCATTATTCTTGGAAATTATGTGCTAAACTTGTAATTTATCTAAACTTATGCCTAAAGCGTGTCTTGAACATAAACGAAACTTGATTATGATACTTATACACTCAATTATACTTCAGTTTTGATCGCCATGCTTGAATGTACCTTAAACTATGTTAATATGCTGAAACAAGTCCCTAAACTATCAAGAATGCATCAAAAGGGATCAAATAGGAAACTTCAGGGGCTAAATTGTATTTTTTTGAAACTTGTACACGAATCAGAAGTGGCGGGCGGCCCGCTTCAGCTTAGTGGTTATCTAATGCGGGCAGCATGGCCTTCATCTTCGCAGAAAACAAACACAGCTGCAATCTGACGCGAAATTTGCACGAAATCCAACTTTTAAACACTCCCCAATCACCTTAAAGCCACCTCTAATCACCTCCAATCACCTCCAAACTCTTCCACTATAAATACAACCCTTCTCCATACCATTTTACACTTTCACAACACTCAAATCTCTCCAAAATACTCTCTATTTCTTGCACGAATCTGAAATTCGGACAGATTCATAACCTTGTGCAAAAGTGAGTGTAACTTGCTCATTTCTCAACGAAATCACTTGATTCTTCTTCCTACTTGCTTGGATAATCCTTGGGTTCGATTCCTTGACTTCTCCTTGGAGAAATCAGACCTGGAATTGCCCTGAAATGGTCCAAGAACTTTCTGTTTTGTTCAAACTTGTTTAAACTTCATCCAACTTGTGTCTAACACATCTCACACCAATGTCCTAACGCTTACAACCTCTCTTATGGTCGGTTAAGCTTAAAAACATGGTTGAGACACTTAAATCAGAGGATTAAACCTCATAAACTTTCTGTTTGTTTAGGGTGTTTTGACCCACAAGTCATGTTCGAGCTAGTTCTTGATGTAGAGTGATTATGGAACAACTTGGGTTGTTCCAACATAAAATCCTCACATGATTTGATGATTTCCTATTAGTTAGATTGTTTATATTATTGTATTAATCTTAGTTCTTGACCCTCCTTGGTTGTTTTTACATCAAGTGTAGTGGTGAACATACAAGGGGTCCCTAAATGGAAGCATGTTCTTCCTACCCCATACATGACATTCATGATACTAGAGGTGCCTAAATGGAGATTTAATCTCCTACCTCCTACTTGAATCATTGGACCTAATAATATACTAACCTAATTATTATTTACATATACTTATTCGAACCTTTAATGATAAACTTATGTTTATATGTTGAAGTAGTAGGATATCATCTAAGACCTAAGACTCTAAAGTATGATTCTAATGGGTGTATTTCCCATGAAAACATTCTTACCACATTGGTTACATAGTGTCATACAAGGGTTACTAAGTCGAAGATGATTATTTTCATATCATGATACTTTATGTTACATTTACAATCCGAATCTTTAATCTACCGTATACGCCAAACTCACACACCTATGTTTCCTCGTGTAGAAGGACTAGGTGCTCCAAAGTAATCCATCACCAACTCACTCGTGGGATTTCAAGTATGAAAGCTTGCAACCACTGTGAGTATACTCGATCCCTTTTTCCCCTTTACACTTTGGGATGCAACATGTATAATTATGCAAACTTCTTTAAACTAAACTAAACATACTCAATCCTTGTACAAACATGAAACTAATGTTCTTTACTTATGATTCTTGTATGCTCTATTTGAACGATTTGGAACGTATATGCTCATTAACTTTGCTAGCCCACCTTAACAATTATAGCGCTATAGGATTTACGCACCGCCCTTGAGACTTGGGGGTATTGTTAAGTTAAACATTTACTATCCCGCTATCAATTGGGATTAGACTATTTTATGTGTTGGATTCTTGGGTTTGATCATAGTGTACGCCAAAATTGCATACTAGTAAATTCACATATTATGAATCATGTTGGATTTGAGCTTTTATTCTATTATGCTATGTAATCAAACTTGTATACTCGCCATTGTTTTTGCATTGAAACTCTATTTTAATACATGTTGCAGGTTAGATTGTTGAAGTATGGATGAACGATGAAACAAGTTTATGGTGGACTAGATACACACCTAAATTATCTATCTTTCTCATGTTATGTTATTTGTTGAATAATGTTGTATTTCTTTTTGGGGATTTTGTATGACAATTTAGTATTGAAATGAAATTTGGATCTAATTAAATATTGTCACATAGTGTTATGATGTTTTGAGCAATTTGTTCGTCTCATCCCGATGTTTCCGCCATCGGTTGGGGTGTGACATCACTCATGCTGTTTAGTATACATGCATAATACACACAAATACTAAGTTAAAAATTATAACAAAATTTCATAGAAAACCTTTAAATATTATTTCATACTGGGTAAGTACAAAACAACTGAAAATTAAAACACACTAGGGTTTATTATAAATTTATTTATTTACTGGATAAGGTTTCTGGCTTGTAAATAATAAGGTTGCTAAAACTTGAGTTAAAATATTTAGATATTTGCATTTACTGCTACAGTAGCTAGCATATAAAGATCTGCCCATTTTTCATTTAACTTGTCTTCCCATGGAGGGTTACTGCCTAGTTCTTGGGTTTTCTGATTAACTCTCCTTCCTTTGGATTTCTTTAGTTTCTCTTGACTTTTCCTAATAATCAAACTTCTCTTATTAGGAGAAAGTGGTTCCTCATATTGTGCCTTACGGACAAATATTCCTTCTTCAGGATTTACATAGGGTTTTGAGGAATTTGTTTGGGATGAACTTCCCTTCTCGTTTGATGACCTATCTAATTTAAGATAGATGTTCGAAAGCTTTTGTTTACCCATACTGTACACAAATATTCAAATAATAAAACATATAATCACAAAATGAAAATCAAGTATTTCTAAATAGGCTTAAATCAGTAGCTCTGATACCACCTTTTTTCTATCACGGCCCCTGACCCGGTTTGACCCGTTTCAAGAGCCGCGGGACAGAAAATCCCGTGGTATTTAGTTAACAGCGGAAGTTTCTTCAGGATCTTTTTAAAAACTGTAATTTTCCCGATTATTTTATTTCACAACTCGGAATAAAACCCTGGTAATTTACAATCATATGATTTCACGGAGAAATCTTCCTTTTACAAAAACATATTTCTTTATTTTATATTGAGCCACTTTCCTAAGCTTGTAGTGCTTCACGACACTTTTCTTGATCACAACAGATCACCTGAAACATGTTTGAAAAAGGTTTTGTCAGCGGGAAATACTGGTGAATCATTTTTTTTTACTAAAACAACATGTTTGTTATAATTTACAGTATTAAGAGTGATTACATTGTTTCCATATATCAACCAACTACCCACAGTATTTGTCACTCGACCGGATCTGTGACTATGGTCATATCACCATTGGCCACCCGTTTGTCCAATGGCAAAGATTATCAAGTGATGTATACAAAACCCCACATACTGGCTGTAATTTGGTGATTACAAAGACTTAATCCCTGTAATTATAACTTTGAAAACATTTAAGAATTTATAAAGCAATTTGATAAAAAGAGAATGACTCACATTGTAGATTTAATATGAACAGAGCTTAGCCTACTGATTAGCCTTGATGACCTAGTTAAATAACAATGCACACAAACTAGGTTAGTAACTAATACAGCATTTACGATAACTCACGAGATTAAACCCTCACATCGAATGACAAAGTGCGATACTTAAACATCCATTGAATTAAAAACGAATGACAAAGCATAAACCCTAATGTGGGCAGAACTTAAACATCCATTGGATAGTTTAATCGATCGGACATTGAATCGTAGCAGCGATCAAGTTATTACCCTGTTTTGCGGCAGCACTTCGTGAATTGTGTGTGTTTTAAGACTGTTTCGACTATAACTCAGAGTACAAATTGAAATTAAACATCGAACAAACGCACAGTATCAAGTCCCACTGTCCTCTATTTATACCCAGAAATTCGCCCCCCTCGCGCCACGCGAAAGATCCCCTTGTGCGCGTCGCGTGGCGTGAGAGACCCTAGTCTACCATAGGTTTGCTTCGTTTCCAGGTAGCTCAGCTGAGTTGGTTTCGCATGCAATTTCACTTCACACGTAAAACTGTGTGGATAATACTAACGGGAATTTACCCCCCCCTGAGTTTTAGGGGCCCTGATCCTGATTCCGATTGTTCTGAAAAATTTAGGGTTTATGCAGAATCACTTGGGTTTCTTAATTAGGGATTCCTATTGGACAATTAAAATAATAAATAGGACTTTTTAATAAGAGTTGTTACACCACCTTTGTATTTGTCTCCTGGTTTCAGCCTTTTCTTGTGATCAATTGTCTTTTGAGTTTCTTTGTACAATTCTTTGTACTATCCTCTTGACTCCATCCAGTTATCAATGCATTCTTCAATTGTTTTTCTCAGCTGTTCATTGTTCTTTCCCTTCTTCTTGAGCTGCTCTTGTTTTTCATTCATGCAGTTCCTTATATATTTCAGAGTTTGATTGGAGTACCTGCATATTTCACTGATTCTGAACAGAGCTTTCTCTTCATTAGCATCTTTGAAGACTACACACGTTTCTGGTTTGTCAAAGATTGCTCCAGTTCTCACAAGCTTAGAAGGAATTTCAGCTGGAATTCTAGTGTTGGGAGGAGGTATTAATACCTTGTCACTGTACTCAAAATTGATACATAGATCAAAGTCTGCCAGTGCAGCCCTTTTGTATAGTTTTGCTCTTGCACTTTTGAGGCTTTCAAGGGCTCTTCTGACCACAGCTGAATTACCTTTCATTTCATCAATGATATTCTTCATTTTGACTATTCCCGGTGGGTGAATATCATCAGCCAGATTTGCATCAGTAACCTTTTGTTCACTGTTATCTTTTCTGATCAGGGTATACTTGTTTTGTGCTTCATAACCTAAGATACCTCCTCCAGTGGTCAAAGTATCAATTCTTTCAATTGATACTATTGGATTGGTCATGTGCTTGTGTAGAATTACCCAACCTCCATTGTTTCTGTTTTCAACAATACCTTTACTTAATGGAGAGAATGGTCTCTTTGGGTTGTCTTCTGGACCTTTCCAATAGTAATGCTTTAGATGTTCTTCAGGGTACATAATAGTGTGTAAATCACCTTCCAGCACATCCATTTCTCTGATGTTCCCTTCTGAATCTTCTATCATTTCTTTTCTTGGCCTTTTTGAGGAAGTCACTTCAAGTTCCATTCTTCTCTTCTCTTTTATATCCATCCTTATGCTTAACTCTGTTTCTCCTGTGATGGCTGTAGAAGATGACTGAACTGGAACATGGTCTTTCTGTTGTACCCTTGATGTGTCTGGCTTTGGGACATTTGGTGGAGGACCCATGAGTAACTTTTGTTTATCTGGAGGTGGACCCATGGGTTGCTTCTATTTTTGAGCTGTTGAAGTTTCTGTTTGTTTGGTTTGAACTTGTTGAATGGTTTCTGGTTGTTGTTGTTGTTGAGGAGTTTCTGATCTCCTTGCTTGTCTTTCTTGTGGAATTGGGGCATTCAGTTCATGAAGATCAATTTCTGCTAATCTAGCAACATTATACTGCAATCTCTCTACTAACAAATGAACATTAGTGAGAAGTTAAGTATTTGTTTCTTCTTGTTTCTTCATTTTCTGAAACTCCTGGTTTTCTTGATTTCTTTGTGCAGTTAATTCCATCAACAGCTTCTCAAAAGCCTCAGCCATGTTGCTGTTGTTGGCTCTGAGGAACTGTATTTCTTCAAGAATCTTCCCTGAACTTGAGCTTTCTCCTGCAGTTGCAACCTCAGCCATCTTTTTCTTGATATCACGCAGTTCCTTGAGAGCCTTTTCAAATTCTGATGAGCTCTCTTTGTTTTCTGATGACTCTTGCAGTTTGTTGAGGGCTGCAGCATTGTCTTCTGCTTGCTTCTGCACAACTTTGACAATTTCTGATAAAACCTTAATATCTGACTTTTGATTTCTGATTTCTTCCAGTATCAGATCAAGTTTTCCTTATGTGGTTGTTTTCACAGTAGCAATTGTGTCTTCAAGTTCCTTGTGAAGTTGTATAGGGGACATAGATTGATGTCCTTGGGAAATAGGAGAAACAACTGATGTTCCCCTTCTAACACCAGCAGAAAACACATTCTCTGCTGTTCTGAGGTTAAGAGGATTGGAAAAATCCAAATTCTCTGTCTCCTCACCAAAGAGTTGAAACACATTCAAGTTCTGGTTTTCCTCATGTCCTTGAACCTTTTCAGGTTCTCTATGAGTTGTTGAGAAAATCTTAGTTTTCTCACCCAGGTTTCCTTGATCAGTAGACTGATCTCCACCTGTTGCCACCACATTTTCCTCCTCAGAATCTGATTCAGAAAATGGGTCATTGGTTTTACTCACATTTTGTTTTGCAGAAATAGTGCCTCTATGTAAAATTTCATATTTTCCTGAAATTGATTCATCAGAATCACTCTCAGAGAAATGAAATAAGTTCAGTTTGGAGTGTTGTGCACCTGTTTCTCCCATATGTGAGATTTCAGCATGATGTTCTTTTCCCACAGGACTCATATTCACATCTTCATCAGCTGGATGAGGATCAGATTCACCCTGCTGTTCCATTCTTGTTATGCTTAACTCTTGTGCATCATGCTCCATGGGGGACACATTTTCAAAAACTCCTCTGTTTTCTGGCCTTTTGTTCAACATCTTCAGATATTCTGCTCTGTATGGTGAATCTTCTGGTATCAAATTCATCATTCTTTCTGATAGAGCAGGCACATCATAATCTGACTTCCAAGATCCTATGGCAGTCCAAGGTTTCATAATTTCTGTTTTCCACATATTTTCTGATGCTGGAATTTCTAGGTTCCTTTCAGAAAAGGCATCAGAAATTATGATTGACAGAAATATGGGAAAGGGTAGATGTGAATCTATCCTCCCAGTGTTTGTCAGAATTGATCTTCTGATCAAAATAAATATTTTTGTTCCAAAATCAATGTTCAACCCACTATTGAGACTGAACATGATTGTTAGAATATTCATATTTATCTGATCCGTACCTCCAATCTTTGAAGACAAACATTTGTTCAGAATTTCCATTAAAACTTGCCAGAAGGCATGTAGCTTGTTTCTCTTGAATTCATTTATTTTTGAAATCTTCGTCTTGTAACCCATTACAGCATCAAGTTGTGAGAACATATCTTCTTTTGCAGCTACTTCTTCATAACTTTGGTCTAAGGGAAGTTCCAAACATTCCCTTATTTTCTCTGGTGATATAGTAATAAAGATATTTCCCCACATATGTGCTGTTAGCTTGAGTTGATTTGAGACTTTGAGAGTTTTTACAACTTGTTGTATGAGTTCTTCTGGTACCTCTCTGGTCTTTGTGAGGGCTTGAGCTATAGGGCATCTGGTCAGAAATTCAATGAGAATTTGACACTTCAAATCATACTCTTCAATATTATCATTCATTGCTTCATTGTTGCTCTTTAATGGAAGAAATTCAATTTTAGTGATGAAGGGAACAGAGTGTTCAGTTGGTGGTATGTTGATGTTGATAGCTGCCATTGAGAATTTTGGTTTTTGTTTTGGAAAAGGGTTTTAGGGTTTCGAATTTGAAGGTTGAAGATGGAAGACTCTGTTTTTTTTTTTTTTTTTGAATGAGGTATTTATAGTGTGTACAGACAGAGATTCTTGAGTGTTTGTCGTGGGTTGTTTGTATTCAAGGTGGTTACTGACACCTTTATGATGTTTTAATCCTTTAAGGAAACAACCGTTTTTGAAAAACATTTGGTTTATCTCTAACTAGGTTAATGCCCGCGTAATACGCGGGCTTCCACCAAAACCATATTATGTCTCTTATTTTCCAAATGTAATTTCCTATATTTTCTTCGTTTTTGAAGTGGAAGATTTGTTACGGCATTCTTTTGTATTGGATGCTGAAACACTAAATGACCGAGTAACGATTTTTGAAGTGGAAGATTTGTTACTCACATTATGTCTCTTATTTTCCAAATGTAATTTCCTATATTTTCTTCGTTCAGCTGATTGTTGATGATCAAGATCATTAGAAGCAACGGAAAAAAAATAATGTATACCATAAAATATCAAAATGAAAAACTGTATTCATGTGCAAAAAAAATTATAGAATTTACCGTTGTTAATATTAGGCAATGGACTTCTTCCAGTTTCAACTGCAACAAAAAAAGTCCAAGTTAACGTATGAAACATGTTTATTTATTACATAATTTTTAATTTAAAAAAACAAACTCATAATGATAATAAACAAAAATTAAACATGTAAGTAAGTAACACCAACCGGATGTATACGCCTCGTACGGATTTGTTAAAGGTGTGTTTGGCAAGATACGTCGATCAATGGTATTGATATAATAGGATGAACGAATTGGTGTTACGACACACCAATCATTTGTAGAGGATACTGAAACGTTGTATGACCGAATTATATTTTGTGAACTTGAAGATTTGTTACTCACATTATCTCTCTTATTATCCAAATGTACTTTCTTTAATTCTCTTCGTTCAGCTGATTTGTTATGCTCAATATCATTAGAAGCAACTGAAAAAAATATGAATATTCATAAATTATCAAATTATACATTAAGTAATGAATTCCTGTGTAAAAAACCAAATAATTTACCATTTGTAATGTTAAATAAATTATAAATGAAACATTGTATTCATGTGTACAAAAATAAACAATTCACCATTTGTAATATTAGCCAATGGACTCCTTGCAGCTTCAACTGCAACAAATAAAGTCCAAATTACTGAATTAAATAAGTTTATGTATTACATAATTTTTTTTAAATAAATATATAATTTAGGAATCAAAATTTATATATGTAAGTAAATTACACCAACCTGATGTATACGCCTGGTATGGATTTCTTAAAGGTGTGGTAGGCAAAATAGGTCGATCCAAGGTATTGATATTAGAGGATGAACAAATTGGTGTTACAACATGGCATTCATTTGTAACGGATTGTGAAACGTTGGAAGAACGAATGACGTTTCGTGAAGTGGAAGATTTATTATTTGTCTTTCGTCTTTTATTATCCAAATATAGTTTCCTTAATTTTATGCGTTCAACTGATTCTTGATGATCAACATCATTAGAAACAACTGGAAAAAAAAAACATAAACTATCAAATTATACATAAAAAGTTGTATTATTGTCTACAAAACCAAAGAATTTAACATTTGTGATGTTAAACTAATTATAAATAACAACTGAAAAAAATAGAAAAAAACATAAACTGTCAAATTATACATAAAAAGTTGTATTATTGTCTACAAAAGATAAGAATTTAACATTTGTGATGTTAAACAAATTATAAATAAAAACTTGTATTCATGTGTAAAAAGATAAAAAAAATTACCATTTGTAATATTAACCAATGGACTTCTTCCAGTTTCAATTGCAAAAAAAAAACCAATTTACCGTATGAAATATGTTTACATATTGCAGAATTGTATATTAAAAAAAAACAAACTCATAATCGTATTAAAAGGAAAATTAAATACATAAGTAATTAACACCAACCTGACGTACATGTCTCGTAGGGATTTGTTAAAGGTGTGGTTGGCAAAATACGTCCGTCCACCGTATTCATATAAGAGGATTCACGAATTGTTGTTACGACACGACAATGATTTGTATCAGATACTGAAACGTTGGATGAACGAATGACGTTTCGTGTAGTGGAAGATTTATTATTTGCATTTCGTCTTTTATTATCCAAATACAATTTCCTTAATTTTCTATGTTCAACATAGTCTTGAGGGTTAACTTGATTAGTATCAACTGAAGAATAAAAGACATAAAAAAATATTTAACTATTTACAAAAACAAAATTCAATTCATGTCTACATAATTGCAAACATTACCATTCGTAATGTTAGAGAAAGGATTTCTACCAAGACCACCTGCAACAATTTAATTAAAAATAACATTACTTAACATCGTTACATATTAAATCATTTTTTATTATATTTGTAAACAGCAATAACAACCAAGTAAACATACTATTAGAAGGGTGAACACCAGTAGGAAGTGGAAATGAAGGTAAAGTTTGAGGCTTTGCGTGTTTAGGCATATCCTAATATTGTATCATGTATCATATATAATATACAAATGCATTAAAATAGGTATTACAAAAAATTAAATGTATAAGTATAAAAAAAAGAAATAACACTTACGTGTATGAAAAATAACCAAACGTGAAAACTTAAAAAATGATGAATGTCGTCAGAGAGTTTTCTGATTTAGAGTTCTAGAACCTTTAGTGTAAAACATTGAGTGTGTATTATGAATAAGAAGATAAGTTTTTATAGTATTTGAAGTTATTTTAAAAATGGAAAGTTTATAATTTTTAAAAAAAAATGTCGGTTATAATTGTAAAAAAGGAAATCATTTAAATTCAAAAATACTTGGAGGTAAATGTATAAAAAGGTCGCCGATATTTTTGTTAAAAAATATAAATTTTCGGTTATAAAACTTTAAAAAGGAAAGAAAATCATACCAATTTAAGTGTTTCCTAAATTTTAAAATAATTGGGGGGTTTTCAAAAAAATTAAATTATAACTTTTAAATTAATGGGGATTCCGAAAATATATACTTTTAATTCGTATATAAATATTATAGAAATTAAATTCAATTAGAGAATTAGATTATTAAAATCGTTATTTGCAAGTTAAATATTAAAAAGATATTAATAGTTTTTACAATAATAATTTGTAAAAAAAATAAATTTATACATTCAAAACCTTTATGGCCTTATAATAAAAGTTAAAAAATGTCTAATTTCAAAAACATAAACAAATGTTTTTGGAAACATTTTATACATGCAACAAAATAAAACAAAGATAAACTAACAAACAATAAAGGTTAAAGAAGTATAGGTAATACAAACTATTCCAAACCAACCATTAAAACAAACAAACAATATGTGTCAAATAAAAAAACCAACCATCCATATGTTTAAAAAAACAAAACCAACCAACCATCACAAATCAATCCAAACCAATGTAACACAGAAACCAAACCAAACCAGCAATATTCGGAAAAAGATAAATTGTTTTGGGTAAAAATACATAAACCATGAACTACTTCTCGATCTTTGGAACCAGCAGAATCGTTTCCTCATCAATTTGGACATCCGAGACACCAGCCTTTTTAACCTTTGTGGATGATAGAGAGGTGCTTTCTTCAACTTCATACACGTCAGCAAGGTTGCGCTTCAATTCCGCAGACGAAGTCTTAGAACAATCTTTAGATGTGCAATCGGGTGTGAAGCTATCACCAATAGAATCCACAGCATCTTGTATGATATATTCAAAATTAGAAAGTATATATGTTTACAGCATTTGGTGTTTGTAATATTAAGTTAAAATACATACCTTTAAAGCAAAAGGGTTTTGAGTTGATATATCACTAAGTGAAACATCAGCTGCAGCAGCCTCGTCCACACCCTGCAATTCAAAAAATAATAAGGCTAGACACAACAAAAATAATAAATTTCTAACATATATTTAATTAAAAGGTTTGTATTTAACTAACCTGATCAACTGGAATTCGGCTCTCCAACGATTCAATTATTGCTGAATCATTCACCAACTTATGAACAGCATAACCATCAATATGGTTGTCAATATTAAATTGACTAACTTGTATCTTGAAAGCATACTTTTTATCATTGAATGCTCTAAACTGATAGGGAATGGTTTTCTCTACCAAAGATGCCTAATAAAAGTTAATAAAAAATTATTTAAAAAAACATAATAATCCGATTTAGACATTACTAATATGTACCTTAAATAACAACTTAAGTAAATAATGATATGAAACACGTTACCTGATCCACTCTTGACTTCTCAAGCAATTAAATTGCAGTCATACCCAACATTTTTCTAGATTCACGGTCAAATAAAGTCAAGGAGGCAATAGCTGCATGATCTTGTACTCTAATCGGAATCCTAAAACTAAATGCACAAAAAGTATTTTAGAAAATAAATACAATTTACATTTGTAAAGTAGAATAACATAAGCATAAATA
Organism: Helianthus tuberosus; assembly: GCA_030545235.1. Classification (NCBI taxonomy): domain Eukaryota; kingdom Viridiplantae; phylum Streptophyta; class Magnoliopsida; order Asterales; family Asteraceae; genus Helianthus; species Helianthus tuberosus. Next base: position 140,476,981 of record CM060402.1, on the reverse strand, counting down.
TTATAAAAGTACAAAAAAAATATAAGTAACTTACATCGGTGTGGCATTCACAACCTCCTTAGGACATTCAGGATTTGAGCAAAGTAAAACTTGTTTAAACTTCCGTTCCTCAGCACCGTCTTCAGCTTCCTAGATGACCAAAGTTGTCTCCACCTTTCGATTGCACTCTTCACAACCAAGGTAGTACCAATCATCTTTATCATCCACACCCATGATCGTACCAAGAACTATGACCTCACAAGGCTGAAATAAAATGTAACAAAATAGAGTTATATATATAAATTTGTTTCAAAAATTTTGTTTAATGTATTTACTTAAAATATTAAAAAGTAGACACAAACCTGATCCAAGAGCGTAATATCACGGAAATTGGAAAACTGATGCTTCACTAAAAAGTCATCCGCAAGACTTGTGCTTCCAGATGAACCAATTGATTTCTGACCATTAGAGGATGTTTTACATATCTTCTCAACAAACCTGTTTACAATAATAAAAGAAAAAATAAATTAAAAACATCAATAAGTATTTCATATTATTTTATAAACTGTTTACTTGGTTCTGAATGAACGAATCTCCTCTATGTCAGAATTGATAAACAGTCTTGTTATATGGAAAGCATTAGATAGCGTTGTCTTCCCTGTGCAAAAAAAATTAATATCATAGATTATGATATTCAATTTCGTAAATAATATAAAATTTTAAATAATCTTAACAAAGTTTATAAACAGTAAATACCTTTATACTTGTTGAAACTACCAAACTGCACAAGCAAAACAACATGAACTTCTTCTTTATGGCTCTGAATATAACCAAACATCTCATCGCAGTACTCATCCCATAAAGTGCAGTTTAACTTAATACCCCTACATAAATATAAATTAAACACATCAAAGAAATCATGTAAAAAATATATAATACTAAAGCTGCAATCAAATTAAATTAGAATTTAATAAACATACTCTTCATCCACCAATTGCAAGTTCATGAATTTGCTATCTTTTCCCATCTTCGTTTTGGTCATTTCTGGTTCAGACCACTCATCTACATATCCAATAAAATCTGAAAAAAATTGATTAATAAGAAATGTAATCAGAAAAAAAAACATAAAATTAAAATAAAATTCTATATTTATATATTTTTTTAGTCTCGCATGTTGTTGTCATATATATGATGAAGTACAAACCAACTCGATACTTGACATCGACTTCACCGGCTTTAATGGATTCAAATGATGCTAACCGAATACCATATACACTTCCATCAAAGTTCTCACACTTTTTAACAGATGTATCAAAGTTTAAGCTAATAGCATGTTCTTTGTCAAAGTGTTTGAAAGTTGACTTAATGACAGAAAGTTGAGATTTATAAATGTAATAAATTTCATTTTCATTAAGCAAAATTTCTTGTTTTTTCATAAACTTGCTCCAAACAGTTGCCTGCATCCTAGTCCCCTAATAAAAAAAACAAATTAAAATTGGTTAGTATAAAGAACAATATAAAAATTAAACTAAAATTTAAAAAACATATGACATTAAAACAAACCTGCTAATCCATAACCACCATTTCAATACCAAGGGTTTCTCCTTCTCTCTTTGGATTCATGCGAATCCAAAGTCTTAACACCTTCACCTTTATGGTAAACAACTTGAATCTCCAATCAAGATTGTTTAGAAAAGTAATATTGTTTTCATCCATTTCGATGAAATATGATCTGAGAATAGATGATTGATATTAGAAAATGGTTAGTAATTGAATTAAAATGAATCTACTAAGTAAATATATATACAGATTTCGGGAAATTATTTTTGTAAAGTCTAAAAATCAGTTTATTATTAGAAAAAATTATTACCGAAATTATGCTGAAGTATTTTAAGAAATGGAATTAAATCTAAAAAAACTTACAAATCTAAAAAAATCAACGAAAAATATGATTTTATTACCTAAAAAAAAGTAACCAATAGTCATTAATTTTAAAACATTCTATAAATATGAAATCAAAAGAATAACATATACATAAAAAAAATACATTTTTATTAAGAATTAAAAAAGAAACCGGAAAATGTAGTCTAATCAAGAAATTAGGTTTCTAGACACAAAAATAACAAAATACAACCAAAAACTTACGTTTTTAATAAAATTGTACTTTAATATTATTAAAAATTTTAAAAATATAAGTACATTTCATTGGATCTTTTAATAATGAAAACTTAAAAATTTGAAATTTGTTTAAATATAATTAATTGATTACTTACGTATGGATTCTAATAGTTTTAAAAGTCACTATTACAACCGAAAATAATTAAGGTCAACAACGGTTTTAAAAACACTTCCATAATAAATTTGATTTTTTTTAATTTATATCAAAAGGACTATTTATCTATTACAAAACTGACACTTTAATTTAAGAAACCCGTTTAATACACATATTTAAAGAAAATTCAATTACTTCAAAAAAAACAAATATTAACACCAACATTTGATTCTTTTAGACATTTAACAAATTCCAAAACAGCCGAAAATATTTAGGCACGTATACCAATTTAAAAAAAAATAATCATTATATTCAAAAAAATTAAAAACAACATCCGAAATTCACTAAGTATATTTTAAAAACTATTACCATCGATGGTCCGAATGACTGCATTCTTCTCTGGACTGCATTCTTCTCTGGATAATCAAACTTCTGAATCCATTCACCATATTTTGCCGGAAGTTTCTGTTAAAATAACAGATAGGTATCGTTAATGCTAATTAGACGATTAATTTTCACAACGGATTTATTAAATTACTGTCATTTACTGGAATAAAATGCTTATAATATAAAAACTCACCAACAATTTTTTGTCATTCTTCCATACACGGGCAGCGAATCCGTAAACCATATCGCCTCTCAACGTATGAAAAGTAAATAACAACATTAAATTGAGTTTAACATTGAATCAATAAAAAAACGACATATAAGACATATAAAAGATTGTTGGACTTCAAATAAGAGGCTTGAAATAGAATGTGCACCATAATAATCAAATCACAGATTTAACAATCCGATTTGAAAAATCATAATGTACATATATTCATCAATATACATTCACCAGGTATGAAGTGCTGGGATGATCTTACATATTCTCAATTACTCAAGCAATTTTCTAACTATGGATCTTACTATTATATTTATCAGCAAGGTGCTGAGAAATTCAACATCAAATAGATGAATTCAGAAGATGGCAAACCACAAATAACAGTAGATGAAAACAGTAATTAGAACCTTAATACACAAAAAGCTTCAAATGTATAATAACATAATCACTTAATTAACAGTAGATCACAATTTTTCAAGAACATAATCACTAAAATAATACATAAACCTGCATCGAATAAAACTTCAAACATAAAAAACGGTTACTAATTAACAGAATATAAACTCTTGGTAATCTGAGGAACAGAATTGATAAATCAACATATTCAATTGAAAAACCCCAATAGACAAAACATATATACACCAACTGTTCAATCAATAAGATGATGAAGAAGATATCGGAATAATTTTCGTTCAAATAAACCCTTACAGACCAGCAAATCCGTATAAGAAATCGATCTTCAAATCATATAAACAAACAACATCATATCTGCTTTTAAAACCCTAAGAAAAAAGGAATAAGCTAATCGATCTTCAAATCATGTACAATAAAAAGTTACATCATCACATAACAGTCAATACATAACATAACAAATCAAAGTAAAACAAACCATTCATACAGATTCGATCAATAAGATGATGAAGAAGATATCGGAATCATTATCGTCGATGACGATGACTGTTGAATATTTGAATATTGATTAAACCTCGTTGCACAGGATCGATTGAGAACGCAGGAATAAGAATCGCCTATTAGGGTTTCTTTGAAACGGTTTGAGATAATGAGAGAGAGATGAGAGTGCGTATGTGAGAAGCCAATGGAATCCCCATCCGAGAGATATGCCACTTGTCACATTATTTGAGTTTTGCCACATCATTGCTTATGTGGATGCTTAGGTGGCTTGCTCCATTGGGTGACATGTGTCCCCCAATGGTTTGCTTTATTAGAGATATAGATTTAATGTAAATCCTTTAATGAGACTTAGAGATTCCAATGACTTTATAAACACTAATGTCCAACTTGCACCTTTTCTCCATGTGGGACCCTTTTAGTTTCAAAAGGTCCAATAGAAACCTTTTTCCGAGTTTGTGTGTCTTCCCAGGTTTTCCTCTTGATGAAATATATATGAAAAATCTGAATAAAACTTTTGAGAGTTGTATTTTCTTCATATATCATCAGAATTCATCTGATTCATTTACAGAGGATGAATCTTTTTTTTTTTTAGATGAGAGGGAATAAGTAGAGTTTCGAGATTTTTACTTACATTGCAGTTTTGCAGTTCTGAACTCCACACCTTTGATCTGATATACAGGAAGTATTTTTTCATACAGCTTGTTCCAGTCCTCAGAAAAAAAAATTGATAGAAACTTATTTCAAAAATTTAGATGGTCATAAGTTTCTTTTAAATCTGGTTAAAAGCATTGTTTTTTTTATAATATGTCAAACTTTCTGCCTTTCAAGAGATTTTTCTGATAAAAATTTGATTTTCTGATCTATTATTAGATTTTCTGGTTACTTTGAAAAATTTCTGGTGAATGATCAGATTCGTGTGGCTTAATGAGTTTTCTGAATAAATACCAGATTTTCTGACTGATTATCAGATTTTCTGAGTTTCACTAAATCCTGTCAAATCCCATTTGAATTTCACCAGATTTTCCTAGTTTTTATCAGACATGTTATGTTAGTTCCCCCTAGATAAAAAAAAGAATGAAAAGAAATTAAAGCAAACCTTATATATTAAAAAAAATAAAACACACAGCAAAGAAAAACAAACAACAACTACTCCTCCTCCTCCAACACGTTGTACATGCACTTCACATATAACCAAAGACTGGTTATTCGACCGGTGTGATTCGTTGATGGCGTCAGGGTGGGCTCACTTAAGTTTTCTTGAAGTACCAGCTCGGCCCTTGGATAGCAACTTCTCACTCCTCCAAAGTCCATCTGACTTGTGATCACCTTGGTTACGAATCGAGGGTAGATCAGAAAGGGTTGACGGTCGTGGATGTTTGCTTCTAGGTCTCTCATGAGAAACTTAGCATAGTTGTAAGGTTTTTCCTGTATAACAGCATAAACCACTTCCATCATCTTATGAGACAGCTCGTTGAAGTGTCCAATCTTCTTGGAGAAGCAGTCACTTAGCTGTGTTACCAAAAACTGGAAAGGTGGTATAAAACCAGATTTGCTAACAGCCCTTGACGAGTTGTTTGTATGATAGCCCATTTCAGTCAAGGTCTGTTGCACATCTGCCTTATCCAGAAATTGGGTTTCATGATCATTACCCAGTTTGAGGACATTTCTGATTGTTTCCTCTTTTAGGGTAATTCTTACCCCCATAACCTCACTCTCAATCCACATGGAAGTACCACTAAAAATGATTTCAGAGTTCCACCAGAACTCTTGGAGAAGTTTTGGATAAATGGTGACATGTGATGATACAGCAAAGCCCAAAGGACTTCGCATGATCATATTGTACACAAACCTGCAGTCCTCCCATGCAGGTCCTTCCAAGTTGGATCTTAATCTAAGATTATGAAGTCTGTGAAATGGGAGAGGGAATTGAGTAGCTTTCATCAATTTTGGGCGACCCATTTTAAGATAAGAAAATTTATGTCGAAGGGCTTTTGAAGAGATGATTTGGTGTGAAGTAAGTTCTTTTCAGGTTGTTAATATTTATAGATGAAAGTGATAGTTCCCTATAAATGATATTAACAGCCAACCCTTTTCTCTTCAATTAAGACGATATCTGTTGCAGTGAATGTGACAGTTTGCTAAGCCCCATGTGTGAGTAAACATTTAATGACTAGGCGGCTACTATCATAGCTCCTAATCATTTTAGTGCCTACGTGTCACTTAAGTTTCTTATGAAAAAATGACGTTGCATGCATTGGCAGAAAAAAATGAAATTTAATAATCTGGAAAAAAATTTGAGACGGTTGATTTTCACAGCAATATAGAATTTTATCTTTATGCATGTTACTTTTCCCCCTTTTTGTGTTTTTTTTTAAATACAAAAACAAACAATACAAAAATATTAATATATACAATGTCTGGGATATGCATGAAGATTGAAGTTTATGAAGATAACAAATTATCTGTTTCAACCTGGTTTCTGATTTTATATCAGAATTTCTGGTGATTTCACCAGATATTCTGATATTTCCTCAGATTTTCTGATAAATCATCATTTATTGAAGATTCATCAGATTTTCTGATGTTCCATCAGATTGATGGTTTGTTTTGTCAGAAACCAGTTGATTTGTTCTTCGATTATCAGAACTTTGATGATCATCAACCTGGATTTCAATTTGTGCCCTTGCTTTTCTGAAAAATCTTCATCATTTAGATTTACCATGCCAAGTTTGTTGATCAAAAAATTGTCTCTTTTCATCAAGAGGCTTTGTAAAGATATCTGCAATTTGGTTTTCAGTTGGTACAAAATACATTTCAATGTTACCTTTCTCCACATGATCTTTTATGAAGTGATAACTGACATCTATGTGTTTGGTTCTTGAGTGATGAACTGGATTTTCTATTATTGCAATAGCACTCTTTGAGTCACATAGAATTGGTATTCTTGTCAGAGTTACTCCATAATCTTTCAGTTGAGATTGCATCCACAACACTTGTGAACAGCAACTTGCTGCTGCTACATATTCTGATTCTGCTGTTGATGTGGCAACACAGTTTTGTTTCTTGCTTGCCCAACATACCAATTTTTCTCCCAAGAGTTGACAGGCACCAGATGTGCTTTTTCTGCCAATTTTACACCCTGCATAATCTGCATCTGTGTATGCAATTAATTCAAGGTTTGTATCCTTAGGATACCAGAGACCAATTTCTGATGTGCCTTTAAGATATTTAAAAACCCTTTTTACAGCTTTTATATGGGATTCTTTGGGATCACATTGATATCTGGCCAGAAAGCATGTTGCAAACATGATATCTGGTCTGCTTTCAGTTAAATATAGCAGTGATCCTATCATCCCTCTATAGGTTTTAATATCTACACTGATTCCATCTTTGTCAGAATCTAACTTGTTCCCTGTTGCCATGGGAGATTTTGAAACAGAACAGTTTTCAAGTGAGTATTTTTGTAGAATTGTTTTCACATATTTTGATTGACTCAAAAATATTCCATCAATTCTTTGTTTAACTTGTAACCCTAAGAAAAAGGTTAACTCACCCATCATACTCATTTCAAAGTGGCTGGTCATCAATTTTTGAAACATTTTACAGTATTTTACATTTGTTGATCCAAATATAATATCATCAACATATATTTGGACCAGCAAAGTATGGCCTTTGTGTGTTTTGAGGAAAAGTGTGGTGTCAATAGTTCCTTTGGTAAACCCAGAATTGAGTAAGAGGTTTGATAAAGTTTCATACCAGGCTCTAGGAGCTTGCTTCAACCCATACAAGGCTTTGTTTAATCTGTAAACATGATTTTGAAATTTTGGATCAACAAAGCCTTCTGGTTGCTACACATAAACTTCTTCTTCAATTTTACCATTCAGAAAAGCTGATTTTACATCAATTTGATAAACTTTAAAATCCTTGGATGCTGCATAAGCAAGAAAAATTCTTATAGCTTCTAATCTAGCTACTGGTGCAAAAGTTTCGTCATAATCAATACCTTCTTGTTGACAGTAACCCTTGACCACTAACCTTGCTTTGTTCCTGGTGATTATGCCATTCTCACCAGATTTATTTCTGAATACCCATTTTGACCCAATGACAGTTTTGTCTTTTGGCTTGGGTACCAGATTCCATACCTTACTCCTTTCAAACTGATCAAGCTCTTGTTGCATAGCTTGGATCCAGTCTGGGTCATTTAGAGCTTCTTTGACAGATTTGGGTTCTACTTTGCTTAAGAACCCGGAAAATGCACACTCATGTGAAGTTGCAGATCTTGTTCAGACACCCTCTGCAGGATTGCCAATGATGTCAGAATGAACATGTCCTTTGATCCATCTTAACTTGTTGTGGAAAGTTGTTGGTTCTGATGGATTTGAAGTTTCCCCCTGAACAGGTGCTTCAATTGTGTGTAAGGTATTAGAATTCTGAGCTTCTGATGTACTACACCTTTGTTCTACAGAGTTAGTACATGAAGAATCTTTTGATTTGTTATTGAGAGAATTATCATGTTCTAGGAAATCTTCATTTATCATTTCAAAGAGATGTTCATACTTTTCTTGTTTGTCAGAAAATTTTATTTCTTTCATGTATTCATCAGAAACCTCTGTTTCTGATGAGTCATCAAATGAAACATACAGACTTTCTCTGATTGTCCTTTTATTAAGAATAAAAATTCTGTATGCTTTAGATGACAAAGAGTAACCAAGAAAAATGCATTTTTCTGCTTTTCTGTCAAATTTTTCAAGGCTTTCAAAATCATTGAAAACAAAACATCTACAACCAAATGTATGCAAAAATTTTATACTTGGAATTCTTCCATTGATAATGTTGTAAGGTGTTTTGTTGTGCCTTTTGTTGATAATGGTTCTGTTTTGAGTAAAACATGCATTTGCTATAGCTTCTGCCCAAAAGTGAGTGGGCAGTTTAGCATAAGCAAGCATGGTTCTGGCAGCTTCTACCAAGGTCCTATTTCTTCTTTCAACCACCCCATTCTGTTGGGGTGTTCTGGGAGCAGAAAAATCATGAGAAATTCCTTTACTCACAAGAAAATTCTCATTTTTTTCATTCTTAAACTATGTTCCATTGTCTGATCTAATCCTTCTTACTATTAGTTTTAACAGATTTTCAACTTTCTTGATAAAATTAATGATCAGATCAGGAGTTTCACTTTTCTTTCTCAAAAATTCTACCCATGTGTACCTGGAAAAGTCATCTACTATTACTAGTATGTATTTCTATCCAGAAAAACTTTCTGTACTTATGGGTCCACACAAATCCATGTGTAAAAGTTCCAAATTTTGTGAAATAGAAGACTCAGAAATCGATTTATGTCAGCTTCTCTTGGATTTACCCATCTCACATGCCTCACAAATTTTATCCTTCTTTGAGGATATCAAAGGTAATCCTTTTACCAGACCTTTGCTTGCTAGTTTGCTTAGGTTTTTGAAGTTTACGTGGGCTAGCCTTTTGTGCCATAACCAACTACTACCTTTGTTGATTATTGAAAATAAACATAGTTTTGGATGTTCACTTTCTTCTTTGAAATCAAAATAGTAAATTGATTTTCTTATTCTTTTCCCACTTAAATAGATTTTATTATCATCTATACCTATTAACAAGCATTTTTCTGGTAAAAAGGTTACCTGAAAACTTTTGTCACAGAATTGACCACAACTCAGCAAGTTATACTTTAAGCCTTCAACATAGGCTACTTTCTCTATGGTCAAACATCCATACCTTATGCATCCATATCCCATGATCCTCCCTTTCACTCCATTTCCAAAATTTACCATTATACCCAGCTTTGAAACAAAGTTGCTGAGTAAGCTCCTGTCCCCAGTCATGTGCTTGGAGCTTCCTGAGTCAAAGTACCAGATCTGCTGCACATGATGGTCCTGAAATGGAATGATTAGAGGGTTTTTGGTACCCCAGGCATGCTTGGGTACTGTTTCTGATGGAATCCTAATCAATTTATTTTTTCTTCTTGGTTTTGCATAAGAAATTCTGTTATATGCTGAGCCATTAACAGATTTTACATTTTTCTTTTGAAGATGGTGTTGAACAAGCTTCAGTATGTCAACACACATACAAGAGTTATCAGAATTTTCTGATATTTTTTCTTGTGATGGAATTGAGTGGATAATTTTGAAAAGATGAGTGAACTGCTTCTGGAGTCTTTACAGATTCCTGACTGCATTCACTTAAGTTTGTTTTGAAGTTTGGTTTTTCAAAAGAGTATTCAGAACAGGTTGTCTTGCAAGATTCAGATTCTGATGAAAATTTATCAGAAATCTGATGAGTTGCTTTTACAAAGACAGTGGGTTTATTTCCATTTGATCTTGTATACCCTAAACCCTCTCCTTTGTTCTTTGGTGTGGACTCAATAAAATTTATGAATTCTTTGGCTTGTTGAAAACCTCTTACATTGATTTCTTTGTCATTGATTTTCTTGTAAAGATCTTTTCTTTCATTTTCATAAAACTCAATTTTAGCTCTTTGATCTAAACTATCCTCTATAAGAAGTTGGTTTTCAAGAATGATTTTATTCAAAGTCCTTTGCAACTCATCAGATTTTCTAATATCTGATTGATGTTTTTCTTGCAGATTTAGAAAATCTGGCATGAGCTTGTTTAACTTGTGTTCAAGATCAAGATTGTCTAAATTTACCTTTTGTTCTGAAGTTTCTGGCAGACCTTCAGAAAGTGCCATGAGGCGGAAATTTGCCAATTCTTCTTCTTCATCATCAGATAACCATGTATCTGTGCCTGCAATTAAGCTAACTTGATGCTGCTTCTTTGCTTCTTCAAGTTTTTTCTCATAGTAAGCAACATCCTTGAGCTTTTTGGTCTTGCATTCTGATGCATAGTGACCTCTCTGCTTGCACTTGTAACACACAACTTCAGCCTTCCCTTTATCCTTAGATCTAAATTCCTCTTTAGATCTCCCATCCATCCTTCCTCTGTCACTTCTCTGGTATCTCTGGCTACCTCCCCTCAACCTCTGCTCAAATGTTTTGGTGAGCAGTGCTATTGCTTCAGCAAAAGCTGAAAAGTCTGATGATGTATCAGAAGTTTCAAGATTTTGGTTATTTGATGGTTGTGGATCATTGTTAGTTGTTGATCTTTGTGAGTTTGAGATAAGAGCTAAAGATCCCCCTCTTTGAATGGTTTCTTCAAATATTTCTTCTTCTCTGGGGACCAAGATGTTGTATAAGTCATGGAGACTCATGTTTCCTAGTTCTAGGGTTGAGGACAAAGTCATGGTTAGACTTCTCCATTCTCTAGGAAGGGCATCAAGAAATTTTATGTTTCTTTCATCATTTGACTTAGTTATTCCAAATTTCTTTAGCTCGTTTAAAAGTTTTGTAAATCTTTGATATATATCATTTAATTGTTCTCTTATTTCTTCTCATCCTTTCTCCTCATTCACAAAGATTTTCCAACTGATCTCATATTTCCTTGGCTTATGCACATGCATCAACTTGTGAAAATATATCATTGGGGATGGCCATTATTAAAAGTGACTTTGCCCTTTCATCCCCAGCCACCTTTTCCTTGTCTTCCTCACTCCAAAGTATGTCACTTTTGGGAGCTTGGGAGGCGGGGATAGCAGGTGATTGGTCAGTTGCTGGAATAGCTGGTATAACAGTCATTGGTATATGTGGACCCCTTTCAATGGATTGAAACAGAGCTCGGTCATGACCGTTAAGGAAATTGACCATCCTGATTTTCCATTGGGGGTATTCCGCTCTGACCAGAGTCGGAGGTTTGGACATAGAACCAATGTTAAAAGCATTATAATTCCAGGATTGAAAGCTGGCCATATTTAGAGAAAAGAAGATGAGTGATTGATCGTTTGAAAATAGTTTATTCAATATGCTCTGATACCAATTGTTTGACCCAGTATGGCCGTAAACAACTTCTTTTCACGTAATATGGCAAGTGATTTCAATAGATGTAAAAAAGATGTGCGGAAATGGAAATCAGACTTTCAGAAACAAGACCTATAGAATTATCAAGTTTATATCACTTTGAAACAAAATGGTTTACAAGGTGATTGTAAGATTATTATCTAATACAAATGAATCTTGAATTTTGTGGGTGAGAGGGCAATGGAGTTTTGATGTATGTATGAATGATAAGCTTCAAACTCAATTGTCTTCTGCTGGTTAGGCCTTCTATTTATAGAAGGCTGGGTGCATGAATAAACAATAGTTTATTCATGTAATAAGTCCTGCAAAAAGTGGCCAATTGACATATTCATTGAATCCAACGTTCAAGTTGCCTTTTTCATCATGATATCCAATAATGTCAACTTGCTTCGGTAATTGTGGCAGGACAGAGCTGTTTTCAGACAAGTGGGGTACTTCATCAGAATTTCTGATAAACCACTTCATCAGAAATTCTGGTGAACAAATCATCAGAAAAATCCTGATGATCAGAATCGTCAGAAACTTTTGATATTTCATCATAAATATCATCAGATCCATCAGAAATGACCTTCTTTGATAATCCAATTCAGCTCTTGATCAACTTGTGATTCTTTGAAGCAGATGATGTGCATTTCAGTTGTCCTATCCAATCTTCTTCTTCTAGTTTGTGATCTTCAGGACTGTGATCTCTTTATGGATCCAGTTGATTGTGATTTTCTTCAATACTTACAAATAAAGTTTCCTAACACTTTATCAAGACATGTAACGACACCTAGGCTTCACGTCATCCAGGGGGCTTTATCACGCCCGCCTTTAACTTGCAGGGTATAGGATGGAGCCCCCGTCATCATTATCTTATTATTTTTTTTAATTAAATGGCAATTTTAATAACTAGAAAATTAAAAATAAAACATAATTTCATTAAAAAAAATAAAAACATTACAAAGTCTTAAAAAAACAACTAGAAAAAAAAACACAAGGTACTAGAAAAGAAAACTACATATATTTTTCTCGAATTTGTGCCTTATGAGCCTCCAAAATGACTCGGTCCTCCTCTGGTAAATTTGACAAATCTCTCGCGAGAAAATCCATGTCTTTTTGGATTTGTTTCTCCATTCTCATTTGTTGGTCTTTTTCCCTAATCGAGATTTTTTGTTGAGACTTGCCTCGAAGTCGCTCAACTTTGATGGGCCATCCGATGACGTTGAAGAAGACTTTTCTCGTGCCGCTGCCTTACTTTTATCCCTACCAGTTGGTAGAGGCAGCTCTTCTGGTTCTTCAAATTCGTCAACGTCGCTGTTTAGATCTATTATTGTACGAGCATCGGACCCTGATGGTTCGGTGGTGAATGTCGATTTAGACCGTTTAGACCTAGGGCGGGTTGGGTCGAATGGTGGTACAAGATGCCACTTGGGAGATTTGCGAAGAAGCACCTGGGTTACCAACGTAAAAACATGCCCATTGTACAATCTATAGTCGTTGTGGGCTTGGGTCATGACGTCGACGTCGCTCGAACCACTTTTCCTTCGACTACTGTTGAAAAAATTAGTATATATGTTGTTGAAATTGGTAACCTTCATCCTCATAGCACTCCACTTTCCCGAAAAAGAGTCGGGAGTTCGATATTCGCCACCACCCATTGCGGCGAAAAACTTGTCACGTATACGACACTAAAATATTTTTAAGTTTTGGTCGTCTCCTATAAAAAACTGTATTTACAAAAGAATATGTTTGATTTAAAAAATAAATTTACAAAACTATATGTTTATAAAAGTATGTAAAAAATATATGGAGATAAAATTTACCAACAATCTCGTCCTCCGATATGTCGAGCCATGCTTTTGCCAACTCGAACTCTTCCTTAGGCGACCAAAATTCGACCTTCTTAGTGGCACGTTTTTCGGACTCGTCGTTCTTTCGATGACTTCGTTTTTTTTCTAGAAGAGGGTTCGACTTGGGTTTCGGGAACGGATTCGGTTTGGGTTATGTTTTGGGTTTCGGGTATATTTTGGGTTTGGGGTATGTTTTAGGGAAAAAATGGGGGTTGAAAATAATACCCGTAAAAACCGGGCATCGGTGTTGTGATGGGATGAGGAGAAGTTGGGGTGCTTGGTGGCATCGGATAATATCCAACCTCACCCGTACGCGGGTCTCGCCGATGCCGGTCCTCTTGCTCGTTGTTTTGCAAACTTTGTCAAAACGGATTGCTCGGGTCCCATGGGTTTTGGTTGTTGGGAAATATTGTAGAGAATGGTTTAAAAAAATGTAGAGAATGATATAAAAAGTGTAGAGAAAGTGAAAGGAATGGTATAAAAAATGTAAGGAATGTTGGGTATTTATAGGGTTAATTTATAAAAAAAGGAAATTAATTTTTTTTTAAATGTTACCGTTCAACGGTAACAAAATCATAACTCCTCCTCGTTCCACGCAACAATGGCTCGTTACCACCATGGGGCCTCACCTATGGCGCCCCCTCTTCATTCGCTCGGTATGGGTGTATAGCGCCTAGGGGCGCTATAGATGCTGATTTGGCCTGGGTGACGCCCCCACACCCTCCGGCCTTATAACTAATTATTTTTGTAATGTTGTAACTTTGTGAAACAGGAGGAGATCTTATCACCCACATAATTTCTTAAAAAAGTCTAAGAAAATGTTAAATCTTTAACAGTATAATTTTGTAAAACATAATGTTGTAATTAAGAAAAATCTTTACAACTAATTCTTTTAACACATAGATGTGATCTTACTACCTAGTTAATTAAGTGTACTATAATAAACAAAGAAAAGAACGTTTAGAAAACATGCGCAAGAGACATTGTTGGTCACATGAAATCCACATTTGTGGTGTGTGGTATAAAATGAAGACAGTTAATACCTGGAGGTTAAAGAAACAGGTTGGTTCCAACATATATAATAAATTAACAGAATAAAATAACATAAGAGAAATGCAGAGAGGTCTTTTTCTGCTTCACAAGCTTCCCATGATACGGCATTAAAGACATCAACCTCTCCCTAGTACCTTCAAATTTCACATGAAACCCCATCCAATTATTTAAACATAAATGCCACATACATTAATATAAATATGTTATTATAAAGTTAGGCCTGCCTAATATCAAACATTTTAAATATTTTAAAACTTGAAGTTTACTTACATATTTTCTATTATTTGTGTATTGCAAGAACACAAATTTAATATATCAGGACACAAAATGATATAAAATCTATCATACACATTTGTAGCATCTAAAATGAAAGTTCCTTTAACATCTTCTAATTTATTTAGATAATCATTTTAACCTTATAATCATTTCACTATTAGTTCATACAAACTATAGTTTTATTTTATTATAGTTATAATAAGCTCGCTATGGAAATTGTCTCCCTGTGAGAAGCCTTCGTCTCCCATTTGGCAACGCCTTCACAAGGGTTGCGATGGGTGAAATGTTGTTTATAAGGCTGGAGGGTGTGGTATAAAGTCCCTAGGGGCTTTATCACGTCACCTCAATGTCACGTCATGTCCATGTCACACAAGGAGCTTTAAAGCTCCTTCCTTTAACTTGGAGGATGTGGTTTAACTACCCACTTTATACTATAGCGCCTTCATTTTGACCAAATATCGTCATTCAACTCAATTTCACCTCGTTAATGTGCTAGCGAGAGGAGGATGGCGCCCCCCAATAACTCCGGCGGTATGGATGATGAGGTGGCGGGGTGGCGTTAAGCCACACCCACCGGCCTAAGGGTGATGACAGGTTATATGTTATGGAGGGGGGGGGGGGGGGGGGGTGTTTGATGTTCGTAGTAAGGTTATGTGTAATGGGGCTCCATATAACGCCATAAAGCCCCTATAACGCCCAAACACCATTACGGGGGGGCTTTATGAGTTTGAAAATGGTGGCTGGCGCGATATGTATAGCGCTTGATGGGGGGAGGATTTTGAAAAATGGACCAATCACAAACAAGCATGCTTTTTTATATTAATTAATAAAATTGAAAATTATTAAATAGGTAATGATGGGTAGGGGCTTTATGACTACGGGCTCTAGTGATATAACGCCCTATAAAGCCCCCGTGTGATGTGGCACGACACGTGTCGCATAACGCCCCACAAGGGGCTTTATGACTACGGATGGCCTAAGTGGAGAGAAGGATAATTTACTTCAATATCATATTCAATGTTGTACGGCTCCAATTATTGCAGCATTGCTACATCATAAACCTTGGACAAGTGTGTACCAATTCCATCTTATGAACTACAAATTAATTACCAGAACAGTAAAGTAATTTCCTTACATGTTTTTTATACAATAAAATCTTATAACAATGTAAGAGATGATTTAGTATTAGATATACAAAATAGGCCGGATAATATATCCAAGCTCTCAAAGCAATATCATAATTTATATACTTAAGTGATTATTTTTTCTCTTGTATGTTTAGGATACTCGATGTGGTGGACAAAGACAACGTGGCGCTTTCCGCCATGTGTCTGCTACGTAGACAGAGAGGGTGGTACGTATTCGCTTATTCGTCCATGCATAAATATAATTATGGTGAGGGTTAAAGGCCAGACCAGCGCCATGACCAGGGGCGGACCTGTAGTTGTGTCGCGCGTAGCCCGGGCTACGGCTCAAGTTTTTACCAGTAGTGTGAAAAAAAAAAATTCTCGATTTTTATACACAGGACACACCCCTGAACAAGTACGAGGACACCCCTAAAAAATTTTGAGATACCCCTGAGTTGAAGGTCTAGTTCCGCCACTGACCATGACGGTGGCTTTGTGATAAGTGGCAAAATGTGTAAGAAAGAGAGGTTATATAACATGTGTGTGTAGTGGATAGAACCACATAACCCCATACAAATACTCAATTATTTTTTTAATTTTTAATTTTAAAATATATAAAAAAGAAATAATATTTCATTAAACAAAAAAAATTACAATAATTAAAAAACATTACAATAAATTAAAAAACACTTTAAAATTAAATAACTAAAATCTATATATATTTTTTGTCTAAAATTAAATAACTAAAATCCATATATTTTTTTCGATAATGGTACTACGCTTTAGAGCCAATTCCAACGCCTTTCCAGTTAAGTAGTCGATCGACTTTGAGTAATACTCAATGTCTCTCTCCATTTGTCTCTCCTTCATAAGCTCAAGCACTTCCCCCTTCTCTTGTATCCATTGAGCCCCGAGGTTGCGTATGTCTTGAAGGCGTTGATTCATATCAGCAAACTCTTCTTTCATGTCGGACACCCCAGTCGATAACTTCGATCGCCTCGATTTTCCACTGCTTTTTCTACCGGGTACGGTCGTCGTAGCTCCATCTCTTGCTCCTTCGCCCGGTCCTCACCCGCAAATAACGAATTTACATCGTTTAAGTCGATACTTCAAGCATCGGACGTTGGCGTTTCGGGATCAACGAACTCGAAGATTTTTTACCTCTTTGAAGGCCTTCTATTTCCGGACCTACCGGAAGAAGTTCCTCCCATCGTAAGGACGTTGGCCCATTTTAGAGCTATTACGAAGAAGCCTCCAAACCCTTCAGTGTGGGAAGTTCACTCGTTCCGCTTGGATATTCTATTAAAGCCGACGAAATTATATCCTCATTACTCTCGCCGTTTTTCAACCATTTCAAAGATGATGATAAACCGATTGAAATTTTGTGCATTTAGTGTTCGTATCGGACCACTTGCCCGATATGGAATCATGTGGCCGGTAATCCACTCCTTTGCCGACGAGATCAAAAAAGAGTTTTCGGCTTCGTCTCCGAAACAAAATACTACTTTGGTTGTTGGCTACAAAAAAATGAAAAAAAAAACTATACAATTTTTAACAATAAAAAAGTATATAGAAAACCTTACCAATCTCGGGATCCTCCGATACTTCGAGCCAAGCCCGGGCTAACGCGTACTCCTCGTCAACTTCCCACATTTGCACTTTTTTTGTTCGGGTCACGGTTGTTTCTTTATTTTTATGTGACACCTGTTTGTCTTGTTTGGTTTGGTCTGGTTGTGTCTTTAGTTGGGTCTCTGATTGTTTCTCCGAGACATAGCCGAGCTCCCCTTGTGACGAGCTGTAACCTTGTGATGAGCGTAACCTCCCATGTTGAAGTTAGGATTCCAACCGAATTGATTTTGCCCCAGTGAAAGAGGTTAGTTCAAGAGGTTCATGAAATTGATTTGGTTGTTATTAAAGTTGACAAACTCGGTTCCATGGGCTGTTGGTCGTGTAGGAACCGCAAAAAAGGGTTGGTTTGAAACGTTCATTTGGTTCGGGTCTTACTCTGAACCCCCGCATGGACGAGGAGGAACGAAACGGGGTTTGTAGGGATGCATCTGTTTAAAGTTGCTGGTGCATACGTCTGTCGACTTCGTCTTGTATCGAGTCTTGTATTAGAATAGATAGATCAAGGCACGTAGTACGAGAAAACTGTAAAAAATAGGATTGAAGGTGATTTCGCACGAAATTACATGATGTAATTTCGCACGAAATCATCAGGTAATTTCGCACAAAATTGTGATTTCGTGTGAAAGTGATTTAGTGTGAACAGGTTCATGCGAAATTAGCTTGCCTATAAATAGATGTCTGGTCTTTGTCATTTGGGACAAAATTACTTTCCGGTTTGAGAGCCGAAGTGCTGCCGAAGTGTCTATTCACTGTAAAACTTTGTTAAATCAATCAGAAAGACATTTAAAATGAATAGCTAGCTGAATTGAACTTGATATGTTTGTTTCCGCCTTTCATATTGAGTAGAACGCCTTTGAACGACTCATTTCGGTCGGTAAAACGATCCTACATGTGGTATCAGAGCTCAGGAGGAGGAGTTCTACCGTATTCAGCTTGATTTCATCTGATTTTCTAACTTCTACGCCTTCTTTTCAAAATTGAATAGAATTTCACGGTTAAAATGGTTTGAATTTCACACATTATATGCGAAATTGTGTTTTAACAAAGCCTTGAGAGAACTGGACCTAAAATCGAGCTAAAACCTAATCAATTTGAAAAAAGTTTGACCGAAATGATGACATCAGCATAATTTCGCATGGAATAGCATCATAATTTCGCACGGAATTACATTTTGAGATTAATTTCGTTTGAATTTGCTGCTAATTCCGCACGGAATTAGTATTTCGCTTGAGATATTCCATACGAAATTACAATTTCGTTTCAAAGTTGTGATTTCATTTGAAACTGTGTGTAATTTCATACGAAATTAAATTCTGATTTCGTTTTAGTGTTATTTCGTTTGAAAGTTTGCAGGTTATTTCGCTTGAGAGGTTATTTCGCTTGAAGGGTTAATTTCGTTTGAAAGTGTCTGTTTTGAAAAACTTGTTATTGAATCATGGAAGAGGAATTGTATAACGTGTTTGCTATAGCTCCAACTACTCCGGCTGCCATTGCTCAAAGTATGAACATGGAAAACGAAACTGGAACTTTACAGAAACCCCCGAAACTCATGGGAATTGAGGAGTATTATGGTTGGAAAGATCGATTTGAAAACTGGGTTCAAGCTATTCATTTGAGATTTTGGGAATGTATTGAGAAAAAGTATGTCAAACCGCGTACAGATTTGGGAGTTATTAAAACAATTTCTAAATTTACGACCAAAGAACGAGACATGTACAAAGCAGAAAAGGTGATGATCAGTTTGCTACAGCAAGCTGTGAAAGAAGATATTTTCATTTTGCTCCAACATGATAACACTTCACGTTCGATTTTGGAAGCACTTAGAATCAAGTTTGAGGGAAGTGAGAAAATGACCAGGAGCAAGAAAGCATTGCTAAAGAAAGAGTTTGATTTATTTTCGAGTTTGACAGGTGAATCATCAAAGAAGCTGATTGAAAGATATTGTCACTTAGTGCGATCTATGTCTTTATTAGAAATTGTCAAAGATCAAGAAGAATGGGTCGACAAATTAGCTGATGCATTACCTCAGAAAGAGTGGGGTACATACTTGATGATTTTAAAGAATACTGGAGAATATGACAAGTTGACTATTTCACAGTTTATTGAAAAGATTGAGGGTCAAGATATGGAACAACAGAAAATTGCTAGAATGAACAGTCCGAGTAGTCAACAGGATGTCAAAATGTATTACATAGGAAGTGTTCAAGAGGTTGAAGCAAGTCCGAAAGTTCAAACTGCTTTTAGTGCTGAAAATTCATTTGGTTCAGTAAATCAAAGTCCAAACAGCAGCAGTGGATTTTCATCATATCTGAGTGTTAATCCAAAGAGTTCAACTTCAAGTCATCAGTTTCAAAGTTCAAACAGCAGTAATGGTCAAGTGTTGAATTGCAATATCGCGTTGCATCTTCAGAATGGTCAAAATTTTTCTGAAGAGATTGCCAATAGTCACATGTCGTTACTTGCTACTGTGTTGGAATCATATGAAGGATTGGTTGCAGGAAAGATCGGAAATCCTATGCTGACGAAAGAGGATTACGATCAGATAGATGCAGAAGAGATGGAGCTTATGGATATTAAATGGTGTTTAGCTAGTATTTTGAGGAGAGCTTAAAAATTTAAGATGATTACAGGAAGCGATGATTTTAGGGATGCTAATGTTTCAACTTTGGGTTTTGATAAATCTAAAGTTACTTGTTTTCGATGTAGGGAGAAAGGACATTTCAAGAGGGAATGTAAAAATCGAGAAGCAAGTGAAGCACATAATCCATTTGGAAAAGATGATTACTATCGGAAAGCCATTTACCAACAAGTTGCTGATCAACCATACAAACAAAAAGAACCACAAACTGCTCATGCCAAAATGATCGTAGAAGCAAATAAGAAAGCTTACTTTGGCATAATCGCTCAAGATGATGAAAAAGTGGCAGAGGGTTTCAGTTGGGACAAATACATTCCACCTTATTCAAAAGTAGTAGCTCTCACTGCACAAATCATCCAAGAGCCAGTGTTTGATCAATCATCATCTGATGATAGTGATGATGAAGAGGAGACACAAATAAATATTGGAAAATCTGTGTTATCTCATGAAAGTTTTCAATTTTATTTTGCAGATAGATTGGAAAAGCTGAAGGAAAGACGAGCAGCAAAAGAACAGATGAGGATTAAAGGTGAAAGCGTTGCTCAAAAAGAGAAATCTGAACAAATTGAAGAAGTTAAAATCACTAAGAAGATAGTTGAATCAGAAAAAGTGGTTGAAATTGAGAAAGTTGTTGAAGTTGAAAAAATAGTAGAAATTGAAAAAAATTGTGGAGGTGATTAAACCGTGTTTAAAGTGTTTGGAATCTTGTAAGCAGTGTGAAGAAAAAGATGAAAAATTGAGTGAGCAATATAAGATGAAAGAAAAATTATTGTTCGATCTCAATTATGTGAAGGAATCGTACGATGTATTGAACAGAACAGTAACTGGTTTGCAAAAGACAAATTCTGAAAGAGAAGATGCGTTGACAATGATGAATGCGGTGATGATGTCAAAGCAGAAAGCCATAAACTTTTACATTGAAGAAAGTGCAAAGTGGAAGCAAGAGTTGGAGACAGAAAATGAAAGAATCAGAAGATTGTTACAAAGCTATTCTAGTTCTGATTATCTGATTGATCGAATTTATCCAACTGTTGCAGGTCTTGAAGCCTTTCAAGATGAGAAGCCAAAAGAGAAGGATACTAGTAAGAAACAAAGTGCAAATTATAACAAGTGTCCGCCTCCGATCTGGGAAGGATATTCTCCCAGAAAACCGAATGAGGAGCAAGTCAAAAAGGCTATCAATATAAAGTTAAAATCCGAAACAACTGATGATTTACCAGAAAACATTGACGTCACATTCACATCGTCTGACACTGATCATGAGTCTGAGTTAATAAAAAAGGTGGTCGATCAGGTGTTGGATAAAGATGAGGAGTCGGAGTCAAAGTCAGAGTCTGAAAGTTCGAGAACATCATCAGATGACAGTCCAAAGTTGTCGGTTAAATGGGTTTACAATAAAGAATTCTTGTTATCAAAATCTAATTTGAATGACGAATCAATCAAAGTGGCATATACTTTGAATGATTCAGACAAATTATATTCTGATGAAGAATTTCCAATAAGAGGTGTTAAACCAGAAATGATAAAAAAAGGTTTTCAAACTAATAGAAATTAATATGTCTGAAATAAAAGATGAAAATCTTTCTGAAAAACCAAGTCCTTACACCTCAAGAGTTCAACAACGTTTAAACAAGAAAAAAGGTTACAGTTCTGGTTCAGGTTATCGAAAGAAACGAAACCATAACGGTAATTACAAAAAGAAAGGTTTAGGTTTTATTCCACCGAAAAATTATAAAAATGAGAAAACTTATAAACCAAAAACTGTATTTG
The DNA here is from genome assembly GCA_030545235.1 of Helianthus tuberosus. Lineage (NCBI taxonomy): Eukaryota > Viridiplantae > Streptophyta > Magnoliopsida > Asterales > Asteraceae > Helianthus > Helianthus tuberosus. The sequence continues at coordinate 140,454,950 of CM060402.1, read as the reverse complement.
TTTCAGGAGCAAGTTCAGAGGAAGAAGAAAAGAGCTCATTCTGGAAGCAATCAAACAAAGAATTCCTTGCTAAGAAGCAAGAGGGAATGAAGAATGGAGCTTATCAAAGAAAGGAAACAAGAACCTGTTACAGATGTCAAGAAGTTGGACACATTGCCTGGAACTGTCCTAAGGCAACCAACATCAAACAAGAAGTTGTTTCTAAACTTAAAGAAAAGATTGTTGAGACAAATGAACCACCAACTGAAAAATTCAAAGTGTTTAAAAACTCAACATATGAAGTTGGTGAATGTTCGAAGAAAATATTTTACAAAAGAAGAGTTAATATTGACAATCAAATATGGGTTGTTAAGAAATCTGAGGTGAAATCTGGCGATGAATCTGATTCCACAAAATCAGAGGAGCCACAGGTTGAGGTAAAAGATGAGAAATCAGTCCTTCACTGATGTGACAGCCTTATCTGATCAGCACGCACTCTTCCTCACTTTCAGCACTTTTCTCCCATTTCTCGGCGATTCCGGTATGTTTTACACTAGATCCTTGTACATCTTTGATCTACACATCATACTCCACATGATTCCTCTTTGAAATCTCACTTTTCACCGTGAAATATCTAAGTTTTGAGCTCTTGGAGGTGACGTCATCATGGCGGTTGTACCAAACTGTTGTGTGATGTCATTCTAAGTCAAGATCGGGCTCAGATCTAAGAAATTTCATGCGTTTTACACTAGATCTATGTTAAATCTAAACTTTTCAAGCTAAAACTCATGTTTATCTCCATCTTTCTTAAACTTTTACTTAAAATGATGAGATCCGGATCTGAAACGGACTGTAGACTTGATTATTAGTCGGGAGTCGGCTTGGAAAGGGATTGTTACCGGAGAAGACGACTGGAGTACGGATTCTGACATAAGCACCGTCACGAATGGACGACTGAATAGACTGGGGTGATTCCCACCTGATCAGACCGGCTGTACACTGACGTGTTTTTACCGTTATCTCAAAACGTACCAGGTCATCGTTGTTTAAAACAGAAACTTAGAAATTTTACAAGTTGAGGAAAAGACAAGACTAACCCGATCGAGTGGCAATCCGATCGGATAGCCATCCGATCGAACAGCCACCCGATCACAAGACACTTGCCTCTTAACCCTAAACATTTTGACACTTGAAACTTTGATCGTCGAATGGCAATCCGATCGGATAGCCATCCGATCGAGGTGACAATGTGCCTTAGAACCTTTCAATACTTTGAATCTTTGAAACTTTGAATCTTTTTGAAAACTTAGAGCCTTGGATCGAATGTCAATCCGATCGGATAGCCATCCGATCAAACAGCCATCCGATCAAGGTAGCCTGAGTTGACACTTCATTTGACAATTGGAATCTTGACACTTGGATCGGATGACCATTCGATCGAATGGCCATCCGTCCCACTCACAAACATGCCATCTCAATCGAATGGCAATCCGATTGGATGGCCATCCAATCGGACAACCATCCGATCAAGATGACTGATCCAACACTTGGTTTGAATCTCGTTATTTTGCCCGACTCTTATTTGTTGTAATCCAATCAGGCTAACCCCTAAAGAGCTCCCTTTGATCCAATAATAGTTAATCTGTGAGTATACTCGATCCCTTTTTGTTTTAAACTTTGGGATGTAACATGTATTTTATTAAACTACGATACTTGAGGCTTTTGCAAACTAAAATCTATCCTATGTGTATGTGAAACTTGTGATTCTTGTATTCTATTTGTGCTATGTGGGCATTTAATCCAGGGTGTGTAGTTCCGCCTTAACAATAGTAGCGCTATAGGAGATGCACCTCCCCATTATTCTCGGGGGTATTGTTAGGAGGATTCTAGTTTTCCTTGAGACTTGGGAAAACAACAAAGCATCGGGATACTTGGACTATCACTTGTTAGACTGCGAACACTAGCATGGCTGAAACTATTTTTATTACATTTTACACGTGGATATGAGTTGTTTTAATCTATTTATGTTAGTATTCAAACTTGTATACTCGCCGGTACATTTTGTACTGACTCTATTTTAATACATGTTGCAGGTTGATAGATGCTGGAATTATGGAAAACAAGCTAGGGTTGATGCTTAGAAACTCACCTAGTTTAACTCTAGAGTTTGAATCAAAGACTATTGTGGTTGTATTCGACATTTGTGGTTGTGTTGATGTTTTAGACAAATTTTGCATGAAACTTATTTACACTATAATGAAATTATTAGTGTTATGGAATCTCATGAGCAATCTGAATGCCTAGTGCTCGCACCCCGATGTTTCCGCCATCGGTTGGGGTGTGAGAGTATTAGTAGCATCTAATAGGTAATTATATATATATATATATCATATTGATGATGTATTTGATAGTAAAATATCATGAGGAATATGCTCTTGATGAATTCCATGTGAGAATGTAGTTAATGTGTGATTTGGTAGAGATATGCTTTAGGAGTTTGCGCTATATGCTTGTGTGATGTAATACACACCATGCGAATTATGATTTAGAAGTAAATGTGAAGCATATGAGAATGCTAGAAAATGGTAAATTTGGAATGATGTCGGGTTAGCTAAGTACGGGTTATAGTGTTAGTTATGAAGATATAAAAATGCTAGTGTGGATGGGATGGATTATGTATGTGTATGTAAGTTGGTGATCATGTAGTTGTATATGTCATACAATATGAGTATGAAATGCGTATGATGTCATTACCATGTTCTAACATATGAAGGAGGATTCATGTTCATAGGTTGAAAGGGTGCAAGTAAGACAGTTGACTTTCTGAAAGTCAACGATCTCTGAAAATCATGGATAGGTTTTCGGGCACAATTGTAAGAGTAGAAGTCATGTGTTATGTACTAGATGATTTATGTGTTCTATATGATGATAATTGAATTTGCGTGGATTTGGAACAAGGTGACTATTCGTATGTGACTTATGTATGCGGTAATTGACTAATGAAAGTCAAGTAATGTATGAATGGAAAGAATGAATACTTGTATGTATGATCATATATGCTAACCATGGTATGAATGTAATGACATGTAAGGATGGGAATCATGTCAATCGACTCAAGCACGGAGGGCTAACGGGTCAAGATGAGGCAAGGGAGCAAGCATGATTTCCGACGTATAAGGTAAGTGATTTCCAAAATTAAATTTCGTATTATTATTTCCTATGACAGCAGCATCTTAGAAAAATCATATAAAATCATGTATACATCGTATGGAGACGTTCTTTATATGCCTGGAAAGGTATTTCAATAAGCTACGTTTCGTTAGTTTACTTCAAAACCTAATTCGAAAGTTAAAAGGATGAACATGCTGAATTACAGCAGCATGATTAATTAGTACAACATGCTGATTTAAAATAGTATTAAGAATGATGATATAATAGATTGGTTAAAGTGTTTACCCGTCATGAACGGGTCAAACGAACAAAGAATGTCACGTTTTAAGGGAAGAAACTAATACATAAGCATGTTTATATACGGAAAATGGTGTGCCTAACAAAGTAATGTGCCTGGAGGAAATTGAATGATTGTGATTGTACATGTGTATATAAATAAAATTAACATTGAGTATATGTAGTACGAATTTATAGGTGTATACGTGGGTATGGGAAATATAAGTACGTGCTCAGATATATGAACGTGAATGCATGTGATGTAACCTAATGATCGTAGATTTAATAGAACATGTTTATGTGAAGTTGTGGGTTTCAATATGTTTAAGGGTGCACGTTACTAATTATGTTATCGTTGAGAATGAACTAAAAAGTACAGGTATGATAACGTTGGGTCCGAGCGAGTTGATGTCGGGAAGTAGCGGATGAGTTTGGAAGGATGATCGAACAATACATCTTGCGTCGTTAGAATGCAATATGGTCTTTTAGCTAGAAGTTTATAATATAAGTAAGATGTCACCATTCACTAAAGTGTCGATTGTTTATGGTGACCGCAGGTTACATAGAACATTACTATTTATCATGAGGGACAAGCGGGTGAAGATCGAGTTATATAACATGGATTGTACGGAAGGGTGGTCACTTTGTTTATATTCGCATGTTATATCGGTACATTAATTAAAGATGAATGATGTAATATTTTCTTAAGGATTCGTTTTTAAATGATTTTCGAGTATGATAGAACATTTATAAAGAAAGAAATTTTATGGTCCGTATTTCTGCTGCATCTTTTCGATTAAAACGTGATGGGGTATTACACAACAATATTGCAATTGCAATTAACAAGGTTAGCACATATGGTTTCTTCGACTTCGTCTCTGTATCAAATCTCATTGCTTTCAAGTTCTTGTTCTCTTCTATTAATAATATATTGTGTAATTCAAGGTTCTTTATCTTCAGGTCTCTAAACGTGACTGGAGGTAAGGTGTCGTTTGAACGTTCAATGAACATGTTATCAACATCTTCTTTCCACAAGAAGAATTTGCAATCCCCTCTCTGCAAAACACAAAAACTGTAAGGAAATTGCAATCGACTATCTACAAAACACCAAATTGAACTGCAAATTGAATTTACAGGCCAATGAGAGCGACCGTAAAATTCTTCACCATGTCTTTCACTTTTAAGTCCAGCTACTCGAAGAACTGCAACAATGTCGTGATGGCAGTACACATTTCCATCCAAATCGACCTTGAAGAGTTTAGGTTTTCGAATTAGACCAGAGGTAGAGGACGAGGACATGTTGAATCAATGTTTCAAGGGGCAATTAGGGCAAGAACTGCGATGGAGATTAGTTGTGTGCGATTGATCTTCCTCTACAATATAGGAGAATATGAGTTTGTTTTGAATTAGGGTTCGAATGATGTTACAGAGATGATAAAACAAGGTTTTGTCCACGTATGTTGTCCACGTCATCATATCCATGCCACATAGGATTAAAACACAAACTCAGTTAGTGATTATTTAACGAAGGGGTGACACTAACACCAAATTGTTAAGTAGAGGGTGGTGGGAGCCAAATTAAAAGTTCGGAGTGGTATTGCCTAATTTTGCTTAGTTTAGGGTGATACAATCCATTTCCCCTTTAAAAAAAGTCAAAATAAGTCTCATCAAGAATTTGATCGCCGGGTCGTGCTAATCCTCCAAGTGCTAGGGAAAGAATATCGGGATTAGTCTCTTTGCTTTGAGGTCGTCTTTATTTCCAGCCGCCATACGGCATGAAAATTTATTTAGAAAATATTGCACTGTATTATCTCTAAGATTGATTATATAGCTTTGCTCTAGTTTAATCAAATGATCTAAAATATTTGATATATTTCGAGATAATGAAAATATAAACTGAAAAAAAAATATTTATTTTACAAAGATGATGATTAGGTTATCTAATATCTTCGATTAAACACTAATAATATAATATAGGGGAAGGATCCACTAAAAAGTGGATTTTGCCTGAGTAGCCTAAGAAGGATTGTAATGATGACATGTGTCACTCCTAATAAGAAAAAAATGAAGGGCATTTTGGTCCTTATAAATAAGAGTGAAAATGACATGTGGCACCCCTTTTGTTTTTTAAAAATACAAAAAAAAATCTAGTACAAAAAAAATCTACCACAAAAAATCTAGTACAAAAAATATAGCACAAAAAATGTAGTACAAAAAATATAGCACAAAAATTGTAGTACAAAAAATTATAGCACAAAAAATCTATTACAAAAAAAATATAGCACGGAAAAATTTAGCAAAAAAATCCAGCAAAAAAAATTGAGAAAAAAAATTAAGACAAAAAAATTTAGCACAAAAATATAGTACAAAAATTTAATACAAAAATCTAGCACAAAAAAATGTTATACAACATAGAAATACAACACATTTTTGTGAGTTTTTTTAATCTTTATATTTTATATAGCAATATGGTACTCAAATTAAAGATAAAAAAACGCTCGATTTTATGGTGAAATTTTTATGAAAAAATGTCGTATAAAAAAGTTATGAACGTTTAAAAAATTGGGGTGGAATATGCATGTGCTTTTGCATATGGAGAGAGAAAGTCCATAAATATGATTTTCCCAAGATACTCTTGCACTCCTCATTTCTCCTACACTTTCATCTTAACCATTAATTTGAGAAATGAATGGTTAAGATTCCTTCTCATCCTACTTAAGCAAAATTAACTTTTTATTTGATCTTACCCCTATAATATAATATAATTATTATATATACAACGATATATAGCTCATAAGAGATAATACTACAATATAAAGCTCTTTTTTAATTGAACGACTAACTTTTTTAATCTTTATGGTTTGTGGGATTTAAAATCAAGACCTCATATTTCCTTTTTTTTTTTGAACGGCCAACAAAATTTATTCATTAATCAAAGGGCCAACCAAATGTTAGCCCACACCAAAGTTATTACAATTCAGTTTACAACCATTCTAAACTAAAGCCATTTCCTTGAACTATCAAACTTACACCATTCTTCCCAAGTGATCCCTTTTAGATTCGAACGATTACTAATCCATAGGAACGCCAACTGTTTTATCTCATTCAGTATCCGATCGATACTGACTTCTTTATTATTGAAGACCACATCATTCCTACTACGCCAAACAACCCATAGTGCCACCTGCATGATAGCGTACACAAGCTTCCTCCATTTTCCACATCCCCTAACATACTTATGCCAATCTAGTATGCCTTTAACTCGGAAGACTTCAATCTTTTCTAATTCAGGTGTTTAAAGGCTTTGTTTTACTAAGAGATAAAATAACTAAAAGGAAAATAGGTGAATTTCAAAAAATAAAAAAGGAAAAAGGGAAAGCAAATAAGAGGATCTTAATAGTTAGTGTTATTGTAACTTGATTGCCAAATTTAGATCAACATGAATTTTGCCCGTAAACGTGTTCTGATTATTTTGATGGGTTATTATTGGAAAATTTGACCAGAAAAAAAGGTATGCATTAAAACTTATTAAAAGTTCAAAACATCACACTCATTGACAGCAATTTAATCCAAAGTCAAACTTCAAAGTATGAAGTCGTTAAGAACATTTGAATTTTGAAATTTTGAAATATTCAGAAAATCTCAACCATTAACTATTAATTAATTGAGGTGGTTGCTAATTAAAGTTCAATTGATTCGGGCTTTAATTATATAGATAAAATCATTACTCTCTTGTCTCAAAATAGTAAACCATTTTTTTTTTCCGGGCACAAGGAAACCTTTAGAAGAAACTCAATTTTCAAGATGCTCTAAACTTTTATAATATAAAACTAACATTTGGTCCACTTACCCTGTTGAGCATGAGTAACGTGACCTCCGAAGAAACAAAACTTTCTCAAATATATGACTTTGAAAAGACCGTCATATCAAGCTCAAGCTCTAATTCATGAACAAACTAAACATGCACAAATACAACAATAAAGCTAGATACCCAAAAAATACTATATGCTTATGGAACAATATAAGCACCAAGTACCATGCTAATAATGTATATCTCTATTATCTTGTTGATTATATTGTGTTTCCTTGGTCGACTAGGCGTTCATACGAGGGGTCATGTGTTTAAAGTTTGAATGACGTTTTTTAGTAACAAAACAACCATTTCTCTATTTCTCTTCATTGTGCTCAACCATAGAATCTCGTGGTATCACTTAAAGAAACCCAGGAATCTCATAGGCCAAGGTATCCCAAGGAATCTCATTGCGTTCTTGATTATTTTCTAAATTATCTGGTCAGCAATAACTTTTCTTGGAGAAAATCTTCTTGTGGTTACGTGTACGTATAGCAATGCTTGCTAACTGCCTAGGTACTCCCAACATATGTCAGGTTAGGTGGTTCAAAATCTTCTTGTGGTTACATGTACATATAGCGATTCTCCCATATGAGGGTCCTTATTTATGTGGTCGACAAAAGTTGGGGCTCTTTAGTATCTGATTATCACTACTCTTGACCTAGCCTTAGCCATTGACGAGGTCTTTCGATTAATGCTTAAACCTACTAACTAGAGGAACAATGTCACATGATGCATTGGGTAAGATGTCCATATAGGTGGTTTGCCATTTTCCTTTGCATGAAGTCACCATGTGGACCTTTTGCAAACAATTATATGCTACAATACTTACAACATCAATACAAGAAAATATGAACTAAAAGATGTAACAATATATTTCATACCACAAGCATGACCTACTACCATGAAATCTAACAGTTTGATGAATAATTTGACCACAAAGTTTACTACTTTTTTACTATAAAAAATATAAGCTTTGTACTTGAGCTAATCATACATAAATTGTTTTTTCACATAGGAAATGTGTTTCGGTAAAGGTTAAGTAGTACATGATACATATTTCTATAACAATTTATAAAGTACATATAAAACACGTTTAAGATGATAAAACCTCTACCAGTTACGATTACCAAGGGACGTTATAATTATATTTGATTTTTGTTAGAATTGGATACCAAAGAACGTATTAAATCAAAACTTGTTTATTGATAATTGGTACTCACTCATAGGGTTACAAATAAATCCTTCTATTTATAAGCCTAACACCTTGTTCAACAAGTAAACCTATTTGACTCAAACTAGGATTTAAAAAAACTATCTCAAAAAAAACCCCAAGTTTATAACCCGGTCACTTTTTACCCGAGCTTTGTAAGTCGGTCACTTTTAACCCGAACTTACGCGTAATATGCAAGATTAGTCTAACAATCACCCCCTTAATCTTGCAATACCGAAAAGATATCTCATCTCGATAATCTTCAATCGTGGCATGGCTTTTGTAAGGATGTCGGTCCGCTGCAAATCCCTGCTAACACCTTCCACTTTAACTTGCTCTTGAAATAAGTTCTCGACTTTCAAACTTATCTCTTCATTTGATAAACCGAACATCCATTTAACTATTGAAGTGCTGAAAAACTGATCTGTTGCAGACTCGTCGCTAAAAGCTGTCACTGGCAGTTCAGATTCTGTCGCTGACTGGTCAGATTCTGTCGCTAACTGGTCAGTCTGGTCGCTATATGTCTGCTGTGTCGCTGACTGCCCAGATTGGTCGCTAATTCCTGTTGCTGACTGATCTGTTTGGTCGCTAACTTCTGTCACAATAGAGACTGGTTGGTCGCTATTTTCAGCCTTGTCATCTTTAGTCTGTACGCAAACTGGAGATACAACCTCAAGATTAATCTTGTAAATGCGATTAGGTGAACGAGGTACCTTCATTAGCAAAGTTCCGTCTTGCTCAAACATCCAAAGTATACCGTCTTGGATTGCGATCTTGTACCCTCTCTCGTCCAACTGACCAATGCTTATTATATTACTTTCAAGTGCTGGAATATAGTAAACATCACGCAACACCCTTTGTTCCCCAGATTTTCCTTCCAAGACGACCATCCCTTGTCCTTTAATCTCTACGCATGACCCGTCTCCAAACTTCACTTTTCCCTTGATGCTCTGATCGAGGTTAGTGAACCACTCCTTTTTACCCGTCATGTGGTTACTCGCCCCGTTGTCAAGAAACCATGAATTGAGTTCACTTGGGCTCGAAGCATACATCCTTGGAATAATCCTTTCCTCGTCTAGAAACACATCATTAGCCTCTTCAACGTGTGTTTGCAAGTAAAGAACCGGTTCAACCCTTTGAATAAGATTGTTTTCCTCGTCCTCGTCCATTTTACGTGTAGGACAATCCGAAGAAAAATGTCCTAATTCATCACATCGAAAACACCTTATCTTAGAACGGTCCTTCTTTGGTTTTTGACCCGGTTCCTTGTCTTTATCTTGACCCCCGGTTTTTCCTCGACCGCGACCGCGACCTCTTTGACTAGACTCGGCCGTTCCTTTGCCTCGATCGTACCCTTCCTTTTTTCCAGCTTCCCACTCCTCATAAGTCAACAGTAACTGATCACTTCTAACCGGTTGCTCCTTATCTTCATGGTCGACACGTTCTTCATAGGCTATAAGACGACCTACGACATCATCAAATCCTACCGTCTTAAGGTCAATGGATTGCTCAAGAGAGGCAACCATGTGAATAAACCTTTTTGGCAAACCATGTAGAAACCTTTTAACCAGTTTCTCTTCTTTAATCACTGTTCCAAGAGAAGCAGATCTAGAAGCAATCCCTGAAATTTTTCCTGCGAACTCAGCGATCGTACTTGGTTCCTTCATCTTCAAACCCTCAAATTCCGACATTAAGGTTTGAAGTCTTGCTTCTTTCACACGTTCAGCACCTTGATTGCGAGATTTCACCGCTTCCCACATCTCTTTTGCTGAATCATTGTTCCCAATCTGCAACACTAGCTCTTCGGGTAACCCTTGGAATAGCAAAGCGATTGCTATAGAATCTTTGTGAGTATCGATGGTCGTTCCTGGATCAATCACATCCCATACCTTGTAAACCTTGAAGATTACCTTCATCTTCATAGCCCAAACGGTGTAGTTTGTATCCGTAAGCATTGGACATGGAAGACTAGGCATCGGTTCCTTCGCTGGAGGTACCCGGTTCACGTTATCACCCATCCTTTGGTTTCTTCTACTGTATGTTAACGGAGTGCTCGGACTTGAATTAATTTTCTAACCTCAAATCGATTCCCTCTAGAAAACAACTGCTCAATCCTTTTCTTTTTTTTTTATAATTGCTTCCTTTAAAAAACAACCTACTGTTGCCTTTTTCCTTTAAACTTTAATTCATAAAAAAAAAATAAACAGTGTTCCTTTCCTTTTAAATTGTCTTCGAAAGAAAATAAACCACAACAAACAAAAGAAACCCTTGTTGACTTTTGTGGTTTCTTCTTAGGGTATTGTTAAATACACCCACAAGTCAAATTTTTTTTACTTTTAACCACAAGTCAACCATATTATGTAACGATTTTTTGTTGATAACGATAAACTAGACTCTACTGTAATGATATTTTGTTGATAAGGATAAACTAGACTTTTTTTCTATTCATATTTGTTTTGAGTTATTTTTATGAAAGTTCATCGTTAAAAATAGATCATTATATTAAATTATATAATATAATGTATTAAATAATTGTTACTGATTAAATAAAATATAAACAATAACCAAACAGAAGAATTTATGTTTTTTTTTAATTCTAAATCAAAGAAATTAATAAAATACACCAAGCCAAAAAAAAATACACAAAATAAAGGGCCACATACTAAGTTTCGGCTCCCCACTACACGAACCCGATGTTGTTCCGGAAACACAACTCGAAGTAGCGGAGACGCAAAAAGGAAAAGGAAAACGTCCACATAAAAAGAAAGCGGAAACCACCACCCGAGCCCGATGAGGAGTATGCGTTAACCCGCGCTTTCATCGATGTGTCGGAGGACCCGGTTATAGGTATATTTTTTAAATTTCTTTATTTTTTTTTCTGTTTTTTTGTTTTTTTGCAGTTTTTTTATTTATTTTCTGTTATTATTTATTTTACAGTTTATATATTCTGTTTTTTAATTATTTTCAGTTTTTTGAATTTATTTTCAGTTTTTATTTTTTTTTAAATTTAGACTAACATTTTCAGTTTTTAATTATTTTCAGTTTTTTTAATTTATTTTCTGTTTTTATTTTTTTTTTAAATTTAGACTAACATTGTTTTTAATTATTTTCAGTTTTTTTAATTTATTTTCTGTTTATTTTCAGTTTTTTCCCGCACGACCATTTAACGGGAAAAGCTTTGAAAATGGCGTTTGCACAAAAGTGTTTTGATTATTTATAATAAAGTGTCTTAATTATTTATTTATTAATATTGATACTAATACTAATAATAGTATAACAAAACATAAAAAAGTAACAAAAGTATTATAAATAAAATAACATAAAAAACATAATCATTACTTTTGACTTTATAATAAAACATAATTATTACTTTTTACTTTATAATAAAATAATATAATAAAGTAGTTAATCATTACAAAATTATTACTAAATTTGACTTTTGGGTATATTAATCCTTGTGATGGGTATATTTATCACACCCCTTCTTCTTATCAGTAGTACCTCAAAGAACCAATAAAATAAACCACCGACTTGTTTCTTTTATTTGTAGCTCTCGAAAACAACAATTAAAGAAATCCTTGTGTGCACAAAATTCAAGCCTTTGAATTAATTACCTTCTTGAATTAATTCCACTGAATTTCAAGCAACTCCGAACAAAAACAATCAATTTTGTTTAAGCACTAAAACGGAGTTCTTTTCTGATCGATTTCTTCAATTAATATGTCACAGACTTGGGCGCCAAGTCTTCTTCTGTCGCCACCTTCTATGATCACCGGAACCCGCTGCAAGATCTTCTCAACCGCAGCCCTTCGACGATTGCTTCTCTCTTGTCGGACTCCAAGATCGACGATCTTGAACGTGGATCGAACTCCTTCAAGCTCTGATACCAATTTGTTAGAATTGGATACCAAAGAACGTATTAAATCAAAACTTGTTTATTGATAATTGGTACTCACTCATAGGGTTACAAATAAATCCTTCTATTTATAAGCCTAACACCTTGTTCAACAAGTAAACCTATTTGACTCAAACTAGGATTTAAAAAAACTATCTCAAAAAAAACCCCAAGTTTATAACCCGGTCACTTTTTACCCGAGCTTTGTAAGTCGGTCACTTTTAACCCGAACTTACGCGTAATATGCAAGATTAGTCTAACAATTTTCATAATTAAGTGATTAATTTGTCTTTTTTAACTTCCATTTGTGCCTTGATAAGTATTTTCAAATAATAATCAAAGGAGCAGATTTTATATTTGGGGTGGCCGATGCTCAGAACCGGAACATTCTGATTCACTAGAAGTTAAATTTTTGAAAAAAATAACTTTTTTTTATTATAGGGGTGGGTGTCGACTGTCGACGATGGTATGAAAATGAAACATATGGGCATTTGGGGTTCATGTCAATCTGTTCACGGCAGGCCGCCCTCTTTACCCAACTTGTAAAAGAAAAAATTAAACTTCCATTTCAAGCCTCAAAAAGTCAAATTACATATAGAAAAGTATTAATTTAATCAGCCACGTTTGTTAGTTTGTATATGTGATTATAAATACTGGAAACTTCCCATTCAGATACCAAATTCAAGTTATTTGAGACGACACTTACAAAACTATATATATAATCCCCTAAGAATTCTTGGTGTTTTTATATGTTACAACTTTTGCTTACATTGCAGATTGCACTTTGTTTCTTTTCTTTGACTATAAACCAATTTAGCAGTGTAACCAACTATGCTCGATGAACCCCAACGTTGAATTAACTGATTGAATTTACCCATAATATTCACCCATTAATTAATTATATACATACTACAAAATTGTTTTCATAAATAGTATCCATACGAATCAAACCATAAAAATTGTTTTCATGAATAGTATCCATACGAATCAAACCATGTCACGTGTTTTTTTAAGTTTCAATTTCATGTGATGTACTACAAACACCTCTAATCGATTTAATTTTTAATAACTTTAGAGTAAAATGCCCGAATGGTCCCTGTGATTTGGTAAAATAACACCTATAGTCCTCATCTTTTGAAAATTACATCGGTGTTCCTTGTGGTTTGACAACTTGTTACTCGGATAGTCCCTGGAGTAGATGTCCGTTAGTTTATTCCGTTAAGTCCATGTGAAATTACTTATTTACCCCTCTCTTTATAAATAAATAAATAACAAATATTATAAACTCTCAGATTATTATTAAAAGTGTGTGGCTCACAAACTCCTTTGTCTTCTAAAAAACAACCGGCCACCATCACCATAGCCACTCACCTCAACCTCCAGCCACCCCATCTCATCCACCCCCACCTCAGCCACCTAAACCTAACTCCTTCAACCCTTAAATACCACAACCTCCATTACCCAACTGTAGCACAAAAACCACCACTGTCACTACCGCCACAACAACAGCCACCATCTGAACTGAACCACCACCATCTATATTTCCATAAGCCACCACCATTATCATCATTCTTTGTCGTCAACACACCCATCGTTGCCACCACCGTCAACAACAACACAATCAATAACAACCATCGTCAAAACCCAACGAATGAAACCCTTAAATCAGTTCTAAATCCACAAATGCAACTCAAAACTCGAAACCCTAAGAGGCAATGTGTACTTTAATCAACTGAATTTACCTTTTTTGTTAACACTAGCACCCATCATCACCTTCCTATTCACCAATACTGGAAACTTCCCATTCAGATCCATCCATCGCTGCTGCAGATAGATCCGGCCACCTCCACGGTTACCATCGTCTCCAACCATCTTCTAGGACCTTTTCTGTGTCTCTCTCTGATTGATATGTCTCTCTCTCTCTCTCTCTCTCCTGATTGATTTGTCTCCCTCTCTCGTCGTTTCTCTCTCTAAATGTGGTTGACGGTGAATTCTGGGATGGAGGAGGGAGTTAAGGTGGTGGAGTGGTAGGTGGTGGCGGCGGCAGATGGTGGTGAGTGAGTGTTTGTGTGTGAGATAGAGAGATATACAGGGGTTTAAAGGGTGAATAAGAAGGCTGGTGGGTCCCACATTTAATTTTAATATATCTACCATTAATGTTTTAAGTTAATACTAAGGGCATTTTAGTTATTTTACATAGAGTTAACGGCGAAAACTAATGGACATCCACTCCAGGGACTATCCTAGTAACAACATGTGAAACCACATGGAGCACCAGTGTAATTTCCAAAATGTGGGGACTATAGGTGTTATCTTACCAAACCACATGGACCATTCGAGCATTTTATCCATAACTTTATTTTTCTCTAATAACTTGTGTTAGCTAACATTTCAAAAAAAACAAAAAAAAAAAAACTAAATATGTCTGGTGTTTATTTTTTTTTCAACATTCTAATATAAACTAAAGACACGGTTGTAGTTAAAAGAAGTATTCTAGTATATCGTAACGAACTATTAGATATTAATAAACAAAATTGGTACATGTATCGATATTATCAGAACTATTATCGATATTCATATTTATTGTTTTTAGTCGATGTAAAATACATGTCGATATCATTTTCCGCATATCATGATTTTATTGTTTAAGTTATATCTATGGGTTACACGAGGGTAAGTTTTAAAAAACGCTATATGTTTTATAAAACGCATATAGATTTACCCGTGGTATCACACGAGGGTGCTATATGTTTTATAAAATGCTTACTAGAGATGAGATCGGTATCAAACCGGTAAAGTACTGGTATCAATACCGAAAATACTGATACCGAAATTGAGGAAAAGTGGATACCGAATACCGTACCGCATATATTGATTCGGTACCGGTACGATACGAGTATCGGTACAATTTTATGGTACTTTACCGTATCAGTACTGCTTTGATGTTATCCATTGTTTTACCTAATCTTCATAACTGATGGATACAAACCATTGTATTACAAATAATTTTAATTATCTTACTAGAAGATGCAAGAAATAAGTAAATCTAAGCCATGCCTTTTACGAATGATAAAGATGTCATGAACAACTTAGAGGAAAAATCATGGAGATGAGATATTGGTTAGGAATTCAGATCTAATTAAAATGTACAATAATAATGAAAATTAATAATGAATGAGTACAAGATAATCTGGCACATATGCATAACTTGTTTTAATCGATCGACTCAATCATACAACTGCTATCTAGTATCCGCCTATTGACTATTGTTCATTTCACAAACTCTTCAAACACTTATATGTTTAGTTTATAAAAACAATAAATAACTAAACTAGTTGTAAACAAATATCCAAGTGTTTATATGAAAAAAATGCATCACCCAAATTAACTCATCTACCATTATTTAAAATATAAATTGAAGGATATATTAATTAAGGGATATTGGATTTTAATAATTCTAAGTTTCATCCGTTGGCCGATACTAAATCCAACTATAAAATTTCCCTCCAATAATCCCAACTTGTAAAAGTTTGGCCGCCGTTGATCCTTTTTCTAATATAGGTGCATTTAAATCAATTAAGGAGTCTCTAGGTGTAATTGAATCTGTTGAGGAGATCAAATTCTTATATGTTTGAAAATGATCAATGGCGGCGAAACTTTTACAAATTGGGATTATTGGAGGGAATTTTTAAAGTTGATATTATTATCGGCCAACAGGTGAAAATTAAGATTATTAAAATCTAATAACCCATTAATTAAATAGTGATAAAAATAACCCATGAAATTTCTTAGTAAAATTCAGTACTAATACTGGTTTTTATCGAAAAATATCAGTACCGATACCGTTATTTACCATACCGAAATTCAAAAAATCTAATATCAGTACTGATACTAATACCATTTATGATCAATACGATACCGGTATTTCAGTAAAAGATATCATCCTTAGAACTTTATAGTTTCTAGTATAACTTTAACTTCAAAAGCTAGTGGACTATACTTGTTACTAACTAAACTTAAAGTACCAACAATGCAAAATTCAACTTCTATAATCATTTGTGCTTTCTGCCTGCATCTCCACTTTTCTCTTTCCCCACCGACCCCTATAAAAAAACCAACCCTTCCATCTTTTCTTCAAAATCCACCAAAAATGGCAACAATTCGCTGCAACGGTAATTGGGTTCAATTCGATTCTCATGACAACCAATGTTTTGAAGACAACGAGGAAGAAACATTATCTCTTTGCGATCTTCCCACCAACGACATTCAAATCCAAACAACCTCAAACATAGAAGACACCGAACCAGAAGACTTCCAGTTCGGTTCCTGTCACGACAACACCACTTGTCTCTCACCGGAAAACATGTGCAACGCCGATGATGTGTTTTTCCAAGGTCAGATTCTACCGTTACGCCACTTGGTCTGCTCCGAACCAGCCGGGTTGACCCGGTCAGCATCTATGAGTGTTGTCGGCAGTAGAAGTATAACCACCGGAAAAGACCCGAGAACAATTCGGTCAAAAGAGTACGGGTACAAACCCAAGATCCGAAACCAGTTCCATTCACACCCGAGCCCATCACCACAGATCCGAACCCAAAGTTTCCGTACGCTTTCACATTCAAACCCGAAAACATCATCCTCGTTATGGAGTTTTTTACAAGTGGGTTTAGTAAAGCCACAAGAAATCGGGTTATCGGATTTAAAAAACCGTAGCAAGAGATTCGGGAGCCACAACAGCAACAGCAGCAGCACCAGCAGTAGTATGAATAGTATGAATGGTACAAATGATCAAACACAAAGTCAAAATAAAATAAAGCATCCGCCGAAAAACAAGAAGAAACAGAGGTTGTTTTTCGGCGGATGCAAATGTACTGCGGTTACAACCGTTGGTACGATGAAAGATACTGTTGGAAAGAAGAAGACAACAACTGAAGATAGTAATAGTACGATGATCGGTGAAGGGAGACAGACGGCGTCACGTCACCGAACGTTTGAGTGGTTAAAGCAGCTTTCGATAGCTGCACCAAGTGAAGCTTAATTGATTGAGATGATTATTGTTGAGCATGCTTGTAATCATTCATCAATCTCTCTTTTCGACAACTTTTTTTTTTTTTTTTTTGGAGAAGATTAATTCTACTTTTTCAGGGGATGTTTTCTTTTTTTGGTTTATGTGTGTAGTTTAAGTTTAGGAGTGTGAGTCACTCATGTCGTTTAGGAATCATTGTAACTAAAGGTTTGTTAATTTATTGTTCAAAACATCATTTAGATTATGAGCATTATTTTGGTCTTTTTTAATTATTGTATATGTTAATCAAATAATTTAATAGTTTTATGTTTATATAATGTATGGAATAATGGATTTTAATTATTCAAACTATTAGCCGTTGGCTGATAACGGACTCAACTTAAAAAATAACCAGTGGTAGTCTCACATTTTCACATATTGTAAAGTAATGGACCTTTACTAACATAACATTAATTTCTTTTTGTTCCCTTATCGTTTTCGGTTTAGTAAAGGTCCATTGGTTTACAATATGTCAAAAAGTGGAACCATCACTGATTATTTTTAAAGTTGGTACCGTTACCGGCCAATTGCTAATAGTTATGATTATTAAAATCCATTATTCATATAATTTTTATAATTTTATTGATATTCTTGTTTAATCTTAACTTAATCTGCTACATAAGTTTTTATTTTGAAATTAAAGGTCAAGTACCAAAATGGTTTGAATATTTATAAATAAAATGACATCTATTAGCTTTAGCCTTTATGATTAAGCATGCATATAATTAAAATTATATTACAGTTTGTGTAGTCTCGTTTTGGTTACTTTTAGCGTGCAAGTCTCACTTTTCAACCAATAAAGATATTTCTATTTTTTTAAGGCAAATTTCATTCAAAACAAACACCCAACACATATTTCTATTTAAGGTGGACCTAACTTATCCTACATATATATAAATAATATTGTAAAGATATTACATGATTAATCTATGGTATATTTCATCAAATTGGAACGACTTTGATGTTTAGAAAAGAAAAAAAAACAAGAATGTTCATTGGGGATAACTTCCATGATGAAGTTGATAATATTCCATGGATATATGGCGTACTGCCATTAATCATGTTATTGGTTCATATTACCAACTAGTCTTTAGTTCTCGCGTTGCAGGGTCGTAAACCGTGCTAAGATGTAAGCAAAGCAAACAACAACCAAAAATCTTAAAGTAAAATGCGAATTCATACCGCCACGTGACGTAAAACGCATGTAAAGACAAACGCGAATTTATACGCAACCCGATGTTAAAATCAGCCAAACTCAAATTTATACCGATGAGTCATGGGTATTGTTTTAAAAGTGTCAAGGCCACTTAGACTAAGGGGAGTGGGGCGTCTCCCACCCCCGCGTCGCCCCCTACCGCCCGGCACACCGCCCCCCATAGGCGACCAAGGTGGCGTCCCAAGCCACGGCGTCTTCTTTCGAACGCCCAACTTTTCCATTTCCCCATGTTATATCCGTTGCCAACGGTAACATTTTGATTTATTTATTTTTTTTTTAAAAAAAACCCTCAACCTATTATAAATACTACCATATACCAAACACAAAATACCACAATCTTCTCTCATCAACTCATCAAAATTTATACCATTCTCTATATTTTTTACTCTTTTTTATAAAAAAATGTATCCCCACAACACCCCTCCTTTCAACCAAAATCCACGAAGCCCATTCCCGAATACGCAATCTTCAAATCCACAACCCGATATGGCGGATCCAAACGTTTTAAACAACCCCGCTTTTTACGCCTATTTCAATAATATGCACGTTCCTAGCCCTACACCGCAAGTATACTACAACAATATGTCGATACCGCAAAATATGGGGTTCGCCACTTGGAACACACAACAACCCGGTGGTTTTCAAAACGTTGGAGGATCGAGCCAACAAAATGGTATAATTTTTTTTTTTTTTGTAAAGAAATATGTTTTTTTAAAACTTTGTTTGTATTCCATCTAGCGGTCGATTTAGATGACGAAGAAATTCCGGAGACCCAATTCGATGTTGAACCCGAAAAAAAGAAACGTGCACACAAAAGGAAAACACCGGGTGAAGAACGCTTGAAAACCAAATCGATACCATGGAGTTCCAAAGAGTAAATGAGCTTGTCCAAGGCTTGGCTAGAAATAACCGAAGACCCGAGATGTAGTAAGTTATTGGTCTCGTATAGATAACTATTCTAACTATTGTTTCGTTTTGTATAGGTAACTATTGTTTTGTTTTTTATAGGTAACTATCAAAAGGAAAAAACGTATTGGGCTCGTATTTACAAAGTTTTCCTCAAGTTGGAAGATCAAGAAGAGGGATATCGTGATGCCGATGGTATTAGCTCGAAGTGGCGTAAAATGCGTCCTTTGATTCAAAGTTTCAACCAAATATTCACTCGCCTAAATAACTCGAATGTGCGCCAAAGTGGTTCGGACGATGCGATGCTCCAAGCAAACGCCCAAAATGAATACCGAGTCGAACACCGAAAGGCGTTTCCTTATCTTGCTATTTGGCAAGTTCTAAGAAAGAGTTCGAAATTTCACATAGTCATCAACTTTGATCCATTCAAAACTCGTGGCCAACCGTCGGCTAAGCGGTCAAAATCCTCATCCTCAACCGACCATCAAAGTCAAGGGTCGGACGCTCGGTGCCAAATAAATCTCAACGACATTGATGAAGAGCCACATGAAGAAGCCGAAGCGTTTGAACCACCAAAACGGCCGGTTGGCCGAGATAGGGCCAAAAAAGGCGCCCAATCGTCTTCTAGAGGTGTACAAATCGACTACACCGAAACGTTCGAAAAAGTCACCGATAAGTTAGAAGGCTTGTTGCAAACGAGCCAACAACGGATCAACTTAAAAAAAGAACACGGTGACCGAAAGCTAAAGCTGAAAGAAAGTCGTCAAAAAGCACTTGATTTGCAAATATTAACAACCGACACGACAAACCTTTCAGGAGCCGAACTCGCTTTAGCCAAACAAATGAAGTAAGAAATTCGAGAAAAATATAACCTTTGTTGATTGTATTTTTTTTCCGGTTGATGTATCTTTTATTTTGTTGAAGTAATTTATTTTGTTGAAGTACTAGTTTTTATTTACTTGGATTACTCATTTTTATAAAAAAATAGGACTTTTTTATATCTTTTACATAAAAAAAACAAAATAAATCAATGTCACGTGTCGCAAGACGCCCCACCCAGCAAGGTTGTTCCACTCTCCTTTTTTTGCCCAAAATCCTCTAATCTGACGTGGCGTCACGTGTCGCAAGACGCCCCATAAAAAGGAAGCCCCACTCCCCTTAGTCTTATATAGTGAGCTAATATAATCTTTAAAAAATGTAAAAGTTTATAATTTATAACTCAACACCCACCGTCCCCTCCTCTTTCTCCCTTTAAAAGTAAAAACATACAACATTCGTGAAATCACGCAACTCCACCAAATGGAAAGTAAGAAAATCGTAACTTTGTAATTAAGTTAAAAAGTGAGGATAGTAAAGATACTGTAGCTAAGGGCATGATTGGCTAAGCTTTTTGAAACAACTTATTGACTTATTAGCTTTTTGGAAAAGTCAGTATATAGTGACTTATTGGCTTTTTCCCCTCACATACACCCTCATTGCCAAAAATCATTTTAAAGCTTAGACTGAAGGGAGTGGGGCGTCTCCCCTACCCAAGCCGCCGCACACACCGCCCCCCATCGGCGTCCCCAAGGGCGTCCCCCTCCTTGGCGTCCTCTTCTCGTCGCCCGCTCCTCTCACGCAAATCAATTTTTGGCACAAAATTTCAAGAATTCCCCCCTCCAAGACGCCCCAAGCCGCCCCGCACACCACTCCCCCTTTTTTGCTCAAAATCCTCTAATCTGACGTGACGCCACGTGTCGCAAGACGCTCTCTCAAAAGGATGCCCCACTCCCTTTAGTCTTATGACTTTTCAAAAAGTCAATAAATCAATAAGTTCTTACAAAGAGCCAAACATACCTAAGAAGCTACTTAAATTGTTATATAGATAATTACCTTATCATAAGTGTTTGGAACCACAACTCTTTAAGTTGTTGAAGAGTATGCTTATTTATAATATAATATTTTGTTTTGGTAAAAAAGAGCTATATGATGTTTTATTCCCCCTTAAAAATTGACAAAACGTTGAAACTAGATTATGCCAAAAGTTTTAGTTGACGCAATTTGCTAGAGTTGCATTACTCTGAGAACATGATCCATAATCAAATAATATGGAGATATAGGATTAAGGTTAAGAACTTTTCGTGAAGATACACTTGTGCCTTAGCTTTGGTTTAGAGACTTAGGTGTTGTTTGTTTTTTCAGAGGTAAAACGTCTGCGGACCACATCTGCAGACGTCTGTAGCAGAAGAGGTGGACCAAACCTCTGCAGTCTGCAAGAAGAAAACTGTTTGTTTTTTAACTTCTGCAAGAACAATCGATTCACTCAAAACAACAAGAACATTTTTTTTGTATAATCAAATATCATATCACTCCTCAAATCAAACAATAGTACAAAAACATCAATACAGATCAAACAAAATTTCAAATATATTGCAAATTAAACTGAAATTATTCAACAATACAGCATGAATCCAGCTGATTTGTTGGATATTTGGATTCCTCTGCTAGTTTGAGATGGATTACCAGTCAATTTAAAGTTCTCCTAATTTTTTTTCTTGTTTTGACTACAAATATACAATCACACCATTCACAACTAGCCTCAAACACACAATATCCACCTGTACAAACCAAGAAACAAATGGGCATTCTTCAAGATCACAAAAGCAATCATCATCTACAGGATAACAAGAAATTCCAATAACAAAATACGTTCAGCTATTTGCAAGTAAACCCATATGAAAAATTAAACCTATATGAAAAATTAAAACTTTAATTCAAGATTTGCATATTGAGGATAAAAGAAAGCTGACCTCTTTAACCCATCTAAGCTCAACCCAACAAACACAAGAAGGTCGACGGTCGAGGTGAAGGTCGACGGAGGGGTGGAGGTCGACGGTCAAGGCGGAGGTCGACGGAGGAGGTGGAGGCGGCAGGGGTCGACGGAGGAAGTGGAGGTCGACGGTCGAGGCGGCAGTGGTCGACGGTGAACGATGCAGCAGGTGGTCGACGATGAACGTGGGGGGCGGAGGAGGTGTAGGTGGTGGCAGAGGAGGTGGTGGTGGATGAGGAGGTGTCAGCTAGAGAAGGTGGAGGTGGAGGCTGGAGAAGATGTAGGGTTTTGAGATTGAGTTTTGAGAGAGAGGAGTCTTTGAAGAGGTTGGAAGATGCAAGTCCACATCTGTGCGAGGAAGAGCTCTAGAAGAGCTTTTTAGTGAAATCTCTTTCAAAAAACAAACATGCTGCAGACCCAAAGGTCTGCGCGTGGTCTGCGCGGCGCATACATAAGAGGTCAGGAAGTACTTCTTGCAAAAAACAAACACCCTTTAGATGTTTTTACACTTTAGAGGGATACGTGATTGTGACTATGCATGTCTATATATTGTTGATAATGTCATACTTGTTCCTATGTTTACTATGTTACTCTTTTATCTTCTCTTTTTGTTTCTTATGTCAATTTATTTTTGTTTTGTTCCTTGCGACTTGTTTAGAGCCCGCCGGGGGGGGGGGGGGGGTCTCTTTGAAATCATTCTTTCTATCCCATGGGATCCATGGAGGTAGGGTTTTTCTACATTTTATCCTTTTTAGACTCTACAAATAGTTTTGCTATGCGCGAGATTTACTGGGTATAATTGTTGTTGTATGGACAAAAAGCAAATTAGATTGTTCGTTTGTTGATTGGTGCAACTGATGTAATTTTATCTTTTGATTCTAATCCCTCCATAATGAGGACTTGTTTGTTTTGATTTTCGAGTATCTTGCTAGTGTTTAAATATATGCCCTGTCAAAAATATATCCAATAAAACTGGAATGTGATAGTAATAATATAATGATACGGATCCGAAAAGTACAATCGATTAATCAAATGGCTCAAGAACAATCGATTAATCAAAGACGATAAGCGAACCGAAAAGTTCAAGAACAACGTTCTTTTTATAATAATCAACTCAAAAACTGAAAACCAATAAACCCTAGATGCCCTATTTATACTAAACGATTAAGAAGATAAAATTGGAAATTTGAATTTTAAATAAATAAAAGATATGCATGCTCCTGCATCATACTCCCCCTCTTCGAAAAAAACTCGTCCTCGAGTTTTGACTTCGGACCAAAGCCACCTGGATCAAAAGGAACGTCAACCCGATTCTTATTTATAATTATCACAACCCATCCAAATAATTCTACTCCACGATTCGTCTCGCCTAGTTCTTGACCTGAACCACCTGGGTCGAATGGGGGATGGGAATGCCTTTTGTTCAATATCGACTTTTCCCCGTCAAACATCCTGTGAACTACCAAAGTCTGGCTCCAAATGAACTCAAATCGTGGTCTATAATTTTTATCTATGTGTGGGCCATCTCTGTTTTTTGCATGATGAACACCAGAGTCGCAAGACCCATCCTTTGGTTTGTTTTGTGAGCTTTGGTTGTCATCAATGAATCCATGAGGGCCTCTATTATTCACTTTAAGAAAGTTCAAGAACAACGTTCTTTTTATAATAATCAACTCAAAAACTGAAAACCAATAAACCCTAAATGCCCTATTTATACTAAACAATTAAGAAGATAAAATTGGAAATTTGAATTTTAAATAAATAAAAGATATGCATGCTCCTGCATCATACCCCCCCTCTTCGAAAAAAACTCGTCCTCGAGTTTTGACTTCGGACCAAAGCCACCTGGATCAAAAGGAACGTCAACCCGATTCTTATTTATAATTATCACAACCCATCCAAATAATTCTACTCCACGATTCGTCTCGCCTAGTTCTTGACCTGAACCACCTGGGTCGAATGGGGGATGGGAATGCCTTTTGTTCAATATCAACTTTTCCCCGTCAAACATCCTGTGAACTACCAAAGTCTGGCTCCAAATGAACTCAAATCGTGGTCCATAATTTTTATCTATGTGTGGGCCATCTCTGTTTTTTGCATGATGAACACCAGAGTCGCAAGACCCATCCTTTGGTTTGTTTTGTGAGCTTTGGTTGTCATCAATGAATCCATGAGGGCCTCTATTATTCACTTTAAGAAAGTTCATGGTCTTAGTAACCAAATTTGAAATACTTTCATACATTTTTAGAGGCCCAATAAAGGATGGACGTTGTTGGACAGGAACATTCCTAACATGCATGGCAATATTTTTTTCAAAATTTTCAATATATCTTTGCAAGCCATGTGTAGACCCAACATGTAATGGTGACATTATGACATCCTTGTCGTTTAAGGGATGCTTATCAATAAAATCCATTATTGACTTTCCACCAATTTTAAAATCATTTCTATTTTGAATTTCCATATACTTAGGAGATAATACCTTTGATTTCGTAATTGACAACATAAATAATAGAGCTTCCAATATTTTATCGCCACCATGAGCCACCATATTCATTGACGAATCCCCATTGATATCATTTTTTTCTCTTAAAACCTCATATATGGGTTCAGCTCCTTGAGCACTGAAGATACATGTCCGAAGACCGGACATGATTCCTTGGACGAGCAAGACTCCACTCTTACGGACATCCGAATAAATGTCCGTTCCACATCAAGAACCTCCGAAGACGAACCCCCATTTAAGTGCGTCTGGACGGATGATGTCATCTCTGTTGACTACTATAAATACCCCATCAAGTACAAAGCCAAGTACGATTTTCTGAACCTTCGTCCTTACCTTCTCTCTCTACTTTCTCTCTCTACCAATACTTATCCTCACGCCGGAGGGTGGTCGCAGAGGGGCCCTCCCATCTCTGCGGCGAGCCTAACGGTTTTCTGTCTTGCAGGACTATTCTTCAAGCCCTCTTACAAGATCCAAACCCTCGTTTACAGGCTCCGGCCTAACACGATTCTTTGGTTCTTCAATTGGCGCCATCCGATCTCAAAGCTCTTAGTCCTTCACTCCGATGAATTTCTTGAGCAAAGAACTGACAAATGGCGGCCTCAGGTTCTGTGAATCTGGGATCTACAACTGTTAGTACACAAACTACAGCACCAACAAGTACTGTTTCCATAACCTCAGATGCTTTAAGCTCAGGGCCGGGAACAACCTTGCCATTCGTTCTAATCCCAACTTCGCAAACATCTGAGTTTGATGCGGAGTTTCTCTCCAAAATGCAAGTCTTCTGCGACGATTGAAAGCACAACAGGCTAGAGATGAACAAATCCTCGGTTTACGAGCAGGTTGTTTCAAGAAGAAGCTCCGATAAGGACCATGGGTCCTACAATGTTTACCCCCCTACTTTTTCCACAGTTGTCACCTAGGAAATTTACACTGGGTATGTCCAGGGTTCGTCCGGACCCTCGCCAGCAATGGCAATACGAAATGAAGCATAGATAGACGTAGGCAATGATCCGGAACTCACCAAGCCGTATCACCCAGTTTCCATGACTGCCAAGTCAAAGTTCAGCGCTCGCATCACACATGCCAAGCTTCCTCCGAAGCTCAAAATGCCAACTACAGTAAAAAAGTATGACGGTACAACTGATCCAGATGATCATATGTTCGATTTCGACGGAGCCGCACGAGTAGAACAGTGGCCGATGCCAGCGTGGTGTTTTATGTTCGCACAAACACTAACCGGAGCTGCTCGAGTGTGGTTTGATGCGCTGAACGAGGGTGAGATTAACGACTTCGAAGAGTTCCGAAGATTATTTCTCCAAAACTTTAGCCAGCAAAGACACTACTCCAAAGAAATCACCGAAGTTCATAACATTCGGAGAAAAGACGGAGAATCTCTGGATAGTTTCATTGACCGGTTTAACCGGGAAAGTATGCAGATCAGTGGAGTAGTCGACCAGCTAAGGATCTCCGGATTTTGTCACGGAGTCCGGAACAATCAGTTGGTCGAAAAATTACACGAAAATCTCCCAAAGACGATGGAAGTACTCATGGAACGAGCCAGAGCTTTTGCTCGAGGCAAGAACGCATGTAACCCAGCTCCGGAGTCAGATCACAAGATGTCTTCTTGGAAGAAAAACGGTGGGTCGGTGTTTGATAAAACTCCATCTGGGAGTAGGGGACGATCGCACCCCTACAGCAGGAATGACAGACCTCAACGAGGAAGAAGTTCTGGATCAAGGTTTTACAACTTATCAGATCTTTCCAAAACTCCCAGTGAAATCCTCAGTGCGGAAGGGGCAAATTTCCCTGCCCCACCGAAACTCCGAAACCCGGGTGATAAGAATTCCAAGAAATATTGTGACTATCATCATGCTCGAGGTCACAACACAGATGATTGCTGGTCCCTGAAGCAAGAAATAGAAAAAGCAGTGCGATCCGGAAAGCTGTCGCATCTAGTGAAAGAAATGAAGGAAGGAAAATCTTCAGGTAATTCGGTAGATAATCCGAACAACCAACCGGTAATAGGCATGATCAGAAAAGCGGGTAACCAAGGCATCAAGCGATCCAGCCACCATATGGCCGCTTGGATGCAACAACCCATTGCTTTTCCTCCTATCAATCCTGAAGAAATCAAGGACGGACCAATCATAGTGTCTACGATCATAGCAGGTCACAAGGTTCGGAGGATTTATGTTGACAGCGGAAGCGCCACCGAAATCATGTATAAGCAGTGTTTTCAACAGCTAGCTCCACAGACCAAGGCAAAGTTGATCCAAGTCTCAATGCCGTTGGTAAGTTTTTCCGGAGAAGTGGTGCAGCCTATGGGGCAGATCACTTTACCAACAACATTGGGAGAAGGAAGTTTGGTCCGAACCGTAAACCTGACGTATCTAGTGGTAGAAGCAAGGTCCGTACATAATGTTATATTAGGAAGGCCCGGCTTGTGCGCCTTCGGCATCATCAGCTCTACCATTCACGGATCGTTAAAATTCCCCACCGAAGCAGGAGTAGCAACTCTGCACTCCGAATCCACAATTTGCGTGGCTGAAGTACGACAAAGCAAGGGTACTGACAAACCTCCGAACCTCCTCACAGAAGAATGGGCTATTCATCCGCACTTCCCAGAGCAAAAAATTGCAGTCGGAGCTCAACTTCCAGAGCGCACTAAAAAGAAGTTGTGGAAGCTTTTATCTAATTCTCTCGATGTGTTTGCCTGGCAAACTTCCGATATGGTTGGAGTTCCTCGATGTTTGGCCGAACATAAGCTGAAGGTGTCACATTCTGCGAAACATGTAGCTCAAAGAAAAAGGAACATGGCTCCAGCTCGAAACAAAGCAATATCCGAGGACGTACGAAAGTTGTTGAGTGCCGGAATCATTCGGGAAGTACGTTACCAGACCTGGGTTTCCAACCCAGTAATGGTCACCAAGAAAGATAAAACCTGGAGAATGTGTGTAGACTTCTCCGATTTAAACAACGCATGTCCGAAGGATTGTTATCCCTTGCCGGAGATCGATCTCAAGATTGACTCTCTTTCTAGCTTTCGCCTCAAATGCTTCTTAGACGCATACAAAGGCTATCATCAGATACAGATGGCTGTAGAGGACGAAGATAAGACCGCGTTTGTAACCAATGAAGGGCTTTTTTGTTATACCAAAATGTCGTTTGGATTAAAAAACGCCGGAGCCACGTATCAGAGGCTGATGGATAAGGCATTCAAAGACCAGATCGGAAGGAATTTGGAAATTTATGTGGACGACTTAGTTATAAAAAGGCAGGCCGAAGATAACATGATTGACGACATACTCGAAACCTTCACCAGGCTTCGGAGTGTCAATCTTAAGCTTAATCCCAAAAAATGCTCCTTCGGCTTAGAAGAAGGGAAGTTTCTCGGTGTATGGATAACCCAGTCCGGAATCAAGGCACATCCGGATAAAATCAAAGCGGTAGTCTCCATGCAACCTCCCAGAACTGTCAAAGAAATTCAGTCATTAAACGGAAAGCTCGTTGCTCTTCATCGTTTTGTTTCAAAAGCGGCTGATCGCTCTATTCCCTTCATGAATGTATTGAAAAAACGAACGGGAAAAGGCCAAATAGAGTGGACACCGGAAGCCGATTCAGCATTTCAGGAGCTGAAAGTTTGTCTCGGGTCTTTGCCCACCCTAACCGCTCCAATCACCGGAGAAACTGTCACGGTGTATCTCTCCGCCTCTCATTTTGCTATAAGTGCGGTGCTCGTAGTGCATCGTAATCAAGCACAAATCCCGGTCTACTACGTAAGCCGCATCCTGAAAGATTATGAAACTCGGTACCCAATGATCGAAAAGCTGGCACTTGCTTTGGTCCATGCCTCTAGACGCCTCCGAAGATACTTTCAAGCTTTCAATATAGAAGTACAGACTGATCTTCAGATACAACAAATTCTTAGAAAGCCAGAGGTCTCCGGACGTCTCACTAAGTGGGCAATTGAACTCAGCGCTTTCGACATCACCTATCGTACTAGAGGACCGGTAAAACGCCAGGCGGTGGCAGATTTCCTCACGGAGGTTCCGACCGGAGAAAGCACCAAAGAAAAATCCGCCCAACCAAGGGTATGGAACTTATATACGGATGGAGCTTCCAGTAAAGAAGGATCGGGGGCAGGTTTAATCCTTATAGATCCAGAAGGGATAGAGTACACTTATGCTTTACGGTTCGAGTTTAAAACTTCAAACAATGAAGCAGAATACGAGGCTCTCCTTGCAGGTCTCCAAATCGCGGCCAAAGCCGGCGCGACTTCCGTACTAGCGCATGTTGATTCATTATTGGTAGCCAATCAAGTCAGCGGAGAGTACGAAGCACGGGAAGATAACATGGTTCGGTATCTCCAGCAAGTTAATAGTTTAATCTCCTCTTTTGACTCTTGCAAGATAGTACATATACCGCGGAGCAAAAACAAAAAGGCCGATGCCTTGAGTAAACTCGCATCCGTGGCATTTTGTCATTTATCAAAAGAAGTCTTAGTTGAAACCTTGCAAGCCCCGGCCATCCAGCAGACGGAGTCGGTCATGTCAGTCTCTGTAATTGAAAAATCTTGGATGACTCCGATCGTGGATTACTTGAAAGAAGGAAAGCTCCCAGAAGATAAAGCTCAGGCTCGAAAGTTAAAGGTCAAAGCGCTGCAGTACCAGATCCATGATGGGAAACTTTACAGAAAAACCTTTTTAGGCCCGCTCTTAAAATGCTTAACGCCCGAAGAAGCCAGCTACGTCATAAGAGAAATCCACTGGGGGATATACGGCATTCATGCCGGACCAAGAATGGTTATAGCTAAAGTAATGAATGCCGGATATTTTTGGCCGGGTATGCATCAAAGCGCAGTGAACGAACTTCAATCATGTGAAGATTGCCAGCGGCATGCTCCCATTAGCCACCGTGCCAAGAACAACCTCGTTCCGGTAACATCGGCATGGCCTTTCCAGAAATGGGGGATTGACATTGTCGGTCCTTTCCCTGTCTCCACCGGAGGGGTAAGGTTCCTGTTGGTAGCCATTGATTATTTCACAAAATGGGTCGAGGCAAAACCCCTCCGGACCATCACAGGGGAGCAAGTGCTAAGGTTTGTCTGGGAAAACATAGTGTGTAGATACGGAATGCCGATGTGCATAGTCAGTGATAATGGAAAACAGTTCGCCGAGAAGCCATTCAAGACATGGTGCGAAAGAATGCGTATTGAACAAAGCTTTGCTTCGGTTTCCCATCCACAAGCCAACGGGCAAGTAGAGAGAGCCAACCGCAGCATCGTGGAAGGCATCAAGAAGCGCTTGGGGAAGGAAGGTGTCTCATGGGCGGATGAACTCCCGCACGTTCTATGGGCACACCGAACGATGCCGAAAACGAGCAACAGGGAAACTCCCTTCAGCCTAACATACGGTACCGAAGCAGTTATTCCCGCCGAAGTAGGGATACCCACTCCCCGCATGCAGCTGAGTCAGGAAGAAAACGAACAGGAACTCCTTCTGAACTTGGATCTAGCCGAAGAAAGGAGAGAGCTCGCGGCGATCCGAGAAGCAAAATATAAAAAAGAGTTGGAAAAACATTACAACTCAAAAGTGAAGGAGGTCCGGTTCAAAGTTGGTGATTATGTCATGCGGAGTAACGAAGCAAGCTTAGTGGAAGGCACCGGAAAGATGGCACCAAGGTGGGAAGGTCCGTACCTGATTAACACCGCAGGAAGCAACGGTGCATATACACTCAAGAAAGTGGACGGGACCATCATACCACGCACATGGAACGGAGTTCACTTAAAGAAGTGTTTTCTTTAAGAAGTTTCCTATCTTAAAATAAGATTGTAACACGGAAGCTATAGCTTCCGTCACTTTTCTATTTTCCTGTAATGCGGATGGTTATGCCCGCACCAAATGAATTATAAATTCCAATGACCGTGGAGGGTTTTACCCACGAATTACATAAAATGTTTTTTACTATGTCAATCGGAGAAGCGTAACTCCGGATAGGAAAATAGAATAAATTTTTCTAGCTTTAAACAACATTGCAACACAAGTATAATATTCGGCCGAATTAGGGATGCTAACCCTAAAAGGTGAGGATGAACTGGTCTCGTTCGTACTTTTCCTTCACTTAAAAATTATCCTAAACAAAATAAATCGGATCCGTACCTTTAAAATGAACATTCAAGAAAAAAGGAAATGTAACACACAAAACATGGACGCATGCATAGACAAATGATTACATCAAAAAACTGCCAGATTCATATAAACCGGAAGTTACAAAGTTATTTACAAAGGATAATTGTTCAAACATTGGTAAAAGCATCATTACATTCATCCCAAATAAGGTGCATGTCCCAAACTACCGGACATGTCCACCTTCCAAAAAACTAAAATCAAATTTTAAACTTCCAAGGTGCATACCCCAAAGAGCCGGGCATGTCCACCTTACTTTTCCAAAAAGTCATTCACTTGCAAAACGAAGGGCTTTCTTAATTTCAGAAAGAGGCGCGTTGGCAAGCTTCGGCAGATCTTCTATCACAGGAAATGTGAGAGTATCAAAACAAGCAACCGCTGTTTTTAGATCCTCCGTAGCATTACGGTTTAACAATGGCACCTCTTTATAGGGGGTTTTCTTCTGCAAAGCATGCAGGTAACCAGCGTGCAGACCTGAGTTGATACCCACAACACTCATCGCATTGTTAACCGCAGCCACGGCAGCAGTCATTGCCTTCCCTTTATGAATATTTTTCGCCAGAAGCTTCGCCCCCTCCGAAAGCATCCAAACCTTCGTTTCTTGAAGATCCTCTCCTTTAGCTTTCAGGGAAGCATTCTCCGCCTCGATTTCCTCAATCCGTTCCTTTAAATCAGCCTCCCCTGATTTCAGCGCGTCCCACTCTGGAAAAAGTGTTAGAAAAAACAGGAGAAATAAAAAGCAAGTAAATCAGGAGAAGGACGTACCGGCCAACATGCTCTCATAAGCAAGACGAGCCTTATTAAGAGAGTCCTCCATATTCGTCAAAACTATCTTGTGCTCTTCGTCCTTCCGTCTCATTGATTCAGAGAAAGCCGTGAACTCCGAAGAAATCTTATCTCTGTCTTCCGCAGCAGCAGCAGCAGCTGCTTGGGACGATTGATTCTGAGCAATCAAAGAGTTAACCTTCTCCTGCTGAGATTGGAGATCTTGGGTCAACTGAGCTATTTTCTTCACCGCCTCCGGACTCCTCTAAACTTTACGCTTCAGAGAGCGAGCTTCCTTCTCCAAATCCTCCCTTGCCGTCTCCGCTTCCACCCACCGACGATATAGCTCCGTCACAAAGATGTTTGATTGGGCTTGATTAGTCAAAACCGCAGCCCCCAGATCCGGGTTCTTCATCTTCCGACTCCTTGCATGGTCTATCGGAGTGTTGATATTGAAAAGCATAGTCCTGGCAACCAAAGTGTCCATCACCGAGTCTTTGTTCCGAATGTCCCAATCAGGAATGAACTTCTCTTCGGCAGTTGCTGGATCAATCTCCATATCATCCGAAAACAAATCTGCATATCGAAAAAGGGACATCAACTCAGGTCCGAACCAAGATGAGGGAAGCGAAGACACTTGATCTTCCTCATCATCTATAAAACAGTCCGGACCCAAAGATGAGCCCAAATGCGTACCTGAAAAAGTAACCACTTTTGGCTCACCATGACCTTTTTCTTTATCCGTAACCACCGGATTCTCAACCTCCATGCTTTCCACTTCGCTATCAGGAACAAAACCTGAATACGCAGGAGTTGGTTTAGAACGAGCCAAAGCAGCCTCTTCCCTAGAAAACTTACCTCCGGTAATGTGTTCGTTCAGCTCTTCTATTACGTTACCTTCGGAGTGAGAATCCTTCTTTGCTTTCTTCAACCTTGGCAATGGAAGAGGGTCGGTAGCACGAATCTGAACCGGCTCATTCCTCCTCTTACGAGAGCGAGCCTTCAGAACAACGCCCGATAGATCCCCACCCGGCATAACACCTTGGTCTTTTAAAGAAGGTCTATATTGTAAAGCCTCATCCAGACCGCGGAACTCCGGATCACTATCAACATCATCAAGGGTAGACTTTTTACCAGTTCGTGATCCGGACGAGCCCTCAGCATCTTTTAAAGATAATGGAATGGAAGAAGTAGCCTCAGCAGCAACTTGTTTAGGAACATCCTGAGGAATAGAAGAAGTTGCTTCTGCAGCAGAAGGCTCGGTCACGTTTTGAGTCACCTCCGGACGAATCGGTTGGGCCGAAGGTGCCACTTGTTTCATAAAAGGAACATCCTCCTCGCCTTGTTCTCCGAAATCAAAATAAAAAACATCCATGTTCGGAACCTTTAAGGCATCAAGAAGAGACATTGTGACACCTGCATCCCCAAAGCAAAAAGAAAGTTAGCAAAATAAACAAGTAATGGTGCCGAAGGGGACGTAAAGGGCCGAAACTTACGATCACGCTTTCGGCGAATAATCGGCCAATCATTATCCCCTTGGGCCCAGGAAAAACTGACGCGACCTAACCAAAGGAAATGCTCAGGAAGGGGACGAATGAGGGATTTATGCTCAATCAGGGCACGGACAAGATTTTCATCATAAACAAAGTCTTCATCAAAGGACATCGTCTGATCCTTGAAACGCCACCTCATATCCCCTGGTAGGCAGCGGTCATCCAGCCAGAAAAAATTATCTTTCCAATTTTTTAGGCTAGACCGCTCGCCGGAGGATGGGGAAGGGACACCCTTTCGGTGCGCAAACGTATACCAATCTCCGGCCGTTATAAACTCATAAAAATATCGAAAAACACTCAGGTCCGGTTTCCGATCTAAGGTTCGGCAAGAAATTTCAAAATGGTTAATACGGCTAAGACCGAAGGGATTAACCTGACAAATATGAACCCTAAAAAATTGTAAAACCCTAATCAAGAAACGAGAGAAAGGAACCCGGTAATTCGCGAAGTTACAGACGCGAGTATAAAAAGGAAACTTCCCTTCACGGAATGGATATATGGCTTCCCTTTCGGAGGGAAGGATCGGATGAAGATCTAAAGGAATCCTATACTCTCTAATAAACTTATCCAACTGACGTTGGGTAAGCACACTCACACTCTCCGCGAGATTCTCCTTACCAGGAGCCATTTCATAAAATAAGAAATATAAGTAAAAGAAATGGACGCACCTTGAGGAAGAAGAAGAGACTCAAAAAGAAGAGGGTAACAGCAGAGAAGGAGAAAAGATGAGAGAAAAGAAGGGTAAAAATGAAATGGTGAAAAGTGGTTTTATAAGGGTTTTAAGTCGGTCACGGGGTAGTCACATCAAACCGTCACCTCCCACAAATTCCAACACGAGGAATTACTACTGTCACAGGTAGGTGAGCAACCGTCAAATCGCAAAAGTCACCCACGCCACGTCATCACCATTCAAATCATACCACGTCATCAATTCAAGACCACTCCAGCATGCGACACGTCATCTGAATAGGACAAAAAACTTGAAATAATAGTTTGCTAAGTTTTTACAAAAACTTACCAAACTGGGGGACTTGAAGATACATGTCCGAAGACCGGATATGATTCCTTGGACGAGCAAGACTCCACTCTTACGGACATCCGAATAAATGTCCGTTCCACATCAAGAACCTCCGAAGACGAACCCCCATTTAAGTGCGTCTAGACGGATGATGTCATCTCAGTTGACTACTATAAATACCCCATCAAGTACAAAGCCAAGTACGATTTTCTGAACCTTCGTCCTTACCTTCTCTCTCTACTTTCTCTCTCTACCAATACTTATCCTCACGCCGGAGGGTGGTAGCAGAGGGGTCCTCCCATCTCTGCGGCGAGCCTAACGGTTTTCTGTCTTGCAGGACTGTTCTTCAAGCCCTCTTATAAGATCCAAACCCTCGTTTACAGGCTCCGGCCTAACACGATTCTTTGGTTCTTCAAGCACTAATCCCGCTAAGAACCTCCAGCACAAGCAAACATTCCTTCTCATCGGGTTCAATCCCATCTTCATCGAAACCACAACGATATGAACCACCGGTTGCCCAAGCATACCACACATCATCCTCATACTCATCAAATACAGGAGAAGAATCATAGATAACGTCAGGATCCTCGTTGCCTCGGGCGGCGAATCTACGGGGATGATAACCATCACATGATTCACGAAAGTTTTCATGGTCCACAATCTCGTTGCCTCGGGCGGCGAATCTACGAGAATGATCACCATATCCTCGCGGATTAAAAGGAACTCCGTCGTTGCCTCCGGCGGCGAATCTACGAACGAAAGTTTCTTCTTTTCCACGTAGAGCCATTTGAAAACCAAAAGCTTTGATACCAAATGATACGGATCCGAAAAGTACAATCGATTAATCAAATGGCTCAAGAACAATCGATTAATCAAATGGCTCAAGAACAATCGATTAATCAAAGACGATAAGCGAACCGAAAAGTTCAAGAACAACGTTCTTTTTATAATAATCAACTCAAAAACTGAAAACCAATAAACCCTAGATGCCCTATTTATACTAAAATTGGAAATTTTAATTTTAAATAAATAAAAGATATGCATGCTCCTGCATCATATAAGATCTGTATCATTTATTATTTCGTTAATGGAATGTGAAGAGTAATAATATAAGATCTGTATCATTTATTATTTCGTTGTAACTTGTAAATAGTAGGTTTCATAGCAAAATTTAAGTTTCTGTAATTAAAGCCAACATAAATTGTAATTTCAAACAATAAAGAGCGGATATTACATAACCAAAACTTGATGGCGTTTAATGAAGTTTATTTTCAAAAAAAAAAAAACATAACCAAAACTTCAAAACTAGCATATGCCGAAAATCTTTAATTCCGTCAACTTAAAGAATCCTATGCAATGGAGCTTTATACGACGGTGGAAATTTGGGCATGATTAAAACATGAAAATTGGGTCTGGGTGCCTTTAAATCTTTGGCTTTTAAAGGATTGTGAGAGGTGGTAGAATGGATTTTTAAAGGGCGGAGACGGTGGAAAATGGATCCAATGCGGTGGCGGTTGTAAGGTGGTCCTAATAATTAAAGTAAAAGAGGTGGTGGAGTCAGAGGTTGTGAGGGGGGGAGGGGGCACGCTGAATAGGCCACCTATAGAGAGAGAGAGGCAGGCTATAACTTTAGGCCTGGTCTATTCGCACACGGCCTTAGTCTTTTTGCACACTCGAAGCGCCCCGCTTTGGTCATAGCGGGGCGCTTTGAGTGTGCAAAAAGACAAAAAGCTGCCCCGCTTCAGGTATAGCGAGGGAAAATTGTACAGCTCCCACGCATGTCGAAGGTGTGAACAATCACACCGTATCGTTGGGCAATAAGAAACCCCGTGTCAGGCATCGTCATGTAATTTTCGATATCTGCTCTCAACCCGTCTTCCTTACGTTTTAGTTCCCTACTCAAAAGCTCAATCGCATATATTGAAACCTTTCTGAGAATATATGCAAGCATGGGCTGCTTCTTGTGGTGCGTCATCACTTTTCGGAGGCTTGTTTCAAAGCTTGTACTAATCTCGGTGTATTGTCTATCAACAACATGATCAACATACAGTACAAGTTTATCCAGTGTGTTGCGATGACTTGGAAAGTGACTTTTTAGTGTTGCATGCATGCCCTCAACCCTGTTGGTCGTAGTTTGGTGAAAGTTGATAGTTTTGTTAATCCAGCATGATACAAACTTTTCACGGTACGGATCCAACCAGGATTTCTTCAAATAATCAAAAACCTCTAAAATTAAAAAAAACGTAAATAGTCAGTTTTTGTTATTATATAAAATTTGAACATAATTATGTAAGAAATACCTACGTTCACGGTCATCTTCTTTCAGCTGTGCTTCAAGGTTTTCCAAGTTATACCTGTATATTTCCTCGGTCGT
Source organism: Helianthus tuberosus (assembly GCA_030545235.1). NCBI lineage: Eukaryota > Viridiplantae > Streptophyta > Magnoliopsida > Asterales > Asteraceae > Helianthus > Helianthus tuberosus. The sequence continues at coordinate 140,418,169 of CM060402.1, read as the reverse complement.
AGACTCGCACAATAACGAAAATGTGCGTACGAATTCTTTCCATTCCTTGTCAGAGAATTTCTTCTTGTTGTTCTTATTAATATTTTGTTGAATATGGAACCGACAAAGATACTTATGCGCTTTTGGAAAAACTTGTTCACACGCGTTCATTAGCGCAAAATCCCTGTCTGTTAAAATCACGCGCGGTTCCATACATCCTACCAGCATAGACTTGATCCTCTGCAACACCCATAGGTAGTTCTCTGACTTCTCAGCGGAAATTACCGCACAAGCAGCCGTAAACGATTTGTTTGTCGACGTCATGCCTACGACCTGAACAAATGGCAGGTTGTACATGTTCGTTTTGTAGGTGGCGTCAATCATTAGCACATGCGGGAAGGCACACCACATATTGAATGATCTTTCGTGAACAAAGAAGACATCTTCAACTTCGTTTGATATCTCATTCGTGCGCATGTAATAAGTGTAATTTTTTTCGAGAAGAATGCTTTCAAGTTTTTGCATCGGAGACTTACCGACATTTTTTTCGGCGTTGATCTTCTGAACAGCGTTGTGTATATCTTTCGGAATAAGCTTTCTAGCCGGATTTTTTTTTGTCAGCGTTCGCCAGATACTTTGGTTGGGAATGTCTTGCTCTGCCAGCTCCTTAACCAGTTTTGTATCCTCCGAAGAAAGCCTTCTCGCATACGCGTGACCCTCTAAGTTTTCAATAGGAGTGTGGTTATGCTTCGCCTTCGTCACCTCGATCCTCCAAACACTTCCGGATGATTCCGAAAACCCGATCATCTCGAACGGGCAGCCTATTTTCTTGCTACCCGTTTTCCTCTGTGTAGCTATACTCTTATGCTCCCCACCAAAAGTACATTGAAACCAAATCTTGTAATTCTCTCCTCTTTTATTCGACCTCTTAGTCACAATGAGGTAACCGTTGTCTTTTGCCGTGTCTTGTACCCAACGCACCAACTCTTTACGTGACGAAAAGGTCTGCGTCGTATCAAACGAAAACGTAACCGGGTAACAGCCTTCCTCGTCAACAGACACATCCCCCGGCTCACCATCGTCACCGAGGTCCGAATATACTTGATGTTCAAAGTTGTGCTCGCCACCGTAACCGAAATTCGAATAACCTTGTAAGCTCTGTTGACAACCGTAACTGTCGTTTGGACCACACTCCTGCTGTACAAAGCTGTACTCGCCACCGTAACCGAAATTCGAATAACCTTGTTGTGCGTAAGGGTCCTCCACAGGGGTATTCAAATCCAGCGTCACCGTGTTATCACGATAATGAATGCCAGATACAACCTCTGCCTCCCTCAAGTTGGACGAGACCGGTTTCTCATACGAGTCAGAAATAGCGGTCCCCTCGTAAGAATCAGGAACAACTGTCTCTTCAGAATATTGACCGAAAATATAGTTGTTTAACCACGACATCGTTTTTTCAAGAGATGTAACTAATACAGCAAAACCGCGCGTTATTTTGAGAAGAAACACAACGGATCTGAAATGAAGGCAAAATGTATATCGAAGACAATGTGTGTGATCGAAATGTGTGTCTCACAGGTTGCTTTTAAAAGGGGAAAATGGTGAAATTTGGGGTCGAAGCGCCGCGCTATGGCCAAAGCGCGGCGCTTAGGGTTAACGACAAAACATCATGATTAGCTTTATGTCTGTCAAACAGTATCGAATGTTTCAAACGTCAATCGAAGCACGTATTGTCGATCGAAGCTCCGCGCTATGGCCAAAGCGCGGCGCTTTGGGGTGTGAAAATAATTTTGGGCGTGTGCAGCTAGCATGACCCATAACTTTATGGTTCCACTGAGTATGGTTTAGAATCATGTCCACCCTACCTATTGACCTATTGGTGTACAACTGAACTCAAAGGTCACCTGGGACTGATTTGACTAATAACTAGCAACTTAAATGTGACATAAGGTTGGTGTCATTTATAAGCATAACATTTGAAACAAAATTTAAAATGAATACAGACTAGCAATAACACCCGTGCACGTTGCGGCGCGAGAACATCGCAAACATCGAATGGATTGGTCCAAACGTCTTGTGATGAGTTAACCGTATGGAAACGCGCGTTTTGACGTATCGGGTTAAACCCGAAGTAACCTATATAAGCATTGCAATTGGATCAAAACGTAAAGTAAATCGAATTTATATGCGACCTGGCTCATACATATAATAGAAAATTTTGACTCCACATGGTTCGAAACAAAATTTACGAAACATACATAAAATACGCACAAATACATATTATGTTTGTCATGACTCATCTCCCAAATCGAAACGTAAGCCAACTCAAATTTATGGTACATAAAAATATGCACGTAAAAAATGGTTTTTTAATGAAAAAATATTATATTTGACCTGACTCGTTTTCTAAAAAAAAAATTTACGTCGAAACATAGAGCAAATCATATTTACACTGACACGTAAATAAAAATATGTACGTAAAAATAATTTTTTTAAGTAAAGAAAGTATAGGGGTAAACTCGAAACAAATTAAAGGTAAAAAAACTTAATAGGTTAAAAAGGTTCGTAAAACCGTGCCAAGTATCCACCAATGCCACACCATTGCCAGTGACCTCAACATCGGAAAAGTTTGTAAAAATAAAATAAATAAAAACGGAAAAAAAAAACACCGAACGAAAAGCAGACGTAAAATCGTTGAACTATGTGTTAATATGAAGAAATTAGACCGAAACTTAAAACGTAGCATAGAATAACTAAGTCGAACGGGGAAAATAAAGTGTTGCGACGAACCTGTTAAATTGGAAAAAATATACCAGAAAACGGTGAAACCCACACACATGTTGCGATGTGTTAACTTGCCAAATTTAGAACGAAACCTAAAACGAATAATTTGTGAAAGTTGAAACTTATGAGGGGCCAAAGATGAAAATAAAAAAGTGTTAGGGCTTAATTGCAAAAGAAGGAAAGTATTGGATTAGAAATGAAAATTCAACTTTTTTTTTTGAAAATCTCCCCATGCATGTGGTACAACTCCTTAAAGCAAGATTTTGTTGCTAATTTATAGTTTATAATGTGTTTTTTAAAATATAATATAATTTTCAAAGTGAAATTTAACCTCTCGCGTTTTCAATAGACATGGTGTGACGGGAAACTAATATAAAACATTTTTTTTAGTAAATAAGCCATCTTTTATACAAATTTTAGGATGAAAGGGGTGTTCATATGTGGGGAGTGTTAAACTTCTATCAAAGTCAATCAAATTTTACAGGCAAAACGACCGAAATATATTACCACAAAAACACCCAATGTAGCAAGACACTACAAGGGAGAAAACAAAACTACATTCACCACAGGTTATATTGAATGAAACAAACTATAGACTAAAACTGTAACTTCTCCATTCCTTGTCAACTCGACTCTCCACTACCTCATTTTACATTCAATCACAACGGCTGATTCATCCAAATATTTTTTTCTTAAAAAAAGAAAAGAAAAGTAAAATACGATCATTGGTTGAAAGAGAAGGGGCCCACCAAATACCCCCTCTTTCTCCTCTTCCCTCAAGCGATGACTAGTCACCGTTTTCATCAATCACCAAGCGGCAAGTAGGTGACGGCGGCGTTGTTACCGCACAGTAACCGAACCCACCGCCTTACTTACCGCTACCACCCCGTTCACCCTTATGGCATGTAATGTATATATAGAGAAAAGATAATAACAAACCCTTATTAGTTCAAAAAACTCAAAAAGCTTAATCTTCATCAATTATCTAGAAATTCTATAGTTGGGATTGCATGTTACATAAAATAATTTGTCAAAAACATGTTACAAACTAACAAAAGTACATGTAACATCTTTTTGCTTTTTCACTTTTCTGTCTGATACACTGACATGTAACATGTTTTTTACATGCACTACACATTGAAAACTCATAAATTTAAGTTCGAAAATGTTACACTTCGTAAAACCTGCAAAATTTGCTGTTGGAAACAAAAAAATGTAACATGTGATGTTACATCTACGTGACGACGAAAGAGGTGTAACATATTAACTTTCTCTTTCGTGACAAAAGCTGTTACATGTTAAAATTTTGTAAAAGGTTGTAAAACGTGACAACATGTGGTCCATCAATTGAGTTTCTTAAACTCATATATATATATATATATCGTTTTGGGCAAAAAAAAAAGCACCCAACGGTTTTTTCTAATATATGTTTTTGTTACATGTGTAACAAAACACTTTTGTTTAGTATTACATACCTCTTACATAAGAAACGTATTTAAAAAGATGTCTAACATTTTTTTTTTTTTTGCATAAAACGCATGAAAATATGTATATCAATTGCCCTAAAATTTGTGTAAAAAAAGATTATTATATATGGTTTTACAATCTCAATAGGGTTTCCTATTTATACTTAGACCATGCGTAGTGGTAATGGTGACTAATGCCCTCACCTTTGGGCGTTTTCCGTCATGGGGCAGTCCAGTCAGCAAGGGGCATTATTGGGCGTTTTTCTAAAATGAGTGTAGTGGGGATGTGGGTATTATGTTAAAAAGGGGTGTAAAGAATTAAATAAAAAAATAACCAAAACGGGGATTGGCCAAGAAAAAGAGGAATGCATGTGATTGGCCAACAGTTTTCCATTTTGGCGTGATTTAAAACACGATTCGGAGCTTTTTTTTTTCGAAAATAACGCCCAAAAATGCCCAAGGGGGTGGGGCCTTGGCGTGATCAGGCGTGTTTGGGGGCTTTTTTGAAAAAAAACACGCCCACTACGCATGGTCTTAGAGCTTTCACAATAATACATATTTTCTCATTTTCATTTTCAGAGGACATGTAGGAGAGAGAGTGGTGAGGTGAAAGAGAGAAGATGTTAATTAGTTTGTGGGAAAATATGAGGAAAAACGGGTTTGTGAGTAGGGGAAGGAAGATAGAGGAGAGAAAGAGAGAAAATGTGTTTTATGGGTTGTTAAAGGGCAAGAGAGAGAAAGTTTGTAATTGGTTGGGCAATGCAAACACGCCAACCCAAAATCATCAAAAAATTGATGCTTATTGTGGATGCTACTAGACCATGCGTAGTGGTAAGGGTGAATAATGCCCCTACCCTTGGGCGTTTTCTGCCATGTGGCAGTACAGCCAGCAAGGGGCATTATTTGATGTTTTTCTAAAATGAGTGTAGTGGGGATGTGGGGATGTGAGTATTATGTTAAAAGAATGTAGAGAATTAAATAAAAATAAAAAACCCAACAAAAAAAACTATTGGCAAAAAAAAGGAAGATTAAATGTGATTGACCCTTCAAATTTGCACAAAGCGTGATTTAAAAAACGCCTAGGGGGCTTTTTTGAACAATAACTCCCAATAATGCCTAGGGGGTGGGGGTGGGCATGTTTGAGGGGAAAAAGTTGAGCAACAACGTCCACTACGCATGGTCTTAGCCCCGTGTAATGAAGGTATCTTCCCTCTGACTTAGAAAAGAGGTTAAAATAATACAAGGTGTATGTAGAGGAGTATTTATGAGTAATCTAGTTTACCACTAGAAAAATCTTTTGTATTTATTTTTTTATATAACTAGGTACACCCACGCTCTGCGACGGGGGTTAATAACTTTTAGAGTGAATTTCAAGGATTGTCCTTTATCTTTATACCCATTTTCAGGCGCTGTCCTTTATGTTCAAAATTGACGAGTTTTGTCCTTTATGTTTTCATATCATACATGTTTTGTCCTTTAGGCCTAACCCAGTTAGTTTTTTCAGTTAAATTTGGTCATGTGCTTTGCACATGAGGGCATTTTTGTCAATTCAAAGGTTGCAGAAGCTGTGTGCTGTAAATCTGTCGTTGAATTGACAAAAATGCCCTCATGTGCAAAGCATATGACCAAATTTAACTGAAAAAAACTAATTGGTTTAGGCCTAAAGAACCAAACGTGTATGATATGAAAACATAAAGGACAAAACTCGTCAATTTTGAAAATAAAGGACAACGCCTGAAAATAGATATAAAGATAAAGGACAATACTTGAAATTCACTCTAATTTTTAAGAAAATTAAACTAAATCATTGATTAACATTAATAAGAAAAGAGATGTAATACTAAAATATTAAAATTACAAGAAAATACAAGAAATAAGAAAAAAAAATTACAAGTTGCTTTAGTAGTAACTAGTGTTTGACATCCGTGTTGTGGGCACGTGAGTCGTAAAACCATGCTAAGTAATAAGCAAACGAAGGTCAAAATTGGGGAAAATTGTAAAACAAAAACATTAATCTGTACCGCCACCTGACCTAAAATGTAGGGCAGAAATTTTAAAACTAAAATGCAAATTTATACCATTACGTGCCATAAAACGTAGGCAAATATAAACACAAACTTATACTGCGAGTTGGAATAAAATGTAGACAAGCTCGAATTTATAAAAAAAAAAGCTTTAACCTAAAGAAAAAAAAGGATAAAACTTGAAGACTATATAAACCACTTTAATTAAATTAACTAAAAAACAATCAAAATAAACTTTGCTACAAGATAAAAACCATAAAAAACAAAAGAGGTATTGTTCCTAAGAACATAACTCAATTGTTATTATATAAAAATAGGATGTTGGTCCTAGAAGAACAGATGATAAGGAAAGCCAAAATAGTTGAAGACTATATAAACCACTTTAACTAAATTAAATAAAAAACAATCAAAATAAACTTTGCTACAAGATAAAAACCATAAAAAACAAAAGAGGTACTGTTCCTAAGAACATAACTCAATTGTTATTATATAATAGGAAAATTGGTTTTTAATAAACCAACCTTTGCCCCATTAGTAATTAATAATCCTACCTACAGAATTGGTAATTAATAATCCTACGTTTCAATATGTTGGTACTCAATAGACCTCCGTTAGTTTTTTTTAACTGAAGTTAGTTTTTAAGTTTTATTTGTTACACAAACAGTCCCTGTAGTTATAATTTACTAGTTTTAAGTTTTATTTATTACACAAACAGTCCCTGTAGTTATAAAAAAAATCATAAAAATAAAAAAAAAATCTAAAAAATCATAAAAAATCTAAAAAATCATAAAAATTCTAAAAAAATCAAAAAAATTCTAAAAAAAATCAAAAAAATCATAAAAATTCAAAAAAAAAAAACAAAAAAATCATAAAAAATCATAAAAAGTCATAAAAATTCAAAAAATTCAAAAAAAGCAAACGTTTCGACCCGGACCGTTTCGACCCGTACCTTTTCGACCCGTACCGTTTCGACGCGTACCGTTTCGACCCGGACCGTTTCGACGCGTACCGTTTCGACCCGTACCGTTTCGACCCAGACCGTTTTCGACCCGGACCGTTTCAAAAACGGTGGCGGTGCTGTGGTGGTGGCGGTGCTGTGGTGGCGGCGGTGCGGTGGTGGTGGTGGTGGCGGTGGTGGTGGTGGCGGTGCTGTGGTGGTGGTGGTGGTGGCGGTGGTGGTGGTGGTGGCGGCGGTGCGGTGGTGGTGGCGGTGGTGGCGGTGGTGGTGGTGGCGGTGCTGTGGTGGTGGTGGTGGTGGCGGTGGTGGTGGTGGTGGCGGCGGTGCGGTGGTGGTGGCGGTGGTGGCGGTGGTAGTGGCGGTGCTGTGGTGGCGGTGGTGGCGGTGGCGGTGGTGGTGGTGGTGCTGTGGTGGCGGTGGTGGTGGTGGTGGCGGTGGTGGCGGCGGTGCGGTGGTGGTGGTGGTACGGTTCGAAATGGTGCGCGTCGAAACGTTTGCTTTTTTTGAATTTTTATGAGTTTTTTGATTTTTTTTGAATTTTTATGATTTTTTTGAATTTTTTTGATTTTTTTAGAATTTTTTTGATTTTTTTAGAATTTTTATGATTTTTTTGAATTTTTTTGATTTTTTAGATTTTTTTTTATTTTTATGATTTTTTTTATAACTACAGGGACTGTTTGTGTAATAAATAAAACTTAAAACTAGTAAATTATAACTACAGGGACTGTTTGTGTAACAAATAAAACTTAAAAACTAACTTCAGTTAAAAAAAACTAACGGAGGTCTATTGAGTACCAACATATTGAAACGTATGATTATTAATTACCAATTCTGTAGGTAGGATTATTAATTACCAATGGGGCAAATGTTGGTTTATTAAAAACCAATTTTCCTATATAATAATAGGATGTTGGTCCTAGAAGAATAGATGATAAGGAAAGCCAAAATTGGTTCAAAGTACTGCTGATCATCATAAGCACTGTTCGCACAAGATTCTCCCCTTGACAGTGGTTTACTAACTCCCGATAGACTACAAGCACTGTTCAGCACAACTAATGTTAGCCAAAGACCTAATCTAATGTAAAGAACTGAAGCTCTATCTACTGCTGTCTTCCAAGCACTGCTGAAGATTAAAGCACTGCACATTCAAGGACTGATCACCCTTTTGAAGAAAGCACTGATGCTCAATATCAGTGCTTAGACTACATCAGTGGAAAGTGAAACAGTAGTTTAATTGTAATTAGTGTCTATGTAATCAGTGGTTTATATGTAACAGTGTTTAGAGTCAGTTAGGAGGCTAGATGTCACTTTCATTGTGACGTCAGCCAAAGATGCTCAGTGGTTTGCTTGTACTATAAATAAAACAGTACTCTGTACTGTTCCAGAAGCTCTTTCACCACAAGTCATTCAGTACGAACAAATCACAGAGCTCAGGATGAGGGGGAGTCTAGTGTGTACATGCAATTTAGTTGAATCTTGTAATAGATACAATCTTTCGACTGAATGAAATCATGTTTACTTAAAACTATTCTCTATTGATTGTGTTATCAAAGTTTATTTCCATATTCCGCTGCAATTCATATCTCTGTCTCATTTTCATTTTAATTAAACAACACAATCTTAAGAAACTCAGATCCTAACAATTGGTATCAGAGCTTTGGACAGTCAAATTTGATCTAACAATCATTTTGACGTAAAAGTTCAGCTCAATTTCATTGATACTTTCGATTGTTCGTATTTAGTTGAAAAACAGAGTAAGGGATAATCACGTACAAAAGTTGATTATTCAGTACTTGTAAAACAACCAGAATGACGTCACAATCACAAGACACTCATAACACTGGCACACTCTTTAAACCACCTATGTTGGTCAGATCCGAATACAACATCTGGCAGCGTAGGATGGGTCACATTTTGCTCAACAGAATACAGGATGCTGGAAGTCGATTGCCTTTGGACCACATGTTCCAATGGTGCTGAGTGCTGAGGATCCAAAAACCTTTGTACCTAAGAAAATTGAAAACTATTCCGAACAGGATTTTCAAAAAATTGAACTAGATGCAAAGGCCTTTAGCCTAGTAGCATCAACACTCCCCAATGAAATCTATGCTGGGCTGTTACACTGTAACAGTGTCAAGGAATTATGGGATGCACTTAAGGAACAGTTTGGTGGTACTGAAGAAGTAATTGAAAACAATAGGGAGGTTTTGAATCAGCAGTATGAAACCTTTTATCACATCAAGGGTGAATCATTAACACAACAGTTTGAACGTTTTGGTTGTCTCATAAGTGAACTGAAACTTGTTAATGTTGAATTTACTAAATCAACTCTAAATAGTAGGTTTCTAAGGTCACTTCCTGAAAAAATGGGACACAATTGTTTTTGTAACCAGAAATTCGGTTGGGTTCAAAGAACTTAGTCTGACCCAGCTTCATGGTCGACTCCTTACCTATGAGAGGGAGTTGCGCTGCGGGCAACACGTTAAAGCGTGCAGTGGACGTCGCACTAAATCGAGCCGAGTCGTTGCGTCTCTCAGCTTTTATTTAGCGCGGATTATAACAAATCCATTGTGTACACATACTAGTAAGAATAACTATTCGTGGTATAATATTCTACATATTAGAAACCAAAAAACGTGGTGCCAGTGACAGTAAACATGCCAAACGACAACTATTTTGTCAAACCTGGTGCCAATGTGGTGCCGATTATAATAAATTCATTGTGTACGCACATTATTTTGTCAAACCTTTAAAATAACCTTCAAACCAATTGTCAAATGACCATAAATCTCACCAATTTAACCAAAACCCTTTGAATCTTTCAACTTCAATAATCGTACACGAACTCATTAAATCGAATTTAAAAATAAACAAAAAAAATTAGCATACTTTTTGTACAATTATCATTAGAACCCCTCGTTCGAGCCACGATTGTCATACCGCAACCTAACCGTCTCCATTTTGCGAGTATTCGGCCCTTCACTACTTAACCCAGATGGGTGCAATATGTATTCACTCCTGGGCCGACTGTACTCACTGTTGGTCTAGTCTTGTGTGCCCAAAGCCATTTTTCTAAATTTGATCATGTCTTCGTTGTACTGGGCCGTGTCATAGTGGGAGCTCCCATTGTAGAACGACCAGTGTCCTGTCTTGATCCCATTATTAAGATCAGACAATGATGCGGAGGCGAGCAAAGTGGCGGACACACACAGCTGCACATGACAATGTCCTGCTCCTTTTATCTTGTATTTCTTCCGTGACACCGGGCGTTGTGGCCAAGGTGGACTACTCGACTGCCGCCAGCCCATTGGCTCTCCCAAGATGTGCGGAAACCCGACCTCCACCCGCCCGAAGGCACGACAGTGGAATAATCCGGTAAAATCTCGCCTGCCATCCTAGTCGAACCGGCGCCACCCGTATTTGCTCTTCACTTGGATGCTGCTGAAAATAATGAGAAGAGTGGGAATCGAACCTGAGTCACAAAAGAACATCAATTCTTTCTCCAACCACTCCACTCATTGGCAATATTTTATTGGGTAATTACAATTAAGTAGACATGTTTTTATTTAATTATAATTACATAAATATTTTCTAAAACATAAAGTTATATGTTGAATTTTATAATTCTTTGTTTTACATTTTATTTATTATTAATTACGTATTTGAATCTAACAAATATTAGAGAAATAATAGATTATATATATTTTAGTTTATTAATAATGCAATTCATTTTCTTATAAAGCAAAAAAAAAAAAGTTTAAATTTGAGTTATCTTAGGGTTCGGATAAATGGATTTGGGATCTTGATGTTAATTAGGAGTTACATTGATGAGATAACTCTTCCAAAATGGTGGTGGCCCGGGGGGGGGGGGGGGGGGGGGGGGTTTGCTCCTTGACCACCTTCCTACCAGAAGCAACCTTAAAGATAAAGGAAATAAAATTCCTTTAGTATTATGTCCTATTTGTTCATCTTTTTTAAAAACTGTGGATCATATTTTTGGTGCTTGTGATGTTGCTTCTAGATTGTGCCGGGTGATTAATAGATGGTTGAACAAAAGTTTGCCGTCTTCCTTGGATCCGAGGGTGATGGTTTCTTGGTTGGAGGCAAAATCTATGTCCCGTCTTCAACGTCGAAGTTCAGAACCGGTGGCGACGATCCTCCAATGGTGGGCCCCCTTTGTTGTTTGTTTGTTTGTGTTAAGGACTTGTACATTAGGCTTCAATACTTGTACATAGGGCATAGAAATTAAAAAAAAAAAAAACTGGTGGGGTAGGATCATCCTCCCATACCCTCTAACGACCATCCTTGGGAGGACTATGACGTGGCGCCTACGTGACGGATTGGTCCTCCAAGGATGGAATGTCACCATACCCTCTAGCCTTATCAATACAATGTTTTTGGAAAACTTGTGTCCCTCACGCCTAATCTAAAGTAAAACCTAATTTAATAATGACCAAGTAGAAGAGGCTATTGTTATTTAGTATTTATTATTAGGCTTATATAAATTACACATTAAGCCAAATGAGTATGGTCTTTAAATCCTCATCTTCCACGTCAGTGTCACATTACTATCCCCATCTACTATTTCTCACCATCCCCATCAATGGGGGTATGGTCACCTTCCCCTCAATCAATATTCCAATGTTCATATCGGATTGGGCGATACATGGAATATCCCACGAAAGCATCGAAGGGGAATTGGGGTTGAAGAGGGGGGTTCCCCTTCCTCACGACACCATCTCAGCGTCACTGACCCCTTCTCCTTTCACATGCCATTCAGCCTAACAAATTAACAGAAAATTAAGTCTTTCAGAAGATGGGTTTTTAAAACGGGTATCAAACACCCATTAATTTGTCGGGTTTGGTTAAGAAATAACTATATGAACACGTAAGGAACTTCACCCTCTTATCAGAAAAAAAGCAATGTATATAAAGTTTCAGTTATACCAATTAGGCCTTGAGGTATACTTAAACTCTCCTTAACTCCACCTAGGTGCCACATCAACCTTTCTTCCCCATTTTCACTTTGTCTCACTTAAAGGAAATTGTTTAATCCCGTTAACTTCATCTAACCCCACATTTAGTGGTTTTT